>OY283153.1:23377051-26075493 GCA_958299815.1 Sarcophaga carnaria
ACAACATTTACGATGGGTACTTATACTTGCAACAACATTTACGATGGGTACTTATACTTGCAACAACATTTACGATGGGTACTTATACTTGCAACAACATTTACGATGGGTACTTATACTTGCAACAACATTTACGATGGGTACTTATACTTGCAACAACATTTACGATGGGTACCTATACTTGCAACAAAATTTACGATGGGTACTTATACTTGCAACAAAATTTACGATGGGTACTTAAACTTACAACAACATTTACGATGGGTACTTATACTTGCAACAACATTTGCGATGGGTACTTATACTTGCAACAACATTTACGATGGGTACTTATACTTGCAACAACATTTACGATGGGTACTTATACTTGCAACAACATTTACGATGGGTACTTATACTTGCAACAACATTTACGATGGGTACTTATCTTGCAACAACATTTACGATGGGTACTTATACTTGCAACAACATTTACAATGGGTACTTATACTTGCAACAACATTTACGATGGGTACTTATACTTGCAACAACATTTACGATGGGTACTTATACTTGCAACAACATTTACGATGGGTACTTATACTTGCAACAACATTTACGATGGGTCCTTATACTTGCAACAACATTTACGATGGGTACTTAAACTTACAACAACATTTACGATGGGTACTTATACTTGCAACAACATTTGCGATGGGTACTTATACTTGCAATAACATTTACGATGGGTACTTATACTTGCAACAACATTTACGATGGGTACTTATACTTGCAACAACATTTACGATGGGTACTTATACTTGCAACAACATTTACGATGGGTACTTATACTTGCAACAACATTTACGATGGGTACTTATACTTGCAACAACATTTACAATGGGTACTTATACTTGCAACAACATTTACGATGGGTACTTATACTTGCAACAACATTTACGATGGGTACTTATACTTCCAACAACATTTACAATGGGTACTTATACTTGCAACAACATTTACGATGGGTACTTATACTTGCAACAACATTTACGATGGGTACTTATACTTGCAACAACATTTACGATGGGTACTTATACTTGCAACAACATTTACGATGGGTACTTATACTTGCAACAACATTTACGATGGGTACTTATAATTGCAACAACATTTACGATGGGTACTTATACATGCAACAACATTTACGATGGGTACTTATACTTGCAACAAAATTTACGATGGGTACTTATACATGCAACAACATTTACGATGGGTACTTATACTTGCAACAACATTTACGATGGGTACTTATACTTGCAACAACATTTACGATGGGTACTTATACTTGCAACAACATTTACGATGGGTACTTATACTTGCAACAACATTTACGATGGGTACTTATACTTGCAACAACATTTACGATGGGTACTTATACTTGCAACAACATTTACGATGGGTACTTATAATTGCAACAACATTTACGACGGGTCCTTATACTTGCAACAACATTTACGATGGGTCCTTATACTTGCAACAACATTTACGATGGGTCCTTATACTTGCAACAACATTTACGATGGGTCCTTATACTTGCAACAACATTTACGATGGGTCCTTATACTTGCAACAACATTTACGATGGGTCCTTATACTTGCAACAACATTTACGATGGGTCCTTATACTTGCAACAACATTTACGATGGGTACTTATACTTGCAACAACATTTACGATGGGTACTTATACTTGCAACAACATTTACGATGGGTACTTATACTTGCAACAACATTTACGATGGGTACTTATACTTGCAACAACATTTACGATGGGTACTTATACTTCCAACAACATTTACGATGGGTACTTATACTTCCAACAACATTTACGATGGGTACTTATACTTGGAACAACATTTACGATGGGTACTTATACTTGCAACAACATTTACGATGGGTACTTATACTTGCAACAACATTTACGATGGGTACTTATACTTGCAATAAAATTTACGATGGGTACTTATACTTGCAACAACATTTACGATGGGTACTTATACTTGCAACAACATTTACGATGGGTACCTATACTTGCAACAACATTTACGATGGGTACTTATACTTGCAACAACATTTACGATGGGTACTTATACTTGCAACAACATTTACGATGGGTACTTATACTTGCAACAACATTTACGATGGGTACTTATACTTGCAACAACATTTACGATGGGTACTTATACTTGCAACAACATTTACGATGGGTACTTATACTTGCAACAACAATTACGATGGGTACTTATACTTGCAACAACATTTACGATGGGTACTTATACTTGCAACAACATTTACGATGGGTACTTATACTTGCAACAACATTTACGATGGGTACTTATACTTGCAACAACATTTACGATGGGTACTTATACTTGCAACAACATTTACGATGGGTACTTATACTTGCAACAACATTTACGATGGGTACTTATACTTGCAACAACATTTACGATGGGTACTTATACTTGCAACAACATTTACGATGGGTACTTATACTTGCAACAACATTTACGATGGGTACTTATACTTGCAACAACATTTACGATGGGTACTTATACTTGCAACAACATTTACGATGGGTACTTATACTTGCAACAACATTTACGATGGGTACTTATACTTGCAACAACATTTACGATGGGTACTTATACTAGCAACAACATTTACGATGGGTACCTATACTTGCAACAAAATTTACGATGGGTACTTATACTTGCAACAAAATTTACGATGGGTACTTAAACTTACAACAACATTTACGATGGGTACTTATACTTGCAACAACATTTGCGATGGGTACTTATACTTGCAACAACATTTACGATGGGTACTTATACTTGCAACAACATTTACGATGGGTACTTATACTTGCAACAACATTTACGATGGGTACTTATACTTGCAACAACATTTACGATGGGTACTTATACTTGCAACAACATTTACAATGGGTACTTATACTTGCAACAACATTTACAATGGGTACTTATACTTGCAACAACATTTACGATGGGTACTTATACTTGCAACAACATTTACGATGGGTACTTATACTTGCAACAACATTTACGATGGGTACTTATACTTGCAACAACATTTACGATGGGTCCTTATACTTGCAACAACATTTACGATGGGTACTTAAACTTACAACAACATTTACGATGGGTACTTATACTTGCAACAACATTTACGATGGGTACTTATACTTGCAACAACATTTACGATGGGTACTTATACTTGCAACAACATTTACGATGGGTACTTATACTTGCAACAACATTTACGATGGGTACTTATACTTGCAACAACATTTACGATGGGTACTTATACTTGCAACAACATTTACGATGGGTACTTATACTTGCAACAACATTTACGATGGGTACTTATAGTTGCAACAACATTTACGATGGGTACTTATACTTGCAACAACATGTGTACTTATATTTGCAACAACATTTACGGTGTGTACTTATACTTGCAACAACATTTACGATGTGTACTTATACTTGCAACAACATTTACGATGGGTACTTATACTTGCAACAACATTTACGATGGGTACTTATACTTGCAACAACATTTACGATGGGTACTTATACTTGCAACAACATTTACGATGGGTACTTATACTTGCAACAACATTTACGATGGGTACTTATACTTGCAACAACATTTACGATGGGTACCTATACTTGCAACAAAATTTACGATGGGTACTTATACTTGCAACAAAATTTACGATGGGTACTTAAACTTACAACAACATTTACGATGGGTACTTATACTTGCAACAACATTTGCGATGGGTACTTATACTTGCAACAACATTTACGATGGGTACTTATACTTGCAACAACATTTACGATGGGTACTTATACTTGCAACAACATTTACGATGGGTACTTATACTTGCAACAACATTTACGATGGGTACTTATACTTGCAACAACATTTACGATGGGTACTTATACTTGCAACAACATTTACGATGGGTACTTATACTTGCAACAACATTTACAATGGGTACTTATACTTGCAACAACATTTACGATGGGTACTTATACTTGCAACAACATTTACGATGGGTACTTATACTTGCAACAACATTTACGATGGGTCCTTATACTTGCAACAACATTTACGATGGGTACTTAAACTTACAACAACATTTACGATGGGTACTTAAACTTACAACAACATTTGCGATGGGTACTTATACTTGCAACAACATTTACGATGGGTACTTATACTTGCAACAACATTTACGATGGGTACTTATACTTGCAACAACATTTACGATGGGTACTTATACTTGCAACAACATTTACGATGGGTACTTATACTTGCAACAACATTTACGATGGGTACTTAAACTTACAACAACATTTACGATGGGTACTTAAACTTACAACAACATTTACGATGGGTACTTATACTTGCAACAACATTTACGATGGGTACTTATACTTGCAACAACATTTACGATGGGTACTTATACTTGCAACAACATTTACGATGGGTACTTATACTTGCAACAACATTTACGATGGGTACTTATACTTGCAACAACATTTACGATGGGTACTTATACTTGCAACAACATTTACGATGGGTACTTATACTTGCAACAACATTTACGATGGGTACTTATACTTGCAACAACATTTACGATGGGTACTTATACTTGCAACAACATTTACGATGGGTTCTTATACTTGCAACAACATTTACGATGGGTACTTATACTTGCAACAACATTTACGATGGGTACTTATACTTGCAACAACATTTACGATGGGTACTTATACTTGCAACAACATTTACGATGGGTACTTATACTTGCAACAGCATTTACGATGGGTACTTATACTTGCAACAACATTTACGATGGGTACTTATACTTGCAACAACATTTACGATGGGTACTTATACTTGCAACAACATTTACGATGGGTACTTATACTTGCAACAACATTTACGATGGGTACTTATACTTCCAACAACATTTACAATGGGTACTTATACTTGCAACAACATTTACGATGGGTACTTATACTTGCAACAACATTTACGATGGGTACTTATACTTGCAACAACATTTACGATGGGTACTTATACTTGCAACAACATTTACGATGGGTACTTATACTTGCAACAACATTTACGATGGGTACTTATAATTGCAACAACATTTACGATGGGTACTTATACATGCAACAACATTTACGATGGGTACTTATACTTGCAACAAAATTTACGATGGGTACTTATACATGCAACAACATTTACGATGGGTACTTATACTTGCAACAACATTTACGATGGGTACTTATACTTGCAACAACATTTACGATGGGTACTTATACTTGCAACAACATTTACGATGGGTACTTATACTTGCAACAACATTTACGATGGGTACTTATACTTGCAACAACATTTACGATGGGTACTTATACTTGCAACAACATTTACGATGGGTACTTATAATTGCAACAACATTTACGACGGGTCCTTATACTTGCAACAACATTTACGATGGGTCCTTATACTTGCAACAACATTTACGATGGGTCCTTATACTTGCAACAACATTTACGATGGGTCCTTATACTTGCAACAACATTTACGATGGGTCCTTATACTTGCAACAACATTTACGATGGGTCCTTATACTTGCAACAACATTTACGATGGGTCCTTATACTTGCAACAACATTTACGATGGGTACTTATACTTGCAACAACATTTACGATGGGTACTTATACTTGCAACAACATTTACGATGGGTACTTATACTTGCAACAACATTTACGATGGGTACTTATACTTGCAACAACATTTACGATGGGTACTTATACTTCCAACAACATTTACGATGGGTACTTATACTTCCAACAACATTTACGATGGGTACTTATACTTGCAACAACATTTACGATGGGTACTTATACTTGCAACAACATTTACGATGGGTACTTATACTTGCAACAACATTTACGATGGGTACCTATACTTGCAACA
This sequence comes from Sarcophaga carnaria, assembly GCA_958299815.1. NCBI lineage: Eukaryota > Metazoa > Arthropoda > Insecta > Diptera > Sarcophagidae > Sarcophaga > Sarcophaga carnaria. Next base: position 23,383,123 of record OY283153.1, read on the forward strand.
ACATTTACGATGGGTACTTATACTTGCAACAACATTTACGATGGGTACTTATACTTGCAACAACATTTACGATGGGTACTTATACTTGCAACAACATTTACGATGGGTACTTATACTTGCAACAACATTTACGATGGGTACTTATACTTGCAACAACATTTACGATGGGTACTTATACTTGCAACAACAATTACGATGGGTACTTATACTTGCAACAACATTTACGATGGGTACTTATACTTGCAACAACATTTACGATGGGTACTTATACTTGCAACAACATTTACGATGGGTACTTATACTTGCAACAACATTTACGATGGGTACTTATACTTGCAACAACATTTACGATGGGTACTTATACTTGCAACAACATTTACGATGGGTACTTATACTTGCAACAACATTTACGATGGGTACTTATACTTGCAACAACATTTACGATGGGTACTTATACTTGCAACAACATTTACGATGGGTACTTATACTTGCAACAACATTTACGATGGGTACTTATACTTGCAACAACATTTACGATGGGTACTTATACTTGCAACAACATTTACGATGGGTACTTATACTTGCAACAACATTTACGATGGGTACTTATACTAGCAACAACATTTACGATGGGTACCTATACTTGCAACAAAATTTACGATGGGTACTTATACTTGCAACAAAATTTACGATGGGTACTTAAACTTACAACAACATTTACGATGGGTACTTATACTTGCAACAACATTTGCGATGGGTACTTATACTTGCAACAACATTTACGATGGGTACTTATACTTGCAACAACATTTACGATGGGTACTTATACTTGCAACAACATTTACGATGGGTACTTATACTTGCAACAACATTTACGATGGGTACTTATACTTGCAACAACATTTACAATGGGTACTTATACTTGCAACAACATTTACAATGGGTACTTATACTTGCAACAACATTTACGATGGGTACTTATACTTGCAACAACATTTACGATGGGTACTTATACTTGCAACAACATTTACGATGGGTACTTATACTTGCAACAACATTTACGATGGGTCCTTATACTTGCAACAACATTTACGATGGGTACTTAAACTTACAACAACATTTACGATGGGTACTTATACTTGCAACAACATTTGCGATGGGTACTTATACTTGCAACAACATTTACGATGGGTACTTATACTTGCAACAACATTTACGATGGGTACTTATACTTGCAACAACATTTACGATGGGTAGTTATACTTGCAACAACATTTACGATGGGTACTTAAACTTACAACAACATTTACGATGGGTACTTAAACTTACAACAACATTTACGATGGGTACTTATACTTGCAACAACATTTACGATGGGTACTTATACTTGCAACAACATTTACGATGGGTACTTATACTTGCAACAACATTTACGATGGGTACTTATACTTGCAACAACATTTACGATGGGTACTTATACTTGCAACAACATTTACGATGGGTACTTATACTTGCAACAACATTTACGATGGGTACTTATACTTGCAACAACATTTACGATGGGTACTTATACTTGCAACAACATTTACGATGGGTACTTATACTTGCAACAACATTTACGATGGGTTCTTATACTTGCAACAACATTTACGATGGGTACTTATACTTGCAACAACATTTACGATGGGTACTTATACTTGCAACAACATTTACGATGGGTACTTATACTTGCAACAACATTTACGATGGGTACTTATACTTGCAACAACATTTACGATGGGTACTTATACTTGCAACAACATTTACGATGGGTACTTATACTTGCAACAACATTTACGATGGGTACTTATACTTCCAACAACATTTACGATGGGTACTTATACTTGCAACAACATTTACGATGGGTACTTATACTTGCAACAACATTTACGATGGGTACTTATACTTACAACAACATTTACGATGGGTACTTATACTTGCAACAACATTTACGATGGGTACTTATACTTGCAACAACATTTACGATGGGTACTTATAATTGCAACAACATTTACGATGGGTACTTATACATTCAACAACATTTACGATGGGTACTTATACTTGCAACAACATTTACGATGGGTACTTATACATGCAACAACATTTACGATGGGTACTTATACTTGCAACAACATTTACGATGGGTACTTATACTTGCAACAACATTTACGATGGGTACTTATACTTGCAACAACATTTATGATGGGTACTTATACTTGCAACAACATTTACGATGGGTACTTATACTTGCAACAACATTTACGATGGGTACTTATACTTGCAACAACATTTACGATGGGTACTTATAATTGCAACAACATTTACGACGGGTACTTATACTTGCAACAACATTTACGATGGGTACTTATACTTGCAACAACATTTACGATGGGTACTTATACTTGCAACAACATTTACGATGGGTACTTATACTTGCAACAACATTTACGATGGGTACTTATACTTGCAACAACATTTACGATGGGTACTTATACTTGCAACAACATTTACGATGGGTACTTATACTTCCAACAACATTTACGATGGGTACTTATACTTGCAACAACATTTACGATGGGTACTTATACTTGCAACAACATTTACGATGGGTACTTATACTTGCAATAACATTTACGATGGGTACTTATACTTGCAACAACATTTATGATGGGTACTTATACTTGCAACAACATTTACGATGGGTACCTATACTTGCAACAACATTTACGATGGGTACTTATACTTGCAACAACATTTACGATGGGTACTTATACTTGCAACAACATTTACGATGGGTACTTATACTTGCAACAACATTTACGATGGGTACTTATACTTGCAACAACATTTACGATGGGTACTTATACTTGCAACAACATTTACGATGGGTACTTATACTTGCAACAACATTTACGATGGGTACTTATACTTGCAACAACATTTACGATGGGTACTTATACTTGCAACAACATTTACGATGGGTACTTATACTTGCAACAACATTTACGATGGGTACTTATACTTGCAACAACATTTACGATGGGTACTTATACTTGCAACAACATTTACGATGGGTACTTATACTTGCAACAACATTTACGATGGGTACTTATACTTGCAACAACATTTACGATGGGTACTTATACTTGCAACAACATTTACGATGGGTACTTATACTTGCAACAACATTTACGATGGGTACTTATACTTGCAACAACATTTACGATGGGTACTTATACTTGCAACAACATTTACGATGGGTACTTATACTTGCAACAACATTTACGATGGGTACTTATACTTGCAACAACATTTACGATGGGTACTTATACTTGCAACAACATTTACGATGGGTACTTATACTTGCAACAACATTTACGATGGGTACTTATACTTGCAACAACATTTACGATGGGTACTTATACTTGCAACAACATTTACGATGGGTACTTATACTTGCAACAACATTTACGATGGGTACTTATACTTGCAACAACATTTACGATGGGTACTTATACTTGCAACAACATTTACGATGGGTACTTACACTTGCAACAACATTTACGATGGGTACTTACACTTGCAACAACATTTACGATGGGTACTTATACTTGCAACAACATTTACGATGGGTACTTATACTTGCAACAACATTTACGATGGTTACTTATACTTGCAACAACATTTACGATGGGTACTTATACTTGCAACAACATTTACGACGGGTACTTATACGTGCAACAACATTTACGATGGGTACTTATACTTGCAACAACATTTACGATGGGTACTTATACTTGCATCAACATTTACGATGGGTACTTATACTTGCATCAACATTTACGATGGGTACTTATACTTGCAACAACATTTACGATGGGTACTTATACTTGCAACAACATTTACGATGGGTACTTATACTTGCAACAACATTTACGATGGGTACTTATACTTGCAACAACATTTACGATGGGTACTTACACTTGCAACAACATTTACGATGGGTACTTATACTTGCAACAACATTTACGATGGGTACTTCTACTTGCAACAACATTTACGATGGGTACTTATACTTGTAACAACATTTACGATGGGTACTTACACTTGCAACAACATTTACGATGGGTACTTATACTTGCAACAACATTTACGATGGTTACTTATACTTGCAACAACATTTACGATGGGTACTTATACTTGCAACAACATTTACGACGGGTACTTATACGTGCAACAACATTTACGATGGGTACTTATACTTGCAACAATATTTACGATGGGTACTTATACTTGCAACAACATTTACGATGGGTACTTATACTTGCAACAACATTTACGACGGGTACTTATACGTGCAACAACATTTACGATGGGTACTTATACTTGCAACAACATTTACGATGGGTACTTATACTTGCATCAACATTTACGATGGGTACTTATACTTGCATCAACATTTACGATGGGTACTTATACTTGCAACAACATTTACGATGGGTACTTATACTTGCAACAACATTTACGATGGGTACTTATACTTGCAACAACATTTACGATGGGTACTTATACTTGCAACAACATTTACGATGGGTACTTACACTTGCAACAACATTTACGATGGGTACTTATACTTGCAACAACATTTACGATGGGTACTTATACTTGCAACAACATTTACGATGGGTACTTATACTTGCAACAACATTTACGATGGGTACTTATACTTGCAACAACATTTACGATGGTACTTATACTTGCAACAACATTTACGGTGGTACTTATACTTGCAACAACATTTACGATGGGTACTTATACTTGCAACAACATTTACGATGGGTACTTATACTTGCAACAACATTTACGATGGGTACTTATACTTGCAACAACATTTACGATGGGTACTTATACTTGCAACAACATTTACGATGGGTACTTATACTTGCATCAACATTTACGATGGGTACTTATACTTGCATCAACATTTACGATGGGTACTTATACTTGCAACAACATTTACGATGGGTACTTATACTTGCAACAACATTTACGATGGGTACTTATACTTGCAACAACATTTACGATGGGTACTTACACTTGCAACAACATTTACGATGGGTACTTATACTTGCAACAACATTTACGATGGGTACTTATACTTGCAACAACATTTACGATGGGTACTTATACTTGCAACAACATTTACGATGGGTACTTATACTTGCAACAACATTTACGATGGTACTTATACTTGCAACAACATTTACGATGGGTACTTATACTTGCAACAACATTTACGAAGGGTACTTATACTTGCAACAACATTTACGATGGGTACTTATACTTGCAACAACATTTACGATAGGTACTTATACTTGCAACAACATTTACGATGGGTACTTATACTTGCAACAACATTTACGATGGGTACTTATACTTGCAACAACATTTACGATGGGTACTTATACTTGCAATAACATTTACGATGGGTACTTATACTTGCAACAACATTTACGATGGGTACTTATACTTGCAACAACATTTACGATGGGTACTTATACTTGCAACAACATTTACGATGGGTACTTATACTTGCAACAACATTTACGATGGGTACTTATACTTGCAACAACATTTACGATGGGTACTTATACTTGCAACAACATTTACGATGGGTACTTATACTTGCAACAACATTTACGATGGGTACTTATACTTGCAACAACATTTACGATGGGTACTTATACTTGCAACAACATTTACGATGGGTACTTATACTTGCAACAACATTTACGATGGGTACTTATACTTGCAACAACATTTACGATGGGTACTTATACTTGCAACAACATTTACGATGGCTACTTATACTTGCAACAACATTTACGATGGGTACTTATACTTGCAACAACATTTACGATGGGTACTTATACTTGCAACAACATTTACGATGGGTACTTATACTTGCAACAACATTTACGATGGGTACTTATACTTGCAACAACATTTACGATGGGTACTTATACTTGCAACAACATTTACGATGGGTACTTATACTTGCAACAACATTTACGATGGGTACTTATACTTGCAACAACATTTACGATGGGTACTTATACTTGCAACAACATTTACGATGGGTACTTATACTTGCAACAACATTTACGATGGGTACTTATACTTGCAACAACATTTACGATGGGTACTTATACTTGCAACAACATTTACGATGGGTACTTATACTTGCAACAACATTTACGATGGGTACTTATACTTGCAACAACATTTACGATGGGTACTTATACTTGCAACAACATTTACGATGGGTACTTATACTTGCAACAACATTTACGATGGGTACTTATACTTGCAACAACATTTACGATGGGTACTTATACTTGCAACAACATTTACGATGGGTACTTATACTTGCAACAACATTTACGATGGGTACTTATACTTGCAACAACATTTACGATGGGTACTTATACTTGCAACAACATTTACGATGGGTACTTATACTTGCAACAACATTTACGATGGGTACTTATACTTGCAACAACATTTACGATGGGTACTTATACTTGCAACAGCATTTACGATGGGTACTTATACTTGCAACAACATTTACGATGGGTACTTATACTTGCAACAACATTTACGATGGGTACTTATACTTGCAACAACATTTACGATGGGTACTTATACTTGCAACAACATTTACGATGGGTACTTATACTTGCAACAACATTTACGATGGGTACTTATACTTGCAACAACATTTACGATGGGTACTTATACTTGCAACAACATTTACGATGGGTACTTATACTTGCAACAACATTTACGATGGGTACTTATACTTGCAACAACATTTACGATGGGTACTTATACTTGCAACAACATTTACGATGGGTACTTATACTTGCAACAACATTTACGATGGGTACTTATACTTGCAACAACATTTACGATGGGTACTTATACTTGCAACAACATTTACGATGGGTACTTATACTTGCAACAACATTTACGATGGGTACTTATACTTGCAACAACATTTACGATGGGTACTTATACTTGCAACAACATTTACGATGGGTACTTATACTTGCAATAACATTTACGATGGGTACTTATACTTGCAACAACATTTACGATGGGTACTTATACTTGCAACAGCATTTACGATGGGTACTTATACTTGCAACAGCATTTACGATGGGTACTTATACTTGCAACAGCATTTACGATGGGTACTTATACTTGCAACAACATTTACGATGGGCACTTATACTTGCAACAACATTTACGATGGGCACTTATACTTGCAACAACATTTACGATGGGCACTTATACTTGCAACAACATTTACGATGGGTACTTATACTTGAAACAACATTTACGATGGGTACTTATACTTGCAACAACATTTACGATGGGTACTTATACTTGCAACAACATTTACGATGGGTCTTTATACTTGCAACAACATTTACGATGGGTCTTTATACTTGCAACAACATTTACGATGGGTACTTATACTTGCAACAACATTTACGATGGGTACTTATACTTGCAACAACATTTACGATGGGTACTTATACTTGCAACAACATTTACGATGGGTACTTATACTTGCAACAACATTTACGATGGGTACTTATACTTGCAACAACATTTACGATGGGTACTTATACTTGCAACAACATTTACGATGGGTACTTATACTTGCAACAACATTTACGATGGGTACTTATACTTGCAACAACATTTACGATGGGTACTTATACTTGCAACAACATTTACGATGGGTACTTATACTTGCAACAACATTTACGATGGGTACTTATACTTGCAACAACATTTACGATGGGTACTTATACTTGCAACAACATATGCGATGGGTACTTATACTTGCAACAACATTTGCGATTGGTACTTATACTTGCAACAACATTTGCGATTGGTACTTATACTTGCAACAACATTTACGATGGGTACTTATACTTGCAACAACATTTACGATGGGTACTTATACTTGCAACAACATTTACGATGGGTACTTATACTTGCAACAACATTTACGATGGGTACTTATACTTGCAACAACATTTACGATGGGTATTTATACTTGCAACAACATTTACGATGGGTACTTATACTTGCAACAACATTTACGATGGGTACTTATACTTGCAACAACATTTACGATGGGTACTTATACTTGCAACAACATTTACGATGGGTACTTATACTTGCAACAACATTTACGATGGGTACTTATACTTGCAACAACATTTACGATGGGTACCTATACTTGCAACAAAATTTACGATGGGTACTTAAACTTACAACAACATTTACGATGGGTACTTATACTTGCAACAACATTTGCGATGGGTACTTATACTTGCAACAACATTTACGATGGGTACTTATACTTGCAGCAACATTTACGATGGGTACTTATACTTGCAACAACATTTACGATGGGTACTTATACTTGCAACAACATTTACGATGGGTACTTATACTTGCAACAACATTTACGATGGGTACTTATACTTGCAACAACATTTACGATGGGTACTTATACTTGCAACAACATTTACGATGGGTACTTATACTTGCAACAACATTTACGATGGGTACTTATACTTGCAACAACATTTACGATGGGTACTTATACTTGCAACAACATTTACGATGGGTACTTATACTTGCAACAACATTTACGATGTGTACTTATACTTGCAACAACATTTACGATGGGTACTTATACTTGCAACAACATTTACGATGGGTACTTATACTTGCAACAACATTTACGATGGGTACTTATACTTGCAACAGCATTTACGATGGGTACTTATACTTGCAACAGCATTTATGATGGGTACTTATACTTGCAACAACATTTACGATGGGCACTTATACTTGCAACAACATTTACGATGGGCACTTATACTTGCAACAACATTTACGATGGGTACTTATACTTGCAACAACATTTACGATGGGTACTTATACTTGAAACAACATTTACGATGGGTACTTATACTTGCAACAACATTTACGATGGGTACTTATACTTGCAACAACATTTACGATGGGTACTTATACTTGCAACAACATTTACGATGGGTACTTATACTTGCAACAACATTTACGATGGGTACTTATACTTGCAACAACATTTACGATGGGTACTTATACTTGCAACAACATTTACGATGGGTACTTATACTTGCAACAACATTTACGATGGGTACTTATACTTGCAACAACATTTACGATGGGTACTTATACTTGCAACAACATTTACGATGGGTACTTATACTTGCAACAACATTTACGATGGGTACTTATACTTGCAACAACATTTACGATGGGTACTTATACTTGCAACAACATTTACGATGGGTACTTATACTTGCAACAACATTTACGATGGGTACTTATACTTGCAACAACATTTACGATGGGTACTTATACTTGCAACAACATTTACGATGGGTACTTATACTTGCAACAACATATGCAATGGGTACTTATACTTGCAACAACATTTGCGATTGGTACTTATACTTGCAACAACATTTGCGATTGGTACTTATACTTGCAACAACATTTACGATGGGTACTTATACTTGCAACAACATTTACGATGGGTACTTATACTTGCAACAACATTTACGATGGGTACTTATACTTGCAACAACATTTACGATGGGTACTTATACTTGCAACAACATTTACGATGGGTATTTATACTTGCAACAACATTTACGATGGGTACTTATACTTGCAACAACATTTACGATGGGTACTTATACTTGCAACAACATTTACGATGGGTACTTATACTTGCAACAACATTTACGATGGGTACTTATACTTGCAACAACATTTACGATGGGTACCTATACTGGCAACAAAATTTACGATGGGTACTTAAACTTACAACAACATTTACGATGGGTACTTATACTTGCAACAACATTTGCGATGGGTACTTATACTTGCAACAACATTTACGATGGGTACTTATACTTGCAGCAACATTTACGATGGGTACTTATACTTGCAACAACATTTACGATGGGTACTTATACTTGCAACAACATTTACGATGGGTACTTATACTTGCAACAACATTTACGATGGGTACTTATACTTGCAACAACATTTACGATGGGTACTTATACTTGCAACAACATTTACGATGGGTACTTATACTTTCAACAACATTTACGATGGGTACTTATACTTGCAACAACATTTACGATGGGTACTTATACTTGCAACAACATTTACGATGGGTACTTATACTTGCAACAACATTTACGATGGGTACTTATACTTGCAACAACATTTACGATGGGTACTTATACTTGCAACAACATTTACGATGGGTACTTATACTTGCAACAACATTTACGATGGGTACTTATACTTGCAACAACATTTACGATGGGTACTTATACTTGCAACAGCATTTACGATGGGTACTTATACTTGCAACAACATTTACGATGGGTACTTATACTTGCACCAGCATTTACGATGGGTACTTATACTTGCAACAACATTTACGATGGGTACTTATACTTGCAACAGCATTTACGATGGGTACTTATACTTGCAACAACATTTACGATGGGTACTTATACTTGCAACAACATTTACGATGGGTACTTATACTTGCAACAACATTTACGATGGGTACTTATACTTGCAACAACATTTACGATGGGTACTTATACTTGCAACAACATTTATGATGGGTACTTATACTTGCAACAACATTTACGATGGGTACTTATACTTGCAACAACATTTACGATGGGTACTTATACTTGCAACAACATTTACGATGGGTACTTATACTTGCAACAACATTTACGATGGGTACTTATACTTGCAACAACATTTACGATGGGTACTTATACTTGCAACAACATATGCGATGGGTACTTATACTTGCAACAACATTTACGATGGGTACTTATACTTGCAACAACATTTACGATGGGTACTTATACTTGCAACAACATTTACGATGGGTACTTATACTTGCAACAACATTTACAATGGGTACTTATACTTGCAACAACATTTACGATGGGTACTTATACTTGCAACAACATTTACGATGGGTACTTATACTTGCAACAACATTTACGATGGGTACTTATACTTGCAACAACATTTACGATGGGTACTTATACTTGCAACAACATTTACGATGGGTACTTATACTTGCAACAACATTTACGATGGGTACTTATACTTGCAACAACATTTACGATGGATACTTATACTTGCAACAACATTTGCGATGGATACTTATACTTGCAACAACATTTGCGATTGGTACTTATACTTGCAACAACATTTACGATGGGTACTTATACTTGCAACAACATTTACGATGGGTACTTATACTTGCAACAACATTTACGATGGGTACTTATACTTGCAACAACATTTACGATGGGTACTTATACTTGCAACAACATTTACGATGGGTACTTATACTTGCAACAACATTTACGATGAGTACTTATACTTGCAACAACATTTACGATGGGTACTTATACTTGCAACAACATTTACGATGGGTACCTATACTTGCAACAACATTTACGATGGGTACTTATACTTGCAACAAAATTTACGATGGGTACTTATACTTGCAACAACATTTACGATGGGTACTTATACTTGCAACAACATTTACGATGGGTACTTATACTTGCAACAACATTTACGATGGGTACTTATACTTGCAACAACATTTACAATGGGTCCTTATACTTGCAACAACATTTACGATGGGTACTTATACTTGCAACAACATTTACGATGGGTACTTATACTTGCAACAACATTTACGATGGGTACTTATACTTGCAACAACATTTACGATGGGTACTTATACTTGCAACAACATTTACGATGGGTACTTATACTTGCAACAACATTTACGATGGGTACTTATACTTGCAACAACATTTACGATGGGTACTTATACTTGCAACAACATTTACGATGGGTACTTATACTTGCAACAGCATTTACGATGGGTACTTATACTTGCAACAGCATTTACGATGGGTACTTATACTTGCAACAACATTTACCTTGGGCACTTATACTTGCAACAACATTTACGATGGGTACTTATACTTGCAACAACATTTACGATGGGTACTTATACTTGCAACAACATTTACGATGGGTACTTATACTTGCAACAACATTTACGATGGGTCTTTATACTTGCAACAACATTTACGATGGGTACTTATACTTGCAACAACATTTACGATGGCTACTTATACTTGCAACAACATTTACGATGGGTACTTATACTTGCAACAACATTTACGATGGGTACTTATACTTGCAACAACATTTACGATGGGTACTTATACTTGCAACAACATTTACGATGGGTACTTATACTTGCAACAACATTTACGATGGGTACTTATACTTGCAACAACATTTACGATGGGTACTTATACTTGCAACAACATTTACGATGGGTACTTATACTTGCAACAACATTTACGATGGGTACTTATACTTGCAACAACATTTACGATGGGTACTTATACTTGCAACAACATATGCGATGGGTACTTATACTTGCAACAACATATGCGATGGGTACTTATACTTGCAACAACATATGCGATTGGTACTTATACTTGCAACAACATTTACGATGGGTACTTATACTTGCAACAACATTTACGATGGGTACTTATACTTGCAACAACATTTACGATGGGTACTTATACTTGCAACAACATTTACGATGGGTACTTATACTTGCAACAACATTTACGATGGGTACTTATACTTGCAACAACATTTACGATGGGTACTTATACTTGCAACAACATTTACGATGGGTACTTATACTTGCAACAACATTTACGATGGGTACTTATACTTGCAACAACATTTACGATGGGTACTTATACTTGCAACAACATTTACGATGGGTACTTATACTTGCAACAACATTTACGATGGGTACTTATACTTGCAACAACATTTACGATGGGTACTTATACTTCCAACAACATTTACGATGGGTACTTATACTTCCAACAACATTTACGATGGGTACTTATACTTCCAACAACATTTACGATGGGTACTTATACTTCCAACAACATTTACGATGGGTACTTATACTTCCAACAACATTTACGATGGGTACTTATACTTGCAACAACATTTACGATGGGTACTTATACTTGCAACAACATTTACGATGGGTACTTATACTTCCAACAACATTTACGATGGGTACTTATACTTGCAACAACATTTACGATGGGTACTTATACTTGCAACAACATTTACGATGGGTACTTATACTTACAACAACATTTACGATGGGTACTTATACTTGCAACAACATTTACGATGGGTACTTATACTTGCAACAACATTTACGATGGGTACTTATAATTGCAACAACATTTACGATGGGTACTTATAATTGCAACAACATTTACGATGGGTACTTATACTTGCAACAACATTTACGATGGGTACTTATACATGCAACAACATTTACGATGGGTACTTATACTTGCAACAACATTTACGATGGGTACTTATACTTGCAACAACATTTACGATGGGTACTTATACTTGCAACAACATTTACGATGGGTACTTATACTTGGAACAACATTTACGATGGGTACTTATACTTGCAACAACATTTACGATGGGTACTTATAATTGCAACAACATTTACGATGGGTACTTATACTTGCAACAACATTTACGATGGGTACTTATACTTGCAACAACATTTACGATGGGTCCTTATACTTGCAACAACATTTACGATGGGTCCTTATACTTGCAACAACATTTACGATGGGTCCTTATACTTGCAACAACATTTACGATAGGTCCTTATACTTGCAACAACATTTACGATGGGTCCTTATACTTGCAACAACATTTACGATGGGTACTTATACTTGCAACAACATTTACGATGGGTACTTATACTTGCAACAACATTTACGATGGGTACTTATACTTGCAACAACATTTACGATGGGTACTTATACTTGCAACAACATTTACGATGGGTACTTATACTTGCAACAACATTTACGATGGGTACTTATACTTGCAACAACATTTACGATGGGTACTTATACTTGCAACAACATTTACGATGGGTACTTATACTTCCAACAACATTTACGATGGGTACTTATACTTGCAACAACATTTACGATGGGTACTTATACTTGCAATAACATTTACGATGGGTACTTATACTTGCAACAACATTTACGATGGGTACTTATACTTGCAACAACATTTACGATGGGTACCTATACTTGCAACAACATTTACGATGGGTACTTATACTTGCAACAACATTTACGATGGGTACTTATACTTGCAACAACATTTACGATGGGTACTTATACTTGCAACAACATTTACGATGGGTACTTATACTTGCAACAACATTTACGATGGGTACTTATACTTGCAACAACATTTACGATGGGTACTTATACTTGCAACAACATTTACGATGGGTACTTATACTTGCAACAACATTTACGATGGGTACTTATACTTGCAACAACATTTACGATGGGTACTTATACTTGCAACAACATTTACGATGGGTACTTATACTTGCAACAACATTTACGATGGGTACTTATACTTGCAACAACATTTACGATGGGTACTTATACTTGCAACAACATTTACGATGGGTACTTATACTTGCAACAACATTTACGATGGGTACTTATACTTGCAACAACATTTACGATGGGTACTTATACTTGCAACAACATTTACGATGGGTACTTATACTTGCAACAACATTTACGATGGGTACTTATACTTGCAACAACATTTACAATGGGTACTTATACTTGCAACAACATTTACGATGGGTACTTATACTTGCAACAACATTTACGATGGGTACTTATACTTGCAACAACATTTACGATGGGTACTTATACTTGCAACAACATTTACGATGGGTACTTATACTTGCAACAACATTTACGATGGGTACTTATACTTGCAACAACATTTACGATGGGTACTTATACTTGCAACAACATTTACGATGGGTACTTATACTTGCAACAACATTTACGATGGGTACTTATACTTGCAACAACATTTACGATGGGTACTTATACTTGCAACAACATTTACGATGGGTACTTATACTTGCAACAACATTTACGATGGGTACTTATACTTGCAACAACATTTACGATGGGTACTTATACTTGCAACAACATACGATGAAGTACCCATCGTAAATGTTGTTGCAAGTATAAGTACCCATCGTAAATGTTGTTGCAAGTATAAGTACCCATCGTAAATGTTGTTGCAAGTATAAGTACCCATCGTAAATGTTGTTGCAAGTATAAGTACCCATCGTAAATGTTGTTGCAAGTATAAGTACCCATCGTAAATGTTGTTGCAAGTATAAGTACCCATCGTAAATGTTGTTGCAAGTATAAGTACCCATCGTAAATGTTGTTGCAAGTATAAGTACCCATCGTAAATGTTGTTGCAAGTAAAGGTACCCATCGTAAATGTTGTTGCAAGTATAGGTACCCATCGTAAATGTTGTTGCAAGTATAAGTACCCATCGTAAATGTTGTTGCAAGTATAAGTACCCATCGTAAATGTTGTTGCAAGTATAAGTACCCATCGTAAATGTTGTTGCAAGTATAAGTACCCATCGTAAATGTTGTTGCAAGTATAAGTACCCATCGTAAATGTTGTTGCAAGTATAAGTACCCATCGCAAATGTTGTTGCAAGTATAAGTACCCATCGCAAATGTTGTTGCAAGTATAAGTACCAATCGCAAATGTTGTTGCAAGTATAAGTACCCATCGCAAATGTTGTTGCAAGTATAAGTACCCATCGTAAATGTTGTTGCAAGTATAAGTACCCATCGTAAATGTTGTTGCAAGTATAAGTACCCATCGTAAATATTGTTGCAAGTATAAGTACCCATCGTAAATATTGTTGCAAGTATAAGTAACCATCGTAAATGTTATTGCAAGTATAAGTACCCATCGTAAATGTTGTTGCAAGTATAAGTACCCATCGTAAATGTTGTTGCAAGTATAAGTACCCATCGTAAATGTTGTTGCAAGTATAAGTACCCATCGTAAATGTTGTTGCAAGTATAAGGACCCATCGTAAATGTTGTTGCAAGTATAAGTACCCATCGTAAATGTTGTTGCAAGTATAAGTACCCATCGTAAATGTTGTTGCAAGTATAAGTACCCATCGTAAATGTTGTGGCAAGTATAAGTACCCATCGTAAATGTTGTTGCAAGTATAAGTACCCATCGTAAATGTTGTTGCAAGTATAAGTACCCATCGTAAATGTTGTTGCAAGTATAAGTACCCATCGTAAATGTTGTTGCAAGTATAAGTACCCATCGTAAATGTTGTTGCAAGTATAAGTACCCATCGTAAATGTTGTTGCAAGTATAAGGACCCATCGTAAATGTTGTTGCAAGTATAAGGACCCATCGTAAATGTTGTTGCAAGTATAAGTACCCATCGTAAATGTTGTTGCAAGTATAAGTACCCATCGTAAATGTTGTTGCAAGCATAAGTACCCATCGTAAATGTTGTTGCAAGTATAAGTACCCATCGTAAATGTTGTTGCAAGTATAAGTACCCATCGTAAATGTTGTTGCAAGTATAAGTACCCATCGTAAATGTTGTTGCAAGTATAAGTACCCATCGTAAATGTTGTTGAAGTATAAGTACCCATCGTAAATGTTGTTGTAAGTATAAGTACCCATCGTAAATGTTGTTGCAGGTATAAGTACCCATCGTAAATGTTGTTGCAAGTATAAGTACCCATCGTAAATGTTGTTGCAAGTATAAGTACCCATCGTAAATGTTGTTGCAAGTATAAGTACCCATCGTAAATGTTGTTGCAAGTATAAGTACCCATCGTAAATGTTGTTGCAAGTATAAGTACCCATCGTAAATGTTGTTGTAAGTATAAGTACCCATCGTAAATGTTGTTGTAAGTATAAGTACCCATCGTAAATGTTGTTGTAAGTATAAGGACCCATCGTAAATGTTGTTGTAAGTATAAGGACCCATCGTAAATGTTGTTGCAAGTATAAGGACCCATCGTAAATGTTGTTGCAAGTATAAGTACCCATCGTAAATGTTGTTGCAAGTATAAGTAACCATCGTAAATGTTGTTGCAAGTATAAGTACCAATCGCAAATGTTGTTGCAAGTATAAGTACCCATCGTAAATGTTGTTGCAAGTATAAGTACCCATCGTAAATGTTGTTGCAAGTATAAGTACCCATCGTAAATGTTGTTGCAAGTATAAGTACCCATCGTAAATGTTGTTGCAAGCATAAGTACCCATCGTAAATGTTGTTGCAAGTATAAGGACCCATCGTAAATGTTGTTGCAAGTATAAGGACCCATCGTAAATGTTGTTGCAAGTATAAGGACCCATCGTAAATGTTGTTGCAAGTATAAGTACCCATCGTAAATGTTGTTGCAAGTATAAGTACCCATCGTAAATGTTGTTGCAAGTATAAGGACCCATCGTAAATGTTGTTGCAAGTATAAGTACCCATCGTAAATGTTGTTGCAAGTATAAGTACCCATCGTAAATGTTGTTGCAAGTATAAGTACACATCGTAAATGTTGTTGCAAGTATAAGTACCCATCGTAAATGTTGTTGCAAGTATAAGTACCCATCGTAAATGTTGTTGCAAGTATAAGTACCCATCGTAAATGTTGTTGCAAGTATAAGTACCCATCGTAAATGTTGTTGCAAGTATGCAAGTATAAGTACCCATCGTAAATGTTGTTGCAAGTATGCAAGTATAAGTACCCATCGTAAATGTTGTTGCAAGTATAAGTACCCATCGTAAATGTTGTTGCAAGTATAAGTACCCATCGTAAATGTTGTTACAAGTATAAGTACCAATCGCAAATGTTGTTGCAAGTATAAGTACCAATCGCAAATGTTGTTGCAAGTATAAGTCCCAATCGCAAATGTTGTTGCAAGTATAAGTACCCATCGCAAATGTTGTTGCAAGTATAAGTACCTATCGTAAATGTTGTTGCAAGTATAAGTACCCATCGTAAATGTTGTTGCAAGTATAAGTACCCATCGTAAATGTTGTTGCAAGTATAAGTACCCATCGTAAATGTTGTTGCAAGTATAAGTACCCATCGTAAATGTTGTTGCAAGTATAAGTACGCATCGTAAATGTTGTTGCAAGTATAAGTACCCATCGTAAATGTTGTTGCAAGCATAAGTACCCATCGTAAATGTTGTTGCAAATATAAGTACCCATCGTAAATGTTGTTGCAAGTATAAGTACCCATCGTAAATGTTGTTGCAAGTATAAGTACCCATCGTGAATGTTGTTGCAAGTATAAGTACCCATCGTAAATGTTGTTGAAGTATAAGTACCCATCGTAAATGTTGTTGTAAGTATAAGTACCCATCGTAAAGGTTGTTGCAAGTATAAGTACCCATCGTAAATGTTGTTGCAAGTATAAGTACCCATCGTAAATGTTGTTGCAAGTATAAGTACCCATCGTAAATGTTGTTGCAAGTATAAGTACCCATCGTAAATGTTGTTGCAAGTATAAGTACCCATCGTAAATGTTGTTGCAAGTATAAGTACCCATCGTAAATGTTGTTGTAAGTATAAGTACCCATCGTAAATGTTGTTGTAAGTATAAGTACCCATCGTAAATGTTGTTGTAAGTATAAGGACCCATCGTAAATGTTGTTGTAAGTATAAGGACCCATCGTAAATGTTGTTGCAAGTATAAGGACCCATCGTAAATGTTGTTGCAAGTATAAGTACCCATCGTAAATGTTGTTGCAAGTATAAGTACCCATCGTAAATGTTGTTGCAAGTATAAGTACCAATCGCAAATGTTGTTGCAAGTATAAGTACCCATCGCAAATGTTGTTGCAAGTATAAGTACCCATCGTAAATGTTGTTGCAAGTATAAGTACCCATCGTAAATGTTGTTGCAAGTATAAGTACCCATCGTAAATGTTGTTGCAAGCATAAGTACCCATCGTAAATGTTGTTGCAAGTATAAGGACCCATCGTAAATGTTGTTGCAAGTATAAGGACCCATCGTAAATACTGTTGCAAGTATAAGGACCCATCGTAAATGTTGTTGCAAGTATAAGTACCCATCGTAAATGTTGTTGCAAGTATGCAAGTATAAGTACCCATCGTAAATGTTGTTGCAAGTATGCAAGTATAAGTACCCATCGTAAATGTTGTTGCAAGTATAAGTACCCATCGTAAATGTTGTTGCAAGTATGCAAGTATAAGTACCCATCGTAAATGTTGTTGCAAATATAAGTACCCATCGTAAATGTTGTTGCAAGTATAAGTACCCATCGTAAATGTTGTTGCAAGTATAAGTACCCATCGTAAATGTTGTTGCAAGTATAAGTACCCATCGTAAATGTTGTTGCAAGTATAAGTACCCATCGTAAATGTTGTTGCAAGTATAAGTACCCATCGTAAATGTTGTTGCAAGTATAAGTACCCATCGTAAATGTTGTTGCAAGTATAAGTACCCATCGTAAATGTTGTTGCAAGTATAAGTACCCATCGTAAATGTTGTTGCAAGTATAAGTACCCATCGTATATGTTGTTGCAAGTATAAGTACCCATCGTAAATGTTGTTACAAGTATAAGTACCAATCGCAAATGTTGTTGCAAGTATAAGTACCAATCGCAAATGTTGTTGCAAGTATAAGTCCCAATCGCAAATGTTGTTGCAAGTATAAGTACCCATCGCAAATGTTGTTGCAAGTATAAGTACCCATCGTAAATGTTGTTGCAAGTATAAGTACCCATCGTAAATGTTGTTGCAAGTATAAGTACCCATCGTAAATGTTGTTGCAAGTATGCAAGTATAAGTACCCATCGTAAATGTTGTTGCAAGTATAAGTACCCATCGTAAATGTTGTTGCAAGTATGCAAGTATAAGTACCCATCGTAAATGTTGTTGCAAGTATAAGTACCCATCGTAAATGTTGTTGCAAGTATAAGTACCCATCGTAAATGTTGTTACAAGTATAAGTACCAATCGCAAATGTTGTTGCTAGTATAAGTACCAATGGCAAATGTTGTTGCAAGTATAAGTACCAATCGCAAATGTTGTTGCAAGTATAAGTACCCATCGCAAATGTTGTTGCAAGTATAAGTACCCATCGTAAATGTTGTTGCAAGTATAAGTACCCATCGTAAATGTTGTTGCAAGTATAAGTACCCCTCGTAAATGTTATTGCAAGTATAAGTACCCATCGTAAATGTTGTTGCAAGTATAAGTACCCATCGTAAATGTTGTTGCAAGTATAAGTACCCATCGTAAATGTTGTTGCAAGTATAAGGACCCATCGTAAATGTTGTTGCAAGTATAAGGACCCATCGTAAATGTTGTTGCAAGTATAAGGACCCATCGTAAATGTTGTTGCAAGTATAAGTACCCATCGTAAATGTTGTTGCAAGTATAAGTACCCATCATAAATGTTGTTGCAAGTATAAGTACCCATCGTAAATGTTGTTGCAAGTATAAGGACCCATCGTAAATGTTGTTGCAAGTATAAGTACCCATCGTAAATGTTGTTGCAAGTATAAGTACCCATCGTAAATGTTGTTGCAAGTATAAGGACCCATCGTAAATGTTGTTGCAAGTATAAGGACCCATCGTAAATGTTGTTGCAAGTATAAGGACCCATCGTAAATGTTGGTGCAAGTATAAGTACCCATCGTAAATGTTGTTGCAAGTATAAGTACCCATCGTAAATGTTGTTGCAAGTATAAGGACCCATCGTAAATGTTGTTGCAAGTATAAGGACCCATCGTAAATGTTGTTGCAAGTATAAGTACCCATCGTAAATGTTGTTGCAAGTATAAGTACCCATCGTAAATGTTGTTGCAAGTATAAGTACCCATCGTAAATGTTGTTGCAAGTATAAGTACCCATCGTAAATGTTGTTGCAAGTATAAGTACCCATCGTAAATGTTGTTGCAAGTATAAGGACCCATCGTAAATGTTGTTGCAAGTATAAGTACCCATCGTAAATGTTGTTGCAAGTATAAGTACCCATCGTAAATGTTGTTGCAAGTATAAGTACCCATCGTAAATGTTGTTGCAAGTATAAGTACCCATCGTAAATGTTGTTGCAAGTATAAGTACCCATCGTAAATGTTGTTGCAAGTATAAGTACCCATCGTAAATGTTGTTGCAAGTATAAGGACCCATCGTAAATGTTGTTGCAAGTATAAGGACCCATTGTAAATGTTGTTGCAAGTATAAGTACCCATCGTAAATGTTGTTGCAAGTATAAGTACACATCGTAAATGTTGTTGCAAGTATAAGTGCCCATCGTAAATGTTGTTGCAAGTATAAGTGCCCATCGTAAATGTTGTTGCAAGTATAAGTACCCATCGTAAATGTTGTTGCAAGTATAAGTACCCATCGTAAATGTTGTTGCAAGTATAAGTACCCATCGTAAATGTTGTTGCAAGTATAAGTACAAATCGTAAATGTTGTTGCAAGTATAAGTACCCATCGTAAATGTTGTTGCAAGTATAAGTACCCATCGTAAATGTTGTTGCAAGTATAAGTACCCATCGTAAATGTTGTTGCAAGTATAAGTACCCATCGTAAATGTTGTTGCAAGTATAAGTACCCATCGTAAATGTTGTTGCAAGTATAAGTACCCATCGTAAATGTTGTTGCAAGTAAAGGTACCCATCGTAAATGTTGTTGCAAGTATAAGTACCCATCGTAAATGTTGTTGCAAGTATAAGTACCCATCGTAAATGTTGTTGCAAGTATAAGTACCCATCGTAAATGTTGTTGCAAGTATAAGTACCCATCGTAAATGTTGTTGCAAGTATAAGTACCCATCGTAAATGTTGTTGCAAGTATAAGTACCCATCGCAAATGTTGTTGCAAGTATAAGTACCCATCGCAAATGTTGTTGCAAGTATAAGTACCCATCGCAAATGTTGTTGCAAGTATAAGTACCCATCGTAAATGTTGTTGCAAGTATAAGTACCCATCGTAAATGTTGTTGCAAGTATAAGTACCCATCGTAAATGTTGTTGCAAGTATAAGTACCCATCGTAAATATTGTTGCAAGTATAAGTACCCATCGTAAATATTGTTGCAAGTATAAGTAACCATCGTAAATGTTGTTGCAAGTATAAGTACCCATCGTAAATGTTGTTGCAAGTATAAGTACCCATCGTAAATGTTGTTGCAAGTATAAGTACCCATCGTAAATGTTGTTGCAAGTATAAGTACCCATCGTAAATGTTGTTGCAAGTATAAGGACCCATCGTAAATGTTGTTGCAAGTATAAGTACCCATCGTAAATGTTGTTGCAAGTATAAGTACCCATCGTAAATGTTGTTGCAAGTATAAGTACCCATCGTAAATGTTGTTGCAAGTATAAGTACCCATCGTAAATGTTGTTGCAAGTATAAGTACCCATCGTAAATGTTGTTGCAAGTATAAGTACCCATCGTAAATGTTGTTGCAAGTATAAGTACCCATCGTAAATGTTGTTGCAAGTATAAGTACCCATCGTAAATGTTGTTGCAAGTATAAGTACCCATCGTAAATGTTGTTGCAAGTATAAGGACCCATCGTAAATGTTGTTGCAAGTATAAGGACCCATCGTAAATGTTGTTGCAAGTATAAGTACCCATCGTAAATGTTGTTGCAAGTATAAGTACCCATCGTAAATGTTGTTGCAAGTATAAGTACCCATCGTAAATGTTGTTGCAAGTATAAGTACCCATCGTAAATGTTGTTGCAAGTATAAGTACCCATCGTAAATGTTGTTGCAAGTATAAGTACCCATCGTAAATGTTGTTGAAGTATAAGTACCCATCGTAAATGTTGTTGTAAGTATAAGTACCCATCGTAAATGTTGTTGCAAGTATAAGTACCCATCGTAAATGTTGTTGCAAGTATAAGTACCCATCGTAAATGTTGTTGCAAGTATAAGTACCCATCGTAAATGTTGTTGCAAGCATAAGTACCCATCGTAAATGTTGTTGCAAGTATAAGTACCCATCGTAAATGTTGTTGCAAGTATAAGTACCCATCGTAAATGTTGTTGCAAGTATAAGTACCCATCGTAAATGTTGTTGCAAGTATAAGTACCCATCGTAAATGTTGTTGAAGTATAAGTACCCATCGTAAATGTTGTTGTAAGTATAAGTACCCATCGTAAATGTTGTTGCAAGCATAAGTACCCATCGTAAATGTTGTTGCAAGCATAAATACCCATCGTAAATGTTGTTGCAAGTATAAGGACCCATCGTAAATGTTGTTGAAAGTATAAGCACCCATCGTAAATGTTGTTGCAAGTATAAGTACCCATCGTAAATGTTGTTGCAAGTATAAGTACCCATCGTAAATGTTGTTGCAAGTATAAGTACCCATCGTAAATGTTGTTGCAAGTATAAGGACCCATCGTAAATGTTGTTGCAAGTATAAGGACCCATCGTAAATGTTGTTGCAAGTATAAGTACCCATCGTAAATGTTGTTGCAAGTATAAGTACCCATCGTAAATGTTGTTGCAAGTATAAGTACCCATCGTAAATGTTGTTGCAAGTATAAGGACCCATCGTAAATGTTGTTGCAAGTATAAGTACCCATCGTAAATGTTGTTGCAAGCATAAGTACCCATCGTAAATGTTGTTGCAAGTATAAGTACCCATCGTAAATGTTGTTGCAAGTATAAGTACCCATCGTAAATGTTGTTGCAAGTATAAGTACCCATCGTAAATGTTGTTGCAAGTATAAGTACCCATCGTAAATGTTGTTGCAAGCATAAGTACCCATCGTAAATGTTGTTGCAAGTATAAGTACCCATCGTAAATGTTGTTGCAAGTATAAGTACCCATCGTAAATGTTGTTGCAAGTATAAGTACCCATCGTAAATGTTGTTGCAAGTATAAGTACCCATCGTAAATGTTGTTGAAGTATAAGTACCCATCGTAAATGTTGTTGTAAGTATAAGTACCCATCGTAAATGTTGTTGCAAGCATAAGTACCCATCGTAAATGTTGTTGCAAGCATAAGTACCCATCGTAAATGTTGTTGCAAGTATAAGGACCCATCGTAAATGTTGTTGCAAGTATAAGGACCCATCGTAAATGTTGTTGCAAGTATAAGTACCCATCGTCAATGTTGTTGCAAGTATAAGTACCCATCGTAAATGTTGTTGCAAGTATAAGTACCCATCGTAAATGTTGTTGCAAGTATAAGGACCCATCGTAAATGTTGTTGCAAGTATAAGGACCCATCGTAAATGTTGTTGCAAGTATAAGTACCCATCGTAAATGTTGTTGCAAGTATAAGTACCCATCGTAAATGTTGTTGCAAGTATAAGGACCCATCGTAAATGTTGTTGCAAGTATAAGTACCCATCGTAAATGTTGTTGCAAGTATAAGTACCCATCGTAAATGTTGTTGCAAGTATAAGTACCCATCGTAAATGTTGTTGCAAGTATAAGTACCCATCGTAAATGTTGTTGCAAGTATGCAAGTATAAGTACCCATCGTAAATGTTGTTGCAAGTATGCAACTATAAGTACCCATCGTAAATGTTGTTGCAAGTATGCAAGTATAAGTACCCATCGTAAATGTTGTTGCAAGTATAAGTACCCATCGTAAATGTTGTTGCAAGTATAAGTACCCATCGTAAATGTTGTTACAAGTATAAGTACCAATCGAAAATGTTGTTGCAAGTATAAGTACCAATCGCAAATGTTGTTGCAAGTATAAGTCCCAATCGCAAATGTTGTTGCAAGTATAAGTACCCATCGCAAATGTTGTTGCAAGTATAAGTACCCATCGTAAATGTTGTTGCAAGTATAAGTACCCATCGTAAATGTTGTTGCAAGTATAAGTACCCATCGTAAATGTTGTTGCAAGTATGCAAGTATAAGTACCCATCGTAAATGTTGTTGCAAGTATAAGTACCCATCGTAAATGTTGTTGCAAGTATGCAAGTATAAGTACCCATCGTAAATGTTGTTGCAAGTATAAGTACCCATCGTAAATGTTGTTGCAAGTATAAGTACCCATCGTAAATGTTGTTGCAAGTATAAGTACCCATCGTAAATGTTGTTGCAAGTATAAGTACCCATCGTAAATGTTGTTGCAAGTATAAGTACCCATCGTAAATGTTGTTGCAAGTATAAGTACCCATCGTAAATGTTGTTGCAAGTATAAGTACCCATCGTAAATGTTGTTACAAGTATAAGTACCAATCGCAAATGTTGTTGCAAGTATAAGTACCAATGGCAAATGTTGTTGCAAGTATAAGTACCAATCGCAAATGCTGTTGCAAGTATAAGTACCCATCGCAAATGTTGTTGCAAGTATAAGTACCCATCGTAAATGTTGTTGCAAGTATAAGTACCCATCGTAAATGTTGTTGCAAGTATATGTACCCATCGTAAATGTTGTTGCAAGTATAAGGACCCATCGTAAATGTTGTTGCAAGTATAAGGACCCATCGTAAATGTTGTTGCAAGTATAAGGACCCATCGTAAATGTTGTTGCAAGTATAAGTACCCATCGTAAATGTTGTTGCAAGTATAGGTACCCATCATAAATGTTGTTGCAAGTATAAGTACCCATCGTAAATGTTGTTGCAAGTATAAGGACCCATCGTAAATGTTGTTGCAAGTATAAGTACCCATCGTAAATGTTGTTGCAAGTATAAGTACCCATCGTAAATGTTGTTGCAAGTATAAGTACCCATCGTAAATGTTGTTGCAAGTATAAGGACCCATCGTAAATGTTGTTGCAAGTATAAGGACCCATCGTAAATGTTGTTGCAAGTATAAGGACCCATCGTAAATGTTGTTGCAAGTATAAGTACCCATCGTAAATGTTGTTGCAAGTATAAGTACCCATCGTAAATATTGTTGCAAGTATAAGGACCCATCGTAAATGTTGTTGCAAGTATAAGGACCCATCGTAAATGTTGTTGCAAGTATAAGTACCCATCGTAAATGTTGTTGCAAGTATAAGTACCCATCGTAAATGGTGTTGCAAGTATAAGTACCCATCGTAAATGTTGTTGCAAGTATAAGTACCCACCGTAAATGTTGTTGCAAGTATAAGTACCCATCGTAAATGTTGTTGCAAGTATAAGTACCCATCGTAAATGTTGTTGCAAGTATAAGTACCCATCGTAAATGTTGTTGCAAGTATAAGTACCCATCGTAAATGTTGTTGCAAGTATAAGTACCCATCGTAAATGTTGTTGCAAGTATAAGTACCCATCGTAAATGTTGTTGCAAGTATAAGTACCCATCGTAAATGTTGTTGCAAGTATAAGTACCCATGTTAAATGTTGTTGCAAGTATAAGTACCCATCGTAAATGTTGTTGCAAGTATAAGTACCCATCGTAAATGTTGTTGAAAGTATAAGTACACATCGTAAATGTTGTTGCAAGTATAAGTACCCATCGTAAATGTTGTTGCAAGTATAAGTACCCATCGTAAATGTTGTTGCAAGTATAAGTACCCATCGTAAATGTTGTTGCAAGTATAAGTACCCATCGTAAATGTTGTTGCAAGTATAAGTACCCATCGTAAATGTTGTTGCAAGTATAAGTACTCATTGTAAATGTTGTTGCAAGTATAAGTACCCATCGCAAATGTTGTTGCAAGTATAAGTACCAATCGCAAATGTTGTTGCAAGTATAAGTACCCATCGTAAATGTTGTTGCAAGTATAAGTACCCATCGTAAATGTTGTTGCAAGTATAAGTACCCATCGTAAATGTTGTTGCAAGTATAAGTACCCATCGTAAATATTGTTGCAAGTATAAGTACCCATCGTAAATATTGTTGCAAGTATAAGTACCCATCGTAAATGTTGTTGCAAGTATAAGGACCCATCGTAAATGTTGTTGCAAGTATAAGTACCCATCGTAAATGTTGTTGCAAGTATAAGTACCCATCGTAAATGTTGTTGCAAGTATAAGTACCCATCGTAAATGTTGTTGCAAGTATAAGTACCCATCGTAAATGTTGTTGCAAGTATAAGTACCCATCGTAAATGTTGTTGCAAGTATAAGTACCCATCGTAAATGTTGTTGCAAGTATAAGTACCCATCGTAAATGTTGTTGCAAGTATATGTACCCATCGCAAATGTTGTTGCAAGTATAAGTACCAATCGCAAATGTTGTTGCAAGTATAAGTACCAATCGCAAATGTTGTTGCAAGTATAAGTACCCATCGTAAATGTTGTTGCAAGTATAAGTACCCATCGTAAATGTTGTTGCAAGTATAAGTACCCATCGTAAATATTGTTGCAAGTATAAGTACCCATCGTAAATATTGTTGCAAGTATAAGGACCCATCGTAAATGTTGTTGCAAGTATAAGGACCCATCGTAAATGTTGTTGCAAGTATAAGTACCCATCGTAAATGTTGTTGCAAGTATAAGTACCCATTGTAAATGTTGTTGCAAATATAAGTACCCATCGTAAATGTTGTTACAAGTATAAGTACCAATCGCAAATGTTGTTGCAAGTATAAGTACCAATCGCAAATGTTGTTGCAAGTATAAGTCCCAATCGCAAATGTTGTTGCAAGTATAAGTACCCATCGCAAATGTTGTTGCAAGTATAAGTACCCATCGTAAATGTTGTTGCAAGTATAAGTACCCATCGTAAATGTTGTTGCAAGTATAAGTACCCATCGTAAATGTTGTTGCAAGTATAAGTACCCATCGTAAATGTTGTTGCAAGTATAAGTACCCATCGTAAATGTTGTTGCAAGTATAAGTACCCATCGTAAATGTTGTTGCAAGTATAAGTACCCATCGTAAATGTTGTTGCAAGTATAAGTACCCATCGTAAATGTTGTTGCAAGTATAAGTACCCATCGTAAATGTTGTTACAAGTATAAGTACCAATCGCAAATGTTGTTGCAAGTATAAGTACCAATGGCAAATGTTGTTGCAAGTATAAGTACCAATCGCAAATGTTGTTGCAAGTATAAGTACCCATCGCAAATGTTGTTGCAAGTATAAGTACCCATCGTAAATGTTGTTGCAAGTATAAGTACCCATCGTAAATGTTGTTGCAAGTATAAGTACCCATCGTAAATGTTGTTGCAAGTATAAGTACCCATCGTAAATGTT
Organism: Sarcophaga carnaria; assembly: GCA_958299815.1. Classification (NCBI taxonomy): domain Eukaryota; kingdom Metazoa; phylum Arthropoda; class Insecta; order Diptera; family Sarcophagidae; genus Sarcophaga; species Sarcophaga carnaria. The sequence goes on from OY283153.1 coordinate 23,411,451, forward strand.
GTTGCAAGTATAAGTACCCATCGTAAATGTTGTTCAAAGTATATGTACCCATCGTAAATGTTGTTGCAAGTATAAGGACCCATCGTAAATGTTGTTGCAAGTATAAGGACCCATCGTAAATGTTGTTGCAAGTATAAGGACCCATCGTAAATGTTGTTGCAAGTATAAGTACCCATCGTAAATGTTGTTGCAAGTTTAAGTACCCATCATAAATGTTGTTGCAAGTATAAGTACCCATCGTAAATGTTGTTGCAAGTATAAGGACCCATCGTAAATGTTGTTGCAAGTATAAGTACCCATCGTAAATGTTGTTGCAAGTATAAGTACCCATCGTAAATGTTGTTGCAAGTATAAGTACCCATCGTAAATGTTGTTGCAAGTATAAGGACCCATCGTAAATGTTGTTGCAAGTATAAGGACCCATCGTAAATGTTGTTGCAAGTATAAGGACCCATCGTAAATGTTGTTGCAAGTACAAGTACCCATCGTAAATGTTGTTGCAAGTATAAGTACCCATCGTAAATGTTGTTGCAAGCATAAGTACCCATCGTAAATGTTGTTGCAAGTATAAGTACCCATCGTAAATGTTGTTGCAAGTATAAGTACCCATCGTAAATGTTGTTGCAAGTATAAGTACCCATCGTAAATGTTGTTGAAGTATAAGTACCCATCGTAAATGTTGTTGAAGTATAAGTACCCATCGTAAATGTTGTTGTAAGTATAAGTACCCATCGTAAATGTTGTTGCAAGCATAAGTACCCATCGTAAATGTTGTTGCAAGCATAAGTACCCATCGTAAATGTTGTTGCAAGTATAAGGACCCATCGTAAATGTTGTTGCAAGTATAAGCACCCATCGTAAATGTTGTTGCAAGTATAAGTACCCATCGTAAATGTTGTTGCAAGTATAAGTACCCATCGTAAATGTTGTTGCAAGTATAAGTACCCATCGTAAATGTTGTTGCAAGTATAAGGACCCATCGTAAATGTTGTTGCAAGTATAAGGACCCATCGTAAATGTTGTTGCAAGTATAAGTACCCATCGTAAATGTTGTTGCAAGTATAAGTACCCATCGTAAATGTTGTTGCAAGTATAAGTACCCATCGTAAATGTTGTTGCAAGTATAAGGACCCATCGTAAATGTTGTTGCAAGTATAAGTACCCATCGTAAATGTTGTTGCAAGCATAAGTACCCATCGTAAATGTTGTTGCAAGTATAAGTACCCATCGTAAATGTTGTTGCAAGTATAAGTACCCATCGTAAATGTTGTTGCAAGTATAAGTACCCATCGTAAATGTTGTTGCAAGTATAAGTACCCATCGTAAATGTTGTTGCAAGCATAAGTACCCATCGTAAATGTTGTTGCAAGTATAAGTACCCATCGTAAATGTTGTTGCAAGTATAAGTACCCATCGTAAATGTTGTTGCAAGTATAAGTACCCATCGTAAATGTTGTTGCAAGTATAAGTACCCATCGTAAATGTTGTTGAAGTATAAGTACCCATCGTAAATGTTGTTGTAAGTATAAGTACCCATCGTAAATGTTGTTGCAAGCATAAGGACCCATCGTAAATGTTGTTGCAAGTATAAGTACCCATCGTCAATGTTGTTGCAAGTATAAGTACCCATCGTAAATGTTGTTGCAAGTATAAGTACCCATCGTAAATGTTGTTGCAAGTATAAGGACCCATCGTAAATGTTGTTGCAAGTATAAGGACCCATCGTAAATGTTGTTGCAAGTATAAGTACCCATCGTAAATGTTGTTGCAAGTATAAGTACCCATCGTAAATGTTGTTGCAAGTATAAGGACCCATCGTAAATGTTGTTGCAAGTATAAGTACCCATCGTAAATGTTGTTGCAAGTATAAGTACCCATCGTAAATGTTGTTGCAAGTATAAGTACCCATCGTAAATGTTGTTGCAAGTATAAGTACCCATCGTAAATGTTGTTGCAAGTATGCAAGTATAAGTACCCATCGTAAATGTTGTTGCAAGTATGCAACTATAAGTACCCATCGTAAATGTTGTTGCAAGTATGCAAGTATAAGTACCCATCGTAAATGTTGTTGCAAGTATAAGTACCCATCGTAAATGTTGTTGCAAGTATAAGTACCCATCGTAAATGTTGTTACAAGTATAAGTACCAATCGCAAATGTTGTTGCAAGTATAAGTACCAATCGCAAATGTTGTTGCAAGTATAAGTCCCAATCGCAAATGTTGTTGCAAGTATAAGTACCCATCGCAAATGTTGTTGCAAGTATAAGTACCCATCGTAAATGTTGTTGCAAGTATAAGTACCCATCGTAAATGTTGTTGCAAGTATAAGTACCCATCGTAAATTTTGTTGCAAGTATGCAAGTATAAGTACCCATCGTAAATGTTGTTGCAAGTATAAGTACCCATCGTAAATGTTGTTGCAAGTATAAGTACCCATCGTAAATGTTGTTGCAAGTATAAGTACCCATCGTAAATGTTGTTGCAAGTATAAGTACCCATCGTAAATGTTGTTGCAAGTATAAGTACCCATCGTAAATGTTGTTGCAAGTATAAGTACCCATCGTAAATGTTGTTGCAAGTATAAGTACCCATCGTAAATGTTGTTGCAAGTATAAGTACCCATCGTAAATGTTGTTGCAAGTATAAGTACCCATCGTAAATGTTGTTACAAGTATAAGTACCAATCGCAAATGTTGTTGCAAGTATAAGTACCAATGGCAAATGTTGTTGCAAGTATAAGTACCAATCGCAAATGCTGTTGCAAGTATAAGTACCCATCGCAAATGTTGTTGCAAGTATAAGTACCCATCGTAAATGTTGTTGCAAGTATAAGTACCCATCGTAAATGTTGTTGCAAGTATATGTACCCATCGTAAATGTTGTTGCAAGTATAAGGACCCATCGTAAATGTTGTTGCAAGTATAAGGACCCATCGTAAATGTTGTTGCAAGTATAAGGACCCATCGTAAATGTTGTTGCAAGTATAAGTACCCATCGTAAATGTTGTTGCAAGTATAGGTACCCATCATAAATGTTGTTGCAAGTATAAGTACCCATCGTAAATGTTGTTGCAAGTATAAGGACCCATCGTAAATGTTGTTGCAAGTATAAGTACCCATCGTAAATGTTGTTGCAAGTATAAGTACCCATCGTAAATGTTGTTGCAAGTATAAGTACCCATCGTAAATGTTGTTGCAAGTATAAGGACCCATCGTAAATGTTGTTGCAAGTATAAGGACCCATCGTAAATGTTGTTGCAAGTATAAGGACCCATCGTAAATGTTGTTGCAAGTATAAGTACCCATCGTAAATGTTGTTGCAAGTATAAGTACCCATCGTAAATATTGTTGCAAGTATAAGGACCCATCGTAAATGTTGTTGCAAGTATAAGGACCCATCGTAAATGTTGTTGCAAGTATAAGTACCCATCGTAAATGTTGTTGCAAGTATAAGTACCCATCGTAAATGTTGTTGCAAGTATAAGTACCCATCGTAAATGTTGTTGCAAGTATAAGTACCCACCGTAAATGTTGTTGCAAGTATAAGTACCCATCGTAAATGTTGTTGCAAGTATAAGTACCCATCGTAAATGTTGTTGCAAGTATAAGTACCCATCGTAAATGTTGTTGCAAGTATAAGTACCCATCGTAAATGTTGTTCCAAGTATAAGTACCCATCGTAAATGTTGTTGCAAGTATAAGTACCCATCGTAAATGTTGTTGCAAGTATAAGTACCCATCGTAAATGTTGTTGCAAGTATAAGTACCCATCGTAAATGTTGTTGCAAGTATAAGTACCCATCGTAAATGTTGTTGCAAGTATAAGTACCCATCGTAAATGTTGTTGCAAGTATAAGTACCCATCGTAAATGTTGTTGAAAGTATAAGTACACATCGTAAATGTTGTTGCAAGTATAAGTACCCATCGTAAATGTTGTTGCAAGTATAAGTACCCATCGTAAATGTTGTTGCAAGTATAAGTACCCATCGTAAATGTTGTTGCAAGTATAAGTACCCATCGTAAATGTTGTTGCAAGTATAAGTACCCATCGTAAATGTTGTTGCAAGTATAAGTACTCATTGTAAATGTTGTTGCAAGTATAAGTACCCATCGCAAATGTTGTTGCAAGTATAAGTACCAATCGCAAATGTTGTTGCAAGTATAAGTACCCATCGTAAATGTTGTTGCAAGTATAAGTACCCATCGTAAATGTTGTTGCAAGTATAAGTACCCATCGTAAATGTTGTTGCAAGTATAAGTACCCATCGTAAATATTGTTGCAAGTATAAGTACCCATCGTAAATATTGTTGCAAGTATAAGTACCCATCGTAAATGTTGTTGCAAGTATAAGGACCCATCGTAAATGTTGTTGCAAGTATAAGTACCCATCGTAAATGTTGTTGCAAGTATAAGTACCCATCGTAAATGTTGTTGCAAGTATAAGTACCCATCGTAAATGTTGTTGCAAGTATAAGTACCCATCGTAAATGTTGTTGCAAGTATAAGTACCCATCGTAAATGTTGTTGCAAGTATAAGTACCCATCGTAAATGTTGTTGCAAGTATATGTACCCATCGCAAATGTTGTTGCAAGTATAAGTACCAATCGCAAATGTTGTTGCAAGTATAAGTACCAATCGCAAATGTTGTTGCAAGTATAAGTACCCATCGTAAATGTTGTTGCAAGTATAAGTACCCATCGTAAATGTTGTTGCAAGTATAAGTACCCATCGTAAATATTGTTGCAAGTATAAGTACCCATCGTAAATATTGTTGCAAGTATAAGGACCCATCGTAAATGTTGTTGCAAGTATAAGGACCCATCGTAAATGTTGTTGCAAGTATAAGTACCCATCGTAAATGTTGTTGCAAGTATAAGTACCCATTGTAAATGTTGTTGCAAATATAAGTACCCATCGTAAATGTTGTTACAAGTATAAGTACCAATCGCAAATGTTGTTGCAAGTATAAGTACCAATCGCAAATGTTGTTGCAAGTATAAGTCCCAATCGCAAATGTTGTTGCAAGTATAAGTACCCATCGCAAATGTTGTTGCAAGTATAAGTACCCATCGTAAATGTTGTTGCAAGTATAAGTACCCATCGTAAATGTTGTTGCAAGTATAAGTACCCATCGTAAATGTTGTTGCAAGTATAAGTACCCATCGTAAATGTTGTTGCAAGTATAAGTACCCATCGTAAATGTTGTTGCAAGTATAAGTACCCATCGTAAATGTTGTTGCAAGTATAAGTACCCATCGTAAATGTTGTTGCAAGTATAAGTACCCATCGTAAATGTTGTTGCAAGTATAAGTACCCATCGTAAATGTTGTTACAAGTATAAGTACCAATCGCAAATGTTGTTGCAAGTATAAGTACCAATGGCAAATGTTGTTGCAAGTATAAGTACCAATTGCAAATGTTGTTGCAAGTATAAGTACCCATCGCAAATGTTGTTGCAAGTATAAGTACCCATCGTAAATGTTGTTGCAAGTATAAGTACCCATCGTAAATGTTGTTGCAAGTATAAGTACCCATCGTAAATGTTGTTGCAAGTATAAGTACCCATCGTAAATGTTGTTGCAAGTATAAGTACCCATCGTAAATGTTGTTGCAAGTATATGTACCCATCGTAAATGTTGTTGCAAGTATAAGGACCCATCGTAAATGTTGTTGCAAGTATAAGGACCCATCTTAAATGTTGTTGCAAGTATAAGGACCCATCGTAAATGTTGTTGCAAGTATAAGTACCCATCGTAAATGTTGTTGATAGTTTAAGTACCCATCATAAATGTTGTTGCAAGTATAAGTACCCATCGTAAATGTTGTTGCAAGTATAAGGACCCATCGTAAATGTTGTTGCAAGTATAAGTACCCATCGTAAATGTTGTTGCAAGTATAAGTACCCATCGTAAATGTTGTTGCAAGTATAAGTACCCATCGTAAATGTTGTTGCAAGTATAAGGACCCATCGTAAATGTTGTTGCAAATATAAGGACCCATCGTAAATGTTGTTGCAAGTATAAGGACCCATCGTAAATGTTGTTGCAAGTACAAGTACCCATCGTAAATGTTGTTGCAAGTATAAGTACCCATCGTAAATGTTGTTGCAAGTATAAGGACCCATCGTAAATGTTGTTGCAAGTATAAGGACCCATCGTAAATGTTGTTGCAAGTATAAGGACCCATCGTAAATGTTGTTGCAAGTATAAGTACCCATCGTAAATGTTGTTGCAAGTATAAGTACCCATCGTAAATGTTGTTGCAAGTATAAGTACCCATCGTAAATGTTGTTGCAAGTATAAGTACCCATCGTAAATGTTGTTGCGAGTATAAGTGCCCATCGTAAATGTTGTTGCGAGTATAAGTGCCCATCGTAAATGTTGTTGCAAGTATAAGTACCCATCGTAAATGTTGTTGCAAGTATAAGTACCCATCGTAAATGTTGTTGCAAGTATAAGTACCCATCGTAAATGTTGTTGCAAGTATAAGTACCCATCGTAAATGTTGTTGCAAGTATAAGTACCCATCGTAAATGTTGTTGCAAGTAAAGGTACCCATCGTAAATGTTGTTGCAAGTATAGGTACCCATCGTAGATGTTGTTGCAAGTATAAGTACCCATCGTAAATGTTGTTGCAAGTATAAGTACCCATCGTAAATGTTGTTTCAAATATAAGTACCCATCGTAAATGTTGTTGCAAGTATAAGTACCCATCGTAAATGTTGTTGCAAGTGTAAGTACCCATCGTAAATGTTGTTGCAAGTATAAGTACCCATCGCAAATGTTGTTGCAAGTATAAGTACCCATCGCAAATGTTGTTGCAGGTATAAGTACCAATCGCAAATGTTGTTGCAAGTATAAGTACCAATCGCAAATGTTGTTGCAAGTATAAGTACCCATCGCAAATGTTGTTGCAAGTATAAGTACCCATCGTAAATGTTGTTGCAAGTATAAGTACCCATCGTAAATGTTGTTGCAAGTATAAGTACCCATCGTAAATATTGTTGCAAGTATAAGTACCCATCGTAAATATTGTTGCAAGTATAAGTAACCATCGTAAATGTTATTGCAAGTATAAGTACCCATCGTAAATGTTGTTGCAAGTATAAGTACCCATCGTAAATGTTGTTGCAAGTATAAGTACCCATCGTAAATGTTGTTGCAAGTATAAGTACCCATCGTAAATGTTGTTGCAAGTATAAGGACCCATCGTAAATGTTGTTGCAAGTATAAGTACCCATCGTAAATGTTGTTGCAAGTATAAGTACCCATCGTAAATGTTGTTGCAAGTATAAGGACCCATCGTAAATGTTGTTGCAAGTATAAGTACCCATCGTAAATGTTGTTGCAAGTATAAGTACCCATCGTAAATGTTGTTGCAAGTATAAGTACCCATCGTAAATGTTGTTGCAAGTATAAGTACCCATCGTAAATGTTGTTGCAAGTATAAGTACCCATCGTAAATGTTGTGGCAAGTATAAGTACCCATCGTAAATGTTGTTGCAAGTATAAGTACCCATCGTAAATGTTGTTGCAAGTATAAGTACCCATCGTAAATGTTGTTGCAAGTATAAGTACCCATCGTAAATGTTGTTGCAAGTATAAGTACCCATCGTAAATGTTGTTGCAAGCATAAGTACCCATCGTAAATGTTGTTGCAAGTATAAGTACCCATCGTAAATGTTGTTGCAAGTATAAGTACCCATCGTAAATGTTGTTGCAAGTATAAGTACCCATCGTAAATGTTGTTGCAAGTATAAGTACCCATCGTAAATGTTGTTGCAAGCATAAGTACCCATCGTAAATGTTGTTGCAAGTATAAGTACCCATCGTAAATGTTGTTGCAAGTATAAGTACCCATCGTAAATGTTGTTGCAAGTATAAGTACCCATCGTAAATGTTGTTGCAAGTATAAGTACCCATCGTAAATGTTGTTGAAGTATAAGTACCCATCGTAAATGTTGTTGTAAGTATAAGTACCCATCGTAAATGTTGTTGCAAGCATAAGTACCCATCGTAAATGTTGTTGCAAGCATAAGTACCCATCGTAAATGTTGTTGCAAGTATAAGGACCCATCGTAAATGTTGTTGCAAGTATAAGGACCCATCGTAAATGTTGTTGCAAGTATAAGTACCCATCGTCAATGTTGTTGCAAGTATAAGTACCCATCGTAAATGTTGTTGCAAGTATAAGTACCCATCGTAAATGTTGTTGCAAGTATAAGGACCCATCGTAAATGTTGTTGCAAGTATAAGGACCCATCGTAAATGTTGTTGCAAGTATAAGTACCCATCGTAAATGTTGTTGCAAGTATAAGTACCCATCGTAAATGTTGTTGCAAGTATAAGGACCCATCGTAAATGTTGTTGCAAGTATAAGTACCCATCGTAAATGTTGTTGCAAGTATAAGTACCCATCGTAAATGTTGTTGCAAGTATAAGTACCCATCGTAAATGTTGTTGCAAGTATAAGTACCCATCGTAAATGTTGTTGCAAGTATGCAAGTATAAGTACCCATCGTAAATGTTGTTGCAAGTATGCAACTATAAGTACCCATCGTAAATGTTGTTGCAAGTATGCAAGTATAAGTACCCATCGTAAATGTTGTTGTAAGTATAAGTACCCATCGTAAATGTTGTTGCAAGTATAAGTACCCATCGTAAATGTTGTTACAAGTATAAGTACCAATCGCAAATGTTGTTGCAAGTATAAGTACCAATCGCAAATGTTGTTGCAAGTATAAGTCCCAATCGCAAATGTTGTTGCAAGTATAAGTACCCATCGCAAATGTTGTTGCAAGTATAAGTACCCATCGTAAATGTTGTTGCAAGTATAAGTACCCATCGTAAATGTTGTTGCAAGTATAAGTACCCATCGTAAATGTTGTTGCAAGTATAAGGACCCATCGTAAATGTTGTTGCAAGTATAAGGACCCATCGTAAATGTTGTTGCAAGTATAAGGACCCATCGTAAATGTTGTTGCAAGTATAAGTACCCATCGTAAATGTTGTTGCAAGTATAGGTACCCATCATAAATGTTGTTGCAAGTATAAGTACCCATCGTAAATGTTGTTGCAAGTATAAGGACCCATCGTAAATGTTGTTGCAAGTATAAGTACCCATCGTAAATGTTGTTGCAAGTATAAGTACCCATCGTAAATGTTGTTGCAAGTATAAGTACCCATCGTAAATGTTGTTGCAAGTATAACTACCCATCGTAAATGTTGTTGCAAGTATAAGTACCAATCGCAAATGTTGTTGCAAGTATAAGTACCAATGGCAAATGTTGTTGCAAGTATAAGTACCAATCGCAAATGCTGTTGCAAGTATAAGTACCCATCGCAAATGTTGTTGCAAGTATAAGTACCCATCGTAAATGTTGTTGCAAGTATATGTACCCATCGTAAATGTTGTTGCAAGTATAAGGACCCATCGTAAATGTTGTTACAAGTATAAGTACCCATCGTAAATGTTGTTGCAAGTATAAGTACCCATCGTAAATGTTGTAGCAAGTATATGTACCCATCGTAAATGTTGTTGCAAGTATAAGGACCCATCGTAAATGTTGTTGCAAGTATAAGTACCCATCGTAAATGTTGTTGCAAGTATAAGTACCCATCGTAAATGTTGTTGCAAGTATAAGTACCCATCGTAAATCTTGTTGCAAGTATAAGTACCCATCGTAAATGTTGTTGCAAGTATAAGTACCCATCGTAAATGTTGTTGCAAGTATAAGTACCCATCGTAAATGTTGTTGCAAGTATAAGTACCCATCGTAAATGTTGTTGCAAGTATAAGTACCCATCGTAAATGTTGTTGCAAGTATAAGTACCCATCGTAAATGTTGTTGCAAGTATAAGTACCCATCGTAAATGTTGTTGAAAGTATAAGTACACATCGTAAATGTTGTTGCAAGTATAAGTACCCATCGTAAATGTTGTTGCAAGTATAAGTACCCATCGTTAATGTTGTTGCAAGTATAAGTACCCATCGTAAATGTTGTTGCAAGTATAAGTACCCATCGTAAATGTTGTTGCAAGTATAAGTACCCATCGTAAATGTTGTTGCAAGTATAAGTACCCATCGTAAATGTTGTTGCAAGTATAAGTACCCATCGCAAATGTTGTTGCAAGTATAAGTACCAATCGCAAATGTTGTTGCAAGTATAAGTACCCATCGTAAATGTTGTTGCAAGTATAAGTACCCATCGTAAATGTTGTTGCAAGTATAAGTACCCATCGTAAATGTTGTTGCAAGTATAAGTACCCATCGTAAATATTGTTGCAAGTATAAGTACCCATCGTAAATATTGTTGCAAGTATAAGTACCCATCGTAAATGTTGTTGCAAGTATAAGGACCCATCGTAAATGTTGTTGCAAGTATAAGTACCCATCGTAAATGTTGTTGCAAGTATAAGTACCCATCGTAAATGTTGTTGCAAGTATAAGTACCCATCGTAAATGTTGTTGCAAGTATAAGTACCCATCGTAAATGTTGTTGCAAGTATAAGTACCCATCGTAAATGTTGTTGCAAGTATAAGTACCCATCGTAAATGTTGTTGCAAGTATATGTACCCATCGCAAATGTTGTTGCAAGTATAAGTACCAATCGCAAATGTTGTTGCAAGTATAAGTACCAATCGCAAATGTTGTTGCAAGTATAAGTACCCATCGTAAATGTTGTTGCAAGTATAAGTACCCATCGTAAATGTTGTTGCAAGTATAAGTACCCATCGTAAATATTGTTGCAAGTATAAGTACCCATCGTAAATATTGTTGCAAGTATAAGGACCCATCGTAAATGTTGTTGCAAGTATAAGGACCCATCGTAAATGTTGTTGCAAGTATAAGTACCCATCGTAAATGTTGTTGCAAGTATAAGTACCCATTGTAAATGTTGTTGCAAATATAAGTACCCATCGTAAATGTTGTTACAAGTATAAGTACCAATCGCAAATGTTGTTGCAAGTATAAGGACCAATCGCAAATGTTGTTGCAAGTATAAGTCCCAATCGCAAATGTTGTTGCAAGTATAAGTACCCATCGCAAATGTTGTTGCAAGTATAAGTACCCATCGTAAATGTTGTTGCAAGTATAAGTACCCATCGTAAATGTTGTTGCAAGTATGCAAGTATAAGTACCCATCGTAAATGTTGTTGCAAGTATAAGTACCCATCGTAAATGTTGTTGCAAGTATAAGTACCCATCGTAAATGTTGTTGCAAGTATAAGTACCCATCGTAAATGTTGTTGCAAGTATAAGTACCCATCGTAAATGTTGTTGCAAGTATAAGTACCCATCGCAAATGTTGTTGCAAGTATAAGTACCCATCGTAAATGTTGTTGCAGTATAAGTACCCATCGTAAATGTTGTTGCAAGTATAAGTACCCATCGTAAATGTTGTTGCAAGTATAAGTACCCATCGTAAATGTTGTTGCAAGTATAAGTACCCATCGTAAATGTTGTTGCAAGTATATGTACCCATCGTAAATGTTGTTGCAAGTATAAGGACCCATCGTAAATGTTGTTGCAAGTATAAGGACCCATCGTAAATGTTGTTGCAAGTATAAGGACCCATCGTAAATGTTGTTGCAAGTATAAGTACCCATCGTAAATGTTGTTGCAAGTTTAAGTACCCATCATAAATGTTGTTGCAAGTATAAGTACCCATCGTAAATGTTGTTGCAAGTATAAGGACCCATCGTAAATGTTGTTGCAAGTATAAGTACCCATCGTAAATGTTGTTGCAAGTATAAGTACCCATCGTAAATGTTGTTGCAAGTATAAGTACCCATCGTAAATGTTGTTGCAAGTATAAGGACCCATCGTAAATGTTGTTGCAAGTATAAGGACCCATCGTAAATGTTGTTGCAAGTATAAGGACCCATCGTAAATGTTGTTGCAAGTACAAGTACCCATCGTAAATGTTGTTGCAAGTATAAGTACCCATCGTAAATGTTGTTGCAAGTATAAGGACCCATCGTAAATGTTGTTGCAAGTATAAGGACCCATCGTAAATGTTGTTGCAAGTATAAGGACCCATCGTAAATGTTGTTGCAAGTATAAGTACCCATCGTAAATGTTGTTGCAAGTATAAGTACCCATCGTAAATGTTGTTGCAAGTATAAGTACCCATCGTAAATGTTGTTGCAAGTATAAGTACCCATCGTAAATGTTGTTGCAAGTATAAGGACCCATCGTAAATGTTGTTGCGAGTATAAGTGCCCATCGTAAATGTTGTTGCAAGTATAAGTGCCCATCGTAAATGTTGTTGCAAGTATAAGTACCCATCGTAAATGTTGTTGCAAGTATAAGTACCCATCGTAAATGTTGTTGCAAGTATAAGTACCCATCGTAAATGTTGTTGCAAGTATAAGTACCCATCGTAAATGTTGTTGCAAGTATAAGTACCCATCGTAAATGTTGTTGCAAGTATAAGTACCCATCGTAAATGTTGTTGCAAGTATAAGTACCCATCGTAAATGTTGTTGCAAGTATAAGTACCCATCGTAAATGTTGTTGCAAGTATAAGTACCCATCGTAAATGTTGTTGCAAGTATAAGTACCCATCGTAAATGTTGTTGCAAGTAAAGGTACCCATCGTAAATGTTGTTGCAAGTATAGGTACCCATCGTAAATGTTGTTGCAAGTATAAGTACCCATCGTAAATGTTGTTGCAAGTATAAGTACCCATCGTAAATGTTGTTGCAAATATAAGTACCCATCGTAAATGTTGTTGCAAGTATAAGTACCCATCGTAAATGTTGTTGCAAGTGTAAGTACCCATCGTAAATGTTGTTGCAAGTATAAGTACCCATCGCAAATGTTGTTGCAAGTATAAGTACCCATCGCAAATGTTGTTGCAAGTATAAGTACCAATCGCAAATGTTGTTGCAAGTATAAGTACCCATCGCAAATGTTGTTGCAAGTATAAGTACCCATCGTAAATGTTGTTGCAAGTATAAGTACCCATCGTAAATGTTGTTGCAAGTATAAGTACCCATCGTAAATATTGTTGCAAGTATAAGTACCCATCGTAAATATTGTTGCAAGTATAAGTAACCATCGTAAATGTTATTGCAAGTATAAGTACCCATCGTAAATGTTGTTGCAAGTATAAGTACCCATCGTAAATGTTGTTGCAAGTATAAGTACCCATCGTAAATGTTGTTGCAAGTATAAGTACCCATCGTAAATGTTGTTGCAAGTATAAGTACCCATCGTAAATGTTGTTGCAAGTATAAGTACCCATCGTAAATGTTGTTGCAAGTATAAGGACCCATCGTAAATGTTGTTGCAAGTATAAGGACCCATCGTAAATGTTGTTGCAAGTATAAGTACCCATCGTAAATGTTGTTGCAAGTATAAGTACCCATCGTAAATGTTGTTGCAAGCATAAGTACCCATCGTAAATGTTGTTGCAAGTATAAGTACCCATCGTAAATGTTGTTGCAAGTATAAGTACCCATCGTAAATGTTGTTGCAAGTATAAGTACCCATCGTAAATGTTGTTGCAAGTATAAGGACCCATTGTAAATGTTGTTGCAAGTATAAGTACCCATCGTAAATGTTGTTGCAAGTATAAGTACCCATCGTAAATGTTGTTGCAAGTATAAGTACCCATCGTAAATGTTGTTGCAAGTATAAGTACCCATCGTAAATGTTGTTGCAAGTATAAGTACCCATCGTAAATGTTGTTGCAAGTATAAGGACCCATCGTAAATGTTGTTGCAAGTATAAGGACCCATTGTAAATGTTGTTGCAAGTATAAGTACCCATCGTAAATCTTGTTGCAAGTATAAGTACACATCGTAAATATTGTTGCAAGTATAAGTGCCCATCGTAAATGTTGTTGCAAGTATAAGTGCCCATCGTAAATGTTGTTGCAAGTATAAGTACCCATCGTAAATGTTGTTGCAAGTATAAGTACCCATCGTAAATGTTGTTGCAAGTATAAGTACCCATCGTAAATGTTGTTGCAAGTATAAGTACCCATCGTAAATGTTGTTGCAAGTATAAGTACCCATCGTAAATGTTGTTGCAAGTATAAGTACCCATCGTAAATGTTGTTGCAAGTATAAGTACCCATCGTAAATGTTGTTGCAAATATAAGTACCCATCGTAAATGTTGTTGCAAGTATAAGTACCCATCGTAAATGTTGTTGCAAGTAAAGGTACCCATCGTAAATGTTGTTGCAAGTATAGGTACCCATCGTAAATGTTGTTGCAAGTATAGGTACCCATCGTAAATGTTGTTGCAAGTATAAGTACCCATCGTAAATGTTGTTGCAAGTATAAGTACCCATCGTAAATGTTGTTGCAAGTATAAGTACCCATCGTAAATGTTGTTGCAAGTATAAGGACCCATCGTAAATGTTGTTGCAAGTATAAGGACCCATCGTTAATGTTGTTGCAAGTATGCAAGTATAAGTACCCATCGTAAATGTTGTTGCAAGTATGCAACTATAAGTACCCATCGTAAATGTTGTTGCAAGTATGCAAGTATAAGTACCCATCGTAAATGTTGTTGCAAGTATAAGTACCCATCGTAAATGTTGTTGCAAGTATAAGTACCCATCGTAAATGTTGTTACAAGTATAAGTACCAATCGCAAATGTTGTTGCAAGTATAAGTACCAATCGCAAATGTTGTTGCAAGTATAAGTCCCAATCGCAAATGTTGTTGCAAGTATAAGTACCCATCGCAAATGTTGTTGCAAGTATAAGTACCCATCGTAAATGTTGTTGCAAGTATAAGTACCCATCGTAAATGTTGTTGCAAGTATAAGTACCCATCGTAAATGTTGTTGCAAGTATGCAAGTATAAGTACCCATCGTAAATGTTGTTGCAAGTATGCAAGTATAAGTACCCATCGTAAATGTTGTTGCAAGTATAAGTACCCATCGTAAATGTTGTTGCAAGTATAAGTACCCATCGTAAATGTTGTTGCAAGTATAAGTACCCATCGTAAATGTTGTTGCAAGTATAAGTACCCATCGTAAATGTTGTTGCAAGTATAAGTACCCATCGTAAATGTTGTTGCAAGTATAAGTACCCATCGTAAATGTTGTTGCAAGTATAAGTACCCATCGTAAATGTTGTTGCAAGTATAAGTACCCATCGTAAATGTTGTTGCAAGTATAAGTACCCATCGTAAATGTTGTTGCAAGTATAAGTACCCATCGTAAATGTTGTTACAAGTATAAGTACCAATCGCAAATGTTGTTGCAAGTATAAGTACCAATGGCAAATGTTGTTGCAAGTATAAGTACCAATCGCAAATGCTGTTGCAAGTATAAGTACCCATCGCAAATGTTGTTGCAAGTATAAGTACCCATCGTAAATGTTGTTGCAAGTATAAGTACCCATCGTAAATGTTGTTGCAAGTATAAGTACCCATCGTAAATGTTGTTGCAAGTATAAGTACCCATCGTAAATGTTGTTGCAAGTATAAGGACCCATCGTAAATGTTGTTGCAAGTATAAGGACCCATCGTAAATGTTGTTGCAAGTATAAGTACCCATCGTAAATGTTGTTGCAAGTATAGGTACCCATCATAAATGTTGTTGCAAGTATAAATACCCATCGTAAATGTTGTTGCAAGTATAAGGACCCATCGTAAATGTTGTTGCAAGTATAAGTACCCATCGTAAATGTTGTTGCAAGTATAAGTACCCATCGTAAATGTTGTTGCAAGTATAAGTACCCATCGTAAATGTTGTTGCAAGTATAAGGACCCATCGTAAATGTTGTTGCAAGTATAAGGACCCATCGTAAATGTTGTTGCAAGTATAAGGACCCATCGTAAATGTTGTTGAAAGTATAAGTACCCATCGTAAATGTTGTTGCAAGTATAAGTACCCATCGTAAATATTGTTGCAAGTATAAGGACCCATCGTAAATGTTGTTGCAAGTATAAGGACCCATCGTAAATGTTGTTGCAAGTATAAGTACCCATCGTAAATGTTGTTGCAAGTATAAGTACCCATCGTAAATGTTGTTGCAAGTATAAGTACCCATCGTAAATGTTGTTGCAAGTATAAGTACCCATCGTAAATGTTGTTGCAAGTATAAGTACCCATCGTAAATGTTGTTGCAAGTATAAGTACCCATCGTAAATGTTGTTGCAAGTATAAGTACCCATCGTAAATGTTGTTGCAAGTATAAGTACCCATCGTAAATGTTGTTGCAAGTATAAGTACCCATCGTAAATGTTGTTGCAAGTATAAGTACCCATCGTAAATGTTGTTGCAAGTATAAGTACCCATCGTAAATGTTGTTGCAAGTATAAGTACCCATCGTAAATGTTGTTGCAAGTATAAGTACCCATCGTAAATGTTGTTGCAAGTATAAGTACCCATCGTAAATGTTGTTGAAAGTATAAGTACACATCGTAAATGTTGTTGCAAGTATAAGTACCCATCGTAAATGTTGTTGCAAGTATAAGTACCCATCGTAAATGTTGTTGCAAGTATAAGTACCCATCGTAAATGTTGTTGCAAGTATAAGTACCCATCGTAAATGTTGTTGCAAGTATAAGTACCCATCGTAAATGTTGTTGCAAGTATAAGTACCCATCGTAAATGTTGTTGCAAGTATAAGTACCCATCGCAAATGTTGCTGCAAGTATAAGTACCAATCGCAAATGTTGTTGCAAGTATAAGTACCCATCGTAAATGTTGTTGCAAGTATAAGTACCCATCGTAAATGTTGTTGCAAGTATAAGTACCCATCGTAAATGTTGTTGCAAGTATAAGTACCCATCGTAAATATTGTTGCAAGTATAAGTACCCATCGTAAATATTGTTGCAAGTATAAGTACCCATCGTAAATGTTGTTGCAAGTATAAGGACCCATCGTAAATGTTGTTGCAAGTATAAGTACCCATCGTAAATGTTGTTGCAAGTATAAGTACCCATCGTAAATGTTGTTGCAAGTATAAGTACCCATCGTAAATGTTGTTGCAAGTATAAGTACCCATCGTAAATGTTGTTGCAAGTATAAGTACCCATCGTAAATGTTGTTGCAAGTATATGTACCCATCGCAAATGTTGTTGCAAGTATAAGTACCAATCGCAAATGTTGTTGCAAGTATAAGTACCAATCGCAAATGTTGTTGCAAGTATAAGTACCCATCGTAAATGTTGTTGCAAGTATAAGTACCCATCGTAAATGTTGTTGCAAGTATAAGTACCCATCGTAAATATTGTTGCAAGTATAAGTACCCATCGTAAATATTGTTGCAAGTATAAGGACCCATCGTAAATGTTGTTGCAAGTATAAGGACCCATCGTAAATGTTGTTGCAAGTATAAGTACCCATCGTAAATGTTGTTGCAAGTATAAGTACCCATTGTAAATGTTGTTGCAAATATAAGTACCCATCGTAAATGTTGTTACAAGTATAAGTACCAATCGCAAATGTTGTTGCAAGTATAAGTACCAATCGCAAATGTTGTTGCAAGTATAAGTCCCAATCGCAAATGTTGTTGCAAGTATAAGTACCCATCGCAAATGTTGTTGCAAGTATAAGTACCCATCGTAAATATTGTTGCAAGTATAAGTACCCATCGTAAATGTTGTTGCAAGTATGCAAGTATAAGTACCCATCGTAAATGTTGTTGCAAGTATAAGTACCCATCGTAAATGTTGTTGCAAGTATAAGTACCCATCGTAAATGTTGTTGCAAGTATAAGTACCCATCGTAAATGTTGTTGCAAGTATAAGTACCCATCGTAAATGTTGTTGCAAGTATAAGTACCCATCGTAAATGTTGTTGCAAGTATAAGTACCCATCGTAAATGTTGTTGCAAGTATAAGTACCCATCGTAAATGTTGTTGCAAGTATAAGTACCCATCGTAAATGTTGTTGAAAGTATAAGTACACATCGTAAATGTTGTTGCAAGTATAAGTACCCATCGTAAATGTTGTTGCAAGTATAAGTACCCATCGTTAATGTTGTTGCAAGTATAAGTACCCATCGTAAATGTTGTTGCAAGTATAAGTACCCATCGTAAATGTTGTTGCAAGTATAAGTACCCATCGTAAATGTTGTTGCAAGTATAAGTACCCATCGTAAATGTTGTTGCAAGTATAAGGACCCATCGTAAATGTTGTTGCAAGTATAAGGACCCATCGTAAATGTTGTTGCAAGTATAAGGACCCATCGTAAATGTTGTTGCAAGTATAAGGACCCATCGTAAATGTTGTTGCAAGTATAAGTACCCATCGTAAATGTTGTTGCAAGTATAAGTACCTATCGTAAATGTTGTTGCAAGTATAAGTACCCATCGTAAATGTTGTTGCAAGTATAAGTACCCATCGTAAATGTTGTTGCGAGTATAAGTGCCCATCGTAAATGTTGTTGCGAGTATAAGTGCCCATCGTAAATGTTGTTGCAAGTATAAGTACCCATCGTAAATGTTGTTGCAAGTATAAGTACCCATCGTAAATGTTGTTGCAAGTATAAGTACCCATCGTAAATGTTGTTGCAAGTATAAGTACCCATCGTAAATGTTGTTGCAAGTATAAGTACCCATCGTAAATGTTGTTGCAAGTATAAGTACCCATCGTAAATGTTGTTGCAAGTATAAGTACCCATCGTAAATGTTGTTGCAAGTATAAGTACCCATCGTAAATGTTGTTGCAAGTATAAGTACCCATCGTAAATGTTGTTGCAAGTATAAGTACCCATCGTAAATGTTGTTGCAAGTAAAGGTACCCATCGTAAATGTTGTTGCAAGTATAGGTACCCATCGTAGATGTTGTTGCAAGTATAAGTACCCATCGTAAATGTTGTTGCAAGTATAAGTACCCATCGTAAATGTTGTTTCAAATATAAGTACCCATCGTAAATGTTGTTGCAAGTATAAGTACCCATCGTAAATGTTGTTGCAAGTGTAAGTACCCATCGTAAATGTTGTTGCAAGTATAAGTACCCATCGCAAATGTTGTTGCAAGTATAAGTACCCATCGCAAATGTTGTTGCAGGTATAAGTACCAATCGCAAATGTTGTTGCAAGTATAAGTACCAATCGCAAATGTTGTTGCAAGTATAAGTACCCATCGCAAATGTTGTTGCAAGTATAAGTACCCATCGTAAATGTTGTTGCAAGTATAAGTACCCATCGTAAATGTTGTTGCAAGTATAAGTACCCATCGTAAATATTGTTGCAAGTATAAGTACCCATCGTAAATATTGTTGCAAGTATAAGTAACCATCGTAAATGTTATTGCAAGTATAAGTACCCATCGTAAATGTTGTTGCAAGTATAAGTACCCATCGTAAATGTTGTTGCAAGTATAAGTACCCATCGTAAATGTTGTTGCAAGTATAAGTACCCATCGTAAATGTTGTTGCAAGTATAAGGACCCATCGTAAATGTTGTTGCAAGTATAAGTACCCATCGTAAATGTTGTTGCAAGTATAAGTACCCATCGTAAATGTTGTTGTAAGTATAAGGACCCATCGTAAATGTTGTTGCAAGTATAAGTACCCATCGTAAATGTTGTTGCAAGTATAAGTACCCATCGTAAATGTTGTTGCAAGTATAAGTACCCATCGTAAATGTTGTTGCAAGTATAAGTACCCATCGTAAATGTTGTTGCAAGTATAAGTACCCATCGTAAATGTTGTGGCAAGTATAAGTACCCATCGTAAATGTTGTTGCAAGTATAAGTACCCATCGTAAATGTTGTTGCAAGTATAAGTACCCATCGTAAATGTTGTTGCAAGTATAAGTACCCATCGTAAATGTTGTTGCAAGTATAAGTACCCATCGTAAATGTTGTTGCAAGCATAAGTACCCATCGTAAATGTTGTTGCAAGTATAAGTACCCATCGTAAATGTTGTTGCAAGTATAAGTACCCATCGTAAATGTTGTTGCAAGTATAAGTACCCATCGTAAATGTTGTTGCAAGTATAAGTACCCATCGTAAATGTTGTTGCAAGCATAAGTACCCATCGTAAATGTTGTTGCAAGTATAAGTACCCATCGTAAATGTTGTTGCAAGTATAAGTACCCATCGTAAATGTTGTTGCAAGTATAAGTACCCATCGTAAATGTTGTTGCAAGTATAAGTACCCATCGTAAATGTTGTTGAAGTATAAGTACCCATCGTAAATGTTGTTGTAAGTATAAGTACCCATCGTAAATGTTGTTGCAAGCATAAGTACCCATCGTAAATGTTGTTGCAAGCATAAGTACCCATCGTAAATGTTGTTGCAAGTATAAGGACCCATCGTAAATGTTGTTGCAAGTATAAGGACCCATCGTAAATGTTGTTGCAAGTATAAGTACCCATCGTCAATGTTGTTGCAAGTATAAGTACCCATCGTAAATGTTGTTGCAAGTATAAGTACCCATCGTAAATGTTGTTGCAAGTATAAGGACCCATCGTAAATGTTGTTGCAAGTATAAGGACCCATCGTAAATGTTGTTGCAAGTATAAGTACCCATCGTAAATGTTGTTGCAAGTATAAGTACCCATCGTAAATGTTGTTGCAAGTATAAGGACCCATCGTAAATGTTGTTGCAAGTATAAGTACCCATCGTAAATGTTGTTGCAAGTATAAGTACCCATCGTAAATGTTGTTGCAAGTATAAGTACCCATCGTAAATGTTGTTGCAAGTATAAGTACCCATCGTAAATGTTGTTGCAAGTATGCAAGTATAAGTACCCATCGTAAATGTTGTTGCAAGTATGCAACTATAAGTACCCATCGTAAATGTTGTTGCAAGTATGCAAGTATAAGTACCCATCGTAAATGTTGTTGCAAGTATAAGTACCCATCGTAAATGTTGTTGCAAGTATAAGTACCCATCGTAAATGTTGTTACAAGTATAAGTACCAATCGCAAATGTTGTTGCAAGTATAAGTACCAATCGCAAATGTTGTTGCAAGTATAAGTCCCAATCGCAAATGTTGTTGCAAGTATAAGTACCCATCGCAAATGTTGTTGCAAGTATAAGTACCCATCGTAAATGTTGTTGCAAGTATAAGTACCCATCGTAAATGTTGTTGCAAGTATAAGTACCCATCGTAAATGTTGTTGCAAGTATAAGGACCCATCGTAAATGTTGTTGCAAGTATAAGGACCCATCGTAAATGTTGTTGCAAGTATAAGGACCCATCGTAAATGTTGTTGCAAGTATAAGTACCCATCGTAAATGTTGTTGCAAGTATAGGTACCCATCATAAATGTTGTTGCAAGTATAAGTACCCATCGTAAATGTTGTTGCAAGTATAAGGACCCATCGTAAATGTTGTTGCAAGTATAAGTACCCATCGTAAATGTTGTTGCAAGTATAAGTACCCATCGTAAATGTTGTTGCAAGTATAAGTACCCATCGTAAATGTTGTTGCAAGTATAACTACCCATCGTAAATGTTGTTGCAAGTATAAGTACCAATCGCAAATGTTGTTGCAAGTATAAGTACCAATGGCAAATGTTGTTGCAAGTATAAGTACCAATCGCAAATGCTGTTGCAAGTATAAGTACCCATCGCAAATGTTGTTGCAAGTATAAGTACCCATCGTAAATGTTGTTGCAAGTATATGTACCCATCGTAAATGTTGTTGCAAGTATAAGGACCCATCGTAAATGTTGTTACAAGTATAAGTACCCATCGTAAATGTTGTTGCAAGTATAAGTACCCATCGTAAATGTTGTTGCAAGTATATGTACCCATCGTAAATGTTGTTGCAAGTATAAGGACCCATCGTAAATGTTGTTGCAAGTATAAGTACCCATCGTAAATGTTGTTGCAAGTATAAGTACCCATCGTAAATGTTGTTGCAAGTATAAGTACCCATCGTAAATCTTGTTGCAAGTATAAGTACCCATCGTAAATGTTGTTGCAAGTATAAGTACCCATCGTAAATGTTGTTGCAAGTATAAGTACCCATCGTAAATGTTGTTGCAAGTATAAGTACCCATCGTAAATGTTGTTGCAAGTATAAGTACCCATCGTAAATGTTGTTGCAAGTATAAGTACCCATCGTAAATGTTGTTGCAAGTATAAGTACCCATCGTAAATGTTGTTGAAAGTATAAGTACACATCGTAAATGTTGTTGCAAGTATAAGTACCCATCGTAAATGTTGTTGCAAGTATAAGTACCCATCGTTAATGTTGTTGCAAGTATAAGTACCCATCGTAAATGTTGTTGCAAGTATAAGTACCCATCGTAAATGTTGTTGCAAGTATAAGTACCCATCGTAAATGTTGTTGCAAGTATAAGTACCCATCGTAAATGTTGTTGCAAGTATAAGTACCCATCGCAAATGTTGTTGCAAGTATAAGTACCAATCGCAAATGTTGTTGCAAGTATAAGTACCCATCGTAAATGTTGTTGCAAGTATAAGTACCCATCGTAAATGTTGTTGCAAGTATAAGTACCCATCGTAAATGTTGTTGCAAGTATAAGTACCCATCGTAAATATTGTTGCAAGTATAAGTACCCATCGTAAATATTGTTGCAAGTATAAGTACCCATCGTAAATGTTGTTGCAAGTATAAGGACCCATCGTAAATGTTGTTGCAAGTATAAGTACCCATCGTAAATGTTGTTGCAAGTATAAGTACCCATCGTAAATGTTGTTGCAAGTATAAGTACCCATCGTAAATGTTGTTGCAAGTATAAGTACCCATCGTAAATGTTGTTGCAAGTATAAGTACCCATCGTAAATGTTGTTGCAAGTATAAGTACCCATCGTAAATGTTGTTGCAAGTATATGTACCCATCGCAAATGTTGTTGCAAGTATAAGTACCAATCGCAAATGTTGTTGCAAGTATAAGTACCAATCGCAAATGTTGTTGCAAGTATAAGTACCCATCGTAAATGTTGTTGCAAGTATAAGTACCCATCGTAAATGTTGTTGCAAGTATAAGTACCCATCGTAAATATTGTTGCAAGTATAAGTACCCATCGTAAATATTGTTGCAAGTATAAGGACCCATCGTAAATGTTGTTGCAAGTATAAGGACCCATCGTAAATGTTGTTGCAAGTATAAGTACCCATCGTAAATGTTGTTGCAAGTATAAGTACCCATTGTAAATGTTGTTGCAAATATAAGTACCCATCGTAAATGTTGTTACAAGTATAAGTACCAATCGCAAATGTTGTTGCAAGTATAAGGACCAATCGCAAATGTTGTTGCAAGTATAAGTCCCAATCGCAAATGTTGTTGCAAGTATAAGTACCCATCGCAAATGTTGTTGCAAGTATAAGTACCCATCGTAAATGTTGTTGCAAGTATAAGTACCCATCGTAAATGTTGTTGCAAGTATGCAAGTATAAGTACCCATCGTAAATGTTGTTGCAAGTATAAGTACCCATCGTAAATGTTGTTGCAAGTATAAGTACCCATCGTAAATGTTGTTGCAAGTATAAGTACCCATCGTAAATGTTGTTGCAAGTATAAGTACCCATCGTAAATGTTGTTGCAAGTATAAGTACCCATCGCAAATGTTGTTGCAAGTATAAGTACCCATCGTAAATGTTGTTGCAGTATAAGTACCCATCGTAAATGTTGTTGCAAGTATAAGTACCCATCGTAAATGTTGTTGCAAGTATAAGTACCCATCGTAAATGTTGTTGCAAGTATAAGTACCCATCGTAAATGTTGTTGCAAGTATATGTACCCATCGTAAATGTTGTTGCAAGTATAAGGACCCATCGTAAATGTTGTTGCAAGTATAAGGACCCATCGTAAATGTTGTTGCAAGTATAAGGACCCATCGTAAATGTTGTTGCAAGTATAAGTACCCATCGTAAATGTTGTTGCAAGTTTAAGTACCCATCATAAATGTTGTTGCAAGTATAAGTACCCATCGTAAATGTTGTTGCAAGTATAAGGACCCATCGTAAATGTTGTTGCAAGTATAAGTACCCATCGTAAATGTTGTTGCAAGTATAAGTACCCATCGTAAATGTTGTTGCAAGTATAAGTACCCATCGTAAATGTTGTTGCAAGTATAAGGACCCATCGTAAATGTTGTTGCAAGTATAAGGACCCATCGTAAATGTTGTTGCAAGTATAAGGACCCATCGTAAATGTTGTTGCAAGTACAAGTACCCATCGTAAATGTTGTTGCAAGTATAAGTACCCATCGTAAATGTTGTTGCAAGTATAAGGACCCATCGTAAATGTTGTTGCAAGTATAAGGACCCATCGTAAATGTTGTTGCAAGTATAAGGACCCATCGTAAATGTTGTTGCAAGTATAAGTACCCATCGTAAATGTTGTTGCAAGTATAAGTACCCATCGTAAATGTTGTTGCAAGTATAAGTACCCATCGTAAATGTTGTTGCAAGTATAAGTACCCATCGTAAATGTTGTTGCAAGTATAAGGACCCATCGTAAATGTTGTTGCGAGTATAAGTGCCCATCGTAAATGTTGTTGCAAGTATAAGTGCCCATCGTAAATGTTGTTGCAAGTATAAGTACCCATCGTAAATGTTGTTGCAAGTATAAGTACCCATCGTAAATGTTGTTGCAAGTATAAGTACCCATCGTAAATGTTGTTGCAAGTATAAGTACCCATCGTAAATGTTGTTGCAAGTATAAGTACCCATCGTAAATGTTGTTGCAAGTATAAGTACCCATCGTAAATGTTGTTGCAAGTATAAGTACCCATCGTAAATGTTGTTGCAAGTATAAGTACCCATCGTAAATGTTGTTGCAAGTATAAGTACCCATCGTAAATGTTGTTGCAAGTATAAGTACCCATCGTAAATGTTGTTGCAAGTATAGGTACCCATCGTAAATGTTGTTGCAAGTATAAGTACCCATCGTAAATGTTGTTGCAAGTATAAGTACCCATCGTAAATGTTGTTGCAAATATAAGTACCCATCGTAAATGTTGTTGCAAGTATAAGTACCCATCGTAAATGTTGTTGCAAGTGTAAGTACCCATCGTAAATGTTGTTGCAAGTATAAGTACCCATCGCAAATGTTGTTGCAAGTATAAGTACCCATCGCAAATGTTGTTGCAAGTATAAGTACCAATCGCAAATGTTGTTGCAAGTATAAGTACCCATCGCAAATGTTGTTGCAAGTATAAGTACCCATCGTAAATGTTGTTGCAAGTATAAGTACCCATCGTAAATGTTGTTGCAAGTATAAGTACCCATCGTAAATATTGTTGCAAGTATAAGTACCCATCGTAAATATTGTTGCAAGTATAAGTAACCATCGTAAATGTTATTGCAAGTATAAGTACCCATCGTAAATGTTGTTGCAAGTATAAGTACCCATCGTAAATGTTGTTGCAAGTATAAGTACCCATCGTAAATGTTGTTGCAAGTATAAGTACCCATCGTAAATGTTGTTGCAAGTATAAGTACCCATCGTAAATGTTGTTGCAAGTATAAGTACCCATCGTAAATGTTGTTGCAAGTATAAGGACCCATCGTAAATGTTGTTGCAAGTATAAGGACCCATCGTAAATGTTGTTGCAAGTATAAGTACCCATCGTAAATGTTGTTGCAAGTATAAGTACCCATCGTAAATGTTGTTGCAAGCATAAGTACCCATCGTAAATGTTGTTGCAAGTATAAGTACCCATCGTAAATGTTGTTGCAAGTATAAGTACCCATCGTAAATGTTGTTGCAAGTATAAGTACCCATCGTAAATGTTGTTGCAAGTATAAGGACCCATTGTAAATGTTGTTGCAAGTATAAGTACCCATCGTAAATGTTGTTGCAAGTATAAGTACCCATCGTAAATGTTGTTGCAAGTATAAGTACCCATCGTAAATGTTGTTGCAAGTATAAGTACCCATCGTAAATGTTGTTGCAAGTATAAGTACCCATCGTAAATGTTGTTGCAAGTATAAGGACCCATCGTAAATGTTGTTGCAAGTATAAGGACCCATTGTAAATGTTGTTGCAAGTATAAGTACCCATCGTAAATCTTGTTGCAAGTATAAGTACACATCGTAAATATTGTTGCAAGTATAAGTGCCCATCGTAAATGTTGTTGCAAGTATAAGTGCCCATCGTAAATGTTGTTGCAAGTATAAGTACCCATCGTAAATGTTGTTGCAAGTATAAGTACCCATCGTAAATGTTGTTGCAAGTATAAGTACCCATCGTAAATGTTGTTGCAAGTATAAGTACCCATCGTAAATGTTGTTGCAAGTATAAGTACCCATCGTAAATGTTGTTGCAAGTATAAGTACCCATCGTAAATGTTGTTGCAAGTATAAGTACCCATCGTAAATGTTGTTGCAAGTATAAGTACCCATCGTAAATGTTGTTGCAAGTATAAGTACCCATCGTAAATGTTGTTGCAAGTAAAGGTACCCATCGTAAATGTTGTTGCAAGTATAGGTACCCATCGTAAATGTTGTTGCAAGTATAGGTACCCATCGTAAATGTTGTTGCAAGTATAAGTACCCATCGTAAATGTTGTTGCAAGTATAAGTACCCATCGTAAATGTTGTTGCAAGTATAAGTACCCATCGTAAATGTTGTTGCAAGTATAAGGACCCATCGTAAATGTTGTTGCAAGTATAAGGACCCATCGTTAATGTTGTTGCAAGTATGCAAGTATAAGTACCCATCGTAAATGTTGTTGCAAGTATGCAACTATAAGTACCCATCGTAAATGTTGTTGCAAGTATGCAAGTATAAGTACCCATCGTAAATGTTGTTGCAAGTATAAGTACCCATCGTAAATGTTGTTGCAAGTATAAGTACCCATCGTAAATGTTGTTACAAGTATAAGTACCAATCGCAAATGTTGTTGCAAGTATAAGTACCAATCGCAAATGTTGTTGCAAGTATAAGTCCCAATCGCAAATGTTGTTGCAAGTATAAGTACCCATCGCAAATGTTGTTGCAAGTATAAGTACCCATCGTAAATGTTGTTGCAAGTATAAGTACCCATCGTAAATGTTGTTGCAAGTATAAGTACCCATCGTAAATGTTGTTGCAAGTATGCAAGTATAAGTACCCATCGTAAATGTTGTTGCAAGTATGCAAGTATAAGTACCCATCGTAAATGTTGTTGCAAGTATAAGTACCCATCGTAAATGTTGTTGCAAGTATAAGTACCCATCGTAAATGTTGTTGCAAGTATAAGTACCCATCGTAAATGTTGTTGCAAGTATAAGTACCCATCGTAAATGTTGTTGCAAGTATAAGTACCCATCGTAAATGTTGTTGCAAGTATAAGTACCCATCGTAAATGTTGTTGCAAGTATAAGTACCCATCGTAAATGTTGTTGCAAGTATAAGTACCCATCGTAAATGTTGTTGCAAGTATAAGTACCCATCGTAAATGTTGTTACAAGTATAAGTACCAATCGCAAATGTTGTTGCAAGTATAAGTACCAATGGCAAATGTTGTTGCAAGTATAAGTACCAATCGCAAATGCTGTTGCAAGTATAAGTACCCATCGCAAATATTGTTGCAAGTATAAGTACCCATCGTAAATGTTGTTGCAAGTATAAGTACCCATCGTAAATGTTGTTGCAAGTATAAGTACCCATCGTAAATGTTGTTGCAAGTATAAGTACCCATCGTAAATGTTGTTGCAAGTATAAGTACCCATCGTAAATGTTGTTGCAAGTATATGTACCCATCGTAAATGTTGTTGCAAGTATAAGGACCCATCGTAAATGTTGTTGCAAGTATAAGGACCCATCGTAAATGTTGTTGCAAGTATAAGGACCCATCGTAAATGTTGTTGCAAGTATAAGTACCCATCGTAAATGTTGTTGCAAGTATAGGTACCCATCATAAATGTTGTTGCAAGTATAAATACCCATCGTAAATGTTGTTGCAAGTATAAGGACCCATCGTAAATGTTGTTGCAAGTATAAGTACCCATCGTAAATGTTGTTGCAAGTATAAGTACCCATCGTAAATGTTGTTGCAAGTATAAGTACCCATCGTAAATGTTGTTGCAAGTATAAGGACCCATCGTAAATGTTGTTGCAAGTATAAGGACCCATCGTAAATGTTGTTGCAAGTATAAGGACCCATCGTAAATGTTGTTGAAAGTATAAGTACCCATCGTAAATGTTGTTGCAAGTATAAGTACCCATCGTAAATATTGTTGCAAGTATAAGGACCCATCGTAAATGTTGTTGCAAGTATAAGGACCCATCGTAAATGTTGTTGCAAGTATAAGTACCCATCGTAAATGTTGTTGCAAGTATAAGTACCCATCGTAAATGTTGTTGCAAGTATAAGTACCCATCGTAAATGTTGTTGCAAGTATAAGTACCCATCGTAAATGTTGTTGCAAGTATAAGTACCCATCGTAAATGTTGTTGCAAGTATAAGTACCCATC
The DNA here is from genome assembly GCA_958299815.1 of Sarcophaga carnaria. Taxonomy (NCBI): domain Eukaryota; kingdom Metazoa; phylum Arthropoda; class Insecta; order Diptera; family Sarcophagidae; genus Sarcophaga; species Sarcophaga carnaria. The sequence goes on from OY283153.1 coordinate 23,439,767, forward strand.
GTAAATGTTGTTGCAAGTATAAGTACCCATCGTAAATGTTGTTGCAAGTATAAGTACCCATCGTAAATGTTGTTGCAAGTATAAGTACCCATCGTAAATGTTGTTGCAAGTATAAGTACCCATCGTAAATGTTGTTGCAAGTATAAGTACCCATCGTAAATGTTGTTGCAAGTATAAGTACCCATCGTAAATGTTGTTGCAAGTATAAGTACCCATCGTAAATGTTGTTGCAAGTATAAGTACACATCGTAAATGTTGTTGAAAGTATAAGTACACATCGTAAATGTTGTTGCAAGTATAAGTACCCATCGTAAATGTTGTTGCAAGTATAAGTACCCATCGTAAATGTTGTTGCAAGTATAAGTACCCATCGTAAATGTTGTTGCAAGTATAAGTACCCATCGTAAATGTTGTTGCAAGTATAAGTACCCATCGTAAATGTTGTTGCAAGTATAAGTACCCATCGCAAATGTTGCTGCAAGTATAAGTACCAATCGCAAATGTTGTTGCAAGTATAAGTACCCATCGTAAATGTTGTTGCAAGTATAAGTACCCATCGTAAATGTTGTTGCAAGTATAAGTACCCATCGTAAATGTTGTTGCAAGTATAAGTACCCATCGTAAATATTGTTGCAAGTATAAGTACCCATCGTAAATATTGTTGCAAGTATAAGTACCCATCGTAAATGTTGTTGCAAGTATAAGGACCCATCGTAAATGTTGTTGCAAGTATAAGTACCCATCGTAAATGTTGTTGCAAGTATAAGTACCCATCGTAAATGTTGTTGCAAGTATAAGTACCCATCGTAAATGTTGTTGCAAGTATAAGTACCCATCGTAAATGTTGTTGCAAGTATAAGTACCCATCGTAAATGTTGTTGCAAGTATATGTACCCATCGCAAATGTTGTTGCAAGTATAAGTACCAATCGCAAATGTTGTTGCAAGTATAAGTACCAATCGCAAATGTTGTTGCAAGTATAAGTACCCATCGTAAATGTTGTTGCAAGTATAAGTACCCATCGTAAATGTTGTTGCAAGTATAAGTACCCATCGTAAATATTGTTGCAAGTATAAGTACCCATCGTAAATATTGTTGCAAGTATAAGGACCCATCGTAAATGTTGTTGCAAGTATAAGGACCCATCGTAAATGTTGTTGCAAGTATAAGTACCCATCGTAAATGTTGTTGCAAGTATAAGTACCCATTGTAAATGTTGTTGCAAATATAAGTACCCATCGTAAATGTTGTTACAAGTATAAGTACCAATCGCAAATGTTGTTGCAAGTATAAGTACCAATCGCAAATGTTGTTGCAAGTATAAGTCCCAATCGCAAATGTTGTTGCAAGTATAAGTACCCATCGCAAATGTTGTTGCAAGTATAAGTACCCATCGTAAATATTGTTGCAAGTATAAGTACCCATCGTAAATGTTGTTGCAAGTATGCAAGTATAAGTACCCATCGTAAATGTTGTTGCAAGTATAAGTACCCATCGTAAATGTTGTTGCAAGTATAAGTACCCATCGTAAATGTTGTTGCAAGTATAAGTACCCATCGTAAATGTTGTTGCAAGTATAAGTACCCATCGTAAATGTTGTTGCAAGTATAAGTACCCATCGTAAATGTTGTTGCAAGTATAAGTACCCATCGTAAATGTTGTTGCAAGTATAAGTACCCATCGTAAATGTTGTTACAAGTATAAGTACCAATCGCAAATGTTGTTGCAAGTATAAGTACCAATGGCAAATGTTGTTGCAAGTATAAGTACCAATCGCAAATGTTGTTGCAAGTATAAGTACCCATCGCAAATGTTGTTGCAAGTATAAGTACCCATCGTAAATGTTGTTGCAAGTATAAGTACCCATCGTAAATGTTGTTGCAAGTATAAGTACCCATCGTAAATGTTGTTGCAAGTATAAGTACCCATCGTAAATGTTGTTGCAAGTATAAGTACCCATCGTAAATGTTGTTGCAAGTATATGTACCCATCGTAAATGTTGTTGCAAGTATAAGGACCCATCGTAAATGTTGTTGCAAGTATAAGGACCCATCGTAAATGTTGTTGCAAGTATAAGGACCCATCGTAAATGTTGTTGCAAGTATAAGTACCCATCGTAAATGTTGTTGCAAGTTTAAGTACCCATCATAAATGTTGTTGCAAGTATAAGTACCCATCGTAAATGTTGTTGCAAGTATAAGGACCCATCGTAAATGTTGTTGCAAGTATAAGTACCCATCGTAAATGTTGTTGCAAGTATAAGTACCCATCGTAAATGTTGTTGCAAGTATAAGTACCCATCGTAAATGTTGTTGCAAGTATAAGGACCCATCGTAAATGTTGTTGCAAGTATAAGGACCCATCGTAAATGTTGTTGCAAGTATAAGGACCCATCGTAAATGTTGTTGCAAGTACAAGTACCCATCGTAAATGTTGTTGCAAGTATAAGTACCCATCGTAAATGTTGTTGCAAGTATAAGGACCCATCGTAAATGTTGTTGCAAGTATAAGGACCCATCGTAAATGTTGTTGCAAGTATAAGGACCCATCGTAAATGTTGTTGCAAGTATAAGTACCCATCGTAAATGTTGTTGCAAGTATAAGTACCCATCGTAAATGTTGTTGCAAGTATAAGTACCCATCGTAAATGTTGTTGCAAGTATAAGTACCCATCGTAAATGTTGTTGCAAGTATAAGGACCCATCGTAAATGTTGTTGCGAGTATAAGTGCCCATCGTAAATGTTGTTGCAAGTATAAGTGCCCATCGTAAATGTTGTTGCAAGTATAAGTACCCATCGTAAATGTTGTTGCAAGTATAAGTACCCATCGTAAATGTTGTTGCAAGTATAAGTACCCATCGTAAATGTTGTTGCAAGTATAAGTACCCATCGTAAATGTTGTTGCAAGTATAAGTACCCATCGTAAATGTTGTTGCAAGTATAAGTACCCATCGTAAATGTTGTTGCAAGTATAAGTACCCATCGTAAATGTTGTTGCAAGTATAAGTACCCATCGTAAATGTTGTTGCAAGTATAAGTACCCATCGTAAATGTTGTTGCAAGTATAAGTACCCATCGTAAATGTTGTTGCAAGTAAAGGTACCCATCGTAAATGTTGTTGCAAGTATAGGTACCCATCGTAAATGTTGTTGCAAGTATAAGTACCCATCGTAAATGTTGTTGCAAGTATAAGTACCCATCGTAAATGTTGTTGCAAATATAAGTACCCATCGTAAATGTTGTTGCAAGTATAAGTACCCATCGTAAATGTTGTTGCAAGTGTAAGTACCCATCGTAAATGTTGTTGCAAGTATAAGTACCCATCGCAAATGTTGTTGCAAGTATAAGTACCCATCGCAAATGTTGTTGCAAGTATAAGTACCAATCGCAAATGTTGTTGCAAGTATAAGTACCCATCGCAAATGTTGTTGCAAGTATAAGTACCCATCGTAAATGTTGTTGCAAGTATAAGTACCCATCGTAAATGTTGTTGCAAGTATAAGTACCCATCGTAAATATTGTTGCAAGTATAAGTACCCATCGTAAATATTGTTGCAAGTATAAGTAACCATCGTAAATGTTATTGCAAGTATAAGTACCCATCGTAAATGTTGTTGCAAGTATAAGTACCCATCGTAAATGTTGTTGCAAGTATAAGTACCCATCGTAAATGTTGTTGCAAGTATAAGTACCCATCGTAAATGTTGTTGCAAGTATAAGGACCCATCGTAAATGTTGTTGCATGTATAAGTACCCATCGTAAATGTTGTTGCAAGTATAAGTACCCATCGTAAATGTTGTTGCAAGTATAAGTACCCATCGTAAATGTTGTTGCAAGTATAAGTACCCATCGTAAATGTTGTGGCAAGTATAAGTACCCATCGTAAATGTTGTTGCAAGTATAAGTACCCATCGTAAATGTTGTTGCAAGTATAAGTACCCATCGTAAATGTTGTTGCAAGTATAAGTACCCATCGTAAATGTTGTTGCAAGTATAAGTACCCATCGTAAATGTTGTTGCAAGTATAAGTACCCATCGTAAATGTTGTTGCAAGTATAAGTACCCATCGTAAATGTTGTTGCAAGTATAAGTACCCATCGTAAATGTTGTTACAAGTATAAGTACCAATCGCAAATGTTGTTGCAAGTATAAGTACCAATGGCAAATGTTGTTGCAAGTATAAGTACCAATCGCAAATGTTGTTGCAAGTATAAGTACCCATCGCAAATGTTGTTGCAAGTATAAGTACCCATCGTAAATGTTGTTGCAAGTATAAGTACCCATCGTAAATGTTGTTGCAAGTATAAGTACCCATCGTAAATGTTGTTGCAAGTATAAGTACCCATCGTAAATGTTGTTGCAAGTATAAGTACCCATCGTAAATGTTGTTGCAAGTATATGTACCCATCGTAAATGTTGTTGCAAGTATAAGGACCCATCGTAAATGTTGTTGCAAGTATAAGGACCCATCGTAAATGTTGTTGCAAGTATAAGGACCCATCGTAAATGTTGTTGCAAGTATAAGTACCCATCGTAAATGTTGTTGCAAGTTTAAGTACCCATCATAAATGTTGTTGCAAGTATAAGTACCCATCGTAAATGTTGTTGCAAGTATAAGGACCCATCGTAAATGTTGTTGCAAGTATAAGTACCCATCGTAAATGTTGTTGCAAGTATAAGTACCCATCGTAAATGTTGTTGCAAGTATAAGTACCCATCGTAAATGTTGTTGCAAGTATAAGGACCCATCGTAAATGTTGTTGCAAGTATAAGGACTCATCGTAAATGTTGTTGCAAGTATAAGGACCCATCGTAAATGTTGTTGCAAGTACAAGTACCCATCGTAAATGTTGTTGCAAGTATAAGTACCCATCGTAAATGTTGTTGCAAGTATAAGGACCCATCGTAAATGTTGTTGCAAGTATAAGGACCCATCGTAAATGTTGTTGCAAGTATAAGGACCCATCGTAAATGTTGTTGCAAGTATAAGTACCCATCGTAAATGTTGTTGCAAGTATAAGTACCCATCGTAAATGTTGTTGCAAGTATAAGTACCCATCGTAAATGTTGTTGCAAGTATAAGTACCCATCGTAAATGTTGTTGCAAGTATAAGGACCCATCGTAAATGTTGTTGCGAGTATAAGTGCCCATCGTAAATGTTGTTGCAAGTATAAGTGCCCATCGTAAATGTTGTTGCAAGTATAAGTACCCATCGTAAATGTTGTTGCAAGTATAAGTACCCATCGTAAATGTTGTTGCAAGTATAAGTACCCATCGTAAATGTTGTTGCAAGTATAAGTACCCATCGTAAATGTTGTTGCAAGTATAAGTACCCATCGTAAATGTTGTTGCAAGTATAAGTACCCATCGTAAATGTTGTTGCAAGTATAAGTACCCATCGTAAATGTTGTTGCAAGTATAAGTACCCATCGTAAATGTTGTTGCAAGTATAAGTACCCATCGTAAATGTTGTTGCAAGTATAAGTACCCATCGTAAATGTTGTTGCAAGTAAAGGTACCCATCGTAAATGTTGTTGCAAGTATAGGTACCCATCGTAAATGTTGTTGCAAGTATAAGTACCCATCGTAAATGTTGTTGCAAGTATAAGTACCCATCGTAAATGTTGTTGCAAATATAAGTACCCATCGTAAATGTTGTTGCAAGTATAAGTACCCATCGTAAATGTTGTTGCAAGTGTAAGTACCCATCGTAAATGTTGTTGCAAGTATAAGTACCCATCGCAAATGTTGTTGCAAGTATAAGTACCCATCGCAAATGTTGTTGCAAGTATAAGTACCAATCGCAAATGTTGTTGCAAGTATAAGTACCCATCGCAAATGTTGTTGCAAGTATAAGTACCCATCGTAAATGTTGTTGCAAGTATAAGTACCCATCGTAAATGTTGTTGCAAGTATAAGTACCCATCGTAAATATTGTTGCAAGTATAAGTACCCATCGTAAATATTGTTGCAAGTATAAGTAACCATCGTAAATGTTATTGCAAGTATAAGTACCCATCGTAAATGTTGTTGCAAGTATGCAAGTATAAGTACCCATCGTAAATGTTGTTGCAAGTATGCAACTATAAGTACCCATCGTAAATGTTGTTGCAAGTATGCAAGTATAAGTACCCATCGTAAATGTTGTTGCAAGTATAAGTACCCATCGTAAATGTTGTTGCAAGTATAAGTACCCATCGTAAATGTTGTTACAAGTATAAGTACCAATCGCAAATGTTGTTGCAAGTATAAGTACCAATCGCAAATGTTGTTACAAGTATAAGTCCCAATCGCAAATGTTGTTGCAAGTATAAGTACCCATCGCAAATGTTGTTGCAAGTATAAGTACCCATCGTAAATGTTGTTGCAAGTATGCAAGTATAAGTACCCATCGTAAATGTTGTTGCAAGTATGCAACTATAAGTACCCATCGTAAATGTTGTTGCAAGTATGCAAGTATAAGTACCCATCGTAAATGTTGTTGCAAGTATAAGTACCCATCGTAAATGTTGTTGCAAGTATAAGTACCCATCGTAAATGTTGTTACAAGTATAAGTACCAATCGCAAATGTTGTTGCAAGTATAAGTACCAATCGCAAATGTTGTTACAAGTATAAGTCCCAATCGCAAATGTTGTTGCAAGTATAAGTACCCATCGCAAATGTTGTTGCAAGTATAAGTACCCATCGTAAATGTTGTTGCAAGTATAAGTACCCATCGTAAATGTTGTTGCAAGTATAAGTACCCATCGTAAATGTTGTTGCAAGTATAAGTACCCATCGTAAATGTTGTTGCAAGTATAAGTACCCATCGTAAATGTTGTTGCAAGTATAAGTACCCATCGTAAATGTTGTTGCAAGTATAAGTACCCATCGTAAATGTTGTTGCAAGTATAAGTACCCATCGTAAATGTTGTTGCAAGTATAAGTACCCATCGTAAATGTTGTTGCAAGTATAAGTACCCATCGTAAATGTTGTTGCAAGTATAAGTACCCATCGTAAATGTTGTTGCAAGTATAAGTACCCATCGTAAATGTTGTTGCAAGTATGCAACTATAAGTACCCATCGTAAATGTTGTTGCAAGTATGCAAGTATAAGTACCCATCGTAAATGTTGTTGCAAGTATAAGTACCCATCGTAAATGTTGTTGCAAGTATAAGTACCCATCGTAAATGTTGTTACAAGTATAAGTACCAATCGCAAATGTTGTTGCAAGTATAAGTACCAATCGCAAATGTTGTTGCAAGTATAAGTCCCAATCGCAAATGTTGTTGCAAGTATAAGTACCCATCGCAAATGTTGTTGCAAGTATAAGTACCCATCGTAAATGTTGTTGCAAGTATAAGTACCCATCGTAAATGTTGTTGCAAGTATAAGTACCCATCGTAAATGTTGTTGCAAGTATAAGTACCCATCGTAAATGTTGTTGCAAGTATGCAAGTATAAGTACCCATCGTAAATGTTGTTGCAAGTATAAGTACCCATCGTAAATGTTGTTGCAAGTATAAGTACCCATCGTAAATGTTGTTGCAAGTATAAGTACCCATCGTAAATGTTGTTGCAAGTATAAGTACCCATCGTAAATGTTGTTGCAAGTATAAGTACCCATCGTAAATGTTGTTGCAAGTATAAGTACCCATCGTAAATGTTGTTGCAAGTATAAGTACCCATCGTAAATGTTGTTACAAGTATAAGTACCAATCGCAAATGTTGTTGCAAGTATAAGTACCAATGGCAAATGTTGTTGCAAGTATAAGTACCAATCGCAAATGTTGTTGCAAGTATAAGTACCCATCGCAAATGTTGTTGCAAGTATAAGTACCCATCGTAAATGTTGTTGCAAGTATAAGTACCCATCGTAAATGTTGTTGCAAGTATAAGTACCCATCGTAAATGTTGTTGCAAGTATAAGTACCCATCGTAAATGTTGTTGCAAGTATAAGTACCCATCGTAAATGTTGTTGCAAGTATATGTACCCATCGTAAATGTTGTTGCAAGTATAAGGACCCATCGTAAATGTTGTTGCAAGTATAAGGACCCATCGTAAATGTTGTTGCAAGTATAAGTACCCATCGTAAATGTTGTTGCAAGTATAGGTACCCATCATAAATGTTGTTGCAAGTATAAGTACCCATCGTAAATGTTGTTGCAAGTATAAGGACCCATCGTAAATGTTGTTGCAAGTATAAGTACCCATCGTAAATGTTGTTGCAAGTATAAGTACCCATCGTAAATGTTGTTGCAAGTATAAGTACCCATCGTAAATGTTGTTGCAAGTATAAGTACACATCGTAAATGTTGTTGCAAGTATAAGGACCCATCGTAAATGTTGTTGCAAGTATAAGGACCCATCGTAAATGTTGTTGCAAGTATAAGTACCCATCGTAAATGTTGTTGCAAGTATAAGTACCCATCGTAAATGTTGTTGCAAGTATAAGGACCCATCGTAAATGTTGTTGCAAGTATAAGTACCCATCGTAAATGTTGTTGCAAGTATAAGTACCCATCGTAAATGTTGTTGCAAGTATAAGTACCCATCGTAAATGTTGTTGCAAGTATAAGTACCCATCGTAAATGTTGTTGCAAGTATAAGTACCCATCGTAAATGTTGTTGCAAGTATAAGTACCCATCGTAAATGTTGTTGCAAGTATAAGTACCCATCGTAAATGTTGTTGCAAGTATAAGTACCCATCGTAAATGTTGTTGCAAGTATAAGTACCCATCGTAAATGTTGTTGCAAGTATAAGTACCCATCGTAAATGTTGTTGCAAGTATAAGTACCCATCGTAAATGTTGTTGCAAGTATAAGTACACATCGTAAATGTTGTTGCAAGTATAAGTACCCATCGTAAATGTTGTTGCAAGTATAAGTACCCATCGTAAATGTTGTTGCAAGTATAAGTACCCATCGTAAATGTTGTTGCAAGTATAAGTACCCATCGTAAATGTTGTTGCAAGTATAAGTACCCATCGTAAATGTTGTTGCAAGTATAAGTACCCATCGCAAATGTTGTTGCAAGTATAAGTACCAATCGCAAATGTTGTTGCAAGTATAAGTACCCATCGTAAATGTTGTTGCAAGTATAAGTACCCATCGTAAATGTTGTTGCAAGTATAAGTACCCATCGTAAATGTTGTTGCAAGTATAAGTACCCATCGTAAATATTGTTGCAAGTATAAGTACCCATCGTAAATGTTGTTGCAAGTATAAGTACCCATCGTAAATGTTGTTGCAAGTATAAGTACCCATCGTAAATGTTGTTGCAAGTATAAGTACCCATCGTAAATGTTGTTGCAAGTATAAGTACCCATCGTAAATGTTGTTGCAAGTATAAGTACCCATCGTAAATGTTGTTGCAAGTATAAGTACCCATCGTAAATGTTGTTGCAAGTATAAGTACCCATCGTAAATGTTGTTGCAAGTATAAGTACCCATCGTAAATGTTGTTGCAAGTATAAGTACCCATCGTAAATGTTGTTGCAAGTATAAGTACCCATCGTAAATGTTGTTGCAAGTATAAGTACCCATCGTAAATGTTGTTGCAAGTATAAGTACCCATCGTAAATGTTGTTGCAAGTATAAGTACCCATCGTAAATGTTGTTGCAAGTATAAGTACCCATCGTAAATGTTGTTGCAAGTATAAGTACCCATCGTAAATGTTGTTGCAAGTATAAGTACCCATCGCAAATGTTGTTGCAAGTATAAGTACCAATCGCAAATGTTGTTGCAAGTATAAGTACCCATCGTAAATGTTGTTGCAAGTATAAGTACCCATCGTAAATGTTGTTGCAAGTATAAGTACCCATCGTAAATGTTGTTGCAAGTATAAGTACCCATCGTAAATATTGTTGCAAGTATAAGTACCCATCGTAAATGTTGTTGCAAGTATAAGTACCCATCGTAAATGTTGTTGCAAGTATAAGTACCCATCGTAAATGTTGTTGCAAGTATAAGTACCCATCGTAAATGTTGTTGCAAGTATAAGTACCCATCGTAAATGTTGTTGCAAGTATAAGTACCCATCGTAAATGTTGTTGCAAGTATAAGTACCCATCGTAAATGTTGTTGCAAGTATAAGTACCCATCGTAAATGTTGTTGCAAGTATAAGTACCAATCGCAAATGTTGTTGCAAGTATAAGTACCAATCGCAAATGTTGTTGCAAGTATAAGTACCAATCGCAAATGTTGTTGCAAGTATAAGTACCCATCGTAAATGTTGTTGCAAGTATAAGTACCCATCGTAAATGTTGTTGCAAGTATAAGTACCCATCGTAAATATTGTTGCAAGTATAAGGACCCATCGTAAATATTGTTGCAAGTATAAGGACCCATCGTAAATGTTGTTGCAAGTATAAGTACCCATCGTAAATGTTGTTGCAAGTATAAGTACCCATCGTAAATGTTTTTGCAAGTATAAGTACCCATTGTAAATGTTGTTGCAAGTATAAGTACCCATCGTAAATGTTGTTGCAAGTATAAGTACCCATCGTAAATGTTGTTGCAAGTATAAGTACCCATCGTAAATGTTGTTGCAAGTATAAGTACCCATCGTAAATGTTGTTGCAAGTATAAGTACCCATCGTAAATGTTGTTGCAAGTATAAGTACCCATCGTAAATGTTGTTGCAAGTATAAGTACCCATCGTAAATGTTGTTGCAAGTATAAGTACCCATCGTAAATGTTGTTACAAGTATAAGTACCAATCGCAAATGTTGTTACAAGTATAAGTACCAATCGCAAATGTTGTTGCAAGTATAAGTACCAATCGCAAATGTTGTTGCAAGTATAAGTACCCATCGCAAATGTTGTTGCAAGTATAAGTACCCATCGTAAATGTTGTTGCAAGTATAAGTACCCATCGTAAATGTTGTTGCAAGTATAAGTACCCATCGTAGATGTTGTTGCAAGTATAAGTACCCATCGTAAATGTTGTTGCAAGTATAAGTACCCATCGTAAATGTTGTTGCAAGTATAAGTACCCATCGTAAATGTTGTTGCAAGTATAAGTACCCATCGTAAATGTTGTTGCAAGTATAAGTACCCATCGTAAATGTTGTTGCAAGTATAAGTACCCATCGTAAATGTTGTTACAAGTATAAGTACCAATCGCAAATGTTGTTGCAAGTATAAGTACCAATGGCAAATGTTGTTGCAAGTATAAGTACCAATCGCAAATGTTGTTGCAAGTATAAGTACCCATCGCAAATGTTGTTGCAAGTATAAGTACCCATCGTAAATGTTGTTGCAAGTATAAGTACCCATCGTAAATGTTGTTGCAAGTATAAGTACCCATCGTAAATGTTGTTGCAAGTATAAGTACCCATCGTAAATGTTGTTGCAAGTATATGTACCCATCGTAAATGTTGTTGCAAGTATAAGGACCCATCGTAAATGTTGTTGCAAGTATAAGGACCCATCGTAAATGTTGTTGCAAGTATAAGGACCCATCGTAAATGTTGTTGCAAGTATAAGTACCCATCGTAAATGTTGTTGCAAGTATAAGTACCCATCATAAATGTTGTTGCAAGTATAAGTACCCATCGTAAATGTTGTTGCAAGTATAAGGACCCATCGTAAATGTTGTTGCAAGTATAAGTACCCATCGTAAATGTTGTTGCAAGTATAAGTACCCATCGTAAATGTTGTTGCAAGTATAAGGACCCATCGTAAATGTTGTTGCAAGTATAAGGACCCATCGTAAATGTTGTTGCAAGTATAAGGACAAATCGTAAATGTTGTTGCAAGTATAAGTACCCATCGTAAATGTTGTTGGAAGTATAAGTACCCATCGTAAATGTTGTTACAAGTATAAGTACCCATCGTAAATGTTGTTGCAAGTATAAGTACCAATCGCAAATGTTGTTGCAAGTATAAGTACCCATCGTAAATGTTGTTGCAAGTATAAGTACCCATCGTAAATGTTGTTGCAAGTATAAGTACCCATCGTAAATGTTGTTGCAAGTATAAGTACCCATCGTAAATGTTGTTGCAAGTATAAGTACCCATCGTAAATGTTGTTGCAAGTATAAGTACCCATCGTAAATGTTGTTGCAAGTATAAGTACCCATCGTAAATGTTGTTGCAAGTATAAGTACCCATCGTAAATGTTGTTGCAAGTATAAGTACCCATCGTAAATGCTGTTGCAAGTATAAGTACCCATCGTAAATGTTGTTGCAAGTATAAGTACCCATCGCAAATGTTGTTGCAAGTATAAGTACCAATCGCAAATGTTGTTGCAAGTATAAGTACCCATCGTAAATGTTGTTGCAAGTATAAGTACCCATCGTAAATGTTGTTGCAAGTATAAGTACCCATCGTAAATATTGTTGCAAGTATAAGTACCCATCGTAAATATTGTTGCAAGTATAAGTACCCATCGTAAATGTTGTTGCAAGTATAAGGACCCATCGTAAATGTTGTTGCAAGTATAAGTACCCATCGTAAATGTTGTTGCAAGTATAAGTACCCATCGTAAATGTTGTTGCAAGTATAAGTACCCATCGTAAATGTTGTTGCAAGTATAAGTACCCATCGTAAATGTTGTTGCAAGTATAAGTACCCATCGTAAATGTTGTTGCAAGTATAAGTACCCATCGTAAATGTTGTTGCAAGTATAAGTACCCATCGCAAATGTTGTTGCAAGTATAAGTACCAATCGCAAATGTTGTTGCAAGTATAAGTACCAATCGCAAATGTTGTTGCAACTATAAGTACCCATCGTAAATGTTGTTGCAAGTATAAGTACCCATCGTAAATGTTGTTGCAAGTATAAGTACCCATCGTAAATATTGTTGCAAGTATAAGTACCCATCGTAAATATTGTTGCAAGTATAAGGACCCATCGTAAATGTTGTTGCAAGTATAAGGACCCATCGTAAATGTTGTTGCAAGTATAAGTACCCATCGTAAATGTTGTTGCAAGTATAAGTACCCATTGTAAATGTTGTTGCAAGTATAAGTACCCATCGTAAATGTTGTTGCAAGTATAAGTACCCATCGTAAATGTTGTTGCAAGTATAAGTACCCATCGTAAATGTTGTTGCAAGTATAAGTACCCATCGTAAATGTTGTTGCAAGTATAAGTACCCATCGTAAATGTTGTTGCAAGTATAAGTACCCATCGTAAATGTTGTTGCAAGTATAAGTACCCATCGTAAATGTTGTTGCAAGTATAAGTACCCATCGTAAATGTTGTTACAAGTATAAGTACCAATCGCAAATGTTGTTGCAAGTATAAGTACCAATCGCAAATGTTGTTGCAAGTATAAGTCCCAATCGCAAATGTTGTTGCAAGTATAAGTACCCATCGCAAATGTTGTTGCAAGTATAAGTACCCATCGTAAATGTTGTTGCAAGTATAAGTACCCATCGTAAATGTTGTTGCAAGTATGCAAGTATAAGTACCCATCGTAAATGTTGTTGCAAGTATAAGTACCCATCGTAAATGTTGTTGCAAGTATAAGTACCCATCGTAAATGTTGTTGCAAGTATAAGTACCCATCGTAAATGTTGTTGCAAGTATAAGTACCCATCGTAAATGTTGTTGCAAGTATAAGTACCCATCGTAAATGTTGTTGCAAGTATAAGTACCCATCGTAAATGTTGTTGCAAGTATAAGTACCCATCGTAAATGTTGTTGCAAGTATAAGTACCCATCGTAAATGTTGTTACAAGTATAAGTACCAATCGCAAATGTTGTTGCAAGTATAAGTACCAATGGCAAATGTTGTTGCAAGTATAAGTACCAATCGCAAATGTTGTTGCAAGTATAAGTACCCATCGCAAATGTTGTTGCAAGTATAAGTACCCATCGTAAATGTTGTTGCAAGTATAAGTACCCATCGTAAATGTTGTTGCAAGTATAAGTACCCATCGTAAATGTTGTTGCAAGTATAAGTACCCATCGTAAATGTTGTTGCAAGTATAAGTACCCATCGTAAATGTTGTTGCAAGTATATGTACCCATCGTAAATGTTGTTGCAAGTATAAGGACCCATCGTAAATGTTGTTGCAAGTATAAGGACCCATCGTAAATGTTGTTGCAAGTATAAGGACCCATCGTAAATGTTGTTGCAAGTATAAGTACCCATCGTAAATGTTGTTGCAAGTATAAGTACCCATCATAAATGTTGTTGCAAGTATAAGTACCCATCGTAAATGTTGTTGCAAGTATAAGGACCCATCGTAAATGTTGTTGCAAGTATAAGTACCCATCGTAAATGTTGTTGCAAGTATAAGTACCCATCGTAAATGTTGTTGCAAGTATAAGGACCCATCGTAAATGTTGTTGCAAGTATAAGGACCCATCGTAAATGTTGTTGCAAGTATAAGGACCCATCGTAAATGTTGTTGCAAGTATAAGTACCCATCGTAAATGTTGTTGCAAGTCTAAGTACCCATCGTAAATGTTGTTGCAAGTATAAGGACCCATCGTAAATGTTGTTGCAAGTATAAGGACCCATCGTAAATGTTGTTGCAAGTATAAGGACCCATCGTAAATGTTGTTGCAAGTATAAGTACCCATCGTAAATGTTGTTGCAAGTATAAGTACCCATCGTAAATGTTGTTGCAAGTATAAGTACCCATCGTAAATGTTGTTGCAAGTATAAGTACCCATCGTAAATGTTGTTGCAAGTATAAGGACCCATCGTAAATATTGTTGCAAGTATAAGGACCCATCGTATATGTTGTTGCAAATATAAGTACCCATCGTAAATGTTGTTGCAAGTATAAGTACCCATCGTAAATGTTGTTGCAAGTATAAGTACCCATCGTAAATGTTGTTGCAAGTATAAGTACCCATCGTAAATGTTGTTGCAAGTATAAGTACCCATCGTAAATGTTGTTGCAAGTATAAGGACCCATCGTAAATGTTGTTGCAAGTATAAGGACCCATTGTAAATGTTGTTGCAAGTATAAGGACCCACCGTAAATGTTGTTGCAAGTATAAGTACACATCGTAAATGTTGTTGCAAGTATAAGTACCCATCGTAAATGTTGTTGCAAGTATAAGTACCCATCGTAAATGTTGTTGCAAGTATAAGTACTCATCGTAAATGTTGTTGGAAGTATAAGTACCCATCGTAAATGTTGTTGCAAGTATAAGTACCCATCGTAAATGTTGTTGCAAGTATAAGTACCCATCGTAAATGTTGTTGCAAGTATAAGTACCCATCGTAAATGTTGTTGCAAGTATAAGTACCCATCGTAAATGTTGTTGCAAGTATAAGTACCCATCGTAAATGTTGTTGCAAGTATAAGTACCCATCGTAAATGTTGTTGCAAGTATAAGTACCCATCGTAAATGTTGTTGCAAGTATAAGTACCCATCGTAAATGTTGTTGCAAGTATAAGTACCCATCGTAAATGTTGTTGCAAGTATAAGTACCCATCGTAAATGTTGTTGCAAGTATAAGTACCCATCGTAAATGTTGTTGCAAGTATAAGTACCCATCGTAAATGTTGTTGCAAGTATAAGTACCCATCGTAAATGTTGTTGCAAGTATAAGTACCAATCGCAAATGTTGTTGCAAGTATAAGTACCAATCGCAAATGTAGTTGCAAGTATAAGTACCCATCGCAAATGTTGTTGCAAGTATAAGTACCCATCGTAAATGTTGTTGCAAGTATAAGTACCCATCGTAAATGTTGTTGCAAGTATAAGTACCCATCGTAAATATTGTTGCAAGTATAAGTACCCATCGTAAATATTGTTGCAAGTATAAGTACCCATCGTAAATGTTGTTGCAAGTATAAGTACCCATCGTAAATGTTGTTGCAAGTATAAGTACCCATCGTAAATGTTGTTGCAAGTATAAGTACCCATCGTAAATGTTGTTGCAAGTATAAGTACCCATCGTAAATGTTGTTGCAAGTATAAGGACCCATCGTAAATGTTGTTGCAAGTATAAGGACCCATCGTAAATGTTGTTGCAAGTATAAGTACCCATCGTAAATGTTGTTGCAAGTATAAGTACCCATCGTAAATGTTGTTGCAAGTATAAGTACCCATCGTAAATGTTGTTGCAAGTATAAGTACCCATCGTAAATGTTGTTGCAAGTATAAGTACCCATCGTAAATGTTGTTGCAAGTATAAGTACCCATCGTAAATGTTGTTGCAAGTATAAGTACCCATCGTAAATATTGTTGCAAGTATAAGTACCCATCGTAAATGTTGTTGCAAGTATAAGTACCCATCGTAAATGTTGTTGCAAGTATAAGTACACATCGTAAATGTTGTTGCAAGTATAAGTACACATCGTAAATGTTGTTGCAAGTATAAGTACCCATCGTAAATGTTGTTGCAAGTATAAGGACCCATCGTAAATGTTGTTGCAAGTATAAGTACCCATCGTAAATGTTGTTGCAAGTATAAGTACCCATCGTAAATGTTGTTGTAAGTATAAGTACCCATCGTAAATGTTGTTGTAAGTATAAGTACCCATCGTAAATATTGTTGTAAGTATAAGGACCCATCGTAAATGTTGTTGCAAGTATAAGTACCCATCGTAAATGTTGTTGCAAGTATAAGTACCCATCGTAAATGTTGTTGCAAGTATAAGTACCCATCGTAAATGTTGTTGCAAGTATAAGTACCCATCGTAAATGTTGTTGCAAGTATAAGTACCCATCGTAAATGTTGTTGCAAGTATAAGTACCCATCGTAAATGTTGTTGCAAGTATAAGTACCCATCGTAAATGTTGTTGCAAGTATAAGTACCCATCGTAAATGTTGTTGCAAGCATAAGTACCCATCGTAAATGTTGTTGCAAGTATAAGGACCCATCGTAAATGTTGTTGCAAGTATAAGGACCCATTGTAAATGTTGTTGCAAGTATAAGGACCCATCGTAAATGTTGTTGCAAGTATAAGTACCCATCGCAAATGTTGTTGCAAGTATAAGTACCCATTGTAAATGTTGTTGCAAGTATAAGGACCCATCGTAAATGTTGTTGCAAGTATAAGTACCCATCGTATATGTTGTTGCAAGTATAAGTACCCATCGTAAATGTTGTTGCAAGTATAAGTACCCATCGTAAATGTTGTTGCAAGTATAAGTACCCATCGTAAATGTTGTTGCAAGTATAAGTACCCATCGTAAATGTTGTTGCAAGTATAAGTACCCATCGTAAATGTTGTTGCAAGTATAAGTACCCATCGTAAATGTTGTTGCAAGTATAAGTACCCATCGTAAATGTTGTTGCAAGTATAAGTACCCATCGTAAATGTTGTTGCAAGTATAAGTACCCATCGTAAATGTTGTTGCAAGTATAAGTACCCATCGTAAATGTTGTTGCAAGTATAGGTACCCATCGTAAATGTTGTTGCAAGTATAAGTACCCATCGTAAATGTTGTTGTAAGTATAAGTACCCATCGTAAATGTTGTTGCAAGTATAAGTACCCATCGTAAATGTTGTTGCAAGTATAAGTACCCATCGTAAATGTTGTTGCAAGTATAAGTACCCATCGTAAATGTTGTTGCAAGTATAAGTACCCATCGTAAATGTTGTTGCAAGTATAAGTACCCATCGTAAATGTTGTTGCAAGTATAAGTACCCATCGTAAATGGTGTTGCAAGTATAAGTACCCATCGTAAATGTTGTTGCAAATATAAGTACCCATCGTAAATGTTGTTGCAAGTATAAGTACCCATCGTAAATGTTGTTGCAAGTATAAGTACCCATCGTAAATGTTGTTGCAAGTATAAGTACCCATCGTAAATGTTGATGCAAGTATAAGTACCCATCGTAAGTGTTGATGCAAGTATAAGTACCCATCGTAAATGTTGATGCAAGTATAAGTACCCATCGTAAATGTTGTTGCAAGTATAAGTACCCATCGTAAATGTTGTTGCAAGTATAAGTACCCATCGTAAATGTTGTTTCAAGTATAAGTACCCATCGTAAATGTTGTTGCAAGTATGCAAGTATAAGTACCCATCGTAAATGTTGTTGCAAGTATGCAAGTAGAAGTACCCATCGTAAATGTTGTTGCAAGTATAAGTACCCATCGTAAATGTTGTTGCAAGTATAAGTACCCATCGTAAATGTTGTTGCAAGTATAAGTACCCATCGTAAATGTTGTTGCAAGTATAAGTACCCATCGTAAATGTTGTTGCAAGTATAAGTACCAATCGCAAATGTTGTTGCAAGTATAAGTACCAATCGCAAATGTTGTTGCAAGTATAAGTACCAATCGCAAATGTTGTTGCAAGTATAAGTACCCATCGCAAATGTTGTTGCAAGTATAAGTACCCATCGCAAATGTTGTTGCAAGTATAAGTACCCATCGTAAATGTTGTTGCAAGTATAAGTACCCATCGTAAATGTTGTTGCAAGTATAAGTACCCATCGTAAATGTTGTTGCAAGTATAAGTACCCATCGTAAATGTTGTTGCAAGTATAAGTACCCATCGTAAATGTTGTTGCAAGTATAAGTGCCCATCGTAAATGTTGTTGCAAGTATAAGTACCCATCGTAAATGTTGTTGCAAGTATAAGGACCCATCGTAAATGTTGTTGCAAGTATAAGGACCCATCGTAAATGTTGTTGCAAGTATAAGGACCCATCGTAAATGTTGTTGCAAGTATAAGTACCCATCGTAAATGTTGTTGCAAGTATAAGTACCCATCGTAAATGTTGTTGCAAGTATAAGTACCCATCGTAAATGTTGTTGCAAGTATAAGTACCCATCGTAAATGTTGTTGCAAGTATAAGTACCCATCGTAAATGTTGTTGCAAGTATAAGTACCCATCGTAAATGTTGTTGCAAGTATAAGGACCCATCGTAAATGTTGTTGCAAGTATAAGGACCCATCGTAAATGTTGTTGCAAGTATAAGTACCCATCGTAAATGTTGTTGCAAGTATAAGGACCCATCGTAAATGTTGTTGCAAGTATAAGTACCCATCGTAAATGTTGTTGCAAGTATAAGGACCCATCGTAAATGTTGTTGCAAGTATAAGTACCCATCGTAAATGTTGTTGCAAGTATAAGGACCCATCGTAGATGTTGTTGCAAGTATAAGGACCCATCGTAGATGTTGTTGCAAGTATAAGTACCCATCGTAAATGTTGTTGCAAGTATAAGTACCCATCGTAAATGTTGTTGCAAGTATAAGGACCCATCGTAAATGTTGTTGCAAGTATAAGGACCCATCGTAAATGTTGTTGCAAGTATAAGTACCCATCGTAAATGTTGTTGCAAGTATAAGTACCCATCGTAAATGTTGTTGCAAGTATAAGTACCCATCGTAAATGTTGTTGCAAGTATAAGTACCCATCGTAAATGTTGTTGCAAGTATAAGTACCCATCGTAAATGTTGTTGCAAGTATAAGTACCCATCGTAAATGTTGTTGCAAGTATAAAGACCCATCGTAAATGTTGTTGCAAGTATAAGGACCCATCGTAAATGTTGTTGCAAGTATAAGTACCCATCGTAAATGTTGTTGCAAGTATAAGTACACATCGTAAATGTTGTTGCAAGTAAAAGTACACATCGTAAATGTTGTTGCAAGTATAAGTACCCATCGTAAATGTTGTTGCAAGTATAAGTACCCATCGTAAATGTTGTTGCAAGTATAAGTACCCATCGTAAATGTTGTTGCAAGTATAAGTACCCATCGTAAATGTTGTTGCAAGTATAAGTACCCATCGTAAATGTTGTTGCAAGTATAAGTACCCATCGTAAATGTTGTTGCAAGTATAAGTACCCATCGTAAATGTTGTTGCAAGTATAAGTACCCATCGTAAATGTTGTTGCAAGTATAAGTACCCATCGTAAATGTTGTTGCAAGTATAAGTACCCATCGTAAATGTTGTTGCAAGTATAAGTACCCATCGTAAATGTTGTTGCAAGTATAAGTACCCATCGTAAATGTTGTTGCAAGTATAAGTACCAATCGCAAATGTTGTTGCAAGTATAAGTACCAATCGCAAACGTTGTTGCAAGTATAAGTACCAATCGCAAATGTTGTTGCAAGTATAAGTTCCCATCGCAAATGTTGTTGCAAGTATAAGTATCCATCGTAAATGTTGTTGCAAGTATAAGTACCCATCGTAAATGTTGTTGCAAGTATAAGTACCCATCGTAAATGTTGTTGCAAGTATAAGTATCCATCGTAAATGTTGTTGCAAGTATAAGTACCCATCGTAAATGTTGTTGCAAGTATAAGTACCCATCGTAAATGTTGTTGCAAGTATAAGTACCCATCGTAAATGTTGTTGCAAGTATAAGGACCCATCGTAAATGTTGTTGCAAGTATAAGGACCCATCGTAAATGTTGTTGCAAGTATAAGGACCCATCGTAAATGTTGTTGCAAGTATAAGTACCCATCGTAAATGTTGTTGCAAGTATAAGGACCCATCGTAAATGTTGTTGCAAGTATAAGGACCCATTGTAAATGTTGTTGCAAGTATAAGGACCCATCGTAAATGTTGTTGCAAGTATAAGTACCCATCGCAAATGTTGTTGCAAGTATAAGTACCCATTGTAAATGTTGTTGCAAGTATAAGGACCCATCGTAAATGTTGTTGCAAGTATAAGTACCCATCGTATATGTTGTTGCAAGTATAAGTACCCATCGTAAATGTTGTTGCAAGTATAAGTACCCATCGTAAATGTTGTTGCAAGTATAAGTACCCATCGTAAATGTTGTTGCAAGTATAAGTACCCATCGTAAATGTTGTTGCAAGTATAAGTACCCATCGTAAATGTTGTTGCAAGTATAAGTACCCATCGTAAATGTTGTTGCAAGTATAAGTACCCATCGTAAATGTTGTTGCAAGTATAAGTACCCATCGTAAATGTTGTTGCAAGTATAAGTACCCATCGTAAATGTTGTTGCAAGTATAAGTACCCATCGTAAATGTTGTTGCAAGTATAAGTACCCATCGTAAATGTTGTTGCAAGTATAAGTACCCATCGTAAATGTTGTTGCAAGTATAAGTACCCATCGTAAATGTTGTTGTAAGTATAAGTACCCATCGTAAATGTTGTTGCAAGTATAAGTACCCATCGTAAATGTTGTTGCAAGTATAAGTACCCATCGTAAATGTTGTTGCAAGTATAAGTACCCATCGTAAATGTTGTTGCAAGTATAAGTACCCATCGTAAATGTTGTTGCAAGTATAAGTACCCATCGTAAATGTTGTTGCAAGTATAAGTACCCATCGTAAATGGTGTTGCAAGTATAAGTACCCATCGTAAATGTTGTTGCAAGTATAAGTACCCATCGTAAATGTTGTTGCAAGTAAAAGTACCCATCGTAAATGTTGTTGCAAGTATAAGTACCCATCGTAAATGTTGTTGCAAGTATAAGTACCCATCGTAAATGTTGATGCAAGTATAAGTACCCATCGTAAGTGTTGATGCAAGTATAAGTACCCATCGTAAATGTTGATGCAAGTATAAGTACCCATCGTAAATGTTGTTGCAAGTATAAGTACCCATCGTAAATGTTGTTGCAAGTATAAGTACCCATCGTAAATGTTGTTTCAAGTATAAGTACCCATCGTAAATGTTGTTGCAAGTATGCAAGTATAAGTACCCATCGTAAATGTTGTTGCAAGTATGCAAGTATAAGTACCCATCGTAAATGTTGTTGCAAGTATAAGTACCCATCGTAAATGTCGTTGCAAGTATAAGTACCCATCGTAAATGTTGTTGCAAGTATAAGTACCCATCGTAAATGTTGTTGCAAGTATAAGTACCCATCGTAAATGTTGTTGCAAGTATAAGTACCAATCGCAAATGTTGTTGCAAGTATAAGTACCAATCGCAAATGTTGTTGCAAGTATAAGTACCAATCGCAAATGTTGTTGCAAGTATAAGTACCCATCGCAAATGTTGTTGCAAGTATAAGTACCCATCGTAAATGTTGTTGCAAGTATAAGTACCCATCGTAAATGTTGTTGCAAGTATAAGTACCCATCGTAAATGTTGTTGCAAGTATAAGTACCCATCGTAAATGTTGTTGCAAGTATAAGTACCCATCGTAAATGTTGTTGCAAGTATAAGTACCCATCGTAAATGTTGTTGCAAGTATAAGTGCCCATCGTAAATGTTGTTGCTAGTATAAGTACCCATCGTAAATGTTGTTGCAAGTATAAGGACCCATCGTAAATGTTGTTGCAAGTATAAGGACCCATCGTAAATGTTGTTGCAAGTATAAGGACCCATCGTAAATGTTGTTGCAAGTATAAGTACCCATCGTAAATGTTGTTGCAAGTATAAGTACCCATCGTAAATGTTGTTGCAAGTATAAGTACCCATCGTAAATGTTGTTGCAAGTATAAGTACCCATCGTAAATGTTGTTGCAAGTATAAGTACCCATCGTAAATGTTGTTGCAAGTATAAGTACCCATCGTAAATGTTGTTGCAAGTATAAGTACCCATCGTAAATGTTGTTGCAAGTATAAGGACCCATCGTAAATGTTGTTGCAAGTATAAGGACCCATCGTAAATGTTGTTGCAAGTATAAGTACCCATCGTAAATGTTGTTGCAAGTATAAGGACCCATCGTAAATGTTGTTGCAAGTATAAGTACCCATCGTAAATGTTGTTGCAAGTATAAGGACCCATCGTAAATGTTGTTGCAAGTATAAGTACCCATCGTAAATGTTGTTGCAAGTATAAGGACCCATCGTAGATGTTGTTGCAAGTATAAGGACCCATCGTAGATGTTGTTGCAAGTATAAGTACCCATCGTAAATGTTGTTGCAAGTATAAGTACCCATCGTAAATGTTGTTGCAAGTATAAGGACCCATCGTAAATGTTGTTGCAAGTATAAGGACCCATCGTAAATGTTGTTGCAAGTATAAGTACCCATCGTAAATGTTGTTGCAAGTATAAGTACACATCGTAAATGTTGTTGCAAGTATAAGTACCCATCGTAAATGTTGTTGCAAGTATAAGTACCCATCGTAAATGTTGTTGCAAGTATAAATACCCATCGTAAATGTTGTTGCAAGTATAAGTACCCATCGTAAATGTTGTTGCAAGTATAAACACCCATCGTAAATGTTGTTGCAAGTATAAGGACCCATCGTAAATGTTGTTGCAAGTATAAGTACCCATCGTAATTGTTGTTGCAAGTATAAGTACACATCGTAAATGTTGTTGCAAGTATAAGTACACATCGTAAATGTTGTTGCAAGTATAAGTACCCATCGTAAATGTTGTTGCAAGTATAAGTACCCATCGTAAATGTTGTTGCAAGTATAAGTACCCATCGTAAATGTTGTTGCAAGTATAAGTACCCATCATAAATGTTGTTGCAAGTATAAGTACCCATCGTAAATGTTGTTGCAAGTATAAGTACCCATCGTAAATGTTGTTGCAAGTATAAGTACCCATCGTAAATGTTGTTGCAAGTATAAGTACCCATCGTAAATGTTGTTGCAAGTATAAGTACCCATCGTAAATGTTGTTGCAAGTATAAGTACCCATCGTAAATGTTGTTGCAAGTATAAGTACCCATCGTAAATGTTGTTGCAAGTATAAGTACCCATCGTAAATGTTGTTACAAGTATAAGTACCAATCGCAAATGTTGTTGCAAGTATAAGTACCAATCGCAAACGTTGTTGCAAGTATAAGTACCAATCGCAAATGTTGTTGCAAGTATAAGTTCCCATCGCAAATGTTGTTGCAAGTATAAGTACCCATCGTAAATGTTGTTGCAAGTATAAGTACCCATCGTAAATGTTGTTGCAAGTATAAGTACCCATCGTAAATGTTGTTGCAAGTATAAGTACCCATCGTAAATGTTGTTGCAAGTATAAGTACCCATCGTAAATGTTGTTGCAAGTATAAGTACCCATCGTAAATGTTGTTGCAAGTATAAGTACCCATCGTAAATGTTGTTGCAAGTATAAGTACCCATCGTAAATGTTGTTGCAAGTATAAGTACCAATCGCAAATGTTGTTGCAAGTATAAGTACCAATCGCAAACGTTGTTGCAAGTATAAGTACCAATCGCAAATGTTGTTGCAAGTATAAGTTCCCATCGCAAATGTTGTTGCAAGTATAAGTACCCATCGTAAATGTTGTTGCAAGTATAAGTACCCATCGTAAATGTTGTTGCAAGTATAAGTACCCATCGTAAATGTTGTTGCAAGTATAAGTATCCATCGTAAATGTTGTTGCAAGTATAAGTACCCATCGTAAATGTTGTTGCAAGTATAAGTACCCATCGTAAATGTTGTTGCAAGTATAAGTATCCATCGTAAATGTTGTTGCAAGTATAAGTACCCATCGTAAATGTTGTTGCAAGTATAAGTACCCATCGTAAATGTTGTTGCAAGTATAAGTACCCATCGTAAATGTTGTTGCAAGTATAAGGACCCATCGTAAATGTTGTTGCAAGTATAAGGACCCATCGTAAATGTTGTTGCAAGTATAAGGACCCATCGTAAATGTTGTTGCAAGTATAAGTACCCATCGTAAATGTTGTTGCAAGTATAAGGACCCATCGTAAATGTTGTTGCAAGTATAAGGACCCATTGTAAATGTTGTTGCAAGTATAAGGACCCATCGTAAATGTTGTTGCAAGTATAAGTACCCATCGCAAATGTTGTTGCAAGTATAAGTACCCATTGTAAATGTTGTTGCAAGTATAAGGACCCATCGTAAATGTTGTTGCAAGTATAAGTACCCATCGTATATGTTGTTGCAAGTATAAGTACCCATCGTAAATGTTGTTGCAAGTATAAGTACCCATCGTAAATGTTGTTGCAAGTATAAGTACCCATCGTAAATGTTGTTGCAAGTATAAGTACCCATCGTAAATGTTGTTGCAAGTATAAGGACCCATCGTAAATGTTGTTGCAAGTATAAGGACCCATCGTAAATGTTGTTGCAAGTATAAGGACCCATCGTAAATGTTGTTGCAAGTATAAGTACCCATCGTAAATGTTGTTGCAAGTATAAGTACCCATCGTAAATGTTGTTGCAAGTATAAGTACCCATCGTAAATGTTGTTGCAAGTATAAGTACCCATCGTAAATGTTGTTGCAAGTATAAGGACCCATCGTAAATGTTGTTGCAAGTACAAGTACCCATCGTAAATGTTGTTGCAAGTATAAGTACCCATCGTAAATGTTGTTGCAAGTATAAGGTCCCATCGTAAATGTTGTTGCAAGTATAAGGACCCATCGTAAATGTTGTTGCAAGTATAAGAACCCATCGTAAATGTTGTTGCAAGTATAAGTACCCATCGTAAATGTTGTTGCAAGTACAAGTACCCATCGTAAATGTTGTTGCAAGTAGAAGGACCCATCGTAAATGTTGTTGCAAGTATAAGGACCCATCGTAAATGTTGTTGCAAGTATAAGTACCCATCGTAAATGTTGCTGCAAGTATAAGTACCCATCGTAAATGTTGTTGCAAGTATAAGGACCCATCGTAAATGTTGTTGCAAGTATAAGGACCCATCGTAAATGTTGTTGCAAGTATAAGTACCCATCGTAAATGTTGTTGCAAGTATAAGTACCCATCGTAAATGTTGTTGCAAGTATAAGGACCCATCGTAAATGTTGTTGCAAGTATAAGTACCCATCGTAAATGTTGTTGCAAGTATAAGGACCCATCGTAAATGTTGTTGCAAGTATAAGGACCCATCGTAAATGTTGTTGCAAGTATAAGTACCCATCGTAAATGTTGTTGCAAGTATAAGTACACATCGTAAATGTTGTTGCAAGTATAAGTACCCATCGTAAATGTTGTTGCAAGTATAAGTACCCATCGTAAATGTTGTTGCAAGTATAAGTACCCATCGTAAATGTTGTTGCAAGTATAAGTACCCATCGTAAATGTTGTTGCAAGTATAAGTACCCATCGTAAATGTTGTTGCAAGTATAAGTACCCATCGTAAATGTTGTTGCAAGTATAAGTACCCATCGTAAATGTTGTTGCAAGTATGCAAGTATAAGTATCCATCGTAAATGTTGTTGCAAGTATAAGTACCCATCGTAAATGTTGTTGTAAGTATAAGTACCCATCGTAAATGTTGTTGCAAGTATAAGTACCCATCGTAAATGTTGTTGCAAGTATAAGTACCCATCGTAAATGTTGTTGCAAGTATAAGTACCCATCGTAAATGTTGTTGCAAGTATAAGTACCCATCGTAAATGTTGTTGCAAGTATAAGTACCCATCGTAAATGTTGTTGCAAGTATAAGTACCCATCGTAAATGTTGTTACAAGTATAAGTACCAATCGCAAATGTTGTTGCAAGTATAAGCACCAATCGCAAATGTTGTTGCAAGTATAAGTTCCAATCGCAAATGTTGTTGCAAGTATAAGTACCCATCGCAAATGTTGTTGCAAGTATAAGTACCCATCGTAAATGTTGTTGCAAGTATAAGTACCCATCGTAAATGTTGTTGCAAGTATAAGTACCCATCGTAAATGTTGTTGCAAGTATAAGTACCCATCGTAAATGTTGTTGCAAGTATAAGTACCCATCGTAAATGTTGTTGCAAGTATAAGTACTCATCGTAAATGTTGTTGCAAGTATAAGTACCCATCGTAAATGTTGTTGCAAGTATAAGGACCCATCGTAAATGTTGTTGCAAGTATAAGGACCCATCGTAAATGTTGTTGCAAGTATAAGGACCCATCGTAAATGTTGTTGCAAGTATAAGTACCCATCGTAAATGTTGTTGCAAGTATAAGTACCCATCGTAAATGTTGTTGCAAGTATAAGGACCCATCGTAAATGTTGTTGCAAGTATAAGGACCCACCGTAAATGTTGTTGCAAGTATAAGTACCCATCGTAAATGTTGTTGCAAGTATAAGTACCCATCGTAAATGTTGTTGCAAGTATAAGTACCCATCATAAATGTTGTTGCAAGTATAAGTACCCATCGTAAATGTTGTTGCAAGTATAAGTACCCATCGTAAATGTTGTTGCAAGTATAAGGACCCATCGTAAATGTTGTTGCAAGTATAAGGACCCATCGTAAATGTTGTTGCAAGTATAAGTACACTTCGTAAATGTTGTTGCAAGTATAAGTACCCATCGTAAATGTTGTTGCAAGTATAAGTACCCATCGTAAATGTTGTTGCAAGTATAAGTACCCATCGTAAATGTTGTTGCAAGTATAAGTACCCATCGTAAATGTTGTTGCAAGTATAAGTACCCATCGTAAATGTTGTTGCAAGTATAAGTACCCATCGTAAATGTTGTTGCAAGTATAAGTACCCATCGTAAATGTTGTTGCAAGTATAAGTACCCATCGTAAATGTTGTTGCAAGTATAAGTACCCATCGTAAATGTTGTTGCAAGTATGCAAGTATAAGTACCCATCGTAAATGTTGTTGCAAGTATAAGTACCCATCGTAAATGTTGTCGCAAGTATAAGTACCCATCGTAAATGTTGTTGTAAGTATAAGTACCCATCGTAAATGTTGTTGTAAGTATAAGTACCCATCGTAAATGTTGTTGTAAGTATAAGTACCCATCGTAAATGTTGATGCAAGTATAAGTACCCATCGTAAATGTTGTTGCAAGTATAAGTACCCATCGTAAATGTTGTTGCAAGTATAAGTACCCATCGTAAATGTTGTTGCAAGTATAAGGACCCATCGTAAATGTTGTTGCAAGTATAAGGACCCATCGTAAATGTTGTTGCAAGTATAAGGACCCATCGTAAATGTTGTTGCAAGTATAAGGACCCATCGTAAATGTTGTTGCAAGTATAAGGACCCATCGTAAATGTTGTTGCAAGTATAAGTACCCATCGTAAATGTTGTTGCAAGTATAAGTACCCATCGTAAATGTTGTTGCAAGTATAAGTACCCATCGTAAATGTTGTTGCAAGTATAAGTACCCATCGTAAATGTTGTTGCAAGTATAAGTACCCATCGTAAATGTTGTTGCAAGTATAAGTACCCATCGTAAATGTTGTTGCAAGTATAAGTACCCATCGTAAATGTTGTTGCAAGTATAAGTACCCATCGTAAATGTTGTTGAAGTATAAGTACCCATCGTAAATGTTGTTGCAAGTATAAGTACCCATCGTAAATGTTGTTGCAAGTATAAGTACCCATCGTAAATGTTGTTGCAAGTATAAGTACCCATCGTAAATGTTGTTGCAAGTATAAGTACCCATCGTAAATGTTGTTGCAAGTATAAGTACCCATCGTAAATGTTGTTGCAAGTATAAGTACCCATCGTAAATGTTGTTGCAAGTATAAGTACCCATCGTAAATGTTGTTACAAGTATAAGTACCCATCGTAAATGTTGTTGCAAGTATAAGTACCCATTGTAAATGTTGTTGCAAGTATAAGTACACATCGTAAATGTTGTTGCAAGTATAAGTACACATCGTAAATGTTGTTGCAAGTATAAGTACACATCGTAAATGTTGTTGCAAGTATAAGTACACATCGTAAATGTTGTTGCAAGTATAAGTACCCATCGTAAATGTTGTTGCAAGTATAAGTACCCATCGTAAATGTTGTTGCAAGTATAAGTACCCATCGTAAATGTTGTTGCAAGTATAAGTACCCATCGTAAATGTTGTTGCAAGTATAAGGACCCATCGTAAATGTTGTTGCAAGTATAAGGACCCATCGTAAATGTTGTTGCAAGTATAAGAACCCATCGTAAATGTTGTTGCAAGTATAAGAACCCATCGTAAATGTTGTTGCAAGTATAAGGACCCATCGTAAATGTTGTTGCAAGTATAAGGACCCATCGTAAATGTTGTTGCAAGTATAAGGACCCATCGTAAATGTTGTTGCAAGTATAAGGACCCATCGTAAATGTTGTTGCAAGTATAAGGACCCATCGTAAATGTTGTTGTAAGTATAAGGACCCATCGTAAATGTTGTTGCAAGTATAAGGACCCATCGTAAATGTTGTTGCAAGTATAAGGACCCATCGTAAATGTTGCTGCAAGTATAAGGACCCATCGTAAATGTTGTTGCAAGTATAAGTACACATCGTAAATGTTGTTGCAAGTATAAGTACACATCGTAAATGTTGTTGCAAGTATAAGTACACATCGTAAATGTTGTTGCAAGTATAAGTACACATCGTAAATGTTGTTGCAAGTATAAGTACCCATCGTAAATGTTGTTGCAAGTATAAGTACCCATCGTAAATGTTGTTGCAAGTATAAGTACCCATCGTAAATGTTGTTGCAAGTATAAGTACCCATCGTAAATGTTGTTGCAAGTATAAGTACCCATCGTAAATGTTGTTGCAAGTATAAGTACCCATCGTAAATGTTGTTGCAAGTATAAGTACCCATCGTAAATGTTGTTGCAAGTATAAGTACCCATCGTAAATGTTGTTGCAAGTATAAGTACCCATCGTAAATGTTGTTGCAAGTATAAGTACCCATCGTAAATGTTGTTGCAAGTATAAGTACCCATCGTAAATGTTGTTGCAAGTATAAGTACCCATCGTAAATGTTGTTGCAAGTATAAGTACCAATCGCAAATGTTGTTGCAAGTATAAGTACCCATCGCAAATGTTGTTGCAAGTATAAGTACCCATCGTAAATGTTGTTGCAAGTATAAGTACCAATCGCAAATGTTGTTGCAAGTATAAGTACCCATCGCAAATGTTGTTGCAAGTATAAGTACCCATCGTAAATGTTGTTGCAAGTATAAGTACCCATCGTAAATGTTGTTGCAAGTATAAGTACCCATCGTAAATGTTGTTGCAAGTATAAGTACCCATCGTAAATGTTGTTGCAAGTATAAGTACCCATCGTAAATGTTGTCGCAAGTATAAGGACCCATCGTAAATGTTGTTGCAAGTATAAGGACCCATCGTAAATGTTGTTGCAAGTATAAGGACCCATCGTAAATGTTGTTGCAAGTATAAGGACCCATCGTAAATGTTGTTGCAAGTATAAGTACCCATCGTAAATGTTGTTGCAAGTGTAAGTACCCATCGTAAATGTTGTTGCAAGTATAAGTACCCATCGTAAATGTTGTTGCAAGTATAAGTACCCATCGTAAATGTTGTTGCAAGTATAAGTACCCATCGTAAATGTTGTTGCAAGTATAAGTACCCATCGTAAATGTTGTAGCAAGTATAAGTACCCATCGTAAATGTTGTTGCAAGTATAAGTACCCATCGTAAATGTTGTTGCAAGTATAAGTACCCATCGTAAATGTAGTTGCAAGTATAAGTACCCATCGTAAATGTTGTTGCAAGTATAAGTACCCATCGTAAATGTTGTTGCAAGTATAAGTACCCATCGTAAATGTTGTTGCAAGTTTAAGTACCCATCGTAAATGTTGTTGCAAGTATAAGTACCCATCGTAAATGTTGTTGCAAGTATGAGTACCCATCGTAAATGTTGTTGCAAGTATAAGTACCCATCGTAAATGTTGTTGCAAGTATAAGTACCCATCGTAAATGTTGTTGCAAGTATAAGTACACATCGTAAATGTTGTTGCAAGTATAAGTGCCCATCGTAAATGTTGTTGCAAGTATAAGTGCCCATCGTAAATGTTGTTGCAAGTATAAGTACCCATCGTAAATGTTGTTGCAAGTATAAGTACCCATCGTAAATGTTGTTGCAAGTATAAGTACCCATCGTAAATGTTGTTGCAAGTATAAGTACCCATCGTAAATGTTGTTGCAAGTATAAGTACCCATCGTAAATGTTGTTGCAAGTATAAGTACCCATCGTAAATGTTGTTGCAAGTAAAGGTACCCATCGTAAATGTTGTTGCAAGTATAGGTACCCATCGTAAATGTTGTTGCAAGTATAAGTACCCATCGTAAATGTTGTTGCAAGTATAAGTACCCATCGTAAATGTTGTTGCAAGTATAAGTACCCATCGTAAATGTTGTTGCAAGTATAAGTACCCATCGTAAATGTTGTTGCAAGTATAAGTACCCATCGTAAATGTTGTTGCAAGTATAAGTACCCATCGCAAATGTTGTTGCAAGTATAAGTACCCATCGCAAATGTTGTTGCAAGTATAAGTACCAATCGCAAATGTTGTTGCAAGTATAAGTACCCATCGCAAATGTTGTTGCAAGTATAAGTACCCATCGTAAATGTTGTTGCAAGTATAAGTACCCATCGTAAATGTTGTTGCAAGTATAAGTACCCATCGTAAATATTGTTGCAAGTATAAGTACCCATCGTAAATATTGTTGCAAGTATAAGTACCCATCGTAAATGTTGTTGCAAGTATAAGGACCCATCGTAAATGTTGTTGCAAGTATAAGTACCCATCGTAAATGTTGTTGCAAGTATAAGTACCCATCGTAAATGTTGTTGCAAGTATAAGTACCCATCGTAAATGTTGTGGCAAGTATAAGTACCCATCGTAAATGTTGTTGCAAGTATAAGTACCCATCGTAAATGTTGTTGCAAGTATAAGTACCCATCGTAAATGTTGTTGCAAGTATAAGTACCCATCGTAAATGTTGTTGCAAGTATAAGTACCCATCGTAAATGTTGTTGCAAGTATAAGGACCCATCGTAAATGTTGTTGCAAGTATAAGGACCCATCGTAAATGTTGTTGCAAGTATAAGTACCCATCGTAAATGTTGTTGCAAGTATAAGTACCCATCGTAAATGTTGTTGCAAGTATAAGTACCCATCGTAAATGTTGTTGCAAGCATAAGTACCCATCGTAAATGTTGTTGCAAGTATAAGTACCCATCGTAAATGTTGTTGCAAGTATAAGTACCCATCGTAAATGTTGTTGCAAGTATAAGTACCCATCGTAAATGTTGTTGCAAGTATAAGTACCCATCGTAAATGTTGTTGAAGTATAAGTACCCATCGTAAATGTTGTTGTAAGTATAAGTACCCATCGTAAATGTTGTTGCAAGTATAAGTACCCATCGTAAATGTTGTTGCAAGTATAAGTACCCATCGTAAATGTTGTTGCAAGTATAAGTACCCATCGTAAATGTTGTTGCAAGTATAAGTACCCATCGTAAATGTTGTTGCAAGTATAAGTACCCATCGTAAATGTTGTTGCAAGTATAAGTACCCATCGTATATGTTGTTGTAAGTATAAGTACCCATCGTAAATGTTGTTGTAAGTATAAGTACCCATCGTAAATGTTGTTGTAAGTATAAGGACCCATCGTAAATGTTGTTGTAAGTATAAGGACCCATCGTAAATGTTGTTGCAAGTATAAGGACCCATCGTAAATGTTGTTGCAAGTATAAGTACCCATCGTAAATGTTGTTGCAAGTATAAGTACCCATCGTAAATGTTGTTGCAAGTATAAGTACCAATCGCAAATGTTGTTGCAAGTATAAGTACCCATCGCAAATGTTGTTGCAAGTATAAGTACCCATCGTAAATGTTGTTGCAAGTATAAGTACCCATCGTAAATGTTGTTGCAAGTATAAGTACCCATCGTAAATGTTGTTGCAAGCATAAGTACCCATCGTAAATGTTGTTGCAAGTATAAGGACCCATCGTAAATGTTGTTGCAAGTATAAGGACCCATCGTAAATGTTGTTGCAAGTATAAGTACCCATCGTAAATGTTGTTGCAAGTATAAGTACCCATCGCAAATGTTGTTGCAAGTATAAGGGCCCATCGTAAATGTTGTTGCAAGTATAAGGACCCATCGTAAATGTTGTTGCAAGTATAAGTACCCATCGTAAATGTTGTTGCAAGTATAAGTACACATCGTAAATGTTGTTGCAAGTATAAGTACCCATCGTAAATGTTGTTGCAAGTATAAGTACCCATCGTAAATGTTGTTGCAAGTATAAGTACCCATCGTAAATGTTGTTGCAAGTATAAGTACCCATCGTAAATGTTGTTGCAAGTATGCAAGTATAAGTAGCCATCGTAAATGTTGTTGCAAGTATAAGTACCCATCGTAAATGTTGTTGCAAGTATAAGTACCCATCGTAAATGTTGTTGCAAGTATAAGTACCCATCGTAAATGTTGTTGCAAGCATAAGTACCCATCGTAAATGTTGTTGCAAGTATAAGTACCCATCGTAAATGTTGTTGCAAGTATAAGTACCCATCGTAAATGTTGTTGCAAGTATAAGTACCCATCGTAAATGTTGTTGCAAGTATAAGTACCCATCGTAAATGTTGTTGAAGTATAAGTACCCATCGTAAATGTTGTTGTAAGTATAAGTACCCATCGTAAATGTTGTTGCAAGTATAAGTACCCATCGTAAATGTTGTTGCAAGTATAAGTACCCATCGTAAATGTTGTTGCAAGTATAAGTACCCATCGTAAATGTTGTTGCAAGTATAAGTACCCATCGTAAATGTTGTTGCAAGTATAAGTACCCATCGTAAATGTTGTTGCAAGTATAAGTATACCCATCGTAAATGTTGTTGTAAGTATAAGTACCCATCGTAAATGTTGTTGCAAGTATAAGTACCCATCGTAAATGTTGTTGCAAGTATAAGTACCCATCGTAAATGTTGTTGCAAGTATAAGTACCCATCGTAAATGTTGTTGCAAGTATAAGTACCCATCGTAAATGTTGTTGCAAGTATAAGTACACATCGTAAATGTTGTTGCAAGTATAAGTACCCATCGTAAATGTTGTTGCAAGTATAAGTACCCATCGTAAATGTTGTTGCAAGTATAAGTACCCATCGTAAATGTTGTTGCAAGTATAAGTACCCATCGTAAATGTTGTTGCAAGTATAAGTACCCATCGTAAATGTTGTTGCAAGTATAAGTACCCATCGTAAATGTTGTTGCAAGTATAAGTACCCATCGTAAATGTTGTTGCAAGTATAAGTACCCATCGCAAATGTTGTTGCAAGTATAAGTACCAATCGCAAATGTTGTTGCAAGTATAAGTACCAATCGCAAATGTTGTTGCAAGTATAAGTACCCATCGTAAATGTTGTTGCAAGTATAAGTACCCATCGTAAATGTTGTTGCAAGTATAAGTACCCATCGTAAATATTGTTGCAAGTATAAGTACCCATCGTAAATATTGTTGCAAGTATAAGGACCCATCGTAAATGTTGTTGCAAGTATAAGTACCCATCGTAAATGTTGTTGCAAGTATAAGTACCCATCGTAAATGTTGTTGCAAGTATAAGTACCCATCGTAAATGTTGTTGCAAGTATAAGTACCCATCGTAAATGTTGTTGCAAGTATAAGTACCCATCGTAAATGTTGTTGCAAGTATAAGTACCCATCGTAAATGTTGTTGCAAGTATAAGTACCCATCGTAAATGTTGTTGCAAGTATAAGTACCCATCGTAAATGTTGTTGCAAGTATAAGTACCCATCGTAAATGTTGTTGCAAGTATAAGTACCCATCGTAAATGTTGTTACAAGTATAAGTACCAATCGCAAATGTTGTTGCAAGTATAACTACCAATCGCAAATGTTGTTGCAAGTATAAGTCCCAATCGCAAATGTTGTTGCAAGTATAAGTACCCATCGCAAATGTTGTTGCAAGTATAAGTACCCATCGTAAATGTTGTTGCAAGTATAAGTACCCATCGTAAATGTTGTTGCAAGTATGCAAGTATAAGTACCCATCGTAAATGTTGTTGCAAGTATAAGTACCCATCGTAAATGTTGTTGCAAGTATAAGTACCCATCGTAAATGTTGTTGCAAGTATAAGTACCCATCGTAAATGTTGTTGCAAGTATAAGTACCTATCGTAAATGTTGTTGCAAGTATAAGTACCCATCGTAAATGTTGTTGCAAGTATAAGTACCCATCGTAAATGTTGTTACAAGTATAAGTACCAATCGCAAATGTTGTTGCAAGTATAAGTACCAATGGCAAATGTTGTTGCAAGTATAAGTACCAATCGCAAATGTTGTTGCAAGTATAAGTACCCATCGTAAATGTTGTTGCAAGTATAAGTACCCATCGTAAATGTTGTTGCAAGTATAAGTAACCATCGTAAATGTTGTTGCAAGTATAAGTACCCATCGTAAATGTTGTTGCAAGTATAAGTACCCATCGTAAATGTTGTTGCAAGTATATGTACCCATCGTAAATGTTGTTGCAAGTATAAGGACCCATCGTAAATGTTGTTGCAAGTATAAGGACCCATCGTAAATGTTGTTGCAAGTATAAGGACCCATCGTAAATGTTGTTGCAAGTATAAGTACCCATCGTAAATGTTGTTGCAAGTATAAGTACCCATCATAAATGTTGTTGCAAGTATAAGTACCCATCGTAAATGTTGTTGCAAGTATAAGGACCCATCGTAAATGTTGTTGCAAGAATAAGTACCCATCGTAAATGTTGTTGCAAGTATAATTACCCATCGTAAATGTTGTTGCAAGTATAAGGACCCATCGTAAATGTTGTTGCAAGTATAAGGACCCATCGTAAATGTTGTTGCAAGTATAAGGACCCATCGTAAATGTTGTTGCAAGTATAAGTACCCATCGTAAATGTTGTTGCAAGTATAAGTACCCATCGTAAATGTTGTTGCAAGTATAAGGACCCATCGTAAATGTTGTTGCAAGTATAAGGACCCATCGTAAATGTTGTTGCAAGTATAAGGACAAATCGTAAATGTTGTTGCAAGTATAAGTACCCATCGTAAATGTTGTTGCAAGTATAAGTACCCATCGTAAATGTTGTTGCAAGTATAAGTACCCATCGTAAATGTTGTTGCAAGTATAAGTACCCATCGTAAATGTTGTTGCAAGTATAAGGACCCATCGTAAATATTGTTGCAAGTATAAGGACCCATCGTAAATGTTGTTGCAAGTATAAGTACACATCGTAAATGTTGTTGCAAGTATAAGTACCCATCGTAAATGTTGTTGCAAGTATAAGTACCCGTCGTAAATGTTGTTGCAAGTATAAGTACCCATCGTAAATGTTGTTGCAAGTATAAGTACCCATCGTAAATGTTGTTGCAAGTATAAGTACCCATCGTAAATGTTGTTGCAAGTATAAGTACCCATCGTAAATGTTGTTGCAAGTATAAGTACCCATCGTAAATGTTGTTGCAAGTATAAGTACCCATCGTAAATGTTGTTGCAAGTATAAGTAACCATCGTAAATGTTGTTGCAAGTATAAGTACCCAACGTAAATGTTGTTGCAAGTATAAAAACCCATCGTAAATGTTGTTGCAAGTATAAGTACCCATCGTAAATGTTGTTGCAAGTATAAGTACCCATCGTAAATGTTGTTGCAAGTATAAGTACCCATCATAAATGTTGTTGCAAGTATAAGTACCCATCGTAAATGTTGTTGCAAGTATAAGTACCCATCGTAAATGTTGTTGCAAGTATAAGTACCCATCGTAAATGTTGTTGCAAGTATAAGTACCCATCGTAAATGTTGTTGCAAGTATAAGTACCCATCGTAAATGTTGTTGCAAGTATAAGTACCCATCGTAAATGTTGTTGCAAGTATAAGTACCCATCGCAAATGTTGTTGCAAGTATAAGGGCCCATCGTAAATGTTGTTGCAAGTATAAGGACCCATCGTAAATGTTGTTGCAAGTATAAGTACCCATCGTAAATGTTGTTGCAAGTATAAGTACACATCGTAAATGTTGTTGCAAGTATAAGTACCCATCGTAAATGTTGTTGCAAGTATAAGTACCCATCGTAAATGTTGTTGCAAGTATAAGTACCCATCATAAATGTTGTTGCAAGTATAAGTACCCATCGTAAATGTTGTTGCAAGTATGCAAGTATAAGTACCCATCGTAAATGTTGTTGCAAGTATAAGTACCCATCGTAAATGTTGTTGCAAGTATAAGTACCCATCGTAAATGTTGTTGCAAGTATAAGTACCCATCGTAAATGTTGTTGCAAGCATAAGTACCCATCGTAAATGTTGTTGCAAGTATAAGTACCCATCGTAAATGTTGTTGCAAGTATAAGTACCCATCGTAAATGTTGTTGCAAGTATAAGTACCCATCGTAAATGTTGTTGCAAGTATAAGTACCCATCGTAAATGTTGTTGAAGTATAAGTACCCATCGTAAATGTTGTTGTAAGTATAAGTACCCATCGTAAATGTTGTTGCAAGTATAAGTACCCATCGTAAATGTTGTTGCAAGTATAAGTACCCATCGTAAATGTTGTTGCAAGTATAAGTACCCATCGTAAATGTTGTTGCAAGTATAAGTACCCATCGTAAATGTTGTTGCAAGTATAAGTACCCATCGTAAATGTTGTTGCAAGTATAAGTATACCCATCGTAAATGTTGTTGTAAGTATAAGTACCCATCGTAAATGTTGTTGCAAGGATAAGTACCCATCGTAAATGTTGTTGCAAGTATAAGTACCCATCGTAAATGTTGTTGCAAGTATAAGTACCCATCGTAAATGTTGTTGCAAGTATAAGTACCCATCGTAAATGTTGTTGCAAGTATAAGTACACATCGTAAATGTTGTTGCAAGTATAAGTACCCATCGTAAATGTTGTTGCAAGTATAAGTACCCATCGTAAATGTTGTTGCAAGTATAAGTACCCATCGTAAATGTTGTTGCAAGTATAAGTACCCATCGTAAATGTTGTTGCAAGTATGCAAGTATAAGTACCCATCGTAAATGTTGTTGCAAGTATAAGTACCCATCGTAAGTGTTGTTGCAAGTATAAGTACCCATCGTAAATGTTGTTGCAAGTATAAGTACCCATCGTAAATGTTGTTGCAAGCATAAGTACCCATCGTAAATGTTGTTGCAAGTATAAGTACCCATCGTAAATGTTGTTGCAAGTATAAGTACCCATCGTAAATGTTGTTGCAAGTATAAGTACCCATCGTAAATGTTGTTGAAGTATAAGTACACATCGTAAATGTTGTTGTAAGTATAAGTACCCATCGTAAATGTTGTTGCAAGTATAAGTACCCATCGTAAATGTTGTTGCAAGTATAAGTACCCATCGTAAATGTTGTTGCAAGTATAAGTACCCATCGTAAATGTTGTTGCAAGTATAAGTACCCATCGTAAATGTTGTTGCAAGTATAAGTACCCATCGTAAATGTTGTTGCAAGTATAAGTATACACATCGTAAATGTTGTTGTAAGTATAAGTACCCATCGTAAATGTTGTTGCAAGTATAAGTACCCATCGTAAATGTTGTTGCAAGTATAAGTACCCATCGTAAATGTTGTTGCAAGTATAAGTACCCATCGTAAATGTTGTTGCAAGTATAAGTACACATCGTAAATGTTGTTGCAAGTATAAGTACCCATCGTAAATGTTGTTGCAAGTATAAGTACCCATCGTAAATGTTGTTGCAAGTATAGGTACCCATCGTAAATGTTGTTGCAAGTATAAGTACCCATCGTAAATGTTGTTGCAAGTATAAGTACCCATCGTAAATGTTGTTGCAAGTATAAGTACCCATCGTAAATGTTGTTGCAAGTATAAGGACCCATCGTAAATGTTGTTGCAAGTATAAGGACCCATCGGAAATGTTGTTGCAAGTATAAGTACCAATCGCAAATGTTGTTGCAAGTATAAGTACCCATCGTAAATGTTGTTGCAAGTATAAGTACCCATCGTAAATGTTGTTGCAAGTATAAGTACCCATCGTAAATATTGTTGCAAGTATAAGTACCCATCGTAAATATTGTTGCAAGTATAAGTACCCATCGTAAATATTGTTGCAAGTATAAGTACCCATCGTAAATGTTGTTGCAAGTATAAGTACCCATCGTAAATGTTGTTGCAAGTATAAGTACCCATCGTAAATGTTGTTGCAAGTATAAGTACCCATCGTAAATGTTGTTGCAAGTATAAGTACCCATCGTAAATGTTGTTGCAAGTATAAGTACCCATCGTAAATGTTGTTGCAAGTATAAGTACCCATCGGAAATGTTGTTGCAAGTATAAGTACCCATCGTAAATGTTGTTGCAAGTATAAGTACCAATCGCAAATGTTGTTACAAGTATAAGTACCAATCGCAAATGTTGTTGCAAGTATAACTACCAATCGCAAATGTTGTTGCAAGTATAAGTCCCAATCGCAAATGTTGTTGCAAGTATAAGTACCCATCGCAAATGTTGTTGCAAGTATAAGTACCCATCGTAAATGTTGTTGCAAGTATAAGTACCCATCGTAAATGTTGTTGCAAGTATGCAAGTATAAGTACCCATCGTAAATGTTGTTGCAAGTATAAGTACCCATCGTAAATGTTGTTGCAAGTATAAGTACCCATCGTAAATGTTGTTGCAAGTATAAGTACCCATCGTAAATGTTGTTGCAAGTATAAGTACCCATCGTAAATGTTGTTGCAAGTATAAGTACCCATCGTAAATGTTGTTGCAAGTATAAGTACCCATCGTAAATGTTGTTGCAAGTATAAGTACCAATCGCAAATGTTGTTGCAAGTATAAGTACCAATCGCAAATGTTGTTGCAAGTATAAGTACCCATCGTAAATGTTGTTGCAAGTATAAGTACCCATCGTAAATGTTGTTGCAAGTATAAGTACCCATCGTAAATATTGTTGCAAGTATAAGTACCCATCGTAAATATTGTTGCAAGTATAAGTACCCATCGTAAATGTTGTTGCAAGTATAAGTACCCATCGTAAATGTTGTTGCAAGTATAAGTACCCATCGTAAATGTTGTTGCAAGTATAAGTACCCATCGTAAATGTTGTTGCAAGTATAAGGACCCATCGTAAATGTTGTTGCAAGTATAAGGACCCATCGTAAATGTTGTTGCAAGTATAAGTACCCATCGTAAATGTTGTTGCAAGTATAAGTACCCATCGTAAATGTTGTTGCAAGTATAAGTACCCATCGTAAATGTTGTTGCAAGTATAAGTACCCATCGTAAATGTTGTTGCAAGTATAAGTACCCATCGTAAATGTTGTTGCAAGTATAAGTACCCATCGTAAATGTTGTTGCAAGTATAAGTACCCATCGTAAATATTGTTGCAAGTATAAGTACCCATCGTAAATGTTGTTGCAAGTATAAGTACCCATCGTAAATGTTGTTGCAAGTATAAGTACACATCGTAAATGTTGTTGCAAGTATAAGTACACATCGTAAATGTTGTTGCAAGTATAAGTACACATCGTAAATGTTGTTGCAAGTATAAGGACCCATCGTAAATGTTGTTGCAAGTATAAGGACCCATCGTAAATGTTGTTGCAAGTATAAGTACCCATCGTAAATGTTGTTGCAAGTATAAGTACCCATCGTAAATGTTGTTGCAAGTATAAGTACCCATCGTAAATGTTGTTGCAAGTATGCAAGTATAAGTACCCATCGTAAATGTTGTTGTAAGTATAAGTACCCATCGTAAATGTTGTTGTAAGTATAAGGACCCATCGTAAATGTTGTTGCAAGTATAAGTACCCATCGTAAATGTTGTTGCAAGTATAAGTACCCATCGTAAATGTTGTTGCAAGTATAAGTACCCATCGTAAATGTTGTTGCAAGTATAAGTACCCATCGTAAATGTTGTTGCAAGTATAAGTACCCATCGTAAATGTTGTTGCAAGTATAAGGACCCATCGTAAATGTTGTTGCAAGTATAAGTACCCATCGTATATGTTGTTGCAAGTATAAGTCCACATCGTAAATGTTGTTGCAAGTATAAGTACACATCGTAAATGTTGTTGCAAGTATAAGTACCCATCGTAAATGTTGTTGCAAGTATAAGTACCCATCGTAAATGTTGTTGCAAGTATAAGTACCCATCGTAAATGTTGTTGCAAGTATAAGTACCCATCATAAATGTTGTTGCAAGTATAAGTACCCATCGTAAATGTTGTTGCAAGTATAAGTACCCATCGTAAATGTTGTTGCAAGTATAAGTACCCATCGTAAATGTTGTTGCAAGTATAAGTACCCATCGTAAATGTTGTTGCAAGTATAAGTACCCATCGTAAATGTTGTTGCAAGTATAAGTACCCATCGTAAATGTTGTTGCAAGTATAAGTACCCATCGTAAATGTTGTTACAAGTATAAGTACCAATCGCAAATGTTGTTGCAAGTATAAGTACCAATCGCAAACGTTGTTGCAAGTATAAGTACCAATCGCAAATGTTGTTGCAAGTATAAGTTCCCATCGCAAATGTTGTTGCAAGTATAAGTACCCATCGTAAATGTTGTTGCAAGTATAAGTACCCATCGTAAATGTTGTTGCAAGTATAAGTACCCATCGTAAATGTTGTTGCTAGTATAAGTATCCATCGTAAATGTTGTTGCAAGTATAAGTACCCATCGTAAATGTTGTTGCAAGTATAAGTACCCATCGTAAATGTTGTTGCAAGTATAAGTACCCATCGTAAATGTTGTTGCAAGTATAAGGACCCATCGTAAATGTTGTTGTAAGTATAAGGACCCATCGTAAATGTTGTTGCAAGTATAAGGACCCATCGTAAATGTTGTTGCAAGTATAAGTACCCATCGTAAATGTTGTTGCAAGTATAAGTACCCATCGTAAATGTTGTTGCAAGTATAAGTACCCATCGTAAATGTCGTTGCAAGTATAAGTACCCATCGTAAATGTTGTTGCAAGTATAAGGACCCATCGTAAATGTTGTTGCAAGTACAAGTACCCATCGTAAATGTTGTTGCAAGTCTAAGTACCCATCGTAAATGTTGTTGCAAGTATAAGGACCCATCGTAAATGTTGTTGCAAGTATAAGGACCCATCGTAAATGTTGTTGCAAGTATAAGAACCCATCGTAAATGTTGTTGCAAGTATAAGTACCCATCGTAAATGTTGTTGCAAGTATAAGTACCCATCGTAAATGTTGTTGCAAGTAGAAGGACCCATCGTGAATGTTGTTGCAAGTATAAGGACCCATCGTAAATGTTGTTGCAAGTATAAGTACCCATCGTAAATGTTGTTGCAAGTATAAGTACCCATCGTAAATGTTGTTGCAAGTATAAGGACCCATCGTAAATGTTGTTGCAAGTATAAGGACCCATCGTAAATGTTGTTGCAAGTATAAGTACCCATCGTAAATGTTGTTGCAAGTATAAGTACCCATCGTAAATGTTGTTGCAAGTATAAGGACCCATCGTAAATGTTGTTGCAAGTATAAGTACCCATCGTAAATGTTGTTGCAAGTATAAGGACCCATCGTAAATGTTGTTGCAAGTATAAGGACCCATCGTAAATGTTGTTGCAAGTATAAGTACCCATCGTAAATGTTGTTGCAAGTATAAGTACACATCGTAAATGTTGTTGCAAGTATAAGTACCCATCGTAAATGTTGTTGCAAGTATAAGTACCCATCGTAAATGTTGTTGCAAGTATAAGTACCCATCGTAAATGTTGTTGCAAGTATGCAAGTATAAGTACCCATCGTAAATGTTGTTGCAAGTATAAGTACCCATCGTAAATGTTGTTGCAAGTATGCAAGTATAAGTATCCATCGTAAATGTTGTTGCAAGTATAAGTACCCATCGTAAATGTTGTTGCAAGTATAAGTACCCATCGTAAATGTTGTTGCAAGTATAAGTACCCATCGTAAATGTTGTTGCCAGTATAAGTACCCATCGTAAATGTTGTTGCAAGTATAAGTACCCATCGTAAATGTTGTTGCAAGTATAAGTACCCATCGTAAATGTTGTTGCAAGTATAAGTACCCATCGTAAATGTTGTTACAAGTATAAGTACCAATCGCAAATGTTGTTGCAAGTATAAGCACCAATCGCAAATGTTGTTGCAAGTATAAGTACCAATCGCAAATGTTGTTGCAAATATAAGTACCCATCGCAAATGTTGTTGCAAGTATAAGTACCCATCGTAAATGTTGTTGCAAGTATAAGTACCCATCGTAAATGTTGTTGCAAGTATAAGTACCCATCGTAAATGTTGTTGCAAGTATAA
Organism: Sarcophaga carnaria; assembly: GCA_958299815.1. Lineage (NCBI taxonomy): Eukaryota > Metazoa > Arthropoda > Insecta > Diptera > Sarcophagidae > Sarcophaga > Sarcophaga carnaria. The sequence goes on from OY283153.1 coordinate 23,482,522, forward strand.
GTACCCATCGTAAATGTTGTTGCAAGTATAAGTACCCATCGTAAATGTTGTTGCAAGTATAAGTACCCATCGTAAATGTTGTTGCAAGTATAAGTACCCATCGTAAATGTTGTTGCAAGTATAAGTACCCATCGTAAATGTTGTTGCAAGTATAAGGACCCATCGTAAATGTTGTTGCAAGTATAAGGACCCATCGTAAATGTTGTTGCAAGTATAAGGACCCATCGTAAATGTTGTTGCAAGTATAAGTACCCATCGTAAATGTTGTTGCAAGTATAAGGACCCATCGTAAATGTTGTTGCAAGTATAAGGACCCACCGTAAATGTTGTTGCAAGTATAAGTACCCATCGTAAATGTTGTTGCAAGTATAAGTACCCATCGTAAATGTTGTTGCAAGTATAAGTACCCATCGTAAATGTTGTTGCAAGTATAAGTACCCATCGTAAATGTTGTTGCAAGTATAAGTACCCATCGTAAATGTTGTTGCAAGTATAAGGACCCATCGTAAATGTTGTTGCAAGTATAAGGACCCATTGTAAATGTTATTGCAAGTATAAGTACCCATCGTAAATGTTGTTGCAAGTATAAGTACACTTCGTAAATGTTGTTGCAAGTATAAGTACCCATCGTAAATGTTGTTGCAAGTATAAGTACCCATCGTAAATGTTGTTGCAAGTATAAGTACCCATCGTAAATGTTGTTGCAAGTATAAGTACCCATCGTAAATGTTGTTGCAAGTATAAGTACCCATCGTAAATGTTGTTGCAAGTATAAGTACCCATCGTAAATGTTGTTGCAAGTATAAGTACCCATCATAAATGTTGTTGCAAGTATAAGTACCCATCGTAAATGTTGTTGCAAGTATAAGTACCCATCGTAAATGTTGTTGCAAGTATAAGTACCCATCGTAAATGTTGTTGCAAGTATGCAAGTATAAGTACCCATCGTAAATGTTGTTGCAAGTATAAGTACCCATCGTAAATGTTGTTGCAAGTATAAGTACCCATCGTAAATGTTGTTGTAAGTATAAGTACCCATCGTAAATGTTGTTGTAAGTATAAGTACCCATCGTAAATGTTGTTGTAAGTATAAGTACCCATCGTAAATGTTGATGCAAATATAAGTACCCATCGTAAATGTTGTTGCAAGTATAAGTACCCATCGTAAATGTTGTTGCAAGTATAAGTACCCATCGTAAATGTTGTTGCAAGTATAAGGAGCCATCGTAAATGTTGTTGCAAGTATAAGGACCCATCGTAAATGTTGTTGCAAGTATAAGGACCCATCGTAAATGTTGTTGCAAGTATAAGGACCCATCGTAAATGTTGTTGCAAGTATAAGGACCCATCGTAAATGTTGTTGCAAGTATAAGTACCCATCGTAAATGTTGTTGCAAGTATAAGTACCCATCGTAAATGTTGTTGCAAGTATAAGTACCCATCGTAAATGTTGTTGCAAGTATAAGTACCCATCGTAAATGTTGTTGCAAGTATAAGTACCCATCGTAAATGTTGTTGCAAGTATAAGTACCCATCGTAAATGTTGTTGCAAGTATAAGTACCCATCGTAAATGTTGTTGCAAGTATAAGTACCCATCGTAAATGTTGTTGCAAGTATAAGTACCCATCGTAAATGTTGTTGCAAGTATAAGTACCCATCGTAAATGTTGTTGCAAGTATAAGTACCCATCGTAAATGTTGTTGCAAGTATAAGTACCCATCGTAAATGTTGTTGCAAGTATAAGTACCCATCGTAAATGTTGTTGCAAGTATAAGTACCCATCGTAAATGTTGGTGCAAGTATAAGTACCCATAGTAAATGTTGGTGCAAGTATAAGTACCCATAGTAAATGTTGTTGCAAGTATAAGTACCCATCGTAAATGTTGTTGCAAGTATAAGTACCCATCGTAAATGTTGTTGCAAGTATAAGTACCCATCGTAAATGTTGTTGCAAGTATAAGTACCCATAGTAAATATTGTTGCAAGTATAAGTACCCATCGTAAATGTTGTTGCAAGTATAAGTACCCATCGTAAATGTTGTTGCAAGTATAAGTACCCATCGTAAATGTTGTTGCAAGTATAAGTACCCATCGTAAATGTTGTTGCAAGTATAAGGACCCATTTTAAATGTTGTTGCAAGTATAAGTACCCATCGTAAATGTTGTTGCAAGTATAAGTACCCATCGTAAATGTTGTTGCAAGTATAAGTACCCATCGTAAATGTTGTTGCAAGTATAAGTACCCATCGTAAATGTTGTTGCAAGTATAAGTACCCATCGTAAATGTTGTTGCAAGTATAAGTACCCATCGTAAATGTTGTTGCAAGTATAAGTACCCATCGTAAATGTTGTTGCAAGTATAAGTATCCATCGTAAATGTTGTTAGAAGTATAAGTACCCATCGTAAATGTTGTTGCAAGTATAAGTACCCATTGTAAATGTTGTTGCAAATATAAGTACACATCGTAAATGTTGTTGCAAGTATAAGTACACATCGTAAATGTTGTTGCAAGTATAAGTACACATCGTAAATGTTGTTGCAAGTATAAGTACACATCGTAAATGTTGTTGCAAGTATAAGTACCCATCGTAAATGTTGTTGCAAGTATGCAAGTATAAGTACCCATCGTAAATATTGTTGCAAGTATAAGTACCCATCGTAAATGTTGTTGCAAGTATAAGTACCCATCGTAAATGTTGTTGTAAGTATAAGTACCCATCGTAAATGTTGTTGTAAGTATAAGTACCCATCGTAAATGTTGTTGTAAGTATAAGTACCCATCGTAAATGTTGATGCAAATATAAGTACCCATCGTAAATGTTGTTGCAAGTATAAGTACCCATCGTAAATGTTGTTGCAAGTATAAGTACCCATCGTAAATGTTGTTGCAAGTATAAAGACCCATCGTAAATGTTGTTGCAAGTATAAGGACCCATCGTAAATGTTGTTGCAAGTATAAGGACCCATCGTAAATGTTGTTGCAAGTATAAGGACCCATCGTAAATGTTGTTGCAAGTATAAGGACCCATCGTAAATGTTGTTGCAAGTATAAGGACCCATCGTAAATGTTGTTGCAAGTATAAGTACCCATCGTAAATGTTGTTGCAAGTATAAGTACCCATCGTAAATGTTGTTGCAAGTATAAGTACCCATCGTAAATGTTGTTGCAAGTATAAGTACCCATCGTAAATGTTGTTGCAAGTATAAGTACCCATCGTAAATGTTGTTGCAAGTATAAGTACCCATCGTAAATGTTGTTGCAAGTATAAGTACCCATCGTAAATGTTGTTGCAAGTATAAGTACCCATCGTAAATGTTGTTGCAAGTATAAGTACCCATCGTAAATGTTGTTGCAAGTATGCAAGTATAAGTACCCATCGTAAATGTTGTTGCAAGTATAAGTACCCATCGTAAATGTTGTTGCAAGTATAAGTACCCATCGTAAATGTTGTTGTAAGTATAAGTACCCATCGTAAATGTTGTTGTAAGTATAAGTACCCATCGTAAATGTTGTTGTAAGTATAAGTACCCATCGTAAATGTTGATGCAAATATAAGTACCCATCGTAAATGTTGTTGCAAGTATAAGTACCCATCGTAAATGTTGTTGCAAGTATAAGTACCCATCGTAAATGTTGTTGCAAGTATAAGGACCCATCGTAAATGTTGTTGCAAGTATAAGGACCCATCGTAAATGTTGTTGCAAGTATAAGGACCCATCGTAAATGTTGTTGCAAGTATAAGTACCCATCGTAAATGTTGTTGCAAGTATAAGGACCCATCGTAAATGTTGTTGCAAGTATAAGGACCCATCGTAAATGTTGTTGCAAGTATAAGGACCCATCGTAAATGTTGTTGCAAGTATAAGGACCCATCGTAAATGTTGTTGCAAGTATAAGGACCCATCGTAAATGTTGTTGCAAGTATAAGTACCCATCGTAAATGTTGTTGCAAGTATAAGTACCCATCGTAAATGTTGTTGCAAGTATAAGTACCCATCGTAAATGTTGTTGCAAGTATAAGTACCCATCGTAAATGTTGTTGCAAGTATAAGTACCCATCGTAAATGTTGTTGCAAGTATAAGTACCCATAGTAAATATTGTTGCAAGTATAAGTACCCATCGTAAATGTTGTTGCAAGTATAAGTACCCATCGTAAATGTTGTTGCAAGTATAAGTACCCATCGTAAATGTTGTTGCAAGTATAAGTACCCATCGTAAATGTTGTTGCAAGTATAAGTACCCATCGTAAATGTTGTTGCAAGTATAAGTACCCATCGTAAATGTTGTTGCAAGTATAAGTACCCATCGTAAATGTTGTTGCAAGTATAAGTACCCATCGTAAATGTTGTTGCAAGTATAAGTACCCATCGTAAATGTTGTTGCAAGTATAAGTACCCATCGTAAATGTTGTTGCAAGTATAAGTACCCATAGTAAATATTGTTGCAAGTATAAGTACCCATCGTAAATGTTGTTGCAAGTATAAGTACCCATCGTAAATGTTGTTGCAAGTATAAGTACCCATCGTAAATGTTGTTGCAAGTATAAGTACCCATCGTAAATGTTGTTGCAAGTATAAGTACCCATTTTAAATGTTGTTGCAAGTATAAGTACCCATCGTAAATGTTGTTGCAAGTATAAGTACCCATCGTAAATGTTGTTGCAAGTATAAGTACCCATCGTAAATGTTGTTGCAAGTATAAGTACCCATCGTAAATGTTGTTGCAAGTATAAGTACCCATCGTAAATGTTGTTGCAAGTATAAGTACCCATCGTAAATGTTGTTGCAAGTATAAGTACCCATCGTAAATGTTGTTGCAAGTATAAGTACACATCGTAAATGTTGTTGCAAGTATAAGTACACATCGTAAATGTTGTTGCAAGTATAAGTACACATCGTAAATGTTGTTGCAAGTATAAGTACACATCGTAAATGTTGTTGCAAGTATAAGTACACATCGTAAATGTTGTTGCAAGTATAAGTACACATCGTAAATGTTGTTGCAAGTATAAGTACACATCGTAAATGTTGTTGCAAGTATAAGTACACATCGTAAATGTTGTTGCAAGTATAAGTACACATCGTAAATGTTGTTGCAAGTATAAGTACCCATCGTAAATGTTGTTGCAAGTATAAGTACACATCGTAAATGTTGTTGCAAGTATAAGTACACATCGTAAATGTTGTTAGAAGTATAAGTACCCATCGTAAATGTTGTTGCAAGTATAAGTACACATCGTAAATGTTGTTGCAAGTATAAGTACACATCGTAAATGTTGTTGCAAGTATAAGTACACATCGTAAATGTTGTTAGAAGTATAAGTACCCATCGTAAATGTTGTTGCAAGTATAAGTACCCATTGTAAATGTTGTTGCAAATATAAGTACACATCGTAAATGTTGTTGCAAGTATAAGTACCCATCGTAAATGTTGTTGCAAGTATAAGTACCCATCGTAAATGTTGTTGCAAGTATAAGTACACATCGTAAATGTTGTTGCAAGTATAAGTACCCATCGTAAATGTTGTTGCAAGTATAAGTACCCATCGTAAATGTTGTTGCAAGTATAAGTACACATCGTAAATGTTGTTGCAAGTATAAGTACACATCGTAAATGTTGTTGCAAGTATAAGTACACATCGTAAATGTTGTTAGAAGTATAAGTACCCATCGTAAATGTTGTTGCAAGTATAAGTACCCATTGTAAATGTTGTTGCAAATATAAGTACACATCGTAAATGTTGTTGCAAGTATAAGTACACATCGTAAATGTTGTTGCAAGTATAAGTACACATCGTAAATGTTGTTGCAAGTATAAGTACACATCGTAAATGTTGTTGCAAGTATAAGTACCCATCGTAAATGTTGTTGCAAGTATGCAAGTATAAGTACCCATCGTAAATGTTGTTGCAAGTATAAGTACCCATCGTAAATGTTGTTGCAAGTATAAGTACCCATCGTAAATGTTGTTGTAAGTATAAGTACCCATCGTAAATGTTGTTGTAAGTATAAGTACCCATCGTAAATGTTGATGCAAATATAAGTACCCATCGTAAATGTTGTTGCAAGTATAAGTACCCATCGTAAATGTTGTTGCAAGTATAAGTACCCATCGTAAATGTTGTTGCAAGTATAAAGACCCATCGTAAATGTTGTTGCAAGTATAAGGACCCATCGTAAATGTTGTTGCAAGTATAAGGACCCATCGTAAATGTTGTTGCAAGTATAAGGACCCATCGTAAATGTTGTTGCAAGTATAAGGACCCATCGTAAATGTTGTTGCAAGTATAAGTACCTATCGTAAATGTTGTTGCAAGTATAAGTACCCATCGTAAATGTTGTTGCAAGTATAAGTACCCATCGTAAATGTTGTTGCAAGTATAAGTACCCATCGTAAATGTTGTTGCAAGTATAAGTACCCATCGTAAATGTTGTTGCAAGTATAAGTACCCATCGTAAATGTTGTTGCAAGTATAAGTACCCATCGTAAATGTTGTTGCAAGTATAAGTACCCATCGTAAATGTTGTTGCAAGTATAAGTACCCATCGTAAATGTTGTTGCAAGTATAAGTACCCATCGTAAATGTTGTTGCAAGTATAAGTACCCATCGTAAATGTTGTTGCAAGTATAAGTACCCATCGTAAATGTTGTTGCAAGTATAAGTACCCATCGTAAATGTTGTTGCAAGTATAAGTACCCATCGTAAATGTTGTTGCAAGTATAAGTACCCATCGTAAATGTTGTTGCAAGTATAAGTACCCATCGTAAATGTTGGTGCAAGTATAAGTACCCATAGTAAATGTTGGTGCAAGTATAAGTACCCATAGTAAATGTTGTTGCAAGTATAAGTACCCATCGTAAATGTTGTTGCAAGTATAAGTACCCATCGTAAATGTTGTTGCAAGTATAAGTACCCATCGTAAATGTTGTTGCAAGTATAAGTACCCATAGTAAATATTGTTGCAAGTATAAGTACCCATCGTAAATGTTGTTGCAAGTATAAGTACCCATCGTAAATGTTGTTGCAAGTATAAGTACCCATCGTAAATGTTGTTGCAAGTATAAGTGCCCATTTTAAATGTTGTTGCAAGTATAAGTACCCATCGTAAATGTTGTTGCAAGTATAAGTACCCATCGTAAATGTTGTTGCAAGTATAAGTACCCATCGTAAATGTTGTTGCAAGTATAAGTACCCATCGTAAATGTTGTTGCAAGTATAAGTACCCATCGTAAATGTTGTTGCAAGTATAAGTACCCATCGTAAATGTTGTTGCAAGTATAAGTACCCATCGTAAATGTTGTTGCAAGTATAAGTACCCATCGTAAATGTTGTTGCAAGTATAAGTATCCATCGTAAATGTTGTTAGAAGTATAAGTACCCATCGTAAATGTTGTTGCAAGTATAAGTACCCATTGTAAATGTTGTTGCAAATATAAGTACACATCGTAAATGTTGTTGCAAGTATAAGTACACATCGTAAATGTTGTTGCAAGTATAAGTACACATCGTAAATGTTGTTGCAAGTATAAGTACACATCGTAAATGTTGTTGCAAGTATAAGTACCCATCGTAAATGTTGTTGCAAGTATAAGTACCCATCGTAAATGTTGTTGCAAGTATAAGTACCCATCGTAAATGTTGTTGCAAGTATAAGTACCCATCGTAAATGTTGTTGCAAGTATAAGTACCCATCGTAAATGTTGTTGCAAGTATAAGTACCCATCGTAAATGTTGTTGCAAGTATAAGTACCCATCGTAAATGTTGTTGCAAGTATAAGTACCCATCGTAAATGTTGTTGCAAGTATAAGTACCCATCGTAAATGTTGTTGCAAGTATAAGTACCCATCGTAAATGTTGTTGCAAGTATAAGTACCCATCGCAAATGTTGTTGCAAGTATAAGTACCCATCGTAAATGTTGTTGCAAGTATAAGTACCCATCGTAAATGTTGTTGCAAGTATAAGTACCCATCGTAAATGTTGTTGCAAGTATAAGTACCCATCGTAAATGTTGTTGCAAGTATAAGTACCCATCGTAAATGTTGTTGCAAGTATAAGTACCCATCGTAAATGTTGTTGCAAGTATAAGTACCCATCGTAAATGTTGTTGCAAGTATAAGTACCCATCGTAAATGTTGTTGCAAGTATAAGTACCCATCGTAAATGTTGTTGCAAGTATAAGTACCCATCGTAAATGTTGTTGCAAGTATGAGTACCCATCGTAAATGTTGTTGCAAGTATAAGTACCCATCGTAAATGTTGTTGCAAGTATAAGTACCCATCGTAAATATTGTTGCAAGTATAAGTACCCATCGTAAATATTGTTGCAAGTATAAGTACCCATCGTAAATGTTGTTGCAAGTATAAGTACCCATCGTAAATGTTGTTGCAAGTATAAGTACCCATTGTAAATGTTGTTGCAAGTATAAGTACCCATTGTAAATGTTGTTGCAAGTATAAGTACCCATCGTAAATGTTGTTGCAAGTATATGTACCCATCGTAAATGTTGTTGCAAGTATAAGTACCCATCGTAAATGTTGTTGCAAGTATAAGTACCCATCGTAAATGTTGTTGCAAGTATAAGTACCCATCGTAAATGTTGTTGCAAGTATAAGTACCCATCGTAAATGTTGTTGCAAGTATAAGTACCCATCGTAAATGTTGTTGCAAGTATAAGTACCCATCGTAAATGTTGTTGCAAGTATAAGTACCCATCGTAAATGTTGTTGCAAGTATAAGTACCCATCGTAAATGTTGTTGCAAGTATAAGGACCCATCGTAAATGTTGTTGCAAGTATAAGGACCCATCGTAAATGTTGTTGCAAGTATAAGGACCCATCGTAAATGTTGTTGCAAGTATAAGGACCCATCGTAAATGTTGTTGCAAGTATAAGGACCCATCGTAAATGTTGTTGCAAGTATAAGGACCCATCGTAAATGTTGTTGCAAGTATAAGTACCCATCGTAAATGTTGTTGCAAGTATAAGTACCCATCGTAAATGTTGTTGCAAGTATAAGTACCCATCGTAAATGTTGTTGCAAGTATAAGTACCCATCGTAAATGTTGTTGCAAGTATAAGTACCCATCGTAAATGTTGTTGCAAGTATAAGTACCCATCGTAAATGTTGTTGCAAGTATAAGTACCCATCGTAAATGTTGTTGCAAGTATAAGTACCCATCGTAAATGTTGTTGCAAGTATAAGTACCCATCGTAAATGTTGTTGCAAGTATAAGTACCCATCGTAAATGTTGTTGCAAGTATAAGTACCCATCGTAAATGTTGTTGCAAGTATAAGTACCCATCGTAAATGTTGTTGCAAGTATAAGTACCCATCGTAAATGTTGTTGCAAGTATAAGTACCCATCGTAAATGTTGTTGCAAGTGTAAGCACCCATCGTAAATGTTGTTGCAAGTGTAAGCACCCATCGTAAATGTTGTTGCAAGTATAAGTACCCATCGTAAATGTTGTTGCAAGTATAAGTACCCATTTTAAATGTTGTTGCAAGTATAAGTACCCATCGTAAATGTTGTTGCAAGTATAAGTACCCATCGTAAATGTTGTTGCAAGTATAAGTACCCATCGTAAATGTTGTTGCAAGTATAAGTACCCATCGTAAATGTTGTTGCAAGTATAAGTACCCATCGTAAATGTTGTTGCAAGTATAAGTACCCATCGTAAATGTTGTTGCAAGTATAAGTACCCATCGTAAATGTTGTTGCAAGTATAAGTATCCATCGTAAATGTTGTTAGAAGTATAAGTACCCATCGTAAATGTTGTTGCAAGTATAAGTACCCATTGTAAATGTTGTTGCAAATATAAGTACACATCGTAAATGTTGTTGCAAGTATAAGTACACATCGTAAATGTTGTTGCAAGTATAAGTACACATCGTAAATGTTGTTGCAAGTATAAGTACACATCGTAAATGTTGTTGCAAGTATAAGTACCCATCGTAAATGTTGTTGCAAGTATAAGTACCCATCGTAAATGTTGATGCAAGTATAAGTACCCATCGTAAATGTTGTTGCAAGTATAAGTACCCATCGTAAATGTTGTTGCAAGTATAAGTACCCATCGTAAATGTTGTTGCAAGTATAAGTACCCATCGTAAATGTTGTTGCAAGTATAAGTACCCATCGTAAATGTTGTTGCAAGTATAAGCACCCATCGTAAATGTTGTTGCAAGTATAAGTACCCATCGTAAATGTTGTTGCAAGTATAAGTACCCATCGTAAATGTTGTTGTAAGTATAAGTACCCATCGTAAATGTTGTTGCAAGTATAAGTACCCATCGTATATGTTGTTGCAAGTATAAGTACCCATCGTAAATGTTGTTGCAAGTACAAGTACCCATCGTAAATGTTGTTGCAAGTATAAGTACCCATCGTAAATGTTGTTGCAAGTATAAGTACCCATCGTAAATGTTGTTGCAAGTATAAGTACCCATCGTAAATGTTGTTGCAAGTATAAGTACCCATCGTAAATGTTGTTGCAAGTATAAGTACCCATCGTAAATGTTGTTGCAAGTATAAGTACCCATCGTAAATGTTGTAGCAAGTATAAGTACCCATCGTAAATGTTGTTGCAAGTATAAGTACCCATCGTAAATGTTGTTGCAAGTATAAGTACCCATCGTAAATGTTGTTGCAAGTATAAGTACCCATCGTAAATGTTGTTGCAAGTATAAGTACCCATCGTAAATGTTGTTGCAAGTATAAGTACCCATCGTAAATGTTGTTGCAAGTATAAGTACCCATCGTAAATGTTGTTGCAAGTATAAGTACCCATCGTAAATGTTGTTGCAAGTATAAGTACCCATCGTAAATGTTGTTGCAAGTATAAGTACCCATCGTAAATGTTGTTGCAAGTATAAGTACCCATCGTAAATGTTGTTGCAAGTATAAGTACCCATCGTAAATGTTGTTGCAAGTATAAGTACCCATCGTAAATGTTGTTGCAAGTATAAGTACCCATCGTAAATGTTGTTGCAAGTATGAGTACCCATCGTAAATGTTGTTGCAAGTATAAGTACCCATCGTAAATGTTGTTGCAAGTATAAGTACCCATCGTAAATATTGTTGCAAGTATAAGTACCCATCGTAAATATTGTTGCAAGTATAAGTACCCATCGTAAATGTTGTTGCAAGTATAAGTACCCATCGTAAATGTTGTTGCAAGTATAAGTACCCATTGTAAATGTTGTTGCAAGTATAAGTACCCATTGTAAATGTTGTTGCAAGTATAAGTACCCATCGTAAATGTTGTTGCAAGTATATGTACCCATCGTAAATGTTGTTGCAAGTATAAGTACCCATCGTAAATGTTGTTGCAAGTATAAGTACCCATCGTAAATGTTGTTGCAAGTATAAGTACCCATCGTAAATGTTGTTGCAAGTATAAGTACCCATCGTAAATGTTGTTGCAAGTATAAGTACCCATCGTAAATGTTGTTGCAAGTATAAGTACCCATCGTAAATGTTGTTGCAAGTATAAGTACCCATCGTAAATGTTGTTGCAAGTATAAGTACCCATCGTAAATGTTGATGCAAGTATAAGTACCCATCGTAAATGTTGATGCAAGTATAAGTATCCATCGTAAATGTTGATGCAAGTATAAGTACCCATCGTAAATGTTGTTGCAAGTATAAGTACCCATCGTAAATGTTGTTGCAAGTATAAGTACCCATCGTACATGTTGTTGCAAGTATAAGTATCCATCGTAAATGTTGTTGCAAGTATAAGTACCCATCGTAAATGTTGTTGCAAGTATAAGTACCCATCGTAAATGTTGTTGCAATTATAAGTACCCATCGTAAATGTTGTTGCAAGTATAAGTACCCATCCTAAATGTTGTTGCAAGTATAAGTACCCATCCTAAATGTTGTTGCAAGTATAAGTACCCATCGTAAATGTTGTTGCAAGTATAAGTACCAATCGCAAATGTTGTTGCAAGTATAAGTACCCATCGCAAATGTTGTTGCAAGTATAAGTACCCATCGTAAATGTTGTTGCAAGTATAAGTACCCAACGTAAATGTTGTTGCAAGTATAAGTACCCATCGTAAATGTTGTTGCAAGTATAAGTACCAATCGCAAATGTTGTTGCAGGTATAAGTACCCATCGCAAATGTTGTTGCAAGTATAAGTACCCATCGCAAATGTTGTTGCAAGTATAAGTACCCATCGTAAATGTTGTTGCAAGTATAAGTACCCATCGTAAATGTTGTTGCAAGTATAAGTACCCATCGTAAATGTTGTTGCAAGTATAAGTACCCATCGTAAATGTTGTTGCAAGTATAAGTACCCATCGTAAATGTTGTTGCAAGTATAAGTACCCATCGTAAATGTTGTTGCAAGTATAAGTACACATCGTAAATGTTGTTGCAAGTGTAAGTACCCATCGTAAATGTTGTTGCAAGTGTAAGTACCCATCGTAAATGTTGTTGCAAGTATAAGTACCCATCGTAAATGTTGTTGCAAGTATAAGTACCCATCGTAAATGTTGTTGCAAGCATAAGTACCCATCGTAAATGTTGTTGCAAGTATAAGGACCCATCGTAAATGTTGTTGCAAGTATAAGTACCCATCGTAAATGTTGTTGCAAGTATAAGTACCCATTGTAAATGTTGTTGCAAGTATAAGTACCCATCGTAAATGTTGTTGCAAGTATAAGTACCCATCGTAAATGTTGTTGCAAGTATAAGTACCCATCGTAAATGTTGTTGCAAGTATAAGTACCCATCCTAAATGTTGTTGCAAGTATAAGTACCCATCGTAAATGTTGTTGCAAGTATAAGTACCCATCGTAAATGTTGTTGCAAGTATAAGTACCCATCGTAAATGTTGTTGCAAGTATAAGTACCCATCGTAAATGTTGTTGCAAGTATAAGTACCCATCGTAAATGTTGTTGCAAGTATAAGTACCCATCGTAAATGTTGTTGCAAGTATAAGTACCCATCGTAAATGTTGTTGCAAGTATAAGTACCCATCGTAAATGTTGTTGCAAGTATAAGTACCCATCGTAAATGTTGTTGCAAGTATAAGTACCCATCGTAAATGTTGTTGCAAGTATAAGTACCCATCGTAAATGTTGTTGGAAGTATAAGTACCCATCGTAAATGTTGTTGCAAGTATAAGTACCCATCGTAAATGTTGTTGCAAGTATAAGTACCCATCGTAAATGTTGATGCAAGTATAAGTACCCATCGTAAATGTTGATGCAAGTATAAGTACCCATCGTAAATGTTGTTGCAAGTATAAGTACCCATCGTAAATGTTGTTGCAAGTATAAGTACCCATCGTAAATATTGTTGCAAGTATAAGTACCCATCGCAAATGTTGTTGCAAGTATAAGTACCCATCGCAAATGTTGTTGCAAGTATAAGTACCCATCGTAAATGTTGTTGCAAGTATAAGTACCCATCGTAAATGTTGTTGCAAGTATAAGTACCCATCGTAAATGTTGTTGCAAGTATAAGTACCCATCGTAAATGTTGTTGCAAGTATAAGTACCCATCGTAAATGTTGTTGCAAGTATAAGTACCCATCGTAAATGTTGTTGCAAGTATAAGTACCCATCGTAAATGTTGTTGCAAGTATAAGTACCCATCGTAAATGTTGTTGCAAGTATAAGTACCCATCGTAAATGTTGTTGCAAGTATAAGTAACCATCGTAAATGTTGTTGCAAGTATAAGTACCCATCGCAAATGTTGTTGCAAGTATAAGTACCCATCGCAAATGTTGTTGCAAGTATAAGTACCCATCGCAAATGTTGTTGCAAGTATAAGTACCCACCGTAAATGTTGTTGCAAGTATAAGTACCCATCGTAAATGTTGTTGCAAGTATAAGTACCCATCGTAAATGTTGTTGCCAGTATAAGTACCCATCGTAAATGTTGTTGCAAGTATAAGTACCCATCGTAAATGTTGTTGCAAGTATAAGTACCCATCGTAAATGTTGTTGCAAGTATAAGTACCCACCGTAAATGTTGTTGCAAGTATAAGTACCCACCGTAAATGTTGTTGCAAGTATAAGTACCCATCGCAAATGTTGTTGCAAGTATAAGTACACATCGCAAATGTTGTTGCAAGTATAAGTACCCATCGCAAATGTTGTTGCAAGTATAAGTACCCATCGTAAATGTTGTTGCAAGTATAAGTACCCATCGTAAATGTTGTTGCAAGTATAAGTACCCATCGTAAATGTTGTTGCAAGTATAAATACCCATCGTAAATGTTGTTGCAAGTATAAGTACCCATCGTGAATGTTGTTGCAAGTATAAGTACCCATCGTAAATGTTGTTGCAAGTATAAGTACCCATCGAAAATGTTGTTGCCAGTATAAGTACCCATCGAAAATGTTGTTGCAAGTATAAGTACCCATCGTAAATGTTGTTGCAAGTATAAGTACCCATCGTAAATGTTGTTGCAAGTATAAGTACCCATCGTAAATGTTGTTGCAAGTATAAGTACCCACCGTAAATGTTGTTGCAAGTATAAGTACCCACCGTAAATGTTGTTTCAAGTATAAGTACCCATCGTAAATGTTGTTGCAAGTATAAGTACCCATCGTAAATGTTGTTGCAAGTATAAGTACCCATCGTAAATGTTGTTGCAAGTATAAGTACCCATCGTAAATGTTGTTGCAAGTATAAGTAACCATCGTAAATGTTGTTGCAAGTATAAGTACCCATCGCAAATGTTGTTGCAAGTATAAGTACCCATCGCAAATGTTGTTGCAAGTATAAGTACCCATCGCAAATGTTGTTGCAAGTATAAGTACCCACCGTAAATGTTGTTGCAAGTATAAGTACCCATCGTAAATGTTGTTGCAAGTATAAGTACCCATCGTAAATGTTGTTGCCAGTATAAGTACCCATCGTAAATGTTGTTGCAAGTATAAGTACCCATCGTAAATGTTGTTGCAAGTATAAGTACCCATCGTAAATGTTGTTGCAAGTATAAGTACCCACCGTAAATGTTGTTGCAAGTATAAGTACCCACCGTAAATGTTGTTGCAAGTATAAGTACCCATCGCAAATGTTGTTGCAAGTATAAGTACACATCGCAAATGTTGTTGCAAGTATAAGTACCCATCGCAAATGTTGTTGCAAGTATAAGTACCCATCGTAAATGTTGTTGCAAGTATAAGTAACCATCGTAAATGTTGTTGCAAGTATAAGTACCCATCGCAAATGTTGTTGCAAGTATAAGTACCCATCGCAAATGTTGTTGCAAGTATAAGTACCCATCGCAAATGTTGTTGCAAGTATAAGTACCCACCGTAAATGTTGTTGCAAGTATAAGTACCCATCGTAAATGTTGTTGCAAGTATAAGTACCCATCGTAAATGTTGTTGCCAGTATAAGTACCCATCGTAAATGTTGTTGCAAGTATAAGTACCCATCGTAAATGTTGTTGCAAGTATAAGTACCCATCGTAAATGTTGTTGCAAGTATAAGTACCCACCGTAAATGTTGTTGCAAGTATAAGTACCCACCGTAAATGTTGTTGCAAGTATAAGTACCCATCGCAAATGTTGTTGCAAGTATAAGTACACATCGCAAATGTTGTTGCAAGTATAAGTACCCATCGCAAATGTTGTTGCAAGTATAAGTACCCATCGTAAATGTTGTTGCAAGTATAAGTACCCATCGTAAATGTTGTTGCAAGTATAAGTACCCATCGTAAATGTTGTTGCAAGTATAAATACCCATCGTAAATGTTGTTGCAAGTATAAGTACCCATCGTGAATGTTGTTGCAAGTATAAGTACCCATCGTAAATGTTGTTGCAAGTATAAGTACCCATCGAAAATGTTGTTGCCAGTATAAGTACCCATCGAAAATGTTGTTGCAAGTATAAGTACCCATCGTAAATGTTGTTGCAAGTATAAGTACCCATCGTAAATGTTGTTGCAAGTATAAGTACCCATCGTAAATGTTGTTGCAAGTATAAGTACCCACCGTAAATGTTGTTGCAAGTATAAGTACCCACCGTAAATGTTGTTTCAAGTATAAGTACCCTTCGCAAATGTTGTTGCAAGTATAAGTACACATCGCAAATGTTGTTGCAAGTATAAGTACCCATCGCAAATGTTGTTGCAAGTATAAGTACCCATCGCAAATGTTGTTGCAAGTATAAGTACCCATCGTAAATGTTGTTGCAAGTATAAGTACCCATCGTGAATGTTGTTGCAAGTATAAGTACCCATCGTAAATGTTGTTGCAAGTATAAGTACCCATCGTGAATGTTGTTGCAAGTATAAGTACCCATCGTAAATGTTGTTGCAAGTATAAGTACCCATCGAAAATGTTGTTGCCAGTATAAGTACCCATCGAAAATGTTGTTGCCAGTATAAGTACCCATCGTAAATGTTGTTGCAAGTATAAGTACCCATCGTAAATGTTGTTGCAAGTATAAGTACCCATCGTAAATGTTGTTGCAAGTATAAGTACCCACCGTAAATGTTGTTGCAAGTATAAGTACCCACCGTAAATGTTGTTGCAAGTATAAGTACCCATCGCAAATGTTGTTGCAAGTATAAGTACACATCGCAAATGTTGTTGCAAGTATAAGTACACATCGCAAATGTTGTTGCAAGTATAAGTACCCATCGCAAATGTTGTTGCAAGTATAAGTACCCATCGTAAATGTTGTTGCAAGTATAAGTACCCATCGTAAATGTTGTTGCAAGTATAAGTACCCATCGTAAATGTTGTTGCAAGTATAAGTACCCATCGTAAATGTTGTTGCAAGTATAAGTACCCATCGTAAATGTTGTTGCAAGTATAAGTACCCATCGTAAATGTTGTTGCAAGTATAAGTACCCATCGTAAATATTGTTGCAAGTATAAGTACCCATCGCAAATGTTGTTGCAAGTATAAGTACCCATCGCAAATGTTGTTGCAAGTATAAGTACCCATCGTAAATGTTGTTGCAAGTATAAGTACCCATCGTAAATGTTGTTGCAAGTATAAGTACCCATCGTAAATGTTGTTGCAAGTATAAGTACCCATCGTAAATGTTGTTGCAAGTATAAGTACCCATCGTAAATGTTGTTGCAAGTATAAGTACCCATCGTAAATGTTGTTGCAAGTATAAGTACCCATCGTAAATGTTGTTGCAAGTATAAGTACCCATCGTAAATGTTGTTGCAAGTATAAGTACCCATCGTAAATGTTGTTGCAAGTATAAGTACCCATCGTAAATGTTGTTGCAAGTATAAGTAACCATCGTAAATGTTGTTGCAAGTATAAGTACCCATCGCAAATGTTGTTGCAAGTATAAGTACCCATCGCAAATGTTGTTGCAAGTATAAGTACCCATCGCAAATGTTGTTGCAAGTATAAGTACCCACCGTAAATGTTGTTGCAAGTATAAGTACCCATCGTAAATGTTATTGCAAGTATAAGTACCCATCGTAAATGTTGTTGCCAGTATAAGTACCCATCGTAAATGTTGTTGCAAGTATAAGTACCCATCGTAAATGTTGTTGCAAGTATAAGTACCCATCGTAAATGTTGTTGCAAGTATAAGTACCCACCGTAAATGTTGTTGCAAGTATAAGTACCCACCGTAAATGTTGTTGCAAGTATAAGTACCCATCGCAAATGTTGTTGCAAGTATAAGTACACATCGCAAATGTTGTTGCAAGTATAAGTACCCATCGCAAATGTTGTTGCAAGTATAAGTACCCATCGTAAATGTTGTTGCAAGTATAAGTACCCATCGTAAATGTTGTTGCAAGTATAAGTACCCATCGTAAATGTTGTTGCAAGTATAAATACCCATCGTAAATGTTGTTGCAAGTATAAGTACCCATCGTGAATGTTGTTGCAAGTATAAGTACCCATCGTAAATGTTGTTGCAAGTATAAGTACCCATCGAAAATGTTGTTGCCAGTATAAGTACCCATCGAAAATGTTGTTGCAAGTATAAGTACCCATCGTAAATGTTGTTGCAAGTATAAGTACCCATCGTAAATGTTGTTGCAAGTATAAGTACCCATCGTAAATGTTGTTGCAAGTATAAGTACCCACCGTAAATGTTGTTGCAAGTATAAGTACCCACCGTAAATGTTGTTTCAAGTATAAGTACCCTTCGCAAATGTTGTTGCAAGTATAAGTACACATCGCAAATGTTGTTGCAAGTATAAGTACCCATCGCAAATGTTGTTGCAAGTATAAGTACCCATCGCAAATGTTGTTGGAAGTATAAGTACCCATCGTAAATGTTGTTGCAAGTATAAGTACCCATCGTGAATGTTGTTGCAAGTATAAGTACCCATCGTAAATGTTGTTGCAAGTATAAGTACCCATCGTGAATGTTGTTGCAAGTATAAGTACCCATCGTAAATGTTGTTGCAAGTATAAGTACCCATCGAAAATGTTGTTGCCAGTATAAGTACCCATCGAAAATGTTGTTGCCAGTATAAGTACCCATCGTAAATGTTGTTGCAAGTATAAGTACCCATCGTAAATGTTGTTGCAAGTATAAGTACCCATCGTAAATGTTGTTGCAAGTATAAGTACCCACCGTAAATGTTGTTGCAAGTATAAGTACCCACCGTAAATGTTGTTGCAAGTATAAGTACCCATCGCAAATGTTGTTGCAAGTATAAGTACACATCGCAAATGTTGTTAAAAGTATAAGTACACATCGCAAATGTTGTTGCAAGTATAAGTACCCATCGCAAATGTTGTTGCAAGTATAAGTACCCATCGTAAATGTTGTTGCAAGTATAAGTACCCATCGTAAATGTTGTTGCAAGTATAAGTACCCATCGTAAATGTTGTTGCAAGTATAAGTACCCATCGTAAATGTTGTTGCAAGTATAAGTACCCATCGTAAATGTTGTTGCAAGTATAAGGACCCATCGTAAATGTTGTTGCAAGTATAAGGACCCATCGTAAATGTTGTTGCAAGTATAAGGACCCATCGTAAATGTTGTTGCAAGTATAAGGACCCATCGTAAATGTTGTTGCAAGTATAAGGACCCATCGTAAATGTTGTTGCAAGTATAAGTACCCATCGTAAATGTTGTTGCAAGTATAAGTACCCATAGTAAATGTTGTTGCAAGTATAAGTACCCATCGTAAATGTTGTTGCAAGTATAAGTACCCATCGTAAATGTTGTTGCAAGTATAAGTACCCATCGTAAATGTTGTTGCAAGTATAAGTAACCATCGTAAATGTTGTTGCAAGTATAAGTACCCATCGTAAATGTTGTTGCAAGTATAAGTACCCATCGTAAATGTTGTTGCAAGTATAAGTACCCATCGTAAATGTTGTTGCAAGTATAAGTACCCATCGTAAATGTTGTTGCAAGTATAAGTACCCATCGTAAATGTTGTTGCAAGTATAAGTACCCATCGTAAATGTTGTTGCAAGTATAAGTACCCATCGTAAATGTTGTTGCAAGTATAAGTACCCATCGTAAATGTTGTTGCAAGTATAAGTACCCATCGTAAATGTTGTTGCAAGTATAAGTACCCATCGTAAATGTTGTTGCAAGTACAAGTACCCATCGTAAATGTTGTTGCAAGTATAAGTACCCATCGTAAATGTTGTTGCAAGTATAAGTACCCATCGTAAATGTTGTTGCAAGTTTAAGTACCCATCGTAAATGTTGTTGCAAGTTTAAGTACCCATCGTAAATGTTGTTGCAAGTTTAAGTACCCACCGTAAATGTTGTTGCAAGTATAAGTACCCACCGTAAATGTTGTTGCAAGTATAAGTACCCATCGTAAATGTTGTTGCAAGTATAAGTACCCATCGTAAATGTTGTTGCAAGTATAAGTACCCATCGTAAATGTTGTTGCAAGTATAAGTACCCATCGTAAATGTTGTTGCAAGTATAAGTACCCATCGTAAATGTTGTTGCAAGTATAAGTACCCATCGTAAATGTTGTTGCAAGTATAAGTACCCATCGTAAATGTTGTTGCAAGTATAAGTACCCATCGTAAATGTTGTTGCAAGTATAAGTACCCATCGTAAATGTTGTTGCAAGTATAAGTACCCATCGTAAATGTTGTTGCAAGTATAAGTACCCATCGTAAATGTTGTTGCAAGTATAAGTACCCATCGCAAATGTTGTTGCAAGTATAAGTACCCATCGCAAATGTTGTTGCAAGTATAAGTACCCATCGTAAATGTTGTTGCAAGTATAAGTACCCATCGTAAATGTTGTTGCAAGTATAAGTACCCATCGTAAATGTTGTTGCAAGTATAAGTACCCATCGTAAATGTTGTTGCAAGTATAAGTACCCATCGTAAATGTTGTTGCAAGTATAAGTACCCATCGTAAATGTTGTTGCAAGTATAAGTACCCATCGTAAATGTTGTTGCAAGTATAAGTACCCATCGTAAATGTTGTTGCAAGTATAAGTACCCATCGTAAATGTTGTTGCAAGTATAAGTACCCATCGTAAATGTTGTTGCAAGTATAAGTACTCATCGTAAATGTTGTTGCAAGTATAAGTACCCATCGTAAATGTTGTTGCAAGTATAAGTACCCATCGTAAATGTTGTTGCAAGTATAAGTACCCATCGTAAATGTTGTTGCAAGTATAAGTACCCATCGTAAATGTTGTTGCAAGTATAAGTACCCATCGCAAATGTTGTTGCAAGTATAAGTACCCATCGTAAATGTTGTTGCAAGTATAAGTACCCATCGTAAATGTTGTTGCAAGTATAAGTACCCATCGTAAATGTTGTTGCAAGTATAAGTACCCATCGTAAATGTTGGTGCAAGTATAAGTACCCATCGTAAATGTTGTTGCAGGTATAAGTACCCATCGTAAATGTTGTTGCAGGCATAAGTACCCATCGTAAATGTTGTTGCAAGTATAAGTACCCATCGTAAATGTTGTTGCAAGTATAAGTACCCATCGTAAATGTTGTTGCAAGTATAAGTCCCCATCGTAAATGTTGTTGCAAGTATAAGTACCCATCGTAAATGTTGTTGCAAGTATAAGTAGCCATCGTAAATGTTGTTGCAAGTATAAGTACCCATCGTAAATGTTGTTGCAAGTATAATTACCCATCGTAAATGTTGTTGCAAGTATAAGTACCCATCGTAAATGTTGTTGCAAGTATAAGTACCCATCGTAAATGTTGTTGCAAGTATAAGTACCCATCGTAAATGTTGTTGCAAGTATAAGTCACCATCGTAAATGTTGTTGCAAGTATAAGTCACCATCGTAAATGTTGTTGCAAGTATAAGTTCCCATCGTAAATGTTGTTGCAATTATAAGTCCCCATCGTAAATGTTGTTGCAAGTATAAGTCCCCATCGTAAATGTTTTTGCAAGTACAAGTCCCCATCGTAAATGTTGTTGCAAGTATAAGTCTCCATCGTAAATGTTGTTGCCAGTATAAGTCCCCATCGTAATGTTGTTGCAAGTATAAGTCCCCATCGTAAATGTTGTTGCAAGTATAAGTCCCCATCGTAAATGTTGTTGCAAGTATAAGTCCCCATCGTAAATGTTGTTGCAAGTATAAGTCCCCATCGTAAATGTTGTTGCAAGTATAAGTCCCCATCGTAAATGTTGTTGCAAGTATAAGTCCCCATCGTAAATGTTGTTGCAAGTATAAGTCCCCATCGTAAATGTTGTTGCAAGTATAAGTCCCCATCGTAAATGTTGTAGCAAGTATAAGTCACCATCGTAAATGTTGTTGCAAGTATAAGTCCCCACCGTAAATGTTGTTGCAAGTATAAGTCCCCATCGTAAACGTTGTTGCAAGTATAAGTCCCCATCGTAAATGTTGTTGCAAGTATAAGTCCCCATCGTAAATGTTGTTGCAAGTATAAGTCCCCATCGTAAATGTTGTTGCAAGTATAAGTCCCCATCGTAAATGTTGTTGCAAGTATAAGTCCCCATCGTAAATGTTGTTGCAAGTATAATTACCCATCGTAAATGTTGTTGCAAGTATATGTACCCATCGTAAATATTGTTGCAAGTATAAGTCCCCATCGTAAATGTTGTTGCAAGTATAAGTCCCCATCGTAAATGTTGTTGCCAGTATATGTCCCCATCGTAAATGTTGTTGCAAGTATATGTCCCCATCGTAAATGTTGTTGCAAGTATATGTCCCCATCGTAAATGTTTGCTTTTGCAAAAACAATTTTGCTTTTGCAAACACAATTTTGCTTTTGCAAACACAATTTTGCTTTTGCAAACACAATTTTGCTTTTGCAAACACAATTTTGCTTTTGCAAACACAATTTTGCTTTTGCAAACACAATTTTGCTTTTGCAAAAACAATTTTGCTTTTGCAAAAACAATTTTGCTTTTGCAAAAACAATTTTGCTTTTGCAAAAACAATTTTGCTTTTGCAAACACAATTTTGCTTTTGCAAACACAATTTTGCTTTTGCAAACACAATTTTGCTTTTGCAAACACAATTTTGCTTTTGCAAAAACAATTTTGCTTTTGCAAAAACAATTTTGCTTTTGCTAAAACAATTTTGCTTTTGCAAAAACAATTTTGCTTTTGCAAAAACAATTTTGCTTTTGCAAAAACAATTTTGCTTTTGCAAACACAATTTTGCTTTTGCAAACACAATTTTGCTTTTGCAAACACAATTTTGCTTTTGCAAACACAATTTTGCTTTTGCAAACACAATTTTGCTTTTGCAAACACAATTTTGCTTTTGCAAAAACAATTTTGCTTTTGCAAAAACAATTTTGCTTTTGCAAACACAATTTTGCTTTTGCAAAAACAATTTTGCTTTTGCAAAAACAATTTTGCTTTTGCAAACACAATTTTGCTTTTGCAAACACAATTTTGCTTTTGCAAACACAATTTTGCTTTTGCAAACATAATTTTGCTTTTCAAACACAATTTTGCTTTTGCAAACACAATTTTGCTTTTGCAAAAACAATTTTGCTTTTGCAAACACAATTTTGCTTTTGCAAACACAATTTTGCTTTTGCAAACACAATTTTGCTTTTGCAAACACAATTTTGCTTTTGCAAACACAATTTTGCTTTTGCAAAAACAATTTTGCTTTTGCAAAAACATTTTTGCTTTTGCAAAAACAATTTTGCTTTTGCAAAAACAATTTTGCTTTTGCAAAAACAATTTTGCTTTTGCAAACACAATTTTGCTTTTGCAAACACAATTTTGCTTTTGCAAACACAATTTTGCTTTTGCAAAAACAATTTTGCTTTTGAAAAACAATTTTGCTTTTGCAAAAACAATTTTGCTTTTGCAAAAACAATTTTGCTTTTGCAAACACAATTTTACTTTTGCAAAAACAATTTTGCTTTTGCAAATACAATTTTGCTTTTGCAAACACAATTTTGCTTTTGCAAAAACAATTTTGCTTTTGCAAAAACAATTTTGCTTTTGCAAACACAATTTTGCTTTTGCAAACACAATTTTGCTTTTGCAAACACAATTTTGCTTTTGCAAACACAATTTTGCTTTTGCAAACACAATTTTGCTTTTGCACACACAATTTTGCTTTTGCAAAAACAATTTTGCTTTTGCAAAAACAATTTTGCTTTTGCAAACACAATTTTGCTTTTGCAAAAACAATTTTGCTTTTGCAAAAACAATTTTGCTTTTGCAAAAACAATTTTGCTTTTGCAAAAACAATTTTGCTGTTGCAAACACAATTTTGCTTTTGCAAACACAATTTTGCTTTTGCAAACACAATTTTGCTTTTGCAAACACAATTTTGCTTTTGCAAAAACAATTTTGCTTTTGCAAAAACAATTTTGCTTTTGCAAACACAATTTTGCTTTTGCAAACACAATTTTGCTTTTGCAAACACAATTTTGCTTTTGCAAACACAATTTTGCTTTTGCAAACACAATTTTGGTTTTGCAAACACAATTTTGCTTTTGCAAACACAATTTTGCTTTTGCAAACACAATTTTGCTTTTGCAAACACAATTTTGCTTTTGCAAACACAATTTTGCTTTTGCAAACACAATTTTGCTTTTGCAAACACAATTTTGCTTTTGCAAACACAATTTTGCTTTTGCAAACACAATTTTGCTTTTGCAAACACAATTTTGCATTTGCAAAAACAATTTTGCTTTTGCAAACACAATTTTGTTTTTGCAAACACAATTTTGTTTTTGCAAACACAATTTTGCTTTTGCAAAAACAATTTTGCTTTTGCAAACACAATTTTGCTTTTGCAAACACAATTTTGCTTTTGCAAACACAATTTTGCTTTTGCAAACACAATTTTGCTTTTGCAAACACAACTTTGCTTTTGCAAACACAACTTTGCTTTTGCAAAAACAATTATGCTTTTGCAAACACAATTTTGCTTTTGCAAACACAATTTTGCTTTTGCAAACACAATTTTGCTTTTGCAAAAACAATTTTGCTTTTGCAAACACAATTTTGCTTTTGCAAACACAATTTTGCTTTTGCAAACACAATTTTGCTTTTGCAAACACAATTTTGCTTTTGCAAACACAATTTTGCTTTTGCAAAAACAATTTTGCTTTTGCAAAAACAATTTTGCTTTTGCAAAAACAATTTTGCTTTTGCAAAAACAATTTTGCTTTTGCAAAAACAATTTTGCTTTTGCAAAAACAATTTTGCTTTTGCAAAAACAATTTTGCTTTTGCAAACACAATTTTGCTTTTGCAAAAACAATTTTGCTTTTGCAAACACAATTTTGCTTTTGCAAAAACAAGTTTGCTTTTGCAAACACAATTTTGCTTTTGCAAAAACAATTTTGCTTTTGCAAACACAATTTTGCTTTTGCAAACACAATTTTGCTTTTGCAAACACAAGTTTGCTTTTGCAAAAACAATTTTGCTTTTGCAAAAACAATTTTGCTTTTACAAAAACAATTTTGCTTTTACAAAAACAATTTTGCTTTTGCAAAAACAATTTTGCTTTTGCAAACACAATTTTGCTTTTGCAAACACAATTTTGCATTTGCAAACACAATTTTGCATTTGCAAACACAATTTTGCATTTGCAAACACAATTTTGCATTTGCAAACACAATTTTGCATTTGCAAACACAATTTTGCATTTGCAAAAGCAATTTTGCTTTTGCAAACACAATTTTGCTTTTGCAAACACAATTTTGCTTTTGCAAAAACAAATTTGCTTTTGCAAAAACCATTTTGCTTTTGCAAAAACCATTTTGCTTTTGCAAACACAATTTTGCTTTTGCAAACACTATTTTGCTTTTGCAAACACAATTTTGCTTTTGCAAAAACAATTTTGCTTTTGCAAAAACAATTTTGCATTTGCAAAAACAATTTTGCTTTAGCAAAAACAATTTTGCTTTTGCAAACACAATTTTGCTTTTGCAAAAACAATTTTGCTTTTGCAAAAACAATTTTGCTTTTGCAAAAACAATTTTGCTTTTGCAAACACAATTTTGCTTTTGCAAACACAATTTTGCTTTTGCAAACACAATTTTGCTTTTGCAAACACAATTTTGCTTTTGCAAACACAATTTTGCTTTTGCAAAAACAATTTTGTTTTTGCAAAAACAATTTTGTTTTTGCAAACACAATTTTGCTTTTGCAAACACAATTTTGCTTTTGCAAACACAATTTTGCTTTTGCAAAAATAATTTTGCTTTTGCAAAAACAATTTTGTTTTTGCAAACACAATTTTGTTTTTGCAAACACAATTTTGCTTTTGCAAAAACAATTTTGCTTTTGCAAACACAATTTTGCTTTTGCAAAAACAATTTTGCTTTTGCAAAAACAATTTTGTTTTTGCAAACACAATTCTGCTTTTGTAAACACAATTTTGCTTTTGTAAACACAATTTTGCTTTTGCAAACACAATTTTGCTTTTGCAAAAACAATTTTGCTTTTGCAAACACAATTTTGCTTTTGCAAAAACAATTTTGCTTTTGCAAAAACAATTTTGCTTTTGCAAACACAATTTTGCTTTTGCAAACACAATTTTGCTTTTGCAAAAACAATTTTGCTTTTGCAAAAACAATTTTGCTTTTGCAAAAACAATTTTGCTTTAGCAAAAACAATTTTGCTTTTGCAAAAACAATTTTGCTTTTGCAAACACAATTTTGCTTTTGCAAACACAATTTTGCTTTTGCAAACACAATTTTGCTTTTGCAAAAACAATTTTGCTTTTGCAAAAACAATTTTGCTTTTGCAAACACAATTTTGCTTTTGCAAACACAATTTTGCTTTTGCAAACACAATTTTGCTTTTGCAAACACAATTTTGCTTTTGCAAAAACAATTTTGCTTTTGCAAAAACAATTTTGCTTTTGCAAAAACAATTTTGCTTTTGCAAAAACAATTTTGCTTTTGCAAAAACAATTTTGCTTTTGCAAAAACAATTTTGCTTTTGCAAAAACAATTTTGCTTTTGCAAACACAATTTTGCTTTTGCAAACACAATTTTGCTTTTGCAAACACAATTTTGCTTTTGCAAACACAATTTTGCTTTTGCAAACACAATTTTGCTTTTGCAAAAACAATTTTGCTTTTGGAAAAACAATTTTGCTTTTGCAAACACAATTTTGCTTTTGCAAACACAATTTTGCTTTTGCAAACACAATTTTGCTTTTGCAAACACAATTTTGCTTTTGCAAACACAATTTTGCTTTTGCAAACACAATTTTGCTTTTGCAAACACAATTTTGCTTTTGCAAACACAATTTTGCTTTTGCAAACACAATTTTGCTTTTGCAAACACAATTTTGCTTTTGCAAAAACAATTTTGCTTTTGCAAAAACAATTTTGCTTTTGCAAACACAATTTTGCTTTTGCAAAAACAATTTTGCTTTTGCAAAAATAATTTTGCTTTTGCAAAAACAATTTTGCTTTTGCAAAAACAATTTTGCTTTTGCAAAAACAATTTTGCTTTTGCAAAAACAATTTTGCTTTTGCAAACACAATTTTGCTTTTGCAAACACAATTTTGCTTTTGCAAACACAATTTTGCTTTTGCAAACACAATTTTGCTTTTGCAAACACAATTTTGCTTTTGCAAACACAATTTTGTTTTTGCAAACACAATTTTGTTTTTGCAAACACAATTTTGCTTTTGCAAACACAATTTTGCTTTTGCAAACACAATTTTGCTTTTGCAAACACAATTTTGCTTTTGCAAACACAATTTTGCTTTTGCAAACACAATTTTGCTTTTGCAAAAACAATTTTGCTTTTGCAAACACAATTTTGCTTTTGCAAACACAATTTTGCTTTTGCAAAAACAATTTTGCTTTTGCAAACACAATTTTGCTTTTGCAAACACAATTTTGCTTTTACAAAAACAATTTTGCTTTTGCAAAAACAATTTTGCTTTTGCAAAAACAATTTTGCTTTTGCTAAAAACAATTTTGCTTTTGCAAACACAATTTTGCTTTTGCAAACACAATTTTGCTTTTGCAAACACAATTTTGCTTTTGCAAACACAATTTTGCTTTTGCAAACACAATTTTGCTTTTGCAAACACAATTTTGCTTTTGCAAACACAATTTTGCTTTTGCAAACACAAGTTTGCTTTTGCAAACACAATTTTGCTTTTGCAAACACAATTTTGCTTTTACAAACACAATTTTGCTTTTGCAAACACAATTTTGCTTTTCAAACACAATTTTGCTTTTCAAACACAATTTTGCTTTTGCAAACACAATTTTGCTTTTGCAAACACAATTTTGCTTTTGCAAAAACAATTTTGCTTTTGCAAACACAATTTTGCTTTTGCAAAAACAATTTTGCTTTTGCAAAAACAATTTTGCTTTTGCAAAAACAATTTTGCTTTTACAAAAACAATTTTGCTTTTGCAAACACAATTTTGCTTTTGCAAACACAATTTTGCTTTTGCAAACACAATTTTGCTTTTGCAAACACAATTTTGCTTTTGCAAACACAATTTTGCTTTTGCAAACACAATTTTGCTTTTGCAAAAACAATTTTGCTTTTGCAAACACAATTTTGCTTTTGTAAACACAATTTTGCTTTTGCAAAAACAATTTTGCTTTTGCAAAAACAATTTTGCTTTTGCAAAAACAATTTTGCTTTTCCAAACACAATTTTGCTTTTGCAAAAACAATTTTGCTTTTGCAAAAACAATTTTGCTTTTGCAAAAACAATTTTGCTTTTGCAAAAACAATTTTGCTTTTGCAAAAACAATTTTGCTTATGCAAAAACAATTTTGCTTTTGCAAAAACAATTTTGCATTTGCAAACACAATTTTGCTTTTGCAAACACAATTTTGCTTTTGCAAACACAATTTTGCTTTTGCAAACACAATTTTGCTTTTGCAAAAACAATTTTGCTTTTGCAAAAACAATTTTGCTTTTGCAAAAACAATTTTGCATTTGCAAAAACAATTTTGCTTTTGCAAAAACAATTTTGCTTTTGCAAAAACAATTTTGCTTTTGCAAAAACAATTTTGCCTTTGCAAAAACAATTTTGCTTTTGCAAAAACAATTTTGCTTTTGCAAACACAATTTTGCTTTTGCAAAAACAATTTTGCTTTTGCAAACACAATTTTGCTTTTGCAAAAACAATTTTGCATTTGCAAAAACAATTTTGCTTTTGCAAAAACAATTTTGCTTTGGCAAAAACAATTTTGCTTTAGCAAAAACAATTTTGCTTTTGCAAAAACAATTTTGCTTTTGCAAAAACAATTTTGCTTTTGCAAAAACAATTTTGCTCTTGCAAACACAATTTTGCTTTTGCAAACACAATTTTGCTTTTGCAAACACAATTTTGCTTTTGCAAACACAATTTTGCTTTTGCAAACACAATTTTGCTTTTGCAAACACAATTTTGCTTTTGCAAACACAATTTTGCTTTTGCAAAAACAATTTTGCTTTTGCAAAAACAATTTTGCTTTTGCAAAAACAATTTTGCTTTAGCAAAAACAATTTTGCTTTTGCAAACACAATTTTGCTTTTGCAAACACAATTTTGCTTTTGCAAAAACAATTTTGCTTTTGCAAAAACAATTTTGCATTTGCAAAAACAATTTTGCTTTAGCAAAAACAATTTTGCTTTTGCAAAAACAATTTTGCTTTTGCAAAAACAATTTTGCTTTTGCAAAAACAATTTTGCTTTTGCAAAAACAATTTTGCTTTTGCAAAAACAATTTTGCTTTTGCAAAAACAATTTTGCTTTTGCAAACACAATTTTGCTTTTGCAAACACAATTTTGCTTTTGCAAACACAATTTTGCTTTTGCAAAAACAATTTTGCTTTTGCAAAAACAATTTTGCTTTTGCAAAAACAATTTTGCTTTAGCAAAAACAATTTTGCTTTTGCAAAAACAATTTTGCTTTTGCAAACACAATTTTGCTTTTGCAAACACAATTTTGCTTTTGCAAACACAATTTTGCTTTTGCAAAAACAATTTTGCTTTTGCAAAAACAATTTTGCTTTTGCAAAAACAATTTTGCTTTTGCAAACACAATTTTGCTTTTGCAAACACAATTTTGCTTTTGCAAACACAATTTTGCTTTTGCAAAAACAATTTTGCTTTTGCAAAAACAATTTTGCTTTTGCAAAAACAATTTTGCTTTTGCAAACACAATTTTGCTTTTGCAAAAACAATTTTGCTTTTGCAAAAACAATTTTGCTTTTGCAAAAACAATTTTGCTTTTGCAAAAACAATTTTGCTTTTGCAAACACAATTTTGCTTTTGCAAACACAATTTTGCTTTTGCAAACACAATTTTGCTTTTGCAAACACAATTTTGCTTTTGCAAAAACAATTTTGCTTTTGCAAACACAATTTTGCTTTTGCAAACACAATTTTGCTTTTGCAAACACAATTTTGCTTTTGCAAACACAATTTTGCTTTTGCAAACACAATTTTGCTTTTGCAAACACAATTTTGCTTTTGCAAACACAATTTTGCTTTTGCAAACACAATTTTGCTTTTGCAAAAACAATTTTGCTTTTGCAAAAACAATTTTGCTTTTGCAAACACAATTTTGCTTTTGCAAAAACAATTTTGCTTTTGCAAAAACAATTTTGCTTTTGCAAAAATAATTTTGCTTTTGCAAAAACAATTTTGCTTTTGCAAACACAATTTTGCTTTTGCAAACACAATTTTGCTTTTGCAAACACAATTTTGCTTTTGCAAACACAATTTTGCTTTTGCAAACACAATTTTGCTTTTGCAAACACAATTTTGCTTTTGCAAACACAATTTTGTTTTTGCAAACACAATTTTGTTTTTGCAAACACAATTTTGCTTTTGCAAACACAATTTTGCTTTTGCAAACACAATTTTGCTTTTGCAAACACAATTTTGCTTTTGCAAACACAATTTTTCTTTTGCAAACACAATTTTGCTTTTGCAAAAACAATTTTGCTTTTGCAAACACAATTTTGCTTTTGCAAACACAATTTTGCTTTTGCAAAAACAATTTTGCTTTTGCAAAAACAATTTTGCTTTTGCAAACACAATTTTGCTTTTGCAAACACAATTTTGCTTTTGCAAAAACAATTTTGCTTTTGCAAAAACAATTTTGCTTTTGCTAAAAACAATTTTGCTTTTGCAAACACAATTTTGCTTTTGCAAACACAATTTTGCTTTTGCAAACACAATTTTGCTTTTGCAAACACAATTTTGCTTTTGCAAACACAATTTTGCTTTTGCAAACACAATTTTGCTTTTGCAAACACAAGTTTGCTTTTGCAAACACAATTTTGCTTTTGCAAACACAATTTTGCTTTTACAAACACAATTTTGCTTTTGCAAACACAATTTTGCTTTTCAAACACAATTTTGCTTTTCAAACACAATTTTGCTTTTGCAAACACAATTTTGCTTTTGCAAACACAATTTTGCTTTTGCAAACACAATTTTGCTTTTGCAAAAACAATTTTGCTTTTGCAAACACAATTTTGCTTTTGCAAAAACAATTTTGCTTTTGCAAAAACAATTTTGCTTTTGCAAAAACAATTTTGCTTTTGCAAAAACAATTTTGCTTTTGCAAACACAATTTTGCTTTTGCAAACACAATTTTGCTTTTGCAAACACAATTTTGCTTTTGCAAACACAATTTTGCTTTTGCAAACACAATTTTGCTTTTGCAAACACAATTTTGCTTTTGCAAAAACAATTTTGCTTTTGCAAACACAATTTTGCTTTTGTAAACACAATTTTGCTTTTGCAAAAACAATTTTGCTTTTGCAAAAACAATTTTGCTTTTGCAAAAACAATTTTGCTTTTCCAAACACAATTTTGCTTTTGCAAAAACAATTTTGCTTTTGCAAAAACAATTTTGCTTTTGCAAAAACAATTTTGCTTTTGCAAAAACAATTTTGCTTTTGCAAAAACAATTTTGCTTTTGCAAAAACAATTTTGCTTATGCAAAAACAATTTTGCTTTTGCAAAAACAATTTTGCATTTGCAAACACAATTTTGCTTTTGCAAACACAATTTTGCTTTTGCAAACACAATTTTGCTTTTGCAAACACAATTTTGCTTTTGCAAACACAATTTTGCTTTTGCAAACACAATTTTGCATTTGCAAACACAATTTTGCTTTTGCAAAAACAATTTTGCATTTGCAAACACAATTTTGCTTTTGCAAAAACAATTTTGCTTTTGCAAAAACAATTTTGCTTTTGCAAAAACAATTTTGCTTTTGCAAACACAATTTTGCTTTTGCAAACACAATTTTGCTTTTGCAAACACAATTTTGCTTTTGCAAACACAATTTTGCTTTTGCAAACACAATTTTGCTTTTGCAAACACAACTTTGCTTTTGCAAACACATCTTTGCTTTTGCAAAAACAATTTTGCTTTTGCAAACACAATTTTGCTTTTGCAAACACAATTTTGCTTTTGCAAACACAATTTTGCTTTTGCAAACACAATTTTGCTTTTGCAAACACAATTTTGCTTCTGCAAACACAATTTTGCTTCTGCAAACACAATTTTGCTTTTGCAAACACAATTTTGCTTTTGCAAACACAATTTTGCTTTTGCAAAAACAATTTTGCTTTTGCAAAAACAATTTTGCTTTTGCAAACACAATTTTGCTTTTACAAAAACAATTTTGCTTTTGCAAACACAATTTTTCTTTTGCAAACACAATTTTGCTTTTGCAAACACAATTTTGCTTTTGCAAACACAATTTTGCTTTTGCAAACACAATTTTGCTTTTGCAAACACAATTTTGCTTTTGCAAAAACAATTTTGCTTTTGCAAAAACAATTTTGCTTTTGCAAACACAATTTTGCTTTTGCAAACACAATTTTGCTTTTGCAAACACAATTTTGCTTTTGCAAAAACAAGTTTGCTTTTACAAACACAATTTTGCTTTTACAAACACAATTTTGCTTTTGCAAACACAATTTTGCTTTTGCAAAAACAATTTTGCTTTTGCAAAAACAATTTTGCTTTTGCAAAAACAATTTTGCTTTTGCAAACACAATTTTGCTTTTGCAAACACAATTTTGCTTTTGCAAACACAATTTTGCTTTTGCAAAAACAATTTTGCTTTTGCAAAAACAATTTTGCTTTTGCAGAAACAATTTTGCTTGTGCAAACACAATTTTGCTTTTGCAAACACAATTTTGCTTTTGTAAACACAATTTTGCTTTTGCAAAAACAATTTTGCTTTTGCAAAAACAATTTTGCTTTTGCAAACACAATTTTGCTTTTGCAAACACAATTTTGCTTTTGCAAAAACAATTTTGCTTTTACAAAAACAATTTTGCTTTTACAAAAACAATTTTGCTTTTGCAAACACAATTTTGCTTTTGCAAACACAATTTTGCTTTTGCAAACACAATTTTGCTTTTGCAAACACAATTTTGCTTTTGCAAACACAATTTTGCATTTGCAAATACAATTTTGCATTTGCAAACACAATTTTGCATTTGCAAACACAATTTTGCATTTGCAAACACAATTTTGCATTTGCAAAAACAATTTTGCTTTTGCAAACACAATTTTGCTTTTGCAAACACAATTTTGCTTTTGCAAACACAATTTTGCTTTTGCAAACACAATTTTGCTTTTGCAAACACAATTTTGCTTTTGCAAACACAATTTTGCTTTTGCAAACACAATTTTGCTTTTGCAAAAACAATTTTGCTTTTGCAAAAACAATTTTGCTTTTGCAAAAACAATTTTGCTTTTGCAAAAACAATTTTGCTTTTGCAAAAACAATTTTGCTTTTGCAAAAAATTTTGCTTTTGCAAACACAATTTTGCTTTTGCAAACACAATTTTGCTTTTGCAAAAACAATTTTGCTTTTGCAAAAACAATTTTGCTTTTGCAAACACAATTTTGCTTTTGCAAAAACAATTTTGCTTTTGCAAAAACAATTTTGCTTTTGCAAAAACAATTTTGCTTTTGCAAAAACAATTTTGCTTTTGCAAAAACAATTTTGCTTTTGCAAAAACAATTTTGCTTTTGCAAACACAATTTTGCTTTTGCAAACACAATTTTGCTTTTGCAAACACAATTTTGCTTTTGCAAACACAATTTTGCTTTTGCAAACACAATTTTGCTTTTGCAAACACAATTTTGCTTTTGCAAACACAATTTTGCTTTTGCAAACACAATTTTGCTTTTGCAAACACAATTTTGCTTTTGCAAACACAATTTTGCTTTTGCAAAAACAATTTTGTTTTTGCAAACACAATTTTGTTTTTGCAAACACAATTTTGCTTTTGCAAAAACAATTTTGCTTTTGCAAACACAATTTTGCTTTTGCAAACACAATTTTGCTTTTGCAAACACAATTTTGCTTTTGCAAACACAATTTTGCTTTTGCAAACACAATTTTGCTTTTGCAAAAACAATTTTGCTTTTGCAAAAACAATTTTGCTTTTGCAAAAACAATTTTGCTTTTGCAAACACAATTTTGCTTTTGCAAACACAATTTTGCTTTTACAAAAACAATTTTGCTTTTGCTAAAAACAATTTTGCTTTTGCAAACACAATTTTGCTTTTGCAAACACAATTTTGCTTTTGCAAACACAATTTTGCTTTTGCAAACACAATTTTGCTTTTGCAAACACAATTTTGCTTTTGCAAACACAATTTTGCTTTTGCAAACACAATTTTGCTTTTACAAACACAATTTTGCTTTTACAAACACAATTTTGCTTTTACAAACACAATTTTGCTTTTGCAAACACAATTTTGCTTTTCAAACACAATTTTGCTTTTGCAAACACAATTTTGCTTTTGCAAACACAATTTTGCTTTTGCAAACACAATTTTGCTTTTGCAAACACAATTTTGCTTTTGCAAACACAATTTTGCTTTTGCAAAAACAATTTTGCTTTTGCAAAAACAATTTTGCTTTTGCAAAAACAATTTTGCTTTTGCAAACACAATTTTGCTTTTGCAAAAACAATTTTGCTTTTGCAAAAACAATTTTGCTTTTGCAAAAACAATTTTGCTTTTGCAAACACAATTTTGCTTTTGCAAACACAATTTTGCTTTTGCAAAAACAATTTTGCTTTTCAAAAACAATTTTGCTTTTGCAAAAACAATTTTGCTTTTGCAAAAACAATTTTGCTTTTGCAAAAACATTTTTGCTTTTGCAAAAACAATTTTGCTTTTGCAAAAACAATTTTGCTTTTGCAAAAACAATTTTGCTTTTGCAAAAACAATTTTGCTTTTGCAAAAACAATTTTGCTTTTGCAAAAACAATTTTGCTTTTGCAAAAACAATTTTGCTTTTGCAAAAACAATTTTGCTTTTGCAAACACAAGTTTGCTTTTGCAAACACAATTTTGCTTTTGCAAACACAATTTTGCTTTTGTAAAAACAATTTTGCTTTTGCAAAAACAATTTTGCTTTTGCAAACACAATTTTGCTTTTGCAAACACAATTTTGCTTTTGCAAACACAATTTTGCATTTGCAAACACAATTTTGCTTTTGCAAAAACAATTTTGCATTTGCAAACACAATTTTGCTTTTGCAAAAACAATTTTGCTTTTGCAAAAACAATTTTGCTTTTGCAAAAACAATTTTGCTTTTGCAAACACAATTTTGCTTTTGCAAACACAATTTTGCTTTTGCAAACACAATTTTGCTTTTGCAAACACAATTTTGCTTTTGCAAACACAATTTTGCTTTTGCAAACACAACTTTGCTTTTGCAAACACATCTTTGCTTTTGCAAAAACAATTTTGCTTTTGCAAACACAATTTTGCTTTTGCAAACACAATTTTGCTTTTGCAAACACAATTTTGCTTTTGCAAACACAATTTTGCTTTTGCAAACACAATTTTGCTTCTGCAAACACAATTTTGCTTCTGCAAACACAATTTTGCTTTTGCAAACACAATTTTGCTTTTGCAAACACAATTTTGCTTTTGCAAAAACAATTTTGCTTTTGCAAAAACAATTTTGCTTTTGCAAACACAATTTTGCTTTTACAAAAACAATTTTGCTTTTGCAAACACAATTTTTCTTTTGCAAACACAATTTTGCTTTTGCAAACACAATTTTGCTTTTGCAAACACAATTTTGCTTTTGCAAACACAATTTTGCTTTTGCAAACACAATTTTGCTTTTGCAAAAACAATTTTGCTTTTGCAAAAACAATTTTGCTTTTGCAAACACAATTTTGCTTTTGCAAACACAATTTTGCTTTTGCAAACACAATTTTGCTTTTGCAAAAACAAGTTTGCTTTTACAAACACAATTTTGCTTTTACAAACACAATTTTGCTTTTGCAAACACAATTTTGCTTTTGCAAAAACAATTTTGCTTTTGCAAAAACAATTTTGCTTTTGCAAAAACAATTTTGCTTTTGCAAACACAATTTTGCTTTTGCAAACACAATTTTGCTTTTGCAAACACAATTTTGCTTTTGCAAAAACAATTTTGCTTTTGCAAAAACAATTTTGCTTTTGCAGAAACAATTTTGCTTGTGCAAACACAATTTTGCTTTTGCAAACACAATTTTGCTTTTGTAAACACAATTTTGCTTTTGCAAAAACAATTTTGCTTTTGCAAAAACAATTTTGCTTTTGCAAACACAATTTTGCTTTTGCAAACACAATTTTGCTTTTGCAAAAACAATTTTGCTTTTACAAAAACAATTTTGCTTTTACAAAAACAATTTTGCTTTTGCAAACACAATTTTGCTTTTGCAAACACAATTTTGCTTTTGCAAACACAATTTTGCTTTTGCAAACACAATTTTGCTTTTGCAAACACAATTTTGCATTTGCAAATACAATTTTGCATTTGCAAACACAATTTTGCATTTGCAAACACAATTTTGCATTTGCAAACACAATTTTGCATTTGCAAAAACAATTTTGCTTTTGCAAACACAATTTTGCTTTTGCAAACACAATTTTGCTTTTGCAAACACAATTTTGCTTTTGCAAACACAATTTTGCTTTTGCAAACACAATTTTGCTTTTGCAAACACAATTTTGCTTTTGCAAACACAATTTTGCTTTTGCAAAAACAATTTTGCTTTTGCAAAAACAATTTTGCTTTTGCAAAAACAATTTTGCTTTTGCAAAAACAATTTTGCTTTTGCAAAAACAATTTTGCTTTTGCAAAAAATTTTGCTTTTGCAAACACAATTTTGCTTTTGCAAACACAATTTTGCTTTTGCAAAAACAATTTTGCTTTTGCAAAAACAATTTTGCTTTTGCAAACACAATTTTGCTTTTGCAAAAACAATTTTGCTTTTGCAAAAACAATTTTGCTTTTGCAAAAACAATTTTGCTTTTGCAAAAACAATTTTGCTTTTGCAAAAACAATTTTGCTTTTGCAAAAACAATTTTGCTTTTGCAAACACAATTTTGCTTTTGCAAACACAATTTTGCTTTTGCAAACACAATTTTGCTTTTGCAAACACAATTTTGCTTTTGCAAACACAATTTTGCTTTTGCAAACACAATTTTGCTTTTGCAAACACAATTTTGCTTTTGCAAACACAATTTTGCTTTTGCAAACACAATTTTGCTTTTGCAAACACAATTTTGCTTTTGCAAAAACAATTTTGTTTTTGCAAACACAATTTTGTTTTTGCAAACACAATTTTGCTTTTGCAAAAACAATTTTGCTTTTGCAAACACAATTTTGCTTTTGCAAACACAATTTTGCTTTTGCAAACACAATTTTGCTTTTGCAAACACAATTTTGCTTTTGCAAACACAATTTTGCTTTTGCAAAAACAATTTTGCTTTTGCAAAAACAATTTTGCTTTTGCAAAAACAATTTTGCTTTTGCAAACACAATTTTGCTTTTGCAAACACAATTTTGCTTTTACAAAAACAATTTTGCTTTTGCTAAAAACAATTTTGCTTTTGCAAACACAATTTTGCTTTTGCAAACACAATTTTGCTTTTGCAAACACAATTTTGCTTTTGCAAACACAATTTTGCTTTTGCAAACACAATTTTGCTTTTGCAAACACAATTTTGCTTTTGCAAACACAATTTTGCTTTTACAAACACAATTTTGCTTTTACAAACACAATTTTGCTTTTACAAACACAATTTTGCTTTTGCAAACACAATTTTGCTTTTCAAACACAATTTTGCTTTTGCAAACACAATTTTGCTTTTGCAAACACAATTTTGCTTTTGCAAACACAATTTTGCTTTTGCAAACACAATTTTGCTTTTGCAAACACAATTTTGCTTTTGCAAAAACAATTTTGCTTTTGCAAAAACAATTTTGCTTTTGCAAAAACAATTTTGCTTTTGCAAACACAATTTTGCTTTTGCAAAAACAATTTTGCTTTTGCAAAAACAATTTTGCTTTTGCAAAAACAATTTTGCTTTTGCAAACACAATTTTGCTTTTGCAAACACAATTTTGCTTTTGCAAAAACAATTTTGCTTTTCAAAAACAATTTTGCTTTTGCAAAAACAATTTTGCTTTTGCAAAAACAATTTTGCTTTTGCAAAAACATTTTTGCTTTTGCAAAAACAATTTTGCTTTTGCAAAAACAATTTTGCTTTTGCAAAAACAATTTTGCTTTTGCAAAAACAATTTTGCTTTTGCAAAAACAATTTTGCTTTTGCAAAAACAATTTTGCTTTTGCAAAAACAATTTTGCTTTTGCAAAAACAATTTTGCTTTTGCAAACACAAGTTTGCTTTTGCAAACACAATTTTGCTTTTGCAAACACAATTTTGCTTTTGTAAAAACAATTTTGCTTTTGCAAAAACAATTTTGCTTTTGCAAACACAATTTTGCTTTTGCAAACACAATTTTGCTTTTGCAAACACAATTTTGCTTTTGCAAACACAATTTTGCTTTTGCAAACACAATTTTGCTTTTGCAAACACAATTTTGCTTTTGCAAAAACAATTTTGCTTTTGAAAAAACAATTTTGCTTTTGCAAAAACAATTTTGCTTTTGCAAAAACAATTTTTCTTTTGCAAACACAATTTTGCTTTTGCAAACACAATTTTGCTTTTGCAAACACAATTTTGCTTTTGCAAACACAATTTTGCTTTTGCAAACACAATTTTGCTTTTGCAAACACAATTTTGCTTTTGCAAACACAATTCTGCTTTTGCAAAAACAATTTTGCTTTTGCAAACAAAATTTTGCTTTTGCAAACACAATTTTGCTTTTGCAAACACAATTTTGCTTTTGCAAACACAATTTTGCTTTTGCAAAAACAATTTTGCTTTTGCAAACACAATTTTGCTTTTGCAAAAACAATTTTGCTTTTGCAAAAACAATTTTGCTTTTGCAAAAACAATTTTGCTTTTGCAAAAACAATTTTGCTTTTGCAAAAACAATTTTGCTTTTGCAAACACAATTTTGCTTTTGCAAACACAATTTTGCTTTTACAAAAACAATTTTGCTTTTACAAAAACAATTTTGCTTTTGCTAAAAACAATTTTGCTTTTGCAAACACAATTTTGCTTTTGCAAACACAATTTTGCTTTTGCAAACACAATTTTGCTTTTGCAAACACAATTTTGCTTTTGCAAACACAATTTTGCTTTTGCAAACACAATTTTGCTTTTGCAAAAACAATTTTGCTTTTGCAAACACAATTTTGCTTTTGCAAACACAATTTTGCTTTTGCAAACACAATTTTGCTTTTGCAAAAACAATTTTGCTTTTGCAAAAACAATTTTGCTTTTGTAAACACAATTTTGCTTTTGTAAACACAATTTTGCTTTTGCAAACACAATTTTGCTTTTGCAAACACAATTTTGCTTTTGCAAACACAATTTTGCTTTTGCAAACACAATTTTGCTTTTGCAAACACAATTTTGCTTTTGCAAAAACAATTTTGCTTTTGCAAAAACAATTTTGCTTTTGCAAAAACAATTTTGCATTTGCAAACACAATTTTGCTTTTGCAAACACAATTTTGCTTTTGCAAACACAATTTTGCTTTTGCAAAAACAATTTTGCTTTTGCAAAAACAATTTTGCTTTTGCAAAAACAATTTTGCTTTTGCAAAAACAATTTTGCTTTTGCAAACACAATTTTGCTTTTGCAAACACAATTTTGCTTTTGCAAACACAATTTTGCTTTTGCAAACACAATTTTGCTTTTGCAAAAACAATTTTGCTTTTGCAAACACAATTTTGCTTTTGCAAACACAATTTTGCTTTTGCAAACACAATTTTGCTTTTGCAAACACAATTTTGCTTTTGCAAAAACAATTTTGCTTTTGCAAAAACAATTTTGCTTTTGCAAAAACAATTTTGCTTTTGCAAAAATAATTTTGCTTTTGCAAACACAATTTTGCTTTTGCAAAAACAATTTTGCTTTTGCAAAAACAATTTTGCTTTTGCAAAAACAATTTTGCTTTTGCAAAAACATTTTTGCTTTTGCAAAAACAATTTTGCTTTTGCAAAAACAATTTTGTTTTTGCAAAAACAATTTTGTTTTTGCAAAAACAATTTTGCTTTTGCAAAAACAATTTTGCTTTTGCAAACACAATTTTGCTTTTGCAAACACAATTTTGCTTTTGCAAACACAATTTTGCTTTTGTAAAAACAATTTTGCTTTTGTAAAAACAATTTTGCTTTTGCAAAAACAATTTTGCTTTTGCAAACACAATTTTGCTTTTGCAAACACAATTTTGCTTTTGCAAACACAATTTTGCTTTTGCAAACACAATTTTGCTTCTGCAAACACAATTTTGCTTTTGCAAACACAATTTTGCTTTTGCAAACACAATTTTGCTTTTGCAAAAACAATTTTGCTTTTGCAAAAACAATTTTGCATTTGCAAAAACAATTTTGCTTTTGCAAAAACAATTTTGCTTTTGCAAACACAATTTTGCTTTTGCAAAAACAATTTTGCTTTTGCAAAAACAATTTTGCTTTTGCAAACACAATTTTGCTTTTGCAAACACAATTTTGCTTTTGCAAAAACAATTTTGCTTTTGCAAACACAATTTTGCATTTGCAAACACAATTTTGCTTTTGCAAACACAATTTTGCTTTTGCAAACACAATTTTGCTTTTGCAAACACAATTTTGCTTTTGCAAATACAATTTTGCTTTTGCAAACACAATTTTGCTTTTGCAAAAACAATTTTGCTTTTGCAAACACAATTTTACTTTTGCAAACACAATTTTGCTTTTGCAAACACAATTTTGCTTTTGCAAAAACAATTTTGCTTTTGCAAACACAATTTTGCTTTTGCAAAAACAATTTTGCTTTTGCAAACACAATTTTGATTTTGCAACCACAATTTTGCTTTTGCAAACACAATTTTGCTTTTGCAAAAACAATTTTGCTTTTGCAAAAACAATTTTGCTTTTGCAAACACAATTTTGCTTTTGCAAACACAATTTTGCATTTGCAAACACAATTTTGCATTTGCAAACACAATTTTGCTTTTGCAAACACAATTTTGCTTTTGCAAACACAATTTTGCTTTTGCAAACACAATTTTGCTTTTGCAAACACAATTTTGCTTTTGCAAACACAACTTTGCTTTTGCAAACACAATTTTGCTTTTGCAAAAACAATTTTGCTTTTGCAAAAACAATTTTGCTTTTGCAAACACAATTTTGCTTTTGCAAACACAATTTTGCTTTTGCAAACACAATTTTGCTTTTACAAAAACAATTTTGCTTTTACAAAAACAATTTTGCATTTGCAAACACAATTTTGCATTTGCAAAAACAATTTTGCTTTTGCAAAAACAATTTTGCTTTTGCTAAAAACAATTTTGCTTTTGCAAACACAATTTTGCTTTTGCAAACACAAGTTTGCATTTGCAAACACAATTTTGCATTTGCAAACACAATTTTGCATTTGCAAACACAATTTTGCATTTGCAAACACAATTTTGCTTTTGCAAACACAATTTTGCTTTTGCAAACACAATTTTGCTTTTGCAAAAACAAGTTTGCTTTTGCAAACACAATTTTGCTTTTGCAAACACAATTTTGCTTTTCAAACACAATTTTGCTTTTCAAACACAATTTTGCTTTTCAAACACAATTTTGCTTTTGCTAACACAATTTTGCTTTTGCTAACACAATTTTGCTTTTGCAAACACAATTTTGCTTTTGCAAACACAATTTTGCATTTGCAAAAACAATTTTGCTTTTGCAAACACAATTTTGCTTTTGCAAAAACAATTTTGCTTTTGCAAAAACAATTTTGCTTTTGCAAACACAATTTTGCTTTTGCAAACACAATTTTGCTTTTGCAAAAACAATTTTGCTTTTGCAAACACAATTTTGCATTTGCAAACACAATTTTGCTTTTGCAAACACAATTTTGCTTTTGCAAACACAATTTTGCTTTTGCAAACACAATTTTGCTTTTGCAAATACAATTTTGCTTTTGCAAACACAATTTTGCTTTTGCAAAAACAATTTTGCTTTTGCAAACACAATTTTACTTTTGCAAACACAATTTTGCTTTTGCAAACACAATTTTGCTTTTGCAAAAACAATTTTGCTTTTTCAAACACAATTTTGCTTTTGCAAAAACAATTTTGCTTTTGCAAACACAATTTTGCTTTTGCAACCACAATTTTGCTTTTGCAAACACAATTTTGCTTTTGCAAAAACAATTTTGCTTTTGCAAACACAATTTTGCTTTTGCAAACACAATTTTGCTTTTGCAAACACAATTTTGCATTTGCAAACACAATTTTGCATTTGCAAACACAATTTTGCTTTTGCAAACACAATTTTGCTTTTGCAAACACAATTTTGCTTTTGCAAACACAATTTTGCTTTTGCAAACACAATTTTGCTTTTGCAAACACAACTTTGCTTTTGCAAACACAATTTTGCTTTTGCAAAAACAATTTTGCTTTTGCAAAAACAATTTTGCTTTTGCAAACACAATTTTGCTTTTGCAAACACAATTTTGCTTTTGCAAACACAATTTTGCTTTTACAAAAACAATTTTGCATTTGCAAACACAATTTTGCTTTTGCAAAAACAATTTTGCTTTTGCAAAAACAATTTTGCTTTTGCTAAAAACAATTTTGCTTTTGCAAACACAATTTTGCTTTTGCAAACACAAGTTTGCATTTGCAAACACAATTTTGCATTTGCAAACACAATTTTGCATTTGCAAACACAATTTTGCTTTTGCAAACACAATTTTGCTTTTGCAAACACAATTTTGCTTTTGCAAAAACAAGTTTGCTTTTGCAAACACAATTTTGCTTTTGCAAACACAATTTTGCTTTTCAAACACAATTTTGCTTTTCAAACACAATTTTGCTTTTCAAACACAATTTTGCTTTTGCTAACACAATTTTGCTTTTGCTAACACAATTTTGCTTTTGCAAACACAATTTTGCTTTTGCAATAACAATTTTGCTTTTGCAAAAACCATTTTGCTTTTGCAAAAAATAATTTTGCTTTTGCAAAAACAATTTTGCTTTTGCAAAAACAATTTTGCTTTTGCAAACACACTTTTGCTTTTGCAAACACAATTTTGCTTTTGCAAACACAATTTTGCTTTTGCAAACACAATTTTGCTTTTGCAAAAACAATTTTGCTTTTGCAAAAACAATTTTGCTTTTGCAAAAACAATTTTGCTTTTGCAAAAACAATTTTGCTTTTGCAAACACAATTTTGCTTTTGCAAACACAATTTTACTTTTGTAAACACAATTTTGCTTTTGCAAAAACAATTTTGCTTTTGCAAAAACAATTTTGCAAAAACAATTTTGCTTTTGCAAAAACAATTTTGCTTTTGCAAACCCAATTTTGCTTTTGCAAACACAATTTTGCTTTTGCAAACACAATTTTGCATTTGCAAACACAATTTTGCATTTGCAAACACAATTTTGCTTTTGTAAACACAATTTTGCTTTTGTAAACACAATTTTGCTTTTGTAAACACAATTTTGCTTTTGCAAACACAATTTTGCTTTTGCAAACACAACTTTGCTTTTGCAAACACAACTTTGCTTTTGCAAACACAATTTTGCTTTTGCTAACACAATTTTGCTTTTGCAAACACAATTTTGCTTTTGCAAACACAATTTTGCTTTTGCAAAAACAATTTTGCTTTTGCAAAAACAATTTTGCTTTTGCAAAAACAATTTTGCTTTTGCAAAAACAATTTTGCTTTTGCAAACACAATTTTGCTTTTGCAAAAACAATTTTGATTTTGCAAAAACAATTTTGCTTTTGCTAAAAACAATGTTGCTTTTGCAAACACAATTTTGCTTTTGCAAACACAATTTTGCTTTTGCAAACACAATTTTGCTTTTGCAAACACAATTTTGCTTTTGCAAAAACAATTTTGCTTTTGCAAAAACAAGTTTGCTTTTGCAAACACAAGTTTGCTTTTGCAAACACAAGTTTGCTTTTGCAAACACAAGTTTGCTTTTACAAACACAATTTTGCTTTTACAAACACAATTTTGCTTTTACAAACACAATTTTGCTTTTACAAACACAATTTTGCTTTTGCAAACTCAATTTTGCTTTTCAAACACAATTTTGCTTTTGCAAACACAATTTTGCTTTTGCAAAAACAATTTTGCTTTTGCAAAAACAATTTTGCTTTTGCAAAAACAATTTTGCTTTTGCAAAAACAATTTTGCTTTTGCAAAAACAATTTTGCTTTTGCAAAAACAATTTTGCTTTTGCAAACACAATTTTGCTTTTGCAAACACAATTTTGCTTTTGCAAACACAATTTTGCTTTTGCAAAAACAATTTTGCTTTTGCAAACACAATTTTGCTTTTGCAAACACAATTTTGCTTTTGCAAAAACAATTTTGCTTTTGCAAAAACAATTTTGCTTTTGCAAAAACAATTTTGCTTTTGCAAAAACAATTTTGCTTTTGCAAACACAATTTTGCTTTTGCAAACACAATTTTGCTTTTGCAAAAACAATTTTGCATTTGCAAACACAATTTTGCTTTTGCAAAAACAATTTTGCTTTTGCAAAAACAATTTTGCTTTTGCAAAAACAATTTTGCTTTTGCAAAAACAATTTTGCTTTAGCAAAAACAATTTTGCTTTAGCAAAAACAATTTTGCTTTTGCAAACACAATTTTGCTTTTGCAAACACAATTTTGCTTTTGCAAACACAATTTTGCTTTTGCAAACACAATTTTGCTTTTGCAAACACAATTTTGCTTTTGCAAAAACAATTTTGCTTTTGCAAACCCAATTTTGCTTTTGCAAACACAATTTTGCTTTTGCAAAAACAATTTTGCTTTTGCAAAAACAATTTTGCTTTTGCAAACACAATTTTGCTTTTGCAAACACAATTTTGC
Source organism: Sarcophaga carnaria (assembly GCA_958299815.1). Lineage (NCBI taxonomy): Eukaryota > Metazoa > Arthropoda > Insecta > Diptera > Sarcophagidae > Sarcophaga > Sarcophaga carnaria. Next base: position 23,527,148 of record OY283153.1, read on the forward strand.
TTTTGCAAACACAATTTTGCTTTTGCAAACACAATTTTGCTTTTGCAAACACAATTTTGCCATTGCAAACACAATTTTGCTTTTGCAAACACAATTTTGCTTTTGCAAAAACAATTTTGCTTTTGCAAAAAGAATTTTGCTTTTGCAAACACAATTTTGCTTTTGCAAACACAATTTTGCTTTTGCAAACACAATTTTGCTTTTGCAAACACAATTTTGCTTTTGCAAACACAATTTTGCTTTTGCAAACACAATTTTGCTTTTGCAAACACAATTTTGCTTTTGCAAACACAATTTTGCTTTTGCAAAAACAATTTTGCTTTTGCAAAAACAATTTTGCTTTTGCAAAAACAATTTTGCTTTTGCAAACACAATTTTGCTTTTGCAAAAACAATTTTGCTTTTGCAAAAACAATTTTGCTTTTGCAAAAACAATTTTGCTTTTGCAAAAACAATTTTGCTTTTGCAAAAACAATTTTGCTTTAGCAAAAACAATTTTGCTTTAGCAAAAACAATTTTGCTTTTGCAAAAACAATTTTGCTTTTGCAAACACAATTTTGCTTTTGCAAACACAATTTTGCTTTTGCAAACACAATTTTGCTTTTGCAAACACAATTTTGCTTTTGCAAACACAATTTTGCTTTTGCAAAAACAATTTTGCTTTTGCAAACCCAATTTTGCTTTTGCAAACACAATTTTGCTTTTGCAAAAACAATTTTGCTTTTGCAAACACAATTTTGCTTTTGCAAACACAATTTTGCTTTTGCAAACACAATTTTGCTTTTGCAAACACAATTTTGCTTTTGCAAACACAATTTTGCTTTTGCAAACACAATTTTGCCATTGCAAACACAATTTTGCTTTTGCAAACACAATTTTGCTTTTGCAAACACAATTTTGCTTTTGCAAACACAATTTTGCTTTTGCAAAAACAATTTTGCTTTTGCAAAAACAATTTTGCTTTTGCAAACACAATTTTGCTTTTGCAAACACAATTTTGCTTTTGCAAACACAATTTTGCTTTTGCAAACACAATTTTCTTTTGCAAACACAATTTTGCTTTTGCAAACACAATTTTGCTTTTGCAAACACAATTTTGCATTTGCAAACACAATTTTGCTTTTGCAAAAACAATTTTGCTTTTGCAAACACAATTTTGCTTTTGCAAACACAATTTTGCTTTTGCAAACACAATTTTGCTTTTGCAAACACAACTTTGCTTTTGCAAACACAACTTTGCTTTTGCAAACACAATTTTGCTTTTGCAAAAACAATTTTGCTTTTGCAAAAACAATTTTGCTTTTGCAAACACAATTTTGCTTTTGCAAACACAATTTTGCTTTTGCAAACACAATTTTGCTTTTGCAAACACAATTTTGCTTTTGCAAACACAATTTTGCTTTTGCAAACACAATTTTGCTTTTGTAAACACAATTTTGCTTTTGTAAACACAATTTTGCTTTTGCAAACACAACTTTGCTTTTGCAAACACAATTTTGCTTTTGCAAAACAATTTTGCTTTTGCAAACACAATTTTGCTTTTGCTAACACAATTTTGCTTTTGCTAACACAATTTTGCTTTTGCAAACACAATTTTGCTTTTGCAAAAACAATTTTGCTTTTGCAAACACAATTTTGCTTTTACAAAAACAATTTTGCTTTTACAAAAACAATTTTGCTTTTGCTAAAAACAATTTTGCTTTTGCTAAAAACAATTTTGCTTTTGCAAACACAATTTTGCTTTTGCAAACACAATTTTGCTTTTGCAAACACAATTTTGCTTTTGCAAACACAATTTTGCTTTTGCAAACACAATTTTGCTTTTGCAAAAACAATTTTGCTTTTGCAAACACAATTTTGCTTTTGCAAACACAATTTTGCTTTTGCAAACACAATTTTGCATTTGCAAACACAATTTTGCTTTTGCAAGCACAATTTTGCTTTTGCAAACACAATTTTGCTTTTGCAAACACAACTTTGCTTTTGCAAACACAACTTTGCTTTTGCAAACACAATTTTGCTTTTGCATACACAATTTTGCTTTTGCAAACACAATTTTGCTTTTGCAAAAACAATTTTGCTTTTGCAAACACAATTTTGCTTTTGCAAAAACAATTTTGCTTTTGCAAACACAATTTTGCTTTTGCAAAAACAATTTTGCTTTTGCAAACACAATTTTGCTTTTGCGAAACCAATTTGCAACACGGTTTTAAACTTTGCTCTCTGGTACTAATTGCTCTTGGCTAGTACATTCGGAGTTTATATAAAAGAATAAGGCCTACTTTTATGCCCCCAATAGAATGGGCCCCATTAACACGTTTTTCCTTGAACAAACTTCCAAACATTTCACTTGAAAATGTTGCAGTATTTTCTATGAAATATTTTATAACTATTGTAGCAACAACAACAACAACAACAACATCAATATTTGTCCATATTTGTTGTAATACTAATTTGTTACAACATGTTCATCTTCTTTTCTTTTTTCATTCATTCTTCAACTGTGCATGTCCAGTTGTGAGCTTTTCCTCTTTATTTTTCTGCTTTACATTTACAATATTGGTCCGGTGGATATTTGAAAATATAGCAACAACAATAACAACAACAACAACACAAAATAAAATGTTAAAATTATGCAGAAAAAGAAAACGAATGCAAATGTTTTTAAGATGAATTCACTTAAAATCTTGTAGTAAGACTACTCTCTGCGATGAATAAAAATTGTATATCGAGGGGGGGGGGGGGGGGGAGGGGGAAGAGGAGGAGATTGAGTAGAAAAAAGTATAAAAAATGTTCATGTATTCATATGTACATTGATTCATTCATACATACTTTCAAACGTTCATACAATCAGTCGTAGTAGTGTGATGTGTTCATATTGGCACAACGATATTCATAAACTCTCTGCTCACGTTTTATTGAAATAAAAAATTAATTTAATGACCAAAACAACAACAACAACAGCAACAACAACAACAATAGCAATACAAATATAAGATAATATACGCACACTAACACACAGATCTAGAGAAACACTTAAAGTTACAATTACCTTTACGTGTACAAATACACACACACACACGCTCAATTGTTCAACATACATATTTACTTACTCACTCTCACATCTGTTTGTAAAATAAAGACTTTTTTTACAAAAGACACACACACACTCTCAATAGTAGTGTATGTTAATAAAGTGTTTATTTTTTTTTTTTTTTGTCTCGAGCCGGAGATGGGAATCTTCGAAAGACACTTTTGTTCCAACAAAAGAGTGCACGATTCACCATCATTGGTGCCTACGTACTAAACCCACCCCTTACACACTTCAACCACTCTCCCCCCGCGGGACTGCCGTAAGGTATTACTTCGCGGAGGGCTGGTTAGCTTGAAAGCTTTATCACATTAATTTAAATTTCGCCTCCTTTCCTCCAGTCCTCGGAGTACTATCATAACCTCAGCCGTTCTCTGACTATATTTCACTCCATAGAATCCTACAGTTCAACAGCTCCTCCATTAGCCGGTTTGGTTCTAAATTCGCTTCCCCCAGTCAACTAAATCTGGGACAGCATGTTAGAATATGCTCCACATCTTCCTCCTCATCTACACAGTTTGGGCATATAGCGGAAGTGTCATGACCAAATCTGTGCAGGTACTTCCTGAAGTACCCATGACCAGTTAGGAACTGGGTCACGTAGTAGTTCAACTCGCAATGTCCGTTCTTCATCCAAAGGGTTACATCAGGGACAAGACGAAATGTCCATCTTCCCTTTAAACTTCTCTCCCATCGTGACTGCCATTTGTACATGGAAGTCCTTCGTTCCTCCGCTTTTATAGCCGCTATTTGTCCCGGGTACTCAAGACGGCGAATGTATATCCTTCTCATCTCATCCGCCAATATATCCATTGGTACTGTCTTTGCCAATACCAAAACTGCTTCATCAGACACTGTCCTGAAGCCATTTATCCGTCTAATCGCGCTTAGACGATACACCGAGGACAGTATCCTCCTCGTCGTCTCCACTGAGAGTGCCTCCGACCATATTGGGCAAGCATACAGCATTATCGACGTTACTACCGCCGAAATTATTCTCCTTTTAAATGGACCTGGTCCTCCAATATTTGGCAACATCCTCGCCAGTGCTTCCTGTGTTACAGATGCTTTTTCACCGATGTATTTCACGTGCTCCTTGAAGTTCAACCTGTTGTCGATAATCACTCCCAGGTATTTTATCGCCCTCTTCGATTCGATCCTTGTGCCTCCAACGGTCACTTCCATCTTCTCCACTATCTTCCGGCCGCTTATCAAGACGGCCTCCGTTTTATGTGCAGCAAGTGTCAAACCTGCCTCATCCAGCCATGCTCCAACATTTCGAATCGCTGTGTTCGTTTTCTCCTCTATTTCTCCTATCGTTTTAGCTACCGAGACTATGGCAATGTCATCTGCAAAGCCCACAATTGTAGTCTCGCTTGGCAATTGCAGTCGAAGTACTCCATCGTACATAATGTTCCAAAGTAGTGGCCCAAGTACAGAGCCCTGCGGGACTCCCGCCGTCACTACGTATTCCTGCTCTCCTTCATCCGTTAGGTATATTACCTTCCTGTCCTGAAAGTAATTATTCAGAATGCCCATTAAGTATGGCGGCGTAGCCATGTTAAAGAGAGCTCTCATAATACGCCCCCAATTCGCCGAGTTGAATGCGTTTTTAACGTCAAGTGTGACAACCGCGCAGTACTCCTTGGTGCCAAATCTCCATCTTTCGCCCTCTATTGCATCTCTTGCAATGGCGACCACCCTCCTTATCGCGTCAACAGTGGACCGTCCTTTCCTAAATCCGTATTGCAGGTCCGAGAGAGCTCCCCCTGCCTCGGCACAAGGTAGTAGTCGATTGTATATTATTCTCTCCAGTATTTTTCCCATCGTGTCAAGTAGGCAGATGGGCCGATACGACGATGGTTCCCCTGGCGGTTCACCAGGTTTTGGAATGAATGTGTATAAAGTGTGTATGTGAGTATGTGTGTATGTGTTCGGAACATATAATATTTTGTTGTTGTTTGTATTTACATGTGTGTATTAACCGTAGAACGAGCTTTGTATCAAAAATGATACATTTTAATTTTGGAGACGATATAATTTTAATTCAGAAAAAGTTAGATGCCTGATATGTTTTGAATTCGTTAGTATTGTTATTGCCATTATTTTAAATCAAAAACTTCATAATTCTAGTTTATTTATCATTTTTCATACATACGACTTTCTCAGGAATTCTTTGGTGTTGTGTTTGAAATTTTTTTAAGTTTTCAAATATTTTGTGAAGTTTTAACGTAAATAATACAATATTTATGGTTTTTGAGAAAGAATTAAAAGTTAAGTGTGGGACGAAAGTGAAAAGATTAAATTTTCTATTCTTGATATGTTCTTGATATTGATTGAAGTAGTCTTAGTCCAAGGTTCAAAGCTCAGGTCAGACCGATTATATATATTAATTTTATATGTAGTATTCCTGCTGCTAAAGACTTCGAAGAAGAGGAAAATAGAAGCTCGTCTTATGAACTGGAGAAAGTATTGGCAGCAACAAACATGAGAACAGGATCGCCAAACAAGGTACTACTTTGAACAGGAAACCGTATGCCTTTAGTAGTTTGGGATGAAAAAATATTACCAATTTTCACTTAGATTGCTTGGAGCTGTTTCCTGAAATCTTGTAGAGTCTTTCTTATTGCTCTTCTCATATTTATCTCACGTGACAGACAAACATTTGAAAAACGTGTTTCGTCCCATGTTTTATTGCAGATGATAATATTTCGTACGTATGAGATAACAGAATCATTCGCTTTGATAATGATATATTTACACCTATTTACGCCTTTTCGAAAAATGATAATTAATAATCATGCTTAAAGCCTTTTTTGAAATTCGAATGAAAATTTTTTTTTTTTTTAATATATTTATCTTAATTTATTGTTAGAAAATTTTAACCATTTTCATAAAACTTTTATCACACAACTTGTAGTTTTATGCAAGAAATAATACCTTATAAATAGTTTGAGATTAGCTATCATACTTTCAGAGCAGCCCATATATCCTTTTTTTAATATTTTTAATAATTTAATTTTTTGTTCATTTAAAAGATAAGAAAATAAAAAAATATATTTAAATAATGATGCCTATGTTTTTATGTTCCTTTTTGGTATTATTCCAACTCAAATTAAAGTTTTTTAGCAACAGAATTCAAAAACTTTTTAGTTTTCTTGTTGAAAATGAAAATTACCTCCCGTGATTTTAATTGAAATTTGATACTTAATGTTGGAATACTTACAGTGATTGTTTAGGGAAATTAATTTAAGGATATTTATATAAATCAAGCTTCATAAAGAGATTTACGGAGTAATGCCTGGTACTGATTTATGTTTTGTTTCCTTTTTTAAAATTTTTTAACAAAATCTATCAATAATCGTGGCAAATCCATGTTCTACAAGTATGTACAGTATCGGCCAAAACCTAAGCACCCCCTCAGTACATTTTTTTAAATAATTATTTGTTTAAGAAAACAAAGTTATTAATAATTTTTTTTTATATTTTTTTATTTATTTATATCCTTATTATTGAAAAACACAAACTTAAGGAATTCAGAATTCAGTAAAAAAAGTTATGATTTAAAATACATTTTAAGTCGAAAATATAAGCGGACAAAACTAAAGCACCCCCAATTTAGGGTACAGATAAAAACTATTGCAACCAATATTTCTTTGCGAATCCTTTATTCTGGATGGCACATGCCTTCTTTTCTTTTCTTCCTCCCACAAGTTCTAGATTGGGTTAAGATCAATTGAGTACAAAACATTCGATCAACAGATCAATTATTTCTAGGCTAATTCAAAATTTTTTCCATACCGGTCGCACATCTCCTACCCATTCTGGAGGAAGACCACGTGAAACTTCACGATATGAAGACTCCTGAATTAAAAGGACAATCCAAACTGATCCCACAGCATCTTCTAGCCACATACGAAACCGCTTAGGTTTAAAAATTAGGGATGGAGCGATTCGCAGAAGGACGGTAGAGGCCGGATTATTCAGTCTAAGGCCAGCAAAAAACCTTTCATATCGTGAAACATTTCATATTGTCTGCGCACACGCCTTATGCCATCTGAATCGTTTAAATTAAACTTAGATTCGTCAGAAAACAGCACAGTTCTTCATATTTAGACACTCCAGTTGAGATGGGCCTTGTCGAATTCAAGTTTAGATTTTTTATTTTTAGAAGATATAAAAGTTTTTTTTTTTTGCTTGCACACAATGTGCTTCAAAATTGGACCGATGGTGTAGGCTACTGCATGGCCAACCGAGGCAGCCATTTGAATGAAATTATTTTCCATTATTAACCGGAAGGATTGTACTTTCAAATAAAAAAAAGAAATTTGAGAAAATATTCAGTAGTTTTTTTTAAAGCATTTTCAAAAATAAAAGTTATTTGGCGAACCCTTTATATGTCCCGCCACTCATGTACAAAATTAACACACACACAAAATAAGTGATGTTAGAAACTAGATTATAATTCTGATTGAAGGGTTGTAATGACTAACTATGTACGCATGTATTTTTTTTTTACAAAAGTACCATTCGATGCAAAAAAGTACTTTTTCATTTATAGTTCAGTTTCATTCCAAAATTTCAACTTTGCAACACTGATCATCAACGTTAGAAACTGTTGCAAATCGTTGCACAAGGCAGTGAAATTGTTTACAGGCTTGAAGTTCTCTGTTGAATTTGTTTTCATATTTTTTCTCTTTTTCACCTATCATCACTACAACAGTATATTTTGTTGCAACTGTTGATTGTAACATCTTACTTACATTCAGCTAAAGACACTAAGGATCAACTCAAAATATGTCTCTTTAGTGTATAGAAAACGTCCTTCCCCCCATTTGATGCATGATTGACAAGCAACTAAGAATTGGTTCAGTGAGGGCCACTCTGTGATGGCCGTGTAACCATATAGTGTGTCCAAAAAGGAGTGAATTGGTTACTGGTATGACTACGAGAAGGTAACAAACACTTGCTGAGGGTAACACCATAATGAAGCAGGTTCTACAATGATATGGTTACCATCTGTCGTGGGCTGTAAATCTATTTTATTGATGTATTCGCTGTGTTGTTAATGAGAACTTTGCTTACAATGTAATTGTAGTCACTAGATAACGGTTTTCTGGATGAGCTCTTTGCAGTATAGATTCTAACGATGTATTCGTTGACAGTCAAAATTGATTGGATTGGTCTGGTTTAAGATACGATTGCTTTTTAGTTGAAAAAAAACTCTATTGAAACCAAGAGACAAAATCGAATTAGTTTCTGTTAGGTTCTGGGGTACAATAATATTTCTGGAAACAAAATAGTCGATGCCCTTGTTATATTTGGTTCACTCTAGGGTGCATCAGAAAATAAATTAAGGAAGTGGAAGTGGGAAGAGAATTTAGAATCCCAGTTGCTATGCGGCTTTGGTCTTTGACTTTCGGTAACGAATAACAATTTCATCTCACTAATGCTTCAGTATGATTCTCATACATCACCGTCATGCTCATATATCATCTTCATACATCATCATCGTACTCATACATCATTATCATACTCATGCATCATCATCATACTCATACATTATCATCATACTCATACATCATCATCATACTCATACATCATTATCTTACGCTACAGAGATTCAATAAAACCAGAAACAGAAACAGAAACTATATGTCATTGGTGTCCACATCATTCAATTCAGACCACAAGCAGTTCTTAATTATCAGCCTATGCAACTTACCGTTGACAGTGATGACCTGACTTCATGATGATGACTTCATTCTGAAAGAAATATGTACCAATGACGATGACAGTCCATATCCATGCCAATGATTTTTTCGATATGCATTGGATGGTTTAGTATTGTCCCCAACTCAACAAATTTGTTTGTTCACATACCCATTCATAGCGAAATGGACCTCATTTTACGCTTTTAACCTCTCTTCTTTATTATTCACAAAATATATTGTGAATTGACTCCAATGCTTTGATCCCATTCCATTACAATAGTCTTTGATCAACTGCAACAAGTTCTATACTGATAGGATTGCCAAGTGTTTTTGCTTCTTTAATATTCTAACCAAGCTTCGTAGTAATTGTTACTATTTTAATAAGTAAAGTACCATACAGTCGTCTCGATCCTGGCCAAAGTTTTCTTAACTCGTTTTTTTTATTTTCTCGTGCCAACGATTTTATCAATATCACTTTGCTTCCCAACTTTTTTTCAGAGAGCAATGAGAACTTTCAACCCCAAAAACCCTTAAATCGTTACTCACGTGTGAACACATGTTTACATTTGCATTTACGACTTTATACTCAACGCACATACACACACATAGGCATATTCATAGGTAAATGCTTACACATATAAACACCCACACATATACAATAAATTCAAATATTTAAATAGAGATGTTGGAGCCATTAGGGTGGCGCAAAACATAAAAGTTGCCTTCGAACATATTTTGTAAGTGTTGCCACTGCAATTTGTAGTTACATACATACATAATTGGCCATTACAACTCTTCAGTCAGGATTACGGCCTAGCTTCTCACATCACTCATGTTATGTGTGTTAATTTTATACATGAGTGGCGGGACCTAAAGTTTAAAGTCGACTTCGAACGACAGGTTTTTGAGAAATTTTTCATGGAGTTTTTGCCAGAAATCTGCTGAGAGGAAGTCGCCGAAGAAATACTTTTTGTATTTTATTTTGATGTCCGGCCTGGGGCTCGAACCCTGGCTTTTCGTCTAATAAGCCAACACACTACCTACTAGACCACGACGACTTAAAGCGGCTTAATTCCTTTTCTAAATCATGCCTGCAAAAACCCCAGAGACGACAACGTCATAGAAAGGTCGGTTATTAGGATCTCTTGAGAAAGAGTAGGACATTCAGCTCGAAATCAGATTACCCATTGTGTTCACGTAACAAAAAATTTAGGAGCAAGAGGTAGAGAAGGAGGACAGAAGGGGGGAGAAAATGCAAAAAAAAGGAGAAACTAGTTGTGCGATTATGGATATTGATCCCTGAGCCAGCATAATTACAGCATAAAATTCAGTTGAGTCTGAATACTGGCGTCTAACGGGAGAAGGGTCGGTCAAAGATGATACTGTATCGCTTTCAACCCGGAAATTAAGTTCATAATGTGTCCTGAATAAACCAATTGCCAGTATCGTATTGGCTTTATTGGATCTCTGCAGCGTATGATGGTGATGTATGAGTATGATGATGAAGTATGATGATGATGTATGAGTATGATGATGATGTATGAAGATGATGTATGAGTATGATGATGATGTATGCGTATGATGACGATGTATGAGTATGATGATGATGTATGAGTATGATGATGATGTATGAAGATGATGTATGAGTATGATGATGATGTGTGAGAATCATGCTGATGCATTAGTGAGATGAAATTGTTATTCGTTACGGAAAATCGACGACCAAAGCCACATAGCAACTGGGATTCTGAATTCTCTTCCCACTTCCACTTCCTTAATTTATTTTCTGATGCACCCTAGAGTGAACCAAATGTAACAAGGGCATCGACTATTTTGTTTCCAGTAATATTATTGTACCCCAGAACCTAACAGAAACTAATTCGATTTTGTCTCTTGGTTTCAATAGAGTTTTTTTTTTCAACTAAAAAGCACTCGTATCTTAAACCAGACCAATCTAATCAATCTTGACTGTCAACTAATACATCGTAAGAATCTATACTGCAAAGAGCTCATCCAGAAAACCGTCTTCAAGTGGGAACAAGAACATTATAAGCAAAGTTCTCCTTAACAACACAGCGAATACATCAACAATGGTAACCCTATCATTGTAGAACCTGCTTTGTTAAGGTGTTAGCCTCAGCAAGTGTTTATATTTCTACCTTGACATAGTTTTTGCTTAGGACAGTGAACGATAATATGTTTCAGTATCAGCCTATAGGCCATAGTCTCTCTTTATAATCGAATTTTGAAACTGTCAGCTGTATCTCATCATTCCTAACAAGTGTAAATCTAAACACGACATGAAGTCGAGCCAATTCCACTGTGACTTTTCCCCCTTCGTCAACAGGTATCTGTTGATAGGGTCCAGCGTATTTTCTTTCTACTTTTTGCCATGAACGTCCCTACTGCTTCTCGAATTTGAAATACGTTTTCCTTTTTCTACAATCAAACTTACCCGTTACACACCACGTACAATAGAAATACACACGCTCTTGAAACACTTAAGCCTTTATGGTTGGCATATAGCAGAGTATGAATCTCATTTGTACACTTCAATCCACATCCGCGCACATACATACATACGCACACTTAAATATACGAGCGCAATACAAATGTCGATAGAAAAAGGAAAGTGTGGATATTTGTTGCGTGCAGCAGGTCATTTAACATCCCAGCGCAAAAAGTTTTAAATTTTTTTTTTTCGTTTACAAATTGAAATTCAACTTAAAGAAGTCAGCGGCAATAAGTAAAGCTAGAGGGGGAGAGAGTTTAAAGTATAAAAAGGGTTAAGCGAAAGAAGAAGAATAGGCCTTTAAAGCAAAATTAAAATAAAAATATTGAAAACCAATATATGAAGGGTTTACAAAAAATATGTTCAGAGTTTTTGCCAGAAATCTGCTGTGAGGAAATCGCCGAAGAAACATTCGTTTTTGATCGAGATATCTGATCTGGAGTTTGAACCATGGACTCTCGATGCTTTCCATAAAGAAGCATTGACTTAGTCCTTTCATGTTATTCTCTCAGGAAGCCGCAAGCATTTGGAGGCAATGAGAATCGAAAACTATGTTGAAAGTTGTTGATCCTTCCAGGATTCCAATCTGATTTACTTCAATCTGTACTCGAGAGCATTCAATCAATAACCATGCCACCTCACGAAGAAATTTTTCTCTTGAACATATTCTACACTGGAACCATGCGCAGACTAGATAACCGTGTTCAAGATATGGCTCAGTTTAGTATTGAATAGTGGAATGTTAAGAGAGAAATGAAGTCTTCCTTCTCCTCCGGCTTGCAAATCCTGACGAAAATATGTATGGCTATGAATCCTTAGTTTACCAAACGGGTTATAGTCTCCGAAGTATAGTAGGTAGGCGTCTTAGCTTATTAGACATGAAGCCACGATTCAAACCCCAGCTCAGACAATCTCCAACAAAACGAAATATGAAGAAAATATTTCTTCGGCACCTTTCTCTCAGTAGATTTCGGGAAAAACTCCAGAGTGAAATAAAATTGCCATGAAAAAGTTTCTCAAAAGAATTTGTCATTCGAAGCCGACTTTAAAACCGTAGGTACCGCCACCCATGTTTAAAATTAACTCACATAATATAGGTGGTGTGAGAAGATAAGTTGTAGTCCTGACTGAAGGGTTGTAATGAACAATTATGTATGAACGTATATACATAAGTATGTTGGCTAGTAAAGCACATATTCTAATCAATTCGATCGCATCACAGTTCCAGATAGTATACCTTGGGAGAAACCTGCAAAATATCTCACATTTCCCAGAGAAATATGTAACATTTATAGATGAACTTGGATGTCCGTACAATGTAATGTTCGTAAGGAAATGTATGGCAGCCAGGCGAACCAGGTAGATGAGAACATTCTACTTGGACACAAAAAATAATCTGAATGTCAAAAAGAGCGTGTTTAATATCAGAAAACTGGCTATGCACCAACAGCTCGTTTTTAGGATATGATTTCCTGCTTCAGTAGCCTCTGCTTGATATAAAGGTGGTGCCTAAGCACCCGTTAGTATAGTTATAAACGATTATATAATCCATAAGTATCTAGGAGAATAAGCTTAACCCCTTATCATGCTGGTGATCAGGCCATTGTAAGATTAATCGTTTAATTTCGACTTCAAAGATGATCAATGACGGCAAACAAAATCAAAGTCATGATTGTTGGTTGAAGAAATACTTTCAACTTTCTGACAATTAACAACATTTCTGAGTAGTATGTTTATGCCGCTTCTGAACCAATCTTTCCATACAAATTTGTGAGCATAGCTGGTATAACAGGTATAGCAGGTAAGAAGCGGCATAAAAAACAGACATGCCCCCAAATTTTTATGGAAAGATTGATCGAGAAGCGGCATTAAAAAACAGGATGCTCCCAAATTTGTATGGAAAGATTGGTCCAGAAGCGGCATAAAAAACAGGCGTGCTCCCAAATTCGTATGGAAAGATTGGTCGAGAAGCGGCATAAACAAACAGACATGCTCCCAAATTTGTATGGAAAGATTGATCGAGAACCGGCATAAAAAAAACAGGCATACTCCCAAATTTGTATAAAAAGATTGATCGAGAAGCGACATAAACATACTACTTTTCTGTATGAAAACTAAGTTCCTTAGTCATTTCCTTCTTTAGACATACATACATACATAAGGCCTCAACCATCCTTTTACACTGTGTTCTATTGTTAGATGTTTGTCTGACATCATTCTCAGAGCTTTGCTGTTTGCAGCTCTGCATCAATCTATTTTCTCTACGCATAATAATACGCCTGCTTGTTTCTTTTGAATTAAACCGAATTTAACCTTAGAAATACATGGTCTATCCATCTTGACTGTTCAGTAAATCTCAAGGAAGGCATAAGACGTATGTATGCATCTGGTTTGGTCTTGGACTGACTGACAACAAAGTGCCTAAAAACCGCACTTTAGTTTCTAAGAATTTACAAATGACTTTGGGTTTTAATCTGGTACAGAATACTATATATTGTTCGCATCCCCATTTGTGCAGCAATCGGTTTCCAATCATCATGAAATATTTTTAATTTCCTTTAAATTCTTACCACTCATCATATACATATGTAGGCATTTAAAGTTAAATTTAAATAAACTTGTATTGCATTTTCTATTCCTTTTAAATAGAATTTATTTAAACAGCATATTTTGCATATGCTGGCATATTTTTCAAGCATCTAATGCTAACAAATTATGGCTTTAATTCGTGTGCAAGGCAAATACTCAAATGCTTAGGCAACACAGTTTTACTTTCAAATACAATCTTATGACAGGCATGTAGGCATTTACACCTACACTTAAAGGTGAAGGAAGAAGAAAAATTATTATTTTTATATTTACATTTGGTATGTACATACGTACATACATATTTATGTGTATGGAGAGTAAATAAAATTTTACATGTATTTACACATGTAATATACATCTACATGCGTATGTGTGTGGCGTATGTGTAAGGGTTTTAAGGCTCATAAATACCTAGACAAATTGCGGTGAGCACTTTTCCTGTCCACATTTAAATAACGTCGTAAATTTGTCACACACACACACACACGTAAAAGGGGTTGAGCGCTGAGTGAGTGTGTTTTTCATGCCACAACATGCCAACAATATCATACTCATACTTGCAACAAGATAAAGTAGATGAAGAGCAATAATTTTCTTCTTTTTTTTTCTTTCTTAAACATACATACATACATACATACAACATACATACATACATATATACAAAAACACGTACATATAAACATAAAAGAATTTCTCTGGTTTTTTTTCTTTGCCTGTGAATCTGCAATTGTTGAGGAGTTCATATTTAAAAGTCTTGCAGCGTTACTTGCTTTTTCCATCATCCTAGTGATGCCGCAGTACAGTAGCAGGAGTAGTGGCAGTAGCATTAAGTAGTAGTGTGTGGACTTTTTGTAAAATTGACATTTCAAATGTTTGTTCATACGTTTGTATGCCTTTCGTATCGTATATGTATGGCTTTGGCCTTGGGTAAAGCTCATCAGGTAATGCTACAGCACGTAGTCAAAGTCAGCAGAAAAAGTCAAAAATTCATTGAATTGAAGTTGTTGCATTATTAATCAGCCTTAAAATTAAGAAAACCTATTTACTTTACTCTGTAACTATGTATGTATGTATGTGTGTGCGTAAACACTTACTTACACTCTGCTTTACTTACTTACACCCCTTAGTCTCTCTTATGCAAAACGAAAATGAAACAAAAACTGGGGGAATAAAACAATTTAAATACTACGGGGTTATAATGCTTATCGTACACAACCTTTGGCAACCCCTTTCTATACAACACAACACAGAAACAGAAACAAAAACAAACAAAAGGCAGCACAACTACTTAATGGATTTGTTGTTGGTATGTTTACTTTGTTTTTTTTCCAACCCAGTAGTTGTTGTTTTCATTATAGAATTAAGGATATTTGATTTCAAACTCTCTCTCTCTCCCTCTCTCTTTTTGTTTATTTCTGCCTTTTGTCTCTATTTCTTTATACTCCTTTTAGTTTTTTTCTTTCTTTTCTTTTTTTTGTTAAAAATGTTACCAATCTTGTGTGGATTTGTGGTTTATTTGTTTAACAACAATACCAACAACTCTAGAGAGAGAGAAAGAGAGAGAGGATGTTATAATAACAACATTAAAGTGTATTTAATCAGGTTAAGTTACATAATGAAACAGGCATCCTTAAAATCATTAAAAAAACGAGTTTAAAAAATTTAATTTCTTGTAGTACGAAGGCCCTGTGAAAAGTTTGTTGACTCTTCTTTTTAATTAACTCCTTAGTTCCACCTCTGTACCCTTAATAAAATTTTTCAAAAAAAAAAACACATAAAATTCAGAAAAATGCATGAAATCTTTATTTGAATCGATAGTACGGTCCATATAATTTAATTTTTGAAGACTTTTTTCATGCAAATGTTGACCGCGACTGCACCTCAAATGGTCCATCCGCTTAGTCCAATTTTGGCATATTCTTTCCAACATTTCGACCGGTATCTCACGAATAAATGCTTCAATGTTGTCTTCCAATGCGTCAATTGAAGCAGGCTTGTCTGTATCGACATGAGCTTAAACATAGCCCCACAAAAAATAGTCTAAAGGCGTTCAATCGCAAGATCTAGGCGGCTAATTGACAGGTCCCGAACGTGAAATAAAATGTTCACCGAACTCGCCTCTCAATAAGTCCATTGTTACGCGTGCTGTGTGGCATGTGGCACCGTCTTGTTGAAACCACATGTCATGCAAGTCAATCTCTTGCATTTTGGGCAAAAAAAGTTGGATATCATCTCACGATAGTGCTCTCCATTCACAGTTACGTTACGATTTGCAGCATCTTTGCCACCAGCCCATAAACCGCACTTTTTCTGGATGCATTGGTAGCTTTTGCAATGCTTCTGGCTGATCTTCACTCCAACATCGACAATTCTGCTTATTTACGGTTCCATTGAGCCAAAAATAAGCTTCGCCGCTGAACACAATTCTTCGATAAAGAAGTGGATCTTCGGCTAACATTCCAAGAGCCCATTCACCAAAAATTCTGCATTGCGGTAGGTCGTTCGGCTTCAATTCTTGCACCAGATGTATTTTAAAAGGCTTCACACCTAAATCCTTCCGCAAAATTTTCCACATTGTTGAGTAACAGAGGCCCAACTGCTGCGAACGGCAACGAATCGATAATTGATGGTCATCATTAACACTGGCCGATACAGCTGCGATATTTTCTTCAGTTTGCACTCTACGTAAGCATGTTGGTGGTTTAATGTCCAACAATGTAAATTTTGTGCGAAATTTAGTCACAATAGCCCGAATAGCCGCTTCAGTGGGTCGATTAAACTGACCATAAAATGGAAGAAGCGCGCGATCAACTTTCTTAACAGAGCACGCATTTTGATAATAAAATTCAATGATTTGCAAGCGTTGTTCGTTTGTAAGACGATTCATGGTTAAATTATAGACCAAACTGAAGATGTTTGACTGTAAAACAAAACACGAAACGTGCGTGAGCTGTTTAAACCAGTGTTGCCAAAAAGATAATAGCTAAAAAATCACCCGTTATAACCAGTAGCCTCTCTGATTTTGGGAAGTTCTTTGCAACGAGTCTAAGTAACACAAATGAATGAAGTAATCTTGAAGTTGCACACTGTCTTAAAAGAGGGGGCCATTTTGAGATATAAAAATGGATCAAGAACATATCTTGGAACAAGAGCACGAATTGAATATTACCAGCCCCTGGAAAAATCGGCGGTCCATGCCATCGAAAGGTGGGTTTAATTCCATCTGCACAGGTGGTAGGCGGTTATTCAAGAACTTGGCCTTTTTAATCGAAGATAATATGGCGCTATCTTAAGAAGTCGAATCAGATAGGTAGGCAAGTAAACGAGCTTGAGAGAAGGGTAGCTTGCTGTTGATAAGGTCAGAATTCTTTTGTGGTGTGTTTTATCGTCTGCTGAATGCAAAGGCATGTGAGATATCTCAGCAATGAGCAGGCAAATGAGCTGGCGAAGATAGGAGCATCTACGCCCAAAAACGATTTGTAAAGTGGGGCGAATGTTTAGAAATTGATGCCCAACTAGAGGTAAGATAAAGACAAGCAAAGACTCTTAAGGCAATCAAAACGTTTGTTATGGAAATTGTAGTCAGAAGATATCTGAATTATGTATCAAACTATTCAGGAATATCCTGAGATTAGTAACAGGACACTATACATTCAGGATACATTAATTTAAAATAAGGATTCATCGCCATATATTCTGTGGACCAGTGATTTATCAATGCGCTCCAGAAGGAAACAGGGAATTGTCATTGATGACATCGAGCAGCATCCATTTGTCAGGGACATACAATTGAACTACGACTGCGAACGGAAGATTATTAAGAAACTTTTCATTGCACAGACTTTTTTGCCAGAAGTCTGCTGAGATGAATTCGTTGAAAGAAATTTTTCTTTTCTAAGTTTCGTTTTGTTAAGACGCGTCTTGCTTGAGTGCCCATAACACAACATCCGGTCATTAGTAAAATAACCATACAGAGCCATGCTCTTTTAGAGTTTCCTTATGCCATTTGTCTAGCATATTTGGTCATACACGAAGTCGCCCATCTGGCGTGAACGGAATCCAAAACCCTATTGGCATTTGTTACCTCAAAGATCGTTAATGGGTTTCTCAAAGTAGAGAATTCATCGGACAGTTTGATGATTATGCCGGTTCATCCATTTGTCTAGTCTTGACCAGATTTTCAGAGCCGTTCTGCCCGTACATGATGTCGCCGATCTGATGTGAACGGAATCCATAGCCTACACGTCTGTAAAAGAACACCCAAAGTAGAGAGAATTCAATGGTTGAGCCACATCTGGTCGGTTTATCCGTTCTGCAGTTATCATTATGTCGCGGTACCAACATGATATGAATGCCGTACCAACCCACGACAGCTAAATATACCGTCTTGGAGTTCATTACCTCAGACCCCCAGGACCTTAACAGACTTTCCGCTAGAAATGAACTAAGGAATCTGAATTTATTCCCGGTGTTGAGAATTTTAAATCGTTTTAATTGCAATCTACTGTACTATACTGTAGCAATACTATAAGGAAATTTCTTTTTCAATTAGAAATCATAATCCATTTTTATTTCTTTTTTTAATATTCTGTTTATGGAACCTTAACCAAATTAAAAGTAATCTTCAGAGAGAGAGAGAGGGAGAAAGAGAGAGAACGAGAAGTAAAATTAAAGAGAATATCGCACTTCATTTAAATGTTTAAATTACCGATTAAATTTTCATTCTTTTTTTGTTGTGATTGTGGTTGTTATGTGTGTTGAAATTAAATTAAAAAGAATTTCCACAATCGTTTAATGTCCCCTGAAAATTTCACTTGAATTTCGTTTACGTTTGGTTTTATTTTTTCTTGTCATTCTATGCCAAGCATTATTGAAGTCAATTTAAAATAAAATTGCAAAAATATTTAATTTAGCAAATGAAAAACGAACACATAAGAATATATCATAAAGGGCCTCTGAAGGCGAATATAATATACCCTACATACAGGACACAACAGAGCTTACACTATAATATCTCCTGACAAACTTTAGGATGCTTTTCGGTGTCAATGGGCTACCTTTTGCAATGCATTAATGTCTCACAGGTTCCAAGATGTATTCCAATGATTCTGTATAAGTCGACTTTGAGTATACAGTGCCCTGTCAAAAGACCAGTTATCTATCTAACGTTATTCCGGGATAGTCTGACATACGACTCAGATCTCTTTTTATTCTAATTTTCCTAACAAAAGAGAATCTTTGCGTATTTTATCTTCCCTTTCGTAGAGCATACCTTTCTAAAGATCCGGCCGCACTCCACAGAAGTTCACCTGCTTGCTCATCGCCATAAGTTAGGTTAGGTTAGGTTAGAGGACGGGTACTTGTCAATTAAGATAAGGTCGAATTGACACATTGTACAACGTCCTAGTTTCTCACACCATTTATGTTGTGTGTGTTAATTTTATACATGAGTGGTGGGACCTACAGTTTAAAGTCGACTCCGAACGACAGATTTTTGAGAAACTTTTTCATGGCAATTTTATTTACTATCAGAGTTTTTGCCAGAAATGTGCTGAGAGGAAGTCGCCGAAGAAATATTTTTTGTATTTTGTCTTGATGCCTGGCCTGTGGCTCGAACCCTGGCTTTACGTCTAATAAGCTAACACACTACCTACTAGACTACGGCGACTTCTGCTCATCGCCATAAGTTCCCACATGATCTCATGATCTGAGACCCAGCAGAAGATAACATTATTTTCCTTTCCAGCCGATTCAGCTTGTCCAGATAGTTCCACATTATTTTCGATTTATTTTCATTTCCAAAAAACCATATTGTCTACTGCTTCTTTCCAGGGGACAATTAGGAAAGGAGTTGCCAGTCAATGGATTCCTTAGCTACCCAAATCCCCTTAATGAATTTCAAATTAGACTTGTCTCCCATGAACCTAATCATAGCCTAAAAAGCTTTGGTATTCTCTACCATGCACAGCTGACTTAAATCCAACAAAGGCCTCAGCGCCACTCTAGCACAGGTTCGTATTGCCCATGCTATGCCACCACTCGGTATTCTTTGTATCTTTTCCAACTC
Source organism: Sarcophaga carnaria (assembly GCA_958299815.1). Lineage (NCBI taxonomy): Eukaryota > Metazoa > Arthropoda > Insecta > Diptera > Sarcophagidae > Sarcophaga > Sarcophaga carnaria. Next base: position 23,547,120 of record OY283153.1, read on the forward strand.
CATTTAAACAAATTTTCGAATTTTTTGTATTTACCCACAGACACAGAATTGCCTCATAGGCTACTATTGGTCATGAGATGGAAATAAATCATACCCGCGGTGTTGGGAGAAGAGGAGAAAATAATCGTTTACTTCTTGTAAGGTTGAACGGCCCATATTAAACGCAATCATAATGTCTTCAGCAGCTGTTTTATGCAAGAAATCGTGAAGATATCGTTCATACATCCGTAAGACACTCTTAAGTACCTGAACCCGATGAATTGGATATAAGGAAGGCCTAATGACATGATTTCGACATCCCTCCACTGCTAAGCGGTCACGTACGCAAGCCAACCGACCGGGACACAATAAGCAAATTACAACTCTACTACACCTAATACAACATGTACATAAGAAGACGTCGTTTCTATTAAGTTTTTTTTTCAGCTAAACAGAAAAATAGCCTACTAAGGCAGGTTCTAGATTGATAGGGTTACCATCTATCCTACAAACAATGGTTTTTGTGAACATATGCTGGGTTATTTCATGCTGATAAAGCAGCTAAGCAAGGAATTAGGCTACTAAGGCAGGTTCTAGAATGATAGGGTTACCATCTATCGTTGTCTGGAAACAATGGTTTTTGTGAACATATACTGGGTTGTTGTATGCTGAAGGAACAGCTAAGTAGGGAATTAGGCTACTAAGGCAGGTTCTAGAATGATAGGGTTACCATCTATCGTTGTCTGGAAACAATGGTATTGTATACTGGGTTGTTGTGTACTGATAGAGACAGGGTCCTATTCATTTCCAGTAGCTTACAATGCCTGACTTTGTCAAGATGTACGTCTCCATGGCTTGCGTTGCCAGAATTCTACCTAAATGGATACTTTAAAGCAAATTAAAGTTCCTTAATTTTTAAATTTCAAAAACAAAATAGATCCGGGATTGTTAACGACAATACCATACCACTTAACCGGATATTTTCCGCTTCCCCTTACTGTCTGTACGAGACGCAGAACACACTGTTTTCGAGTGTGTACTGTACTCTGTACTGACGTCAATAGTTGGAACGATCACAGCCGCTAATATTGTCGGGGTTATGACTGCGAGTAGTGAAAATTGGACCTCGGTAGTGAATTACGTAGAGCGCATTCTGAGACGGAAGAAGAGAGATCTTGAAGGTGCAGAACGAGTAGGCATGTCGGCATAGATGAAACTGGCACACGTGTCAAGCGTAACCGAGACGATGATCTAGACGAAAGGAATAGTGGAGACGCTTAGATGACTCCTCAACTTTCGATTCGCAATCCGGACGCGGATATGAACATGAAGGGGCCAAAGGGCCAAAAGGACTCCACTCCGAAGTAATACCACCGTAGTTCCGGAGTGGCCACAAACAAGTCTACAGGAAACGAGGGGGGATTTAGTGGGTGAGGGCACCACACACGGAGGATGTGATGACTTACTCTATGGTGCGGTAAGGTACATTTACCCCCTCCTCGACGAAAAAAAAACCGGATATTTTCAATTTTATGTTTGCAGGTGAGATACTAAAAGTTATGGTTCGAAACTTAGATAATTGAACTACAATGTAGAAGTGGGTTTAAATCAAACGTTAAACCATCTCATATGGTGTAGCGTGTAAAAATGATTAAAGCAGAGTTTTTCAAATGCAATCGACCAGCAAGAATGATGCAACTAGCCAGCTAGCCAGTCAACCGTCCGCAACAAATGAACATTTTAAATATTTTATTAAAATTATGAATGTGATGTTTGTTGAAACACTCACCACTTGCAACAATCATTGAGAAATTCTTGTTTTTCTTTTTTCTCTTGTGAGCCACAAAAACAAATGCAACCAAATGAGGGGCGGTGAAAAAATCTAAAATTAGTATGCGTGGGTTGTTAAAATTGGACCCAAAATGCAAATACCGATAATGATGACAGCCAACATGATAATGATGATTTTGAAACCATGCCACCAAACACACACACACTCGCACACACATCGAGGCTCAAAAGACGGGTCACAAAATCTATGTATGTGAGCTTATGTAAGTGCTGTTGCATGAAATGAAAGTTTCTGTTCAATCCAGACAGACATTGTCGAGCAAATGAAGGGAAAAAGTCAAAAAAAACAGACACTGGGAAACTAAAATTATTATGACTGTTGAAGTAGTATAGTCGGGGGAAAAATGCAATTTAAAATTCTTCACACAAACACACACACATGCACTTATGCATCGTATCATACATACATACATATGTACGTATGCCGCTCTTACCCATGCGATACGAAATAATACTACAAATGATGTGCACATTCTCGTCTTGATGCTTCTGCTGCTGCATCATGCACTTACTAAAGCTGCATGAGTACAGTGTAGCAGAGGCATTCGAACACTAGAAGTGCGTTAGTTCGTCGTTAGTCGTTTTTTTTTTTTTGTTTTTTGTGAGCAAATGTTTAACTGTTAGTTTGCTGCTGCATATTAAAGTAAATGAGTGCTCGAAGCGAGAGTAATAAACACTTTTCAAAAAGCCGAAAAGTATACAATATGCCGTACAATCATTATCATCATAATGCAGCATATTTAATGCTCGCAAAGATGCCAGATAAAGGGGAAATTTGTTTTGGGAATACAGAAAAGTTTAGCTTGTTTGCCTCTGTACAGTAACGTAAATGAGTGCTCGAAGCGAGAGTAATAAACAATTCTCAAAAAGCCGAAAAGTATGCAATATGCCATATAATGATTATCATCATAATGCAGCAGAGATGCCAGATAAAGGGGAAATTTCTGTACGTCGCAGTTTGTTACGTCACCTGTGCACAACTGACCTATAATCTGAATCGCTCAAACTTAGAATCCCATTTTTAAGGATCCAAGTTTTCTGGATAAGAGCGATACTAACTTCATGGCTGCGCAGAGTAGTTAGAAGATTGTGTGAGGCGGCTTCGCAGTGATGCAGACTTTCAGCCTTCTGCGGATTTTTGGCATCACCTATGTCCGGATGATGGACGCTTAGATGCGCGAGAGTTGTGTGGATACTCTATGTCACCCTTTCCCTTAGCCACTGAAGACATGAATGATCAATCGAGATCCGAAGATTGCAGCCATTTATTTTACTATCACCAGTCAGGGAGTTAACAACTACCCATGTCGTACCAATGAGTTCGGTGTATCCGTATCATCTGCCTAATTGTAGGCGGAATCCATACCGTCACTATTGGGCGCAGGAGGAGTACGGTTTGAGGAATCACCTTCAACCGAACACCGGACCGGAGTTCACCAAGATGTTTCACTGCTTCCATGAGGAATTTTGCAATTCCCTCGTTTTCACAGTCCACAACCTTAATGCCTTTGGACCATCTGACGAAGGATATGCGGGCATTACTGCCATCGCAACATTTTTTTCCATCACAAACTCGAAGAGCCTTTCTTCAATTAGTTCCCATCTTTTAGGATAGATTTTGCTAACGAAATCTGATCTGTCGATGAAAGCAATTGAAGGAAGGGGTTACTTCCCCTGTTTTTAGGACATTTCGAACCGGAAAGAGGCACATTATCAGATCAATTTCTCTTCATGTGAAGACTGAACTGTAGATGTGACCTCCTTCGCTTCCAACCTTACGTCTTTCTTCTTCGATAACGGATTAGCGATAGATACTAACCCCTTTCCTTTATCCATAGAAGAAGGAACACCAGTACCTCTACTCTTCACTGGCGGTTTGAAGACTCGACAAGTGTTCTTTATCTTAGTTGGAAGTATGGGCGCCGAACCTTCTAATCCCTTGCTTGCAGCTTTAGCGTAGAAGCAATTGGCTCCATACTCTTATCCGCAAGCAAGGAACTTCACTTCCCACAAGAATCAGCAGCTCGTGAAAGGATACCAACCTGGTATTTGATTTCGTATTTCGAAACAGTTACCCTGTGTCAAGCCAGCAACTTCTGCTCCTTAGCTGAGGGAGAATTCACGCCTGCATATCTCTTCAAAATTCTCTTCTTTTCAAACAAACAAACATGTGGCATCACTATTAATTTAAAATAACTGTTCATTTTGCAACATAAACGTCATCATCAGGCCTTTTACTTGCAACACTGTTTTTATAAAGCAGTGAGAAGAACAGAAATTATTGTATTTCCCTCAACAAATTTCAGATGAAAAGCAAATGAAAACTGAAAATACGAAAAGGCAAATACACTTACACTCATAGGCACATAAAACACACACATACACATGCAAAAAAAATTCATTTCATTACGCAAAAAGCTTAAAAGTCTATGGAAATGTTGCTGCTTAAAAATTACAGAAAAAAATATGAAAAATGAAACAGAAACAGAAGGAAAAATCACAGGGAAAATAAGGAAAAGGCAAAAAAAAACTGAAGGAAATAAAATGGCGAGATTGTTGAAATACTACAACGAATGTAAATACTCTAGCACTGCCACCAGCACCACCACCACCACCACGCGGAATACAACAGCAGCACTATGGAACTATGTGGACTGCTCTCAGAGGACGACTGTTTAACTGCGTGGCTGGCTGATGAGGTGATGATGTTGATGTTGAGAAAGCAAGAAAAAAGGGAAAGAACATACCAGCCAGCAACAACGAAATGATGATGGTGTTGATGATAGTAACTGTTGTTTCGTTTCTTTTTTCACTCGCCACTTTTTTTTTGCCATGTGCTACCTCTCCCACTGCTGCGGCTGATACTGCTACTAAAGGGTTAACCAGTTTAAGGGTTCAAAAACACATACAAAGCTTTGATTTCTTTGGTATTTTTATTTCATTACAATGCCTTGGCTTGGTGTTATGCATGCAATACAATGACATTAAAATGACAGCCTATGGATTGCTTAAAGCAATCGATTCTATTGAGTAAGCTTTCCAACACTTTTTTTTACAGTTAGGCTGGTATGTTGAGGAAAACTTGATGAAAGTCAGTTTTCAAATGATCTGGGTAGGTCTTCTCTTTTTTACGACGAGGAGTGGTAAATGTACCTAACCGCACCATAGAGGAAGTCGTCACATCCTCCGTGTGGGGCCCTCACATACTAAATCCCCCCTCGTCTCGTGGACTTGCTGTACCCACTCCGGAACTACGGTGGTATTACTTCGGAGTGGAGTGCCTTTGGCCCCTGCGTGTTCATAACCGCGTCCGGATTGCGTGTCGAAAGTTGAAGAGACATCTAAGTGTCTCCACTATTCCTTTCGTCCTTCAAAAATGTGGAACGTTTCACGATTTTGCGTGCCATCCTTGCGCAGGGGCCATGCTAATCTTCTCTGTATCGTTCCAATTTTAGTATATGTTCTGCCGAAGCAAGAACAATGATCTGGGTAGGTAGGTTGGAGTGGTAGCTTTGACACCAAAAGCCCACTGAGCACTTATAGCGGTCCGTTGTGACGCCACAGGTAAACGCAGTCCCTGTACTGACCGAGTTCCACCAAATTCGGGAAGAAGTTGGTCAGCACAAGGGCTACACATTAAAAGCACGACTATCCTACTTTCGAAAACCAGCCCGAAAGTTTAATAAACGAAACAATATCCTTGGCATCAATGGATAATAGCTCCGTCAAGCTGACAATGGTTGGAGAGCCAAATAACCTATATCTGCACCTCGCAAGAGATGTTAAGACACAGAAGGTGGATAAGAGTCTCCTCTTCCTCAGCAGAACTGCACCCACGGCAGAAGTCGATAGATAGGAGCTGCATTCTTTCCGTATGTCCGAGTAACTGGTTGGTGCGCCTTCTATCCACCGAGGACCAAGTGTGTCTAGCAGTGGAGCAGGATTCCTCAATGGCGTCCTGAAAGAATTTCCGCCTAATGACCAGTTTTAGGGCTAAGCTTCTCACACCACTTATGTTGTGTGTATTAATTTTATACGTGAATGGCGACACCTACAGTTTAAAGTCGACTTAGAATGACAGATTTTTAGAGACACTTTTCATGGCAATTTTCTATTTACTTGCAGAGTTTTTTCCGAAATCTGCTGAGAGGAAGTCATATGTCTCCCCAGATCAGAGCCGTAGCGTCACGTCTTATAAGCAAACACACTACCTACTAAACTACGGGGACTACGGGACATATCCTGTGAAAAGATATGTAAGATTATTTCCAGCTGCGCCATGGTCATGGCATCAATAAAAATCGTGCAAAACAGATCTTTATATCCAGTGGCGTTGTGCTAATTTTTTTTTACCGGAACGCGTATATATAATTATATAGACAGGGCCGATCCTGGGTAGGCGGCCGCTCTGTGCGGTCTCATGTCCCAAATTTAACGACGGGGGTGATTTTCCATGATAGTCCTGGCGGCGGCGTTTTTTTTTAAGTCTCATGTCCCAAATTTGTCGACGGGGGAGGGAGATTTCCCCTCGGGTTCGGTTCAAACCCTTGTTTATAAAAATACGTATAAAAATTCGTCAAAAATTAAAAAAAAATCATCAATTCTTTTTAATTTTTTTTTTTTTTTCAAAACGTCAGCCAATTCTCATTATTTGAAATCATCTTTAGCTCCGGAACGCGTTCCTGTCCAAAAAGGAAGTACCGGAACGACGTTCCGGAGCGTTCCGGCTCGACAACACCACTGTTTATATCCTCTTCTTCGAGTTCAAGTTCTGCCCCATACATATCCTTCAAACGTCAAATGTCTTTATGATCTTAACGAATCCTTGCACAGTCGATTATGACGATCAGAATCACTTGACGTCGTACTTGAAAAGTGGTCACATGAAATACCATTTTTAGACTTTCCTTGTTTATTAAACAATCCCTATTCGTGGATGGCTAACCTTTCACTAAAGAAATGACACTCTAGATGACAGCTAACTGCTGATATCCTTATTATGTCGGCAATTATGAACCCCCTTCATGGATTACCCAATATTAGAGTGCTGATTACTCTACAATGTTTAAGTGTAGTTATGTTCTCTGAGAAGAACATTTTATTTCCCTTTGCCTCCTTCTTCGCCCACTGCTTTATTTTCTATACAATTGTAAGCAAAAAAAAAATATTTTTTAAATAAAAAATAAAAAAGAATTCAACATTTAATTGCGGCATTGTGCAATGACATGATAGCGCCACACAACGAGGATCATTAAAATGAAACTTGCAACATACAAACAAATACACACACATACACTTGCTTCAACAACCATTGCTCGTCAAATGGCAAGTTAGTGGCAAAGCATATTCTGCTGTTACAATTAAAAAAAAGAAACGGAAAAAAACTGAAAAAAAGTTGAGAAAAAAGCAAGAAAAACTTTCTTTTCAAAATAAACCCAAATTTTTAGAGGGAGCCAGAGAAAAACTAGGAAAAAAAACAAGAAAGAAGAGAAGAAAACATTTTTATTTTTCGTATTTTATTTTAAAAACATTTCAATGTGAAAAGTTAAGCTGGTTTTTTCTCTCCTCCCCCTTTGGAGTTTTTGTATTTTTTTTCACAGGAGCATAGAAATCATTTTTTGGCTACAATTACCACTGCCTCTCTACCACTACCACTGCCTCTCTGCCACTGGCTTTCGCTTGGGTGTTGTAATTAACGAAAACCGACTTCAACATACCGAAATTAGTAGAGTCTGGGGTCTAAACTCACTCTCTCTCTCTCTCTCTCTCTCTCTCTAATTTGCCTGTTTACCATACGGTTTTAAACCATTTTTGTTTGCATTTTTGTGTTGCATTAAAAACGAAATGGATTTTAATGGTTTCGCTTGCCACATTTTATACTCTCCATTAGATTTTACAGCGAAAGACACAAGAAATGAAAGAAAAAGAAAAAATTTAATTGTTATTGTCTTCAAAATACTCGAAATGGCAATAAATCAACGTATTTTCAAATTTTAAATGCCAAGAAATCTTTAATATTTAAGGGCAATGGAAATCGATTATCTTCCTGTAGAATACTGTTTTGACAGGGGTTTCAACTTCTCGATCCCGAGCAGAAGTGATTGGACCCCAGACACGACCGTCCCCCCAAACTCGATAGCGGGGTGCTGTAGACTGTAGTAGACTGCGCTACCAGTCTACTCCGGGAAATTGGATTTGAACATTTCACTCCGGCTGCCGGACTATTGCAGCGTATTCCAGGCGGAACTAATGGAGGCCGCACAATGGATCCTCGCACACGGTGTTCCTTTCACCCGCATCTCGATTTTTCCGGATAGCCAGGCTGTCATAAAGTCTCTGTCGAACATTGCGAATAATTCCAGGATCGTCAGGAAATGTCGCCGTTGCCTCAACCTACTTTCTGGGCGCTTCAGTGTCACACTTATCTGCGTTCTCGGACACTATGACATTCCGGGAAACTGCAGAGCCGACGAGCTAGCCAGAGCTGGCGCACTACTCCCGGATTCCTGTTCAATCGACTTAGGAATGCCACTTGACTCGATCAAACTGGCCATCGCGCGGAAATTTTTCCGAGGCGCCAACCTATCCTGGATCAACGAGGAGTCCTGCTCTACCGCTAGACTCACCTGGCCCCGGATGGATAGAAGGCGTACCAACCAGTTACTTAGACTTGGTCGCGACATCATCTCAATCACAGTGGCCATGCTTACAGGTCACTGTGATATGGATAGATACGCGGACAGAATGCGGCTCCCATTTAATGACTTCTGCCGTGGGTGCAGATCCGCTGAGGATGACGAGACTGTTATCCACTTTCTTTGTCAATGCCCATCTCTTGCAAGGTGCAGATATAGGTTATTTGGTTCTCCGACCCTTGTCAGCTTGACGGAGCTATCGTCCATTGATATCAAGGATATAGCCTCGCTTATCAAACTTTCTGGCTGGTTTTCCAGCGCGGGGTAGTCGTGCTTTGGATATGATCATGCGCTGACCGACCTCCCCCTCCTGGGTTCGGGGAAACGTGGTCAGTACAGGAACTGCGTTCACCTGTGGCATCACAACGGGCCGCTAAGCGTGCTCAAGTGATCTTTTGGTATGAAGTTGCCACACTAACCTAACCTAACCTAAGGGCAGCCATTACAACACAGCACAACTTTCTAATCTTCTTCTCGCTATTCCCTATTATTTGAGACTAGAAATCCCAGCGAACCAAAAAGTTCTCAACCTGCCTCTGTCCGACGAATGCAAAAATGTGTTCTAAGCTTTCATCATTACTTTCTGAAAAACGGCTAACATTGATCTCTGAAAAAGCAATTTTATTCAAGGCGGTTTACCTAAAAAGCGAAAGCAGTTGTTTCTCAAAAAATCTGTCCTTCGGAGTCGACATTAAACTGTAGGTCCTGCCACTCATGGATAAAATAGACACACACAACATAGTTGGTGTAAGAAGCTAGGTAGTAATCCTAAGGAGTTGTGATGACCAATTAAGTAAGTAAGTTGATCCGAGATTGGTTATTTGATCCCAAGATCGCCAAGACAATTATATGCCAGTATGTACAACTTACTGGGTAGCTTGCCGTTCACAGGTATGTTCACTCGATGGCCATATGGTCATATTGTATTACCCAGTGTGAGGTAAGCCCAGCCTTGTCATGTTCTGTTAGTAGTGGGCTTGAATCACTCCAATCTCCTGATGAAACCGGCTCCTTAGCCCCTTAGTGGCACTTTCACCACCATGCTTAAATCTTTAAACGTTCTGTCACCCAAAAACCTATGACCTATGGCCTGAAGTGCAGGGCACTTGCATAAAATATGTTGCACCGATTCCGTTTCCGTTTATGCCAGTAAACAAACAACCAACTTTACAACTCACATTAATTTTTATGTATTCCATGCCTGTCTCCGGGTTTTGTGTATACAACTAAGGTCTCAAACCCAAATTAGGCTAAATTTCGCCTTCTGTTGTATCAGTTTTTTCATTAGCTTCATACACTTCACAACTACGACACAGCATAGCACAGTAAAAGTCTCCTAACGTGTCGAAAAGTATGAGGCACTTATATAGCATCTTTGAGGTTATCATGGTCGATTGAATGGCTGCCAGAGACATTCCCTCGCTTATATTCCAATGGCTTGACTACCTGCACTGACTTCAATTGACTAGGCTCTCATTGAAATAGTTTTCCCAAGTCTAAGTGCTTTGCTCGGGCAATGTATCGCGCTCAACTTCAGCGATGAGGTCCATTTCCCCGATGAATGGCTACGTAAATAAACAAAATTGTTAAATTTGGAACGAAAGCAATCGTTTTGAGATCCAAGAGCGTTCAATGCACTTCGAAAAAGTCATTGTTTGATATGGTCTTTGGACTGACGGCATCAGCGGTCCATAGTATATGACCTTGGCCTAACTTAGATGGATCTACACAGCAACCATATGTAGTTTTAACACTATTAAGATGCGTGACACAATGGATGTTATGCAGTGGAGATTTGCGGGCAGGCCTAGTTATCTAAAATGGAGGTTATGTGAATTTTCCACCGAGACATGCGATTTGATCTCGTTAGGGATTTTATGGAATTTTCTTAAGTCGCAGGTGTATGCGAGTAAACAACAAACCACAGTGGTTGTGAACGTAACCCAACTTACTTACGTGAAGGGTTGTACTTCATTCAGGCTTGCAACCTAATTTCCCACAACACTTATGTTGTTTGTGTTAATTTTACACATGAGTGACGGGACCTGCAATTTAATGTTGAGAAATTTTTCATGGCAAAAATACTGACAGGAAATCGCCGAGGGGAAGTCGTTGTGTTCGAGTTGTCTAAGCTTAGGTGTGAACCAGAGGTCAGCAATGAGTATTCAAAACGATGAGTAGATTCGAATCATACTTATAACTTCTGATACTTATACGCATTCATACTTATTTTAATATCATACTCATACTACTCATATTCAAAGTTTGAAATACTCATGGTACTCATACTTAACAATACGCATGATGTTAATGATTTCGACTCTCCATGACTCATCGTATACACGAGTCACAAAACAAGTATGATTCGCGTACGAACACTACACACACACATGAAGGTTGTGTGTTTGCTCTGTTTGCTGTCTTTGTCTTTTTTGTTTATGTGTCTTTCTTCTCCCTTTGTAAATGCAACAACAACTAAGACCGTAAATTTTGACAATTGATTCGAATCACTCGAATCATTTATAAGTATTATAAGTATTTTTCTAAATTTATGAATCTGAATTAGTAGGCGTATGAATCAAACATAGTTCGAATGTTATGAGTTTGATGTCAACGTTGTACTCATACTCATTGCAACTTGTACTTATAAATCAATGTTGTACTGAGTACAAATGAATCAGAGTAGTTGGATTTCAATACTGTTGACTCACTTATACGCAAAATTTCATGAGTACTTATGAGTAGCGGAAAAGCGATTCATTGCTGAACTCTGGTGTGAACCACGGTCTCAAAAGCCCAGCAAGTGAAAAGCTTCTTTAAAATTATTGATTGTAACAACCTGAATTTCTTTTATTACTAATGACTTATAAAATATCCCCTCAAATAAAAAAACACAAGAAAGCTTCACTGCTACAATAACAAAAACAACTGAAAACAAAACAATTGAAATATTGAAACAAAAACGTCTCTTTGTATGCCTTACAAATGAGCGTACAAGCGTTGTAGGTGTCTCAATTACGGCAAAGAAAGTAGAGCGCAAAATACTCTTGTTTTTTTTTAAGTTTCTCCTTAAAGCACAAAAGCAACAACAACACCTTGGAAAATAATAATAAATCGAGATGTTATAAGCAATGCACACTTTATGGTGTGCAATTTACTTACCAACACTACTTAGTTATTAATTGGAAATTTAATTTCTCTTTACTCCCTGTGCTATTCATTCTCTCTCTCATTCACTGTCTTGTTTCTCACTTAATTCATGCATTCATAAAAATAAATGGCCATTTTTGTTGCTGCCATAGTGTTGTTGTTATGCTACTGTATTGTTGTCGTTGTCTTTATGCGATATTTAACTCATAACTGTGTTAGTAATTGCTGTATATACTCGTACGTATATAGTTTGTCTTCATCATTTAATGCGTAAGTACTGGGGATATTATATTGTAATTGCAAGTGTAACTGCCTGTGTCTCTGGCTGTAAGTTTGAGTGTGCGTGTTTTTGGTTATGAGTGTTTACTAAGGCGTATGAATAATATGCCGTATTTTATTTTTTTTTAACAAAAGCGTGTTAATTATTTAAACAGTTTTTCTTCTTCTTTTTATTTCCTTATTTTCCTTAATTCCTTTTCATAATTTTTTTTGTTTTGCGTTTCTTCTTCTTCTTGTTGTTGTTTTTGTTATTTGTCTTACTCAATTTAATTTATTTGTTAGTGTTGTTGTTGTTTTTTGTAAAATATAATGACAAACAAAATGTATGTCAACCAGAGCTTTCTCTCTTACATTGTAAATAAAAAAAAATAAAAAAATAATCATTATTATGCCATGCCAATGCTGAAACAGCATTATAAACATAATAATGATGTTAACGATGATGTTCATGTTGATGTTCTTGTTGATGTTGTTGATGAGTTTGTTAAAGAGCAGCAGGAGTATGGGTATGTTAAAGGCATTTTGTGGCTGTTGACACTGATGTTTCTATGCTGTTGTCGTGTGTGTGTATGTGTGTGTTGAGTTTTAAACAGTGTGAACATTAAAAAGTGTTGATGAGTTTAATTTTCGTTTTTTCTTTTTGTTTGTGTTTTAAAGTCATATTTTTCTTATCATCGTCTTCTTTTTTTTTTAAATTTATCCTCTCCAGTTTTGTTTTGTTTGGTACTTAAAATGATTTTTTACCTTTTTCTTTGTTGTTGTTGTTGTTGTTGCTGTTGTTTCATCAAGATTGTTGTGTTAATTGGGTTTTCTAAGGTATGACCGTTTTTTGTAATGCCTTTCATTTAAAAGGGCATGGCATGTGGATGCCTTGTTATGTAATTACATGTTAATTTTTGTTTAAATTATTTAAAAAATTTAAATTTAATATTTAAATGGCAGCAATTACAAGTTATTGGTGTAAATGTGATGTGCAATTTTGTCTAAAGTTATGAAAAGGTGAACTTTTCTTGCTTTTTTTTTTATTTGAGGGGATATTTTAGAAGTTATTGGTAGTAAAAGAAACTCAGGTTGTAATAATCAATAGTTTTTAAGGAGTTTTTTACGTTTTGGGCTTTTTACGAGAGGCCGCAGTTCATATCTCAGCTTAGACACCTCGAAAAAGAACGAAATATGTGAGAAAAAATATTTCTTCCGGCGACTTCCTCTCAACAGTCTTCTGGCAAAAACTCTGCATAGTTTTTCAAAGAAATCTGTCGTTCAGATTCAACATTAAACTATAGGTCACGCCAGTTATGGATAAAATTAACACACACACAACATAAGTGGTGTGAGAAACTAGGTCGTAATCCTGTCTGAAGGATTGTAATGAGCAATTGTGTATGTATGTGTATAACAATATAACAGATGCTTAGACATCATCATTTCAAATAGAGACTATTGGAATGCGAGGCCAAGTACACCTCCAACTGAAAATATACATCGACATCAGGAAAAACGGGATGTTACATCATATCGATGACTTGGTTATCTGAAATTCATAAAGACTGCCAACACTACTACTGCAGTGTCTTCCATGCTGGGTCAGTAGTCTACTTGGTTTGTAGACTACACTTTCGACTTCTTTGAAAATAAGCATCGACAGCTGGGAAATCGGGGTGTTACTTCATATCGATGACTTGGTTATCAGAAATTCATAAAGACTGCTAAAGCAGTCAGTAGACTAATATTCACTGAGAATATGCTAATGTCCTGCTACACTCAGGCGAACATTGTACCGGCATTCAATGATTCCTACTTCTCCCGGAATTTTGCGGTTAATAACTCAATTACTCCATTGGTCATTACATCTCCAATGAGTGATAGAAGAGCTTCGTCACTGAAGAAAACTTTGAAATGAAAAATAGAAAGAAAAGAAGCTCAATTCCTGCAAACACCATGGAATGAACAAATTCAGATTAACCGCCACACTTTCATTAACCGAAGTGATATTTTTTGCCGGGCGCGCAGTATGTTGATACACAGTTCCGGACCACATCTGCGATGCTTTCAGATTTTTGAAATATTTTAAAGATTTTACCAATTCCATGCACCGTATACTGATTACCACGGTTCAAATCTAAGGTCAGAAACCTGAAACAAATCGAAATTTGAAACAATATTTCCTAGACAGCTTTCTCACAGCAGATTTAAGTCTAAAACTCTGGGAGTAAATAAAATAGAAATTGCCATGAAAAAGTTTCTTCAAAATCTCTTGTTCGAAGTGGACTTTAAACTGTAGTGCTCGCGCCAATCATGTATAAAATTAACACCTACAACATAAGTGATGTGAGAAGCTAGGTGGTAATCCTGATTGAAGGGTTGTAATAACCAATTATGTATGTATGTATTAATGTAAATTGCGTTGATGATGATACACTCTAAAATTGCCTTCGTTTTAACTATTCTTACATGTTCTTCCGTTGTTAATTCATCTCTATTCTTAAGTGATAAACGTTTCACTGAATAACTCCAGATGAAAGACAGCAAACAGCCTTACCAGTCCAATGGTTTTTAAGCCACTAAATGGATAACCCATTAACCAAATAAATGTTGCATTGCAAAAGGCATATTTGTACGCTGTACATTATATGTCGAATCCATACAAATCACACAAACTATTATTGAATACCCCTCTTTAACATCTGTTCAGCCTCTGTATTCATTTTCCCGCAGGATTCTCCTACAATGTGAACTACTTCCGGCTTCTTTTAAAAAAAAGAAAATCGTTTTCAATTTAAAAATTTACACTCTGCATTATAGATTTTATTATTCGCACACATTAATATTAAATTCGAATATGATGTACAGTCGTCCTATTACACCATTATTATCCCCAGTCATTATCCTAGTCATTATCCTTGTCATTATCCTTGTCATTATCCTTAGAAATGATCCGATTTAAATGCCTCTACTTTGTGTTCGCTTTGTAATGATAATCTTTAAAAAGACTCTCTCGTATTCTCTTCTGTTTTTGTTGTTTTTATGAAATCTTTCATCAAAAAAAAAAATCCGACAATTTCGAAAATCTTTTATAAATTTGTTAAGCATTCTTGTTTTAGCCCAGTTTTTACTGGCTGAATGGCTGTATGGCTGGCTGGCTGTGTGTGTGAGAAATTCATTAAGAGCCTCTTTTCTTTATCAGATAAACCCCTTATTAAAGCATCGAATGTGTTGCTACAAATATTCTCCATGTTTCAGCACACACACACACGCGCGTATACTGTTATTCAGGCTTTTAAACACATGTTTTGTTTAAGCTTTAAACAGTAGCAACAGTAGCAGCAGCAGCAGCAGCACTAGCAGCAACCGCATCCATGGCAGCAATATGGCCAAGTTCTCATCAAAATTTTATGCTGAAATTAACAAATCTGTTTACAAATTTATTAAAACGTTGCTGTTTTCCTTACCCATATGTTTGTGTGACTGTGTGTGCCAGAGTGTTAGAGTGTATGTGTGATTGTGTGCGTGCAAATATGTATTCTCCTTTGCTTTGCTTGTTGCAAACTCATTACATTTTTATACATTTTTACACACATTTTCACACACATTTTCACACACAGTTAGAAGACAGAGCATGAAGAGAAAGCAGAGAGACAGACAAAGAGATCGAATAGGGTGTGTGTACAAGTGCTTGAGTGTATTTGTAAATTATTGCATATTTCATTAAATAACCAGTACACTCCCTTACTCACTTACACACACAGAGACCGCCACGCAACATTTATTGAAGTTGTTGGTCGGTAACAAGAAGTTCATCATTTAGTTTTATGGGTCATCTTTGTCCAAATATGTCCCCCACTCCCCTACAAAAGCAAATACAATGTAGATGTCACTGTAAAAGAGATTTTGAGGGGGGAAATATTTGAAATTTTCTAAATTTAAACAAAACATTTCAGAGCCTATTTGGCGTAGGATAGGAGGAAGTGGCAGATTTATTTATCTGATGCCAACAGTAACGACAAGCATCACCTCAAAGCGTGACTCTCTCAACCAAGCTGATAACCATTCGGAAAACTTAATAAATCTAGTGACGCAAGCTATCCTAGTTCAATGAAGAATCCCGCTTCACTGCTACACTTGTATGGCCCTCGATACATAGAAGGCGCTCCAAACAGTTACTCGAACTTGATCGCAACGTCATCTCGATCACAGTGGCCATGCTGACAGGTCATTGTGTTATGGCAAGACACGCATTTAACGACTTCTGCTGTGAATATAGATCTGCTGAGGCAGAGGAGACTGTTATCCACTTTCTTTGTCAATGCCCATCTATTGCGAGGGGCAGATATATATATCTATACCTATAGGTTAATTGGCTCTCCAATCCTTGTCAGCTTGACGGAGCTAGTGATGTCAAGGATATTGTTTCGTTTATTAAACTTTCGGACTGGTTTTCCAAAGTAGGATAGTCGTGCTTTTGATGTGCAGCCCTTGCGCTGACCATCTTCTTCCCTATGTTGGTGGAACTCAGTCAGTACAGGGACTGCGTTTACCTGTGACGTCACAACGGGGCGCTATGCGTGCTCAAGTGAGCCTTTGGTATCAAAGCAACCACTCCAACCTACTTACATGCCTAATGACCAGCCTCGATAGTCTAGCGATCCCTAGATAATGTGTACACTTCATTAACACCAACAATGTCCAAGAATGCCAAATGCCTCCGGAAAATATGCCGAGGTTTTCGAAGTTTATCCTCTTACGGATCCTTAGACATGGCAACATTGAGAGCGACAACAATGCTAACGTACTTCCAAAGCTTAGGACAATGGAAAATTCAAGTGCATTCATATGTTGCGTTGGCATTCCTCTGAGAAGGACTTGACACAAACTTTACTTACATTTGCAAGTACAGAATGGAATAACGGACTCAGTTGTTTAGAAACCAAACAAATCCGGAATTCTGTGGGTATATGCATGAACAAAATGTGTCTTAAACCTAACCAAAATCCGTCTTAATAACGTCATAGCACTTCTGTCATAACTCCACATGCCTCTCTGGAATTTTGGAGATAGTAACCCTACTGTCCGTATCTAGCAAATTTAGCTTCCCCCAGCCAGTCCCATACTATCTTCAATTTAATGTCATATGAACCGGGTGATCAAATGGCGGCCATACTATCAGATAGTATTGCTATGTCCTGCCTTTTATTTCTTCCATCCAAGTAGAATTAAGCATATCTTTCGATGGCATAGACTTCCGCTTAAAAGATACCCCCTAGTTTCCCCATGCGTTCGTAATATTTCTTTCAGGGATCAGCAAATCTTATCACCATTCCAAGATCCGTTCTTTACCCATCTGTATACCACAAAATAGTACCTCTTATAAGAGAGTGTGCGCAGCTTCCAGGGGTCAGTTAAGGCGGGATTTGGAAGTCAATCGATTTCATGTCTTATCAACCTAACCCCAGACTCCAAAGACTTACTACCATGTGCAGCGAACTTATATCCAATCCATCACTGCTTTAGGACAGATTCTCCTTACATCTACTAATCGAACTCTGGCTAGTCTCTGCATCTTCTCCAACTCCATTTGAGCTGTTTGAAAAATGTGTTATATCTGTCCAGATAATTGCCCCATAGGCCACTATGGAACTGACCATCATGGTATACATCCAACGCATAATTCCTGTGCTATATTCACAGAATTTTCTCTGCAGGCCTTGTGCATACCCTTACGACTTGCCTTGCCTTTCCTGAAATGCTCTCTAAAGGGTCCGCCAAATAATTTTTTTTTTGAAAATGCTTTAAAAAAAAAACTACTGAATATTTTCTCAAATTTCTTTTTTTATTTGAAAGTACAATCCTTCCGGTTAATAATGAAAAAAAAAATTCATTCAAATGGCTGCCTCGGCTGGCCATGCAGTAGCCTACAGTATCGGTCCAATTTTTCAGCACATTAGCGATTGTGTGCAGCTGTATTTCACCAATGGCTTCGCGAATATTGTCCTTTAAAGCGTCAATTGTCTCTGGCTTGTCGGCGTAACACTTATCTTTGACGGCAACCCACAACGCAGTCCAACGGTGTCAAATCGCAGCTCCGGGGTGGCCAAACGACATCAGCTCTGCGGCTGATAATGCGGTCTTCAAAAACAGGGCGCAAAACATCGAGTGTAGCTTCGGCTGTGTGCCACGTAGCGCCGTCCTGTTGAAACCAAATGTTGCCAGTATCCTCCTCTTCAATTTTTGTGAACAAATATTCGTTCAACATGGCCCGATAACGATCGCCATTGACTGTAACGGCCACTCCTTGCTCATTTTCGAAGAAAAATGGCCCAATTATGCCTCTGGACCAAAATCCGCACCAAACAGTGACTCGGTTTGGGTTCGTCGGCTTTTCAATGTATGCATGCGGGTTTTCTGTGCCACTAATGCGACAATTTTGCTTGTTTACATACCCGCCAAGATCAAAATGAGCTTCATCTGAAAAGATGATTTTTTTTTTGCCAAAATCGGCATCTTCTGGTGTAGGCTACTGCATGCCCATCCGAGGCAGCCATTTGAATGAAATTATTTTCCATTATTAACCGGAAGGATTGTACTTTCAAATAAAAAAAAGAAATTTGAGAAAATATTCAGTAGGTTTTTTTTTAAAGCATTTTCAAAAAAAAAAAAGTATTTTGGCGGACCCTATACCATGTGCAGCGGACTTACATTCAGTCCCTCACTGCTTTAGGACAGATTCTCATTACACTTACTAATCGAACTGATGCTAGCCTCTGCATCTTCTCCAACTCCATTTGAGCTGTTTGAAAAATTTGTTATATCTGGCCCCATAGGCCACTATTGGTCTTGACCATCATTGTATACATCCAATGCATAATTCCTGTGTTATATTCACAGAATTTTCTTTTTCTCTTACGACTTGCCTTGGCTTTCCTAAAATGCTCTCCATATGAGTCCCCCTCCATGTCAATTTAAAGCCAAGTTCTTTTAGTGTGTGGGATTTAAAAAAGGTACCAAAAATTGTCAAAAGTACCATCTCCACCAAATGGTGTTGGTTATAAGCACAAAAGGGAAGAAGCAGTAGAAGAAGAAGAATTTAAATAAGAAAAAGAAGAAGAATAGAACATGATATGACGGTATTGTTCTCACTCACAGTACTTGTATGCTTGTGTGCACTGACTCAACATGTCCTTATTTAAGCGTCATCAAGTCATTCAAGCGTGTTTCGTTGTTAAGTGTATGTGATTACAAGTATACGTGTGTATGTGTGTATAGAACAGTGTATCAATATATGTTTATAAGCATGTATTTGTTTGTTTCAATGTTTATTTGTAGAGATTTTGTTGCAAATACTGCTGTTGTTGCTGTTTTTTTTTTTTGCCATGTTTAACAACACTGATGACATCAAGCCACCACAACATTTATTCCCTTTTTCTTGTTTATCTGTCTATCTGTCTGTCTGTCGGTACGTTCATTTATTAGACAGACTATTTGTTTGTTTGGTATTGTTGTTGTAAAAGAAAGAGAAAAACACAATTAGAAAAAGGAATAGAAACAGAAAATAAGAGAAAGAAATTTGTTTTCCTTTTTTTTTTTTTTGAACAAAACAACACAAAGTGGCAGCATCAACTAAAAAAAAGGAAAACATTCAGCAACATCATCAACATGCTGTTGCTCGTACATATTTAAACACACTCACACCACTACAATGGATTCAATATCACATGTTTGGAATGAAAGAACAGAAAGGAAAAAAGAACAACAAGGGGAAGAATATTTTTTTTGTAATCGTTTTGGTTAAATTAAAAAAAGTACCAAAAGTACGAAAAGCGGTACAAATAGGGGATAAAAAATGAGAGAAGTTTCGGGCAAACAATAGAAATTTTTAATTTCAGGGAACGGAATTCTTTGCAGGTGCTTTGGAAAACCATTAACGTCATTGGTTAAGCAGACAAAGTGAAGAGAGACTGGCTAACATTAAGATAACAGGGCCTATAAGTCCTGTCCTCTAAGCCCTGTGGGACTTAAGTCCGTTGCACATGGTAGTATTTTTTTTTTCGCCGAGGAGGGGTAAATGTACGTAACCGAGAGGAAGGCGTCACATCCTCCGTGTGTGGGGCCCTCACCCACTAAATCCCCCCTCGTCTCGTGGACTTGTTGTGCCCACTCCGGCACACTCCTTTGGCCCTTTGGCTCCTGCATGTTCATATCCGCGTCCGGATTGCGTGTCGAAAGTTGAAGAGACATCTAAGTGTCTCCACTATCCCTTTCGTCCAGGTCCCTGTTTCGAATTTCGCTTGACACGTGTGCCAGTTTCATCTATGCCGGCGTGCCCACATGTCCGCAGCCTCAAGATCCCTCTTCTTCAGTCTTAGAATGCTTTCCACGTAATTCGCCACTAAGGACCAATTTTCTCTACTCGCGATCATAACCCCGACAATGTTACCGGCCGTGACTTCCCAACTATCGACGTCAGTGCAGAGCGATAGCTCTGCCAGCGTGCACATTCGAAAACAGTGTGCTCTATGAAAGAGACAAGTTTAACACGGCATTCATTCGACGGCATAGTGACCTGGCTAACACTCTTAAGGTCTCCTGGACAGAACCAGCAAGATTTTGAAAGATATTTCTCCATGAAACTCAGCTACAAGACTGAATGAAGCAACTTAGAGGCTACATTCTCTCTTAAAATAGCGGCCATGCTGTGGTATACAAAAGCAAGCGATAGAAAGCCGGTCAGTATCGTGGACGTTCGTTCACAGAGCAAAAATATTCCATGAACATGGGGTAATCTAAGCCATCGAATGTTGGATATGAAAAGAATATGAAAAGGGCAAGAAATAGTAATGCTATGGAGAAATTCTTGGGTAATTAATATATGACAGCAATGCAACTCGAACAAAGACAGGAGATAACAATACTATCTGACAGTCACGCTGTCTTGGTAAGCTGAATGAGTAGAGAATAGAGTTATTGGATCCCTGGTTATGTACGAATTCATGGCAATGAGCAGGCGAATGAGTTTGAGAGCCTCCAAGCTGCTGATAGTACTTAAAACTTTTTGTGGAGTAAAAAGAGGCGTTTGAAAGTGTGTCTTCTGCGAAAAGGATAATGAAGAATGCCAATAGTTATCCTCAAGTGAAATAGGTTTGAGGCAATCTAAACTTTTTTAAAGAATTTACAGTGTAAAGCGGTTGCATCAGGCTGTCTAGAAATGGCCTGAGCTGAGTAACCACTCTGAGTTCGCATTATAGACTCATGGACCATTTAATCAGAACAATATGAATCCCTTGAAGCAGAATACCTTAAATTAGTGTTGAGGACAACGTAACACCAGAACACTTATTTGGAACCTGTTCGGCATTAATGCATTTGAGGAAGAAACGCTCAGTTGGTTTAAGAATTAATCTTACTCACATCGAAATTAATCTTACTCACATCATTATAAACTGGGCCTTCCAACAGTGACTTCCGAACTCTTACTGAACCAAGATTAGTTGCCATTTATCTAGCCTGCTTTGTCAAATCATCATGAACCGATAGACAAGCACTATAGACAACGACGTATGACGCGTTTGGCCACTGATCTGAATTTTCATAGAAATTTTCATAGACGAGGCCCATTTCTGGATGAATGAGTACGCGAACAGAAACAATTGTCGAATTTTAGATGATACAAATGCACATGAGATCCAAAAGCTTCCAATGCCTACCGAAAAAATTATTGTTTGGTTTGGATTTTGACCTGACGATGTCATCAATCCATATTTCTTTGACAAAAACATAATTAGTAACTTCTTTTGGCCTGAATTCGATGATCTGGACTCCAACGACATGTGGTCGCAACACATGGGCACTACACGCCATACAGCTAATGCCACGTCAAATATTCTGGACATTCCGTCTTGTCCCTGATGTAACCCTTTGGATGAAGAACGAACATTGTGAGCTGAACTACTACGTGACCCAGTTCCTAACTGGTAATGGGTGCTTCAGGAAGTACCTGCACAGATTTGGTCATGACACTTCCCCTATATGCCCAAACTGTGTAGATGAGGAGGAAGATGCGGAGCATATTCTAACATGCTGTCCCAGATTTAGTTGACTGGGGGAAACGAATTTAGGACCAAACCGGCTAATGGAAGAGCTGTTGAACTGTAGGATTCTATGGAGTCAATATAGTCAGAGAATGGCTGAAGTTATGATAGTACTCCAAAGACTGGAGGAAAGGAGACGAAATTTGAATTAATGTGATAAAGCTTTCAAGCTAACCAGCCCTCCGCGAAGTAATACCTTACGGCAGTCCCGCGGGGGGAGAGTTGTTGAAGTGTGTAGGGGGTGGGTTTAGTACGTAGGCACCAGTGGTGGTGAATCGTGAACTCTTTTGTTGGAACAAAAGTGTCTTTCGAAGATTCCCACCCCCGGCTCAAAACAAAAAAAAACGTCAAATATTCTGCAAGAGCGATTTGAGTGAATGCTCATCTCATGGGAAGGTGATGTGAACTGAACACTGATATCAAGCTCTTTGGCTACTTTTTCTTGGTAGGTTTTTTAAGTCACGAATATATGTGAATAAGTCATCTGTCACGGAATGATGGAAAATTTAATATTTGGGATGAGCGCCACCCAAGGACATTAAAAGGATAATTTCCTTAGTAGTTCTTTCAAATGAATAAAAAGTTCCTTAAGAAGAGATTGAAGGCAGTACCATAGGACACTTAGTCGCAGTACTTTAAGACCTCTACACACCAATAAGCAATAAAAGTAGGGCACCATATAGGCGACCTTAAGCCAACCTTAATTGTGATTTGATTTCTTTCGAGTGTGTTTGATTTTTGTTAAATTTTTTGCTTTGTATTGTTGTTTTTTTTTTCTTTCCACAACCATTAAAGTTTGTCTGTCTTGCTGCTCAACCCATACTCTGCCACTATAACACGTTTACTCGCTGCTTAGTGGCAAAAACTTTTCATCAACCTCCCTCACCCCCTCACCTTCCATCCGTTTGACTTTTTCTAACAAATTTTTGGTCGAAACAAAAGTATTAAATGAACTCTCAGTGGTTGATGTTTAACGTGGTTTTTAAACTTCGTTCATTATGGGGGGGAGGCGGTGTACAAAAAACTTGTCATTTCAGCATTTAAAAATTTATTCTCATACCCCTTTCTCTTTACACTCTACTCCCCGACAAAGTCTTCTAATAGAAAGACGAATGTAAAGTGAGACGATGATGAGATTTTGTTTTGTTTTTGGGAATGGGTTTTAAATATTTAAAGGATTTTGTTAACACACACACACATACGTACATACACATGTATTGTTAGCTGTGTACATACATATGTGTATGTAAATAAAATATTAATTTTTCTTACACTTACGCATACACTCATAATTGTTTCGACAACCCATTGTCATAAAATATCATCCGTTATTACTGGAAGTTGGTAAATGTATGTGTGACAATCGTATCTTATCGTATCGTACTAATACAACAAAGTTTTTAAGTGTGAATGTATGTATGTATGCGTGTGAGTAAGTATTATAATTAGTTGAGGGATGTTTTAAAATATATTTCATGTGTGCATGTGTGTGTGTGAGTAAGTTGATGTCAGCTTTAAAGTCATGCAAGTTATTTAGATTACAACATCATGTTCATTTCCTTTCATTCATTCACACTAAAGATCTTGATTCAATTTATTATTAATTTTAATTATTTTGTAGACACAATTAAATGATAAACTTTTTTAAACAACAACACCATCAACAACAACATTATTTTTTTTTTGTCTATTTAATAGACCCGCTTTCCTCAAACAAACAAATAATGACACTGAAAAGCCAGAAAAGAGAAGAAAAGCAGGAACACAAAACTTTGAAGATAAATTTTTAATAAGAAATCATGCAGGAAGTTTAATGTGTTTTAAGAAATTTATGTTTGAAAGTTTCGAAAAATTAAAAACTTTGAAATTATTTTTTTAGTTCTCTAGAAAATTGAAACACAGATCACACAGTCCACTTAACATTGCCATACCAAATGATGGCCAAAGGATGGTCCTACTCCATGTATTCGTATATATATACAGGGTGGCTGATATGTATTGCAACCAACTTCAGGTTGTTATCATTTGTAAACCGCTCGTCTGACAGCTGACAGATTTATTCCAGTGACAGTTTATTTTATTATTTACAAGCTTACAAAAGCATTTTGATCTATTGCATTCAGAAAACAAGTTATTCGTGATGGAATTCAAGCGTAATAGTGTGATTGCTTTATATTTGGCTGGAAAACCATAGGTAGCTATCTTTGGAGCCCTCCAGCATTTAAAAGTGAATAAATCTTTTGTTTCTCGTACCATTGCTCGTTACCGTGATACTGGCAGTGTTGCATCGCGTCCAAAAAGTGAACGAAAGAAAACGGTAACAACACCAGAAATGATCCGAAAAGTGAAGGCCAAATTTGATCGAAATCCACGCCGCAGTGGTAGAAAAATTGCTCGTGAGCTGAACATATCGCGAGAACGGATGTAACACATATTGAAAAATTAACTTGGACTAAAGCCATTGAAGTTCCGAAAAGTGCAAGAGCTCACCGATGGACAAAAAAAAGTTAGACTGGAAAGAGCCAAGGAGTTACTTCGCTTGCACGAAAGTGGCCAGTTACCGAATTTGGTTTTCTCCGATGACAATTCATTCCAAATTGAGCAGTTTGTGAACAAACAAAATGATCGGGTTTACTTGCCAAAGAGGTCAGCTGAAAATGTACACCAGCGATTGGCCACCAGAACTCAAGCGCCGCCGATGGTAATGGTGTGTGCCGCCGTAATGGCCGATGGTCGCTCCCCGCTCGTATTCATCGACCGTGGGGTCAAAATAAATGCCGAATATTTTCGGGAAAATGTCTTAAAGACAGTATTGAAGCCCTGGGCAGACAAACATTTCGGCCGCAGACCATGGACATTCCAACAGGACTCAGCACCACCGCATTCAGCACGCGTCAACCTAGAATGGCTTAAAAAGGAGATTCCTCGCTTCATTTCTACCGCACAATGGCTACCATAATCTCCGGATCTCAATCCGTTGGACCTTTGTGCCTGGGGCATTTTGGAGAGTAAGGTTCTCACTAAAAAATACCAAAGTGTCGATCATCTCAAGACGGCGCTTCGCCGGGAATGGACCAAAATACCGCAAAGCCACTTTCGTGCAGCCTGTGATGGCTTTGTCGGTCGTTTGAAGGCCATAATTCGTACCAAAGGTGGCCAATTAGAACAAATCTAAACTGATTCCAAAATTTGATGTTATTTCCATCATTTTTTGCTTTTTAACAATAAAATTAAAAAAAAATTAAAAAAAATATAGCGCTTTACTTTGTTGCATTATATACCAGCCAGCCTGTAGTATATATGTACATAATTGGTCAATACAATCCTGCAGTCAGGACTACGACCTAGTTTCTTACACCAAATATATAGTGTGTGTATATTTTATACACAAGTGGCGGCACCTACAATTTAAAGTCGACTCCAAAAGATAGATTTTAGAGAAACTTTTTCATGGCAATTTTACTTTACACTCAGTGTTTTTGCCAGAAATCTGCTGAGAGGCAGACGCCGAAGAATTATTTTTTCATATCTTCGTTTTGCTGGAGATGTCTGACACGGGGTTTGAACCGTGGCTACACGTCTAATAAGCCAACACACAACCTACTAGACTACGGCAACTTTACGACTCTAGTTTTACTCGGGTTTATTGTAAACTCCACTAACGTGACTTACATTCTCAAGATCAATGAAGAAAAAAATCGATAAAGAAAGTGGCAAGTCTTTGTAACAGCCCTTTGCTTCTTATAAAAACTACTGGAACAAAATTATGTTATCGCTTAAGTTTTATAAAGAAAATCAATACCCTTTATTGAAAATTCATTGTGCTATCGATAACACTTTAAAAAGAAATTTGTTATTCTATTGAATAAGTTTATTCGATAAGTTTTATTGAAAATATATTGAGTTACCGATAAATATTTCTTAACAAATTGATGTCATAAATAGTTCTACCAGCATAAATTAAATAAAATGTGTTATCGATTAAGTTTTATAAAGAAAATGAATAACTTTTTATTGAAAATTCATTGTGCTATCGATAACATTTTAATAAGAAATTTGTTGTTCTATCGATAAGTGAAGTGTAAGGAAAACTTATTCTGTTATCGATAAGTTTTATTGAAAATATTTTAAGTTATCGATAAATATTTCTTTCATGAATAGTTCACTCATGAATAGTTCTACCAGCATAAATTATCTTTTTATGACGTTTTATTGTTTTTATTACCATCATGTTAATTAATGTAATGGCGTCTATGTCACACACCTGAGTTTAAGGTGAAATTTTCAAAAAAAAAAAAAGCAGAACCACCCGCAAAGTATAAAACAAACAAAAATTGAAATTAATTCTGACAAACGATTCATAATGTCACTCTAATCATGTCAATAAACATTTGAAGACATCAAAAGAAAATACAACAAAATGATCATAAATAAATGAATGAATCATTTATTCATTGAGTGAATGAATGATTAATTCATCGTTTGACGTTTAAAATGAACAGTGAGGCCTTGAATACAAGCACAAAATACACGCATACATATATGTACTTTATTTTTAGAAACTAAAACGAAGAGCCGAAATAAAATTGTTTCAAACCGCAGTTCATGGATATAATTAATACCCAAAACGTGGGTGGTGTGTGCAAATGGGTTGTGGTCTTGACTAAAGGGTTATAATGACCAAATAAGTAAGTGAGTAAGCAACAGTCGTATCACTTGCAAGCAAGAGAGTGAGGTAATAAAACGGAAGCAAATTATCATACATAAATGGTCATTACAACCCTTTAGTTAGAATTACAACCTAGTTTCTCACAGCACTGATATTGTGTGTGTTACTGTTATGCATCAGTGGTGGTACATACAGTTTAAAGTCCATTCCGAACGACAGATTTTTGAGAAACTATTCATGGGAATTTTTTATTTACCGTCAGAGTTTTTGCCAGAAATTTTCTGAAATATTTTTTCACATTTTCGTTTTGGTGTCTGAACTGGGAAGCCTCATGTCTGATGAGCCAACACACTACCTACTAGGCTGGGCGACTTTAAAGCAAATATCTGGAAATAATTCTTAACTATAAACCGACATGGAAGACTAATATAGGGAGGATTTCAAGGAGGACCAAGCATGCCATAGTATATACCACGATGGTTAAGCGAATTGTGATCTATGGGGCCGTTGTTTGTCAGACAAATGCAGTTCAAAAAGCTGAGATGGAGTTGGATAAGATACGGAGACTAGAACGATTTTTTTATTATCAGGGCAATAAGAACCTGTCCTGCAGCAATGCCACACATACA
Organism: Sarcophaga carnaria; assembly: GCA_958299815.1. Lineage (NCBI taxonomy): Eukaryota > Metazoa > Arthropoda > Insecta > Diptera > Sarcophagidae > Sarcophaga > Sarcophaga carnaria. Next base: position 23,574,454 of record OY283153.1, read on the forward strand.
TACATACCTTATTGGTCATTACAAACCTTCAGTCAGGATTACGACCGAGTTTCTCACACCACTAATGTTGTGTGTGTTAATTTTTTTACATGAGTGGCGGGGCTTACAGTTTATAGTCGACTCCAACGACAGATTTTTGGGAAACTTTTCATGGCAATTTTTATTTACACTCAGAGTTGTTGCCAGAAATCTGCTGAGAGGAAGTCGCCGAAGAAATAATTTTTGTATTTTGTTTTGATGTCTGGCCTGGGGCTCGAACCCTGGCTTTACGTCTAATAAGCCAACACACTACCTACTAGACTACGGCGACTTCAAAAGCGGTGCCACAGCCTCTGTTAAAATTAAGGCTATTACACAAGGTAGTGAGAATCAGATCTATGGGCAGAGTAATTAGGCTAACAAGTTCAACCCGAAGTTTATCTAGGGCTAGTTTGACATGAGAAATCTAGAAGACTAGACAGAATCAGTAGACTCTATAGGAACTATTCTATGGTATATACCATGCATCAGGTAGATGAAGCTTGATCACATACTTCACCAAATTAAATGGAAAAAATAAGTAAAATGATGAAAGATTAGGAAACCCTGGGACCATTCATCTTCGGTGCGAAGTACAGAGAATGCAATACAGAGAGCCAAGCCAGGATCATAGTGCTTCTATGAGATTGGAAGCAAAAGGAAATAGGGTCACCTTCTACTGGATTCCAAACCATGGGGAAATTCAATTCAATGAACGGATAGGTTAGCCTAGAGGTAGGCTAGTAAACACTCCTATAATATGGTTACACTCCTTCTTTGAAGTAGCTAGGAATGCTTGGGAGCGTATATTTAGCGAAAAGGTAGATAAAAAGAAGCGAAGGCTACTTTTAAACCTAACAGATTTAAGGCAATCTAAACCGTTAATGAGCAATTTATTCGAGAATAGAATTAAATTATACACCAGAGTAAATGACCTTCTAACCAGGTACTGCAGATTCAAGAATTGGAGTCGCTTCTATCTCAATATGTACATCCAGACAGTTGTAATGACAACAGAATTGGGTATAAAGTCATTCAATATATGAGGTCAGTACAGTAGATCATGCAGTTCCAATACTTGCGCCACTCCACATACCGATACCACCCACTGTCATATTTATTATTTATTATTTTTCTTTTCTTTTTCGTAAACCAATATTCAGAGTGTCATTACTTTTTTGATTTAAAGAATAAAAAAAATCTTGTTTTCTTACTGTAAACATTTCAACAACATTTCAGTCATGCATTGAAATTCACTTAAGCGTTCAATTTTCTTTAGAATTTTAAAAAACCATCATAAAGTTCTCATCGTTATGCTATATGCTCGGACCAGCACAAATAAATTCAGACTTTCATCACTCTCTTCTATTTACACTGGCCACGAAATAAACCATGAAACATAATTTATTTGGTTTTTATTTAAGTTTACTTATGTATGTTAATTTTAATTTAAAGAAATAGGCCCCTTATCTTAAGCGATGATGATGATAATCGCGTTTAGCTGAAGTCAAGCATGTGAAATTAAACGATTATCATCCACTTTATGGATGGCAAGAAGAGGGCGAGGAGGAGAGAGACATCAAAGAGCAAATATGTCAACCATAAAAAGTGTTAATCGATACTGTTTAGCACTTTCATTGTAAGATAATGCCCACAGCCTCTGGGGTAGCAAATGATTCAGTAGTGGCAGCCACTATGACTGCCATTAATGGTTCAGGCTTGTTCTCTTGTTTATGCTAAAAATATATTGATTTGCTCGAGTGTTTTTTAAGACATTCTTAACAAAATATTTTCAATTTCTTAGCCAGACTTGAAGTCTTTTTATTCGTTAATTCTCTTAACATTTTTGTAGTTGCTAGACTGAGAGTGGCTTAGAAGCGAGTCTGTTTGTTTAATAATTTATTAAAAAAAAAAACAAAAAACATCAAATAAGATATCTTCCGATGACATATTTTCAGTTTGGGAATATTGGCTTATGAAAGTATTGAAATCAGTTTTTTTTTTATTGAAATTCTAAACAATTTTCGATTTTTATAATTTTTAATTAAATAGCTGAGTTACTAAGCATTTTTATGAACTTATTCCATCACTTGCATATGATGCAACTCGCATTTTACTATTGTTAGAAGAGTTTGGCAACTTATAGAACACCAAATATCGGCAGTTCTAGCAAAACCCGTGAGGATATAAAACCAGATTGATTGTCAAGGTACTTACAGGAATGGTTGCAAGACATTCTCGTATCTTTCTTGAACACCTTAGGTTAAGTTAGGTTAGAGGACGTGTATTTGTCAATTAAGACAAGTACAGTATCCGAAGGTCGAATTTTACAACGTCCTAGCGGCACTAAGAGTCGCTTCGGCCTATCGCACGGTCTCGGGCGCCGCAGTCCTCGTGATCACCGGTGAGACACCTATCGACTTCATGGCATTCGAGCAAAGAAGATTATGGAAAGCGAAAAGGGAAAACCTCGCCGTTAGTACCGCAGATGTCAGATCTCAAACTATACGGCGATAGCAAAGTAGATGGAGCGATGAAACAATTGGAAGATGGACTGCTAGACTTACTCCATCTATAGAAGCATGGACACAGAGAAATTTTGGGGAAATTAACTACTTCCTGACCCAGTTTCTTTCGGGTCATGGTTATTTCCGCCGATATCTACACCGCATGGGCAAGGTGAATGATCCTGGCTGCATTTATTGCGAGGAAATGAGTGACGACGCTGAACACACATACTTCCATTGCATCAAATGACAAGACGAGAAGAATGTGTTGATCGAACAGATTGGCGAATTCACACCCGACAACATTGTTGACGCAATGCTCGAAAGCGAGACGAAGTGGAGCGCTGTGAGAAGATACGTAGAATGTGTACTCCGCAGAAAGAAGGTCGACCTTGACACAGTACGACAGAATGATACATGAGAAGATGAGCCAATAGCATGAGGCTGGCTTCAAATATGACGTACCCAGACGTGGGAGAGTAGACAACGGTCCTTAACATTACGTCGTTCTGGACCCTTCCCGAAGTAATGCAGATAGCCATCCCGGGAAGGGAGTATCTCCAGAAGAGGAGGAGGGATTGTTTTAGTGGAAGTCCCACTCGACGCCGCTGACGACGGTCACTGTAAGTGTGAAGTCATTTTAAACCCTATCTCACACGCCAAAAAAAAATGGACGTGGGCCATATACAACGACGGGTGTTCTCTAAAGTGGCTCTGAAGACCATAATTTCCATTGAAAAATTATCTTCAGCGATGAGGCTCACACCATTTAACTTGCGTGTGTAAGTTTTACACATGAGTGATGGAACCTACAGTTTAAAGACGACTCCAAACGATTTTTGAGAAATCCGCTGATAGAAAGTCGCAGAAAAAAATTTTTTCGTTAGAGATGTTTGACCTGACATTTGAACCGTGCCAACAGGCTGCCTACTCTACTACGCTGACTTCTAATTTACATGAGATTTAAAAGCGTCCAATGCATTCCAAAAGAATCACTGTTTGGTGCGGATTTTGGACTGGCCCGTCGTCATATTTCTTTGGGGACGCCGTTGGCCAGGTCATTACTATCAACGGCTCATTATCTCTGTATCTGCAAAATAAGTTAAGTTATGTTGTTGTTATGATTACACACAAATTTTATCAACTTCACTTGGATACACCTGATAACTTCTCACGCCACCCATGTTGTGAGTGTTAATTTTATCTTATGGCGAGATACGTGACAAATCTATTAATAGAGCCAAACAAAATGATTGATCAACTCAAAACTATTGAATATCTGTTGAGCTTTAAGAGAACTATCGATAACTACTTGCAGCTTTTCATACAGAATGCTTACATAATTCGTTATTACAATCCTTCACTAAGGATTACGATTTAGCTTCTTACATCACTTTTGTTGTGTGTGCTAATTTTATACATGAGTGGCAGGACCTATAGTTTAAATAGTTGACTCCGAAAGACAGATTTTTGAGAAACTTTTAATGGCAATTTTATTCACTCTCCGAGTTTTTGTTAGAAATCTGCTGAGAGGAAGTTGTGGAAGAAATATTTTTGAATTTCGTTTTGCTGGAGATGTCTGACCTGTGGTTTGAGCCGTGGCCTCACATCTAATAAACGAACCTACTACCTACTAGACTACAGTGGCTACATGCTTAACAATCGTTTTATTGCAAAATCTATGTGATGACAACTTTTTTCCAGAAGTGCTAAGGAGGATAATCCCTTATTCGTGCGATTTAAAGCCTATGGATTATTTTTAATGGAACCAAGTCATGTGGGAAACCTGAAACTATTGATGCCACAAAGCCAGACTTATTGAAAAAATTAGTAAAAAAATTAGGTCCAACAATATTTTGGTTTAAACTTAAAAAAACAATCTATTCTATAAAGATTTAAAGGGTCTGCCAAATAACTTTTTTTTTTTTGAAACTGCTTTAAAAAAAAACTACTGAATATTTTCTCAAATTTCTTTTTTTATTTGAAAGTACAATCCTTCCGGTTAATAATGGAAAATAATTTCATTGAAATGGCTGCCTCGGCTGGCCATGCAGTAGCCTACACGTTCGGTCGAATTTTTAAGCACATTATCGATTGCGTGCAGCTGTATTTCACAAATGGCTTCACGAATATTGTCCTTTAAAACGTCAATTGTCTCTGGCTTGTCGGCGTAACACTTATCTTTGATGGCACCCCACAAATAATAGTCCAACGGTGTCAAATCGCAGCTCCGAGGTGACGAAACAACATCAGATTTGCGGCTGATGCGATCTTCAAAAACAGGGCGCAAAACATCGAGTGTAGCTTCGGCTGTGTGACACGTAGCGCCGTCCTGTTGAAACCAAATGTTGCCAATATCCTCCTCTTCAATTTTTATGAACAAAAATTCGTTCAACATGGCCCGATAACGATCGCCATTGACTGTAACGGCCACTCCTTGCACATTTTCGAAGAAAAATGGCCTAATTATGCCTCTGGATCAAAATCCGCACCAAACAGTGACTCGTTTCGGGTGCGTCGGCTTTTCAATGTATACGTGCGGGTTTTCTGTGCCCCAAATGCGACAATTGTGCTTGTTTACATACCCGCCAAGATCAAAATGAACTTCATCTGAAAAGATGATTTTTTTTTTTGCCAAAATCGGCATCTTCTGGTGTAGTTATTAACCGGAAGGATTGTACTTTAAAATAAAAAAAAAAAAATTTGAGAAAATATTCAGTAGTTTTATTTAAAGCATTTTCAAAAAAAAAAAAAAGTTATTTAGCGAACCCTTTAGAAAACAAATAAAAAATCTGTATAATTTCGAAGAAAAACTACGGATTAATAATTAAACTCCAATGAAAACCTAAGCGATGTTATATTTTTCTCAACGTTTCACTTAAAACATAATCGTGAGTACAAGAGTAGACGAATAGTCGTCAATAAATCGAAAGAAAAAAAAATAAATATTCAAGCTAGAATGCTACTATTTAACTTAACATCTCTTCTCCCCACCTCCCCTACTCCTCTCCCTAGACTAGTCGCCTCTGTTATAAAATAATTTACCGTTATGACTATATTATTTAAAAAAAAAAGAAAAGAAATGAAAAAAAAAACTTCCTTTTCTTCTTGGTTGATTATTTAAAGTCATGCTGTCTGTTTATTTATTTGTTTGTTTGTATTTGCATTTCTAGTTTAAGTTCTTCTTCTTTTTGTTTGTTTGTTTGTATGCTCACCTAAATGTCTCTGTTTCTGTTGGTCTTTCTCTCTTTCTCTTCTTTTTTTGTTTTTGTTTTTTGCTTTTATCTGTTACCAATGAAAGTGTTGAAGCATTTAGTTTTTTAAATATTTATTTAAAAAAAAATTTTTTTTTTGATCATATTTTACCATTTTTTTTGTTTTTTTTTTTTTAGCCATATTCAATTGAAGAGTGTTTTTTTTTGGTAACACAGAGAGAGAGAGAAATACTCTTTTATGGTTTTTACGCTTCAATGAATTTTCAACCACATAACTAAGCAAATATTCTACACACATACACCACTAATAGCCCTTGTTTATATACATACATACATTACACACACACACCCATACGCACTCACATTCCTTAATCATCAGTGCTATTTAGAAACCTAAATTTGGCTACTCAAACTCAAATATGTATGATGCTCCTCCACAATTAATTTAACAAACCATAGGGCAAATATTGAAATTGTTTTCAGCAAGCAATCAGAGAAAATAAGAAATCCAATGTTTTTTTCTTCTAAATTTTAAAGCCAATTTTGTTGAGTAAATATTTAAATGAAATAGAATTTAAAAGCGCCAATGATATGTTACGGCAGTTCAATGGATAACACAAAAATGCCATCGTATTTAATGGGGCTTTTAGAAAAATTCCAATGGATACACTTGAGTGAAGAATCATTGTGGGAACTAAATAATGCTCACTTAGTTCATTTGGGGAAATAATTGATGCTCTCTTGCTGAGTAACGTATAAATGTAAAATATGTCAACATATTCATACTTAATCCCATACGAGTACTTAGCCGAAGTTGTAAAAAACAATGCTTCCTCTGAAACCAAGGTCACTTTTGAACCATATTGTAAGCCTTCTGAAGATATTCTACCTGTAGAACAGTGAATAATAGTTTGGACCAACATAGTTTCATACCCATACATATTGCTAAATTCATTTGGGATACCTTCCTGAAGGACACAAGAGTAATGAGGCGAATAAGCCTGTTATTCATCATTTCTTTTGAAAACAATGGCAGGAATTGAAGAGATCCCTACAGAGTAATTCATACACCAGTAGGCAGTTTATTGGCTTATTATACGTGAGGTCTCGGTTCAAACCTCAGATCAGACATCAAATCGAAAACATGATAAAAATTCTGAGAGTAACTAAAAACTTCCATGGGAAGTTTTTCAAAAATCTGTCGTTCGGAGTTAACTTTAAACTGTAGTATAAAATTAACACACACAATATCAGTGGTATGAGAAACTGGGTAGTAATACACGTTATGTAACGATTTTTTAACTATTATCTTTTTGGCAACACTAGTTTAAACAGCTCACGTACGTTTCGTGTTTTGTTTCACTGTCAAACATCTGCAGTTTGGTCTATAATTTAACCATGAATCGTCTTACAAACGAACAACGCTTGCAAATCATTGAATTTTATTATCAAAATGCGTGCTCTGTTAAGAAAGTTCATCACGCGCTTCTTCCATTTTATGGTCAGTTTAATCGATCCACTGAAGCGGCTATTCGGGCTATTGTGAATAAATTTCGCACCAAATATACATTGTTTGACATTAAACCACCAGCACGCTTACGTAGAGTGCGAACTGAAGAAAATATCGCAGCTGTATCGGCCAGTGTTAATGATGACCATCAATTATCGATTCGTCGCCGTTCGCAGCAATTGGGCCTCTGTTACTCCACAACGTGGAAAATTTTGCGGAAGTATTTAGGTGTGAAGCCTTTCAAAATACAGCTGGTGCAAGAATTGAAGCCGAACGACCTACAGCAACGCAGAATTTTTGGAGAATGGGCTCTTGGAAAGTTGGCCAAAGATCCAATTCTTTATCGAAAAATTGTGTTCAGCGACGAAGCTCATTTTTGTCTCAATGGATACGTAAATAAGCAGAATTGTCGATTTTGGAGTGACCGTACTTCTTCAAAGATGCTGCGAATCGTAACGTAACTGTGAATGGTGAGCGCTACCGTGAGATGATATCCAACTTTTTTTTGCCCAAAATGCAAGAGCTTGACTTGCATGACATGTGGTTTCAACAAGACGGTGCCACATGCCACACAGCACGCGTAACAATAGACTTATTGAGAGGCGAGTTCGGTGAACATTTTATTTAACGTTCGTGACCATTTGAGGCGCAGTCGCGGTCAACATTTGCATGAAATAATCTTCAAACATTAAATTATATGGATATATATGTATGTATTAAATTATATGAAGGACACAAGAGTGATGTTCGCTTGAGGCCATTAAGTCTGTTATTCATCATTTCTTTTGAAAACGATGGCAGTAATGGAGGAGATTCGAAACTATTATCACGACATCAACACGCATACCATAGAGAGATCTCAACTCAGGCTGCTCTTATAAGTTCGCAAGCATGATTAAGCAAAATCCTCCTCTTTCACTGAATATAACATATTGGCTTTGCCGATTACTACGAGAACTTTTAGCAATATTCCTTAGGATGCAATTAACGAATCACTTTATAATATAGGAAGTCCCCGTAGTCTAGTAAGTTAACTGTTGGCTTATTAGTCTCGAACCCTTGATTCAGTCAGCAGTCTTCTGGCAAAAACTCTGAGAGTTAATAAAATTTACCATGAAAAGTTTCTCAAAAATCTGTCATTCGTAGTTGACATGTATAAAATTATCACACATCGTGTTGTGTAGGGTGAGAAGTTAGGTTGTCATCCTGACTAATGACCAATTAAGTAAATAAGTAAGTTTTCCATGTAGTTTCCAATTTAGTTTCCAATGTATTTCCCAATCTAGTTTTAATTGTAGATTCCAATGCAGATATGAACTGTGAAGTTGAATTAAAAATGTACTTCCACATAAACTGCTTATATCAGCTTAATGGCCCTTCACTATAAAACATTTTGTAAGTAGAGGAACTCTACAATGAGCAATGCCCTTACCACTGTTAAGAAACCTAGCTCTGAACAAAGCTGACTTTACGCCTAACGTGTATTGACTGCTTTAGCGACTCATGGTTGAGAGGTTGTTGCAGGGTCAGACAATGTTATGATCGTGGTTTAAGTGATCAAGTTCAAGAGTACCTGACCAAGTGAATGGAACGAAGAGGTAAGTAAGATGTAGTGGTAGCTTTGATACCAAAGCTTACTTGAGCACTCATAGCGTACAGGGGACAAAGGGGCTTCCTGTAAATTCCATCAAGAAAATTTATACTCTTTATACAGAAGTATAGGATAACTGACTTCCGGCTTATTATTTGAATTATATCATGATTAAACTCAAGGCTAAATAGCTTATCATCGTCTTGGACAACATGATGGCCTTAAGGCAGGATACTAGAAGCGACTAAAGAGCGCAATAACAGTTCTCTATTTCTGCAAGAAGCCAGTGAGAAGAAACTGAGGCTTATTTCCAAACATACATAAATACATACATAATTGGTCAATACAACCATTCAGTCTGGATCACGACCTAGTTTCTCACACCACCTACGTTGTGTGTGTTAATTTTATACATGAGTGGTGGGACCTACAGTTTAAAGTCGACTCCAAACGACAGATTTTTGAGAAACTTTTCATGGCAATTTTATTTACTCTCAGAGTTTTTGCCAGAAATCTGCTGAGAGGAAATCGCCGAAGAAATATTTTTTTGTATTTTTGTTCTGATGTCTGGCCTGGGGCTCGAACCCTGGCTTTACGTCTAATAAGCCAACACATTACCTACTAGACTACGGCGTACTTATTTCCAAACAATTCCTCCAATTCTGCTATACATGATCACAGTATCGTGTCCTGCCTTGGAGAAATAGTTATGGGTGGCGAAGTTCATTAAAGTATAGAGGCTGACCTCAGTCGGTATTATCGGTGCTCTGCGTACTATTCCAACTGGCAAACTTGATGTATTTCTGAATTTACCCCCTTTAGATTTAGTAGCTGAGGAATACTTCACATTGTAGTAACAATGCTTGTGAAAGTTGCAAAACTATCAATCCTTCAGCCAGGATTACGAAATAGCTTCTCACACCACGTATGCTGTGCGTGTTAATTTTTTACATGAGTAACAGGACCTATAGTGCTGAACGACATTTTTTGAGAATCTTTTTCATGGCAACTTGATTTACTCTCAGAGTTTTTGCCAGAAATCGGCTGAGAGGAAGTCCCGTAAGGAATATTTTCTTTATATTTCGTTCTGTTGGAGATGTCTGACCAGGGGTTTGAACCGTGAACTACTAGACCCACTCACAGTAATCCAAAACGCTTAAAGATATTCGAGTTAGTAACTACGATCAAGAAAACTGCTTGAATTAAGTAAATAATCGTTCCGCTATATATTGGGTTAACATTTCGGAATATATGGATACACCGGACCATAATAAGCCTTCCAGAGCTGACTTTGTCTTGGATTTAGTGGATTCGAATGGATTTGAAAAGCATGGAGACGCCCATACTTCGGCTTATAGTTAATAGTAGATGAACAACTAACAATGACTGACAAATAGTCAAGCACTTATGGTCCCATGCTTAGAAAAATAAAAGTTTCTGTAGAATATATCGTGTGTATTCATCTATCATATCAAAAAATGATAAGAAATTTTATTTTCTTAAATTTTATAAAAACAACAACAACAAATTTGTTAACAATATTTGTGTTGAAACATAACAATCGATAACACACGGCTTGAAATTGATAAAAGATTGATAAGAGATAGATTGATTGATTAAATTTCTATGGAACAAATTATTATTTGATTGCTCACTTCTAGGTGACGTATTTTTCAATTTTTATCTTCAATTCATATGGAAAATTGCTCAAAGCCAATTTCATGGAGCTTGAAATTCATGGAGCTTGAAATCTCGGAAATGTTACAGAATTTTGTTACTCCAATTACTTACTTAATTAGCCATTAAAACTGTTTTAGTTAGGATTACAACCTAGCTTGTCGCACCACTTATGTTGTGTGTGTGTTATTTGTATCTATGAGTGGCGGTATCTAAATTTTAATGTGGACTTTGTACGACAGATTCTGTGAGAAATTTTTCATGACAATTTTAATTTATTGTCAGAGTTTTTGACAAAAGCCTTCTGAGTTGAAGTCGCCCAAAAGAAATGTCTGAGCTAGGGTTTGAACCACGAGCTCACCTTTAACAAGCCAATATAAAGGGTCCGCCAAACAACTTTTTTTTTAAAATGCTTTAAAGAAAAACTACTGAATATTTTCCCAAATTTCTTTTTTTATTTGAAATTAGAATCCTTCCGGTTAATAATGGAAAATAATGTCATTCAAACGGCTGCCTCGGCTGGCCATGCAGTAGCCTACACGATCGGTCAAATTTTCAAGGACATTATCGATTGTGTGCAGCTGTATTTCATCAATGGCTTCACGAATATTGTCCTTTAAAGCGTCAATTGTCTCTGGCTTGTCGGCGTAACACTTATCTCTGACGGCACCCCACAAATAATAGTCCAACGGTGTCAAATCGCAGCTCCGAGGTGGTCAAACGACATCAGCTCTGCGGCTGATAATGCGATCTTCAAAAACAGGGCGCAAAACATCGAGTGTAGCTTCGGCTGTGTAGCACGTAGCGCCGGTCTGTTGAAACCAAATGTTGCCAAATCCTCCTCTTCAATTTTTATGAACAAAAATTCGTTCAACATGGCCCGGTAACGATCGCCATTGACTGTAACGGTCATTTTCTTGCTCATTTTCGAGGAAAAATTGCCCAATTATGCCTCTGGACCAAAATCCGCACCAAACAGTGACTCGTTTTGGGTGCGTCGGCTTTTCAATGTATGCGTGCGAGTTTTCTGTGCCCCAAATGCGACAATTTTGCTTGTTTACATACCCGCCAAGATCAAAATGAGCTTCATCTGAAAAGATGATTTTTTTTGCCAAAATCGGCATCTTCTGTAAGTCGATCACAGGACACTTAGCGAAGCGAAAACGCATTGGATGGTCAATTGGCTTCAACTCCTGAACCAATTGGACTTTGTATGGCGTCATACCAAGGTCTTTATGCAAAATTCGTCTCAATGATGTCTCCGAAATGTTCAAATGTTGAGAACGAAGGCGAATTGATGTTGATGGCGCTTCACGTACACTTTCTGCCACATCAGCAATATTCTCGGGTGTACGTATTGTTTTTGGCTTTTCACGCTTTGGTTTATGGATGAGGATGCCAGTTTCTTTCACTTTTTTCACAAGATAACGAACATACGGAGCTGACGGTGCTTTTCTTCTTCCAAACCCCGTACGCAATTTTCGCACACATTCTGCAACATTACCATGATTTTCAAAGTAATGTCGCAATATGTCCCAGCGTTGTTCAAGCGTATACACTCCATATTCATTCAGCGGAAGGATACAACAAATTATCTGTCAAATCAGACATGAGCTAAGTGTTATCATTCACGCAATAAGCACTAGTTGAAAAAAAAACACGTTAGATGGCGGACCCGATACAACCTATTATCCTACCATTACCCTAATCACCATATTAACGATGAAAGAACTTTCTCTCTAATGTGGCCTTTAATCCAAAATTATTCTCTAAAATAGATAGGCCCTCTACCGAAATGTAAATGTAGGTCACTTGTATTGCTAAAGTACTTTGAAAAAATTCTGATAATATTTGACTCTTTCCATTTAAACAAACCATTAAAATACCACTTCTTATAGCCAAATATTAGGCAAGAGAATGAATATTTTTTTTTCTAATTTGATTAGAAGCCAACACAAATTTTCTATGAAATCTTTAAAGTCACTATCTATCATAACCATTCAAGCCATTACACGATCTCAGCTCTGAGCACCAAAAAAAAAGTCTCAAAATTTCTGTGTGTCTCTACAAATATTTGCTGAAATTTTTTTGGTAAAGAATTCTAAACATGAAAACACCATTTTCGTTAAAAGATCGCAACGCATCGAATAGAAGGGGGAGTGGTTGTGTACCGCATTTCGTTCGATTTATTTGTTCAGAGAGATTTTTAGAAGCCAAACAGCCAGCCAGCCATAGTTTTCTTTTAAAAAAATTTATTTTTCTGGTATAAAAGCCAGAGAAAACAGTTACAAAGAATCAGTTAATCATCATTCATTGGTGGATGGAGCTTTGAAAATAGAATTCAAACAAAAAAGTGTTAAAAAGTGTTGAAAAAAATCTTAAAAAATTACAAAAAAACCATAAGAAAACATAAAGAAAAGAATTGTTCAAATAAAATGTGTTTAAAACGTGTGTTATCGATAACAGTAGTAGTGTTGGCAATCCAAATAAATCATGTCTTAAGTGAGGAATCGAAAGCTAATGTAACCCAGGAACAAATATCCTATCGTACAGCTCGACGCCGTACCGTTGCAGATAGTTGTGTTACCAACGAGGATACCACCGGTACTTGTATGTCGCGTTTTACATGCTTAAGCTCGGGTGGTGTGCCCAAAGGCTATTGCAGATCTTTTGGCGTATGCTGTGAAAGTAGGTTTAAACGTTCAAACATTTTTATCACATCCCCTCGCTTATAATAAAATTCCTTTTGCAGCAAATCTCCAATGCGGCGCAGTTTCTAATCTCAAACGCACAATTATTAAAAATCCCTCCTCTATGAATATTAATCCCTGTGTCTATACCATACAACCATTTAGCCCGGATGTCTGCCAGTTATTAATCGAATTCCAACGCTTCGAACTGCAACCGCCTGTCTACTCCGTAACCGATTTTAGCCAGGAATGTGCTGATCACTTATCCATCGGAGACTTTACTTTGTGTGGCTTTAATACCGGTCAACATTTGTATGTGCCCTTTAATGTGGCCAGTGGCATACCCGAAATGTCTTTAACCTTTAATTTACCCAATCGTTGGGCTTCTTCGATATGGCGCCTGGTGGTTACCCAATTGGAATGTCCTGCCCAGCCCAAGAGACGCACACAAAGTTTTATGCCGTTTGTTAGTGGCAATAATTTACAGAATCTGCGCACCATATTCTCTTCCCATCACAATGGCGATTTGGATATGTTGGCACCACCCGGTTGCCATCAGTATTATACTCAACCATCGGGCAACATAAAAAGTTTTAATTTTAAAGACGATACTACGTACTATTTGCCGAATATGAATTATGTGATCTGCATTAAGTCGACGGCAGGAGCAAATATGATCGAGTAAGTAAAGCTTTTTCCAATTTTTTTCTTTAACTAACAATGAGCGGGAATTCATTGGAATAAAATTCCCAGTTCTAAAACCACCTTGATAGACTCCACGTCTTATAATTGGCATTTGTAGTTTCGTCTTCTTTCTGGTGTACAGGCTGTTCAGCCATTCACAGCACTTCGCTCTAAGGTGTTTTGCTGCTTCAAATCTAATATTTTTACTGAGGCTGCCTTCTAGTGTCCTAAATGAAAATTGTAATGTAAAGCTCCTTGATAAAGTGAGGAGTTCTATTCCCCTTCTATGGCTTAAATGGTTTTCATTAAGATTACTTGCTAAACAACATGCGACACATTATTCCCTATAGATAGTCCTCAATGCCTTTTCAGAATCCTGATAGGAACAGTTCACACTAGACTTCTACTTAGGGAAGTGTGATCCTCTGACATTATCTGGTGTAGAGATCCTGTAAAAGTCTCCGTGAACATTGTTAATTTAAAAATAAGGTCAGCAGTGAGATTTTCTTCGAAAGGTTTAACCTTTGGATATCTGTACGCCTATCTGACATCTTTAAGCAGTTACAGGCCGCGGTAATAACCGTAAAGCAAGCTGAAGAGGAGTAAAGTCTCAGATCTCTTCAAGTGCAATATTCAGGTACAAAGTAGTTGGCATATCCTGCGACACTTTTGATTTACTCTGCCAGTCATCTTGTGTTCTTGGTCGCAGGGATATCCCAGGTAATTGTCTAGAGCAGACACACTCCTACCGAATATCAAATCACAATCTTATCTCTGTTAAGGCCTGAGCTGGGAAAGTACTGTACGTCGCCAGCCCTTAATGATGTAATAAAGGGTCCGCCAAATAACTTTTTTTTTTAAAATACTTTAAGAAAAAAACTACTGAATATTTTCTCAAATTTCTTTTTTTTATTTGAAATTACAATCCTTCCGGTTAAAAATGGAAAATAATTTCATTCAAATGGCTGCCTCGGCTGGCCATGCAGTAGCCTACACGATCGGTCCAATTTTTAAGCACATTATCAATTGTGTGCAGCTGTATTTCACCAATGGCTTCGCGAATATTGTCCTTTAAAGCTTCAATTGTCTCTGGCTTGTCGGCGTAACACTTATCTTTGACGGCACCCCACAAATAATAGTCCAACGGTGTCAAATCGCCGCTGCGAGGTGGCCAAACAACATCAGCTCTGCGGCTGATAATGCGATCTTCAAAAACAGGGCGCAAAACATCTGGTGTAGCTCCGGCTGTGTGGCACGTAGCGCCGTTCTGTTGAAACCAAATGTTGCCAATATCCTCCTCTTCAATTTTTGTGAACAAAAATTCGTTCAGCATGGCCCGATAACGATCGCCATTGACTGTAACGGCCACTCCTTGCTTATTTTCGAAGAAAAATGGCCCAATTATGCCTCTGGACCAAACTCCGCACCAAACAGTGACTCGTTTTGGGTGCGTCGGCTTTTCAATGTATGCGGGCGGGTTTTCTGTGCCCCAATTGCGACAATTTTGCTTGTTTACATGCCCGCCAAGATCAAAATGAGCTTCATCTGAAAAGATGATTTTTTTTTGCCAAAATCGGCATCTTCTGGCGTAGGCTACTGCATGGCCAGCCGAGGCAGCCATTTGAATGAAATTATTTTCCATTATTAAACGGAAGGATTGTACTTTCAAATAAAAAAGAAATTTGAGAAAATATTCAGTAGTTTTTTAAGCATTTTCGAGAATAACGTTATTTGGCGGACCCTTTACATGTACCCATTAACAACTTAAATTGGATCGTAGAGACGTCTCTCTCATTGTATCTGGTCTTCTGTAGACATTGTATATCAGTTGAGGAGAAAGGAAATATTTTCCGCTGAGTGTGACAATGTCCGCTTCGGGCTTGATGCCGTAGATCGTAGAGACGTCTCTGTCGTTTTAGCTATTCTTACGGGTCATTGCATGATGGGTAAGCATTCACTGAACTGCAAATAATTTCTGTAGAGATTGTATATCAGTTGAGGAGAAGGAATATATTGTCCACTGTGTGTGAAAAAGTCCGCCTTTGGTTCCACACGGACTTCTTTCATTTGGCTCGTCCTTTCTTGGAAGTCTAACGATGCAATTCTTACTTACCGGATTAATTACTAAACTAAGGGAGCCATGATGATGGATAAGACCAGTTAATCAAGACTTGCCAGTTAGTTCTGGTACATCATGTGGTAACACAACAGAGCTTAAGTGAGCTTTGATTTAACAAAGCTGCCATTCTCTCCAGTCCTATCCTATGTTTTAAGCACACTGTAATTCCAATTATAATGGGTATTCGTTCTCCTGGAGCCAAATATACTAACCAAACCGTGCATACTCTCTAAAAACTCCTGTAACTTTGTGATCTGTAAGTTGAAGTGGGCTTACTTCCTTCTTAATTGGTCTTTACAACCCTTTAGTCAAGACTACAACCTAGTTTCTCATAAAACCTCATGTTGAGTGCGTTAATTTTATACATGAGCAGTAGGACCTACAGTTTAAAATGGACTCCAAATGGTAGTTTATTGAAAAACTTTTCCGGGCAATTTTACTTTTACACTCAGAGTTTTTGCCAGAATGCTGATGAGAGGAAATTGCCAATGGGAACATTTTGTTTTCATATATCATTCTTGTTCGAGATGTCTGAGATGTTTGAACCATGGGTTCGCGTCTAGACTACAGTGACTACACTGATTTAACAAACTTTTTCTTTCTTTTCTTTTACAGATATCAGGCCTTAAAGTTCTCCATGTCGGTTGGCATTGATGGCAGTGAAGGCTATGATGGTGACTGTCACAGTACGGTACAGACACAAGGCAGACGTGAAGATTATCTCATGATACCGCAATCGTATGTGGCCAACAGTTTAAATATCCTGCCCACCTATTATTGCGGCACATCACTGCAAACACGTTCATCTCTTGTGGCCTCAGCACCATTTGTTATGTATTTTGCCAGTGATGGTTATACGGACAGCATTGAAACGGGCTTCAACATCATGTATCGTGTAAGGACCATGTTCTAATGGAGAATAATTTTAAAATTAAAATTTAAGTTTAAAGTTTAAGGGTCAGGGGTTAGTTTTAAGAAAGTTTTCGTTTTTTTTATATATTGAAACCTATAAACAAGTATTTATTAAAAGAAGAAAAAAAGAGAAAAGAAGTAAAAAATACTTGGGGAAAAATTATTGCATTTTTTGCATTTGAATGTATTTCCTGTTGCATTTTATTTATGATTTCCTGGCGTTATAGAGAAACTATAAAAATTCTTTGAGTTTTCGTTTACCACCATCGCCTGCCTGCATGCATATAATGATTTTCAAGTTGTCTAAGGTCATTTGGTTGGTCTTCCAAAAGCGACAACAACAACAACAACAAGACAAAGAGGAAAAGATGAGAAGAATAGAGAAGTAAAGGAAAATTATTTATGCACTCCATTTGCTTTACCATATTGTGGCGTTTATTTGAATTCCCTTTTTTTCTTTTCTTTTCTTCTAAATTTTCCCAATTTTTCCCCTTATCTCTTCCACTCTCTTTCTCGTTATGGCTCTCCATTTGCTGCTGTATCATTACAGGATGTCTGTTAGGGAAGATGGGAAAAAAGTAATCAAGACTCAAATGGCCAACAAACAGCAGCAATAAAGTCTACAAAAATGAAAAATAAAAACAGTGGCACTTAAACAAGAATTTCCTTCAAATCGTAAACGAATTTGTTACCGCATATCATCTGTTTTGCTTGCCACTGTACTATGCTTTTTTTCATTGTATTCATTTGCACGTTGTATCTACGTTTTGTTTAATTTTTTTTTGCTTCACTTTTCGTAAAACATTTGGACACTTGTTTTCCGGTACCACCGCACTATTACTCGCACTACAAACAATTACGCTACACCGGGGTATTACAGTAGGATCCGCAATAAATTCTGAATTCGAGCATGGCTGATGAATATGTTCCATCAATACTTACGTGTAGAAATAGCCATTTCCCTAGGTAGGTAGGTAGAAGTGGCTGTCCCCTCAATGGAGTCATGAGCGGACACACTTAGGCCGCACACTGGGCCCATTGTGATACCACAGTTTCTCATTTCCCCTTATTCCAGGAACCATTCGGAGCTTCCTAAGAAGCGACTCAGACTGCCAATATCCATACACGACAGTTCATCCATATCCTCCATGTAGTAGGCACCCAGGTACCTATTTCTCCTCCGACTAAGTGCCGGACATGTGCACAATAGGTGAAGAATAGTCTCATCTTCCTCTTCATCTCCATAGCTTCTGCAGAATCTCCTTCTGTTTGCAAGGCGTCTAAGACCAATACACCTCGCATGCGTTCCTATAATGCAATGCCCCGATAACAGTGCTGAGCCTACTTCTTTGGAGTTTAAGCAGAGTCGCCGTGCGCCTCCTATCCAGCCTCGGCCAGATCTTTTGCGCCACTACGTCCTTACGCAAAGTTGCCCACATTCTGTTGACGGGATCTACGGTTGCATTGCATTGCATTCCAACGTAGAGAATTCATCAGAGAGTTCGATGGTCGTGCCCCTTCTGGCCAGTTCATTCTCTCTGCAGTTGCCAGGAATATCATTATGTCTCGGTACCCATGCGATGCAAACATCATGTCGGATCTCCACCTCATTGAGATAGTCGTACACCGTCTTGGAGTTTACTACACTGGAATCCAATGCCTAGATAGCCGCTTGGCTATCGGAAAGTATGATGATTTTCCGTCCGTGAACATTTTTGTCCACAATCATTTTCACCGCAATCTGAATTGTTGACACCTCCGCCTGAAAGACGCTGCAATGATCAGGTAGCCTTATAGACTTGGATATTCCGATTGATTTCGAATAGATACCAATTCCAACGGCTCCAGTGTGGAGCCATCGGTGTAAATTTGTGCGGAGTCCCTTGGAAGGTTCACTGAACCACTCCTCCAATCCTCTGTTTTCGAAATGGAGTTCATTGAGAAGTCATATCGCGGTGTCATGTAATCATTGCTTCCAACAATATCAATTTCTCCCAATATCCTTGTATGGCCAATGCCCGATGCATGTCATCGTCCAGTAGCCCAGAGACGCCTGCTAACCTTAGCCGCCACGCTCCTGCAGTAGAGGTCAAGCGGTAGAAGGTATAAGATTATCTATCCAGAGCCAAAAGGGAGAACAAACCCTTTCCGTTTAAGTGAATGCCAAAAGGTTTAATAAAGATCTGAAAAGAATCGGATTGTACTAACTGTAGGGTCATCATGCCGCTAATGTGATTCAATTCCAAATAAAATTTATGTCGCACTCCTAAACCAGTAGGTTCACCACAAGGTTCTTGTCTGGAATATATTGCATTCCCACCAAATCATACTGGAATACATCAATAAGTTCCAACAACTTTTATATCCGAAATTCCTTCATCGATCATCTAAAACAGCAGCGTGTATTTGCGGGAAAAGAAGGCCCAGAGAGTTTAATTGATCCTATACATCCTTAGTATGCGACCTTTAGTATTGCATGTATGGATAACTTTCTAACACTAACGATATCGCTTCTGATATACGTCCATAATGTATTCTTTCCTTATCGAAGAGGTTCTTCGAACGGGTAAAAATACCACCCTAAACAGAGACTTTCTTTCTGTCACCAACTTAATAAGAAACCTCTTAAAGAGCTGACCTATGCTGCTGAATTGCTTTGATACTCATAAAGTGAAGTCACATGTAGGACTAAACAGTTGCCAAGTACGTGATGAAAGTACCAATAAGACAAAGGCCATTCGTGTGAATAAGGAAGCAGTAGTATTGGAAGCAATAACGTCAGCCCTGGCTTGCTCATTAGGCGGTTCATTCCTCTGTACTTGTCTAGGCCCCAGGGCTCATATGATCCAAATATGAAACTGTTCATCCATCTTATTAAGAGAGAAGCAACAGTCGATAGCATTTTTTATCCCCAGCAGCGAGGATGTCATGACTTCAGTGGCAGAACGACTGTTCGTATTAATCTACTTGAAGTCGGTAGCAAAGACAGTTTGCCTTAGCCAGCGTATAGCTGCTTAGATGGCAATCATCGTTGCATTATGACCACTGCTGGAAAACCTGTTAGTCGCAGACTAATCATGTATAGATATGTACGTTGTAATCCTGGAAAGCCAAAGGCATTTTCAGGAGTTCAGTTCTGAAAATTCAATGGCTGTTGATAATGCCCTAGCGGCTGCAAAACGCTAGACAAAGTCTTCAGACAGTGTTTTCCAATCTTAAGTCATTGCCATACTGAAAGTTGTGTAATGCTTGTTGGCTGATAGGATTTTCCCTGAAAATCTTCAGATATCAAGTCTATAATGAACTCCCTGACAAATATCATGTTGACGTGTATTCTCCTGAATATGAATTCTGATGAATATGAATATGAAGAATTTTTCAAGAAAATTTTGGCCTACTTGAAGGTAATTCTAAGGATATGGGATTATCGTTAACAATTATGTTATGGATGAATAAGTCACACCAGGTACAAATCAGATGTCAGCAATGAGTATTCAAAACGTTGAGTAGATTCGAATCATACTTATAATTTGTGATACTTATACGCATTCATACTTATTTTAATGTCATACTCGTACTACTCATATTCAAAGTTTGAATATGATGTTATTGATTTCGACTCTCCATGACTCATCGCATACACGAATCACAAAATAAGTATAATTCGCGTACGAGCACTACAATACTCACATGAAGGTTGTGTGTTTGCTCTGCTTGCTGTCTTTGTCTTTTTCGTTTATGTGTCTTTCTTCTTTCTTTGTAAATGCAACAACAACTAAGACTGTAAATTTTGATGAATGATTTCGAATCACTCGAATCATTTATGAGTATTATGAGTATTTTTCTAAATTTATGAATCTGAATGAGTAGGCGTATGAATCAAACATATTTCGAATGTTATGAGTTTAATGTCATAATATACTCATACTCATTGCAACTTGTACTTATAAATCAATGTTGTAGTGAGTACGAATGAATCAGAGTAGTTGGATTTCAATACTGTTGACTCACTCATGCTCAAAATTTCATGAGTACTTATGAGTAGCGAAAAAACGATTCATTGCTGATCTCTGGTACAAAGCTTGTAATTTCTGAACTAAAATCGGGTAATTAAACTGAATGTACTCTGGCGGGTATATAAATAAGGCACTTACAATTATGCTAGGCTCTGCGGCACATAAGATGACAGCTAATTATCTTCTTTTCTTGAATGGTATGGTCATCCTTAACACTATTGTGGTTCTAGACTGCCTCGTCGTAAGACACGCTACTAGTTTCTCCTGGAGTTGTGGCTCTGAGAAAGAGGAATGGACCACCATTCACCTTTGTGTGTTGCTGCTTACCTCTAGTCACGAAAAGGCATAGGTTCATGGCTTCATTTTGAAATCGGAATGTTTTCCTATGGGATTGTTAGATTCCCAGGTTGGATAGTGATTGTTAGCATTCACCGAAATTAATCTAAAATCTTACAAACAGATACTTTATGAGAATTAAATTTCTTGACTAAAAGCCAAAATAATCTGTCATTTCATATAATTTTTAATTTGCAAATACTAGGAGGCTTCAACTGAAGTCTGAGAGTAACATAAAATTGCCATGAAAAGTTTCTCAAATAAAATCTGTCGTTCGGAGTCGGCTTTAAACAGTAGGTCCCGCCACACATGCGTAAAATTAACACACACAACGTAAGTGGTGTGAGAAGCTAGGTCGTAACCCTGACTGAAGGGTAGTAACGATCAATTATGTATGTACTGTGTATGTAAGAGGCTTCAATACCCTTTCAAATAATCCATCCAAAGAGCCTCTTTACCATCCAGAGAGAATTAATAACTGAAACATCGTAAATATTTAAAAAAAGAACTCCACCTCCTCTATAAATCAATCAAATATAATCAAATTTTGAAAATATTGTATTAAAAAATATTTCATCGCAAATATTACCATCGATACCACTGTACACAACAAAAATTCATATAAAAATCGTCAATATTTAACACATACTCTCACAATAATTGAAAAAATAATAACTTGTGTTTCTCAAATTACAATTTTAAATGGGAAATCAATTTAATAAACACATAATACACAGTGTAGGGTAGAATTAGGCTCACACTCAAACTGTGTTTTCAACTACGAAAAAAATCCAACAACAACAACAACAAAATTCTCAATAGAAAATGCGAAGAGAAGATGCCTGAATTGCGAGTTTTTCTTTGTAATTTTAAGCTGTTGATGTTACTTGTTTTTGTTCCATTGTTTTTGTTGTTGCATCAGCTATTGCTAGTAAGCAGTGACCAAAAATGCATTTACGCTCCTTTTGCCAACAGCTGTGCTCACAAAAATGGTGCAAAAAAAAACAAAGAAAAACGAACCGAAAACGAAAACAAATATTCACAATGACACTCGACACCCACAAACCAACGACACACACACACGCACAAAGCCATAGACAAACGTTTACAAAAATAAACATCTACACATAGCAATGCACACACATTCATACATACCATGCAATCATACATTTATACATACTATAAGGCATTGTCTCCTACATTTACTACAAACCAGTTAAATGTCCAGCAAATGTAAATTTACTTGTGCATGTGTACGATGAGAGAAAAGGAGTGAGAGAGAGTGCGAGAGAGAGAGAGGGGGAAAGAGAGAGTGCGAGAATAGAGGATAAAATAAAAATGTAAACAAATGACCAGGCAGGCCAAAAAATATGAGAACGTGCTCACATACATACATTGCTTGTTGGGAGAGAGTATGTGTGTGTGTTGGTGTTTCACCATTTTTTCTCCATTTTTTTTTGTGTGCCATGAGTGTTAATTTATGGTCACATTTAGTTACGCTCTATTTTTGAAGGATACAACAACAACAACAGCAACGACAACAACAAAAACAAGAGAAACTAAATAAATAAAAGCAACACAAAAACATTATTTGTGTGTGTATGTATGTGTGAGGAGAATAGGATAGTAAAAGTATTGTATTACAAGAGGTTTTTAGCATAAGAAGCAATAGGGTAAACATTTTAGAGAATTCTTTTTTGAGAATTAATAACAAAAACAAACAAAAATTATGGATTTTAAAAATTAAACAATTTTGCATTTAAAACGATGAGGTACAGGTCCTGTTATTATTATTATTGTCGTGAAGAAGGTGTAGCTTAGTACTGCGTCCACAGGATCTATTGTACTCTCCTTCAAATTTATAGGGTATCCACACAATGTCTCCACTCCAAGCCTATTGTGCTGAGAAACTTCATGCTGCTGTTCGGTGTCGATAACGATAGTTAACTACCTAGTGTACCCATGAGCTTTTGTCATACATACATACTTGATCATTACAACCCTTCAGTCAGGCTTACGACCTAGCTCTCACACCACTTCTGTTGTGTGACTCCAAACGACGGATTTAAGCAGCTTTTTCTCGGCAATTTTATTTGACTCTCAGAGTTTTTCCCAGAAATCCGCTGAGAGGCAGTCGCCGCAGAAATATTTTTTTCATATTTTGTGCGACTTGTCTGATCTGGGGTTTGAACCATGGGCTCACTACCTACTAGACTACGGCAGCTTTCTTCTGGGATACATTAATACCGCACAGATTCCAAGACTGTAATCCGATGACTCATTCTCAGCGTTGCAGAATCTACAAATTGGTCTCAAAACAAACGCCATTGTGTGCTTTGACTCTACATACATACATAATTGGTCATTACAACCCTTCAGTCAGGATTACGACCTAGTTTCTCACACCACATATGTAGTGTGTGTTAATTTTATCCATGAGAACAACAGATTTTTGAGAAACTTTCTCATGGCAATTTTATTTACTCTCAGAGTTTTTGCTAGAAATCTGCTGAAAGGAAGTCGCCGAAGAAATACTTTTTGTATTTTGTTTTGATGTCTATCCTGGGGTTTGAACTCTGGCTTTATGTCTAATAAGTCAACACACTACCTACTAGACTACGGCGACTTTTAAAAGACCCATTAACAACTTTAGGCTACTTCTGGATAGTCAGATGCATGGCTCACATCTCCTTTTAATGTAATTTTGGCAACAAAAGTTTTAAATTCCTTAAACGCACCTGGTTTGAGAAGAGGCTTTTCGACTTTTTATCTTCCCTTTCGTTGAGCTTATCTTTTCAGATATCCGCCCTCAATCCATATAGGGATTCTGGCTCCATTAAGCTCGTCTGCTTGCTCATTGACGAAATTATCACATACTTTGGAACCCAGTAGAGAGTAACCTAATTTTCATTACTTCTAGGTCCCGAAATCCGTAATTGAATTTCATGTTAGGTTTGCATCCCACCAAACTAACCATAGATTCCAAAGCTTTGGTCTTGACCACGTTGTGCAGCGGACTTAAATCCAACAGAGCCTCTAGCAATAATGTCACAGAAAGCCTCTTCAAATTTGCCTCTAGCCATCAAGTATTCACTTCTTAGTGAAAATATGTTGGATAATCCGAACTCCATGACATTCTCAGCAATTGGGCCTACCTTCTGGCTCTCTATGGCATATTTTGCACTTGAATTTGCACCTTCTATTCTATTTCTACATCTATTTAAAGTCCAACTCACGCTACTGTTAAAGACGGCTGATCATTCACAACGCCGCATCAAATTTCTTCAACAATTAAGTCTTTTCTAACTCAGTGGTTACATCAACAAGCAAAGTTTTCGCATATAGTGCTCGAGGAAGACAAAAATGATCGTGGAAAAGCCATTGCATTCAAAAAAAGCAACTGTTTGATGCGCATTTTGGTCTGACGAAGCCAATGGGCCATGATATTTCGAAAATGACCTTGGAAGCATCATTGCAGTCAATTCGTAACGCTATAGCCTTATTCCGACAGCTTTTTTTTTGGTCTTTAATTGAAAATAATAAACTGACCGATATGTCCTTTAAACAAAACGTAGCCACTACCCATACGGCACACACATATATCGTTTTTGTCAGTACTGTAGTTACTGCCAAGAGTGCTCTTTCCAACCGTGGTAGTGGGATAGCTGTACTAATTCTGTGAGTCGAGATTTTCAATTTTAAAAAAATCGAATTTTAGCCCAAAAATATATGAAAATTCCCTAGAAGGTCAGTGGCCATTTTGGAACATAAAGGGTCCTCCAAATAACTTTTTTTTTGAAAATGCTTTAAAGAAAAACTACTGAATATTTTCTCAAATTTCTTTTTTTATTTGAAAGTACAGTCCTTCCGGTTAATAATGGAGAATAATTTCATTCAAATGACTGCCTCGGCTGGCCATGCAGTAGCCTACACGATCGGCCCAATTTTGAGGCACATTATCGATTGTGTGCAGCTGTATTTCACCAATGGCTTCACGAATATTGTCCTTTAAAGCGTCAATTGTCTCTGGCTTGTCGGCGTAACACCTATCTTGGACGGCACCCCACAAATAATAGTCCAACGGTGTCAAATCACAGCTCCGAGGTGGCCAAACGACATCGGCTCTGCGGCTGATAATGCGATCTTCAAAAACAGGGCGCAAAACATCGAGTGTAGCTCCGGCTGTGTGGCACGTAGCGCCGTCCTATTGAAACCAAATGTTACCAATATCCTCCTCTTTAATTTTTGTGAACAAAAATTCGTTCAACATGGCCCGATAACGATCGTCATTGACTGTAACGGCCACTCCTTGCTCATTTTCGAAGAAAAATGGCCCAATTATGCCTCTGGACCAAAATCTGCACCTAACAGTGACTCGTTTTGAGTGCGTCGGCTTTTCAATGTATGCGTGCGGGTTTTCTATGCCCCAAATGCGACAATTTTGCTTGTTTACATACCCGCCAAGATCAAAATGAGCTTAATCTGATGATCTGAAAGATGAAGTCGATCGCAGGCCCACTTAGCGAAGCGAAAACGCATTGGATGGTCAATTGGCTTCAACTCCTGAACCAATTGGACTTTGTATGGCGTCATACTAAGGTCTTTATGCAAAATTCGTCTCAATGATGTCTCCGAAATGTTCAATTGTTGAGAACGACGATGAATTGATGTTGATGGCGCTTCACGCACACTTTCTGCCACATCAGCAATATTCTCGGGTGTACGCACTGTTTTTGGCTTTTCACGCATTGGTTTATCGATGAGGATGCCAGTTTCTTTCACTTTTTTCACAAGATAACGAACATACGGAGCTGACGGTGCTTCTCTTCTTCCAAAATTCGTACGCAATTTTCGCACACATTCTGCAACATTACCATGATTTTCAAAGTAATATCGCAATATGTCCCAGCGTTGTTCAAGCGTATACACAACCATATTCGTTCAGCGGAAGGATACAACAAATTATCTGTCAAATCAGACATGAGCTAAGTGCTACCATTCACGAAATAAGCACTATTTGAAAAAAAAAAACGTTAGATGGCGGACCCGATATAAGCAATAGTACACCATACAGACTATATGCAGATGGTAGTCCAGAAAATAGAATATCCGATTTTCAGGTTCAGGAATTTAAGTTTACACGAGAACATGGCCATACCCACAATGTAATCCGTAAAGTAATAACAGTCCTGACAACATCATTCATCTATATGTGCCGGAGGGTCGTCTGGGTAAAAATTAACTAGTTTCTTAGGTTTTTCCCGCCTTTGAATCGACTGGAGAACGCATTCATCATCATTAAAAAATTAAGGGGCACCAATTTCCTTCCCAATAATATCCAGGAAGCCACTTGACATTTTAATTTACAAAGGATTTAAGGCAGCTGCATAGAATCGGGACTTCACTTTAGTTATTGAATCATTTAACCACAATCTTCTAAAGTTTGTCGATGTCTTACCTTTCCAGGTTTTCTGGAAAAGCTCTGGAGTTCAGGTAATTTCGATCACAATAACACTTTGACACTGTCCATCATTCCATATTGAAACTTAAACTGAAATATATGTGCAATTTTTCCTCAACAGCACTGAAACTGATCTCCTCCTATCTAGGCGACAGAAGTCAAAGCGTTAGCCATAACTCAGTTATATCCAGGAGCTATTCAATGCCAAGAGGTGTGCCACAGGGCTCTATACTTGGCCCATTGTTGTACTCGATTTATGCTAATGACCTACCGTTGCAGGTAAAACATTGCCAAATACACATGTATGCTGATGACGTGCAGCTATACATGGGTTGTAGTGCTAGTGATGCTACCAACTGCATCCGTTTGATAAATCAGGATTTGAATCAAATTTATTTATGGGCATCTGCAAATGGTCTAAGCATAAATCCCAACAAATCAATGGCGTTACTGATTGGAGCACCTGAAAATTTTATCTCGAATCTACCACCAATTCGAATTAATGGATCGAATATAGGATTTGTGAGAACGGCTAAAAGTCTCGGCGTAACTCTGAATGGAGAACTAAATTGGTCGGATCACGTAAAAATTAACTGTGGAAAAACTTTTGCGATGCTTCGAAATCTCTGGATGTCACAATATTTTACACCAGCTAATATTCGAATGCTATTAGCGAAGACATATTTACTACCGACTCTTATGTACGGTTGTGAGCTGTTTCCTAGCTGCGATGCAGTTAGCAGACGGAGACTTAACGTAGCTTACAATGCTATAGCACGATACATTTTTGGCATCAGGAGAAATAGTAGCATATCACATTTCGCCCGACTAATTTATAATGTCACATTTGACAATTTGTTGAATTGCCGGACTCTGCTATTTCTACACAAACTTATATATAGTCGACAGCCACCTTATTTGTATGAGAGATTAATATTTTCTAGGTCGAATAGAGGGAACAGGATAAACTCTATGAAATATAATAAGGCCATCTCTCAACAACATTTTTTTATTCACTCCATTCGTCTCTGGAACCAACTACCCCCTCAAATACAAATGATCAGCAATGCAAAGCATTTCAAAACTGCCATTTTCGAGCACTTTACTTAGTTAATGTTCTCTAATTTTTGTAAATTTGTTTCTCCTTAGTTTTATTATAATTTTGATATTCATTTTATTTTTTTCTAATACTGTTCTAATGTTGTGCTGTAATGTTTTTTTCCCCCTTTCTTTACTTAAATTTCCTTTTTTCTTAAATTTTAAGTATCTTTTATTTTTTTTAAATTGATTTTTTTTGTTAAATTATGTTAATTAAGTTAAAATAAATGTTTTTGAATAAATGTTAGTAACAATTGCTAAGCAATACTGTAATATAAGATTTATTCTTGTTGTATTGTTTTGAACAAATAAATAAATAAATAAATAAATAAATAAAAGTTTTAGACGTAAATACATTGCTTTCTTAAATTCATGAACATTGGTAGGTAGTGTGTTGGCTTATTAAACGTAAAGCCCGGCTTCAAACTCCAGGTCAGGCAACTCCAACAAAACGGAATACGAAAAAATATTTCTTCGGCGTCTGCCTCTCAGCAGGTTTCTGGCAAAAACTCTACTACTCGGCTCTAAACTGCAGATCCCGCCGCTCATTTATAAAATTAATACACACAACACAAGTGGTGTGAGAAACTAGGTCGTAATCCTGACCGAAGGATTGTAATGACCAATTCTGTATGTGTGCACCATATATGGCACACCCTATACACATTCAATATAACTTTTGTGATCTTTTATCGCCTTTTTTGCTGACTCTACTTTAAAAAAGAGTCACACAGCAAACACTTACAAATTATTTTCAACTTCTAGCAAAACAGAGAACTAAAAAGAGAACACAAAGAAAGCAACAAACATTAGAATCTAAAAACGCTTAATGTGGTAGGGCAGCAGTGCCTCACTCACAGCGCCTTCGTAACCCTTTTTTGTATTCCTTTTTGTTGTGACTTTGTTTTGTTCTTTAAAACATAATATAACCCATGACCTATGCTTTTAACAACACTGTGAGTACTTTATTTAAAATTCATATGCAAAAACAACAATGATTTTTTACAAAATAAATACAACAACAACACTAGCAACAATGACTTCAAAGGGGCACAACACACTAGACCACAACAGCAAAAGGAAAAAACAAAAACTAGACAAATAAAACACTTAAAATTAAAATTGTATGGCTTTTAAGTGGTATACCCCATAAACACACATACACCCATACAGCAATACAGTTATCAAAACAGAATGTGTACGTATGTATGTATTTGTTATAATGATTGTGGTAACAAAATTATAAGCAAAGGAAAGATGTTTCAGAATGTGGTGGCAACTGTAACCCAAATTATTGGCCCACAATTCGTTTTTTTTTTGTTCTAAAAAAAGTTATTCATTTTCTATTCCTGCATTCATTCCATTCCCTTAACCGCTATTCGTGCTATTCACGAAGCTGCTGCCCGGTTGTGTTTTGTAGTTTCTATCTTCGCGCGTATGTATGTGTAACTGAGAGAGTGTGTGTTAACTTTATGGCAACAACAATTTCATAACATTTTTATTTTATTTGTTTTACTCGCTTTTTTACGTTCTCTTCCGCTGTTGTTGTTGCTGTTGCTGTTACTGTTGTTTGATAACAGCGCCGTCGTCGTTAGCATCAATGTGAAGTGATACTCCGTGCATTGAAAACATGTGTGTGGGTGTGTATGTGTTTATTTTGTATACAAAATGAATATACGAGTGTTACTGGCACACAAAAAAATCAAAGCATGATTTTAGGGAGCGCAAAAATATTTTAACATATGGGGGCATCCATTATACAATAACCCAGTGATTCTTTGTAAATTCGCAGGACTTTTTTGGTTTTTAAACATATAAAACATTATTTTACTTGATAATATTTATTAAGGCATCAATGTCTACAGGTAAAGGGATGTTGAGATTAAATTGCTTCAATAAAAATCCAAATAATTAACTCCCGACTAAGAGCAACAAAAGTTTTTCCCGATTTCATATTTTTAAAAATTAAGAGGCTTCAATCGCTTTTGTGTGACGCTGATAATATATGTATTTAGGGCTTCTGGTATATAATCTTCCCAATATTGAAAAAAAATTCAAAGTGTTACAAACAGGAGTTGAAAAAGCATGTCTCAGGATAAATATTGCCAAGACGAAGTTAATGGGGATACACAATAGACATTCAAATCCATAATGTGAACCACTTTTGTTATGCATGTAGCATCTTAGCGACCACTAAACAATCTTCTAACGATTGAGCATTTGAATCACATTTTGAGCGCATAATTTGCTCCTTCAAGGACGAAATCCAATTTCAACGAAGAAAAAACCATATTCAATGGCCGTTGGACCTTTTCAAACAACTTCTAAGCCGAAATTGAGTGCAAGCATAGTTACTACAGTTTTAATTGGTCATTACAACCCTTTAGTCAGGATTATAACCTAGCTTCTCACACCACCTATGTTGTGTATGTTAATTTTATTAATGAATGTTAGGACTTACAGTTTAAAATCGATTTCAAACGACAGCTTTTGATTTTTCAATTGCAATTTTTATTTACTCTTAGGATTGTTGCAAGAAATCTGCTGAGAGGAAATTGCCGAAAATTTTTTTTCGAGATGTCTGAGTTAGGGTTTGAACCATAGGTTCGCATCTAATAAGATAACATACTCTACCTACTAGGGTATGAAATTGAAACGACTATCATATTCACCTAACTTAAAGCTAAAGTGAGTGTTTAATGAGTTTTATGGACGTATTTGTACCTCGATACTTTTTAAATGCTTAGAACCAATAAAAATAACCTCTATTTACCGTAGTAATCATACTTTTTAAAATAACATTACAAAAACAAATTTTTCAACAAAAAAATGATTATGGAATGACCCATATGCAAAACAATTTAAAATTGTAAAACTATGCAGAACCGGAAAATCTGCTACAAAATGCAATAAACCATTGCCATGCAACTTAACAACTAAAAATTGAGAAAAAAAAAACATATACACTACCAATCGCAATACATACACAGGCACACACACTACACCTACAAGGTGGTACATGAGTTTGTGTGCCATATCAAGAGCAATATGAATATGAATTTTGACAGGATATTTTGCAATAAAAATAAAGAGAAGCCTCAGATAGAAAACACTGTGGGCTTTTAAATAATAAACCCGTCCTTATGAAAGACATGCCACTGTAAAGACGAATTGTATGCTTCATATAGACACACACACTAAATGAGTACCATGGACGAGATAAATATTCAAATGAAATACAATACAACGGCAGCAAGTACTTTCATAGATATGCTATAAATGTTAATGTATGTATGTGTGTGTGTGTGTCTTTTTCACGAAAATAAAATATTTTGTTTCCACATCTTTTCAAAACCAAAAAAATAAAAAAAAGAATATGAGGTGTAAGCGCATCGGGGCGGGGGGAAATGTAAAACAAATAAAAACGGTCAGATGCTGTTGTTGCCGAGTTTAATCACTCATACACCGGAACCTATGGAAGATGGTTTAAAGATGAGAATGAAAAATACATATGCATGGATTACATTTGCTTTATATGTATTTATAAATATTATACCGTTATAGCGGCACTTACAACTGTACTCTAATTATGAGATGAAGTATATGGTGGTGGCTCTTGGAAGGAATATGCAGAAGTTTGCCCTTCTCAAAGCTGTTTTATGAGAGTCCATAGATAATGTGCTTAGTTCCGAGTGCTTAGTTTTTTCTTACACCACCAGCTATGTTGTTTGTTGCTGTTATGATACGAATCTAATCTTTAAAGTGAAGCCAGTTAACAACGTAAACTGTTGTCAAGCCCTTACAAAACCGATTTAGAAGTGTTAATTACTCAGTTGACAGTATTCTTTACAGAAAGGCCTTTATAACTCTATCTGTGTACTGGTGCATGCCTCTGTTCGCTAAGCTTCTTCTAATGACCTCAGCAACAAATATTAACCAGGATTTGAAAACCTTCAGGATACCACTGAAGGTCCTTTCGAACATGATAAAAACGAAAATGGTAGGTCCCGCCACTCATTAACAAAATTAACACACACAACATAGGTGGTGTGAGAACCTAGATTGTAATCCTGACTAAAGGGTGCAATGACCAAATAGTTAGTTATAGCTCAGCATTGTTTATGATTAAATAAATATTATTGGAGAGTATAATTCTAAGTAGGCTAACTGACAAAGTCTCCGCAGCCTATTGGGTAGTGAGGCCTCGCTTCAAACCCCTCAGCTCAGACATTTCCAGCAAAACGAAATACGAAACAATATTTCTTCAGCGATTTCCTCTCAGCAGAGTTCTGGCAAAAACTGTGAGCGTAAAATAAAAAAATTGTCATGAAAAGTTTCTCAAAAATCTGTCCGTGCGGAATCGACTTTAAAACTGTGGCGTCCGCCACTCGTGTATAAAATTAACACACACAATATGAATGGTATGCGAAACTAGATCGTAATTCTCGCTGAAGGCTAAGCTAACTGCTCTAGCGTTTATTGTCCTAAGGGCTTCAGCAGAAGTTGTAATGCTGTTGAGCAGTCTAGGATCAGAAAGTCGTGCCTGGAAGGCACTACAAGATATGGAGTAGCCAATCAGACAGCTATTCTAACTAGAATTAACACAGTAAGCGGCAACCCTGTTATTCTAGAAACTAGAACAAATAGAATAATATCGAATAACAAGATGGGGACATGTTTAATGCCGAAACCGCGTATTTAATAAGAATTTTATACGTTGTTTTTTTAATTCCAAAAATTTTTTTATATTAACCTAATGGCAACCCTATTCAAAATTTATACACAGCTGTTTACAAATATTTATTGTTGTTGTTCTTGTTTTTCAGCGCTTAAATATTGCCGCGATTTA
This sequence comes from Sarcophaga carnaria, assembly GCA_958299815.1. NCBI lineage: Eukaryota > Metazoa > Arthropoda > Insecta > Diptera > Sarcophagidae > Sarcophaga > Sarcophaga carnaria. The sequence goes on from OY283153.1 coordinate 23,607,137, forward strand.
TTGCATTATCAATAAAACTGAATAAATTTTGAGGTTATTGTGGCATGATAACGTTTCACAACAACAAAAACAACAACGACAATAGTAAAAACACACACAATAACAATAAAAATAGCAACATATTATACGTAACTGACCAAAGAAAAAAACTTAGTCGAGAGAGAGAGAGAGAGAGCAAGAGCGAGAGAAATAAAACTCAGCAAACACATACATACATATACATTGTATCGTGTGTACTCATGTTGGTGTAATACAGTGGTGATAAAAATGAAAATTTTATTTTCTTCTCAGATTGTTTGCCATAAGACTGCTGGCTAAGGCAGTTGCCGAAGAAATATTTTTTCATAATACCTTCTGCTCGAGATGTCAAAGCTGGGATTTTTAACCACAGTATCGTTTCTAATAAGTCAATACAACACCCAATACACCCAAACGAGAATCATGCCTATTTTTTCTTCCAACACTGTACATATTACAAACGAATATACCGTTTAACAACAACAGCAATTAAATGGTATTATCGCCCCTGCTATATTTATAGCAAATATTGTATAAAAATCATCGTGTATGTGTACACGTGTACGTTAGTGTATGAATGTAACAGTTTTTGTTTAAAAATTTAAATATTTCTTTGTGAATTTATATTTGTATGTGTATGTGTGTATGTGATTTTGTGGATTTGTTAACAGTTGCATATTTTTCATTTCTCCGTATTTATTTATTTATTTATTTTTAATATACAACATATTTTATGGTTTGTTGTTGTTGTTGTTGCTATTGTAAAAGAGCATTTATTTGTTATTCATGATGTTGAAATTGTTAAATTGTTGTGTTAATTAAAATAAAAACGAATTGTTTTTACACATATTTTTATCAAACACTGGACACTGGCCACCGTCCACTGGGGCCCACCAGCAAATGGTAACAAATTAAACACCATTTATTACACTCGTTAAATGAGTGTGATTTCATTAATAAAAATTTTAGTTTCAAATAATTTTTTACTTTAGAATTAAAGAAAAAATAAATAATAAATATACGAGGCCAGATCAATAAGTCTTTGGGAAACTTTTTGTCTGTTTGTCATGAAGTCAAAAACATAATAAACCGTGATTTCTGAGTTTCTAGAAGTTGCCAAATCGAAAATAAGTGAAACAAATAGAACTGTTGTAAAAAGCGAGTGTTATTACAAGAATTTAGTCGTAATTACAACCTAGCTTGTTACACCACCCATGTTATGTATACTTATTTCATCTACTAGGGGCGAGACGTGCAAAAATAAATTTTGTTTCCATATTTCACTTTGTTGAAGCTGTCTGAGCTAGGGTTTGTACCATGGCTTCTCTTCTAATAAGCCAACACACTACCTACTATATTAAAGCGACTTCACTAAATAAACAGACCCTCTAAATAATCTATCAGGACCTCTGAACCCTTATGCAGTAATAATAACTACAACAAATATCATAAGAATTTCACTCAAGTAAGACTAAATGAAGAAAGTTCCGCTATAATACAACAAACCTTATGTATTTATACATCGATAAGTCAGATGGCAACCCTATCATTCTAGAACTTGTTAAAATGAAAAATTGTGTTAAGAAAATCGAAAGAAAGTAAAGTAAAAGAAAAAGAAAAATAGATGCCAAATAAAAACGTACAAGAGAGCCTTTTTAAAAGTCCTGTGCTCCTTAATGGAACTAGAAAATTAGTTATAAATAATAGATTAGGTTAGGTAAGCTGGCATACGCCCTTAAAGGAAGAGCTGCATCTTAGATCGGCATTTAGACCCATTGTGATACCACAATGAATATTCAAATCGGGGATCAAACATTCCGTAGAGAAAATCATATCGAGTTAAAAATAAATCTTTCTATTGCAACAATCTTTATATTAGAGAGGATGTGAGCAAGTGATGAGAGCATGGAACTGGCACATAAACTCGTCCTCAGGGACACAGCTGCTTTAGCAGTTATTTGCCGGACTGCCTTGGCTTTCGGCATGCCTACCAAAAGGACAATGGTCCGTAGCTATTGTACTATAAATGCGATTTAATGATTAAAGATAGTCGCTCCGTTCCTTATTCATGCATGTCCAGCAGAGTCTAGCATTATTGCACGTACTCTCTAGCTGCTAATGAGTTTGAGGCTCCTGACAAAATGAGCAGACAATTCCCAATTAAACTGAGGCAAACGAGGTACCTATGCCCTGTAACAAGTTGGAGATTGCTAGCTTAACAGCAATGCAATTGCCAACGATATCCTTATGTCCTGGAGCCCATATAAGAGTTACCTTTGCATGAAACGATATTTTCATGAGAAATTTACGGCATTCATCAACTCTAGACGGACATTGAAATTAAAAATAAAATGTTTTGATCGTATTGCTAAATAATAAATTATTTATATAATTGCAATAACAGCTGCTTTACATTTAATTTTTCTATATTTAAAAGCAAATTAAGTTATAAAATAAATTGATACACTGTTTAATTATAATTTATTTAAATGCTTAAGCCCTGGAAATTAATTTTTTTCTCATTTATTTTTTTAATACAATACTCATTAAAAAATCAGTTTTTATGACGAATACTCAACTCTCGTTTTTCCTAAAAGTAGACTATAAAAATGTTTATCTTCCTTTTAACTCGCTCTCTCTCTCTATGTCCTCTGACTCTCTTGCTCTTTTTCAGTGTTTTAATTTTAAAAATATAAAAATTTATTGCTTACTACTCTACTACACATATACTTGTTTGAATTGGTAACAAGCATATCCATAACCATAAATGTATTTGTAAGTCACAATTATGCATGTACATACGTATTGGAAAAAAGAGCATTTAGATTTGCGTATGTGTGTGTATGTAAGTATGTTTGCATTTTGTTTTTGGCTGTTGTTGAGTTATTAAACTGATAATAATGCTGCCAACATTGCAATTAACTGATTGGAAAAAAATTAAAAACAACCACACAACAACAATAAATAAATATATACATGTACACGCATAAACATTATCACATGCACGCACTTGCATGTGTACAAATGAAAACAAAAAGCCTAGCTGCTGTACACAGAAAAATGATATTGTTTTTCAGTATCATTGCACATTTATGTATAACAACAACAACAATCATAACAATCATAACAATAACAACAACCAGTAGTAGCAACCAGCAACATTATACACAATAGATTACAAGCCACACAGGCATAGTTATTTATTCAAACACTCTCAACCAAATACTTTTAATATAAATATCTCAACTCTCTTCTTCGCTCTTCGCATTCTCTTCTCTCATCATTCAGTTCAGAAATATATTAACGGTATGCGGAATAATAATAAAAACAATGTGCATTATGATAAATACAAATGAGGTTTTTCTTTCATATTCCACCGCGTTCTCTTTGTCTCTTGCAGGTCCATTTTTGTATATCTTTCTCTCTCGCTCGCTCGCTCGCTCTAGCTTTGGCATGTTAATGTGTTTTTTTTCGTATTTATAAAAGAGCGTTGCTTGTTTTGGTTTTGTTTTACAGCGAATGTAGGACAGGTGTATGTTGACATGTAGATTTTATGCTTACATACACACACCTACAGCTACACCCTTATGCCCGCTGTATATGCATTAAATGCAATAATAAATGTATGTATATGTGTATGTGTTCGTTAGTGTTTTGCATATTTGGCTGAAGGTTTGTATTGTTTTGTTTTAATTTTGGTTTGCTTTTTTAGCCATCAAGAGAGCGGGACAGCTAGACAGAGCGAATGAGAGAGAATATTTGAATGAGAATATTAATCAACATTTTTATTTAAAGGACACATTAAATAACTACAAAAACAATAACAATAATAGCACATAACCAAAAAAAAAAAAAAGAAAACAAGAATTTTTCTTTCAAAAAATGTATAATCAGGTGAAGGCTATGCATTAAAAATATGTAGTTTTCTAGTATTTATTAAAGGTAAAAAAAATTTAACTGTAAAAAGAGAAAAAATATACACGATGCTCTCAATTAATTTAAGTGTTGAGCTTCTTCATCAATCCCCCTAGTTTTCATATCTACTTTTACTGTTATTTCTTTTATTTTTTTTTATGAAATTATCAGCAGCAATAAGAAATTGTTAACAATTATTTGAACTTAACAACTATCGATTAATTGTCAGGCAATATTAAATCAATGTTTTAGCATTCGATAACTGATACCACCAACATTGAATTTAATTGCGTTTTCATTTCATACAGATTTCGTTGCTTCTGTTTCAGCTGATAACAATGAGGGCACCGTTTTTTTTTTCTTCTAAACTTTGTACTCCCTTTAATAAGTGTAACTTAACAACAACAACAACATTAACTTCACCTTATTTAGCAATCTTTAGTCGCTCACATACATAAATACGTACATTATATTGACCAATTTAAACCTGCAGTTAGGATTACAACTTAGCTTATCACACCACTTATGTTGTTTGTGTTAATTTTATACATGAGTGGCGCAGGGACTACAGTTTTTAGTCGCCACCGAACGACAGATTATGTGCGAAATTTTTCATGGCAATTTTATTAAATCTCACAGTTTTTTTGTTAGAAATCTGTTGAGAGGAAGTCATCGAAGAAATTTTCAAATTTCGTTTTGTTGGAAATGTCTAGCCTGGAATTTTAACCATGGACTCACATCTAATCAGCTAACACACTACCTACTAGACTACGATGATCATTTCAATTTAATTTCGGAACACATTTTCACGTATTTCGTGCATTATCCTGACGACAACTTGACGAATATTGGTTTTCCAATCTCACACGTTAGAGGATTATGCGCATAAACCCAGTTTTTTATTCAGGCTTTTAAAAAAGGCCTGAAAGTATCAAATCAACAGATCTTTTTGGATAGTCAATCGTTTTTGCGTGGCTTATGGCATCGTTTTGATGCAACTACATACCCTTCAGTTCATAATTTTCAATTGCAAGCCTAAAAAACTGATTTATCAAACCATCATAACGCTCTGAGTACACGGTGACGTTTCTTCCAACATCATTTACAAAAAAGACCGCCCAGTATTAGCTCCAGACCATATTAAGCACCAAACACTTGTTTTTTCACAATTACTTCTGTGTCTTTGAGCCTCACATGCGACAATTTCGTTTTCATTGCTGAAGTAAATTTCTTTCGAAAAATCATCATCGAAAGTCTGTTACCCTAGAACTGGGGGCGGGCAAACTTCTTCTCGCAACACACATGCAGCTCTTTGAAGAATTATTTGCTGCACTCAATAAAGAATTATTTTTAAAACCCACATGCATAGCTTTTGAATACGTTTTCAATTACGGTTCGAGAAAAATTTCAAAATTTTCAAATTAGCTTGGCCACCCCTGCCTTATAGCAAAAGTAATACAATGTTCAAGCCATTATTGCCGTATGAGGTGCTAGAGTACTATGGTAATACGAGTTATTGTACTGTGACCAATCTTCAGAGATTATCACTGTAATATCTCCTTCAATTTTGTTACCCTAATGAACTTCAAGATGATCTTCTGTATTAGAAAGGATAATCCACTGCCCAGTACTTGATAAACGCGATGTTCGCTTCTGAAATATATTAGCGTTCCACAGGTTTGAAGTATGTATTCTTATGATTTATTCTGTTCACCACAAAATCTATATATTTAACCCAAAGCTTCCCTAGTCTGAACAACTGTTCCATGATCCTACAGAGTCCGGTCAAAAGGTCAATATCTTAAGGCTACTCTCATGCATAACTTAAATAATAGTCAACTTTAATAGCCTAGCAAAACGTCTCTCCCTACTCCAATAAAAGGTTGTGGCACTATCAGTGGAATAGAACCTCTCCTTCTTACAAGCGGAGTTTAGCAGTTGAATTGCGTACGTCTTACGGTGTCCTCCATGAGTTCCGCATTTTTCACTTTGAGTCCGTATACTACGGAGAGGTCTATTGCTAAAAGAGTTTGTAGTCTCTAAATTTCTTCATTCACTCTTATTACTCAGCCCCATTGAGAAGTATTTTCCATAATTATAGAGTCTACTAGTCTTTGCCCCAGGCCAGACGTCAAAACAAAATACAAAAAATATTTCTTCGGCGACCTTCTTTCAGCAAATTTCTGGCAAAAACTCTGAGAGTGAAATAAAAATGCCATGAAAAGTTTCTCAAAAATCTGTCGTTCGGAGTCTACTTTAAACTGTAGGTCCCACCACTCATGTATAAAATTAACACAAACGACATAAGAGGTGTGAGAAACTAGATCGTAATCCTGACTGAAGGGTTGTAATGACCAATTATTTATGTATGTAGTTTTGTCCAAAGGTCAATGAAGGTATTGATCCAATAACTTTTAAGTTTAGATGTAAAAAGAAATTTTTTTTCTCATTTTTATTCACGAAATAAAGATAAAGCAACAAATTTTACTCAGAAGTAACTTCATAGTTAAAAGAGAAACCAGACTCTTTGAAGTAGGAGCCATCACTATTAAAGATCGCCATCAGAGGTCCTGGATTGGTGCCTAAAAGTAAAATTTAAAAAAAAATATTTTTGAACACAAAATTACGTTTAAAATTAAAATTTCAACGGCTTCACTTACTGATTATTTCCTTTTGATTAATGCTTTTGCCACAGAAATAGCTGGCTCTTTCACCCGAGGGTTCAATAACAGATTGGGGTACCAATAAATAATCCGAAGGATCACTGTTCTGGCTGTAGCAGAACTCATCTGTATCCTCATCTGCTTGGCCATTAGAGCCCATTTGGAAGAAGTTGTTTTGTAAACTATTTTGTTTATTTTTAAGAAAAATGTCACATTAAAAAGAAATTAATTTTTTATTACAAAAAAAAATAAACAAAAACTTACATTAGACTCTTGGTTTCAGTGGTGCGTCTAAAGCAAATGGCATAATTCAAGCCACCTGGGTATATGCCTTTACCTTGATTATAATTGAAAGAGGTAATGGTGCCGTCGTTTTCAGGAAAGTATTGTAGACAGCCGGCGGGAGCCAAAAAGAAACTATCCTTGGCAACCGAACATTCCAATTGAGTCACCTGTATATTCCACTTGGCTACCGGTAAATTCCCACCCAGGCGATTGGCCAAGGCTACCTTTAAGTCTATGCTAGTAACACCAGCACTACGATTAAAAGGCAAATAGATATGCTGAAAGTTTTCAACACCGCACAGTTTGAGTTCACCCGCCTCGAAGTAGTCCTTGTCACAGGCCACATGTTTTAAACCATTTTCCCTTGTAGGCAATGAAGGCTGTGCCAAAGTGTAGAACATTTCAATACGCAATTGGCATACATTCTTGCTGTACGCATTGATTTGGTACACACACTCTCTGGGAGGATTTTTCGGATTTATTAATTGTATATACTTGGAAGAGGTAGCAGCACCACAAGCTGGACTGGCAATCGAAGCCGCATAGGGCGTAGACACTAGAGCCAGAGACAGTAATAGGAAAAACTTCATGGCAGAGCGTGTTTGTTGATAAACCGTGCAAAAGCCAAATGTACTGTCAACAACCAGCATTTCATGGTTTTTATAGGTTTTTCGGTGAACGTAGAAATTAACTTTGTTATCTGACTACATGAGATAACATTGAATTTTTGATACTTTTCGAGTATGCAATAACCCCCCAATAGTTTGCAAAAACTAAGATAAAAGCCTTTAGGGTACTCACAGTCTTTAATTCAGGTTTCTCCTCCTTATTACAGTTTTGTAGAAGTCGTTGTTGGATACTCGCAACCGCTTTTAATGTTAGAGACGGCAGCCTTCTTGGAAAAACCAATTATTTCTCCATACAGCATTATTTCGTACAATCGTCAGCCTCCTTGTTGCTCTTCCAATAATCCCTCTTCCTCTCCAGGATGTTGTTACCATAATGATCTTGCGGCTATCCTCCACTATCCGCAGTGTTTGATTAATTTCATCGCTCTCCTCAAACAATAGCACCACTTTCATTACCTTGGCCACAACAGAGATCATGGATTCTATTTTCATTCAATGTTCGCCAAATCTCGTCTTCCCTTGCTGCATGGACAACACATGATATTGTATTCCACGCAAGCTTTTAGAGTGGAGGAGAGATCTTATGTCCAAACGGGCCACATTCTTAACTCGCTAACTCACCCAACTAAGCTACTTCTTTAGACATGAAGGCAATAGATGGTCAGAGTTCTCTAAACCGCGCCAGTGATCGGTAAGGGACGGGCCAGTTTATCATGTCATAAAGCAATAGGGAACATCTTGGATTTAGATCCCACACGCTTGGCGATTAAGTGCTTCAGAGGCTCCAATTTCTCATCTTAGAAACGTAAAGCTCTAGTATCCAATATGCCCAATCTGTCCTGGTGTGCCAAGGTGTTTCAAGCTCTTTCTGTCAAAGCGAAATTTTTTGGAATGATAGAGACCTGTTGAAGAAAGGTCAGAACGTTATTTTATAGTCCAAAGGTTGCTTGTAGCCCTTTTCATCACTGTCCTGAATAGCGACTTCCACATAAAAATACCAGCAATTCACTAATTGTATTGAAGTGATTGCCTTTATTTTTCACGGAGATGTCGTTAGCGTAACTCATAATTGTTATCTCTTCTGGTTAAATATAATAATAAGGACGCCAACTAGAACAGAGAGGCTGAGAAAATTCCTTAAACGCAGCGTCAATGCAGCCTATGGAGGCCAAAGAAGCCTCACTTGAATTTGAGTTCAGCATGCTGCCAACCCGTTTAACTATTGCCAGATCTGCTCCTCTATTTGATAATGCTGCCCAAGGCATTTATTTTACAATAAATACGCCTTGATGCTACCTTTATAGCAAAACATAAAGCTTTTTAAGATGACTTTCAACATATTTTCCAAAGCAATCAATAAGATTCCTTATAATATTCCTTATAATATTAATAATTAACTAATATTGTTTATAACTTTATAGTAATATTTTAAATATATTAACTATTTTATGTAGAAACTGTAGAAATAAGATTAAAAGAAGCAAATTTTAATTTTTTTTTATTCAAATATAACGTTTGTTTAACTTATGCATTCTTTTAAAACCAAAGCGACCGCTAGAGATACTAAATATGAATTTTAATAACATGAACATTTTTATTCGACATTACCTTTTCAAATAGACTTGGCAGCACATCATCTGTGCTAACATTTTACCGTGATTGCCATTGTTTCTATAAGAAAAAGCAGCATATTCCCATAATAATCACTACCTTTACGACGCCTTTCGAAGGAAAAACTTTTTTTTAAATAGATTTTTTAACAAGTTTTGTACTAAAAAGAATACTAAACATTAATTTATTAGTGAAAAAAGTGTTAATTTAGCATAAAAATATAAATAAAGTGTTTACAATAAGAAAGGAATAACAACGAAAACGAACTTGTAACAAAGAAACCAATTTTTTTTTGTTATTTTTGTCTGAAGAAGAGTGAGAGAAGAGAAAAAATCAACTGAAATAGATAATTGAAAGATAATAAATCTTATTTTGTTTTTCGCTTAATGTTGTAAAAAGAGTGGGAGGCAGTAAACGGTAGTTTTTATTAGAATTCCGACGGCAAGTAAAAAGTAATTCTAACTGGTAATTCCAACTTAAAAAGAAAAAAACCAATAAAGATTTCAAAAATTCTTATAAAGTGTTAATAAGCAACCCTTGTTAAGAGAGGTACTAAAAAACAAAAACAAGTTATTGCTACGCCTTCGTCTATAATATTATACAAACATTCACCACCGCCACCCCTTTGGCAATAAATGATGAAAAAAAAAGAATTTTAAACTTTTAAACCATCAGTAAAGGAGTCAAGCAAGAAAAAAAACCAAATAAGCTCGTATTCCTTTAAGCTTGTTTCGTTTGGAAACAATTAAAAAACCAACCACCCGTTTTCAAGTCAAATTGTATATTTTTTATAAAGAAAAAAGTGAAATAAATAGTAAAGTAAAGCAGGCAACAAAAAAGAAAAACAACAATCAGCTGTAATACTATACACGTTTATATTACAAAATTTATGATTTTCTTACATTCCTGGTCTAGACTCCGGGGTTTCTTTGAAACTGCATTTACAGTTGGTGTTGTTTTGTTTGTTGTTTACTTTTCAAAGCTCCCCCCCTGCATAAAAAACACATACATATTTAGCACTCATGGGGTAATTTTTTCTGTTCCAGTGTAACTTACGTGAGATTTGCATCTGTATACTTGTGTGTTTCCATAAATAAAACATTTATTTATGCTAGTGTGCGAGAGTAGAAGGAAAAAAAATACAAAATTTAATTGCAATTTAAAGATTATTTAAAACGCATTGAAATTAAAAAATACTTGTAAATTTAATTAAAAAATATAAAAACAACAACAACATCAGCAGCAGAACGAGTTTAAGTTAAAAAAATTAAAATTTATTGAACATGTCAGCCGATTCGGATATGGAATATTCCGATAATGATTGCGAATATGAAGATTATTATAATTCAGGTGAGTTTTTTTCGAAATCAATATCTTATTAATTGCACTCTTAACCCTTTCAGATCCAAAATGGTTAGTAGCAATAGAAATAAGATTACATGTTCTGTGATTAATCGTTCGCAAAGTAATGTTATTTGATTACAATAATGTTGGCTGTTATTATTGTTCCGTGGCGGGGGTTTCAAAGGCTTTTACATCTGAGGTCAATATATTATTAATTGCCTTCAGTAGGAAATTAGAAATTTTTGTCGAAGGTAATTGTATTCTGACGATTAAGATCGTAATCTCCAGCACGTAACATGCATATGTATGTACACTAGTAAACCAGAAAGTGAGAATGCGGAACATTGTCATTAAAGCTCTAACTGACATAAATTGAAACATCGATAAGAACTGTGCAATAACATCGTACAAGGCTTCTTAGCTATGTAGCTTTCAATTGATCAGTTTTCCTCAGCTATGTCAGAATGACAAGCCAGAAAATGTCTCTCAGACAACGTAATGTTTTGTTGACTGGACAATCTGCCAATAGAAGACTATCCGGCAATTTTAGATGGTAAGGTATAGCTATCCAAGCGAATACGATCCATCCCAGCACAGTTGGTATCAGGCAGGTTTAAGTATCCTTAACTGCTATCTTAAGGGAATTATTCCATACCGCAAGCAATATAAATGGTCTGTGTAACCTCACACCCCTGTCCTTACACTCTGTGTCTTTCGAAGTTAAAAGAGGTTTGCACTCACTTTTGTTGTTGTTTCAGCTCTGTTATACAATGGGTAATTGAAGGATTTGCTCCACTTCCAATTGATTTCAGCCCCATGCAGGACAGCCGAAACGGTGATGTGTGTCACATGAGCTTTGGTGACGGGCTGACAATGGCTTAAGATACCGGGACCAATCCTCTCTTGATAACAGTTGAGGATACTCCCCAGCCAGATCATATATACGCGAGGCTGGACCTTGTTTTGCTGGGTAATTCAATCTCTCTATACGATAATGTAGGAGGGTATTTATTTACAACCCTGTTGCTTAGGTGATAATTTATATGACTCCCCACTAGTGGAATGCACTGTATAGATCTTATACTTTCTGATTACCATTGGTTTTGGTGTCTGTAAGACTATTTTGGTGGTAAGACTTGGAACTAAAGAAGGGGTACATATCATTGAATATGTATATCCCATCTCAGTGGTGTGTCTATTTCATTTCTTCATGATCAGACGGATGTAATGGCCAAAAATGTTTATAATATGACCACAAACACTGGTGAACTCACACTGTATACTTTTGTAAAGGCTAATATGTGATCAGTCTTGACCCTACAATAACAATTTTCATCTTTTATTTCATTTATTGCTTGTAAAGGTGTGACATTTTATTTTCATTTGTAGGAGTAACAGTTCCGCTCCACACTTCCCTTTTTCGTTCACAACCAAAACATGTTTTTAATTTTTTTTTTCATTTTCCTATAACTCTTACGTCTCCCGTATGAGTTCAATGAATTTGAAATAAAAAAAGAAAAACAAAACAAAAAATAATAAAGAAATCATGACCTCTGTATGTTTGTTTACTTGTTTCATGGGGGTTTCATTAACCTTTAAAAATTTCAAATACAAATAAACCTGCTGCTACACACACCTTAAAACAAAAAAATACACACACACACACACACTTCAAAAAGAAAATAATCTTTAGCATAGGCCAGACCCTACATACGGATAGGCTTATAGACAGACTATAGACTGGTAAATAGAGAAGCGTAAGGGTATAATACGTAATAATAATACGTTAATCAAAAGATACACTCACGAACATCTCAGCGTAAAATAATAGTAAAAAAACAAAATAAAGATGGTTATTGACCCTCTCTGCTGCTGCTGTTTCTTAGTTTAGTAGTAAAATAACCGATTATAACATTCACTATAAAAGATACGACAAGAACGACAATAACAACAACAATATATACAACTTGTAGTGGTTATTGTTGTAGTATGATTATATCATAAAACTGGGTACAAAGAATAAATGAAAATACGTCATCATTGTGTTTTTTTTTGTTTAACATTTTAGCTGGAGTAACAGTTGAGAGTGGAGTTATGATTTCATAGTAAGAAAAAAGCATTCAAAGATTATTCGTATTTATCTGTCTACTTTACTAATGTACAGGGTTCGCCACTGGTAGCGGTATTTATTGAGAATTCTGGAGTTTTTTTCCATAATATTTCATATGGAAACGAGTGGAAACGAGTACTCCCTTCCTACATTTCCTACCTAACCTAAATCCGGTGAATAAATTGGTGAAGAAATAAGCTACATGACTTTTTTCTGTAATAAAACACTTATGTTAGGTTAAGTAGGATGGGTAGGAGAAAGGTGATAGATCTCTGTATCTCTACTTGGAGTCAAATAATGAATTCACTTTGTTATCGATGTAGAACATAGAAAAACTAAAGGTCTGACAAAGAACGTCTGATTTATAGGAACAAATTGAGATCGAGTATAGAGGCAGACAAACAACAGCAATTCGCCCATAATCATTTTCGCTTGTCGTTGTTGTAAATGATCCACTTTTCTAACATAGGCACCACCCGGACAACAGTCTTCGATTCTCCGATGAATACTTAATTCGTGAGCTTTTTGAGTCAACTCATGTAGAATTCATGCATCAAACTTAGTTCGTAGTTGCCTTTCGCATTCATTATGCTTTGTAACTGAGAATATATGATGGCGATTGTGAGTGATTGACTAATTGAACCTCGAATCAAAAATATATTCTAATTAACCTACTAAAGGCTTAATTGAAATCCTTTGTGTGGATTCCTTTGCCTTTGTAATGCTTTTTATTCTGAAGAAGCTTTAAAACCTTCTAATACCGACTGATGTCAAATTGACTAATTCATCAAAAAAGTCCCTGCTTACAAAATTTGCTCTATTTGTTGACCGAGCAGAGCTATGGTGAAATCTTTGGGTGTTAATTTCATTGTCTTCCACTTCACTGCAGCTGCTGTGAAGATGTTGTGATAGGGAATATGACCTTAACCTATATGAATGTTGGTCAAAGCAAATAAACTCTTTTGATCTGTTATAGCACAAGGGGTTGTCTAACTCATGACGGCTTTTCCCACGGTACAAAGTGCTCAATCAATTTTAACTACATTGAATCGAATGGTTTACCCTTCATCTGATCGCTGTTTGTTTTTAGAAACTTGGTATCTGCTTTAGCAAGCCTACGTGTCATAGATTACTGTTATTTGCCACGAGCCCCGTTTCGTCATATTATTTGTTTGCTAATGGCATGTAGCAATAGTTAAAGTGTTTGATTTAAAAGCTAAGAATTCTAGTTTTGAATGCAATACAGAAGATCCCGAAGCCCCCAGTGAGGACAGGAGCAGCAACGCATATTGCATATCACAGCCATCCCTCAGCCCAAAGAGCTAGGAATCTCAACAATACAACAATTCAGTACATTTTCACACAGAAGATTGTTTCTAGACAGTGTCATTTGGCAACCCTGTCATCTTAGGTACCATGATGTGGAGACGTGGTGGGTAACAAAAAAGCTGACAAACTTATAAATTCCTTTGCAGATGGGCAAACAAGTAATTTCACTCAAACACTACATATTAGCAAAGGAGAGATGCCATAATTAACACACTTGTATTGGGACCAGACATATTTGGCGCGATATGAATATCCTAACTTCCTAACTTAGGAAATGCAAAGTAGTTATAACGGGACACTTACAGCACACACCTGTAGTATGGGAATGTCTTATAACAACTTCTGCAGAAGCTGTAATGACATGAGAGAAGAGGAAGATCTTCAATGTCGTCCACTGGCGCCTGGTGACCTAAGATAAAAGAATCTTGGGAGCCCACAATTTATTACAGAACATGTCTTGTCAAAGATAATTTAAATTCACTGTTGGGATGGTAGAGAAATGCCAGCCAGGAGTTGTAATTGAATGTCCGAATATTTAGCTGCAGTGGGTATTGCAACAGAAGCTTTTAGGACCCAATTAGGGTATGCATTTTAAGGCGACTGCCAAATTAATCTTATTTAAACCCAATTCAATAAGCAATATGCCTTCGGAGCCTTATAATACTATAATAGACTGAAATTTTGAAGAGAAAAGTGTGTGCTGCAACAGCTTGATATTAAAGATAACACAACGAACGCTTACCCCTGTAGTTTACGATCGTAACTCGTACCTATTTTTTTTATTTTTTGTGTTTAAATTCTTTGATCGGAATTAAATTCATTTTCATTGCAGAGTTTTTTCTTTCGGTTTTATTTGTTTTTGTTTTATAATTAATGGAACATATTTCGTAGACGTTTTTACTATACTACAAGCAAAATCGATGTGTAAACAAAAACAAAACCTTATCCTTCAAAGCAATTTCATTGCAACTTCCTTTAAAACAAACAGAAAAAAACGAAGAAATACATTAAAAAGCCAACAAAACCATGAAACCAGTCGAAAAGGAAGGTGATAACGTAGAAAATCCATACTGAAGAAAACAAAACCACTCCGCCTGAACTTGAAAAAGTAAAAATACAAACACTTGAAGCACGTCTTCGGTATGTTTGTCGCTCGTTCATTCATGGCTGCATATTGTAAGTACTTGTTGTGTATGAGTTTCTTGCTTTCTTAAAATCTTGGTATAACTTTACTTACTTATGTATGTATTTCAGGCAAGTCATGTTAGTTAGCTACGTTATACAATGTTGCAACCAACTGTAGGCGGATGTATTGGGGTTTTTTGTACTGCCAACCACTTTATTGTGGTTATTAACCGAATAATTATGGAATTCATTCAAATTGTTGCAGGCAGTTTAAGCATTTCTTTCCCCTAAGCCCTACTTTTTTTTAAATAAATGATGATCATCAGTTTTCTTTTTATTGGTGTTAACGATGGACACAAGTATTTTTAAGTAAACTAAATAAGCATGTTATGTAGGGCAAATGGAATCTTTGCAACAGCTTTTATGCAGGTTCCCTGCACTTCAGAATAGACGACATCGGTTTTTGTGTGTGACAGAACGTTTGAAGATCTGGGCATGTTAGAGACTATGCCATTATGGGAACTGACCGGTTTCATCCGAAGCTCGGGGTGGTTCAAACCCGCCATTAACGGACAAGGTTGCTTACCTGACACTGGTTGACACAATTGCCTGTAAACGGCAAGCTTCCCGCTGGCCTAACCTAAATAAGCATTTTAGTATTGTATTGTCGAATGCTGTCGACTCCATTTACAATGCTTTAAACTTGTTTTGGTTTACACATGAATTAAACTTATAGCTGGCTAAAGACTGATTCGATGCAGTACAAAGACTCTTATGGAGTCTTTACAATCAAGAGTCACACGTGATTTACACCAGACCCGATCTTATGAGTCTCAGAGTCGCTGAACTACCATCGGAAATCACGTAAGAATTCCTACTAAAAGAGAAAAGATCAGCCATGACCAGCGTATCAGTGTTTTCAAAACAATCTCTGGCTGAAAAACGCTGTAGTGAGGCTCCACTTCGAGATGCTTACAAAAAGCTGCAGCACCAGTGCTCCCATCTAGTTTCAGCGGTGTGGTACTACGCCTGCTCTTTTTTAATTCCGGCATGGAACTCAAGCATGTCCAGTTTTTTTTCTGCTATCTGGGAAGCATCATTTGGAACCTACAAAAAGTGTTGCAATCACCTGAAATCCGCTTTTATTTTTATTTAAGCTACTAATCGATTTTCTTTCCATTAATCCTCTTGGATGCATATATTGATGCTTTAACAGGGCTCTCCTTCTTAACATTTCGTTGCTGCTATTTAGAGGTTTAGGTCTTCGCTGTATCCTAGCTCTTGCAATAAGAAGGATCTCCAGGTGTTATTTGGTTGGCTTTGATTTCTTGAGCTTTCAGGATTCACCTCTAACGTTATCCTTGTGATGATTTCAAGCAGGTATTTATGAATTGCACTTCACGAAATATAATACTTCTCAATTAAGACAAGTACAGTACCCGGAGGTCGAATTGACCCATTGTACAACGTCTTAGTTTCTCACACCACTTATGTTGTGTGTGTTAATTTTTATACATGAGTGGTGGGACCTACATTTTAAAGTCGACTCAGAACGACAGATTTTTGAGAAAAAATTTTCATGGCAAATTTATTTACTCAGAGTTTTTGCCAGAAATCTGGTCAGAGGAAGTCGCCGAAGAAATACTTTTTGTATTTTGTCTTGATGTCTGGCCTGGGGCTCCATCCCTGGCTTTACGTTTAATAAGCCAACACACTACCTACTAGACTACGGCGACTTCAAAAAAGGAGACCTCTAGCATAGCGAAATTCCATAGAGAAAATCCAACTGTATCGACCATGAACCATATATACCAGAAGGCAATTGATGGAAACTGTCAAGATAGCACAAGATGATGTGGATCTTTCTGCACATGATGGAATTTACTGCAGTTCGATGATTGCGAAACTGGAACTTATTAATTTGAGTCATAAAAACTATTACAGAAAATTTGCGTGAATGTGTGTATTACTTATAAATATTTCATATTTAAACCAACGGCCTGCGAAATTAGTCCACTTATTACGTGACTAGAAAATCATTAAGTTGGTCACGTTGCCTTTTCCTATTTTCTTCCCATCTATGACGTATTTGGTTGGGTATGGAAGTGATTCTTTTCAAATAACATTGGTTTTACTTAACGTTTCTTGTTGCGTAGTTAGTTAACGATTTATTTTTATTTCTTTTATTTTTCTACTTCCTCCTCTTGCCGTATTAAAAATAAAAAGCGATTTTGTTTACCTTTTCATTTGTTATTGTTATTGTTTAACTGTCTCTCTTTGTACGAATACCTTTAATACCTTTTATTTAATTTGATTTTTTTTGTTTTTTTTTTTATTTTCTTCCCTTTCTATTTGAATTGTATTTTTTCTTTTCATCTATTGCTGGCTGGATTTTCAAGCCTTTTGATAACCTTTTCCTATTCTTGTCTGTCTCTGGCTGGTTTGCATGCGATGTAAACTGTTGTTATGAATTGTTTTTCATTCTTTTTTCTTTTTTTAATCGTAGTCAGATTTATGTTATTTTTGTTATTGTAATTCAATCTACTTATTTAATATTCAATTATCATTAAATCAATAGTAATGACTGACGTTGTCTTCTTTTTTTCTTTTTGTTAAACATGATTTACAATCGTAATATTTATTATATTGCGATACATAGTTTCTTACTTCTTTTGTTAGGTATTTTATATGTTTACATTTTTCATATACAAACGTATGGAAAATCTCATGATATTTACAATCTTAATATACATATAATATACATGGGCTCTTTGTCCGGTCCTACCGGTTCACACGAATGGCTACATTGTATGGTAGCAAGTTCAGAAGACAGTGTGCTCGATGAAGGAGGCTGGCACTGGGTATGTAGTTTGCTTTGGGGATGACATGAAGCTGTCTAATAGGCTCACTGATGAGTGCAGTGGTGTTTGTGGTCACCAATGCAGCACAGCTAGTTTATGAATAGATTCCGACTCGACTACTGTGTTTATACAGTTGATTAGTCAATCTGATTGGGCACTATTTTATCATGAGATTGTTTTCAGTTTGTAGAACGAACCTCACGAATACCCCTGACAAGTACAAGAGCATACTGTGTTCGGGTCTTTGGCATTGTGCTGTTTGGAGGGAGGGAGACTGCGAATGAATTGGGACTTAATTTAGCTCGAGATTGGTTTCGGTTTGTAGAACTAACCTCACATATATCCTGGACACGTACAAGAACGTACTGTATTGGAGTCTTTGGCATTGTAATGTTTAGACAGCCTGGGACACTTTTTTGTGTTGATCAACTAGGTGATCAGACGGAGAAAATGGAAATTGCACAATCTCTAGGCTACTATAACCCAGATTTCATCGTTGCAGAACTGAATTGAAACTAAATCTGGGAAAAGAAGGACTAGTACTAGTATCCTTTCCTTTTGTAATGTTGGATACTGCGTCTCAGAGTTGCCCCAATAACAGAAGAAGGGCATTAAACAAATTGTATTCGTTCCAGCAAGGGAAAAGAAGTGAAGTTAATGAAAATGGATAAAGAGAGTAAGAGAAAAGAACAGAAAACAAAACAGAGGGATCATCTGCACAAGGATGCCAGCGTAATCCCGTTGTAAAACTCAGGAAGAGTTTAATTATCGCGCATCTGAATATGCCAGGATAATAAATCTTCTTCTTTAGAGAGTCACATGCCCATCAGCTACTTGGCATCACATTCACTACGAATGGAACACAGTCACTAGTTTAACATTGGGCTTGTTGAGTGCCGGTAACGATCTTTATCCACTGTTGCATCCTTAGGAACTGAATTTTAGAGAATTAGGACCGATAACCATATCTTTATTCAAGTGAGGATCCAATCTAGCAAGTGTACCATCCTATGTATGGAGAACTTAACACTAAATGGTCAATCTAATACCCTTTGAAGCAGGTCATAATTGAATTCCATTGCTCAGTAGCTATTCGTTTACTCTTTGCCTTTTTTTAATATTCTTATCGCTTTATTTCTCTATTTTTTATTTCCGCAGGCGAAGATTGTGATGTTGAACGCTTAGATCCGAAAAAAACTGATCCCGAATATTTCGAATTCGAATGCCTAACAGTTGAGGAGGTTGAAAAGCTACTGAATGAATCAGTAGAGAAGCTCAATACAATACTGCAGATAACACCTTCACTGGCGAAAGTTCTGCTGCTCGAACATCAATGGGTGAATCAGGTGGTAGTGGATAAATATCGGCAAAATGCTAATTCTTTACTCGTAGAGACACGCATAAAACCGCCTTGTAATAATGCAGATCCCTCATTGGAAACGGAAAATGTGCCCTCAACAAGTGCACAAGCAGCTATTAGCGGGATGACACCAATAGGTACTTTAAGTACATACAGTAAGTCACCCACGGTGACGCCGTCGGCAAGTAGTAGTGGGTTGTTGATAGGCACACTAACACCCCAACAGTATCGTAGTCAAATGTGTCCGGTGTGTGCTACAGTGCAGCTAGGTGATAAATTTTATAGTTTATCGTGTGCTCATTCATTTTGTAAAGACTGTTGGTCCATGTACTTCGAAACACAAATCTTTCAGGTGAGTTCACATGCTTTACTACAACTCTTCTGCAATGGTTACCATAATTTGTATCATTTTTACAGGGAATTTCTACTCAAATTGGTTGTATGGCTCAAATGTGTAATGTTCGTGTGCCCGAGGATTTAGTTTTGACTTTGGTGACACGTGCCGTAATGCGCGAAAAATACCAACAGTTCGCTTTCAAAGACTATGTGAAATCACATCCTGAATTACGCTTTTGCCCTGGTCCTAATTGTCAAATTATTGTGCGCTCACGCGAAATAGCACCCAAACGTGTTGTCTGTACTTCCTGCACTACAAGTTTTTGCTTCAAATGCGGCATGGACTATCATGCTCCCACAGATTGTCAAATTATCAAGAAATGGTTGACCAAATGTGCCGATGATAGTGAAACGGCCAATTATATTAGCGCCAATACCAAAGACTGTCCCAAATGTCACATCTGTATTGAGAAGAACGGCGGCTGCAATCATATGCAATGTTTCAATTGTAAATACGATTTCTGTTGGATGTGTTTGGGCGATTGGAAAACACACGGTTCCGAATACTATGAGTGTTCGCGCTACAAAGATAATCCGAATATTGCCAATGAATCAGTGCATGTACAGGCTAGAGAGGCTCTGAAAAAATATTTACATTACTACGAGCGTTGGGAGAATCATTCAAAGTCTTTGCAATTGGAGCAGCAAACTTTGGATCGTTTGCGTACACGTATTAATGATAAAGTTATGAAGGGTCGTGGCACCTGGATCGATTGGCAATACCTCTTCAATGCAGCTTCACTGTTGGCCAAATGTCGCTATACTCTACAGTACACTTATCCGTATGCATACTTTATGGAAAGTGGTTCACGTAAAGATCTCTTTGAATATCAGCAGGTAAGTGATATACTATAAGGTGTAGTAAAAAGTAATCCACTATTTAGGCCTGAAATAAGCCTCCAAAAAAGAAGACAAAGGAATAGTAACGTGTTGTTTGACAATTTGTTGCTTTTGTTAGTGTCTTAAAACAACTGTTACAGCTCTTATGGCCAGAAATTTTTGAAAATTGATTTCTACATGCTTCGGTTGAGTGGAATATGCATCACCGAGATTATTCCACCTATAAAGGTACAAATGAAAGAAATAAAAAAGCGGAAGAATCCGAACCATCAGCAGTTTCTGGAAAAATTAATTTCTTACTCAAGAATTTATCGAAGAAATGATTGTTAATGTTCCCTACTAAAACCAGATTCCCTTACCGGTGCAAATACCAATAAAAAATACTCTTTTCTGTTCGATCACTTTGGTAGGGTGGTAATTCACGCGGTGAACTTGTTGAGGGTATGATAATAAATTTTTCGAAAAAGGGTGACCCTACAAATCTTATTAACTGGCGGCATATTATTCTGCTTTTTATTACTCAGATCCTTTCCAAAAAAGATCCTTTCTGAAAAAGTTACGCCACTATTGAGAGCGTAACAGGCTGGATTCAGATGCTAAAAATCTGGGGAATGGAATCTCAATCAGACGTAGCACACCTCCCAGACTTAGTTATGGCAAGCTGCAAAGCAGACCGGCAGAAAAGGAGATTGGAGGGCGACAAGGATGTGTTCTGCCAACCTTGCTATTTAATATAGTTATGGACACACTCTTTGCGAAAGATCTCGGAAGGGGAATAGGATAGAGACTTCAAAACTCTACTGAATAGATACAATTTGCAACAAAATAATGTAACGATTAATAGACAAAGCGGCGGTTTAAAGACAAATCACAGCCGAGATAAAAGTTGCACAAAGAGTTGTAAAGAAGTGAAGGCGTTAGTATAAAACAGAGATGTAAAGAATATTTGTAGAGATTTTACGCTTCTTTTAATATCAATTGAATCTTGAATTGAATAATTATTATTGTTGAGATACCTTATTATTGATTTAGATAGTTCCCGGAGCTTTCTTAAGACCTCTCTTGGGTGTTTCTCATCCCTCTTGTCTCTAAAATCTTAGATTCTTTATTTCTTTTATTTTATTTAAGGCACAACTTGAGGCTGAAATTGAAAATTTATCTTGGAAAATAGAACGAGCCGAAACCACTGATCTGGGCGATTTGGAAAATCAAATGGATATTGCTGAAAAACGGCGCACTACTTTGCTCAAAGACTTTTTCCCTATCGAGGGATAAATTATTTTAATTATTAACAATTTAACTTATTAATTAATTTAATTAAATAATAATGATAATAATACTAGAAGAGTATTAAGTAAAGAGGAAATTAAAAATAAAAAAAAAAACATAAAAACAAATATTTTAAAGAAACTAAATTTTGTTTAGTATTTGCCAATTGCTGCTATTAAAACTAAATACATAATATTATTACAACTAAAGTAGTTAAATATTAAAACTAAAATAAAAGGAAAGAAGAAAAACAAATCATACTAATTAATAAAAATTTTTTGCAATATACAATTTAAAATCTATAAATAAATAAATAAATAAATAAATAATCATAATATAAATTCAAATAATAATTATAAAAAAAAACTAAACTCATACATACAAATCTTTTATAACAACAATAACAACAACGCTCTCTCTCTATCCCTTTCTATATACATACATATAGATATAGTTATAGTTATATAAATCAAGCATATATTCCCTTATAAAATAAAATTAAAAAAGAAACCTTTTTGCAATATAAACACAATGTGCTTATAAATGTTTTATTTTTTATTATTATTGATCTAGGCAAACAAAATATAAAAAGAAAAAATTATTTAATAACTAAGTTTTATTTATGCTATAATGATGATTACAATATTATATTACAATATGTATTAACAAATTGTAGTTAAGTTTTAACAAAATAATCTAACAATACTTGTATATTTTTAAGTATGTATGTTTTAAATGTACGAACAAAGAAAAAGAAAATATTTTAAGAAAAGAGGTTCAGCATCAAATTCATAAATTTATTCACTCCGTACTTATCGACTTTCTCTTACTTAATTTTCTCCTTGAAATTGCTTTTCGAACAGAAATTTTTTAAAAACTAATAATTTTAATGGTGAAAATTAATTAAAAAATAATAAAATAAAAAATAATTTAATAATTATTTTAAAAACTAAAATAAAAAGAATTTAAATTTTCTTTTACCAATATTTTTTGAAAATGATTTTAATTTGAAACATTTTTATATTCAAATTTAAAAAAAAAATTTTAAATATTTTCCAAAAGTTTTATTTAAAAAATAAAAAAATGAAATATTTTTCTATAAATTCATAATAAAAAAAACGTTATTTAAAAATGTTTATTAAAATTTTAAACTAAAATTAAGATATTTTTTTTTTTATAAAAATGATTTCAAATTTTTAATTTGCAAAAAAATATAAAAACATTAATTTTATTACTTGACATTTTTTTTAATTTATATTTCTTTCTTTTCCAATTTTATATTTTTTTAATTTTTTTTTTTTATAAAAAAACCAACTTTTTTAACTTTAAATTTTTTAAATTTATATTTCTTTTATATTTTTTTAAAATTTTTTTTTTTTAAATTAACTTTTTTAACTTTAAATTTTTTTAAATTTATGTTACTTTTCCAATTTTATATTTTTTTAAAATTATATTTTTTTATAAAAAAATAACTTTTAAAACTTTATTTTTTTTAATTTATATTTCGTTCTTTTCCAATTTTATATATTTTTTATTTTTTTAACATTTTCCAAAAAACTTCATTTAATTTGAACTAAAATTTCTATATTTTTTTATAAATGTTTTCTAAACATGCATACAAATTTTATTTAAAATATTATTCCTAAAACTTAAAAATAATTTCCAAATAATTTAAAAAATACCCATACATATTCCTTTAAAAAAATTATCTAAAATTTTGAAATAAAAAATTAACAATATTAATTTTATAAAATTTAAAAAATTAAAATTTTTATTTAAAAAAAATAACATTAATTTTTTTATTTTAAAAATCCTTTTTTTAATTTCTTATTTTTTTATGTTTTTTAACATTTTCTAAAAATTTTGTATAATAAAATCATTATTAAAATTTTCTTATTACTTTATTCAAATTTTAAATAAAATTTGATATATTTTTATAAATGTTTTCTAACCAATTCAGTAAAATGCAGCATAAAAAATCGTTAATATAAACTATATTAGAAAAAATTGCAACTATTTTTTAAAAGTACTTCCAGATCCGCAATTAAAATATCTTTCTCTTAATATCTCTCTTTTAGAAATTAAAAAAAAATAACACTAAAATTCAAATTATTGATTATATTGTTAATATTGTTAATATAACAAATAAAAAAATTAAAAATTTTATTTTGAAAACAAACCAATTTAGATACGCATTTAGAACAATTTTCTTATAATTCATTTAAAAACATTAATTTTTTTACTTTATATTTTTTTTAATTTAATATTTTTTTCTTTTCAAATTTTATATATTTTTTTAAATTTTATTTTGAAAACAAACCCAATTTAGATACACATTTAAAACAATTTTCTTACAATTCATTTAAAAACATTAATTTTTGTTTACTTTCCATTTGTTTAAATTAAAAATTTTTTATTTTCAAATTTTATATTTTTTTAAACCTTTTTTTTAAATTTTATTTTAAAACGAAACCAATTTATATACATATATATATAATATATATATTATAACAATTCATTAAAATCATTAATTTGTGTCTATTATACAGTTTTCTAAATTTAAAATTCTTTCTTTTCAAATTTTATATATTTTTTTAATCTTTTTTAAAGGTTTTATTTTGAAAACAAACCCAATTTACATTTATGTATAACAATTTTATTACAACTTTATTTTCATTTATATTTCATTTACATACATAATTGGTCATTACAACCCTTATACTTAACTTAATCTTACTTAAATGGGCATTACAACCCTTCAGTCAGGATTACAACCTAGCTTCTCAGAATCATTTTCAAAAAAATTGGTAAAAAAAATTTAATTTCAAAAACAAACAATTTCTAAATTAATTTATAAACATTTGCAAATTTAATTCGGAAATAAGTATTTATTCTCTGTTAAGAAAAATTAAAAATTTTATTATAAAAAATATAACATTTTGATATTTTTTTAGAAACAATTTCTAAAGTAACAGAAAAATTCGAAATTAAAAAGAAATTAAAAATTTTAATTAAAAAAATATAATTTTTGTCATATATTTTTATAAACAATTTCTAAAACTCCAGAAAAATTCGAAATTAAAAAGGAATTGTATTAACTATTCTACAATAATTCGTTTATAAACATTTTCCAAAAATACGAAATTAAAAAATCGTTAAACTATCTTAGTAAACGTTTTAGAAATATTAAAAAAAACCATTGTATATCACCTCCATTTAAACTGATCTCATATAATATTTTTTATGTTTTAATTATTTAAAAGAAGTTCAAAACTCTAACGCGGTATTAAACAGAAACCTGTAATAACTATTACTATTCGAAAAAAAAGTAAAGCAATTTCGAAATATACTTAAAAATTTGGCAGCTTCAAGTTACATTATGTTATAAAAATCATTGCTGAGCTTTTATTCTTTTAATTTTTTCTTCTAATTCTTTATAAATGGTGTGTATTAATATTTTTTACAAAAATAGAATAAAAAGTATCGTATAAATAATTAAATACTAACACTTATTTAGTAACAAATTTGTAAACAAAACAAATCAAGAAAAAAAAGAAAACAACATAATTTTTAATTGTAATTATAATAATAAATTATAATAAATTATTGTCAGTTTATTAAGATTTTATAACATTACATGTACATTAATTAGGTTTTCTTTTATTTGAATACCTGCTTTTTCTCTTTATTAACAAAATTTATATTAATTTGTTTTAATTTTTATCGTTAAAATTTTTGATAATGTTTTAAGGCAATATTGCTTGGTCTGGAAATGAATATTGTTTCAAACAAACTCATTTAAATAGTTTTATTACAAAATTAAATTCAAAAATAAAAACAAAAGAATTTTTCTTTTAATAAACCAAATAAAAAAGTGCTAAAAAGCAGATCCAGTAATTCCATTACCTTGTTAAAATTATTTTAAAATTGTTTTTTTTTATTATTCAACAATTTTGCAAAAAAAAATTCATAAAAATCGAAGTTCAACTTGTTCTGTTCCTTATTTTTAAAATTTTATAAAATAATTGGCTTTTATAATAAGTTTCTTTTTTATATACGATTTATAAAAAATAAAAAAATATTTAAAAATTAAAAAGAAAAAAATATTCTTCCTATTCTGTCTAATTGGAATAGTTTTCCATGTGAAATAAATCGAAACAACCTCGGTTATGTATGTATTGGCTGAATACAGAATAGGTTGTTTCTTTTTTAAGCATTCATAAAATAAATGTGATTAAATAAACTTAAAAAAAAATACAAACAAAAATATATAAAATAAAATTATAACTTTTTAAAATTCACATCGAAACTGTTGTTATACATTTAAATGAGCCTAGTAAGCGTTTTAAGAAACATTTGGTACTTCGTTTAAAGCAATTATATTTCTTAAATTTAATTAATTTTAACTAAAATTGCATTAAATTATTTTAATTCTAATTTTGATGTCAGTATGCAACTCTTACTGCAATCTGGTTGAACTCTATGACCTGCGAACCTAAGCAGTTCCATGTTCACATTTTCTAGCATGTCCTTGAAACCTGTTCCTCAGTAACTATTGATTAAAAAGACTCATATAACTATCTGAACAGATGTTTAAATTCCATTACTCTATCCTAAATAGTGGAACGCGGAGCCAGATGGTGGATATCAGGAACTTGCATAGACCGCCGGATAATTGCAGTGCTTTCAGGCGGAAGTTATGGGTATACTCCTGGTGATTAATATCGTAGCTGGATATATCCTGAATTATACTCAGAAGTCCAGGCTACCGTAACCTCCCTTTTAAACATCACGTCAAATGTGTCTCCATTATTTAGGACTTACGTACCTAGCAACCAGTACCAGTGAAATCAGTACCAGGCTAGTAGGCAGTGTGTTGGCTTAGTAGGCGCAAGAGCACTGTGCAAACCCACCCAGGTCACACATCAAAATGAAAATATGAAAATATTTCTTCGGCAACTTTCTCTCAGCAGATTTCTGGCAAAAACTCTAAGAGTGAATAAAACTCTCATAAAAAGTTTTTCAAAATAACTGCTGCCACTCATGTATAAAATTAACGCACACAACATAAGTGGTGTGAGAAGTTAGGTTGTAATCCTGACAGAATTTTGTATGTATGTTTTTTATGTACCTAGTAACTGTATTGCCGGATTGGAAACTCCATAAAAGCACCCTTGGCCACGATTAGACTGGAAATTACAACACTTCCTAGGTAAAAAAGATTATAAACTGGTCAACTGAGCCTTTTGACACTTAACACCCAGATAGCAACAGGCAGCTCTATGGACTCTGTTCTCACACTAGTGGGCTATGCATTCTCTCACACGATTTTTGCTAAGTGGTAACTCGTAGAAGGAAGAAGACAACATCTGTCAGTTGCCCAGTGCGGTAATACTGGGAACCCCATACTTGACAACCATGCTGAAACTTTCTGAATTTAGTATTCTCGTTAAACCTGCTCTTATACGTATAAAGCACATCCAACTTAATCTTTTTAAGCCACAATTTAATGTCGAATTTCTCTTATTTTAAATCACTTGCATTCCCATATACACATTTCAACATATGCCCAATCCTACAGTGCCTAGTAATTCTATCAGTTAGAAGCCTAATCGAATCTCCCAAGGAAGATATGAGAAACTTAGGATCACCTTTTCTGCTGTAGCTTCGTGTAACTCGAAATTAAGAAAACATTTCTAGGTAGAAACATCCTTGATAAACTGCCAGTTCTAACGACGATTGAAAATAATAAGAAAATTAATGTAAAAAACTATTTTGTTTTAATATTTTATATTTTATTCTTAAATTACTTATGTAATGAACATTATTTCTATTATTATATTTATTCAATAATTTTTCTTTATATATATATATATTTCCTTTTATTATTATTATTTTTATGTATAAGAATTCTTTTTTAATTATTTTATAATTTAAAAATTATTTGAACTAAAACAAAAAAGTGAAATAATTTTATTATTATTTAGACGACGACAATGAATATTTTCTTATTTTCTTTGTCACATTTTCAATTGACGTCACACTTTGGCTTGGCTCCCAAACCTAATTCCATATGTAATATACATACTTACGTATGTATGTAGTATATAGCAAATGTTTTGTTGTATGTAAATAATTATATGTATAGCACGTGTATATATATATTTACCATTTGAATAAGGATCAATTAAATCAAATCTTTGTATTTTAATGGTGTTTGTTTTTTCTTTCTTTTTTCCTTTTTGTTTTCTTTCGTTTGTTACAAACTTTTTATCGACTGGTTTCAATAATTATTTCATGGGTATCCAATTGTGAGACACTAAACTTTAAGGGTGCATAACTGCCAAAATGACCACCGGTTACTGGATTGCCCTCATGCGTTATAACATGCTCTTCGGCATGATCGTCAACATCTTCGACTACAACTTCGTGTAGTTGCTGTTCGGGATTGTATTTCTGCTCTAAGGATTGGGCATTGTCGTTGCATTCACTTTCGTGCATTTCAAAGTCGGTGAAATTATTAAATACCGAACGACAAACAGCACATTCAAAGCCACTTTCGTTGACAAATTGAGAAAATTATGAAAGAATATACCAAAAAAATAAAGATAAGATACATGTTAGTTTGGTTATAGCACACTTAAATCTATTTGTATGTAAGTATATTAAAACTAAAATCTGTAAATCGTAAACTAATATACACAATACCCTAATGGACTAGGATTATATGCAGCAAAATATCCTATATATCTTATCAACGGTCTGTGATATTATTTCCCAATATTTTCAAATCGTTAAATAGACCTCCATGCGAAGACCAAAAGCGGCTCATTGTGGTTAACTTCAATACCAAAAATTAACTAGGAAAAGAGGCAGTCATAACGATATGGGTGTTATCTAAAGGAACGAAGAGAAGAAAGAAAAATAAAGATAAAGGAAGGGAGCCATCTAATATAGGGAATCCTAGTGGCTAACTCACTGAAAAAATTGCGGCTAAGTATACAAAATCCTAGCAGAGGCTAACTCACTGAAAAAGTCGCAGCTAAGAATACAAAGTCTACGTCTCTATGCCAAGGTTAGAGACAAAGAATTCCAACTCCACCTTATTTACTATAAGGTCTCTTATTAAGCGTTTCCTATCTTTAAATTGAAATAAAACAAAAATTTTATATTCGTTTGAAAGACTTACGGAGAACATCATGTGTGGAATATAAAATCATTCAAATGTCCGCCATAATTTCTCTGCGTCGAACGCATCCGAAACATTCTATTTTTCATCAATCTGTCGCATAAATCAGGTTGAGTTTGACCAATGGCATGGATTATATTAACATACACCCTTAAAGAAAACCCATAAGAAAAAGTCTAACGAGATCAAATCACATGATATCGGTGGTCAAATCAAATCACTTCCACAAGGGATTACCATGACCTCAAATCACTCCTGCAGAATATTCAATGTTACATGAGCTGTGTAATACGTAGTGCTGTCCTGTTGAAACCACATACAGTTGGTGTTCAGATCACTCAATACAGGCCAAAAGATGTTAGCAATCACCAGCATATGTATTGTGCTCGCCTATTGACAGTGATGGCCCGGCCAATGTCGTTCTCAAAGAAATATGGATCGTTGCAATCTCAAAATCCACACCGAAGAGTGACTTTTTTGTATTCCAAAGGAATTGGTATCGTCCCAAATTTCCTCCCCTCAAGGGAGGAAAGTATAAAATAAGCGAAGAAATTTTATGCTTGGAACCCTGACAATAAGCGGATGTCAATAACACTCGCCAAATAGTAAGTTAACATCATTCCTTTTTCTCATATACTTCACAAATACGTCATTTCTATCTAATTTCGCAAACCATGCCCCAAAATTAATGCCCCTTTTTGTACTACGATATAAATAATAACAATTTGTAGTATAAACTTACACCGGTTGTTCATCGGCCATTTCTAGACTTTGTTTAGCAATAGCCTGAGCCTCCGCAACAATTGCCTTCATATCCATTTCTATGCCATCCTTCGCATGGGATTGCAAGTGTTTCTTAAAATTGCCCAGCTGTATGAATGACTTCTGACAGATTTTACACGTGTAGGGCTTAGTATTTAAATGGCCCATTATATGTTTTTTAAGGTTAACACGCTGGGAGAAATAGCGGCCACAACGTTTACAACGGAATGGTTTCTCTCCTGTGTGCGTCAGTTGATGGCGCTGCATGTTGGACTGTTGGGTAAACGATTTGGTACAGAAGGTACACTGATACGGTCGTTCGCCATTGTGTACCGAATAGTGTCGATTTAAATTAACCGATTGGGCAAAAGCCTTGCCACAGATGCGACACACGAAGGGTCGTACATCATTATGGACTTTTATATGTCTTTCCAGATTGCCACTATTACAGAAATATTTCGAACATATTTTACATTCATAAGAGGACTTTGTCTGCGAGTGGACTTCTTTTTTGTGCAAAAGTTGATCACGTTTGCAGGGGAATATCTGTGTTAAAAGAGAAAACAATTATTAATTTGATTTACATGTCAACAAATTAAACATTTATATTGTACCTTATTACATCTTTTGCAGGTGTACATGGCCACCACACTGTTCAATGGCATAGTTTCATCGTACTCCTCTCTCGAGGCCATGGTTTACTGGCATAAAAGAATGTACTTTACTCTATAACTTCCGTGTATACGCCAATGAATAACATTTGAATTTGATTTAGGCTTGTTTCCAAACTGTATTCCTGGCTGGTTTATAAAGGTTTTTATTCCAAATATGACGGCGGCTTTCGTCCCTTAAGAAAAATATGGGAAGCAGTCGTAAAAAAACGCAGGGTAGGAAGTCATATGGTTGTCAACAAATATGGTATTTGTTGAGTATTGCCGTACTGTTTATAAGTTGAATTGAGTGCTGCCAAACATGGGATTAAAAAAACGCCATTTTTGTTATATTTGCTTAATTTTTTTTTAAACGAGTAGCAATTCTGGCCAAGTACAAATAAAGCTTATGGACTGATTTCCGAAAGCTTGTTAATTCTGTTAATTTGTGGTTTAACAATTCATAGCAATATTTCAACAGGTTAGCATAAAAAGATATCCGCAAATATTCAATAGGTGAACTAGAAACATTCCTGATTTATGTTGGTTATGGCAAGGAACAGTAGAAACAATTCATCATATTTGATGTCACCGGTGCTTTTAAGGTAATTTGGGAATTATATTTTTGTCAAATTGTGCCTTATTTAATTTTGCATTTATGGATAAATGCAATATCTCGTTATCTAATACAAAATTATAATATATTTTACTCATAAATCTGCTTACTTTTTCGTTGGTTGTAAAAGCTAAATATGGCAACCTTCTTTAACGTGTACTGATGTTATCATTTCTGCGTGAATGTACCAGCTGATTGTAAGAAAAATAAAAGAAATAAACAATTGGGATTGAAAGCGTTTTCAAATAATTTTTCAGAAACATTACAGAAATTTTAATTTAAAAATAATGGCTAAAGACGAAAAGTCTGGCTCCAAAAAATCTCGACGTGATAGAGGACGTGACAAACATGCAAAGCCGCCCACTAAGGTAAGTAATTCGTGCATATGGCAATTTTATGTCTCGAATGACTGTTGGCTTTCACTCCTTATACAGGTGGTCATACGTCACTTGCCACCAACCATGACCGAAGAGGAGTTCCTGAAACAAATCGATCCATTGCCGGAACATGATTTTTATTATTTTGCAGAGGCCGATTGGTCATTAGGCTTTGATGCCACACGCCGTGCTTATATTACGTTCAAAAACTACGATGATGTGTTTCTCTTTCGTGATCGTTTCGATGGTTACGTCTTTGTAGATAACAAGGGTAACGAGTATGCTGCCATTGTTGAATTTGCTCCTTTTCAAGGATTCCTTAAGAATAAATCACGTGGCAGCGATAATAAAGTCAATACCATAGAGCAAGAGTCCCATTATCAGCAGTTCCTTAAGAAATTGGAAGAAGAACGGGAGGCGGCAGCCAAAGGTGGCGAAGTTAAATTGGAGTTTTCATTAGATTCGAAAAAAGAAGAGATAACCTCTACACCTTTGCTGCAGTATTTGGCTAGCAAGAAAGAGAAACGACGCGAGGATGCCAAAAAACGCACAGCCGAAAAGAAGAGACGCCGCGAAGAAGAGAAGGAAAAGCAAAAGCAGAATCAAAACCAACATCAGCCCGTCAAAGTTTTGATAGCTGAAAATAACAGCAATAAGACTGAGACCAAAACTGATGCAAAAAATAACACTAAAGAAGAGCCGAAAAATGCACGCGCCAGACGTAGAGAAGAACGTAATCGTTTGCGTCATGAGGCCTATCTACAAAAGAAACGGGCCTCTGAAGAGCAAAGGAGAAATGGTGGTCAAACTTCTGCCACAGAAAAGGATTCTAGCGGTAGTGCTCAAAACAAAAGAGAAGAGGATGCTAAAAAGGAAAAAACCTCTGCAGAAAAAGGTACAAAATCGTCAACGTCCTCTAATGCGGAAACCAATAAATCTGTGGAGATTTTAAAGAACTCTAAAGCCGATGAGCTTTTCGAATCTGTACGTAATTTTATTTTTGCAGCTGCAACTAACTTAACCGATGGCAAAACTGAAGATGACAGTAAATCTCAAAACGAAAGCAATGCTAAGGAGGAAGTCAAGAAAATACAAGAGAAATTGTCGAAAATAGATATTAATAAAGAAAAGGATAGCCAGGAATCAGAAGAGGATTGTAAATCATCTAAAGATACTAAAAAACAGGAAGAACGTGAAAAATTAACACAAAAGCAAATTGATGAGAAGAGAGAGGAGAGGCGTATAAGAAATAAGGTAAACTAAAGATGAATTGACAAGCCTTTTGCCTGTTAGGTTTTAGCGTTTCTTTACCTTTAGGATCGCCCTTCTATTGCCATTTATCAACCTAAGGCCCGTTTGCGTTTGTCTGAAGAGAGTGATTCCAATACCACTTCTAAAGACATTGTACGCAGTCAATCTACTTCGGATTGTGAGGCCGCTATGAAAGATGATCAACAACCTCGACACAAAAAGGTGCAACGTTACTCTGAACGTTCTAAAAATCGTAAGGCAAGAAGAGTAACCACCAACACGGAACCATTACCAACAGAAAACTCTGGCGAATCATCCAACAACGTTAAACTACTGTCTTGTACTAGCAACGAATGAAAAAATTGTGAAAAAATATACGATTTATAGAAATACAAAAAATAATTATTGTTTGATACATAAAAATTTTTCTTTCTGGATATTATTTCGTGATCATGTTTATGCCTGATTTTAGGGTTCTTATTCTGGATAGTACCTTATAGAAGAGTGGGGATCTTATAACGCGGGTTGGAATGAAATTGGACGAGGTGCTGCTGCCGGGCTTACAGGGTAGAATTTAATTATAGTCGATGACATGCATTTTTTCGGTCGATGACTTTCATTTTTTTGGGCCGATGACTTGCTATTTTTTGGTCGATGACTTGCAATTCTTGGTCGATGGCTTGTATTTCGAGTTCAACGTTTTTTAGTCGGTAATGCTTGCTGTACAGAAGGCATTTTAAGCCGCAACCGACCTCGCTTCAGCTAATGGTGATCCTTAAGTAATTTTCGTTGATACCAAAAATGTTTTCTTTCCACTACTAAGGCGACTGTTGAACCAAATCCTTCAACCTCCTACCATTAGGGAATGTATTCGGGCGAAGGAGCAGATACATACGTTGGGGATATAGATCCATTTGCTATGGGGCCATCAATTGATGGTAGTAGAACTGGCTCGCTGGTGTGACTGGTAACAGGGTTCCTAACAGTATACATTGATCTCTTATAGGTCTCATCCGGATTTCTAATGAGAATC
This sequence comes from Sarcophaga carnaria, assembly GCA_958299815.1. NCBI lineage: Eukaryota > Metazoa > Arthropoda > Insecta > Diptera > Sarcophagidae > Sarcophaga > Sarcophaga carnaria. The sequence continues at coordinate 23,640,770 of OY283153.1, forward strand.
TTCTCTGCAGTTTTCTGGCTGTCGGTAGTACAATGTCGATTATCTTGCGGGAGCTGATATTCAGGCTGTCCTGTTATTTATTGCGGTTGTTGTAAGAGCTCTACTGCTACTGTAAATGTTATGAGTTTCTTTCCTAGTGGTTCAACGACCGTTCTAGTGGTATTAGTCACAGATCCTTTGAGCACAAGTCCGTTGGTCAATTAGGACAAAGGCTTGTCCCCTAATTTTATGTCCGTAGCTGACGTTTGTTTTAAACTTTGTTGGCGGCGGCATTGCAATGTCCTGGAATAGTGAAATTGGATGTTGCGACATAAAAACACTTATGGTAGCAATATCTTGCACTTCCAGACTATGTGGGACCTAATAATATGCCCCTTTACAGTCTTCGGCGTAGAGTATACACATAAAGTGTCACTCTTGAGCTCTTCGGTATAAGTTTCTGGGCCTTAACAAACCCTGAATTTCCGCCTGAAAGATTATATGATTCCCTGACATTGTTTCCATATATGAGGGCGCTTTCTCCTGTGCTAATTTCAGTTAAGGTGTCGTCCTTAAAGATATCCCATTTCAAACCTACAATATGTACCCAACGTTTTTTTGATTTTTTCTGTTTTAAAGCTTTAAAACGGTTAAAAATCTTAAGTACTTACGCTCAAACTTGCCATCCACAAGACTCTTATATTAAGATTCTATGTTTTTTAGGCTTATTTAATCTCTTATAATTTTATTCTTATCCTTTATTATCCTTTAAAAAGCTTCCACAAAATGGATAAAGAGTTTGAAAGGGATAAAGTGGATTCTATGCAAAACACTTGTTGCTGCTACTGGTGGTTTTCTCTGCCTGTTATAAGCGGCATTATATTTGTGAAGCTTTGTGGCAAAAACATCTGTTAAAAGCTTTTAGCAAACAAGTGGATTTGTTTACTTGGCCTGCTTTCCGTTTTTCCTTATTTTTTGGGGGTTCACTTTTATGTTGTTCAGGATGTTGTTTACAATTGCAAACATTTTTTCCATTCAAGAATTTAGTCTTTTACGGGATATTGTTGCGTGCGGTTGGTGGAAATAAATTTAAAAAAAAATATTTGTAATAAAATTAGAAATATAAATAAAAATTTAAAAAATTAAATTAAAAAATTTTGAATAAAATATTGAATTAAAAATAAAAAGAAAAAATTTTAAAAATGTTAAAAAATTTTAAATTAATATTTAATTAAATGGCTTACAATTTAAAAATATATTATGATAAATTTTAACGAATAATGAAGGAGAATGTTTTCTTAATTAAATTTTAAAATTGTTAACAAAAGATTACCAAATTTTTTAAAGTGAAAATGTGAGGAAATGAATTCTGGTATAAAAAACAAAATAAATGTAAGATAAAAAAGTGAATATAAAATCCAATATACAGTACATATATAAAAAATTACAAATTAAAAAACAAAATATTTTTATTTTTTATTTCCATTTTTTTATTTAAATAAAAATTATGTTTTATTCAGTTGTTTTAAATTTTTTTTCTTACTGGTAATAATTTATTTTTTCTTTTTTAATTATTTTTTATTTATTTGATAACATGAATATGAATAAAACAATACATTGGGTATTTTGTGCAGCCGTTTAATAAAAAATAATAATAATACAGTGTATTAGTGTTTATAGGTCCGGCTCTTTAACCTGAGATTGCGAGCGACCTCTATATTTCGTATTGGATTACAGGAATCCGTCGCCTCGATTAACGTTGTTTCGATTTACGTCGTCAAATTTTTTGTTCCCTCTAACTTCAATTTGCGTCGTCATTCGATTTACGTCGCCTTTTTTTTTGGAACCATTTTGCTACGTAAGGCGAGGGATTACTGTAACTTTTTTAAGTTCCTTGTTAAAAACATACTATTTTGTCGTATGAGCAATATGAAATTCGATTTACGTCGCCTTTTTTTGGAACCAACTGCGACGTAAATCGATGGATTACTGTAATCAATTTGGTATACGTTATTTATTGCATTTAGTGTGTACCGTCTATATCTTAGAAACGAGTGCTGGAGTTTCTTATAAATATTTCCAAATATTTAACCAAAATTTTGGCAATAAGCTGAGGTGTTAATTTTTCCAATATCTCTTTCGATTCATAGCCAAGACCCCGTAGTCTACTGAGTAGATTTACTGTGGGTGCTATGTGTTCGATTCCCACCAGAAACTGGGGTCTGTTGAAAACTGTTAAACATTTATGGTTACACAGCCCTGCAAATTTGGACTTTTTTTGTGCAAATAAGATGGCTCCAGGTGTTTCCGAAGGCATTTTGCGCGCTGAACACGAATCTGGTTTCAAAAACTTTCCATCACGTCAGAAAAAGGGCGTTGAAACCCCTAAAAGTAACGTTTTTGGCCATTTTTGAAACATTATAGAGCTAAACACTGACGTGCTAGAACCATCGCTATTGTCAGAAATTGATCTTTGCTCTTTAAAATGAGCCCAAAAATTGTTTGCAGGCAGGTGGTGTTAAGGTAGGTGGTGGGTTTATGTCAAGGTGTACAAGAGAAAAAGAAACACATGACGGAGGTCCTTAAAAATTAATCAGATTTACATGAAAATTGTTACTCAGGGGTATTTGGGGTCGCTGATTACAGATCTTCATTCAGATTAAAAAAAAAGGTCAAAATGGCGGATCCAATATGGCGGTCAAGTAAATCTGATTAATTTTTATAAATCTCGACCGCCATATTGGATCCGCCATCTTATTTGCAAAGCCCATGCAGGGCTGTGTTATTTAAAACAATTATTACAACAACACGGGGCACTTATCATCATAAAAAAATGCAATTGTCAAAGTAGTCTAGTAGGTAGTGTATTGGCTTAGTAGACGTGAGACCACGTTTCAAACTCTAGTTCAGACATCTCGAACCATATGAAATATGAAAAATATTTCTACGACGACTGCTCCTCAGCAGATTACTGGTAAAAACTTTGAAAAGTTTCTCATTATCTGTCTTTCGGAGTAGGTTCCACCACTTGTATATAAAATTAACACACACAACATAAGTGGTGTGAGATGCTAAGTCGTAATCCTGACTGAAGGTTTGTAATTGAACACCAACATGCCCTTCAATAACTTTTTTCCTGCATGATTAATGGACATCCGTTGTGTGATCAATCCAATTTAGGATTTTTCATCAGATAACTTAAATTTCTCCAACAGTTTTAGTGCTTTGTGACGTAGTTTGCTTTCTTCTGTGATTTGTATTGTCGTTGGTGTTTATGAAAAAAGTGGACTCCATGATTCTAATGTTTAACATGGTATTTCTGTAAAAATAAAAATAAGAATCATTTATTGAAATATGTACGTATTGTAGGAAATAAAAATTTGGGTAATAAAAGTATGTATGCATATATATTAATATATATCCAGCTAGCTAGCTACCAATGAAGTTCACAGTTCTGTTCGCCTGGTATCTGAGAAAAAAATGTCGGTAGTAACATTTCGACGTCAGTTGGCATTTCTTAGACATCTATGCGGTCGTGTTTACATATGTACATAAATAAACATGTACTCTTCTGTTTTACAATTGCATTAAAAATCTAAAGAGGGCGTGGCATTGGGGGTGTGAATTTAATATCACGTATATGCAACATTTCTTAGACATCTATGCGGTTGTTTACATACATATGTACATAAACAAACATGTACTCTTCTGTTAAGAAATCAGTTTTTTACAATTGCATTAAAAATCTAAAGAGGGCGTGGCATTAGGGGCGTGAATTTAGTATCACCAAAAAGTCAGAGTTCTATTTGGCGGCCCGTGTTAGTTATTAGATTTTCAGAGAAGGTACCAAAATTTAGCAAGCATTGCATCACTTTAAATATGGCCATCAACCTGTCCGGAGAACTTTGATCAGGTAGCCTATCTGAAAGTCTAATTTCAGAATCCTTAATATTTACACCACAGCCCACTCTGTCTAGCATTTTGAAGCAGCCGTTTATATTGTCGAGAAGCTCAGAAGCTTAAAACAAAATCTCCTATCGAGAGCATGAAGTTAACTTATTTGAGCCCAACTGCCACCGACTTAGTTCTTGATTCAACCGAAGATCAGAAAGGATCCATTTAAGTGAGTCAAGTCAAGTTCTTACGAGCTTTATCCCTGTTCATTAATGCTGAAGTCTTCTCAGGGAATTTATGGACCATTCAAAGGCAACAATTATATGGGTTCTAGGACATAGGGATATTGTCGACAGTTGCTGATAATGCTGTCTACGGGTACATAGCTTACAGTCTTCTACATGTTGTAGTGCTTAGGTGTTGCAATAGCCTTAGTTAAACTGAGTATTTTTTGGTAGGCATAACTTCATGATCCTGATACCTGAAGTAGATATATCAGTACATGCTAGAGATTGATTAATGTTTTATAGCAACTAAATTTGCAAAACAAACTTCAACTTATATGACCCTGCATTGCTAAAAATGTGAAAAAATGTGTATTTTAAGTTTTATTTTCTAAAAGAATATTCATTTTCTTTTTTAATAAAGCTTTCACAACTAATTAGCAGAGATTATAAGCCGTAGGTCTTCATAAACATTTCTTAAGTTTGTGACATGTGACGTCACACCGCATATTTCGTAATAATTTTCAAATAATTTCATCAATTATTTGATTATTGTTTGTAGGAGGAAGTTTTTAATATTTAAGGCATTCAATAATCCTTGTGACTTGGAGACATAAATTTGGACTCATTTGCCCTGCCGAGTGCGTGATGGATATGCTGCTCCAAAGGACTTTTTATTTTCCCGGGCGATTTTCTCTTTTTAAATATCAGCAACAGTACATTGCCAGTTAATCAATGGCAACAGACTGGTAAAGAACAAAAGAAGAAGAAATATAATAAAAAAAGAGTCACTTTAATAAGTGAGTATGTTCGTGGGAATTTGACTGGTGGAACTCACGTAGTAGCCATGTTTTTTACTTCTTTTTTTTTGCTCATCGAGTGTCGCTCACATATAAAACTTTCAAGCAATTTTTTTTGTTACAAAAGTATGTGAAAAATGTTAAATTTCCACTTAAATGACCAGAGAATGAAAATGCCAACAGGAATAAAAAAGGATTCATTCCATTCATTCACTCACTCATACACACTTACTCCATCATTCATTCATTTCATTTCATTTTCTGTGTGTGTATATGTATCTCTGTGTGTGTGCTTTATTTCCACTCTCAAAGAATTTTATCAGTCATAAAACCCAAAGCCGTAAGTAACACTTGTCAGTGTAACAAATTAAAATATTGTGTGGATAAAATGGTGACGACAATGGGCCACCAGCAACTCAGCGGCAACGGGGTAATGTAAGGGATAGAGCCCGCCATGTCAGTAAATATTTTTGCAATTTTTTTCCTGGAATTTTTCATCCTTTCTTTTTGTTGTTGTTTTTTTAGTGTTGAATTTATTATGCAGTTGTTAGCAAGTGGCTTAATTTGAATTATTTAAGAGAGACAGAAAGAAGCAAATTTATATTCCTTCGTTTTCAGGTTTTTCGTTTTTTCAAAATTTTTTTTGGGTGTGAACGTTAAAGGCCATAAATTGTCTGAAGTGGTGTACAGCGTCAGCTTCAATATAGTTTGAAAGAATTTAATTGTCTCGAAAATAAAAACAAAAAACAATTTGAAAGTGATTTAAAAAATATTTTTTGGAATGCTGTTGTCCGGACAAGTATGTACCTTTGATTGAAATTCATTTGCAATAATTTTTGTTAAGCACATCAAGCCAAGCTTTATGGTTGTAAGCAGCAAGTCTAAAAAAGCACGGCTTATTTGGGTCTAAAGGCGCCGTAGTCTAGTAGATAGAGTGTTGGCTTATTAGAAGCGAAACCGTGGTTCAAAGCCTAGCTCAGACATCTCAAACAAAACGGAATAAAACAAAAAAATTTCCTCCACGACTGCCTATCAGCTATCTGAGATTAAATAAAATTGCCATGAAAAGTTTCTGAAAATCTGTCGTTCGCCACAGCCATATATGAAGCATAGGTGGCATGAGAAACTAGGTTGTAATCCTTACTAAAAGTGTTGTATGACAAATAATGTAAGTACTTGAGTCTAGGTTAGGTTAGGTTAGCATGGTAGCTTTAATTTACCAAAAAGCACGCATAGCGGCCCGTTGTGATGACACAGGTGAACGCAGCCTCCGTACTGACCAAGTTCCTCCGATCCAAGGAGGAGGAAGGGCTGCACATTTTCAAAAAGCACGACTACCCCACCAGCCAGCAAGTTTGATAAACGAGGCTATGTCCTTGATATCAATGGACGATAGCTCCGTCAAGCTGACAAGGGTCGGAGAGCCAAATAACCTATATCTGCACCCCGCAAGGGATGGGCATTGGCAGAGGAAGTGGATGACAGTGTCCTCCTCCTCGGCGGATCTGCATCCACGGCAGAAGTCGTTAAAGTCCTTGAGTCTAACAAGGACCCGTTATAATATTCGGTAACCATGAAGTTTGGATTCTATCCAAATCACCTTTGGCTAGATACGTTATTTTAATAAATTCTGGGTGATTCAAGCATCATTTGGCTCAAATTCTCAAGTACGGAACAATAACAGTTCCGTGGTCTAATTTTCTTCCTCATCATTACGGCTTCTCAGAAGTTTTAAGATATTCTCAGCCTCAGATTGCGCAGCCTACGAGCAAGGGCAAGAAGTGATACTTTATAACTGCTATGAGGTTTGATAAGGTGGCGGATCCCTCTTGAAGGAAGAGATCCTACTTAGGTCGGCATTTATGCCCATTGTGATACTACAATCAATATTCTACCCGAGAATTCAACATTTCCTAGAAGAAACCAACATACATACATACATAATTGGCCATTACAACCCTTCAGTTAGGATTACGGCCTCACACCACTCATGTTGTGTATGGTAATTTTATTCAGTTTAATGTCGACTCCGAACGACAGATTTTTGACAAACTTTTCATGGCAATTTTATTTACTCTCAGAGTTTTTGCCGGAAATCTGCTGAGAGGATGTTAGATTAGGTTAGAGGACGTGTACTTGTCAGTGAAGACAGGTACAGTACCCGGAGGTCGAATTGACCCATGGTACTGCTGAGAGGAAGTCGCCGAAGAAATATTTTTTCATTTTGATGTCTGACCCGGGATATGAATCGAGGCCTTGCGTCTAATAAGCCAACACACTACCTACTAGACTACGGCGACTTCAGAAGAAACCTACAGAAGTTTAAACCAAACCAAGTTTAAAATAAATCTTGCTATTGTAGCAGTCTTTATAACCGATAGCCCGGCAGGGATGTGAGGAAGTGAGAGGTCAGAATATTAAATTTTTTAATGGTAAGCTGTCAGAGCTCCCAGTGACACATAATGAAAGACAGTGTCTGCTTCCTTCTTAGACTCACAGCTTGTACAGAAATCACATTGCCGGAATGCCAAGTCTTTCGGCTTGCCTACTAAGAGTGCAAAGGTCCGTAAGAATCGCCATTGTACGATGGAATGCCATGCGGTTTAAGTATAGAATACCTATTAATTAATAATAATATAACTAATATTGCACGTATCTTCCTGGCTGCCCACATAAATCAAAAGATTTTTAAGAAAAATCGTGCCATCCAACTAGCAATGCGCCGCTTTCAAACTAGCCGTGACGCTAGCTTGGTAAATAAAAGGAAAATCAATGATACGTCTGTTCTTAACTTTGGAGACAGTTCGTTTTCTTATAGGGGCTGTTTTATACCCGGATTGGATACTGATTTGTTTTATCACAATGGGCTTAACCTCTGACCTAAGTGAGACCTTACTCTCTTAGAAGGATTCTATTCTATCTAGGCGTAAAATTTCATAAATTTTTTCCATTTTCTTGGTAATACAAAACTTGCTAACGAAATGAAAACTTTAGGGAAATTTCATGAAAAAAAAGTTGCTTACAAAATTGCTTTATGTAAACACAGTAATAACGTATAAATAGCGGTTATACACCCACATACAAAAAAAAAACTTTTGATGGCTTTAAATTTCTATTTATTTTAACTTAAAATACACACCAAGGAAAGGAAAAAAATGTAAGGCAAATAATAGAAATGGTGCCTTGACGGATGAATACATGAGTATACAGTTGTGCTAAAAATAATAGTTTCAAAAGAAATGTATGATTTGTTGTAAATCTCCATGTAACACATACGTACGATTACAATTCATTTATTTTCTACATTAATAGATTGAGACATATTTCCGTTGCTATATTTTTTAGCATTAGTGTATAAAAAAACTGTGTTCATTTTGTGTTTTATTTCACTAGAGTATCCTACCACTCCCACTGAAGTTCGTTGGCATTTCATTTTTATAGCACAGTTCGTTTGGTTTTTTCTATTTGTTTTGTAGTTGTTGTTTGGTGGTTCCTGTATGCGTGTAAGTTTTCGTTGTTTACAGTTTGCAAGTGGTCGGTCACGGGGGTGTACGTACAGACCAAAAATAGCTTCACTATGTTCTTTATGATTACACTTGACCATAACCACCAGCGAGTGCTTTTGCATTAATTTTTTTGCCGTTTTTTCTCTCTCTCTCTCTTCCATATTTGTTCTTTCACTGAAAAGAAAATTTTACAGTTGCTGGTATTGGTACCAGCTATTGTTCTAGTTGGTTTCGATAGGGTGTTGCAAAAAGAGAGAATATTAAGGTGAGTTGAAGATGGAAGATAACCTAATTTGAAATTTTCTTGTTCTCTTTGAATTTCCATTTATTCGACCGACCAGTACCTATTCCTTACAGGATAAATAGCTAAAGAGTTTCTCAGGGAGCTTAATATAACGTCTCTCATTAGGGAAGATGAGGCTAAGACTAGTAAACCTAAAATTTAATGCCTAATCCAAGGTAATTTAAACTTAATCATAATCTCGTAAAACGCAGAGTCGAACATTCTTGACGGGCTTTAAGGAATAGCTGGGAGTGATAACTTTGTTAAACCTAACCTCACTTAAAAACATTTAGCGATCCGTTATGATGCAGTGGCTTTAAAGATTATGTTGCTTAGGGATAAGCAATGCGATGTGGATGTCCCCTACAAAGCCATTTGAAGCAATACTCTTCATTCACTTGCGGTGAATAGTCTCCTGGCTAGAGGGGAATGGAGCAACCAGAACCATAAATTCTTTGACCAGCATATAATTGAAATATTAAATGGATACTCGCTTAAGGACTAGATGTAGAATTATAACAGACTTCCTAGAGAAATTATTAATAGTAGGCGTACAACAAGCCTCCTTAACAGCTTAGGTGTATGCCGATACGCATGAGATCCTTGGTAGGTCTCCTCTCCCTTTACCTACCTATTATTCTTTTAGTAACTTTAAAAATAATAGAGCCGTCACCTCTCCATCCACACATGTTTATATGTTGTTCCTTGCTTGAGTTTTATTAATCCCGTCTGTCCATTTTATCAGTTAATTTATTGATTTATTATAGTAGGTTCTAGAATGATAGGGGTGCCATCTATTGTGGCCATCGTACTCTGCAAATATGTATTGGGCTGCTGGGTTTTAACAGCGAGGAAAATTGCTCAATGCGTTCGACGCTTTCTGTTTCGGATCTTCCTAGGGACATTCTTTTACGAACTGCGAGGTTGACAAAGAATTCCTGAAAGCAAACATGATTACAAACATTGTTGATTACCCGACTCGATGGTAAGGAACCCAGCCATCTGTTAATAATGCAACGTTAATGGAATTATTATAAGCGGTTGAACTCATTATTCTGATAGTCTCCTTCCAATGCAAACAAAGTGGTCCTCTTCGCCGACTTCCGTAAATCCCCGCATCAAAACCCATTTGAAAGACATGGCCGACTCAGATCAGCCGCTGGATGTTAATACGCTGCACAACGTCCATGTCGCCGAAGAGCTCATACAGGCTCATTGTTGGATCAGATGCGGAAATCTTTGCCATTTCGCACTGGACCAAGGATCTTACGTAGGAGTTTTTTCTCGAATACACGTCAGGCTGCAGTATCCATAACTCTACGATTGATGTCCAGACTGACATCATTATTGGTGATAACTGCGGAACCCAGATAAACAAATTCATTGACTATAACGAAAGTATAGCGGCTGTAATCTTACTTACTTACTTAATTGGCCATAACAACCCGTTTATCGGATTTCGGCCTGCCGCAACACATCCTTCCAGGCGCCTCTGCTTCGTGCGCGCCTACGCCAGTTGGTCACACCAATCGATGACAGGGCTTCCTCGATTTGGTCCTTCCAACGGATGCAAGGTCGTCCTCTTCGCCGACTTCCGCAGATTCCCGCATCAAATACCCGTCTTGCCGGCGCATCCTCCTCCATTCGAACGACATGGCCGAGCCAGCGCAGCCGCTGGATATTAATACGCTGTACAACGTCCATGTCGTTGAGGAGCTCATACAGCTCACTGTTGTATCGGATACGGAAATCATCGCCAACTCGCACTGGACCGAAGATCTTGCGCAGTACTTTTCTCTCGAACACTCTCAAGGCCGCTGCATCTGTACTTAATAGGGTCCATGCCTCTGCGCCATAAAGAAGCACGGGTAGGATGAGTGTCTTGTAGAGCGTTAGTTTTGTCGTACGAGAGAGGTCTCTGCTACTGCGCTTGATCTCCAGACTGACATCATTTCTGGTGGTAACGGCGGAGCCAAGATAGATGAATTCCTTGACCGTATCAAAAGTATAGTTATCGGCCGTAATCTGAGAATCAATACGCCGCGCGTCTCGACTCGTCGATAACATATACTTTGTTTTGCCCTCATTTACTGCCAAACCCATCTTGGTAGACTCGCGTTCAATAGCACTAAAGGCAGCAGTAACATCTCGCTTCGTACGCAAGCAACTGGACACTTTTTTGAAAAATAGTGCCACTGCGATGCACTCCTGCCTTTCGCAGAACACTCTCCATGACGAAGTTGAAGAGGTCGCATGATAAGGGGTCGCCTTGTCTGAAACCTCGCACGGTATCAAAAGGCTCGGAGAGGTCCATTCCTACCTTGACGGAGCTACAGGAATTGCTCAACGTCATTCTGCAAAGCCTTATCAGCTTCGCAGGTATACCGAGCTCAGACATTGCGGCAAAAACATGATCCCTTATGGGGCTATCAAAGGCAGCCTTATAGTCGACAAAAAGATGGTGTGTGTCGACTTGTTTCTCGTGGGTCTTTTCCAGGATTTGGCGTAGTGTGAAGATCTGGTCGATGGTGGACTTGCCAGGTCTGAAGCCGCACTGATAAGGTCCAATCAGTGTTTTGACGAGTGGCTTCAGTCGTTCACACAATACGCCTGTAAGAACCTTATATGCGATAGGGAGAAGGCTTATACCCCTATAGTTGGCGCATATAGCAGGGTCTCCCTTTTTCAGGACAGGACAGAGGACACTGAGGTTCCAATCGTTGGGCATACTTTCCTCTAGCCATATTTTGTAAATAAGCTGGTGCATGCGCCCTACCAACTCACTACGGGGAGGCCATCAGGACCTGCCGCTTTATTGTTTTTAAGGCGCGTAATCGCGACTTTGACCTCTTCATGGCTAGGCGGCGGAAACTCCACGCCGTCATCATCGATCGGGTTCGGAACATCATCTCTAAAGGCGGTATTGGTGTCGTCATCGCCTTGTAGCAGAGTAGAGAAGTGTTTCCTCCATAACCTCAGTACTCCCTGCGGATCTGATACTAAGTTTCCATTTTCGTCGGGTTCGGGTTTATAACCCTCGGTTAGACGCTTAACCTTTTGATAGAATTTTCGAGCGTCATTCCTACATCTATACATCTCGACTTCCTCACGCTCACGCCTTTCCTGCTCCCTCTTCTTGCGTCTGAAAAGGCGTCTCTCATCCCTTCTCTTCTCTCTATAGTTCTCGACAATGGCTCGCGTAGCGGCAGACTGCAACGTTTTCTTGTATGCGGCGTTTTTCGCTGCATTTGCCTCGCGACACTCCTCATCGTACCATTGATTTCGTTGGGGTGGGCGTTCGAAACCAAGGACTGTTTCCGCAGTAGTGCGCAAGGAGTGGGAGATGTTGGCCCACAGTCCGCCAATGTCGTTGAGATTAGATGGGGAACGACGGAGCTTATCCGAGAGTTGAGCGGAGAACGCCTCAGCTGTCCTTTGTGATCGCAGCTTCTTAACGTCCAGCTTTCGCAATGCACTAGAGTGCGCAGACCTCGAAGCGCTAATGCGCAATCGAAACTTGGCTGCGACAAGGTAGTGGTCCGAGTCGATGTTTGGACCTCTGAATGTGCGCACATCTAGTACACTGGATACGTGCCTTCCGTCTATCACAATATGATCGATCTGGTTAGATGTTGACCGATCAGGGGACATCCATGTGGCCTTGTGAATGTCGAGATGATGAAACTTAGTGCTACATACTACCATGTTACGCGCCGCGGCGAAATCGATCAGCCTCATACCATTGGAGGTAGTGTTTGCGTGGAGGCTGAACTGTCCGACAGTGGGGCCAAAGATACCTTCCCACCCGACCTTTGCATTAAAATCCCCGAGGACGATTTTGGCGTCATGGGCCGGGCACTTATCGTATACGTCCTCGAGTTTAGCATAGAAGGCATCCTTAACCACATCGTCCTTTTCTTCCGTCGGGGCGTGAGCACATATTAGGCTGATGTTGTAAAATTTTGCCTTGATGCGGATTGTGGCTATTCTTTCGTTCACAGGTGTGAACCCAGAGACAAGGTGACGAAGTCTCTTATTAACCACAAATCCGCATCCAAATTCGTGCTTGTTTTCATGGCAGCTGTAGTATACATCGCAAGATGCAAGCCTTTTGCATCCTTGTCCTGTCCATCGCATTTCCTGAATGGCAGTGATGTCAGTCCTACATTTAATGAGGGCGCCTACCCTGTAAAGGGTGCGGACGTTCCATGTGCCAATACGTAAATCATAGTCCTTTATTCGTTTGCCGTGGATCTTTTTATAGGATTCTGTCTTGGTTTTCATTGGATAATTGTTTTTACGTGGTGGGTTCCAAGCCCTACGCACAACCTAAATTTAACGTCCAGGGGATTGGACATTCGCTGCACGCATTAGTTAACATCTAGCGGGTGCTAGAATGCCATCCAGGAGGGGCCACGAGGAGGCTGCGTGTCAACTTGAATACAGCAAGACAAGGATCGTCCTGGTGGTCGCCACGTTGACCACAATCAGAAACTTTACCTTGTTTGCATGCATCCCTCCCTCCCAGCGGCTGTAATCTGGGATTAAAAAAGCCGTTTGTCCCTATACTTCATTTTGCTCTCATTTACTGTCAGTGCCATCTAAATAAGCCCTCGTTCAATAGCACTAAAGGCAGCAGTAACATCTCGCTTGGTAAGCCCTATAATGTCAATGTCGTCTCGCTCTTATAGAGAATAAAATCATTAATTAACTTCAGAGAAAGGTCAGGCAGTGTGTCCCTTTTGAAGAAGAGTGGCATAAATTGAATAAGATTCCTTACCATTACACCTAAATACAACAATACAATACAACTTCTTAAAGGGCGCTGTTTCAATACAATGATAGATGTCAACTCTATTATTCTAGAACTTACCGAAATCGAATAAGAAAAATAGATGCGTTTGGTGAAAGGCCTTTGCCTTCAAGGCGTCATTATTGTTCTCGTTTGAGACAGTTTAAATGGCCTAATGGCCTGGTGTTTACCTTCTGACATCATGGAAATGTTATGCTTAAAATAACAACTCCTTTTACAACTCCTCTCTTTAATAGAATCGAAATAGAAATAGAAATAGAAAAAGAAAAACGGAAATATTTAAGAGAATTTTATTTATACCAACTCATCTTGTGGGTATAATTCCCTTAATCACTGCGTACACTCATTGCTCATGCACCATCTCTTATGCTTCGCCATAAAGTTAAAGCTTTAGCTCCAAGTATTGTTGGCGTTTGGCAAACTAAACGTTTAAAGCATAGATTGTCTTAAGGTCCTGTGTAAATACCAAAAAGATTTGGCCACAGATACGGAAAGTAAAGGAAAAGCGGGAAGCAAGAGAGTGGAGAATATTTTTATTTCTATATGAGTGTGTGTATTTATGGCTTTTTGGCTTTTATTTTTTCTTCTTATTTTAGAGATTTTAACACTATCAGTGTGTTGGGGTTTTAATATGACCTTAACGTTAAGGATACTCTCCTCACACTTCTCCATCAGCTGTAATACTAGAGTAACTAAACGAAGGGAATAACAGAGGAAGAAATAGAAACCAAATCCCTACTTTAATAAATTATTTTTAGCGTTGGAAAATAGCTGGAGAGTGTTTGTTTACTGGCTGCCGGTTTTTCTCTCCACTTTCCTTCCTTAATATCCTTAAGGATAAACCTAATTTTCTCTATTAAAACTAAGCAAATAATGAATTTTACTTTCAGTTTTTTTTATACGATTTTTGTTGGTGTCTTTAATGGCTTCATGGTTTAGTTCAAGTAGTTTTCAAAAACTCCTTTAAATAGAAAACTATAAAAAGTCCTTCAAAAAAGAATTCAAGGAATAGAAACATTTATAGTCTGTCTCTAGCAGCTTGTAAAGGAATTTGCTAGAATTCCATTACATTTGAAACATTTTGTTGCCTCATTGAAGCATAAAAACCAGCTCGTATGCTATCAAAAACCCACAATTTATGGGCGTAAAGCGATTTTATACTCCCGTTTATTTGTACAAGATATTGGATTGGTAAACTCGTATTCTCAATGCTATTCAGATAATAGAAAATGTGCTTAAAAAGCTTAAACGCCTTTAAAGCATTATCGTTTTAAAAACATTTTACTTTTTTTATTGTTATGACTGCCACTGTCTGTCTCTCGTCCTAATATGCATTTCAAATAACACAGGACTACAGAGGGAAATAAGAATTGTTTAAGAAAGCATTATCCTTAATCCCAGGACGTTTTAGAAGCTTTTATAAGACATTAGGGAGTACTTTTATTGCTATTACAAGCATCTCTATCCTTCGATTTCATCTTTTAAAATTTGTCTTGTTCACAAACCAAGTGTCTCGGGAAAGGACGCATTAGGTCTTAGGCTTAAAGGCTGTAATCTATCATTGCCTCTTAATCGATTTCATCCTTAATTTGTCTTGTTCACATATCAAGTGTCTGGGTAACGGACGCAGTAGGTCCTAGGCTTAAAGGCTTGCAATCTATTGTTGCCTAGAAATAACGACCTCTGCGAAAATATATTTGATTATAGTATTACAGTTGCCGTAGTCTAGTAGCAAGTGTGTTGGCTGAATAGACGTGAGGCTACGGTCCGAAACCCCAGGTCAGACATGTCCAACAAAACGAAATATAAAGAAAATATTTCTTCGGCGACTTCCTTTCATCAGATTTCTGGCAAAAACTCTGAGAGTAAATAAAATTGCCATGATAACTTTCTCAAAAATCTATTGTTCGGAGTCAGCTTTAAACTGTAGGTTGCACCACTCATGTATAAAATTAACACACACCATATAAGTGGCAAGAAAAGCTAGGTTGTAATCCTAACTAAAGGGTCGTAATGATAGATTATGTATGTATGTAGTATTAGAGAGAGAACGCAGTCTAATGTTCCTATGATGTTTGGAGGAGGAATGAAGACGCTTAAGTTTTTAAATCCGAGATGCTTGGCTTTAGAGTCAAGCACTTTACTCACTATACCACACCTCCTCTTTGTTAAAACCCATGTGCTCTCACTTACTCGCTTAATTGGTCATTACAACCCTTGAGTTAGGATTCCAATCCAGCTTCTCCCAGCACCCATGTTGTGTGTGTTAATTTTTATACATAAGCAGCGGCACCCACAGTTTAAAGTAGACTGCGAACCACAGATTTTTAAGAAACTCTCAGCGTTTTTAACATGTAATTATTTTTTTTCTATATCACATTGTAACTCTTCCGGAATTTCTTTTGAAATTATTATTTTTTGTATTACAGTGTAACATCTTTAGAATTGCTTTTGTAAAGCCATGAGAATTTATATTGTAAGCAATAAATACCCGCCCAATTGTGGCGTTATTAAATGGAAATTGCCAAGAATTTTATGCAAATATATTTTAACTCGTCAGAACTATAAAAAGAAAACAGGGTAGAGGCACATAGAAATTGGTTTTAAGTGGGAGGGAACACAACCAGCTGCTTTTAACACATGCTATGTCATAAGGACTTTATATGTATTGCCAGATGGACGAGAAGCAGGCTTTTTAAGGATCGGTTTCCTTCGGCGACTTCGTCTCAGCAGATTTCTAGGAAAAACTCTGAGAGTAAATAAAATTTTTTTTCTCAAAAAATTTGTCGTTCACAGTCGACATTAAACTGTAGGTCTTGCCGCCCATGTATAAAATTAATGAGTACAACAAGAGTGGCGTGAGAAGCTGGGTTTTAGTCCTGACTAAGAAGTTGTAATGACCGATTAAGTAAGAATACTTCATTGTTCGCTTTTTTTGTTTCTAAATTGTAAACGAATTAATAGATTTCCACAGAGTAATTTACTGCACAGCTTAAATATTGTTTAGATTGAGTTTTTTCAATTGAAAGTATTGAATTTAATAATGCTGAAGCATTTGTTTCTCTTTATTTTTTAAAGCTTAAAAGGGATGTACAAAACAGAGGTCAGCAATGAATATTCAAAACGATGAGTAGATTCGAATCATACTTATAATTTCTGACGCATTCATACTTATTTTAATGTCATACTCATACTACTCATATTCAAAGTTTGAAATACTCATGGTAATCGTACTAAACAATACGTATGATGTTATTAATTTCGATTCTCCACGACTCATCGTATACACGAATCACAAAATAAGTATGATTCGCATACGAACACTACAATATACTCACAAGAAGGTTGTGTGTTTGCTCTGCTTGCTGTCTTTGTCTTTTTTGTTTATGTGTCTCTTTCATCTTTCTTTGTAAATGCAACAACAACTAAAACTGTAAATTTTGACGAATGATTCGAATCATTCGAATCATTTATGAGCAATATTATGAGTATTTTTCTAAATTTATGAATCTGAATGAGTAGGCGTATGAATCAAACATATTTCGAATGTTATGAGTTTGTTGTCAACGTTGTACTCATACTCATTACAACCTGTACTTATAAATCAATGTTGTACTGAGTACGCATGAATCAGAGTAGTTGGCGTTCAATACTGTTGACTTACTCACACTCAAAATTTCATGAGTACTTATGAGTAGCGAAAAAGCGATTCATTGCTGATCTCTGATACAAAAGAATGTGAGTCCCTGAAGTATTTTTTAAAATTTTTCAAACTCCTGCCGCCTGACAACACTACCCTCAAACTCTTGCAAGAGCACTAAATTCATTATTTTCTTACCCTTACGAAAAATATGCTTAAATTTCAAAGGAATATGCTTAGTATGATTGTTAGAGGCATTACTGGACAGTGCAATATGAGTACTCAGGCAAAATACATTGACCTTGGCAACTTGGCAAATTACTTCTGCAAGAGCTGTAGCGATAATGATAAGAGGAAGAAACTATTCTTCAGCTATTTGGTACATGGCTCTCAGTCCTTTGTTGGAGGAGGTGAACTGTCAGTGCTTGTTGCTGTAGTGTCTTGAGTTCAAACCTTAGCTCTAATATTTCAAAAAATTAAAAAAATTAAAACATTTCTGTTGGCAAACTACATCAGTTCAGTCTCGTTTTTGCATACCATTTTCCTGATTTTTCTTTCGAAGTAGACTACTCTTCATAACTTTTTTTCTATTAATTTTTATGCTTTAAATGGTAAAACATTTTTTCTAAATATAGAGCCTATAATAATAACATGCCACTTTGACTGTCAAAACGATTTCACTCAAAAGGTCTAAGAGGCCGAATAGAAATAAAATTTTTTCCCCAAGTTCATGGTAGCATATTTGGAAAGAGAAATTTATTTTTATAGTTCAGCATGTAATTTCCTTCCATCTTTTTTCTTTTTATGGTATTTCGAAATGAAAATCATATTTCTACGAATGGCCTTTTTTGTTATTAGAGAAGTGGGTTTGAAAAAATAAAAAAAATATTAACGTCACAGTTATTTTTATTTTGTATAGAACAGGGAAAACATAAAAAAATTGTTGTTAAACGAAAATATTTATTTAATATTTTCGAAATTTTATTCTGGCAAAAAAAAAAAAAAATATTACAAAAACAAAATAAAAACAAAGAGAAAAAATATGTCAATAAAGCAAAAATATCCTGAAGTAAGCAAATTTGTTTTCTCTTCTGTGGAAAACAAAGGGAATGAATGTTCGAAATATTTCCATTTCATGAATATTTAATTGCACAGCCAGAGAGAGTGCGGGTTGCGGGTTAAATGAAATCTTTATTAAATTCATTAAAAAAAACCCCAAATAAGTTTAATAATAATACAATACACTATAGAGAGACAGTAGTACAATGCTTTTGTATTATTTTAACGCTTTAGGAAGGAAGTCTTACTTCTATTAATATGGAAAATATATATCTTCGGCGACTTCCTCTCAGCAGATTTCTGGCAAAAACTCTGAGAGTAAAAATAAAATTGCCTTGAAAAGTCTCTTAAAAATCTATCGTTCGAAGTCGACTATAAAATGTAGTTGCCGCCACTCATACAGTCACACAGATAATTATACGTACCCTCCTAAAAATCATTTTTTTAAAAAGTATTGAACTTCTAATCTATAATTTCTTTACATTAGCGTCTGTAACGACACATTTACTTAAATAAAGAAAAAAGATTCCCAAAATCTATGAATTTGTGACTGCAGTGTGCTTAAAACCAATATGGCACCACGGAAAATTATACGCACGACGTATATTTCGTATAAAATTTCTCCAAGGGTAGCCCGGTATATAAAAGGTAATGTGGACAAAAATTCTAGGTCTACAGCCGTAGAAATACGAAATACCTCGGAAAGTGATCACAATGTTATTGTGCATTCCGAAACAGTTCGGTGTTTTGAGGAAGAACGGTTTCCGCAGCCGAGTGCCGAGAAAAAAGCCACGATTGGAATTTGCCCAATAATATATGGGCAAGGCAACTGATTTTTGGGCGAATGTAATATTTAGTGATGAGACCAAATATAATTTGTTCGGCTGTGACGGAAAACAAAAAATTTGGCGCAAAAACCAGTTGACTTGTCAATATATTATCATTTAAAAAAAAATTCTTTTTAGGGGGGTACGTATAATTATCTGTGTGACTGTATATAAAATTAACACATACAACATAAGTGCTGTGAGAAGCTATGTTGGAATCCTAACTAAAGGGTTGCAATAACCAATTATGTTATGTACTCCTATTAAGCTTACAACTAAAATTTATTATCAAACACTTTAACACTTTGACTGCCGCGGCAATTTTCAGAAAAGTTGCCAAAAAACGACAATTTGATTTTTTCACATTAGTGAGTACGAGATAACTTGTAGTTTGGAGCCCTAGAAGAGAACGCAATCTACGAGTTATCTCGTAGTCGGCAGTCAACGTGTTAAGCAAAATGTTGTTCAAATCTTCCCTCAGCTAAGCAGGTCATTGGTCTTCTCTAGCTCGTCCTTAGTTGGAATTAGTCTGCAGTTGTAAATGAGTTGTTGGAAATACTACTACGCTTCGTCCACAGTTTTCTATTTTTCCTTGGCTTCGGAACCACTGCAGTACAGCAGCTGATATAGCGATTTAGACTGCCAATGCCGTTAATATACATACATACACACATAAATGGTCATTACAACTATTCAGCCAGAATTACAACCTAGTTTCTCACCTCTTACGTTGTGTGTGCTTTAATTTTATACATGAGTGCATAGCTGCCAGATAAATGAGGCACCAAATCGTCAAATATTAAAGAACAAATCGTCAATATCGTCAAAGACGTTTATTAAAATCGTCAAAGAATCGTCAGGAAAAATAAAGAAATAAATTAAAAGTTTTTAAAAACTAAAATTATTTCTATTGTAGTAAAACATATAAAGTCAATATATGTATGTACATATCTGAGTTCAAAAATAAAACATTTAACAAAGAATTTATTGGAAATTAAAAGCTAGCGTCCCTCATCTTCATTTAATATTAATTTTCTAAAAAAATGGAGAAATTTTGTATCATTTTCAGGAAAAAATTGTTTAAGTTTTAAACAATTTATCTCAGCGTTGTTTATTGACACATACGCGCAGCAATAACATTACATCATCTATATCTATGGGCGGGGTAGGCATTAGGGAGTCAGAAGCTTTTGATGTTCTGATCATGAAAAAATGCTGATACATTTTTCAGTTCCCTTTTAAGTTCTGATCATCTGATCTCACTATTTACACCGTTTATAACTGACAGAGAATGGAATACAACTCTCATGTATGGGTTGGTGCCTCAAAGTCTATTTTGCGGTTTCTCGACCGTGTACAGAAGAGGCCATAGTATCTCGTTAATGGCGGTAGTGTATCCAACTCCATTGAATCATTGGATCATCGTTGCATAAGGGGACTTTTTCCCGAAAATCATTTATTCCTACATAACGCTCGCCTTTTTTGGCCAGAACATCCGTATGTGGTCGCTTGGCCAGTGGATCGCACAGTGGATTACAGTAAAAATACGGTTTTTAGTCGAACTATCCGTATGTGGAACTCAGTTCCTGCAGAGGTCTATCCTGTTACTTATGGTATACAAATAAAAGTGTCCATAATTTATTATTATTTTATTAGGTTATTTAGGAGTTGTAATTTTTCAGCTTTTAAGCGGTTAAAAAGAATAAAATACAGAAAAATCATCACAGGTGTTTGAAAGTAACTTTAAAATACAATACTTTACTCCTTGTTTTTACTAACATAAATTTCCAATAGAAAACAATTGCAAAGTAAATACAAAGCTTAAAGTGGCTTTTAGTGTTTTTTTTTGTAATTTTTAAAAATCGTCAAAATAAGGGCAAAAACCTGGGAGTTATGATTGTGAGGCCAATATAAATGAAATAAAAATTTATTTCCAACCATTCATTACTGTTCACAGCAAAACAATAAATTTATTAAAATTTTAAACTATTTTAGTTTTATTAGAATTTTAAATTTAAACTTTCTGATCGCCAACCTATTGTATTTACTCACATTATGCTCATATTTAATATGTATGTAAAATTCATAATGCCGAGAACATATGTGACGTATGAGTTATATTTAATTCCATTAGTTTCATACATGATAATATCGAAGTATTTTTATTGCATACTTTTCAAGGTAACTATTCCAGTACATGTAATATGATGCGTATGAGTATTTCAAATACAATTAAAAAGAAAGTATACCCCATAAATTTGGAATTAAGCTACATGATTTTTCGATTCTATGCAATTCTAGGCTATATTCTAGATTCAAGGAATATTACAGAGTGAACAAAGAAGGATTCAAATACCGGTGAATGTGTTGATGGAAAATTTGATTAGTAACAATTGCAAAGTAAATGCAAAGATTAAAGTGGCTTTTAATGTACTAAAGTAAAGAATATGATGTAAATTTTTAATTTTTAAAAATCGTCAAAATAAGGGCACATCACATCGTCAAAATTATATTTTTGGAGCCCAAAATCGTCAAAATGACGATAAATCGTCAAATCTGGCAGCTATGCATGAGTGGCTGGGGACCTACAGTTTAAAGTCGACTGCGAATGACGGATTTTTGAGAAACTTTTCATGGCAATATTTTATTTATTCTCAGAGCATTTGCCAGAAATCTAACGAGGGAAAGTAGCCGAAGAAATATTTTTTCAAAATTCGTTTTGTTGGAGATGTCTGACCTGCGGTTTGAACCTTGACTTCACCTCTAATAAGTCAACACACTGCCTACTAGACTACGGCGACTGTACTAATAAAATTTACTTGGTCGAATTTTAATCCAGGGACTACAAAGAAGCTAATTTTATTATCCTTACGGGATATTGCTAACAGGGTCATCACCTTAATTATGCGTCTCCTCCCTCGATTTCAGCAGATATTGTGCGTTGGAGGTGAAGAATGTGCCTTAATCCAACATTCGCTCTTGGACTTATCTTACACGCTCTTACATCTTGCACAGTTTCCTATTTTCCCTATGCTTTGGAACCACCCGGAGTGGCTGCCAAATGTCAATCTCTGTCTCTTTATTTAATTGCTTATTAGTCAGGATTGCAACCTAGTTGTTCACACCGCCAATGTTATGTATGGATGTTAATTATATGCATGAGATTTGAAAAGCTTTTTCATGGCAATTATTTACTATCACAGAGTTTGCCGAGAGAAATATTTTTCATATTTTTCTTTCGAGATGTTAGAGCTAAGGTCTGAACTAAAGGCACTACGGCAACAATCACTGACAATTCACCTCCTCCAAAATAGAACTGGGCCATGTACTAAATAGGTGAAGAACAATTTCTTCCTCTAACTTATCTCTACAGTTCTTGCAGAAGTAATTTGCTAAGTGGCCAAGGCCAATGGATCTTGCCTGAGCACTCATATTGCACTGTCCAGTAATGCCTCTAACAATCATACTAAGCGTTTTCCTTTGGAATTTAAGCATATTTTTCGCGAGGGGAAGAAAACAATGAATTTATTGCCCTCCTAAGATGTATAACTTCAAGAAATTGTAAAAAAAAATTTTAAAAAATTTTGTGTGGGCCTATCTTACAAATGAACAGAAGCAATTAAAATCTTGAAATTTCCAATTTATAATGAAATGTCATTGAAAAATAAATTTCTGTTATAAAAATACGTTCAATTTATATTTTTGTAATAGAAATTTGAAGTCGTCGTAGTCTAGTAGGTGTGTGTTGGCTTATTAGACGTAAAGCCAGTGTTCGAGCCCCAGGCCAGACATCAAGACAAAATACAAAAAGTTTTTCTTCGGCGACTTCCTCTCAGCAGATTTCAGGCAAAAACTCTGACGGTAAATAAAAAATAGCCATGCAAAGTTTCTCTTTTTTCTTTCTCAAGTACACGTCCTCTAACCTAACCCAACCTAACCTAATAGAAATTTAAACGTTTAAGACTAAGTACATTCATATAACTAACAAAATAAATTACTCTGTGAGTCACCAGACAAATTCCCAGGCAAATGTTTGTCTATGAGAGTGACTGTTCTTTTATAGTCGTATCTTTTATAGTCTATTACCATAGCTTAACTCATAATGGATTGAGTTGATGTTTAAAAGGAAAGTGGCAGTAGGAGGTCCTTTTAAGCAGGCATGTTTATCACATACTCTGCATGTTGAATTAAAGGACAAATTTGTATGTCCTGATACTAAATTCTTACTTCAAGTAAAGAGTTTCCAACAGATATAATGAAATAATTTATTGAATTGAATAATAAAATTAATACAGAATACATTTGCGTTATGATGTGATAAACCTGAGCAATTTAGAAAACGTTTATGATAAGGTAGGGGAGGATACAATACAACATAATAGCCAATAATACAAGGTAGTGTTACCAGTCCACCTTATTAAGTTAGCCCTGGAAGAGTTTATATAACTGTATATTAATTTTGGAAATAATTCTTGAAAAGCAAAATTTTGAAACCGAAAACAAGGTTTCAAAAGTAAAGTGAAATAAAACACACATAAAGTTATGATTTCGATGAGACTTGTTCGGTCATTTAACTTAGATAGGTAGGTAGAAGCGACCCATTGTGATACCACAGTTTCACATTCTCCCCTAGTCCGGGAGCCACTCGGAGCTTTCGATGAAGCTGCTCAGACCGCCAATATCTATGCATGACAGTTCATCCAGATCCTCCATGTAGTAGGCACCCAGGTGCCTCTTTCTCTTCCCACCAAGTGCAGGGCATGTACACATTAGGTGAAGAACACGCTCATCCTCCTCCTTATCTCCACAGCTTCTGCAGAAATCATTAGCAAAGTGTCCAAGACCAATACACCTCGCATGCGGTCCTATAATACAATGCCCCGTAATAACAACGATAACAGTGCTGGGCTTACTTCTTTGGAGTTTAAGCAGAGACGCGCTGCGGATTTTCTGCGCCGTTCTGCCCATGTCCAAAGCTGACCAGCGATCTCTCTATCGTTCACGTCAGGTTATGAAGGGCAGCGTTAACGGACCTTCCCTTATTGTATGCATGCTGTTGCCTAGATAGAAGATTTCCATCCAGGGTCTGGCGTAAGTTAATAACAATGAGCTCCACCATGGTTTTCAGCAGGGGGGAAGAGAGACTTATAGGTCTAAAATCCTTAGGTGTGGTGTGAGAGTTTCTCCCTGCCTTCGGTATGAAGACCACTGCCACTTTGCACTACTCCCACGGTATATGGTTAAGCCGAATACTGGCGGAAAACATCTCTCTAAGTATTGCTATGTGATCTAGTTTCAGGCGTTGCAAGAGCGTCGGATATATTCCGTCTGGTCCCAGGGATTTAAACGGTTTAAATCCATCTATTGCCCATTTGATTGTCCTTACAAACTTAATGGAGTAGTAGCGCTCCTGTGAATCGCTTTCTGAGACGGTCGCTCGTTATTTAACTTACTTTTATTGGATTGATTGCTGCCGTCGATCCTTTTGAGGTACTCTTTACACACATTTTCAGGCGGAATCGCGGATATAACTTGACAAATGTTTGACGCGAGCTTATGGTTTAAAAATAAAATGAATTATCAAACGAAATATTTCTCAACAGTCTTCAGGAAAAATCTATGATAGTAAAATAATATTGCCATGAAAAGCTTCTCAAATATCTGTCGTTTGTAGCCTACTTTACACTGTAGGATAAAATTAAAACACACACAACATGGGTGTTGTGAGAAGCTAGCTTGTAATCCTGACTAAAGGGTTCTAAGAACTAATTCAGTAAGTAAGTAAAGGATTTCCTAAAATCCCTACAGGTTCTCAGAACCTCATAGGCAGCAATTTTGCTTGTTGTCGTAAGAACTGAGTGAAAATTGAGAGAAAACTGGCAAAAAATTCTTTTTCTTAAAATCAGCATCAAAAGTTGTTACTCTAACGCCCGATATTGGATGGATGGTCGGCTTTAATTGTTAAGTGAGTTAATCTTTATATGTATAGAGGTGCCTATCCATATAGAAAATATTCCATAATCCATTTTAAGGTAGGCCCAATGTCTTGCTACTAGACTACGTCAACTGTAATAATAAAATCGAATATATTTTCGCAGAGGTCGTTATTTCTAGGTAATATTAGATTGCAAGCCTTTAAGCCTAGGACCTGCTGCGGCCTTTTCCGAGACACTTGGTTTGTGAACAAGATAAAATAAAGAATGAAACCAATTAAGAGGATAAAGATGCTTGTAATAGCAATAAAAGTACTCCCTAATGTCTTATAAAAGCTTCTAAAACGTTCTGGGATAAAGGATAATGTTTTCTTTGTAGTCCTGTGTTATTTGAAATGCATATTAGGACGAGAGACAGACAGCGGCAGTCATAACAATGAAAAAAATAAAATGTTTTTAAAACGATAATGCTTTAAAGGCGTTTAAGCTTTTTAAGCACATTTTCTATTATCCAAATAGCATTGAGAATAGGAGTTTACCAATCCAATATCTTGTACAAATAAACGGGAGAATAAAATCGCTTTACGCCCATAAATTGTGGATTTTTGTTAGCATACGAGCTGGTTTTTATGCTTCAATGAGGCAACAAAATGTTTCAAATGTAATGGAATTCTAAAAAATTCCTTTACAAGCTGCTAGAGACAGACTATAAATGTTTCTATTCCTTGAATTCTTTTTTTGAAGGACTTTTTATAGTTTTCCATTTAAGAGGAGTTTTTGAAAACTACTTGAACTAAACCATGAAGCCATTAGAATCACCGACAAAAATCGTATAAAAAAAACCTGAAAGTAAAATTCATTATTTGCTTAGTTCTAATAGAGAAAATTAGGTTTATCCTTAAGGATATTAGGGAAGGAAAGAGGAGAGAAAAACCGGCAGCCAGTAAACAAACACTCTCCAGCTATTTTCCAACGCTAAGAATAATTTATTAAAGTAGGGATACTTTTTTTTTTGTATTTCGTTTAGATGTCTGACAGGTTCAAACCCTGGCTTTACGTCTAATAAGCCAACACACTACCTACTAGACTACGGTGACTTTCTAAAACTTGTGTTTATTATGCCACAAAAAGGCCTCTAAAACTCAAAAATTGTGAGATTTCCGTTGTCTTAAAGGATTTTATAAAAAAAATATGCGCCAATACAAAACAGAAAACAAAAGAAAACTTTTTGATTAACCACTCGTATAATATGAATTTCAATTTATTTCTGAAGTGCGCTGACAATAATTCCATTTTCATTTTCATTTTAGCCCGGCTATATGTGCTACAGACAGCAAACAGTCAATGTTGTCTTTAGTTGTGTCACACAATATGTTTTTGACAGAGAAAATGTAAAATGATACAAAAATGGAAACTTTAAAGGACAAGAGAAGTACAGTGGCTCGGTTGCTTAAAAATTTGGAATAAAAATCTTGAAAATCATAAGAAAAGAAATTTTAGTTTTAAAAATCTGTCTCTTAGAGTTGCAATATTTTTTTAAATAAATTTTTTTTTCTAACGAAACCACTGTGCTTAGTAGCAAACATGTTGTGAAAACTTTTCCATTGTCATATCCTTTCTTATTTTCTTATTCTCCATCCATTTTTTAATGTTTTTTTTCACTTTTTCTTGCGTTTTTCGTTTGTTGTAAAGTTTCCAATTGAAATGAAAATGTTTCTTTGCCTGTCAAATGTTGGGTTACCCTAGTTGTCACTATTGTTGCTATTATTTCTTTCCTTTTGTTAAAGCACATTGACAGTTTATTGGTTCACACATATATTTTTCTTTCTTTCTTTCTTTCCTTTTTTTCAATTTTAAGTTTCTCTATAATAGTCGGTAGTTTTACAAGAATACATAAGTAGATGTGTAGAGTTTATCTTCTTTAATGGCATTGAAGTATGTAGTTACACTGCATTATAAAAAAGTACTTACACATAGACATCAAATGCATTTCGTTCTTTTCTTGGGTACCGCATTTCATATTCGGTTTTAATCATGGATGCAGGAAATCTATTTTCAATTAAAATTCATTGAGCCTGCCCTGAGTTTGACACAAATCCTGGCAAAATAAAAATGCTGTTTGGCAAAGCAATTCATAACAAAACGTTAAATATTTAAACGTTTTAGTAAACCCCTCTGTGTCATGACAGGTTTATGTTTGAAAATCAAATTTCAAAACCAAAAACGTTCAGTTTATTTTCTATCAATTCTGTTTCATTCTTTTTTTCAACAGAAAATACTGTTTATGCGCCAAAAAAGGAAAGAAAAAAGGAATTAAAATGCAAAAGAGCATGTATTCGAAAAGTTTGAGTGTTTGTGTCAGTTTAGAAACTCATTTTGTGTATAAGTATTGCACACTGGGGCATATTTAACTGGCTTTAGTGGCTGTTACCCTTAGCACCATTGTGATATCACAGTCTTTCCATTTCCCGCTAACATTGGAAATATCCACAGCTTCTGATGAAGTCACTTAGATTCTCAATGTCCATTCTTAACAAATTAATGCGGTTGTCTGCATTGTTCCGCATTTGATCCAACAATGAGCTAAATGAGCTCCTAAACGATGTGGGCATTGTGCAGCGTATTAACATGCAGCGGTTGAGCTGGCTCGACCTTGTGGTTCAAACGGATGAGGATATTCCAGCGAGACGGATATTTGTTACAGAGATCTGTGATAGTTGAAGAAGAGGACGATCTTGTTTGTGTCGAAAGGTCCAAGTCGAGGAATCCCTGTCACCGATTAGTGTGACCAACTGCTGAAGGCGCCCAGGAACCAGAGGCGCCTGGAAGGATGTACTAAAGCAGGCTGAAATTCGTTAATCGAGTTGTTAATAGCCAATTAAGTAAGGAAGTTAATATCTGCATTATAAAAACCCAACTGCTTTCTTCTTTTACGACATACTAACTCTGGTCATGTACCCCTCTTCCTCGTCTATTCAACTCTTGCAGAAGTCATTTGCAAATGCTCAAGACTAATGCGTTCCGCATGCGTACACAGAATTTAAAGGCTTCGACAACACCGAAATATTCTACTTGGGAATTTGAGCAGGTTTTTTGTGAGACCTTTAGCTAGCCTTGACCCCATTTGCTGTGTGGTCTTGCCCGTAGCCAAAGCCAGCTACATAGGCGGCCTTAACGAAATCTTTTGCTGTATTTTCATTTCGGAATTTGCAGGTTCTATATATTATTCTCACCCGAAAGATGGTTGTAATACATCCGTTCTGTCACTGTGCCTTTGCTGCCTATGTGAAGGGAAAAATTTACCGCTCTAGCATCCGCTTGGAAGCCTTGCGGCAAACGTAAACAGTTTTTTTTTAAATTCAAACACCTGACAGATGCCTAGCTATCAGAAAGTATGCTAATATCTCTTCCATAGCTACTGTCGCTCTTAATAATCTCCAATCCAATCCGTTTAATCAGATCTTTTCCACGAAAGACGCTGAAATTGGCCACTAGGTGGCCTTATTGAATTAAATATACCTGCCGATTGCAAAAAGATTCCATTCAGTTTCGAACCATCAGAGAACATTTTTTAAAAATTGTTTATGAGTCATACTATTTTCCCATTCTTCTCTATTCGGCATGGAAATTCATTGTGTAGTATCATGCAATCGACATTCCCGAAGGATACCAATCCCATCAGGATTCTTCAATGATTAATATTAGATACGCGCCATTGTGCAGTTGCCCTTAGACGCTGAGTTGTATTTGCTGATGAAAGCTTACACTAGAGGTTCAGCGGGAAGAGACTTAGATGTGGTAGGTTAGGTTAGGTTAGAGAACGTGCACTTGTCAATTAAGACAAGTACAGTACCGGGAGGTAGAATTGACCCATATTACAACATCCTAGTTTCTCACACGACTCATGTTGTGTGTGTTAATTTTATACATGAGTGGTGGGACCTACAGTTTAAAGTCGACTCCGACCGACAGATTTTTTGAGAAACTTTGTCATGGCAATTTTATTTACTCTCAGAGTTTTTGCCAGAAATCTGCTGAGAGGAAGTCGCCGAAGAAATACTTTTTTTACTTTGTTTCGATGTCTGGCCTGTGGCTCGAACCCTGGCTTTACGTCTAATAAGCCAACATACTACCTACTAGACTACGGCGACTTCAAGATGTGGTAGGTAGTGCACCAGCAATAATAATACAGGCAGGCGGATCTTATCAAATTGAGGATAGTTTTCCTGCCATAAGGTGCCCACCATACCAGTTAGAGAGTTTTGTATACACTGAGGTGAAACAGGTGATTCATCTACTGGTGCAGTTTTTAGAATGATAGAAGACCTGTCTGTCGTTTTCTAATAGTATTTGGATAGGTATTGGATTAGTTATAAGAAACCTTTGCGGTTGGGTCCTATTCTTCCTTAAGGGGTGACTTTTCTATGGATGTTCGTTTTTATTGTTACCAGCTTTGGGGTGAAGCAGGGCTATAAGAGGGCTTCCTAGATGCATTTTTTCAGATTCTTAACTTTAAAAATGTAACTGGTTCTTATTGTGCCAAAGAATTTGCTACGCCTTATCGTCACAATGTGTGAAACGCACTTCAATAAAAGCGGGTTTCAGGTGATCTATAGGGATACTTTACAGCTTTATGTCCAATCTCTTGATAGTGTTTGCAAGACGTCAAACTCTTCCATTTTTTGTTGCCCCTATTCTGATTATAAGCAGCAGTGGTTCACGTACAGCAGTAATGTGCTTAAAGATAGTAAGCGAAGTCATATGAAGCTTTGTAGAGGATGGCAAGGCTCGAATTGGCACCGAGAAAGCTAATGGTGGCGGTTTGGACACCTATTGAGAAAAGGTACCTTAATTGTGTGTCTACAACGGATGTTTTCGGTTACAAACGACTCGACTGGTTAGATTTTTTAAGTTTAAAAAAAACTTGATTTCAAAAGAAGCAAAATGAAGTTTTAAAGTCGCCTTAGTCTAGTAGGTAGTGTGTTGGGTTATTAGACGTAAAGCCAGGGTTCGAGTCCCAGGCCAGACATCAAGACAAAATACAAAAAATATTTCTTCGGCGACTTCCTCTCAGCAGATTGCTGGTAAAAACTCAGAGTAAATGAAATTTCCCAAAAATTTATCGCTCGTAGTTGACTTTAAACTGTAAGTCCCACCACTCATGTATAAAATTAACACACACAACATTAGTGGTGTGAGAAACTAGGACGTTGTACAATGGGTCAATTCGACTTCCGGGTACTGTACTTGTCTTAATTGACAAGTACACGTCCTCTAACCTAACCTAACCTAAGCTAATGCTGTTGTCCAGTATGATTGAGAAAATCTCTGGGAGTAGATAAAATTGCATTAAAAAGTATCTCAGAAATCTGTCGTTCGGTGGCGTGAGAAACTAGGTCGTAATCCTGACTGAAGGATTGTAATGAGGAATTAGGTAGATAGGTATGATTGGGAGCCTGTACAATCTTCTTAAATGATTGCAATTCCGTAAAAACAGTAAAAATATATCAACAAAAAAGGTGTTGCCTTCCATCATGTTAAAGTCAGATCGTATACGTGTGTAAATGTAAATTTTTTAGAGAAATTTTTTTTTACTGAACTATTCCAAACACCCATGAAAGGCTTAAATTACCTATCAGCCTTCAACTGATTGCTCTAATATTGCTCTTTGCGAATTACCGTCATGCTTAGACGACTGGTTAGGGCAAATCCCAGTCTATTATTTATTTTATAGCAGCATTATTGCATTCTATTGTTCGTGAAATGTGGCGGTATTTTGTATGTGATATGGGTCATGATATGGGTCCTTTGTTTATATATATTTTCTCTCCATAGTGTCCCTTTCATATTCGATTGAAATTTAAACCATATGCAGACTTTCCATCTCTGATTTATTTGTATGCTTTAAAATTAAGTGAGGATTTGTTTAATTTCATATCTGGTTCTCCTTCCTTTAATTCTATGCCTGTTCTCTACGGAATAGGAGACATCTAAATATCGAAACCTAAGTACACACAACATGAAAGAAAATATAAATTTTCAATTAATGCATCCTACAGAGAGCTAAAGAAGTGAGAGTGTGAGAGTGTATATTAAAAACTAGAAGAAGAGGAAGAAGAGGAAAAAAATAGAAAGTCATTGAAAATAAAAGCTTAAGATGGTATTAAACTAGTGCAAGCAAGCAACACTATTTTTAAAAATAAAAAATGTTATAAATAATGTACATGTGACAGTGGCCCACATAACATACATACATACTGTAATGTATTAATGTGAGTTCAAAACTTGACTGGTTTTCTTTATTATTTCACAATTCTTTGTTATTTACATTTCTTCTTATTTCTATTCTTAGAAAAGAGGTGCCAGATCAAATTATTTATTTATTCAAGCTAACAATACTTCAGATACCTAACACGCTCCTCCATAAGCTTATACTATAAGTAATACTTTTGAAATATCTTTGTATTATATTAAATTATACAAGAAAGAAAAATATAAATCTATGATCATATAATTTAATTTAAATAATTAATCAATTTCAAGTTTTTTTTTTTTTTTTTTTAAACACTTTACCATCAACGCGTGGCCTTAACTCTCTACCAGTTTCATTTGATGTTGCTTCAGATGCTTCTTTCTTTATATTTTGCTCATCATGCATACTAGTACCATCAGTTCGTTCTACTTCACAATCACGGATTTGGTCCAAATGGCGCTTGATTTCACGATTATTGTGAGCAAGAATGCATGTGTATGAACGAGGACCAAGTTTGTTCTTGACAGTTGCCTGTGACCAACTTGCTTTATTTGGATTTCTGTAATCCCGAATCAAAACACTCTGTCCATTATTAAATTCAGCATTGCGATTGCCTTTGTGATTCAGAACGTTTTTAATTTGAGATTCTCGTATTCTGTCGCCTGTCATTGGAGGTCTTAAATTATCAAATTTTGTTTTCAATGATCTGCCGAAAAACAACTTGGCTGGTGTTTCTCCAGTGGTACAATGTTTTGAATTTCTATAGTGTGCCAAAAACCTATTTAAAGCGGTATGAATAGGACAATTTTTATCTGATTTCAAATTAGAAATAATGGATTTTTTTAAAACCTTAACGAAACTCTCAGCCTGTCCATTTGTGGCAGGATGGCCAGGTGGAGTTAAAATATGTTTAATATTATTAATTTCAAGAAATTGGCGAAACTCATCTGAAGTGAATTGTCGGCCGTTATCACTGACCAATATGTCAGCCAGACCATATCGACAAAAAAGTTCTCTGAGTTTTGCAATTGTAAATGAAGTGGTAATCTCTTTGGTCAAAAAGACCTCTGCAAATTTTGAGAAAGAATCAATTACTATAAACAAATAGACACTATTAATCGGACCAGCAAAATCTACATGAATGCGACTCCAAACAGAATCGGTTGGGGTCCACGGTATCAATGAACTTTTCTCAGGAGAGTCTAACAGTTGTTGACAAGAAGTACAAGATTTTATCATATTCTCAATGTCCTTATCTATACCTGGCCACCAAACATAGGACCTCGCCATAGCCTTTGTCTTAACTACGCCGAGATGTGACTCATGTAATTGGTTAAGTACTGCGTTTCGAAGTTTCATTGGAATGATAACACGATAACCCCACAAAAGGCAGTCATATTCAACAGAAAGTTCGGTACATTTGTTAATGTAAGGCGTAAAATCTTCCTTTTGCAAGACATTAACTGTTCCCTTACGAACACATTCACATACTTTAGATAATATTAAATCTCGTCTAGTTTCTCGTGCAATCGTTTTGAAATTAATAGCAAATTTGTTTTCTGATTCTATTAGGTTAATATAGTTACTTTCAATAATATCTTTTGATGACTTTTGTTGTGGCATACGAGAGAGTCCATCAGCACTATTAGAAACTCCTTTTATGTACTCAACGGAATAATTAAACCCTGACAAAATTAATGACCACCTTTGCATGCGTGCAGATGCCATAATAGGTAAACCTTTGTTCTCACCAAATAAAGCTGTTAGCGGTTTATGGTCTGTTCTTAAAACAAATTTGTTGCCTAATAAATACTGTCTTAATTTCGTAACGCAAAATATAATGGCCAGTGCCTCTTTTTCCAATGTGCTGTAATTTCTTTCACTTTTTGTAAGAGCCCTAGAAACATAAGAAATTGGTCTTAAATTATTGCCCATATTATGTGAAAGAACGCCAGCAATAGCGTTATCACTTGCATCCGTAGTCAGTACAATTGGAGTTTGAGGATTAAAATGAACTAGTACTTGATCTGAAGTAACATCCGATTTAATTGTATCGTAAGCTTTTTGACATTGATTAGACCAATTGAACTTACTTCCTTTCTTCAACAACTCATACAAAGGTACCATTTTCTGTGCATAATTATCTATAAATTTTGAATAATAATTCACCATCCCAACAAAAGCTCTAACTTCAGAAACGTTAGTTGGAACTGGTGCATTCAGAACGCTAGATACACGCGTGGTGTCTTTACTTAGACCATCACAGTCTATTGAAAATCCTAAATAAGAAATTCTTTTCTGAAAAAATTTACATTTTTTACGATTTAGTGTTAAGCCTGCTGATTTCAATTTATACAAAACTTCCTTGAGAGTGATTATGTGTTCCTTAAGATTTTTTCCAGTTACTGTTATATCGTCTTGGTAAACTACGACATTAGATACGCCACGTAACAGATTTTCCATGGTTTTTTGAAAGATGGCTGCAGCAATTTTAATGCCGAATGGCAAACGTTTAACTTTAAACGTGCCAATATGTGTACTAAGAGAACATAAAAGTTGCGACTTTTCATCTAAGAGTATCTGGTTATAAGCATTGGACAAATCAAGTTTAGTGAAAAGTTGTCCACCTTGTAACGAAGCAAATATTTCCTCTATACGAGGGAGGGGATATTTAAAATCTAGTAAATGTTTATTTAAGGTAACCTTATAGTCACCACAAATTCTCAGATCCCCATTTGGTTTTAAAATAGGGACCAATGGAGTTCCCCAATCGGAATTATCCACTTGCTCTAAAATTCCATCTTCCACCATTTTACGCAATTTCATTTCAACCTTTTCTTTCCATGCTAAAGGTACTGGGCGAGGCTTGAAAAATATTGGGTTTGCACCCTCTACGATATCTAGAGAAACTTTACTTAGTTTATAAGCACCTAGTTTACTACTAAAAACTTCTGAAAACTCTGATTCAATTTGACCAACAATGACAGACAAATTACTTGTATCTCCTACTGAGTTCACTTGCATTAACTCAAAATTAAACGCTCTTAAAAACGTGCGGCCTAGCAATGGTGGAGTATTAGTGTCACTTACAACAACTGTCAAAATTTTTGATATGCCTTCGTATGTTATTTTTGCATCGTACTCACCAATAATAGGAATTTTGTGACCACTATAATTTACGTACGGAATTTTACACTCTCGGAGAGGTGCTTTCATCTGATTCTGATTATAAAATAACGATGATACTAGCGTGCAGGGTGCTCCCGTGTCACATGCAACAGTAAGGTTAACACCATCAATTGCTACTGGTAGTGAGTATACACCACATGAAGTTTTATCTCTTATGCTAAAACAAGAATAATCGAAAACATTATTAACTGAGTTATCGCTGTCTGAATCGGATACATAATTTACACTTTTTGCATGCTTTTCGGGACATACTGATGCTAGGTGTCCAATTTTTTTGCAAGAATAACATTTGCTGTCTCTAAATTTGCAGTATTTCGCCTCATGGTTTTTCCATCCACAGTGTGCACACTTATTTCTGTTGACGCCGTTGTTGTAACTTACACCGCTGCTGCCTCGTCTACTTCCATGATTAGTGTTGTTGTTTTGACCGTTATAGTACCTTTCCCGGCTGTATGTTTTGTTGATGTAATTGACATTTAAGTCATCACACGTGGTCTTCGTGGCTAATTTTGTTTCCATTATCAAAGCCTTTCTCAACGCTTGTTCTAATGTGAGGGATTCATCCTCTTCACAAAGTTTTTCAAAAATTTTAGGTGGAAGCCCGATAATAAAATGATCAAGAATCATTACGTTTAGGTGTTCAGCAAATTTGCAGTTTAAAGCCATTTTTTTTACTCGTGCGTACCATCCACTTACAGACTCTCCTTCCTCCCTTAAAGATGTATGGAATTTTTTTCTTTCACTAAATACTATTGTTGGTGGAGTGAAGTGGGTTTCTAAGATTTCACATAACTCTTTAAAGGTCTTAGTTGAAGGAGAATTTGGGTGACACAAACTGTGTAACACTGAATAAGTTTCAGCTCCAACTGCTTTGAGAAGTGTAGCTTTTTTTATACTTTCATCAGTGCATTTTATTTCGCAAAAATGAATTTCTAATTGCTCCTTCCAAATTGTCCAACTTAAATTTGAATTATATTCTGGAATTCCAGAACATTGAACTAAAGTCACTGCGCTCGTCGCCATTTATGTAATGTATTAATGTGAGTTCAAAACTTGACTGGTTTTCTTTATTATTTCACAATTCTTTGTTATTTACATTTCTTCTTATTTCTATTCTTAGAAAAGAGGTGCCAGATCAAATTATTTATTTATTCAAGCTAACAATACTTCAGATACCTAACACATACGTTGTGTCTGTGTATGAGTATGCCCAAGTGTTAGATTTCTTTGTCAAAGCAAGAGATAGAGAAAGAGAGAGTGTGTGTGTGTTAAGTGCTCATGTTGTATGTTTAGTAGGATGTTAAAATTTAAGTGCATGAGTATTAATTGCTCTGATACATGCTTGGTGACTGTAAGCAAACATATAAAGGGTTCTTCATTTAGTGGTTTGAAAACTAAAGGTTTAAAGTGTCATTTATTTGGTGAAAGATTTGCCAGTTACAAGCATAATCCTTTAACAATCGAAAAACGCGTAGAAATATTTAAGCTTCTCACACCACCTATGCTGTGTGCAAATTTTATACATGAGTGGCGGGACGTACAGTTTTAAGTCGACTCGGAACGATAGATTTTTGAGAAAATTTTATAAATTTTGCCAGAAATCTGTTGAGAGGAAGTCGCCGAAGAACTATTTTTTCACATTTCGTTTTGCAGGAGATGTCTGACCTGGGTTTTGAACAGTGACCTCACGTCTAATAAGCCAACACACTGACTACTAAACCACTGAGACTGTTAGGAAAACAGTGGCCGATAATCTGAATTTGTTGATTCTCAGCAATCGAGCCTGCAACAATTTAATACGCCAACCCGGTCTCAACATCATAGATTCACTGATTACGTGCTGGAGACAAGGGTTTGCTGTTTTTCAATTAAAATTTTCATCAGCGTTTCCACTCATTACAGCCTCGTTAGATAGGTCAACAAGCAAAATTGACTCACACAGGGGTTGGAAAGTCCAGGAGTGATTGTGGAAACGCTATTTCATATGGTAAAAGCAACTGTGTTGGGCAACTTAAGGTCTGTATGTGTCTCTAGGGCTAAAGTACCCTCAATTCAGAGCACTAAGGACGTATGACAAACGAATTTTTATGGCCTGCAATTGAATATCATGAACTGGGCCGTATATAGTTTGAACAAGACGATGCTACGAGCCGTGTAACACGACAAATTTTGTCTTCATTATATGAGAAGTGTCAAGAAAAAGTATTTTTTTTGTGTTGATGACGTCAATTGCTCATCAATATCATGCAATTTAGCGCCGTTAGAATATTATTTTGTGTGGCTACGACAAGAATCGTGTCTATGCGGATAATTGCCTATCACTGGAGCATTTGAAAAGCAAAATTCGTGAAGCTATCTCCGAGATACCGCTCGAGTTATTACCTCAAAGGGATCGTTTGCTGGTTGCAACATATTAACTTAATTTTTCACACCAAGAAATGGATAACCCCTTACAAACAGGAATTGTCATGAGAATGGAGCAGAGCTTTATAAAAATTAAAAGATAAAGAAAGTGAGTGAAAGAGAGCGAGAAAGCGAACTTAATTATTATTATTTTTATAACATCTACATGCTGTTTATTTTTTTCTTTTAAATCACATGCTTTATTTTCCTTTCGTTTCATTTAATATTTCATTGCTATGCGGGTATCTGCACAACACTTCCAAGTGCAGCAGAGAGGCAACAATTTCTTGTGTTGCTTTTCTCTGTTGCACTGTGTAGATTCTTTGCAGTGTCATAATTTCCATTAGAATTAAAGCATAAATATTGCTGGCAAAATGCTATTACAGTCTATAATTACGGCTTAAATAAGTGGCAAAGTGAAAAGCT
Organism: Sarcophaga carnaria; assembly: GCA_958299815.1. NCBI lineage: Eukaryota > Metazoa > Arthropoda > Insecta > Diptera > Sarcophagidae > Sarcophaga > Sarcophaga carnaria. The sequence continues at coordinate 23,677,999 of OY283153.1, forward strand.
GCATAAAATCTTTACAAGAAAAAAAAAAAGAATTAAAAGCATATGAAGGGCATATTGACTCTTAAAATTAATCCACCATTTAAATAATGGAAACTGGAAAATGCCTTCTATGCACTATCATTAGGATTAAATAGAATGAGATACAAAAGAGGGGAAAGAAAAATATTAATCATTTGGATTTAAGGTGGTAATTATAGGGGTAACAGGTAGAAGCTTAAGAATAAACTGCAAACATGTTTAAGTACACAGAAGAAGAGAGAATGAGATGAGAATTGTTTTTAATAAACACTTAAAAGGTGTAAACACAACATCTATTTTTAATCCCCCAAGCTTTCACGGGTCCTCTTCGAAGAAGAGAATTTAGGCGTGGCTTCTACACCAGAGGAATTTAGAAAAGGTTCCTGTTGCGTTTTTTAAGTTGAAGTATATGCTTTTAATATTCGGATCTTTACAAGTAGTCAGTTAGCTTTATAAGTCCTGATAGGAGACTACACCAAATGCAAACCATTCGGCGTATACCAGCAATCTCTGAATGAGGTAGGTTACATTGGCCCATTGTGCTACCATGTTTTATAAGAGAATCATTGCCTTCTATTACGCCATTAAAAAGGATCATCTGATCTAAACAATTTGGACTCCCTTAAGTACTGATCAATGTCCTTTAATGAACTTAATCGGCTATTACAACCCTTTAGTCAGGATAACAACCCAGCTTCTTACGCCACCCATGTTGTGCGTATAGATTTTAGCCATGAGTGGCTAGACCTACGGTTTAATGTGGATACCAAACGATAAATTTGAGAAACTTTTCATGGCAAGGTTCAATTGACTTCATCGGTCTTTACAACCCCCTTAGTTAGGATTACAACCTAGTTTCTCACGCCACATATGATCTCATGATGTCATCCATGAGTGGCAAAACCGACAGTGTAATGTCAACTTCGAACGCCAAATTTCAGTGGCAATTTTATTTTACTCTCAGAAAGAGTTTTGTTCGAGATGTCTGAGGTGGGGTTTAAACCACGAGCTCTTAGTATTCTCCGACGTTTTAGTGCGAGTGTTAAGTCGTTCTACTCCGACTCATGAGTTGTGCAGATATCATGCAAACGGGTGCCTGGTTCTTATAAGCGTAGGTGAAAACATAATAAATACCTAGCCAAGCGAGAAAAATTACCTGTCCTGTCTTCCTTGTATTCAGATTCCTCCAGCTTAACCCAGAGGTGGAAGTGAAAAACGATCTTATCCTTCTATTTCGACTCACAAGTTGTGCAGATATTATGCAAAGGGGTACCTGCTTTCAATAGTTTGTATTGCCTCAAGAGGGTAGAGAAAATGTATTAAAAATGATCTATTCTGTCTTCCAGTGAGACAGCAGATGTTCGTGGAGACGTGGAGCAGATGTTCTGTCCTACACAGGACATCTTAGCCGGGAAGTGGAATTTCTTTTTATTAAAGGGATAGTATTTTCCCTATTAACATATCGGGGATGCTGCAGACGCGGAAAGATTTCTCACAGTGTTTAGAGGTGCTTAAACAAAATCTCCTGCATTGTCGACTAGTACATGAAGAAGAAGAAATTGTTAGCGTTTGCAAAAGCTGTACGTTAAACAAATTTATCGAGGCTCTATGCACCTAGTAGGAACGTTCATATATGTACGTATATACATATAAATATGTATGTATGTATTTAAAATTTCGTGTATATATAGGCCGTAGTCTAGTAGGTAGTGTGTTGGCTTATTAGACGTAAAGCCAGGGTTCGAGCCCCAGGCCAGACATCCAAACCAAAATGCAAAGGGTATTTCTTCGGCGACTTCCTCTCAGCAGATTTCTGGCAAAAACTCTGAGAGCAAATAAAAATTGCCATGAAAAGTTTCACAAAAATCTGTCGTTCAGAGTCGACTTTAAACTGTAGGTCCCACCACTCATGTATAAAAAAATTAACACACACAACATGAGTGGTGTGAGAAACTAGGTCGTAATCCTGACTGAAGGGTTGTAATGACCAATTATGTATGTATGTATGTATAGCGAGTGAATATAGTTGGACTCCTGGTTGAATGCATTGACAGGTTAAACTAGCGGATTATGAGATTGCCAAGGTCGTTATCCTGTTTTGGATAAAGTACATAATGTCGGCGACCGTAGTCTAAAGCAGATGTCTAAGCAATCCTTTCAATACCGCTGTAAAATATTTGCAATATTAGTTTAAGTTTTCTTCAACTGTTAATTGCAAAGTCTAACAAGCTTTTTTCAGAAAATTTTCAAATCCTTATTGTATTGTTGTTTACATCACAGTCGTATTTGCCGATTACATTCCTTTCCTTTTCATTTAAAATATATTTCTAAACCTTCATCATTATTTTGTGGCTCATAACTCTTAAGTGTGTCAGTGTTTGTGGCAAAACAAGATAACAAGTGCGTGCTTGTAAATTTATATTTGTATCATTATGCAATACAATACTCCTCCACAGTTAGAAAGTTTACAATACTTAAGACTTGTACCCTGTTCCATACTTATACTTATTCATACACTTGCACTTCAAATGTATTGTGTTAGTTTTGTATTGTGTTGTTCCATGTCCATTTGAATACAATATATTGACACTCTTTTTTACGATTTATTGACAGGTTTTTATTTCTATTTCTCCCCTTTTTCTTTCTTTCTTTCTTATAAAGATACAAATAATGATACTTGAAATTCATTTATAATGGAAACAGATGAAACCCAACGAATTTACAGAGATGGGATTACAATTGTTAGAAATTTCAAAAGACATAATATTATAAGTGATAAAGGATTCCATAGGGAAATTGGAAAAATACGGGCCGAATAAGGTCCTTGGGCATTCTAAGAATTCTTACTCCTCAGTATTGATTGGTTAGATTGACATTACCTCCTTGGTCCATTGTGCTACCGTGTTTTATAAGAGAATCATTACCTCCTATTACGCTACTAGAGAAGATCATCTGGTCTGAAACATTTTGCCTCCCTGGCGTACTGCTCAATGTTCTTCAATGTTATACTGTGGCTCGAAATTTGATGGTAGAACAGGTTGTGATATATATATTGCGAATTCGGTCGTTAAACAGTTGTATAGCTTCGAGGATCACTGCAGTATCTTCTAGGAAGTCACTTATACTCATAGAAATTGAATGTTCTACTCTTTTCTATATCCGGACATAATTAATACTTCGAGAGGCCCTGCTTAATCGCCAATTTAGTTGGTCGCTTGAACCGTGGCCACACGTATAATAAGCCAACACACTACCTACTAGAATACGGTATATATATATATATATATATACGCAATTTTAAATACATACATACATATTTATAATGGGTGATTTTTTAAAAACTATAGGAAAATTTTTTAAAAACAAACACATAAAATTCAGAAAAATGCATGAAATCTTTATTTGAATCGATAGTACGGTCCATATAATTTTATGTTTGAAGAGTATTTCATGCAAATGTTGACCGCGACTGCGCCTCAAATGGTCCATCCGCTTAGTCCAACTTTGGCATACTCTTTCCAACATTTCGGCCGGTATCTCACGAATAAATGCTTCAATGTTGTCTTCCAATGCGTCAATTGAAGCGGGCTTGTGTGTACAGACATGAGCTTTAACATAGCCCCACAAAAAATAGTCTAAAGCCGTTAAATCGCACGATCTAGGCGGCCAATTGACCGGTCCCGAACGTGAAATAAAATGTTCACCGAACTCGCCTCTCAATAAGTCCATTGTTACGCGTGCTGTGTGGCATGTGGCACCGTCTTGTTGAAACCACATGTCATGCAAGTCCAGCAAAAAAAGTTGGATATCATCTCACGGTAGCGCTCACCATTCACAGTTACGTTATGATTCGCAGCATCTTTGAAGAAGTATGGTCCAATGATGCCACCAGCCCATAAACCGCACCAAACTGTGACTTTTTCTGGATGCATTGGTAGCTTTTGTAATGCTTCTGGCTGATCTTCACTCCAAAATCGACAATTCTGCTTATTTACGTATCCATTGAGCCAAAAATGAGCTTCGTCGCTGAACACAATTTTTCGATAAAGAATTGGATCTTCGGCCAACTTTCCAAGAGCCCATTCACCAAAAATTCTGCGTAGCGGTAGGTCGTTCGGCTTCAATTCTTGTACCACCTTTATTTTGAAAGGCTTCACACCTAAATCCTTCCGCAAAATTTTCCACGTTGTTGAGTAACAGAGGCTCAATTGCTGCGAACGGCGACGAATCGATAATTGATATTTTCTTCAGTTCTCACTCTACGTAAGCGTGTTGGTGGCTTAATGTCCAACAATGTAAATTTGGTGCGAAATTTAGTCACAATAGCCCGAATAGCCGCTTCAGTGGATCGATTAAACTGACCATAAAATGGAAGAAGGGCGCGATGAACTTTCTTAACAGAGCACGCATTTTGATAATAAAATTCAATGATTTGCAAGCGTTGTTCGTTTGTAAGACGATTCATGGTTAAATTATAGACCAAACTGAAGATGGTTTGACAGTGAAACAAAACACGAAACGTGCGTGAGCTGTTTAAACCAGTGTTGCCAAAAATATAATAGCTAATAAATCACCCGTTATATACGTACATATATGAACGATCCTATTAGTAGCATAGAGCCTCGATAAATTTGTTTAACGTACAGCTTTTGCAAACGTTAACAATTTCTTCTTCTTCATGTAATAGGCGACTATGCAGGAGATTTTGTTTAATCACCTCTAAACACTTTGCGAAATCTTTCTGTGTCTGTAGCATTCCCAATATGTTAATCGGGAAAATACTGGCCTACTAAGCTCCTTAGACAAGCTCCAAGAATTCTTACTTCTCGGTACTCAGGTCGGGGCTTTTCCACCAGGGCATATACAAAGTCTAAAGGATCTCTGCAGTATGTTGTAGAGAAAAGTAACTTATCCTCATTTTGAATACTATCCTACTGTTTTTCAATTGTTTATATCCTTGGGCATTCAGAAACTGTGCTGCAGGTGAATGGGTTAAAACGGCTAAAAACCATACTAAATAACTTATTATATGAGTCCCGGTCAAAAATCTCCAACAAAACAATAGAAAAAATAATATTTCTGCGGCGCTTCCTTTCAGCAGTTTTCTGAAGAAAACTCTGAGAGTAAATAAAACTGCGATGAAAAAGTTTCCCAAAAATCTATCGACAATAGGCAGTCGCCTTTAAAGTCGACTTTAAATTGTAGGTCCAGCCACTCATGTATAAAATTAACACAAACAACATAAGTGGTGTGAGAAACTAGGGCGTATTCCTGAATGAAAGGTTGTAGTGGTCAATTATGTATGCTTATATATATGGGCCCCATTGGCCCCAATAAGTCTGCAAGGTTGGGAATGAATTCTACTCTGTCACTAACACATTCGTGATTTCATTTTATGAGAAATAATGAATGTTCTATGCCGCCTATGGTAAAAATTATAGATTTGTGGACCCTATAAATATATTGCCGCTTAATTTCAAATCAATATCCTTTGAAGGTAATAAGATACACGAAGTTAAAGCCCACAATTGTACTTTAAACCGATCTGCTAAAGGTATGACTGATGTCTCTACGGGCGAGGACATTGTCAAGCTTCCAGTAAGCACGCAAAGCAGCTCTACACCTTTTATTTATTCTTTGATGGTGCTAATGTAACCCCTATACTTTGAAATCTCTTTGATAAGTATGTCGTGGAATGATTACCAATCCTTTGGACTCCAAACAAAAATTTTTTTGTGAAATTTCTTTAAACAATTTGTTGGGTTTAATTTGTTTGTATTTACTTTAGTCATCATATGAGTATAAAATATAATTTATATTTGTTGTTGGGATTTTATTTTCTTCTTCTTGTGCAAAAATATTGACAATAACAAATGATTGTTTCATGCATAACGAATGAATATGATAGAAGAAGAATACATACAAGAATAATAATAGAAATTTAACAACAATTTCTAGTGGATGTGGAGTAGTTTTGTTTAAGATAAAAATCACAATTTATTAACGTATATCGTTGTTTGTCTTCTATTCTTTATAAACTCTATTCATTATTATATAAATAACACTGTGCTACACAGAAAAAAATTCATTTCGTAAGTGATGCCCCACCTAATTTGTGTTGCTTTTTACACAACCCAGTCCAGAACACAATTGAAATACATATGCATTCTACGTTTTTCTGTGAGCTACTCAAAGTCGTAGACTAATTTTAATCAAAAATTAAGATAATATTTCATCTAAGAATGATAAGATGAATGTTAGCCAAGTTTTATTCAAGTGACATTCAACTAGACTTCAATTAATTCGCCAATATGAATGAGACACGTTCAATTATAAAAGTCTACCCGTAACAAAAGGTTAGGCTAGGTTAGGTATTGTTGTCATAAATAAAAACACATGTAGTTTCCACTTAGACCCATTGTGTGTTACCATATTCGATTCAAGCACTGGATCATGTAATACCTGGTATTCTAAATTCAAACAGTTCCGTTAGGTATGTTAAGAATGGTATTTTCCTAGTTTATGCGTACGGTTTTGCAACTCTTTCGAGTGAACATCATGTCCCATGAGTACAGGAACTACATAACAAATGTCGGGAGAGGAAAATAAGCTGTTTTGTGTTTACATAAGCACATAACATAATTACTACCCCCTTCAGTCAGGATTACTACCTAGCTTCTCATAGCACTTATGTTGTGCCTGTTAATTTTATCTACAAGTGGCTGGACCTGCAGTTTAAAGTCGAATCCGAATGATAGATTTTTGAGAAACTTTTTCATGGCGAAATTTTTATTTACTCTCAGAGTTTTTGCCAGAAATTTGCTTAGAGGAAGTCTTATTTCGTTTTGTCGAAAATGTCTGAGTTAAGTTTGAACCATGAGTTCGGGTGTAATACCGCTACCTTCACTGTACAAACGTTCCTCAAGGCTTTATTATCATGACATCACGTCTTAAGTCCAACATTAGATGAGGATCTAAAGGTGTTTTTTTTAAATGTTGGTGATCTTGTGTGAAAGTCAACAAAAAGTTTCGTCCGCATACCTAAAACACTCGAGAGGCGCCATGCAATTTTTCTTTTATTTGAACATCAACGTATAGCGAACCGTCTATCGGTGGACTGATAATTATGAGTTCTACATCCTCCTACACAGTTCTAGTTAGGAGTCACCGAATAAATATTTTTTCAATATTTTGTTTTGTTGGAGATGTCTGACCTGGTTTGAATGGAGGCCTCATGCCTAATAAGCCAACACCCTTACCCAGTGGGCTTCGGCAACTTTGTTTTGTTTTGTGTTTACTGCGTTAAAAATTCGACAAGCTCCATCTAGCGGTCGAAAAGCATTAGCCAAGGAGTGGAAAAACAGTGGAAACAAGGAAAATCGTGGTATCCCAAAGTACGGATCATTAAATGGTTTTCCGTTCTAGGCAATGTGTTGGGAACATAGTTCATATTTATGTGCCCACTAAACACAAAAATGAAGAATGACGTTGTGACATTTGGAAACGATTTTACGACAGCTTTTTGTCCATGCAATGATCCTGTGAAGTCACCGTAGTCTATTAGGTAGTGTGTTGGCTTATTAGATATAAGTCCTCGGTTCAAATCCCAGGTCAGACATTTCCAACAAAACGAAACATGAAAAAATATTTCTTCGGTTTCTTCCGAAGAAAAGTTTCTCAAAAAAATCTGGCGTTCGGAGTCGACTTTGTAGACTGTAGATTCCTCCACTCATGTATATAAGTGGTTTGAGAAGCTAGGTCGTAATCCTGACTGAAAGGTTGTAATGACCATGTATGTATGTATGTTTGTATGTACGTTTCTGTCCATGTTTATTCCTCGTGAATATTATGCTACTAACCAGCCATTAAATTGCCATGTGGGTAACACTGACGGTAGTCGGGGTCGGTATGTGTACAGTACATCGTTTATGACGATCATAATCGCATCAAAATCCCCAAAAAGTGGTCACATTTGAACTATTTTTGTGCGTTCTTTGGCTGTTAAACGGTCCATTTTCGTAAACTGCAAACGTTTCACAAAATAAATGACTCAACAGGAAAAATATATTTAACAGCTGGCAACTTTGCTAGACAAGTGGTTTTGGAACCACCATACGAACAAATCGATAGCTTAGGGAATAGGCCTACAATTTCTATTTTTCCTTCGGGAAAATTTCTCTCATAATTTACGATTACATTACTGTCTTCTACCATTACCGTTAGAGTATAATTTTTCTTATTTTTCAAATCATGGCATTCCCAGTAAGCCAATAAACACAAATTTTGTTTAATTTTAGTCTGATAAAGAAAATTGTTTTCGTTTTCTCCAATAAAACAAATGAGATGAACGTACGCTAATGGCAAGCATTTATTGAAATTTATTTACAGATCATTACAAACTAAAGAAATTACAACAACAACAACAACAACAACAATTTTATTAAACATATATTAAGGATAACAAAACAACAAAAATGAAACAAATAAACCAACAACAACGAAATATAAATCGATTGATTTTATTAAAACACTCTCTACCATCTTACTATCAGCAATTACAACAGCAGCTACAACAGCAACAGCAGCACAGACAGCAGCAGCAACGACATCAGCAACACAGCATCAGCAACAACATTAGCCAACAACAATAGAAATTTATTGTTGAAGCATTTATTTATGTTACGATATTTATTTTATTTATTTTAAAGATAAAAACCAGATCAAACCAAACCAAACCAAACCAAACCGAACTCTAACGAAATAGTAACAATAAAGAGAAGAGCGAAATTAAAGCCATCACTCCGTTACTACATCACAATTTGAAGCTGAAAAGAACTCATCCAATACAATAGCATCCAACCATTCAACACACAAAAACGAAGAAAATGAATGCGACCACTTTATCTTTAATGTCTTCCGTTAACCCTATGCCCTCGTCTTCATCGTATAGTCCGCCGATTATCAACACTTTACAGCCACCGTTGAGCGATGTGGACGATTTAACATTGGCGACAGCAACTAATTTATCACTGGACGAAGTCGACGCTGAAATCAATCAAAGCGCTGAACTACAGTGTCTGATGCAGGAACACATGGATGCAATGACCTTTGGCAACGATAGCGATTATTGTTTAACACAATTCGATTCGATATTATGTTGGCCACGTACACCACGTGCCACACTATCGGTACTGCCATGTTTAGATGAATTTCAGGGCATACAATACGACAGTTCACGTAAGTGTCATGTAAGAATATTTATAACAACACCCTACTTCTTTATAAAACCGAATTTGGTATTGGAAACTTATATCCAATAACCGGTTTTCGGTTACCGAGTTTTTAAAATAACCGGTTTTCAAATAATAATAAATATTCGAATTTTATAAATTTCTAGGGTATCTTTTGTAGGCGCAATGTAAGGAATATACCATCGTTCTAATGTCCATCACGTCTTCTCTGGATGTAGTCCATTCGTAATTTCCAATTCTCCATATTTCTGACACATAAAACTGGCTGAATTTGACAGATGGCATGTTTTATGTTGGCCTTAAGGACCGGGGTGGTTTGCGGCGTATTCGCATGCACTTGCGAGTTAAGAAAACCCCACAAAAAAAAAATGACTTACGTGGTCAAATCGCACAATCTCGGTGGCCCGTTTATATCTTCTCCATATGAGATGAACAGGCCCTTAAATCAGTCGTACAGAATATCCAATGTGGTATGAGTCGTGTGGCATGTAGTGTCGTCCTTTTGAAACTGCACGTTGTTGGTGTCCAAACCATCCGAACAGGCCAAAAGAAGTTGGTAATCATTAACCTATAGTGCTCTGCCTTGACAGTGATAGCCTGACTAAAATCGTTCTCAAGGTTAGGTTAGGTTAGGAGAGAAGGACGTGTTCTTGTCAATTAAGACAAGTACAGTGCCCGGAGGTCGAATTGACCCATTGTGCAACGTCCTAGTTTCTCACACCACTTATGTTGTGTGTGTTAATTTTATACATGAGTGGTGGGACCTACAGTTTAAAGTCGACTCCGAACGACAGATTTTTGAAAAACTTTTTCATGGCAATTTTATTTACTCTCAGAGTAAACAACAGTTCTAGTTGCGTAGTCTAGTAGGTAGTGTGTTGGCTTATTTGACCTGAGGCTTGGAGTTTGAAATCCAGGTATTTCCAACAAAACGAAATATGAAGAAAAATATTTCTTCGGCGTCTTCCTTTCAGCAGATTTCTGACAAAAACTCTGAGAGTAAAAAAAAATTGCCATGAAAAGTTTCTCAAAAAAAAATCTGTCGTTCGGAAACGACTTTAAACTGTAGGTACCGTCACACATGTATAAAATTAACACACACACACACAGCATAAGCGGTGTGAGAAGCTAGGTCGTAATTCTGACTGAAGGGTTGTAGTGACCAATTATGTTATGTACCCTTAAGAGTTCATCCACAACCAAGTTGGACACTAGTGATGTAACAAAGTTAGTAGTACCGACTTTTATAATTTCGCTTCCCTATGTGTGTTTTCCCAGATTGTGTTCTGATTTCGTGAGGAGCGTTATTACGTGCATGCTTTATATCAAGAAAAGCCTTGGTAGTCTTCACCTTCATGTTAAAGGACTTATCAAAGGCTCCTACTGAAGCTACAACAGGGGTCTCAGTAGAACCGCTTACACTGTTTGTGTGTTGCTTATATAGCTGCCCTTACATACATACATAATTGGTCATTACAACCCTTCAGTCAGGATTACGACCTAGTTTCTCACACCACTTATGTTGTGTGTGTTAATTTTATACATGAGTGGCGGAACCTACAGTTTAAAGTAGACTCTGTACGACAGATTTTTGAGAAACTTTTTCATGGTAATTTTATTTTTTTTCTCCCAGAGTTTTTGCCATATATCTGCTGATAGGAAGTCGCCGAAGAAATACTTTTTGTATTTTATTTTAATGTCTGGCCTGTGGCTCGAACCCTGGCTTTTCGTCTAATAAGCCAACACACTACCTACTAGACCACGACGACTTCGTTGCCCTTAGCTTTCTCAAATGTTTTCATCATGAATAAAGTGAGGTTAGAAAATCTTGTGTAGCGTCCTTTTTTCCCACCTTAAGTGGATTGCTTTTATTTCCTTATTTCCAACTATCAGATGACAATGCTTAGTGAGAAATATGGCCACCTTATCAATTTTAAATTAATCTAGAATTGATACTGCCTGGTAATAGAAATTTTGTAACCCACCAAGGGTAAAAGTCAATAGCTTCTCAGATGGTTAACTTTTACGACGTCTGCACTTAAACAAGAGAGAGAGAATGTAATCAGAAATTTAAATCACAAGGCACAGAAGCCTGTAAATTTTCAATTTTAGTTTGTGTATGTGCAGGATAATAAAATTTTTAATTTTCCTCTTAGCATTTTACAGTTGTTTACATTTATTGTTGAATCAAAAGAATGGCAAGGCACTTCTCTAGAGAAGAAACTGTAACCAGCTTTATGTACGTCCAACTAAAGCGGCATTCTATTTACAGGGTTGGTATATGATGTACATACCTCTTGTTTGCAGTTACCTTTTGTTTTTCCAACAGGTAGAGTGTGTGCATTGTGGAGGCATTAACTGCAGCTGTCGTTTTATTTCTGTGTTCTTGGGGTGGCTGTATCGTTGTCATTCTCGTTTCACTCCAGCAGCATAAATATTTAAACAATCAATCAATGTTTTGGCATTTTAAATTAGTTTCTCAATGGCTTCAAACAAAATACAATAAAAAGGCAAAAAAATTGGAGAGAAAGAATTCGATAAAAACAGAAAAATTTTTTATTTCCAATCATTTATTATTCCGATTTGCATTCCTCCTACACATGGAAATTCACATTTTTTTTGTTTGTTAGCGTTAAAGGCCACATAATTTTTCAATCGATTTTTATTACCAAAAAAAGAGGGAATTTTTTTTTTTTTTGGTTTAAAGAAATAAATTTTTATTGTATAATAATTTATTCATGGTGTTTGTCACTTATAGCCTTGTTTTTGATAGTTTTTTATGTGTATTGCTATTTGGTCCAATAAAAATGTGATTGGTCTAGTCGGGTTTAAAAAATAAAGTGTCATGAAAATTAACTACCCAGACAAGCTGACATATTGAAATCATTGAAATGGAAATCGTTTATCAAAGAATAATTCTAATCATCAGAACTGTGTTAAAGGATGCAGAACTGAAGACCATCTGTTTACCATTTCCATCACAGTTGCTGTTGCTGTCCGAACGACAGATTTTTTGAAAAACTTTTCATGGCAGTTTTTATTTACTCTCAGAGTTTTTGCCAGAAATCTGCTGAGAGAAAGTCGCCGAAGAAATACTTTTTGTATTTTGTTTTGATGTCTGGCCTGGGACTCGAACCCTGGCTTTACGTCTAATAAGCCAACACACTACCGACTAGACTACGGCGACTTAAATTAGGCATTTTTGTTTGTTTTTGTCGACGACAAGACTTCTTCTATTTGGTTCTTCCAACGCAAATAAAGCCATCCTCTTCGCCGACTTCTGAAAAACCTCGCATCAAATACCCATCTTGCCGGAGCATTCCCCTCTATTCAAACAACATCGCCGTGCCAGCGCAGCCACTGAATGTTAATACGCTGTCTAATGTCCATGTCGTTGAGGAGCTCAAACAACTCATTGTTGGATCAAATGCGGAAATCATCGCCAACGCTCAATGGACCGAAGATCTTGCGATCTACAGCCTCTCAAGAAATTTCTGGCACAAGCTCTGAGTGTAAATAAAATTGCCATGAAAAGGTTTCCTAAGAAATGTCGGTCGATGTCGACTTTAAACGGTTGACCTAGCCACTCATGGATTAAACTAACACACACAACATTGGTGGTGTGAGAAGCTAGGATGTGATGCTTACTAATGGGTTGTAAAGGACAATTTAGTATGTGAGCACTAGGCCAACCAGCCGAATAGGTAGATTGCTTCTGATATCAATAGTTTGCTTAAAAGCTCAATTGTTTTTTAAGACAAGACCGGTAGTTCGAAACACATTCACACATCCGTATCTGCGTTAACAGCCAAGGAGCTACTTTTACTATTCGATAGAAAATTACCTTCTTTTTAGCGTTGATTGAAAAAATTAATTTAGAACTGCCAGTGTAGAAAGTTGAGCCTTATCTGGGTCTGATGTGTTACCAGAATCTCTAGTTCTCACAGGTCGCAATAAGTCACAGTAAAGGACATGTCGATTAGAGACTATGGAGATTGAAAAAGGTGGAATTTGTATAGCCCCGTTGTAAAGGGTCTGCCAAACAACTTTGAAAATGCTTTAAGAAAAAAACTACTGAATATTTTCTCAAATTTCTTTTTTTATTTGAAAGTACAATCCTTCCGGTTAATAATGGAAAATAATTTCATTCAAATGGCTGCCTCGGCTGGCCATGCAGTAGCCTACACGATCGGTCCAATTTTTAAGCACATTATCGATTGTGTGCAGCTGTATTTCACCAATGGCTTCACGAATATTGTCCTTTAAAGCGTCAATTGTCTCTGGCTTGTCGACGTAACACTTATCTTTGACGGCGCCCCACAAATAATAGTCCAACGATGTCAAATCGCAGCTCCGAGGTGGCCAAATGACATCAGCTCTGCGGCTGATAATGCGATCTTCAAAAACAGGGCGCAAAACATCGAGCTGTGTGGCACGTAGCGCCGTCCTGTTGAAACCAAATGTTGCCAATGGCCTACTCTTCAATTTTTGTGAACAAACATGGCCCGATAACGATCGCCATTGACTGTAACGGCCACTCCTTGCTCATTTTGGAAGAAAAATGGCCCAATTATGCCTTTGGACCAAAATCCGCATCAAACAGTGACTCGTTTTGGGTGCGTCGGCTTTTCAATGTATGCGTGCGGGTTTTCTGTGCCCCAAATGCGACAATTTTGCTTGTTTACATACCCACCAAGATCAAAATGAGCTTCATCTGAAAAGATGATTTTTTTGCCAAAATCGGCATCTTCTGGTGTAGGCTACTGCATGGCCAGCCGAGGCAGCCATTTGAATGAAATTATTTTCCATTATTAACCGGAAGGATTGTACTTTCAAATAAAAAAAGAAATTTGAGAAAATATTCAGTAGTTTTTTTTAAAGCATTTTCAAAAAAAAAGTTATTTGGCGAACCCTTTAGTTGTGATAATGAGGAAAAAGGGGAAACAGTTGATCATTATCTGTTTAAAATTGTTATGAGAATCATTAAAAACCTGATAGATTTCAGCATTTCCATCATAACAAGACTAAATGTAGCTTGTTTTTGAATTTAATTTAGAACCCTTACCTGCTTTACAACTAGGAATAATTGGCTCTGTTCCTTACTGAAGTGAAATAAACATTTCGTTCTATTTATATATTATCTGGCAACTTCTAGAATCTCTTTGTTGATTTGTTATGGTATTCTTGTATTACTTTTTCTAGAAAAAATATTTCGTGTTTATTCTGTCTCCGAAAGCATATGTTATTTACGGCTTGGTTCTAAAGCTCTAAGATTTAAGAATTTTAAATTAAATTCACATTTTGTGGTCAGTTGTTCGCATTCCAAATAATTTCGTTTCAAATGCATGAAAGAGAAATTGAAAATAATATTTAAAACAGAACATTATTGTGACCACAATCATTGCCATTAGGCAACTTGAATATGCAAATGAATATCATTTTCATACTCCAGCAATGGTATGGCATTGCATTTTCATTAATTTTATTTCGATTAAAATTTATTTCAACAGACTCAACCAGCATAGCCAATAACTTATTGTCTGCAATAGCCTTAATGACAGCTGCTATTGCTATCGATAGTTGCAAAGCAATAATCGATAAATTTTTATTTAATGCCTCCAGACAAAAACTTTTTTGTTTTCTTTTCTTTTTATGTTCTTAGAATAGTTAAACAATATCCATTTATTATAAAGCAGAATAGAGCATAAGAATAGAGAACGAGAGTAAATTGTTTTTCATTTTCTTTTGTTTTCATTTGCAGAAAATGCCACACGTTATTGTCATGCGAATGGCACGTGGGAGAAATTGACAAACTATGAAGCCTGCATACATCTGTCCGAACCCGTTTTAGTATCCGAGTTTGATCCCTTAGTGGAATTGCCAACGATTATCTACTACATCGGCTATACCATCAGTTTAGTGTCATTAACATTGGCGATTGTGGTTTTTGCATATTATAAGTAAGTATTCGCATATTTTTTTAAAAGATAATTACATGTGTAGTACATATTAAAAAACAAACAGTAAATAGGCCTCATCGTATAAAAAATAACACAATAATTCCACATGCAAAATGTTATTCTAAACAAATATCGTCTCTTAAGGAATTAAGACAAGTAAGTGCCTCAAATAATATGATATCCAGACGAATGACAGAGGTCCTCATACTTGTTGCCTAACAACTAAGGCAAGGGATATTGGACTAAGCGTCAGAACAATAGGAAATCGTCACACAAGATACGATAATTTGACCACTAATATGGAGTTTGGTTATGGATGAGCTTTTGATAAAATTGTCTGAGCTGGGTATTGACTGTAAAGGGTTGTGATGGCAAAAGTTTGATGAAACTTTTCGTAACATCATTCACGTACACGTCTTTAGATTGTCAGTCAGCGATGCTTATTAGTGGAGTTGTGGGTTACCAGAGTTTACCCCCAGTGATGGCATTTACGAGAAGGGGGAAATCTTCCCAAATTACAGAATATTCTACTCCTGGAGTGGTAATAGTGACCTGGAAAATCTTGGGGAGGCAATCCAAGAATCATATGCTGAATTTATGCCATGCTTGTAAACGCAGAAAAAATTTAACATCAGCCCGACAAGACTACGATAGGACACAGAATCTGTCACGTGTTGACATCACCAGGACAAAGACAATTTATTCCATAGTGATGCAGGAGGCTCTGATGGATTTAAGCTAATTGCATATGAAAACTATGGTGAGGATGCAGGAGATTCATTAATTACCAACGGGACTTGACAAATCCTGACAAACCCTAATAGTGGCCAAACCACCAAAGTCAGAGAAACCACGACCAAAAGTTGTAAGTCTTTACCTTTGCATTTCAGAGCAGAAAAACAGAGTGCAGTTTACAGACTCGTGTTCCAATACGTTAACACAAATCCTGTAGAAAAAGCGAAGTGTTTCTGTTATAAATGCTAGTCCTTGTTTTGTCCTGACAAATCTTAATATTGGCCAAACCACCAAAGTCGGGGAAACCACGACTAAAAGTTATAAGTCTTTACCTCTGCATTTCAGAGAAAAACAGAGTGGCTCCTGTTCAGACTTATTAACACAAATCCTGTAGAAAGAAGAAGTGTCCCTGTTACAAATGGTAGTCCTTGTCCTTAACATAACCTAGAGATTTTTCAATCGCCCATAATGTTATTGAAGAGTTCATTTGACTAGTGTCCTGAACGATCATTCGCTAGAAGTGACCCATTGATTATTATGCCAGGTTCGCGTGTTTCACCTCCTTTTCTCTTGCTGTTCGGAATCCAATACAGTACTACGCTGCATTTATCTATCGTGAGAGCCTTTCTACAGACTAGATGTGCTGCAGACGTCCTAGTTTAGTAGGTAGAGTGTCGGCTTATTAGACGTGAAAAAATATTTCTTCTGGCTTCTCTTCTTAATGTGTCCTAGGCAGAACCAGCAAACTCTATGATTTTAGAAAATACTTCTCAAAGGAACTCAGCAATTAGACTGAAGGAATGAAGCAACTTAGAAAGAAAGCGGGTCAGGATCATGGACGTTTGTTCACAGAGTAAAATACTCCGTGCATATGGGGAAATCTAAGCCATCGAATGCTGGATATGAAAAGAATATGAAAAGGACAAGAAATAGTAATACTATGGAGAAATTCTTGTAGTCGCCGTGGTCTAATAGGTAGTGTGTTGGCTTATTAAACGAAAACCCAGGGTTCGAGCTCCAGACCAGATATCAAAATAAAATACAAAAAGTATTTCTTCGGCGACTTCTCTCAGCAGATTTCTGGCAAAAACTCTGAGAGTAAAATAAAATTGCCATGAAAAAGTTTCTCAAAAATCTGTCGTTCGGAGTTGACGTTAAACTGTAGGTCCCGGCACTCATGTATAAAATTAACACACACAACATGAGTGGTGTGAGAAGCTAGGCCGTAACCCTGACTGAAGAGTTGTAATGGCCAAGAATGTATGTGTCTTATTAAACAAGAACCTTTGGTTCAAAGCCCAGTCACCAAAAAAAACTTTCTCTCAGCAGTCTTCGGACACAAACTCTGAGAGTAAATAAAATTGCAAATCTGTCGTTCGGGGTCCGCTTTAAACTGTAGGTCCCACCACTGATGTTTCAAACTAACACACAAAACATGAGTGGCTTGAGAAGGAAGTTAGGTTGTAATCCTTAGCGAAGTCATATACTTGTGCCCAAATGGACAACCTTTTATCCTAAGAAGACTCCCTACAATTGGCATTAAAACGTTCTTTGAATATATTCCCAGATGCGTTTGTAAAGAAATTATATCTCAGGCAAGATTTGAACTGTTTAAGCTTTAGTGCTAAAGCCAAGTGTTTGCCACTTATATTGTAGTAGCACTTAAATATTGGGGAAGCTATAATTGAATAAAAAAGAAAAGAATCTTTTGTTTTATCTTTCCATTTGCCTTCATTAGCTTAATAAGCTAATAACCATATCCATAACCGTTCTCTTTATATTTGTATTCTGCAATATTTTGTTGCTTCTCTTAATATTTAACCCTGCCCTGCCCTTCCCTGGCCTTACCCTGGTCTTTAGCATTTCTATCTTTGTGCTTTTAAGCTAATGAAGATTTCTATTTTGTTTCTATTTTTTTTTCTTTTTGTAATTATAGTTTCTATTCTTTACGTTTCTATTATTTTAACTACGCCCTCAAAAGAACTTGGAAGAAGAAAAAAAAAATAAAAGCAAGGGGGAGAGAGAGAACGGTGCACCATAATATGGCATTAAATATGAATTTAAAATGGAATAGAAAAGAAAAATTTCTTTCGTTTTATGCTCTAAACAAAGAAAAGAAAAGAATATTTTTATTTTGTTTAACTGTGTACATATGTTGCCATCTTGTGTACATATGTACGTACATACATACGAGTATGTACGTCATCCATATATTGTGTATGTGGCTTACCCAGAGCGAGCTTATGAGTAATTAATTAATGTTTCTTCCTTTGTTTCTTAATTATGCTCCTTTTAACACTGCGTTTATTTTGTTGATTTCGCTAGTGCCAGTCCTGCGGGGCAAAAAGTTAATTTTATTAATCATTTACGTGATTAATGTTTCGGAAAATAAAGTTTCTCTTGTGATTTGGTTTTTCTAAGAATTTGTCTCCTTCCTTACAAGTGTAATGTTTTAATAACAACATAAAGAATTGGAAGAAAAAGGAAATTGATTTCTTGGTTCAAAATTGAATTACGAATTAAATTAGTTGACGCAAAAAGTTTTGAAAGAACTCCCTCTAACCATTGTAGTACTCTTGTGGATAATGAAGTGTAACATGTTTGTGATTGTGGCATTTATAGCTAATCAGTCTACAATTCATTGGTTTCCCTAGCCTTTCGTAGGACTATTGTTCTACCAGCTATTGCGTTTTTTTATCATTTATTTATTACTCCTGAATGTGTATGTGTGCATATTTGTAACGCATCTAATCTTTTTAAATTTCTTTGCCTATTTACTTCACTTAATTAGTCATTACAACTCTTTAGTTAGGCTTACAACCTAGCTTCTCACACCACCCATGTTGTGTGTGTTAATTTTATTCATGAGTGTAGGGACCTAAGATTGAAACTCGACTCCTAATCTCTCAGTCAGGATGACATCACTTCGCTTGTGTATGTTACTCTTATACATGAGTGACTGGACCTGCAGTTTAAAGTTGGCTCTGAACGACAGATTTTTGAGAAACTCTTCATGGCAACTTTATTTGCTCTCAGAGTTTTTGTCAGAAGAAGTCTGAGAGAAAGAAATATTTTTCGTTCGAGGTATCTGAGGTGCTGGGGTATTGAACCAAAGACTCGAATCTAGTAAGCCAACACACTAGACTTCTCTCTTCATAATCTTGCCAATTCCTTGCACGGTATGTCAACCGTAATGATCTCGTAGTGCTCGAAAAGGAGCCATAGTAGTCTGCTGATGATCACGGAATAAACACTGGAGTGACGAGAAATTCGTTGATATACTAAAATAATCTTCCGTGCAGAATGCTGGAGGGGAACGTAAGAGAAACTCATACTGTTATACGATACGACCGAAACATGCCGCATTGAGCACAAGCATACGACGAGGGGCACCATAAGTGTAGATTTCCATCAAATCTATCCGTAATCGCCTTTGTCCTTCAACGTACTTATTCGCAGCATTATGGGGAAAGTTACATGCATGGTGTTTAAATGGCCACCGTGAATATTTAGACTATGTGGATGACATATGGTTGCTATTCCACGACTTCAATGATATGCAATCGAAGATAAGGGAATTGTAGGCTAATACGACACGATATGGTCTCAGGCTAAGTGTATTCAAAACCAAGATCATGACATTTAGCCAATGTCTACCAGCTCTGATCCGTAATTAGGCATCAATAGGGAGAATTTTGAATAGAAAAATATTTTTTTTTTGATAAGATGATATATCAGGTTCTAGAACAATAGGGTTGCCATATGTTTTTGTAAAGAAAGTGAAAATGTATTGTGTTATTGAGATTGAATATTGAAACATCAGAAGATTCGTAAATGGCTAACTTTTCTTTAAATAAATGGTACTAGAGATGAACGATATTTGTCGGCTGGTAAAAAAAAAAAAAAAAAAAAAAAAAAAAAAAACTTATCTTTCTAGACCAGTTTTGAAAGTACTAAACAGACTAATCGATTTCATTTTAAAAGGCTGTGAACCTTTAGCAATTCAAACTGTATATCATTTATACAAGCAGCTCTCAGATTTTTCATAGAATCTATTGCTTCCTTCGTACTTATTTCATGCCCAGCATACGCGGTCTTTATTGCCACTTAAGCGGAAGGGAATTAAAAGGGTTTTGAAATAATCCAGAAAAAATTTAAAATAATCCCATCATCAACGTAAAAGCTGTAGCACGCTCTTAAAATTTTCGAAATTAATTTTTAATTTTTTTTTTATTTTCTATTAAAAAATTTCATATTCTGTTGGGAACGCTATTATCTTGCCTCTAAGCCATGAAACAAAACCCATGTTTAACACATTTATGGCTCCTTGTAATAACTCTTTAAGGTTGAAAACAAAAATCAATTTTTTTAGTCTTAAGCCTACTTATTAAATCTCTTAGAAGTCTTAAATTATGACATCAATGTATGTGTGATTGTGTATTAAGACTGTGTTATAATTAAATAATAATTTCTCACTTTCTACTTTTTCTTTTATCCTCTTCTCTTTTTTTTTCTTTTTAATTTCAAACAAAAAATAAAAAACAACACGTCTCGACTTTATGGATAATTTAAAAACAACCTGACAACAATGAAAAAAAAAAACAACCTCAATAACAACAATAACAACATGTGTTAAACTTTTTCTACATGGTTTTACTTTATTACAACGCAACAACAACGTACCATGTAATCGGCATGGCAAAACAACTGCTTCCAAATTATATGTGGATTTCAAAAATCAACACACACTCCTCTCTACTGTTACTCTCAACCATTCGCTCTTTTTGCATACAACACATTAAATAACACCAAATATTTTCCTATTCTCGTTTGTTTTTTTTTATTCGTAACATCGTACACTTACTTGCCGAAAACACAAAATGGGTATTGATGGCTGCCATGCAATACCTCTTCGTGTGTGTATATATGTGCTGCGCTTGAAAACAATATGTTGCACATGCCTTGGTATTGGTGTTTTTCGTGTAATTTTTCTTGTTTTTCTAATTTCGATGGCATTTGTAACCTGTCTGTACGCCTGTATGCTTTCGTATGCGTGTATATTATTATTATATGTGTGTGTTTAC
The DNA here is from genome assembly GCA_958299815.1 of Sarcophaga carnaria. NCBI lineage: Eukaryota > Metazoa > Arthropoda > Insecta > Diptera > Sarcophagidae > Sarcophaga > Sarcophaga carnaria. Next base: position 23,699,047 of record OY283153.1, read on the forward strand.
CTTTAGGGAATTACGTTGTTTGCGTAACTCCATACATGCGAATTTATTTTTCACGTACATCATGTCAGCTCTACTCTGGATACTAACGCTTTCTGTACAGGTATGTATGCTTGTGTGTATAATAATAATTGTATATCAAGTACCAGTGTAAGTGTATAAGTGTATGAAGAATTTTCTCTTGTTTTGATAATGTTAACACAGGTATAAAGTAACAAAATTTTTTTTACGATTCGACATAAACTTTGATGCCCTTAACAGCATAAAAAAATTTAAGTGTTGGAATGGGAAGATGTTTCCGGGAATATTATTGAATTAAATCGAGAGTCGTAGTTAAATATTCGTATTTAGGTAAAAAAATAATTTTATATAGACAGAGTATTTTATGAATAACAGTTATTTTGATTGATTAAGAGTATTTACGTAGTTGCCATGGTATAGTAGATAGTGTGTTGGCACGGTTCAAACCCCAGGTCAGACATCTTCAACAAAACGAAATATGAAAAAAACGACGACAGCGACTACCTCTCAGTAGATTTCTGGCCAAAATTTCTGAGCGTGAATAAAATTGCCATGAAAGGCTCCTCAAAAATCTGTCATTTGGAGTCGACTTTAAACTGCTGGTCCCGCCACTTAAGGAGAAAATTAACATACACAACGTAAACCTGACTGAAGGGTCGTAGTGACGAATTACGTGTGTATGTAAGGATGGTGACGGCTATTCTCGTCATGAATGCAGCTTACATAGAAAAATTTCATATCTTTTAAATTTAACTATCATTGCTAACGAACTCTTTAAAGATTGGTACAGAGGACATAATCACTGACATATTTAAGGGCATATCGGATTCAATTGCTCCACTCAAATTGCGATTGTCACTGGTCTCTGCCCTATTGGAAGACATGCAGATAAACTTCAGATTTCTTCAAATAACTTTTGCAGGATCTTTGCATCAGAGGAGGAGAAGGTAAAGACTATTTTGCTCCTTAAGTTTCAGTATCCGTCTCTTGTTATTAAAATTCTGAGGAGGTTCTTCCTCCTTTAAACGATGTTCCATGACGATGGACCTAATTTGTGGCCTAGGTTGGTCCTTACACTTCAAGGAAGATCCGCCATGTTTGTTTGCGTTCTCCAAAATAAGGATTTTATATCAATTTGGAATTGCGATGGTTTCCTTTAGGACGTAACTACTGGCCTAAGTGAGTCCTTAGACTTTAAGAAAGATCCGACCCCTAATTACTCTATGTCCACTGATTTTCTAAACCGAAACTAAATATCCGGAGATATCAAGAGAATTATTTTCTCTAGACTAGCCTGTGGTTTGAATTTGACGTTTTTGTCAAGTCAAGACAGGCTTTATAAGACTTAATTCAGGGTAGAATTCACTCAATAATTACCCCATACGTTAGCACAGATCTGACAGCCACCAGCATTGTAGATTGTTTTAAAAATATTTCAAAGAATGCCCGCAAAAACCATTACAATTTTGCATTGCCATCGAATCTGCGCTGATGTATTAAATGTTTTTACTTCTTCAGGCACAAGTATTTGATTTAACAGTTCACCTGAAGCTTGTCACCACCAATAGCTGACTAGTCTGTATTAATTTTATTGTAATGATGAATATTAGCCTAGCAACACAAAGTAAATTTTATTTGTTATCCTTTGTTCCCACTTACACATTTTAGGAGCCTTTGTAACATTTGGCAAATTATGATTATTTTTTCTGGCATGCCATGTGCTTGTTTATGTGGGCATTTAAAATTTAAATTTAAAAATTCTTTTCTTTTCAAAATTTATTCTGCTCCCGTAAGAGTCCTTTATTATGCCATGTGAAAAAAACTTTTTTTAAATTTTTTTCTTTTCCATTTCTTTTCTTGGTTTTTTTCTTTGCAGATCTCTTCACATACCAGTGTAGGCGGCTGTATTGTTCTGGTAACACTGTTTCATTTCTTTACTTTAACGAATTTCTTTTGGATGCTGGTTGAAGGTAAGTGGCCTCCAGAAATTTATTTTTCATTCAACTTTCATCATCATCATCTAGAGCTTTAACATGATGTTTTTTTGTATCATATGCTAGCGTCATAAGTATCAATAAAATGTTTAAAAGAAACTATTGTTGTTGGTTTATTCTTCTTCTTTTAATATCACAACATGATTCGTGACTGTGTTAGAGAATGAAACAGTAACTGGCATTTAAATGGTTTTAACTTTTCGTTCTCTAAGGAAAGGAAAGGAAGGAAATTCTTGTTAACTTTACAACAGTTTCTAGGCAATAACTTTTTTCTTTTCTTACCATACCTTTGCCTGAAATTATGTTTTATTTATAATGTTAAAAGCGCAAGAGAGGGAGAGAGAGAGCGGGAGGGAGTTGTGCTAAAGTGCTTTTGACGTTTTTGAAAACTTTGCCGCCATGGTTTCTTTAGTTTCGTTATGATTTTTTTCTTGTAGATATGTATTGAATAATTGAAATTAAATATTAAGAAGGTTATTATACGGAGTATATGATTCCAAAGAATTCAAAGGTAAAAATATTTCACAAGAAGTTTTTCGTTTTATTTTCTTTGTGGGAACGAAATTTGCTTTAAAAAAATTAAAGCTTTTCATGTGGATTTTCTGGTAAAAACCCATCACAAATCAATGCAAAAGACCAAGCCAAGCAAAAATACTGGAAAGGATTGCAAATATGTTATGTAGAGGGTGTCCTTTCTCAATCCAAAGCGCAATTAGATGCCAACGCCCAGATAAAAACGACCTTTTTACAGAAAACCTCACTTCATGTTAAATCGACAGTGCGTTCAAGTGTCTCAAGAACAACAAGTCAGAAGGAATCGATAAAATATCAATTGAATTGCTTCAAGCAGAATCTACTGTAATTGCTCGACTCACAGAAAGAGGGGCTAATGCTAAATATTCCAAAGAAAGCAAGCATAACGGAGTGCAGCAACTGTAGAGCCCTCAATCTCTATAGTGTGGTGAACAAAATCATTGCGAATGCAGTTCACAAACGTTTGGCAGATACTCCCATCAAGGACGATCGCAATGAACAAGTGGGTTTATGTCCTGGCTAGTGTGGCTTTGATCACATCAATAATCTGCGGATAATCACGAAACAAACGCTGGAGGGAGGAGAAATTCGTTGATACCCTAAAACAATCTGTCGTGTGGAAAACTTTAGAGGAATACAATAACAACTCATATCGTTAATAGACTCCTTGCTTACGATCGCAAACGGCCGCCTTGAGCACAGGGACATGATGAGGGACATCACAAGCTACCCGTTATTGTTTTTGCTCTTCAACAAACTCATTCACGGCATTATGGGGAAGTCTCATGCAGGGGAAGGTGCAAAAACTGATGTTTAAATGGCCATATCGAATATTTAGACTAGGCGGATGACATATGGTTGCTATCCTACGACTACAATGATATGCAATCAAAACTAGGAGCAGTGGAGGCTAATACGACACGATATGGTTCCAGGCTACGTTTATCCAAAACCAAGATCATGAGAATTAGCAAGGGAAATACTCTCACACATTGAAACAGCAAAAGATTGAAAAAATCTAGTCATTTCGTTATCTAAGGAGGATTATTGCAACAAAAATACGTGATTGGCCATAATAACCCTTCAGTCAGGATTACGACCTAGCTTCACACACCACTTAGGTTGTGTGTGTTAATTTTATACGCGAGTATAAAGTCGACTCCGAACAACAGTTTTTTGAGGAACTTTTCATGGCAATTTTATTTACGAATAAGTATTCAAATTTCGCTTTTTTGGACATGTCTGACCTGGGGCTCGAACTGTGGCCTCACGTCTAATAAGCCAACACACTATCTACTAGACTACGACGACTTCAAACGGTGACTCTAAAAAGGTTGTTGAGAACCGCATTTACAGGCCCATAAAATTCCGATACATTTTGCGGTGCTTTGTGATTCTTTGTACGGATGTGACTCATGGAATCCAGCTTGTTATGACTGATACTTGAGATGAATTATACAAAATTTCTTGTCGAACTTTATTAATAATACTCTGTCTGACATAGCCAGAACTGCAATTGCTGCCTAAGCGAAGGCTGGAAACGACAGCTACAAATAGACGCAACCCAGGTAAATAAATCGTGGATAGAACTAAAGGTATTTGCAGGACACAGCAGATAAATAAATCGTTGATTGAACTGAAGCTATTTGCAGGAGATAGCAGGAAGCAGGAAGTTAATGTTCCGCTTGGGAGTAAGAGGAACTGAGTCCACTCGCAATTCAAATTTGATACCTTTCTGAACGAGAAGCATATTATGGTATGAGGTTTGGTAGTCTTTGTATGGTATGAGGTTTTGTTACTTTGTTATTAAAAATTAAGCCTGGAGCCTTTACTATGTATATTTCGAGATATTGACCGCTTTCTTCTCGTGCTTCATTCCCTCCATATTTTATTTTCTAGAGAATGAATTTTTCCATTTCCGTTCTTTATGGTTAGAATCGTTCTATAGCGTTCTTAACCTTTCATTCCTTTAGTATTCTGGTTACTATAATTTTGAATACTTTCTTGGATCTTGCTCTCTAACTGCAGCTTCTTTTGTACAACTCTCTCGCACCCACAAATATTATTCTGAGTTGAAGGCCTATTTATTCAATTAATTAAACTTAATTTTAATTACTTTAAAAATTTTTATTTTTTTAATTTTATGATATGTTAGCCGGTATACAAGGTCCCATTGCCATTTATACAGCTGCACTAAAGAGCTGTATTTCATTATTCCCAGGTGTTGCGAATACAAAAAATTTTAATTTTTTTCTAGCACATACACACACACATCGTTGACATCGTTGTACAGTAACCCCAATTGCAAAGATTTTTTTCAATTAAAATCCAATACACTTTCACCCAACAACCTATTGTACCCCCTGTCGTACCCTGATGTGATGCCAGAGAGATATTCATTAATTTTATCATGAGGTCTAACGAAATTGTTTTGTGTGCAAGGATTTATCACCATTCCCATCATCATCATTATCATCATCATGTACACAGATTTTAAACAATTCATTACCATTTTATCTTAATTAAGGTTTCAACATTAATTTTTTTTTATTTCTCTATTTATTCTGTCGTTTTATCATGAAAAAAATTTTTTTTTTTCATTTTTGTGTGTATTCGACATCAGGTCTTTATTTGTATATATTGGTGGTGAAAACATTCTCGGGTGATAATATAAGATTTAATGTCTATGCCGTTATTGGTTGGGGTAAGTACAATACAAATTGAAAATTAAAAAAAATTAAAAAAAAAATTTAAAAAAAAATAAAGGAATTGCCACAACATTAATACCCTCATTAAAATTAAATAAACATTTTCTGTGGGTGAGTGTGGCCAACCCAAATAAAGAAATTAAAACAATAATTACTGGGAATAACTTTAAAAAAAAATAACAGAAAAAGGATTTAAAGAAGAAAATTACACATAATGACCAGCAATAATAGTGGAAATTAAACCCATATACAGTGAATGCCAGTGAAAATCGTACATCAAATTTAGGGATAACAAAAATAGAAATATGTATATGTAAAGTTATGTTTGGATAATCTCCCCCCGAAGGCCAAAGCTAAAATGGGATTTAAATAAGAGAATTAAACATAATGGCCAGTAAAAATAGTGAAGATTAAGCCCAAAGATTAAATACAGTGAATATCAGTGGAAATCGTATATTAAATTAAGGGATAATAAAAATAAACAGTGCAGTTATGTTCATAAAATAGGTGGAGAGTCTTCTCGCGGAGGCCAATGACGCAAAAGAATATAAGGAAGAAAATTAAGCTTCATGTCCTGAAGTAATAGTGGGCAATTAATCCATATATAGTGAATGTCAGGGAAAATCGTATATCAATTTTAGTAATAGTAAAACAAAATCAGTGAAGTTATGTTCAGCAAATAGGCAGGGAGTCTTCTCGTGAAGGCCAAGATGGAAAGCAATCTAGAGAAGAAAATTCAACATAATGACCTGGAATAACTGTGAAGGTTAAACCAATATATATGTACAGTGAATGTCAGTAAAAATCGTATATCAAAGTTAAAGTTAAAATCAATGCAGTTATGTTCGGAAAATAGGTGGGAATATAGAATACAGAATATAGAATACAAAGTCACCGTAGTCTAGAAGGTAGTGTGTTGGCTTATTAGACCTTTACCCACGGTTCAAACCCCAGGTCAGACATCAAACTGAAAATATGAAAGTATTTCTTCGGCGACTTCCTCTCAGTAGATTTCTATCAAAAAACTCTTAGAGTAAATAAGATCTCAAAAACTGTCATTCGGAGCCGACTTTAAACTGTAGGTCCCGTCACGCTAGGTAGTGTGTTGGCTTATTAGACCTAAAGCCACCCTTCAAACCTCAGGTCAGACATCAAACTGAAAATATGAAAAAATATTTGTTAGGCGACTTCCCCTCAGTAGTTTTCTATCAAAAAACTCTGGGAGTAAATAAAATCTCAAAAACTGTCGTTCGGAGCCGACTTTAAACTGTAGGTCCCGTCACTCATTTATAAAATTATCACACACAACATAAGTGGTATGAGAAGCTAGGGCGTAATCCTAACTGAAGGGTTATAATGACCAATTATGTATGTATACAATAGAATTTAGAAAGTTCAAGATAATGGTTTGGAATATTAGTGGATATTAATGAATGTGACAGTGAATGCCAGTGAAAATCGTACATCAAGCTGAGGGATGACAAAAACATCATTTTAAATGTAGCTAGTGTTGGAAAAACGGGGGGGGGGGCATCTTTTTTTGGAGGCCAAATAAGATTTAAAGAAGATAATTTAAGGAATGAAAATTGAATCATGCACAGTTAATGCTAAAAAAATCGTTCACAAAAGCTTAGACAAATATATCAGAATTTTTTTAAACTCAATATCACACAAACTTCTAAAGAATGGTCCATGATAAAAGATTTTCGTGAATTCATTCAGAATCCATCTTAAGAAACTGATAGCGATCATATAGGTACAGTGGCCCTTTCCTCTGAAGGCTGAGAATATTTTAATACGACTTTTGCCGCCGTAATAACGAAATGGACAGTGTTGAATTAAATTTTTTTTGTAATATAGGTCCGGACTTGACCAATTCTGTGTCAAAAAGTGATAAAATTCTCCTGGTGGTACAAATGTGTTTAACTAGAACATATTCATGATAATGTGTGATATGCTCTTAGACGAATTTCATTGATATTTCCTCAACACCTAGTTTACTTAATTTCTACTATCTTTATGGTTTAAAATAAAAATAATTTTTTACTTAAAACATGTGTCCGTTACTGTTTAAATTTAACACTCTCTCTCATTATTTATTCAAACAGAGAGTGAGGTTTGGTATAAAAATCCATTTTTAATGAGAGACCCAAATATATGAAAATTAAATAAAAATCCCACAAACAGTACAATAAAAAATAACAACAACAAAAATATCATTACAGCTGCTGTTATTGAGAGTCCAATTAATTATTTCCATTTCTGCAAATTGCTTTACACCCGCACTTAAACTCACACATACTCACTGTTGTGGGTTGTGTTTGTTTTATATACACTTACACTAGTGCAGTTACAAAAATGTTCGTGAAATTTTTGTTATTGTTGTTGTGGTCTTTGTAGAATTTCATATTCATAACTGTCTCATGTGCTCATGTTTTAATATGAATGAGAGTGTGCGAAGTAAGAGAGATTATGACCAATTTTTGTACTACGTTGTAAACAGTGTTGCCATTGGAGATTAAATAAAAAATTAAGTGATCAACAGGTATGCCAAATACATTTTAAACCCCAAATAAGAGAATAAATTCTTTAAACACTTTTACTGTGTTATTTTTAGTTCGAGAGAGACACGTCAGGGCAATTACAGACAAATTTTTTAGGTTAGGTTAGGTTAGAGGACGTGTACTTGTCAATTAAGACAAGTACAGCACCCGGAGGTCGAATTGACCCACCGTACAACGTCCTAGTTTCTCACACCACTTATGTTGTGTGTGTAAATTTTATACATGAGTGGTGGGATCTACAGTTTAAAGCCGATTCCGGACGACAGATTTTTGAGAAACTTTTGCATGGCAATTTTTATATACTCTCACAGTTTTTGCCAGAAATCTGCTGAGAGGAAGTCGCCGAAGAAATACTTTTAGTATTTTGTTTTGGCCTGGGGCTCGAACCCTGGCTTTACATCTAAGAAGCCAACACACTACCTACTAGACTACGGTGACTTCTACAACAAAACGTTTAATAAGTGTATGGGCCATATCGTATGATGCACTATCCGCAATGTACACGATTACCTAACTTGTGTAAAAGCTGATGTCCAAAAATCATCAAAAATATTTAAGTGTAATGCTTCCATATTAACCATTATAAGGAACCTCTTTTTGATCCAGCAATAATCGTCAAAAGTAGTAAATATTCGTAGTCTAATTGGAATTAAACTATCGAACTTCCACTCGACTAGTTTTTATGCGAACCATTACGTATTTAAGCAATAAATCTGTGGCGTAATTTGTTACTGCGTTTTGTATGTATCAGTCTTGCTACGTATGATTTGTAGACAGCGGTGCGTATGATTAATATTTTATTGGTTGCTCACATGACTCATACGCTGTGTGTACAAGCTAATGTAAAATTGGTCCAAAGACTATTAATTTCTAAAATTAAATTTATTTACAAGTTTTGGTGAAGTTTCTTCTAATATTTATACTATTTCATGGGGAATATGGTGAGCAGAAATCCCTAAAGTTCAATTATTTAATTTTTAAAATTCTGCTTATGGCACATGACCTCTCCACGCTGTTGTCTTTATATTTCTTCATCAGTATACTGTCCATAGAATAGTTTTCCGTGGAAGTACTGATTAAACTCCTAAAAGCTTCAGTTTTGGTGTTCTTTGGCAAATTATGAGCAGCCGTTAACAATCGTATTATACAGCACAGGCTTCATTTCTTCACAACTACTATGTACCCAATTATGTAAAGGCCGGTTAATATTCCTATAAAGCTTCCTTTATTGTTAACTGTGCTGATCAGCAGTTTACTCTGTTCCACTCTAACTAAGGCATTATTAGTTGTACCCAATTGGCTTCCTTCTGGCCTGTTATTGAAGCAGATGACGGCAGATGCCCAAAAAACCCGTGACCGAACCTAAACTTATGACATGTTGCATACCATAGTCAGGTTGCAAACAAATTCGTCATAAAGGCTGCCTTCCAAAATGTTAGTTGCTTTGTGTTTGAACAAAGTATCGTGTTTCATAATGCCGCTGTACAAAATATATACAATGTATTCTATTTCAAAACGTCGTCAATGTGTATTTTTAACGCAGTCAAAAAGCAATCGCGCATCGGATTTATAGTTGACGCATTGTTTGGTAACTTTGAATATCTACACACATAGTTTATATACAGTAGTAGAACTGCATACAAACTTTGTATTGATACATTTTGGAAGGCAGCCGAACTTTACTTCTATGTTCGTACTCGTCCATGAATGTGAGCGATTTCTAAGGAAAATTTTGAAACTTTTTTATGGGAATTAGCTTTGTTAATACAGGACTTACAATCTACCGCTTGTTACACAATATAAATGTTTTTGGATAAAAGGTCCCCTTAATCTCTTGTTTTATTGAAAGGCATGCCGATAGAGTCGCCATTTCCGTGAAGGACTTCTGCAGAAGCTGTCGATTCGAAGAGGGATTTGTTAGTGCCCTAATTTTGCTATGAACAGACAAGGGATTTTTAAGTGTCCGCGTTTTGCTCTGAAGAGACAGAGATTCTTGACTTCTCATTTTCTATTATTTTTGTTTTTCCCTTTTTTTTCAGAGTCGGAATAGTCTACGTTGGAGAGTGTTTGATCTCCGTGTTGAATATTCAACAGACCTTACCTCCGGATATAAGTGGGATTTCAGCCGTGTACAACACTTGATACATACATACACACATAATTGGTCATTCCAACCCTTTTGTCAGGATTACGATCTAGCTTCTCACACCACTAGCTAGCTTTATCCATAAGTGGTGAGACCTATAGTTTAAAGCGGACTCCGAACGACAGATTTTTGAGAAACTTTTCATGGCAATTTTTATTTACTCTCAGAGCTTTTGCTAGAAATCTGCTGAGAGAAAGTCGCCGAAGAAATATTTTTTATTTTTCGATTTGTTGGAGATGTCTGGGTTGAACCGAGGGTTCACGTCTAATAAGCCAACACACTAACTACTAGACTAAGGCTACTTCAATTCGATTCGAAAATACAAAGAAGGATTTGGAAGTGTCCGGGTTTTGCTATGAAGAGACGGAAGTTCTTGATTTCTCATTCTCTGTTACCTTTTTTCTTTTTCTTTTTGGATCTCCAAGTTGAATATTGATTTGTACTACGTTGTTGTATGATAAGTACAACATACCTTACCTCCGGCTGAAGTTCAGCTTTCAAGAAGGATACTCCGTAAAATGAACTTAAAGACCTAGTGTCCTCAAAGACTTCATTCTAACGCCTTTATTTAGTATTTTGTCAAATAATTACAACCCCTGGTTGGCATGTCCTAATCAACACGAGAGTTTTATGATGGTTGCTCATAATAAAGATAGAGGTAGATAGAGGTGGCTGTCCATCTAAGAGAGTTGGATGAACGCACTTGACCACATAGGGCCCATTGTGTTACAGTAATAGTAAAACATGGTGCAAAACTGAGTACATGCGACTTATTTTGATTATGTGGTGGAAAAAAACTAAACCGCAGATATATAAACACAAAAGCGATATGCATCTGCCAATTGCAGTTTTGAAGTTAATGGTTTATATACTCATTTCTGCTCCCTGCACAAATGAGTTTAATTTGAATACCTTCTGCTTAAATAAACGCTTAAAAATCTTCATTTCTATGTCACATAAATTGTTTGGAAACGAAATTTTAATACATTGCTGTTAACACTGTTCTGAAAGAAGTACTAGGCATTGTTAAAAGTGTAAGGTATTCCTTGCCAAATTTGTTTCGCATATACAACATATGTGTACCAATTAATAAAGCCAACACTGTAATTAATTGGAAAAAATGTAATGAAATGAAAAAATATTTAAAAACAAATGCTGGCTAAAGACTGTCAAAATGCTTATAATTTTAGGTGGTCCTGCTGTTTTTGTTGTCGTTTGGACGATAGCCAAAGGATTGACAATGTCATATGCCACAACAGAGCAGGTAAAATAAAAATACAAATAAAAATTGCTTTTTTAAATATAAAATTAAGCACAAATGCATGTACACACACATGCATACATACTTACAGAGATGAACGAATACAATTGCGTTCTCTCTCTCTCTCTCTCATTCTCTCTGTCTCTTACACTCTTTGTTACAAAATAAAAAGGCAATTAATTTTTATAACCTATAAACATATACAAAACACACACACGCACTCCCACACAATAAATAAGAAGAGAGAGAGAGAGAGAGATTTTACGTAGAAGACTTTTGTGTGTGTGGTACAGAGCAGTGTTTGTATTATCGAGTATGTGCACAGGCATGTGTATGTATTTGTTTTTGATTTCTCAAGTGCTTTGAATAAAATAATAATTTTTTTCATTTTCATTTCCATGCCACTTGTTTTGCTTTTTTTCTTGTTTTTTCCGTTTCTTGACCTTTCTTTTTTGTGTTCAACAAACAGATTCAAATTGAAGGTTGTCCTTGGATGCAAGAAACGCATGTGGATTGGATATTCCAGGGTCCTGTTTGTGTTGTTTTAATAATAAATTTGATTTTTTTATTGCGCATAATGTGGGTGAGTGTCTCTTTAATGACAACCAATGAAAATAAAAACAAAAAAAATTTAAAGGAAAACAAAATAAAACACACAGGACCACAATGGACTAAAAATTAAAAAAAAACAACAACTTAATCTCTGTGTTAATTAATTAAAGGTTATGTTCTCTCTATTTAAAGGTATTGATTACGAAATTACGTTCTGCCAACACAGTGGAGACACGACAATACCGCAAGGCGGCCAAAGCTTTATTGGTTTTAATACCATTATTTGGCATAACATACCTGGTGGTATTGGCAGGGCCCAATGAAGGTGGTGTCATCAGTCATATGTTTGCCATTGTACGTGCCCTACTGCTAAGCACTCAAGTATGCAAAGATAATGACAAGAACAACAATATTATGCTGTCATTAAAATTGAATTTTTTATTTTCTTTTTCTTCTCTCTTTACATTTAATATTGGCAGGGGTTTTCGGTTTCATTATTTTATTGTTTTTTAAATTCAGAAGTACGCAATGCTTTAAAGCATCACATTTCAACGTGGCAGGATTCTCGTAATATAAGACTCAATCAATCGCGCAGGTAGTTATCCTAGGCAACACAGAGATTTTATTTTTAAAATCATATTTTAAAAGATGAACGAATTATTTTCCTTGTTTTTATTTATAGATACGTTTCAAAAGGTTTTGCCAAGGATGTATCACCCAATACGGAAAGCAAAAGGTAGGTTTATTATAAATTTGCATTTATTATAAAAAAGAGAAGTATACCTAAGTGTTTAATTTTATGTTCGTAACCGCAAGATTCTTTTGAAAGCTTATCATTAACAAAAGGAGTAAAACATTTTCTTGCTTTCAAAAATTTTCCATGAAATTTTTTTAACAAATAGAGTTCCTTCCCTTTTTAAAGGGTCCGCCAAATAACTTTCTTTTTGAAAATGCTTTAAAAAAAAAACTACTGAATATTTTCTCAAATTTCTTTTTTTATTTAAAAGTACAATCGTTCCGGTTAATAATGGAAAATAATTTCATTAAAATGGCTGCCTCGACTGGCCATGCAGTAGCATACACCAGAAGATGCCGATTTTGGCAAAAAAAAAAAACATCATATTTTCAGATGAAGCCCATTTTGATCTTGGCGGGTATGTAAACAAGCAAAATTGTCGCATTTGGGGCACTGAAAACCCGCAAGCATACATTGTAAAGCCGACGATCCCAAAATGAGTCACTGTTTGGTGCGGATTTTGGTCCAGAGGCATAATGGGGCCATTTTTCTTTGAAAATGAGCAAGGAGTGGCCGTTACAGTCAATGGCAATCGTTATCGGGCCATGTTGAACGAATTTTTGTTCACAAAAATTGAAGAGGAGGATATTGGCAACATTTGGTTTCAACAGGACGGCGCTACGTGCCACACAACAGAAGCTACACTCGATGTTTTGCGCCCTGTTTTTGAAGACGCATTATCAGCCGCTGATGTCGTTTGGCCACCTCGGAGCTGCGATTTGACACCGTTGGACTATTATTTGTGGGGTGCCGTCAAAGATAAGTGTTACGCTGACAAGCCAGAGGCAATTGACGCTTTAAAGGACAATATTCGTGAAGCCATTGGTGAAATACAGCTGCACACAATCAATAATGTGTTTAAAAATTGGACCGATCGTGTAGGTTACTGCATGGCCAGCCGAGGCAGCCATTTGAATGAAATTATTTTCCATTATTAACCGGAAGGATTGTACTTTCAAATAAATAAAGAAATTTGAGAAAATAATCAGTAGTTTTTTTTAAAGCATTTTCAAAAAAAAAAGTTATTTGGCGGACCCTTTATAATATTTACAATAATTTAAAATATCTTTTCAATTGGATTTATTTAAATATTTCTCTTCTTTGTTTAAAACTACGTTCCGTTTGTTAATGTTTTCCTTTTTTCTTTTTCCTTCCTTTTCTAATTTCATTTTGGGTGTCCAATTATGCGCTCACACACACACAGACCCTTAACATCCTACTATGGAAAGAGTAAAAAGAGAAAAGAATCATGCGTTTCATCGGCTACAACCACAACATTAGTGGGTCAACATCATTCGCTTTCATTACAACGTGGCTCAAATGGTGCTCTGCATATGCTGCCCACCGCTACTGCTCTAACGGTTATGCCGCGAGCCGTTAGTCCTTTGATGAAGGTAAAAACAAAACAAAACCTAACGTAACAAAAATTTATGGACTTTTCTTTTCAAAATAATGAAATGTAAACCCATTTAGTCGTGGAAAATAAAGGAAAATGGGAAAAAGAATTCCAAAAAAAGAATTTTCCAAATATTTGCATTGATTTGTTGGGTTATTGTTTTGATTTTCAATTCATTTTTTTGGTAAAGGAAAGGGATTTAAAAAACAGGTAACAGAAGGAGTTAAAGGAGAAGAGAATGTGTAAATAAATTTGAGAAAATCTCATAAAAATTATTGTAAAAATCTGACAGTTTGTGTATTTGGAAATATTGGCTTAAAATGAAAAGAAAAGTAAAGAAGAAATCAAATTCTTGTTATGAAATTATAAACAAAGAAAAGTTCTAAAAATTTAAATAAAAAAATTTTCCGTTTTTTCATTTTCTTTCTCATTTACAGGGTCTTGAAGAGAACTCAGTTTAAATGCTTCCATTAGCTTATGTCTGTCCTACACGAAGTGTGTATGCTAATATATTTTTATTTATTTATTTAATTTTATTTGATAAGAATAGCAATATTTTTTTTAGACAAATTTTAAGTGAAACAAACATAAGAATTAAAATAAAAATATTCCAAATAAAAAAAAAAAAAATTAAGCAACTTACGTATAAGAAAAGAATTTTAAAAAAATATTGTAAATAAAACGAATTACTTTTAAACAGTGGATGTAAATACAAATATATAAAATAGGGTCGTAATAAATGTATTCCATCTTATTTTATCAAATTTATTCCGCCCCTGTTCCAGCTAGCCCTCTCTGGTACTTATCTGGTATAACTAGAACTGCATTTCGGTTGATGCCAATAAACTTTCATTACGAATTGCTAAACAGATTGCATTTTGTACTCTTATTTTTTAGAAGTATTTCGCTTAGACAGCTGTTTACCGAGAGTTCTTTTATCATATTTTTAAATTCGTTATTCACGTGAAGTGCAATAGCTTGCTTAATTGGCCATTAATAACCCGATTAACGGCTTTCGGTGTGCATTGTCATTGAAGTAGTCTAGTAGGCAGTGTGTTGGCTTATTAGACGTAAAGCCAGGGTTCGAGCCCCGGGCCAGACATCAAGACAAAATACAAAAAGTATTTCTTCGGCGACTTTCTCTCAGCAGATTTCTGGCAAAAACTCTGAGAGTTAATAAAATTGCCATGAAAAAAGTTTCTCAAAAACCTGTCATTCGGAGTCGATTTTGAACTGTAGGTCCCACCACTCATGTATGAAAATTAACACACACAACATAAGTGGTGTGAGAAACTAGGACGTTGTACAATGGGTCATTTCGACCTCCGGGTATTGTACTTGCCTTAATTGACAAGTACACGTCCTCTAACCTAACCCAACCTAAATTCGTTATTCACGTGAAGTGCAATAACTTGCTTAATTGGCCATTAATAACCCGATTAACGGCTTTCGGTGTGCATAAACACATTCTTCCATGCTCCTCTGCATCTTATGCGCCTTTACCAATTGGTCACACCAATCAATTCCTCGATTTAGTCCTTCCAACGCACATAAGATTGTACTCTTCGTCTATTTCCGTAAATCCCTGCTTCAATTACCCGTCCTTCCGGAGCATTCTCCTCCATTCGAACGACGTGGCCGTTTCAGCAAAGCCGGTGAATGTTAATATGCTGCAGAAAGTCTAAGGCGTTAAGGAGCTCACACTGCTCATTGTTGGATCGGATGTGGAAATTACTGACACCTCTTACTGGAACGAAGATCTTACGTAGTACTTTTCTATCGAATAGTCTCAAGTTTGCTGCATTAGTGCTTAATTGTGTCCATGCTTCTGCGCCATAAAGAAGTACGGGGAAGATGAGCGTCGTGTAGAGTGAAATTCCAATTTCTTTATCGAAACTTAATTATTATTTTCGGGAAGTAATGCTAGAGTACTGCAATCATACGATCTGTCGTACTGCCTTCAATCTATATCGGATGTTTCTTTCAAATTTATTGTCTTCACAAACTTCAGGAAGCGTCTCGGTGTCTGCAAGAACACTTCCCTGCCTAGTACTAGAAGAGCACTTAAGTATTTACTTCTGTAAAGGATTAAAGTCTCACAGCTTCCAAGTATACATATGTGCTGATAATACATTCTCATTATCACAAAATCTGGAAACTTTTATGCAAGTGCCCTGCATGACAGGCGTCGTGCAATAAGCCTGTACGGGTGACAGGACGTTTGAAGATCTGGGCGAACATTCCACTAAGGGAACTGGCCGGATTCATCTGCAGCTCGGGGTAATTCAAACCCACTACTAAGGGATCATGAAGAGAGGACTTACCTCTCACTGGATAACGCAATAGGCCATGTGGCCACCGAGTGGACTTACGTGTGATCGGCAAGCTAGCCACTAATCTAACCTAACCTAACCTATTAAAAAAATCTCTATATTGGCCTCAAGGGTATTGCCACTCTAAACAAATGGTCATTGAATCTATAGCATCCGATGAAAAAGCAGCTTACTAATCTCAAGGTACTCTTGGTTTGATACTGATTCAAATCTCCAACATATAGGAGTAGTATTGTAAAGAAAAGTTTTAAGGAAACTTATTTGATTTGACAAGTTTTGGTTCTATCTTCTCTTTCACTATGTATGACCTTTCAAACATCTTTTTTCACTCCCCAGAGAGGGTTTAAAGCCACATCAGCAATGTGGAAGATCCCCTTCTCATATTCTCATCTACTTGCTCATTGCTAAACACACATGATTTGGGAGCCTTCAAAGAGCAATCCTATATTCCGCTGCTTCTATTTTCCCAGACAGTGCCATTAATGACAGTTGGAAAGAGGTCTTTGTACTAAACGAACGAAAATGTAGATAACTAGGTAGGGAAGTACAAATTCAAATTACTTGTGGCCTAAAAGAAAGCCTTTGAACAAATTGCGTATAAACAATTAAAATTTTGTGTGTATTTATTATCAATACAAGTGAAAAAGGTCATTATGACCCTCCTTAAAAATTCAAATTAAAATCTTTCAAATAAAAATTTTAATTCTTACGTATTAAGATGGAACAACAAAAAAAATTAAATTTAAATTTAAATGTTCTTAACGAAACAAAATGAACAATTTTATGATTTTTATGTTGATGTTGAAAATCTATGTCTTCATACTTTAAAAGAGAGTTTTTAATGGAAATTTTATGAAAATTTTCCTTTTTTTATTGTACACGTGAGCCATAAAGGCTAAGGTAAACAACAGGGATAGGAAGAAGAACATAAAATAATAATAATTTGTATGTAAATGAATGTAAATAGAATAGAATGTAAAAACAAATAGAAAAGAAAATAAAATGGCAAAAACGAAATAATATTGCATTTAAAAAACAATACAAATAAAAATTTATTTCCTTTGGAAAAACAAAAAAAAAAAACAAAAGACAGAATTTAAAAGCAAATATTGTTCGCAGTTTGGTATAACAAATATTTTACAAATGTACGAGGGTGAACACATTAAAATAAGCTGGCCAAACAAAGAAGACGCAATAAGATTGGAGAAATTTTTCTTTACTTTTCTAATGCTCTGAAGGGTCCGCCAAATAACTTTTTTTTGAAAATGCTTTAAAAAAAACTACTGAATATTTTCTCAAATTTCTTTTTTTATTTGAAAGTACAATCCTTCCGGTTAATAATGGAAAATAATTTCATTCAAATGGCTGCCTCGGCTGGCCATGCAGTAGCCTACACGATCGGTCCAATTTTTAAGCACATTATCGATTGTGTGCAGCTATATTTCACCAATGGCTTCACGAATATTGTCCTTTAAAGCTTCAATTGTCTCCGGCTTGTCAGCGTAACACTTATCTTTGACGGCAATAGTCCAACGGTGTCAAATCGCAGCTCCGAGGTGGCCAAACGACATCAGCTCTGCGGCTGATAATGCGATGTTCAAAAACAGGGTGCAAAACATCGAGTGTAGCTTCGGCTGTGTGGCATGTAGCGCCGTTCTGTTGAAACCAAATGTTGCCAATATCCTCGTCTTCAATTTTTATGAACAAAAATTCGTTCAACATGGCCCGATAACGATCGTAATTGACTGTAACGGCCACTCCTTGCTTATTTTCGAAGAAAAATTGCCCAATTATGCCTCTGGACCAAAATCTGCACCAAACAGTGACTCGTTTTGGGTGCGTCGGCTTTTCAATGTATGCGTGCGGGTTTTCTGTGCCCCAAATGCGACAATTTTGCTTGTTTACATAGCCGCCAAGATCAAAATGAGCTTCATCTCTCTCTTCTCTGAAAAGATGATTTTTTTTGCCAAAATCGGCACCTTCTGGTAGCATGGCCAGCCGAGGCAGCCATTTGAATGAAATTATTTTCCGTTATTAACCGGAAGGATTGTACTTTCAAATAAAAAAAGAAATTTGAGAAAATATTCCGTAGTTTTTCTTTAAAGTTTTTAGGCTACGAACACTGTTCTATTGTTGTTCACAGGTTCTGTCTAGAGCAAACTGCATTCATTTATTTCTTCTTATTTGAAGGGGTCGCAAAGAACCAACAGATCTCTGGGTAAAGGCAGGAAACTGTGAGTACGGTGACGCGCCACCCTTCCTACCCAACCAAACTTAACCTAAAGGAAAGCTGTCAACCACTGGATTTCTTAGGTCATTGTGTTTGTTAAACGAGATAAAGAAAGCATCTGTAGGTAGTGTAGTGGTTCAATACTTAGATCAGACATTTCCAACAAAACGAAATATAAAAAGTATTTCTTCGTCAACTGCCTCTCAGCAAATTTCTGGCAAAAACTCTGGAAGTAAAATAAAATTGCCATGAAAATTTTCTTAAAACTCTTTCGTTCCAAGTCGACTTTAAACTGTAGATCCCGCCACTCATGTATAAAATTAACATACACAACATAAATGAGTGAGAATCCTGACTTACGAATTGTACCTTCAGTCAAAGGTCATCCAATACCATTATAAAAATTTTCTTTAACGTTTCCATAGTAGGCAATTGCATTATTTGCCCGCTATAATGTTTATTTTGGAACATATTTGTTGTATGTAAAGTACAACAAATACAAGTAAATAAAGTACAATCTTGTTTAATTCCATGGGGATGTTCCCTATTTCCTTCATGCCTGTGATTTGTTACAGTTCCTTCTGGCGGATTTTTCTAACGAAGCACTTAGTTGGGCTACTGTGACAGGTATTACAGGGTGTTACATTTGCCATTTGTCCCTACTTGTAAATTGGGCCCTCCATGCACATATATTGCTTGCACTGATAGGGAACTCTCTTGTATCACTTTATTACGATATTCTTTGTTGAAGTAAACCTTTCCAAGAAAAAAAAGAGGGATGATGGATTTTCTGAAACGGATACCTCTGTCGCCGTAGTGTAGAAAAAAGGCAGTGTATTTGCTTATTAGACAAGAGTCCGTGGTTCAAACTCCAGCTCAGATATCACGAACTAACCAAAATATTAAAAAAAAAATTTTTTTGGCGAGTCAGCAATCTACTGGAAAAAAACGCAGAAAACAAATAAAATCACCATGAAAAGTTTTTCAAATCTGTCGTTCGACATGGAACTGTAGGTCGCGCCAATCATTGATGAAATTATTTCGCACAACACTAGTGTTGTCAAAAGCTAGTTTGTAATCCTGACTAAAGGGTTGTAATGACCAGTCAAGTGAGTGATGTTTCTAAAATTGTAAAATTCCTCTCCATTCAATCTTGGATTACTAGAGCTTTGAGTGTAGTTATCACTTCGCTTTTGGAATCTAGCTTCACTGTAATAATGATGGGACTGATACCTCTTAAACAGTATTACATGATATTGACCAACTATTTTATATTTGCTGTTCGCTTACGGTTCGATGCAGACTTCATTCATTTGGTTCAGTCTTTCACGATAGTCTCTTGGATCTATCGTTACCCGGTAGACAAACGATCACTAAATATTTAAACTTCCATACTGGTTTTCAGCTTGATTTTAAGAAAGTCATGCTTTGAATGTGCAGCTATGGTACGACCGTTTACTCAGTATTTGTCAGTTTGTACTGGAGCACTGCTATTTAGTAGTGTTTAGTATGTGTGATGAAGTCAGTTGTAAACCTTACTTGTTGCTCTATTTATTCTTCCTTAATTTTTGTTTTGGTAACTTCTAGAAACTTACTGTTGATTTGTTGTTGTTATTCTCTTCTCATCTATTTGTCAAGGTGGTCTTTTTATGCAGTTTTTATTTTAATTTCAACTTTTGTTGTACCGTAATTAATTTGTTTTTTCTTTGTTTTGTTTTGTTTTCTAAAAAAAACTGCGGAAGATGTATTCCGGTTTCATTACAATTTTCTCAAGATTTTTTCTTTTCAAAGTACTGCCGTAATCTGTATATTAGGTCAGCTTATTTTTGCGCTTGCCCTCGTAAATATAAAAATTTACAAAAAATTCAAAATTCTGTAAAAAAATCCATGTAAAATACATACAGTGTAAATAATTGCTTAAATGTCTGCATGTGTGATGAGTTAATATTGTAGATATAAGAGTATTTTAATTGCATTTGTAAATGTAAATGTAATGGTAGCAGTCAAAGGAGAGAGACAAAACCAAAAACTAGAGCTTCTTTACACAATGTATGTATGTATGTGAATAGAGTAATTAATAAAAAAAAGAGAGAAAACAATTGTAAATACTTAGTCATACTCACTTATAGTAACACAAATGTAAAGCAAAATTCAAAAATTATAATTCGAATATAAGAGGAATGAAGAGTAAAAAATTTGTTGATAAATGAATAAATTTCAATGGCTTTGTAAATGTCATTTTGACACGGTGAACAAATACTCGTAGAGGAAGTGTACAGAATCAAAATAAATAAAAAAATAGAAAAAAATAAAATAAAAATTATTAAAATATAGAAAAATATTTATGAACAAAGGAAACTTCTAAAACGAAATAAGAGCAACAACATTCTTGAATAAATAAACAAAAAACAAAATACTTAAATGTTTTAACAGTTTACAAAGAGAAAAAAGTTTTTCAATTATTTTATGGTTCTGAAATCGAAAGGTAAGTTTTGTTACTCAAATGGTGAGGTACCTTGCTACCCTTAGTTTAGTACTTCACATATTTTTACATGCATTTCGCCTGATATTCAAATTATTCGCCTTCCTCTGAGTTGGTAGAGTTTCAAGGTTGTGTTTGTTTCCAAAGCAGGAAAATCATTACATACACACATATGAATAATTGGTCATTACAACCCTTCAGTCAGGATTACAATCTAGTTTCCCACACCACTTATGTTTGGGTGTGTTAATTTTTTCTATGAGTGGCGGGACCTACAGCTTAAAATCGACTCCGAATGACAGATTTGAGGAGAAACTTTTCATGGCAATTTCATTTACTCCCAGATTTTTTGCCAGAAATCTGCTGAGAGGAAGTCGCCGAAGAAATATTTTTTCAAACTTCCTTTTGTTTGAGACGTCTGTCTTGAGGTTTGAACCGTGGCCTCACGCCTAATAAGCCAACATACTACCTACCAGACCACGGCGATCATTAAATATGAAACCAAAGTGCCTGCAACTCATTAATCCTTGCAGTTTTCTATTGCTTAGCGCTTTAGTAAAGGGTCCGCCAAATAACTTTTTTTTTGAAAATGCTTAAAAAAAACTACTGAATATTTTCTCAAAATTTATTTTTTTATTTGAAAGTACAATCCTTCCGGTTAATAATGGAAAATAATTTCATTCAAATGGCTGCCTCGGCTGGCCATGTAGTAGCCTACACGATCGGTCCAATTTCTAAGCACATTATCGATTGTGTGCAGCTGTATTTCACTAATGGCTTCACGAATATTGTCCTTTAAAGCTTCAATTGTCTTTGGCTTGTCGGCGTAACACTTATCTTTGACGGCACCCCACCCATCTGTCACTCTTACTCTAATCTACGTCACTTGTCCAATGTCAACAACTTTAATTTAAAGCTGCTTTCACAATCGTTTTAAGTTGAACACCTAATATATGTGTCTCCAGAGTATTACAATTCAACAGACCTTAAATTTATGCCAAATCTAAAAATCTAAATTCCAAAAAGCCAAAAGGGGAAGCAGCCAATAAAAAAAATGTCCAAAAAAACTTTAAAGTTCGATTTTTTTTTTTGAATTTTTTTCCACAGATTTTTTTCTGTCAACAGCAAATATGTCCATGACAGCTGGAATTTGAGAAGGATTATTATTAAATATTTATAATATTCTGTTCCTTATTTTTGCTTTTGTAGTTGTTGTTGTTGTTGTTGATGTTATACCCCTGATTATTTGCTTGTTTTTCTCTGTTTTGGGGCTAAGTTTTGTTATGTTTTTGTGTTGTCAACAACATTTGTTCATTGACTTTAGCCATCAGATTTAACATGACAGGCCATAAAATCTGTTGTAACGATTGAAATTAGGTTTGATTTCTGAATAAATTTGAATAACCTTTCCTAAAACAACACTTTAAATGAAATTTTTTTAACAAAAGTAACATTTTGAGAGGTTTTTGGAAGAAGTTTTTCTTTTAATGCTTGAAGAGGTGAATTTTAAGCAGTTTAAGCTTAGAAATTATTAAGAGATTCGCAATCACATGATACTTTCAAATACTTTAACGTTAAAGCGAACATAAGAAGAATATTTCCATACCTACACGAAGTTATTGGGAAATTTTTTGCTTTTTTACTTCAAATTTTCTTCGAAGAAAACATATAACTTTCTAAGTCAATTCAGAATTCCCCGTGCTTTTTTAAGGCGCTGAGGCATGGACACTGTTGAGCACTGATGCTGTAGCCTTGAAAGTATTCGAGAGACAAGTCCTACAAAAATCTACGGCGATAATTTCTGCATACGATCCAACAGTGAGCTGTATGAGCTCCTTAACGACATGGACGTTGTGCAGCGTATTAATATCCAGCGGCGGTGCTGGCTCGGCCATGTCGTTCGAATGGAGGAGGATACTTCGGCGAGACGGTTATTTGTTGCGGAGATTTGTGGAAGTCGGCGAAGAGGACGACCTTGTTTGCGTTGGAAGGACCAGGAAGCCCTGTCATCGATTGGTGTGACCAACTGGCGTAGGCGCGCAAGAATCAAGAGGCGCCTGGAAGGATGTGTTAAGGCAGGCCGAAATCCGTTAAATGGGATATTAATGGCCAGTTAAGTAAGTAAGTCGTAGATAGCGGCTATTCATTGAACTTCGGTGAAAACTTACTTGAACACACAAAGCGGCCTGATGTCCCAGAGGTAATTATCAAGTTCTTATTAACCGGTCTTAACAATCAATATTGGCGCTTGGCATTAAAGCATGATTTTCTTAGTAGTTCTAGTCGGTAGTATGTTGCCTTATTAGACGTGAGCCCACACGGTTCAGACATCTCCAACAATACGAAATATAAAGAAAACATTCCATCGGCGTTGCCTCCTCTCAATAGAAAATTGCCATGAAAAGTTTCTCAAGAAATCTGTTGTTCGCAGTCAACTTTAAACTGTAGGTCCCAACACTCATGTATAAAATTAACACACACAACATAAGTGGTGCGACAAGCTAGGCTGTAATCCTGACTGAAAGGTTGTAATGACCAATTATGTTATGTTGTGCTTGCTCGCCTTAAACGTATTTCTTCGATATCATTAAGGTTTCCTGCCTTAAGTTTATTCTTGCCTACATAACAGACCATTTTTGTATCGTCACGTTAAGCAGTATTAGATTCAAAAGTTTCTCGATACCTTTCATTGTGGTTGACTTCATAGCCTCTGTACTTTACGAATCATCCAGATAGCTGCTGTTTGTTTAGAGTTATTCCATCGTACTATGGCTTGATCGTACTCCTTCAGCCAAGATTACGACCCAGCTCCTTACACCACTTATGTTGTGAATGTTAATTTTATTCATGAGTGGCGGGAGCTACAGTTTAAAGTCTACTCTGAACGACAGATTTGAGGAGAAACTTTTCATGGCAATTTTTTTTACTCTCAGAGTTTTTGCCAGAAATCTGCTGAGAGAAATTCGGCGAAGAAATATTTATTTTTATGTATTTCGTTGTGGCCTCACGTCTAATACGCCAACACTACGTACTAGACTACGGTGACTACTAGATAATTACTCTTGATTAACTCTTCGAATTAATGCTCATAACTAGGGTAGTTCCCTAATAGAGGAGGATAGAGACACTATGGAAGTATGAAAATAAATTAAACTCAATGACTAGTCCATATAATTTATGTTTAATTTTCTCATATAATTATGTTTAATTTTGATATTACAAAGAGAGACGACATACTCTACTTATACACACATAGAAATTCGTGGCAATATAATTTCTTAATGGCAAAATCCTCTTGTTGTTGTATATTGAATGTTGAACAAAACACAGAGAATTTGTCATACACAAGCGGGTAGCTAGGTCAGCTGCCCCTAACATTCTTGACTCCTGTTACAAAACCATATAATTTTAACAAAAACACTAAAGATATTAAATACAAATATACAAATATACACATATCGTACCCACATATACATACATATGTGTCTTACATAGACAAACAAAACAAGAGATAGAGGGAAAACATAAATAACAGTCCCCCACCATATTGACAGACAAATACGAACGTTTATGTATCAATGTTTATGGCAACACATAAAGAAAATAATTCTTTGGAAAGAGAGTCATCGTATATTAGAGGCTGGGTAAAAGATTGACTTAAGAAAATCTATTTTTAATAAATTTATCACAGATTTATTGTATTACAATTGCCAAACAAGTCTTGAAAAGCAAAATGTTTAATTAATTATTGAAAAAAAGTGCATCAAAAAAGCAATGAATCCCTGGAGACTATTGAAAACAAATACAATTGCTTGTATAAATGTAAACGTGCAAGCTATAACACATCCTCTTAGTGTTGTGCCATTAAATACAAAAACAATATAAAGAAGAGAGAATCTTTAAATGCTTGTCTATATTTAGACAAAACGGCACTATCACTAACACAAACACAAACAATCTCCCGAAGTTTATAAGATTAATAAACAAATAAAATAATAAAGAAACATAACAAGAGAAAAGAAAACAAGAAAGTAGGAGTACTATACATGAGATAATACATACTCACACACATATACACATACACATACATTTATAGACATTTAGTTTAATATTGTATGAAAAATATATTGTCGTTGTATTTAAACAAAGAAAAAAATAAAAAAATGAGCCACTATTTATCGTTTAGAAAAACGCTGAGTAATTCACCCCAAACCATATACACACACATATGTATATACAAACACATATGCTAGCAAATACATTTGTATGTATGTAGTTAATGACCAACACATGCTAAGGGTCAACTGTTTATGTGACACGTGTGCATATAAATAGCCCCAGGGCTTTTGTCTCAGACTGCCCCTTTAAATATGCAACAAGTTTTCATAGTTTGCTATTGTGGGTGTGGTTGTAAGTATTCTATTTAGCAGAGAGAGAGAGAGAGAGTGAGAGAGGGGAACTGTCAGTGAAATTTTGTTTACACTTCAATTGGCCATTTGGGAATGTCAGATGATAGTTTTAATATTTAAATTTCGTAATGTTTTGTATTTTTTTTTTAATTAAAATTAAAACAAGTTTATGGCCCTGTATTAACAACCACTTTGGATTGGATAGAAATGGAATCGATCGTTAGTTTAGATTTTGTTGTTGTTTTTACGACCACTCACTCAGGGAATGGCCATTGGATCTGAATCTCTCTTCATATTATTTTTGAAACTTTCATTGCTCATTATGGGAAGAGACGCGAAAAGGTTGCAGCTCCTATCCTTTTGTTAATGTGAGGTGCAGACTTAGGTATTTGTCTCTCCATTCCTTGTCAGCTTAACGGAATTATCATCTTTTAATATTAAGCATAAACCCTCGTTTATTATACTTTCAAGCTGGTTTCTAGCATAGAATAGTCGTGCTTTATTGTGCAGCCCCTGCGCTAACCAATTTCTTCGATTAGTTTGGTGGACTGCGTATCTGCGGCGTTACAACGGGCAGATATGTGTGCTCAAGCGAGCTGTGGTAATCGAAGCTACCACTCCCTCCTACCTAACTACATATTGTGGCAGGAAAGGCAGAGAATAATAACAAACTAGTGCTCAATCGTAAATAAATACAGACTTATGGTCTGCCTTTGAATCTTTGAATGTCAATTCCTAGTCAGCAATTAACAATACTTAAGGCATCAATTGCCCTCTATGCTTATAACAAAGTGATAGGGAAAAATGAGATCTTGTATCTACGTACGACGCACTGAATCTATACAGCTGTGGACAAACCTATTCGAACTTACGGACGCCTCCTATAGTGAGAATATTGGCAAGAAAACTAACCTCAATCTGAAATGGATGCAAGCATTTGAGGCATCATTATTAGCGCTGACATGCGTCTACACTTACATATGTATGTTACCGCTGGAAACAATATTACGCATCTTTTCGTTGAACTTTCGTTATAAGGGTTTAGCAGCTAAAAGCTATAACGGAGCGAGGATCATAAAGGAATTTGGGACTTTCAAAAGTATCGTATACGACTAATACTTCTTGAAGAAGTTCAGTACATCCATGGCGGATAGAGAAGTTTGGTAAAATTGGGTTCACGTAGCTCGAGAGATTCTTCAAGTATGATTCAAAATTTCATGGAACTCTGGTAAGCAAAGTCTATTACTAAGGCAACCGGATTACAGAAAGGTCTTCCATGAGGAAGCATAGGCCATACGAGGTGTGGTAAGGCTTATTAAGGTTGAAAATATTTCAACCAGGCGGGTGTTAGACCACGAAGTTCTTACGTGACGACAGTTTGCGGCTGTCGCGTATCTCTCAATGAGATGGCATAGTGGTACTGGGATATAGTGGCACTGTAGGAAACTGCAGAGCAGATGGACCACACAGAGTACAACCAATGAACTCTTTGATAAGTTCTCTACCTTAGGAGACCCAAATCTGGCCACTGGTGGATGAAGAAAGAGATCTTGCAATTCACAATGCATTCCGTAGATTGCGCAACAAGGTGGATGAAGAGCTTGGCGTAGGTGACGGATATTGTATTCTGGGTACTCATGTGATACCACTACCGTTACTTGTAACTAAAGCCCATGAAATGGACGGTCTGTTGTTTAAATAAGACGGTGCCAAGGTAAACACAATATGACTGTTTTTGGATTTATTGCATGAGAAAACCAAATATAACGTTTTGCCTTTGTCCTTCACCTTTAAGTTCTTTCGATTTGATGCCGAGACACCGCCGGGCATGTGCGAAGGCGTGAAGGAAAACTACTTCTATCGTACAGTGTTACAGTCCATCAGAAGGCCGTAAAGAAGACCCGACGAGCATAAAAAGCCTATTAAGAGGTACAATCATACATCAAGCATCGCTTGGGAAGGTTTCTTTGCATATACGACCCAAACTAGATCTCAAATGAATTCCAGTAGCCACAGACAAATTGCTGCCGAACTAGAGGCTCATAGATGAATATACATAACATACATCATAATTAGTCATTACAACCCTTCAGTCAGGATTACGACCTAGTTTCTCTCACCACTTATGTTGTGTGCGTTAATTTTATCATGAGTGGTGGGACCTACAGTTTAAAGCCACTACGACAGATTTTTGAGAAACTTTTCGTGGCAATTTATTTACTATCAGAGTTTTTGCCAGAAATCTGCTGAGAGGAAGTCGCCGAAGAAATATTTTTTGTATTTTGTTTGATGTCTGGCCTGGAGCTCGAACCCTGGCTTTATGTCTAATTAGCCAACACACTACCTACTAGACTATGGCGACTAGATGAACGTCAGCTGAAATGAAGATAAGCTGTTATGTGCAGGAAGAAAGGAAGATCAAAGAAGACCATGAAACGCTTGATTCTCTATAAAGAGTTGGGTTGAGTTATAGTGATGTATGCGGAATTAAGGTTTCAAAATAAGGTACGCCAAATGGCGCGAACCTGATGGAGAATTCAAACCGATCGGTCAGTTGGAGTATGAACTTTTCATGACAGAACAGAAGAAATTTCATACATACATACGTAATTGGTCATTATAATCCTTCCGTCAGGATTACGACACAGTTTCTAACACCACTTATGTTGTGTGTGTTAATTTTATACATGAGTGGCGGGACTCCAAGAGACAGATTTATTTTTGTGAAACTTTTCATGGCAATTTTTTTACTCTCAGAGTATTTGCCAGAAATGTGCTGAGAGAAAGTAGAATAGAATATTTTTTTTTCATAATTCGTGTTGTTATAGAACTACGACCCGGGGGTTTGAACCGTGGACTCACGTATAATAAAGCCGCACGCAACCTATTAGACTACGGCAGCTATGAAGAACTCGTGTACGATGATGTATGACCTGGGGTTTGAACCGTGGACTCACGTATAATAAGGCCGCAAACGACCTATTAGACTACGGCGGCTATGCAGAACTACAGTCTGTTGAGTATATTCTCTGTCTGTGTGCAGAAGCGAAAAATAAAAGATTATGTATGATGGGATTTCTTATATATATAGCCTGCTGTTAGTTTATCTCCGGTATTAGCTAGCTTACGCTCTCACTTCCTTCCTCTTTTCTTTCGTCTACGCTTTGATAAGGGGAGATACAAATATGCTTGCACATATGGATTAAATTTCTGGACGAACCAAACCAAATTAAATCTCTTGATGAAGACAGACAGACAATGTAAAAAATTTCTTTTAATTATTTAATGCCCCACGAACAATATTTTATTTCCCTAAAAACTAATTCATCTTCTTAAGAAATATTACTTGTGTGTGTGTGTGTGTTGGAAACTTTTACCCAAAAAAAAAAGAGGGGAAGAAAACAATTTTAGTTTAAAAGTTTTTAAGCAGATTCCCCACAGATTCGTTGTTCAGCAGCTAATTTTAATTTCATCATGGGTTATCTATCATGTGTTATCCTTTAAAGGAAACTTATTTCCCTTTTTCCCTCACTTTTTATTTTTGTTATGAATTTAGTTTTCATCACCATCATCATTAGCCAATCCTATTAGCATGTTTCATTGCTTTTGCAAGCGACTGTTATGAGTGTGTGCATATTACTGCAGTGGTGGAAAATGTTTTTTTTCTTTTTTTTGATTTTCTTTTTTTATTTTTTCTTTTTTCCTTTAGATTTTCATTCATAAAGCAAAAGATATAAAACGTGATTGCTTTTTATTATAAGCAGTTTAAGTAGCAGTTTTGAATACTTAATGAAATTTAACGGGGTTTCTTTCTCTTTTTTAAAGAGGGTTTCTTTCTCTCTTTTCTTTTCGAATCTTTTCTACTCTTTAAGTAATGCATTCCGTTTAAAATGAAATCTGCTTAAAATACTTTCACTTTTTCGTTAATGTAATATGCGGGGATTAGTTTTAATTTGAATTCCGTTTAATTTCTTTAATAATGTCTTATATTTTTGGAATAAATTAAGAAAATATATGACAAATTAAACAGATTTTTAGGGTTTAATTTTATACAAGAAATCGTAAGTAATTCATACGTATGATGGTTGGGTAGGTCATCCTTAAAAGTTTTGCTGGGCTGGCTTTCTCGCCCCCAAGGCCATATACACGGTGTTAATACAGTTACAGTACTGCATTATCAATTCTGAACTCACATAAGAGTTCAATGTTTGTACCCTATGAGGCTGATTCATCGGATACGTAATGCCATGTGATGTGGAAATCGTATCACTCTACTCATTTGCTGCTATTCTAGAGGTTCTGAAGGGCACCTGTCTAACAGAATGTATGGAACAGACCACAGCTATCCGTAATGCCATGTAATGTGAAAATTGTTTCGCTCTACTCACTCGCTGATAGTCTAGAGGATCTTATGTTAGCAGCCAACAGCCACCTGTCTTTCAGAACATATGACAACGTCATTAACTTCGACCTAAAAGACCCCGCAATAATTCGAAAGCCTTATTAAAAGAGCTACAACTACTGTCTACGAAAATATGCCTCCAACCATACATACATACTTACATAATTTGTCATTACAGCCTTCAGTCAGGATTACGACCTAGCTTCTCACACCAGTTATGTTGTGTGTATTAATTTTCTACATGAATGGCCCGACCTACAGTTTAAAGTCATCTCCGAACTACAGATTTTGTGGGAAACTTTTCCAGGACAATTTTATTTACTCTCAGAGAGTTTTTGCCAGAAATCGGCTGAGATAAAGTAGACTTAGAAATATTTTTTTCATTTTGTTTGAGATGTCTGATCTGGGCTTTGAACCGTGGCCTCACGTTGAATAAGTCAAAACACTACCTACTAGACCACAGCGAATTTCGATTGATAAAGTCCACAGTTATCCTTAAGGCCCTGTAAAGTGAAAATTATATCGCTTTACCAACACGTTCGCAGTCTAGAGGTTTGAACTCAATGTTCTGAAAGACAGAACCTATGGTAACCTCATTCACTTCGGCCTAAAAGACGCAGCAATAATTCAGCAGCTTTATTATCAGAGCTACACCTGCCGACTTCGAAAAGTTGCTGGCTCCAACCACCAATACATACCAATGCATACTTCTCAGTACCACTTCTGGTTTCTATGCCGATAATTGGAGATCAGCATTATCCAGCCATCTCCATATTCTCGGTGAAGCATATTTGCACTGGGTTTCAGAATATAGTGCCGCTTGTTTACATTAACTAAAATTGATTTTGTCACACATGCTTTGCCGTAGTCTCTTAGGTAAGTGTGTTGGCTTATTAGACGTGAGGCCATGGTTCAAACCCGAGGTCAAACATCTCCAACAATAAGAAATACGTAATGCTAATAGGGTAATAATGATGATGGTGATGAAACTAAATTCGAAACAAAAATAAAAAGTGAAGAAAAAAGGAAATAAGTTTCCTTTAAAGGATAACACATGATAGATAACCCATGATGAAATTAAAATTAGCTGCTGAATAACGAATCTGTGGGGAATCTGCTTAAAAACTTTTAAACTAAAATTGTTTTCTTCCCCTCTTTTTTTGAGGGTAAACGTTTCCAACACACACACAAGTAATATTTCTTAAGAAGATGAATTAGTTTTTAGGGAAATAAAATATTGTTCGTGGGGCATTAAATAATTAAAAGAAATTTTCTACATTGTCTGTTCGTCCAGAGATTTAATCCGTATGTGCAAGCATATTTGTATTTCCCCTTATTAAAGTGTAGACGAAAGAAAAGAGGAAGGAAGTAAAAGCGTAAGCTAGCTAATACCAGCGATAAACTAACTGCAGGCTATTGAAGAAATCCCACCACACATAATCTTTTATTTTTCGTGGACAGAGAAAAGAATGTGCTCAACAGGCTGTAGTTCTGCATAGTTGCCGTAGTTTAATAGGTCGTGTGCGGCCTTATCATAAGTGAGTCCACGGTTTAAACCCCCAGGTCGTACAACACGAATTATGAAAAAATATTTCTTTGGCCATTTCCTCTCAGCAGATTTCTGGCAAAAACTCTGAGTTTTAATCAAATTGCCATGAAAAGTTTCTCAAAAATCTGTCGTTCCTATTCGATTTTAAACTGTAGATCACGCCACTCATGTATAAAATTAACACACGTATACGTAAATAAAAGAGTTAATAAAATTGCGATGAAAAAGTTTTCCAAAAATCTATCGACGATAGGCAGTCGCCTTTAAACTGTAGGTCCCGCCACTCACGTATAAAATTAACACACACAACATGAGTGCTGTGAGAAGCTAGGTCGTAATCCTAACTGAAGGGTTGTAATGGCCAATTATGTATTTGTATGTATATAACAATGAAATTCAATAAACCATAAACGGTCATGTTGTGTGATTCGTGTGCCATCATCTTGACACCACATATCGACGAGTTCATCATGTTCGAGTGCAAGCCGAGAAAAGTAAAATATTTTACGTTTATAGCGCTCTGAGCTGACGATAACTGCTGTTTCAGACTCACTTTACTTTCGTTAACTACAAACCTTTTTTTCAGACGACATGACTTTTCCACAATCTTTTCTAGCTTCGATGATATACGTAACAATTTTGCTTGTCGGCATAGTCACACAGTCGGAAAGGAACTTCATCGCTCAAGCAAATTTTGTTCGAAAACTTAG
The DNA here is from genome assembly GCA_958299815.1 of Sarcophaga carnaria. Taxonomy (NCBI): domain Eukaryota; kingdom Metazoa; phylum Arthropoda; class Insecta; order Diptera; family Sarcophagidae; genus Sarcophaga; species Sarcophaga carnaria. Next base: position 23,731,131 of record OY283153.1, read on the forward strand.
CATTGAAAGCCTTATTTACGATGTTGTGAATAGTCAGCCGACTTCAAATGCTTTAAGAGTTGGGCTTTACATGGATATAAGGTAGGTTAGGTTAGGTTTGAGGACAATGACAAGTACAATACCCAGAGGTCAAAATGACCCATTGTAAATACGTAGTAGAGGAGATGGAGAGTGGATAGTGAAGGAGATTGAAGGAAATTGGAAAAGGAGAAGAGGTATAAAAGGGAGGATATAAGAGAAAAGAGATGGATGGATGGAGGTGCAAACCGAAATGTAAAATACGCTACAATGAGTCGTAAGATAGGCACAATTTTTGAGAACGCTGTGGAATGGACAAATTTCAACCTTTCTCTAACAGAAGCGATATTTTCTGCAGTGCATACATTGCAATGTCGCACAGGCCTTAATGCAACTGTAAAGCTTACAGTCTCTTCAATTTTTTTTTTAATTTTGCCAATTCCTTGCCCAATAGTTCGATTGATGTTCGAAAAGTGGATTTATTTTAGCTATTTTTATGCATTCTACGCTTCTTAAACGATCCATATTCACAAAGGGCAAACCCTTCACTACATAAATGACACTTCAAATGAAAGCCCATTTCGTTGCAACCACCAAATGGATAACCTTAAGACATCTATTTTTTTAAATCAAATTTTCTGTTTATTGTCGGCTTACTTGTGTTATGAGTTTTAAATGGCAAGAATCTGTTTTAAAATGCTTTCATTTGTCTTCACAGTTGAAAGCCTTTATTGCCATGATTTATTATCATAAGAAACAGAGAAAAATTCAAGATTTTACTGAAGCATTTATTTTTTTGTTTTTTTGCCTCAACAAAATGGAAAGTGTGTGAATTTCCGGTGAACTAAGGCAACCTTTTATGGCAAAAGACCATCATTCATACATATATGTATTCACATGAGTACCCACACACACATATACCATTAAATATATTTGCTCGTTCATATTAATGTGTTTACTCATACATATTAAATTAGGAACACTTTTCTTTCAATTTCTTCTTCATTTCACTCTCGTCGCTCTCTGGTGCTCTCCTATGAATTATAAAAAAAAGAAACCAAATCAACATTCGATTTTCTTTGATTTGCTTTGGTTTATGTGTGTGTGTGTATGTGTGTGTGTGCTTGTTCTTCATTCATTTATAAATTATGTATTGGAAAATTGCTTGATTGACAATAATTTTCTTTTGCTCCTTCAATACTGTATGAGGGGAAGTGTGACACAGAGTGTGGTATCCACATATATTTATAACACCCACCTATACATACACAAACACATTTCTGAGCACCTTTTTTTATTATGCTCTATTATTTTCTTCTTCTTTTGCTATTTTTCTTTTTCTCTTTCTCTTTTCCCCCCAGTGCCTTTACTCACTTATTATCACGTTAAATTTCTTGACACTTTTCACTTCATTAAATACAAAAAAAGGAGAGAAGAGGAACGAAGAAAACATATAGAAAAGAATGAAAAATTCATTCATTTTGTGTTGTTTCTTCGGCTTTCTTTCTTTTGTTGCAGTTCGGTAGTGGTGGTGGTAGAAAGATGGCATATAAATAATGACAGTAAATTGGTATTCATTAAAGAGAGTGCAGGTGTGGGTTTTCATTTCATGTTTTCTTGTGCATTACCTTTCCGTCTCCCAGAACTTTTGAGATGATCTATGATTCGAGAATAAATTTTGTGGGATATGTTTCTTTTACATTTTCCATTAAATTTGTGTTCAATTATAATATTAAGCATGGTAACTGAAATATCAGGTTATCCGTTTAGTGATTTTAAAATCTTTGATTTGGCAAGCCAGCTTGGATCGTTTACCAATCGAAGAACGCATAAAAATAGTTAAAATATGTCCACTTTTCGAGCATTAACTGAACTTCTAAGCCAGGGCTGGGCAAAATTTTTTAAAGAAATTTGAAGAGACTGCAAGCCTTGCAGATATGATCAGGCCTGTGCGCCATTACAATATACGCACAGACGAGAATATGCTATGAGCGCTATGAACGTCAAATAACTGCAATTTAAGATTATGAACTAGTCGCCGTGTGGTTTCAAGATTAAGAACCACTCGACACGACTGATTATGGTTTTCAGAATTTTATTGTTAACGTAAAGGCGTTGAAGACGCTAAACGTTTTGGATATCTAGTTCAGGCTCTATTAACCTATGCGGTTTCATTGCAATACCGGGTAAACGTTTTCCATTACACACATTTTAGAATCTAATTGTCGCTGTACTCGATATACTCAGATACAGGCTTTGGACAGTCTCTAGGTCAGCCAAAATTAAAGTGAAATATCGGTTAATGTAAATAAGCGGCTCGACATTTCGAAACCAAGTGCAATTCTGTTTCAGCGAAGAATCAAAAGATGGCTGGATAATGCTAGTCTCCATTTGGCAGCATAGAAATCGGAAGCGGTACTGATAAGTAGGCACAGACGAAGCCAACAAATGAAACTACTTGAAACAGCTTTTGAGATCCACCTGACAACTTCGTACATTAGAAGAGGATGAGCCAATCGAGATACAATGGAATGCAAGCTTTGTGTTCGCCAGACAAATTTTGCTTTGACTCAGCATAATAAAAGGACTTAGGTGGCTGGATAGCTTTGGTATCAAGGATTCCAAAACTGTTTTCATTACGGTCGGACATTATTTGGGATCGGAGACATAGGAGTTGAAGTTTATATAGGCAATTAAGCTAATATCTTTGTTATCGACAAGAAAATGCAAGTTATCGATAAAAAAAATGCAATTTATTGACAAGGGAAGCGCAAGTTATTGACAAAAAAAGTACACATACATACATAATTGGCCATTACAACACTTCAGTCAGGATTACGACCTAGTTTCTCACACCACTTATGTTGGACCTACAGTTTAAAGTCGACTTCGAACGACAGATTTTTGAGAAACTCTTTCATGTCAATTTTTATTTGCTCTCAGAGTTTTTGCCAGAAATCTGCTGAGAGGAAGTCGCCGAAGAAATATTTTTTATATTTTGTTTTGATATCTGGGGCTCGAACCCTGGCTTTACGTCTAATAAGCCAACACTCTACCTACTAGACTACGGCGACTTCAAAATGTAGGTTATATTTAAAAAAATGCAAGTCATCGATAATTTTGCCCGATTTATGTACAGCACTTTTGTGCTCATATCAATAAAGTTGCCAACGGCGGCTATATATACCTTAATACCCTGACTATCCAGTGCACTAGGTCTGCTATGTTGTAAAATTCAAAGGTTTTCCTTTGTCTTTTTTTAATTTTTCTTCAACTTTTTCCTATTTTTTGCGATCTTTAATTTGATTTTCTTTTTATAGTTTTCCAAAATTTTCAATATTTTTTAATTTTTATTTTGAATTGCAGGACATAACAATTAAAGCAGAAACATTAATAAACTCTTCATTGGTATTCTTTGATTATTTATTTAATCGAAAAAAAAAAACAAAACAAAATGAGATAAATAAGATGAATAATTAATTATGATTACATTTATAAACTCATTTAAAGAACTTGAATAACATTCTACTGCCTTTCATGGCGATGATTTCAATCCATAAATCACAGCAACATTATTTCATGCCTTACGCCAACGGTTTTATACAATCATCTTCAACACAACAAATCTGTTTACAACATGACCAATAATGATAACGATACTATAACGTTAACGATAACACGATAACAACACAAACAGTATTATGCTGTTCTCCTTAGAATGTCTACTTAAATTTATTTATTTATTATGCCACAAAGACTCACACAGGTATGAATAATACACACACATATACAAAGGCTTGCATTCAAACACTTCATAGAAAATCGATACCAACAATAAGAAATAAATACTCACTCACACACGTACACAGAGATATAGGCATGACGAATGTTAACGAATACTTTCTCATGCATTAACTCACGTATTTTATGTTTGTAGTGAGTGAGACTGAGAGCAATAAATATACGTACAAAAATGAACAGAGAAAGAGAACATAAATAAAAATAATCACAATAGAATGGCAATTACAGTAACAAAAAAATGTAAAAACAAACAACAATAGGAGAGAGTGTAAATATGAGGGAGATAGAGAGAGCGAGAGAATTTATGGTGGCAGTAAAAGTAGGGCCATTGTTACAACTTGCCGTTAAAGTTGGGTTTAGTTAAAGGTAACTTTAGCTAAAGTGAACTTTAAAGTCAGCTTTAACTTCTTTTCGTTATTACAACCTAATGATAACATAAAGATAACTTTTTCAAAAATATGGCAATGCCGGAGCAATGTCGATAACATTGCTCAGTTCAACAAGTTCTTTTTAAACGCAGTGGCAACGATGGGCTCCTTTTTTCTGTTGTATTTGCTTATTTTGTTTATATTTGAAGTTGCCATATTGAAAATAATATATATGTATGGCAACTTCAAACATAAAGTTAACTTTAAAAGTTACCAGTAGAATGATTTTCCCTTTAGCTAAACCCTCACTTCTACCTTATTGTCCTTATTATAATAATGAAAAACAATTTATCTACCCGTTAAAATCCTCCTCTTTAGTTAACGGCAAGTTGTAATAATGGCCCTTAATGACTCTATTTTGAAAACAATTAAAATTTCATGATTAAACATGGGAAAGTGCATAAGAATCGTCACTCATCATGACCCATGCTAACTCTCTTTGGCGTGTAGGGTATATCATAAAACGAATACAACTACCAACCATTGAAATCATTAAACACAACAACAACAACGCTAATAATAAGGAAATCGTAAACAATTTAATGCCGCTGATCAACAAAAACAAAAAATTATTATTATTGGCCTTTAACCTGACTTATTGCAATTGAAGCGAACCATTGCGAGGAGGGAGATTAATGCCAGATTTACTTGGCAAGTGCCATGAAGGATGTAAAGTTTCTTAACACACAATACACACAATAATTTTTAATGGGTTTTTTTGAGTCCTTTAGAAAAGATTTTTCAAGTGCTGCCTAACTAAACTAATTTATGCAGTAGTCTTGTGCTACTTGAAGCTTCTTAATAAAATCAGGGGATTTGTTGCCATAAAGATTACGAATGCAATGCACGTTACGTTTAATAGGCTGCCATGTAGATTACTTACCGGAAAATATGCGGCAGTTTTTACAATGTGACTGGAATGCACTTTACTGGGCAATACTAAGCCCCATGCCCAGACACTTAGTGAAATTACATACAGTAATCCTTCGATTTACGTCGCCTCGATTTTGTTCCCTCTAACTTCAATTTGCGTCGTCATTGGATTTACGTTGCCTTTTTCTGGAACCAACCACGACGTAAATCGAGGGATTACTGCAACTTTTTTATGTTCCTTGTTAAAAAACATACTACTTTGTAGTATGAGCAACAAGAAATTCGATTTACGTCGTTTCGATTTACGTCGCCTTTTTTTGGAACCAACTGCGACATAAATCGAGGGATTACTGTACTCTTCGCATAAATCTAGTCTTGATAGGAGTTTTTCAACAAAAATTACTGGGCAATGATAAATGCAATCCCTCAACACTGAGTAAAATTGACTAAACTTCATCAGGATCTAGTTTTGATAGGAATTTTCAACAAGAATTCCAGGCCGAGAAAACGGAAAACTGGTCCTTTGTCTCTAAGTCTGCATGGCAGGCTTTAATTAAGGTACGCTGTGTGTATTCTTTTCTCCAAAGAGCTTAACTGTAACATATCTTTTCCCCTTCCTGATTACTGAAGTGTGTTTCATTCGGAGATAATTGCCATAAATCATGCTGAGGAACTGATATTGAGAAAGGGATCTCTAACTACCAGCATTTCTATGCGTTTTGGTACGGGATCCCGGATCCCTATCCGCTTTTACAATTATAAGGCAATTAAAACTCTTTTGGGTGCTACCTTCAGCTCTAAAGCTCCAGCATATGCATTGGCTCTCATGATGGGCTATGGCGGCAGTTCCAATCTTAAATGGATTCCTGGTCACAGGGATTTCTCTGCGCAGCTGCTAAACAGGACAGGGACAACAGGGACTCGAGCAAGGATATTTCTATCGGATACTAATCTTCCGTTAGGTTGTCTATTAGGCAGAGGTAACTATTTATTGACGGCTGGAAAATCTTGCTTTATTTTCAGCTTCATTTGGCCTTAATTATGTAGGAAGGGTACCAATCAACTGATTAAATTAGATCGTAGAGACGTTTCTTTCACTCTATTTACTCGCATATGGCATACTGTAATGGATAGACATGTGAGCAGACTTTGTTTGTTTGATGTAGATCGGTCCACTTTATTTTCAGGAGAACTTTAAGTTTAAAGAAGCTACCACTCCTTCCTATATATCCCGCGTACGTATTCCTATTATAAGGCGTAGGCCGTTGGCCTGATCTACACATCTTCCAATTGACCTCAAACCTGCTTATTCACCCTGTAGATGATTCTCTTTTTTACTTTGAACTTTTTATTGTCTTATGAATGGCAATACCTTCTATGTACCATTACCTAAAGCCTTAAAATTTTTGTCAACCGATATCTGAAATGAATACTTTGAATATTTTGGCCTCCAAGAGGTCAAGATTTTCGTTAAATCAATGACAATGTAAAAGGTCCGCCAAATACTTTTTTTTTGAAAATGCTTAAAAAAAAACTACTGAATAATTTCTCAAATTTCTTTTTTTATTTGAAAATGGAAAATAATTTCATTCAAATGGCTACCTCAGCTGGCCATGCAGTAGCCTACACGATCGGTCCAATTTTTAAGCACATTATCCATTGTGTGCAGCTGTATTTCACCAATGGCTTCACGAATATTGTCCTTTAAAGCGTCAATTGCCTCTGGCTTGTCGGCGTAACACTTATCTTTGACGACAACCCACAAATTATAGTCAAACGGTGTCAAATCGCAGCTCCGAGGTGGCCAAACGACATCAGCTCTGCGGCTGATAACGCGATCTTCAAAAACAGGGCGTAAAACATCGAGTGCAGCTTAGGCTGTGTGGCACGTAGCGCCATCCTGTTGAAACCAAATGTTGCCAATATCCTCCTCTTTAATTTTTGTGAACAATAATTCGTTCAACATGGCCCGATAACGATCGCTATTGACTGTAAAGGCCACTCCTTGCTCATTTTCGAAGAAAAATGGCTCAATTATGCCTCTGGACGAAAATCCGCATCAAACAGTGACTCGTTTTGGGTGAGTCGGCTTTTCAATGTATGCGTGCGGGTTTTCTGTGCCCCAAATGCTACAATTTTGCTTGTTTACATACCCGCCAAGATCAAATCAGTTTCATCTGAAAAGATGATTTTTTTTTGCCAAAATCGGCATCTTCTGGTGTAGGCTACTGTATGGCCAGCCGAGACAGCCATTTGAATGAAATTATTTTCCATTATTAACCGGAAGGATTGTACTTTCAAATAAAAAAAGAAATTTGAGAAAATATTCAGTAGTTTTTTTTTAAAGCATTTTCCAAAAAAAAAGTTTTTTGGCGGACCCTTTAGTTAAGCAACAAGCTCTTTCTTCAGTTTTAATGACAAGCTAATGTGTAATCGACATGGCATGTCATCGATCGCTCTAAAATGAATACCGGAATATCACAAGCTTTAATGTTATGCTTCAGTACTCTTCCCTCAATTGTCGCATTATATTATTGATGACTGCATTGTAGTAGAATAGGTGATAGTATGTTTCTCTCTTTAGGTTCTTCCATATATGGACACATTGTAAGCTAAGTTTTGCAGGTTTTCGAAATCATATGTGTACAGCTACCCCTAATTTTGCTTCAACCACTTCGAAATCTCTAATCGACTGGCTAAGTTATGTTTACCTCTACCACCTTGAAATCTCTTTCCAACTGCCTAAGTCGCATTATAAAACTCCTCATAAATAAATTGATGACTGAATTCGTAATAAAAAAAAACATGGTAAGAAACATTCTCAAGTTATCGCAACTTCAAAAAAAGATAAACTCAAGTGATCATCGACAAATATATGGCATTGCAGCTGAAGACATAAGTTTAGTTTCCAATAAAAGTGACCATAAAATGCTGATAATTTCAATGAATACAGTGTGATTATGGTGCACGAGAACTTTTAAAAAAAATTTTAATAAAAGTCAGCCATTATAACTGTGATATTGAAATCAAAAAAATAATAAAATTTTAAGTATTTTTCATACTTTTTTTCCATATGATGAGCACAATGTGCAAGAAGGCAATAGGAAGAGTTCTTAACATGCCACACACATATACACATACACACATAGAGAAGGAGAATTTAAATTTATGAAAAATACATACAATAAATAGGAAACGGAAATTAATAAAACGAAGAGAAAGTTTGCAGCAAGGCATACATGGATAAGTATTATGCATGCGTACATATATCATACAAGCAGGGTTTTACATGCTGAACATTGGGTTCCGAGTACTTGGAGTGTGTAAAATTGATGTGTGATAAACCCTGTCTATGGATGTGTAAAAATGATTCAATTTTTGTTACTAAATTGAGCAACTTCACGCCAGGGGTGGCCTCTTATTAAGCCAACACATGCACTCTATGAGTTTCTTAAGGACTTGGACATTGTTGACCATGAACTCAGTTAGAGATGCCTTGTCAGCGATTACCGTGATCAACCCCGGTGAAGATACAATCGTGTGCTCGGTTGGTTAATACTGTTCTTTACAGTTTTGTAACCTTGAGTCTGTCTGGGCAGACTGTTGTGCTTGGAACTCATTTCAGTAAGTCGTAATACTTAATTGGCTATTACAACCCTTTAGCAAGAATTGCAACCTAACTTTTCACGCCACCTATGTTATGTGTGTTAATTTTATTCAGGAGTAGCGCAGCCTACAGTTTAATGCCGACTCCGAAGGACAGATTTGAAAAACTTTTGTTTGCCCGAAGACTGTTGAGAGTAAGTCGCCGTAAATTAGTAGGTAGTGTGTTGGCTTATTAGACATGAGGCCTCAGACATCTCCAACCAAACGAAATATGAAAATATATTCCTTCGGCGACTTCCTCTCAGCAAATTTCTGACAAAAGCTTTGAGAATAAATAAAATTGCCATGTACAGTTTGCCTTTAAACTGTAGGTCACTATGTATAAAATTAACTCACGCAACTTAAGTGCTGTGAGTAGCTAGGTTTGTAATCCTGAATGACCAATTAAGTTATGTATGTGAATTCCATAAGTGACAGAGACTACAGTTTAACGCCGACTGCGAAGCCCAGATTTGGTAAACATATTATTTGTCAGAACGCTCTTAAGAGTAAGTCGGCGAATGTAATATTTCATGTTGTTCGAGATATCTGAGCTGGAGTTTGAACCACCGGCTCTCGTCTAATAAGCCAACAAAATACCTGCTTTACTACCGATGTCTTCAATCGTAACTTGAAAAAACAAAATAATAAGAAACTTGATGAATGAAATCAAACGCAATTGAAAAATTCACTCCACCTTGAAAGACCCTGTGCACATAAGTATGCCTGCTTTTCCTCAAAATTAAAAAAAATCGTTTTTTTTTTCTTCTTTCCCAAAAAATTACAGTCATGGCAACCATATTTCATCAACAACTTGAAATACTTTTCCGAGTATCTTCATGCTTTAAAATTCTTTCTTTTTGTTATTAAAAATTCTGATTTTTCTTGTTTTTATTTGTGTTTTTCCAACTGAAGGAAAGAAAGGAAAAGTGAGAGAGAAAAATAGACTAAAAAGTCAAGGCAACGTTTGATTGTTTCCAATCAATTAAAGACTGGCTTTTAAAAGAGAATTTCGTGTAACTAAGAAATGAATGAAAAAAAACCGAAATTTGTTGAAAATATATGGTTGCCTGTATTCAATTCATTAAAAAGGCATTTAAAGATAAATGTTAACCAAATACATGCATACATATAGACACACACAAATGTGAAAAGTGTAGGCATATAACTAGTATACATACGTTTATTTCGAAAATACTTGAAGCCTTATTGGTTTGATGTACAAAAGTCTAGACAGGTATTGCGGTATTAAAGTTCGAAAACAAAGACTGGGTTAGTGGAACGCAGACAACTGCCAATTCGGAATTTTAAAACAAAACCGAAAATAAGATAAAATAGTTAGCGAAACTAGGATGCATAGCACATCTACATCATCAAAAAATGTGAGATTAGCATAGCTTTAGAAAAACTATTGAGATAACGGATGTCAAAGAAGCATTAATAAAGGTCATGTAAACTTTACAACGTAGGGCCATATATTCAAGCATTGCGAAACAGCATTCATTTATTAGATGTGAAAAGCAATGGAGACCTAAAACTAACAGAAAAAAGCCACAGAAGTTCTGTTTTGAAAACAGCAAAGAAAACTTCAATGCATCCAAGTCAATGCCCATCAAGACATTAATGTCTAGGAGCGCCTAAAGACTGCTTTTATCTTGGCTAAATGGGGCACATTCTATCAACGCTAAGAAGTTCAATTGTACCTAGGCATAGTTAAAAAACTATAATACTTCTCAAAAAGTTTAAGATCCTACACAGGAATGAGTCGTTTTTAAGAACGAAAGGATTTCTTCTGTCTTCTGTTCTGACGCTACTAAACCCTCCGACTCATTTGGTAGACGAGCAGTGATGTTGTAGCCAATGTTAGTAGACGCCGCAGTCTACTATTGGCTTATTAGATCTGAGGCTACGCTTCAAGCCCAAGGTCAGACATCTCCGACAAAATGAAAAACGAAAAAAATATGAAAAAAATATTTCTTCTGTGACTTCGTCTGAGTAGATTTCTGGCAAAAACTCTGCGAGTAAAAAAATTGCTACATGAAAAGTTTCTCAAAAATCTGGCGTTCGGAGTCGACTTTAAATATAGGTACTAAAAATAATAGGTACTGCCACTTATGGATAAAATTAAAATACACAACATAAGTGGTATGAGAAGCTAGGTTGTAATGCTCGCTGAAGGGTCATAATGACTAAGTTATGTACGTATGTTAGTTGTTGGGAAACAACAACGCCAGCGATAAGTAGACACGTAATACACAAGAGTCATTCTCTGAGCGGACCATAAAATAAAAAGAATAGAACTGGAGAGTCATGAGGGTGACTCAGTTCCACCAAATACCACAATGGTCTAATAGTCCTTAAAATATAGTAACGCATATAACAGTCGGAAGATCTCTATTGGCAATCCTGATGCCAGATTCGTATTTGATCGGACAAACAAGGCTCTACAAAATATGAAAGTTTACAGTAACGATAATAGAAAGAAACGAAAACGATTCTTAAATGTTAACACCTTAAGCTCATTCGAGGAAAAACTCTGAGGGTATTTAACATTTCCTACACTCTCTTACCAATCGAGAGTTCGATCAATAGGTAAGAATAACCGCTTTATGGTCGACGCCAGTAAACAATATGATTCGGAAATTAAACTTTAGAACACATTTTTTTTGCTAATGCGAGCCAATTGAAAACGTAAGCTTCAAATAGAAACAGATATCCTACTTAGTAAGGAAGCTAACCACTACAGACCACGAAGCCTAGGTCTCTAGTCGTTTAGTATGCCGCTTTTTTCGCTTTCTTCGTTTAATTTTCTTCCGCAATTGTTGCAAATGTTTACTCATCATAAACAGCGGCTTTCTTGAAGGCATCAATAAGATACCCTTTTGCCTTCTTTAGCTGATGGCGGCAATATACAACATAACGTCTTTGACTAACCATCGTTAGTCAAATTGTTCAATTCGCTTGGGATCTTACTGGTTCCTTTGTGTTCCTAACGACGTGAAATGGTGTCGAAGATGAATTGTGGCATTGGATTTAAAGTTTTCTTAGTCGAAATCAATCTGAATCAGCACTATAGTCTTCCAAACAGTTAGAGTGCATTTTAGGCGGAGGTCTTATCTGTTAAAGAATCATGCTTACTACCACAATATATAAGAAGAAGATGCATAAGCGCACCCACATTTGCATTCACTACCAAGCGGCTATTTTACCCTTTCCCCACATCGCGGTGGGAATAAGTTCATTACTCGCAGCCTCTTTTCTTGAATGAAGCTGGTGTGAATTCGTAACCGTTGGGGTTTCTGTGGAAATAAAAATGCGAACGAGTTAGCTCACACAGGATCTGACTCGTGTGAATACTTTGTGGCTTCAGTCACCTAAAGCATCCATTGAAAGGAGTATTCGTACTTCTAGCTAAGATTAAGACAAGTTAAATATGGCTGATATCTTTCGATGAGATGTTGAGTAAGGCATTAGGCGCTCCAATTCATTTTTAGGCCACAATAGAGAGATATATTCAGACTAGTGGCTGTACCTACCGTGCACTGGTCGATTAGGGATTATGCTCGACACATTAATAACCACTGTCATACCTGTGACGATGCTGAAAAATTTGAAATAATTGATTATTTTCTTTGTAGCTGTACAGCGTTTAAAAACTACTGCCGTGAAATCTTGAATTTTATACATACAGCTAGGCGACCGCCTTAGATAACTTGATTTGATGAAACCGATTTGAATTGTACACTCAAAACGGTGACTTATTGCACTACTTGATAACCGTGGCAGTTATGAGCGGTAACGTAAGCCAACTGACGAGAAATGCTGGTTACCTCCACCACCCTGCTGTAACTAAAGCCAAGGCCTGATTGCCTGATTACATGAGTGTAACTTCCCCCCACCACCCAGCTGCCGTTCTGACAACAACTAAAGCCAAGGCCAATAGACTTCAAGACACTTTGTTTCAGGATGAAAAGTTATGTGGTCTCACTACCAGCAATGCGCAGAAATTAAACGTTCCATTACTCATTAGGAAGTCGCCGTGGTCTAGTAGATAGTGTGTTGGCTTCATCTCTTTCCCTCTTTCTAAACATAATAAACTTTAATGCTTTAGGTTATCGATCCAATGAACTTTCTTGCTTAAAGGCGATTGAACTCTACCTCAAACAGCGAATGTTAACAAAAGGAAAACATAGCCACAATCACTTTAACATTTTCATTGAAGTTCATTAAAATCATTTCCGTTCCTATTTAAGCAAATCCTTTAGCCTCCTTTCGTTTTAAACGTATAAATTATAGGAATTTAAAGTGAATGAATGAAATAAAATTGTTTTGAAAAGAGAAATTGAAGTTGTTTTGAGGAGAAAAAATAAATCTTTTTCAATCTGTCTAGACCAATAATTTACGCCGAGATGAAGATGAAGGCTTTCATCTTTAAAGCCTTTAAATTCCTTAGAGCAAAATAGAAGGATTTTAGTAGAGAAGCCATGGCTTTAAAATAAAATATGATTTGAACAACGTTTAAAAAATTTCGGAATATTACTAACGAGGGATCTATGAAGACGCTTTTAATTTCTGCGTAATTTAATTCAATTCCAAATTCTTTTCATTTCATTTCATTTCCTTTAAGAAAAACTTTCGTTTCTTTTTTTTTACCTCTTCTCTAATAGTTCTTTAACCACTTGTTTTAGCCAAGTTTTTTGCCATTCGTTAGTAACACGTTATAAAAATACCAACAAAAAAAGAAAACAAAAAGAAACTTTCAAAATTAAAGGTCAGCAGAATCTGTATTTTGTTTTCGTAAAACAAAACAAAAAAGAAAATAAATTCGTACTCTCCTAACATTTGTTTTGTGTGTGATTAAATCTTTTCGTCTGAAATGTAAGCTCATCTCTCTGTAACGTATAAAAAGAAAATTTTAAAAGTTTTTTTTTCCCTTTCTTTTCACCATTTTCTCTTGTAGGAAAATTTTTAAAAAACAAAAGAGAAAACAGTAGGATTTAGTTCCTTTTGAAATGCAACACAACGTATTAGTTTTGCCAGGAGCATACTAAATACAACTACATGTTCCCCCAACCGGCAAACCCGGCATATGCCATGCATACAGTGGGTGGTAAAAGTACTCTATCAAAAGTAATTCATTAAAAGTATGAACGGTACAGTGGATATTGGATAACAACAACGAAATTATTGCGGTGGCACTACACTAAGAAATCTCAAATAAAATTTTACATTACTTCCCTGGCTCCTCGCACTGAACATCAAGATTATTTCAGCAAATGACGAAAGTAATCAACTCTATACTCTGGTAATAATTACATACATACATACATAATTGGTCGTTACAATCCTTCAGTTAAGATTACGACTTAGATTCTCACACCACATTTGTTGTGTTGCGTTAATTTTATACATGAGAGGCGGTATCTACAGCTTAAAGTCGTCTCCGAATGACAGATTGAGAAACCTTTCATGGCACTTTTATTTACTCTCAGAGTTTTTTCTGCTGAGAGAACGTCTCCGAAGACATATTTCGGTTTGTTCGAGATGTCGGGCCTGGGGTTTGCACCGTGGCCTCACGTCTAATAAGCCAACACACTACCTACCGTAGCCTTACGGCGACTCTGGTAATAATTGTTGACGTCAAACTCAGCAACAATACGTAGTACTGATGAACCATTTGTGAGCTAGGTTTTTCGGCCAAATAGAAACTGCGTAGATTAGGTTTTTTGATTCCGTTACATGTGTAGCCATTCCCTGTAAGTTGCTGGATTTCTTCCTCAACGGTTTCTCCGTAGGCTCCTGTGTATAACATCGATGCTATTCTGTTGTTTTCTGAGGGTGTAGGTAGGTAGGTAGTTAGAGGTGGCTGCCCATCTAAGAGAGTTTGATGGACACACATAGGACACATAGGACCTATTGCGTTACCACAGTTTTCAGGGGATAGCGGAACCATTTGCAGCTCCTAATGAAGCGACCTAGACTGTCAATGTTAATTCGTGACAATTTCTGCAGATCATCCTTTGGCAAAGTGCCGGGCATTTCAAAGCAAGTCTCCTCCTTTTTCTCATTTCTACAGCTTCTGCAGAAAGCAATATCAAGGTGTCCAAGACCAAAGCGCCTTGCATGCGTACTCATAATGTAATAACCGCGACATCCATACTGAGCGCTCCCCTCTGGAGTTTAAATAGACTCACCGTGCGTCCTTCATCCAGCCTTGGCCAGGTTTTTCGCGTCGTTCTACACGTGTCCGAGGCCGCCCATCTATCGTTTCGGAGGGCATTGCCAATTTCATTTGCGATGGTGGATTGTCTGGAACTACAAAACACAAACTGTATGCGATTTCGTTAGATCAAGCTGTCTGTTATGTTATGGTCCCAGAGTTATATAAAATACTGCAGAATTTGATTGTAAGGCCCAAAGAGCCACAGAAGAAATAGTGGTTTGTGTTCTCAGCTTCCATATCCACACTAAACTGCACGGCAATATATTGAGCATGATCTGCAGTTATCGAGTGAATTGCAAGTACAACCTTCAGTTTGGATATCTCTCTCTATATGAGGGAATTTGAAGGCACGATATCATATTCGGTTCAAGTAATTCCCAAGATCCCATAGGATCCAAGAGCCCTTCACCTTTAATTTGTGTTTTCCAAGCTACGGTCGACAGTAGCATCTTTCAGACACGCTATATATCACGCCTTTGAAGTCGGGTACTGCATTAAATCGTCCTCTCATTCCAAGCATTATCCGAGGAAAGAACTTGAGGGTACTCAACTTATTCCATTCTCTCTTACCAGCTAAGAAGAGGTAATTTGCCATCGAAGAACGGTTGTTAACTAAACCATGCACTTTGGCTTGAGACAGTGCTGTGTTCAACAGCCAAAACATTTAAGCTGCAATGAAGATTGTGATGATACACGTTGGTGTCGAGTGGGAATCCAACGCCACAATTAACTTTCGAGTAATGACTTTAGATACGCAGTATGCAACCAGCAATAGAACGGCCCTGATTCTAATTGGAGCATGAAGAAATTTTCATCTCGAATTTAATCTCGAGAATAAGTTCGTAAATTAATGTTGTCTCGAATATTGGCATGACTTTTTCACCCATTAAAGGACAACAATCTCACAGGGCTAAAGAGCGCTGCTGCTCGAATAAACAAGTCAATTGGAAATCGAGGCAGCAACGTGTGGAGAAGGCAAGAGATGTTCACATCGCCACATGGATTTCAATAACGTTTGGCCTCTGCATTTCTCCCAACCGTTATAAGGTTCATGGTTCTCTCCACCGAGTATAGGTTTGGTTTGTCTTCGTCAATATAAAATACCCAATATTTTATAAAAATTCTGTGTGGCCTTCAGCACTCAATGCTTTTGGACTCAGCTCGAGTCCAGAATCAGACGTGGATAATTAACATGAAGTGTTTTTTAAAGTGTTTTTTTTTTTGATTGTGGAGTCGACCTGAATTCGAAACATTGCGTTCAAGAGGCCACATAGATTTTTTACAAAATATTAGGTTTTTTGTTTTGACATCTGACTAGGACCAGAATATACGGCCTACGAATTTTGTTGATGTCCTTATTTGATGATTACCTTGCAATTTATGCAAGGTTATGGTTGATTTAAGTGCGGCCTGCTCCAACATCAAGGACTAATTAAGGACTTACGACACGCCCTTAATTATATATGTATGTCGTGCATTAAGTTCTAGACTTATAGATCGACTCTAATCCGATTACCCACTGTGTTTGTAATTTAATAAATACGAATGCATGAGTATAATTTATTGCATTTTAAATAAAAAAGTTAAAAATTAAAACACCATCACAGCAAAGAAAAAATATACACGCCAACATAACACCCACTAACCCATAGTGCTGAGGAAAAGGAGTACATTGGCAAAAGGAACCACAAGTAGGAGATAGTTTTTAGCAGGGGGAGAATAATTTCTTGTTGGAAACGGTTTGTTTAAAAACTGAAGCAAAAAATTGAAGAAGAAAACCACACCACATGCCAGTTATAACCACAGTAATGTTTACTAACACAACTGCACAACAGCACTGCTACTCTCTACAATGCAAGGCAAGTTAGATGAGCGAGATATGCGAGAAAGCATAAGACATCATGGCGTACATTGATGGAACACAACTGAAAACGTGTTAAATTGCTTTTACGACTTTTAAACTTCCAGCTGCATTTCTCATCGTTTTTCACAAGCACTCTCACTCTCTCTCGCTCTCTCTCTCTCTCGCTCTCTCTCTCACTCTTGCCCTCCTTATTTGCACTCTTTTGTCTTTGTCACAAGTGCAAGTAGTACTTCTGCACCGGCAAACAGTTCGTTATTATGTTAGTGCTAGTGCATATGTGCTTACGTGTGTGTGTGTGTGTGCTTGAATGTAGTTTTTCTTTTTGCAAAATAATTTTCACTAACTCAGCATGAATCAACGGAAATTTTACTTTCAACAGTTCTTTGCCTGTTTGTATCTTCATTAGAAGCCAAGCATCAGGTTCAGTTCATCTTTCTCTCAAGTTTTGTTCTTGAATTGTTTAGTTGTGTCGTGTCTTCGTGTGGCAAGTTTCCCTTCCTGCTGCTACAGTGTTAAGTTGCGTGTGAGCCAAATGAATGAAGCTGTTAATGATGTTGTTGATAATCAGCTCCTCCTTCGTCCATAGTTTTACCACAAGTTATTTCATGACAGTGGGAATAGTGCTGGTATCGCATAGAAGGGTTACGTGAAAATTCTTTCGTTTAACGATGTAATAGCCCTTCTAAGCAATGGTGTTTATGAGTTGGAAAATTCCCAAGTCAAAGGAGTACATTTTTTTGTGAGGACCTTGTTATACTTGATGAAACATTCTTGAAAGGTTAAAAAGGTTGGGAATTCTAAAGCATGAGCTGTTTAAACATTTGCGAATGCATGGAATTCAACAATTAAAGAAGGACGCAACTGCTCTGCTGTGCAATACAAAAGTTGGGGAATTGGGCATACATATCGCATAGAAATTTGATGCAACATTGAATGGAACTCACCAAAGAAACATACAAGGCATCTCAATGAGAAAACGCATATGGAATGAATAAGAGCCCGAGTATAGTGTGACTCAGTAGTGTGACTCAATTGTAGTTATTTAGACCCTAGGTAATGGGCCATATTTTTGCATATGGCGGATTGGAAAGGGAGTGAGAATTGTCCTTAAACATCAAGGAGATGACTATTTATCTTTAGACTAGAGATTCTTATGAATTGTCAAAGTTTGGGATTAAACCCGGGCAAGATTAGAGTGGTCCCCAGAAACCTTCTAAATGAAAGAATATTCGACACCAAGGTGTGGTATTGCGCGAAAATTCTTTCGGGACGCCAACCTATCCTGGGTCACTGAGGAGTCCGGCTCCACCGCTAGACTCACCTGGCCCTTGATGGATAGAAGGCGTACCAACCAATTACTTGGTCTTGGTCGTGACGTCATCTCAACCACAGTGGCCATGCTTACAGGTCATTTAACGACTTTTGCCGTGGATGCAGATCAGCTGAGGAAGAGGGGACTGTTATCCACTTTCTTTGTCAGTGCCCGTCTCTTGCTAGGTGTAGATACGGGTTATTTGGCTCCCCATTTCTTGTCAGTTTGACGGAGCTATCATCTATTGATATCAAGGATATAGCTTCGTTCATCAAACTTTCTGGCTGGTTTTCCAGTGTAGGGTAGTGGTGCTTTTGATGTGCAGCCCTTACGCTGACCAACTTCTTCCTCCTCCCTGATTTTGGTGGAACTTGGTCAGTATAGGGACTGCGTTCACCCGTGGCATCACAACGGGCCGCTATGCGTGCTCAAGTGAGCTTTGTGATATCAGAACTACCACTCCGACCTAACCTAAGGTGTGGTAATATCACGAAAAATGGAGGCAAATTATTTGGGAAAATTAGTAGACAGTAAACTGACATGGAAGGGTCTTTAGAAAGCATTTTAAAAAAGCTTAATATGCCACAGTGGATTTCAGCATGCTTGCAGAAAAATTTAGGGCATACAACCAGAGAATTCTGCAGTGGATATATACCAATATGGTCAGCCCAGTTGTAACCAAATGTTTGCACAAGCATGACGACTTTTAAAAGAATTCAGGTGGAGTTAGAAAAGATACAGAGACGGACATGAGTTGCTTTAATCGGGGAAATGAAAAAACATTTTATAGAGGCGCTATAGCTCTGGTGGTCTTAAGTCCAATGCAAATGGTAGTAAAAACCTGGGTTACTGAGACTATGGTAGGAATATTGGGTGGTAAGTTTGAATCGAGATTCCTGATCTGACAACTGTCGCCAGCAAATGCTTTGGTTTTGAAAAACAAAAAAGAAAAAAATGCATGACGTTGAGAATAAGAAACACGATTGAATGATGCAGTTTGGAGGCTACATATTCTTCTAAGGGAGTGCCCATTCCGTGACATAGGGATGAGTCAAAGATAGATGGTGTGATGGTAGCGGAAGTAGTCGTTTCCAAAGTGAAATATTCAGTATCCTTGGGAAAACTCGATATTTGTTTAAAGCCGAAAGAGAAAATCCAACGAATGATGAATTCAAATTGAACAGGAAGTACAAATGACGACCAGTTTGCCATCTGGCACTACTAGGGCAAACTGAATAGAGCCATTGGATCTTGTGCCATGTAGGCATTCACAACAATGGGTAAGCAAATAAGGAATCCTTTGGAAACTCGGGGTATCTTCGAAGTTGGAAAAGAAAATCCAACGAATGATGAATTCAAATTGAATAGGAAGTGCAAAGGACAGTACGAGCAATTTGCTAATATGAGGTTAGGTCGAGAATAATACGGGACAGTTGTGGCAAACTGAATAGAGCCTGTGTTATGTGGGCATTGACAACAATAGGCTCATAAGACTGAAAACTTTCTGTTGAGTGGCAAGAAGATATTTAAAAGGGAATACTTTGCGAAAGAGATAATAGAAAAGAGGGGGGATTATTCTAAAGCCAAATTAATTTGTGAAAATCTAGATTTCTTTTGGATAGTTGCAATGAGAAAAGATTGGAGTCTTGCAGTAGAAGACTGAAGATTTAAAAAACATTTAAACAGAATTGGAAGAGCATTTATTAAGTCCCAGATTCTATAACCAGAAGAATCAATTATCAGAACATATACTTGGAACCTGTGTGGCATTAATGCTTTACAGAAGAAAAGATCTGGGCGAGTATTAAGTATTCGGCAGGAAGTTAGTTTTATTGATTCCGAACAACATTCTGAAGTCGAGTGCGGCAAAACAATTGGGAGAAGCTTTATAGAGAAGTACAATCTAGCTTGCCTTATTAGAATATGTTTCTTCCATACATAATTGGCCATTACAACCCTTTAGTTAGTGTTACGACTTAGCTCCTCACATTACTTATGATTTGTGCGTTAATTTTTATATACGAGTGGCGGGACATACTGGTTAAAGTTGAAAGATTTTTTAGAGAAACTTTTTGTGGCAATTTCTATTTAATTTCAAAATTATTGCCAGATATACGATGAGAGGAAGTCGCCGAAAAGAATATTTTCTTCAAATTTTGTTTCGTTTGTGATGTATGACCAGGGATTTGAACCGTGGCCTCATGTCTAATAAGCGAACACACTACCTACTAGAATATGGTGAATTTAGTTTCTTCTTCTTCAGAAAATAATTCCTAAATATCACTTAATAGAGTAGGATTTGTAGTCAATAAATAAAGCTCGAAAGGAGCTGAATTTTCTATGAATTTTTGACGATAAAAATAAAGTCCATGTGACATTGAGTCGAGTCGCCGTAGTCTAGTAGGTAGTGTGTTGGCTTATTAGACGTAAGGCCACGGCTCAAATCCCAGATCAGATATCAAAACGAAATATGAAAAAATATTTCTTCGGCGACTTCCTCTCAGCAGATTTCTGACAAAAACTCTGAGAGTAAATAAAATTGCCATGATAAGTTGCTCAAAAATCTGTAGTTTGGAGACGATTTTAAACCGTAGGCCCCGCCTCTCTTGTATAAAATTAACACACACAACATGAGTGGTGTGAGAAGCTAGGCGGTAATCCTGACTGAAGGATTGTAACGGCTAATTATGTATGTAGGTATGTGTCATTGAGAAGAATTTTTAAGCCCGAATGGTTTTGAAAAAAAAAAAAATTTTTTCCTTTTAATTTTATCACATCAACTGGTCCGGAGAGCGAATAGTTCCACTGTTAATGGCTTGTATTACCGTGTTTTAGTTTTAATTTATTTTTTAACGCCTTACGGAGCTGATTATGATTACTTTTAATATTGTATGGTGCATTAAGCGATTGCTATTAATGTTTTATGTTCAATATTAATTTCTTTTTTAATTTATTTTTTCTTGTTAATTTCAATTGTTTTTGTTAATAAAAATTTAATTATGTTTCTTATTATTTTTATAAACATTTTCTATAAAATTTAATTTAAAAATTAATTTAAAAGTTTACAAAGAAAAGCAGTTTTTCATACGTTTATCTTTTAAATTCCAATTTTAACAACACAATGTTTGTGTGTGTGTTTAAAATGTTCTACTGAAACTGTGAATATTTTTCAAAAAAAAAAAATTTAAAACATTTTTTCTATTAAATTCCCTTTGTTGCAAAATACTTGAAAATATTATTATTTTTAATTTTTAATTAAAAAAAAAACATGATGATTTTATAGAAAAAGTCAAACTTGTAATGCATTTTGAAATAGTTGCGTTCGCCGCTGTTAGTGTAAAAATATTTTGTGGTTAAATACGATGTTGCACACAGCAAGTGTGGTAACCACATGTGAAATGTAACAAAACATTATTAAATATTTTTGTTTTTTGTTGTTGCTGTAAACAAAGGATTAAATAACCAAAAATTCCAGTTAATAAAGAACGTTTAAACTCATCGACGTTTTATTCAGAAATTAAATTAAATTTAATTCCTTTATTAACGAACGAATTTGTTCATATTCAAGTCTTGTGTAAGCATTTAGAGGTAGACTAGGTAGCTTGTCGGCTTACTAGACGTAAGGACACGGTTCAAACCCCAGGTCAGACATCTCGAACAAAACGAAATGTGGAAAAAATATTCATTGCGGTGACTGCCTCACAGTAGATTTCTGGCGAAAACTCTGAGAGTAAATAAAATTACTATGAAAAGTCTCTCAAAAAAAAAAAATCTATCGTTCGGAGTCGTCTTTAATCTGTAGAGCCCGAAACACACAACATATAGTGGTGTGAGATGTTAGGTCGTAATTATGACTGAAGGGTTGTAATGACCAATTATGTATGTATACGCATTCATACTTATTTTAATGTCATACTCATGGTACTCGTACTTAACAATACTCCATGACTCATCGTATACACGAATCACAAAATAAGTATGATTCGTGTACGAACACTACAATACTCACAAGAAGGTTGCGTGTTTGCTCTGCTTGCTGTCTTTGTCTTTTTTGTTTATGTGTCTTTCTTCTTTTTTTTGTAAATGCAACAACAACTAAGACTGTAAATTTTGATGAATGATTCGAATCACTCGAAACATTTTTGAGTATTATAAGTATTTTTCTAAATTTATGAATCTGAATGAGTAGGCGTATGAGTCAAATATATTTCGAATGTTATGAGTTTGATGTCAACGTTGTACTCATACTCATTGCAACTTGTACTTATAAATCAATGCTGTAGTGAGTACAAATGGATCAGAGTAGTTGGATTTCAATACTGTTGACTCACTCATACTCAAAATTTCATGAGTACTTATGAGTAGCGAAAAAGCGATTCATTGCTGATCTCTGCTCCATACTAATCCAGATGGTAGTTGTGTTAAAAAAAAAGTTGCCTAAACACAGATCAAATATTGACACAAGTTGTATCGTGTCGCATTGTTGTGAAGTGGTACGTTCTACTACCTTCAGTCTATACAGGGTTCCGCCGACAAGTTTTACGTAGACTCCGAACGATAAGTATGAGGAACTTTTCGTGGCGATTTTATTTACTTTCAAAGTTTTTGCTAGAAGACTGCTGAGCAGCAGATGCTGAAAGAAATATTTTGTCCAAAATGTTTGACCTAAAGTTTAAACTACAGGCTCATGTCAATTACGACTATTAGATTATGGCGTGCTTATATTACGAAACGTAGTTGCTTTATTATAAGCTCGGGAAAGGTCAGAAAATAGGGATGCAGGTTCATTGTGGTATCTCAATGCGCCACACTGGTATGTGAGTACCTATCTAGATTGGGATTGACAAGAGGATATAAATTCTGCGAATCGCTTTTGAATGCCGAATCTTGCGTTATATTTGATAAAATTAGCGGGAAATCATCTTATAACGGGTGATTTTTTAGCTATTGTCTTTTTGGCAACACTGGTTTAAACAGTTTGGTCTATAATATAACCATGAATCGTCTTACAAACGAACAACGCTTGCAAATCATTGAATTTATTATCAAAATGCGTGCACTGTTAAGCAAGTGCCTCGCGCGCTTCTTCCATTTTATGGTCGGTTTAATCGACCCACTGAAGCGGCTATTCGGGCTATTGTGACTAAATTTCGCACCAAATTTACATTGTTGGACGTTAAACCACCAACACGCTTACGTAGAGTGCGAACTGAAGAAAATATCGCAGCTGTATCGACCAGTGTTAATGATGATCATCAATAATCGATTCGTCGCCGTTCGCAGCAATTGGGCCTCTGTTACTCAACAACGTGGAAAATTTTGCGGAAGGATTTAGGTGTGAAGCCTTTCAAAATACAGCTGGTGCAAGAATTGCAGGCCGAACGACCTACCGCAACGCAGAATTTTTGGTGAATGGGCTCTTGGAAAGTTGACCGAAGGTCCACAGCTTTATCGAAAAAGTGGTTTAGCGACGAAGCTCATTTTTGGCTCAATGGATACGTAAATAAGCAGAATTGTCGATTTTGGAGTGAAGATCAGCCAGAAGCATTACAAAAGCTACCAATGCATCCAGAAAAAGTCACAGTTTGGTGCGGTTTATGGGCTGGTGGCATCATTGGACCGTACTTCTTCAAAGATGCTGCGAATCGTAACGTAACTGTGAATGGAGAGCACTATCGTGAGATGATATCCAACTTTTTTTTGCCCAAAATGCAAGAGCTTGACTTGCATGACATGTGGTTTCAACAAGACGGTGCCACATGCCACACAGCACGCGTAACAATGGACTTATTGAGAGGCGAGTTCGGTGAACATTTTATTTCACGTTCGGCTAGATCGTGCGATTTAATGGCTTTAGACTATTTTTGTGGGACTATGTTAAAGCTCATGTCTATACAGGCAAGCCCGCTTCAATTGACGCATTGGAAGACAACATTGAAGCATTTATTCGTGAGATACCGGCCGAAATGTTGGAAAGAGTATGCCAAAATTGGACTAAGCGGTTGGACCATTTGAGGCGCAGTCGCGGTCAACATTTGCATGAAATAATCTTCAAACATTAAATTATATGGTCCGTACTATCGATTCAAATAAAGATTTCATGCATTTTTCTGAATTTTATGTGTTTTTTTTGAAAAAATTTCCTATAGCTTTTAAAAAATCACCCATTATAACCTTCTGCCCTAAGGCTAAACTCTTCTAATGTTAACTATTGCACAGTCAGAAGGAATCAATCGACCACAAGTGATTTGGTTCACTAGAATATGATATATTTTCTATTATCATCTCGCAAGAGTACAGATATCGATAATTACTTCTTATAAGTCTATAACGTACTTTTATAAACAACATCTTAGACCGAGTAAACACTGTCTATTCTTAAGAAAGGCGAATAACACTGTGGGAATTTTTATTTGCGTGAAATCGCCGTAGTCTAGTAGGTAGTATGTTGGCTTATCGAGCCCCAGGCCAGACATCAAGACAAAATACAAAAAATATTTCTTCGGCGACTTCCTCTCAGCAGATTTCTGGCAAAAACTCTGAGAGTAAATAAAATTGCCATGAAAAAAGTTTCTCAAAAATCTGTCATTCGGAGTCGACTTTGAACTGTAGGTCCCACCACTCATGTATAAAATTAACACACACAACATAAATGGTGTGAGAACCTAGAATGTTGTACAATGGGTCAATTCGACCTCCGGGTACTGTATTTGTCTTAATTGACAAGTACACGTCCTCTAACCTAACCGCAATTCACTTCTGTAGTGTACAACAGGACCATTTCAAAAGGATTGTGTATTAATCAAAAGCGGATAGAGGAGAAAATCTGTTCGGTTAGGAAATTACTTGGCCAAACATATCTTTTAGGCCAGTGGTTATTAGCTACTGAAACTAATGTTCCTGACGAGTTTGCCGTCCCAATAACAGCTTAAAAAAATTAATTTTTCAGGTTTTTTGTTCATGGTTTGAGGCGAAAGATAACCTTTAACTAAGCAAAGTATAATGTATTTAACGTCTATGAGTTCATTCCATTAACAAAAAAAGAAAAAATAAAATGGCAATGGAAATTAAAAATCATTTCAATAAATTTCAAACATTTTTCTTTTGAGCTGCTAAAAATAAAAATAAAATTTTCTTAAGGAAAATAATGAAAAAACCAAAAAAAAAGGAAAAAAATGCCTTCACATTACTTTTCCTGTTCGATAATTAAATGCTAATTATACACGAACAATTGTTTTCACAACAACAATAACAACAACAACTTCTATTAGGAAAACAACAGCAATTTAAACCTCAGGGCTTGAAAATCAAAAGAAGAAAAAGAAAAAGAAAGAAAATTATAAAATGGAAAACGATAAAAAGTTTATTAAGCATCATGTAATGGGGAATGAAACAATGGAGAAAAGAAGGAGAAAAAAGTAAAAGAATTTCTGTAGAATAGAAAAACCACAATCGAGTTGTAATCGAATAGAGAGAACGAGAGGGAAAAATTTTTGCCCTAAGCTTAAATTAAAAAAGGAAAAATAAAAAATGAAAATACAAGTTTAAATAAAAAAGAAAACAAATAGCAATTCAATGAAGTTATTTATGTATTTTTAAAGAATATAAAAATTTACTTACCTTCTCAGTTAAGGTGTTGTTATCGAGTTATATACACTGGTCGACTTGGAGAATAATTTTCAAGTAGAAACTTCAATAGAGAAGACACTAGAATAAGAATAAAAAGAAAATTAAATTAAATATATACAAATAATACAATGTAGTAACAAATACAAGTACAAATACAATTCAATTATATTTTCAGTGATAACAGAACAAACAAAAATATTTAATATTGCTCCACGGCCAAAACCGAAGCAAACCAGACATACCGACAAGAACAAAATACACACATTGTATGGTAAAAAGAAATTACACATGCAAATATGTATGTAAAGGGTGTTTTTTATAGAGGTATAGAACTTTAAGTTGGCATTACTTTTCAAGATGGCGACCGATTTAACAGCTGTCAAGTGATTTATTCTCAGTTTGGTTTGGCAATTCATCATGAATAGACTCACGCCTGAATAACGCTTGCAAATAGGGCAATTTTATTTCGAAAATAATGGTTCTGTGCGGAAAACGTATCGCGCACTACGTCCATTTTATCGTCGACAAAATCGTCCATCAGAGCAGTTAATTCGATTAACCATGGAACGTTTTCGCACCACGTTTACTCTTATTGATAACTCGCATCCTCAGAGACGCTGTAAGGTGCGTACAGAAGAATGAGTCCATCCGCCATCGAGCACAGGAATTGGATCTGTGTCCATCCACTTTATGGAAGATTTTGCGGAAGGATCTTGGTTTGCGTGCTTACAAAATTCAACTCGTGCAAGATTTGAAACCAAACGATCATCAAGTAAGGCGTAGATTCGTCGAATGGGCCCAAAACGAGATTACCGTTGTTCCCGATTTTCATAAGGGAATTTTGTTTAGCGATGAAGGGCACTTCTGGTTGAATGGCTACGTCAACAAACAAAACTGCCGCATTTGGAGTGAAGGTAATTCTCAAGTGTATGTGGAAACACCGTTACATCCAGAAAAAACTGACTGTTTGGTGCGCTTTATGGGCTGGTGGAATCATTGGTCCGTACTTTTTCAAAAACGATGGTGGCCAGAACGTTACAGTCAATGGTGATCGGTATAGAGCCATGATTACTAACTTTTTCATTCCTGAATTGAGTAACCATGATGTCCAGGAGATGTGGTTTCAACAAGACGGCACAACATGTCACACTGCTCGTGCCACAATAGATTTATTGAAAGACACGTTTGGTGGCCGCCTAATTTCACGTTTTGGACTTGTGAATTGGCCTCCTATCTTGTGATTTAACACCGCTAGACTACTTTCTGTGGGGCTATGTAAAGTCATTGGTCTATGCGGTAAAGCCACAAACGCTTGACCATTTGGAAGACAACATTCGCCGTATTATTGCCGATATACGGCCACAAATGTTGGAAAAAGTCATCGAAAATTGGACGTCCAGATTGGACTACATCCGCGCTAGCCGTGGCGGTCATATGCCAGAAATCATATTTTAAATGTAATGCCACAAGATTATCTTTCGGATAAATAAAATTCATGTCAATCGAATAATCCATCGTTGTTTTATTGCAACTTAAAGTTCTATACCTCTATAAAAAACACCCTTTATAAAACAAAGCAAAGCTCAAAAATTCAACAACAACAATGATATAAAAATATCAACCTTAAGATCGTAAGGTTACCAGGCATAAAATAGAGCTGCCAGTTAGTGACAAATGGTTAGTCAGCGATGGCATTGTTATCACTTAAATACAGAAGTAAATAATAAATAGTAGTAAATAATTTTACAAAATTGATATAAAACACAGTTAGCACCTACAGTGATGTGAAAAATAATAAGGACAGTGCCCAACCAAACTTACATTATATTTAAAACCGAATAAAATCTCGAAAATTCTTTCTTGTTTAAACGACTTGTTTTTCTTAAACGGTAGGAAAAAGATTAAAAAGAAAATTTGTGCTATTCCTATAATATTTTTTGATTTTGTATGAACGCATGTAGTTTAAGGTGTGAAAAAAAAAATAAGGACACTTCATGAAAACTTAAAACTATAACTAAGCTAAGTAAAACTAAATAGATATTTATACTGAATATTGTTGCAGCCTTGTGTCACATTAGTACTTTGTTGCGGATCCTTTGTTATCCAGGACAACAGCACAGCTTCTAGGCATTGAGTCGACCAAATTTTGACAAACATGCAGCGGTATTTGAGTTCCAAGTATCCTGTATAACATTTCAAAGCTCGTCGCAATTTGTTGGACACTTTCCCCTGATTGCCCTTTTAACTTCGTTCCACAAATTTTCTATTGGGTTCAAATCAGGGGACTGTGCTGGCCATTCTAAAACATTCATCTATTTTGTCCTGTAACCACTTCTTTGTGTACTTTGCCGTATGCTTTGGGTCATTATCCTGCTGGAAGACCCATTTGAGTGGCATATTTTCTTAGGCATACGGCAGCATTGTATTTTTCAAAATTTCTGTGTAATCAGCCGATTTCATTATATGCTGGATGCGATATAGAGGACCCACATCATAATAAGAGAATGGCACCCATACCATGATGCTACCACCATCCTGTTTTACCGTCTTTAAATTATATTTTGGAATTCTTACATCTTACCATGTAAGAAGACCTATCCATTAAGAATTCTCACATTGTAGGGTGTGAGAAACTTAGCCTGTGTCTAAACCATAATCTACAGTTCTAAGTTTTCTAAGTTGCTGCTCCATTCTTAGCTTGTAAATTAACGCATTGAGGTAACTGGTTTCAGCCTAATGCTTTGGTTTTGGTCCTAATCTTTATTTCTACTATGAGATTCTCGATTTCTTGTTCTACAATTGCTTCCAGCTGCAATTTGTTTGCTTCACGGGGCAGACAAATATTCGTAACATGTTCAGAATATTCGAAAACATCAGAACAGATCAGACAATTGTCCTGTATGTATGTTTTCTATTATTTTATTTACTCTCAGAGTTCTTGCCAGAAATCTGCTGAAAGGAAGACGCCGAAAAAAATTGTTTTTCGAATTACATTTTCTTGGAGAAGTCTGACGACTTCGATATACATACGTAATTGGTCATTACAACCCTTCAGTCAGGATTACGACCTAGTTTCTCACACCACTCATGTTGGGTGTGTTAATTTTATACATGAGTGGTGGGACCTACAGTTTAAAGCCACTACGAACGACAGATTTTTGAGAAACTTTTCATGGCAATTTATTTAATCTCAGAGTTTTTGCCAGAAATCTGCTGAGAGGAAGTCGCCGAAGAAATATTTTTTGTATTTTGTTTTGATGTCTGGCCTGGAGCTCGAACCCTGGCTTTACGTCTAATAAGCCAACACAGTACCTACTAGACTACGGCGACTAGATGAACGTCAGCTGAAATTAAGAGAAGCTGTTAAGTGCAGGAAGAAAGGAAGATCAAAGAAGACCACGAAACGCTTGATTCTCTATAAAGAGTTGGGTTGAGTTATAGTGATGTATGCAGATTTATGTATGCAGGCAGGACCTACTACCTACTAGACTACGACGACTTCAATATGCCATGTTTTACTATAGTTTCAGTCAATCCGTACATGTAGAATATTGATTGATGCGATTGGTTGGGCAACTAAAAGTCACTGCCTAGTAGTAAGGGCCCGTCTTGGCAATAAACGTATAGGTTTACTAATCATAATGAAAAGAAACGAAATAACTCTTCTTCTCTTTGTGATTAGGGAATTTTGTCTCACAGAGAGCCATGCTTAGTGCGTAGGTGTAAAATTTTGCAACTTGTGAGTATGAAAATGTACTGCGTGTCCCTATCTGATCTAACCTAAGTAATCTTGATGTTAAAACGAGGTGGTGGCCTTTAAGGAATTATTAATACTTGCCTTTTCTGACTACATTTGTAAGACATTAGATTACATGAATTGAAAATACCATGCTTTTCGCAACCAGTTTCCCTGCTTGATAACTACTAACGGTCTAGAATGTATTCTTAGGCCAAGACATTTATCCAGTCTCCCAATTAATTTTCTATCTAACTAACTAGGGATATGTCTGTAATAAGGCATATTTTTATTATGACATTAATTTTAAGCCACCCGGTCGATATATTCTTAAACTTGAATGATTATACTTATTATTTGAATATCATTTATATCCTTAACATCCAATTCTTATCCTGTCGTTATGCCATCTTTTTGTTGCCACTAAAATTTTATATATTTTCACGATAAAAACCCTTTTTCTTGTAAAAATATTTGTCATCATGAAAATGAGAATCGGAATGTGAATGTGAATCTGAAAAGTTTGTCTGTTTGTTTGTTAATTATCAAATCATAGATTATACGCTCCTTTGTCTATCAGTATGGAATGGAAGCGTTATTTGTTTGTGCTCCATTTAAAAAATTTCTTTTATTGTCTTCTATTTTATGATTTTCAATTTCTTTCCATTTCTTTTTATTTTATCATTATGTTCTGTTATTATCATTGTCTTTATTTTCATTCATTTTTTTATTATTTTCTATTTAACACTACATTATACAGCATGTTTATGCTTTTCATGCTTATCATTACGAATTATTCATTCATTTCATAGAACATAAAACAATAACAAAAACACAGAAAAAAACATTTTAAAGAATAAATTCCAATTTCATTTTATCCAACATTCAGGGCAAATATCCCTTAAATTTTCTTATGAATTCTTAATTCTTAATTTGATGCACAGCAATAAGAAATTAAAGAAGCACGTCTATGATGAAGTGTAAAATGCAGACATTTAAAGGAATGCTATCGTAAATGGTTTAATGAACTCCCTCGCACCGTCCCTCACACCGTCCCTCGCACCGTCCCTCACACCGTCCCTCGCACCGTCCCTCACACCGTCCCTCACACCGTCCCTCGCACCGTCCCTCACACCGTACCTCGCACCGTACCTCACACCGTCCCTCACACCGTCCCTCACACCGTCCCTCACACCGTACCTCACACCGTCCCTCACACCGTCCCTCGCACCCTCCCTCACACCGTCCCTCACACCGTCCCTCGCACCCTCCCTCACACCGTCCCTCACCGGTGTGAGGGACGGTGCGAGGGACGGTGTTTGGGACGGTGTGTGGGACGGTGTGTGGGACGGTGTGTGGGACGGTGTGTGGTACGGTGTGAGGGACGGTGTGAGGGACTGTTTGTCTTTTAGGTTGTCTGCTAGGCTATTTATGAGGAACTCTCTTCCATTCTAGACCAACAATTTTCTGAAAACAACTTACTTGCTCGTCTGTTTTGTAAGAGATGGTCTACCCTTTTTTGCTTATACGGTAGTCTCGAATTAAAGCGAATTTAAATTTCATTACAAATTGATTCCTTTTTTTTTATAAAGTTTTATAATGAATGACTGTTCATGACCATTCAGATTTTAATCAATTAATTACTATTCAATAATTATTGTTGGTATCCTGTAATCTGGTAACGTTTAATAATATTTTCTATTGTCGATGGGCATATTTAATTAATAATGACAGGTCATTACTTATTGCTCTTTAGATTCTTGTTTATTCTGTCAGTCTGTCTGTCTGTCTGTCTGTCTCCCAACATTGTTGCTCTTTTTGTTTTGAAATTTAAAACAAACAAAAAAAAGTGATTTAATGAACTGAAAAATTAACAAAATCATCAAAAGTCTGACAGACAACATATACGGAAACAAAATAATAAAGTGTTGAACACAAAATTACCAACAAAAATACTAAAAAAAAAATAATATAAAAAATATTATAAAATATGTAAAATAAATGTTAACATATGTTATTAAATAATTTAATATGATTTATTTATGGGTAATAGAGAAAAATAATTTTTTTCTTAATCGAACATAAATTAAATTCTGTTTTTAAAGTTTGCATTTAAAATTTTTATCGATTTTTAAATAATTTTTATATTTTATTGCTATACATAGTTTATATTACTATTTATTGGGCATATGCATTGATTTCAGTACATATGTACATACATAATTGGTCATTACAACACTACCGTCAGGATTACGGCCTAGCTTCTCACACCAGTTATGTTGTGTGTATTAATTTTAAATATGAATAGAGCAACCTACAGTGTAAAGTCATCTCCGAACTACAGATTTTTGAGAATTTCATTTACTCTAAGAGTTTTTGCCAGAAGTTTGCTGACTGGAAGTCACCGAAGAAATATTTTTCCATATTTCGCTTTGTTGGAGATGTCTGACCGGGGGTTTGAACCGTAGCCTCACGTCTAATAAGCCAACACACTGCCTACTAAGCCTCTGCGACTGTTAGGAAAACTGTGGCCGATAATCTGAATTTGTTGATTATCAGCAATCGAGCCTTCATTGAGGTTCACGCAACAATTTAACACGGCAAATCATCCTCAACATCACAGATTCACTGATTACACACTAACAGTTTAGTAGTTAGTGGCGGACAATAGCAAAAAAAATATTGTCTTCTCTTCGTCCTCATCATTACAACTTCTACAGAAGTCGTTATGAACCACCGCGCGTGAGCAAAGAGTGGCCAGTGTCCCATTGTAACTGCTGCTATAGGATTCTTGAGGTGTAGTCTGATTAGGTTTAATGGAATATTTGTTCCGCTTTTATCCAAATCGTACAATATTTCACTGTTCTTTGTTATGTATACTCGTACTTGTGGTTTCATTATCCCATCTTTCATTCACGAATAAGTAAAGTTTTTTTGACCCTCTTGAGCTGTACCAGCCTTAGCCTCAGCTTTGTTATTACTTTTAATGTCCTCATTTCAATGTTCCAATGTTCGAACCCTCCCAAGTCACCTAGCATGCTTGGACTATATTTGGTGTGATGGTCACACTCTCTAGGGATCTAGGGATCTAGGAATCTATATATTCTTATAACAGATTCATAAAAAGACATCCTGGGAAGCCAGGATTTCTTTAAGCCAACATATTACTACTGGCAACCATAAGTTGGCTGCATATTATCCAGATGCTAAGCTGAGATGGTAGCACTAACGCTGTATCTATATGGCATCGGTTGTTGCTTCACTTCTCCTTTATCTAATGACTTTCGTGCAGATCTGTCTGTATATAATGATCACACTATCCTACGATGTTCTCATGTCATATTCCATAACTTCCATAAGAAACAATCGAATTTTTATGGCTGATAACGGCCATCTTGTAGAAGCTACATATGTCAAAATACATATATGTCTACCTTTGTCATTTACACTCAGCCACAAAAGTATACACACGGTTTACAAATTTCAGATCGGTTAATCCGACAATCTTTATAATTGTCTGACAACTTTCCTCGATTTTAAGACGGTCTTTTGCATTAGTTCAGAAATTTGTGAAATTTTTTAATCGTATGTATACTTTTGTGCACACAGGCTTGTGCAGGGCAAATTTCAGAAATTTTTTAACCAATGCAAAAGATCGTCTTAAAATCGAGGAAAGTTGTCAGACAATTATAAAGATTTCCAACGAAAACGGATTGGTTAAAAAATATCTGAAATTTATTAACCGTATGTATACTTTTGTGGCCCTGTGTATATAGCCTGTGTTGCCAAATCATTATGGACGACCATAAACTACAGCGTAAGCTAACCGCATGGGCTCTGGAATAGCTGGGAACTGAACAATAGTTTTCCAAGAAAAATTATATTCAAAGCTGAGGAAAATTACTGGATAAATGGCTAACTGCGTATAAATAAAATTTTTGAATTTGGGACGATACCAGTCAATATGACATCCAAGAGCGTGGTTTGAACAGAACGCGCTGTGTGGCTTACAGCTTATGGCCTATTGGATATTATGCACAAGCGATTTGAGGACATGGTTAACATACATGGAGGTAATGTGAACTTGGCATCAATCTCGTGGGAATTTAGCGCCCATTAGACTTTTTCTTCTGGGCTGTCCTTAAGACGCAGGTTTAGTTATATCGGTTATACCGCCATTCTTTTCAACTTAGAATATAAAGCCTTTCGGATGTAATTTCCATGTAGCAACAGTAAGAAATTAAAACGCTCTTTTGATAACAAACTCACCATACTCTAAACCTCAAAACCATTCGACTCGATCCGTTTATCGATTTTTGAATAATCGTTCATATAAGGATGCCATTTAAAAAAACTATGACATGTTGTTTAAATCGTACACCATTTCTTTCAAACGTATTCTTAAAGTGTGTCTTTAAAATTTTTTGTTTCACATTATTTAAGCTTATGTTGTGTCGTCGCTTGTATGTATTTACGCTCCTTGTGTATTAATCCTGTAATCTGGCTTTACTCTCTCGTACGTCTGTCTACAAATACAATACTTTCAAGCTGATTTACGTGGCTGTTTACTGGTTTCCAAAAAAAAAGTGTTTCTCGTCTTTAAGTATTTTATTTATGAACGAATAAAATATTCATTTTTCATAATTTTAAGCCTGTAATAACAATAACAATAACAACAGCAACAACAACTGAAACAAAAGAGTGTACTTTTCGTTCATAATAATGATTTAATGAAGAAAAGAACGTAAAAAATGTAAGAGCGCAATTATTAAATAAAATTGCTTCAAATTTTCAAGTGTATACGTATGTATGTGTATGTGTATGTGTGTGTGTTTGTTTAAATTATATGAAATTGCATTTTATTATATATTATATTATATAAAAACAAAAAAGGAATTTAAATTTTTTTTTAAATACATGACGTCTTTTGTTTTACACAAAATGTAAATGAATGCAGAACAGGCACGAATTTTACGAATTTTTCTTCATTCTATTCTAATGGTTTCAGAATAAATATCTTCCTGAAAACCTGTTATCTAATATAGAGAGTGTAGTAGTCGTAGCCGTAGTCTAGTAGGTAGTGTGTTGGCTTATTAGATGTGAGGCCACGATTCAAACTCCAGTTCATACATCTCTCATCAATGCAGTAAAGGAGTTTGTCAACGCCGATGAAGTTGCATTGAATCACAGAACAATTTGGCCAACGCTAGATATAAAGTGCCCAGCATGGTTGTTGGAGCATGGTTGTATTATTCACAGTCGTGTGAGACGCATTGAAGAGACGTGATTCAGAAGGAAATAATTCTCCATTTATGGGGTGCAAGTCCAATGCTATGTTGCAGACATTGTTAGGAGTCTAAGTGGCCAATAGCGAGCTTGAAATGAGAAGGTAATCTTGACATATTCGGCTCTGTCTCCGATAAATCTACAATACTACTGATCTGAAATCCATGCTGCTCTAACTGTTTGTGAAAGACGGCGAAACTGCGTCATTTCGCCTTTGCAGACCAACATAGCCTTTTGTGCCCACGGTACGCTTCTGTTTAATGAGTTCCTTAATTTAAAATTTTTTTGGCAATTTTTTTTTTTTTAAATTCGTTATACTTCACGTGTTGTAATGTGTGTGAAAATAGATTTTAAAATCTATCTCCCCAGACGCAAACCAAGTCAGTTAACAGAGCTCTGTTATGTTACTAACAGAACTCTGTTAAACAATTAGTTGGGGGCGGGGAAAGAAAAACAGGAAAAATTAATGAAATTCCTAGGTCAAATAAGAAAAAAAAGGAAAAAATTATAAAAATAAGTCCTCACACCATTCACACCTTTCGCACCCTCACACCATTCGCACCCTCACACCATTCGCAACCTCACACCATTCGCACCCTCACACCATTCGCACCCTCACACCATTCGCACCCTCACACCATTCGCACCCTCACACTATTCGCACCCTCACCCCACTCGTACCCTCTCACCATTCGCACTCTCACACCATTCACACCCTCACACCATTCGCACCCTCACACCATTCACACCCTTACACCATTCGCACCCTCATACCACAGTTTTGTGTGTGTCCTCCCTCACATGGTGAGGGTGTGAATGGTGTGAGGGAGGACACACACAAAACTGTGGTGTGAGGGTGTGAATGGTGTGAGGGAGGACACACACAAAACTCTGGTGTGAGGGTGTGAGTGGATTTTAAAATCTGAAATCTCAGAAAATTTTAAAATCTACTATGAAAACTCGCGCTGTTAAGGGTTCGGGCGATTGATTTAGTTAAAGGGACGTAAAATGCTTTAATAATAATTTACTTTGACCGCCCATGTTGTCCTGTTTGCCCACAATATTGATTTTTTTTTATCGGATTACAATAGCTTTCGGAAATGTCATCTGTTTATTGTAGTTCTTATTTCGCAATATTTTGTAACAGTGATTAGCTATAGGACTTATTTTTATCAGTTTTTTCTGTTTCTTTCTTATTTTACCCAGGAATTTAATTAATTTTTCCCGTTTTTCTTTCCCAACCTTAAATTAATTGTTATGTTACTAACAGAACTCTGTTAACTGACTTGGTTTGCGTCTGGGGAAATAGATTTTAAAATCTATCTTTACACACATCGTGTTGTACTGCAAAGAATTTTTTTCCAAACTTTTTTATATGGTCTTCCATTATTTTATGTTTTTTTTATTTCATTTATTTATTGTGTAGTATTTCTTTTGCTTGTTTCATTGTTGTTGTTGTAATTCTTAAGCTATTAACACTTGGCCAAAAAGCTTTTTATTTTATGCGTCTACATGATGTTGTTCATCTCCTTTTATTTTTCCACACTTTATCCTACGTAGGATTGGATAAGGGTTGGCTGGGTTGGGTGAAGTGAAAATGAAACAGGAAATCGAAAACAAATGAAAACGAATTTTATTATGACGCTTGCAACGACATCTGTCGTAAACAGAATGTTGCATGAGCGTAAAATAATTGCGA
This sequence comes from Sarcophaga carnaria, assembly GCA_958299815.1. NCBI lineage: Eukaryota > Metazoa > Arthropoda > Insecta > Diptera > Sarcophagidae > Sarcophaga > Sarcophaga carnaria. The sequence goes on from OY283153.1 coordinate 23,767,645, forward strand.
GATTTTCAACTGTTAAGTATGCATGGATAATAAAAATAAAGAAAAATCAAAAAGAAAAACAAATAAAATTCAAATTGTAAGGGATACTCTTAGCCTTGGGGCCTTGTAGCCTTTAGCCAAGAATCAAATGACTTGAGTGGCTGTAATTAAAACTTTTTTAAGGGCAATGGATTCCGGTGGATATTTAAGAACAATTAAAATAATTGCTTTAAAGGGTTGTTGTTTTCTTCTTTGAATATTTAAACGTTGAATTTTTTTTTCAAAATTCCTTGTTTCATTATTTTCTTCATTCATTTATTCCTTATTTTTGTGGTATTTGAAAAAAAAAAACAAGGCAATGATTAGCATGATTTTAATGCCATAACGAACAACACTTTAAAAAATCGTTAAAAATGTATACGAAAGTATAAAATTCAGTCATATCAACGAAGGACATAAAAATACCAGCGTTCTACAGAAAAGGTCATGAAAATTTAAGGAAAATTAAATGAAATTTTCGATACGCCATAGGTAGGTAGGTAGGTAGGTAGGTAGGTAGGTAGATGGAAGTGGCTGTCCTTCGATGGAGTCATGAACGGTAACACTTAGGCCGCACACAGGGCCAACTGTGATACCACAGTTTCACAGTCTCCCCTAGTCCAGGAACCACTCGGAGCTTCTGATGAAGCAACTCAGACTGCCAATATCTATGCATGACAGTTCATCCAGATCTTCCATGTGCAACTCAGACTGCCAATATCCATGCATGACAGTTCATTCAGATCCTCCATGTAGTAGCAAGCCAGTTACCTCTTTCTCTTTCGACCAAGTGCCGGGCATGTGTACAGTAGGTGAAGAACAGTCTCACCCTTCTCCTCATCTCCATAGCTTCTGTAGAAATGATTTGCAAGGTGCCCAAGACCAATAAGCCTTGCATGAGTTCCTATAATACATACATAATTGGTCATTACAACACTTCAGTCAGAATTACGACCTAGTTTCTCACACCACTTATGTTGTGTGTGTTAATTTTATACATGAGTGGCGGCAACTACAGTTTAAAGTCGACTCCGAACGACAGATTTTTGAGAAACTTTTTTTTTTATTTTACGCTCAGAGTGTTTGCCAGAAATCTGCTAAGAGGAAGTCGCTGAAGAAAAACTTTTTGTATTTTGTTTTTTGATGTCTGGCCTGGGGCTCGAACCCTGGCTTTACGTCTAATAAGCCAACACACTACCTACTAGACTACGGCGACTCTCCTATAATACAATGCCCCGTAATAACCACAATAACAGCGCTGAGCCTACTTTTTTGGAGTTTAAGCAGAGTCGCCGCCAGCCGTTCGCCCGTGTCCGAAGCTGCCCATTTACTGTTGACAAGATCCACGATTGCATTGTCAATTACAAGCTTGCAGGTACCCAAAGAGAATTCATCAGAGAGTTCGATGGCCGTGCCCTTTCTGTTCAGTTCATCCGCTCTACAGTTACCGGGAATGTCCCATGTGATACAAACATCATATCGTTTCGCCACCTCGTTAAGACATCTGCTACAGTCGTATGCCGTCCTGGAGTTCATTACATTAGAATCTAATGCCCTGATAGCCGCTTGGCTATCGGAAAGTACGGTGATTTTCCGCCTGTGAACATTTTTTTCCACAACAATTTTCATCATAGCCTGAATTGCCGTCACTTCCGCTTGAAAGACGCTTGTAGTGATTCGGTAGCCTTATAGGCTAAAAAAAAAACTTCCGAATAAATTCTACAGCCAACAGTTCACTCAAGCTCGCAGCTCGTAAATTTGTACGGAGTCTCTTGCGAGGTGCGCGCTGTACCATTCTTCCAGTCATGCCTTTCCGGAATGCATGCCCTAAAATTCATTGAGAAGTCATGTCGCGGTGTCATGTTGTCACTGCCTTCGACAATCCCAAATTCAGATACGCCATGGGAACAGAGAAAACAAGTGATGCCCTACACTGAATCAAAAGTGGATTTAAGCCTTTTCTTTTTAGCAATTGTTTCATAAAAAATAATTAAAAAAAAATAAACGTTTTTTCCATTAATTTACACATTTATCACATGCACAATATTATTTTATCTCTTTTGTGTGTCTTTACTAAGTTGTAATAAAGAAGCTCTTCTTCTGCTTTTTTTGCTTCAGAAAATAAAAACAATTTTTTAATTTAATTTTTCCATTTTCTTATTGTAATTTTGTTGAAAAAAAAACCAAAGGAAAGAAAAGAACAGAAAATTTGAAAAACAATATGAAATTATGAGAAGATCTCGTTATTTTGTTTTGTGTTCTTCTGTTAAGCAGAGTTTGTTAGCAATTATGCTGCTCCTAAGTGCCTGAGAGTTAAGCTGAAAACTGTACTGAGCTGAATTGAGTTGAGTTCAGTTCAGTTCAGTTGAGTTGGAAAGATAATTGCAAAGTTTATTAAAAAATTTTTTATTTAAAGTTAATGAACTTTTTTTTACGTTTCTTTTTTTGTTTGTGCTGCTGCTGCTGCTATATCTTCTTCTTCATCTTGTTCTGCTTATTGGAAAAGTTTTGGAAAATTAAAATATTAAAAAACAAGAGAATAGAAATTAAATTTACGTTAATATTTTGCTAATTACCAATTGTTTTTTGCTTTGTTTTTTTTTTTTCGTTTCAATATAATTTTACCATTCAGGGCGAGATTTAATTTTCAAAAATTAATTGGCTATTGAAGTTTTTTTTTTTGAAGAGAAGGTGAGAAGTAATTATTAATAATAAGAAAACAGGAAAATAAAGGCAAGGAAAGGAAAGGGAAATAAACAAGTTTATGAAAATTTCCAATAAGAAAAAAAAACAGAAAGAGGCCATGTCTTGCTAATTGAAAATCAAGACATGTTTTTGCAATTACTAAGGTTTCAAAGCTGTAGGCTGCCTATAGCACACAATGCTATTATGTTTTGACGTTGTATTGAAATCCTAAATATTAAATGAAAAAATATTCACATACATACATACTACTACGAAATTGAAAAATCTAGAAACTGGTTGGTGTTGATTTTACATCGCTTAACATTAAAATTATAAACATAAGCTACAAAAACAAAACAAAGCAGTAAACAAATCTGTTTACAAATTATCGTACTGCTTAATATAACAACAAACACCAGCATAAAAAAATAAAAAACAAGTAAAGAAAAATATGAAGTCGCCGTAGTCTAGTAGGTAGTGTGTTGGCTTTTTAGACGTAAAGCCAGGATTCGAGCCCAAGGCCAGACAGCAAGACAAAATACAAAAAGTATTTCTTCGGCGAATTCCTCTCAGCAGATTTCAGGCAAAAACTCTGAGAGTAAATAAAATTGCCATGAAAAAGTTTCTTAAAAAGCTGTCGTTCGGAGTCGACTTTAAACTGTATGTCCCACCTAGTGAGTCTTATGTGAAGACGCGGTGCGTTTGAAGAGAGTAATCGCGGTTTGAAGATCTCCGTTGCAAAGATCTGTCGAATAATTGTCTAGTGATTGTTATTGCTTATGCAAAGGGTATAAATAAACAGAGGAATAACAAAAAAAAAAGCAATTGTTGTTGTTTACATCAAGTTGTGAACAGTTGCATACAGAATTGTGAGAATAATAAAGAATTTTAATTAAAACTATGTTAAACATATGTTAAACGTTTTTAAAAGGCATAAACGTAACAATACATAATTGGTCATTACAAGCCTTCAATCACGATTACGACCTAGCCTCTCGCCTCACTTATATTGGTGGTACCTACTGTAGGTAGGTTCCGTAGGTTGCGCCACTCGCGTATAAAATTAATACATACTCACCGCTACGTCGTAGTTCTGACTAAAGGGTTGTAATGATTAATTACGTGTACGTATGTAATAATGAACAAACTCTGTTCTTCAAGGCTCCGGTTTAGTGTTTGAAAAGAAATCATAAAACCCGGTGTGGCCGTATTTGAAAATGATGTAATCGTGAAAGCAGGTACTAATAGAATCGCACTATCTTAGCACCGACTGAGAACACGAACGTGAGAAACGTGGAAGTATAGAAGTTCATGTTCTGGATTCCTCCATTTGCTTTACGACATCTCAATCCATTATCCATTTTTTAAACCTGGTTTTACGCCTCTCAGAGACGTCTTTTAATGACTCACTAATCGATTCATGCCCCTCAATGGAGTTGGATATGGAATCTTTTGCAAACATTTGATTCTTAGGTTGTTTCTTTAGATGGAAAAACGAGGTGTTGTGTGCAAGAAGACGTATATATTAGGAACTCATACAGATTTTCGGATCTAGGCAATATTATTCAGGTGGAAGTAAGAGCTATCGTCACGACCGCTTAGTAGCTTGGTATTCCCTGAGAATTTACAGCTACTATAATCGCACATTCAAGTCTATTTCGAACTTTCTATCGAAGGCCAAGATGGTCTATGAATACCTTTTAATTCCCCGTATAACGATGAATTATTCTATGGCCTCTCTTGCGTTGATCCGCGTGCCTATCCGAAAACTTTGTTGTCGATGCAGTGAACAAAACGGATACCACACCCTATATGTGATCCGCTTTAAGGGTTCCTTTGTTCATGATTAGACTGGAAATGAGTGAAAAATGTATCTTCTTGGCTTCCTGGAAATATAGCTTGTTCGACCGTTAAGCTGAGCTGGTCGGAATTTAAGCCAGGGAAAACGAAAGTGAAGTCGCCGCAGTCTAGTGGGTGGCTCATTTCTGTTAGGTGATCTTTGTCCTCACAAGACATTAAGTAACCAGAAGATACCAATGCTTGTCGCCTTGGGAAGACGGAGAAACATTCGACTATTGTGGACAGAGGATAACAACTTCGCTGCCACCTTCACAAAGACTGCTGTAATTCGCACAGATGATTGGCATTGCTCTGCAGAGAGACAAACAAAGTATCTCACACAGTCTTTGCTGATTCCGTCAATCATGGATGAAATTAACGCGCACAATATGGGTGTTGTAAAACACCCGAAACACTGAATTTGAAAAATGCTTTTAAATACCGTTTATATAGTAGAGAAGAGAATAAATAAGCCTTTAAATTCCATACATGATTTTATTTGCTTAAAAGAAAGATCAGAAAACAAATCCTATCAATCAAGACATTAACAACAATCACACGTCAAGCATAATGAATTGTTCACCAACAATGATTGATAACATCTCATCAGTCTTCTGTTCAAAACTTCATTAATTTTCTCTCTGCCTCTCCTGCTTTAGCTCCACCAAATAACTGCTGCTCATAATAAAAATTTTTGTGAATATTTATGGCACATTAACATGGCGTGTGTTTAAAGTTTAAAAGGTGGTCCATAAAATCTCGAGATGACATTGGAACAGGAAGACAAACGGAAATTACTTGCTTTTTTATGGCTTATTTTAGAATTTTGTATGGCTTATTTTAGAATTTATGATGATTTTTTATTTACGATTTAATGTTTATGAAAAAGTTACAGATTTTTTTCATACAAGAGATGATGGAATCATGATGATGTGATAGAGAAGATGCAGTGGAAACAAAACTGAAATCAACTCTACTTTATGAAAATAAATCATGAAAGCAAGGATGGTCTCTCAGTGATTAAGGTTTTAAACGTTTTCCATATTGAATCAGAGCTCAGAAGGGAACACGATATTTAGGTTCACGATATTTAGGAAATGCAAGGGTGCGAGGAATATTTTTATTTCTGTAACAGAAATTTTGCCTATAAGTTATGGTGATTGACCATTAGTAGTATCTGCAGAGGCTCTTCACACAATTAGATGAACTATCTTTTCCGTATTTGACACTTACTAATTCTCAAAAGTGTTTTCAAAGTATAAAACTTTCTCGGAAGTTGATGACTTCATCACATCTGACCAATTCATCCGCTCAACAGCAGATGAATACTAAAGGGTCCGCCAAATAACTTTATTTTTTTGAAAATGCTTAAAAAAAAACTACTGAATATTTTCTCAAATTTCTTTTTTTATTTGAAAGTACAATCCCTTCGGTTAACAATGGAAACTAATTTCATTCAAATGGCTGCATCGGCTGGGCATGCAGTAGCCTAGACCAGAAAATGCCGATTTTGGCAAAAAAAATCATCTTTTCAGATGAAGCTCATTTTGATCTTGGCGGGTATGTAAACAAGCAAAATTGTCGCATTTGGGGCACAGAAAACCCGCACGCATACATTGAAAAGCCGACTCACCCAAAACGAGTCACTGTTTGGTGCGGATTTTGGTCCAGAGGCATAAGTGGCTGTTACAGTCAATGGCGATCGTTATCGGGCCATGTTGAACGAATTTTTATTCACAAAAATTTAAGAGGAGGATATTGGCAACATTTGGTTTCAACAGGACGGCGCTACGTGCCACACAGCCGAAGCTACACTCGATGTTTTGCGCCCTGTTTTTGAAGATAAGTGTTACGTCGACAAGCCAGAGACAATTGACGCTTTAAATGACAATATTCGTGAAGCCATTGGTGAAATACAGCTGCACACAATCGATAATGTGCTTAAAAATTGGTCTGATCGTGTAGGCTACTGCTTGACCAGCCGAGGCTGCCATTTGAATGAAATTATTTTCCATTATTAACCGGAAGGACTGTACTTTCAAATAAAAAAAGAAATTTGAGTAAATATTTAGTAGTTTTTCTTTAAAGAATTTTCAAAAAAAAAGTTATTTGGCGGACCCTTTATAAAGTCCCAGTACCTATACAATTAGTACCGATAAAATCCTTTGCAAACTCTTTGAGAAACTTACACTGCCCCTAGGGGCCATTATGTTAGAGTTTAGAATGAAATATTCCTAGCTCATGGGGAAACTAGCGGGTAACTTGCAAGCGGAAGTCTATTTCATAGAATTCATCTTGGATAGGAGGCACAATAGACAGAACATAGCAATACTATCTGCAAGTCAAGTCGAGCAGCAGAGCATTCGAGCACTCGGCTCTTATGAGGTTAAATCGAAGATAGTATAGGACTCTCTGGTGAAGCTAAATCAGATAAGTCGGTAAAATAAGGTTACCCTCTGCTGAGTCCCTGGTTATGTAGGAATTCATGACAATAAACTATTAGACGAGCTTGCAAGGAAGGGAGCTTTTACGCCGTCGATAGGCCCAGAACACTTCTGTGAAGGTGGGGGCCGGTTGTTTGGAAAAAAGTCAAATAAACTTCTCAAACCTAACACAATCATAACTTTTGTTGGGAAATTACAATAAGAGCAGATCTGAGTGATGCATCAGACTATCCAGGAAAAACCGGAAATTGATATTTTAACAGGGCACCGTATATTCAGAGTACACTTATTCAGAATGTGTTTGTTACGAGCCCAACATGTACATTCTGGGAGGATGAGAATCATCAGAACACATTATTGGAACCTGTGATGCTTTAATGCATTTCAGAAGGAAACACCTGATTGCATATCAGCTGCTAGGCAGTACACTGTCATTGTCAACACCGAGCAGCATCATGTCACGGCAATATACTTAGATGCGACATTATAGGTATATCCTATAAAATTGGAGGGGAGTACAATAGATCATATGTTGGCAGTACCAAAACACCTCTTTACGGCAATTATGTATGTCAATATCTTTACCAGAATCGTTGTCATCCTTAATAATCATCACCGTAGTATAAGCAAGGTTACTGGAAATTTAAAACTCAAGTAAGTGGTTTAAAACGCGCGGAATATTCGATCAGGATAAGATTACAATACGCTTGACATAAGAGTAGTTTGTCTGAATTCGGTAGAATTTGTTGTTGGCCTTCCTAAATAAGCAGGGCGTTTTAGGGGGTGTTTATAGAACAGTTTATTAAAAGAGTTTATAAATATGAATTACCTATTTACTTACTTAAGTGGTGATTACAACTCTTTAGTCCGGATTACAACCTAGCTTCTCACACCACCCATGTTGTGTGTTAATTTTATACTTGGGACCAACAGTTTAATATCGATTCTGAACGACAAATGTTTTTACGTTTTCTTGGAGATGTCTGAGCTAGGATTTGAACCACTGGCTCGTATCTAATAAGTCAAAACACTGTCTATTAGACTATTGCGACTTTCAGGAATTATAGAAACGATCAAATAGGCTACAGCAATAATGGGATGTAAGTAGGGTTGCCAGCCTGGCTGGACTTGGCTGGATTGTCCAGCTTTTTTGATGCTTGTCCAGTTTCAAGCCAAAATTTAATTTGTCCAGCTAAATTTTTTACAAACCTCTAAAGGTCTGGAATTGGCCAAGTCCGTAAGCTCAAACATAAAATATAACTAGCAAAAATCGTATTGATTATTTTTAATTATAAATTATTATTTATTCGTTAATAAATAAAGTACAAAGTACAAACTAGTATGATTAAAATCAAACTAGACTGAATTTTTATTTTTTATTGTTTTGTTTAGTTTTTGATTTTTTGTTTGTATTTGTATTTAATTTTAATTCTTACTTACATATGCATATGTAAATATTTATATTTCGGACTGAACCGGAAAAATTTATGTTTAGTTAAAAAACTTTTGGAGTCGCCGTAGTCTAGTAGGTAGTGTGTTGGCTTGTTACACGTAAAAGCCAGGGTTCGATTCCCAGCCCAGACATCAAGACAAAATACAAAAAGTATTTCTTCGGCGACTTCCTCTCAGCAGATTTCTGGCAAAAACTCTGAGAGTAAATAAAATTGCCATGAAAAAAGTTTCTCAAAAATCTGTCGTTCGGTGTCGACTTTAAACTGTAGGTCCCACAATTAACACACACAACATAAGTGGTGTGAGAAACTAGGACGTTGTACAATGGGTCAATTCGACCTCCGGGTACTGTACTTGTCCTAATTGACAAGTACACGTCCTCTAACCTAACCTAACCTAAAATTTTTTTAAAGAATGCTATAAATATATTTAATTGTAATAGTAATTTAAATAAGCTATTGACGAATATGCAAGTCGCCTTGATTATTTTTAATTATAATTTATTATTTATTCATTAATAACTCTATACGACAAAATACCAGAAATTAAATACACCCGAGTAACTACCTAGTCTAAGTTGTTCAGTTAATTGAGTCGAATGTTCATTTGATAAGATGACATATAAAAAAATATAAGACGACTGTTACAGTATTTAAATTATAACTACCGTAATTTTTGTCCGATTAAATCAAACGAAGTGTCAATTTCTTCTCAAGATAATGTACTTGCAGAATGTCATCACTTATTTTATATTGTTTGATTAAATTTTGCAATTAAGAATAGCTAAACTTGAAAAAATACGAAAAAAATTATATTTTCCAAGTTTACCCCACGTTTATGTATACCGTTTTAAAGACTAATCTATCCCCTTTCTAAAAAACTTTGGATTTTTAAAATAGGTTCAAACATATTTGGGTAATCAATAATTTTGTGTGAAAAGATCAAAAAAACCGTTTTTGTTAAATGAAACAAATTTGAAGGGTTCGAGAAAAATAAAAAAGTATTTTTGAGTTCTACTTAACCTAGTGAACAACTTAGACTATGTTGTTACTCAGGTGTATTTTCACTGTCGCACCGTGTAATTAGTTTATTACAAACATTTTTTTGTATTTAATTTTAATTCTTACATACATATGCATATGCAAATATGTATGTGACGGAATGAACCGAAAAAATTTAAGTTTAGTTAAATAAATTTTAAAGAATGCAATGAATTTATTTAATATGTTGATAACAATGGATATTTTAATAAAAATTATTTACACAAACCCAAAATTAACATTTTCTCAGTGTTTTTTTATGTCCAGCTTTTTTTTGTTTTGTCCAGCTTTTTAAAACCCAATGTCCAGCTTTTTGCGAATCGGAATCTGGCAAACCTAGATGTAAGTGTGCTGTTCCCGATGGAGCTACTACTACTAGTAGCCGACTGACTGGTCTTCGAATAAATATAATGAGAAGCATATATTATATGCGTACGGATGTTTCTTTAGTTATGGTGTCATTTATTACTACAATATGGCCGTCCACAGTGTACCTACTTCTTTCACGGCTGTGTTTTCCGCCCTTTCATACATTTCATTAAATATTCTAAAATCTTAAAGTAACGTAAAAACGGAACTGATCCATTAAGTTCAACCATTATTATCAATTAACTTTCAAGCACTTTCTAAAGTCATTATTGAAAAGCTGAAACTCTACGCTGTCTTCACAAACATTGACGGCTTTCAACAAAGTTCTACAGCTTTAAAGTATTTCCATGTCATACCATTTCCCTGCCTTCCCCTTTCCGTACAAAACAAACCAAAAAAAATGTCTTTACAATGGAAGCATTAATCAATTAGTCAGTCTTCAGTAATTTGCTTGTTTTGGCTCCTTCTTCTTGATGTTTTTTTTTTTTTTGTTCGTTTCGTCTTTTCTTAGAAATATTGTCACCTTGTCACAGTTCAAATGTAATTACGTTGGTAGTTTGTAGTCCCCAATGTGTTTTGTGTCTTATGGATCATTCGGGCAGGGTGTTATTAAAGCGTAAAAAAGCCTACAGCCACAGTCAAAAATGTTTCTGTTTGTCTTTGTTTTGTTAGTTATTTTTCAGGAGGGAGGAAGAAAAAAGGGTTCGTTTCATGATGGCCCCTCTCTCTCTCTCTCATATTTCGTACAATAATTTCTATAATTTAATGACACCTTAGAGACAAAAGCAAAAAAGCAAATGAAAGAATAATACCAGGTTAAAAACCATTAGGAGACAGGCTGGCAATATTAAAAGCCATGCGAAAAAAAAACTCCAACACATTTTAATAGATTGTGTCTGCCTTAAATTTTGTTTCTTTCTCTTTCTTTTCTTTTTTTTTTTGTTCGTTACTTTGTTTAAGTGAGTGAAAGACCTTCATTGTTGAGTAGTTTTTTGTAGAGAAGAATTTAAGCCGTTTTATAAGAATTTTAATTAATTAAATTGCCTTAAATTTCTAGAATTAATTACTCAACTAGAAAAGAATTTCGAATTAAAAATAGAACATTGTCAGTGTTGTAAAGCGTTTGTTGCTATACAGGTTCTAAAGCAAAAATAAAACCAATGTTATCTCTTAAGAAAACATAGGAATCAATGAGAAAAATTGTTTTTAGATAACGATAGATGGCAATAATATCGTCCATATAGGATCTGCTGCAGGAACTGCAAAAGCAAAAAATATGGATGTTCCTTGAAATATCCACAATGGTCGTTTTGCACTAATCCTGTAGCTTTATAGAAAGTTAGGTTAAGTTGGAGGACATGTACTTGTCAATGAGTACAGTACCCAGAGGTGAAAATGGACCATTGTGAGAGAGAGAGAGATATTAGTGAAGAAGATTAGGTTAGGTTAGAGGACGTGTACCTGCCAATTAAGACAAGTACAGTACCCGGAGGTCGAATTGACCCATTGTACAACGTCCTTGTTTCTCGCACCACTCATCTTGTGTGTGTTAATTTTATACATGAGTGGTGGGACCTACAGTTTAAAGTCGACTCCGAACAACAGATTTTTGAGAAACTTTTCATGGCAATTTTATTTTATTCGCAGTTTTTTTTTTCAGAAATCTGCTGAGAGGAAGTCGCCGAAGAAATACTTTTTGGATTTTGTCTTGCTGTCTGGCTTGTGGCTCGAACCCTGGCTTTTACGTCTAATAAACACAACTCACTACCTACTAGACTACGGCGACCACTAGTGAAGAAGATAGGGCAATTGGAAAATGGAGAAGCGGTAGGAAAAGGAAGATATAAGAGACGGAGGACCATAACACACAAAAGGGCGCGACTACAACTAGCCTTTCAACCACCTCAAACTATTTATGAATCTATGGAGAGCCCTAATATCGACTATCGACAAAGAGTCCAAACTTTCGAAGAAGACTCTGACCAGGGTCCTCAGCCTTAACATATTAAGGGCTAGACACTTGCAGAGGAGGTGTTCAATAGTTTCCAACTCCTCCTCATTGCATCATACTCTACAATAGTCCTGCTGGGATCTGTTTCAAATCGTTGTCAGCGATCCAATCTCGCAGTGCCCTGTAATGAAACTAATAACTAATCCCAGACTGGCCAAACTTGCTCTATCACTGTCCATAGCGGGCCATAGACATCAAGACACCTAACATAGCTTTATAAAAACTAATGCATTGATGGAATATATATTTATAGTAGCATGGGCTAAATTAACTGGTCTCAACACACGTAAACTTCCCCCTTAAAGCAATATATTAGACCCACTGTCCTACCCAAATTCCATTTAAATGCAGAGCTACTGATGTGCATCATTTAGAAGACTCTAGACTCTCTTATCCACCTACATGCAGAAATACCGTGGACTTGGAATAACGCGCCATATATATGGTCAAACTTGGATGTCAAAAGAAACTTTATGGCAGTCTGAATGTACGGAAGAATACAAAAGTACACATACATACGTATATAATTCGCCATTACCACTCTTCAGTCAGGATTACAACCTAGCTATTCACTCCACTTAAGTTGTGTGTGTGTGGCTGGACCTACAGTTTAAAGTCGATTCCGCACGATAGATTTTTATGAAACTTGGTCATGACAATTTTATTTACTTCCAGATTTTTTTACAGAATACTGTGGAGTTTCTCTCAGACAGTTCAGTTCTTCGTCTTAAGAAACATTTTGCTTCCATAATTCGTTCGAATCACGAGTTCTCGTCTCGTTCTCGATCGATCAGGTAATTCATTTCAGACTGGTTTCCAGCTTGGTTCGAAGGAAATCATGCTGATGTTCGACAGCGTTTAATCTGGAACTTGCCAATTAGTTTTTGATTCTGCTATGTGTGTTCACCAAAGTTAGCATTTCCTCCTATCCTGTCCTAAAAGAGAGTTGAGGTAAGACAGATTTATGTAGAGAAGTTGTTCTAAAATTTTTTTGGGTTTCTGTTAAATTAAATGGTTGCCGAATATCAAAACTCCTGTGTCCATCAGCGGACGGCAGGAAAAGCATGCGAACGATTCGCACTCTAACAGGAATTCTAATGGGACACGGCACTATTTACAGTTTTGCTGACAAGCTTACTGTAGATGTTGTCATAATGTGAGTGCCATCGGTGCTCATCGGTTTTTGGGAGACAGAACGTTTAAAGATCAAAAGTTTGTATCTTTAATCAGCTAAGCTAGATGGATGTCGTTATCCATCCATGCTTCTTGGATTACTATGATGTTCCTATCAGGCTTTACTAAATTAAGGGAGAACTACAGTAAATGCGTACACGTAGTCAATATTTTTACGCGTTCTTCGGAAGTATCCGCAGTCTCGTAGGAAGTGTGATGGCTTATTAGACGTGAGACCACGGTTCAAACCACAGAAGACATGTTTTTCTGTTTTCTAGCAAAAACTCTTTGGATAAACAAAATTGCCATGAAAAGTTTCCCAAAAATCTGTTGTTCGAAGTGTCGACATTAAACCGTAGATCCCACCTCTCATAGAGAAAATTAACACACACAACATAAAGTGGTGTGAGAAGCTAGGCCGTAATCCTTCCTAAAGGGTTGTAAAGACGATCAAACCTATTCCACCTATTTTATTTTAAGTACTGGTTGACATATCTCAATCAGCTTGAAAGTTTTATTAAAGTGCAGATGCCAAATTAATATATTCTGGCATGCCAAGAATCTTTCAGGCTCCCAAATACCGGACAATGACAGAGGAGGTGTTCTGTGGTATCCTACTATCTGTTACTACAGTTTCTTCAGAATTCAGAGGGAGGTATACTCAACTCAGACGCCAATGAGTCATTACGACTGCAGTGAGGTTTTTAAAATGGATTCTGGTTAGGTTTAATGCAAGGCTTGCTTTGTTGTCTACTATCTCTCTCTACACTACCTCATGAAATCTTTGTTTGCCTCTCTACAGCGTAATGCCAACTTCACACATGAATTCGTTCTGTTGTAACAGACATCACAAATGCGTCAACTATGTGTTGCCACATTCAACTTCCCGATATGTATCGCTATCTTCTCCAGAGACTGGCTGTCTCTGTGCTTAGACAATCTTAGATGTGGGATCTCTAACGATGTAATGAGCACATCACTGTCAGTAAATATACTCTTTACACTCTGATACTTGATTCGTGGCGTGGCTCCCTTACCTTACCTTACCGTAAGAAGCTAGGTCGTAATCCTGCCTTATGTATGTATGTATATATGTTTTGTTTTTCATTTCAAAATCAGCGATTGAATTCATTTAAATTTTCTGCATCGTTATTTACCATTTTCTTCAGAGAATTTCTTTCTTATTTTCCACTAGACTTTAAAGATTGAAAGTGTTTAGAAAACCAAAAAAACACATTTATTAACTGTAAACATTATAAATCAGTTCCTAATAAAAGTTTAAAGTTTCCCACAGATTCCGTTCCTTTCTTTTTCGCACTTAAACTTTCTCTTCACCACGTGTTTCAGTCTTTCCATCTGCTGGCAAATTGTCCTTTACTGTGGCAATTTTTTTTGTTAATTTTTTAAACGAATTCCATAGAAATTTGTAGAGAAAAAAGTTGAAAAATTAATTGCCAAAAACAACAACACCAATAACATAGCAATCATAAACTATAAAAAAATTAAAACTTCTCTCCGCAAGAACATGGAACAGCTGGTTGGAAAAATCTGCACAAAAATTCCTCATAAAACGACAGAAGCAATATGCTTGAGGAGTGTTTTCCTAGAGACAGTGCTTGTAAAAAGTAAAACACTTGGAATGTGTTTCTTTTTTGTTGTTGTTGTTGTTGCTTTTGTGGTAAATTATGGAAATTTCTGTTTCCTGTTTTTTATTTTTTTTCGGTTGTAATTGTAAAGAAGAGTGAAACTAAACGTTCATTTCAGTGTGCTTGACACCTGCAGGTAAAAAAGTTTTTTCTTCTTTTTTTGTTTTGTTGTTGTTCTTGTTATTTAAATGGGGCATAAATAGAGTAGTTTGCAACAGATAATTGCGGCAAAACCAACGGAGACAACAGTTTTTTTAAGAGTTCTCTTGTCTTTTTGGTGATGTTTCTTGTTTAACAGGCGGCAAGACGGTGGTAAAATGGAATTGTTTTCATTCTAAAGAAATTTAAAGGCTCTGCGGCATTTTAATTTAAAATAAATATTTTCTTAAAGGACATTATTTTAATTAGAATAACAATTACAATGGAATTAATTATGCAGACAGAGTATGTAAAAAAGCTGAGATAGTAATGCAGTACCTCCATTCAACCTAACCTGCAAACTCTAAGGACACTCTATTTAGTTCAAATAGTAAGTAGATTGCAGCAGTAGTGAATGATTTGAAAACATGTTCAAAATTTAAAAAAAAAAATTACCAGCAATAACGCACTTTTCAAGGTTAAAACACGCGTTTGCTTTAATGCAACACAACAACACGTGGCCTAACTTTTAAGCCTAAAAGTTTATGAAGAAAAAAAAAAAGAGAAGAAATGTTTACAAAATTAATATTCTCTTGGGCCTTTTACCCAGCTGAAGTTTTCTACAGTTCAGTTCTGTTCAGTTCAGTTCTTCATTGAATATTGATCACACAGAGATTTCTGTCTTTTGTTTCTGTTGCCATAGCAGAGCAGAGTAACTTTAAAATTTTTCTTTTAAAGTTAAAAAGATTTTTTTTATTCCATTGCTGATGTTCTTTTTTGCTTCGCATTCAAATTTTTAATATTTTTGATTTTCTTTCATTCTTTCTTTCCGTTTTTTTTTTCTTAGGCATGTTTTGTCTTTATATTGAAATAATTTGAAATAATAATTGCACACTACACCCCTAACGTCATTGCATTAAAATGGCTGCTGAAGTACTTTCATTCATAATGGCGAACCTATGGATTTTGTTTAAGAATAGTCCTGTATTCCTAGCACAACAGCAATTCTAAACTTAGCTAGGCTAACAGATTAGATTAGGTTAGGTTAACGGTAAGATTGCCGTTCACATTCAACTTCACTCGGTGGCCCATACGGCTCATTGTGTTACCCAGTGCAAGGTAAGCCACCTTTTCACGATCTATTAGTGGTGGGTTTCAACCAGCCTCGTGCTTCGCGTGAAACCGCCCAGTTCCCTTATTGGCACGTTCGCCACCATGCCCAGACCTTCACTTCTTTGAAGTGCAGAGCACTCACATAAAAAGTGTTGTATCGATTTCGTTTCCTTCACATTCTGGCAGCTTCTGCTGTAATTCTGGCAGTACAAACCGAGCTTGTCAGCGAAACTTCCAATAGCGCAGTATCCCATTAGAAGCCGGCCAGTTCCCTTAGTGGCACGTTCACGACCATGCCCAGATATTCATTTCTTTGAAGTGCAGGGCACTCACATAAAAAGTGTTGTATCGATTTCGTTTCCTTCACATTCTGGCAGCTTCTGCTGTAATTCTGGCAGTACAAACCGAGCTTGTCAGCGAAACTGCCAATAACGCAATGTCCCATTTGAATTTCTGTTAAAGTGCGAAGCGTTCTCTTACCTAACTCAAGTAGTTCGTTGGGTTTCTTGCTGCCCACCAATGGACACAACAAATCTGTCTTACCATACCCCTGTCTTAAGATAGTATAGGAGAGAATGACTGCTTCGATGAACACACTTAGCAGAATCAAGAACTAATTAACAAGTTCCTGATTAATCGCTGTCGAACATCAGCAAGATTTCCTTCGAACCAAACTGGAAACCAGTCTGTAATGAATTACATGATCGATCGGATACGATTGTCGTAGTCTAGTAGGCAGTGTGTTGTTTTGTGGAGTTATTAGACGAGAACCCATGGTTCAAACAAATTATGAATACAAAATGTTTCTTTAGACGAGGAACTCAGCAGACTGAAACAAAATCAGCAGTATTCTGGCAAAGCATCTGAGAGTAAAATAAAATTGTCTGTCGTTCGAAGTCGACAATAAACTGTAGGTCCTGCTACTTCTGAATAAAATTAACACTCATAACATGGGTGGTGTGAGAAGCTAGGTTACAATCCTTAGCCATTAAAGCCTCTTAAATTTTGTATTAAAGTAAGACACCATGTGGTCTGCGTTAACAGCCTCTAAATACTTTATTTTATTTTCATAAATTTTCATAAAACGCTTGGCCTTGTTTTATGAAACTTTGACTTGTTTAAGAAGAAAAAGAAAAAAATATTAAAGAAAAAACCAATTACATGCACAAGTCCGAGTAAACAATTCTTAGAAAAAGGTAATAAAGGCTTTTGCCCTTTGCTTTATTTTAAATTCTTTTTTTTTATATTCTTTAGAGGCTTATTTTTAATTAAAGTTCAATAGAAACGAAACAAAAAAATTAGTTTGTAATAACAAGGAAATATTTTTTTATTTTTAATTTTAAATTAAAAAAAAAGGATTAAGGACTTGCTTTTTATAAAATTTACAATGTAAACTGCACTAGAAAAAATTTGTAGTAAAAGATTTGTGATTTGTAGTCGTCCTAGTCTAGAAGGTAGGTGTTTTGGCTTATTAGACGTAAGGCCACGCTTCAAACCCCAGACACCTCGAAGAAAACGAGATATAAAGAAAATATTTCTTCGGGGGCTTTCTCTCACCTCAGAGTAAAGCAAAAATTGCAATGAAAAGTTTCTCTAAAAATTTGTCTTACGGAGTCGACTTTTATCGCCACTCATGTATAAAATTAACACACACAACATATAGTGGTGTGAGAAGCTAGGTTGTTATCCTGACTGCAGGGTTGTAATGACCAATTATGTATGTATGTGTATATTGATGTGAAAATAGAAATGGTTAATCGCCAAAGGGTCAGACTCTATTGAATAGTGTGGCCCATTGTGATCAGTGGTGTTGTGCTAATTTTTTTTTACCGGAACGCGTTCCGGACTCCTGTTCACGGTTCGAAAAATCAAGCCGGTTCGTTCCGGTTTTTGTTCTGGTTCAGGTTCGGTTCAAACCCTTGTTTATAAAAATTCGTCAAAAATTAGAAAAAAAATCAGCAATTCTTTTTAATTTTTTTTTCAAAACATCAGCCAATTCTCGTTATCAGAAATCATCTTTAGTTCCGGAACGCGTTCCTTTCCAAAAAGGAAGTACCGGAACGACGATCCGTAGCGTTCCGGATCGACAACACCACTGATTGTGATGCCACTGTGAATCTCATCCATAATTCAGTAACCATCCAGAGTACAGTTGATTACTTCTACTGTCTGATAACACTGAACATGTAGAAGTATGTGAATAATTGCTTTCTTCTTTTCCACGTTTCTTCGTAAGTTACTGGTCGGGAATCTGAGGCATTCTTAGGAGAGTGTGACCTATTGTGACATCACAGTGAATCTCTTCCATAATTCAATAACCATCCAGAGTACAGTTGATTACTTCTACTGTCTAATAACACTGAACATGTAGGAGTATGTGAATAAATGTTTCCTTCTCTGCCTCGTCTCTTCATAAGTTACTGGTCCGATGTCTGAGACACTTTTAGGAAAGTGTGACCCATTGTAATGCCACTGTGAATCTCTTACATAATCCAGGAACCATCCAGAGTACAGGTGATTTCTTATATTGTCTGATAAAGCTAGTCAAGTAGGAGTATGTGAATAAATGCTTCCAATTCTTCCTAGTTTCTTCATAAGTTACTGGTCGGATGTCTGAGGCACTTTTAGGAAAGTGTGACCCATTGTGATGCCACTGTGAATCTCTTACATAATCCAGGAGCCATACAGATGCAGGTGATTACTTATACTGTCTGATAAAGCTAGGCAAGTAGGAGTATGTGAATAATTGTTCTTCTTCTCTTTCTCGTTTCTTTATAAGTTACTGGTCAGATAACTAATTTCAATGTACACTAAGCGCCAAAAGTGAGTAAGCACCACTAAAATCATTCATTTTCTTAGGATGGCGAGAAAAGTAAATGAGAATAGTCGAAAAAAAATTCCAAAAATAAAAACGTTTATTTATTACTTATAAAATGTTAAAACAAAAACAACAATTAATGACAAAGGAACTTTTTTATAATTAAGAACAAAACTGTGTAGACTCACTTGTGGCGCTCATTGTATCTCTCTTGAAAGCTTAGAATACAACATCTAATAATGTCTCTGACAACTGCGCTTGGCGTTTGATTTTCCGTGAGCGTTTTATCCAAGTTTGTTTAGATTTGCTTCACAATCTTGTCAATATGTCCCTGTGCCATTCTGATTTCAACCTGGGCTTTACACAACTCCATCACTACCTCTCAATAAAAAATTTTTCTTTCTAAAGAAATTTCTAAAGAATTTTATTTTCCAAAAAGATTTCTTCCTTTCAATTTTATATTCTATCGAGGGAAAGGAAAAAAAACAAGGAGAAAATAGACACAAAAAAATCTTTTTGTTGAACATAATCTTAGTATAGTTGACTTATGCTCATAATTTGAAATCCCTTAAGTTATTTTCTATTTTAACAATATTTTGTTATTGTTTTTATTGTTGTTGTTGTTTTATTATTTATTTCTTATGCTATTATATTAAAATCTGACAGCATTGGCTGGTAAAAACAAAAAAGCAAGACAACACCAGGCATAGAAACTTATATAAAGAGACTCTAATCAATACCCGGTCTGCTTTGTATTAAGTGCCATGGCGACATCACGTGTTTTTTTTCATGAAGGCGTAAAAAAGTAAGCAAATCTTCAGGAACTTATAATCGGGGAGCAAATTGGTCAGCGTTATGTAATTCAATACTTTCAATTGAACGTTTCAATTCAATTAAAATTATATTCGTGCTATATTATATATGCCAGCATTAAAGTACACCATAGCTATGTATTTCAATGTATACATACATAATTGGTCATTACAACCATTCAGTCAGGATTACGACCTAGTTTTTCACACCACTTATGTCGTGTGTATTAATTGTATACCTCAGTGGCGGGACCTACAGTTTAAAGTCGTCTCCGACCGACAGATTTTTGAGAAACTTTTCATGGCAATTTTTATTTACTCTCAGAGTTTTTGCCAGAAATCTGCTGAGAGGAAGTCGCCGAAGAAAAACTTTTTGTATTTTGTTTTGATGTCTGGCCTGGGGCTCGAACCCTGGCTTTACGTCTAATAAGCCAACACACTGCCTACTAGACTACGGCGACTTCATACCAATGAATAGAAAGGTCAATAAAATAGCTTTCAATACGATAGTGAGATATACATATAAAATTGGCAACCGTGACGATGTATGGGCCGGCGCCTTATAGTGTATTCTGTGGCTTCTCGGTCGCATATAGAAGAGGACGAAGGTGCACATTAATGCCGATAACGTATCTAATTGGACTGATTCATTAAAAAAACTGTTGAAATGTTTCTTTTTACTGCATTGTGCTTTTGTTTTGTTACACTGTTCTTTGGCTCCTATAACGCGTTGTGCTCCAGTGCGATAAGGGGACTTTTTTCCATAAATTACATGCGTGGCTGGCCAATTAGCTAGGGAGTCGTATAATCCATTATAGGGAAAAATAGATCTTCAGCCGCGCTATACAAAAGTGAAACTTTTATTCTGTCATTTACGATAGAAATAGATTCAAATGAGATGTCCATAAACACTACTGTCTCTTTTCTCTATCCCACAATCTGTTTCCCTAGCTCTAACACAATGTCCTCTATAAATACGGAACATCCCCTATGTGCTGGTAGTAGAAAAACAAAATTGTTCTCAGTGCCCAAATGAAAACGAAATTGTGGAAGACGAAGAATTCGAATGGCCAAAACGGCAAGAGAGGATCAGTATGATCCCATTGAAAGACAATTGGAGGTACTACTGTAGGACAAAATTTGGACGAGCTGGAGTTTAAGCAGTCAACGAATCACTATGAATTGTATAAGAAAACTTCAAGGCCACTACAAACGCAGTGTAAAAATGGGCCAGAATTGAAGAGCAGCCAGCAGGTATGGTATAAGGATTCATGGTAGGCCAATAGTAAAGAGGACATTCGTTAAATTTTTAAACGAATAAACAAACAAACCAGCTATTAATTGCTTACATATATTATTATCTGTAGATACCAAACAAACTATGTCTGGGGACACATGTCCAGTTTACAGTTGTCATCAAATTAATAGAAGTAACGTTGTGAGGGCATTAATCGGGGACGACAAATTTACTGACTGATAATTATATAAAAAGAAATGGCTAAACGAGTCAAGTGTAGGTCGCCTAATAATGTTACGAAACACATGGCTGCGAACAAGGCAATGAGACTGAACGCATGGCAGCATAGAAGCTAAGATCAAGCCAAAAATCTTGGTTACAGTTAATCTGCATCTCATCTTTATCACATGATACATGAAACCACTTTCGTTCCTGGTTTCGTACAGAATAGATTCCATTATTATATTCTCCCAGCTTCTCCCAAAGAATACCATTCAGAACACGTGCAAAAATCGGATGTTGGTAGCTGAAGATAACAGTAAACCTGAAGCAGAGATTCTTCAAAAAGGGACAGCCAAAAGATCTCAAACAATTTTTTTTAATCTGCAAAGGAAAGATAGAATAATGGACGTTCCAAGGGTCAGACGAATCTTAACTGCTATGGATATGAGCGAAAGAAAATGTTCGTTAAACCTATGCAAAGACCATCTTAGGGAACTCATAGCAGTTATAATGGGACATTGGCACAATAGTATATTCGATCAAAGATTGGCAATGTGTTACAACGATTTTAGCAGATGAAAAAAGGCAGACCACTGGGAACTTAAGAGGATGAATTGTTGGTTACTTGGAATATTTTCTCCAGTATCCCTTTTGTCCAGGGCACCTCTTGTTTTAATTTTTTTTTCTTCCAGCTAAGCAGGTGATTGGTCTGCTGTAGCAAGTCCTAGGATAATGGAGCTGCCATCTATCGTTACCTAAAAACAACGCCTTCCGACTGTTGATTGCTGATTACCTGGCCTTCCAGTGATGTTATCCTTTTTCCATTTCCAGGTGGGGCTTCTTAGATGAATTGTATTGAAATTCGAAAACCATGATTAACGATCTTTTTTCAGCTGTATTCGGATTGGATTTTTAATTTATTCAGCATATACATACATACACACATAATTGGCCATTACAACCCTTCTCACACCGTTTATGTTGTATGTGTTAATTTTATACATGAGCGACGTGACCAACAGTTTAAAGTGGACCCCACGCTACAGATTTTTGAGAAACTTTTCATGGAAATTTTATTTATTCTCAGAGTTTTTGCCGGAAATCTGGGGTTTGAGCCGTGGCCTCACGCTTAATAAGCCAACACACCATTTATTATACTACGGAGGCCAAATGTGATTTGGATAGAATTCATACCTTTATAGAACTAAAGTCTACAATCTCTGAATTCTGTACTCCGTATTGTATCTGTATATAAGAAGAAAAATAATTGTGGGCTGCTCTTTCTTTTACTTCTACTGTTGTATTTATTCCCCTTCACATTTTCTCAGATATTTATTATTATAAACAACAAAATTTATATTTCTTAACATACACTGTATAAAATATTTCATATATTTGATCGCCTATCCAATAAATTTAAGCAAACATTAGGGACGTACCATAACACATCATCATAAAAATATCACATGATTGTACACGTATGCACCCATAAATAGTACCATATTTTACTTTAACAAAAGCCTTAAGGTATTATTTACTTGGTCTAAAGGCAATTTCAAGGGGATCAGGAGCCACCCTAATATTTATTTATCATGTAAAATCTAAGAAGATTGTAAAAGAAAGAAAATATAAATTTTATGCTTGAATATGTTGTCATACAATTATGATATTGGTTGGCTCCATAGTTGGGATATTTATTATGGCATGCAATACAATTTTACAAGTAGCCTTATATAAATGCAAACATATACACCCTCATACATATATACACTAAGGATTTAAAGCATATCAGCAGACATAGATTTCTGTGGTAAAGTATGGGAAAAGTTTGATTTCCAGCATAGATTGTTATGCTGGTAGGCATAAAATTGCTAGGAAAAGCGAATAAGAGAGAGAAACAAATATTTGTGTCCATAATTTACACCCAAATAAAGTCGAAAAATATTTCTGCATCTCCGATATTATCTTCGGTTACAGTACAGTGTCATACTGTACTGTACACATTCAACCTAAAAGATTGGACATTGTTGCTTATAACCATTGGCAACAGTGCAAAAACTCCAGTTATTTTATTGGTGTAACTATGTTTTGTAAAGAATTACGCGACAATAGCATTACTTTGATACGTCATTCATTCATTTCTTATCACAAAATATGGTTATTTTATATGGAATTGTCTTCATTATCGAAAGCTCTTAGGCGTTAGCAAAGAGACAAACTAAAGATTAATGTAAACGTAAGACAGGTTGCCAGGATTCCGGCTGATATTTAGTTAGTTCAGGAAGCAACCTCGTGTATTACTTTCTGCTGGCGTCTGGCATAATTATTCTACCGTGACTCACATGTAAACTGAAGTGATGAATCACATCCGGACAATTTTGTTGTTCATAAACAGTGAGAAAAATGTACAGGCAATCATAGTTACAATAATTTTGTAAGAGTTTACTGTTTATGATATCATGGAGTAGCCAAATAAGCATAATTTTCTGTAATACATACATACACAATTGATCATTACAACCCTTCAGTCAGGATTACGACCTAGCTTCTCACAGCACTTATGTTGTGTGTGGTAATTTTACACATGAGTGGTGGGACCCACAGTTTAAAGTCGACTCCGAATGACAAAACTTTTCATTGCATTTAATTTACTCTAAAAATTTTTGCCAGAAGACTGCTGAGAAAGAATCATCGAAGAAATATTTCTTCATATTCCGTTTTGCTCGAGATATCTGAGCTGGGAGTTTGAATCACAGACGCTGAACTAATAAACCAACACTCCACCTACTAGGCTACGGTGATTTCAATTTAACTGATGAGCTTGCTAAGAGCGGAGCTTCTATGCCATTAATGGGGCTAAAAACCTTTCCTGAAGTGGGAACGGTTGTTTGAAAACGTATTCTGAACGAAAGGGAAAATAAAGACAATCAAAACTTATGTTGGAAAATGACTATAAGAGGAGACAATCCAGGAATAATATGAGGTTGATAACTGGGTTTTTGACAGCGTACTGTAGACTCAGAGTATACTTATAGGAAATGAGAATTCTCTCTCCTGAATCATTAGCACAAATTTTTGGAACCTGAAGAAAACACACAAATATGTATCACCTGCTAGGCAGGGCATTGTCATTGTAGATACCAAGCAGCATTAGAAGTCGCCGTAGTCTAGCAGATAGTGTGTTGGCTTATTGGACGTGAGGCCACGGTTCAAACCCCAAGTCAGACATCTCCAACAAAACGAAAAAATATTTCTTCGGCGACCTTCTTTCAGCAGAATTACCGAAAAACTCTGAGAGTAAATAAATTTGCCATGAGAAAGTTTCTCAAAAATATATCATTCGGAATTGGCTTTAAACTGTTGGTCCCGCCACTCATGTATAAAACTAACACACACAACATAAGTGATGTAAGAAGTCAGGCTATAATCCTGTCTGAAGGGTTGTAATGACCAAGTATGTATACATTTCGAAGTTCATTTCGTTCAAAGTACGTAAAACTACTTCAGTGACAAAAATTTCAAACAGATGTCCTATGCTATCCTTCTGCTTAAGATCAAATAGGCACACTTAAGCCCCATACATACATCATATTGGTACCATATTGTAATATCACAGTCGTCCTTTTCCCCTAGTCGTGGAACCATACAGAACTTGTGAGAAAGTATCTTAACTTCCAAATATCCACTACTGCCAGATCCTATAGATTGTCTGCATAACAACGTCATAATGCTAGTCATGTACACAATTGGCGAAAAATAGTTTCTTTCGTTTTCTCATCGCTCTACCCGTGCAGAAATCGTTTGCTGACATGTGTCCAAAACCAATGCGTCTGCCTGCATGAGTGCCCATAATGCAATTCCTAGTGTTGACTTTAACAATGACCATGAGCGTTCTCCTTTTAGGTTTGATCTGACATTCAATCCACTCTCTATCAAGCTTTGATCAGAGTTGCTGAGCTAGTTTGCTCAACTATTGTCCCTTATGAGCTCGCAGGTCTTCGAAGAATTTTCAAATGTAGAGTATTTACCGGAGAATTCAATTGCTGTGCCATTCCGAGCCAATTCATCTGCCCTGCAGTTTCCTGGAATACCAGTATAACGAGGAACTCTGAGGGTAAATAAAATTGAAATGAAAAGTTTCTCAAAATAATATCGACGTTAAACGGTTGGGGCCGCCTCTTATGAATAAAATTAACACACACACAACATGGGTGGTAGGAGAAGATAGTTTCTAGTGCAGACTAAAGGTTTGTATTTACCAACCAAATAAGAAAGTTATATAAACGTATGCCTGTCTATAATTTTGGTGCGTCTCCCACATTTTCCAATAGGTTGTAAGTGCTAATTTGATTTCCATTCCGGCGATGATGCTGCGCCTTTTATACTATAAAGCCCGCTCGTGGATATTTATTGTCATCTTCCGAGATATGACAGCAGTTGGACGAACTTGGTCTTATGTGCACAGGATATCCTTAACAAATAGCGTTTGTACAGTGAGCGCCATAAGTGAGTCAACACCCACTATAATTTTAAATTTTCTATTATGTTCTTAAGTATAAAAAAAGTTCCTTTATCATGAATTGTTGTTTTTGTTTTAACATTTTATAAGTAATAGATAAACGTTTTTATTTTTGGAAATTTATTCGACTTTTCTCATTCACTTTTCTCGCTATCCTAAGAAAATGAATTATTTCAGTGGTGTTTACTTACTTTTGACGCTCACTGTAGGTCTTTATTATTTAAATCATACATAAATTGGATTTTCGCTTAAGATCATATCCGTATCCATCAAATAAATACCTTATCAGCCATATAAACCATATTCTGAAAAGGGCGGATTTGATTTCTTAATACGGAAAATAATGCGAAACGTGTTGTTAACACGTTTTCTTTTCAAACTTGAGCCTCTTATTTGCTGATTTTCTAACCTTTAACGTTGAATATTTGAAGAAAATCACTCGTATTTAAAAATTATAAGAGAGACAAACATAAAATAAATTTTTTTCTATTTTTTTTATCGTATCGAGATAATAATGTTTCAAGGATAATAAACTTGTTACTGCAAAGGAATCAAAAAAAGTAAAACTTTTTAACGTATTGTTCTGTTTCAATGCAATTTTATACGTTATTTAACAGACAAATGCTTAAAAAAATTATTTTCTAACAGTAGCCGGTCAACTGATGGATTCATCCAGTAGAATGGACACGCACACACACAATACTTGGCATATAGATAAGCCATAAAGAAGAGAGTAAAAAAACAACGACAATGGCCACATAAAATTGGTAATAAAGTGATGGCAACAATAACAAAATAAAATCATAAAATTTATGAATAGACAACAACAACAACAGCAGGAATAATAAAAAGAATAAAAAAAATAAATGTTAGTCCTTCTCTCTCTCTCTCTCTCTCTCTCTTTTCGATAACTATATACCGTAACATTTTTATTGCGAATATATTTGTATCATAATTTCATTACACACCCATACACATACGCAGATGTTTTTATTGGAAAAAGAAAAAATACGTTTGGAAGCATGCATGTGTGTGCGTAACTAGCAGTATATAGCTAACTTTGTGTATAAGTATTTAAGCGGAAATAAAATCAGGGAAAGGAGAGAAAGAGAGCACAGAGAGGAAGTGCGAGTGTAACTGTAACAAAATACCATATTTAGTATTTGTTTTTGTGTTGATTCTTTCCAAAAAAAAACATACACCCGTAACCTATACAATCATAAAAATAATACAATGATGATGATGATGGTATATAATCCATAAAATAATGTTAACACAAGTGTGTGTGTATATGGACGTATGTATGTATGCATGTGTTTATATATTACCTTAGTAGCATGCATGTATTTTTTGTTAAAGTACATGTTTATGTGTATATATTTTGGTTATTTGTAACAGGCGTTCATATTAAAAAGCACACCCCAAATGTATATAAAAATTCTCTCCATTTTTTTGTAAGCCATTTGGCTTTTTTTTGTTTTGTTTTGTTTTTGTGCCAGGAATTTATTTATTTGTTACTATTTTTTCCCCTCACTGTCTCTACCTCGCTTTTCTGTCTTACAGTTCCCTATTAAAATATTTACTCTTAACAGTCGTGGTAGTGGTGGTGGTAGTGGTAGGGAATGTATGTATTTATGTTGCCATTAATATTTGCATTAGTATGTGTACACGTATGTTTAAATATTTTTTTATTTTTAATATCATCATTATTGTATCGTTTTAGTATCATTACACCTCACTTTTATTGCCATCGTTTATTTGTTTTGATTATTTGTTTCAAAATTTAAATTATTTGAGAATGTCATTTGATATACACTCGCATTAATGATCTTATGTCAGTTGCTATTTACTCACTCCCACACACCTTAAATTTTTTTGTAATTTGTTTGGTATACATTTCAGGCAAATATTATTAAAATTTACAAAAAAAAAATATAAAAAAAAATTGTGGTTAGAAGGTAAAGGAATTTGATACACAATATACAGTATAAAGCCTGCGTACACTTTGTAGGTTGGGTGGCCTATTTATTTACAATACTTAGAGCATATAAAATTTATTGTCGGTGATACGCCTTACATAGACCGTGTTACTCCCCTTTCACTCGATATTTCATCAACAACACCAGTTATGTTGTATTCTACACTTGAAATTGTGGCTGAATTTTCTGTGTATTATTTTCGTAAAGAGGTGCCTTAGTACTGCGATCTATTGTACACCCCCCACCTTTATAGGGAGGGATGCAGAATGCTGCTATCATACATACATACATACAGTCAAGTTTATGACCTAGCTTCCCAAACCACTTATGTTGCATGTGTTAATTTTATACATGAGTGGTGAGACCTACGGTTTAATGTCGACTCCGAACGACAGATTTGTTTGAGAAACTTTTTCACCGAAGACAAATTTTTTTATATTTCGTTTTGTTCGCAAAGTCTGACCTGGGGTTTGAACCGCGGCCTCACGTCTAATAAGCCAACGCTTTACCTAAAGTGACTTTTAATCCCGCTTGGCATCAACAGAGACAATTCCCTGCCTAGCAGCTGATAAACTTTCAGGTGTTTCCTTCTGGTTCCAAGAATGTGTTCCCTTGATTCATTCTTTTCGTCTTAGAATCTACATGTTAAGCTCGAAATAACTTCCATTCTAAATAAGTGTTCTCTGGGTCTACAGTGGCCTTTCAAAAGGCCGGTTACCAACCTCAGGTTATTCCTGGTTAGTCTGATACATGAGTCAAACCTCCTTTTATTCTAATTTCCTAACAATAATTTTGATTGCTTCAAAACCACTTGACTTGAGAAGAATCTATGCTTTGTCTTTATCTTCCTTTTTGTTGAGCATACCTTTCCAAACAGCCTTTGGCTCCATTAACTTGCTTCTTCAGTGCGTCGAATTCCCACATGATATGGATTCCTAGTGACACTGACTCTATTTCCCTTGCCTAGCTGATTTAGCTTGCGTAACATACCATCGTCGATTTAAGCTCATAACCGGTGAAGTTCGCTCCATAGCACCACTATGCTTATATGTCATGTTCATTACGATTTATTTCTCTATGTATTGATGCGTTCATCGTATTTCTGAAGCGACTGTATGAACAGTTGTCCAAAACTCGTGTGACAACCAATTGACAGTTAACTAGACTTTCCGTTAGACATTCTTCGGTCAATCTGTGACAATCGAAAATTGCGTATTTTGTTGTTTCGAGTTCCCACTGAAAAGTTTGGTCATACAAGACAGGATCTGTATGAAGTAATAATCTAGTTTGTTGTACGATTGTTGGTTGTTGTTGGCTTATTAGACGTGAGGACAAGGTTCAAACCCCAGGTTAGACATCTTGAACAAAACGAAATATGAAGAAAATATTTCATCGGCAGATTTTTGGCAAAAACTCTGAGTTTCTCTAAAAAATCTGTCATTTGGAGTCGACTTTAAACTGTAGGTCACGCCACTCATGTATAAAAATTAACGCACATAACATAAATGGTGTGAGAAACTAGGTCGTAGTCCTAACTGAAGTGTTGTTATGACGAACGTTGTATGTATGTATGTATGCGGTATTGTATTCCACACTTTGCTAGAAGGTATAAGAGGAGTGGGACTTTTGCCGTCTTTCTTTAAATTTATTATAAAAGCTTCTCTGATTTAAGGTCTTACGGCCGGCGGTGCTGCTAATTCGATATTGTAAAGCCGGCTACTGTCTTTTGAGCGAATGTCTCTCAGAATTTTCTTGCGCATTACAGCAATTGCCTGTTCGATACACTTAATGCCGAGCGCCTACAAACTTCAGTCGATTTTCACATCCGAGAGTCATTGTCTTTAAATAACTTTTATGGTGTATCTCACTGTAGAACTGGTTAGGTGCCTTGTGTTTTTTGGCTTCTAGTCAGTTGTATATTTGTTATGCTGGTATGCCTAAATGGGTTTACTTTTGTATTTTATTTTTGAAAATATTAAAAAACTTGAAAAATACAAGCCTAAATTGCTGTCATCAAATTGAAGATTTTTTCTAAAAATAATAATTCTGTCTCACATGGCCTACATTTGCTGGAAGCACTTCATCCCTCAGTAGGGACTGAATGCAATTGCATGAATTGAATAGAATTTTAAATTGGCTTAAATGACGTACATACGTACTTACGTACGTAATGCCAACACATTTTCAACATAATTGTGTAAGAATATGTGGGTGTATGGGATCTCTTATCCTTTTCAATTTAAATAGACTGCATATAACGATTCTAATGCCACACCCCTACCCCTTTCCATATACGTATTTATTGTTACCTTGGGCAGGAAAGGTAGGTTAGGAGAAAAAGGCTGACACATTACAAATATTTTGTTTCCTTTTCTACTTCTAATGACAATCAAAAAAAAACAAATTTAACATTATTTAGAGCCTCTTCTCCTTCTCCTACGAGGCTGAAATTAATTTCCTGTGTAAAAAGGGGTTGGCATTTAAAGAGGCGTTGTTATTGCTTTATTATTACGTTTCGTATTTGGCTGGCTGGTACAACAATCTAAGATGAAGGCTTCAGATATTCCTTTGAAATTTATTTAAAATTTTTAAATTTGAAATCTTATTGAAGTTTTCTTTTTTTGCGTAAAATTTTCCTTAATGGTTTAACTTAATTTACTGCTACTGGTGCTGCTGCTGCTGTACAGATGGGATGTACGCATGTATAACCGAAATAATTCAATTTATTTTTAAAGACAAATCAAAACATGAAATTTTTTTCGGAAATTCAATCAAAATGGCATAGAATTTTCAATATGCCATCATAAAAGGAAATCAAAAAGAATTTCAAAAGAATTTTCAAAAACCTTATAAATGTCCTGCAGCCAGTACACTGACAGGAATATTGTCTTTAAAAGGAAAATAAGTTCAAACGAAAGCAATAAAATCGTCACAAATCGTTAAAAGTTTTAACCGATTTACTTTGAAATTTGCGTTACTTTGCAGTTTGTATACATACATACATAATGGGTCCTTACAACCCTTCAGTCAGGATTACGACCTAGTTTCTCACACCACTTATGTTGTGTGTGTTAATTTTCAACATGAGTGGCGGGACCTGCAGTTTAAAGTCGACTCCGAACGACAGATTTTTGAGAAACTTTTCATGGCAATTTTTATTTACTCTCGGAGTTTTTGCTAGAAATCTGCTGAGAGGAAGTCGCCGAAGAAATACTTTTTGTATTTGATTTTGATGTCTGGCCTGGGGCTCGAACTCTGGCTTTTCGTCTAATAAGCCAACACACTACCTACTAGACCACGGCGACTGTATAGCGCACGTTAATATTGGTTCTCGAATGAATGTCTTATAAAACTACCAGTCGAAAATGGAGGCGTCCAGGGGCCCTGCATGTATATATGTAGTCGCCGTAGTCTACTAGATAGAGTGTTGACTTACGAAACACAAAAAAAAAATATTTCCTCGGTGACTTCCTCTCAGAAGATTTCTGACAAAAACTCTGAGAGTAAATAGAAAATTGCCATGAAAAAGTTTCTCAAAAATCTGTCGTTCGGAGTCGACTTTAAACTGTAGGTCCCACCACTCATGTATAAAATTAACACACACAACATATGTGGAAGCTAGGTCGTAATCTTGACTGAAAAGTTGTAATGACCAATTATGTATGTACAGTGGTGGCCTTATAATTAGAAACCTAAGTTTAATTTGTCCCAATCTGATGGAAAAACGTATGTAAGACCTCCTCCAAACAAAGCCTTTGATCCCTGGTACACAGTGAAAACTGTAAAACAAATTAACAAACATACATGTTGCTAAGTCGTTTGTAATTAAAAGGCCACCACTGTATGTATAAAGACCTAAGAGGTACTGACAATTACGCACAAACACAGGAACAAAATGAAACATGATTACTTTACAGAAGGCAAAATATGTACATCGAAGTCGTCGTAGTCTAGTAGGTAGCGTGTTTCCTTATTATACGAGAACCCGTGGTTTGAACCTTAGCTTAGATATCTCGAACAACGACTCGGCAACTTCCTCTTAGCAGTCTTCCTGCTAAAACTCTGAGAGTAAATAAAACTCCAATGAGCAGCTTTACACAACTTGGTGGTGGTGGTTGTAATCCCAACTAAAGGGTTTTAATGCTTGATAATAAGACATGGATGCTGTTGGTTTGTTTTTCTCGCTTTTACACTCTTTATCTAACTAAAATATATTTTTTTTAATTTTCATTTAAAAATGAAATTTTTTTAGAAATTTCTTTAAATAAATTCATTCTTCTTTTTTTCACTGTACAAAAACTAAAAATTTCTTCACTCTTTCTATTATATTTTCATTAAATCTCTGTCTCCTATTATTATTTTATTTCCATTCCTACCTACATAACCTCCATGTAAACTTGCATGAGACCATAAGGACATCTCAGAGGCCTACGGATTGATTGTCTGTTTTTGAAGTCGCATACAAGTATGGCTTCGGTATGACAATGTTGATGTTAATTACTTCAATTAAAATTGTGGTAAAATTTATTTGTATTCTGGCAGCCTCTGGAATACCAGACTATAGAATATCATCCATAGAATACAATTAAAAGCTGGTAAAAAATATGAAAAATCATATTCAGAAATGTAAACCTCAAGTCATATTTTGATTATTGAATAAAAAAGATACACGTTCATACTATACAGTTTGGTTAAAAATAATAAGTAGAGTATAAGGTATAAGGTATATAAAATGTTCATAAATATTCGAATATTTGTCTGGAAATTAAATTTAAGTAAGAAGACCGCATACGCACCAAGCGGTAGTAATTTTGTAATGGGGTGGCCTTTAACAAAGAAGGATTCCTCCTTTAAGAAGACTTAATCGAATGCTTAGGTTTAGTGGACGGTGTTCGAATACCAATATTAATGGAGACTAATAAACCGAGTACGCAGGCAGTCAGCTGTCCTGATCACCAGTGCATTCCGTCCCACTGCAACTGAGACATTCTTAAATTTTACTCAATTGGCTTCCCTCTGACGCTCTATTGAAGAAGGGGCATGAGTAGGTGGCAGGCGGAGGTGGTGGCCATACAGGCTGCGGCGAGTATTATTGGGGACGAAAGGGTATCCAAGCGGAGCGTCACCATACTTTCTGATAGCCAGGCGGCTATCAAGGCTCTGAGTTCTAATGTGATGAACTCCAAGACGGTGTACAACTGTCGCAGATATCTCGACGATATAGCGGAACGATATGATATCCATATCGTATGGGTACCGGAGCACAGTGGTATTCCGGATAACTGCAGAGCTGATGAACTTGCCAGGCGGGGCACGACTCTCCGATGAGTTCTCGAATCTGGGCTCAACGACAGGTGGGCGGCCTCGGACACGGGTAGAAAGGCTGGATGAGGGGCGCATAATGAGTCTACTTAAACTCCAAAGAGGCACGCTCAGTGTAGTTATCGGTGTAATTACGGGGCATTGCATTATGGGTACACAGGCGAGGCGCATTGGTCTTGGACACCTAGCTAACGACTTCTGCAGAAGCTGCAGAGATGAGGAAGAAGAGGAGACTGTCCCAGTCATCTGCTGGGTACACGCCCGGCTCTTTGCCAAAGGAGAAGGAAGTACTTGGGTACTTACAATATGGATGATCTGGAGGAACTGTCAAGGATTGACGTTGGCAGCCTGAATCGCTTCATCAGGAGCTCCGAGTGGTTTCGAGACTAGGGGATAACGGATGATTGTGGTAGCACAATGGGCCCAATGCGGCCTAAGTGAGTCCATCCAAAAATTTTTCTTGGACGGGCAGCCACCTTTACCTACCATGAGTAGGTGACAGTCACCAGCCAACCTGAACTGTGAATATTGCAGCTCACTGGAAAGCCATGGTATTTTTTTTAGTAATTTTATCGATAGGAGTTGATTTAAAGTATGTATATACCAAGGACTTCAAAATGCTGAACGGGTTAACCTGGCTGTAGTATTTATATTACGCGTTCTGACATTAGACTTTCGCAATTGATTGCCTGACCACTGCAGTGTTATTCAAGCGGAGACCATATTGAAAAGAGCGCAATACTTGTGTTGGCTGATGGAATTTTCGCTGAAAATTCAGGCTGCAATCCTGTGCTTCTTCAACGTAATATTTGACTTCGTCCAATAACTTCCGTGGATTTCTCAGAGTAATATCAGATTATTTAAAGGTAACTTGTGTGTGGGTTTCAGACTATAGGGAAATAGCAGAGCTCATGTCCTCTGAAATGTTACAGGACAAAGGTGTTAAGATTGCGACATTTAAGCTACGTATTCTCCAGTCTTTTTACATGGAAGCTCAACTTTGTTAGCAACAATATTGTTAGGCACTACTGGACTAATATATGTAAATAAGAAGAGGATTGATTGCCTTCTTTCCTTAAATTGCAAGGCCATCAGTCACCCTCTAATGGCAGGCATGATTATAAACTTAGCTTTTCCTCGAATAACTTCTGCAAGAACTATGGAACTCAGGAGCATGAAGAGACCATCTTCCTGCTAAGACTGTTGCCATAAAGAGGCGAAGATTCTGGATTTCTCTTTGACTAAACCAGTTCCTTATCGAGCATGGGTGTGTCCTTACACTTCAGGAAAGATCTGCCAACTAACCAACTTAATATAGTCGAGATAAGGAAGAGGGTAGGAATTTTATTGTGGATACAGACAACAGTTGCTGTCGAATAACACTAGCGTAACTTAAGACAGGCCTCGATAGATCTTAAGCATGTAGGTCCTGTTGGTACAGATTTTATTTGGGGCTTAGTGTTGAGGCATTTGATATTTTAGTCAGTCATACGTTCTGTATGTATTTCATTCGTAGTCACTTTAATTTTTAACATTATGTCTGTAATATTTTACCTTGCACTGTAACACAAACATAGTCTTCCATACATATTCTTGTAAAATTTATTTCACATTTGATTTGCATGCATGTGCATGCATGTCTTAACAGACAGTTTAATGTCTGCTCAGTATCCTGCACGATACTTTACTAGGGAAGCCTTGTATGGCCAAAAATTGTGCACAATCTTAAACACATTCACATAAATCTGATAAATAAACTTGAAAAATAAATTTTTAACACTAAATTGCAGGCCAATTTGTTTTTAAACTGGGAATAATATTTATTTTTAAGAGACAAGCGGTAGCTCTAGTGGCTACATTGGCTACAATGATGTACAAATAAACGGAACTTATATTAATTTTCACTGCCATTATCCTGCATTGGGGATATATTTCTGTGTATAAATTTAAATGACGAATTGGCCGTCCTGCTGTCAGATGCCATTGGAGTGCTTAATCCCTTCACACAGAATTTCTTATTGATTAGGGGGCAATAATTACTTAAAAAAGTTACGATTTTTATACAAATTTTTTGAAAAGTTTACATTCATATTCCATCAATTGCAGGCCTATTTATTTATTCCACAAAAATATTTCCATCCCACGCCTAAAGAGGCAAATACTGCATGAGCGTATCTCAAAGATTTTTGGCCATTTTTTCTATCGTTTTGCCATTCAACACGTGCAAGCATTTGTTCATATATGTACGTCTGTGTTGTTTGTGTTGTATGCAGGCCATGATAAATAGAATTGTTGGCTAAACAAAGCAATTTCTCTGAAGTTTGAAAGCCTACAGCCATATATGGCTATGCGAAGCATAAAAGATTTTAAATGGCCTCCTGATAATATAAACAAACAAAACAAATACAAAAAAAGGACATGTTCTGTTGCTGGTGATAGCAGACTTAATGATGCGCTATTAATTACTTGAATTCCTAGAGTTTATTTAAGGGAACATACCATTTTATTCGTTGCCGTGTTTCAAATACATTTTCAAGCAGCACAGGTAATAGTCTTGAGGTTAGGATTGTCATCCATCATTGCCTAAAACTAATGGCCCTTAAGGAAATAAAAATGCATCATTGTGTTCCATTCTTCCTTGAAAGGTGACACTGAATTTCCCATGGTATTTGGTATTTGTAGTTGCCGTAATCGTGTAGGTAGTATGTTGGCTTATTAGACAAGAACCCGTGGTTTAAATGCCAGCTCAGACATCACAAAGAAAAATGAAAATTGAAAAAAAATATTTCTTTAGGCGAGAGAAAATAAAGTTGCCATGAAAAGTTTCTCAAATCTGTTGTTCGGAGTCAAAGTTAAACTCCCGATCACGTCACTCATGCATAAAATTAACACACACAAGATGAGTGGTGTGAGAAGCTAGGTTGTAATCCTGACTAAATGATTGTAATGTCGTTCTAAGAGATTCAATTGCTGTGATTTTGCGTGGGAGTATTACAGTTCAATACACGATCTGAAGAAGACCTACAGAATATGCAACACCTCTCAGCCATTGTCTAAATTCGAGAGAAATTTGTGTATAATGCTTGGAAAGCCATAAATACTGCCAAAGAAAATATTGCATTTCAAATAAATTCAAAAATTATTTTAAATTGAAAATTCATTCATTCAAGTATTTATCTTGACCCCCACTATAGTCAGTAACTAAAAAAATAGCATCAGAAGCCTACCATATTTCCATATTCGATTGGAGATTTAAATTCACACGATGTCCTTACACAGTTTAGCCTTTTGTCGTAGTAGCGTTTGCATTGTAATTGCCACATGGCTGCGTTAAATTATCAGTCACAGGGAAATCTCTTTTAACGACTAAATTCGAATTAAGGAACGAAGAAAGGCATGTGGCGTCCATTTCAAATGACAATATCTACAGTATGTCGTCTACATTGTAAACGTATAATGGGAAGATAGACAATCCTTGTATAGGCAAAGGATTCATTTGAATGATTTAAAATGGACAAAAAAGGAAACAAATTGCAAAAATTCTTTTGTAAAGTCGCAACAAAAGGGAATTCTTTTTGCTGCTTTAAGCGCATTGTAATGCAATGAATTGCAAAAATAATAGAACAGAACACTTTAGTGATTCATTTTAAATTTAAAATTGTTACAAATTTAATACAACACACGCTGATTGGGTTCACTAATGGATTACTTAATCCTTATATGAACAAGGCTGAACTCCACTGTACAACTCATGCTTTATTGTCCAGAAATTAAAAATTTTACGAAGTATTATTCTCTTAAATACAACAATTCTATTTGGCTGATTTCAAAACGTTAAATATCGGATTCGAACGGAAGGGAATTATATGTAATTTCCATTAGTTTCACCCTGGAGGATAACCGCAGTGTTATTCACACCGAAATTACTACAATCTATAGGCTACGAAGGACTCTAGCAGGTAGTGTGTTGTCCTATTAGATGTGAAACCACGGTTCAAACCCCAGATAAGACATCTCGAATATGAAATATAAAAAATGCGACTGCGTCTTCCTCTCAGCAGATTTATGGTGTTGACAGGTAGCTTTTTTAGCTGACTCGGGCATAGCTATTAAAAATTTCTAAGCACGGAAAAAAACCGCTTCGACCCCAATGAAAAAAAATTGCTCTAAGGCCTTATTAGAACCTCATACAGGTTTGACCAGATCTAAATTACAATCGGTTCAGTCTGGTTACTAATCTAGTTTAAACTGCGATCAGGAACAAGGGTTAGTTCTATAAACTTATCCAGGCTCACTTAGTTCTGGCTAAGATTCATGCCAGTATAGTTTGAACAACTTTTTCACACACTATTAGCTGATCACTGTGCATATTGTTGTAAGCTCCAGCGTACTCTGAACTTTTATTGAAGCAAGCGGTCGAGCTGGTGACAGTAAAGCTCAATTAAAAATGCTCAGTTAAATTCTGGCCTAATCGGAACTACAGACATGCTGCAATATTGGAAAGCTGTAGACACATTAGGGTTCGTTATAATTTTGTCAGTAGGAGACTTTTGGTCTCATGATTCCGAGATTTCCGGTGTGGTCTTTGTGGTATTTAGAGATGGCCCCAAAACGCTAGAGAGAGTAGGCTATGTATTGAAAGTTCTATAATACTCTCAAGGCGAGGGACATGGCCATATGGAACCCATTTTGTTGTTGAAATTTTCTTTATTTACTAGAACAGCCGGACTAAACTCAACTCTATAACGAAGAGATATATAGGCATTCGCTCCCGTCGGATCATTCAAAAGTAACTCCTATGTGGACTCCAGAATATATAGACATCGCCAGAAATAGCACAGCTGATGAACTGGCTAGGGCTGGCACAGAGCTTGTAATCCCCCACATGTTACAGGGCATATATCTTTCGATTGCAGTAGTTTAACTAAGTATTCTCCGAAAGTTTTACTATCAGTCTAAGCAGCAGGAGTATGCGTGCAAAATTATTAAATTCTGCTGAAATGACACTGATAACGAGAGAACTGATTGCCTTCATTACTTCAATCGCAATGCCATTCATACCACAAGTTCGATTTTCACGGGCCACTGTTCTATTGCAAGGCATGCCGATCAACCATTCCTTCTGAAGGAGCTGTGGATTGTGTCTTGCCATTAAGAGGCGGACGTTCTTAAGTTTTCATTTTCTGCCATCATTACATTGAACTCGCCAAATTAAGAATTAGGGCAATACATAT
Source organism: Sarcophaga carnaria (assembly GCA_958299815.1). Lineage (NCBI taxonomy): Eukaryota > Metazoa > Arthropoda > Insecta > Diptera > Sarcophagidae > Sarcophaga > Sarcophaga carnaria. The sequence goes on from OY283153.1 coordinate 23,805,716, forward strand.
GTACATACATACATACATACATACATACATACATACACATGGGGCTTAGCTTCGGGCTACCATGGGGGTCAGTAGGTGGCGGATAACTGAACGGCCTATCCCAGGTAGGTTAGCTGCGAATAACCAATAAGCAGTCCCCGACCAAGAGCGGCAGATACGGAGGCGTACTACAAAAAGGTACAAGTGACCGAAGACGTTATATGCGACATGGCGAATCGATGCCGCCATTAACTAGGCATCATCCAACAGGGGGTTCCCTCAAGAGATGGGAAAATAGGAGAGTAACGACTCCGTGGTTCCCTCAGTTCCACCGAAGCGGCGAACTACGACGCCCTTGATTGGGGCATTAGAACCGAGCCCGGTAAGGTTCTAATTATGGTATACCGGAAATTGGATTTGAATTGGTGATATAGGCTGACGATGGCAGTATTCCGGCACTTTAGTAGGCGGTGTGATAGCTGGCTGAAATGGCTGTCGGGCTAATGCTGTCATTGCCCCCGCCCCGTTAAAATGATGGCAAGTCTGTCGGTACGTTCCTGATTTATCACCGTTAAGTTGGTGTTGTAGGACCAGATGCGAATCCCTGGTTTACGTCGACCTGGCTCTGAACACGTATTCCCATGAGGTTATGTGTCAACCCTCGCGTGGCCTCCCTGCTTATGCATAGATAACCACGGGGTCTTTTGTGACGACTACAACGATGGATTAGGACAGCGGCCGAGAGTTGGGGCCCAAATAAAATGATGAATAAGAATAAAACTACGAATAAATCTACGAGTTCATGTGAGATGAACGCTTTGGAGCTGAATGCTTTTGGGCAGAGCTCGAAAATACAGAGGTCTCCGGTGCGAAATCGGGAAATAAGCCCGTTCGGACAGAGCACGCGAACTCCGAGATCCCCAGTTAACGGGAAGGATTCGGAATTAGTGGTCCTGAGATCGGAACCGTCGCGAAGCGACACGAAGTCAGCGGCCAGTGGTGTTTTTGGTCAACTCGGCGACCAAATCAGGAATCTGATTGAAATGTTAGAGGATGGGAAAAGGAGGTCAATCCATCAGCCGATGAGGGATGCGATTGACTCTATCAAAACCCTATACGACCTGTACGCAAGCGAGCTGCAGGGACAAACTACCAAGGCGACTGACCGCAGTAGTTCTGCTACACAAACATCGCCTTTGTTGAGGAACCAGGAGGCGAAGAGGAAACATGAGGAGACTTCTGAAATTCCTGCGCCAAAAAGGAGAACTCCGAATCCTGCACCAAGGGCTCCAACGAGGAAGACTACAGATGTGACCTTGAGCCGGCAGGAGGATACTAAGGTATTAAGTGAAGAACCAGGGTGGCAGAAAGTCACGAAAAGAAAAAGGAGGAACAAGAAACCACAGGAGAAGAAAACGAAGCCGGATGCGATCGTGATAGCGACAAAAGATAACACGTCGTATGCCGACATTCTGAGGCGAGTTAAAACGGACCCTAAGCTTTGTGAATTAGGAGAAAATGTGACCAAAATTCGGAGAACCGTCAAGGGTGGCTTACTACTCCAACTAAGCAGGAGCGGGGAGCACACGGAGAACTTTAGGGGAGCCATTGGAGAGCTCTTAGGAGATAGCGCGTCCGTCCGCACTCTAAAGGATATGAGGACAATCGAGATCAAGGACATCGACGAGATCACGGAAAAGGAGGATGTATATGAGGCTTTACGGAAGATTCCAGCCCTCGAGACTTTCGGTAAGCCCGACGTAGTTGCCCTTAGGAGGGCATATGGTGGGACGCAGACTGCCACAGTGACCCTTGACGCGGACGCTGCAGCTATTCTCCTGAAGGAAGGAAGAATTAGGATCGGCTTGGTCATATGCAGGATTCGCGAGAGAAACATACCGACGAAATGCTTCCGGTGCTTGCAGTTTGGGCACATGGCTCGTCAGTGTAGGAGTAAAGTTGACCGCTCTGGAACTTGCCGTAAGTGCGGACAGGAGGGGCATATTGCCAGAAATTGCGAAAGGGAACCTCTTTGCATGTTCTGCAAAGTGGACGACCCGAAATCCGCCAACCATATCGCGGGGAGCGGAAAGTGTCCGCAATTTCTTAGCGCTCTTAAATCACGTTCTAGGAGATGAGGTTAATACAGATTAATCTGAACCATTGCGAAGCAGCCCAGGACCTATTGGTCCAGAGGGTAAAGGAGGAGAATATCGATGTCGCAATCATAAGCGAACCTTATAGGGTACCGATGAATAGTACTTGGATCACGGACGGATCTAGTACTGCGGCTATATGGATTTGTGGTTCATTACCCTTCCAGCAAACCTATGCGCGGGACATTGGTTTCGTTATGGCCAGGATAAAGGGAGTTTTCGTCTACAGCTGTTACGCTCCCCCGAGGTGGTCAATGGTTGACTTCCAACATATGCTGGAGAGGCTGGCGTCACACGTGCGCTTGAACACCCCCGTTATTATAGGAGGAGATTTCAACGCTTGGGCGACCGAATGGGGTAGTAGATATACTAACGCCAGGGGTCGGTGCCTCTTGGAAACGTTCGCTTCCCTTCCTGTGGCGCTGATGAATGACGGAAGAGAAAGCACATTTAGGAGAGCTGGATCGAGCTCAATAATAGATTTGTCGTTTGTGAGCGATGGCCTTGTTTCGCGGACCGCGTGGAGGCTAACTGAGGACTTCACGAATAGTGACCATCAGGCAATCGTGATGACGGTTACTGGGCGCAACACGAGAGGAAACGGATTGCCGAAGTTTACGGGACCGAAATGGAAGGACTCCCGCTTTGACGAGGAGACGTATAGATTGATGTTGTCGTCTTTTCATACGACTGGCAGCACGGTCGAAGAATTAGTGAGTGGCGTATACCAAATGCTCAACACTGCATGTGATGCTGCTATGCCTAGGAGAACTGTGTGTAGGGGACGTTCCCCCTGCTACTGGTGGAATGACGAAATTCGAAGACTGCGGTCGGCATGCTTTGGGGCGAGAAGACGGGCCCAGCGTACGAGAGGAAGACCGACATGGGAAGCCGAACGGGCTGCCTATGAGGATCTAAGGCATCAACTTAGAAGAGCCATTAAAAGGAGCAAGAAACTATCCTTTCAGCGGATATGCCAGGAAGCTGACATCAATCCTTTTGGGACGGCGTACAGAGTCGTCTGCAAGAGAATCGGTGCTCGAGAACAGCCTAAACTAGGTTGTCCAGTTTTGCTACGGGAGATCATTGGTACATTATTCCCACGGGGCCAGCCCTACACTTTTATAAGTAGGGAGCCGGAGGCCATTCATACCATACCCGAGGTAACAGGAGAGGAGGTACTCGCAGCATGCACTGGAATAGGAGATAGGAAGACACCGGGGCCAGACGGAATCCCAAATAGGGCACTTAAGGTGGCTATCCGGCTCAGACCGGATATGTTCGCCAAGGTGTTCCACAAGTGCTTCGTCGAGGGTGTTTTTCCACGTAGATGGAAGAAGCAGAAATTGGTTCTCATTCCAAAACCTGGCAAACCACCAGGGGAACCATCGTCGTATCGGCCCATCTGTCTACTTGACATGATGGGAAAAATACTGGAGAGGATTATATACAATCGACTACTGACGTGTGCCGAGGCAGGAGGAGCTCTCTCGGACCTGCAATACGGATTTAGGAAAGGACGATCCACTATTGACGCGATAAGAAGAGTGGTCGACATTGCAAGAGATGCAATAGAGGGCGAAAGGTGGAGATTTGGCACCAAGGAATACTGCGCGGTTGTCACACTTGACGTTAGAAACGCGTTCAACTCAGCGAACTGGGGGCGGATTATGAGAGCCCTCTTTAACATGGCTACGCCGCCATACTTAATGGAGATACTGAACAATTACTTTCAGGACAGGAAGGTAATATACCTAACGGATGAAGGAGAGCAGGAATACGTAGTGACGGCGGGTGTCCCGCAGGGCTCTGTACTTGGGCCACTACTATGGAACATTATTTACGATGGAGTACTTCGATTGCGATTGCCGAACGGGACTACAATTGTGGGCTTTGCAGATGACATAGCCATAGTCTCGGTAGCTAAGACGGTAAGGGAAATAGAGGAGAAAACGAACACAGCGATTCGAAAGGTTGGAGCATGGCTGGATGAAGCAGGTTTGAAACTTGCTGCGCATAAAACAGAGGCCGTCTTGATAAGCGGCCGGAAGATAGTGGAGAAGATGGAAGTGACCGTTGGAGGCACAAGGATCGAATCGAAGAGGGCGGTAAAATACCTGGGAGTGATTATCGACGACAGGTTGAACTTTAAGGAGCACGTGAAATACATCGGCGAAAAAGCATCTGTAACACAAGGAGCACTGGCGAGGATGATGCCAAATATTGGAGGACCAGGTCCATTCAAAAGGAGGATAATTTCGGCGGTAATAACGTCGATAATGCTGTATGCTTGCCCAATATGGTCGGAGGCACTCTCCGTGGGGACGACAAGGAGGATACTGTCCTCGGTGTATCGTCTAAGCGTGATTAGACGGATAAGTGGCTTCAGGACAGTGTCTGATGAAGCGGTATTGGTGTTGGCAAAGACAATACCAATAGATATATTGGCGGATGAGATGAGGAGGATATACCTTCGCCGTCTCGAGCACCCGGGACGAATAGCAGCTATAAAAGCGGAGGAACGAAGGACTTCCATGCACAAGTGGCAGTCACGATGGGAAAGCAGTTTAAAGGGAAGATGGACATTTCGCCTTATCCCTGATGTAACCCTTTGGATGAATAACAAACATTGCGAGCTGAACTACTACGTGACTCAGTTCCTAACTGGTCATGGGTGCTTCAGGAAGTACCTGCACAGATTTGGTCATGACACTTCCCCTATATGCCCAAACTGTGTAGATGAGGAGGAAGGTGCGGAGCATATACTAATATGCTGTCCTAGATTTAGATGGCCCGGGGAAACGAGTTTAGGACCAAACCGGCTAATGGAAGAGCTGTTGAATCGTAGGATTCTATGGAGTCAATATAGCCAGAGAATGGCTGAAGTTTTGATAGTACTCCGAAGACTGGAGGAACGGAGGCGAAATTTGAATTAACGTGATAAAGCTTTCAAGCTAACCAGCTCTCCGCGAAGTAATACCTTACGGCAGTCCCGCGGAGGGAGAGTGGTTGAAGTGTGTAGGGGGTGGGTTTAGTACGTAGGCACCAGTGATGGTGAATCGTGCACTCTTTTGTTGGAACAAAAGTGTCTTTCGAAGATTCCCACCTCCGGCTCAAGACAAAAAAAAAAAAAAAACATACATACATACATACATGCATGCATACATACATACATACATACATACATACATACATACATACATACATACATACATACATACATACATACATACATACATACATACATACATACATACATGCATGCATACATACATACATACATACATACATACATACATACATACATACATACATACATACATACATACATACATACATACATACATACATGTATTTACAATCTTTCAGCCAGGATTACGACCTAGCTTCTCATAGCATTTATGTTGTGTGTATTAATTTTATGCATGAGTGGCAGGACCTACAGTTTAAAGTCGACTCTGAGCGACAGATTTCTTTGAGAAACTTTTTCATGGCAATTTTTATTTACTCTCAGCGTTCTTGCCAGAAATCTGTTGAGAGGAAGTCCCCAAAGAAATATTTTTTTTTTCATATTTTCGGTTTGATGTTTGTAGCCAACACTCTATCTACTAGGTAATGTTTGATCGCAAATATGGGTGTTGATTTGTAGTATTCCAAGAGGTTGGTCTAACCCAAAAATATTCCTCTCTTAACTAAACCTAACCTAAGGATACGTGGCATATTTACACACCGTGTGGACTTCAGGTGATTGTAAACATTTGCACCACAGTCATTTATCACTAAAAACATTTTTAAATACAATTCAATTCCATCATACATACATACATAATTGGTCATTACAACCCTTCAGTCAGGATTACGACCTAGTTTCTCACATCACTTATGTTGTGCGTGTTAATTTTATACATGAGTGGCGGGACCTACAGTTTAAAGTCGACTCCGAACGACAGATTTTTGAGAAACTTTTCATGGCAATTTTATTTACCCTCTGAGTTTTTGCCAGAAATCCGCTGAGAGGAAGTCACCGAAGAAATACTTTTTGTATTTTATTTTGATGTCTGGCCTGGGGCTCGAACCCTGGCTTTTCGTCTAATAAACCAACACACTACCTACTAGACCACGGCGACTTCATTCAAGTCCATCAAATATTGTTAAACAATCAGTTTGAAATTGAAAAATTAAATTTAAAAAAAAATTAAATTTAAACTTTATGTTCCAAATAAATTTTATTTCTTTATGCCTTATTTTACTGATTATCCTACCAATCATAATTTATAATTTCATTATAATACAACAAAAACAAACAAAAAAACAAACAAATATTTTCTCTTGTTTAAGTTTAAAAACTTTTTGTCTTTCTAGATACTGCCGTCCGTCTCTAATGTTTTCTAATGCGTTTTTAGATTCCTTTTTAAAAACTTTTTGTAGCCAAATAATGAAAACATTGAAAACAATTTAAAGAAGAGTTTTCTTAAGTTTCATTCTATAAATTTTATAGACTTAATCAACTCGTTAAGCAACACACAAGCAGACGAAGAGAAAATTTTCAAAGTTTATTACAAAACAATGGAAAACTTTTTTCTACAGAAGAAGAAATTTACAACAAATATTACACAAAACAGTTTTGGAAAATTTTCTCAAACAAAAAGAAAGAAAAAAAGAAGTAAGAATTGGAATTAAAATAAAAAAAAAATGTTGGTTTATGAAACAAAGGTAAGAGAAATGCAATTATAAACTCACAAGTCCCAACAGTTTTATTGAACCTTGAGAATGAAAAAAATATGGCAAGATTTTGATTGCAAAATGGGCAATAAAGAAATGAAAAAATGAAGAAATTTTTACTTGTTGTTTACAATTCATTCGGGACTATAAAATATCCTGGACTAATCTTGCTCAATTGCCAGACTTACTTGGCCCATAATGGAGACCCAAACTTGATAGCAGGATTATCTCGATCACAGTGGTTATGCTTACAGGTCATTGCATTATGGAAAGACATGAGGAAAGATTGCAGCTCCCATTCAACGACTACTGCCAAGATTGTCTGTCTTGTGGGATTGGGAATGGCCATTGGATTTGAATCTCCCTTTAAATTATTTATGAATCTCTCTTTGCTCATTATGGAAAGACTGAGCAGAAAGACTGCAGCCCCTATCCATTTTCTTTGCCTATACCAATCTCCCGCCAGGCGCAGATATAGTTTTTTTGGCTCTCCATTCCTTGTCAGTTTAACGGCATTATCATCCATTGATATCAAGGATATAGTTTAGTTCATAAAACTTTCAGGCTGGTTTCCAGCTTAGGGGGGGCCGTGCTTTCAGTGTGCAGTCCCTGCGTTGATCAATTTCTTCCATGAGTTCAGTAGAATTTGGTCAGAACGGGGACTGCGCTGTCACAAAGGCTCAAGTGAGCTACCTACCTACCTACCTACTTGTCGTTTACTAAACTACATCACAAGGTGTGGAAGAAGTTATACAAACATAAACTTCATTTATTACCAAATTTTCTCCAAGAAAATTCCATTCAGTTTTAAGGCAAAGTGGCATCTCAAATCGAATTTGCATTCAATACTCACGATACTGTTGTGGTACCCACTTGAGAGAGAATCAGTTGACGATCAAGCAATTTGAGGATCAATCTGGTGGGTTACTCAAAAATCTATTGATACCATATAAAGACGCTACTGCAAGTGAAAATTCGACCTCGGTAGTGAATTACGTAGAGCGCATTCTGAGACGGAAGAAGAGAGATCTTGAGGCTGCAGAACAGGTAGCCATGTCGGCATAGGTGATACTGTCACACGTACCAACCGTAACCGAGACGATGATTTAGACGAAAGGAATAGTGGAGACGCTTAGATGTCTCCTCAACTTTCGATTCGCAATCCGGACGCGGATATGAACATGAAGAGGCCAAAGAGCCAAAAGGACTCCACTCCGAAGTAATACCACCGTAGTTCCGGAGTGGGCACAAACATGTCAACAGGAGACGAGGGGGGATTTAGTGGGTGAGGGCCCGACACACGGAGGATGTGACGACTTCATCTATGGTGCGGTTAGGTACATTTGCCCCTCCTCGGCGGAAAAAAATATAAAGATTTCAGAATTCCAACTGGGCACATCTGGTCTAAAGACCCAAAGGTTTTCAAAGACCTTGAGGTTTATATCGCTGGCTTTAGAATGCATGACTCATATAATATATTCATATAGGCCTTGAAGTCGCCATAGTCTTGGAACAATTCGCCATTTTGTGAAGAAAAATACACAATATTTATGGCCGAACTAGGGCATCGAAAGAGACTTTCCGGCAGTCTAGATGTACAGGAGGATCCAAAAGCTTGTATCTTTAATTGATAATCCACATGAGTGTCATTAAATTCGCCGTAGCCTAGCATGTAGTGTGATGGCTTATTAGACGTAAGGCCACGCTTCAAACTCCAGATCGGAACACATAAAAAATATTTCTTCAGCGACTTCCTCTCACGGATATCTGTACAAATATGCTTTCGAAGGGTTTACAATGGTTCCATATATGGTAGAGCTTACTACAATGCAGACATCGATAATAAAATGCGACAGTTGAGAGAGGAGTACAGAAGTGTAACAGGCCTTGACTATTCTCGTGATGTGTGGCAACAACAGCTTAACCACTGCAAACATACCGCCATAGATAGCCAAATTAGTGAAGGTAATATCTTTAAAATAAATGATCCCAAAACATAATTAATGCAATTACACACCACGAATGCTCAACCACCCCCCCTTTCATTACAGCAAAACTTCGGAAATGTTATTGTGAAAAGGACGGTGTCTCATAAGGACATTCAAAACAATTAAAACCTGATATTGAAGTCAAATATTGAAGTTGCTGTAGTCTAGTCGGTACAGTGTTGTCTTATTAGATGTTGGGCCATGGTGGACGGTTATTTCTTCGGGGACTTCCTCTCAGCAGATTTCTGGCAAAAGGTCTCAGAGTAAATAAAATTGCCATGAATAAGTTTCTTTAAAAATCTGTCGTTCGGAGTCCACTTCATGTGTGCATTGGTTGACTGAGCACTGCAGTGTTTTCCAGGCTGATATCATGAATATTTTGTAAATCTCATCATTAAGTCCCTAACGAATGTAATGTCAACGTTTGTTCTTGTCCATGAATTTTGAGAATTTCTTAGGGACATTTCATATCATTTTGCATCGTCTAGGGCTTCGACCTCAGCTACATCTTTTCTTATAATTTCCATTCAAATACAGGTACAGGTACAGGTACAGTACTGTTTTGTACTGCCTTTCTAGCAACATTGAAAATCCTCTCTTACTTTAATGTTTAGCATTTCTGCCTTCCTTATTACTTTTGCTCTTTTTTATTTTCCCACTTTACATGACCAATTTTATGCTTCTTTACAGCGGGTCGTTTATTTTTTATTTTCTTTTCGGGCGTTTTTTCTTTTGCTTTTTTTTTTGCTTTATTACCTGCGTAATTATAATTTATGAGAGTCATGACTTTTTAGTTCTGCTTGTTCTTCTATTTTCACTTGACTTGCATCATTATTAACTGCCTTGGAAGGGAAAACCCTGTAAATATATGGCCTGATAAAGTTTTTATGGTTTTCCTTCATTTGCCAATTCAACTTAATTTAACTGCATTTCTTATACTTCTCCTTGTAAGCTTTATTACATTTTGGCTAAAACTAAGGAAGGACTGTCTTTGAAAGTCATTAACAAATATTTGAATTAATTTCACTCGGCCTTATGGCTTAAAGGCTTGGTTATGACCAACTGGTGTGTGATAAAATCTTAATTTAAACAAAGTGAGTGAGTGAGATTATGTAGCATCAGTAAATGAAGGCGTGGGAGGAATAAGATGTGGTGCAGATAATTGTAAGATACTCGTACTCTAGTAATGTTTATAGTTTTGCCTCTGGTCCTACATACAGTGAATGCCAGGTGAAAATTGTACATTAAAGATGAAGGAAATCACGATTCAGCTGTCATAGTTCTATGAAAACAAAGTAAAAAGTTCACGCAAAAAGAAACTACGAAGGCGGTCACAAAATTTGTTCGCCTGACATTTAGGCGGCTGCCGTAATTATTGTACATTATGGGCCATTATAACGCCTTAGCTTGGGTAAAGATGTCTCAAAAAACACCCATATTATGTACGCGAATTTTATTTGTTATTGACAGGGGACCCTACAGATTAACTTTGAACTTTCCGGGCTTTTGCCAGAAAACTTCAGAAAGAGGTTTGTCGAAAGAAATTTCTTCTTTTAAGGTTCCAAACTGCTGGATAGAGTAGGTTGTGACATATATCTTAAGGATCACAGCCGTATCCAAGCCGGGCCCCATGATTATTGAGTGTTGGAAAAATTTCTAACTGACTTGAACAGCCAGGTTTCTAAGTTAGGTGGACGTACAGGTGCTGGGGTTTTCTGTAGGAAACTCGGCCTTGAACTCCACTTCAGGTTGAATGATGACTGCAGCGTTTTTCAGGCGGAGATTTTCGCAATCTTGAAGGCTATTGGGGCCATAGCTGGTGGCCCAGCTTCGGATTCCGAATCTTACATGATCCATTGCGTCGGTCTGGTGCAAATCACGGCTTGTTCGCGAGTGCAAGGAGTCGTTGAGGACTTTTGGACCGGACTGTATCCGTCTATGCTGGGTTCCGGACATAGCGGAATACTGGGCAATGAGACGGCGGATGCCCTCGCTAGGCTAGGTTCGCTTTCAGGGGGCGATTTGATAGTTGGTCCTGACCCCCCAGTCTGCCACCTCTATGGCCTCATCAATGGATGGGTCATGGAGAAAGAGAAGAGGCGTTGGGGGAACGGATCGGGTTGTTTTGTTTCTAGGTGTCTATGGCCTGCTGTAGACAGAAAGAGAACAGGTTGGTTGTTGGGCTTGGATAAGGCCAGCTTAAGGTTGTTTGTCGGTTTTATCACGGGGCACTGCGAGATTAAGTCACTGATGGGGATCTGGAACAGATCCCAGCCGGACTATTGCAGGGCGTGTTGCGATGAGGAGGAGTTGGAGACCATCGAACACCTCCTCTGCAACTGCCCAGCCCTTGGTAGATTGAGATTGAGGACCCTTGGCAGGGCCTTCTTTGGGAGCTTGAATTCGGCGTGTCGAGAGCCGACATCAAGGCTCTCCACAGATTCATTAGTGGCTTAGGCTGGTTGAGAGGTGCTAGGACTTAATCGGTGTAGTCGCGCTCTCCCATCCTTTTGTTGTGTCTGGTCTGTGTGATTCCTCCGCTTCCCACTCCCCCCTTTCCCATATACCCTCCTTTCATCGTATCCTCTATACTATCCTTCCCTCCTTTAGGACGTTGTACAATGGGTCAATGTGACCTCCGGGTACTGTACTTGTCTTGATTGACAGGTACACGCCCTCTAACTTAACCTAACCTAACCTGAACAGCCAGGTTGCGACCCCGACCCACGCACTTCTCAGCTTCCATGAATGACGGGAATTTTATGTGAAATTGATTTTGTGAGTATCTTCAAATCTCTGGTATGTTACAGATCATAGCTGATCCCCTTGTTTCAAATTCGTTAAACTGGACATCGGCCGATTGTTTTACAGAAACAGGCTTGACTGCATGAGTTGAAAGGCAATATTGCTAAGCTTAGCTCTAGACTGATATGGCTAAGAGGATTGCGTCCTTTTAAATTGTATGACCATCCATGGCATTATTACGTACATAATTGGTCATTACAACCCTGCAGCAAGGATTACGACTCAGTTTCTCACATTTTATACATGAGAGGCGGGACCTACAGTTTAAAGTGACAGATTTTTTGAGACACTTTTCATGGCAACCCTTATTTACTCTCAGAGAGCTTTTTCCAGAAATCTGCTGAGAGGAAGTCGCCGAAGAAATATTTTTCTTCATATTTCGTTTTGTTGTTGTTGGATTTTGAACTGTGGCCATCCATCACACAATTGCGGTTCCCACAAATCACTGCGTTACTGTAAGCCTTGCCGATAGACGAGGCAATCCCACGAATGCCTTCTATACAAACTACGCTACCAATGAGGATGAAATTGTAATGTTAACAACAAAAAACTTGATTACACACCATATTATTATGCTCTACACAGTACAACTACTCTGGAGCATGTCCTTCTTCTGTTGGTTAATTTATATTTTACAGCAGCAGCAGCAGCCGCAGCATTTTTGTGTTTCTCCTGGTTTTCTCTTCTTTTTTTCTATTTTCGTTTTCTGACAAAACTTGTTTTTTTATTTTTGAAATTATGAAAATGAAATTATGGAACAACAACAATTTTAGAACCACAACAACAGGATTTAAATGAGAGTCCAAAAATAGATTATTTTGAGCAAAAAAGAAAGAAAGAAAACACAGAAAGCAAATAAAGAAGCCCAGCGGGATTTAATATTTAAACTGTGCTGGTAACATCTAAAGCGTGTTTTAATTAATGTAATTAGAAAACTGGTTATAATCCAGAGTATTTAAAATTTTGTTTGAAGGGAATTTCTCACGAATTAAAAGTAAAAAAAATATAAATTCTGCTCAAAAATCTTTCTTTGCGCACACAGTTAAAGGTAAAAAATTTATGAAACAGAGCACCGCTGGGAAAATTAATATTTTTGACCACTTAATGGAGGTTTGTTGATATTGTACTGTTCACATTAGGGGTTAAACAGACGACCTGATAGTAGATCACGCTCAAATACAGATCCAATTGCAATCCAATTTCATCATGAAATATTTTTTGTATTTAAGTTGGATACCTTTTATAACTTTTTTATATAACATGTAGGAGATGGAAACCCTGCAGTCTGCAAACATACATACGTAATTGGTCATTATAATCCTACAGTTAGGATTATGACGTAGTTTCTCACACCACCTATGTTGTGTGGGTTAATTTTATACATGAATGGTGGGACCTAAAGTTTAAAGACGACTCTGTGCAGCAGATTTCTTTGAGAAACTTTTTCATGTGACAATTTTATTTGCTTTTAGAGTTTTTGCTAAAAATCTGTTGAGGGGAAGTCGCCCAAGAAATATTCAAAATACGTTTTGTTGGAGATGTCTAATCAAGGCCTCATGTCTAATAAGCCAACATACTATCAACTAGGCTACGGCGACTTCTATATCCCACAGCATACGCGTCCATCATTTTAAAGCCATTCGTATATACAAGAGCTACATCGGCAAAATCCACAACATCAGACCAGCAGTCCTTAATTAGAATGTTAAAATCAACTCGCCTCTCGATAAAATTATATGGAATCATAGAATTGAGCCGAAAGTGCCTATAGCCTCCCAGTATTGTAGCATATACATAGTATCGGCTAGGCCTGGATTTTACTGCATTGAGCCTTACTACCACCAGCCTCGCCTTCTGCTTCAATAGCAGTTCAGAGGGGACCCTATTGGGTGCAGCAAATAATGGCATTACACTGGTACACTGGTGATCAGAACAGCTCATTGCCTTCACCATGTCCGTCAGTATGCCATGACACTGACGGTGTTCAAATATGCACCGGCCGCCAAACGTGAACAACATAAATCACCATGGCTGGATAAATCCAGTATATGACGAGAGGGCTACTATTAGTAGAGGTACCCTAACAATGCGACCTTACTCTTTCAACTTTATAGGGTATGTATCCCTATAGTCTCCATCAAACCTATTGCCCTAACAACTTTCAGGAAGCAGCACGGTATTAACAATTACAATTCCTTGCCGAGCCCTTGATATGCGTCCAGATATTTCCTCCTGGAATGCATTAATGCCCCACAAGCTCCAAGAATGTGTTTTGTTTCATTCTCATCGTCAGAGAATTAACATGATGGGCTCGAGACAACCCCTTCTTGGAATAAGTGTACCTGGAGTCTACATCGCCCTATGAAAAGACCGGTTAGCACTTTTTATAGTAGTTTTCCAACAAAAGATTCGATTGCCTCAAACCCACTTGGTTTGAAAAAATATTTTTTGACTTTTTTTATCTTCCCTTACGGTTAGCATACCTTATAGAAAAATAAAGCCTTAGAAGAAGTAAAACAATGGGATCAGAACGGCTGAGTTCCTTCACCATGTCTAGCAATCTGCAGTGACACTGATAGTTGGACACCGTCCAACCAAACGTGAGCAACGTAAGACAAGGTTGTCTGTACCTACCACAGCCTGATAGAGCCAGCATGTGACGGCTAGATTAAGTGTCCAAAAGGGATAAAGCGCTACGGTTGGTTTTTTTCTCCTTTTAGTATCACCCAACTAGGAGAGTTTACGGTCCAATACAATCCACAAATATTGGATCCAAATTTAATCCATTCCTTCACGTGGTGGTCAGCTTGTCGCGGTGCGTAGGCTTAGCTACAATGATCCGATTTTAACAATCTGACGTTTGTGCTTAGCCCAGGAACCTAATCGTTTCAGATGGGTTCAACCGTGTTAGACGGGCAGTTCAAATTCCTGTCCCAAGGCCAAAAAATCTAGTCATACCCGGTGGATTTAACCGTGTCAGACGGGCAGTCTGAAAAATTATCGCAGAAATATTTCATCTAAACCGATATGAAAGAAAGGATTACAGCCTGAAATTAATACAGAACTGTTACAGATCTATCAAATCGCAACAACGACAATTTTGACTACCCCGCAAAAAAATTCAAGTAAAAAGAATTACCCTCGTAAGCGTTTAATTTCAACAACGACAATTACATGACAACAAGGATTGTGAAAAATTGGCGCACCCTTACTCCCAAAACCCTTTTCCCACTTTTTGCACACAAAATTTATAAAAAAAAAATTTAAATTTTTTTTAAATAATTCGCCTCCAAATTTCTGGTTTTTTACCATGGCAATCATTAATTCCACGCACACAACAATTATTCAATTTGAAACAGAAACAGAAGAAAAAAAAACGACGAAAATAAATTCAAAAACGATTTCACTGAGTATCATTAAAATGATTTATAAACGATATCATTAAACGTTAAAGACTCGACTGCTTAATAACTCCACCCAAATATAGCTTATATTGCAACCCTTATCACGTATGACAGAAAGAACGGAAACGTTATTGATTTGTAACATCCGTTTCCCATTATCAATTTAAATCAAATTGTATGGCGTATTATACATACAACCACATGCATTAAGGACTAACAGATTTAAATTGGATACAGTTTTTCTCGCTCTATCTCTCTCTCTCTCGCGCTCCCTTTTTGTTTCAGGCTAATATTGTCGTGAATAATAATTACTTTGAACAACACAGCTCTACACACAATACAACACAACATTTTATGTTGACATTACAGGCATTGACTTAGTTTATGATGATTTGTGAAGGAACTGCAGGGCTGGGATGACATCGCATGTAATATAGGGGCAGTGATGTCAATATTTTAAAAAGTCTTCAAGAAATCGACTTAGTTTGTAGAGATTTTTTTTCAATATTGCTTTCTGTATAGATTGTAGCACTAGGCACATGTATTCCAAGTGAAATTTTGCAAATTTAAAGAACTTTTCATCTGCAGATCGCCTAGAGGTGACAAAAGATATTTGAAAGGACGTACTCTGTGAAAGAGAAGATGGGGAAAGACGTCGACACTTCTCAAGCCAAGTTGAGCTCAGACATTGTAAACTTTTTTGAGTTTATTAACCGTGAAATCGCTGTAGTCTAATAGGTAGTGTGTTGGCGTACTAGACGTGGGGCCTTGGTTCAAAAAAAACATTTCTTCGGCCACTTCCTCCCCACTAAGAACGTGCGGTAATAGATTCGGTTTACGAAGTCGCCATAGTCTAGTAGATAGTGTTGGCCTATTAGACGTGGGGCCTCGGTTCAAACCCCAGGTCAGACATCTCCTACTAAACGAAATACGAAAAAATATTTCCTCGCCAACTTCGTTTCAGCAGATATCGGGCAAAAACTCTAAGGTCGAATAAAATTGCCATGAAAAAGTTTCTCAAAAATCTATCGATATTAAACAGCAGGTCCCTCCACTTATGTATAAAACTAACGCACACAACATAAGTGGTGTGAGAAACTACGCCATAATCCTGACCGAAGGGTTGTAATGATCAATTAAGTATGTATGTACGCACTATCAGACCTGATTCTCTTCTTTTTCAGTAGAATTAAAATCTCATTTTCGCAGCGATACTGTAGAGAGTCTTTTAAATTCATCGTCAACTTTAATGTCTTTTATTTTAACAAGGATGGGAAGACATCATCTTCCATACACCATTTCTTTCTTTTTTTTAATTTTGAAAACGTTGACATTATTTATGTATATACGCTGATGTTATTGTTCCTTTTTCTTCTTCATCGTTTACTGCTTTTGGCCTAATTATACGTTAACAAGTTGTATTAAAAAATGAACAAAAATCAGGAGAGTTGGGAGAGGGAAAGGAAAATAAAGTCAGTGAATAAATATTATGCTGACGGGAAAATCTGTTTTATTTTCTTATTTTCACTCTCTCTCTCTCTCTCTCTGTTTCTGTCTCTTTATGTGCGTTTCTTTGGCTGCAGGGTAGCTTTTCCGCATTTATTTTTGGAAAAACATATTAAAATTGAATTAAATTTAATAGAAAAAGAATATTTAAACCACATAAAAGTCAAGGGAATGCCTTTTATTTAGCAGCGGCAGCAGCAGCATTAAAAAACCTTAAGCTGATGCATGCGAGGGTAGTTCCACAAGGAGAAATGTGGATCGTAGTTAAGTAACATTAGTATTCGTTTTAAAAACATAATGCTGCCACAAAACATTAATACAATTTTATTTTTTTGGTTTTTTGGGTGTCCTGGTAGTCTAGTGGGTAGTGTGCTAGACTATTAGCGTGAGAGTCGTGGGTTCGATTCCCACCAGAGACTCTGGTCAAAGTTACTCAGTTCGTATATAATTAGAATATAATTTGTAATTGTATTGTAATAAATAAATAAATAAATACTATTTTTGTTTTGTTTATGTGTTATTAATCAAGTTTTGTATACATACCAAGTTCTAGAATCATAGGGTTGCCATCCATTACTGCAAGGAAACTATGTCTTTTGTGCAAATGTGTGGAATTGTTGTATTAGATGCAGTGATGAGAAACGTTTGTTCATTGCGTTTTACTTTTTCTTAACACCGGACCAATACTCTAATTATGTTCGCGGTTGATGTTATCTTTTCCGAGGGCATCACAAAGCTTCCTACAAGAAAGAGGTTATGTTGAATGTTAACTTTTTCTTAAATTTGTTGCGTTTTCTTTATTAATTTATTTAAAATTCTAGTCACTCTCGTATAATGGCCTTTTTAAAACGTCATTTATTGCTTTGTATAGTAAGTAAAGGGTCCGCCAACTAACTTTTTTTTTTTGAAAATGCTTTAAAGAAAAACTACTGAATATTTTCTCAAATTTCTTTTTTATTTGAAAGTACAATCCTTCCGGTTATTAATGGAAAATAATTTCATTCAAATGGCTGCCTCGGCTGACCATGCAGTAGCCTACACCAGAAGATGCCGATTTTGGCAAAAAAAAATCATCTTTTCAGATGAAATTTTGATCTTGGCGGGTATGTAAACAAGCAAAATTGTCGCATTTGGGGCACAGAAAACCCGCACGCATACATTGAAAGGCCGACGCACCCAAAACGAGTCACTGTTTGGTGCGGATTTTGGTCCAGAGGCATAATTGGTCCATTTTTCTTCGAAAATGAGCAAGGAGTGGCCGTTACAGTCAATGGTGATCGTTATCGGGCCATGTTGAACGAATTTGTGTTCACAAAAATTGAAGAGGAGGATATTGGCAACATTTGGTTCCAACAGGACGACGCTACGTGCCACACAGCCGAAGCTACACTCGATGTTTTGCGCCCTGTTTTTGAAGATCGCATTATCAGCCGCAGAGCTGATGTCGTTTGGCCACCTTGGAGCTACGATTCGACACCGTTGGACTATTATTTGTGGAGTGCCGTCAAAGATAAGTGTTACGCCGACAAGCCAGAGACAATTGACGCTTTAAAGGAGAATATTCGTGAAGCCATTGGTGGAATACAGCTGCACACAATCGATAATGTGCTTAGAAATTGGACCGATCGTGTAGGCTACTGCTTGGCCAGTCGAGGCAGCCATTTGAATCAAATTATTTTCCATTACTAACCGGAACGATTGTACTTTCAAACAAAAAAAAGAAATTTGAGAAAATATTCAGTAGTTTTTCTTTAAAGCATTATCAAAAAAAAAAGTTATTTGGCGGACCCTTTATATAAACATGAGTGTATATACATATATTTATTTATTGTACATGGGGAATTAATGTAATTTAAATTCATTAAATATAAACGAATGTGTATAATATTTTAAAAACTCAGCTAATTTATTATGAATAAATAATTAATTTCAATAATAACAGAGAATGGAAAATGAATAATAATAATATTCATGATGAAAAAAAGCATTTAAAAATATGGTCGAGATTATTAATAAACAATTAACGAAAAGCATCTTAAAACTTTCGATGTAATTTGTTGAATAATTTATTTATTTAAACAAAACAAAATAATTCCTATTTAAAATTACTCATAATAACATGAAGAGTTTGGTACAGGATTAAAAGGATTTTTCACGGATGTTTTAAATTCAATAGATAGCTGTCTCACAAAATATGGTTTACTTGTAATGCCGATAATACCTACTTCGACATTGAACTTTAACTCTCGGCCGACATTTTCCAATCATTCGGAAAGTTTCATGAAGCTGTAGATTCTATACAAATTAACTTTGGCTAGACAGGTTCTGTCAATACATTACAGGCGCCCAAGAATTCCTCGCCTCAGGTTCCCATATTTCGACAATGATAGAAAAGATGTTCTATGGTCTGCTCTGCTTTCTGGTCATTACAACTTCTGCAGAAATTGTTGTCAGGCATTATAAGCTTTGTGATTGTTTGGAGCCAGAGCCCATTATCCTAAGATGCACTCTGGTTGGTTCAAAGCAGATTTTGCGTGTCTCTTATGTAAAAATTTTTGCTTTAAAAATAAGTAAAGTTTGCGATCATTTGTTTGCAGAAGTCTGCTAACCTCAAGTAATAATTCGTTTTAATTAGCGATCGATTGCTAGTTAAGAATAGTAAACAATACTATTACGTTTATACTTTTTAAAAACGTTTGAAATATGAGCTCGTAGATTGCCAATAAAAATAAAAATAAATTTGTGTTTAGTTTTAATTATATTCTTTATTGTTCGCACAATATTGTGTGCCACTAATCGCAACTTGATGTAAACAACAACAATTGCTTTGTTTGTTATTCCTCTTTGCAATCTTTTTTTTGTAAACAATAACAACTCACTAGATAATTGCCCGACAGATCTTTGTAACGGAGATCTTCAAACCACGATTATTCTCTCCAAACATACAGCGTCTTCACACAAGACTCACTGAACTTTCACTCCCTCAACTGCCTGCTTTGCTTTACCTTTTATATGGCAAAGTAAACAGTATGATTAATGTTTTTGAAGGCTTAAGCTGGATTCACCCAACAACTTCAGTTTTTTGAGAATTTGTTCCAAAACGACTCACCCACTTCGAACAATTGTTCTGCAAAAACAAGGTTAACATATGAAATATGTTTGTAAACGATGCATGTTAGTTTTACAATTAGGCAGCACAGTATCAGATGATTGCAATTCGTTTGTTTTCTTGAACATAAAATTTTGTTCCGAAACGATAGGTGAATCCAGCTTTCCGTTCATGACTACGCCTTCATGAAATCTTTATAAATGTAAACATCTTTGTTTACATTTATTATTGTAGTGATGTTGGTGTATTTTTTTGTTCACTTGTTTAGCATTTCCTTTTACGATGGTGCTTATTGTTATATTAAGCAGTACAATAATTTGTAAACAGGTTTGTTTACTGCATTGTTTTGTTTTTGCAGCTTATGTTTATAATTTTAATGTTAAGCGATGTAAAAGCAACACCAACCAGTTTTTAGATTATTCATTTTCGTAACAATATACTGGCAAAAGCCATAGCAATGTGTATCTCTTGTTGTAAGTTTATTTAAACCATCTTGCACTGCAACGCTTAGAAAAAGATTTTACTGATGAAGGTGAGTAGTAAATGTAATTGGCTTTACTGACTTCGAATGCCATACCTCTTGCGTTAGTTGGACGCACAAATTTATTCAAATAGAAATGATTTATTAAAGTTTTGTTCATTTATTTTAATGGAATAACCAATTAATCATTTGTCTGGCCGCTGCAATAGCCACATTTCTGGAAATGCCAGAAACCCATTTCAAAAAATGTTTTTACCCAATTGCCTTAAAAAACAAACAAAAAAATTGTTTAAAATACCCGAAAATAAATTCAATTTTGAAGATATTTGGATAAATTAAGTATTGAATTGAAAACTCCTTATGGAATGGAATTTGGTTATAAATTTCTCTTTAGCCAGCAGGCAACGTGGTGCCAGTGAATAATAAAAAACTATTTCTGCTCATGTTGCCATTTAAAGAAACGTTTTAATTTGCAAAAGAGCAAAAAAAATTCTTGTTTTTCTTGTGGCTTTTGGCTATTAATAGAGGAGTTTTTATTTACGCTTCACCAAAGTAGGAGGGACGTCCAAGAGAGTAAACAATATTACCTGAGTCATTGTCTGACTCATGCAGCAGCCAGACGTATGGGTTTTAAGCACAATTCAATAATTTTTCTAATTCACTGGGTTGAGAAACTTTTTAAAGAGTAGCGAAAAATGTCAGCTGGAATCTTAAATTATAAAATGAGCAAAAGTTCGAACTTGGCTTGTGTCAAAAAAAAAATCATTTCAGTTATTATTTTATGAAAGATTTATGCTTTCATGGATAAATTGTCTGAACATAAAGACAAACAAAAACTTTAATAATGTTTTATTATTAAAACACTTTAAAGGGAAGGTATGCCAACACAAATATCAATATAAAACAATAGAAATCTTCTGGTTGTAATGCTTCAGGTAGCCAAAGAACATTCATATTAAGAAATGCCTACAAATTTAGGATACAAACTAGTCGGGTCTGAGAACCGATGGTCCGATGGCTCCAAGGTGAAGGACACTTTTCTCACATTAGGTTTTCGAATTAACACGAAAAGCAGTGATTCGAAGGCAATGATTTCTTCAGTTCCATAAGAAACATCACGTCTACGTTCGCTCTCGTTCATGAATAATGGAGGGTACCTCATATGGGTTTCAGGACATAAGAATATCTTCTGAAACTGCATTGATTAAGAATTGGCCAGAGCTGGTACAGAGCTATAATTTCTAATACGCTACAATGTATGGGTGTTCTGATTGCCTCAAATAAAATCGCTTTTTCTATTCGCTTTATATAAAAATGCAACATTCTTCCTAAAGTTACTGTGGTTTAAGCCTTGCGCTTGCCAACTTCTTCCTTAGTTTGATGGAATTCGGTCAGTAGAGGGACTGCGCTTACATGTGGCGTCACAACGGGCCGCTATGTATACTCAAGTAAGCTTTAGTAATCAGAGCTACCGCTTCAACCTAACCTAACCTAAAACTACTAGGAAGTATAAGGAAAACCATGAGATTGTTAAGTCTGGATAAGCGCAGAACTGTGCAGGACAATACAATTCCAATTTCACCGTAGTCTAGTAGTCAGTGTGTTGGTTTATTAGATGCGAGGCTGCCGTTTATCCTTACAAAATATTTCTTCGGCAACTTCCTCTCAGCAGATTTCTGGCAAGAACTCTGAGAGTAAATTAAATTGCCAAGGAAAAGTTGCTTAAAACTCTGTTGTTGGGAGTCGACTATAAACTCTAGGTACCGCCACTCATGTATAAAATTAACACACACAACATAAGTGGTATGAGAAGAGCTGTAAAGACCAATTATGTATGTATGTATGTATGTCTCGTCTAGGCCAAATGATATCTTTACATTGGCATACTGTCACCAGTTGTGGTATTTAGCACGAACGTAAAGTAAATTTTCAGTGCAATTTTATACCGTCTGTTTAACTTTTAGTTTGTTTTTGTTTATCTGTCTGTTCTGTTGTGTTCTGTTCTGTTCCATTATATTCTACATTTGCTTCCCTTGTTTATTGTATCGTTTTTACTTTTATTGTTGTTGTTCTTCTCTTGTGTAAATAATTTAACGCAGAATAAATGCGGCTGCTTAGAGTTTTTGTAAAGCCAATTATTTTTATTGCTTTTGCTTTAATAATACACAAACAACAGCAATAATAACAACAAAAACGAAAAAAATTATTAAAGTTCTTGGCTTCAATGACCTTGACTCTGACATTTTCTGGATCTCAGTTACAAATAAAAAAAAGTTCCTCGTGGCATTGTTTGCTTGCGTACAAAAATAATCATAAAATGATAAAAATCATCATCAGCAGCTGCAAATAAACAGAAAAATGCCAACGAAAACAACAAAAACAAAAAGTAAATATTAAAAAGACTGTTGTTGTTGGCATTATTTGTCCCCTGAAAGCATAGATAGATAAATAATTATTTGTTGTTCTCCTACTCTCTGTCTCTCTCCCGCACACACACTCTGCTTATTTACAATGAATTGTCGTCTCTGTGGAGTACACGTAGACGTATGAGTAACATTTTAACGTGTACTTATTTATTCACATTAATCATACGCACTGCAGTACTAGACAGTAGACAGTAAAATGAAAAAGAAAACACACACAGAGAGAGCGATAGAGGGAGAGTACATAAATAATAAATTAATTGAGTTGCAAATGAAACCAAATTAGTTTCTGAAGAGTGCGAAAAAACATTAGTCATCTCTAAGGGCTTGTATTTCAACATTTTAATAGAAATGTTGCTTTAAAAGCTATTCTTGGTAAATTTCTTTGGAAAAAAAACCAAACATTTCATGTTAAATAAATCAAAAAAAATCTTTAAAGAAATTGCGGAGGAATGACAGTCTGGAATAAAAACTAGCTGCTCACAGCCCGCATGTTGCGTGTGATAATTTTATTCATGAGTAGCATACAGATTGAAGTCGACTCCGAACGATATTGTTTTGAGAATCTTCTCATGGTAATTTCATTTACTCTCGGGGTCTTTTGCCGGAAGACCCTTTAGATTCAGTCGCCGAAGAAATGTTTTTCTTTTCATATTTCGTTTGGGACGCCAACCTATCCTGGGTCAATGAGGAGTCCTGCTCTACCGCTAGACTCACCTGGCCCAAGATGGATAGAAGGCGTACCAACCGATTACTTGGTCTTGGTCGTGTTGTCATCTCGACTACAGTGGCCGTGCTTACAGGTCATTGCGTCATGGGTAGACACGCGGAAAGAATGAGGCTCCCTTTCAACGAGTTCTGCCGTGGATGCAGGTCCACTGAGGAAGAGGAGACTGTTGTTCACTTTATTTGCCAGTGCCCGTCTCTTGCTAGGTGTAGATATAGGTTATTTGGCTCCCCACTCCTTGTTAGCCTAACGGAGCTATCATCTATTGACATCAAGGATATAGCTTCGTTTATCAAACTTTCTGGCTGGTTTTCCAGTGCGGGGTAGTCGTGCTTTTGTTGTGCAGCCCTTGCGCTGACCAACTTCTTCCATTTCCCTGATTTTGGTGGAACTTGGCTAATACAGGGACTGCGTTCACCCGTGGCATCACAACAGGCTGCTATGCGTGCTCAAGTGAGCTTTGTGATAACAGAGCTACCACTCCGACCTAACCTAACCTAACATATTTCGTTTTGCTTGAGATGTCTGAGCTGGGACGTGAAGCACGTGCTCGCGTCTTATAAGCTGTGTGTCGTGCGGGTTCGACTTCAAACTGTAGGTCCCGCCACGCATTAACACACACAACATAGTTGGTGTGAGAAGCTAGGTCGTAATCCTAACTGAAGGGTTGTAATGACTTATTACGTACATATGTATGTATACCGTTACACGGCACCTACAATAAATATACTTTAGGGTGAAGGGAAAAACCAAGAGAATAGATATGAGGAGCTACGGAATCAACTGAAAAATCCATACTTACTCTTTTCTATGGATTTTTCTGTCTTTATCAGGAAATTAAGGGAAAAAATGGAAGTAACAAACACAACGTGGATGGTGCGAAAAGCTAGGTTGTAATCCTGATTAAAGAACTGTATTACGCAATTATGTATGTAAATAAGTAAGTGTGGATGAGAATGAAGATGCGGAAGATATACTGTTCAGCTGTCTGGAAATTATATGCCTTTGGGAATTCGGTTACAGGATGCCAGGCCATGCTATCTAATTTTTGAGGTTTTAATTTTTAAAATTACTTGGAGCGAAATCATGCTAAAACGCTGAACGTTAATGATGCAGAGGCAATATTTGACCAGAGAAATCTTTAAAGCCACTCACGAAGTAACTTCTAGTGGCAGATACAGAGTCGGTCGGAAGATACAAAGTGTGGGTTTAGTAAGTAGGCACCAGAGATAGTGTCTTGTGATTGTTTTTGTTAGAACATAAACGTCTTTTGAGGACTCACACCTCCCGTTCAGAATAAAAAAAAATCACAATGACTGGAGTTAGATTAGGTTAGAGGACGTGTACTTGTCAATAAAGACAAGTACAGTACCCGGAGGTCGAATTGACTCGTTCTACATGACTGGAGTTGGAGTTACATAAAACCGTGCTGATGTTAATTAGTGGACGCCGTCTTACCACGGAGGAAAGCAACAGAGTTGACAATGTTGGCATCTTGTTGAATAAGAAGTGCTTCGTTCGATGGCAAAAAATTTCTGTAATCGTTGTTATATTAGATCCGGAAGGAATGGCTTGATGCAGAATAACCATTTGAGAAAATTAAAAAAAAATTCGCTAAAATTAAGGAATTTTTTGGTCAAAGTTTTGTGCTAAAAACTGACAAAATTATTGGAAGTTTAATACAAAAATTTATTCTTGTATTAGCATATATATTTGGCAGTTAGAAAAATTAAAAAAACAATCTTCAACACATGTGCTCTTGTCATTTGCATACTTGCATATCAATTGAAAACATATAAAACAACCTAAACGACCAAAAACTTTCCAAATTGGCGAACAGCTTTCAAGCTTTTTTATTTAAATTTTCCGAAATCATGCTTCAATTTCAGTTTTTAAATTAAAAATGGAAATTGTCACTTAAGGCCTTTTTCCAGTTCATTTCAGCTGATTATTTAAAAATTTATTCGCAGATATTTTTAGATTTTTTATTGTGTGTTGAAAAAATTAATTTTAAAACATGTATTCCTGTTTGGATTTCTCAGTTTTTTTGTTCTTCTTTTTATATAAAAAAAAACCAAAAAATTTTGTTTCGTTTCCAACGGCAGCCGTAACAATGTTTGCAACAGGTAACAAAACAGCAAAAACGAAAACAGAAATTTAAATAAATTAGCATTTGATTAAACGCATAAATAAATATGGAAATAATTATGAAAAAACAATACAATTTTTGTTTGTGCTTCAATAAACAATGGAAATTTTGTTTCTGTTCTTCCTTTTCGTTTAAGGTTTTCTTCAACAGTTTAATTTATTTTAAGGTTACTGGTTTCCATTTCCCTTTTTGTTAACGTTGGTAATACGTTTACAAGAACGTTTATTTTTCCAATATTCTACCACTCAATGATCCTATTTTACTGGCATTGAGAATAAGAAGAATAAAAAAATAAGGAAAAATTGAAAATAAGTTAAAGAAATATTATACCTGAGATTATTTGTTTTAAGGGAAGCGACAAAATCTTACAGAGGGCTGGTCGACTACAAATGACTGTGCAGGAAAAAACGGTCAGTCACATAATCAAATGTCTGGTATGCCTCTGTTACATTTATTCATACGAAATTATAAAACAAGATGTGCGAATGAGGCCCTATCCCTCTTTGTTTTGGAATAAAAATTTAGTGATTTCAGGACCGCTAGTCTTAGAGCTGGCAAATGTAAAATAAAGTTTCTTGCAATAGGGACTTGTATACGACTGTTCTTGTCGTAGTCTAGTAGGTAGTATGTTGGTTTATTAGACGTGAGGCTGCGGTTCAAACTCCGGGTCAGAAACATAAAAAAATATTTCTTCGGCAACTTCCCCTCAGCAGATTTCAGGCAAATACTCTAAGAGTAAAAATATAAAAAAAAGATTCTCAAAAAAATCTGTCGTTCAGAATCGACTTTAAAATGTAAGTCCCGTCACTCATGCATAAAATTAGCACACGCAACATGTGAGAAGCTAAGTCGTAATCCTGACAGAATAGGGACTTCCAAAATTTGTCAGTTGATAACGTCCTTTTTGTTGAAGCCACATCTGTCAAATTAGTTGTCGTATCGACGCCTCCGTTCTATAACATTCTAAGTCGAAAAAGTGTGTTTTGAGTTATGAGCTCTCAAAGTTTTCGCGCGACATACGACTATATGGGTATTCGAAGTAGATTTTTCCCTATAACTTCGGAACGGATCGGCGCATCTTAACCAATTTGTGACAGTATTTAAGTTAGAGAACGTAGAATTCAAAAATGCAAGAACATTAAAAACGTTCTAAGTGTACTTAGGATGGAGGCGTCGATATGTTCAGTATGTTTTGGCAAATCACTATGAATGGCCATAGGCCACAACATGACCTTGTTGAATGGCCTCTGACCCTAATTTTCATCGGCGTTGAAGCCCATTTCTAAATGAATCAGTACGTAAACGCACAAAATTGTTGAATTTCGAACACTACCAATGCACATGAGATGCAAGAGCATCCAATGCATTCCGAAGAAGTCACTGTTCAGGAAATGGCAACGTATCGGTCCATATTTCTTTAAAAACGACGTTAACCAGAGATCAAGCGTTTTCCGCAGGATAGGGATACGCAATTAAAGCACTTACGGAGCCACTAGCCTCTACCTCCAAGATCATTAGTAACATGACGAGTGACATCGTCACATCCTAACCAGACCATCACTGTCAACAACAAGCACTATAAATCGATGGCCATCATCGATGGCAAAGCCATTACATTCCGAAAAAATTACTAGTTGGCGCTATTGATGGTGTGGAGGTGTCGCCTGGCAGTATATTTTTTTTTTTTTTCGAAAATACTCCGGTAGATCCATTACCGTCAATTGAGAGCGGTATGGTCGCATGGTTATCAAAAAAAAATTTTTTTTGGTCCTGTAATTGAAGATAATTAGCTGATCGCAGTGATCTCTTCACAAGTGAGCTACACAACATGGCCCATTTTGGTTTTATTATAAGAAGTTTCACTCTTTGATGATATCAGTTGTGCACTAAGATCATGCATTTTGACACAGTTTGACTTTTATGTGGGGCTACATTACAGACAGTGGCTATGGAGAGAATCCGCTGGCATTGGAGAATTTGAAAATCAACTTTCGTTGAGTTATGGCTCTCAAAATGTAGGAAAAAAGATCGAAAACTCACCCAAAAGTTTGACTGCTGAAACGACTAAAGAAAAATGCTCATGTTAATGTAAAATTACGGCACAGACGGCAAAGACAGTGGCTACAGGGAGAATTCGCTGACATTGGAGCATTTGAAAATTAAAGGTCATTAAGTTATCGCGCTCACAGAGTACGAAAAAGTGATCGAAAACTCCCCCAAGAAGTTCGCCTATTGAATACGATGTCAAAAAGATTCATCCTTAAAGTACAAGGCTACCAACCAAAGCAGCTTGCGGTCTCAACTCCATGTCGTCATATACTGTTTCAGATTGCTTCTATTTAGACTGCTAACTTCCAGACTACACCTGTTCGTTAATGATTTTTCTGACCAGATTTCCGATATTTTTTCTCCGAAAGGTTTTTCTCAAAACGAAAAGAGGACCTATAAAGATGGATCATAATCAAGCCTATTTGAACTCAGTGATTAAAAGATATTCCCAAATGAGATATTGTAGTCAACGCATGAGACAAGGTTTATGTGGCTTACAACTTATTAGCACCGAATGGAAGGAAGTTATTTGCCTGCTTTTTATTTTGTAGTATACCTGGCCATATTAATGATTTTCTAAAAATTGTTGTAGCCTTGAAATTGGATCACAGTAAAAAAGAAAGAGATTGTGATTAAATTACAAAACAAAACCTAAAATAAAAACAACATTAAGAAGGAAGGAAATCTTAAAAGAAAATCGAAAAACAAAACCAAACGACAAGCCATACCCAATAGATTTTTTTTTTTTTTTTTTTTTTTTTTTTTTCAATAAACTGTGTAGATGACATATTTTTTTATGATTTTGAGCCTATTTACGGTTTTCTAATCACAACAAGAAAAATCTTTTAAAACGACAAGCTTTTGTATTGTGTGTGTTGTATTGTATTTTCTATAGAAAGTTAAAGCCAAACAGGATTTAAAGTTGGTTTTTTTTTTGTTTTCTTGGAATGGCCTTTTTCACTCGCTTGAATTTATTTATATTGTTTACCATTTTTTTCTTCTTTAATTCCTTTAGCTTAAAGGCATTGTTCACTTTTTAATTTCCGTTTCCTGTTTTATTACCAAGAAAATGAGAGGAAAAAACGGCAAATAGAATGCTTTAAAGGTAAAAAATAAAATAGAAAATAATAATAATAATAATGTGGCTTACTACTGACACTTACATACCTTACCACTACAATTAAATGTACACACACACACACACTCAATATTACTAAAATGGTCAGCTTTGAAAAACAAAATGTCAGCACTTTTATATTGTTTCCTCTCTTTTCTTATCATTATAACTGTAATAATAAAATAGATAATAAATAAAAATAAAGAAATTTTGATGTAAAAAACGAGGCGAAGTTATCTTCCTTATAATCCTGAATGCAGTGACCAATACAACCCTTTAGTTTGGATTACAACCCAGCTTCTGACTCCACCCCTATTGTGTGT
The DNA here is from genome assembly GCA_958299815.1 of Sarcophaga carnaria. Classification (NCBI taxonomy): domain Eukaryota; kingdom Metazoa; phylum Arthropoda; class Insecta; order Diptera; family Sarcophagidae; genus Sarcophaga; species Sarcophaga carnaria. The sequence goes on from OY283153.1 coordinate 23,834,654, forward strand.
GTTAATTTGAGCGTCTGCTTCATGGAAAGTATATGCTCTCAGTGCATTTACTAGAAGGCCACTGAGCTGAGATCGTCGAGAGAAAACATTTTTTTCTTAAGAGCTGGTTTTTAAACTCGTCTAATTAAACTAAGGCCACCACACTTATTTATAATAACGCCTTATGACATGTGACAATATTAAAAACTCTGAGTAAAGTTTGCAATTTCACCATGAATGGCGTAACAAACGAACAATGCTGTCAAATCACTGAATTTTATATTCTGTGTGGCAAATGAATTTCAATCTTTACAAGTCTTGTTTTTGATTCAATGATGAAGAGATCCCAATGCACCCTGAAAGGTGCACTGTTTGGTAAGGTTTGTAGGCCGTAGTCATCATAATGCCGTACTACTTCAAATGAGCTAGGTACCGTGCAACGAGTTATGATTTTTTTTTGCCCAAAAAGGAAAAAATTGACTTGGTATGCATGTGTTTTCAACAAGACTTCGCTCCAATACGGGGGACTGTACATTTTTTTTTCAGATCATCTAGGTTAGGTTGAACGTGCAGCCCACTAGGCACAGCATTCTTGGATCCTATAAGGTACCATTGTAACACCAATATTACCAAGTTCGTCATATAATTACAGCTTCTGATTTGTATTACATGACCAACCTTAAGGTCATATGAAGGAGTGAATTTTTTTCAAATCGCATTTGGCTAAACATGGTTCATCATTAAATTCTAAGTGTCCAAAAATTCTTGTTCTTACGTTCCCAAGCGACGGACAATGACAGAGTAGATGCTTTGTAATCTAGTTTTCTTCCTCGTCTTTGCAACTTTAGCAGAAGCCTTTATAAGTTATACTCAGTCTCCGACCGTGAACACTCAGAGGCTAGTGTCTCTGCTATATATCCACAACGGGCCAAAACTGTCTGGTGTCTCTTTAAGTGGGTGCATTATCCCATCTTATCTTTGCCAATGAACTTAGTTTTTGTGAGACCCTTTGTTTTCCTCTCTGCAGAGAAGGGAGACAATCTTATGTAGGAATTCAATGCAATTTTCTCTTCTCGCAGCTTTTGCAAGTGCATCGGCTTTGTTTATCATCGTTGATGTCCCCGTTTCCGAGAACCCAAATGATAGTGCAAGGAATTATCTTATATTCCACTGTTCTGAAAAGATTTCACATCCAACTTTGTTGAATTATCTGGATATGTCAGTGGAAACGTGAATAACCTGGGATCTATCTCGTATCATCGTTGTGAAATCAGAATCGAAAGCAACCAACCACACCCAAGATTTTGGCATGACAGACTATAGTTTTGCTAAAACAGAAATCCTTTAAAACGAATCACAAAACCGCAAAGAACGGTTTAAAGAAGTCCTGACAGGCAAATGAAATAATTTTATTGTTTAAAGATAAACTTAAATTAAATAAAAGCCCTTTTGGCTTGACTCTGGCATGGAATTTTGCTCATACGATTTGTGTTTTAAACAGCAGACAGCGTATGTATGCATAAATTAAATGAAGAATCACACTAAAACACATACGTGTACCACCCTAGCATATGTTGCACAAATGTGGCAGTCATTTGCATTCATAGAAACAAGCACATAGACACACACACACAGCCATGCATATGCCCATGTTTCATGTCACATACACTATTGCCTGCATCCTCTGAAACTCATTCTCATTCACAACATTTGTTGTCTGCATATGAAAACCATGAAAAAAACATTCTTCTTCTGTATTTAACAACAAATACGACCACATATACAAAGATTTGCAAATGAAGTGTGTATGTGTTAGTGTGTTTATATATGCAAAAAAAGTTTCTCTTTTAAAGATCTTACAGAGAGAGCGGGCGCGAGAGTAAGTACAGTGACAAAATAATCCGACAACGTATGATGTGTTTAAAAATTATGATTGTGTGGGTGTAACTGTATATTCTTCCAAGTAGATTGTCACAATAATGAAACTACAAGTAAACAAAAACAACAACAACAACAACAGTGTTATCAATGTGGGCGAATAAGTTGTGTTGTTCATAATGATTAAGACACCAACAGGAGAAACAAGAAAAAAAGAAAACAACAGCCAACAACAAAAACATGAAATTCATGATAATGAAGTGTGAAAAGATGGCAAAACTTTTGTAAACAAATGAAGCAACAAAACATGAACAAAAGTTTTACTGCAGGAGACGTACAAAATAGTGAAAAAAATAAAGCAATCAACAAAATAAAGAGAAATGAATGAAATTAAATTCCAAAGAAGACGAAAAACAAAGGCAGAAAATGAAAACAAGACAGTTTGCTAAACGTACTCAAAGAGGAGAATTTTTTTTCTTTTTCCAAAGAACAGCAACTTTTATTGCCCACTGTATTAAATAAGTTTATTTGTTGTAGTCGTCGTAGTCTAGGAGGTAATGTATTGGCTTATTAAACGTGAGCCCTCGGTTCAAACCCCAGGTCAGACATCTTCAACTAAACGAAATATGAAGAAAATATTTCTTTGGCGTCTTCATTTCAGTCGCTTTCCGGCAAAAACTCTGAGAATCAAAATAAAATTGCCATGAAAAGTTTCTCAAAAATCTGTCGTTCGGAGTCGACTTTAAACTGTAGACCGCACCAGGCATATAAAAATTAACGCACACAACATAAGTGGCATCGTATGTAATATCGGGGAAGTGACGTCAATATTTTAAAAAGTCATCAAGAAATCGACCATAATTTCTGTATGGACTGTAGTATTTGGACCAGCTATTTAAAGCGAAATTTTGCAAATTTCCGGAACTATTCACGAGCAGATCGCCTAGAGGTGGCAAAAGATGTTTGAAAAGATATACTCGGTGAAAGAGAAAATGGAAAAGACAGCGACGCTTCTCAAGCCAAATTGAGCTCAGACCCTCCAAAATTTTTTGAGTTTATTAACTGTGAAGTAGCCGTAGTATGTTGACGTACTAGACGTGGGGCCTCGTTTCAAACGAAACGCGAAAAAATATTTTTCTCGCCAACTTCCTTTCAGCAGATTTCGTGCAAAAACTCTGAGGTCGAATAAAATTACCATGAAAATGTCTCAAAAATCTATCGTTCGGGATCGATGTTAAAGAGCAGGTCCCTCCAATCACGTATAAAATTAACACACACAACATAAGTGGTGTGAGAAACTACGTCATAATCCTGGCTGAAAGGTTGTAATTATTATTATGTATGTATTATGTAATATTATTATGTATTATTATTATGTATATATTATGCATGTATCCACTTAATGGTTTTCAAACCAATCGGGCAAGTTTAAAGAAGAGGTTTAAAGAGACACGAAGCATTACAGAGGTGATCAGGCCAGAGCATGTGACGAAAATGTTGGTTTTGTTAGAAAACGTGTGGCATTCTCAGCAATTAAGTCTATTTTACTGCACATTATGAAGTATTTCGTATTTGGAGTCTTACTACCACCACACAATGTCCAACTCATGCAATAATTAAAGACTGATTTTTCGAATAAAATTTTCTTCACCGGTAAAGCTCATATCGAAATCTGTGTTTATAACAGCAAACAAAATTGCTGCAGGTAGAAGTGATTGCGGGAAACCCACTCATTCGGAAAAAATTGACAGTTTAGTGCTATTGTATGAAAAAGTCTTTGGAGGAATGGGTAACGTTAATTCCATATGACAACTAGCTCTTTTTAGTTTTTTTTTGCATTTGAATTGAAGTTTATTTCAAACTTTTCAATTTCAAAATGATTCTTTTTCTTTTTAAATTACATTAAAAACAAAAAAATTGTGTTTAAAGAAAAGATGTTTTTTGAACCCAAACACCTACTTACTCTTCTTTAATATTTTAAGTTGAAACCCACAAGTCACTCAATAAGTCAGACAACATACCTAACCCTAGAGATAAATCTTTACCAAGTATTTCTCTTCATATTTGTTAACACTTCTACTACAGAGATATATATTCTTTTTAGAAAATTCTTTAAAACAATTGTGTTCGGAATAAGAAATTTCTTTTTGGCATTTCAACCATCATTGTTCTCTCTCTTCTTTAGTCTGCAATATGCCTTCTGATTCAATTCCACAAAGCACTCTGATTTATGGTTGATACCGCAGCTGCTGCTATGGCTCCTGCTGCTACTGCTACTGTACGCTGCTTGGTTTTTCTTTCAAGTTTTCAAGTAAATTTTAAGAAAATTTCATTTTTTTTTTGATTTTATAAAGGACGACGGCAATAAATTCGATTGTTTTTCACACATCGTTGGTTTACACATGATTTGGTTTTTATTTTTCTTGTTTTTCGTTTCTTTTATGTGTTCTTTATGGTTTACAAATATTAAAAGAGCGGGAAAGAAGTAATTTTCTTAGCAATAAACGCCTTATAAGGAATTGGCTGCAATATTACAGACCACAAACAAGTAGAGGCCTATTTAAGTTTAATTAAGTTTTTCTTCGCTTTTATTTATTGTTTATTCTTGGAATTGGTAGCTGTTTTTCGTAATTAGAGGTTGCGCAAAGAAGATATTTTTCGATTTAAACTTCAAGATTAATGCCTGAAGGTTACTTAAGGACAGGAAGGTAGGGATTACATTTAGAAATATTGATCAAATCCAAAACAAAGAGGATTAAAAAATTAAATGAAGAAGAGAGATAAATGGTAGAGAGAGAGAAATATAGAGCAAAAAAGAAGTCTTCTACCTTTTAACTTTATGGTCAAAGTCAGAATTCATTTCTCTCAGGCTATTGAAGAAATTCCGGCCAAGAATCCTGGGTATTCGCCTGTGTACATCAAAAATTTAGGCACAGCATGAGCTCAACAGACTTTTGTTCGCCACATTACTACAAATCCCTGCATTCTAATGATTGCACTAAAAACGCAAGGCCGCTCAAAATACCTCTTAACATCCGCAATTTTATCATTTCGTTCTAGAACGTTCCAACATTGGAATTACAACCCTACATATTATACAATCTCTCCTATTCCGACAAAAGAAATCTACTCTTCTTCTGATTTCTTAATCGATCAGTCCCGAGAAGCACTCAGGCGACATAGCCGCCAGATAAAAGAGGCACCAAATCGTCAAATATTTGAGAAAAAATCGTCAAAATCGTCAAAGACTTTTATTAAAATCGTAAAAAAAAATTGTCAGAAAATATAAATAAATAAATTAAAATTATTTAAAAACCAAAATTATTTCTATTGTAGTAAAACATATGATGTCAATGTATCTACATATCTGAGTTCAAAAATAAAACAAACAAACTCGAAAAAAAATAACGGCGCTTACCTTTGTTCTTCCGTTGGCAATATTAGAAACTATACTAGAATTTTTAAAATAGTCTCCATATATTATTCTCAACTACGAGGTTATTTAGAAGTTTCAATTTTTCAGTATATTCGAAAGTAAATTAAAAATATAATACTTTACTACTTGTTTTTACTAACATAAATTTCCAATAGTAACAATTGCAAAGTAAATACAAAGCTTAAAGTGACTTTTAATGTACTAAAGTAAAGAATTTTTAATTTTTAAAAATCGTCAAAATAAGGGCATAAATCCGCGACAGCCATATAAATGAAATAAAACTACATTTCCAACCGGAGCAGTTGTAGTTCACAGCAAAATAATAAATTTATCACAATTTAAAACTATTTTTGTTTTATTACATTTTTAAATTTAAACTTTTAGATCGCCAACCCATTATATTTACTCACATTATGCTCATATCTAATATGTATGTAAAATTCATAACGCCGAGAACATATGTAACGTATGAGTTATATTTAATTCCATTTAGTTTCATACATGACAAATTCAACGTTTTTTATTGCATACTTTTCAGGGTAACTATCCAGTACATGTAATATAATGCGTATGAGTAATATAGTTCAAATACAATTAAAAAGAAAGTATACCCCATAAATTTGGAATTAGCTAGTAAAGGGTGTTTTTTTATATTGCAACTTTAAGTTGCAATAAAACAACGATGCATTATTCGATTGACATGAATTTTATTTATCCGAAAGATAATCTTGTGGCATTACATTTTAAAAATGATTTCTGGCATATGACCGCCACGGCTGGCGCGGATGTAGTCCAATCTGGACGTCCAATTTTCGATGAATTTTTCCAACATTTGTGGCCGTATATCGGCAATAATACGGCGAATGTTGTCTTCCAAATGGTCAAGCGTTTGTGGCTTTACCGCATAGACCAATGACTTTACATAGCCCCACAGAAAGTAGTCTAGCGGTGTTAAATCACAAGATCTTGGAGGCCAATTCACAGGTCCAAAACGTGAAATTAGGCGGTCACCAAACGTGTCTTTCAATAAATCTATTGTGGCACGAGCTGTGTGACATGTTGCGCCGTCTTGTTGAAACCACATCTCCTGGACATCATGGTTATTCAATTCAGGAATGAAAAAGTTAGTAATCATGGCTCTATACCGATCACCATTGACTGTAACGTTCTGGCCACCATCGTTTTTGAAAAAGTACGGAGCAATGATTCCACCAGGCCATAAAGCGCACCAAACAGTCAGTTTTTCTGGATGTAACGGTGTTTCCACATACACTTGAGGATTACCTTCACTCCAAATGCGGCAGTTTTGTTTGTTGACGTAGCCATTCAACCAGAAGTGCGCTTCATCGCTAAACAAAATTCGCTTATGAAAATCGGGAACAACGGTAATCCCGTTTTGGGCCCATTCGACGAATCTACGCCTTACTTGATGATCGTTTGGCTTCAAATCTTGCACGAGTTGGATTTTGTAAGCACGCAAACCAAGATCCTTCCGCAAAATCTTCCATAAAGTGGATGGACACAGATCCAATTCCTGTGCTCGATGGCGGATGGACTCATTCGGGTCTTCCTCAATGCTACGCTCTACAGCAGCAATAGCTTCTTCTGTACGCACCGTACAGCGTCTCTGGGGATGCGAGTTATCAATAAGAGTAAACGTGGTACGAAAACGTTCCATGGTTAATCGAATTAACTGCTCTGATGGACGATTTTGTCGACGATAAAATGGACGTAGTGCGCGATACGTTTTCCGCACAGAACCATTATTTTCGAAATAAAATTGCACTATTTGCAAGCGTTATTCAGGCGTGAGTCTATTCATGATGAATTGCCAAACCAAACTGAGAATAAATCACTTGACAGCTGTTAAATCGGTCGCCATCTTGAAAAGTAATGCCAACTTAAAGTTCTATACCTCTATAAAAACACCCTTTATATGATATTTCGATTCTATGCAATTCTAGGCTATATACAGCATGACCTGTATCTCCATAGTCTGTATGTTGAACATCTTCACAAAAAAAAATTTATTTGGCAAAATTTCAAACCGTTTTTGTTTTATTGCATTTTTAAATATAAATATAAAAGTATGCTGCCGGTGACTATCCATCTTCCAATCAAATGAATATTCATTCACAAAGCCATAAAGTCTCATTTCAAAACGCTTCCTATTTTGTTTAAATAAAGGAAAGTGCGTGTGGGATATCACAGATATTTTTAATTCATTTGAAATAGCAATTATGTGTGGGATATAACATCGCTTAAAAGTCCATGTCAGACTTTTATCCCGGGTGGATCGCATTCAAAACGTCTAATTTTCCAAGATAGCAGGCCAACTTTTATTGATGGCATGATTTATGTTAGGTTTGAGAACAGCTGTAGTTTGCGGCTTATTCGGATACAACTACAACTCAAGAAAACTCCTCAAGCTAGCTAAGGTCACCTCCACGTGGGATTAACATGCTTTCAAATTGCTTGTGCATGATATCCAACGTGGCATAAGCTGTGTGACACGTAGCGTCGTTCTGTTGAAACCATTTGCCGCTGGTGGCCAGATCATCTAATTCAGGCCAAAAGAATTTCGTAATCATTGGCTTATACTGCTCGCCGTTTTCTCATAGAAATAGGGACCGATGTTGCCTCCAGCCCAAAATAGAAACCAAACTGTAAGTTTTTCGAAATGTATTGGATATATTTACGTTAAATCATGTGTCCTTTACAGATTCCAGGAATATTACAGGGTAAACAAAGAAGGATTCAAATACCTGCTAAATGTTTTTGATGGAAAATTTGATTAGTAACAGTTGCAAAGTAAATGCAAAGCTTAAAGTGGCTTTTAACGTACTAAATATGTACGTTGAATATGACGTGAATTTTTAATTTCCAAAAATCGTCAAAATAAGGGCATAAATCGTCAAATCGTCAATATAATATTTTTGGAGCTCAAAATCGTCAATATGACGATAAATCGCCAAATCTGGCAGCTATGTCAGGAGGGGTACATCAAAATGCCGCAGGACCTAACATAGCACCATCCTCATAAGTGTATCATGGGGACACACTTAGTCTTAAGCTATCATAATGCCCAGACTTGTCTAAAAGCAGTCTGACTATCTGTCTAGATAACCCGGACTAATTCTGCTGTTTTTGTGGTGGTAAACACAAACACCCTTAAAAACACTACTTATAGGACAGCTGTCTAAAAAAACAGCTGCGGACAGCTTATCGAATCCGATCTCAGTAGTTTGTATGTCTAAGTCGGCAACCCTTAGACTTCTGATATGTTCAAACTCCTCTTATAGGACAGCTTTATGCCATTCCCGTGTGGTTTGCATGTCTAAGTCAACAATCCTCAGACTCCTGGACTATTCAAACTGCTCTATACTAGCAAGACCCTTTTCAAATACTATCAAAAAGTTCCTTGCCGTCAGAATCTTCATCATCATATTCAAAGAAATTTAAAGAGAACTCTTAACGGCAACAGATTTATCCAGTAAGTTCTTCCGACTAGCCAACTCAGCCTTACCAGAGAATCGGTAGAAACCCAAAGCGCTTATTGGTTGAATTGAAAAGTTATAAAAGAAAATTATTTTTCTTCTCTAAGACTTAAAAAATATTCCTTAAGACTTGGAAATAATTTGGCATTGTCAGTTCAATAGCAGAAACACTAGGTCAATGGTGAAGACAAAAGGGAATCATTTAATTCAACTATTTGACAACATGGCCTTCAATATCCATGGAATTTTTTCCCATACCCAATAGTATTTTGTTGATTTTATTGACTCGATTGTGTCAACAAAAATATTTGCATTTTTCTTGACGTTTGTGTTTTTTCTTAAATTTATTGTCGTCTTTTTTTTCTTTTTTTCTATTATTTTTTTGAAATATCTGAGACTTTATAGTTGTTTTGAAGAATTTTAAGAATTTAATGCAGCAGCAGCAGCGATACTTGAAATCTTATTGATGTTTTCCCTCTACATTGCCAACGAAGGCTTTAAATATGTCTCCACCTTATGTGATGTTGTAGGGAATATTAGAAGGCTAGGCATTAGGGTAGTACCATAAAAATGTAAATAATCTATGAGCTTTTAAATATCTCTCATCTGAAATGGCATTTATTTACACAGTTTTCTTAGGCCGAAGTTAACAGCACTTGCAAAAGAATGGAAAATTCTTCAAGTTTTCCTTACTTTTAAGAAAATTTATTTTCTTATTGGGTAACTGAACCTCCCTAATACATCCCCTATCTATTTAAAACAAAAACAAATAAACATATTGAAGCATTTATGTATTCTTCTACGTTTACAACGAGACCATAAAACTCTTAAATCGTATTACAATAGATTTACGAAAGGTTTCTATAAAGCGTTCACACTTTACCTTTAACGAAAGAGAAGTAAATAATGGGCGTTTGTCGCACAGGGTGTTAAAGGAAAACAAAATTTATTTTTGTAAGATTAAAGAGAAGAACAGAAAGAACACTATAAAAGAGCAACAAAATACGAAATTACTATGAGTGGGAGTGTGATAAATTTAAAAGGAAATTTACATGTTGATTTAAATTTAAGGTCTTAACTCTCTAGCACTCTACCATTTTTCCTCTTACTTCTCTCTCTCGGATGCTCTGTTAATTTTTGTTTACAAAGATAGAAACAAGTTATGTGACACACAGTACGTATAAGCAATATTTAATGCAATTTAATATTGTGCATTGTACGTGAGACAAATGACTACAACGAAAGTGTACGAAAACACATGATTATTTTGGTGGCGTAGTAAAATTACATTCTATTTATGTTTTTTATTACACAATACTGTGATATTTTGGTCCTGATTATGTGTTAAAACTGTTTACACTACACTTTCAACATTCTCTTGGTCTCTGACAGTCACATAAAGGGATACAAATCTGATGTATTCAGCAATTTTTTCTACTCCCTCATAGCAATAAAACACCATGTCTGAGTAGGGCACTTGAGTCCAATGTAATGCACATATTTGTACATTACAACCCTTCAGTCAGGATTATGACGTAGTTTCTCACATCACTTATGTTTTGTGTGTTAATTTTTATACATGAAAGGCGGCACCTACAGTTTAAAGTCGACTCCGAACAACAGATTTTTTTGAGAAACTTTTCATGGTAATTTTAGTTTTACTCTCAAAGTTTTTGCCAGAAATCTGCTTAGCGGGGAAGTAGCCAAAGAAATGTTTTTTTCGTATTTCGTTTTGTTGCAGATGTCTGACCACGGGCTTGAACTTGAGAATCCAAATCGCGTCAAGAGTGTAAGCTGGGTGTGGTGTTACACTCTTAACCAGCTGCCAAGACTATAGAGTTTAGATAGTCTCTAATCCCTAATCAAGTGGGAAGTTCACGCCTTCGAATTGGTACTTACACGTGATATTAAATATGTGGGGACGCTAGGCGATGCTTTGTTTTCAACCACGCCACTGAGCACTGAGGGGCATTATAAATCATTATAAATCCTTTGATTTTTTTTTTATTTATGATTCTGGATTTCTGTTTTTTTTTTTCTTTAACTTTTGCTGCACAATTTCTCCATTTTCTGTATCCGCTTTTGCGAATGATGAGTTTTTCCTTTTGCTTTCATTTCTCTTTGAGTTTTGAAACGTTTGATTGTGTTCATTATCTGCCTTATGATTTATTCTTTTATTCTTTTGTCTTCTTTAAATATTCATACGCAAACAAATATGAAATTTTGAAAGTGATTCAAAAGTGAATTCAAGAGTGAATTCAAGTGAATTTCTTCAAAAGCATAAATTAAAAATATTTTCTTTTTCCCCCGCCCCCATTTGCTGTTCAATGCTTTTCTTATTTTTGATTTTCTCTCTTTAGCGGAAGTATACCCTACACCCGGGTGTTAATAGAAAATATTTTTATGAATTAAAGTGTAGGACTTACTTCGCATTTGCTTTATGAAATCCTGCTAAAAACACGTACAATTTTTCTTCCACTTGAATTCACGAGTAATTTTTTTTTGTTTTTTTTTTTCTGAAAGTAATTTTTGTTCAACAATAATGCTGGTAATGTTTAATATTTTCGCAGCAACAACAAAACAGTATTTTCTTTTGGTTTATCATTAAATTAAATTTAAACACACAGCGAAAAGGTAATAGTCGCCAGATAGGAACTCTGTAATGCCCTACATTACAACGCCAATTTGTTTAACGAATAATTTAGCAACTGACAGCTGTCACTGCCTAACGAATACTCTGAATTCTAAGCAACTCTCCAAGGCTTTTGAGCTTTTTTTTCACAAAGTTTCTCAAAAATCTGTCGTTCGGAGTTGACTTTAACTTAAACTGTAGGATCCGCCACTCATGTATAAAATTAACTCACACAACATGGGTGGTGTGATAAGCTAGGTCATAAACCTGACTGAAGGATTGTAAAAATCAATTATGTATGTATGTAAGTCCCTAATCTACATTCTATAAAATACGGTGGGTGAGTTGCATAAAACTGATCATGAGCTAACCTTTTATTTCCTAAGGTAGTGTAGGGTATAATTATTTATACGCTGTTATGTATTAAAACATAATAACGAAACGTACGTAAATACCTCATACGTCTGGGTGGGTGTAACTCGTACAGAAAAACACTTTAAACAACGAACGGCATTATGAAACAAATGAAATTAAATTAAATTATGAAAAATTTCTTTCTTTTTCCCTTTTTGTTTTTATTTTGTTGTCTTTGTTTATGAACAATTTTTTTTTTATCATAAAAAAGTTGTATTTTTGTTTTAATTAAAATTCTTTACATGATATGTAAGTAGTGGTGGATAGAGTATACAAGGAGAGGGGGGAGTATGTAAAATACATTGTATTTCAATAGAAATTGATTATAATTCAAGGACATAATATGGTTAAAGAGTTAAAGAGAATAAGAAAAAACATTATGAAGACATATTTTCAATATTTTCTGGGAAAAACGTTTAAAAGTGGATATTTTTTTTTCACTTGAGTTCAAGGACTAGTTATCGAAGTGTAGGCAAAACATGTTGTTTAAAAAAAGGTGGAGTTTCAATAAAACATTGAAACATTTGTATTCGTTTTAAAAGTCTGCAGATACCATTATGTAGGGAATATAAATTAGTCACGACTTCTCTGAGTGGAGTGCATTAGAAATATTCAATTTTCCATGCCTTTGGCTTCTACAACAGACTTAATTTGACCGATGGCATGAGTTATGTAGGCTTTGATAGCCGTTTTGATTTGTGGCATACACTGACAGCTTAAGAAACCAATTCTCGTTAGTGTCCAGTTGATTCAATTGAGGCTAAAAGAAGTTACAAATCGTCGTTAGTCTAATAGGTAGTTTGTTGGCTTATTAGACGTTAAGGCCACAGCTCAATCCCCAGGTCAGACATCTTCACCTAAGCGAAACATGAAAACATATTTCTTCGACGACTTCCTCTCAACAGATGTCCGGTAAAAACTCTGGAAATAAATAAAATTGCCATAAAAAATTTCCCAAAAATCTGTTATTCGAAACACACACAACATAAGTGGTGTTGAAAGCTAGGTCGTAATCCTGACTGAAAGGTTGCAATGGCCGATTATGTATGTTATGTATTCCATGCCAATATTTAAGGATAAATATCCATTAACGAAGCATATCAGCATCACAAGAACCATGAACTGTGGGAGTTGTATGACGACGTTGATACATCAAACAGTAGACTCCCTGTTTGCTTGGATATGTCAATAAAAAGTTTTTGAAAGCGATGACAGGGGAATTAACAGCAGGTGGCGTCCTAATGGTGTGGTGTCACGACTAGACTGTCTCTTGTAGAAATACATGTAATTTTTTGTGCCAGTCCTAGAACACAATACTGCAACCATCTTTTGGAGATTTACTGTTAAATGATGTCAAATTTAAAGAAGTAATTTCATCATCCTAGATATTGTGGAAGTAAATGGACAAACTACACTCTGTTCTACTCATGGTACAGAACTAGAACCTTATTTGTTTATGAATATACATACAAAACAGTCATGTGAATATCTTAAATTCATTTAATTTATTTAGAAAATTTGTATCTGATTTTGTTTTGTTTTTCGTTTGAAATTTTTGCATTTTCACTTGCTCTTCTTATTCTTCTTATAATTTTGAAAATAATCCTCATAAAATACATTTTAATGGAAAACAGCAAAACAAAATTTTGTGGCTTACTATCATTAGAGAGCATTTGTACGTTTACATTCTTAAATTCTTAATATTTTATGCAAATATTGTGATACAGATACTATATTGTGTAGAATATTTAATTTTTTGTACCCTACATTTGTATATTCTTTAGAAAGAGAGGTATAAGGCACAGCAAGATTCCAGACGTCTGAGCAAACCCCAGCTCAAAACTAAATACCATATACGGCGAAACAGGTGTTTCAAACCCCAGGTCAGCCATTTCGAACAAAACGAAATATCAAGAAAAAAAATATTTCTTCAGCAACTTCTTCCCAGCAGTCTTCCGGCTAAAACTCTGAGAGTAAATAAAATTGTCATGAAAAAGATTCTCAACGCTTTGTCGTGCAGAATCGACATTAAATTTTGGGTTCCGTCACAAATGCACAACTTGACTGATGTGAAAAGCTAGGTTGTAATCCTGACTAAAGTGTTGTGATAAGGGAAACATACATTCCACTCGACATATTCTGATACCGGATTGGCAAAGCGGCAGTCTCACTAGCCATTATTTTAGCCTAATTAGCGCACCACAATTATCGTAAAGTGCATCTGACAATTTAAGATTCGACTCTTCTGAAAATATTCCACAATCGTCACTGAATGTTTGGAAGACGTTCTCTAGGAGGTGTATAGTTTCTGGAAGATTCGTTATGAAAAAAAGAACAGAAAGCTAGTTGCAACAAGAAGTCGCTGTAGTCTCGCAGGTAGTGTGTTGGCTTATTAGACGCAAAAACCTGGGTTCGAGCCTCAGGCCAGGCATCAAAGACAAAATACAAAAAGTATTTTTTCGGCGACTTCCTCTCAGTAGATTCCTGGCAAAAACTCCGGTGCTGTACTTGTCTTAATTGACAAGTACACGTCCTCTAACCTAACGTAACCTAACCTAGTTGCAACAATTAACGCCAGATGATCATTCACAGCTGCGCTGATAAACTTATCGAAAATTTTATGGACTTTTCCTCATGGATTATAACATCGTTTCGCATGTCCTATTAACTATTGCCCTTCCAACTAAAAGTCTATCCAAAGTCTTAGTTCTTGTTAAAGGTGGTAAGCCAAGCCTTCAGTCTAACTACAGTTTTATAAGATTCAAGTTGAGGCTTCAGTATATAAGACTTCTCATTGGCTGCTCAAGCAACAAGCCATCAATGTTAGTTTTTCTTCAACAATTGTCTTCAGCAATGAAACACATTTCTTACTCGGTAGTTAAGCCAACAAACAAAATTGGCGCTTATGGGCTTTGAAGAACCCAGAAGAGATTCTAAGAAAACCTATTACAATAGAAAAAAATATTGTTTGGGGCGAATTATGGACTCTACGTGTCGTTAGGTCGAAGTGGAAGCTTTAATTACCAAAGCCCACTAGAGTACGCATAGCGGCCCATTGTGACGCCGCATTCCACCAAACTAGGGAAGAAGTTGGTCTGCGCAAGGGCTGCACATTAACTGCACGACTGAAAATTATCCTCGAAGTACAATAACCATCATCTCAGATCACTAGGGGCCTATGATAACTGACTTAATTTTGCTTAACAAATCAATTTTATAAGACAAAGCTTTAATTAAATAAATACTGAGTAACTGTCGTTAGTTTACAAGGCTTTAAAATTATATTTAAGAGTTTAAAGGTCCATGGCTTATATTTTATATGAAAGAATACAATTTTTATAGAGGTTTTTAATGTTTAAAGTTTGAAAATCTCATGTTTTATATTTCATTCAAGTCTTTTTGTCTGTATCGTGCTCTTAATAAACAAAACATTCTGCTAAATTAATCTATATACACATACATATGCATAAAGTACGTATTTATTTGTTTTCTTTTGTTTTACACTCTTTATTCAACTCTTTCTCCATGAAAACTTCCAACTAAATGCTGTTTTCTGTATAAATTGTGCATCACATTTAGAAATTCATACATTCACACACACACTTATAACTAACTAAACAGTTAAACTAAATACAGCATACATATGTGTGTGTTAGTAGTGTTGATGTTCTTGTATAGCAAGGGTATTTTGTTGTTGGTTGAAAAACAAATTCATAAATCAACTTTTGTTTTTCATTCTTTTACTGCTTGTTCTTCTTGTTTTACTACAAATAACTGCAGTTTTATACAAATTGTATGTTCTCTCTCTCTCTCTCTCTCTCTCTTTATCTCTGTGTGTTTGGGTGTATTTATGTATGAAGTATCCCCTCTCACTATGCTAATAAAGAGTAAAAGTTCATATTTGTCTATGACTGAGTAAGTATGACTGTTAACCGTTATGTAAATAGCATAGCACAGCAGTAGTTACACAAAAACTCGATGGGTATTCTATTCTAAAGAGTAGGGCAGGGAATAATATTTCATATTATTCATGCCCAGAAGACCATTCATGCCTGCATGGAAGGAGAGCCCTGTTAAATGGTCGGTGAATATAAAATTTATTGAAAAATTTGTTCATAAATCCTGCTTTCATTGCTGTTGTTGCTCTTTAGCTTTTAAGATGATAAGGGAAATGATGATAAATAACGAGGAAACGTGAAATTTTTTTTTAAACAAATATCATGCTACCTCTACTCGTGTTGTAAGTTGTAAGGAAATGATGTTTTCTTTATTAAGTAAGTGGAGCTAAATTTGAAATACAAAGAGTATCTGCAGTTTTGTTTGTAATGGTGAGCCATTACAGAAGTGTTATTAAGCGTAATTAATGTCATTTAAACACTCTGTTAAATTCTAGCGGATGCCAAAGGATGCTTCCGTATTGGTAACGGTAAGAGAAATAGTGTAGGGGACAATATGCAATCTTGCTTAAGAATTTATTTCATATATTGTCTCAATCTTACGACTTTTTATATCATGGCAATGCCAGTGGAACCTGTGGTATATGCATTCACATACATTTGCTTTATTGGATTTGGAACCAAAAAAATCTTGCCACCATTCAAACCGATTGTCTATTGTATTCAGATTAATGCCATTTGCCTTAAGTATCGCTATGCGTCTGGCCTCAGAACGTTGTTCTCGACTATGTGTTACAGCGTGCCTTATCTACACCAAAAGGAATCATCTGGAAGCATAAAACTGGAGAATCTTAACTACACAGACGACGTCTAAGACTTGGATCATAGGTATTGCAATATGCAGAGAAAGCTGGAAAGCCTGTAGAGGATCCGGCGGATCCAGTGCTGATATCCCTAACAAGCCGAAATAACACAACTAACCTTCTGGCCTCTTTGTAAGTCATCGCAGTCTAGTAGGTAGTATGTTTTTTGGATCATTAGGCGCGAGACCATGGTTCAAACCCCAGTTCAGGTATCTCCAACAAAACGATTTCAGCAGATTTCAGGCAAAAACTCTGAAAGTAAATAAAATCACCATGAAAAGTTTCTCAAATCTGATATTCGAAGTCGACTTTAAACTGAAGGTCGCTAAATTCATGCATAAAATGAACACACACAGCAGGGGTGGTTTGAGAAGCTGGGTTGTAGTCCTCACTAAAGGGTTGTAATCGTCAATTATGCCCGAATGTAAGTATGAAGCTTCATATATCTTAATAAACACAAGAACGAGACAATTGCGTGGCTGGGGCCGTTAAAAGCCTATGTTTACAATTGAATAATTCGGCCACAGAATAAAAATCCACCAGAGGGAGGCTGAACTTCAAATGCTCAGATTTCTATCATTTAAGTCATCCTTTATCCATAGTCCAATGGAGTTATCGTTACTTTTTATGCAATTGCAAAGCATAAAATCATAATTTTATCGTCTACGAGTATTACACACGTGCTAAAGGCATTAAATAAAGACCTAAAGTAGCCGCATTGGCTCATCTGAAATTATAATTTAATTTCCGTTTCTCTTCTCATTTCAATTAATTACCGTTACGTTCTACTCATTTACCTGGAATAAATTTACAAAAAACGGGAAATTATTGCAAAAACAGAGGTAAAGAAAGAATCAAAAAGCGAAAGACTGAAGCATAGAATGAAATAAAAATCAATCAATCACGTGCTGCATGTAGTTTCCACATGAATAAACTGTTCTTTGCTCATGGCAAATGGATTTTTTAGTGGAATTGGTTAAAAGAAAAATTAAACGAAAATAAAAAAACTGAAATTCATTGAATAATAAATATAAAGAATCAATCAAATCAGCATCCAGCAGCAGCAAAGAATTACAAAAATGTTAAGGTGAAGGTGCATAGAAGTGGAATGTGGATGCAATGTCAGCATAGGTGCGCAAAGTATTCAAGTCCATTTGCGATTAAATATCTCCGTAGCAATATGGAATATGTTCGAGATCTTTAGAACGTCATCTTTTGTCACCCAAACATTACTTTTCGTTTCTTTAAGGAATACGGAATCGTCACAAAGCTTCAAAGCATCTCCATCATTATTTCTTAGGTTAGGATAAACATACTTCTCCATTAAGCCAGTTCGTAAGGCCCATTTCGTTGCCACATGTGAAGTTGCCACAGTCTAGTAGAAATTGTGTTGGCTTATTAGACAAGAGTTCGTGGCTAAAACCCCAGCTCACACATCTCGAATATTTCTTTCGGCAATTGCCGATCAGCAGTCTTCTGGCAAAAACACTGAGAGTAAATTCAATCGCCAAGAAGTTTGTCCAAAAAAAATCTGTCGTTCAGCATCGACTAAATTCTAGGTACCAACACCTTCTTCGATGACTTCCTCTCCGCAGTCTACTGGCAAAAACTCTGAGAGTAAATAAAAATCCGCCGTTCGAAGTCGACTTTAAACTCTAGGTCCCGCCGCTCATGTATAAAACTAACACACACGGCATAAGTGCTGTGACAAGCTAAGTCGTAAGTAAGGTTATTAGATCCTGCTGCAGTTGATTCTAGTACGATGAAGTTGCCAAATTGCTCATTAAAATAGTCCTAAAGGAGGGAGAAAGAGAGAGGATAGTAAAGGAGATAGGGAAAAGAAGAAGAGGTAGGAAAGGGAGGATAAGGAGACGGAGGAAAAAACAGACCACAAACACACAAGAGAGCGCGACTACAACCTTTAAGTCCTAGCTCTTCTCAATCAGCTCCACCTATTTATGAATCTATGGAGAGCAAAACCTTCGAAGAAGCCCCTCCCTAGGGTCCTCAATCTACTAAGGGCTGGACAATACCAACTCCTCCTCGTTGGTACATACCTTCCTGGGATCTGTTCCAGATCCTTGTCAGCAATCTAATCTCGCATTGCCCTGTAGTGAAACCAGTAAATAACCTCAGACTGTCCAAGAAGTGTAACTGTCTGACATTTCCTCATTATCCTTTCTGTAGCATTATCGGCGCTCAGAAAGTTCTTGTTCTTCGATTATTTCGAGGAGTATTTTAGTGTCGCAATTTTACAATTCGAAAGCCATGTTAGAAACTGTTTCGTCTTCTCCAGGGTTTGAAGTCAAGCACTTTAACCCATTATACACCATGCCACACTCGATTTTATATGAAAATGTTAAATTGTCTACATTTAAAGGTAGTTTAAAGCATTTTTGCTGTTGTATAGTCTCTTGTGAATAATCTTTTTCTTTTTCGTTTGTTTTGTTTTGATAAAATCTTTCTTTAAACTTTTCCATTAAAATGCTGCTTTTGTATCTTAAAATATCTCCTGCACCATGTTAAACCATCAAAAGCACATGCGTTTTTAATCTGTTTTTGAACAAAAATTTTCCATTAAAAATGCATGTCGAACACTAAAAACTGTAATTGGATAGTAGGAGATAGAAAGGAAAGAGAGAGACAGAGAGAGGAAACAAAACTAAAAACAAAAACTCAATGCAATTAATGCCAATCAATAGAGACAATGTTGCTGGAGTAACAAAACAAATGGTTGACCATAAAGGAAACACTAACAATAGAATATAGAAGAGAATATAAAAATAATAATTACACATGCTCTCCCCTAACATACCTACATGTATGGCAGGATATTTTACACGAAGAAAACAACAAAAGCAGCATCATTTAATAAACAATCTCTGACACAAATACACACGCACACAGAACATAACAGATTATTCGAGGGGAGAATAGAAAACGAATAAAATAAACACGAGTTTTTAAATTATTGATAGACGAACCAAAAACAAAAACCACACAAGAAAGGAAAAAGGTAAATAAAAGTTTTTGTTATTGCCTGTCTATACTTTGTTACAATAACAAAACAAATTACATGAAAACATTAAAAACAAATACCGTGTGAAAGCAA
Source organism: Sarcophaga carnaria (assembly GCA_958299815.1). NCBI lineage: Eukaryota > Metazoa > Arthropoda > Insecta > Diptera > Sarcophagidae > Sarcophaga > Sarcophaga carnaria. The sequence goes on from OY283153.1 coordinate 23,854,361, forward strand.
AAAGCATAACAATGTTACTGGGGTAAACATTATAACAGTTACCCATACACTCTCCCTCTCTCTCTCACTTAGTAAAGTAATCTGGTATAACTGAACTGTAGCAGAAAATCGGAGATAAAAAAGCGTAAACAAATAAACCGGTGTGGCAGCAGAGATGGCATATGATGTGTTTACGTGTAAACAAATATGTGCGTAGTTGAGTAACTGAGAAGCATAAAAAAACAATTCGAAAAAGGGAAACAATGTTTGTAACGGTGTGTGTGGCAGTGTTTTTCTTTTTTTGTATAGGAGTGCAAAGCTATGTGTGAGTATAGCTTTAATACTCTTCTCGCATAAAGAGATTTACACTGCTGATAGCCTGTTATTTTTATCAGACACATACATATACATATGTACGTACATATATATGCATGCATACACAGAAACACTTGTACTTTGCGAACATATTCTACTCGGCATAATATTCGTTTCCTTTTTAAATGTTTCTGTTTACATTTATTATCTAAATAAGGCTCTCTTTTCTTTTTCTCTCCATTTTTTAATAAGATTTACATGTAAATGTATGCGTGCGTGAGTGATTTTCTTTGATAAGGAAAAAAAAAACGAAGAAGAAAAAACGAACAAAACTGTGAAATTGTTTCAACAAAAAGACACCAACAACCAGTGAACAAACAAAACTTATGTAAATTTTACGAGTTCTGCACACTCCTCTGGATTTCTAAAATTAAAATGCTTACCAGTTCGTTTCAACAACAATCTCTAGACAATTTTATGATTTTAAACCAAAAAAAAATAAGTCCCCTTTTATTTAAGGTTTTATTTTAAATGAGATCATAACCAAGTTATAGCCAAGCTATTATGGCAAAAAAAAGGCTTTTACCAGGCCTCTTGTTAGATTTATTCATAATTTTTATTTTTCAAAACTTAATGGACTATTTTTGCTATAAAGACGTCTGTCAAACGAACGCCTAGCAAAGCTTTTAAAATTAAAAAAAGATTTTTTAATTTGCTAAGAGTTTTTCAAATGAAAAAATATTTTAAGACGATATAAAAATCTTAAACAGACGTTAACGAACTCATCGTTAATTTCTCACTTACAGAGGCCAAAGAAGACCAAATTTTTCTTCAATAATAGGCTCTACAAAAAGCATGAGCTTGCACTAAAGGGAAAAAATGAGGCCTGCGACAGAGAATGACCCACTGCATCTATAAAGAAGTGGCAGGCACCCTTGGTGGACAACAAACTTGAACCTGATACTGCCTGATAATCTTATGTATCATCCTGCTGATGTCTAGTATGGTGAGAATCCCTTGGTAGGACAATAAACTTGAACCTGATTCTGCCTGATAATTTTATGCATCTTCCCGTTTGATCTCTATTGTAAAGGCTTGCCATATAAGATTAGCAGATGTCTCTAAGTGAATGGACAGTGACATGAATCAAATACTGATCACGCAAGGATCCCGAAAGAATTTAAAACTATCAGAGGTAATGATTACGTGATACAGCGATATGACTTCTCACTACTCCACTACGCTCTATATTCCAACGTAATGAACTCCAAGACGGTGTCATAGACATCGCAACAAGGTAGCTTAACAATATAATGTACATATCATATGGGTAACAGGAAACAGTGCCATTCCATGTAACTGAACTGAGCTGAACTCTCTACTTTGAGAATCTTCTGAGGACCTGTGAGCTTATAATTGACAATGCTATAGAGACGAAAAGGAGAAGGATACTGTTCTTCACCTACACTTTACACGCCCACCACTATGTCGGAGAAAGAAAATGTCTACCACTTAGACGATCTAAATGAACTGTCAGGCATGGACATTGGCAATGGAAGTTGCTTTAATAGAAGGAAGCACTTCCCATGGCCCATTTAGAAGTGTAAAACAGTCTCTTTAGCGTATCCATTATATTGTTCCACCAGGTGTGTTCGAAGTCCAAAATAACCACACAAATAGTTTATCTGAGTGGAAAAGGACAATCGTATCGTCCCGTGAAATCACCAATTTCATTTAGCCAAGATTGCTACCTAAACCACACCACAAGTAGTATTTTGTTACAAGTTTTAAGGCGTGATTGCGTGTGAATCAAAGCCTGATACCACAAAGGTTTAATCATCTTCTGGATAACCTAAGACGCCAAAACTACATCGTTGCCAGTTATCAAATTTGTTCCTCTACAACGATATTCCGCAACGATGTTCTACAGTAGCGAGGGGAAAAGAAACTTGCTCTACTTTTTGTGTGCCTCTGTTCACTTCCCTTGTCATATACATACATAGGTCTCCCCAATGGAGGTAGTAAAGTCCCATGGAGGTAGTAAATTCTATTCTGGTCAAAAAAGATCTACAAACCCTACGTTCTCGGTTATTTACCAGTGTTACACGGCTTAAATGCATCCATAAAGAAGACTATATTAGGGATTAATCTTGCCATAGAGTGTGCTAGTAATTCTGCCTATTTTTATCGATGTCTTCTCTGTGATATTTTATAACACAAAAGTAACTCGAATATCAATGTCCCAAATGGCTTTGAATTTTCCCAGTTGACCTAATTAACAACCTACTTATGCTAGTTCGCCTCATCTTTTATTCATTCCTGGGAGACTGGTTACCTACTAAGTAATGCAGATCGTATCATAACTGAAGAAATTGTAAAACATTCTTACTCTTTCAGTTCCTGGACACCACTGCTCTAAATGCCATTTGGCTGTGATATTCCCTTTCCCATGTCCCTTTTTTTATAGTGACTTTATATTCCATATAGTTTTTGTAAATGTTATCGAAATTTTAACAAAAATAACCACAAACATTTTGTTAAACAAACAAACCGGCTGAATACGCCATAACAAGCGTCTGAGGTAGGTAGTCTTGGAGGTTTGTTAGCGCTGCCACATTGTGGAGGCATATGGGACATGGTTGTTCTTAACCAAACAAAATTGAAAAGTTTTGTTTACACTTGAAAGCAAAGGATAGAAAATGTTTCCTTTTATTGTTATTGTAAAAGAAAACTATTTCACAGAAACCTTTTTTCCCCCTATTAAGATAACAGGACCTGTTTTTCCCCATTTTTTGTTCAAAAATTTAACTGACAACCACAACAACCGCATGCTGCTAATGATTCTGGGTTTTTCAGTTTATTTCTCTTTTCTTTTTTACATTAATTTCTCTATTTCCCAGCACATTGCTTTTAGTTTTTCATGTTTTTTTTTCATTTTTCCATTCGAGTTGAATGACATTTTAACACGCGCATGGTTTGAACGTCTTTTTTTTTTTTGTTCTTTAAAGCATTTCTTTCCTTTTTGGTCTCAGTTACGGTTACTTATTGAAGTGTTGTTATCCTCCTGCGGTGTGAGTATGTAATGAATGCTTGACTTTTTTGTATTGTTTCAGAAACAGAGTACAGAGTACAGTGGTGGAGCTGTTAACATTGTATTTCAAGCATTTCAGTTCTATTAACTGTTTGGTAACACTTATTTTCTTTTGCTCGTGTGTGTTTGTAGAGATTTTTAATCAGTCCGTTTTTAGTTGTTAGTATAAATCGATATATTTTTTTTCGGTTTTTGTTTCAGATTTGTTTAACGATTAGTCATATTGTTTTTTGTCTTTCTACTTGCTTTTGTTTGTTGTCTTAAGTAATATCGTAGATTATTATCCTTCCGCCTGTATGTCTATCATTTCCTATTTGTTTTGTCATTTGTTTTGATGTTTTCCCAATTGGCATGTTTTCTATTTTGTTCGCAAAATAGATTGATTGTGTAATCAAACTGATTCTCAAACTTGTCGAAACACTTACAGTGGATTAAATTTAAGGACAAAAATTTATTGGAATATTTTGTTTTTAAAGTTCAGTAAAATGGGTCCATATCGATATATCATATGATATAAATATGATATAAATATGAAGAAAGAAAACCCATAAGATCAATAATAAAAAATTTATTTAAATTTCTAATATAAATTCCTGTTTTTTTATAGCAAATTTTTCGATAACTAAATTCTTTTATAGAAAATTCCCCGATTAATCATTATTCTTCTGCTTTTGTTGTGCAGCCCTTGCGCTGACTAACTTCTTCCTTTTCCCTGATTTTGGTGGAACTTGGTTAGTACAGGGACTGCGTTCACCCGTGGCATCACAACGGGCCGCTATGTGTGCTCAAGTGAGCTTTGTAATCTTAGAGCTACCACTCCGACCTAACCTAACCTAATCATTCTTCTTACAGAAAACATTTCGATAAATATTATTTATTTATTTTTCTAATAAAAATTCCTATCTTTTATAGAAAATTTTTCAATAACTGAATTTTTTTATACAAAAATTCTATGATTAATCATTGCTCTTACTGAAAACATTTCGATAACTAAATTTATTTATTTTTCTCATAAAAATTTTCTGCTATATACAGAAAATTTTTCGATAACTGAATTCTTTTATAGAAAATTCCGCGATTAATAATTTTTCTTACAGAAAATATTTCGATAACTAAATTTATTTATTTTTCTAATAAAAATGTCCTGCTATATACAGAAAATTTTTCGATAACTAAATTCTTTTATAGAAAATTCTCTGATTAATAATTTTTCTTACAGAAAATATTTCGATAACAGAGTCTATCGATAACTAAATTTATTTATTTTTCTAATAAATATTCCTATTTTTTATAGAAAATTTTTCAATAACTGAATTTTTTTATTCAAAAATTCCATGATTAATCATTCTTCTTACTGAAAACATTTCGATAACTAAATTTATTTATTTTTCTCATAAAAATTTTCTGCTATCTATAGAAAGCTGAAATTCTTTTATAGAAAATTCTGCGATTAAAAATGTTTCTTACAGAAAATATTTCGATAACTATTATTTATTTATATTTCTTATAAAAATGTCCTGCTATATGCAGAAAATTTTTCGATAACTAAATTCTTTTATAGAAAATTCTGCGATTAAAAATTTTTCTTACAGAAAATATTTCGATAACTATTATTTATTTATTTTTCTTATAAAAATGTCCTGATATACACAAAATTATTTAGAAAATTCTCCGATTAATAATTTTTCTTTCAGAAAATATTTCTATAACAGTGGCTATCGATTACTAAATTTATTTATTTTTCTCATAAAAATTTGATGCTATATACAGAAAATTTTTCGATAACTGAATGCTTTTATAGAAAATTCTCCGAATAATAATTTTTCTTACAGAAAATATTTCGGAGTCTAATATAGAAAATTTTATCGATAACAAAATTGTCTAAAATTCGATAAGAATATTTTCTAAAATTCGATAACAATATTTATGAAAAGACGATAACAATATTTTCGAAAATTCGATAATAAAATTTTCTAAAATTCGATAAAAAAAACTTTCTAAATTTCGAAAACAAAATTTTCTAAAATTCGATAACAAAATTTTTTAAATTTCGATAACAAAAATTTCTCAAAAAAAAATTATTGTAATTTGTGATTAAAACTCTTTTTTTATAGAAAATTTCTCGATAGAAAAACCTTTCAATTTATAACTTATAAATCATTTCAGTGTGTGGAATTTTTACAAAAAATATTCACTATTAACAGTGATTGATAGGGTACTTTGTTACTGTTACAATCAAACAGAAACAGTTTAATAACTCTGTTACACTTGACTACTTTTGATTACTTACTTTCCAGTTTGTTTGCTATTAAGCAGGGGTAATAACTTTTATTTAAAGAATGAAAGAAACATAAAACACAGGGACTGTGGTGTAATATACTCTAAAGGCATGAATGAATAAACAAGTTGAAGTTGAGAAATGTAAAAAGAGAAATGCTCATAATAATGCAAGTAACACGTACTTTTTTTTCTTTGTTTTTTAAGTAAATTTTTCATAATTTTTATTCATATTTTTCTCCCCCATTTTTTATACCATTCAACACTTACACTTCAGCCCTAAGGAAGGTTATTACTGTTATAACAATATATTTGACAGAAAACTAAGTTTTATATGTACTGATGACTTTACACAACTGGGTATATGAAAATCTAAAATTCCGAAGTTGACTGTGTAGGGTTCTTTCATAGTGTCTATGATCGACTATAATTTTTATTTCGTTATTTATAGCTGCTGTAATACTTGTTCATTTGTTTTTTGCAGAAAAGAAAGTATATTTTTTAAAGTATTTAAAATTTTGTATAAAGTTTTGTGCATTGTTTAAAATATTCGGACTCAAGGCCATGAGATCTCTTTTGAGAGGGTGGTGGGTTACTGAGGGTGGTGGTGGAGAGTAGCAACTGACAATTCTGGAAACATCGCCGCAGCATACTGGCTGTAGGAGAGAACCAAAAACATTCCTTTTAACTATATACACAAGTCGCCGTAGTATAGTAGGTACTGTAGTGGCTTATTAGAGGCGAGCCCATGCTTTAAACCCCGGCTCAGCCATCTTGAACAAAACGAAATACGGAAAACATATTTATTACGGTGACTTCCCCTCATCAGTCTTTCAGGCAGAAACTCTAAAATACAATTACGATTAAAAGTTCTTCTAATCTGCCGTTGGGAGTCGGCGTTAATCCATAGATCTCGCCACTTTTGAATAAAATTAACGTACGCACATGAGTTGTGTGAGAAGCTAGGTTGTAATCCAACTAAAGTATTTTATAGCCACAAATGAATGAATAAATTGCTTCACAATAGGATCCGCCTTGTGTTTAATATTGGCTGTACTAATATTTACAAAGGGATTGTTTCATTTTGATGGATCAAATTTATTTATTTCTTTTGTGTTAAACAAGATTTGCTGAGTACTAATATAAGACAACTTTAGACCACAGATTTTTTATTAAAGAATAGAGAAAATCACATCTATTGCTATGCGGTTTTGAAGCATTTCTAGCACCTGTAATATTTTAAAATATCTGTTAATATGTGGCATATTTTTACCTTTAATTTACTATTCTGACACCTACTAGTAGCAAAAGTAAAATGTATCAATCAAATCAATCAAATCAATCAATCACATCAATTTGAACCTCAATCTTGACATCAATAACTGCCGTTACAGTAAATATTTTGCATTGAATCCATTTTGTTTTCATTTCCTTTTAATGCTTTCGTATTCATGTATATTGATATGAAGTTTCTTAATGGGCGTTGTTAACTGAAGGCTGGAAATTGTAAAGTTTATTGAAACATCCATGTTTCTATACAGTTTAGAATTTGAGTTCTAACACTCTTTAATTTTAAACACACAAATACGAATTTGAAGTTTGAAATTTATTTTATATGAAAATCATAACATAACTGGGTGTTTACATGACACCTCTCGTTGAATTTTTCATTTTTTTTTTCTTTTTAGTTTGTTATAAAATTTCAAAAGCAAAGTTTTTTGTATTCTTTTCTCTCAATTTTAAAGCTTTTAAAGTTGAATGAAATATAAAGTGCAGACATCAAAGGATTTCCATAAAAGAAAATGGTATCTTACTTGCAGGGGCTAAATAAATAGAAAATAAAACTCCCTTTAAGCTCTATTGGGAAATGTTATAATGTCTCCTGCAAGCCTATTGCAGCGACAAACTTCACGATACTGCTCGGTGTCAACAATGACAATTTACTCTCTAGCACTTGATATGCACCCAGGTGTTTCCCCTGGGATACATTAATGCTGCGCAAGGATATGATCTGATGATTCATTCTCATTGCCACAGAATCTACATGTTGAGCTCGAGACAACACCCACTCTGAATATGTGTACCCTCAGCCTAGAGTGCCCTATCAAACGACCGATTACCAACCTCAAGTTATTCCTGTATTTCTGGATACTCTGATGCATAACTCGAAGCTATTCTTCTTGTAGTTTCTCAGCAAAAATTTCGATTGCCTCAAAACCATTTTGTTTGTCTTTGCCTGTCTTTATATTCCCTTTCGTTGATCATACTTTTCCAAGCATCCGCTGCTACTCCACAGATGGTTTCTGGTCCCATCAAGGAAGGTGTGGAAACTTCTCTCATCTCAAGCTCGTCTGCCTGCTCATTGCTAAGAATTCCCATATGAGAGTAAATTTAGCCGATTCAGCTTCTCCACACAGTTTCATACTATTTTCGATTTGACCTCAAAAGAGTTGAGTGCTGGAATAACGGACTAATTGGTAAAAAGTGTTGCTATGAACTGTCCAATGTACCTTCTGTTCAAGTTAAATTAAGCACATCTTTCGAGTGGAAGATACCCGAGAGTTTGCCCGTGAACTCAAAATATTTCATTCTGAAAGCAATGAAGTATGCCTGAGCGATGCCCTCTGGTAAAAGAAAACAAGGATATACTATAGTGAACTATACGTTTAGATGGAAGATACATACTTATCCCTGCAAAAAATTTTGAAAATTCTGAAAAATTATTTCGCGAAGAGCACCTAGAAAATAGTCCCAGACATAGGTAGGATAATAAATCGAAGCTAGAGAGAGGATTGGGACATGGATGTGGAGATCTGTTTGTTGTTGTTGCGGCTACACCGAGCGGAAAACAGTAGAGCACAAGCAGCCGCTTAGACTATAAAAGATCACGCTGAGCCTAGGTTGCTATACTCACAGCCATATGGCCATAAGCATTTGTCGAGAGCCAAGCGTATAATGTAGGGTAGCATGTGAATGGTCTTATTACCATCTTGTTTACTTTTGTACTTCTAAAGACAGGACAACATATTGACTCAATAGTTGTTGCCCGAAGGATGAAAATTGAAACTTATTTTTCTTTTTTTTTTTAGCACCAGAACAGTGGAGTAAAGTCAAAACAAAAAAAGTTCAGCAAACTTGCATGCAAACATAGACAAGGAAATTCTATGGACAGGATATTTGGAGAAGAGAAAGTTTTTAAAACAAATAAAAATTATCACAAAAGAATGAAACATTAAATAAAGTTCATAAGCAAGGAATTATACTCATAAAATACAAGTTAAGCAAGAAAGCATTGCACCGTCCATGGCCGTCATTTAAAGTTGGCCATGATAACCAAGTTTTAAAGAAATTCAATTCAATTCAGGCTACGGTTTTGGAGGTCTCGGAACTTTAGAAAAATACTTTTGGTGTAAATTAATTTTTTTCTTTCTATGCCTTCTAGAATTTCATTGTTTACATGAGCCGTCTGGTTCACAAACTGATGGAATCTGCTTTCATTTTAATGTGATCCTTCGTTTTTCATGGGTTTTTTTGTTTAATTTTTATGAAATATTTACAATGAAAAAATGGTTGCAACGAATACTATGTATTCATTTTCATTTGAAACGGGCAATAAAAGCATAACCAATCTTAAGCAGGTGCTAGCCAAACCCCACTCAATGTTCCATATTTTTACAATTGAAGGGAAAGGTCACTAAACCACTAGGGCAGGTATTTCGAACAGGGTGATGGCAAATGATTTTTTTTCCGGCTCAATGGTTTGTTTCACTAGTTTTATCGCAATTGTTGTGAATTTATTTCGATTGTTATGGTTTTTGTTTTTTGGCCGTTGGCTCTTATGGTAGCCGTTTTTATTTTATTGACTGGATTTTGTATTTCCATTGAATATTTCATTTAAAATATTTTTTGTTTGTGAACTTAAAATATACAAAGTACTCTAGGGCTTAGCCTTTCATATGAAATAAAAAATTTAAGAGACAAAATTAATACAAACATTCAAAATTATGGTTTCAATAAATCCATGATGAAATTGTCTCGACATATGCATTGACTGTCAGAGTTATGGGGACAACATAGTTCTGATGGCAAACACAAAGGAAAGAAACTTTTTGTGACAGCATTTAAAGAGGTCTTGAGTACGCTAGTCTTTTAGCTCAAATGTGTGGCATTGAAAAATAAACCCATGTAATACGTAAGTATTACCACTTACGAGAAGGGGATATTACGTCATTAACCGCACGAGCAGATTTTTTTCTTTTACTGTATGTATCTGTCAGTCAAGACGTCATCTGAGCTTTCAGCTCGTATGGCGTTAATTAAAGATTATTCTGACTGGCTGGGCAAGCTATATCAAGTAGGCAAGGGAAATATAGTCCCTTTCTGCAGGCTTCCAGCTTATAGGGTGATTCACAACAAGGAGCGGCAGGTGAATTTGCAAGAGGGGAATCTTACACGACGCTGATAGATCCTGAAGCTATTCGAGCCATTGAGCAGAGATGTTTAACATAATTCGACGAAATGGAAAATAAAAAAACGAAACGACTTATCAAGCCAAATATGTTTGAGACAATCTAAACTTTTGCTGTTCCTCAGGCTATCCACAATTAGCCTTGGAGTAGTAACCGATCACACAGCCCTACAAATTTGGACTTTTGTTGTGCAAATAAGATGGCTCCAGGTGTTTCCGAACGCATTTTGCGCGCTGTGATCAGATCAGATTTAAAAAATGCAAAATGGCGGATCCAATATGTCGGTCGAGGTTTATAAAAATTAATCAGATTTACTTGACCGCCATATTAGATCCGCCATTTTGAATTTTTTTTAAATCTGAATGAAGATCTGTAATCAGCGACCCCAAAAACACTTGAGTAACAATTTTCAAGTAAATCTGATTAATTTTTAAGGACCTCCGTAATGTGTTTCTTTTTCTCTTGCACCCCTTGACATAAACCCACCCCTTACTTTAAGGGTGCATGCAAACAATTTGGCTTTGGGCTCATTTTAAAGAGCAAATATCAATTGTCAATTTCTGACAATAGCGATGGTTCTAGCACGTCAGTGTTTAGCTCTACAATTTTACAAAAGTGGCCAAAAACGCTATTTTTAGGGGTTTCAACCCCCTTTTCCTTTTTTGGACCCAGATTCGTGTTCAGCGCGCAAAATGCCTTCGGAAACACCTGAAGCCATCTTATTTGCAAAACACATGCAGGGCTGTGTAATTAGAACACATACCATGAACCCGAATGGAGTTAATGAATCTGAGAACCTAAAGTGGTTTAAGTTTAAGTTTAAGGATTTTGTCAGGACAGCTAAATTGGGAGGCACATTATAGGAAAATAGAATGAGGACAGTTCAATATATTATATATATGGTCGCATTATTCTACCACGTCTACAGGACGTCTTTCATAGTTTCTGTTCAATCCTTCGATTAAAACTTTGAACATAACCTCAATAAAAAAAAGCAAATATATCTTACAAGTTCCGCTACGTTTGCATTACCCATTGTGATCAGCGTATTTTCATTGCTTTCGCAAAAACTTTGTCAACATTGGCACACAGGAACATTGTTTGCTATTGGCAGTTTGGTTTGGATTTTACTTTACTTTGCCTGGCAGCTAGAGAATTGGCCAGGAGGTGAGATGACTTCATCGAAAGATGATAAAATTTTATGTGAATTTTTTTATTTCGCGTATGTATTTTGCAATTCTAATATAAAATTTGACAATTTTTTTTACCAATTTTAAGCGCTGATTGAAAACGTGTTTTTCGGTTAAATGTTGCAAACAACAGGAGAATATTAAACAAGTGCTAGAACGTATGACAAGGTTGCAATATTAAGGGGCCTTATTACACATTTGGAGAATGAAGAGTTAAGGCATTGCTCGTGTAAACACTGATATTGATTTGACATTTCGATGTTAAAGATTGTCATCACCCTGTTAGATGATTTATTGAAAAAACGAACGTAATTTTGCAAATGATAAAGCAGTTTGGAATCGTTTTAAAAACACATACACGTTGAAATTTTGTACGTTAAGAAACATTAACCAAGTTTTACCAGCTAAACGGATGATTGTAACAGGTTCTAGCATGGCAGGGTTACCATCTGTTGTTGTTGCCCTTATCCAAACTTGCCTGTGAAAAGGTATCAACTTGTTTTATTGGGTGTAGTGATGAAGAACTTTACTCACTCAGTACAAGACATATCACGACATGACATAACGTGATTAACACACGCGTTGTTATAACAAAACCTAGACTTAAGGCCTTAAACTTTAACCTGCTTAAATTTTAATTGAGTCACATGACTCTCCCTCCACTAGTACTACAATTTATAAGTTAACTATAAAGTCTTACAAAAAATCCCTTCTAAGGCCTTTATTTGGATTTCCGGTGTGCCTGAGTGTTTTTAAATATAAATTTTTATATTTAAATAATTTCATATGAAACAACAAAAACAGGAAACTAAATGAATCCATTATGGGAAAAAGAAAAGCGAAGGAAACTTTCCAACTGAAGTTGATAAAGGTCATGCAGTTAAAAAAATAACTGGAAGGGAAATCTTAGTAATAAAACTTTATGTTGTTTTGCATGTAGTACGTGTATGCTTACGTGAATATATGGTTAATGAGTATGCATTAGCTTATGTTGCGTTAGCAATACGAGGGTCACCCTAAAACTAGTCATACAATATAAGCCAATCATTCCTTTGTGATTGCAATATAGTGTATGGTACAGCATGAACGGCGCTGTATGATCAATCAAAACAGTCACCGTAGATATCTAGAGACACGGCAAAATGGAAGCTCTACGTCAAAATAAGTTTTTTGTACAGTGAATGTTAACTTAACTGCGACTGTAAACCTAACATACTGAAAAGTTTGGGGAAGTATAAAAAAGAAAATCGATTTAAAATCTCAAAAAAAAAAATTGGAAAGGAAAGTTGGAGAAAAATTAAAAGAGAGGCGAAGGACATCCTTTGTATTCTAAAGGGTTCGGCCAAATAACATTTTTTTTGAAAATGCTTTAAAAAAAACTACTGAATATTTTCTCAAATTTCTTTTTTTATTTGAAAGTACAATCCTTCCGGTTAATAATGGAAAATAATTTCATTCAAATGGCTGCCTCGGCTGGCCATGCAGTAGCCTACACCAGAAGATGCCGATTTTGGCAAAAAAAAATCATCTTTTCAGATGAAGCTCATTTTGATCTTGCCGGGTATGTAAACAAGCAAAATTGTCACATTCGGGGCACAGAAAACCCGCACGCATACATTGAAAAGCCGACGTCACTGTTTGGTGCGGATTTTGGTTCAGAGGGATAATTGGGCCATTTTTTGTCGAAAATGAGCAAGGAGTGGCCGTTACAGTCAATGGCGATCGTTATCGGGCCATGTTGAACGAATTTTTGTTCACACAAATTAAAGAGGAGGATATTGGCCACATTTGGTTTTAACAGGACGGCGCTACGTGCCACACAGCCGAAGCTACACTCGATGTTTTGCGCCCTGTTTTTGAAGATTGCATTATCAGCCGTAGAGCTGATGTCGTTTGACCACCTCGGAGCTGCGATTTGACACCGTTGGACTATTATTTGTGGGGTGCCGTCAAAGATAAGTGTTACGCCGACAAGCCAGAGACAATTGACGCTTTAAAGGACAATATTCGTGAATCCATTGCTGAAATACAGCTGCACACAATCGATAATGTGCTTAAAAATTGGACCGATCGTGTAGACTACTGCATGGCCAGCCGAGGCAGCCATTTGAATGAAATTATTTTCCATTATTAACCGGAAGGATTGTACTTTCAAATAAAAAAAGAAATTTGAGAAAATATTCAGTAGTTTTTTTAAAGCATTTAAAAAAAAAAAGTTATTTCGCGGACCCTTTACAACAAAGCAAAAAAATAACAAAAAATCTGTTTTCTCATCATAGACAATCAAGTCGAAAGATCAAGTTTTTAGACGAAATATATCTTCCATAAATCGAATAAAAATGAAATTGTGATAAAAATGCACCTAGTGGACAGGATAGCCATGGTATATTGGGACCAAAGATATTGGCCCTGAAGTTAATTGTTTTCTTCTAATGACCAACAAAAAGTTTTCTATATAAATCTGGCAAAATTGTCGAATTGCAGTTTTTTATTGATGGCCTCAATTTTTTTGTGCCGATAACTTGCATGTTTTTTGGTCATGGACTTGCATTTTATGGTCGATGGCTTGCATTTTTTGGTCGATTTATATTATTAATGACTTTCATGTTTTTGCCGATAAGTTGCATTTTCCTATCGATGACTTCAATTTTCCTGAGGATGACTTAAATCGTTTTTCGATAGCCTGCATATTTTGTCAATGAGTTGCATTTTCTTGTCGATAACTTGCATTTTTTGTACGATAACTTTTTTAGTCGATGACTAGAAATTTTCTGTCGATACCTTGCATTTTTTATTTCTTTTATGATTTATTTTTATCTTTCGAATTCAAATCTGAGACTCTTAGATTTATAATCACGTATTTGTTGTAACTTTCTTTATTACGTGGACTAAATTTTGGTACCGCTCTCGTATATCTAAAACGTAAGAGCAAGAGGATGGTTATATAATATCAAGTATTATATTTTTAATAAGGCTTTTACATCATCTCATATGATGATGTTCATACATCAACATAAACATGTCCATGTAAATGTGGTAAAATAATTGACTTTGTAATGAAGGAACGTTTGTTTTTTCTTTGGGTTGGTTTTTTAAGCATCAATTAAGGTGTTAATACACATGTAATTTCAACAACATGCTTGTGATGATGGCAATATAAATTGACGTAATAATGACATACTTTTGTAGCAGGAAATATTTACAAATAAAAGTATTCCTACGGTTAAAAACATTTTGTCATGCAAATTGAATGTAATTTCATGATAAAGCATACATGAGTATATAAATATTGTATAAATTTTGTCTACCAGTGTTCACTTTTGTTAAAAACGTTTGAAGAAGGTAAACGTATGAATTTTGTTACACGGTAATATTGTTATTAAAACCTTACTACATATAAAATGAAACTTAAAATATGAAAATTTAAATACAAACTTGAAAAACAACATTACTGGGTTTCTACAACCTTTATTCATAAAATTGTTCATGCATGTCTAGTATATAACCAGCCGGTACTTCCGCAATAATTACACAAACTCTCCACAGCAGCATTCACAAATATTCCTACAATCTCGCTACAAATCCCGTTGTTGTTTGGTATTACTAAGGATAACTGCCTTCTTTTGAGATACATTAACATTGCACAGGTACGAAGTACGAATTGTGGTGATTCGTTTTCCGTAACACAAGAACTACATACAGGGTTTGAAATAGTTGTCTCTGACTCTTGTCGAAAGACCGGTTATTATACTCAAGTTAACCCAGAATATCTCAAACCAGAAACTCACACAGACAGTATCAGCCCCTATCCCTATCCATATTTATTCCTAAGACCGAAAACCCTTCTCCTATCTGACTGACTGTCGAGGACCTTTCCGAACACTATAGAAGCAAGATAAGGAGGTGCGAAGTACGAATTGTGGTGATTCGTTTTCCGTAACACAAAGACTACATACAGGGTTTGAAATAGTTGTCTCTGAGTCTTGTCGAAAGACCGGTTATTATACTCAAGTTAACCCAGAATATCTCAAACCAGAAACTCACACAGACAGTGTCAGCCCCTATCCATATCCATATTTATTCCTAAGACCGAAAACCCTTCTCCTATCTGACTGACTATCAAGGACCTTTCCGAACGCTATAGAAGCAAGGTAAGGAGGTATCATAGACATGATATTTCCAGAAAAATCTTGTGTTAGATTTGTTATCACAGTCTCCCGACATACATAATTGGCCATTGCAACCCTTCATTTAGCTTTACGTCCTAGCTTCTTACACTACTTATGTTGTGTCGTTTTATACATAAGAGGCGAGACATACAGTTTAAAGACTCGGAACGCCAGATTTTTTTGATAAACTTTTCATGGCAATTTTTTATTTCCTCTCAAAGCTTTTGCTTTTGAAATCTGCTGAGTAGAAGACGCCGAAGCAATATTTTTTCGTTTTGTTCAAGAAGTTTGATCTGAACCGTGGCCTCACGTCTAACAGGCCAACGCATTACATACTAGGCTATGACGACTTCAGGTAGCTTAGTCGTGATATTTCCGTAAAAATTTTGTGTTAGATTTGTTTCCCTTATTAATTATCACG
The DNA here is from genome assembly GCA_958299815.1 of Sarcophaga carnaria. Lineage (NCBI taxonomy): Eukaryota > Metazoa > Arthropoda > Insecta > Diptera > Sarcophagidae > Sarcophaga > Sarcophaga carnaria. Next base: position 23,870,272 of record OY283153.1, read on the forward strand.
GTCGTCGTCCTACATACATAATTGGCCATTACAACCCTGCAGTTAGGATTACGACCTAGCTTCTCACACCACCTGTGTTATGTTGTGTGTGTTAATTTTATTCATGAGTGGCGGGACATACATTTTGAAGTCAAGACAGATTTGTTTGAGAAACTTTTCATGACAAGTTTTTGCCAGAAATCTGCTGAGAGGAAGTCGCCGAAGAAATATTTAGTTTTCGTTTTGTTGCGGATGTATGACCTGGGGCTTGCACCGTGGCCTTACGTCTAATAATTCGTGCTAGCTATGGTCTTTACTACCAGTGGAATAAAACGAAGATATGTTCTAATTGCCCCAGTATATGCCGGTCTCTGACTCTAATTGGACTGCACCTGAGCGGTTTTCAAATTCGTTCTGCAAATAAACAAACTTAACACAAGGCCAGATCTAGGCAAATACGTTGGTTGATAACTTCTGCTGTCTAAGTAATATAGTAAGAAGGAACGTCTACACAGAAACCTAAGCCAACAACAGATTCAACAAAGACTTTAGCTTGGCATAAATGATGCATGTGTGATGACTACTCTGTTCTAGGTAATGAAAGCTTGTCTTATAAAGAATACAATTGCTTCAGAGGTAAGTAGTATATGTAGTACACTCTGTGCCATCAATATCAGCAATACGGATCCCATCCCGTAAGATGGGAGTGCATTGTTTATGTAATATGGTATGAGAATGAACAAACTTTCTTTGTGAATATTTTAGGGAAATAAATTCCACATGAATTCAATAACAACTTTGCTTAAGAATTCCTTCTGATAATTAATTCAAAAGCTTGACAAAAAAAATATCGTTTGGTGGCTTAAAAATAATGCCACCCGTCTTATAACCACACTTACTACCTATCACCAGCTGTCACTTTGCCTTTCTGCGATAAAAAATAAATGAAGAAAAATAAAAAAATTAAATGATAATCTAAAGAAATTCAATGAATTAAATTTCAATGACACCGTCTTCACGAACAACAACAGGCTTTGCTAGGCTATTTCACGCAGTCCTCTCAACCACCTTATTGTCCCTATTATAAGAATGCTGTGTATAATTACAAATATTGTATCTGAGGGTATAAAATAAATTGATTTTGTTCTCACTACAAACCTCCCCTCCCCGCCCCCTAAATTTCTTTGTCATTCACTCATAAATCTTATTCAATCTGGTTTCTTTATCTGGTTTTTGTCAAAGTGTTTTCTCTTGTCATGCGAGTATTTACATTTGAAAACCATCAAATGCAGGTTTTAAGCCTATAAAAAGGACAATAACAACAACAACACCTCTACGCAATCACAATAATACACTTGAACTAATCGATTACAAATCCTTGCATATGTGTACGCAAAATTAACCACTGTTTACATTTTGTGGGGATAGAGGTAAGGGTAGGAGTAAGAGGATAGAAAATATGTAAGTATGTAAGTATGTGGCATGTGGCATGTAGCATGAGGGCTGATGCCATGCTAATTAAGATGTACGATATGCAATAATGGCTGACTGACAAAGTGAGAGCTTAATTGGCATAGAAAGCGATTATATTTCGATATTCGAAATAATTGCCGCATAATGACATTGTGACAGGTAATTGATGACACAAATCAAAAGTTGAAAGGTGACATGGTCATTTTTGGTTTATCAGTAAAAGAAAGGTGGCAAAGTATGTTATAGGCATGACCCAGCAGGTCATTGCAAATCACGTTTGGTTTTGAGGAAAATGTAAATATTAAGGCAAACAAAATTCTGATCAATTTCAATCATGAATAGTAGTTCCCACTTGTGGCAACTTTGGCCTTAACATCTCTTACCGCACATTACTACTGCAAGCTTTTCTATGCCAATTGATTACATCAACCGATGACATAACTTCTACAACAGGCTCTATACCGATATCTACATATCCTCGCATCGAATACTTGTCTCGCTAGAACATCCTCTTGCATCTGAAAAATATAGCCGAGCCAAAGTAGTCCCTGGGTGTTTATGTTTTTAAGGGGTTCATACTGCCCATTTTTGATGCTGAAGCGAAGCGCCGCGAAACACTCATTTGCACAAGATATTAATTTGAAGTGGCCTTAATACCTGAATCTTTATCTTCACATTGGTTAAAGTGTGCGTGGCACTTGATTAACAATTGATTGAATCGCAGGCATTACGATCAATGATCCCCCAAACAAAAGCAACCTCGGTGCCATTTATGAAGCTTAGCGCTATCATTTCTGAAAGTGAACCGGGGCTTAAATCGCAGTCAGCTCTCCACAACATCCTGATACTGACGCTTTGGAAATAATATCGAAAGGCTGTGATACTTTGCTGTCTTTCATTATGACTAATAAAGGGCTTTGTACTGTATGCCTACGACCAGACTTATAAAGCTGCCGCTGAAATATAGACACATATCAGCAGCCGTTTATTATGAGTACAAACGCTGTTGGACTAAGGGTTGCGCACAGGCTAATTTACTGGTTCAATGGACAGACTCATCTAAGCGGAAGGTTGGTATCTATTAGCCGCCCCGAGTAAGGAAACAAACGTTTCATTTTATACTCAGTCTAAACTCCTCTGAGTGGATGAACCGTCAGCTCTGCTCTAAGTATCCTTGCATCGCAAGATGACTACCAACTCACTCGTAAAGGATGCTTTTGATGTTAAGGCCATGAAAACTCAAATCGATTTTCATTGGAACCAACATATTTTTCTAGAAATGAAGAAAAACGTTAGTCTTGGTTTTCGAAGATCAAGAATTACTTCAGCATCTGACCTCCTTTTTTGATCATACTCAGTAGGTGGTCCAACGGTAGACAGTTTAACCTAAAAGATCTTTTGTCCACTATTTTAATCAGAAATGATGAACCTTTTGATCACCCCTACACAACTATTAGTGTAACTACTGCAACAGACTACAACCCGGTAAATCCCAACTGCTCTCCGGTAGCATCCCACTTAGTTGTGTGTCCGAAAACCACGTCTATCCCAGAGCATAGTGTAATTTCACGAAGCTCAGCTTTGGAAAACACTAGACCGTTTGCCTATAGATACGCCAATCCTATTATACATACATAATTGATCATTACAACCCTTCAGTCAGGATTACGACCTAGTTTCTCACACCACTTATGTTGTGTGTGTTAATTTTATACATGAGTGGCGGGACCTACAGTTTAAAGTCGACTCCGAACGACAGATTTTTTGAGAAACTTTTCATGGCAATTTTATTTACTCTCAGAGTTTTTGCCAGAAATCTGCTGAGAGGAAGGCGCCGAAAAAATGCTTTTTGTATTTTATTTTGATGTCTGGCCTCGGGCTCGAACCCTGGCTTTTCGTCTAATAAGCCAACACACTACCTACTAGACCACGGCGACTTCAGATCCTATTATATTATGTCCAAAGAACCCAGCTTTTATACCTGATCAGTCTTTAGTCGATCTGTAAGCCATTTCAGGCTCAGGGCACACCTGAAATTATTTTTGCTAAGATCATGGAACATGATCTCGAACCGCTAGTGTAAAACCTGTTGCAAAGTGGCTCTGTTTTGCGGTCTAGTGAAAAAAGGAACTTATTCCAGAAAAGCGCTTATTTTACTCAGTATTCCTGGGTCTTCTACATCACACCTATTAGTGGGCGATTAGGCAATGGATTGCACAATGCGTTGCAAAAAGAATTCGTTCTTTAATCACACTAAATGTATGTGAAATGCTCTTCTTGCGGAAGTCTTTCCTGGCACAAACAACATAAACGGATTCTAACCTAAGGCCACAAAGCTCTACCAACTCTTCGCTTCTCTTCCTCTCGCAATTAATTGCCCAAGTTCCAAGACAATACTTTGGTTGTCTTAAGAACCCTATAAAAATAACACCCTTTTAACACAAATCGTCTGAAAAATTCCAGGACTTTTTGCAGTTTTTAGTTTTTCCTTCATTAAATGGTGACGATGGCTTTCTGTAGCCACTTTCTAAACACCCATTGCATATGAATGTTTTCTGATAGTTTAATTTTCAAATGCATTTAAATTAAAACAACAAAAAACAACACATTCCTTTAATACTTTGTGTAAACAACAGGATATCCTGTTTAAACACTCACACTTTATTGCCTACATGTAGGCATACATACATGCATATATACGTTCGTACGTACCATCACCAATCAGGCTGGAAAAATACAATCATTTTTATTTGTTTAGCAAATATTTGAACAAATTTTTCTCTCTTTCTCTCTCTCTCTCCGTTTCTCCTTCCACAGTTTTATGAAATGACTGACTGACCCATGCATGCCATTTCTATTCCACAAATATTTGCCAAAGGAAGGCGAAATGGACAAAAAAAGAGAAGGAAGGAGCATGGATTCTGCAAATATTTACTGGAGGTAGTCAAATAAAAAAATATTGTTTCAATGAAGAGAGAGAGAGAGAGAGAGAATTGAAATTAAATTTAAATTTTTAAGCGAAAAACATTTAATTTTGCAATAAGATTTTTTCTCTTTAAATTATGTTACTTAGCACAGCCTATTGGAATTTATTGAACAAAGAGAAAAAAAGTTTTCACAGAAACAAAATTCATTTTTTTTAACGTTCCCTCATTAATCGTATTGCTTACGAAAATGCCGCCACCGATAATAAACTTTTATCGCCATGTTTGGCTTAAAGTCAGCTGCACTTTGATTTTCCCTTTGATTTCATAATAAAAAAAACGAATTTCTTTTAAAAGCTTTAAGCCTCATAAAAGTAGCAACATTTCATCAATTTATCTTGCAAAGGATAAATTGCTGAAAATAAATAAAAAGAAGTGAACAAAAAATTGAATCAATTTGCGTGGGCTGTAGGGTAGAGGGAGTGCACTTTTGGCAAGTTTAAATGAATGGATTTAATTTAATTTTCAAATCAATGACTAACAAAAATCATTTTAGTTGGAGAGGAGTTACTTTGGTTAACACCACATGTACATATGTAGAGTACTGACAGCTATAATACAGCCAAGAGTTCAATGTAAAACAGAGAACAATATGGTAAGTAGCAAAGCTGAGTAGATTAGGTCAGCACTTTATGTATTCTAATAAAACAACCTATGCTCCACTGTATCTCTTTTGTGCAGAAGTTCGAGACTTTCAATATATCCCAGTTGTCAGTGGGAATATCGGATTTTTGCTGACTAAAACCACCTACTATTTCATTGCCAAATCCTATGGGATTACCACTCTCAATAATTTTAAGCACATTATCGATTGTGTGCATCTGTATTTCACCAATGACTTCACGAATATTGTCCTTTAAAGCGTCAATTGTCTCTGGCTTGTCGGCGTAACACTTATCTTTGACGGCACCCCACAAATAATATTCCAACGGTGTCAAATCGCAGCTCCGATGTGGCCAAACGACATCAGCTCCGCGACCGATAATGCGATCTTCAAAAACAGGGCGCAAAACATCGAGTGTAGCTTCGGCTGTGTGGCACGTAGCGCCGTCCTGTTGAAACTAAATGTTGCCAATATCCTCCTCTTCAATTTTTGTTAACAAAAATTCATTCAACGTGGCCCAATAACGATCGCCATTGACTGTAACGGCCACTCTTTGCTCATTTTCGAAGAAAAATCGCCCAATTATGCCTCTGGACCAAAATCCGCACCAAACAGTGACTCGTTTTGGGTGCGTCGGCTTTTCAATGTATGCGTGCGGGCTTTCTGTGCCCCAAATGCAACAATTTTGCTTGTTTACATACCCGCCAAGATCAAAATGAGCTTCATCTGAAAAGATGATTTTTTTTGCCAAAATCGGCATCTTCTGGTGTAGGCTACTGCATGGTCAGCCGAGGCCGCCATTTGAATGAAATTATTTTCCATTATTAACCGGAAGGATTGTACTTTCAAATAAAAAAAGAAATTTGAGAAAATATTCAGTAGTTTTTTTTAAAGCATTTTCAAAAAAAAAGTTATTTGGCGGACCCTTTAGTATACTTCACTATGACGTCATTTCTCCCAAATGGAAATTTTTCGAATAAACCATCGCAATGCCGCCTTTCATATTTTTTCTAATTTTTCACAGATAGCTGCCTCTCACTTTGTTACAATGCCTATACCTGATGCATTTGAAATATTTCATCTTGGAGTCATGCCCGCTATAATGTTGAGGACATCTTCGACACTGCTCTTTGAGCTGTTAGTCCATGCAAAGATGCTAACTTTACTCTTGTCTGCTTTAACTCAAGACTTCTCGACCATGCTGCTGTTGCATACATTAGAGTAGACGTGACTGACTTACTTAATTAATCATTACAACCCTTTAGCCACGATTACGATCTAGCCTTTTACACCACCAATTAGTGGCGTGACTACAGTTTAAATTCAACTCCGAACCACACATTTTCAAAAAGCTTTTCATGGTAAATTTATTTACTTTCAAGTGTTTTCGCCAGAAGACTGCTGACAGAAAGTCGTGGAAAGAAATATTTTTTTCATATTTCGTTCGAGGTGTCTAAGCTGGGATGTAAACTTCACTACTACCCTACGGCGATTTCTTCTGCTCAACGACAGCATACAAAATTCAAAGATTCCATTGCTAGATGCCTAACGCTAGGTCTCACGGACAAGATCTCCAACATAGAAGCAAAACTGAAAAGTTTAGCGGATAATGCAAATGGAAATAGTTTGGTATTGGCAGAGAAAGCTGTATCAACTAGCCAGGGAAAATAGAGTCAAACTCTTTTGGCTATCAGATCATGTGGGACTTCGACTAGACAAACGATTTTGTGGTGAAAGGGAAGACGGAGAGAGGTGGACACCCTTCTCAATCCAAATGGGTTTGTGACAATCTAAAGTTTTGCTGGGTAATTAGAATAGGAATAGATTTATATCATAATAGTCTGAGGACACTAAGAAGCAGAAAAGTAGTCGTCTTGAGCCTCTTGAGGAAAACGAGTCACCAGCACACATATTATTCTTATTCACGATATCAGAGATCTCAGAAGGAAATATCTGAGTGTTTATCAAGCACCTGGCAGCGAATTATTTTTACTAACAGCGAATAGCATGGTAAAGTTTTCCAGGACAATACTATTTGGGGAGTTATTATAGCGATACCCTGTATAGATTGAGATCGTGGATATGTACTATGCCTTTCCACGACAATAATAACACAAGAGCTGAAAACACACAGTGTTTTTAAATTTATTCAAGATTTGGCTTAATTTCGGCTGCTTGATCAGTGCTTTACTGATTAACAAAACAGCTTCAGTATTTTACGCACCAAACCCCATACATTTAAATACAATGTTCGTAAAGGAATTATGCAGTTGAAAACAAACGAATTTAAATTTCATAAAATTTCTTTAAAATATCCATCAAACGTCAAATATTCCTTGACTTCCTTAATCAACACTGTTGTCATATGCCTTTGAAATTGAAAAATTCACTTCCCTCCCTAATTACTATTCATGTTAATCAGTTTGACTTTACACTTCAATTTCACCTTCTCAAATAATACGTTTGTTAGTGATAGCCTGCCTGACCCATCATCATCCATTCACTCAATCAACAACCACCACCACCTATCATATCACTCGAACAAATTATCTTTGACTAGCGGTTGTAACACCTCAATGCTCAAAATCAACCAAATTTACATGGAAATCAACTGTAAAGCCAAACAGAAAAAAAAAACAAAAACAAAAAAGTAAAAAAAAACTTGAAAACAAATCAAAGTCAACTAAAGTAGCAGGTTTTGTAAATAAATGAGGCGTTAAATAATTTGAGTTGATTAAACATGAGCAGAGAGATGGTAACCTTCAGCATATGACTTGTAATTGTATTATTACGGATGCTGAAATTGTTAACAATAGAAGTCCTCGAAAATATTCAATTGCTGTGTCCATTGATAATCATCTCGTCTATTAAATGGGACGTTTAACCTGATTTCACATTGTAGTCGTCAGAAGTACAGGGTAAATCAGAGATTAATGAAAGAAAATAAACAAAGACCTATAACAGGTTATCCATTATTCTGTTTCAAAAGGAAATATGTAAACACCCATGTCTCGGCATTTAACTCCCAAATATTGATCATCAATTGCTTCGACGTTAGGTAAGTTATCCGCGTAGACACGGTCTTTGACATAGCCATACAAAAAGTTTAACTGCATCAAATCGTATGACGACATGAAATTATTCTTTCAATAAAGCTAACGAATACTAGACGTGTGTTGGCTTATTAGTCGTGAGGCCATAAAAAAAATATTCCTTTGGCGACTTCCTCTCAGCAGATTTCTGGCAAAAAATAAATAAAAATGCCATAAAAAAGTTTCTCAAAAATTTGAAGTTCAGAGTCGACTTTAAACTCATGTATAAAATTAACACATACATATGTGGTGTGAGAAGCTAGGTCGTGCTGGACTGAAGGGTTGAATAAATAAATAAAGCCAAAATTTATCATTTTATACGTCTAATGGCATCTGCTTGTTGAAACCCCAAGCCGTTCAGTTCATAATACTCAATTGCGGAGCAAAAAAAGTCGTTCATTACACGTCAAGACCGCTCTCAGTTAACAGTAATGATTCTTCCCGCTTTATATTAGAAATAAATCCGACTCAATGTCACATTCATCTCCAAACCATAACGGCCACCAAATTGTTACTTTTTTCGGTTGCAATGGCTTTTCTACAGTCGCCCTCTGGGCTCTATATGCGACAATTTTGCTTGTTAACCACTGAGCAATAAATGAGCTTCATCGCTACAGAATATTTTCATACAAAAATCAGCATTTAAAACCATTTAAAACCTTTAGCACTCAATCAGCATGGCATGGTTAACTGTCATCAATGGTTGCATGAGTTGGGCTCTATCTGGATGAAGGTACTGAGCCATTTGCCGTAAAATCGTCAAATTCGGATTACACGCCACACCTTCTCTGACATTTTCGGCGAGGATATATTGTGATGACAGTCACAACGAAATACATGACGAAGCAATTTTTTTACTATCTTGCTTAGTAGGTCCAATTATGGCGACCATAATCACCCTATAATGCTTAAAAAATTGCCACATTTGTGGCCAGTTTTAACTATTTTTTACGCCTTCTTGGATTATTTACTGATCCAACAATGATTGTTAAGCCACCTAAATGACAAGGCTTTCGCTAAATAAATATCACTTCAAAGGAAAAATATTTAACAGCTGACAGCATTGGCAAACCGGCGATTATGAAGCCAGGATTCATTAAGGTTTATAAAGAAACCTGGTGTAGAAGTTAAAGTTCTTGACTAAATATGTACATACATAGCTTCTCACATCTTATGTGGTGTGTGTAATAGTTTTATACATGAGTGGCAGGACCTACAATTTAAATTCAACTCCTAACGATGAATCTTGAGAATTGTTTCGTGACAATTTTATTTATTCTCACAGTTTTTGCCAGAAATCTGATGAGAGTTGGAACTGGATGACGTGGGATTCGCCATGTGAATAGTCAAATTCATAATATGAGAGGGAAAGTGGACTTCTCATTGCGGAACAGAGCAGATTTCAGGATCTCCAGGCTTCTATGGCCCAGGCAAGACCGCACTATACGGAATATATGCTCAAAATTGATGATAGTTTTATTAGGTTTCTAAACGCAGTATTGCATCTTAAATGCCAGGACTCTATTCTCTTCAAGGTTCGTTGTAATGTGAAGGAGTTAGAATTTGTTTAAAGTATTCTGCGCCTTTGCTCTGGTGTACTTAAGCGTTGACTCAAGAGGATTTTCTAATATTGATGTTCTGATCTCTGATATTAGCTGACTTGTGGGATTACTTTGTTATTCTCTGTCTCTTTCTTCCATTTTCCTTTAATTCCTTGTTAGATAAGCTAATTTCTGAATAACCCTCCCCATGGCATAATTAATATTTGAAAATAACACAACTTTGCAACACACTTTAAATTTTCCTGATGTTTTTATTTGCAATGGCAATAAAATCTGTGTAGTTCCGCACTCCAATGTTTAAAGTTTTTATTTTTTTTTTTTTTAGATTTTTCAAACGTTTAATTTCAATCTACATCAGGGGCTATTACTTGCAGTTTTATTTTTAATCGTGTTTTTTTTTTTGTGTTTCCATTATCGCTATCCCTGATGGCCATCATTATTAAATATTCTCGAATTGAATGTCATTGAAATTCAACTCATTTTCATTTTTGATGTTGAAATTTTTAGATTTTTTTTGTTTGTTAAGCGATTTGCCATATAAAAGCGTTAAAAGCTGTTTAAGTTGGAGTTAAACACGTTGTGCTAGTGTTGAAGTTATTGTTGACGGTCTTTACTCAGTGCGTAGCGCAGGAAAAGTACAATGTTTGCTAGACCAAGTATTTGGAAAATTTTAATCGCGATTTATTTTAATGTTATCAGTGAAATTGTGAGTGTTTTTATTTTATTTAAATTAAAAAAAAAAAAAAAATTTGAATTGATACTCCTGTTTTAGAATTGGTCACAGGCAGCAGTTACCGCATCGGCTATGACGGCATACAATTGTTCACAGCCACCAAAATTTGATGACTTTGTAAGTACACGTATCAAAAGCATTTAAATTTGATTTTAAAATTTTCTTTTTCTGTTTTCAAATTGTTTAATTTGTTAAATTGTTGCAAAAATGTTTAAGAGTTCCCTTAAATACACGCATTTTATCTGAAATTGACCTTTATTTAACCTTTAAAAACAATATTCTCAATAAGAATTCACTTTCAACAATACAAATTTAATTATTCATAACATTGTATACAGTGAGGCAAAAAAGTATTTTACATTTCCAAGCTTATTTTGTACTACAAAGTGTGGGGTCTCACCTAGATGACGAGAACTTTTTTCACATGTATGGCCAATATAATGAAGAAAATAGAGAGAACGGTCATATCTATTGATACCTCTATAGTTAACTGTTAACCCTGCCTACACTGGGGACATGCTGCTATATTAGAAAGGCACGGTTTCTTTTAATTTTCTCTGATTTTAGAATGCCTACTAGAGATTTCTGCTGAGACAATCCCAAATTTCCCGGTGTGGCTCAAAAATGCTTAACACAGTAACTTACACACATACATATGTACATAAATAATTGGTCATTATAACCCCTCAGTCAGGATTATGACGTAGTTTCTCACACCACTTATGTTGTGTGTGTTAATTTTATACATGAGTGGCGGGGGACCTACAGTTTAAAGTCGACTCCGGACTACAGATTTTTTAACAAACTTTTCATGTCAGTTTTTGTTTTTACTCCCAGAGTTATTGCCAGAAATCTGGTGAGGAAGTGGCCGAAGAAATACTTTTTCATTTTTCGTTTTGTTGGAGATGTGTGACCTGGGAGTTTGAACAGCGGCCTTACGTCTAATAAGCCAACACACTACCTACCAGACTACTACGACTTCAGGGTTGCCATTTTACATCGCTTGGAATTAACACACTCTGGTAAAAAGTATTGGGTTGTTGCATTGGGTGTCCTGCTTGTGGTCCCATTCTTTCTTAAAAAGTTGCTTTGACCAAAGTTTCCATGATAGTCGTTATTAATGTGCGAGAAAGCTTTCTTGTCTATTGCAAAGGTCCGCAGTATCTCTTCTTCTCAATCGGATATGGACAGAATCATTCAAAAGTGCAGAGGGATTCGAGAAAACTTATAACTCTTAAGCATAAGTTTAGCTTGAGCCTTTGAATATGTATCTTTAATGTTTAAAATTGAGGCAGTTCTTCTCATTATAACAGTTGATTTTTTAAAAGCTATAGGAAAATTTTTCAAAAAAAAACACATAAAATTCAGAAAAATGCATGAAATCTTCATTTGAATCGATAGTACGGTCCATATAATTTAATGTTTGAAGATTATTTCATGCAAATGTTGACCGCGAGAGTCGCCGTGGTCTAGTAGGTAGTGTGTTGGCTTATTAGACGAAAAGCCAGGGTTCGAGCCCCAGGCCAGACATCAAAATGAAATACAAAAAGTATTTCTTCGGCGACTTTCTCTCAGCAGATTTCTGGCAAAAACTCTGAGAGCAAATAAAATTGCCATGAAAAGTTTCTCAAAAATCTGTCGTTCGGAGTCGACTTTAAACTGTAGGTCCCGCCACTGATGTATAAAATTAACACACACAACATAAGTGGTGTGAGAAACTAGGTCGTAATCCTGACTGAAGGGCTGTAATGACCAATTATGTATGTATGTATGTTGACCGCGACTGCGCCTCAAATGGTCCATCCGCTTAGTCCAATTTTTGCATACTCTTTCCAACATGTCGGCCGGTATCTCACGAATAAATGCTTCAATGTTGTCTTCCAATGCGTCAATTGAAGCGGGCTTGTCTGTATAGACATGAGCTTTAACATAGCCCCACAAAAAATAGTCTAAAGGCGTTAAATCGCACGATCTAGGCGGCCAATTGACCAGCCCCGAACGTGAAATGAAATGTTCACCGGACTCGCCTCTCAATAAGTCCATAGTTACGCGTGCTGTGTGGCATGTGGCACCGTCTTATTGAAACCACATGTCATGCAAGTCAAGCTCTTGCATTTTGGGCAAAAAAAAAGTTGAATATCATCTCACGGTAGCGCTCACCATTCACAGTTACGTTACGATTCGCAGCATCTTTGAGGAAGTACGGTCCAATGATGCCACCAGCCCATAAACCGCACCAATCTGTGACTTTTTCTGAATGCATTGGTAGCTTTTGTAATGCTTCTGGCTGATCTTCACTCCAAAATCGAAAATTCTGCTTATTTACGTATCCATTGAGCCAAAAATGAGCTTCGCCGCTGAACACAATTTTTCGATAAAGAAGTGGATCTTCGGCCAACTTTCCAAGAGCCCATTCACCAAAAATTCTGCGTTGCGGTAGGTCGTTCGGCTTCAATTCTTGCACCAGCTGTATTTTGAAAGTCTTCACACCTATATCCTTCCGTAAAATTGTCCACGTTGTTGAGTAACAGAGGCCCAATTGCTGCGAACGGCGACGAATCGATAATTGATGGTCATCATTAACACTGGCGGATACAGCTGCGATATTTTCTTCAGTTCGCACTCTACGTAAGCGTGTTGGTGGTTTAATGTCCACCAATGTAAATTTGGTGCGAAATTTAGTCACAATAGCCCGAATAGCCGCTTCAGTGGGTCGATTAAACTGACCATAAAATGGAAGAAGCGCGCGATGAACTTTCCTAACAGAGCACGCATTTTGATAATAAAATTCAATGATTTGCAAGCGTTGTTCGTACGTAAGGCGATTCATGGTTAAATTATAGACCGAACTGAAGATGTTTGACAGTGAAACAAAACACGAAACGTGCGCTAGCTAGCTAAAAAATCACCCGTTATATTGCAGAAGTGGCTTGCAGTCCAAGTTTAGAACGGATTTTCTATGCTGCATTCAAGATGTATTCCTATATACTTCACCTCCGAACTCTGAGGGATGATTTAGTTTTTTATTTCAAAATATAGGCATGACACCCTACGTAATGTGAGTGTTTGCTTCAAAGAACCCTCTAACTACCAAATATCAAATAGCTTTCTGTTAATCTTCAAGGATGCTTGAAGTAATTGTGACATCAGCGAATATTGGCCCGAAAGTGCTTCCTTGGAGTACTCCAGCCTTAAAAGTCTGTAATTTAAGTGGGATATTTGAAGGGGCTTAGTTTTTTACGTTCTTCATTGCAAAAAATAAAATTTGATATACTTGTTTATTGACCTTTTTTTTACCCACTGTACGTGTATCAATATGTCAGTGTAAATTAAGTAAGAAAAAAATTAAAACACAACATCTGCCCCTGATGCATCATATAAAAATTGTTGTCTCAACTACATTTATTAAACAAAACAACAACAAGAACAACAAGAAATTTAATTTACCAATCACCTCAAACAAGCTTCCCTTAACCATTTCAGGATATTGGCCAGTGCTGTCGTTTTCCTGCTATAAACCTGGGACAGGCGGTGGAAAAATGTCATCAGCATATAAAATCTTTAAAATCATACAACGATAAATATCCTGTGTATGCTCATGTGGCAAGTATCATGTGAAAACAAAATATAAAAAAAATTCTTCATAAAAAAAAAACTATGAATTGTTAATAAACAATTGAATTGAGATTTACTCACAGAAAATACAAACAAAAAATATAACAGAATGAAAATATAAACATAGAGAGACAGTGAATGTCATTTTGTTTAATAGGATTTTTATTGTCTTCTCTTTTCTTTTGTACGAATATGCCTTTATGCAGTGCTATCCAGAATGTATTTATCGTGAAACGAATGCCCTTAAGGGCAATGATGGAGACGATATACAACTTGAAAATGTCCAAAAGTTTTTGACAGCAAATATTGAGCAACGTGATAAGAATATTGTGCCAACAATTCTACAATCCTTTAAATCCTGCCTGACCAACAGTGCGTATTGAGATTTATTAATGCTTCAGTAAATAAAGACACACACACACACAAAATTCATTTGATTTCACTCCTTCATTCTCTACACTTCTTGTGCTCTTTCCCTCCTTGTCAAAATTAATTATTTCCATATGATTTGTTATCATTTCATTTCGTTTCATTTCATTTCATCTTCCAGTTCGCCAACAGATGCAAGCTAAAGACATTAAAGCATTTCCAAAATTAACTGAGCTGGGCTGTTCACCCTATGCCAGCCTGGTTTATGGTTGTGTTAATGCCGAAACATTCCTTCAGTGCCCTCCAGATATGTGGCAACAACAGCAGCAGTCCTGTAATTTGGCCAGAAGTTTTGCCCAACAGTGTAATCCTTTGCCGCACGTACCAATGCCAATGATTTAATGCCCAGATACAAAATTTAATTATTTTTTCATCTTTATTTTCCCTTTTTTTCTATTTTATTATCTGTATTTAATTATTGTGATTTTAATATTTAATTATTATGGTTATTCAATTTGTTAAAGAAAAACCCGACAATATTTTAATAAATAAAATAAAAATTTTAAATAAAAAGCGTGCAAGTCGTAGGGAAGAATTTCTGTTTTACTCAAGCTGAGACTCTCAAATCAGGCAGTGCATTGGGTAAGAATTCGCAGGGGAATAAGTAAAGGAAAGGAAAGGGAGACATTTTTTTGATTACCAGTGTTATCTTCCTTATCACATACGTAATTGGTCATTACAACCCTTCAGTCGGGATTACGATCTAGCTTCTCACACACCACTTATGTTGTGTGTGTTAATTTTATACATGAATGGCAAGACCTACAGTTTAAGGTCGACTCCGAGCGACAGATTTTTGAGAAACTTTTCATGGCAATTTTATTTTATTCGCAGGGTTTTTTATTAATTAACTATAATACATCAGATTCTCTGCTGGGAATCAAAACCAAATCCCTCTACACTACACCCTAACTAGGTTGGCGGTGTCAACGTTGGTGTTTGGCATCCTCCTGTTGTAGTTTTTATGGCGTTCCTTGTGCCCATTATTTTTGTTGCTTCATTAACTTTGTTTTCTTGTGCTTCTCTCAGTTGGGCCGTTGTGTTCAAAGGGTCAGCAGTCCCGAACTGTTTGGAGTTCAACTGGTAGCAGACTGGATTGCGAAGCTCGAACGGAGGCTTAGTTCTGGTACCACGGGTGTCGGGAGCCCCAGAGATTCGTCTCTGCCCGACAATTGTGAGGCCTGCTTGTGGGAGCAACATGGCGGCTGTGGTTTAAACTCAAATCGCGGGATGAGCGCAAGCTCGGTGTGGCGTAGCACTCTCAACCACTGCAAAAAGCGGAGTTTAGATAGTTTCCCACCCCTATCCAAGAGGGAAGTCTTGTACAAATGCAAGGCTTCGAATTGGTATTCACGTGTGGTGATGTAATGATGCATTGTGCAGGGTTGCTTCACTGTACGTGGGGGCGCCGATACATGCATTGTTTCCATCCATGCTTTGAGCACCGTGGGGTATGCCGTCATGGCGAAACTCACGTTAAACCCTGAACTAACTAACCCTAACTAGGTTATCATGATTTTTGTAATGAACGAGAGTTTTTCGAATATATGGTAACCTTTGTATTCATAAATATAGGGTATATATGTAGGGCCAAACCCCACCTTACCACACATAGCGGTACATTGCATACAGCGATAACCCAAAAACTAACTGCGAGTACTGATTGACTTCATTAAAATCAAGTTAAAAACCATTCTGAAATGCTATTAGGTCGAGTGATTAATTTAATGTCAAGTATCGACAGAGAACCGACAGCTCCCTTAAGATATCGAAAAAGAATAAACCAGAGATGGATATTGTCTAATGAGCGTGTATTCCTCTCTTTGTGCTCCACCGATCAAAATCCCCTACCAATGGCTTTAGCAGGTAAGCGAAGTCAGGCCTCATGCCTGCCCATACGCTATGTCAAGTAAAAATAAATGCAATGACAGATGTCGCTACGTTCGAATTTAATTACAGTACTGGTCAGATGAAATTGGATAGATTTCGCCATGAAATTGACTTAAAACTGCTTCAAGAGTAGATCAAGAGAGTCGCAAGAGATGCCAAGAGATTTGAGACCTTTTAATCAGGATCAAGTCCTCAGAGTGATTACTTCGGCCTGCAATACACTCTCGCCGTAGTGTAGTAGCTAGGCTAGTGTGTTTATTAAACACCAGGTCAGACAACTCCAACAAAACAAAATATGAAAAAATATTTCTTCGGCGACTTCCTCTCAGAAGTCATGAAGAGTTTCACAAAAATCTGTGGTTTGGAGTTGACTGAAAACTGTAGGTCTCGCCACCTGACTCAAGGGTTATAATGACCAAAATCTATGTAATGTAACGGAGTTAAAATTTAAACCCATTTTTATAGGTGAATCAGCATGTTCCAGTGACCCATATGAAATTGACTTCAAACTGAGTAGATCAAGAGAGTCGCAGAAGATGCCAACAGTTTAGATTTGAGATCTTCTAATCAGAATCAATTCCGCGGCCTGTAATATACTCAAGTAGTCTCGAAGGGAAAAAGGCTGTTCCGGTAGAAATTCCTTAGGCAACCTTATTCTCATGTTTCTGAACGTCTGCACCTACTTTCTAAAAATCCGTGAAAATAACCAAGTCAGAGAAGTAGTTCTACCTGCTTCAAATTCTAGAGTAAATATTAGGGAAATAATGGAAAGTCAATAACAACTTATAGTCGCGGTGGTAGTGTGTTGGATTATTAGACATGATGCCTGGACTCAAATCCCAGGTTAGACATCTCGAACCAAACGAAGGCGACTTCCTCTCAGTATATTTCTGACAAAAACTCTGAGAGTAAATAAAACTGCCATGAAAAAGTTTCTCATAAATCTGTCGTTCGGAATCGACTTTAAATTGTAGATTCCGTCACTCATGTATAAAATTAACATACACGACATAAGTGGTATGAGAAGCTAGGTCGTAATCCCGACTGAAGGGTTGTAATAACCAATTACGTATGTTATGTCATATGCACAATAAGAACTTCAAACAGAGCTTAGGTTACAGATTACAGAAAATACATTTAAAAATAATTTCTTCCAATTCTAATCAGAATTTCAATTTGTTTTTAAGGTGATTAATTTCTCTGATTTTTCTATTCCTCTATGTGCTGCCTTTATGTGGAAGTAAAGAAGCAAAGGAATTTAAAATACAACACTCTCATAAATCCTTTCCAAAGTGAAAGTACTGCCTATCAGGCAATTATGGGCAAGCCAATGTAGATGTGTGCTGCAGAGATATTGTCATTTGAAATGAATTACACATGCCTTGCCATGCCTTTCTCCTTTTCAATTTCTGAATTCGAATGTAAACAAGATTGAATGTTAAAATATCCAAGCACTTGTCAATTATAAGGTAATGGAACAGGGCAATGGTAAAGGCTGAATTGCAGATTCCCCTGCCCCTCTTTTTTTTGGATGTGCAAACTTCTGTTTCAAAAAAGTTTCGTCAGGGGTAAAGGAGACAGAGGAACTTATTACAACCTTATGTTTAACTAAAGTTTACCAATCAAATATGCAAAAAAGTTTTACTACTGTTTCTCTGAATATATTTACTGTGTGTGTGCGTGCGTGTCAAGATTGATTTAAGAAAACTTAAATCATTTAACACTGCCCCAATTGAAATTAAATTTTTGTTTGTCAATTTAATTTCATTGGTTGTCGAAATGAATTTTTAATTCTCTTAAATATTCATATTCAGTTTGTGTTCTTTAAGGCTTTTTTGTGGGGAACATTTAAACTTTTAAATGAAATCAAATTTAATTTGAAAAAGGTTGACTAAGAGTAACAAAAACAAATAACAAATCAAATTTGTTTGTATTCTTATTAAAATTATCCTCTGCTACACAAAAAATATGGGGAGATAATCATATAAAAAACATATGAAGTCTAGTAGGTAGTGTGTTGGCTTATTAGACGTAAAGCCAGAGCTCAAACCCCATGCCAGACACCAAAACAAAATACAAAAAGTATTTCTTCGGCGACTTCTTCTCCGCAGATTTCTGGCAAAAAGTCTGAGAGTAAAATTACCATGAAAAGTTTCTCAAAAATCTGACGTTCGGAGTCGACTTTAAACTGTAGGTCCCCCGTCACTCATGTATAAAATTAACACACACAACATAAGTGGTGTGAGAAACAAGGTCGTAATCCTGACTGAAGGGTTGTAATGACCAATTATGTATGTATGTAATCATATAAAAACATGGAATTCACCCTTTGTATCGGGTGGGCCAACTATCGGTTTAAATTTGAACCATCGGTTATTTCGAGTCTGGCAATACTATCTCTACTGAACGTAATAAATCGATTTAAGCTTTTATGAACGTTGAGATTTATTGGGAATTTATTTCCAAAACAAAGAGAATTGGTAGGAAATTGCACGAAAATGTCGTACAAAATTTTGTCGTAGAAGAGGACTAGCAGTGCCTGGTATACGCAAGTTTATTGCTAGAAAACGTAAAACTGGGTTCATTGCAAAGACATGAATGCGCTCGCTTAGTGCGTACACCCGAAAATGTCGAAGCTGTGACTGAGAATGTGTGTGAGAATCCATCAACATCAACTCGTTATCGTTCTCAAGAATTGAACATTTCACGCACCAGTTTATGTCGAATTTTGCGAAAAGATCTCTACACAACGTTCAATTGGTTCAAGAATTGAAATCGCATGCCATCCGCTTCGTTTTTGCTTCGCTAGATTTTGTCAAAAAAAATCGTCTTTTCGGATGAAACTCATTGCCATCTTGGTAGATATATTAATAAGAAAAATTGCTTTATTTGGGGCTCAGATATCCCACACGTGGTCTTAAAGAAGCCAATGCACCCATTATGGGTGACTGTTTGGTGCGTCTTGTGAAGCGGAGGCATCATTGGCCCATGTTTCTTTGAAAATGAGAACGGCACAACCATTACGATCAATCGAGACACCTATAGCACTATGATAACCCATTTTTTGTGAACGATGTTTGGTTTCAACAGGTTGGTGCAACTTGCCACTCATCTCATGCCAGAATCGATTTATTGCGTCAAACATTTGATGGCCGTTTAATTAGCCCAAATGATGATGTCAATTGGTCGCCAAGAAGCTGACACCGTTGGACTATATACAATTTACAACAATCTTGTAGAGGTGCCACAGTACTGAAATTACTAAAACTAGGCAACGGCAGATGGCAATCCTATGATCCCAGGACTAGCTACAGTTGACCAACAACTTAGGAAATCATTGATTTTGGAAACCGAAAACATTTTATACGATTCAAAAATATGTGGCGTTATCGAACAGAGTAATATTAGGGTTGCGAATTAAGGCACATTGTAACTCCTCGTAAATTTTATGTCTGCCCTCATATTTATATCGAATTTAAAAAATTACGAGGTTATGTTGAAGTTATAGCTGAGGTATACTCTCCTCCCATTTATTATTTTTTTTAACTTTTTTTAACAAAAATAATTCAAAGTACCCTCAGGAAAACGAATTTAAATTTTAAAAACTTTTCCAGTATACATATATGTGTGTACATCTGTATATATATATATATGTACACACCTATGAAAGTACAAATGTAGTTCATCCATTAGAAAAATATTTTAAAACTTTTATTATTACTTTTAAATTGTTAACTTTAGCTCAACAATTTTAAACATTAAATTGACCAGAAAACTAACGAACGATGTTTATCTTAAATCCATCACACCATCACCACCACCAACAACAACAACAACAACAACAATAAAAACCAAGTTAATTTTTAAAACAACATTATGGTCATTTAATATTTGGTTAGCTGGGTGGCTGGCTGTCATGGCGCATAAACTTTTGTTGCTGCTGCTACAAATCTGCTGGACTATGACACCAATATGGGGAGCATTTAAAGATTTTGTAATTGAAAGTGATGTAAGTACGCCATCAGCAGCAGTTAATCCGCCCTTCCCCCAAAAAACCATAAAAAAACTTTTACTTTCAGAAAGATTTAAAACGTTACGACCTCGCCAGTGATGAAATTTATACTGAAGATGACATTGATGGATATTTTGACTGTCAATACGAAAGTGTTTTTGATGCTTATAATGGCGACGTAGATAATGTATGTGGACCATCAGACAGTTACTATGACATGATGACTAACTCTAGGAGAGTATTTGATTATGACATTGATATGGGACAATACGAGGGCACCTTTGATGCTCACATATTAAAGGAAATTCTACTTAAATTAACCAGCGACCCAAGTTTCAGTCACTTCAGTGTACAAGCTATGAAAGGTAAGTTAAAATCTAAAATATTTGGGGAAATAATTCGAATGTTGTTGTCTCTTCCAGATTATTCCAGAATAGACTATGAAAGTGAGTTCAATGAAGAGTTTTCAGACATCCAAACCACAAATTTTGTGGATTATTATGATGACGATAATGAACATTTTATAGATCATGAAGAAGATTTTTGAAAAGGCAAATTTAGATTGAGGAATTTGATAAATTTTATAACAAAAATTATTGTATCCGATAAACTAACCCCTCAACAATGTACATCATAAAACAGAAACTGTTCCAATCTTCCTCAAATTAAATTTAAAAGATTTGTTTCTGATTTCAATTAATTTTTCAATGACTTATTGTTTTCCGAAAAAATATTGCCTCTTAAAAAAGTAACATTTAAAAGTGTTGCTCTTGTCCTCTTTAATTTTGCCTTTTTCGTGTTAAAGAAGACAAAAGTGTTCAATTTCCTTAAAAACCATCAGAATAATCTTTTGTTTCTGATTTCAATTAATTTTTGAATGACATCATTTTGAGGAAAAAATATTGCCTCTTAAAAAAGTGACATTTAAAATGTGCTGCTCTTGCCCTCTTAAATTTTGCCTTTTTTCGTGTTAAAGAAGATAAAAGTGTTAAATTTTTTGCTCGTAATAAATTTAAAAAATTCATCAGAATGATCTTTTGTTTCTGATTTCAATTAATTATTGTTATTGTTTTCGGAAAACATATTGCCTCTTAAAAAGTAACATTTAAAAAGTGTTGCTCTTGCCCTCTTAAATTTTGCCTTTTTCGTGTTAAAGAAGACAAAAGTGTTTAATTAAATTATTATCAGGAAAAAAATCCCATTAATAGCTTTGAAATCATGATCCTTTGGATTTACAGAATAGCCAAAGGTCTCTTGTTTTTAAATCAAAAGAATGCGGTAAAGAGTTACACTGTGACATATTTTGGACAAAATGAACACAAATCTTATATTACCAAGCGACAGGTGCTAAGATATAGCGAATAAAGTGCTTAACTAAAAGCCCGAACGAACATCATGAGAAAGTAAGACAATACAAGCGCTTGGGAAAGTATGCCCAGCATTTGTAACAAGACTCTTCTTTGTCGAAAGCTTTTCACACCGCTTATGTTGTGTATGTTAATTTTATACATGAGTGCCGGCACCTACAGCTTAAAGTCGACTCCGAACTACCGATTTTTTTGAGAAGCTTTTCATGGCAATTATATTTTACTTCCAGAATTTTTGACAAAAATCTGCTAAGAGGAGGTCGCCGAAGAAATATTTTTTTATGTTTCGTTTTGTTCGAGATGTCTGACCTGAGATTTGAACCATGACCTTACGTCTACTAAGCCAACACACTACCTACTAGACTACGGCGGCTTCTCTGCTAAAACCAACTTTTTCTGAGGCGAGGAAAAGTTTTCTGAAAACAATTAGTTCTACCAGACTGGCCTAATATTAAAGGACTCCATGATGTTCAAAACGCCTCAAGCTTTGAAGTTCTAAGTTACATTCACAAAATGTACAGTTACATATGCCCATACAAAGCAACACTTTTACATTCCATTGGTACACACACCATCATATTAAAACTCAATTAAAATTTAATGCATTTTCTTGCTACATGGGTGTACGGTGTGCCCCAACAACACATCATAAACTTGTCTTGTAACACTTACAGATAACCTACGAAATCAAAGGAACCCCTATACAACAATTGAAAACTGGAAACAGGCCCTCATCTTACTTTTATTACAAGCAATGATAATGCTGTTTGGTTAGTGGGTGAAGAGTTTAGTTGGTAGTTCTGATGGAAGTTTTCTTCTCCAACTACATGTTTCCACAACCCACAGTTTTCATTTTGAATTGTTGTCTTGTGTTGTGTTATGTTATGTTGTGTTGCATTGTAGCATTGTAGTGTGTGGTTTAAAAATCTCATAAACATGTATCCTGTTAACTGATTGACCCCAACAACAATGTTTGAATATATTTTCTAACTACAACGGGGATGGTATCAGAAATTCTAAAGTGTTGTGGTGTTTTTGAACAATTATTAGAAATTTGTTAAACAACCCTCGTTGTGCATTTAAGTTACCCCAAAAAAAGAAGTTGAAAGAAGCCAATTGTCTGCTATGAAATGTGTGTGTGTGTGTGTGCATTTAATACACAAGTTCTATGACTTTTAAATCGATTTAATCGTGTTGCACTAAAGGAATTTCTGATGCAGATTTAGAAAATTGAAGAAACTTTTCATTACACAACATGTAACCAGGAAAATGTAATCTCTTAATTGAGGTAAAGGGTAACATTTTTAAAGATTCAAAGCCTAAAATTTTAAATAATCACGATGTTATTTGATCTCTTGCTTTAATTACAATTGGTGGGAATAGGGAATCAAGAGAGAACAATCCTTAGTAAATATAAATGACGACTGAAATGATAGGGCAAACGCTATCAAGGTAGAACTGATTAAAAAAAATTAGACTTCGACTACAGAAATGCCCAATCTTATTAGCCTCAATCAAAGGAATCAAGAGAAGACAATCCTCCTCTCTCTGAAATGATAGGGCAAACGCTATAAGCAGTGCATGGATCTGCAAGGTAGAACTGTTTACAAGATTTTATACTTCAGATTGCCAATCATGGAAGCCATCTTACAGGAAATATAAAAATTGCTTTAACAACTGTACCGCGGAGAAGAAGGCCACGTTCTCCTACTTTTGCTTCTGCTCGGTGTTATACGAAATCACAATCCATGCGACATGTTGCAGGGCATAGGTGTTGGCCAGAGATCAGCAATGAATCGCTTTTTCGCTAATCATAAGTACTCATGAAATTTTGAGTATGAGTGAGTCAACAGTATTCAAATTCAACTACTCTGATTCATTCGTACTCACTACAATTGATTTATAAGTACAAGTTGCAATGAGTATGAGTACAACGTTGACATCAAACTCATAACATTCCAACTATGTTTGCCCCATACGCCTATTCATTCAGATTCATAAATTTAGAAAAATACCTATAATACTCATAAATGATTTGAGTGATTCGAGTCATTCGTCAAAATTTACAGTCTTAGTTGTTGTTGCATTTACAAAAAAAGAAGAAAGACACAAAAACAAAAAAGACAAAGACAGCAAGCAGCGCAAACACACAACCTACTTGTGAGTATTGTAGTATTCGTTCGCGAATCGCACTTATTTTGTGATTCGTGTATACGATGAGTCATGGAGAGTCGAAATCAATAACATCATGCTTATTGTAAAGTATGAGTACCATGAGTATTTCAAACTTTGAATATGCGTAGTATAAGTATGACATTAAAATAAGTATGAATGCGTATAAGTATCAGAAATTATAAGTATAATTCGAATCTACTCATCGTTCTGAATGCTCATTGCTGACCTCTGGTGTTGGCATAGCTTGAGTTTAACTGTATAACCTTGGTTTTACAGGATTCACCAATTTTGTTGGCTTCAAATCTATTCTAATTGAGAACGGTTTCCTCCTCTACCTATCTCCCTTTTTGCCGAATACACCCTTCACTCCATAGAAAGCGCTCATTGCAAGCTCATCTGCTAAGTCATTTCCGTAATTTCCATACGAACTGAGATCCTACAGAGGGTAACGCTATTTCCCCTTTGTAGGTGATTCAGTTGAAGTAGCCGTAGTCTAGTGAGTAATGTGTTGGCTTATTAGACGTGGGGTTAAGGTGGAACAACAAAACGAATAATGAAAAAATATTTCTTCGGCAACTTCCCCTCAGCAGATTTCTGGCAAAAACTCTGAGAATAAAATAAAATTGCCATGAAAAGTTTCTCATAAAATCTGTCGTTCGGAGTCGACTTTAAACTGTAGTTGCCGCCACTTATGGATAATATTAGTACACACAACATAAGTGGTGTAAGAAGCTAGGTTGTAATCTTGACTGAAGCGTTGCAAAGACCAATAATGTATGTACATATGTATGTGAGTACACACTCTGTCAAATTATTTGGCGACTTCCTATCAGAAGAGTCGGACTTTCAACTGTTGGCTCCGCCACTCATGTATTAAATTAACACACACACAGCATAAGTGGTGTGAGAAGCTAAGTCATAAACGTGACTAAAGGCTTGTACTGACCAATTACATACAGTGGTGGCCTTATAATTAGAAACGACTTAGCAACATGTATGTTTTACAGTTTTCACTGTGTACCGGGGATCAAAGACTTTTTTGGAGGACGTCTTACATACGTTTTTCCATCAGATTGGGACAAATTAAACTTAGATTCGTCACTCCAGAGAACTCCGTTCCAGAAACATCGTTTCTAATCATAAGGCTATCACTGTAAGTATGTATGTGAAGACAAACTTTGTTAAATTATTTGATAGAATGGTTCCAGGTTTAGTAAAAAATATCGCTAATAGACCTTATAGAGATCACATTGGCTATTAGTTTACCTATCTTTGTTGTACAATAGCAGACTTTTTGGAAAAACTACCAATATACTGATGATAAGATTAACTTATGGGAAACTCTAAGCAAATAGTAAGCAAAACAAACATTTTTTCCAGTTCACTTAACGTCAAAAAAAACTTTAACGTTTTGTTTTGTTCGACTCTATTGATGTTCGATGCTTATGTACAACAAAACTAACAAAAAAAACATACGCTTATAAGTCATAGACAGTTAGATAGATAAAGTAACCGTTTTTATTTGTTGACACCATCAATTAACAGGCACTTTCATTCAAAGTTTATACAATTTAAGCAAAGAAGAAAAGAAATGAAAATAAAAATAATAAAAATAAAAAAAATACGTTCTAATTAAATTGATACACATAAGCTATTGAAAGATTTTTAAAGCTTTAACACAGCCGAACAATGCAAAATAAAACATTCCGTTTTAGTATCAGTTTTAAATCAGTAGTTAAAGTCTAAACACCAGCCAATAAGAAAAGAAAAAGAAAAATTTTGAAAATTTATTTTAAGAAAATTATTAAAAATTAAAAAAAAAAAAACAAAAACAAAAAAATGCTGTTTTTTAAAATCTATTTTACAATATTAACCCTGTGTTGTAGTATAAAATTTACCTACCCAGCCTTATTCTTTCCCTCCAATAGTGCTTATGGTGTAAGTTCTTATTAAAATAAAAATAAAAAAACAAGTTCAAGTGAAAAACAATTTAAAAAAATCCCCTCTTTTTTGTTGTAAAGATTTTTGCTGCCATTGCAGTGCCTTTGGATTTGCCACATCGTAATGTATTTGTGTCTTATAATTTTGAAGCGAATTACAATTTGCCAGCAAACTGGGATCTGCCACCGTATGCGGTAAGTATTCGTTTCAATTAATTCAAACTTGTATTGTATATTGTATCGGAATGTGTGAGAAATAACTTTCTCTTTTATTCCCCTTTAAGAAAGTGTTTCAAACTTGAACGAGGGTTGGCAATTAACAAGACCTTAATTATGTTTCTTAATACGAAATTTTTGGAAATACCAATAGCAACGTGGTGTTGGTACTCGTTTCAAATTTTTCAAACATTTAGAGGCTTTGTTCCCCTTTCAAACAATTTATTAAGAAGCTCCAAAACCTCTAGAAAGGACTACAATCTTCTTGAACAATAGTTAAAGGCTCAATAAGCAAGATTCTTCACTTAACATTACCTATACATGTAAATTAAAACGATAGACATACTTAGACCACGAGTCTTTCAATCACCAAACACTGAGACCATCCTGAACTTCTCATGAAGCCATTTAGTCTCCCAATGTCCATTCTTGACAGATTAGTGAGAGTAGTTACATAGGAGAAGCCCAGGTATTTCCTTACCCAATGACATAACACTGGGCATGCAGTCAAGGCCAATACGTTTCGCCTGTGTACCTAAAATCCAATGCCCACTAATGATTCCGATGTTACATAGACACGCTACTTTGGAGTCTGAGAAGACTTTCTTTCGTGTATTCTTCATTTAGCTGTGGCCACCAAGGCAACATCAACGGGTTCTATTATTGCATTTTCAATTCTAAGCTTGCAGGTTCTTGATCGGATTCACAATGAACAGAAGCCAATCGAAAGTTCGATGACTGACCCATATCTGACCAATTCATCCGTTCTGCAGTTTTGTGATATGCCACTGCATCACTTTACACAAATAAGGTGAAAAATGTATCGGACTTCCATCTTGTAAAGCCCGGAAAAGCTGTAGGCCGTCTTACAGGTCGTTACGTGAGAATGCAGTATCTTGACACCCCTGGTTGGAGATATTTTAGTCCCCAATGATCGATTTTTCCCCGTGGAAGACGCTGCAATGATAGGGTGGCCTTATCGCACGGACTATACCTAGGGACTCCAAAAAAATACATCCACCTTAGATTCTGTTAGCTGCGGACAATTCTTGCGATTTGTACGGAGTCATTCACGAAATATGACACACCATTTTGCCTTCCCTCTATTCGGAAGTCGTATAGGTTCGTATCCCAGGTCAGGCATCAAAACAAAATATGAAAAAAAAATTTTCTTCGGCGATTTTCTCTCAGCAGATTTCTGGCAATAACTCTGAGAGTAAATAAAACCTGCCATGAAAAAGTTTCTCAAAAATCTGTCGTTTGGAGTCGACGTTAAACTGTAGGTCCCGCCGAAGCAAGCCCGTAATCCTGACTGAAGGGTTATAATGGCCAATTATGTATGTATGTCCATTCGGAATTGACTGTTCTACGCAATGCATCCGCCTTAAGATTAGTTGTGCCCCCTATTCGGAATGGACTGTCCTACGCAGTGCAACAGTAATAGTAATACTTGCATTCTCCTTAAGACTAGTTGTCCTGTGCAAGGATTTGCACTAAGCCTGGTATCCGAGGGTCAAATTAAATTTTATTCTCAAAGTTTTATTACAAGAATGGAGGGAGGACTTATTCATACTCTTTCTGCTTCAAGAACAGTTTCTTACAGCCTACAACCTTAACGAGGATAAGGCAGTCGTTTACATCTTCTGGTAAAAAGTACCATCCACGTTTTCCGGGACTTTACTAAGCAACCTGGGCTCACTAAGCAACCTTCCTCAAGAAATTTGCATCCCCTAATAGGATACACTAATCTATCTGAAATTGCAAAATCAATGTCATCCTCATAGCCAGTTGACCCACAGTCAACCTGTTCCAGCGTCACTAGCAGCATGTTCATCGCAAGATCTATCATCATAGAAGGAAGTTGAGTAAGCTCTTAAACGTCGGGGTAGATTGTGCGCCCGCTATGGCGCCTAATTCGACATCATTTAAGGCCTCCTCCATATCTGGGAAGACAGCCTTTGCGATAGCGGCCTATTTATCGTTAAGATAGAGAAGACGGACCTCCACTTACTGCATGCGTGTTATGCTTTGGATAAGAGATTACCATTCAAGAATTGGCGTAAGTTAATACTTACAAGGTTCTCCATCGTATTCAGCTGGAAAAGAAGAAAGACTAGCGTCTATAGAGTCCTTAGGTATGATGTGGAAGATGCGCTTAGCTTTCAATATGAAGACCACTTCAATCCTTCATCATTCTGATAGTATGTGATAAAGAAAAACAATTTTTAGCTAGATAAGGATTGGATGGTTAAATCTTTCCCGAAAAAGAATAAATGAACAAAAATTGGGAAATATTCTGAGAAATACTTGTAAAGGGTACGTCAAACCTTCCGGTTAATAATGGAAAATAATTTCATTCAAATGGCTGCCTCGGCTGGCCATGCAGTAGCCTACACGAGAAGATGCCGATTTTGGCAAAAAAAAATCATCTTTTCAGATGAAGTTCATTTTGATCTTGGCGGGTATGTAAACAAGCAAAATTGTCGCATTTGGGGCACAGAAAACCCGCACGCATACATAGAAAAGCCGACGCACCTAAAACGAGTCACTTTTTGGTGCGGATTTTGGTCCAGAGGCATAATTGGGCCATTTTTCTCCGAAAATGAGCAAGGAGTGGCCGTTACAGTCAATGGTGATCGTTATCGGGGCATGTTGAACGAACTTTTGTTGACAATTGAAATTGAAATTGAAGAGGAGAATATGGACAACATTTGGTTTCAACAGAACGGCGCTACGTGCCACACAGCCGAAGCTACACACGATGTTTTGCGCCCTGTTTTTGAAGATCGCATTATCAGCCGCAGAACTGATGTCGTTTGGTCACCTCGGAGCTGCGATTTGACACCGTTGGACTATTATTTGTGAGGTGCCGTCAAAGATAAGTGTTGCGCCGACAAGCCAGAGACAATTGACGCTTTAAAGGACAATAGTCGTGAATCCATGGGTGACATACAGCTGCACACAATCGATAATGTGCTTAAAAATTGGTTTGATCGTGTAGGCTACTGCATGGCCAGCCGAGGCAGCCATTTGAATGAAATTATTTTCCATTTTTAACCGGAAGGATTGTACTTTCAAATAAAAAAAGAAATTTGAGAAATTATTCAGTAGTTTTTTTTTAAGCATTTTCAAAAAAAAAAGTTTTTTGGCGGACCCTTTAAAAACTGGTCATATCGTCGGGCTCATAATATCTTAGAGTATCAACAACAGAAATAAAAAATGTTACTCCTTTTCTATTTCACTTTATAGTTAAAAGAAATCAAAAACTATCTGCTTGTCCAACACAGAAACACTTTCTGAATAATTTTTTTTTTGTTGGCAAAAATATAAATCGCAGCCCACGTATGCGCATTTAACATTCGAAAACTAACATTTAACTCACACTGAGTCTTCAAGCAATTCAATAAGGTTTTAAAAGCGATAACTATCAACATGACCGCCTCTCAAGCCGTTTGAACACGAAAGACTTAAGACACAAACTCGTTGTGAAATTGAATTTTTTTAATGAAAATTTTAAATTGAAAAGAATATAAAATAAAAAAAGAAGTGTTAATTGCTTTCATTTTCTTTTAATAATATTTATAAATTAAAACTACTTTCTTTTGTTATTTATCCATTATAGGTAGGCGTTGAAGAAGAGGATATTTTTGAAGATGTTGGGCGACTTAATAATGGTGCTGAGTGTAAAAATTGCACATCATCGTCATCGTCATCATCATCCTCCAGAAAAGTTGAAGAAGACACTGAAGCCAAAGCAGAAGATGAAATCGAAGATGAAAATGAAAATGTAGACGAATCGGAAGAAACGACAACAACAGCGCCGGAAAGCGATTCAAGTAGAAAAAGAAAACGCCGAAGACGTAGAAGAGAAATTCCATCTTTATTGACCAGAACACATTTCTATCACATCCTTATTGATAAATTTGAAAGGTAAAGTTAATATTAAAGAGAGAGAAAGAGAGAGAGAGTTTGTTTGCAAGTCTTAAAAATTGTTATCTTTTTTTAGAAGCGGTTTCGAAGGCGAACCCTGTTTATTACGTTTAATTTGCGAAACAAATGCCTCGGAATTGGGTGAAATCAATGGTGTATTGGGCAATTTAATACACATTATGTTTTCGTAAGTATATTTTTAAAAAAATAATTTACACAGGGAAAAGTCTGCTTAAACACCAAACGAGTACGTTTAGCATGATTGTTGAATTCATTTCTGGACATTGCATTCGTGCTACTCATTCAAGACACATTACTCTTGGCTTTATGGCCAACGACTTTCTTTCAACTCTTTCTTCAACTCTTAGGTAGATGGCCAGAGTTGTGTTGAAAGAGAAGTAAGGAAGCAAACTCACTGATCGGTCAAGCATAATATACGTACATAATTGGTCATTACAACCAGACAGTCAGGATTACGACCTAGTCTCTCACACCAGTTATGTTGTTTGTGTTTATTTTAAACATAAGTGGCGGGACCTACAGTTTAAAGTCGACTACAAACGACAGATTTTTAAGAAACTTTTCATGGCAATTTTGTTTACTCTCAGAGTTTTTGCCAGAAATCTGCTGAGAGAAAGTCGCAGAAGAAATACTTTTTGTATTTTATTTTGATGTCTGGCCTGGGACTCGAACCCTGGCTTTTCGTCTAATAAGCCAACACACTACCTATTAGACCACGGCGACTACAAGCATAATATTGGAAGTCTAAATGGCATCATCAGAAACTATAGATGGCTCTAGTGTTAGGGAAGTAGAGCTATGGTCGTACGTGGGTTGTGGATGTAGGAAAAAGAGGTCAGATGAGCAGAGAACGTCGCCAAAAAATAGTTTGGATAGACACTAAAATCTATCGATTAAGAAACCCATACCGCAGGCTAATACGGCCATAGCAAAACGTTGGCGTTGTGAAATATGACTGTGATGCAGAGTCCCCCCCCCCTTTCTATAGTACTTAAGGATATAAAGTACGCATACAGTAAAACTAAATGTAAAATTCTGTCGGAAACTTCATTTTGAAATTGATAAGGGGGAATGGTTAGATAAAATACAATGGACGGGAAGAGATAACGGAAAGTAATTGATTTCAAAGCATGAACCCTAACGCCGCCACGTAGAATATCTCTTACACTTGTAGTGTACATGTGATCGATATTATAGAGAATCTAGTGAGCGATGTTATCGAAGGCGGCATAATGAAATAGAATTCATCTCCTTTTAGTTGAAAATGTAGACTAACAGGATATGGCCCCTATAGACACAGGATAAATAGATAAATTAGTAATAAATCTGATTTCTTTAGAATAAGTGAGCAACACAGGAAACATATTTAGTGCTACTGTCCTTGTCTGCTGGTGCGTACGCAGAGATGGCTAGGTAATCGATTTATCCAGGAACTGGTAGATCTGAGGGATTGAAAACTTGAGGATCTAATAGGGTATTGACTGGCTAAGGTAATATGTTTAGAAGAAAAATTAATCTACAGATACTAAGACAGCTAATTGCTGCAGTTGAGTACGCAGAAATGGCTAGAAAGGCGATTTGTTCAGAAGCTGATAGAGCTAAAGGACTGAAAACTAGAGCAATAGGATTCATAAATGATATTGAGTGGCTAGGAGAATATCTTTAGAAGAAGCCTGTATCTATGGATGTCAAGACGCTGTTTTCACCCTTATTTCTCTTTTTCCTGATTTTTTTCCACTGCTTCTCCTTTATCTTATTTTCTTCCTTTTCCTTCTTTTTCTCATTCCTTTTCTTTTATGAAAAGTCACAACGGAACTGTGAATACAGTGATGCACCAGTGATCCAACCTAACCTTACCTAACCTAGTATCATATGCCTGTGGCATCACAAAAAATTGATAGACCTTGTTGCGATTAAGCAGAAGCCCTAATGTGGAAATACAGTAAATCAGCCTTTTTGCGTTTTTTTTTTCATGCAGAAATCCTTTTATGCCTCTAACTCTAACCTTTAAATGATGCCAAACGATTTTCGTATTTGTCCTTAATTCCAATCTTTTTCCATTATTTTCAGGCCAACAACTTCGAAAAATGAAAATTTACCCCTAATATACTATCAAGCTGAATTGGATGGCATACATGACCAGTGTCATCATTACGAGCAAGAATGTTCAGAAAGTGTTTTGGATTTAATATCATCGCCAATACATCAAATCATCGATGAGTTACAACGTAATACAAATAGATATTGAGCAAAGCAATTGGATATTGAATTTGGATAACGAATTTGATTAAAAATGAATAAAAATTTTAAGATAAAATAAATCTTTTCACTCTTTTAGCCATTATATGAGGTGGTCAAAATGCGAGAGACTTTTGTTTTACAGGACCATTTATGTTTCTATCGTGATAAACATATTGGTCGGGTAGGGAACATTTTGTATGAAAAGGAAACTGAAAATAGACTTACCATTAAAGGATTTTTTTCTTGTGAAATTGATTGTGATTTGATTGTGGATTGATTGTGAATTGATTGTGGTTTGATTGTGGATTGATTGAATGGATATTGATTGTATTGTATGCGACATGTGAAACTGCCCCCCAAAAACAATGAATTTGTTGTGAATGAATTATTTGATTATGATTTTTAAATCACTTAAACAAACGTCTGTAATAAAAAAAACAAAATATTTCAAATACGAAATAGAATTTTAATGGGAATTTAACTTTCCAGCAAAGTTGAGAAACCTTGAACGCAAACATTGAATGTCACAATAGGAAATATACACTTGTTGCTGTTGTTGTTGTTGTAAATCAATATAAAAAGAGATAACAAACTTAGTTGAAGCTATTTATGTTGGCGCATTTTACGTTCTTGCCAGGTGACGAATTTTGTATTGGCCGCTTGCAGCAAACGATTTAAATGTTGTGTTAATGTACCGCCCAAGGGAGAAAGTTTTTGTAGACAACGATCCTAAAATATGAATTTTGTATTAAAAAAAACTTCTTCAATTCGTTTATTAAACCATAAAATTACCTCAAAGGGTTGCAATTTGGCCATTTTAAAACGCTGTAAGGCTTCGTGCATTTTTAAAGCTTTTGATTCCAAGTCGGGCGTGGTGGGCGGAAAACAATGCCAAAAATGTTTCAACAACTCCGACAAAGCTAAATACTGATTACGCAAATCCTTTTCAAAATCGGGAGGCACAAGTTCTAAATCGAAATGAAAACAAAAAAAAAGAAATTAAATTCAAAAAATTAACAACAAATCAGAGTTTTAAAGAACTTACGTCCCCCCGATTGTTCTTGAAAGCCTCTCATTAAGGCACCGCCAGGACTTAATTCACCCAAAGCATTTACGGCCGCCGTTGAGCTGACTAATACTTTGTGAGGTACACGTTGATTCCAATTTTCGGTTAATCTTAATAATTGATATTGAATTTCCTCCATACGCCTAGGATCCTCATGCATTTCATAACCCGTACTAGGCATGGGTCCATGCAAATAACGCTCCACTTTCGATAAATTTATTTTTGCTGACTTTTTCTTTGCCTCCTTCAATGTGGCCTCAGGATCTACCTGTGGTTCACCCAAATCCTCATAGTGTATCTTATCTACAATTTTTTGTCTTTTAGCGGGTTTTTCTGGACTATTTAGAGAGCTGCTGGCACCATTATGCAGCATTTCTTTCTGTTTTGATTTCTCCGTAGAGCCATTTTCTGTTTTATTATCTTTCGCTTGATTATTGAGGGGTCCTGTGGCAGCACTATTTGTGACATTCACATCTGTACACGTTTTCAAAACCATTATCGAGTGTTGATTGAAACGTTTTATCATATTTTGATGTACAATATTCCCGCTATTCACGGTATTACGATCACCGGCCACACTGCAAAAGCCTTCTTCTAGAGGAACATCTTCAAATTGTTTAAGATCTAGCAGAGGATCACCAGCACCTTGCTGCACAGCAGCTTTTAACGCCTGATCATCAATTTTGCCACATTCGGCAAATATATCCTTGGTACCTGCTGTTATGCGATCTCGATGAAAATAGTGCGACTGAAAGAATTTCGTCCAAAACTCTGCTTCAGTCAATTTGGCTGGCACGTTTTCTTGATGTTTACGTTTGACGGCAGGATATGTTTTGAATATACAATGGATTATATCATCGGTGAGATTATATTTGAGGCCATTACAGCCATCAGTCTGTGGTTTGATGTCGGCTAAAAAGGCACCAGACACGCCTAGGAAAGAGAAAAGTACAAATGATTACTAACTTGACGAAATTTTCGTTTTAAAAAAAAAATTTCGATAGAGAAGAACAGGGCAATTGGTAACAACCGATTAGAAATACAGTCCTTACCTATATTTTGTTTCTTATTGACCTTCTTCAAGGCATGCTCTTTAGCGTGTGTATTCCAAAATTCATCGCTGGTCAAAACCTGAGACGTTACTAAATCCTTGTACAACTGAAACAAATGAGGATTCTCCGATAATATACGATTTTTTTCTTCCAGTTCCTTATCCACTTTTCGTTTAAAATTCGGCAACAATTGCTGTAGCAGCTCTTTGACTTTATCACGATCGGCCAACATGGCCTGTTGACCATTACGATTGACAAAATGGAATGTGGACGTATTGCCATCGTGTAAGACAACTTGCAATTGGACCTTGGGTTTGCCTTCTGGGGAAATTTTCTGGGCTAAACAGTAACATAGTAACGGGAACGTTAGCGGCAGTGTAATTGCTTTGCTACTACAAGCAAAAACTTACTCTTTATGTCAGCAAATCGATGAGACACCGCTACGGTATCACGATTTTCAGCCATCCAAGCTAGACGTTCATTCATTACATACAGAGTACCATCACCTTTCTTGTAACGCACTTCCCCCATTTGGAGTAGAACATCTTCACTGCTGGTGGTCATTATTATAAAGGGAAGCGGAGACGGCGGTGATAAGAAATTTCACAATTTTGTTAACCTTTTACTAAAACTATTTTTGTTTAACGAAATATTTTATTTGATTTTTACTTTGTTTATAAACTTTTATTATTTAATTCTTCACGCTTTTTTATTGAAAAACAAAAATTATAAAAAGCTTCCGCCTCCTTCTTAAGTTTTCGACGGCAAAAGTATAAAAAACAACTGAAAACTGTCAAGCTGTTGTTGTTTATCTTTTCGTGAAGAGAGCGGCATTCACTGAACGTTGATATTCTTTCTGCAAAATTTATCATATTCATTAGCAATCACATGTAGATGGCACTATAAAAGTGTGGGAAAATATTCCAAACAGAATAATCGTTGAAGCAAGAGGTCCAATTGAAGAAAATAAACCAAAACTGCTGTGGTAAATATTGTTTAAAATAAAAAAAGGCATAAAAAGTATCCGGTTTTTCGGAAAAACATTGTTTTTAATTTATGGTAATGGAATTGGCTTTATTTTTTAATTTTATTACTAGGACTCTGCTCTTTTATTTTTCATTTTTTTTTTTATAGAAAATACAACAAAATGGAGTTTCCAGGATTTAAAAATTTTACAACAGTTTCCTATTTTTTATTCAACTCATCAAAGTAAGCACCCGTCATGAGATCTTCATTTTTAATGCCAAATTCCTGCATCAGCTTGTCCGCAACAGCCTGGCCTTCCTCAATCGTTTCTTCCGGCCGCAGGCATACTTCGAATTCCATAAAATTTCCCAAATTCTCTACCTTATCCAGATGTATACGAGTCCTGTCGTACATAAACAAATACCGCCGCTTAGCCAGCACACCTAGTATACCGTTTGTTTGACTCAGTATTTTCTGCATAACTTCCGGTTCATCGAGGTCAGTTTTATTGAATTTAGACAGCTTTGGACCAGCCACATCGGGGCGGTCGTAGTAAACCAATTGTGATCGAGCTGGCGGCTGTAAGTAACGCAATTTAAAGCGGCCACCTTTGGTATTGAAGAAGACATCACGCTGTACGATTAATTCTCCGGCAGAATTGTTGGTAAGTTTTTTTGCAATTTCCACTCGTTTTTCGAATTCTTCATCGGAACCAATGCGAGCTTTAATTTCAATATTACGTTCATCTGCTGGTACTACTCCATTAGTATCAGTTTTTGCCTCCATTTCAAGTATTATGATTTCAATAAGAGTAGCGTCCAGTATGTATATGAAATACTTGTTTTTATTTACTTTGCCGGCAATTAACTCTTTGGGAGACAATAAAGTAAACATTGGGTCTTCCTTGAAAATTGTAGTTAATAATTAATAATTTCAACGCTTTAATTTTAACAGAAAAAGCTTCTCAAATCGTGAAATAACAATTCAAGTAGATTTATTCATTCATTGTTCATTTAATTTTTGACATAGACTCCAAATAACTAGAATTGATACATACATATAAGATGCAGACATTCTTCTAGTTTGAACTGTGCTTTAGTGTTTGTTGTTATAACGACTGTGATAGTACATTTAACCTCTGCCAATTTCCTATCCTAATCTGTTATATCTTCTGAAAAAAGTAATAAATAAAACTTTTATATTAAAATTATTTATACGACAGGTTATAAGCCATCACAATGGGTTAAATCATAAATCACATGCACAGTTCGTGAAACAGATGGCCGTTTGAAAACAGGGATGTACGTTTGACTAGTAATTGCGGAGATGTTAACTTAGAGTTTTTTAATGCAAAATTTGGGAAGAGAATGTGTCAAGCACAAAATACAGTGTCAACCACAATAGTGTTGTGGTTTCAAGTTGAAAGAGAATGATGAGCTCTTTTGTCCTCCCAGGGTTAAGGTTAGTCCAACTCAACCGAGCGGTCTATCCGGAATTTTCTTGTGGGCTTGGATCCAATATGACGTTGAACGATATTTTATAGCATTTTGGCTATTCGATTCTATATCAATGTGTTGTCAGAGCATATTCTGCCATTAGTAGCCTTTTAATCGCCATGATTATTGCAATGATTTCCGCTTGAAAGTTTGTATGGATTCTTGATATGCAAGCCTAAGTCGTCTGGGCAGCTGTTACCCACTAAACGGGCCATCCGCGCATCTATATATAGTCAGAATGTTTCGAAGGGTTTGAGGCTATAGGTTAAGAGATTCACATAAGCATTCCTTATTCTTTCGAATCTCTTCCTAACGATTTAAAATCGAATATTACCTTCAGGTATTTAACAGCAGAGGACAGGCATAGCTTAATTCCCCACAGTGTTAGAGGATTGATTATCGGAATCTTATATTTTCTAGAATACAGCGTGACATTGGTTTTCTGTGAATTAACTCTCATTTACTCTGTCCCACTTAGAAAGAATTTCGTTATAACGTTTTCCACGAGATTCATAAGGAGTTTGGTGTGTACATTCACCTAATCTTGACGTTGGTAATGATGATATGAATCTCATATTGAAAGTAGCACCAACAAACTGGATTTTTCGCTTTCAGGGGGCGAGTTGATGGTTGGTCCTGACCCTCCAGTCTGCCACCTCTATGGCCTCATCAATGGATGGGTCATGGAGAAAGAGCAGAGACGTTGGGGGAACGGATCGGGTTGTTTTGCTTCTAGGTGTCTATGGCCTGCTGTAGACAGTAAGAGAACAGATTGGTTGCTGGGCTTGGATAAGGCCAGCTTAAGGTTGTTTGTCGGTTTTATCACGGGGCACTGCGAGATTAGGTCACTGACGGGGATCTGGAACAGATCCCAGCCGGACTATTGCAGGTCGTGTTGGTAGATTGAGATTGAGGACCCTTGGCAGAGCCTTCTTTGGGAACTTGAATTCGGTGTCGAGAGCCGACATCAAGGCTCTCCACAGATTCCTTAGTGGCTTAGGCTGGTTGAGAGGTGCTAGGTCTTCATCGGTGTAGTCGCGCTCTCCCATCCTTTTGTTGTGTCTGATCTGTGTGATTCCTCCGCTTCCCACTCCCCCCCTTTTCCATATACCCTCCTTTCATCCTATCCCCTATACTATCCTTCCCTCCTTTAGGACGTTGTACAATGGGTCAATCTGACCTCCGGGTACTGTACTTGTCTTGACTGACAGGTACACGTCCTCTAACCTAACCTAACCTGGATGGAAGAATCGTCAAATCTTCCCGCAGAGAGAGTGTTAAGAAGAGCAAATGGTCTGATCTTATTAAAAATACCTTCCATATTCTTACTAGAGGTAAGAGCCGATTCTATTGGTCTGCGTCATATGTATGCATGTTAGGTCATCAATTAACCGTTTTATTGTTCTGAGTAGAAAAAAGCAGAAGTCCTTAACTGTTACATGTCTGACCTTGTAAATATACAATAGCCATGGTATAAATCAATCTGGGTCTTCTGCAACTCAGAGGGAACTATAGCGTCAGGGCTAGGTAAGAACGTGTAGTTAATAAACCAACTGAAGCAGTCATCATTTAGTACGATAGAATTATCGATCATGTTTTGATTTTTTGGATAACTGGTTTGAATGACTTCGCAGAAAAGCTTTTATTACTCGTTTTGACTTGCAGATGATTTTTTTAAAACCGAGGGATCAGATTTATAGATCAGTTAAAAATTTAGTCTTTTTATAACAATTTGAAGTGGTTTATGCTTTTAAACTGCAGTTGAGTATTGAAACAAAGAACAGAAAAACATTTGAAACTCCTTCATATGAAAACTTTCTAGTTCTTTTTTTAAAAACCTCTCAATCAAGGCCCTGTTTCAAATTGTTTATTAGCCTGCCAGCCCAGCCCGCTGTTAAATAAATTCCAATTAGAACTTTTCAAGGCAACGCGAAGAAAAGCAAAAAGAACAATATTTTTTCCATTATAAAATTAAAATTATTTATTTAATAATCTTAACCAGCGTAATAATAATGATGGTGATGATGATCCGAGTACAAAGAAATAAACTTTCTTAAGAATACAAAAGTAAATAAAGAATTTCGAATATTTATTTTTACAATTAGCAACTAATCACGACGTTTGAAAATTTAAAATTAACATAGACAAGTATAAAAACTAGAATAATTTCTTAAACTCAAAACCATATCCAACACAAACTTTTTTTTGATAGAAATATGATACGAAAGAAATATAAATTATTTACAAGTTATGGGAGAGAGAATTTTAAACTTAAAATTAAAAATTCAAGTTCAAATGCAACAGCGGATATTATTTAAACTCTTAACAGTTACGACCTAAACCTTAAAATTACTTAAATAAATAAATGAAAAAAAGTTTAAAAAATAGTTTCATAAAATTAATTACAATTTCATTAATAAACAATCGGTTGGTAGTAAGAACTCATGTTTAAAAGTGTTAATTAAAGGCCACGTTTAGTAGATAAGCAAACATTCGCATTTTCTTTAGACATTCCAAAATGTGCACAATCTGCCAATTTTCTACAGGCGTGTGTTAACATTAAAGCGTAAAAGCCTATATGATTCAAGCGGCAAGTTGTAGGCAGAGGCGGCTTTGTTCTGCACGAGTTCAAAAGCAAATTTTTTTCATATTTTGATGAACTTAAACAGTGAGACTAAACTATTCTTATTTATAACTTCAAAGAAACCTTCTTTTTTAGCAACTAAATTCTGTCATTTTATGTTCCCTAGCCTTTAGACGCACCCATAAACCACCCGAGGCTCTTAGTGTTATGCGAAATGTGGCCTCAAATACTGTTTTACCGGGTACCGGTAAGATATAATAACTTCTTAAGAGTCTGGAAATCACAGTCTTCATTTCCATAATGGCAAAACGATTACCAATACAATAGCGCGGTCCAGCACTGAATGGTAGATAGGCATATGTATGCCTTTTTTCAGCATTTTCAGGCGCAAAACGTTCTGGATCGAATTTTTCGGGATCAGGATAAATATGTTCCAAACGATGTGTGGCATAAGGGCATATAAAAACATTACTACCCTTTGGTAAAGTAAATTTGCTTAAATGTACATCTTCTCCTAATTTGCGTGCTATGAAAGGAACACTGGGATATAAACGCAATGATTCCTTAATACACATCTCCAGATAACGCATATCTCTTAAATCCTGCATAGTGGGTGCACGATTATCACCACCGAATATACGTTGAATTTCTTCTTCACATTTCTCTTGGCATTCTGGATGCTGGGCTAAGAGGAAAATAGTAAAAGCCACTGCAGCACCCACAGAATCTTGACCTGCCAGCATAAAAGTACAGGCTTCATTAACAATATCATCTTCCGTGAAATCGGGATTATTATCGGATATTTCGATCATATAGTCCAGTAAACATTTTTTCTCGATGTCATTATTATTACTTCTCAATGCACGACGCTTGACAATCATTTTGCGTGTGAATTCCTGCAAACGTTTCTTTTGATCCAGTTCATCGGAAGCCAATTTGGTCATTTGATAGATGCTATCCCATAATAGCCAAGGCCTTAGGAAACGTTGTGGCATAACCAATTTGCCTCTGTAATTAATATTAAAAAAGGAATGGTTGATGGTAACACCTATATGTTGTTGTATTTTTGAAATAGACCACTTACTGACGAAATGGCGACTGTTCCATGTCAATGCTACTCTTTTTCTTTACCGGCACACCCAAAACAGCCTCTATATTCAAACGCAATTGTTTAATTTGTTGATTAATTGTATTGTTTAAACCAAAAGTACTTACCATTTAGTATATCCACGACACAATTATTAACATATTTGGCAATATTTATTTCCTGATTAGCTATGGCATCCAACGATTCATACAAAGCCTGTGATGCATCAGCAAAAGTACCTATAAAACGCTCCAAAATACTCAAATGAAATGTGGGCTGTATTAAGCGTCTATGATTATGCCATTTATCGCCACTGCTGGTAATCAGGCCATTACCCAGAAAATTATGCATAAGACGATAGAAGAACACTTTATTGGTGTGCTTCTTAGAGGACAATATCAATTGTAAATCATCTGGCTGCAAGACCACAAAGAATGGAAATAATAAAACCCATACACGTACAATAGAACCATACATCATAAAGGCTTTAGCCACGCGCTCGCGCATTACTGGGTTATTAAGATAAGCAGAAGTAATTTATTAAACTAATAATTTTTATAAATTTTTTAAATAATTAAACTTACAATTCTTTTCTTTTATAAGCAAACAATTACCAAATATTGGTACTGGTGCTGGTCCCGACAACTTTAAGGATAAAAATACTGTCTTCAAATAACCCCAAAATGTATAGATAACAAAAACACCCAGCGATAAAGTGAAAAAGCTCCACAATTCCGATTGGGAGGCATTATCAAACTGTAAGTAGAAAAATATTTAAATATTTATGTATGTATGTTTGCTTTTACAACAAAGGTTACATTATTTTCATTATAAATTTCTAGATGCATTTTTGAATAATTTATACATATTATTCTGTTAAAATCAAAATATTTATTTTATTATTAACTTTTCAACTAACACGTGAATAATGCAATATTTGTTTTTAATATTTTTTTTATGCATTGAAAACATTATTTAATATTTAAACAAATTTTCTGTTAAATGTTAATGAATGTGAAAATCACCGCCTTATTTTTTTATTATAAGGCAAGTGCGAAATATAAATACGGTGGCTATTATTAACAAATAGTTTTAATCACAATACTATTTCCGTGCGCAATATTATTTCCGTGCGTAATAGCATACGTATTTATTTTAATAAACAATTGTGTGTGTGTTTTCCATCCTTCTCTAGCCGCTGAAATATATCTTAGAGTAGCTTCCACTAATCATTATACAACCCGAAGAATAACATTCACTATAGGAAACCATTCCGACTCCAAAATTAATCCTTCTATTGGTTAGGTTAGGCCGAGGCTAGCTTTGATTACCAAAGCGCACTTGAGCACGCATAGCGGCCCGTTGTGACTCCACAGGGACTGCTTTACTGTCCGAATTCCACCAAACTCATCGAGGAAGTTGGTCAGCGAATCTTTCTATTGAATTAATCCTTATTTTCGGGAGTTTATTCAAAAATTACTGATAATGAGAAGTGCCTCCGTGACAACAGCCCGACACTAATACATAAAGTGAAAGATAATCTGTTTCCTTCTCCTCAGATCAGAATGCCAAGCTCATCGGCATGTCTTCTATTACAATTGCACCGCCCTAGTTGACGCTTTCACCATCACCGTTCACCAAAGTAAGCAAGATTTGTTTCCACCACGGCGCGATACAACCAATATGTGATGACACGTCTAAGCCCTCAAATCTTCCCCACGGCCCTTTCACAGGTGTAATATAAGCCTCCCCAATAGAGAGAGTAATAATGTCTGCAATAAACTTCGCAACGCAGTCATTAACATTGCGTGTACCGACAGCTATGACAATAGAGATCCTAGTTCCATTCAAATGGACATTGCAATGTCTTCTACTGGTGTCAGTTTTCTGCATGAAAGTTTAGGTCTTGCTTTGTTGCTTGTCCCCTGTAGATTCCATTGTAGTGTTTCATGACACATTTCGTCGCAAGGTTAACGAAGTTCCAGTTGTATTTGGCTTTTGTATTAATTTTTTCCTGTTGAATCATTGGAAGATATTGATGGTTTATTATTCTTCTTGGTTACCAGTTTTTGAAACTGCCACTAAGGCACTCATTGCTTCAAAGCCGCAGTTTGTGGTTAATGTGTTCATTTATTACACAGGTTTCTTAATCCATTTAACAAATTGGAATTTATGCAGACGTTATACAATATGCTTTAATTTTGGAGGCATAGTTTCGAATACGAATGGTTAGAGGACAGATATTGAGACAGGAGCAACCTGAAACCATGCCAATATCCGAGCAGAAGTAGCCTGAAAATCCTAAACGGTCTTTTGACCGGGTAAAAACTTCAAAAAAAAATAACCTAAAATGCCTTTAATCACAAATTCATGTCACCTTTACAGATTTATTACAATAAATTTCTCTTGATAAGAAATACATATGTAAGTGACATTGATGTGGACGTAATTTAGTTCAATATGAAAATTACATTGGATGGTATATAGTGATTGCCACAACTGATTTACTGAAAACGATAAATTAATAAATATTCGATCCTTAATTTACAAGCTTTTGCAACAATACAATGAAGGCTCCAACAAGTTCTTAATTAGCACTGTGACAATGAATTCTTGTTGTTTTCCCAGATTCTTTCGCAATTGTAATACGAAAGAATTAAATTTGTCAGATTAAAGAAGAACAAAAGGCAAATGCTATACATATAGCATAGATGATGATAACATTCTCGTATTCCTTTATGAACAATTTCATAATTAACGACCACTGCGCATGCGTGATGTGTGTGATGTTGTCAAAAATTCAAAACATCCGACAAGATTCATCATTTTCATACACACTATGTACATATGTACATATATAATGTGAAATTGTCAAATTGACAAAACGTTTCTGTATTTTTAGGTGATTGGCTTTAATCGTTTAAACAAAAATTGAATAATTAACAGATTTGAACTTGTCACGTTCATGTGAAATATTTATTGTTTTTAATCCCATTAAAACTCATCAACAACAAATAAAAAACAACAAGTGATTCAATTTAATTTCCTACAATTCAAGTTGTTAGATTTTATGTTTGAAAACAAAAAAAATTGTAACGAATTTTATAATTAAATTTATTTTTATTTAAGGCTTATTATTAATCTTCTACAAAAATTCTTTTCAATTACCTGCTTATGTCTAAAATGTAATTAAAAACTTGTAGTATTTAAAAAAAACGTAATTGATGTGGTTAACATACCAAAGAAAAAAGTTCACAATAAAAAGTCCAAACCCGTTGACAGCTTTTGAAACACTTTTTTTTAAAGAGAAGCGTAATTCCAAATTTAGAATTCTATATGAACTCTACTAAATTACAAGAGGCTTTTAATTTACTGTGGCGTGAGTGGGACCCAATAAGCTAGGTACAGCTCACCTCACTGCCAGTTGAAATACACCAACTCAATACCTTTCATAGGAAGTTTTAGTTATAGGCAATAGGAAAGGCAAAAAAGGACCCTATGGACACTATGGTCCTTAAAGGATCACTCTCTGAGTTACAAAATACGCTCGGCAGTGTCTATCAATTTATATTCTACATCATCAGTTTGAAAACTTGACAACAGAGTGTTGTTATTCAACAATTTTTATTTTACAATGAACTTGGGTTGTAACGAACAGTGGTTAAAAGGTCCTACCTTCAACACATATTTCGTAGCTTCTCAAATATTTGCACGTGTTTTTTGTGAGCATTTTAGAATAGAACTTCATTTTTCGGGCGGAGATATTTGCGGTTTTTAACGCACTTGAGGGCGTATAGATTTTTGCTTACAGTCAAGCTGCCCCTTTCTGGTAACAAGAGAGCTGACGCACTTACGATGTTAGGTTCTCGCTCGATTTGTGATATGGTTATCTAGCTGTTTGGTTATTCGGCTGTTTCTTGATTTTATTATACAAATATTCAACTAAACTATACATTTATAATCCTTTACAATTTATTTTTATTGCCTATTGATTTACTTCAACACATAAAAGCAATTATCGTCTTTGTGAATATCAAAGTGCCGTTGTGTAATTAAAAACTCGTAAAAATGATTTGACAATCATACGCTAAATAGTATTAAAAAAGAACTTGACACTTAGTTTAGAATATTTGTAAGTGTGCAAATATTGAACAACAATAATAAGCAGCAAAAAGCATTTTAAAATATGCAGCAATTCAACACAAAATGTGTTTGTATTCGGTAATCGTAATTAGTAACTGAAAATTAAACTTTAAACTACTGAAAGTCAATATTCGTAAATATTATTGAAAGTACTCACTAGAAATTTCGTCACAAGTGTAAGTGTAATGCATTTTGATATTGTAAATCAATATAGA
Source organism: Sarcophaga carnaria (assembly GCA_958299815.1). Lineage (NCBI taxonomy): Eukaryota > Metazoa > Arthropoda > Insecta > Diptera > Sarcophagidae > Sarcophaga > Sarcophaga carnaria. Next base: position 23,915,144 of record OY283153.1, read on the forward strand.
AAATTTTTGAAAAACTCAATACACAATGACAGATAATAATTCTCATCCTGCTAGGACTTGCTACGTTAAGGAAATCTGCTACTAAGGTGAAAACAACTTGATTAACGAAGATTTTGTTGATGGCCTATGCTATCTTATAGGAACCTTGAGAATAATTCTTCCAATTGAATACTTTTAGTTAAAAAAAAAAAAACAAATCAATTCGAAATGGCAAAGTCTGTTGAAGAAATTTTAATGTTTTTATTTCGAATTTTTTAAATGCGTATAACGGGTGATTTTTTAACTGTTTGGACAGAAACAGAAAATTTGCTAAAGTGAATAAAATATTTACTTGAGACAATCAATGAAAGCCTTTCATTTATTTTTTAAATATTATTTTATTTCCATCTGTGAGCTCCAATTTTGGAATACATTTTCCAGCTGGTAACTTAGCAATGGCGATTCAGTCGGAATTCTGGCTATACTGTGAGCTCCAAATTTGGAATACATTTTCCAGCTGGTAACTTAGCAATGGCGATTCAGTCGGAATTATGGCTATATTATCCCTTTAAAAGAGCAACTTCACGTATCTCCACAGAAAGTAGTGTAATGGGGTCAAATCGTAAGATCTTGCTCGCAAAAATCGCCTCTCAATTGGTTTAATCTATGGCGTGACGTATGGCATATGACACTGCCTTGTTGAAACCATGATTGAACAAAATCCAATTCTTCCATTTTAGGCAAAGGACCAGAAACATACAGTGCAGGTTTTACGGCGCATTTGAATGCTTTTCACACTGAATTCTACAATTTTGTTTATTTACGTACCGATTGAGGGAAAATGGAGATTTTCTGCTGAAAATAAAAAATCATTTCTCACACAGCATGAGTTTTGCTAATAAAGTTCATAGATTTTGAAGCATTGTACGTTCAGATTAGCCGCCTTAGTAGGCACAGTTTACTTGGGTCCTGAAGGGTCACATTATAACACTGTTATTACCTACTCCATCATATAATTATCCTGGTTGGCATCTCTCAACTATCTCACGAATCATTTTTTGAACTGGCATATCTTTCCTAGATTTTTAGACATTTTCACATGTCATGAATCTTTTTTACTCTGCAAAACTTAAACACTGAAATACCAAATAGTAAAGAAAACTTACCGTTACTATTTCAATTTCACACATACATACATACGTATTAATAGCATTCTCGCTGGAACAATTTCTAAGAATTCTTTTTAATTTATGTTTTGCTTTTCAATAACTAATTTTGATTATCATTGCTTAGGATCCGAAGAAATGAAAAGGGGTAGAAAAAAAGACGATGACCTGAAACATGCTTTAGCAAAGCTACACAAGCTAATTAGAGACTTTCAAGGTGATCCTTAAGTACATAATTATTAAACATAGTAGAGTATGTTTGTGTGTATGTGCTGTATTAAAACCTATGAATACAAGTTTTGTCATTTAAATTTCTGTGGGATTATCTGAAGTGTGGTTATTATTTTAATTTTTTTTTATTTATTACAATGTATTGATGAGAGATTTATCTATATATTTTTTGTTATTGGTGTGATATTTGTGAAACATAATAATGTATCCATAATGTATGTATTTTAATGCTTCCGCTCCTCTTTAATTTTATTTTTAAAATTTATTTTAAAAATTAACACTTAAACTTTAATTTTTTTTTTCCTTTTTTTTACTTCTTCTTCATATTCTTTCATTCATACTGTTATTGTTTAGTATAGAGAAATAGATTTTCTATTACTATTTATACTATAAATTTAAGTTTTTTTCTTTTAAATTTAAATTATTTTCTAATGCACTTTGATATTTAAATTCTCACTTTGTTTTCAATATTAAAAACTCACCACTTTCTGTACAAACATATTCTTGTTATGTTTTTATTTTATTTTATTTTTTTTTTCTATATTTTTCTATTGTTTTTTTTTCTTAAACCGTTATTTTTCTAAATAAATTATAAATTTTTTAAATTTCAAAAAGATTCCACTGTACGTGAGTTATACGCCCGTTTAGTGCTAAGATCGAAATATATCTTTTGGCTCCAAACACCTGTATTTATAAACGTTTTATCATGTCAAGTTCGTGTGTTATATTGAAAAAAGGGAATTCTCCAAATAAATCTCCAAATCCATTAACTATCGTTGCTTTTGTTTGAAATAAATTGTATTCGTAAGTAACTGCTTACTCTTGCGTACTTTAAGTACGTAAGTGTGTCTGCTTATCTCTCTATTGAACGAAATTTGTTTATTGGGAGCGGTAGCATTCGTATAATCGATCTAAACGTGTGTTTATGCAGACGATATGATGGCGATTTGTGTCAATGGTTGTTGACTTCTAAACGCATATGTATATGCCTAGGCATGTGTGTGTTTTTATGTGTTGCTTGCATTTGTCCTCGCTAGTTGGGAGGATCCACAAACGTGATGTGGAAAAACTATTGGGTGTATATAAAAGTATTGTACACCAACAAATACAATTAAATCAATATCATCATTAGATCAGCAAATTGAGGCATAATTTTTGTAAATACCCAGTTGGAAGCTTATTATATTGATCTGATAGTGTGTCTTAACAAAATCCAGGTTCAAATCTGAGAAAAGGCAACAAAATGGTTCGGCTACTCAGTAAGCCCTCTGACCTTTCATAAAGGATAACGTCATCAGCAAATACCATCGGAAGGTCAAACAGTGCCGCCTCTAGAGATGATGCTCACGAATATATCCAATATATTTTCATAGAGTGCATTAGATGGCAACCCTATCATCCTACCACCTACCTCGTATTTAAGTTAGGTTTCAAAACTTGATTAATTTAACCGAAACGAAGCAAAGAAGTCATCAGAAGATGCGAAGATGCTTTGTGCCAGCACTATCCTTTTTAAATGAACCAAAACATATGTTTCCAAGCAATTTCTGGTACATTTACAATTTAAAACATATTTACAGAGTTTTAATATACTAAAGAAAATTAATTAACATTCATTGCGGGCTTCAATTCTGTGATGTTCACTAATATTTTCGGATTAGAGGTCTATTCACCGAGTCAAAAGCATTCGCAAAAATATTTACAACTCGACATGTAGGTACAGAATACCGGCTGCATTAAATTGGCAGCACTTGTGTCCTATCAAAGGCCTTTTACTCCATATGTTTCTTAGCTGGCATCATTTGCCAGCTATGTTTTCAATCTAATGCAGATAGGGCTTGTATCCATATCGCCACTACTACACAAGTACTATCGATAATAGTGCGTTAATTTTCTTATTTCCTATTCTTTTGATTGCCGGTCATACATGAAGACTTAAATATTTAAAAAAATATTAAGGGCCCCAACGATATATGATCTCTCTATTTCGAATAACGAGTTAAATATCTCATCATCTGAAGTGTCAGTTATTAAGTGAAAGGTTTGTTTAACAAACGAATAATGAGTTAAAGAAGTTAAAAAGCAGTCGTTAAGGTCGTTATATTGGTCATACTGTACAAGGAATTGGTAAAATTTCAAAGATATTGTTTGGGACTGAACTCATTATAGATGTGATAATGCTTGTGCATCGTAGCTATGTACACATTTTAGATAGTATGAGATCTGTTAGAGAATTAAGCCTATCTTGCAGATTATTATGATGTAACGTCGGCTAGAGTCAGTGTTAGAACAACAGGCTTTCAATTCTAATTTTTCGAACAAAATTTTTTTCAACGATGAGGCTAAATTCTCACTCGAACTTGACGTCTACAACTATAATTGTCGCATTTGCGACTCAGAGAACTGAGGCATGATTGTGACATAGTCAGTGCAGTAGGAAAAAGTGATTGTTTGGTGCACGTTTGGCCATATTTTTTCGAAAATTAACCTGGAGGAGCCTTTACCATCATTTCAGAGCTATGGCTGTATGACGATCGAATTTTGTAGGCTACAATTGAAACTCCTTGCACAGTGGACAGCCTTGCAATGGTTTTGAAACCACTAAATGGATAACTTCATAATAAAGAATAAAAGTTGTTTTAAAAAATATTTCTTTATTGTTCTGACGAAATTTATTGCATTGTTTATGGATTATTTCGAAGTATATCAAAATGCCTTGAATAATTTTATTCTTTGGAAAATTTTCAGGCAATAAACCGTCCATGAAAAAACGTCGTTTACATCATATTTTTAATAGAATTTTAATATTTGAAAATATTGATTTTGTGCAATTTTTACTGTGTAAATATTTGAAAATAATTTTGAAGTACCGCTTAGCTATAGAGATGCTTGTGAAAAAACTCGATTCCCAGCCGTTAGATTAATGAAAACACAATGAGAACTGCTGACTGCAAAAGGAGAAACATATAAAAATAATTGAGCTGCAAGAAATATTTCTTTCTCTAGATGTGGGAACTATTCAATGATTTGTAACATTTAAAAGCATTTTACTCAGTTTGCAAGCAGGAATACTAAGCAATTCTAGATTAAACATTTGTATCCTAAGTCTTCTGCTGTACAGCATCCAATGTTCTCATTTAATTTACGAAAATATTTACAATATTAAAATGCATCACACTTACACTTGTGACGAAATTTCTAGTGAGTACTATTTACTAGAGTAATATTTACGAATATTGACTTTCAGTAGTTTAAAGTTTAATTTTCAGTTACTAATTACGATTACCGAATACAAACACATTTTGTGTTGAATTGCTGCATATTTTAAAATGCTTTTTACTGCTTTTTATTGTTGTTCAATATTTGCACAATTACAAGTATTCTAAACTAAGTGTCAAGTTCTTTTTTTATTTATTTTTTTTGTCACAATTTAGCGTATGATTGTCAAATTATTTTTTACGAGTTTTTAATTGCACAACGACACTTCGATGTCTTTGAATTGTGCATCGCATTTAAGGAAGACTGACAGACAGATAGACGTCAATTGCTTTTATGTTATAAGTAAATAAACAATAAAAATAAATTTCCTTAATTATTTTTTGTAAATTATTGAAATTATAAACTACACAGTGGCTCACAATTTAATTATTTTAAGATTTATAAAAAGAAACACACTTTTAAGGCACTAGTAAAAGTTAGCTTGGGTATATTTCTACGTTTTACTTACTTACAGGATTGCAAACTAGCTTCCCGCGCTATTCATGTATTGTGTGTGTTAATTTTAACCATGAGTGGTGGGACTTACAGTTTAAAGTCGACTTTGAACGGCAGATTTGAGAAATTTTTTCACGGCAATATTATTGTACTCTTAGAGTATTTGCCAGGAAACTACTTGAGAAGAAGTCGCAGAAAGAAATATTTTGTTCATGTTACGTGTTGTTCGAGATGTCCGAGCCAGGGGTTAAACCATGAGCAAACCCACTACCTACTAGACTTTGGAGGCTACACTGTTATTAAATCTTCCACAAAAACAATAGCCAAACTCAACGAAAAGCTGTTGCAATACAAAAACAAGTTTGAATAGTTTTGTGAGTAGCACACTTATTTAAGGAACAAAGGAAATCATTATTATTATCCATATCAGTGCTGCAGAGCCTAGCTATATTGCACGTACCCTTCTGTTGCCAACGTCGTTGAATCTGCCTGTAAAACGATCGCAGGATAACCAGTTTAATCGCAATGGGTACACCTAAGATATTTATCCATATGACCTGGAACACATATAAGAGTTACCTTTGAATGATCGGAGTTTTACGAAATAAACTGTGAGTCGTATTGTAGATTTAAAATACACGCAAACCGTCAGTAAGACCGCCATAAAAATAAACAACGTTGCTCTTAAATGAGTTATGGCTTGTAACAATTATCATCAAAATAAAGCTCGCTTTTAGGTGCTAATACGAAATGAGTCGTTTAACCCTTTAAAAACAATTCTGTGATGGGTTTTATCTATTGTGTTATTGTACAATATAATGTCATTTACCTATTGTTGGTAGATGACTATAAAAGATATTTAATTTCTAAGCACTAAAATATTGCTTTTCATTTCAGGATTTTTTTTAATTTATTTCATGAATTACACAGAATTTTTTTTCAAGTTTCTTAACTTTTGAAAGTTATTCAACCTCGAAAAGACTCCAATGAGTGTAATGTAAATAAGTGAAGCCGCCATGGTCTAGTAGGTAGTGTGTTGGCTTATTAGACGTGGGGCCTAGGTTCAAACCCTAAAGCAAGACGTTTCCAACAAAACGAAAAATGAAAAATATTTCTTAGGCGACTTCCTCTCAACAGATTTCTGGTTAAAACTCAAAAATATGTCTTTCGAAGTCGACACACAGCAAACGTGGTGTGAGAATCAAGGTCGTAATTCTAACTCAAGGGTTGTAATGATCAATTCTGTATGCAGTTAAAGTCGTGAGAAAACAATTTAAATAAAATTTTGCAGATGTGCAAGGGTGGTAATAATTTCAATTAAATTTTTCTAAATTTTTTTCTTTTTTTTTTCAAAAACAAATTTATTGCTGCCGAGAGAATTCACACATATTGCTTATGCTCTTGTATTTAGTTGTCGATCAGAGATCAAGTTCGTCGAAAATATTTAAATTTAACTATGTACTCTGATTCATTCATTGCAGGTTGCATTAAGTATGCGTACTACGTTGACATCAAACTCATACCATTCAAAATATGTTTGATTCATAAGCCTACAGATTTAGATTCATAACTTTAGAAAAATACTTATAAATGATTCGAGTGCAGCAAGCAGAGCAAACATACAATCTTCTAGTGAGTATTTTAGTATTCGTACGCGAATCATAATTATTTTGTGATTCATGTACTATATATTATACGTGTTGCTAAGCATGAATATGATGAGTATGTACTTCAAACTTTGAATATGAGTAGAGGTTTCATGATATACATACATACATTTCATACTTCGATGCGATAGCAGGGAGTGTGGGGTGTGGGAGTACACAAACAAAAAAAAAACAAAAGAATGGAAGACCCTAATGCTACTTACATGAATAGGTCTTTTAAAAGTAAATAAGTCGAGCATTTATTAAAAAATAACGTATTGATTTATTTAAAAAAATGTTTGAAATTTTAATTTATTAAAAAAAATATATAGAAAAAAAACACAAAATTCCATAAATTGAGGTTGTATTCAAAAGTATGATTGGAAAAAAAATAACGAAAGATAATAAGAAAGAAAATATTAAAAAGAAAACTTGTATGTGGTCTCGAGAAAATGTGAGTTTTCATTAAACACTCGTCTTTCATATGTTCTGTACAAAATTTAAAGATGTTTTCCAAATGAAATTTGACAATTTGATGAAACGATCAATTTGATCAGGAGTAAATGAGTAACCCAATTGTTTTGCTAATCCAATAAAACTCATAGCAGTGAACGTATAAGTCCAACAAGTATACTTAATGGAAACCATGTTTCCTTCCGTTTTAATATCCGAAATGTCAATATTGCAACTCCATCCATTATCAATTTGATTTAATTCAGATTTTTTCTTTAAAAATTTGTTTTTTATATCATTGCTGGAAAACTCAACAACTAAAGAAATAATCACAACTTCTAAAGATTCGTTAAAATTCTTTGTATTAAGGACGTATATACGTTTGAAATTATCGGTCGATAACGATAAACCCATTAGTTCTGCAACTCCAATAATATTAGCACTAGCTTGAGCCATGCTAAAACGATTTGCATTATAATTACTTGATGTATGTCCTCCTATATCTGAAAATTCTAAAGATTTTGTTTCAGGGAATTCTTTTAAAATATCTTCGTTCTGCAGAAATGCGTTTTTCTTATCCTGACGATTAAACCTAACAGAATATACAAGATATTTTTCTGTACCATACACGTCTATGTGATCAATAAAATTTCTAATATTTGTCATTCCCATTTTTTTTGCTAACCCATCCACCTTAACAAAGGCTGTCTCCAAACTCAAATCAGAAGATTGGAAATTCTCAATCTCAACAATGCCGCAATTACTATAATCTGAGATTCGTAAATAATCGTCTTCATCTGGATTGTATTGATAAATAAATCTATTCTTTAGAAATTCTTTTTTACTGTCCTCGTCACGAAAGTAAACGTACCAATTATAGCAATCCCTGTCTATATGAATGACAGAATTGTCAGCAATCCGTGCATTCATTTCATTTGCTAGTTCACGAACATAAGAGAAAGCCTCATCCAAACTTTCAGAAATCCCATTCACCTCTACCAAAACACAATTACGTCTTAAATCTACAACTTCTTGCTTTTCCTCTGATATGGCGCACGTATGATTTTCTTCACTGGCACTGGCGACATTTTCAGTATCATTATGCTGCTCACTGCTTAAGTTGTTTTCATTGCGCGTTTCTTTGCTAGCTTTTGGGTCTTGAGTTGTATTGTTGCCAACGTCAGGAGCCTTATCAACGGCTTTGTTCTTTTCAACCGTCTCCACACAATCTGTTAATTTATTTCCATCAGATTTTGTTTGTAGTAAAGCATCTTCTAATGTTTTAATTCTGGCCTTCAGTTGCTGTACATAGCGTCTTGTAGCATTGTTAGAATTTCCACATTCTCCTTCAGCTTCTGTCGTTAGTGTTGGTGTATCGGCAAATTTTAAATTCATTTTAAATAGCTTTTGTGGTTGGCAATCTGTTGATCTAATTGAAATACATTAAATGAATGCATTATTGTATTGAATGTTTGTGTTGCAAATACCTACTTTCCATGTTTAATGTCCATGCAGGTAGAATGGTAGAGTTGACCGAAATTAGTGCCGAATATGTCATCGTCGTTGTTGAACAACGCATTACAATTTTCACAACAAATTCCATATTTTTTTGACATTTTTGCCGGGTTATTATTTCACAACAAACACAACCGTTCGTTAAGGCAATTTAATTAAAACTAAACAGCATAGAGCTTATCGTTGAATTGAAAGAGAAATTCCCTATTTATGTATAAGTAAATGCAGTATTACTGCTATAGTGCAGTAAGAAAAGAAAATGCATTTATGTATGATGCAATCATGCTTTTGCACATGCAAGCATGCTTTTGGTTTCTTTTAAAAGCTCAACAAAGAGATAAACGACCAAATTATATTTATACCAGTGATTAACATTGCATAGCACAATTGCGCAGAGGAAATTCACACATATTGCTTATGCTCTTTTATTTAAATCTCGTTCAGAAATCAGCAGTGAATCGTTTCTTCGCGATTCATATTGATTCATGAAATTTTAAGTATAAGGGCTTCGACAATATTGAAATTTAACTATGTATTCTGATTCATTCATTGCGTACTACGTTCACATCAAACCCATACCATACGAAATATGCTGGATTCATAAGCCTACAGATTAGATTCATAACTTTAGAAAAATACTTATAAATGATTCGAATGCAGAGAGTGTGTTTCACAACACTTTACAATTTTCACAATAAATTCAATATTTTTTTGACATTTTTGCTAGGGGTAGGTTATTATTCAACAACACACACAACCAGTCTTTAAGGCAATTGAATTAAAACCACAGAGTACCAATAAGATAATAAAGCCCTAGTTATGCTACCGGAACGTAATGTAACGCAATGTAACAGTAATGTGCACGGAACGTAAAAATGTAAGAGCAATTATAGAACGTAAAAACGTAATCATATGCTTTTAGGTAAACAAAACAATAAACAAAAACAAATAAAGAAATAAAAATTGCAAAAACTAACCGACAAAAATTCAGATATGGATATAGAAGACATGTTTTTGCATTTGAGTTTTTATTTATTGGTTTTTAAACGTATTTAATATTAAATCCAAATTTTAAAAACTCTGTTTTCACTCCTTTTATCACTTCCAATATGGCGTCTTTTGTTTTTATTTAATTCAGCTGTTAACCAGTGTTATCACTACAGGGTTTTCGGATTCATTTCGACGATTTTATATTTATTTAAAGGTATTTATTAAAAGTTTTATGTACTGTTTCTGTAAGCCAAACAATTTTACTTTCACATAAACAAAAACTAAAAATTGAGTGCTTTTGATTGTATTTTCCATATAAATAGACAAGCAAGTGAAATCGTTTATCCTACAGAAACAGGTCATGTATTTCGGAAACCAAATTTGTACGAATGTAAAAACGTTTTTATCTTTTCTAGTAAAAGTAAAATGCAAACTGAAATGGTTTTCGAACGCTTTAATTAGTTAAAAGTCGATAACTATATTTTTCTAATATAAAATAAAAATAAACACTATCTACATAATGTAATAATAAAATAGCGTTTATTTTTATTTTAAATTATAAAAGTTAATAATGAAATAAATTATAATTTGGGTTTTTAAAATATCTGAAGTTTTATTTAAAGAGAATTCTACATACAGACAAACATAACATACGTACAAAATGTAAATTCTGTTTATGATTACAATTTTCAGTTTTGGTGGTTTTTAATATTGACATGTTGTTAACACTGCTAAACAGATGTCACGTAAAAATGTAAGAAAATTCTATTTTTTACAGATTCTTACGTTCCGGTTACGTTACATTACATTTCTATAACCATTCGTATTGCTTTATACATAACAAAAACGATCAGCTGTTTCTTACTGTTGCGGTTACATTCCGTTACGGTAGCATAACTGGGGCTTAAGACGTACTAACCATAAATGAATGAAAAAGATAAAAATTATTATTGTTATTAGTTCTTTTTATTATTTATTAATAGTTTCACACAAAAATTAAATTTTATCTTAACTCGCGCCAATATAAAAAACCCACAGAACAGACAGACAATCTGAGATTGACGGAAATACTTTTTTCTAATATTTGCTGTCCCTTAAATGTCCATTAAATTGGCTATTGTCAAATTCCGTTTCGCCTCTGTATACTTCGTGATTTAAACTAAAAAAGCTGGTGTAGAGAAAAACAGCTGAGCAGTGTTGCAAAATTTGTATTTTTAAATGGTACTGAATGATAACTGAAAAAGTACTTTTTTGCATCAAACGGTACTTTTGCAAAAAAAAAATATTTATTTATACTTAACACAGACACGGGATGGAATAGAAATAAAAATGAAAATGGAATAGAGAAACTAAGGTTATATAAAGACTGATTCGGAACGTAATAGAACGTAGAAGCACCGTTTATTCAAATGTCAAAGTAACGTAACGGAATGTTCATTTATTGTAGCATATTAAGAGCAAATTAAATACTTATGGAAATTATATTACGGTTCGGCAAGCGTTCTCATTGCTTTTCGTACACTAAAAACGAACGTACGTTGTGTGGCCCTTTGGCTTAGTTAAAAAGCGCAAACGATAAAATATGTAATACTAAAAAAGTACTAAATGTGTGAAGGGGGTACCGTGGTACTTTTGAAATGAAAAAGTATTGAAAAAAGTACTAAAATATTGAATTTTTCAACACTGTTCCATGATATTGAAAAAAGTATGAATGCGTATAAGTATCAGAAATTATAAGTATGATTCGATTCCACTCATCTTTTTGAAATCATTGCTGATCTCTGGTAGGTAGTGTGTTGGCTTATTATATAAACTTCAGCTCAGACATCTCCAACAAAACGAAATAAGGAAAAATATTGCTTCGGCGACTGCCTCTCAGCAGATTTCAGGCAAAAACTCTAAAAGTAAATAAAATTGCTACATGAAAAGTTGCTCAAAAATCTATCGTTCGGAATTGACTTTAAAATGTAGGTCCCGACACTCATTTATAAAATGATGTATGTATGTAGAGTCCTACAAAACGCCATTAATCAATTCTTCAGTGAGAAAAATACGTTTTTTTTTTAATTGTTTGATTGTTTTAATTTAATTTGCATTCTAAACACTAAAATGTTGCTTTTTATTTCAATATTTTTCATGAATTACAAAGAAATAAAAGGCTTTTATTATAACGCCACCTTGTTTATTGAACATTAAGAGTATAAACAATAATTCATAGAAGTTATACAACAAAAATAATATGGAATATTTCATATATTGACGCGTTTATATAATAAGTCATTACAATAATTAAAAATAACAATGAACATGACATGTAACAAATAACAATGAATAATTATTGATAATTAAAATATAGATTGAGACTTTGACAATATGTTTTGTGATTCAATTCAATATTTACAGCCGATTATTGCTTTCGTAAACAGAAACTCTAAAACAATTTGGCAGTTAACCTTGGGTCTAAAAGTTATATACATTATTTATTGAAACCAATATTCTTTAAAAACTATATACAAACATATTATATATATTTACATACATATTAAATATATATTTTAATACATATTTTAATCAGACATTATATCCTTTATAAAATCTATGATTCCCAATTTGGAGACAAGCCAATACAGGAAAGTCAAACAAATTATTGTTTTACAAACGCGATCCAAAACGTACATACTGAAACGAAAAAAAGAGAAAATAAAAAAATGTTAATTAATATATTGATATTAAAACTTTATAAAGGAATTTATGTAAATAAAAAGGTTTATGGGCCCTCTGAACACTACATTCCTTCAAGAAAGATAAAAAACCCAACTTTACAGTCAATAGAACGAATTTAAAAACGGCTTAGTTGGAGATGATATAGAGAGACTAGCACGTACTAATATAACTGGTGCAATGAGAATCTGTCCTACATGGATTGTAGAGGCTCTGTCATATTTGATCTCTCTGCAGATGACAGTGAGGTCCAGAGCTATGGAAACAAGCATGACACAAGATTCACCAGACGGCATAACAAGCAGTCGAATGGGTTGAGGATAATTGCACAAGCAAACTTACGAGTATTCTCCAATCGAAAGATGTGCACAATTCAACTTGGAGAGGAAGTATCAATGATATCCGACAGTCAGGCCCTCACGAGTTTAACGCGAATTTAGTATGCAACTGTCTAGGCAAACTGAATCATCTACAAACAGATTTGGTCATTACAACCCTTGCGTCAGTATTACGACCTAGACTCTTAGACCACGTTTTCTGTGTGTGTTAATTTTATACATGAATGGCAGGACCTACAGTTTAAAATCGACTTCGAACGACACATTTTTGAGAAACTTTTCATGGCAATTTTATTTACTCAGAGTTTTTGCCACAAATCTGCTGAGAGGAAGTCGCCTAAGAAATATTTTTTTTTTTCATATTTCGCATTGCGTTACGTCTAATAAGCCAACATACAACCTATTAGACTACTACGGTGACTTCAACTGAACCATCTTGAAAGGAGAAATAGCGTTAAGCTCAGCTCATGTGGAAATTCGCTGCAATAACTAAGCATATGAGCTTACGAGGAGGGCTTTCTATGGAGTGAAATGTGTACTCGGCAAAAAGATTATTCTCAAACAAAGTACATAAGTTTGAGGCTATCTAAGCTTTTATTGTATAATTACAACGCAAAGAAATTTGACTCATGTTGAAGACTATCCAAGAGGATCATGAGGATAGTTACCGGTCTTTTTACCGGATATTCCAAAGTTAAGTAACACTTGTTCAAAACACAAACTGTCAAGTACTATGTAGTGAGATGTCCTTACTTGAACAGTAAAGACAAAGATATTATATGGGTACCCTATCCTATAAGTTATCTATGATTACTATTTGTTCTATTCAAAATGGAAAATTTGGACTCGGTTGATATTTGTTTAGAGCAGTGAGTTTAATGTACACTTAATCCCATATTTCGGAGCAGTTCATTGACCTCCTTAACATGTCATTTAATCCCTCAATCTCAAATTGCAACTACCGCTGGTGAGGTGACAGCTGAAATGCTCATAAAAGTATATAGAAATAGGAACTCTAAGGAATACCATCTACGGAGCAACTGTGGTCAATATTTACACAAAGATATGTTCAAAAATAAACGTCAGGCGTTTATTTTACACTCCAAATGTATATTTCAATAATTTTTGCAAATTTTCTGTTTTTTTTTAATTTTCAAAATCTAAAGCCTTAAAAAATCACCCGTTTATGTATTTGATATAATATTTAAGTTCTAAACTTACCACTTGTGTTGTACTCTAGCCTTGGGTATGGTGGATAGAGGTTCTTTCATGACATATTGGCGGCCACCCAAAATACTATTCTTTAGATACTCATTTTCATCAATATCTTCAGTGTTGATTTTAAAACTATGACAACAACAAATTAAATTAACTTTTACAAAACAAAACATAACAAAAAAATTATTTGTTTTTACTTACATTTTACGATCTTCATCGCCTAGAGATTTAAAAATTTCGCGGAAATTATTCGATTTGAAATCCCAAGCACGGGTTGTAAAAAACTGTAAGACCTCTAAACCGGTGGCAATACGTTTCTGGACACGAATCATGCTGTATGTATATACAAAAAGCAATGAGTTAAATTTAAATTTAATTTAAAAATGTGAAATAGTCCTACAATGTTCTTTGTCTGAATATGGTGAGCAGTATATCGATTAGTAAAGCTGGCATCCACATGAACAGGGTGACACAAAACCAATGATAATATTTATTGCTGGTCATATTACCATCCGGATACCATAAGCCAACTTCAAAGGGATATTTCTCAGCATATTCGCGGCCTTTATCCATAACCCATTTCCAGGTACGCTTTTGTGATTCATGTACAGTTAAATTGAATACAGGCAACTGGGCAGGCCTAAGTGTCATACACAGCTACTATTACAGAAAACTAAAAATTGAATTGTATTTTTAAGCACTTACCTTTCCTTTAGTTGAGTAAAATAATAGGGTATCAGCAGTAAACCATTAATGGCTATATCTACTGGTATTATTTCAGACTTTAGTTCTCCATTACATAACATCGAGCGTATAACACCTTTACCGGCTCCCACCATTACGCCTGTCGGTCCATTTAAATTATCCACCCAACCGGGCAAGGGTTCTTGAAATGCTGGCGTCACTGTTAATTTTTTTTTTTTTTTTTTTTTTTTTGTTGAATAAGAAAAATTTATTAAATTTAATGCACAATTTTAAAATTAACAACTAAGAGAAGAAAACAAGTTTTGTTAGACTTCTGTTTTTATCAGAAAACATTTTTATTGCTTTGACCCTGTAATTAATTACAAAAAAAATATATATATCGTATAAAACCTATAGAAAATTAAACACTAAATATAAAGAATATAAAAAAAACCAAATTAATTTAGAACATAGCTAAAACTCCGGTCCATTTAAGCAGGTAATAGAAGGTGAAGCCCACAATTAGAGTTTTGCAAACTTTATCCACTACATATTGGCTAAAAAGAGAGAATAAGAAAGAAATAATTTAAAATATTTTCAATTTTTTGCTACTTTTGGAAAATGGAAGCGTTAGACTTTTTAAATTTTAAAATCCAAAGCAATAAAAATATGAAGAGGTATTTAATCGCCTGTCTTTATCTTCCCTTTCGCTGGGTATACCCTCCTAAACTTTTCTTCCTATTCCACTGAAATTTTCTAATCTATGCTCTCTTTTTACAAATTGATATGCCTGCTATTTGCCGCGACTTCCATTCAAGACAAACTTTCAAGAGTTGAGTGGTCAATAGGTTGGAGGCTATCTAAACTCTTATTAGGTAATTACAACGGGAAGAGTTTTGACTCATACGTAACATCATCCAAGAGGAGCCTGAATATAATAATCAGCCTTTCACTGAACACTCCAAACTCAAGTAACACTTGTTCAGAATAGCCATTTCTTGTCGGTCAGATAGTATTGCTATGTCTTCTCCATTTCCTGTGAATGGAGTACATCTTTCGATGGCATAAACTTTCGCTTTCAAGTAAGACACAAGTTTCCCTATGGGCTCTGAATATTTCACTCTGAGACAGAACACCCCGCTTCTCTTTCACTGTATGTCCATGATCCATTAGTATACCACAGAATGTTGCCTATCTTAAAAGGTTATGTACCAACCAAATTATTCCTTGCACTCTAATTATTCATTCTCGTTTGCGAGAGCTTACTGGAACTGTCTACCAAGCAGCTAAGGAGGGAACTTCCATTCATTTGCTAGGTTACAATGCCTCCTAATGCTCTTCGCGTTAGGATTGTCTCCCATTAATCTAACCACAATCTCAATAGCTCCGTTTCTCTCTACCGCACATAACGTGCTCTTAAGCACATAACGTGCTTAAATCTACCGTTATAGAATAGGTTCTCATTGCAAGCCAACCTCTGTATCTTACTCAACTCCATCTAAGCCGTTTTCACGAGTGTATTTGCAAAACGTTTTATTACATTAATGGGTCGATAATGTATGGGATGGTGTTCGCGAAACGTCAAAAAAACTAGAATCACTTTCAAACTCCAACAAAATGTTATTTAACTTAACCCCAACAAGAGAAGATTTACAATAATAGCTTCACTTCAGCCTATTTTTCAATCTATATGGATAGGCTATAATCCAGAGCGGATTATATTCAATACAATTAACAACAACGAAAGGAAAAATTGTTTTTTGTTTTTTTTTTATTAGGTCGACTAGTATTGGAACACTCTGTTCTACTCTCCAGGAACTAAATGATTCAGAGACTCGCATTTATTTTCTCAATTTTAGTCGGTTAATTTTTGCTTATTGGGTTTTTAATTTTTTAAATTTTTCTTCACTTGAAATTTTATTTCTTTAATACTTACATTTTAAGATGCAACCTGGCTCTGGGTAGATCTTCCAATTTTTCTTTCAATATAAATTGACGTGCACCTTTGGCACAATTAATCATATATTCCTCATCAGTTAAGCCTGAAATCATATCCATATTGAAGCTGTAAAGTAAACCAAAGAGAAAAATGAATAATTTTAATATTCTTTATAGAAAAAAATAAGCCTTTGGCTTTACCATGTTTAACTTACATTTTCTTATCTTGCGCTGTTAAATTATCCCATAAGGCAGCGTATTTATCTGATTTAAAATACCAGGCATGCAAAGTAAAGAATTGTAAAACCTCAAGACCGGTGGCAATTTTACTTTGAACCTTAAGCATGCTAAAATACACAAACAAAGAAACAAACAAAATTTGATTTATAAAAAAAAAACATATTAAAGTTGTATTGAGAAGAATAAACAAAAGATTTAACACAATAGATTTCAAATTGTTTAAATATTTTGAATTTCAAGAGGAGAGACACATTTAGGTATAATTTTTTCCATTGGAAAAAAACAAGACAAAGACTTTAAAAGTAAAAAGTCTATTTGTAAAAGGCCTATTAGTCCAACATAGGCCATCTGGGAGATGACAATCAACTGGTATTTGGAAGTCAGTCATAGGGTCTCATTTACTCATAACATTTCGAAGCTTTTCTCAAAATCATAGCGTTTACTTGGACTGTCTACAAGCAGCTAAGGAGGGAACTTTCAATCATTTGATTTGCCATGTCACAATGGCTCCTGATGCACCTCGCGTTAAATATGTCTCCCCTTAATCTAACCACAATCTCAATAGTTTCGGTCCTCTACCGCATGCAACGTGCTTAAATCTACCATTGCCGCGGTTATACCAACGCAGTAGGATAGCAGGTAGTGTATTGGCTTATTAGATGTAAGGCTACGGTTCAAACCCCAATTCAGACATCAAAACGAAAATATGAAAAAATACGTCTTCAGTGACTTCCTCTCAGCAGATTTCTAACAAAAACTCTGAGAGTAAATAAAATTGCCATGAAAAAGTTTCTCAAAATTCTGTCGGAGTCGACTTTAAACTGTAGGTCCCGCCACTCATATATAAAATTAACACACACAACATAAGTGGTGTGAGAAGCTATGTCGTAATCTTGACTGATTTATTTACTCTCAGAGTTTTTGCCAGAAATCTGCTGAGATGAAGTCGCCGAAGAAATATTTTTTCATATTTCGTTTTTGTGGGAAATGTCTGACCTGAGGTTTGAACCGAGGCTTCAGATCTAATAATCCAACACACTACCTACTAGACTATGGCGACTTCAATGTGGGAGCAATTCGTTGAATAATTCATATACTTTTTTTACGTGAAATTTACTTTCCTCTAACTATGCACTTGTTTGCTATCAATTGCTGTCAAGAAACCCCTTAGGACTCAAATTGTTCAATTTTTGATTTGTAGTTCGTTTAAATGCAAATTATACTACGTGGAAAATATATTTCAGAAATCCAAGAAACAAGAAGGCATAGATGGGGTGCTGCCGGACTTTAAGGGGCTAAACGTACATACAAATAATTGGAAAGGAATTTCCAAGGACAGAAATAAAACGAGAATATTGTCGCTATAGCATCAAGGAAGAAGTAAGATGCCTGACAGTTGAGAGACATGATGTATAAACAGTCACGGACTAATTTATCCTCCCTCGTTTCTAAGGAGCTTTTTCAAGTACCTTTTTAGATAATAAAAATTCCGATTTGATAAGGTTTTGAATAAAAACAAAAATATTTTATAAATAGTACGTATACTTACAATCTCTTCTGGCCAAAAATCAACATCAGGAAATCTAAGAAATAGGCCGGCAACCAATGGAACATGAGACAATTGAACTGATGATATAATTTATTTGTGGTTACGGTCGGATCTGGATACCACAGACCGGCATTAAAAGGATATTCTTTATTAATGCGTTTACTGAGCTCCACTACAATGCCACTGGTCATTTTACGATCTTCAGCATTGGTTATATTATAGACTGGTATTTCGGCAGGCCTAAAAAAGTTTAAAGAATTCCGCACAGCTATTAATACAAATTCTTTTAAATGTTTGTAAAATAAAAACTTACTTTTTACCATTGTTAAACTCATAGGGTATAACAATTAAACCATTTATGGCATAATCAACGGGTATCACTTCCGATTTATTTTTCTCATCGACCAAAACAGAACGTATAACACCTTTGCCACAACCGATCATTAAACCGGTCGGCCCATTTAAATTGTCAACCCATCCGTTTAAAGGTTCAAATGCCGCTGGTGATACTATGTTTAGCAATGTGAATGTGAAAAATTTTGAAATTTTTATTACAAATTTTGAACCAAATTTTGGGAATTTCGAAAAAAATTAATTAAACAACTTACATGATTGAATGATGAATTTGAATATGATTCTGATTTTGATTTTTGATTCTGATGTACGCGCCATGAATTTCCATGAGATTGTAATACACTTTTTTTTATTTTTGACTCTTTTTTTAAATATTTTTTTTTAATTTTTTTTAATTTTCTTAATTTTTTTTTTTAATTTCTAAACGAAGAGTCTTAGTGTCAGTGTGTGAGTATTAATGTTTTAATGTGTTTTAAAGAGCAATGTAAATATGTATGTATGTTGTTATGTATGTATGTAAGTAAATATGTATATATGTATGTATGTGTGTAGAAATATAAATATGTATTTGTGTTATTTTGTGTTAAATTCATGTGTGATTTGAACCAACATAGTAATTTATTTTTTAGCGGATAAAAACAGCAATTTATAGACATAATAACTCTAAAAATATTGGGATTGCCGAGAAAATTCGGTTACAAATTGTTGGTATATAAGGTCCTATAAGGTTCCTTTATAATGTCCACAATACCTATTGCGCCATACAAATATAACACTTCTATTTTTTGTGGGACGAACGATTTCAGACGATCGAAAATTTATAAGAAAACTTTCTTTGCCTTTTTAAACGGAATTTGTTTTATTTTTTATTATTCATCTTAAAAACTAGCTACCCATTTGCACAATAAAGCATTTAAAAAAGTATTACTAAAACATATAATAGAGTCATTAGGATACCTAACATGTTCCACAATTGTTAGGCACTTATTAACGGCGCTATAAAATTATAAGTCCAATATGCTATAAGACCTAAAAATGCTGCCTTGCAAGTACGATCAAGCACATACATGCTACAAAACAAAAAAACGATATGAATTATTTAGAAAAGAAAAGAAAATTACATTTCAACACAACATCTCACAATTTCAATTGCCTTCTCGCTTTGGGTAGTGTATCGGGAGATTCTTTCATTAAATATTGACGGCCACCTTGTATGCAAGAAATCATATATTCTTCAACGTCCTCTTCCGTATCCATATTCATGTTAAAACTGCTTATTAGAAAATTACTTTAGAAATCTTCTAGTTCTTTAAAATGTTATATTTCTTACATTACTTTATCCTTATCGTTTAATTTTTTCCATAGCGATTCATAGCCTTTCGATTTAAAGCACCAGGCACGCATGGTAAAGAATTGCAACACTTCTAAACCGATTTGTACACGTCTCTGTACTCGCAACATACTAAAATGTTTTGCAATTGATAATAATTTGGTCTGAACTTAAGGGATTCTTTTGAAACTCCAAAACAACATAGAATTTTATACTAAAATGGAGGTTATAGGTTCAATCTTTACAATACCCCCTGGTATGTTCGGTAAAATTATTTCCCTTTAAAGAGTAAGCAGGATGTAGGACTGTCCAATAAAATAGCTACAAGAGTCCCTCGAAAGTTCCGTAAAACTGGTCCCCTTTCAAAAGTAAGTACAACAAAGAAAATCACTGAGGTAATCCAGGCTGTCTAATAGAATACTGAAGTTATTTTTCGGTAGTGATTATTTCCAAATCGTTCCATTACTAAAACCATATCAACAGGGCTTGTAATAGGTTTTCAAATTGTTTGGAGAGAACTCATCAAGATGGCGGAGTTTCCAATTGGGCGAATTTATGAATCCGGAAAATATTGGAGAAACTGTAAAGGCATGGGAAAAGAATGAAATGACTCTTCAAAACCTATGGGAAACGATAAACGTAGAAAAATTAAGAGATGACCTTCAAAGTAGCCCTAGATGTGAAGGTTTCATGGAGTACAACGGTTTAACTGGCAGTGATTTGTTCTATCAGTTCTTTTAGTTTCTTTGAATAACGTAGGGGCTGTCATAAAAGATCGTTTCTAGCCTTTTTCTTTCGCCTTTGAAAAAGTCATATGAAAAAATATGGAATAAAGGCAATAAAATCGGGAAACAAGAAGAGAGGATAGGTAGCTTAGGAAGTGTGACACCAACAGTGGAGGTATTTTTTTAATCCTTTACTACCCTTTAAGAATCAAAACACATCGCACGCATTTAGTCGGTTTCTTTTAAGCCTCAATCAAATTTGCTTCAGTTAAAAAGAACACGTTCTAGAATGATAGGGTTGCCATGCGTCATTTCCGAGAAACGATATATGTATTGGCTAGTGGTGAGGGACTTTGCTCCTCTTTCTTTCTCAAGATGTGGCGCCGACGATCTTTTCTTTTATGTTCTCTGCTAATCGTACTTCTCAATGAATTATTTGGAAGGCTTTTGATTTTTAAAAGTCAAAAAGTGAAAAAACGTGGACAGAAAATTGTCAAGGGCTTAAGTTGATTCTACAGAAGATGGATTTAGTTACCACAAATCCGGCGGCATTATAAGTCATTGCGGCGCTTGAAAAATTTTGAAAGGAAATTCACTTAACATGGATGCTTTACGGAAAAATGCATGTGGGAAAGCTTTCCCTAACAAAAAGTCCGGTGTGTCCCCAGGCACATATTGGTCTTTTGATCCCAGGAATAACGGTAGGACTATATGTATGTATATAAGCAGGGGATCGTAAATACCAGAAACATCTCGTCAAAAGGGATTTGATTTTTGATTTGAAATTCTCTTTTTCGTGTAACGCGAATACAAGACGATAAAGCTCTTAAAGCTTTAACAATTTTAATGTTGTTTTGGTGTTTACGCAGAGGAGCAGAGCAATAAAATTAAAATTTGCAAAAATAAAATATTTTATGAAAACAAAAACAACAACAAAAAAGAAATTTAAAAACAAAAAATTGTAAAGAAAAGATGAAAAACGAAACGAATAACTTACAATCGCTTTTGACCCAATAAAAATAAAATGAAATCAATAAAGTAGGCTGGTAACCAATGAAAGAGTATGACGTTAATTTGATGACGTAAACGATTTGTGGTTATGCAACCGTCTGGATACCATAAACCGGTTTCCATTGGATATTGATAGCCAATCTTTTTGCTCAATTCTATAACTTCACCCCATGGTACTTTGCGTCGTTCAGCGCAACTGATATTGTAAACAGGCACCTCTGCCGGACTGAAAAAATTGTATTTTTTTGTTATTTTGATTGGATTTCTGTTCCTTTTTTTTTGTTTGTTAAGCAAAGTATACCGTGGATATGTTGAGTATTCATAGGGTATAACAACCAAACCATTGATGGCATAATCAACTGGTATTACCTCGGATTTGTAACGTTTATCGATGAGCATTGAGCGTATAACACCTTTGCCGGCACCCACCATTAGACCAGTGGGTCCATTTAAATTATCCACCCAGCCTGGTACAGGTTCAAAAGCCGATGGTGATACTAATATTGAATAAATACAGACAGACAGACACAGAGTTTTTGTTTTTTTTTTGTTGTTCTTAATAAATGGCTGATCATTTAAAGCATTTTTATAAAGCGTGTTTCTCCGGGCATTATCATTGAGGGCAGCTGTGTTTTTTTAGCATTTTTTTTTTGGGTTTCTTGAGAAATTACGCGCTCCATGGCAGTCGCTTAAGGGAAAACTGGTTAGAGGCAGGTAAAGGTTTTTTTCTTTAAGAATTTCAAATAAAATTTTTATTCTTTTTATTTGTTGGCAAAGTGTTATTTACAGGTGTTTTTGAAGAGAACTTGCAACCATTTTTTCACAATAAAGCCGTTTTAGCAAGTTAAAGATTTTTGGATTTTTTTGTGTTTTTTTAAGCACTAAGCAGCAATTTCACTTTATTTTCTTTTTTTCACTTCGATTGTTAAAACTTTTTTAATTTTAATTGAGATACACTTTGTTTGTAAGCACTTGGGTAAGCAGCACATAAAAGAAATACAAGAAAATAGGAAAACAATTTTTGGAAAGGGGTGTATAGAAATGAAAGCAATTTTAGCCAAGATTGTCTGAAACATTTGTTTGTGTTTAAAGCATGTTTTTCTTTCCTTATTTTGTAATAAATTGTTGTCAAACTTACAACCTGATTGTGTTAGAGTAGTGAACTTTAAAGAAATTTAGCCGCCAATTCTGTAACTTGAAGAACCATTCACTTGATCCAACTTCCATTTTGTAGCGCAAAATCGTGTGATAATTTTTCTAAATAAGTTTTGTTTATGATTCTAGCAAGAATCAAACCCACAACTCTTACCGTGTGAACTATTCTCTATTTAACTTCTAACCTTGTCTACTCTTTTGCGTTTTTAATTTACATTCCTTTGATCGTAAACCGAACGAAGAGCCTTAATATGTTGTATCGAAAATGGTATACAACTCTCATATAAATCGCTGTGCCTTCGAAATCTATTTTTGGATTACACGAACGCCTGCAGGGTAAGGTGCTCGTTAATGACATTGGAACACCCCCGCAATGTGCTTATCGCTACTACAATAGGTTGCGGTCTAATGACACTGAACTGCACAATGCACTATTCATAACTATGTGGAACGCTTTCTCCGCAGTTCTCTTCATTTCACTTACGACGTAAATATTATCATATTTTCACAAATACTGGTCCCTCTATTCCCTCTCCCACCAGCTATTTTCTTATTTTCAACACAGTGCTTTAAAAAGTAGGGAACTTTCCCTTAGGGTTGATTGCAGAATAAAAGTGCAAAGGGAGCGACTCATTCCAAACATGTTTGCCGAATTTCATAATGAACGTTAATCTGCTTGCTCCTTCTGTGGAGCTATGATGGTGATTAGTTACAATTTACGGCAACAGCAAACGATAGACACAGAGCAAACTGCCGTACAAAAGGCTTTAGCTAAGCGTCTCGCAATAGAGTGCCTTATAGGACAATGTCGATTCCCTAAGCTCCATTGTAAGTCAAGAATAGCAGTAGAATTAGGGAGGGTAGTTAGCTATCATTGTCTAGAAACGGAAGTATTGGTGAAATTGAATTTTGCTTTTTTGTATTGGGTTAAGTGAAGAAGTGTGAGGTCGCCGTAGTAGGTAGTTTGTCGGCTTATTAGGCGATTCAAACCCCAAGTCAAACATCTCCAACAAAACGAAATATGAAGAAATCTATTTTCGGCGACTTCCTCTTAACAGATTTCTGGCCAAAACTCTGAGAGTAAATGAAATTGCCGTGAAAAGTTTCTCAAAAAATCTATCTGAGCTCTCGCCACTCATGTATAAAATTAAAACACACAACACCTTTGTGGTGTGAGAAGTTAGGTCGTAATCCTGACTGATGGGTTGTAGTGATCAATTATGTATGTATGTATGTAAGTGATACGAAAACTTGTGTGAGTTGGCAACTGGCAGTTCTGGTCTAATGGTCCGGAGGTCGCCGATGGGACCCTTGATTTATAAACTGATGAATTCAGAATGCTGGAGAGAGTAGGCTCTGGAACACTAAAATTTCATATAGGCTGCCTAAACACAATATTTTCCTGACGATAGTCATGGTTATATTAAAAGCAGCTAAATGCTTGGATGTTGGAATTTTTCTTGAAAATTTTTTTTAATTTTCAACAGCCAAATGCTATTATATGCGATGGCAGTCATTGTATTTGAATGGGTTTTTTACGTTATTTCGGATCATTTAGAATTTAATTCTTATAATGATTAGGGCTGGTTCGAAGCTTGTTAACTCCGATATGTTACAGGCAATAGGTTTCCACAGTTAAAAAAAATTACTAGGCATTATTGGGCTGATATGGATAAAAAGAGATCTAATTGTCTTCTTTCCCGGATTCGGATGGTGCATTTGCAATACTTATATGCCACTAGCCTATTGAAAGGCATGCCGATAGACCTGAAATCATTATCATATCATTATCTGCCTTCATTATAAATGGCTATTGCCATGACTTGTCTTCTGTATATCAGTCATCTTTGACAGAACTCTTCTATGTTATATGCAATAGCAGGGCTTTCTTTTTGTAGCTCAAATGTTTTTCGAGAGGAAATATTTGATCCTTGGCTTGGGTATTGATTCTAGAGCGGGCTGTTTATGCCAGAAACATTAAATTAATATATTGCAACAGAATAAATTTTAATTCTAAAATAAAATCAATTTTCGAAACAATAAACTTTAAAATGCTTTAATTTCAGTGTACAACAGTAATAAGCATAGTTTTCTGGGGATTGCTTTTTCAGATCAATTACAATAATTAGCATTTGTTTAAGCAACAAATTAAAGAATATAAATTGGAATAAAGACCAGCTCGATTCCATGATATATTTTCCAATTCATTTTTTGTTTCTTTGTTTTTGTTTTTTAAGAAGCCAAGCATGTATAAAATCTTTAATTAGGTAGCACAACACATAGGTTATTCTTAAAATCTAAAACACATTTCCCCAAGCTTAAGCTCCCATTTTACAGATCTTTTCTGTTTCTTTTTAATTCAAAAACTTACCAATACTGGGCCGGGCTATAATCACTGGCATAGTATCATAATGATCGCGTACAAACAATTCAGCCAAACGTTTCGAATATGTATACGTATTTGGATGTGGTTTCAACAACTCGGGTGTTATATTTTCCAATGTCTTCAAGTCCATCCATTCGGCCAAACGCATAAGATCTTCGGGTTTATGGGGGAAATCATAAACCTTCTCATACATGACTTCCTGATCACAATTACAGAAAGCCGTGGATAAATGAACAAAAGCTTCCAAGTTTTTAATTTTCTTGGCCACATCTAAGGCACGTCTAGTGCCAGCCAAATTCATATCAATGGCATCTTTCAAATTGCCCTCCAATTTTAAAGTGGCCGCCATATGGAAAACAATGTTGGTGTTGTCGTAAACGTGCTTGAGATTGTCACCAGATAAGCCCAACATTTCATAGGTAACATCACCTTGATAGATGGTAACCTTTTTCAATACATGTGGTCTCTCCTCTTTAATACGTTGGAAAATCTAAAAGCACGATAAAAACCAATTAAAAACTCAAAAAATAAAAAAAAAATTGTCAAAGCTGCTACCAACCGGTAATTTAAACATTTCCTCCAAACGCGATTCAGGCGACTTGCCACGCTTTGGACGACAGATAATGATAATCTCTTTCAATTCATGACACGAATACAATAGTTTTTCCAGCAAAACTTTACCCATAAAACCAGAAGCACCGGTAATAAATATCGTCTTGTCTTTGTAATATTCCTGTACGGGAGTTAATTCCGGCATGTTGTTGATTGGCTAAAATAGAAAAAAATTAAAAAATTTAGTTTGAGGATCATAGGTCACAATAGTTTCTCTATTTTTTTCTACCACCTGCATGCTTTTTATTGTAAATGAATTTTAAAACGCCTACAAATACGTCTGGTTTAAAAAGTGAACATAAAAAAGCTTGTAATACATTCGCAATATTAATTGGCTTAATACTGCACAGTGGTTTAATTCGTTGAAGAAGTAGGAAAAATTTAATTTATTGATTGAATTCCTTTTAGCAATTAATTTTTTAAAAAGTATGCTTTTAAGAAACGAATTACCTTTTCAAAAACCTTTTCTAAACTTTAAAGTATACTTTTCAAACCTAATGTATTAAAATTGTTGGTACTTTTTCAGAAAGGTTCTTTTTTTAAATTAAGAAAAGTACTTCTTCAAAAAATGGTACTTTTAAAAAGAGTGTTTTTTAATAAGAAAACTGTGATAAACTCAGGCTTATATTTAAACAATAAGAGTTTATCTTATTTAATAAATTTTATTTAATGCTTTTACTTTGCTTTACAAAACGGGAATGAATTTTGGTATTTAAAAAGATTACTTAAGAACACAGCAAAAGGGTTACAGTTATTCTTTTGCTGTTGTTGTTGTCATTTAATATATACAAATAACTTGTTTTAGTGGAGTGCTATTTACAAATAAGATGTTAAAAAGCTTTACTTAATTGAGTGATATCTAAAGCTTTACTTAATTGAGTGATACTTAAAAGTAATTATTCCTTCATAAGTCAATACACTACAATCACCCCCTTCACAAATTTGCTTCTCATCCAATATAATACATTTTTAAAATACTTCATTTCATTTAGCTTAACAATACATTAAATATACTTGCATATACATATAATAATAGTTTTTGGCTAAATAATATATAAATTCAGTATAAATTTTACATATAATTTATATTTTTTTAGTTTTTCTTTCTCTTAAATTATATTTAACAATTTCTGTTGATGATTCATTTTCCTTTGAATATTCTTTAGAATTTATATTTTCTTCTTTATTTCTGATGTAATCTGATTGAACCCTATCTTCAATACTTTGTTGAAATACATGGAGCAATTTTTTGTAACGGATCTAAAAGAGTTGTTGGAATTTCACTTTTTTCATTTTCAGATTCAGTACACAGCACCATTTGGTTAGCATGCCTTTTCCAAGTTCTTTCATTTTTTGTTTTTATTAAATAGGTTTGCTTACCAAGTTTTTTAAGCACTGAACCTCTAATCCAAGAAACTTTTCCTGGAATTGAATAATCCTTGCAAACAACATTATCGCCTTCGTTAAAAATATTTTTCTTTTTACCTTTATAAAATTTAATTTGACTTTTCTGTTTATTTTTTACGTTTAATTTTACTTGATCGGTATTAACGTTAACTATTTTTCTTTTTGGATTGATTAAATCAAGCCTTGTTCTTACTTTACGCTTGTTAAACATTAACTGAACTGGTGAAACACCAGTACTGGAATGTACAGCGTTTCTATAATCCAATAAAAATCTACATAGTACATTATTGAATTCGGATATTGGTACATTATTTAGACTGCGCTTAAGATCATTTTTAATAGTTTTTACTGCATTTTCAGCCTGTCCATTAGTAGCTGGATTTCCTACAGGAGTTGTAATGTGTTTAATACCATTAAGTTTTAAAAATTTTCCAAATTCGTTGGACACAAAAGATGTACCATTATCCGAAACGATACATTTTGGCAAACCAAATCGTGCAAATAATTCTCTTAAAACCCGAATGACAGCGTTACTAGTTGTATTAGTACCCATGTCCAAACACTCAATCCATTTACTGGTACTGTCCACCACCACAAGGCACCAACGTTTTACAAATGGTCCAAAAAAATCTATATGTAATCTTGACCACACTTCCTCCGACCTCGGCCAAGGAATTAACTCCTGCTGAGGTGGATTAGGCCGTGTAATCAAGCATGAGTCACACGCCCTAACAATTTCCTCTAAATCTTTGCTTTGATTTGGCCACCAACAGCATTCGCGAGCCATAGATTTCATTTTCACTATGCCCATATGCGACGCATGTAACAAATTAACAACTTCACTCCTCAATTTCGTAGGTATAATCACCCTATATCCCCAAAACAAACTATTCGACTCACACGACAACTCAGTTCTTCTCACAAAATATGGCAGTAATTCGGGTTCTGCACACTTAGCAGGCCATCCTAATTCAACATACCTACGTACTCTTTTCAGTAGCTCATCCTTTTCCGTTTCTGAACAGATGGTTTCAAAATTCAAAAATTTTGTCTCGTTTTGAAGCTCCTTTACGTAATTGACGTATAAATCAGTTGGCAAATCATCCAATTCTAAATCCGATTGATTTGGATGTCTTGAAAAATAGTCAGCAACATTGCTTTTCGATTTAATATGGACAATATCAAATTGATAACCCGACAACGTTAACGCTATACGTTGCAATCTATTTGATGCCATAACCGGAATTCCCTTTTTGGGGTTAAAAATGTGATGCAATGGTTTATTGTCCGTAACCAACGTAAAATGACGGCCGTATAAATACTGGTGATAATTCTTAACACCAAACAAAATGGAAACGGCCTCACGATCTAGTTGCGAATAACGCTTTTCCGTATCTGTCAATGTCCTAGAAGCGAACTCAACTGGCCTTTCCTCACCCCTATCATTTATCTGTGACAACACAGCACTTACCCCGACAGGACTGGCATCTACAGTCACCCTTGTCCTAAAATTAGCGTTAAAATGTGCCAAACATTTTTCCGATACTAGGCATTTTTTCAACTTTTCCACGGCCTTCGAACAGTCTTCAGTCCATTTAAATTCTGTATTGGCCCTGAGTAATCCATGCAATGGATGCAGTAATGTGGACACATTTGGCAAAAACCTTCTATAAAAATTTACAACCCCTAAAAATGCCTGCAGTTCCTTGACATTTGTGGGATTGGGCATTTTAGAAATATCACTAACTTTTTTGGGATTCATGTGTAAACCCCGTTTGTCGATTACGTGACCCAAGTATTCTATTTTCTTACAATAAAACGCACATTTTGCTGGTGACAATTTAAAACCTGCATCTCTCAATATGTTCAAAACTCGTTCGAGACGCTCATTATGAAGTTGACGATTGGGAGCACTAATTAAAATGTCATCTAAAAATACTACAACACCATCCAAACCTGCCAACAGTGAATCCATGATCCTTTGAAAAATCGCAGGGGCTGAGGCTAAGCCATATATAAGCCTTGTATATTGAAAAAGACCTTTGGAAGTCGATATAGTAGTATATTTACGAGATTCCTCATCTAGCTCTATTTGCTGGTAGGCCATACTTAAATCAAGTTTTGTAAATTCCTCCCCTCCATGCAACTTAGAAAACATTTCCTCTATCCGAGGCAAAGGATACCTTTCTATCATTAAGTTCGGATTTAACGTTACCTTAAAATCCCCGCAAATCCTAACATTACCGTCTTTTTTCAATATGGGCACTATTGGCGTCCCCCACTCGCTATAATCAACCGGTTGTAAAATTTTCATTTTCACCAATTCATCTAATGCTAATTCAACTCTCTTTTTAATGGTCAAAGGTAAAGGTCTCGGTCTGAAAAACTTTGGGACAGCATCCTCTTTTAGCTTCAACACAGCCTTACTCAACTTAAATAGACCCAAACCACCATCAAACAGTTTATTAAATTTCCTAACAATAGGATAACCTTTAATCATATGAAGTTCCGATGCATGATTTATATTACAGATCTCGATTTCAAACGCCTTTAAAAAGTTTCGACCCAACAGTGGTGGACCACCATTTTTTATCACAATAATAGGAATAAGTTTCCTCTTATTGCCGTACTGAATACACACATCACAAGCTCCGATAGGTATTATATTTGTACCATTATACGCTTTCAATAACATATCTATTTTACGCAGACTGTAATTACTAAAATTAGACTTGTATGTTTTCTCTGAAATAACCGTATTTTCTGAACCAGTATCCAACTCCATATCAAATGGTTTATCATTAATCTTAACTCTAATTTTAATAGGTCCATCTTTTAAACTTGTAACAGAAAATAAGCTTAAATCTCTATGCACATCTTCTAAAAAATTAAAGTTTTTTGCCTTACACATTTTTTTTAAATGCCCTCTTTTTTGACATTTGTTGCACTTGTAATTTCTAAACTTACATTGCTCGCTTTTGTGATTTTTATAACCGCAGACTTCACATTGCTGATCATTTCTTTGCTGAGCACCCCTTTGCGATTCCCTTTTACTTCGTCCGCCATTTGCTTTTTTTATAAAATTAACGGGCTCTTCCTTGACCGCTGCCGTGTCATATTGGTGTTTTGCATACTCAACATTATTGGCTATTTCCACCGCTCTGTCGAAAGTACATTCTACTGATTCTAAGAAAATTTTGTCCCGGGCCGGACCTTTTTCCAACCCCATTACAAATTTATCCCGAATCGCTGTTGCTAAATTTGCACCAAACTCGCAGTTCACTGCTAATGACCGCACACGTACCGACCACTCGTTAACTGTCTCCGTAGGTGCTTTTGAAGCGTTGTAAAATTTGTACCTTTCTGCAAAACCTGATGTTGGTGGCTTAAAATGTTTTTTCATTACCACCACACACGACTCATAAGTTGTTGTTGCATCTTCTATTTTCCTCGGACTTATTAAATTTTGTAACAGCATATAGGACGTTTCGCATAATGACGTCAGTAAGATCGCCTTCTTTTTGACGCTATTATTTATGTCATTCGCCACTAGAAATTGTTCCATTTGATTTTCGAAAATTGACCAATTGTTTTGCGTGTGATCAAAACTTGGAACTTTACCAATTATTTGTGCAATTTGCGTAGTCATCTTTATCTTCGATTCAAAAGAAACTTTCAACTGCACCGGTTTACTTTTATTTTTTATAAAAAAAAATTATTTTAATATTGTTTTGCCTCGTCGCCACTGTGATAAACTCAGGCTTATATTTAAACAATAAGAGTTTATCTTATTTAATAAATTTTATTTAATGCTTTTACTTTGCTTTACAAAACGGGAATGAATTTTGGTATTTAAAAAGATTACTTAAGAACACAGCAAAAGGGTTACAGTTATTCTTTTGCTGTTGTTGTTGTCGTTTAATATATACAAATAACTTGTTTTAGTGGAGTGCTATTTACAAATAAGATGTTAAAAAGCTTTACTTAATTGAGTGATATCTAAAGCTTTACTTAATTGAGTGATACTTAAAAGTAATTATTCCTTCATAAGTCAATACACTACAAAAACAAAAAGGATATTTTACGCAAATACCTTAAATACCATTTTGTACTTAAAAAAAATAATATTTGAATCCTTAAATGTTAGGTTAGGTTAGGTTGCAGTGGTAGCTTTGATACCAAAACTCACTTGAGCACACATAGCGGCCCGTTGTGATGCCACAGGTAAGCGGAGTTCCCGTTCTGACCGAATTCCACCAAACTAGTGAGAAAGTTGGTCAGCACAGGGTCTGCACATTACATCACTTTAATGTTTAAAGCAGTTAGGACTCGATGTCTAGATGATTATCTTTTGGAACACAATCCATCCTAATTCCACCCAACTCATCGAAGAAGTTGGGTAGCGCAGAGGCTGTAGAACCCTTAAGGGTACTTTTTTAAAGTCAGTAGAAAGTTGTTTCATTTTTTAAGATAACGAACATTTAGAGCTTTAAAAGTACTTTTTTAGGAAATAACATTAACAAGTACCTTTTAATTTCTTTACATTTTCTTAAAAATAACGTACTTTTTGAAGTTTAAATAATACTTTCTATAAGCACATAAAACTTTTCTACTCTTTCTTTAGAGAATACATTTTTTTAAGATAAAGAACATTTAGAGTCTTAAAAGTACATTTTTGGGAAATAAATAAAAGGCATTAAAATACTTTTTTTTAAATTCACAAGTACCTTTTACTTTCTGTACATTTTGTTAAAAGTTTTAATTTCTTTCTTGATGTTTTGATAGTACTTTTTATCAGCACATAAAACTTTTCTAGTCTTTCTTTAGAGAATATATTTCTTTTATAGATTTATAATATCTTTTGAAAAAGTACCTTTTGAAGCCTTATTTTGTTTTAGGGTAGATAGACGACATTGTCAAGTTTTTTTTGAGAAAAATATCCTTCTTGAAGTATAGGATTTTAAGAAAACCATTGCTATTGCCTTTTCTTTTAAAAAGTACTTTTTTGAAAAGAATAAAGTACCTTTTTAAGTTTTAATAGTAAAACATAAAAGGCTTTTATTAGATTTTTTTAAAGTACCTTTGGAAACTTTAATAGTGCCTCTTTTAAAAAGTCAATAAAAATCTTTTAATAAATATTTTTTATTGAAAAACCATTCTGTTGAACGTTTAATGGAATGTTTTCGTACTTTATTGTTCAAGAAAAAAGTATTTTTGAGCTCCTTCTTTAAAAAGTCAATAAAAGGATTTTTTATATCTTTTGAAAGCTTTAAAAATATTTATGTAAACAAAAAAAGCACAATTTTGAACTTATTGCTGATACTTTGGTACTTTGCTTCTATGTGTGGTACGTTTCTGGCATATTTTATAAAATTATTGTGGTTAAGCGAAGTTTGTAAATTTAGGATTTCAGTAACACTGCGGTACCTTTGACATTTTGTGGTAGAAAATGTAAAATTTAATGGCGTAATAAAATCTGTTTTGCCATTTGAATTCATAAAACGATACCAACAATAATTTCAAAATATTGTTGCAACGTTAAATGCATTTTGCATTGGCAAATGGCATGGCGAACATGGATAGCTTCCACAGCCTTTTAAGTACTCAAAATCAACCACAAACGTTTTATTTAATATTGAAAATACTTTTGACTACCAGAAAGGAAAGAAAAAAACTTCCATTCAAATTCAAATCGTTGCATTTTAACTTTCAAATCCATTTGCCCCAAAAAAGAAAAAGCAACAGGCACTGAAAGTGAATACTTTAGCCAGTGCATTGCAGCATTATGGCCAATTGTGCTACGTTTTTTTTCTCTTTCTTTCTCCATTTCATTTGTAATACATGAATATCTTCGGATATTTCATTTGCAACATATAGCAGCAGCAGCAACAATAAGCCGGTTTAAAGAAATTGCGCGTTTTTTCCTTTTGTTTTTAGATTAGTTTTCTTGAGGTGAGGAAAAGAGGCATGAAAAAAAATTATTCAATTGCAATCAGAGTAACAAAATTGGCGAATTATTGCGTTGAATGTGCAACTACAACATATAATTTCTTTAAAGAGTGACGTAAATAAATAACAATAGATTCGGTTTAAATGAATTCAATTTTACATTCGAATAGCACAGCAATAAGCTATTGTTTTTGTTGCTGTTGTAAACATTAAGTAAATGAGACAAAAACAACAGATAAACAGACAATCGGAAACCAGCCAAAGACAACAGACGAGTAAATAGTCAGTATTTGCAACTGTGGCTGGCAATTGATGAAAGAAACCAAAGAAAAAAAAAAGATAAAATTTCAGTGGTTGACCTCATTTTTAACATGCTCCAGCAGTCATTACTTTTTGGTGGACATTTTTTTGCTGTCTGTCTCTGTTGCGTAGACATTTCAAAGATAAATAGGCGGCATGGCTGATAATGTTTTAAACTGCTTTATTAAGCAATATTCGCAATATTCGAAACTAGTTGTCTTTAAAACAGCAAAGTGTTATTAGTTCTTTTGGTCAGAGTTTATTTACACAATAATGAGGACACTGTTTGCTTCAATAGTGAAATCAAGTGCTTATAATCGAATGCATACATACACAATACATACATAATTGGTCATTACAATCCTTCAGTCAGGATAACGACCTAGTTTCTCACACCACTTTATGTTGTGTGCTTTAATTGTATAAATGAGTGGCGGGATCTACAATCTAAAGTCGATCAAAAACGTCAGATTTTTCGAGAAACTTTTCATGGCAATTTTATTATTTCTCTCAAAGTTTTTTTTTTTGCCAGAAATCTGCTGAGAGGAAGTGGCTGAAGAAATAGTTTCTTGATATTTTTATTTTGATGTCTGACCTGTGATTTGAACCGTGGCCTTACATCTATTAAGCCAACACACTATCTATTAGACTACGGCAACTTCAATACACAACTAAACTGTTTTATTATTTCGTCATCTTAAAATTAATTCGAAACTGGTTAGAGCTGTGGATGGAGGTATCATTTCGAAGTCGTTAGCTATAGGCCATTCGATAAGGCTGCCTTACAGATGAAAGTCTCCGCCATAAGGACAGCAATGATAACTATTAAGCAAGGCAATATATCAAGAAAACGTACATATTGTCATACTTTCGAATAGGCAGTCGGCTGTTAGGGTTGATTTAACAATCTCTAGGACAGTCTACGATTACTGCTAAGGTCTCAACGAGTTGGCAGAATGGTACAATTATCACATCACTTAGGTACTGGTGCATAATATTCTTCCGGGAAACTTTACAGAGGATGAATTGACCAGATATCGTACAAAAATCATACTTTCGCATTGGACCTCTACATAAAGAACCCCACTTAGAACCTGCAAGCTTAGAATTGCTAATGCGCTAATAGATTCGGTCAAATGAACCCGCTAATAGGTAGTGTGTTGGCTTATTAGACATGAGTTCTGGGTTCAAAACCCAGGTCAGACATCTCCATCAAAACGAAATATGAAAAAAACATTTCGACTTCCTCTCAGCAGATTTCTGGCAAAAACTCTGAGAGTTAATAAAAAAATTGCCATGAAAAGTTTCTCTAAAAATCTGTCGTACTGAATAGGTCTCGCCACTCATGTATAAAATTAAGACACACAACATAAGTGCTGTGAGAAGCTAAGGTCATAACCCTGATTGAAGAGTTGTAATGACCAATTATGTATGTGTGTAATCTATGTGGTTATAAACAGTCGTTTGGGTTGCAATCATTGGGAATGACTCTTGGCTAATATGATTCTGTACAGAATTTTTCAGAGACATTGATTAAAAAAATCGTTCATCCTTGTTCCATCTTTTGCATCTATAAAGGAGTGTGGAATTTACATTGACGTTAAAGATATTAAATTTCTCACACAAATTGTAATCACTCGAACACTGAACGTTCAGTACAGTGCAGAATTTCAGTTTCTTTCTTATCTTTTCTCATAACCTCTGCTCTTTGATGGGAGTGAAAATTACTTGACGCTAATAAGGATATATGAATGTACACCAGCCTTAATCAAATATTATCATGAATTCCTTTATAAAACATACGTATTCAGCTTGCAGTACGTGATACATATTTTTGCAAAGCCTAAGCAATACTTCTGATTTTAATTACACCCGCTATCTATTACTTTGAAGCCAACTTAAAGTAGTACCTGAGATACAAAGATTTATGCATCACTGATTTAAGCACAAGACAGGCAGTAATTTTTTAAAACACCTCCAACTTCATACACTGGGCTGCAACAGTTTGCCAGCAGTCACCAAAAGAGTGGTTGCTTTTAATTTACACGTTTGCTTCTTTTTTCATTTTGTTAAACAAACAACAAGAGCCACAAGAAAGAGGTTGTTTTATGATCGCACAAAAGTTTATGGCTTATTATAGCCAACATAGGCTTACGTCCTGTTTTGTCTTGCATTGCAATGCATGGCTGCAGTTTTTTTTTCCTTTCTTTAATTATGGTTACAAAAAATATTAGAAAACTATTAAAACTCGAAATCAAGGAAAAAACAAGTTAAAGTTTGCGAAATTCGGCAAGGAGTAGTAACCCACAATGAACGCATTGCGGAATACAAATACCGAGTCTAAGTGAAATATATTTCATGGAGAAATAAAAAAATTCTTCAATATTACCCCAGCTAACTAGCTAACTCTATAGCGATAAAGCACTAGTAAAGCTGCAAGTGAGCAAGCATTAAAGAAACGAAAGACTTAAGCAACAAACTTGTTGTTTTTAAGCCACTTGCTATAAGAGTGGCAAACAACCACTTTTGCTTATAATTTACAACATTAGCTAGACTAGCTTAAAAAAAAAATTTTGAAAATACAAAACAGTAAACAACAACAACAACCATTAGCTAGTTAGTTGCATAGATAGCTGGATAGACGGTTTCGTTGTTTTATTTTAAAAGTATTGCTTTACGTTTTGCCATTTTTAAAAACAACATCATTTATCTTACTACGGCGCTTGAGCGTGAGTATGAATGAGTATTTGTGTGGCATATTTTATTAGTTTTTGGTAAAAACGTTTTGTTGCTATTGCTACATGCAGCCTGCATGCATGCATGCCGTTGAACATTAAGTAAAAATAAGCTGTCAATGTTTGGTTTTATGACTGTGGAAATGTTTTTCTTTATTATAGTTTTATGGTCTATTAATAATTGTAGGTTTGTTGTACTTCAACACACAAGAGTGTGACATTTTTTCAAGTGAATATTGTACACGTTGGTATTTAAAAAGAAAACCAAACTAATTATACACTTGATCTCTTTTAAGATTTTAAAACTTTAGAGAAAATTTCCAAAAATAAATTTATAAAGTGAAATTAGCTAAGAAATTATACGTTACATTTTACAATAACAGCAATGACTGGCTAAAGTTTTGAAATCAAGTCTATTGATTTAGTTCGAGTCCAATTAAAACATCATTAATTATCTTTTGACATTGACGTCTGATCATAATTTCGAAATCATGATGCATACACTTTATGACTATAAAACCCAAGTTAAACAGTATTTACTGTGTATCGATCCTAAATATTATAACCACTCAGTATTCAGGCACACAACTTCGGAATTTATTAGTTAAACTGCATACATAACATACATGCTTAATTGGTCATTACATCCCTAATGTCTTACACCACTTACATTGTGTGTTTTAATTTTATAATTTATGGCGGAACTTACAGTCTAAATTCGATTTCGAACGACTGATTTTTGAGAAACTTTTCATGGCAATTTTTATTTACTCTCAGAGAGCTTTTGCCAGAAACCTGCTGAGAGGAAGTCGTCGAAGAAATATTTTTTCGTATTTCGTTTTGATGTGATGATGAACCGAGGCTTTACGTCTAATAACCCAACACACTACCTACTAGACTACGGCGACTTTATCTGCATACATAACATAATTGGTCATTACAACCCTTCAATCAGAATTACGACCCAAATTCTCACATCACTTATGTGTGGATAACTGGACAGGAGCGAGGATATTCGCCCATAGAGTGAAATATTCGTAACCCATGAGTAAATTTGCTAGTATGTTCCAGATTGAAGTTTACACCATCGATATATAAACTCAATTCAACTTCGGCAAGAAGTAAAGAAGTCGGGCCAGGCCTCCAACCAAGCACTCGGCTTGTATGAGATTAATATGGGATTGACTAGCAAGCTAAATCAGCTAAACATGGTATATATGTAGTGTCACCTTGTGGACGTTCACGGCAATGGGTAAATAGATAAACCAGCTAGGTGTTCTTCCACACCGATGATAGGGTCCAATGCCTGTCCGTACAGTAGGAAGGATATTTAGAAGCGTATACTCGACGAAAGAGAAGATGAAAAGAGCTGAGAGCTCTTCTCAAGCAAGATGAGTTTGAGACAATCTAAACTTTTTTTGAATAATTACAACGAGAATAGATTTGGGACCTGAATCAAGCTATTCAGAACCTTCTCAGACCTTCTTAGCAGGGTCTATAGGCTCCAAAAACACTTGTTCAGAATAGAATTCGCCTCAGATCTAATATGCACATACTGTGATAAGGAGAACGAATCTCAGATACAAACACCTGCATGTCTATCAAGTTCTAAATAGGGAGGTATTTTCACTGCCTCCGGACAATATCCTAAGATTTGTAGGGATTGGGTGAGACATTATGGATTGAGAGTTATAAAATAGATCATATAGTAGTCGTTGTATTCTAATAAGTAATGTGTTAGCTTATTAGACGTAAGGCCACGGTTCAAATCCCAGGTCAGACATTTCAAACGAAACAAAATAGGACAAAATATTACTTCATCGAGTTTCTTGCAGCAGATTTCTGGCAAAAACTCTGAGAATAAATAAAATTGCTTTGAAAGTTTCTCAAAAAAAAAAAAAACATAGTTAGGAGTGGACTTTAAACCGTAGGTCCTACCACTTACGGATAAAATTAACACACACAACATAAGTGGTGTAAGAAACTAAGCCATAATCCTGACTAAGGGATTGTAATGAGCAAATTAAGTAAGTAAGTGATAGAGTTTCAGTACTCTAGCATCTCTACACCACAATAATCATACATTGGGGCAAAACAAACGAATTCTTTTTTGAAGAAAAGAAAGGAAAAATAATCACGAGATTTGGTATTACAAGCATAAGCACAAACAGCAGTGCATATTGATTAACCAAATCCTCACTGTGCCATTCAATACATATATGTAAAGTTTAGCAATTTCAAACACCTGACTAATGTTATGAAACGCAAATATTTCCATATTTTTTTTTATATATTTTATTGCAACACACTGCTTCCGATAGATTATGTTGCATGCCAAGATGAAATTAATCAGCAGTCGTATAGCGTATGCATAGCAGGAAAAACAAATTTTCCATGCGTATCATTTATAATGTCCAAAAACAATTGGTACGGAAAAAAATTCAATTTTCAATATCTCTCTCTCTCTTTTAATTGCAAATTAATTTTTTTCTTTAATTCGATGTTTTTTGTTTTTGGATATACAACTCTTTAGCCAGCCACCACTAACTTTTTTAGCCATGAACGTTGTTTAAATTAAATGGAAAATGTTTTTATTTTTTTTTTTCATTACTAAAGACAAGAAAAATTTTGGTAAAGGAATTTTCCATTAAAAAATCAAAATCAAAACCAAAGAAGCAAAAAAAACGCAAATTTATTAACAAAAATAATAATAAATTATAAAACCACAGTGTTGCAATCGTTTGTTTTGTTTTTTTTTAATAATTTATTATTATTTTGTATAATAAAGTAAAACAATTTAATAATTATACGAGTAAATTAAGTTTCATTAATTAAGCAGTCATTTGTAATTTTTGGTCTAGGTTAAGAATCGAACATTAAGTAAAAAAAAAACACTTTGTATGCACAATAATTATTGTGTTAAATACTTTTGGTTTATTATTAAACAAAACATTGTTGATTACAGTTTGTATTTGTTTATTAAAAATTTTATTTTTTTTGTACTTAATCTTACGCTTATTTTGAAAAAAAAGTTCAATAAAATTTCAAACTTAAAGACCGACCTTTGCCTGCGTAAGATTTAAAAATTTTTAATTAAACTTTAGTGGGAATTCGTAGGAACCAGTATTTAGTAGAAATAGAAAAGAGATTTGTTTAAAAAGCTCAAATCATCTCGATTGAAATACGTGGATAAGGAAAACACTTCTTTCTTTGTAGTTACATACATACATACGTAATTGATCATTACAACCCTTCAGTCAGGATTACGGCCTAGCTTTTCACACCACTCATGTTGTGTGTGTTAATTTTATACATGAGTGGCGGGGCCTACAGCTTAAAGTCAACTCCGAACGACACATTTTTGAGAAACTTCTCAGAATTTGTGCCAGAAATCTGCTGAGAGAAAATCGCCGAAGAAATATTCTTTCTTATTTTCGTTTTGATGTCTGAACTGGGGTTTGAACCGTGGCCTTACATCTATTAAACCAACACAGTCTACTAGACTACAGCGACTTCAATACACAACTAAAAATCGTTCGAAACTGGTTAGAGCTGTGGATGAAGGTATCATTTCGAAGTCGTTATCTATAGGCCATTCGATAAGGCTACCTTACAGATGAAAGTTTTCACCATAAGGAAAGCAATGATAACTATTAAGCAAGGTAATACATCAAGAAAACGTACATATTGCCATACTTTCGAATAGGCAGGCGTCTGTTATGACAGTGGGCCCTAACTTAACGACCTTTAGAACAGTCTACGGTTCCTGCTAATGTCTCAACAAGTTGGCAGAGTGGTACAATTATCACATCTTTCTTTGTGGTTAGCTTGATTCTAGATGTGGCTAATTCTCCAATGCAACTGAAGAAACCCAAGAAAGAAACAACGCTCCTGTCCTAAATACAGGTTTCAATCAAGAAATATACATACATGCATACATAATTGGTCATTACAAGCCTTCAGTCAAGATTACGACCCAGCTTCTCACATCACTTATGTTTTGTATGTTAATTTTATACATGAATGGCGAGACCTACAGTTTAAAGTCGATTCCGAACGACAGATTTTTGAGAAACTTTTCATGGCAATTTTTTTATTTTACGCTCAGAGTTTTTGCCAGAAATTTGCTGAGAGGAAGTCGCCGAAGAAATATTTTCTTCATATTTCGTTTTGTTCGAAATGTTTGGTCTGCAGTTTGAACCAAGGCCTCATGTCAATTAATTTTATGCATGAGTAGTGGAACCTACAGTTTAAAGTCGACTCTGAACGAAAGATTTTTGAGAAACTTTTCATCGCAATTTCATTTACTCCGAGAATTTTTGTCAGAAATCTGCGGGCAGTGAAATTAAAGGAGTAGAAAAACTTCTTGCTCAAGGCACACATAAAGGACTGCCTTAGTAGCGCAGTCGTTAACACTTTCATTGCCTTAAATAACCGAAATACTTAAGGCCTATTGATCAATGTAATACTGACCAAATAGATATTGATAACCGAAGGTCTTTAATTTTATTCTCGAATACAATTCACGATCCTATCAACGGCACACACTCTCTAGTCTTGAAAACAGAGAAGGGCTCGGGTAATCTGAGAGAGACACTGTAAGGTCAAGTTCGTCAGAATAAAAACCGGATCCTGTATCCAGTTTTTGGCTTGCAGACTTTAGGTCAAGATTGCGTTATGATGAGAGACAGATTGCTCAGCCACCTCAAACGGCGTCTCCTTCACTCATGCATAAAATTAATGCTCACAACATAAGTGGCGTTAGAAACTAGATCGTAATCCTGACTAAAGGGATCTAATGACCACTTATGTATGTAGTTGCACTGTCAAACTTGTTAGATGAATGGACGTTAAGGAAGACGGAATTCATTTGGTCAGACACTACTACTGGAAGAACGTCTACAGTCCTCTGGTCTTTTCTGTCAATGGAGAAAACAAAAACTCTCTTGACTAATTTCCTACAGGGAACTGAGGGGGGTTATGGAAATAATTATTTTTCATTGCAAATTTTGCAAATTTCAAAATAATTTAATTTTTTATTTTTTTTTTTTTTGGGAATTTCATGTAAAACATGTTTGTATACGTATATACATATATATGTACAGTATGTATGCATATACATATATTTTAATTAAATCTAAAATGAGAGGTCTTTGCCCGAATTGTTTATAATTTATGCATACGACGACGTTGACACATAAACCCCGTATTACAATTTATTTTTCATGGAATATTTTAAAAAATATCCACAACACTTAATTAGTGTTGCTCGTTGTTATTGTTTATGGCACATATAAACTTGAAAAAAAAATAAATAAAAATAAAACCAAATAGACCAACACAGAAGTGTAGTGCAACTGTAACAAGTTCATGACACGACCTTGACTGGAGTGTGGTTAAAATTTTGAATAATAAATCATAAATTTTGTTTTTTTTTGTTGTATCTGTGTATCTGCATCTATTGTGTAAACGTCAATACATTTAAAGAAGAAAAAAAAAAGAAATTAATAAAAAAAAACCGGCTTTCAACGAATCTCAACATCATTAAAGGTCTGCCTAACGTTTTTTTTTTTTAATTTTTTTTTCTTTGAAATTTTTGTATTTTATTGAGGAGCAGGGAACAAGAGGGAAATGTTATTATAATTAAAGCTTGTATTATAGACAACAACAACAAGAAATAAAACTATTAAATGCTTGGCTTCTATAAATAAACAGTTTTTAATTGTAGTCATAAAGTAATTAAAAAACGAATTCAAATTCATAATCTCAAACGGATTTCAAACGCATTCAAATATTTTTTTTTTTAATGATTACAAAATTTTTACTCATACTTTAATTGTATTATAGTATTCGACAGACATACAATATTGTTGTAAAACATTTTAAAACAAAAAGTTTTTCATTTTCATAACGTATTTTCTTTTTTTTTAATTCATAAACGCGTTTTGTGAATGAAAGTTTAACGTCTTAAAATATATGTACGTAATGTTTTAATTATCACAACTATTCTTACTACTACTCTCTTATAGGCACACGATAATTTACATTAATTTACGTCGATTCATTTCAATTAAATACAATGTCATTGGGTATTCCCCTTTGATTATCTTAATAAAGCGGTTTTATTTTGCACCCTGACTTCATTGAATACAATATTTACAATAGAATGTGGATCATAGGTTTAGGTTACGTAGAATAGCTAGGAAAGGTATCATTGCTCTACAAAAAAAAAACCCCTCTTTCAAAAATAATTACACCACCAAACACATATTAAATAACAATCTCAGTCGAGTAATTGCTGTAGTCTGTAAGGTACTCTACGATGTAATATGAATTCTCCACATTGGTAGCACTTGTTGGGTCAGACAAAATGGCGAATTCGCTTAGTTGACCTCTGTACATTCCAAAAAATTAATAAATCACGCCATGAAATTGATCATTCGCATATTACAACAACAGATTGTAGATGACTTA
Organism: Sarcophaga carnaria; assembly: GCA_958299815.1. Classification (NCBI taxonomy): domain Eukaryota; kingdom Metazoa; phylum Arthropoda; class Insecta; order Diptera; family Sarcophagidae; genus Sarcophaga; species Sarcophaga carnaria. The sequence continues at coordinate 23,957,964 of OY283153.1, forward strand.
GGCATCACGCATAAGAAAGCTTTCCGAAAAATGATAGAAGACAACAAGCAAAATAGTGTGATAGGACAGCCACACTAAGGCCACGCACGGCCCATTGTGATCCTTAGCGTTTAATAAAGCCACTTACACGTTCAAAGCGGCGTTGACTGCATTGTTATTTATCAGCTCGCAGGTCTTAAAAGAGGTTGCCAATTTAGAGGACATCCTGGAAAATTCTATTGTGTGGTAACAATGCAGGAGTGTTTGTAACATTGTCACCAATGCATCATGACCGAGTTTTTGCACTGTTTCGTAATTGTGAATTCGCCACTATCTACCGAAATTGAATAACAGGCAAAACACTGGATTTCTCGGTTTATAACCCAGTATTGTCATGACAGCCGTTTTTTTTTTTGGTAGAAATCGCCGTAGTTTAGTAGGTAGGGTGTTGGCTTATTAGACGTGGGGCCATGATTCAAACACCACGACAGATATCTTCAAATATGAGAAAATATTTCTTCGGTGACTTACTCTCAGCAGATTTCTGGCAAAAAATTCTGAGAGTAAATAAAAATTACCATGAAAAAGTTTCTCAAAAAAATCTGTCGTTCGGAGTCGACTTTAAACTCTAGGTGAATAAAATTAACACACATAACATAAAGAGGTGTAAGAAACTAGATCTTTATCCTAACTAAAGGGTTGTAATGAGCAATTATATATGTATTTATGTACGATGGTGAATGTTATGCCAAATTATTGTCTGCTTTTATTGGGAATTCGTAGAGAAATGAATGCAGTTGTCATCTCAAAAAGCTTGTTTTTCACACAAAATTTTTTTAGGAGGCAGTTTTCATTGCAAAAGCCACTTAACTAGGTTACGAATTGCACCCTCATGCAAACTGTTACCCCCAAGTCATTATTTCTTGTTTCCAAACTTAAGGAAATAGCTCAACGGAAAGAGATTTTTCTCCCAGGAAAATAAATAAATTCACAAACAAATCTAAACGTGAACATCAAACTTAAGAAATGGAAGGAGGCAATTTTTATTGCGCTGAACTAGGTTACGAATTGCATCCACATTCAAACAGTTCCCTGGTGGATTCAAATATTTCTTGTTCAGAAAGAAGAGTTGTTTTTAAAGACGAAATCACTTCACAAACAAATTTAAATGTGACCATCAAACTTAACAAATTTTGTTAATGTTAAAGGCAATCAAATATTCTAATACGTTCTGATAAGTTAATTACATTTATTATGCATGCATAGTCATTAGAAAAAATATTTGAAGACCATCAGTTATCATAAGAAAAAAAAACTTGAAACTTGTAAACGTTTGTCGGCAAAAGTTTCAAGGAAGTTTTTTTTAACCAAAAATTATTGACTGAAATTAAAAATTTATAGAAAAACAAATATGCAGAGAACTGGTTACAAAAACAAATATTATATTTTTAATAATAAGAGTAACGGATTTACAAAAGTTAAGGTCTTATGATAAATATTTTATTTTTTTTAATAATTTTGAATAAATTTAAAATCGAAGGTAGGTTAGGTTAGGTTAGAGGACGTGTACTTGTCAATTAAGACAAGTGCAGTACCCGGAGGTCGAATTGACCCATTGTACAACGTCCTAGTTTCTCACACCACTTATGTTGTGTGTGTTAATTTTATACATGAGTGGTGGGACCTACAGTTTAAAGTCGACTCCGAACGACAGATTTTTGAGAAACTTTTTCATGGCAATTTTATTTACTCTCAGAGTTTTTGCCAGAAATCTGCTGAGAGGAAGTCGCCGAAGAAATACTTTTTGTATTTTGTCTTGATGTCTGGCCTGGGGCTCGAACCCTGGCTTTACGTCTAATAAGACAACACACTACCTACTAGACTACGGCGACTTCAAAATCGAAGGTAATTAACAATAAAATTAATTTGCGTACTAATTGAACTTTTGAAATTTATTCGAAAGTATGCATGAGTCTGTGATTTTTCTCTCTTTTCTTTCTGTTGCTTTAATTGTTATTGCATTTAAAAAAACATCAAAATTCATTTATAAATGAATGGTTTTGAAATAAATTCATTGAAACAAGCTCAATAGGTTAGTGGAACTGTTTCATTTTGAAACAAAAAAAAATTTTGCATTGAAACGCAAAAAAGAAAACAAAAAAAACCAAGAGAAAGACAAGAGCTTTTTATTATTTTTTTTTTGCCAACATCTTTGGTAATTATGCTAAATCTTTATGATGATTTTAAATGTCAAACCTTATATAAGATCTTTTGTTGATTATGGATTCATTCATTAATTTATTAAAAAATTTTATGCATAAATATTGATACGAAATTATGCAAATAAAAAAAAATTTAAATTCGTTACAAAAAAAATCTTGAGGCAGAAAAAAGTCTTAAAGCCTTGGAAAAAAAGCCATTTGGTTGTAGCTGATTAATGTTTGATGATAAACAATATCACAAAATAATATCAACAATATAAACAAAACCGCAAAAACAAAATAAATTCGCTTAAGAAAACAAAAGACTTAAGACAGCAACCTTATAACAATTAATACAGATACACCATCAAAAATAAAAATTGATTGGAATTTTTTTTCTTAACTTTATCTAAAGCTTTCTTAAAATTTAAAAATATATATGTATGTACATATATACGATATAATATAATATATACCTTTTAATTATTTTTCAAATTAAATACAGAAAATTAATTGCAATTTCCTTTTTTTTGTTCGTCTTTTTTTTGTTGTTTTTTATTGTTTTAAATTTCACGTTTCCTAAAAAACAATACACACACGTGTCGGTTTCTATTTCAAAAATTTCAAAATTTATTTTCAACCGTTTTTTTTTTCTTCTTAACTATTTGCTTTTTTGTTAATTAACAATTTTTTTCTTTTGTTGTTTGTTTTGAATGCAGAAATTGATGCTTATAGTACGGCGTTCAAGCCAAGACTGAATGTTATTTGCCTGTATGTCTGCTATTATGAATGGCTTTGCAAAATCATATCAAAAGTAAAACGAAAAACAAAAACTGAAAATCAATTTTTTTTTGTTTTTTTTTGTTTATAAAGAAATACAATAAATAATAGCAATGATACTGAAACTCGTTCTTAATAAAGCATTTAATACAGTATACAGCTAATAAAGCGAGCAAAAATATTTATTACAGTGGTTTTAAGCATTTTAATTGAAAAAAAGAATTAAAAAAACTAATTCTTCATTTGTTATTTTGCATTTGTTGCTTTAGCAAGCAATTAATTACAATTGATAACATCTAGTATTCTGCATAAAGATTCATTTGTTTGCTATTTGGCTTTTAAAGCTAGTTTTTTTTTCAGTCTAAAGAAAGATTACGAATCTGTTTCATCATGTTTAAATATCAAAAATTGTCAGTAAAGTTTGGCATTTCTCCATGAATGGCTTAAGAAACGAATAATGCTTACAAATCGCACATACATACATACATACATACATACATACTTAATTGGTCAATACAACCCATCAGTTAGGATTACGACCTAGCTTCTCATACCACTTATGTTGTGGGTGTTAATTTTATGCATGAGTAGCGAGACCTACAGTACCGAACGATAGATTTTTTGAGAATCGTTCATGCCAGAAATCTGCTTAAAGGCAGTTGCCAAAGAAATATTTTTTCATATTTCGTTCCGTTGAAGATGTCTGACCTGGAGTTTGAACCGTGATCTACTAGACTTTGGCGATTACTTACAAATCATTGAATTTTTATTATTAAAACTTCATTTTCAAATAGAGGCAAATGCGGAAAATGATGTGACACATGTCGCGAATAACTCCATACAAATCTTAGTGGAGGATTCGAAAGTGGATGCAGCTGTGTTTTAAGGCTACTTTTCGTTGTCGTTGCTCTTTCGACGACGATTCCTGATCATTGCAACATCTTTCAAATAGAAATGTCTGCCACACACGCTGCGATGATGGTTATCATGAGTGACAACACCTCGGGGGACAATATTACCCTACTTTCTGATAACCATTCGACTGTCAAAGCACTGGGTTCTAGCGTAATAGACGGTCTACGATTGCTACAAGCAGAGCAATATGCATGCATAATACGTCATTACAACCCTTTAGTCAAGATTACGACCTAGCTTCTCATATTACTTATGTTGTGTGAGTTATTTTTATGTAAGAGTGGGGGGACCTACAGTTTAATGTCGAATCTGAACGACATATTTTTGAGAAACTTTTTCATGGCAATTTTATTTACTCTCAGAGTTTTTGCCAGAAATCTGCTGAGAGTAAGTCGCCGAAGAAATATATTTTTTACGATCTGGGGTTTGAACCAACACACTACCTACCAGACTACGACGACATACCATACTTTTAGATGATGCCAAGGATCCTAACTGTCGTATAACGTGATTAATCTGTCCGCTATCTAAACATATCCATCTTTATTTACCGGAAACTCACATGCGGCGAGCTGCGTATGCTGGTTGGTATAATTACTACATGGTTTTGCCTCAACCCGATTTTTAATAGGGGCTGCAGTAACATAAAAGAGAATAAAGCTAAGACCCACTGTCCCTATCATTGAGCCTGCATGGTCAGTAATCAAGAAAAGATTCTTGCAAAAGCCTTAAACGTCTTCTCTCTCAACTTGTTTTCTTAAATACAACATTATGCACTACATAGATACAGTCACACAGATAATTATACGTACCCCCCCCCCCCCTAACAATCAATTTTTTAAAAAGAAATGAACTTCTAATCTAAAATTTCTTTACATTAGCGTCTGTAACGACACATTTACTTAAATAAAGAAAAAAGATTCCCAAAATCTATGAATTTGTGACTGCAGTTTGCTTAAAACCAATATGGCACCACAGGAAATTATACGTACGACGTATATTTCGTATAAAATTTCTCCAAGGGTAGCCCGGTATATAAAAGGTATTGTGAATAAAAATCCTAGGACTACAGCCGTAGAAATACGAAATACCTCGGAAAGTGATCACAATGTTATTGTGCATTCCGAAACAGTTCGAAGTGTTTTGAGGAAGAACGGTTTCCGCAGCCGAATGCCGAGAAAAAAACCACGATTGGAATTTGCCCAATAATATATGGACAAGTCAACTGATTTTTGGGCGAATGTAGTATTTAGTGATGAAAACAAATGTAGTTTGTTCGGCTGTGACGGAAAACAAAAAATTTGGCGCAAAAATCAGTTGACTTGTCCATATATTATCATTTAAAAAAATTTTTTTAGGGGGGTACGTATAATTATCTGTGTGACTGTATATATTTCTGCTACAGCTATACATAGTAACTCTTGAATTTTTTTGATTTAAAAAATCTATTTTCTTAAAAAACAAAATGTTTTCCGACATTGTTGCCTCTAACCCACTGTATTATTAGCCAATTTAGATGGCTGCCTGCTGTGTTACCTACTTGTTACGCTAAACTGATTGTGCTGCTATACCTTAACTACTATTACCACGTCTTTTTGCATCTCGTGAATTTGTTGTGCTGTGTTAAAATAAATAAAAATAAAAAAAATCTTTTTGTTGTGGCTTTAAATAGTATTTTAGCCAAATTTTCCACACAAAAAATTTGTCTGCATTGTTTAATTAATTTTCTATTTTATTTAAAATTTAATAACAAGAATTATGTTTTCAAAACTGAGGCCTATTTAGTTGAAAAATTTAAAGCTCAAGGAAACTAAATTTTTAAAACGTTTTGTAAGCCAACTTATGTTCTTCTCTTGAGATACACAAGTAAGTCAATATTGAATAAGACTCTTGGCCATAAATACCAATAGTTTTAACAGTCTTTTGGACATTTTTTTTAAAGAATACTCAATAATGCATTTATGCAGTTTGTTTACCTCTTTTTTTTTAATATTTATTTAAAATTGTGTCTACTCGTACGTGTATCTATTTTTGTCATATTTGTTAATCGTATTTATTTTTACAAGTTTTTTTTTCGTTTTTCTTTATTTGCCTGCGAAATATAAAATATTTAAACGTTTATTTAATATTAATTAACAAATCTTGGCCAATATTAATTTGTTTAAGTCCAAAAAAGAATGATGTTTGAAAAACAAAAGAGAAGAAGCCACAGTTTTTAAATACAAGACTCAAATGGATTGCTTTTATTCGAAAATGTCTGTAAGCTTAAATTGATTTCCCTAATGCAATTTGCCCATAGAACGCCCCTTGGTCATGACTACCATAAGCTGGTAATTAAGGACAAATTTCCATTCCTTGGCTAACGCTGCCTGCGTAGAAAAAAGGTTCTGTTCGACCGCTAGGTTGAGATCGCCAAATCTTAAGCCAAGGAGGGCGAAACTTTGCATTTTCCTGTCTCTACTTGACATTTATTATTTGGATTTTTTCTTCTCGGTACATTGCTTAGCCGCCTCTCGCTGTTATCTGCGGAAATTACGACTTAGTGAGGGAGTAAGCGATTATCTGTCACTGAATGGTTAACAATCCGGCCCTTAAAAAAACTACTGCGAACAAACGAACGGCTATGGCTTTAACAACCCCAAACAGGTCTGAAACCTGGTCTGAAGACCAAATTTCCCAAAAATAAACGCTGCCACCAATGTCACAAACGCTGACTACTTTCCGAAAGAACAGCGAAAAAAGGAAAACTAAACTGCATTTCAAGAAGCACGCCACGGCGGGCGAGTACTAAGTAAATCCGCACTTGAAATAAACTGTATATGTATATAGAAAGGGAAACCGATATCTTTGCAAAGATAATTAACCTAAAACCTACGAGTATTCATTTGTCATTTATGTTATATGGTATACACATACCTACTTACATACATATGTAAATTCATATTGTTATCATCATAAGATGGTATTTAAATGTTACATGTTTTAAAACATTTCCGTTAGCTCTTTAATATTACAATATACATATGTACATATACATACATACATATATGTATTGTGTCAACTAATTTATATTTTTTTAATAACGTATTTATAGTTTCATACTCTTTTTTTAAACGGAAAGTTTTTTCAATGCATTTTAGTCTTTTTGTTTCTTTCTTTGCTTGTTTTTTTTTTGTTTCTATTTTGCAAATTTTCTTAATTGTCTTAACCAATAGGGGTCAATAGAAAGTTTGCAAAATATATAAATTGCAAATAAAGTTTACGCAACATTAAATTAATAATATATTTGTTAAGTTAATAACAGATTTTTTTCTCTCTTTTTGAACTTAACCAGTTTTTTCTTCGTCGTCTTATAAATTCAATTCCAAATATGAAATGATGCTAAAAAAAGTTTAAACAATACCATTTTTGGCAGTTGGAAGGTCTTTCGACCTGTTTGTCAAACAGCAGATTTCTTAATGTAATAGAAATTCACTTTGTTTTGCGGTTATCGGCATATATTCCGAAATTTTTTAGTCCTTTTCATGTCTGAGGAATATACGGACTGTCACAAAACATTGCCTTCTTATTCATTTTGTTAGTTTTTCCACCTAAACCCGTGGTTGAACTATGCACAGACATAACCTATTCTTACATTTGCCGTTTGTCGTTTATTTTTCAACAAATGACAGCCTGACCATCTTATGATGATATTATTGTACTAAGAGGGAATCAGGCGTCATCGTAGACGTATCACGTTCAGTTCTCCATGCGGTATAAATATTTAATGCAATAGTCTTGACCTGAAAGAAAGTGAGTCAGAATTTGCTAAGAATAAGTTCACTATACACTCGTTCCTGGCTGTATGGATCTTGGGCATCCTGCACTAATAGGGAGAATCTCTCCTTGACTTCCATCTTTTTTCAACTCATGCGCCAGGTATCTCTCCGCTTTACAATAGGAATACGGCGCCTAAGACAGTGCAATAAACCAAAAAAAATTTAAGTTTGCCACTTTTCCTAAACTGCTTCCAGTACTTTCCGCTTGGTTTTAGCCTCCATTGCATATCCTCCAATTTCTCTGCTGTTCGGCAGTATTGAGTTCGTAGTTGTGGCACTCAGTCGACCTTTACACTCAAATGGTTTAGTTCCTTTTGGTGACTAGTGACACATACCCTATCTGCACACCGATTTCAAATGGAATGTGACTCCTCATTTGCTATTTACCAAAGTTTTTAGAAGCTAGGAAACTGATAAACTAGGTCGAAATCCTGACTAAAAGGTTGTAATGACCAATTAAGTAAATAATAAGTTATGAATTTATAATCAATCAAATAATACCCATCTATGAAATGGGCATTATCTTTGAAAACAATTCCTAGTGCACTGTGACCATGCTCCTCTTTTGCATTTGCAGGCCTATAGCCGAAAGTCCATACCATGCGTTTTGCAAAACATGCGTATACCGAAAAAGTAGAATCAGTGTATTTGATTGTGACAAGTTACAGAAGAAAAAGCATAATATGCATAGACGCATACAAAGTAGGATTACTTTCTACTTTTCTATGCGAATAATGCAGTGTTGGAAAATGTCAGCTGTTTCTCATGTACTGCTGGAAAAAGTCAGCTGTTTTTTAAATTTGGGATGACAAATTATATTCTATTGTGAATGGTTTCGATAAATATGTTTAGATAAATATAAATAGTGCATTAATATTTTTCCATTTTTTTATTTGCCTGATAAAAATATTAATAAAAACATATTTCATAATAAATTTTACTAATAATTTAAGAGGAAAATACATTAAAATACATTTCTTAACACATTTATTTCATGAACAAAATTTGTATACTAGTTATCGATTGTTTTTATCTACCGAGTGTCGTCTCCGTTGAATATGTAAACAAAAACAATGAATTTATTATGTATTTACTTATTTATGTAAATACTGTCCTGTTTAATTTTACTGTTTTCTGTTTATTAATTTGTGGTTTATTTATTTGTGTTTATTATTTTGTGATTACTAAATTGTAGTTGTGTATTGATTATTAATTTGTGTTTACTATTTTGTGATTATTTATTTGATTTTCAATTTGTGTTCATTATTTTGTGATTATTTATTTGATTTTAATTTGTGTTCATTATTTTGTGATTAATTTGTGGTTATTTATTTGATTATTAATTTGTGATTATTTACTAATTTGTACTTATTGCTTTGTTTATTAATTTGTTTATATAATTTTTGTCTTATTGTTTTGTGTGAAAACTATGGAGGAGAAATTAATTGCGGCCGTTAGGAAGCACGAAGTGTTGTACAACAAGAATTCCCTGTTATACAGGAACAAGTTTAGACGCGCAGCTGCTTGGAACGCAATTAGTAGGGAATTACATTTGCCAGGTAATATTAATATGAAATATTGTTTGTGTATGTGAATGTGTACATATATCTTTTTCAGAGGATGTATGCCAAACACGTTGGAGGTATCTCCGAGATAGATACGTAAAAAGTATCTCGGAGAGCCACCAAGCTTCAGGAAGTGGAGCAGAGGTAGTGGAGGGTCAATAGCAATATCAGAGCCAAATGGAGTTCTTACGAGAGCATATTAGACCTCGAAAGTGAGATATTTTATTATATTATTTTTATATATTATATTTTTATTTTATATTATATTTACTTGTTTATAATTCCATTGTAGGACAGTGACAAGTTTAAGTCAAGGCAGCATGCTCACGGAAATAGAAGACCTCAGCGAAAATGTTGAAAGCATGCCAGAGGTAAGGGAATACAATAATACAAAATATAATAATAATACAAAATATTGTAATATTTTTATTTACAGGCTTTTTCTGAAATTGAATTCCTGGACGACCTTCCATCGACCAGTGCATCAAACTCCTCCACCCTTAAAGTTCCAGGCAGCAATAGGAAAAGACAGCGCCGGGAAAGTGACACCGAAGCTTTCGGTGATTTTCTAAACAAAATGACCAATATTGCTGAAGCAAGATTTTCTCGGACAGAGAGTGATCCCCACGACGGTTTCTTTGGGATGGTCCGAGAAATCTTCGCTAAAATGGAGCCGGAAGATGTTGAAGATTCAAAATTTTTTTTTATTAGTTATTTAGATAAGCGTAGAAAAAAGTGATGTAAAATGTTTATTTAGTATTATTTGTTGTAAATTATATATGTATTTCTGTTAATTAAAATGTAATTGTTATTTGTTATTATTATTTTATTTATATAATTGTTATTTATGTTATTTATATTAAATTAATAGGTCTAAGATTTTATTGTTATTTCGAAAATAAAAAATGTAAATATATTTTAAGAAAATTTATGTATTTTAATATCTTTCTTTTTTTAATCTCATTGGAGATTTGCAATTTGCTTATTGTATTAAAATAGATTGCAAATAAATAAATGGAAAAAAATATTTATTATTTACATACATATTTACATAAAAAATTAAATTAAATTGAAATTAAAACTGAATTCAATAAAAATGAAACTTAAAACTAAAAACTTTCGATTTTATATTTTATTTAAGAAGAGGTAGTCGCATAAAATATCCCTTTGTTGGAATGCATTCCTAGGCGAGTTATTGGAAAAAAATTTGGGACTTCTGCGTAATGGTTGTGTTTCTCGTCTCCATAATCCTTCTACAACAGAACCATTTTCCTCTCTGTCTACAAAATCTGGTGGACAATAAGTTCCATCGTGCATTTTTAGGAAATTGTGTGTAGCGCAAACAACTTTTTCGGCGGATTGTGGAGTCATATTCAAAGTCCCACGCAATATTCTCCATCGAGCTGTTAAAATGCCAAAGGCGTTTTCTATGGTTCTGCGTGCTCTAGATAGTCTTTTGTTATAATTTTGCTTCTCTTCACATAATAATAAACCAGGATATGGTCTCATAAGGTATGATTTGAGAGGAAAAGCAGCATCGCCAACTATGTAATGTGGGAACTTCACGTCACTATTTGGCAATATAGTGTCAGCCGGGAAATTAAGGTTTTCTGATTTTAAGAACTTTCCAAATTTTGAGTTGTTTAGCACACCACCATCGCTATGACTGCCATAAGCACCTATATCGACTACGGTAAAGGTGTAATTTGCGTCACACAGTGCCATCAGTACGATACTATATGTTCCTAAAATGTTGTATATTTTAAGAATATAGTTAAAAATTATTTGGTAAAATACATTTAAGAACATAATAACATACATATAATTTGCATCACACAGTGCCATCAGTATAATACTATATGTTCCTAAAGTGTTGAATATTTTAATGATATAGTTAAAAATTATTTAGTAAAATACATTTAAGAACATACCTTTATAATTATAAAAAATTGAGCCAGAACGCGGTGGGCATGTAATGGCTACGTGTTTTCCGTCGATGGCTCCAACACAATTCGGCATATCCCACATATTCTTGAAATCTTCCGCTATTCGCCTCCATTCATACGTACTCGGCAGAGACAAGTAAAAGCCACTTAATTCCTGCCATATAATGTCACACGTCTCCAATACAATCCGTCTTACCACTGTAACCGACATTTTAAATGTGAGTGAAAGGTACTGCCTGCTGGCACCATGGGCTAAGTAGCTGTATGGAAAACAAATTATTGATTTGTTCATTATTGACAATTATAAACTTACATTAAAGTCAAGAAGAGACGGCAATCTGGTGCAATAGCTCTACTTGAATTCTTTTCAAGACGATCCCTTAAAATGTTGAGTAAGCAATCAAAGATGGCTGGAGACATTCTCGTCGCTATATTAAACTGCTCATGGTCACTGTTTTTTAATTTATGAAATGTTGATACAAAAAACCCACTCACATCCCGTTCCAAATACAAGGGACGGACCCAAAATCTTCTTGAATTCTTTTGAAGGTTTTCGTACGCCTTGGCAGCACAAAATATTAAATATGTAAATTCCATTAATTCAATAAAGTCTTTTAAAAACACAATATCACTTGCCATTTTTCTTATCTTTATTTTTCTTATAATAATTTCACAACTATTCTTCTTCCTTGTAATAATTTCACAACTATTCTTATTTTTCTTATGTATAATAATTTCACAACAGCTGATGATCAGTCGCATAAAAAGCATGTATGTAAAGGCGGGTTCACCCACAAGTTTCTGAAACATTTTTGGTTCGCACAAAATTTTTTTTATATGGATTTTGACGTTTCTCTCAGAGAGCGAGAGAAATTATTTTGTGCGAACAACTCTCAGTGTGAATTAAATTAATTTTAAATTTGGTCCGAACCATTTTAGAAAAAGTTGCCACACAATATGAAATTTATACAATACACAAATATTTCCAGAAGTTCATCGAAAGTCCCAGGGTCCATGCGATGAAAATTTATAAATGAATCTACGCCATTTAAACGCATTTCGGGAACTAGTGAGTGAAAATACCCTTTGGCTTCTCTTTGTTTCAAAAGTGGTCTTACAGCCGTCCTCTTTTTTATCTTTGATTTTCGTTTTTCATAAATATATTTTACTTTTGTCACTTCAATGGCGAACAAGAGTTGCAAATGATTTATATCCATTTTATCCATCGCAGAACAAGATGTTTTTATTCTTACCAAATAATTCACCACAAATACTGTTTATTTTTTGTTATAAATATAAATTTTTTTATTTCTTTATTTTGACACAAATATAATTAACTTTCTTAAGTTTATGCACATATGTATTTACTTCATTTTCAATTAAATATGGAAGCACTGTTTTTACGAACAAAGTTTCTGAAATGGGTGAATCATGCTGCAGAAAACTCTCAGTAAACAAGAAATTGCTCCGAACCAAAAATGTTTCAGAAACTTGTGGGTGAACTCGGCCTAACTTGCAAAAAAAACGGCATAATATGCAAAATTCGCATGATTCGCAATGTTGCATGAAAAGTATGTTATGGACTTTCGGCTTATTGTATTATTTTAATCAACATTAAACTAAACGCCTTAAAGTATACCATTCATAATATTTTAATTTGTGTGATTAAATATAGTTTAAATTATTTTCTAACAAATTATTTATAATTTTAAATATATATAAATAGCATTTAATTAAATTTTTCATATAAATTGTTATTTTTCATTTATTTTAACTGGTTTATCGATAAATCATTTTAAGTGTTAATTAAACTACAACTCTGTTATTTAACAGTGCTACCAAGTCTTGTTTGTATTATTTTATTATTTCTATTTGTCTTTTTCTGACCTTAGCAAAATAATTAATGCCAAAATTCCCTTTTTTCTTTGATAGATCGACGTGAGTGGGTAAGACAAAAAAGTTAAAAAATGGAAAAAAGGAATTTCCGCATGCTAAAAAATTTTTTTGCAAGCCATCATAAGCAATAAATTGAATAAAAATTAATCAAACAACTCCTCCTTTTCAGACGATCCGTCTTCGAAACAATTTATTGTTAGCAACATGGCCGATTTAGATGATTTCTTTGCCAAGAAAGACAAGAAAAAGTCGAAAAAACCGAAATTTCTTACTGCCGAAGAATTGGTGAAAAACCTGGAGGAAACAAAACGAGAAATAGTGGCAAAAGCTAAAAAACCTGAACCAACAGTAGTAGCAGCAGTCACAGAAGTCGAGGAGAAACAACCAAAAGAACAGCAGGTGAGTGAGTAATGCCTGCAAAAAAACGAAATTTGTTTTGTTTTCTGCTTTCCAACACCTAAAAAACAAAAGAGGCGCAGAATGCAAATGACAACAAAGACACGCTGGCAAAAAATAATAATAAATTAAATGTAATTAAAAACTGATTGTTTTTCGTTATCCAGCCGCAGGTAGAGGATGAATGGAAAGAAATCGAGGAAGAACAACGTAAAGATTATTCCGGTCTTAAAATCGGCCAATTGACTCTAAACGATGAAGAGGACGATAGCGAATCCGAGGGTCACGATGATGACGGCGATAGCGACGGAAATCAAAATAATGAATCCTTGAAACGTAGCGGTGGCGCACCATGGAAAAAGGTTATACCCGCTGAAGAGGTTACACAGATACCAATGGAAATGCCTAAACCCGCTTCAAAAGTCTACGTCTCACCAGCTTTAAGAGCAGCGGTAAGTAATATAAATAATTTTGATTTGTCAGGATTATAAATAGTACATTTTGAAGTGCCTGATTTACATTCCTATTCCATTTCGCATAATTTAATCGCAAACAGCGCTAATTACCAATTTTTAAAAACATCTATAGGATACATAATGGATTTATATTTACCATACGTTGTTTATTGTTTCTATTTCAAAAACATGAAATTTTAAATCTTGTTTTCTTTTATATTTGTGTAGCAACAAGGTCTGGGACCTGGTTTGAAGCCTAAAATTCGCAACAAAGCTGCTCCTGATATTACAAACGCTGACTACTTCCCTACCCTGGGTGCTGCTCGTCCCGAGGAACAACGGAAAAAGAAAAACGAACCTGCATTTGAAGAAGTACGCCACGGTGGTCGTGTTCAAAGGGTTAAAGAACAAACTGTCGCTCCTTCGGCAGCCACTAATCGTTTCCAGTCGCTGGAAGAAACCGAAAGCTAGACAATATCATTATACACAACAACAAACAAACAGTGGTCGGTGTGTTAAAAAGAATCATTGAAATTCTTATCAACGATTCCCTTAATATCTTAAAGCTCGTTTAAACAATAGATTGAGATTTTTTTGCAACATCTTCGAAAATCGTCTACTATACAATAATTAACACACATCTACATAATATTTCCTCCTCTTCGGGCCTGGCCTTTTAGTTCAGTAATGGATGAGCTAAGTTCTGGAGAGGAGGAAATTAATTCAATTAAAAAAACTTTTCTTTGAAAAAAAAAAACGAAATCGAGAAACAAACTACAATAATGCTTATTTTTATTTATGCATTTTTATACATAAACTATATTTTTATTTTTAATTCAATTGTCCACCCTTAAAAAACAAAAAAGAAACTCTAAACTTGTAAATGTCAGTTAAAATTCAATACATTTTTTCTTTTGCAAATAATGTTGAATTAATTTACAGAAAATCTAGTTTTCTATTAAAATTTCTAATTCACAATATATTTTCCATTAATAGAGAGAAATGCCCATTTAAGAAATAAATAAAAAAAATTTATTTTTTTAATTATATTATTTAAGATTATGAGAACAAATTATAAAACGGGTAATAATAAATGGAAACTCAAAAAAAAATGAAAGTAATAACAACATATTAAGCAAAAAACCTAAACAGAAACAATTTGTTTAAATATAAATGTTTAATAAACAAAACCAGTGGTTTAATAAATATCTGGTGCATCTTTTTAACAATACATATAACATAAGCAACATAATCAGGGCTTGGGGGGTGCTTCCTCATCTTCATACATGTCGTCCTTATTGCTGTCATAGTATCTGTAGGGAGAGTAAAGAAAACTACTCAAATTTGAAATCTAAATAAGATTGCGCTAAGATTGAAGTCGCCGTGGTCTAGTAGGTAGTGTGTTGGCTTATTAGACGAAAAGCCAGGGTTCGAGCCCCAGGCCAGACATCAAAATAAATACAAAAAGTATTTCTTCGGCGACTTCCTCTCAGCAGATTTCTGGCAAAAACTCTGAGAGTAAATAAAATTGCCATGAAAAGTTTCTCAAAAAATCTGTCGTTCGGAGTCGACTTTAAACTGTAGGTCCCACCACTCATGTATAAAATTAACACACACAACATAAGTGGTGTGAGAAACTAGGTCGTAATCCTGACTGAAGGGTTGTAATGACCAATTATGTATGTATGTATGTATAAGATTTGCGGAAGTATGAAAAATTAAAATAATGTTTTAAAATTACTAATAAGCATTAAACAAAACAAATATTTTGTTTCAAAATTTAAAGCTTATTTTAGAAAGCAATGAATGAATATTTATAACTTGCACCTCTGCTTAAACATTACTAGTGCAATATGCTTGGTTTTCAATATGACAAATCATCGATAGCTTTAATATTGATATCTCGTTCGGACCTTTCTCTATATGGTTTCACCTTCGTGTTGTGATATGAACTTAAATGCTCCTTTTCCAATAATTTTTCCGGAAATTTTCGTATTAAATACAACCAACATGGCACAATTCTAAATAAAAACAAATCTGAATTAAAATAATTTCTAAACAAATCTTTCTCTTTCAACTACACACTCGTTATTGATTGCAATTGATTGTATCTCACGATCATAGTACACGGGATAATCTTCTAAAACATCGAGATTAGCAAACATTGTTTTGTCAACCTCATAAATTTCTCCCTTTATATGATGTCCACATCCATGTTTATCTAATAGAAAGGGTATATTGTAACGGGTGCCAACAACCAGTGGAAACTTCTCCAGCGTTGTACCTTCACCCACAAAATGGGCGTAACCGTTTTCGTTACGCGTTAACCAATGATGATTGGGTTCACCGCGTTTAAGTGTTCCGTAAACGAAAACCTTTAAAAGTTCACCCGATAATTTTGACATTTTTGCAAATGATCACATTTAAGACTAAATACACCAGCTTGCGCCGTTAGTTATAGTAAATTGCTCGCTTTTATCATATCACAATAAATTAATAAAAAAAAAAAACAACGCGATAATAAACAAGTTCTTCTGACAAAGTTGCCACATTGTATTGTAGTCAGAGTTTGGGAATAGGTCTTCAGAATAAATTCTTATTCCTTAATATACAAATTATCTCAAATTCTATTGTATTCTAATTATTCCGAGTCCTTTTCCCATCAACGACCTGATATCATGTATTCTTTAAAGTTACGGCTGTCAATTCTATTGAAAAAACAAAATTTTGTTAAATAAGCACAACCAACTTATTTAAAATAAAACACAGTTTAACAAGCACTGCTACACCTTGCACACTATCCTAAACCTGCCTTTTTGTAAACAAAGCAAATGATATCAACAGAGATGCTCAATGTTAAGAATGGTAATCAATGTTAATTTAACATTGGACACAACAAACCACTCAACTGTCTTTGTTTAGAATGTTAGAATTGCAAAACTTCATTTTTCAGTTGCCCTTCACCATTAACGGCATTAGTTTATCATTTTAATTTGAAAATCAAAAGAAAAAGAAAAACCTAATTGAAGTTTTATAAATTAAAGAAGCAAATTAAAAAAATCAGCATGATAAGTATTTTATTATCACGCATTTGTATACTCACCTGTGGTACTTTATATCCTGGTTATATTTCATTTAAAACTGTACGCGCCAAAGTTGTGGATGATTATTTAAAATGGATGATGTATTGGATTGTTTTCGCTATTTTCACTGTGATGGAAACTTTTACGGATATTTTCCTAACCTGGTTCCCCTTCTATTATGAAATAAAGATGCTTTTAATATTTTGGCTATTGCCCACCATAGGTAATGGCAGTGCATTTATTTATAAGAATTTCATACATCGATTGCTGAAGAGGCACGAACAACGTATTGATCAATATTTAGAGCAAATACGGGAAAAGGGTCAGGATTTAATATTGCGGACCATGAAAGAAGCCTTCCTGTGTGCAAAACAAACCGTAACGCATGCTATAAATAGAAATATACCCAACATGATGTTGGCAGTATTGTCCAAAACTGCCAATGAGAGTGAAAGATCTTTGCCGGAACAAAGTAGTGTGATTATCGATGAAGTGGAAGAACAAGAGGTGCATCCCAGTAATGTCATAAAACCAGCTAATCGCAAAGAAACTAAAAAGTCTTTAACAAAACGTGAGGAAACTGCTGTTGCAGCACGAACATCTCGTAGTCGCATGCGCAAACCCCATAATCCAAAGCAAGAGAATTAATTTCAATAAAAGTGAAATATTGCTACGATTTTAAGAACCTTTTAACATAAATTTCAGAACACGTGCTTGTTTGAAGTATACGATTAACTTTTATTGTGTGTGTGTATGTATCTATATTACAAACTATGGCCGTAAATGTCCTTCGGTGACGTAGGCAATTTTTGTCATTTATTTATAGTTGTTTTTAAAATCTGTACAATCTTTTCCATGCTTAATTTCAATGTATATTTAATTAAATAAATGTTACTCGATGTATTCACACTTCTACAGTTGATTTATTTCTATGATATTCAGGTAATGTAGTCCAAATATAACCACCTGGCTTTGTATCAAAATCCATTTCATCTGGCAGGGGAAAAGGTGTCGTACGATCTAAATAGTAATTGCTAGGAGCATGCATTACAAAATCCAAACAAGACAATTTCCGAGATAACTCTTCGTCGGGACCTAAATTAGAGATGAGTAAAATTAGGTTCAAAAATTGTGCAACATTTTGTCTGTTTAAGACATCACACATCATTCGATTAGTGAAACACAATCTATTATTCTTTAAGAAGCTCAGAATGTGCAAAAATATTTATATTTGATATGGTTTTAAAGGTTTAATATAAATGAGAACATAGCTTTTATCGTCTAACAAAGGAAAATTGGCACTTTAGAAACAAAAGGAATATCAATGTTGATTTAAAATATGGCAGATGGTAGAAAGTATAAGATGTGAAATAACAAGAAGAACATGAAAGTGAATAAGCCATACATCGGACAACATTACTAGAAGGAAACTGTAATAGAATCCATAAGGAAGCGATTAAAAATATGGCTACGAGGCGCAGAAGACTAACAGACAAATTAAGCAGTTCAAAATTTCACCATGAAAGTAATTAAATTTTGTAGAAGCTTTATGATCAACGTAAAAACAATTAAATATTTCGCCTGTTGCCCGAACACGTTAGCAAGAGTATTAATAGTTTATATTTGTGAATATGTATTGTTAGAAAACTGAGAGTTCAAAAACTTACCTATTAAATATGTAGCTGCGTCAAATCCATCTTTAGGATCTGGACTTTCTTGTGTGGGTATTAGCCAAGTGAGAAAAGCTGATTTTTCACAATAGTTGTCTATTAATAATCCACGTATTTGGGCATAATAAACATTGTCTTCATTGTCTACCAGTGACACAATATCGCCCACTTGTAAGTAGGAACCCTTAAAAAAAACAAACACAATTTTTTTATTTCGACATCCAGTTAAAACCGCCGCCTGTACCAACCTTATAAAATACGCTTTCTACCGTATGAGTGGTTGCTTGTGCCAGCGGTGTTTTCATGGGCACCCTTTTAAATAAACTTCGCCTATTACGTCCTTTCGTTTGCTGTTTCGAATTACCACCGCCTGCTGGCTTCTCACCATTACCATTTGATGTTGAGCTATTGTGCGTTGGCACCACTTTCGCTTTAAAACGTGTAGCCCTTGTACTTTTTCTTAAACGGGAACCACGTTCTTCTGCTAATGTCAATGTCGTATCCTTTTTCTCCTGTTTGGTCTCATCTTTAGAATCCTTATCTTTATTGGTTTTATTCGTTTTCTTGTCCTCATTTCCATCTAGAGATTTTGCAACATCGGTCTCTTTGGCTTCTCTTAATTCGAAACATGCCTGGCATATTTGACTCTGTTCTATGGTACGCCACAATAAGGATTCGGTGTTTTTACAATCTACACATATTGGTGTAGTTTTTGGTGGCATTTTTTAAATAAAATCGTTGCCTTTACAAATATTTGTTATGAATGTTGCAAAATTTTTAGTTTTGTTTTCATTTCAATGCTTCTTCTATAGAATGTACAGCATTCAATGAGAACTGATAACAAATCAGAGTTTGGAAAGTAAATTTCTGATGTTTTTAAATCCTTTAAAATACTGGGCAAATGACTTCTATGGGATCTCGACGTATATATATTAGACTTTATTTTAATTGAAGAATAAGTGATTGATTACCACGCCGGTTGGATGGGAGTAAAGTATGTAATCATTGCCGCATCTGTGGTGAGTCAGGGGAGGGGACTAAGAATTTTAAGTCCTCGCATCTGCTCTAGGGCAAAGACATTGAATGTCTATAACAACGGAGGCTGTTATAGACTGGCTGCTCCCCCATATTCTAACACGGTTTGAAGAAAGCATGGGTGCCGCTGTACACAAAACCGAGTCTAAATAGGCATTAGGATCTAATAGATTCCCTTCCCCAAGATTCAGGACACATTGGTTATAGCGTTCTGGTAATATCGCCATGAATTTGAGTCTAATCACCTGATCGACCAACTTTCGCAGTGCCTTCCCTTAGCAACTCATCTGCTCCCTACACAGTACACACCTGTACATGTCTAGGACCCTTGCTGCAGACTAACATCAATCGCGAGCTAACATAATACCCAGTCGGTTCCTTTAAGGCAGCATGACTATTTAGAAAGATAACATTGAAACCCCCAGTCAGTATCCGTATGGCCAAGTCGATAACCCTCAAAATCTTGGCATGTCACAACTTTCCTATCCATAACCTCAAAAAGTTTCTTACTACCAGCACCTTAACCACCGGCTATAATTGCGGAATCATCTCCAACGAAGCTTGAAGAGAACACCTAACGCCACCCGATATGGTTGGGGAGACAATTTTCTTGCAGAAGCCTTCAGTCTTTAATTATTTCAATATTTACTAAGTATTCCAGGGTGTAGCTAATTTAAAACGTAAATAGTTTTAATTATTTATATTTCTTCTTTTTTTATTTTAAATAACTTGTCGTTTGTTTTGTTATATTATTAAGTTTATTATTATTATTATTCTTTTTGTTGTAGTGATATCTAAGCCAAGTGTAATAATTTTAAAGTTTAGCAATTTAACAAACTTATATGTTAGCATTTTTTTCTTTTATTTTGTTTTGGTAATTTATGTAATTTAAAAAGAAAAACATTTAATGTTTAATTATGTTTTTAATATATAAAAATAAGAATACAAAAAAGAGAAATGAAGAAATCATAAAAATAAAATACTTTGTTTTTAAAAACTAATCTTAAATGAAATAAAAATAAATATCATATCATAACTAGAGTTTGTTTTGTTTATAAAACATAAAATTGTTTAAATTATTGATTGCTTTCATAAGGATTTAATACCTGTAATTATTGCATAAGATATTGTATTTTCTTTAAAAAGATACGTATTTCTTTTTGTTTTTCTTTTTTTCGTATGTTAAAAATAATTCTAAAATAAAAATGAAATAAAAATAATAATAAAAAATTAAATTAAAAACACAGATCAGTTAATAAAACTTAAAAATAATGACAATAATAATAAGGAGATATACTTATTAATTAATAATTAATTATACAATAAATTTTATTATGAATACAACATCTAATATGATGACCTGTTTTTTGTTTTTTTTTTGTGGAAATTTTTGTTTTAAAATTCTACCGACCAAATTATTAACAATTAAATAGACATTTACTTAGCAAATAATGCTTGAGTTAAATTTTAATTTGAGAGTTTAAAAACAATATATTTATGTATATAAGTATGGTAGGTGAGTGTTGTTATCAACCTTAACCATGGGTTGCTCCGTTTTTTTTTTTCACACAAAAATTCTCTTTTAAACCTGATTTGTTGTTGTTGTCATTGTTTTCTTTTTTGATTTTGTAATACTAAAAATTTGTTTCATACACTTTTTGTTGTTTGTTGTTCAATGTATGCCACGTATATAAATTGTTTTTAAGTATATATGAGTGTGTGTGTATGTGTGTGTTTGTAGAGTTAAAAACAAATTTATTGAAATTATTCAATATCATGGAAACGTAATATGGCACGGCCAGGTATTTCTGAACTACACACTTTTTGTATAACTTCGGCAGCCTGTTCACAGGGGAACACCGAATATGGTGGTGGTTCAATTTTTTTATTTGCCACCAAATCCACCAGTTGACGTAACTGTTCAACTGGTCCCGTAGAAATGGGTATAATTTGCTGTTGATTTTCGGTGGCTAGACGTGAAAATTTGGGCATTAATTTCTCTGCCACATCTTCACTCATGAGTATAACGCCGCCCTTGTTAAGACAGTGCATTGAACGATGAAGACTGCGTGAAGTGGTGCCGAAATCAATGACCACATCTACCAGACCGCCACACAAATCTTTAGTACGTTCAATCAATTGAGGTTCATACAGACATTCATTCCACTGTACAACGCTAACACTAAAAGTAAAAAAAAAGAAATAAATTATGAATCAATTTCAAGGAAATAATGATAATCGGTTAAAAAGACGACTTACTTTTGAATTTCTGTAGCTAAGCGGAAGCCTTCATCTCTGAGACTAGCAACTGTTATGTCAACATGATTACTGGCTCCGGTATTTGCAAAGTGATAGCCAGCTATTCGGACAGCCCATAAAGCCAAACCACCCGTGCCGACAATTAAAATTTTACATTTTTTATTAGGCTCTTCGGCACTGCGAGCTTGAAGCACATTTGTAACGATTTCGTGGGCTTTGAAAACAGCATTCATAGCTAAGAGAGCACCAGTGGGTAACATCGAAGCCACTTCCATGGGCAATGAATCAGGAATGGGTACAATATATTTCAATTCTGGTACACTTAATAGTTCAGCATAACCGGCTGGCGCCTCTTCGAAAGGATAAACAATAACACGTTGACCAACTTTCAAGCCCATATTATTTTTATCTGTCACTTCACTGCCCAAAGACTCAATCACACCGGACACTTCATAGCCGGGAAAGAATGAGCCTTCACGTACACCAGCATGGGCAGGTGAGGATTGTGTGGGGCAATAGTCACTTAAATCGGATGATACGGATGACATGCTAGTTATGGACGCCGAACGATCACGACGCTTATAACAGGCGCCGGCGCAAACGATTTTTACGCGGGCACCCACTGGTGGTGTATCTTCAATGGGCACGAAAAAATTGAAGACACAATTTTTCACCAGAGGTCCAGGTGATTCAATTGACACTTGTCGGCAGAGTTTATTCATGCTGCAGTATTTTGCACTATCACTGGGCGAAAATGAAATGGGACTATCCGAACCGGTAGACGATGCAACTGGTATAGGAGCTGAAGCTCTGTAAAGAAAAAAAATCATTGGTTTTATTATTCGAATGTGAATGAGAAGAAGGAAACGTATGTATGCTTCCATATTTTAATATTGACGATTTGTACCACTGTTTGCCTAAATATTTATGCATAATTTTTTAATTTATTAATACTGGATTTAAACAAACATTTGATTTATTTGTTTACATTTTTTTTCTTCTAATTTTATAAAGAAATAACCTTGAAAGCGTGTAATATCTAACGAACCCTCTATATACATATGTATGTACGTATGGTATGTAGGTAGCACGTTGTATATTTAAAATAAATTTATTGTACTTTTTTTTATCAAAAATTAAACATAGAATATAATAGATATGGAGTGTTTACCAAAATAATTTGAACAAAAAAAAAAAAAAAAAAAAAAAAACAAAATCATTGTAAAAAATAAAAATATTTGAGTTCATATTCTGTAGAAGTATCTCTCTTGTTGATTAATTGTCAAGTCAAAAATAAACTTAGCAGTTCTCAAAGACCAATATTGTTTTCATTTTTTTTTTGATGTTGTTATTATCGTTTTCGATTGTAGACAATAGAAATAATTGTAAATATGAAAAGGGTAAATAAATGACGTAATTTGTTTATTTACTAGACTTATCCGCATGCGCAATAGAATTTTACGTTTCTAAACAAAAGTTAAAAAAAAAATAATAAAAAATAGAAAAAATTTAATAACAATACCATAAACATGGAATGATGTTTAGAATTTCAAATGGATCGAATTAAAATGAATTAAACAATTGAAATTGTTAAGAAAATGAAAGGCGAATATATAAATTTATTATTAAAACGATATGAAGTGGATAATACTCGGTATAAAATATAATATTTAAAAAAAAACTTTTTTGTAGCATAAATTTCATTAATTGTTTTAAATGTTTAAATTAACCATAAACATTTTTTGAAAATAATATGGTTTAATTTAATTCATAATTATAAACACAGATAAACAATTTTTAAAATGTTGTAATAAATGATCTGACATTACTAATCTACCACATTCTTTCTACAATTTCGTATAAGGAACAAATATTAGTAAACTTAAACTAACTCAATTTAACCTAACTAAAGTTACCCTAACTAAACTTAAACTAAACTAAACAAAAAATTTTAATTTTCATAAAAAGCACACAAGTTCTTCAAATTTTAAATATGTATGTACAGCAAACCATCTAAAATACAGGTTTAGAAAAGGAAATCCGAACATCCGGGTTGTTAGAATTGTGACAGAGATTCTGAAAACACTTTATTTAAATGTAAACGTTAGATAAGTAAGAAAAAAAGAAAGCAATTGGAAGAAGAAAATGTTTCCCGAAAAGAAAATTTATATACGCGGAGTATGAGCTGAATATTAAGATATCTGATCTGTCGAGAAAACTATTGCAACCAGTCTGAACGCAGGTTACGAACTACAAAGGTAGGGGTTTCCTATTCAGAAGAATTATTTCTTGCTTTATTGGCATACATCTATACCATCACACCGGTTTGATGTACGCTTAACAATGGGAAATGCCTCTTATAAGTAATTTCAAGTGAAATTAAATATTGAAAGCTCAAGCTTCCAATAGATCAACAATGACGTATGCTGCCTTGGCTGTTATTCGCCGCACCAATGCTGTTCAAATATATCTGTAAAGGCGAGTGTAAGTCCCGTAAGGATTTTCAGTTTTTGATTTTGAATATAAATTTTTCAATTCTTTACACATTCATTCGAAAAAAAAGTACCACTACCAAGTATTTTAATGAAAAAAAAAAAAAAAAAAACGAACATTTTTCTAATACGCAATACGAAAATGAAACATTTTAATCATTTAATCATCATTTGTGTTATTTTATAATCCCAAATATATTTTCCTAATTCTTACTATAAAAACATGCTGAGCGGTTTTTCAAATATAGAAAAAAATGTATGAACCACATGAGATTCTCCCGTATATCACGTCTTTATTCAATTTGGAAAGAAAAAAATAAACAAAAATATTCTGTAAATGAAAATTCATTATTATATGCGAAATTTTCAATAAATATGTTATAAATAAATCTAATTAACTAGTAGTCAAAGTACAAAGTTTTATTTTGTTTTTCTTTTTTTAGTTTCAAAATATTTTTTAATTTCAATTGAAATTCTCATAATAGAAGTGTGCAGAATTTTCCACTTAATCATTAGGAAAGAGAAAAAATAATGTTTTGTTTTTAAAGGAAAATAATATATTGAAAGAAAATTGAATAGAGTGTAATTTGTTAAAGCTTTTATAACAACAGATGGTGAATTAAAAATAAAATAAAATTATATCTAAAGAGGTATGCAAATTAAACGTATTAAAAGTAGAAGGAATATTTTGGCAATCGAATGAAAATAACAAGACTATTTAAAAAGAAAAACATCAATTAAATTAAATTTAATTTGAAAAAAAAAAAACAGTGATTTGTTTTAAAAAAAGTCTAAATGGTACGGTCGAATTTAAAAAATAATTTCAAATGAAATTGTCCAATTAATTGTAATTTTAAAGGAATTACAACACTCTTGCTAAACTACAGACTATTCCTGTTATATGTTGTAGACTAGTATATGCAAAATAGAAATGAGGAATTGCCAATAATTTAGAAAAAGTCTCTATACTTTGATGTAGATTGTCTTGTATATAAATATATTGCCTTACAATCCACAACAATGATTTTTCAATTTTAGCCAACATAATTTATATACCAGGCTTGGTAAATAAACCTGTCTGTAATTTTAAGAATTGCTCGTCTTTTAAATGCGAGGGAGAGGCTCGTGCTCTTGTAAACGATAGGCGTCTGTCAATTGTTTGTGTTTAACAGCAATTGACAGCAACTTGCAGCTTGATGGCGAGGAGATAATGAAGAAAAGTGAATTTGGTGTTACGAATTGCTCTCCTGAGTAATTATTTATTGTTTCAAAACCTGGAGAAAAGATTTGAGTCCAATGATGAAATCATTTCATAAACAAATCTAGTTGGATGACCATGACAAATTTAACTTTTTGATGAAACGCCGCAAGGTGTATAGAATCTAATGGAGATTATGTTGAAAAATTAATTTCTATTCAAATCCTTTTGATTCATTTAAAAAGTGATGATGGTTTTACACCATCGGATTGGGTTGTAGTCAAATAAAGAGACATAGTTATACGCCGTTCTAACCATTCGTCAAGGATTGGCCTGTGGATTGTATTATGCACTACAGAAAATTATTGTTTTTAAGTCATAGTATCCATTATCTTTTCCTGTAGTAATCTATCCAGTCACTTTTAACATAAACGGATACAAATCAAGTATCCATAAAAACTATTCCCTCTTTTTTCTCTTGTACAATTAATTTTTTCAGTTCCAATACACAAATACGTTAAGAGAGAAAAAGCTAATTATGCAACAATATTATTATAAATCAAATCAGATGAGGATTTTTACAATTAGAAATTGAAATAAAATAAACATACAAATTTTTGAATTTTAAAATATTCAATTGTTTTCCATAAGAGTTTAAACTGTTTTATTATTATTTTTTTATTTGTTTTAAATTGCTTTTTAAAACATTTTCTATATAGAATAAATTTTAAATAAATTATTTTGCATTATTTTAATTTATTTCATTACTATTTTAATTATTAGGAACAAGAAAAAAACAAAAGTATAAATTTCCATTTTATAATTTCGCACTTGATTGCTTGATTGCTTCTTTTCATAGAGTTGTATATTTTAAATAAAAAAACTATTAATAATAAAATTTATGCATATTAATTTTCTATATCTGGAACAAATCAAAATTGTATTTTTTAATTTTATTTCAATTTTCTTTGTAGTTATTGAAGATATGTGTGTATATGCACATTTTTTAGATGTTGCTTATTGTTTTTGAGTATTAAAGTGTATCGTTTTTTTAAATTCTATTTTAAACACTTAATTAACACTTTCTTTTTATATAACCTATTTTTTTTATAAAACACTCACTTACTATATGCAAAATAATTAAAAGAAATAAAATTTCAGTCTTTCTTTCAAAGAGGAAAATTGTTAACTTTTTCTGTCTGTTGTCTTTGTTATACTGAGACCAATTAAAATCGTGTAAAACCCTAAATTTAAAATAAGCCAATGTACACTTTCAAATAAAAAAAAAATTATTGTATATTTTAAATGGACACAATGTTTTTGTTTTTGCTTAATAAAAAAAATAACAAAGTAAAAAAAGTAAAGAAAAATGTTAAGATGATTTCTTTTTTTTTTGCCTTCAATATTGCCAATGACTCTTCAAATATCTGACATCATTTAAAGACAATTGTGTTTAATTAAATATATAAAGATACATATGTACATATGTATATGCACACATGTGTACATACATACATATATTTATACATATGAATGTACATGAAAACAAACTATTTGAATGAATTAAATATTGATGATTTTCTTCATTTTAATCGAAATCGTTTAATGGGTTTTTGTGTCAATTTATCTCAACAATTTAAAATTTTATTATTTTGCCAATGAACTGGACTACAAATTTATTTTGTTCTATTCAAAAAAACAAAAAAAAATATACATAAATACATACATACATATGTATGTACAAAAACAACAAAACCTAGTAATTAAAATAATTAAAAAAACTGTGTTCTAGAATACAAGCATTTTAAAATTTTAATAAAACATTTTTAATGCCCCTTTTAGATACGTATAAAAAAATTTAAATAAAAAACATGATTCAACTATTTAAAGTATATAAAACAAGGAGATTATGTCTTAATCAATCAAATTATTCTAAAAACTGTATTCACGAAAAATCAATTCATTTTTTCCAATGATTTTTTTAATGGAAAGGTTTGTATTTTAAAATTGTATTTTTTTTTTAGAATTTAAAAACAAGTATGTAAATATTTAAAAGAGAATAGAATGTAAATATCTTATTCAGCAGTTTCCAACACAATTTTTGTTACTTTAAAGTACAATTAGGATACATGAAAGATTTAAACTAATCTTTCATATTTTATAAAAAATAATAGTTCCATGTAAAGTTAAAACCAAAGCGGAACTACCGCTATGTTTTGAGGAGTAAAGACTTTGTGGTACTCTGATAGCCAAAATAATTAAATAATTCCATAAATAGACATTAAATTTTGCTAATAATTTTTAAAAAGAAAGTCGTTTAGACTTTAAATACTTTTTACAAACAAAAAGTGTATTTATCGTTAAGCACGCGTTATATATTACAGTATATAGGAGAGCCGAGTTTAATTAAAACAATTTAAGAATACCTCTTTGCATTAAATGTGGTGTAAGCAATAAGCCATAAATTTAAAAATGTTTTGTATGATATATGAGCATTGAGAACAAATAAAAATGGTTTCACAATAGAATTGTTTTAAATGTGCAGCACAACTCAATCTAACCTTTTAGCTGAATGGTAGTGAAAACTATAAGAACCATAAATTGAATGAGTATCTATTGATTGATTGGATTGTCGACGATTGGAAATTATGTATTTTGCGTGTTTAGAAGAGTAGATTCATTTATGTATGTATGCACATACATTCAAATACTACAATATACAATTTAATTGATTTGTGCCAAGGTTTTCATTCGAAATTAGACCCCTTCGACAGTCTAGAAATTAGAGTGAGGGTGTGGAAATGTAAATTTTCCAATGTAAACAACCTTTTGCAGCCACAAATATACTATCAACCCAGCCATTAGAGATGATAAATAATTTTATTTAATTAACCACAAACAAAGTGTAATTATCTATAGTTTGTTTTTCGTTTAGATAATTTTTAAATATAAAAAAATATAACAAAATAAAACAAAAATTAATTCAATAAATACCTTGGTGGCACAAATTGTTGTGTATAAATATCAACCGGCATTTTGTTTGGTTATATTAAAACGATTACTTCACTTTTATTATAAACGTTTGGTTTTATGTTAAAATACACGAAAATTTTCTTTTCTTTTTTTGCAATAATAATTTTTCAAATTGTAGTTTTTCAGTTTGTAAAGATTTTTCTTTCCTTTACACGGTTACACAAAAAGAGAGAGTTTTTCTTATTATTGTTGTTTTGCTTTGCTTTTTAAAGGTTCTCTTTTGAAGAGACTTCTGCTGCTTTGAATTTAGTAGTTGTCTTTCGACTAAACCTTAACGGTATTGATCAGCAATGTTTTATTACGTTGCTAAACACTCGAGTATTACCCATTTGAGTGGGTACTCAGAAATCCAGACTTTTCTTTGCGTAGTGAGTGATTCATTTAGCATACACTCTCAACTACGAGGCTGTTGAGTAAAAATGAGTGGTATTGAAATAGAAGTGTATGAATGTGTGCTTGTAAAACCAGAATCGTAGCGCAAAAAATATTAAAAATAAACAAGTAAACAAACAACAACAATTATAAAGATATTATATGTGGTAAACATATTTATTTTAAAGGTTTTCATACATTTTGTTGTTGCCATCCATATTCCAAACCATAAGTACACAAAATGATACACTCACACGAAAATGTTTGTTTTTGTGTATTTAACAATGAAAATTACTGTCGTTACTGTCGTTGTTGTCATTATTACATACATATTAAGAGAAAAATAAGATAATTATACAGTTTTCATTGAATATGATGATGAAATGAATTTGTGTGTAAAATATGAAATTAAGAAAAATGCAAAATATTTACTGTATGCATTCATTGTAAACACAAATATTGTCTTTATTATAAAATTTAAAAATAAATTGAAAAAAAGAATTGAGCATATATACAAGCGAGGCTTGTTTAGAAATACAGCAGGCTTTTAATGTTCTAACAAAATATTTGCTATTTATCGATAACAATGTTGTATCGTTCTCCTTAGGTCGTTATTTATACATACGTGCGTGGCTCATGTCTAATATAATCAACAATAAACTGCAGACCTATGTCAACAAATCCAAAGGTTATTTACATATGGTAGAACCTTAACTGGATATAAAAAAAGCGAGAAGACGAAGTTGAAGGTAGCCGGGGACGCTGTTTTGAAAAGAAGTCAAAATTACATTCAAGTGAAATGGATAAACCTCCTCTTAAACGCAAATAGAAATTATTAAACTAATTTTTTATTTATTTAAAAATACACCCTTAACAATAACAAGACCAACTTATAATATAATAATAGATAATATGCCAACAGTTTGTTTAATCCTCACCTTATCATGGACCTTATGTATCTAACTATTCATTGCAAATCTTCTTTCCAGTATAGTTTTCTTATATTTTTCTTAGTCAGACTTTTGGAAAATCTGGTTAAAGTGGCGATTAGAACATGATTGTTGTTGTTCTTGGCCACATATTTCATTCGCATATATTTATAGCCCTTAAGACCCTGTGATTAAGGCCAGAACCACGAATTGTTTTTAATCATTTCCGAGTATTAATTTGTCATACCATTTTGGTCCTTACGACCACGTGATTAGGACTACTCTCTATTTCTTAGAAAAATTCATGCTTATTTATTTATTATGATCCAAGTAACTTAGACTTTATACTCAACATAGTGTAGCATATAGACCCTCTAGTGGGAATCGAACCCACAACCTTCGCTCTGACAGTTAAGTGCACTATTCACAAGAGCACCAGGAAATGTTCTTAAATTTGAAGAATTTAAATCAAAATAAAAAATATAATAACCTATCTACAATATTGTGTCATTGAAAGTGTGAATTTAAAAAATAAAGATAAAAAATGTTGTTTTGGTTGCAAAACTTTTAGCAATGCAAATATTTACAACATTTTTTATTAAATAAATAATTGTTTACAAATATATTATTGATAAAAATACAAAATAAAAACAAATGTTATTGACAAAAGAAGCAGCAATCAAACACGTGTAATCAAAGTTAGGTAATGAGTTAAAAAATCAACGCTTTATAAATAAGTTCAGTTCTCGTTATAGGAAGATTACACTCTATTTTATCGTCAAAAATACATATTTATGAATAAACTTATGTATATACATACATATATTTATATATACATATACGTATATAAGTATCTATATACCTACTATTGACTTAAATTATTTTGGGAGATGTTGACTCTCTAGAAGTTGTTTACGTTTTCATAGCTAATTTTTATAGTTTTGTTGTTTTTGTTTAATAACAAAAAATAAAAAATAAACAATCCACGCTTATTGAATTCAAAAATTATGTCAAATCATGTTCAAAACAAAGTTTTTTTTTTTTAAAGAGGAAATATACACTCAAAAATAAATACTCAACTAAAAGTTTTTAAATTTGAGAATAATTTTGATTTCTTGTTTTGATTTCTTTACGAAAATTTTAAAAAATTGTTTTTAAACAAAACAATAAATGCTCTGATTATATGATTCCTCAATTCAATTGACTAAGTCACGTATGCCAGCTTAAACATCAAAATTATAATCAAGCCGTTAAGCAGCACACGCCAACAACATGAGAAGACAATAATTTAAATTGTTTTAATTGTTTTTTTGTAACGAACGGTAAAAGAAAATTTACAGTAAAAAAAATCATCGAGCGGCATTTAAAAGTCGACTGATTGTCTATAGCTTGGGAGGTGATCGGTAGTCATTGACAATAAAAATCGCAAAAAAATATGTGCTTTAGCCAAAAAAAAATAAAAATAATTTCAGAAAAATAATGATTTTGTTTACATCACAACAATAACAAAATAAGACAGAATCCATTGCTACTACAATGGGCCAACGTAGCGGCGAAAGAAGCTGTAGCTGTATACAAAATTAAATACACCGTATTTTTTTTTTTTTTTTGTAGAACAAAAGAAATGTTGAATTGAAGTAAACAGAAACAAAAGGAAAAAACAATAACATAAAATTGACAGAAATATAGATGGAAAAATTAAAAAAAGAAAAAAAAAACATGATTTTACTGGCGTTTGTATTACTTGCTGACTAGTGGTATTGCTGGTGTTCAGGCAGTAAAGACGTGATCATCACGCATTTGAGTAGTGATCAGTGTTCGTTCAACCAACATCCACTTTTTTCAGTATGTATTGCTGTGTGTTGGTTGGTAGTTTCACTCTGTATTTGAATGAGTCTTCTTTTCGTTGCTGTTTTTTCTTTCTTTCTCCAATTTGCATTTCACACACGTACACATAAACATACGATTTTTGTTTACAACTCATTGTTTGAACATTTTTGTTTTTGTAGGTTATTTTTGGATAAACTGCATAAACAAAACAAAAAACGAACACAAACAATAAGACTATGAAAACTAAGTGCTGCCAGATGTTTTTTTTAATAAGCCTTGTTTTTAAATAATTTGGAGTTCTATAATTGACTTCCGTTCATTTGGGTTTTTGACTTTTAATTGAAAATTATGAACTGGACGACTGATGCGAATAGATTCACAACACGTCCGATTTCGGTGTTATTGCATGAGAAGTTTCGAAAACGAGTATTTTCATGCTTTAGCGGAGTCAATTAAATACCAAGATCGTGCGATTTAACGTTCTTTATTTTTTTTTATGGTGCTATATCAAAGACCGTATCCACGAGTATAATCCGCTAACGTTAGTTCCTTTATAGCCGAGATATCAGATATTTATTGTAATTTAAATTAGCAACACATCTGGCAACTCTCTAAGGTGAACCGACCATGACTATGAGCGCAAAACAAGTTTCAGGTTAAATACGCACATTTTTGTTATTGTTGCTAGAGGGGAAATTTTACTCCTCTCAATTGAGTGCTTTTATCATTACATTCATATCGAAGTGTTTACATTAGAGTGTAATAGAGAATATGTTTCGCACTTAAGGAATACAGCCAAAGAAAAATGTCAGTAAGAGTATCTTATGTGAGCATAAAAGACTTAGAAGCCAAACTTTAAATATCAAAGGCGGTAAATTAAAAATTAAAACTGCAGAAATATTTTAAAGTAATGTCGTTCGTGGTCGTACACGGTTTGTTTGTTTTAATGTCCTTTTACGGAATTAGTAAACTGCAGACTCTATTCGTGTTATACAGATACTATGAAAAGAAATTTCTAGAAACGTTAATTAGCAAATGTTTTACCGATGATATCCTCTGTAATTTAAATTCAATTGAATTAAATTAAAAATATAATTTAAATATTATTTTGTATTTGCAAACATTTTTAGTTCCTAAGGGCAAAATTCCACGTGCCGACCAGCTGCGTCATTCATCCAGTTAATGTCTAGAACATCTATTCACAAACAATTCTACATTGTTTAAATTTATTATTCAAATGGAAAAATACAATAATATTTATATGTTTATCAAATACCAGTTTGTTTGTTAATTCATAACGTTTTACACTTTTCCCTTAAACTTTAGTGGGTTGTTAAAATTGAAAGGGAAATAAAAAAATTATATTTTAATTA
Organism: Sarcophaga carnaria; assembly: GCA_958299815.1. NCBI lineage: Eukaryota > Metazoa > Arthropoda > Insecta > Diptera > Sarcophagidae > Sarcophaga > Sarcophaga carnaria. The sequence continues at coordinate 23,991,189 of OY283153.1, forward strand.
GAAATGTTGTTTTATTATATTTAGTTAATTATCTAATTCAACAATCGATTTAACAGATATTTGTAGTTCTTATACATATGGATGCATGTATGTATGTGATTCAGTATTTCAAATTTATTTAAACTTTCAAAATTAACAACCCTTGTAATATTTGCACCTGACTGTAAATACTATGGAAAATGTTCATAGACAATATAACGAAAAATAAATGCCATAAAGTGAGTTGACTAACACACTTTTTTAAAATTGCAACAGGTTAGATTAGGTTAAATGCTTAGACCACTATTTGAAGGTTCTTCGGGACAATCCTCTTTCATCTTTGCAATCCTTCAGAGCTAAAAGTGAGGTTATCCAAACAGATGATTCGAAACTGGATGAATTGTGGGTGGTGGAATCTTTTCGAAATCGACTGATATAGCACACTTGATAAGACTACAGCGTTTTGCAGACATAAGTGTCAGCCAAACCAGCTGCGGTAAGGATTATTGAGGATGAAAATATCTCTAGAAAGAATCTTAATATGCTTTCTGATAGTCAGGCTGTTGTTAGAGCACTGGGATTTAACGTTGGGACATCTAAGATGGTTTATGGAGCGTTGAGGAAGCGGTAGGACGTGCATATGATATTAGTACAGGGACATAATGGTATTCCAGGATGCTCCAGAGCGAATGAACTAACAAAATCTGGCACACCCATCGAACTCTCCGCTGAGTATTCTACCTTGGTAACCTCTGTGTAAAACTGTGAGATTGTAATTAACAATGCAAGAATGGGTTCTGCCAACATTATGTAGGCAGATTCGGATAGGGCCAGATAGCGCAGCAAATCTGAATGGAAGGCGCACGGAAAGTTTGCTCAAACTCTTGAGGATAGCACTTATTACAGGGCATTGAATTATGGGCGCTCAAGTCAGGCTCGCTGGCCGTGAGCGTATAACAAATGATTTGTGCAGCAGCTGTATAGATGAGGAAGAAAAGTAAATTGTCCTTTATCTACTGGGTAGCTGTTCTACTTTGCAGACAATCTTTGTAATCTATGGGGCATAGACATTAGGTGGTCTTATTTACTTCATTAGACTGTGGACAACTGTGGTATCACAATGGGCCTTATATGGCCTCAATGTGTCTGTACCATCTTCTTGCGTTGACCTAACAATCATTTCTCTAATAAAATTTTCATGTAAAAATATTTATAGCACTGTGTTACCAATTAAGGGCAGTAAACAGATAAAAATTTCATTTATTTTAATTATTTAGACAGGAAATACTCGTTAGCTAGCCTTACATACTCTCAACTAACCGCTACAACAATCGAATTCAGTTGAATATGGACTTGTTACAAAAACCAAAGACTAAATCCCTTAAAAACTATTCACAACAATAACACTTTCTGCTAATACCAAATCATCTATCTGATCTGCCTTCTTTTTATGTCAGCATACATTTTCGCCTGTACGACTGATCACATTACAACATTACTTTTGTTTCACCCGGTAGAAATTAAACACTTGGCAGTTAAACATCTCCTGGATACAATACTACAGATATGCAATTCAAAATAATTACATTTTGTAATAAGAAAAAAAAAGTTGAATAATAATTATTTATATTACCACATATTGTTATTTATTGTTTCTTACCAACCAAGCTATTTTTCTGTAGCTGTCATTAAAATAATTGATCATTTACGTTTATGAATTGTAAGGAAGAGAATAAAAAAACACTTGGGTTTGTTTCTTGGACTATATACTTTGATTGTAAATGCCAATCGTTTAAATTCTTTTCAATCATTTCAAATTAAATTGTTCAATGAATATTTTTTTATTTCTATATTCTATTTGTTGTTTTTTAATTATTTTTTATTGATTTTGATTTATTTGTAAAAGAAATAAAAGCCATTTTCTAATTGACAGCATATGGAGCAGGGCCATTTATTAATTTGTTTGAATTAAAAAATGAAAAAAATAAATAAATAAAAATGAATAATTGAAAAATTGCACTTTGGAAACAATCTAATAAGTTTATACATATATATGCAGGTTTAGAAAACTATTTAACCAAACAATTAAGTTGGCTTTAGGTAATAAGAGGTTGAAGCTGGCACAAATAAAATAATAAAATGCACCTTAGCGTTTATTTATTAGCCAAAAATTCAAAATCATTAAAAATTTTATTCAAAGTGTCTAATATAAGCTGTAGCAAGATGACAGAAATACTAAAAAAAAATTTCATTTACCATAGTTAAGCTTGTCTTATAGGAAACCCGGAACAGAACTTCTATAAGTGGATTATTTACCACCAAAATTATTTGACATAGACGAGAACATTGCCGGTATATGTGTATCACACTTCGCAATCAGTAATCATATCGTATCCCTTCAAATAATTATCAAAAAAATAACGAATTTAATCAACAAGTTCATTCACTCTTTGTTGATTTCAAAGAAGTCTTTGTACATCAAAGAATTTGCTTGGAATACGAATAGTGGGACGATTCTTTGTCCCTCTTATATATTTGATGGTGATGGATATCGGCTTAATATCAAATAGGGTTATTCTTGACCACCCTAAATGGCTTGCCATTTGCTGACGACATCCTATGCACAGTAATATAAAGGATTCAAAATCAAGCACTGAAAAATATGTGCCAATTATGCATTAGCGTAAGTAAGATCCAATCCAAGAAATGAAAGGCTCCGATCTGGGATAATCTATTATTTGACGCCAATATTATTGTATCAAGTGGTAGCAAAGACGTACATAAGTTTTATGCACCTTTGGAGGGGTTTACACTGTTCAACATCATTTACAAGACGATGGCAATATTAATAAACGACAGACTACAAATACATAGAAAAATATCTAAAAAGGCCGTTTAAGCTGTGTAACGCCCTCAGCGAATCTGTGTTTTGTAATGTAAATATTTAGACTTTGCTGACAACATTCTACTTAAGTCGCACAGGACAAGCTCAATGGCCCAGTCTGTAGCGATGAAAAAGTTGGCTGCCTCGATGTCAGTACAAAGAAAATTCACGCTATGCGTATAACATACTAGACAATGAAGATCTAATGCATATCACGTAGTTTTAGTATGCTTTATAGCAATAGATGGATAATTGTAGAAGATGACCAATGTGATAATATGATAAACAAGGCACGACGACCGCCACAAGTAACTCTTCGAACGAAATTAACAATTTTTAAGGGATACATAAAATCAATATTATTAGACGGAATTGTAACTTATTACGTTTTAAGTTGAAAGACTGTTGAAAGTTTTTATTAACAAAAAAAAAAAATTTATAATTTAGAATTCAGAGATACAATAAATGAGGAGCTTGTAAAGAAAAATTTACTAGAAACAGGTTCTACAGCGCACAGGATCCTACCTGCCCAAATAGACAGTAGGCACGCAGAGTACACAAAAAATTCCTGAAATATTTCCATTTTTTATAATTTCTATCTATGCCAAGACCTCTTCTGCTGTTCTAATTATTTTTGTTTTTTCCCATATGTGCCCTACTTTCTTGAAATGAAAATTTTCAGAATTGCGTGGTCCAGTGTTAATTTTTTATTTTTTAATATTTTTTGGCAAACAATAATTTATAATTTTATGGTTTTGAGGCATTATGTACGTACGTACATATGTAGGTATTATTGTTTTTTTTTATTTTTCTGATCTTTAATAATAATTTTTTTATGATCATTAGAATTTGCGTTTTTTTATATTTAAATTCATAAAAATATTCGAAATGATTTATTGGGGGAGCTGCTTATGCCAGGCATAGCGTCGTAAAACGATGAAAATGCCGACTAATGCTTATATATCATATTGGATATGACCTCAATGGTTTTTTTTCTAATAAAAGAAAAACAAAAGGATGTTGCGTATTGAAAATAGATTTTAAAATATTGCTTAATAATGATTTTTATGTAATGCTGTTTAATTATTAAAAACTGTTGCCAATTACTATTGAATTGAATTGTATTGCATGTTGTCTGATGAAACAAAGGCACTCAATAGTTGTGGTGGCGGTTAAGTGGATATTCCACCTGATTTTGGTGTAATTTTTTTTTTCAACAAAACACTTAAAAATTTGTAAATCGTTTACAGATACTTAATTAATTTGGTTTTATAAATATTGTAAACACTTACGATTCCATATTTTAATTTATTTTTTGTTGTTTTAATTTTTTTTAAGTATTTTTATGTTTAAAGTAATAAAATATATTGTGTGGTAAATATAATTAAATCTTTTTTAATAAAATATTATTTATAAATATAAATATTATTTTTTTTTATTCAAAATTCTTTTTCAACATCGAATTTTGTTTTTTTTTTCTTTAAAAACAGACGTTAATTCACTTTGAAATTTCAAGACAAAATAACTACTCGTTCAGTTTGTTTAATTTTTGTATTTAAAAAAATTAAAACAAAAAAAAACCAAAAATATAAAACTTTTATTCATATTCTTTATGTACATGTATGTATGCATGTACACATCCATATGTATGTAGCATCCACTCATGTATGTCTGCGCGTATGTAGTCATACAATTTCATCTGTAGCAACAAATACAAAATAAAACGTATGGCCAGAAGTGCTGGTGCTCAAGGAGGAGAGATCTGTCTGTGGTGCAGCATGGTTGTTGAGTAAATATAATTACGTTTTTTTATTCAATTATTTTTTTGTATATAATTTTTATTTTTTTTTCGTTTTTATAAACAAATATATTTTTTATGGAGACCTACAAATTGTGTACAAATGGCTAAATTTATTTATCCGATTCCATTGTATGTATGCATAGGTACATAAAAAATGAAATGCATGCATAATTTTTTTTAGTTGCGGCATTATTTTAACTAATTATCTCATGATTATTATTACAGACCTGACGTGCTTCGCTGTACCTATCATAGTTTATTTAAATACATTTAAAATTGATTACATGTAGTAATTGAGACCAACACTCAGGCGATGACCCTTATTAATGCAGAGCTTTGAGTGGGAGTATCGGAAAGATATTTAAAAGTGAAATGACAGAGTGGATAGAATGCGAGAAATTTACTTTGAAACATTGTTATTTTTTCGTCACTTTTTTTTCGCTTAAATTGTTTTATAAATATCATGAATCATATAGAATGTCAGACAATAACAACACCCAGATTCACTGGGGGGAATAGAATCTACGGCCTCGACACTTGTAGATAGTTTAGCACATTACCAACTCGACCATCGGTGCATCGACAAATAAATTCCAACAAAATTTACCTATTTCTACATTTCCTCCTACAATGTTAATAGAAAATCAACGTGCAAAGCAAAATTGACTGAGTGTAAAAAGGTTTTGCTGCGTGTTTTGTAGTATTGGCTAGGTCTTCGACTATGAACTGCTCCAAACTCCTAATTCAAAACTATATTATCAATAATTAGAGCGTCTAAAGGAAACAATGTTCAATAAATCAAAATTATGTTCGATCAGAACACTTTGGCCACATGCATTGATAGTTAATCCGTGATGTTCGATTCTAAAGCTGCATGGGACATTCATTAGTTGATTTTCTTAGCCAGCCACAGTGTAATAAATGACCAGTGGAGATAGGCAGCACTACCATAAGCCAAGTATGCAACTCGGACACTTTATTATAACCATGTGATCAATTTTAATTTTTGGTGCTTTTGAAAGTCAAAGTATCACAGTTATTTGAACATAATTTGTGCAACATTTATTACAACTGTTTAGTCAAGATTATGACCTAGCTTCCCCACCACCCTAGTTGTGTGTGTTAAATTTTATACATGAGTGGTGGAACCTACAGTTTGAAATCGACTCCGAACGACAGATTTTTTGAGAAACTTTTCATGTCAATTTTATTTACTCGCCGAATTTTTGCCAGAAATCTGATGAGAGAGCATGGAGATGTTAGACATGGGGTTAGAACCGTGGCCTCACGTCTACTAGAATACGGCGAACTTAAATTAACATTAAGAGAATATTTAAATATAAATATTTTCATATTTAAAGAAAAGCTTTGAAAATTTTAAAACACCGTTGCAGTTGCAGCCAGTAATAAATAACCTTCAAACAAAAACTGTCAATCCAAAAGGCAGACATTCGCTTTTATATAGTATATACATTTACATACATATATGTACGTATGGATGCATATGTAGTATGTATAAACAATCTTTATTGCATTTATCTATTTTTGTTATTGTTTTTATTTATCTAAAGGTTGTTTTAAATAATTTTTCTATTCTGTTTTACAAAACGTGCAATGACCTCATGTTGTCTTTGAAATAGAATTTTGTAATTACAAAATCAATACATATGAAACCTACACACAGATCCATATAGACATACGTACATACATACATACGTACATGCATATTTAATATGTATTAAGTTTAGAAATGAAATTGAAAAGTGCACTGCAAGTGCTAGAAATTATAACAAAAAATCACGTGCGCAAATAAGTGTAAAATTCTGTTTTTACTCTAAATAAAGGTCAACGATCCGGTTTTAATTTTTTTTCTTTTTACTGTTAGTTTCTTAAGACAACATTCAAATATAGCATTAAAGATCAGTTATCATTTATCTTGTAAATACAATATTTGACGTCATTTTTCTGAAATAAATTCAAAACGAAATTAAAACCATTCTAAATTCTGATTCAGTGCTATTCTGATCGGTGCTAATCTACAAGGACATTGGAAGAAATACTTTAACATTTGACAAAAGGACATTGAGTGGTTACTCATTTAGCTCAGAATTATCTGACAGAACGACTAACCGATCACTCCGCTACCCTATAGACTTTTTTGATCAAACAAATTCATAGCACAGGTGCCCGTGGAGATTGGTTTCTAGGGATGGCTCCAAATTAAGAGATTGGACGGCACTCGGTAAACATGACATATAGGGATTGAAATATCTTCTCTGATAGTAAAATTACAATTATGGTAATAACATCCAAATATACGGACACAAGGATTGTCCTTAAATGTAAGAAAAATATTAACAGTTACATCAGGTATGGCTCAGTACGCAGTATAAGGGTACCTAGTCATCAAGGAGTAATCGAAAATAATTTAGCTAATAGAGCTAGAGTGTTATAAACCATAAACTTACATAAGCCAATGCATTTTAGGGCACTGAAAACCTGGCTACAAAAGTGAGCGGAAACATCACATTGATTATTTTGGAATAATGACACAGTAAGGAGAAATGCCAAGACATTCTCGGGTAATGCTGATGAAAGAAAAACCATGAGTATATTAAGGCTAACTAATAAGCGTTCTTACAGAACCCTCTGTCTTACATGTACAACGGAATCGCATGGGCATGGTAGATAATGATGAACGCATTGCTTGTAGTGAAGGCATCGAGACGAAGGAACAGTTTTTATGTCATTGGGACAGAGGAATGGACTAGAAGAAGCTAAGGAAGTTGGTACAATATATAGACTTTCTGCAGAAAGTATGATTGGATGGCTTACATATGTATGTTATATGCCGCTAGACATTTGGTAAATTAAACTTTTTTTTACCAATCGACTGAAATCGTTTCTGATACGAAAATATGTAGATTGTAAGTGTATATGTACGCTTCCATTTATTTATTCCCCAAATTATTTTGTTTACCAATTAAAATTTATTTAAGAAATAAACAAATTTATATAAAAAAAAAAGTTTTTAATACCACTCCGAACATGAGTCTCTATATGTATGTGGATGGCAATAAACAGGGATAAAAACAAAGAAATGAAACAAATGTTATTATGCCCCTTATTAATGCCAAACCAAATACATACATAAAAAAGAAAGAAATAAAAACTGTTTTTATTAATATTAAACATGACACAAATGGCTGGCTGTTTAATTCATGAAAGTAAATACAGGGTGATAAAACATAATTAAGACGCATTTTTATTAAACAGTCGTAGGAATAAATATGTCTACCTACATCCTTAATACATACACATTTCATGTAAAATCGTTGTTATTAAACACGATTTTTCACAATAATAATAAGCAAATCGTCCAGTGGATTGCAAAATGCCCTAAAAATTAAATAAAAATTCAATTAAGTAACTTTCTCAATTCTTTCGTGCACACTTATTGCGTTGTATGTTTGATTTTGTGTTGTTGTTTATTTAATAAAAGCATTTTGCATTTTAAGTAACGATATGTGAAGCAAAACGATAACTTTATGGTTGTCCAAGAAGTTGGCATCAGTATGTGATTCTTATCTGTATCTGTCCATACACATACATATTAAATAATATAATCTTATTGCCATGTTGCCAAAAATAAAGAACACCCATACATGTTATTAATACAATGAATTATCCCACTATAAAAGGAAATTCTTAAGGTGACAACACGAAATGGGTGGAGCTGAGGCTCTTAATGGAAAATAAAATATATGCTAATTAAAGTATTATTAACTTGTTATGGGTGGCATTAACATCAAAAGTTGTGCTAACAAAGTTAGTCAACATACATATATAATCCATGGTCACCTGTGGTCGCCGTAGTCTAGTGAGTAGTGTGGGCTCGAGAGCTCAGACCTTAGGTCTAAAATCTTGAAAAAATACTTCTTAGTACATTATCTTGCCATCGGGCGATGGGTCGGGATAAAGCGTGGCCAGAGACTTTTGGCAGTCTAGGAGTAGTGGGAAAACTAAATAAATAAGTCCAGAGGGAGACTGGTGATAAGGTTTCTTACAGGGCATTTCGATCCTAAGTTGCTGACAAGGGTCTGAAATAGAAATCAGCCAGACGTAAATAGAGCCTGTGGAGACGAGAAGTTTGAGGCTATAAGCTCTCCTCTCCAATTGTCCAACCCCTTGATAGAAGCATGAATAGAGGATTCTTCGAAAGTTTGAATTTTCTATCGGGAGCTTACACTCAGGCATTCTTAAGGTTTATAATCAGATTGAACTAGCTAAGGGATGTACATTCATTCTCGTGTAGCTGATTGATCTGTTATCTGTTTCGCTGTTCTTATTCCCTCTATCTCCTTTTATATATTTTTACATACTTTTCTTTTTGTTTGTGGGCTTTAAAGGCTACAAAATAGATATTGCTTGATAAGTAAATTTTGAACAATAATATAAGGTGACTACCTTAATTTGTGAATAGACCTCGTGTATTCCCAAACATCAAAAAGGCGTTTCCATTTTTTCAAGCAGATTACAATCAAGTTTTTTTGCAATTGAAATTTAATACCATACTTTGTTTTGGAAACACTTTAGATTTTTTAAGAAGCTTTAAAATTTTTTGATATGAAAAAGAAAATCAATGAATTTAACTGTAGCATGTATTCGATAGCTGCTATATACCACGTTCCTGTATGGAAACTCCACAATATCATTCATTTTTTCAAGAACTTGAGATATACTTAAGCCTGGTCCATTTTATTTCAATTGCCTTTGCCAAGTTGCGTAATATTTTGTATCAGCTTTTTAATGTTGTTGGCTTAAAACTTACCAATCAATAATTTATGCGGCTCGTTATTTTTATTTTATAAATGCAATAATAGCAGAGAGTATTTCGTAATTATTTGTAAAATAGTTAATACTTTTTTCTTAAAACCTTTTTTCTTTAATTTATTTTTAATAATTTTCTTGTTTTGTAATTTCCACACTTTTTGCACTTCCTTTTCTAATTGAACTGAGAGAGCGAAACAACTTTTCACGTTGTGGAGCAAAAAAAAAAGGCGAAATTTTCTGTTTGACTTTGAAATATCCTTTGCCAAATGGAAGTGACAAAAATTAACCACCAGCAACCAACAAGAAAAATAGTGGTGAAGGAAATGTATTAAAAACAAACAAACAGTAACGAATAAATAAAAAATTGTAGCGACATGCGCCTTAAGCATGTTCAAAAATAGTTAACAGCAAGCAAGTTAAAGAGAAAATGCTATTAACCCTTAAAAGAGAAAAATGTCATGCCCCTATTGCCGTTCTCAACTCAGTTTGGTCGTCTGGCAGTCAACTCAACTTTCACTTAACAAAATTATTTTATGATATTGCGGAACTCAACGTTTTTTTAGTTATAATTGTTATGGTGTTGCCGGTATGAAATTTCAATTTCATGTTGGTAACACCATGAAATTTATTCGGAAATCGAAGAAAAGAAAACGCAAAAATAAGTTAAAATCAAGTTTTGTAGAAATAAAAGTAAATTAAAAATGGTTTTGTGGATTTATTTTACGAGGATGAAAATCATGACGCTAATATAAATGTTCTTCGTATACGTAGAAAAATACGCGATGATTCAAATCCCCTTGAACTACCCAGTTCGAAGTAACTGGGTACAAAGAAGCATTTTGTTATGTCCTGGACCAGGACCATTTGAAGAAACTTGTGCGTATGGCAGCTATACCACCGATATTTAAGCTGTGCGCTGTCCTTCGATTTTTGGCTGACGGAAGCTATTTATTTTATTCTTAGCTGGGGTGTTTAATATCTCAGGTGTATTTATAATGACTTGTTCCATGTTGGGGTTTTGAGGAGACGCATAAGCGCGACTTGTTATCGCGAAAAAGTATTAAATATATAAGTGAACTGTATAAATGACAGAGACTCGACTGCTAATGAGCAGAATTTAACGTTTTCGTCAACCAAACTCATACAAAGTGGTGAACCGCAGTACCATAAAACACAACTAAAAAAACAACCGCACAACCAAGAAGTCAGTTGAGAATGGCAATACCGATTTCTGAAAGACGACCAAACTACTAAAAAATGTCTAAAGCAATAGGGGCATTAATAATTGTAACGGTATAAGTTTTATTACTTAAATACTGGTTTTTATTTTATCTCAATTATTAAAGAATTTTATGATCTTAAACGTCGCAATAATCATGCTTTTCCTAAAATTTCTAACTTCTAAAATTGAAGAAGCCACGATTGAGACAGGCAATAATCAAGTCAAGATTGGAACCCTAAAATAGCTCAAGACTATATCAAAGTGCTTTCTGAATTAGGAACAAAATTTTACATTATTTGGTATTAGTTTTCAGATATGGATATAGATATAATTTGCATTAACTAGAGTTAATGTTAGGAACGTCATAGCAGTTATAAGGGGCAGTGGTCTTTTGTTACTGGTAATACATCACAACGGTTTCTGCCGAAGCTGTAATAACGAGGAAAAAGGAAAAGGGAACCTGAGGCCATATTATACTTAGGTACCCGAATTTAATGACAGAATAGATAGGATGATTGAGAGACGCCTGCAAAGAGTTAGGTACTTCCGGAATTAAAACGGGTCCTTATAGAAACCAATGTTTTTATAGGCGACAGCCAATTTAATCGAAGCTTGGTATCAGTTGTCAAAGGCTTCATAAATAAAAAAAATAACTTTTATAGAAATTTTTTATTTGAAAAATGTGGCAAATGAACATAGAGCAATGAATATTAAGCAAGTGCTTAGGATTTATTAATTACCCATTGACTTTGTTGGACATAACCTTTTTAAGTAGCGTTTTTTACAAATTGAACTCATGAAACATTTTTGTAAAAAAGATTAATTTAATTTTGAAAGACACGCACATACTTTCATAATTTTTGTAAAGAAATAAAATAATTTAAAGTAATATTACATTTAATAAAACATTTTAATTTAAAAACATATTTAAAAACAGTTTTTGAATATTAACTACTTTTTGTTGCTACCCTGCGTTATTAACTGAACAAATTCAACTCTGTGGTTTTACCGCAATTTGCAATTACAACTAACGCAGCTGAATTTCCTAAAAACCAATCTTTATTCACTAAATTCTCTTATGCTTTCAACTCTTTTGACTATAAAACTTAAGAAAAATAATAAAGCACTTTAGTTTAACTAAAAACTTCTGTTAAATATTTAATTATTCACTTTTTAATGTATTAAAAAACGTTTTAATATTTCTTAACTTACCCCCAGCAACGCTAAACGTCTTTATTTATCACAGAGTTCAAAGTTTACTAACTAAGGACGATTCTGAGACGTCGATGCTAATAACAACGACGTTGCTTTACGAAGAGGTGCTGCTACAAATTGTAAAAATCAAAGCACGTACATTTCTAATTTAGCAGTGAACGGAGTGGTAGCGTTTGAAGCTAAGCGTAATAAAGAAGTTTTAAAAACATACAAAAGTACATTGAAGCTATTTAATTTAAACTTTATTTAATTTATTAATTGTTAATTATAATAAAATATTAAAAAATAAACATGTCATCGGAAAATGTTAAATTGTTCACACGCAGCGACGTCGCCAAACACAACAGCAAAGAAAACAATTGGTTCGTTATTCACAACGGCGTGTATGACGTGACCGCTTTTCTAAACGAGGTGAGTGTGTAGTCAGTCGGATTTTTTTTTTTTGCTATAGAAGTAGTCATAAATGGCAAAGAAAACCAACAACAATAATGATAAAAGAATGTGAATTTAGGAATTAATAAAATTTTAAAGAATTTTATACACAAAGTAGGTTTTAGTAAAGTAAAAAGACGAAAACGCATATTTTTATTGTTTAGTAAAGGGTGGGGAGTTACTTTATAAACATTAAAAAGGCGTCTTATTTAACGAGAAAAGAAATGTAAACAAAAGGATAAATAACAACATTCATTGGTGAGGTGAATTATCCAGAATGGAATCTCAGAAAAATTTTCCAATTCGCATTATGTAGCCAAATTTTTTTTCTTTTGCTTTTGATGCATGCTGAGAACAGTACCTGTAGGGGGTAAAAAACTACATATCTTAACGTTTGGAGATTACCGTTATACCTTGATTGAGAAAAAGGAAATCATATACTTTCTTTCGGTAATAATTTGAATATCTATGCCAAATGCTTGTAGAAACATTTTTAGAAACATTTTCTCACTTTGTAGCTCTGTGAGCAGTAGGTACTAGAAATGGAAGATCTGAAAAACTTAAAGGGAATTGCGTTGGAACCATTCGTCTAGTTCGTCTTTCCACTTTCCAGGCAATACCGTCTTGAGATTTGAATATATGTATGACCGGTTACAGTAATTCGGTTAGGGCAAAAGTAAAAATGTAAATATTTAACAATTGGTTTTTAAATATTTTAGTTATAAAATAAATCAAACACTACCTATATTATTTCATTTATAAAATAAATCAAATATAGGCGTTTTTAATTCCACTTACCGCTTGTTTTCATTTCATTTTCTAAAAAGCATTTTGTTTAAAATCTACAAATTTCGCCTTTTTAGAGTCCCCTATAGATTTCAAATGTTTATATAGTATATTTATTCCTCTATATCTTTCAACCAAAGAAAATTTATATCACCGATTATATTGGCAATCAGCGTTTTCTTTTTAAATTTTCCTTTATTTGAATTTGTTTTGTACATGTCATGCACAATTTACTTTTTAAAATACCCACACATCATAATGAGTCGGCAAAAAAGAAAAACATCCAATTTGCAGCGACACGCTGATTATTGTTTATCAACAATATTTCTTAACTTTATAGTAATAAAACGGCAACCATAACAAATGTTTAAAATTGTCGAGTAGTTGTTTTCTTTATATTTTCCATAGTTTTGTCTTATGAAATTGTATATATTTTACCTAAATTTGAACAAATCTTTTTTTATTTTGTTATCAGCAATTCTTATAGTGCCACTAAGCATTGCCCTACCGTACAAAGTTTCTTTGATTCAATTGTTGTGAGGAATATATGAATACCTTTTAACGACTCTTGTACTGCAGAGATTATAATGTTAATGATTTGTTGATTTTATTATCATTTTAAAACATTACAATTAATTAAACACATTGGTTTTTTTATTATTATCATTATACATTTAAGAACATCTGATGGTTTCAAAATCGTTTAAAATAAACAAATACTTAAAATTCTTAAAAACTTTTATAGCCTGATTGTAAGAAGCTCACTAAGTGACATTTTAAACTCTTCTAGTAAAAGGCTGGCCACGTGTTATACTGTCCGAGTATATTGTGTGGCAAAACACCACAATGCGGTTAAAAAGCAATACCACAAGTCTTTATTTAATTTTCTTTGAGCATGAAATAAATACAAGAATTTATGCGACTGACCACCAGCTATGGTTTAGCATTGGCCATACTAAGACGATATACAAATTGTTCGTAAAAGAGAACATCGAATGTCTTCACTTCGTAATTAATAAACCAAGAACACCGGAATTTTTTTTTCAGAATGAAAGCATTCTATGTACTCTGGTTGCTGACGAGAAAACATTTGCTTCACGACCACAGTCATAAAATAGAGTTTTAATAGTTCAAATAAAATTTTCATTTTATCTACAATAGTATTAACTAGTTCTCAGAAAAGCCAACATCACCTAGCAATGGTAATTTGGGTTACTGGCTTAGACAATAGAAGCAAAATGGTTCACGTAAGATTGGGCCTTTCCCCTTTACCGACATTTTCTCTAGCCAAGGGAAATATTGCTGCTGTTTACCTCTTTTTACCTGTAGATTTTTTCCCAGCATATGCATACATATAAAAGCGGACTTTATCAATGATTATTCAATGTTATCTACTTTTTAAATTGCAATTAAAGAATTTATTTTGCTTTCATTATTGTAAAAGTTACTGTATTAACTATGTAACTTCAATTAATTTTACTTTTTAATCAGAGTAAAAAAATATTATTCATATAATTAATGGGATTTAAACTCGTTTAAACTCTTTAATTAGTGAAAAATAAACTTTAACCATCTTTAATTATTTTCATTCTATTTTAATCTAAATATTTCTTATTAAAATAGAGTATTAATTCGAAATAGTATTAGAAATATAATCTGAATTATATATTACTGTATAATAATTCGAAAACATTAGAGATTATTGTGGAGTCTTATCTTTTTAGGTAGTGCAATACAAATAAGAGCTGTTTATAAAAATCCAATTTAGCTTTCTCGCCATGGTATTTTATAAAAATATAATATTTGTTAACATCTCTGATTATGTTTTAAATTCTTATCTTGGTCTTGTTAAGCTATTAACCAGCAACATTAATTTAGTTTGAAGATAATGATAACAATATTAAAAGAAAAACTGCTAATAATGCAGTGTAAGCGTATTTTTATTTCAATACATCTCAAATTTACCGAATTTTTTTTAAATTAAAAACAAACTGAAATGTAAACAATAACACCATTGGTTTAAAAGTTACCTGTTCAAATATTATACCCATAGAAAAGTCTGTTGTTGTTGTTTGTGTTTTTATTAACTGGCAATTTAATAAAAATGATCATTTATTCACCCCAATAACAGTCTGTCAGCCAGTCATTCTATTTTTATATCAGAAATATTTCTCATTGCACCCAATTGTTGTTTTTCAAATTGTGGAAAAAAAATGTATTTTATATTTTTGTTGCAATTATTTTATTATAATTTATTAGCAAAATCCAACAAATACATATTTCAAAACTATGCAATAACCGAAATACTTATTTATTTTATTGATTAATATATCATTAGTTTCATTTTATTTGGGTATATACATATGTAGGTTAATAACCTAAACTATACGTAGAAAAATTTTTGATAATTTTTATTTCATGTTGTTTTTGTGCTATAACTTTATTTCATACCAATGTATGTATATTGTCTAGTTTGAAAAGAAATCCGGTTTAAAATGAATATTTGTTCAATAATTTGACTTTTTCGTCTTTAAAAATTGTATACTTATGTATGTATATGAATCAAGCATCAAAATCTTGAATAAAGCAAATAAGACAAGTAATTAAAAATATTTGTATGTCTACAAGCGCATCTTAAATGCTATTTTAAGATCATTAAATTAATGTATGTTCGTGCATATAAAAGAAAGATTTAAACATTAATAAAATAAAAACAAAATCAATCGTAGTACATTCCTTGATAACGTTTTAATAGTTGACGACGTCGTCTAGATATTGAGTAATAGGCCCTGAGCTTGTCTTTTTATTGTCAATTAATTTTTTGATGAGATTTTAAATTGAGCGTTTTATTATACAGTGTGCTCTAATCTACTATTTTTTGAGGTACAAAACTATTTAAATTTTTAAAAATTTTACTTGTAAAATACTAAACTGTGACTTAATAATAAAACTTAAAAATAACTTAACCTGCGTATAATAGAAATTCAAGTTTTCTTTTGTCTATGGGTCAAAAGTCACATTATTTCACATTTCATTTTATTATTACATTCATATATACACCGTCATAACGTACGCGTATGTATTTCATATTAAAATATCTCAGACACACGAGTATGCATACTATATTATAAATAAAAAACGAGTGTTAAAGTATATTATTAACAGACAACAATAATATCTCTCTTATATAATAAGCTTATCAGTTGGGAATTGTTTCTGTTCCATTGAAAGCTGACTAGAATTTAAAGCAGAGAGTAAAATAAGTTTACTATTCTCTTAAAAACAACGCAAAACTTCTAAGAATATATTGGTAAAATATAAAAGATTATTATTTGTTATTGTGCAATTCACAATACTATAATGAAAGAGAACAAGATTTTAGTTGACATGCATACTAGTCAATATTCAATGTTTAATTAAATCATTCAAAGTCTCAGTTGTCATATATTGAAAATAATTACAATCTTCTAATTTAGTTTACTAATTTATTTTGTTGTTTTTGTTTGTTATATTACTACTTATATATATATATATACACATACGACAGAATATAGAAAATACTGAAGCAATTAACTCTGTATATAAAAAAATGTATATAAATTTAATAAAAACAATATGGTATTCATTACTATACATACATGCATTAACAAATTTAAATTTAAAATCGAACAGTACTTGAAAAAGGTCTGTCTGTTTTGGGTAAATATAGATCACAGACTTCACAAAGACCTAGAAACGTCTTTTCGAATAGATAAAAATCAATTCAATTATATGCAAATAAATCTTTTAATTTAAATATAATAGTACGGGGCAAACTTTTATAAAGAGTTATACGTTAGTGAAGTTAAATAAAACACATATGCAGCTTTGATTTCAATAAAACTGTTATTTTATTATAATGTTTGGACTTTGATGCTTGTTTTCTTATGCAATAAAATCAAACTTATTCGTATTGAACAGCTTGCCCCATCCACTTACCAGAATATCTAAAATATACACCCCAAATGACACTTCATTTACAACAGTGCGTAAAAAGCAGGAAGTTTTTTAGAATGCTGTGGCTCATATGAGAATATTTGGATATTTGACGTAACTTCCGAGAGAAAAATAAGTCTCATCCCTCGAAGAAAAATCATCGTCAAAACTGTATTGTCCTAGTACATAATAGGCATATATACGGCGTTGTGAATGGTCCGTTGCCTTTAATTATTG
Organism: Sarcophaga carnaria; assembly: GCA_958299815.1. Taxonomy (NCBI): domain Eukaryota; kingdom Metazoa; phylum Arthropoda; class Insecta; order Diptera; family Sarcophagidae; genus Sarcophaga; species Sarcophaga carnaria. Next base: position 24,008,553 of record OY283153.1, read on the forward strand.
CGTGATCTTGTCTTTGTATGCATAGGGGTACAAATCCAAATGCAAAATGTCCCTAATAAGCCGTAAGATAGGCCCAATTTCTAAATACGCCATGGATTACAAAGATTCGGATTATCCGCCACACGTTCACAGATGCCGAAAGGCAATGCTCAAATGACATATTAGAGTTGAATAATTAATGAGGGCATTCGATCCCTTCCAAAAATGTAGACTACTGGACTACGGCTTATATACGTGCGTTGCATTTGCATAGGAGTGGTATAAATAGTAAAGAGGTCAGACAGAGAGAAGTATTTCTTGCACCGTCTCAAAAACCTACGGCACTTTTATGCTTCCTTCGGCATTTGATTTATTTGAGAAATAAAGCTAGTTCTCTTACTAGCTCGTCACGCAAACGTGGAACGTATCTTATTGAGATCCACACAGCTCTTACTGCGATCAGAGTCATAAAGGATACGAAGTCAGTTTATATATCGTCAAGTCTATTCAAAAAACATAAGTAGATGTAGTAAGTCGGTAGTCTACAAATATTGTTTATATGTTAATATGTTTATCGTTGTGCAGACAAGACCACATAAACTGCTAATGAAGGCTCAAGATTCTAAGTTAATCCATTCGCCTTATTATCCTTATCGAAATATTTTTTTCTTTCGTCAGTTTTATCAAACGCAACAAACGAAATGATACATTTATTGCATGACCCAGACTTTGGTAGTGAGTAGTAGGTGATGTGATGTATAATAACAACGCATATAATAATTCTTACTTTTGTTTTCAAGTTCATGTTTATGTTGTGTTGGTTGTACACACACACTTGATGAATAAATTTGACGCTTCATAAATTAAACATTATCCAAGAAAAAAAAGGGAAAAAATGGTTGTCGGTTGACGAAAAAAAAATTAAATAAAATGCACGTATTTTTTCAGTGTTTCTTTCTCACAGTAACAACATTTGTTGCTTATTTTGTTCTTTTTTTTAATATTTATTTTAGCACCCTGGTGGCGAGGAAGTATTGATGGAACAAGCTGGCAAAGATGCTACAGAAAATTTCGAAGATGTTGGTCACAGTTCAGACGCCCGTGAAATGATGAAACAATACAAAGTTGGTGAATTGGTGCCCGAAGAGCGTACAAATGTTCCTGAAAAGTCTGAACCCACCTGGAATAGTGAACAGCAAACCGAAGATTCCTCCATGAAATCCTGGTTGATGCCTTTAATTTTAGGCTTAGTGGCTACTCTCATCTATAAATATTTCTTTGGCAGCAAATCCCAATAATTTTTAAACAAATTTTAAAAATTGTTTAACAACAACAACAAACAACCAAAAGCACATTATTTGTATATGTAACACAAAAACAAAACAATTGCCTTCTTTTTTATATACATACGATTCTTTTTATTTCCTTTATTTAAATATTTTCCCTGTATAAACTATTGTAGTTACAAAACTTCATTCCTTGTTTAGTTATTGGTTATCAATTTGCAAAATTTTGTAGAAACATGTAGAAAGTTGCATTTATTTTCTTTCTTTAGTAAAAAAAAAAACCAAAAGCGTGCTCCTTTTAAAAAGTGTCTAATTTTTTATAAATAAAAATCTTTAAAAAAATCTTATTCTATATCTATAAGTCGGAACAGTTTGATGCTTGTAGTGTAAATCCTTTTTTCTTTTTTAAATGAAAATGTTCTTTTATGGCTTAAAATTCTATAAATTAAATTAAGAACTCTAAAAATAGTACATTTCGTTGTAAGGAAGTGGGAAAGTTTTCTTTTTTATATTAACCTCTCTTAAAGAAATAGATTAAATATATATTTAAATGAAAATAAGAAAAAAAAACAAATTACAATATAAATAAATTATAAAAACTTATTAATTTTCTTCTTAATTAATACACAGCTTTGAAGGTGGGTGAAGCTGCTATTGTTAACTTGATCATCTCTAGTAAACCTGTATGTCGTGTAGTATAAGTGAATCTGGATCAGTTGGGTACAGAAAAGTAACATTTTGCAATAAGAAAAACTTTAAATAGTTCTAAGATGGTTTAATTAAGTAAAGTTTTAAGGATGTACAAAGAACTTAAAACCAGCAAAGAAAAAATCGAGGAGACATTCAAGAGTCACCCTCATGTGTGTTCCTGGAAAATGAAGCACTTGTTCATCAGGTAATGCGAACAAATTTACATGCAAAAATTTCTCTGGTAAGGGCTAAAACACAAACTTTACTCAGGTAAATGTAATGAAGCAGACAGAATAAACCCACTTGTATATTGACCAGTTAAATCTGATCAGTTATGGTTATTCGCAAAACAAGATTTGCGTGTTAAACACCAAATAGCAAATACAAAGGGATACCTTCTAAGTTTACGCAATCAAATTATGAAAATTCCAGGCGACAACTTCTGTAAAGTAAGTACACAACATCTTATCTGACATTTGTATAGAGTCCATATAATAAATCTTTTTATAAATATTTTCTTCAACGTTACACAAAATTTAAATTTCGGCTAGACAATTATTAACACGTAAGCATTAACTCTGCTGTGTTATACCTCTAAATACATACATGTGTAGATATGCCCTGATTATGTTTGTTAATAAATCTTTAATTGTTTCGTCATCTATAATGAAATCGTAATAACTTCATTCATTAATTTTATAGTCATTTAAAATAAGTATAAGAACAAGAATAAAAACTTACAAAATTTATTTCATCAGCCATTTTTTTGTGATGAGTCATCGAGTCGGACGGACGTGTTTTCAGAGCTTATTGTGTGTGATATTAAATATCTTAAATAAATTAACAACAGATTAAACAAATTTGATCAGACAAATCCTGAGTTAATTTAATTAAAATTAAAAATAAAATTTATTTAATAAAACTTGTCAAATTAAAATAATAATTGGACAATATTTAATGATAACACCGAAAAACACTGTAATTTAAAAACAAACAACAACAATACAAAGTAACAAGTGCATATATACCAAAACAATAACAATAAATTTCAAATAAAAACAATAGCATATATTAGTACATAAACAATACAAAATACAATAACAAAGTCAGCTGATTTCTTCCTACAAAAAACACAAATAAACTGTGCTTTCACACAGAGTTGCTCTTTTTCTACTTTTTGAACTACACCTAGAGAAATTAAAATTAAATTAAATTAGTAGTTGAGCAAATGCATCAGTTTAAATTAAGAAGCCAGTGCAAATCCAAGTCTAAAAGTAAAAGCCACATTTCTATTTCAAAAAAAAAAATGGATAATACCTCAGCTGATCTGACTCAAGCTGAATTGGTAAATACGCCAAAAAATGTGCGTTTAACTAATATAACATCTGCCCGTTCTTCAAACGTCGAATCTCCTTTTAAATTCATGCAGATGATAGATAAAAGGTTTGATAAGCTAGCCGAACAACTGCAGTCTACTATGAAGGATATGTTTCAGCAGTATGAGGAACGTCTGTTAAATGAAATAGAAAAGAGGCTAAATATGGCGAAAACCGAACTGGACAGTTTAATGGAACGTGTGGCTGAGTTGGAATCCTGCGTTAGTGATATTAAAAATAAAAACACTGATAAGGTAGTTGCCTTGACCAATGATACACAGATCTTAAAGCAAGAAATTGCCCACCTAAAAGCAGTAAACAAAAAACATGATAATGCAGTTGTCGCTAATGAACTACGTATTATTGGTGTTCCGGAACAACACAATGAAGATCTTACTGCTATATTATCAAAAATATGTGAGACTGTTGCCGTACGCCCTCCGGAAATTATTGGAGCTTTCCGTTTGAGAAATAAAATAATTTCTTCAGGTAGAATACCTGTTAATACGAAATCTAGGACTGATCCACCAATAATTATTAAATTCAAATCGCCATATGAGCGAAACGTAGTCCTTAGATCTGTTTTATCCTATATAAAGATGCGTAAGGATGTTTTACGATTGAACACGCTTGGTTTTGATAGTTCTGTACCGTTTTATGTCAATGAGAACTTAACACCGGGAAATCATCGTATCTTCCAGCGGGCCTACATTTTGAAGAAAAAGAGGCAAATATTCGGAGCTTATACCAATCGTGGGTTGGTTTACATTAAGCGCCAAGAGCATGAGCAGCCAGTACTTGTGAATGATATTGATGACTTAAATATTTTTCGTGATGGATGTAATGGACAGGAACGCTTATAATAATGTTTTTCGTAAATATTCTTTAATTTTAAATATTAGTACTTTTCTTCATGTTTTAAAAGATTTTAATATGTATTTGTTTTTGATATATTATACACGCGTTGCTTTTTCTTCTGTAATTATTCTTAATGTCAGCCTTAAATAGTTATGGTTCTAATTCCACAGCTGGTACAAAAACTATGATTAAAATACTCACAGCACAACGTAAAGGACTCAACATATGCCACATTAACGCTCAAAGTCTTTTTCCTAAAATGGATGAATTTCGTTTTTTGTTTGAAGATACTAAGATGGATATTGTATGTGTATCTGAAACATGGTTTGCGAGGAACCTTCCAGATAGTTTAGTGAATGCAAATGGGTACAGAATAATTAGGAATGATAGAAGAGGTCACGCGGGTGGAGTAGCAATCTTTATCAGGAATGGCATACGTTACAGGGAAATTGAGAGATCACAGGATAACGACGTAATTGAATACTTATTCCTTGAAATTATTGGTGCTGACAGTAAATTGTTGTTAGGGTGCATTTACCGCCCTAATTCTCGTGTACCTATTGATTCACTTATATGTAACCTGGAGTCGCTGGCTATGCAGTACAACGACATTATCATTGCAGGTGATTTCAACTGCAATTTACTGTCTAATACTAGCTCATTCTTGTTCGATCAGCTTGAGTCTATTGGTTTATATATTGTAAATACCGTGCAACCTACTCACTTCACTCATAATAGCAGTACTTTACTTGATATATTTATAGCAGGTAACATGTCTAATTTATTACTGTTCGATCAGATTAGCGCACCAACTTTTTCAAGACATGATCTTATTTTCATATCATATGATTTCAATTTCCAAAGGGATGAAACTTTAACTTACTATCGCGACTTCCGTCACGTTAACTATCGGTTGCTGTTAGAATGCTATAACATGGTAGAATGGAGCAACATATATTATATGCCATCTGCTGATGAACAACTCTACTTTCTTAATAGTAGCCTTATCGACCTGTGTGATATTTCCGTACCCTTGAGAGCGAACCGCGGTAACGGCCCTGGCAAAAGCTGGTTTAATCTTACTATTAAACGACGTATTAAAACTCGTGATGATATTTATAGGCGTTGGAAAAGGTATAGAACTTCTGATCTATACGAAGAATATCGCAAAGCCCGTAGACTCGTCAATAGGACTATTTATGATGCTAAAACTTCTTACTATGAGAACCGTTTTAAATCAGCTGTAGATTCAAGGAGAAAATGGCAAACAATCCGTGAGATTGGTATTGGAAGCAAGGCTGCCCCAGCTTGCAGCATTGATGCAAATAAACTTAATGAATCATTTATAAACATTCCGTCTCCAAGGTACTCAAACGGGGTTCAATCAGCTTTTGCCACTGGGCCATTGCAACAACCCACGGAAATTTCTCCTTTACACCGTTTCGAGTTTTCTCGTGTCTTTGAAGATGACGTTATTTTATGCTGTAAATCAGTGACTTCGAATGCAGTTGGCTTTGACCAGATCCATCCTAAGTTCATTAGACTTTTATTGCCTAGGATATCACGTTATATTACGCACTTATTTAACACCGTTATCACTACCAGCCACTTTCCTAACTGTTGGAAGCATGCTAAGGTCATTCCCGTGCCGAAATCGTCGAATGAGTATCGCCCCATTTCGATACTTCCATTTTTATCTAAAGTCTTGGAACGACTGTTACACAACCAAATTATTGCTTATTTGAATGACCATCAGCTGCTTTGTGGCAAACAATCAGGATTTAGAACAGGTCATAGCTGTGTTTCTTCACTGTTAAGTGTGTCTGAGGATATAAGATCCAATATTGATAATGGTGGTATTACACTTTTGATACTTCTTGACCATTCGAAAGCTTTTGACTCCGTGAATCATGATATACTTTGTAGGAAGATGAACGACAATTTTTATTTTTCTTCGAGTGCATCGTCGCTAATGAGAACCTATCTTGATGATAGATACCAGTCTGTCTCTGCTGGTGGAACTGTATCTGCTCCCTTGCCTGTGCCTAAGGGAGTACCGCAGGGCTCTATTCTTGGACCATTATTGTTTACATTATACATAAATGATTTACCTGATTGTCTCCTGCATAGTGATATCCACATTTATGCAGATGATGTACAAATATATATGAATTGTAGAAGAGACTCAATCGATGAGTGTTGTGCAAGACTTAATGAGGACCTTGACAGAATACACTACTGGGCGTCTTCGAATGGCTTATACCTGAACCCTACGAAGTCAAAATGCCTGATCATAGCACGACGTAATCAGGATATTGTCGTTGATATACCGATCACATTGGGAACTCGGAACATCTCGATAGTGGACTCAGCGAAAAACCTCGGTATAATTTTTAACAAATCCCTTCAATGGAATACCCATATAAATTCTGTCTCCGGGACAATTTTTTCTATGCTTAGGACGCTATATCCTATACAGCACATTACACCTCTTAATATTCGTGTGCTTCTTGCGAAAACCTACTTAGTGCCCAAGTTGTTGTATGGCTGCGAAATTTTTGCTTATTGCGATTCGGCTAGTAAAGCTAGATTAACAGTAGTGTATAACGCGATTATTAGATATGTCTACGGCATACGAAGATATGATAGTACTTCTCGGTATTCGAAATTGTTATATGGTGTTGAGTTAATGGACTTACTAAAAATCAAGGCATTAATCTTACTACACAAGGTTATCTACACGCAGGAACCGTCTTATCTATTTAATCGGATTCAATTTGCAAGATCAAATAGAGGAAAACAAATCATTCAGTTAAGATATCGAACTTTGATATCTGAGTGGCAGTTCTTTACAAATACAATACGGCTGTGGAATTCGTTACCTAACTCATTACAAATCAATGGCAACGCTTTGCAGTTTAAAAAAATTTTATTTTCTAAATTCTAATGTAAAATTATTACATATTTACATGCATATATTTTCGTTCTTGTTTTTACATATTATTATTTCGATACTATTTGCTTTTACTACTTTAATTACTTGTCTTATATATATTTCATTCTTTGTAATAATATATTATATAATCACATACTGTAATTTAAAAGATTAATTTCTTGTTGTATGTGATATGCTACAGAATAAATAAATAAATAAATAAATAAATAAATAACGAAACCAACACGCGATAAGTTTTCCTTTTGAAATCTAATCTTATCTTTACCCTGAAGTTATTTGTTTACCTGCACTTTGTATTAATTAAAATTAATATAATTTCCTTAATAATAATGAGTTATACACTTTAAACTAAACGTTACTAAGCAAAATAAATATCTGCAGTTTTTTCAATTTCTTATACGCACTTAACCCATTCCCGCCTATGGGGTATTTAAATACTCAAAAAGTAAGGACAGTAAAACGTACTATCGATGACCACGTAAGAGATTTTTGCTGCAAACTTTATTTTTATTTAATATCGAAATAAAATAATAGGACGTATTTTAAGGGGCCAAATAATACATGATTTTAAAACATTATGAATGTTATAAAGCATAGTAAAAAAAGTTCTATGGACAAGCTTAAATGGGTTAAGCAATAAATTCTTTGAAAGTAAAAGTAAATCCATTATTTTTTATTATGCACCGCTATGGTCGATAAACTTGTTGCCATTTTGAATGTAAATCATGGCCCTGACCCTACCTATTGCTTTTCTGTTAACTAGAAGGAAGGAGTAATCGTACGATCGACCAACCACGTTACACCAATATTCAGTTGAAATTTTGCTTGAACTTTCAATAGTTCAATTCAGTTCAATAACTACACAAGAAGCTCAAATGATCTGCGAATCTTTTCTTAGACTCTTGGGTTAACAGTCTTTTCCAAATAAACAAATGTAAGCACTTTTTCATTTTGGAATGGAATTATTGCTCTCTATGATGAATTTACCATTTTGCTCGTAGCCGGTACGGATATCATGGTTTCGATGTTCACAACAGACACTTAACTTCCTATATTACAACGACCATATGATTCTTAGGTTCTTAATAATTTAAATTCGATCATTTGTAATTGTACTGTATTTCAAAACTAAATAAGTGAAAACATTTTTTTGAAATGAATACCATCTTAACTGAAAAATATCGTATTTTACATTCAAATATGTTGCATGCTTTTAGGTGTGTACTGAATGTTGAATGCATATTTTCTTCTTTTCTGCTTAAGCAAACAAAAGTTTTAAAACAAAATAATTATTTATTTTAAATTAATGTTTAGAAAATAGACCCGTAATTAAGAATATAGTCAAATTTTCTATCGAAATATTTAAATTTATTGACTAATTTCGAAAATTCGAAAATAAAAGCCATTGAAACATGATGGAAAGACATGTTTTGCGCAAAACCAGTTGTTTTCTTTATAATGGAAACGCACTATTACACCATGCGTTGTTTCTGCGTATTTGCAGGTGGCAACTCTGTCATCCTAGAACGACCTACAACAGATTAATTACCTACAAAGCAAAAGAAACCCTAAACTAACTAACTAACTAAAGGCGATAATAATTAAATGCCCAAGTGGAGCCTGATCTTATCTTTGTTGCCAGTAATGTTGCAATGACCATATAGTCTAATTTGATAATCCGACCAAACGTAGCTTAGCAGTCTTTTACACTGCCTGATCAAATATGATTTAAAAACATATGCTTTTACAGCCTTCAATTTTGCTGGATTATCTACATAAATCGTTATCCTTGTGTTCTTCGGCATATGTATCTTGACTAGTTCCGTATCCCTAGAAACTATCCCTATAATCTTCTTCTGAAACACACTACATTCCGTTGATACACTATATGACGCCCCGTCATTAGTTTCAATGAGATACACTCCTGCAAATGCATCCGCCTCCATTCCAGACCCGTCCATGAAAAAAGGCCAACTATCAAACACTTTATTTGAACTTAATATTACCACACTCGGTGTATCACAGCAGTTAAATCTTGTATGGCACGTGATCTGTTATTCTGACAGTCGAAGTACCTAGAAAATTTATGGTTTTTTTTAAATAATTTATTACAATTAATACGATCTAATAATTACAATACTTTCTATAGGCATTTTCAATAACAAATATTAGAAATTAACGTTCTTAACGTATTGAAGTGGATTGAAAATTTGCTGAATTTCCAAAACCATTTGACAAATGATGTGACGGCGTTTGATGATGCCGCTGCTGTTCATTCTGATGTTGAGAGCGCTGTTGCGAATGATCAAGGAAATTGTGCGTTGCATGAAATGTAGAGGAGGAATGTATAGACGGTGGCTGTAAATGTGTCAAGACGTGATGGTGACGGTGATGATGATGTTGTTGTTGATGATGATGTTCTTGCTGATTCACAAGCTGAATATTTTCAAATGTTAAGCAAGGACTCGAAGTCGAATCCAATTCTGGTGAAGGCGTCTCCGAATACCAATGATGATTATGTTGTTGGTCTAATGTTGTATGTTGCATAAATGAAAGATTTTGGTATTGTTGTTGCTGTTGTTTTTGGTGTTCAGTTTGGTGGCGTAAATATTTTGATTGTTCGTTGTTATTATTGTTTTCATTTGGACACCAATTGCTTGGTGTATTCGAGTTGGTGGCATTTATAAAGGCCATGCTGGAGTTGGCAGTATTCAAGCGTGTTGCAGAGGTAGTGGTTAAATGCTGAAGATGATGCTGGTGATGAAAACCAAAAGGCCAATTCTGTAAGTACAATAATATTTCAAAACTTTATGAGAAAATACTCTTAAATATTTATCTTATCTGTCTCTGTGATATATATGTTTTAATTATAAAAACTCATACTTGTTTATGTCATAAATAGGCCTAAGCACATATACATAAATTACTTAATGAGCCGTGTAATAAATTTTGTAACCAATTTGTTGTGGAAACCATATGAAACAAAAGGAATTCATCACATCATATCCCATCACTTTAGTTCACATTTTCACACTGTTTTTAGCATGAAAACACCAAAAAGTGTTTTATTTTTATTTCAAATTCGTTTCTTCTTGTTCTTTTTGATACTTGCCACATGCTAATTACATATGATATACAGACATATGTACATATGTACGTACAACATCATTATTAGATTGATGGTGATGATGATGTGGTTTTTTTCTCCATCCAAACCTAAACAAACTCTGCTAAATAGTCTTGTATTTATATGGTCCATATGGTCTTAAAACAATTGATGTGTTCATTTTGTTGTGTTTCTTTTGACTGAAGAAGAAAACTTAAAGGGGTTTTCCAATATGAATTTAATAACAATTTAACATATTGAACGAGCACATACATATAAACAATAGTAATAGATGGCATTAGCGAGCCATCGCTGGGCTATATGTTTGAACAGGTGATCTATGGGGTTATCAAATGCAGTTCTTTCTGAACATTTCTCAAATGGCATATCCTTTCAAAAAGCTTCCAAGTATTGTCTGTATTTCGTTCTTTCCAGTTGCGTTGGCGGCACTCCAGAAATTGTCTAACCCTGTCTTCAAAACGGAAATGTCTGCCATACGAGTAACAATGCCTCTGGTAAAGAAATTACCATAGTTTCTGATAGCTAAGCAGCTCCTGGGGTTGTGGGTACTAACCTAATGATCTCTAGATCGGTCAACAGATGCCGCCAGGCTCTTAATCTCCTCCTTTTTATAATAAAAGCCTTCGAAACATAAAGCCCTGCATTAAAATGTATTATTTTTTGTTTTAATTTTAAAACCAGAAAGCATTTAACGTATCCACAATTATTTGTCAATTGAAGATCGTTCGAAAAGAAAAAGAAAGTTCATGACCATAACTTTTTGTCGAAAATTTGAAAAATAATTTTTAATGGAATAATGGTTTCTTAAGTGATGTCAGTGCTACCACTTAAAATGCAACCACAATCAATAAAATATTTAAGGCAGCCAGCCAGCCAGTCATATACATAGTTAAACACCTTGCAAGCTGCATTTTGTCACAGAAATATTGTTGACAGTCAGTCGTTGTGCTTAAATGATGTCATTAATTTATAATATAACACAAGAAAATAGTGACACAAATACAAGGGACCTATAGCGTTTTATTGAAGGCAAAGTCCTTAATTTTTGTGGTTTTTGGTTAATCTCTTGGAGGATTATTGAATCAATAATTTATGGTAATGTCAACTATTTACCTATTCAAGTAGTTTTTAACAGCTTCCTGTCTATAGCCCCTGAATGACCCACAAAAAGTGTCGAATATTTATAGAAGATTTGAATTCGAAAATTTTCCAAAGATCCGCACATACTTTTATATACATACATAGGTATGTGTGTAATTCAGAATGTATGTACTTTTCCTGTAATGCGATACTTTAGTGTGTCGTTGAATCGAATGTGTGTATCTATGTTCCCTTCATTTCTATCGATCAAAATTTATGACAGATTATCTATCTCTTATACTTTGCATAGCTACCTACAACTATACTCACATAAGCGTACATTAAGTACGTAATATTTTTGCTTTATTTAGGGTACTATTTTCTAGAAATATATTTTATTTTTAATGTTTCGTTATTATTTTTGTTGAATTTCATTTCAATGAGATGAGATGAGTTGAGTTGAGACCTGACAGACTTGACTAGTTGAAGTACTTGTCATTTTGGCATTATTTTGTTGCCGATTGCCGAATTCGTATAGGATTTTATTGTTGATTTAATTTCTATTTTTTTTTTCGTTCTCTTTCTCTCTGTCTTATTTGTTTGTCTTTTGGTGACAATTTCTATTGAAATGTTATTTTTAACATCATAAAATAAATAAGAATTCGAAAAAACAAAATAATATTGTAACTATGAGTGTATAAGCAGGCATGGATCTTAGGGAAAGGAAAATAGAATATTTCCACAGCAAAAACGTTTAAAAAAATCGAATAATAATTTTAAAAATAATACAAGCGTCTCCTTGTTGTAGTTGCCCTCCCATGTAAAGTTGCACTATTGTTGAGTTTTTGAGTCTTGAGATTGCCAATTTGGCAATGTAAGGTTGCACTATTCTAGTCCTTCAAGTACCGTTCATATCCAATTGTTCTTTGGTGGATAACAACTTCTTGACCTAGGTCTTCCAAAAAACAAAGATCTTACTTTTACAACTGAAATTCTAAAAGTCCGTGATAGGCTGCTCACCCTGTTAGGGTTGGGATTCGAATGTCTCGAGTGGCCGATGTGGATTCGATTCCCATCGAAGATTCTAGCCTGTTACACTTTTTACAAAAAAGAAAAATTATTATTAATATCACACCACTCTCGCTTTCCCTTCTTCTACAATATTTTTCCAAATTCCAAGCAATCCAATGAATGAGGAGGTCGTATCCCCTTACTTATAACAACAAAGAATTCAATGGCCAAATCTATGTTCAGCATGCTCTAACTATAGTGTAGACTTTTGTTTAAAGATTGAGATGGGAAGATTTAGATTATTTACACCCAAAATTTTGGCATGACCCCGTAGCTTAATAAAGATTAAACAAAGAAAAAAATGAGAAAATGAGATGTAGGTGCTTGGTGCATAGGGTCATGTGCCTTAAAGGACCTATTTTAAATTAAAAAATTTTTAAACGTTAATCAATTCTTGAATAGTCTACATAAGGACCGAAAATGAAATCTTTTTACCAATATATTGCAGCGCGGATATCAAACAGTTGAACTTAACGCACTATAACTAAATATTTTACTAAAAAAAATTAAAGTTAAATAAAAATATTCTTACAAACTATAACGAATGGTTCTTTACATCTGCATATTCATAAAATTATTTATTTAAATCACTTACCATACTTTGTGTAGCACTGTTTAAGTTTAAATAACAATTTGTTAAAGCATTATCACTATTGCTTGTCGATCCTTCCAAAATGTCACCATTGGTATCGCTGTGGTGGTGGGGGCCACCCTCTACCACAGATTTCAATTGTTTTATGTACATGGTGGCCAAACGTAATGTGTCCAATTTAGATAGTTTCGTATCGGCTGGAATGTTGGGTAATTTAGTTTTTAAACGCCCAAAGGCACTGGACAAAACACGCATTCGCGCCCGTTCACGAGCATTAGCCGCATTGCGTTGTATTGGTGGATTATCATTGCGAGAGCCTATAAGAAAGTAAAAAAAACAATATATATAATTGGTCATTACAACCCTTCAGTCAGGATTACGACCTAGGTTCTCACACCACTTATGTTGTGTGTGTTAATTTTATACATGAGTGGTGGGACCTACAGTTTAAAGTCGACTCCGAACGATAGATTTTTGAGAAATTTTTCATGGAAATTTCTGTTTACTCTCAGAGTTTTTGCCAGAAATCTGTTGAGAGAAAGTCGCCGAAGAAATACTTTTTGTATTTTGTTTTGATGTCTGGCCTGGGGCTCGAACCCTGGCTTTAGGTCTAATAAGCCAACACACTACCTACTAGACTACGGTGACTTCACAATAACAATAATAATTTTTTAATATTGAGTTATCCATTTAGGGGTCTCATAACCGTCGGCCTGGTAAGGATGCCATCTGTTAAATAGCTTTCATTTAAATTTTAATTTCTTTGTAAAAAGTACGAATATGGAACCCGTAAAATGTTTAAAACCGGCTACAAAGGTGTTGACTAAAACGTGGTTACTTTTCGAATATAATATACAAGGAATTTGTAATATTCTAAGGCTATTTTGAAAACGCTTCACGTTACAAGCGTGGTGAAGTCTGCGCATCATCATAATGTACGCACTGCAGGAAATATCTTTCCGGTAGAAAATGTGTGACGAATAATTCGAATTATTCGATACCATGGGGTTCTCAGTAATAAAGTATGTTTTACGCCTTATTATATCGTATTTTGTATCCGTACAAAATTCCAACTCAACGTTCTGAAATAAAATTATCATGAGCTACCTTGGCGGGCAAGAAGAGGAAACTAGACAGCATCTTCTGTGCCGTGATAAATTTTAGAGAAAATTGAAAGAATTACGTGGATAATCATTTCTTTAAGGATTTCAATTGAATTTTAAAAAAGAAAAATTTAAATGACCTTCTTTGTTATCCTAGAAGTAGTACTTGCTGGCTATACACTAGTGTTACATTATGACTATAAGAATAGAGTAGTAGTAGTAAAAGTACTTGACTAAAATCCCGCACACTTTCGTTCCAAAACCCAGAGAAAAAATTTTCGTCATGGCTTTCAAATTTTTTAAATTAAGATGCTTGAAACTCCTTCACAAATAATCCAGGATGCAATCTTCTTTTAACTACCCACAGTAACGAACATTACAGAAATCAGCAAAGTTCCTTAAGATTAACCCAAGACATGTTTACAGAATTCGTTATTTCCAAGCAACGCTAGATGGCAAACCTATTATCCTGGTACAGACTACACTACACCAATCATCTATTTAACGGAATAAATTTGATTACGAAATTGAAACAAAGTAACTAAATAGATAAAGATGAGGGAGATAATTGGTAACAGTCCTTTATTCCTTAAAGAAACGAAAAGAAGAAAACTAGTAACGAACATTACAGAAATCAGCAAAGTTCCTTAAGATTAACCCAAGACATGTTTACAGAATTCGTTATTTCCAAGCAACGCTAGATGGCAAACCTATTATCCTGGTACAGACTACACTACACCAATCATCTATTTAACGGAATAAATTTGATTACGAAATTGAAACAAAGTAACTAAATAGATAAAGATGAGGGAGATGATTGGTAACAGTCCTTTATTCCTTAAAGAAACGAAAAGAAATATAAAAAAGTGGCCCTAATGTTTTTCAGGGTTTAACAATAACAATCGACCTAATGCCTTCCAATCTAAGTAAACCTATCCAAAAGAAAATCTAGTTCTTCTCCAATGGCAGGGATAAGTTGTCATCGACATCACTGATTGTCATTAGACTTTAAATCCTTGCGTGAAATGCGCTTTGTGGTGGCCGAATTGCAATAAACGACCAGGACTAAATATACGAATGTACAGCTTTTGATCCAATGATTCTGAATCCAGTTTTAAATTCTAAATTTTCTTCATATCCATTAGTTTGTTAGTAAACGTTAATGATTTTTAAATGCTTGTCTCAGATTATTTGTATCGATCGTATAAGGAGCCTGAAGAACTCAGGAAGAAGCTTAAAAAATGTAAATTTTTTGCTATTCTATTGCGCCAGCGTTATATAATACCAATCAATGATAATTGATTTGTTAGCGAAACAAATTCGAACTCAGACTAATTTTAGTAAATGAAGCTGAGAAAAATGTTTTTTAGAGTCGGCTAAATGGAAAACTATGTTTATTCCTGGAGAATTTTATATAAAAGTGTATCTAAAGTGAAATTTTATTTTAATTCACAATTCAATTTTTGTTTGTTTAGTTTTTAATGAAAAATCCAATAATTGACTTACTTTGCGAACTTCTATCGTCAAAATCGTCATCCAATAGTTCAAAAGGACTGTTAGAACGTTTCCTACGTGGCATTTGGAAATAATATCAATATTATCCAATATTTTTAAACACTTAATGAAAATTATCACAGATTCTTTTAATTTTTTTTACACACTGTATGACTTTCTTTCTTGATTCTTCTTCTTCTTATACTTCTATAAAATATAGCAATTTGTAACGGTAAACGTTTAAAATCTTTTAAAACCGTGCGCGCCTTTAATAATTTTAACAACCATAAGGGATAATGTAAGGCATTGAACTGATAAAATCTCTTATTGAACATGACTATTTAGAGATTTTCCTTGCAGAAAATAAGATCTCTTCTCATTACATTACATATACACTCATACATATAGTATATGGTCTCATGTGTTACGTCCTCTTTTTCTAGTTGCTCTATTTCTCTAGGACTACATTTAGTCTATGTGGGTGTATACAAATGTTAATAATCTAATAAAGAAAGAACAATTCTCATTCGAATTGTACATTCTCAAAAAAAATTTACCGTTTTCTATTGGCGCTCGCCTTTAATGAATGAATGAAAATTTTACAATGGCCGCCAAACAAAGCAAGCAAGTAAATGTATAAATCTCAGCAATTGTTCCTACGCTCACGCTCATTAGAGAGTGCTAAGTGCGTGAGTGGAGAAATTTTAAGAATTGTTATTGTATAGATCGATGTGTTTATTTTTTAAATGTGTATGCAGATTGTATGAGAACAGGGTTGCCAGGTGTATCGACTTTAAAAAAGGCGAGGATCGCTCATTATAATACTCCCAGATTTCTTTACAACCAGATATATTACTTGCATATTATACTGGATAATAAATTGAAATGGAGACAACATCTTAAGGATTCGGCAGCAAAAGCCCACAGATGCTGGTCCATATATTGGAGAGCCATAGATTTTAAATTGGGCTTCACTTCGAGAATGATAGGCTGTGCTCTACAGAAGCTTAATTAGACCAATACTAACTTAGTTTTTAGTAGTGCGGTGGACAGGAAGAACTACATTACTTCGAAGAGAGAATTAGCGCAATGAGAACATGTCCTACAAGGACATTGGAAACAATACCCTACATCTAACCAATTGAGATACATATTCGGCTTTAGGTGGTACCTGCTGCGTAGCGTCTACAGGCTATGGGGTAAGGAATTAATTAAAGAAAAGAATCTTATCACTGAAGTTTAGTGGGTATACTAGATGGATAGTCGCTTAACGTGGAATCATTAAACGGAATGCCTAACACATAGATGGCGACCTTGATACCAGACCAGATCGACTTTCTTGCTCAAACAAATTCCGAATGTGGCTACAATATGGCTCTTAAAACAAAAATAGGACAGGAATGGGCCTCTATACAGAAAAACAAGAAACTGAACTATGTCTCCATCTACCGGACTATAATACAGTCTTTCAGGCAAAAGTATGATCAATCAGTGATAATTTTGTAAACTTAAGATATTCGGAATGTAGATAGTCGACTAATAATTACTGCAAGCTTGGCACGCAGTAAGCATTATATACATATGTACCTAGTCATAAAGGAACTTTCGGTAACAAGGCTGAGGAACAGTAGAAAGAATTACAAGGATATTGTGGAGCGGTCGCGCTGAATTCTATTTTCGTCAATAGTGATTAAATAAAACAGACGTAATAAGTGACAACTAATTTAACAGAGGTCACCGTAAACTAGTAGGTAGTAGATTAGTCCGTGGTTCAAACCCCAGCTCATCTGGAATAAAACGAAACATAAAGAATATATTTCTTTCAGCGATTTCCTCGCAGCAGTCTTGGCAAAAACTCTGAGGGTATATAAAATTTATATGAAAGATTCTCGAGTCTGGCGTTCGGAATCGATGTTAAACGGTGGGTGATGTAAGAAGCCTTTACTAAGTGGTTGTAATGACCAGTGGCCGCTGTCAAAGTTTGGAAGAGCCGATAGCATGATATGGTATTAAAAATAGTTTCAATAATTAAAAAATATGAACCTTATTGCTAAAAATTAAAAGGGAAATTGTTTGGCGATTTTTGAAATTGAATTTGGGAAGAAAAGTAACAACCCTGTACACAATTTCTTTTTTAATTGTTAGAGAATAAAAGTGTTCATCATACTGATCCATTTGGTGGTTGATGCTCTTTTTTCTTTTTGAAGTTATGCCTTGTGATAATAATAAAATAACGATGATGATTGTTATAATTATGATAACGATGATGATAATGATCGTGTTTGTGTTTGTTTATACAATTAACAAATTGTTTGATTGCGTACATATTGTTTTGACATACAATGTAAATATTTATTTGATTTATAGAAGAGGAAATTAAGTGGAAAACAAAAAGCGAGTGAGACCGGGAGAGTGAGAGAGAAAGAAAGTGATCTACTAGAAACTAAGTACGATGTGAAAAACATAAATATGCTCATGAAAATAGTTTAATAAAAACAGTTACTGGAAAAGGGGTTAAATTAAAATAAGCTTATAAGAAGACTTGACTCAGTGTGAAAAATTCCGTCTCATCTCCAACCCCATGAGGATCACTATATTCAACAGTAATGTTAACTCAGTTGCGCTTTACGACTGTGAGTCATGGAATTAAAACTAATGACCTACCAATGTCGCACAATAATTTGTTAATCGCTGCTTCCGCCCTCTACTCAACTTATGGTGGCCAAACACCATCCCAAATAGTTACTTGTGGGCCATGTGCAGGCAACCGCTGTTGAGTAGGAAATCTGAAAGTGAAAATGACGCTTGTTTGGGCATGTGCTATTGAGGTCTATGGATACCCGTTTCCTGTAGTACCATTGAGGCTAAAACGATGACTATAAAGACTGTTCCTATGAAAAATTGGTGTAAGAGTATATAGAGTGGACATATACGCATATTCACGGAGAGTAAAGTTGCCATTAGATGTCCTTCAAGATAGCCCAAGCACGAAAGGTGTTTTTGGAGAGAATAGCGAAACATTCGAATGTTTTTATATGGGTTTCTAAATACTGTGACGTTGAAGGCAACAACAAAGCTCACGCATTAAGAAAGGCCGGCACAGCACAAAATTCGAATGAATCTTTATTTTAGATTGGCATTCCTCTACATGAACACAAACTACTTGTTTGATTACTAATCTCACACAAACTTTAAGCATCTGCAAAGGAAAGATGAGATAATGAAGCCATTTGTATAGAGATCAGGACCACCGTAAATATATGCAGAATAAAATTATTTGAGATAAACCTAACGATAGTTCGTCTTAAATACCTTATAGCAGTTATAAGATTACACTGGTCTATGGGGATACACTCTCGGATACTTGGAATACCTCACAAGGACTTCTGCAGAAACTGTAATGACGGAAAAGATGACGAGACCCTTTTTTAAATTAAAAATATATTGAAACCCAATATCTACTTGCCAGTAATTTCAACCGCAGTTCGCTTATATCTGGATTTCTATTGGATTTTACTTAAATTTTGTTTTCTTTATTTTCATAAAATCATTATTTCAATAAAAATTAATCGTCCGTGTAAACCCTGCTTTTCTAAGTTTATCTCATCGATTTAAAGACAAGCCCCTCTTATCACCAGACAATACATATCATCAATGACCAGCCAAGTATAAAAACCACAATTTTCTGATTTTCTATTGCAATGTTGTGGTATTGTTTGACATTATCACACTTGATTATGGTCCTTATCAATTGCCAATGACCTTTAGGTTGCCCATTTTCAAAACATTTGTATTAAAGAAATGAAAGCAAAGCTTTCATTGGGAACATCTCAATGTTTTCCTAATTCAGTCTCAAACATAACGTCTAAGAAAGTACAACGTTTTAATTAAATAATGTGGAGAATAAGTAAAAATGTTATCGATCGTGTAGCATGCCATCATAATTATGCCGGTAAAACTGTACCTGCAGTGCAAGCATTGCGTTTAAATAGCACTGAAAGTGTTAGGCCTGAGGTGACAGTGCCTTCATCAGCGGATGTTGTTATAATTGGCGGTGGTTCGGCTGGCTGTCATACATTGTATCATTTGGCAAAACGCGGCGTTAAGGGTGTGTTATTAGAACGTGCCCAACTAACAGCTGGCACCACCTGGCATACAGCTGGTTTGGTATGGCGTCTACGACCCAATGATGTGGACATACAATTGCTGGCTAATTCACGTAATATGCTAATGCAATTGGAACAGGAGACTGGACTGGATCCTGGTTGGATACAAAACGGTGGTGTATTTATAGCCCACTCAGAAGTAGGTCACAAGGGAATATTATTTATTGTAGTGAATTGTTTACAGTGATAAGAAAAATTTCAAAATTATTTGTTTTTTTTTTTTTTTTGTTTTTAAAGAGCAATGTTGACCCCTCAGTCAATGAACTGGTTTTTAGAAACTGATAAAAACCGGTTTTTTAAGAGTAGCTTTTAAAAATCTTTTCCTTTAACAAGAATTAATTTGTTATTCTTGTTTACAGACCCGCTTAGATGAATACAGACGCCTCGCTACTGTGGGCAATGCTTTGGGCATTGAGAACTATGTTTTAACACCCGAAGAAACTCAGAAAGTCTTTCCTTTATTGGATCCCAAATCTTTTATAGGCGCCTTGTATTCGCCCGGTGATGGTGTTGTTGATCCAGCCATGTTATGCACTGCTTTGACCAGAGCTGCCAGCAAAAATGGCGCTAAAGTGATTCAAAACTGTCCCGTTGATGATCTACAAGTGGAGGTTTCGGGTAAAGGCAAAAAGATTGTAGGCGTTAAAACACCTTATGGCACCATTAAAACAAATACGGTGGTAAATGCTACGGGTGTATGGGGCAGAGATCTTATTGAGAAACATGGTTCATTTTTACCTTTGATACCCATGAAACATGCCTATATACTGTCCGAATCCATACCGGGCGTAAGAGGCTTGCCTAATATACGTGATCATGATTATTCCATATACTTTAGAATTCAAGGTGATGCCATACAAATGGGTGGTTATGAACCCAATCCCATTTTATTGGAACCAGTGGCTAAAGATTTCAATTTTGGTTTATACGATTTGGATTGGTCCGTATTCGATGCCCATTTAAATGGTGCCGTACAATTGTGCCCCAGCTATGCCAAATATGGTGTTAAGAGCACTATCTGTGGTCCAGAATCATTTACACCGGACCACAAACCCTTAATGGGTCCTGATACGGTTATTTCAGGTCTTTATCACAACTGTGGTTTCAATTCGGCCGGCATGATGTTTGGTGGCGGCTGTGGTGAACAGACAGCATTGTGGGTTATCAATGGAAAACCAGATTTGCCCATGTTTGGCTTTGATCTGAGACGTTTTACCGATAAACAAAGTAATGCTACCCAATGGATTAATGAAAAGTCTCATGAAAGTTATGCCAAGAACTATAGCATGGTCTTTAAATATGATCAGCCCTTGGCTGGTCGTGACTTCCAAAAGGATCCTTTGCATGAGGACATGTTAAATTACAATGCCTTTATGGAAGAGAAACAAGGCTGGGAACGTCCTGGTTTCTTTTTAACAAAACCAGCTCCAGTCTTACCTTACGATTGGTATGGCAGTTATGGCAATGAACGCCACAAAGACTGTAACTATGAAAAGGTCTTGGATGGTGATCTTAAGTATGGCAACTTCTCTGACCATCATAATTTGGTAAGTGTTAGGAAAACAAAACAAAAGAAGGAGGCTATAAGTAAATATTTAATATTCACACTTACTTTCCATTTCATGTCCAACACAATTGTATGGTGCGTGCCATCCCTATCCCTATGTTTATTATTCTTACGCAAATTTGTGTGATATTTGTTCAACCATGGATTGCGGATGCTGTCTTCTTCTACGTTAAAAATAAAATGTTTCTACTGACATAAAACAACTGTTGCTGCTGCCTGCTCTCACGTGCCTACAACTTCCAATTGTTATAAACACATTGAAACATACACACGCACTCACGCAACAGATTGGTGAAGAAGCCATGGCCTGCCGCAATAATGCTGTCGTTTTTAACATGAGCTATTTCTGTAAATTATATTTGGAAGGTCCCGATGCCCAAAAGGCAGCCGATTGGATATTTTCAGCGAACACAAATCGTGATGTTAAAAAGTAAGTTTTTTTAAAATGTTTCTAAACTGTTATTCTAGTTTCGCTTAGAAAATCAAGGAGTTTTTTCTTAAACAGTATTATTTTAAGGCCAATTAACCTTAAATTCTGTTCTGTTGGTCAGTACTGTTTTGGTATAGCCTCGAGTTTATTTAGAAAAGTAGTCTTTAAGACGTGAGTGCTCTTCAGACAGATTTAAATTGAAGAGTTTATCAAAGAACATAATCGTTGAGATTCTCCATTCATTCATTCTCTCCCGGTCCACAGTTAAACTTCTATGAGAAGGGTACAGATAACTTTTTGAACAGATCACCTGCCAGGATATAAGTTTATTTTTCTTCCGACTTAAAGAAATTTTCACATCTTCAGAGAGATTTCTTTCCAAATTTATATGCGTGTAAGTCATGAACATAAGTATATGTAAACACAATTAAAAAGACAGCGCCATTAATTCAGTCACCTCCGAAAGATAGATTAACATCGAATAGTTTGCCAAATAATATAAACGTTGAGGGTCTCCCCATCATTCTCTCCGGTTTTACAAAATACAGTGTAGAATTTAGAATTTCTATTTAAAAGGTACCGATAACTTTTAAAATAGACTACGAATTAGAAAAAGAAAAGCTTTGTTTTATTCCTACTCAAGAAAGTTCACAGGTATTCATAAAATATCCTTCCCATCCATAAGCAGTTAGACAGCATTTTGACCAAGGAAAAAGCCTACAATCGTATCACCTCCGAAGGAAAGCAACCGATTTAAAATACTGTTTTTTCTACTCTTTAGAACGGTTTACACTTGTGCTCTGAACAATACCGGTGGCGTAGAGGCTGATGTTACCATATCGCGCTTACAAAGTGGTTCCGGTGCTGTACATGATCCTAAATTTGATGGTCAAGGTTATTATATAGTGGCTGGTGGTGCTTCCGCCTACTACACCTACACCATGATGGTCGATGAAATACGCAGACAAGGCTACAATTGTACGGTACGTGATGTTACCGCCGATATTGGTGTCATATCCATACAGGGACCAAAGTCTCGAGATATTTTACAAAATATTGTGAAATGTGATTTAAGTGATGAGAATATACCACCTAATGGCACAGTATTAACTGAGTGTAACGGCCATGGTGTACGTTTGTTAAGAGTTAGTTTTGTAGGCGAATTGGGCTATGAACTGCATGTGCCCAAAGAGTATTGTTCCACAGTTTATAAGACTTTAATGAAGGCTGGTGAGCGCGATGAATTAAGAAACGCTGGTTATCGTGCTTTGTATTCATTGAGTAGTGAAAAGGGTTATCATTTATGGAGTTTCGATTTGAGACCTGATGACACGCCTTTGGAAGCTGGTTTAGGTTTCACGTGTCGCAAGCAGGGTGTATACAAAGGTAAAGAAGCCATTGATAGACAACGCAAGGAGGGCATTAAAAAACGTTTGGTTTATTTGACTTTGGATGATCAAGTGCCCATATGGGGTTTGGAAGGTGTTTACAGAAATGGCCAGGCTGTGGGTTTTCTGCGTAGGGCGGAATATGCCTATTATTTGGGCAAACCTTTAGGCCAAACTTATCTACAACGAACAGATGGCCAAAATATCGATAATGAATACATTAAAACGGGTGACTATGAAATCGATGTTCTCGGAAAACGTTATAAGGCCAAGTGTCATTTGAGAAGTCCCTTCGATCCTGAAGGTCATCGGGTATTGGGTAAATATTAACTGCACAAACAACAACAAAAGAAAATAAATAAAAATGGAATAAAAATGCATATTTTGTTGCTTTAATTTTTGTTTTTATGTCTTAAAAAAAAAACAAATAAGTACTGCATTATGGGGATATTATTTCATATTTTAATGTGTTACAGTGTCTTAAAAAAAGATTTTTTTTGGATTCCTGGAACTTAAACCACAACTGAAGTAGTTGGCTGGATAAACAATTGTTAAAACATAAAGAGGTAGACAAGTGATCCATAGTGTTAAGTGTTTGACAATAAATTATGACCAGCCAACACATTACCTTACATTACTTTACTAATACTTTCGGTAATATTCTTCATTCATCTTAAAATATGTTTGTAGGATACTTGACAATATTAATTAATTACTCAATTTTTACATGCACACTTACAACTTAATTTAAGGTTCTCTAGTGTTCAAATTTGTAAAAAAAAAAAAAT
Source organism: Sarcophaga carnaria (assembly GCA_958299815.1). Classification (NCBI taxonomy): domain Eukaryota; kingdom Metazoa; phylum Arthropoda; class Insecta; order Diptera; family Sarcophagidae; genus Sarcophaga; species Sarcophaga carnaria. The sequence goes on from OY283153.1 coordinate 24,032,504, forward strand.
AATACAGTTTTCTTTAAAATGGAGACACTATGTCTACCAATTTCTATGTAAAGTACTATGACTTATTTATTAAAAAAAAAGGAAAAATACTATATTTTTAAAATTAATATTAAAAAAAAACTTGTGTGTTTATGTTTTTTCTAAGAACTAGGGTTTCATATTGCATCACTCCAGACACTCAGACGCCTTACAAACATTGCTCGTTTAAGTGTTCTTCGTTAGCTGCATATTAGCAAAAGTAGGTTTTTTTGTTTTTGCTTGTAATTAACTACTCCTTATTCCATTTACGTAAAACATCTTACGTCACGGAATACAATGTAGACTCTGAAGCATTTGTGGAATGTGTATTACGATACTCTTCAATAACTTCTTCCAGTGACTTTTGAAAGTGGAACATATCGCGCATTTTATTGTCTAAACGACAAACAACGCCAGCCGATGAAATATTCCAATTCCAACAGATCATATCACAGTTTAAAATTTTTAAATCTTCTCGCAACGATACAATATTCTGTAAAAGATAAAGAGAATCGTTATTATTTCGTTATTAAAAGGCGAATGCAAAATTTCACGAAAATGTACATAAGCTACAGTAAAAAGAAATTCATTATGTCTAATGTCATACATTATTGGCCATTACAGCCATTTAGTCAAGACTACGATGTAGTTTCTCACACCATCCCTATTAAGTGAATTAATTTTATTCATGAGTGTTAGGATCTACAGTTCTGCTTCGAATCCGAATGACAATTAGAAAAATTTTTATACCATTTAGTTACTCATAAAGCATTTGCCAAAAGATTACATACATAATTGGTCATTACAACCCTTCAGTCAGGATTACGACCTAGTTTCTCACACCACTTATGTTGTGTGTGTTAATTTTATACATGAGTGGCGGGACCTACAGTTTAAAGTCGACTCCGAACGGCAGATTTTTGAGAAACTTTTCATGGCAATTTTTATTTACTCTCAGAGTTTTTGCCAGAAATCTACTGAGAGGAAGTCGCCGAAGAAATACTTTTCGTATTTTATTTTGATGTCTGGCCTGGGGCACGAACCCTGGCGTTTTGTCTAATAAGCCAACACACTACCTACTAGACCACGGCCACTTCCAACCAAAAGATTGCAGGATTTTTTCCCCATAATGTAATAATAATCACTAGCTTACAGTGACCTGAGACAGTTTTCTTAGTTTGTATTTCACGGGTTAGCCTTTTAGGGGTTTTAAACCGCCATTCTGGCAGTGCTGTCTCTTGTTAAATATCTTCCATCCGTGGATCGTGGATTGTTTAACAACCGAAATACGCGTAAATATATTTCAAACTTTCACTACAAACGTTGATTCAAGCATTACGGGCAGATTACTTACTGACTTCATTGGTCATTACTACCGTTTAGTTACGATTACAACCTATCTTACCACACCACACCTGTTGTGTGTGTCAATTCTACCGGTGGGTGGCGGGTCCTACAGTTTAACGCTGATTCCGAGCGACAGATTTAAACAATTTTTCCTCCTGAGCACCCTTCACCCCAAGAAAAGAAAAAATAACATCATAAATAAGCTAGGCAGTGCCGCCACTAATGGGGAAAAAGGAATGAAATCAGCATACACCTAGCGTAGAAAAAACATTTGCTTCTAGGCAACGATAAATAACAGCCTCTGAGTTAGGATCTGCTACAACAGACCAATCAATTGCTTAAGTGAAAAAATGGGTTAAAGAAACCAAAACAAGGCAAAATGTCAACAATCTAGGGCAAACGAAGAGAGAGCGCATGGGTTTAACTATCTGGAATATCAAGTGACATCATTGAAGGCTGAAGTTCTAGACTTTAAATAAATTACATGCAATGAAATAACAAATTTATCGGTTTATACTGTAATCTGCAATGGAAGAGGAGATGTTAGCCGAATAGAATATCAAGCAAGATGAGAAACACCCTTCAAATATGGAAGCCTATATTAAACCGAATAATAATGGCTTGCCTTAAGAGTAGAGAAAGTCATAAAGGAAACCCAGCAAAAGAGAGATAAATTCCACGCACAACTTAGGAGCACTTTCAATGATATTTGAAGATGAAATATCATCACATTATTGGCTGGTTTCAACGCGGTACCACATCAACAGCTGCCCTATCAATGGTACAAAGGGTTGTGGAGTTCGAAAACAACAAAGGAGAGCGGTTGAATAAAATGTATAACACATTTCAACTCGTCATAGCCAACTCTTTTAAATGGCTAACAAACAAAACTGTGTATATTTAAACTGATTAGCATTATTCCAATTATGAGATTTCTTTTTAATACACCTTAGTTCAAAAGCAATGTTGTAATTGTGTAACATATATGTATGTATATACTTACCGCCGCAACAGTATAATCAATACTATTGATTTCCTGACCGTTTATAATGACTAAATGTAAACCATACTTCTGATGGAGCGTAACAAATTCCAACACTTTCTCCTTGAGATATTCGGCTGAAGCAAAATCTAGTTTTTGTTTAACATCAACCATGCCAAATTCATAGTTTGATAACTACAAGATACAAAAACATATCATGTGAGGTTAGTTGATTTAAATTATGTATAAGTGTTCTTGGAACAAACCTTTTCTGTATACAGCCAGATTTGTGGTTTAGCACTGCTATATAGAATATAGGAAAGGTTAGCCGCTATGCCACATAGAATACCGTATTCCAAACTCCAAAATAGACAAACGAATAGGGTAACCAAAAATGGGAAAAAGTCCTTTTCTATGTGTATAAAAACAAAATCAAAAATAATTACAATTAAAGGAATTTACAAAGAAAATATAAAGAAAGTTCTTACTTTTGGATTTCCAAGTGTCAGCAATTTTATCCACATCGACCAGCGATATCATGGCGGCTATAATAATGGCAGATAGTGTAGCTTTTGGTATGAAATAGAATGTTTGCGTTAGAAACGCCAAAGCCATAAGCACCAAACCACCGGTTACAGCGCCACCCAAAGTTGTTTTAACACCACTGGCATTATTAACAGCAGTACGGGTAAAAGAACCTGTTACCGGCATGGAAGAAACAAAACTGCCCATTATGTTGCACATGCCCAAAGCAATCATTTCCTGTGAGGCATTAACAATTTTACCCTTGGCTGTAATTAAATTCAAGTTAATTAAACAATTATCATTAATTTATTTATTTTGTGAACTTACAAAAGGCCTTAGCTATGGCCACTACTTCCAATATAGCTACCAAAGGTATAGAGGCAAAGGAGGCACCTACTGTGCTAAGCATATCCTTAAATGGCACTTCGGTACCATTTACAGTAGTGTCAAAAGGTGGCACACGGAATGGTGGCAAGCCAGCGGTTACAGTACCAGTTATTCTAAAGGGTTGCGTGCCATCGCGACTTAAAATATAGGCTAAAAAGGTACCAATTATCACAGCCATTGAATTACGTGATAAGGACACATATTTCCATAAGGTACGACTACCATAGGGTATATCCTTAGCTCTCTGAAAATATTTTTTATTGAAATACAAAGTTTTATTAGAATTTAGAGTTTGAAAACTGTAAACTTTGTATGGATTGTTTCTTCATAGTTTAGTGTGCTTTGGCAAACATGCACTCATATGTTATCGAAATTTATAATTTTTTCATTATTTTTTTATTTTAATTACTTTAACCAGTCAGCGTAAAGGATCAAGTTTTACACTGTATTATTGTAAGATCGCGTACAAGTAGGCAAAAAGTTTTTAATTTTTTATAACAAAATAGTGTCTTACAAGGTCACATTATGGAAATCGAATCTTTCTTTAAAACTTACCTTCATAACCAATAAAAATATCAGTGTAGTAATGCCCAGTGAGGCATCATTCCAACCTATGGAATTTAAATGCGTAAAGAAATGCTTCCATGCTGGTATTAAATTGTTGGAAGGAGCCTTTAAACCGAACAGGTTATTTATTTGTGCACTGCCTATGGTAACCGCTGCTGCTGTGGTAAAACCTGTAAATAAATCCTACATTTAAAGTCCTTTCAAATATGCCTACTCTATGAATTTAGTTTACCTATAATAACGGGTATGGATATAAAGCGTACCAATACACCCAGATTTAATAGGCCCAATAACAGTATAATACAACCGGCAAAAAATGAAATCATAACAGCATAATCGGGACTTATAACTGCATATGGATGCACCATTAATGCCATAATTGCTGTGGTAGCTGCAAAGAAAATTAAGAATTTTACTTTAAATGGAACAAGGCGACTACAAAACTTAAAAAAATTTTAATTCCTTAATATGAAAGGGTTTTAGAAGAGTAACGTTCTATAGAACAGCTTACGACTGCTATATATTGTGATCCACTAAGTCCCTTTATCATGAAAATATCATTCAATATGAACCTTAACCCTCGACGTAATTGAGTCAAACGTAGTTGAGCCAAAGTCGTTGATTAAAAAATGCAAGTCATCGACCAAAAAAATGCAAGTCATTGACCAAAAATGCAAGTCATATACCAAAGAAATGCAAATCATTGCCCAGAAAAATGCAAGTCATCGTCCACCAAAATGCAAGTCATCAACTAAAAAAATGCAAATCATTGACCAGAAAAACGCAAGTCATCGACCAGAAAAATTCAAGTCATTGACCAAAAAATGCTAGTGTCATTGCCCAGAAAAATGCAAGTCATCGTCCACCAAAATGCAAGTCATCGACCATAAAAATGCAAGTCATTACCCAAAAAATACAAGTCATCGAACAAAAAAATGCAGGTCATTTACCAGAAAAATGCAAGTCATCTACCAAAGAAAATGCAAGTCATCTACCAAAAAAGCAAGTCATCTACCAAAAAAAATGCAAGTCATCTACCAAAGAAAATGCAAGTCATCTACCAAAAAAAATGCAAGTCATCAACCATAGAAATGCAACTTGCAAAAAAACAACATTTTGTTGGATGTATATATACATATATATGCATATGAACTCAATGAGAATTATTAAAAATTTTAAGTTCATTTTTATCATATTTTGCCTATTTTATGTAGAGACTTTTTCGTCAATATCTCCGGTCCCAAGTAACGCCCGATCGTATGTAAACCTGTTTTGGAATCCTTGAGGCTATGGCTATCCAGCCCCCTTGGTCCATTTGGTCCCGACTAGGTCCATTTTTATCCAATTTTGCGCAATTTGTTAATTTGAGAAAAAAGTTAGCTACGTCGCCTATATCTCCGGTCTTAAGTAACGCCCGATTGTAAGGGAACCTGTTTTGGAATCCTTGAGCCAATAGCTATCTCACCCACTAGGTCCAAAAAGCACACCTTTTTAAATTTGATCGATTTTTACCCGATTTTCGAAGGCATATTTGGTAAAAAAAAAAAACTTTATTATCTCCAATAGGCAAATTGTTACTTTCATATATTTTTTTGTTTTTGGTTTCTTATTTTGTAAAATCCAAAATCTAAACTTAACAGTCTCGGTAAATTAACAGTCTCGGTTTAACATTTATTGTAAAAAAGAATATGACTTTCGTAGCTAACTTCACACACATTAAATTTGAGCTACTAATACATACCCATTTAATACAAACTCCGAAATACTTAAGGACATCTTTGCGTATTATTTTAGGCTCTTGAATTTAAATTCCATCTAGTCCGTTACCCTCGTTTTGTTCATTTTAATCATATCGTTCACCATAAGAGGTACTCAGTAGAAAAAATTAGGGTGTTCGTTAAATGCGATGTTCAGTGAATCGAATGTTCGTTAAATCAAAAAGCTACTGTGCTTTACATACATATGCCCCTTTGGAAATATTACTTTTTTAAATTTGTTCCAAAATACGATATTTTTCTAAAACTTAAAATCAATTTAAAAAACTTAAACAACAGTTCCAAAAAATTTCCATAAAAGCGTTTTAGGCTTTAGGCACGTGTAGCATATATTTTAAACAAAAAAATTTTTGTTTTTACGTCAAATCATTGTGGTATTACTATACGAAACGGGTAAACCCCCTTAAAAGCATAAACAAGGTCTTTTGAATCAAACCGTTTAAAAAGAAAACGTCATTAAAGTGGGCGTTGTTTGTTATTAAATGTTTTTATTTTTTGTTTTACTCACCTATGGTAACATCTTTACACGATCCAAATATAATGTACATAAATGAACCCATAAATGCTGAATACAGGCCATACTGTGGTTCCAGACCAGCCACAACACCATAGGCAATGCCCTGAGGTATCATTGTTAGGCCAACAGTAAAACCGGCTATAAAATCCTGTAACAAGAAACCCCTTTCATATTTCGGCAACCATGAGATTATCGGGAATTTCGTAGACAACTGGCAACAACCGGTAGCAGCCACCTTTAACGATGAACCGATATTCGGTAATTTTTCTTTGTATAAATTTCCTGCAAAACAAATAATAAAACAAAGAAATAATCTTTTTATTATTAATTCTTTTTATTTGTTTATTTACAATTAAAAATTTTGTAGAAATGAAGAAAAGGGAGACAGAGAGATAAAAAAAGAGTGTAAAAAATTAAGTTACCGGGCAAGATAACATCGACATTGAAACGATGCGATTTTTCAGATAACTTAACACGTATTTTTAACTAATCGTTGTTATAACAACCGGTTTTAATATGTTTCCAAACAAGTCACAATGTTTTGGTTATTTTTTTTTATTGTTTATAAACAAACTTTGTTTAGATATAATTTTCTATTGTAATATTTTATTTGCAATAAAAAGACGGTTTAAAAGAAATGTCATTTACGTGAATTGGCTAACGTTTCTGGTCGAAATGAAAGACTTCACTTTGTTCAATTTAAATTAATTAGGATCCACAGAGTTTAGGCAGAAAATATTTGTTGATTAAAATTTGCGATTTCCTTTTCAATTTTAACTTTCAGATCTTGGAAATTCTTTGGCTTCTGCTTTGCAGCGATAGTAATCTAGTGCCATTAGTTCTTGTGATCTGGAGAGCCAGTTCTTATAACAAGTTCTTATGACAAGGGATGTGTAATGAAAGAGTAGACAATTCCGCAAAGTACCTATGCACGATTTCCACTTTTTAAACCAAAAATAAAAATGGCACACAACGTTTTCTCAGTATTATCAGTCTGAGTATAGTTTACCTAAGCTGTTCTTAAACTAGGACAGAATAGTATTCAGAATCTTAAATGACATTTGGCATTAACCAAAAGATCCTAATCTTCAGTCATTTATTTATAAATGCTTCATATCACTATACGAGCAATGGTAGTGGTAGTGTGTTGGCTTATTAGACGCAAAGCCAGGGTTCGAGCCCCAGGCCCGACATCAAAGACAAAATACAAAAAGTATTTTTCGGCGACTTCGTCTCAGCAGATTTCTGGCAAAAACTCTGAGAGTAAATAAAAATTGCCATGAAAAGTTTCTCAAAAAAATATCTGTCGTTCGGAGTCGACTTTGATCTGTAGGTCCCACCACTTATGTATAAAATTAGCACACACAACATAAGTGGTGTGAGAAACTAGGACCTTGTACAATGGGTCAATTCGACCTCCGGGTACTGTACTTGTCTTAATTTACAAGTACACGTCCTCTAGCCTAACCTAACCTAATAGTAGTGGTATTGGGCTCACACAAACTTTATTCTTTTGCAGGTGGCATAATGAGCCCACTTGCAGACAGACCAAACAGATCTGACCCTATATGGGTCATTGAACCTGACTAGATTACATTTTGCGAACTTCATAGCAGTTATAACGAGACTCTGGCTTCTGCCCGGAATCTTCTGTAGAAGTAAGAAGAAGAGAACGTCATGTCAGCCATTATCCAGCGCCTTGGGAGTTAAGGAGAAAAATTCTTTGACTTCTAAAATTTATAGACAGAACGTGTCTAGCCAAAGGCATAGCTTCATAAAACTTTCGCTATGGCTGAGAGAAGCCATGCAGAAGTTGTAATTGTATGACGGTATAGATAATATCTATATATATATAGATAATGTCTATATATACGTATCTATATATAATATGTTATAACGGAACTTTATAAGACCCAAGTAAGCTATGGCCACGTTGGCGGCTGCCAATTCAACTTAACCTAACCTAACCTTTCTAAATTTGTTAAATTTAAATTAAAAAAGAAGAAAAGGACAGGGGGTGTATGGCTTGTTTTATTTTAATGATGCATAGAAAATAATTAAATTATTATTCCCAGCCATACCTCTAAAAGCCACACTTATCTTAGCAAACTTCTTGAATTAATTATTTCAAATATGATCTTTGCTTTTTGTATAAACATTTGTTAACTCTCTTATGAATATTAAATTTCTAATTTTTTTCTTCTTTATACATGTATGCATGTATGTATGTAGTTATAAATAATACTGTGTATATAAGTTCATTTAATTTAATTTTTTTAAAAGGTTTAAGAAATTTGTGCATGTTTATGTAAAGGAAAAATTTAAAAAAACAATAATCGATTAATTTATTATGAAACCAAAAATATTCAAGTATTATACGATAAAAGAATTAAAAAAATGAAAACATGCATGAATGCAAGTTTAAGTTACATATTTAGAGATGTATTGTCGCAATATAAGCATACAAAATAATTGAAAGATTTTAAATAAATTATTTTCTAATTAATTAATTAATAATCTCACATTCATTATCTTCTTAATATGAGTTAAGCATGCAAATTCAACGTAAAAAAAATTATTAAATAATTTAAATCAAAAATATTCTTAAAATTTTAATTGAAAATTTATATTGATGTTGAAATCAAAGCAAATGTTTCAATGTTTTAATTATCTTTTGTTTAAAAAATAAATAAATTATTTTTACTGAGTTTTAAAATTTCGATAAGCATATTTTACTGCTCCCGGATTCAATAATCTTAATAAATAATTAAGGCTGCGAAACGAAACACTATAAATTTATCACTTTTTATTTTTTTTTATTATTTTTTATATAAAATTCACAACTTGTGTTCAAATGGTAATGGAAAAATGTTTATTGAAATAAAAAAATCAATGATAAAAAAAAATATTTATTCATGTTTCCTGTTATTAAATATTAATTTTAAACTATAATTTATAATTTTTAATGCAATACATACATATGTGTATACCAGCCTGTCAATAAAGATGGGAAATAATAGACTTCCTACTGAAATGGTGATTCGAATATGAGCACTTTTCGAGCATTACGGGGAGATTATGGTCATCCTAATCGATCTACTAATTCCTACTACCAGGAATTGATAAAATTATAAAGAAATTGATGGTGGTAGCCATTGCCTAGGGAGTAGTGTGTAGGCTTTCAAAACGAGGACTCAAGAGTTTAAAGCTGCTCAAAAAAATACAAAAAAAGCTCTGAGAGCAAAATGACAATTAACACACAATAACACAACGTGTGTGATGTGAGAAATTAAGTGGTTGTGTATATATGTACATATGCATAGAGAAGATTAAAGAGATTAGAATCATTAGATATGCCGAAAATATTGCTTCTGCTAGAGGAAGTGTGAACTCGTGAATTCCAAAACATTCCCATCATTTGAGCGTCCTATCTTACATACAGTCAGGATTACGACCTAGTTTTTCACACCACTTATATTGCGTGTGTTAATTTTATCATGAGTGGTGGGACCTATAATTTACAGTCGACTCCGAACGACAGATTTTTTGAGAAACTTTTCATGGCAATTTTTATTTACTCTCAGAGTTTTTGCCAGAAATCTGCTGAGAGGAAGTCGCCGAAAAAATACTTCCTGTATTTTATTTTGAAGACTGGCCTGTGGCTCGAACCCTGGCTTTACGTCTAATAAGCCAACACACTACCTATTAGCGGCCACTTCCTTACGCCCATCATATCGTGTTTAGTATTTAGATTTGCACCGCAAAGGTGATTTTTTCAAACACAATTGTTTTAAGTAATGCAGCTCATGGTTACTGTCAACATGCAAGAATGTTACATATGGGGTTTGGATAACCTAAAATTGATTCTGAAAAACCCACTGCATTATGGTCTGGAGATTTTTTTACTTCCAATTTTTTCTATAATAAACCCTGGAAGCATGGTAACCGGTTTTTTCGCCTGCAATTGAAGATTTTGAACTGAACGATATGTGGTTCTAACAAAACTGTGTTAAATGTCAAGCAACACGACCGTTTTTTTGTCAGTTTCCAGAGAGAGATAATGCAAATTGACTTTTTTGTAGGGCTACGTTATTGTGACTACGCGGATAACCATCTAATTTGGTACATTTAAAAACCAACAATCATCAAGTTATTGTAGAGATACTACTTAAAATATACGAAAAAGTGATCGAAAACTACCTCAAAAGAACTCTGCAGCCGATCTATCTAGAGGCGGTGATTTAAACGCTATTGTATTTCGTTCGTAATAGTAAAGTTCAAGCATTGTAAAGGAATAACGTTTCTATTGAAATCCTAGCTTCATGTGTGTTTTATTGAATTATTGAACTTTTGAAACCGAAAATTGGGCCACCCTACTGATCCTAAAAAGCGAATTTTTACATGTAGTATGTACTAGTAATTTGTGCAGTCTTGTGAGAAGAATTTAATATTCAGTAGCTTTCTAACTATCCTTAATAAAAAATAAAATGTTATATTTTATCGAGATTTAATATATTTATTATGTATGCGTAAAAATTTATTTTTTTTTTCGTTGTTTTTTTCCAATTTCTGATTTTGAGGGCTCGATAACAATCGGCTCAAGTCTGAAAATGCCAAGAGGCACGTACAGCTAAATCTTTATGGCCAATTGTAAAAATATAAAAACCATCACATAACACAATACAATATTGTATTAATTTACGATCAACAAAAAGACAACAAATACTATATTACGGATATATTATGAATATTACCAATAATAATGATTAAATCGTACTACCAGGTGAAAATTAAAGATTAAATTAAAAATTTGTACATGACCTCGCATAACTTTCATTGTTTATATAATTAAATATTGTATATTGCTATAGAAATTGACATGCGCTTATAAACAATAAAATTTAAATAAAAAACAAAAAATATTTTCATTGTGATAATTTGAATTTACGTTGCATGAGAAATTCGTTAAAAAAATAATTTTAATGACAATTAAAAATCTATTAATTAATATTTAATTTGTTTTTTTTTTGTATTTTATAGTTTTTTCTTTTGTTTATTTTTATTTATGTATATACGAGTACATATTAAAGAACTTCGTATGTTAAGCGAGTGACTGATTTGAACAAAAATAACCAGTTTTTGAGGATCATCAAAAAAAGATTTCCCAACCAGAACATACATCTACCGAATCACTATGGACGTACATATATAACTTTCAACAATATCTTTAAACAATAAAATTGTTCTTTCAAAATTAGTGTTTTGCATCGTCAGCGAATGCATGGCTACGTAAGCAAGCAAAATTATCTAATTTGGGACCAAAGCAGATCCAAGAGCTTATAATGCATTGCGAAAAGTTGGTCAGGCCATCACTGTCAATGACGAGCACTATAGGTCGATGATTATCAACTTTTTTTTTGGCCCAATAGTATAGTATACAGCTCAGAAAACCTTGTTCTATTGAGATCCCCGTCTCGAAGAAATATGCTCAACATAGTTATCGATATGGTATAGGAACTATACGCCAAGTTCGTAAACAGAAACATATGTATGTTTCGGGAATGCAGAACTCGAGGGAGCTGGCCGACGTTAAAGGCCAGTTCAGTAGTGTAATTAAGTCGCCTTTATTCGGTCTTAAAACACTTACCGTTTCGCCCTCATCGGAATCGGCCTAGAGTAACTTTGTAATTCTTAATACCGTGTCATTTTTCCATAAGAGTTGATGTAACGTTGCCGCCCTCTTTTCCACCTTGGTTTTCAATGCAATGAAAGGCATTGCGTCCTAACTGCATATGGTATGTAATACTCTAGCTTTATTATCCAGAATATCATCCTTCTCCATCATTTCCTATCACTCTTTGATGACTAGGTACCCGTATAATGGGTAAGTTCTATACCTACAGTAATTTTTAGTCTAGAACAGTTCTCGATACTGTTTCGTAAGATATTATGACCTTAATTTTCATTGGAGATTTCTATGTGTTAGTTTTAGGAAATTATTAATCTCTCCGATCATACATTCCCAGATGGCTCGTACCTCCGTTTGAAAACTGTATTATGGTCACTATGCAGATGAATCAGGTTCATTTTAGACAATACTACTTCAAAAAACGCTTGCTTCCTCTATATTTTCTAAGCAAAGAAATACAGTGTAGTGCTACAAATTTCCGAAATTGAAAACATGAACTGCCTTGGTTTTTATTGGTACACATTATCGCGAGTTTACTGTATTATTCTTTGTTCAAATTTCAATTTCATTCGAAATTTCTGTTGATATATTTTAAATAACAGAGAATTATTGTTATAACTTTAAATTTTATTAATTTGTTTATTATTTATTTATTTTTTAATAATGTAAAGTTTTTGTATTTTTTATACAAATAAAAAATAGAAATCTTATACCCTAACCTATTACAATTTCATATCAATGTTGTTATTGCTATATTTTGAGATAAAAATAAATTTACATTATAATTTATAACAAAAGCACTCGCATATATTTGTTTATATTTTTTTTCTGTAATTGTCGTTTGTTTTTGTAATATTACATGGCGACACATGTTTGAATCATTCACTCTCTTACTAACCATCAATATCGTTTAATGAGTTATCACTTGTTCTCGACATTATTGGTGTTGGGACATTTAGAAATTGAATTGTTTTAACAAGTTTCACTGCTTTTACGATCAAATCACAAATTTTATTAATTTTTCTATTAAAGCCACACTTTAGTTGGAGACGGTTACGGTTACCCAGATCAATGACAACTAACGTTTTGCTTACGGAAACATTTTGTTAAATAAAATGAGAATTGATTTGTATTCGTATTCGTATTATTTTAACACTTGTTTTTTTTTTTTTTAAATTGAGAAATTTCGTAAAACGCTATACAGCTCTCATGGTTAGTTATAGTATCGTGATGGTAGTGTATATAGTTGGTATCAGCAGCAATAGCCATAAGTAGTTTGCAATAAAAGATTTATAGCCACCCTTAACTTTAATACTTCCAACACATTCGCAATATTTTTCAATTTCAAGTCTTTTTTAAGTTCCAAGTCTTTCCGTTTGTTAATCTAGAGAAATCTCTTGTATTGTAGGAGTAAGACCGAGTAGATATAAAAGCGATATAATACAAGATGATCGAAGCAAAAAAACAGAGCTATAAAACAGCTTGTCAGACACGGTAATTGTTTACTAACAATTTCTTTCTTTCTCAATTTTTTTTCTTTTATTTTGGTTTCTTTTGGTTTTGTCATCTTTATTGTTTTATTACTTTTTTTATGGTTGGTTTGCTTGTCTGGCAAGTTTTATTTTCTATAATATACAATATAATGCAAACCTTTCAAGATTATACTAATGGTGTTCACAGTTTGCCATGTCATTGAAAAAATATTAGCACAATAATTCGATATGATGAATGTTAGGGGGAACTGAACTGGATTGAAGGGATTTGTAGACAAGCTCTTTAACTACTACAACTCACTTCTCGCTAAGTATGTATCTGAATTAGCAATTCAAAATCTTATATAAACCTTTATATCCAATACAATATACCTGTAAAACGCCTAACAGCCAGACCGCTTAAAATGTGAATAAGTCTGTATGATACTGTTACGTTAGAAGACAGTTTAGCACAATTTTGGCTTCGTTTATTCCCATCCTTTTCATATAAAAGCTTCTCCAATTCTAGATGATTCTTATTTTGAAATGTTATTAAAACAATGAAAATCGCCTATAATGACCGCCATATAGGCATTGATTTCGTTTGGCCAGAAACTATTGATTACGCAAAATATCTGATTTCCGAACGAGCTTACCCATAAATATCACGTGGACAGAATTTTTATCTGTGAAGCATTACAAAATAAATTGATTTCTTAAACGTATCCTTACTTATGAAAATTAAGTCATTTACGACACAGTTACGTCGGTCAGGATTAACAAACTAAAATGCCATGCTACGTGTTTAGTGGAAATTCGAACCTTAATTACATATTTTTGTAACGCTGAAGATAGATTCGTTTTTGCAGACATCTACGAATTCAGTTAGGAATCCTTTCTTATATGGCAGCATCTCCCATCAATTATAACCATCTGGCTTTCAGGTAATCATGTCTGCTGTCATCAACTGAAGTTCGGTTACCATATATAATCGACTTATAAGTTTCTTATGAATCATTTCATAATGACATTCAGAAGAATATTAAAAAAAGTTACACTACAATGTGTCAATAAAAAAACATCTGATAATGTGATTTCAGCACCTTAAGGTAACTCCTAATATTGTTCATAACTCCGACAACGTAACTATCAACAAATGGAACCATATGAAGATAACAATCGGTGGACTTAGGTTATGCTCTCTATCTCTCTTTAAAACCATGTAAAATTTCGTAAAAGGCTAGACAGCATTCTTTGATTGCCAAACTCGTCATTACATGCCTTTACAAATGAATAGTTCGAAATACTTAAATTGATAAAGAATTTATTTTTATGGCCTCTTGTAAAACAAACATATTTCACTTTATAACGTTGAATACCCCTATCGGTTAAGCTTTCTATCTACACTGTCTATAGAAATTTTTATATGCACAACAATCTTTGATTACCCTCTTAAAGTGAAAAGCTTTTCAGAACAATAGAGCAGAAGGCATATTACAAATGCATAAAGAAATTTATTTACATTTTCTGTTTCTTGTAATAAAGCTTTAAATTTAAAAAAAATTTAATTATATTGCAATACGTTATTGACATATTTAATATGTAAAGTAATCGTTTAAAACGATTATTTCCTATGTATATGACCGATAATTAAACACTTGATAAAACACATTTTAAAATAATATCAGGATAAAAAGAGGTGAACTACATTACACAGAATAGATATCAAAATATTCAATATTAGTTAATGAAAGTATATTCGTTATGTACTTACAGTGGAATATATTACGATAGAGTGCAGAAATTATAGCAGACATTCAGTTGTGAATTTGAGTCAGGTAAATCATTTTATATATGAGACCGTATTATTACTGATGACAGAGCCCACATTCTACTCGTATCTGGAGATCAAATATACAACGAAAGTTTAATCATATCACAATTATTATGATTACGTCTTAGTTCTGTGTCCAGGCTGATTATTTGCCTGATTATTTGACTAAATAAAAATATACTTTCACTCTAAGACTAAAAGAGGTTCTTCAGTTTATCATCCGCATTGTAAGTAACTAAAAATAAATAAAGGGGAAAACGACACATAAAATGAAAACATAATTAAGGGAGAAACAACAGCTTTTAAATTGAAGAGAAAACGAGAGGCATTGGTACAATTTGTGTTTGACTCGCTCTTGTACGGGAACCGGACATGGTAGTCTTGAGATTATAAAATCTCTCATTTTTCGACATAGTATGCCCAACCGAATAAGTATTCCAAAGGCGGTCTTAGAGTCCCATCCCATCATGCATGTCGTTTTCCTCCATGTTACATTTTCACAAAACGCAGCACAGCTTTAACTACACTTGTCCAGAAGTGTTGTGTATGTGTACCTATTAAAAATAAAAAAATCGGGTTTTTTCTTCTCCATGTGTTTAGAAATGTTGAACTTGTAAAGAATAATTTTATTTTTATTTTTTTATTAAAGGCTTCTTTATTAACTTGGAATGGGAAACAAAATCAATTAGATTTTACCATGAAAACTATTACTTGAAGGCCAAGAAAACTATAACAAAATTAAACATATTCCATGCAATTTCTTTTAAAGAGATGTTTACTACATTAATAGTTATAAAAACCAAACAAAAAGTAATTAAATATAAACCTTATACCCAGCTAAAAAAACAGAAAAAAAAAATAAATGTCATATGTTGATAATTATAATATATAAGTATAAAAAATACGTAAGTTCTAAACACTACCGATTTTAATTTAAAAAATATGCTCTCGAATTACTTTAACTAGGTAAATATTTAATAATATGTTATAAAATATAGGTAGGTTTGGATTTAAAATACGTTTGATTTTAAATTATAGCAGAACATGTGCGTATGTATATTGTTACTGATGTTTTATTTTAAAAATAATTATATTATTTTCTTATTTTTTTGTTTTTGTTTTCGTAATTATTATGTAGATACGTTTATAGCATACAATGCATTATTAACTTCAACTATTCAATTAAACGGAGAGTTTTGTTTTGAATAAATTTAAATTATATTATATTCTTGTTTTTGTTTTGTTTTAAAAAGCGAGTCTTTAGTATTTGTAACGATAAATAGCCACACCAGCAACACCAATTAATATGGAGCCCATTAGATAGCCGAGTAACTTTAGCTAAAAATAAAACGTCAACAAAAATTAAATTTAAAATTGAAAACATTTCAGTTCGCTAACAGTAGTACACACCTTAGAACTTTCAACAGTTTGCTGTTTTTGTGGTTGTTTATTTTTCTGTTCCAATTTTTTTGCTTGGCCCAACATTTTCTGATACATTTCTTTTTCATTGTGCTCTTCGCGTCTTGCCTTAATAATTAATTTAGCCAAATCCTAAGGTATTAACAAACAAAAAAAAACTGATAAAAAAGGAAATTCGTTTTACTGTATTTATATTACCTGTTGTATGGCCCTACTTTCTGGTTCCAAAGTTGCCGCTTTTTGCAATAAAGCAATAGCGCCCTTTGTATCGCCTTTACCCTCAAGAATCTGAAAGAATCACAAAAAATATTATTTTTCGATTTCACAGGCTTCATGTAAAATGCTTACTCTGCCTTTTCTATACAATGCTTTTGAATTATTCGGTTGGCAACGCAAAACATGCTCCACCGATTTCAAAGCAGCATCAAAGGCTGAAATTTTTATTTGTGCCATAGCCAAGTTATTATATACAATTAATCGATCATCCAATAAGGTTTGTAATTCTGTATTTGAAAGCTAATAGAGAGAAAGGTATTATATTATAAGAATATGTCAGTAGACATACATATTTATTTAAATACTTACTTCTATATCTTCTTTATCAAAATCAGAATCAGGATCACCATCACGATTGTCTAAATATTCCAAGGCTCGTCTATATAACTGAATAGCAGTACTAAATTCACTGCGATTGTACCAAAAATTGGCACGCTCCTTTTTGCGGGTTCTAAAAATTAAAAGAAATACTTGCATTTAACACAAGTCTCAGTAACTCTTCTTTTAACATCGTTTTACCCATATTTTTTACGTATTTCAAACGATTTTAAATCTGCAAAATCTTCATATACTGTATCTTTTAAATGCATTTCATATGTAATCTAAAAAAATTACAATTTAATAGTAATTATAATAATAGAAGAGAAAAAAGAACTTACAGTTGCTTCTGGGGGAATGTTTAATTCGGGTTCCTTTTCATTCTTCAAACCCAACGAGCCATAGGCAAATCTTGGATCTACTTTCACCTCCGCAATTTCTCCCACATTCATTAAAGGTATAACCATATCGAGACCTTGAACCACCTACCAATTTAGAAGAACATAAAAATCAAAGGGTAAAATATGGAAGTAATTCTAATATCAGCTTTAAATAGTACTCATGGACTGACAACGACATACATTTAGCTGCTTTACTAGCAGAATGACTGATTGATATATAGACCGGACACACGAAATTTGTGAAAGTTTACTGCATTTTGTATACCAGCAATCTTCAGATGCTTTGCCAGTGAACAACCAAAAATTTCTAGCTGCCGAAAAATTGTATTCTACAAGTGAAATTTATAAATAATACTGGTTGATAGCTGCCATCGATAACATCAACTAAACCATTTGCCATACACATATGGCTGTAGATTTGTTTAGTTTATTGCAAGAACGCATTTAATTTAATGAACGTGTGGATTACGATAATCGGTAGGGTATTATCGCCATGAATGCTAACATAATGCGTTTGCATTAAACCTCGTTTATATACCATCTGGACTTCATTGACGCATTGCATCAGTCATGAAATTCAATAAGACTATAATATATCACTTAAGAATATATGTGTTTAGAAAATGTTGCTAAATGCACACAGTGACGCACCCATTCTGTTTTATTTGATTTTAACTTCGACCTGTCCCTATTTGAAAATAAATAATACACACAGGTATAACGTATAACAGTGACTCAAAACAATCAAGCCATCCATGCCTAGTCAACTTTTGTTTGCCATTGTAATATTACCGTTATAACTCACCTCAAAATCTCCAACATGAACCTGAAAATTCTCTTGCTTTTCGACAACGGTACCGTCTGCCAATTTGCCAGTGAAAGTTATTGTTACCAATTCACCTCGCTGTGGTTTTTTGTTAACTTTAGATTTTTTTATAACACGCTTGATTAACTGGCCATTGCCCAAAACATCACATGGCTCATCATCACCTACTGAGGCGGGAGCACCACTGTCACTATCCGAATCGACATGTTCGTTGGCCTTTTTTGTATCACCGACATTAGTAGCCAATCTTTCCTTATCCAACATAGCTTCCGATGCTGCTTTCATATCAGCCTCATTAAGATTTGAAAGATCTTCAAAAGAACTATTGCTTGATTTCTCAGCATCCATGTTTTATTACGAAAAAAAATTTTTGTTCAATTATCTAGAATAGATAAACAAACAACATACACATTATCTTTGTTAAATTGCATTTAATTATACACATAATCAAAGGTCATGGAACTTTCTAAAATAAAAAGTAAGAATATCTATGCCATATATTTTACACCACTCCAATTTGAATTCAATTATTTTGTATATTATTTCTTTCTTTATTATTCCATTTCATGTTAATACGCACATATAAGAAAAATGCAAATTTAACCAAAAATGTTGATCTTCGATGAAA
Organism: Sarcophaga carnaria; assembly: GCA_958299815.1. Lineage (NCBI taxonomy): Eukaryota > Metazoa > Arthropoda > Insecta > Diptera > Sarcophagidae > Sarcophaga > Sarcophaga carnaria. The sequence goes on from OY283153.1 coordinate 24,051,485, forward strand.
ATCCTTTGTGTCTCCCTTCCTTTTCTTTTGTCCTTTGATTCGTAGTAAATAAAACTTTACAATGTATATTCGAAATAAAAATACGTATTTCAAATATATTCTGTAAAGAATATAAATTAATGTAAAAAAGAACAAAAAACCGTGTATTAATTTCGGAAATTTAATATTTGACAAAATTTTATCTTCTTTGAAGGGAATTTTCACAGTGAAGAATGAAATGAGAAACGTATAACAATGAGAGATAACTGCTGTTACTCAGCTGTTACAAGTGTTGCCGTATTACTCATACAACTTAATATATGCAACATGCTTTTTACTTAATATCATTAAACATGAAGTGTGATAAAAATGTAATAGAATAAAGAAATTTTACTTCCTAGAGCTCAAAAATAATAGACATACATGAAAGTTTTTATATTTTCTTCAAACATTTTGTGTTCTCTTTTATTAAAAATAAAACGCACAGTCCAGGCCTTATTCCATTTGCAAATACATAGGCATATTCCGATATATGCAAAAACATTCCGAGCAGATGTATTAAAATTCCATTTTATTCGTAAGTGTATGTAAATAAATTATAAGCACTTTTTCAGTAAACTCCATTTATATTTTGATAAAATATTGAATATATATTTGGAAGTAGAAAAATATATTTCCAATTAAAAACTAGTTGCTCAAAATATGATTCTATATGTGGTAATTTTTTTCTATATGTATTCACGAAACACAACTCTGTGATATTTCACCGTGTAGCAACGCCATTTTATTGTAATCTCTTACAAAAAACTGCTTGAATCTCCTTTGTACACCAACAAATACGGCTTATTTTTGCTATACCAATGACTGCTAGAATTTTTTAGCATAATGGCGATTTCTTTTTGACAGTTGACTCTACTTTTGGCGCACGTGTTTTCTCACGCACCGTCCTCAAAAAATCAAATAAAAATGTAATTATTCATTGAAATTATTGCAAAAAATTGTTAAAAATGCTTAATATTCTGTGTTAACTTTTAGATGAACGCTGAGAAATTGAAGAAATTACAAGCGCAAGTGCGTATCGGTGGTAAGGGTACCCCACGCCGTAAGAAGAAGATTGTGCACTCCACCCCCGCTACAGATGACAAGAAATTGCAATCTTCTTTAAAGAAGTTGTCGGTTAACACCATACCCGGCATTGAAGAGGTCAACATTATCAAACATGATGGTACTGTAATTCATTTCAACAACCCCAAGGCTCAAGCTTCTTTGCCCACCAACACCTTTGCCATTACTGGCCATGGCGAAAACAAATCGATTTCCGAAATGTTACCAGGTATTTTAACACAATTGGGTCCCAAAGATATAACACAATTGAAAAAGATTGCCAGCGAATTGGCCAACAAGAGTGGTGCCGCTGCTGCTGGAGCTGCCGGTGCTGCCGCCAATGCTGGTGACGACGATGTACCAGATTTGGTAGAAAATTTCGAAGAAGTCGCTATCGGTGCTGCTAAACCTGCTGTAGAGACCGCCGAAGCTGCCAAAAAACCAGAAGAAATACCAGTGGCTTAGATTCGTTGGGTTCTTAATTTCATTTAAAAGAAGGGGGTGTTATTTAAAAAAACAAAACAAAAATACCATTATTTTTACTATATATATAATTATAAAATTTAAACAACATTTTTATTATTAAACCTTTAACATCCGTTTAAAGACTTGGGCGAGGAACAAAGAGATCAAAAGAATCGAGTGGAAATCGGGATGTAAAGGATATACATATAAAAACGTTGCTGCAGAAATAAATAGGGGGGGATTCATCAAATTTTCTTCTGTTGGATAAAAGGAAGGAAGATACGAATGGACAAACAAGTGTTTTCCGGGACTTTTATGTAAACGGATGTTTTTGTTTAATTGGGCATTAAGTAGTAAGCATGATTAAACTATCTCTACTATATTTAAATCTTAATCATAACAAACCAATATGCTTAAAAAAATAATAGTAAGAAATTTGTTAAATGAAAAACTAAATACAAACAAATGTAGTACACAACAAAGAAACAAAACAAACAATATTAAAGTATAAGGAAACTATCTTTTCTAAGAGTGTCTCCTTACAAAAAAAAAAGAACACCAACATGTTTAACAAATTCTTCTTAATACCATAAACAAAAACAAAATTCATGAACACGTACATTCATCATCACATCAATTAATTTAAGGGGGACTTTGGAGTCTTTCCAAGCACTTTGTATGAAAACAAAAAGGAAAACAATAGCTACTCAAATATAAACAATTCCTTGCGTTAATGGGGCTTATAAAACCCGTACATGGATACATACAAACATACTACAAATAATTCCATTTAAAGACTTTCCAATTTCAAAACATTGTCATACAAATACGTTTTTTAAATGTTAATGTTAAGAGAATTTGGTCTAGTCTTTAATTAGATTCTATACTTATGTAATCAAAAAAAAAAACGAAGAAATTTATCTAAACAAAAGAGATCGTAAAGTTTTATTATTCCATTCAAACAACCAAACCAAAAACCCCTTTTGAAAACATCCATACAACCAACCGACCCTTCTATAATTTAAATTTTATAATTTTATGTTTATATCATTGTCATATTTCATTTAACTCTTACTTTCGTTTACTGCTGAAGGCTAAACAACCTTCAGTAGATTTTAAATTCGATATATGAACAAAAGAAAATGCAAAAAAGAAGTAAAAACCTAACCAAAACTGTTTTAAACACATTATTTTTCGCTCGTTTTTTAAAAATAAATTTTAGTAAAAAAAATATTAAATAAAGGAAATAAAAGAAAATAACAAACCGCAGAATTTTAATTAAAACTCAAACCCTTTTTCTATTATCAATTCATATCAGTTATAAACCAAAGGTTATGTTGTTATAGAAATCAGAAGCTTTGTTTGTTTTGAGTTATAACCACAACATGGGCGAAATAAAAATCATAACCTTTAAAAATGATAATGAAAATAATTTATTCTCTTGAAAGGTATGCTAACAGCATATACAATTTCTTTAATTTTGTTCCTTTTTTCTTTTTTAATCTATAATTAGATCATTGACTCTATGCCATTGCTAAAAAAGAATATGCTTGTATACATTTATATGTTCGTTTAGTTATTGGTGTGCAAACACACATACTTCAATGCGCTAAAAGAAAATAAAATTCCCTTTGTACTGAATAAGTAAATATAAAAAATAAAACAAAATTTCTTTTTATTTTCAGTGCAAAACTTCTGATTAAAAGACCATTTGTTTCTTATAAATCCGTCCGTTGATAACCTTGAACTTTTGTTTTTTGGTTAATTGCAAAAAAGTGAGTTTTGTTTTTATATGACTCATCAAAACGTAAAGATGTTAAATTATGGTCAATTTCATTTGTTTTTTCCTTTTATTTTCTGCTTTCTTTATATGTATGTATGTATGTACATTAGATACAAACGTTAACCTTAAAGTAAATACTAGTAAATCAGCTGTGCTATCAAGAAACAGACGGAAATAGAATTTGCGCAGATATCGCAGCAGTAAATATTGTTTGCGGCCAACAGTAATGGATGATAATGGAAAATTTTATTATCATGTGCAAGTAAATTAGGCAATCTTTAAAGTTGGAAAAAACTACAGTTTGCTGTTATGCTTTTTCGATACAAAGGACAAGAGATAGCGTGTGATATATACCTCAAAGCTGTCATCCATACATTTCCCCACATAGATATTGAAATTATATAAAATATGCAGTATAGTGAAAAGAAATCTACTATTCGTCGTTTTATAATTACAAGTATATTTAGACAATTTTGGGAATGCTTGACTATATACATACATAATTTTGAACGAAAGCTAAAATTGGACTGGTGTCCTAAAGAATATTTCGTATTTTAAAGATTTCTGTTATCCAGGATTGTACTATAAATAGTGTTTGTTTTCCTACAACCACAAATCACATGCAAACTAACTCAATCGGTACTGTTCCGACAATTTTCACGCCCTCGAATTATCCTCTTCAAATTCGACAATAATCATACGCCCAGACATTTTTCTGATTCCTTTAAGGAGTATATTTTGTTTGCTTTGTTTCAGTTCATTATTAAGTTTTTTCCAGCTTGGCAGTTATTGTTGTACTGCAGGAGATCGTATGCCGTTGGCAAGAAACAACACTCTCTATGGACATGCATTGCGTGTAGTGGTGAACATTTTTTGTTGTTGATTTTTTAAGTAAATCGGAACAGAAATAAAAATAGATCGAAAACAAGCCTTAATACCAAAATAGCTTTCGGCAGATAGAGAGATAAAGATAATAAATAAGGAGAAGAAAGGAAGAACAAAAGAGAAAATAGGAGATGAAAATTGAAGACTATTTTATAAATTTTAAAATCGTGAGATTTTTCCGTAGGAATTTAACTCAAAAATACTCTTGTGTGTAGTAGTAAATCACTTTAATCATTGCAGGACGCCGTCTCGATTTGTTTTTACTATAAATCGGTCTGTACAATGTAAAATTCATTATTTAAAAGCTATTACCGTTACTTATTTTTCTTTGATTATTTAGAACGGTTGTTTCATCTCGTATTTTATCAAAATCACCTTTTGAGCAACTATGCACTCATTTACAGTGTAGACAACATTTCTGTTGTAAATAATAGAAACAAATACGTTTTAATTTAGTTCATATAAATTGAATTATCAATGCAAAAATATTCAAACTAATGGTTTTATTAGCTTTACTTTATTTAAGTACGTTTTAATGCTGTGAATATCACCGAAAGCTTCTCAAGACACTGGAAACAGTTGTTTAAAAATTTATGGATAAAAAACATCTAAAATGCCAGCATAGTTTCGTCTTGCGTTTCTACAGTTTGACAGCATTGGCTGCACACGTCAAACAGTTGTTATATTTTTGTTGTACTCTTTTTTTGGTATCAAAAATGAAATCTTTAAAAAATAATAAATAAGAAAATATAATAGATACAATTAAATAATTTTTATAAATTCTTTGCGGAAAATTCAATTTGTTTCCCTTTGATAACAGTTGTGCATATTGATACAAATCTTAAATCGTTTTAAATAAATCTAAAGTGTATTTTTTTAAACATTTTGCTTACGACGCCAAAAAAGTAAAAAAGAGGAGACTAATTGAAAAGGTAAAAAAATTGAGATTATTACGTCCAACACAGAAAAAAGAGAATAAAAAATATACGAAATTATCCTTTCACTTTTATGTGTATTAAAAATGCATTAAGATATATGGTATATAGACGTATATTTCTTTTTTCCGCTAATAAAGCATACATGTAATATATGGTGTATTCCTTAAATATACGCAAACCCCTTGTAAGCCAAGCCCCCTCATTCTCCGATACTTATTCCATAACAGTACGTTCTCCCCTTTCACTTTCCTTAGCATCGTCTTGTTTTGTTTGTTTTTCTTATTGGTACAAACAACTTTAACCCTATGCAAAATCATTGTTGTTGCTTTTGTTTGAAATTTGCACAAAAAAAATTTGTTTTTTGTTTTTATTTTCTATTCGGCTGTTATTTGCTTTTTGTTATTATTTTCTTATTCTATTTTGTTTTGCAGCTCTTGCTTATGCTGAATACTAAAAACTCATAAACTTTCCCGTAATTTTATTTTTGTGTTTGGGTAAATATTATACACTGAGAGAAAGAAATTATACCAATTACGTGGCACGGTATTCGATGCACAACAGTTGCAAGCATATTAACCAACAATCGTCTGCGAATCTCTTCACTCAGGTTTAAGATTCCAAGCATAAATCTCGGTCATACGTTGTCTTTGGTAGTGTTAGACACAATTCGTTTAAAGATGGCATAATAAATTCTGGGATTTTGCATATAAACCCATTTCAGAAACCAATGCTATTGCTTCTCCTACTTAATAGTCTCAATAGTGCTTCTGCTCCTATCTACTAGATCTCTTATTATTGCTATGACTATGACAAAAACCTTCTTTTATTCTTGGAGCCACTTGTTGGTAACCAATTGTCTATAAATGTAAATAATTTACTTTTAATTTAAAAGCCTTTTGCCAAGTTCTTACTATTTTTATAAATTCTTTTATTTATCATTAAAAATAATTAATTCGCTTAATCATCACTTCGGTATTTATATTAATCTCTTGTTATAAATAAATATTGTCTCTCTGTTAAAAACATTAAAAAAAGTAAAAAAAATCCATACCAGGACAGAGGCACAGAATATGCTTAAGACTCACCGGCACCCTCACGATAGTACAGATCTTACAGAGGGTAGGAGAGCTCCTGCTCCATATACTCGGCATTATCCTTAAGACACAATGACCAATCAAGTTTTAGTTTCAGGATCTTTTGAAGAGATTTTCTAATCGTTCCTTTTCCGCCTGATCTACCAATCCGAGTAAGTATCTATCACGTACATGACTTTCGTCGCTCTCTCTTTGTCTCATCTGCAGCCTCATTATCCTGCACTTTACAATGCTCCTAATGACTCAGTACAACTAACCTGTTGCTGTCTAGAAGCATTGGGGAGGCCTTATTGCAGTTTGCAACCAATCTCAAGCTAACATAGTGCTCATTCAATGCCTTCAAGGCAACTTGACGGGATTATCACTGCTTTCTCCGGAGCAATTCATTCCCAGACCTATTCCTTACTGCCTTGTTAACCAAAAACGCTGCAGTCTAGAATACATTGATCTTATCAGGGAGTGTATAGAATAGTCATCCACAAAATAAACCTCCGCCTCATTGCCAGCCTCCATTTTCGAGGCAACCGTAAAGGTTGTATGGTCGTTATATACGCTACCTATGCGACGCCATTGTTTCCTGACTGGAAAAACTATTGAGGGAAAATTGTCAAAGTCACTGATCTCGACCATATACAAGACATCTTTTTAACAACCTTATATGAAAAGATAACAACTCCTGGTTTTGTTCGATACTTTTTTTCGGTTTCGCACAAAATTCCATCTCATTGAACCTTTTACATATACATACATATGTATTCCACAGTTTAATAATTCTTAACCCTGTCCAATTTTTATTAAACGATAGAAGCCACTCTCACCAAGCAGCTGACCATACATAAATTATGTTCCAATGCAATAGAAAACTTATACATGTGTACATACATTAGTAAAATGTCTTATGCTTTCGAAGATTGTTTAAGTAAATTGAGAATTGCATCATTACAATATAAAATTTCACCATAATCCCTATACTTATCATAATTTTAGAATACTATAAATACATGCAAGTATAAATAACAGCTCTCAGTTGCAACTTGTATACCAACAAGCAATGACGTTAAACACAAAACAATCTGATAATAAACAATTTTACAAATATAAAGTTAAACTTAAATCTTAAACATTTGTTTTATGGTGTAATTTCAAGTTTGGGAAAAACCTGCAAGACAGTCGTATTTCACAACAAAGTTAAAGGCGTAAGGAAATGTTGAACAGTGCCGCCCAAGATCAAAAATTTTTCAGGCGGAAATAAGGAATTTTTTGAAGCAAAGGCTGACGCAATTATAAAGGAAAATATGAAACAGGCTATGATAAATAGTGGAGCTGGGGGAGGTGAAAGTGTTAGCGGAGGTGTAGTATCGAACAGTTTAAATGATTGCCTTAATGGCATAGAAGGTCCACGCACAGATTATTCTACAATAAGAGGTAAAAAAGTGTTAGTTAGTCCCAGTGAGGAACAATTTGAGCTGTTGAAAAAACGTTTGGAGGAGAGAACTCAAGATAGCCGTGGTGAAACGATTTATGAAATTGGTGTGGGAGAGGGTAAATATACAGATTATGAATGTTATTTTATATATTTATTTTTAAATGTTTATTTTTATAATATTAAGATGGCGGTGATAGTGGTTTGGATGAGGATGAATATCAAGCTGCTGTTGCTACACTGCAATCTTTGGCTACCACCATTGATGCCGATATGGTACTTTTAAGGCAACGTAAAGTTGAAAAAGGTTTAACCGGCCAATATTTAATAAGAAAACGTGTCGACACTTCCGATTTTATGGAAATAAGGTAGTTTTTATTGAATTTTAATTATAAAAACTTAAAATGAAATTAATTAATTTTTTTGTATCAATTTTCCATTAGGGTTGCTGTAGTAGGCAATGTTGATGCTGGTAAGTCTACACTTTTGGGTGTTTTAACTCATGGCGAATTGGATAATGGTCGTGGCCATGCCCGCCAGCGTTTATTTCGTCATAAACATGAAATGGAAAGCGGTCGTACCAGTTCCGTGGGTAATGATATTTTAGGTAAATATTTTATATTTTAATGCTAGTGCGCACTAAATGAAGCTAATATTTGCATATATTTTCCATATATTAATAGGTTTCGATAGTGTGGGGAATGTAGTAAATAAACCAGACCATGGCACCTTGGACTGGGTCAAGATATGTGAGAAATCAGCCAAAGTTATAACCTTTATAGATTTGGCTGGACATGAACGTTACCTTAAAACCACGGTATTTGGCATGACAGGTCATGCACCCGATTTCGGCATGCTAATGGTGAGATGCTAATAATACAACAAACTCTAGAAAATGTTCTACTAAATAACTACTGTTTTTTTTTTGTTATAGATTGGCGCCAATGCTGGCATTGTTGGCATGACCAAAGAACATTTGGGTTTAGCTTTGGCTTTGTCAGTGCCCGTATTTGTAGTTGTAACCAAAATAGACATGTGTCCTTCCAATGTTTTGCAAGACAATCTAAAGTTACTGTTTAAGATTCTGAAATCACAAGGCTGTCGCAAAGTACCGGTAATGGTAAAGACGCCCGACGAGGTTGTACTGAGTGCCACTAATTTCGTTTCTGAAAGGTTGTGTCCCATTTTCCAAGTGTCCAATGTAACTGGAGTAAACTTGAATTTACTTAAAATGTTTTTAAATCTTTTAACGACACGCATGACCGCCCAAGATAATTTACCAGCCGAATTTCAAATTGATGATACCTATTCGGTGCCGGGCGTTGGTACCGTAGTGTCGGGCACCTGCCTTCAAGGCTTAATAAAAATCAATGATGTTTTAATGTTGGGTCCCGATCCACTGGGTAATTTTATACCTATTGCTGTTAAGAGCATACACCGCAAACGAATGAACGTGAAAGAGGTAAGAGGCGGTCAGACTGCAAGCTTTGCTTTGAAGAAAATCAAAAGATCTCAGATACGCAAAGGCATGGTAATGGTTAGTCCCGAATTAAAACCCCAAGCATGTTGGGAATTCGAGGGTGAGATTTTGGTATTGCATCATCCAACTACTATATCATCACGTTATCAGGCCATGGTACACTGTGGCAGTATAAGACAAACTGCCTCCATAGTAAACATGTCTAAGGAGTGCCTAAGAACCGGCGACAAGGCTCATGTAAAGTTTAGATTTATTAAACACCCAGAGTATATAAGACCTGGCCAGAGAATGGTCTTCCGTGAGGGACGTACCAAAGCTGTTGGTAATGTATTAAAGCCCATAACAAATTCAGTAGCTGCCCAAAATCGTCCTAAACCTAATAAAATGCAGGCGCGTACCCAGGGCCAGGGAAGCTCTCACAGTAGTACTACACCACAAAATCAAAACCAAAATCCCAATGTGCAAGCTGCCAATGCAAGTAATAAAGGAGGAGGAGCTGTTAGTAATGACAATGAAATAAAGACTCATAAAACTGATGGCGTTTTAGAAGCGACCCTGGACAAGAGGGACAATACCAGGCTAAACCATAAACGCAATTCAAAAAGGGTAGCACCGGTGTCGTCTGCAGCTGCGGCCACCACCGCCTCCACAACTGACTCTGCGTCACAATCATCTAATTCTCAACATATCGCTGGCAAAGTCCAATAAAATTTATTATTTACGTAATACTTGACAACAGAGAGGCAAATCTCTAGAAATATTTTAAAGTTTTACTTTGAAAATGGCGAAACTATAATTGTTTATTCAAATGAAAATGTACAAAAGAAAACAAAAATCCCCACAACAAACAACAAAAGAATGTATGTTTTTAAACAAGAAGATAAAATATTTTGCTACAAACAAACGTAAAGAAAATTATATTAAACAATTATATACTGATTACAGAATTTTTCCTTCTTTTTTTTACTTGAAATACGAAATTAAATTTCTTTTTTTTTAATGTAAAGAAAAATTTTAAGTTTATTTTAAATTGTATTTTTCTTTTTTTTCTTTTGGTTTTTTAATTCTTCAAATATTAACAATAAAACAAAAAGTTCTAAACAACATAAAATTGTGTTTTTAAAACGTTATTTTTATATGGGAAAAAGAAATAATTTCGAAAAAAAAATTGGAACTAATTTAATATGGATGTTATAAAATATATTTTTTCTTAAATAAATATTTAATCATTATATTTGAATATTTAACACTAAAACCTTAATATTTCATAGTTTAATTAGCTTACTCTCGCTTACATTGTAAACTAAAACTTCTTTTTCTTCAATTCATCTTTAACGCCTTCGATTTCTTGTTTAATATTACTTTTGAAAACGTTCATAAAAGATCTGTAAAAAACAGAAAAAAAAGAATTTCTTTAATATTAAAAAAACAATACACAGGCAAAGTCCAGCAATTCAAACTTACTTAAAACGTTCTGGTGTCATTTCATGTAAGCCTTTATCCTCTGCTATATGTTTAGCACGATACATAATGGATACAACTAACTGTGCTGCTCTACGCATTGGATAACTTTCTGCCATACGATTAATAAGCTGTTCATTGTTGGCTAAATAACGCATTAAAAAACGAAAAACCATATTTTCGTAATTGTTTTGAGATCTGGTGCTCTAAAATTTAATGTCTTTGTATTTGCGTATGAGCTGTTGCTTCAGTTTTAATTGATTCTTTAGTAATTCCAATTTCTGTAATTGTTCCTCTTTATTATAATCGATGCCAGGTAAAAGACGAATTTGTGCTCGGGCCGATTCGAAACGTTTTTGTAGCTCTAAAATCTGAAAATTTACGAGACAAAATTAATTATGAAAATTATTGTTATGCACTTAAATAAATTAAATATAATTGGAACTGTAAGTAAAACATAATGGCTAGTCAACATATCATCCACCTAATGCATGAAATGCTTAACTCCAGATCAGAAAACTTAAGAAACGCAATCCCTCTGAGTTTGTATTTCTAAATACTGTTCTCTCACAGTCTGCAGAAAACAGGGATGTCTGTGTAGCAGTCAGAAAACGTGTGGAGGTCGTAAAGGAATCATTATCCGGTGAGGAACCAATTTTGACCAATAACAGGGTGTTCTCGAGGTAGGTTAGGTGGTGGACCGCCCTTGAAGGGTTGTGATATCGCAAATTAATATCCGAAGTAATGATCAATTCTCTGTAGGATACCACACTCACTCCAAAATAAATCTGACTATTGCAGCAACCTTTATTTTTGAGAATTATTAATTGAGACAAAATAAAAAGTCAAGAATTTACACGTGATGTGAAATCTTGTTCAGTTCCACATCTCCTGTAGAAGTTATTCGAGAGAATACAAAGCATGCCTTTCAACATGGCAGTGGCCTGCGAGAAGTCGTAAGTCTTCTTATCAGCCCTGCCAACGAAATTGTGCCTTCCTATAACACGGCCGGAGAATATCCAGTTTAATTCAGGCAATCGGAACATCTATGCTCCGTAGCATGTAGAAGCATCAGCAATGTTCTGAAACCCATATGCAAGTAATCCGAAAATTCCCTGGCATTTATGGTCGCAGGCAGATGTCGCTATGACGTTGGGGTCGCAGCCTGGCTGTCTAAATAAAAAAATTGATTTGCAAAGTCCTATCATCCAACAAGCTTTGTGTCGCTAGATCAGGCAGCCTTACGAAAGTCTGTTTTATAGTGCTTTTTATATGTATATCCCATATTATACTCTGTCTAGCATTTGTAAGGCAATCCATAGGCCCAAAATCAAATCTCCTATAGAGAAAATTGGAAAAAACCGTGGATGTATTCAACCAAAATATGTTTCTTGTCTCTTGGTTTAATGGATAAGTATAAATAATCTTTATGAACTTTATATGTGTGGGCACATCAAATGCATTTGACCGGGAGATTAATTTTATCAGCAGTAACAGGTTACTACGACTTTTAAATTCTTAAATCAGATCTTACCTTTTGGCTACACTCTTGTGACTCTCGCTGTTTGGCTGTATTATCTTTGGGATCTTTTTCGACACTGTAAAAGAAATGAAATTAATTTAGAAATTACATAACTTATTCTATTTACGAATTTTAACTCGAAACGTAATAAAATGGTACCGGCGTCTACGACTGACAATAGTTCCGTATTATATTTAGAAAAATCAAATCGTAAACATTTATCCAAACAAAGTTATATTTTGTTTTGCAATTATATTTTCCGCCACTGCAACACCTACCAACGTATAATGTCGTAGATGACAGGTAAGATTTCAATGTCAAGACTTGAAGCTGTCACCGTGTTATTGGACGATGTATTGTTTGTAGCATTTGCAGGAGAAGTTGTTGTTTGTATAAGACCATCAGCAGTTAAAATGGGCTTTTTATCAATTGGTTCACCGTTTGGTGATAGTTCCATTACAATAAATATTTTCTTTTAATATAAGAGAAACAATAAATAGGCCGAAATACTATTTGTTGGGATAGAAATATAAAAATGTTTGGTTTGATAGTACTGCCAGATTAAGGAGGCAATCATAATTATAATATTGAAAGCAGTATGGCAGCACTTTTATAGACTTGTGCTTAAGATAACAGTGTTGTATTTTTTTTTCAAAATTAATATAATATAAGCGTTTTAATGAATATTGAAAATGCGGTTAAGAAAAAACAAGTTTTTAAGCTATAATTAACGCATTAATAATAAAAAAATATCATGAATTATAATGCCTAAAATGTTAATTAATTATTAAATAGTTTAATATTTCATTAGAAAAACTTTTATTAGTAACAAATGCATGTTTGAAATGAAACTAAATATTTTAAAAATAAATGTACTAATTAATGCGAACTATATCTTATTCTGTGGTTCAGTGCTGAAATCTATACGCTCAATCAATTAGTTTTATAAATGTGTTAATTTTTAACAATTTCTTATAAATTTAATTAATTCATGATATAGTCATTAATTTAATCAATGTATTAATTAATGTTTTAAACATAAAAAACGACATGGAAAATATGTGAACGAAAATATTAAATTCTAATAAAAAAATTTTCTTTATTTTCTCTTTCACTTAAGCAATGAAAATGTTTATTCATACAAACACTTACATATATGTATATATTTATATACGTACGTACACATATAACCATATATTTATAAAAAAATAAATGGGTCATCAAAATACATTGTACAGGTTTATGTAAATATACCGAGTTTTCAAAAATACTATTTTAATATTTTTATGGCTTCCGATGAAATCTCCCAAATTTTGTTAAGAAATCAAAAAGAAAAGTGTGTTTATTAGGTTTTCTTAACGAAATCTTTATCATTTATTATATGTATGTATGTATGTAGGTACATATATGTATGTATGTTCATAATGCAATGTATGCTCTGAAACAGGTTAAATTAACTTGTTTTTGTTCCAATGCGTATTTATTAGTAAATCTCTTATCAAAGGACAAACACACAAACACAACAATGTTAATCCATGCACCATACGCTGAGTAGGACTGGTTAGAGTTGTTACTCTCATTTAACTCTTAAAGTTTTGCTTATACTCCAATATACTCAATAATCTTTATTTTGTTGTTGTTTGTTTTTAACACAAACTATTAAACAAACATAACCAGATAGTAATTGTTTGTTCGTATGCGGTCATTGTTGTTGTTTGTGGTTATTTATATCATTATTATGACTCTCTTTTTGGGGAAGCTTTAGCAGTATTATTATTACCATAATATTGCACAGTGAAAAGTTCGGAGCAGAGACTTGTTTTGTGTCTGTGTTATTTCACACAATTCAGTCTTATTCGCCGTGTACTAACGTAACAACGTCTAATCAGCAGAAACACGCTTTTATAAAAATAAACAAAAAAATAAAAAACGCCTGGTCATTAAGTGTTATCAAAATAAAAAATATATAGAAACAAAAAAAGAAAAAGCAAATAAAAAGGAAAGAGTGAAAGATATATATGACATATATCCATATATATGTATGTGCCTATGAGCATATAGATATACATATCTATATGAATTAACGTCATCAATTAAAAATACTATTGAAACATTTTGTGCGTGTATATTACGATCATCTAGTGGAATTTAAATAAACCTACCTATTTGCAGAGCATAATTGATATTATTGGCGTCACTCAAGTTGATTGGCATTCAATTTAAAAACAATATCAAAATAATAAAAAAACTAATAACTTACAACCACAATAACTTGTTGCTCATACTCATTACAAAAAAAACAAACAACCATTATAACAGTAATAACAACTGGTGCTGAAATAATTTGCCATAGACTGGCTGTTTTCAAGAAGAAGAAGAATAAAACGCGTATGTGGAAACAATAAAAAAAAACAATTTTTGATTGAAAAACATTTGAATATAATAAATAAAAATAAATTTACATAAAAATGTGTGCTTGAAGAATGTTTTCCTCTTATTAATTAAGCTCTCAGCATTGAGTATCTTTTTGTTAAACGCTCTTAATTGATAACTGTGTAGATGTGTGTGTAAATATGTTCTCTGTTTTGAATTAAATGTGTGAGTGTTGTGTGAGCGTCGTATCAGTCAGTCTACTCTGTTCGACAATATAAAGATCAACAACAACAACAACAACAACAAACTGTTAAACAAATTGTAGTGTATTTAAAATATTTCTTTGTTTGATTGAAGTCGTTATTTAAACGAATCAAGCGAGAATTGCTAACGTTGCCTTCGTCGTCGCCAATTTCAACTATTATTTATTAATACAGACACTTGACTCTAAAGTAGTTATCTCGTAAGCAAACACAACGGGACAGCCAGCCTCAAATATCTTTTCATATGTGAAATAAAAAAATGTATAAAATTTTTTTTTGTATAATATATTTTAATAATATTTTATGCATACGAACATACAGACAAAAATAAGAAGAAAACAAAATAAGATACTCTTATAGCAATAACAATAACAGAAAGAAACTACTACTACTATCGCAAAGAGTGTTAGTAGCCAATACCAATACTAACGTGTGTACAAATTGTGGCAGGGCCGTTTATTCATTGATTGTCGTTGCTTAGCTTTCAACGTTCTTACACTCGATTTCAAGCTGTTGTTTCGTTTCGTTTGTTTGGTCCGTTGTACGCGTTCGCTGGCGGTTGTTTCAACCAAGGTTCTGCTAAGATGTTGGTCTCCTTTCGCCATGCGAAGCCTTGCTTCGTCGTGTTAAAATTGCTCCACTAACGCGTGTTACTTAAAAAAACTACTGCTACTGGTGAAAGAAACTGTATATTATTAAACTCTCTTAAGGGGATATAAAAAAATAATAATAATAAACACTTAAAAATTAATTGTTTTAAAAATAAAAATCTACGCCTTTTATTAATTAGACTTGTTTAGTTACAAAAGAAAAAATAAAAATACTCTAGAAAAGTGTTATATTTAAAAAGAAAAAAGTGTGATATATTTAAACAAAAAAATAAGTTTAAAGGAAAAATAAAAAAGTATACCAGAATTAAAATTAAAATAATAAAATAGCGTAAAAATCTCTGAGATTAAATGAAACTGGTTCTCATACTCATAACACATCATATAAAAGAACTTACCCAACACTTGAAGCAGATTAAAATTAAAATTCAAGCTTAAAACAACACTGTGAAAAAAATAAAACCAGCGCTTAAATACAAAATCAAATCAAATCAAATAAAAATAACGTGAAAAAAACTTTAAACAATTTCTACAAAAAATAAAAAGTATATCAAATCTTAAAAACGGCTTTTATAATTTGCGAAACCTTCATTTGATTTTTTAGTATTTTTTTGTAACAAAAAATATTGTGTTCTTCCTTTTTGTTGCAATAAATGGAGAGAATTGTACAACAATTTTTTATGAGTTCTTCCTTCTATTTCAATGAGTATCCTGAAAGTTCTATGTGCCTAAATAACAAGATGTTGTTAAAAGTTGAGAACACCTTATTGCGAAGCCATCGTCAAAGAGAGACCACCGGTATTAAGAAACTTTACAATTCATTTTTTGTTTTGTTTTAATTGGCTCGGCTTGTCAATGAACAAATTAAATGCTCCGTCTCTTTGTTGCCGGTCAAATAAAAATGATTAGAAAACTTTAAGCGTATATTATTTAATATAAATAAATAAAGTCAAATAATAACAAATAATCTAAACAAAACTTCTACAAAAAAAATTCGATATAAACTAAAATATCGTAAAGAAAAAGAAGACGAAAAAAAATCCTTAAAGAAGCAAAAATACGATTGTTTTTTTTACCGGTTGTTAGTGTGTGGCATATAGAAATGTGAATTATTAATAAGATAACTTAGAATAACAACAACAAATATTATTTTCAAAGAAAATAACCGTTAAAATTCTCTAATACAAAACTACCGTGTTTCTTTTGTTGTGTAAACTCTGTAAACAAGAGTGTAAAACTCTCTATTTTTCACTCACACTCTCTCTCCCTTTAACTACTTATACTACCACTGTCTAAAGAGCCCTTTTCTAAAGGAGCTCTCGGATTGTGTTCTGTTACACGAATGGCCCTATCGCTGGTTGCTGCTCCTCCACATGAACATCAACAACATTCATCGAGTTTCTACGATTTACAATCTCTATTCGATCCCTACTCATTGGAAAATCAAACAAATCTTCAAACCCAATTCAATTTTACAAATCAATCAATAAATAATCAACAACAACAACAAGAACAACAGCAACAACAACGTTCTGCAAAAAACAATTTAACAAATTATCCAAGTACCGATTTAATGGAGTTCAACAGTAGTAGTCAAAATCAAAGTTCAAATACTCTGCAGTCTTCTACAACATTGCAGAACAATAATAATCAAGTGAATAATAACGTAACACAGGTAAGACTAACCATGGGTATTTTAAGTTTCAGTTTTTTGAAAGGAAATAATACTTATTAGTATATGTATGTGCTAGAACATGTAAAATTGATCAAGGATATGAATGAGTGAATAGAACCATCAATTGTTGCAGCTGTATTTTGAATGAATTCTATATTCTTAGTAGGTTAGGTACAATAACGGGTGTAAAAACACACCTTTATTCAGAGGCCAGAAAATATCGATTTCACATACATACATACATATCTGCCGTTCGGAGTCAACATTAAACTGTAGTTCCCGCCACTCATGTATAAAATTAACACACACAGCATACGTGGTGTGAAACGCTAGATTGTAATCCTGACTGAAGGGTTGTAATGATCAGTTATGTAGGTATATAAATGTCAGAAGTATTAAAAGAGAGTCACATTACCAGGCAATTAATGCCGTAGTAGAAACTATGAAACCCTACAGGAGATATCCCAAGGGCAATTGAGATATCGCGTTCAATAAACCTTAGGCGAAGACATGCAGATACACTTATGGTCGACAAGTTAAGGTTCTCCTATTTTAACATAAATACAGCAGAAAAGGAGTGGGTGTATCCCACAAACTGGTCCTTACTCTCAAAGCACACTGCCCATTTAAAAGACCTATTAAGATCCCAATAGATTCCGTACTTTGACTGAGAACCAATACCGTTCTAGGAAATTCAGCTACCTCTCCTATTCTGCCAATAAATGTCCACTCTCTGTCTGACTACTACATAGGATAGCTACACCTAGCCACGTCTTTCGCACGCTATCCCTTGACAGCTTATATGCAATCTAATATTTTAATACATACATACATACATAATTGGTCATTACAACCCTTCAGTCAGGATTACGACCTAGTTTCTCACACCACTTATGTTGTGTGTGTTAATTTTATACATGAGTGGTGGGACCTACAGTTTAAAGTCGACTGCGAACGACAGATTTTTGAGAAACTTTTCATGGCAATTTTATTTACTCTCAGAGTTTTTGCCAGCAATCTGCTGAGGGGAAGTCGCTGAAGAAATACTTTTTGTATTTTGTTTTGATGTCTGGCCTGGGGCTCGAACCCTGGCTTTACGTCTAATAAGCCAACACACTACCTACTAGACTACGGCGACTTCAAATAATATTTTAATTATATTAAATTATTATATATTTTAATATGATTCAGAAACTCCCACAATATCACCCAGAACCCGTCCAAGAGCCGTGTTCTTGCCTTCCTGCAGCCTATAACTTTCCTCAAGCTGATATAATATCCAGCCAGTATTTTTCTTCACATCATTGACCAACCTATTACCTTGCGCAATCCATTAATAGACCAGTTTCGTCTCAAAGATTTCAAAACATTTACGCCTGATAAATGATTTCTCTATATTCCACTGTTATTCAATGAAATTCTGTATGATTACTAACATAGATAGTCATTGATGATCGTTTAGCCTTAATTCATATTACTGTTAACGCCTCTTAGAATATTTACAGGAGTTTTGAGCCAGGAAATTCAAATTTCTTTTTTAACTTCGCATTTTTAGTTTGAGGTAAACAATTTACAATTTTGCCAAATTAAAGTTTCACTTGATAGTCTGTTTTATTTATTTTGACAAAAATTTTTAGGGAAAATTTAAGGCGACTTGCCTAAAGGTTGACAGAACAATGTATATGGAATGGTTCCAGAATGGACTCTCTTGCATTGAAATTATTGTCCGTATTAGCAAAAAATCTGAGCCAATTAATTTTCATACGACAAAGGTTTTCTTCCTTAAAAAATTATCGTCAGGATTAAATATTCTTCCATGAAAAGTAGAAAATCTGTTACACATGGAATTTTAAATTTAAATTATGGTTTAAAATTTGTTTTTCTAAAAAAATGTTCCTCAAATAGATGGATATTCTATAAAAGATTTTGAGAATTCTAGGAAAAAATTTAAACCCACAATTCGATCCCTTTTTTACTGTTATTAGAAAAACTTTCTTTTGTTTTGTGCATTTTTTTAAGATTGTTTTAATGTTGTGCTACATTGTAGTTATTTTTCTTTTTTTATTGAAAAAAAAAATATATTTTTTGTACAATATTATTTTTATTCTTCTTGATAAGAAAAAAACACAACTAAAATAGAGTTACCAACCACAATTAAGAACTTTATTTTTCATTTAAAATATCTGCATAAGTATATGTAGGTATATATGAATATATATACATGAAAGCGAACGTCTGCTTGTTTGTAGTCCAAACGCTATGACTGATTACAGCAAAGCCTTGATCTCTCTGAAGTATTCAAGGCATCATACATACTTATTAACATTAATTATTGTTATGCTAAGGTCTTCACAATTTGGGTGAGTAACTTTTAACAGGAAATATGTTCTTTGGCTTCTTTTTTTTCTCGTCGTTCCGCAGAAGTCCTGGTGGAATATTCGTAGTCTCCGGGTGTGTATACACAGGTACTAGTGTTTTGTAATAACTGCTACGAGATTTTTAAAATAGATTCTGGTTAGGTTTAACACAAAACTTGCTCTGCATATATCCAGATTTACTTGATCTCTATACAAAAGGGCTTATTATACAATTTTTTCTTCAGAAATGTCTTTAACGTATGTGTTAGATAGAGACTGTACAAAGGATTACCAATCTCACATAAGAATTGTTTAAAATTTTTTAAATGTCGAATCATATGAGGGCACAGAAACACATATGAGACATTGCCTAGGGATCTAATGACGGCTTTACTGTAAGTAAATAGGAATATACCACCACTCGATATACCTTGATATTACACGCACAGCGGCAGTATTTATAGCCAATATTTCAACCTGAATAGTACTACAATAATTATATAGAACAAGGTACAATCTATGATTTAACTGCGGGCAGCTTTAGTCAATGTGAGAGGAATTCCTAGGTCACAGATACTTATAATAACTTGCGTGAAGCTTTTTATCAAAATTCTTATGAATCCGCTTCCAAGGCAGGTTATGAAATCTGAAGCGTTGAGAGCTCGGTAGAAAGCTTTCTCTTTAGGGAGTTATTGTTGAAAGTTATGTATGTAAATAAATTGTAACAGTTTTGTTTCTAAAGGTTTCTTTTAATAAGTCCGCATATTTAAACGCCAACTGGTGAAGTGATGAATGAATATTTTTATTTGAATGCAATGACATGTTATACTATAATGGTAGTAGCGCAGCACATCGGGTTTTCTATACTTTAAAATAAAAGCAGACGTTTCAACATCAGAAATACTGTTTTTTTTATTTCTTTTCGAAATATTATCAGTCAGTTTGAATTGTTTTCCTTTTTTGTTAATTCAATATAAAATGCCCGTCCGACCTTATTGATAATGTTTTTTATATTTAGTTGAGCTTAATTTCACAATGGAACAATGAGATTCACAAGTAGGCTTGTTTCTATACTTTCAATTCCATCCAGTCTCTCACAAAAAAGTTTAAATATTTTTAAAATTAATACAAATTTAAAATAATTAAAAGAGGCAAATGTGTTTAAAATAGTGTTAAAAGAATATTTCTATTTTCTTTCAAATAAAATAGTTGTGTTTTTGTTTGGATAAGGAGAGAAAGAGAGAGAGCGAAAGAAAAAAAAACGATATACTTACTAATTGCTAAATGATAATAAATTATTATTTTTTTTTTTGTATAGAAAAGTGTAAATTATAGTGATAATTGTGGAATATTTCATACTTTCTTGTTGTTTAAAGTTCATCTTTTAGTTGGCGTATTCAATTTATTGATTTTTAATTAAAATTAAAACATATTTTTTATGCTACATACATACATACATATATTAAAAATATTTCAAAATAATAATAAAAAAAACTAAAATTAATTGTTTATGTTTATGTTTCTATTTTTTAATTTTTAGAATTCAACCCCTATTAACCGCAGTGTGGTAAGCGGTTTTTATCATCCACATTTTGGTGCAGAATATGAACCAGTGATAACATTCGTTGATTCTCCACCTAATTCTGAAGAATCTTGGCCGGGTAAGTTTTGCATGCATATGCACTTTATTTAGTATGCACCAGTGGCATTATGCTAATCCTCTCCATTGCCATCACTCTATTTATATAAAGACGATCAATCGAAAGGATCTCCAGGTCCACAAATAATTGACGTTCAAACAATATATACACAAAGTGGTGGTTCTCGTAAAAGACGAATGGATTGGGATCCATTGGATATCGGTCAGAGTGAAAGCACTGCTTCTACACAAACTGGCGAATTACCAGCTAAACTATCCGCAACACATCAGCTTTTAGAAAAAGATAAATATAAAAAAGAACGTTTAAATAGCGGTAAGTTTGAATAAACACTTTTTTCTGTTTTAATTTTTAAACATTTTTATAACGATACAAAACACAACAACAATCTTGTATTCAATATGGGAGACTGTGAACAAAACAAAAAGAAAACAAAAAAAATTTTAAAAAATTTTATTTTCTGTTTCCATATTTGTTTTGACATTCTTCATAAAAAATGATCACAATGAAATTAAATTTATTTCGAATTTATTTATAAAACAAAAAGCGCAGTAACACACATTAATTGCCATTAATTGTTTGTTGTCCCCGACATTAATTGTAATTCAGTATTGGAATCTCATAGGACTGAAACTTAAAATATGAAATGTTCTACAGAGAATGCCTATTTCACTCTTCTACAATTGTTTGTCTCTGCAGTCGTAAACTGCAGATTTTAAATCAAGAACAGTTGCTCTTTTTTTTACAGCATATCGAAGGACTGACTAAGCATATAAAATACTTTTGTGTCTTACTCAATTCAATTTTTATCTATCGTCCTTAAGCCTCCTTGTAGTGATCTTCCCCATAGCATCATATCATACCGGGCTGGCCGTCAGCTGTACGGGGAATTCCATATCAAAGCAGTTATATTAATTGGTTCGAAGGGCTTTCTGCGAGGATATCCTATAATCATCTGCATTTTATTTGTTTTCTTATTGGCTTCTCATGTATAAATTGCCACAGACAGTTCTGCAATATTTCAGAGTGCTTCCTTGTAGATTAATATCAATGGGAGGAGTTGGTTAAGGAAATTGAGCCGCCTTGGTTGATCTCAATCACATTTTCACTGGTTCCAAAGTAGTGGATCTGGTTGGACTATTGAATAAGTGCACCGTGTCGTGAGAGCTTTCATAAAGGACAGTGCAACGATTTAAGATGCCTGCAATAGTCCGTTCTCGACAGCAGTTTACGCTGCTGCATCGGGACGAAGCATATTTGCTTTTCACTAACCAAAACCGCAGAATAATGTTCCTTGAGGATCGTCTGGCATCTATAGCCGTTTGTGATATCAATGAGCGCCAATTGATGCAAGGCTCTCTGTGCACGTCAAATGGAATGATGTTCTGGCGAACGTCATGTCGAGGTTTAATATGAGTAGGCAGATGACATGCTACCCAGTAGTTTCTGGTTAGCAACACTTTATTTTGCCTGACAAATTTCGTCTTCTCATGTATGTGATTCACATTTGCCACACACACTCACACAGATTAGCGTGGCTCGTGTTGTAGGCAATAATATACCACATACGTTACGTATGTTGTACGAGAGCATTTGTAAACAATAACTTTTCGCTGCGATATACAAAGCGGATTGCGTTGAAAATTCACCGTTTCCTGTTTCCTTTTTTATGCTAAATTAAAATGGACTTTTCTGTTTCCCTTTTTATGCAAAAAAAGTTATCCTTGATAGATATTTAAATTCTTGTCTATTTTTTGTTTGTTTTTACAAAACAATTATTTTCGAATTTTCTGCATGTTATTGTTCTGTGAAATTTCATTCTATTAATTTCATGCCTCACTGCCCTCTTTAATTTTAATTTTAAAGTTTAAACTTTTTAATGCCATTTAATTGTTACTAATTTCATTAGATGTGAAATAACCCACATACATGGGCACCTTTCAACACAGCTCTGAGAGTGTCATTAAGTTACGTTTTCTTTCAATTGATTTAAGTAATTAACAACACATTTCTATATTTTTTTTAATTAAAATTTCCTTTAATAATAAATAGAATGAAAATGAAAAACTTAGTAATCGAAAAGTAATTTTTGATTAAATAATTGTTTATATATTTTTATTTTTAAAATTAAACCAAACTAAACTATTAAACCTTGAACCAACAAACACAAAATGTGAGAATTTTTAAGTACATTTTGGCTTTTTTTTGTTTTTTTTATTATTTTGCAATAAAAACAAATTATTAAAAGAAAAGTGTAGAAGTAAGATTAGGAAAAAAAATTATGTGTCTACACAAATGAAAATGCTTTCAGTTTTTTCCATATGTACATCAATGTTATGTATGTATGATGCCCTCTAGATAATCTAAACTAAAATTCAAAGCTATTTTGTTATATACGAGTATTATTTTGAGGCTTATCGCAAAAAAGCGCTTTAAGCAAAATAAACATCACGCGATAACAGACCGGCGGTTTAATAAAATATTATTTTTTATTATTCTAGTATTATTATTTTGTATTATAGTATTGTCTAGCATTTGTTGTAGTAGCATTTGAAATGAAGACAGTTGTTTAAATAACAATAATAATACGGGTACGAGTACAAGTAGGCGCATGGGTACATACATACTACATATGATATGAATACATTTCAAACACCAGGTTGATAAATTTTTAAAAGAAAAAGTACTCGTAGATGAAATCTATTGATAAAAAAGGCAGCAAATAAAAAAAAATTAAACGGACGCAAATCTTTCATTTCGAAGGTGTTATTCTAAATAAAATTAGAATTGTTTGTTGAATTAAAATGTTCTTCATGATAAGGTTAAGGAAAGATTAAATTTGATATAGAACGTGCCGTAAAAACATAAGAATGTCATGCATAAATAATACAGTGATGCGGCGGGTTTTTTTCCAATATGTTTATGGGCACACTTCAGGCAATAGTAACAAAAATGGGGTGTGATGAAATTCCGCTAAAATTGTGAAAATTTTTTTAAACACGTTTTGAAAATGTTTTCATCTGATGACATATGGAAGCATTGGGCAAGTCTATATGTCTCTATACAGAATAAGACTCTTAAACTACAGTTTGCTTTAAAGAGCTACCGGACTCTGGGCAAACACAGTACACAATATTTGGAAATTTTAATTGCATATGACCACGGAAATTCTGGCAATTTCTTCACTACACCTACATAAGGAATAGAAGAAGGGCAGTTGTTGTCCATGCTTATAGTCTTCGAGAGAACTCACTAATAACGACCTGATCTAATCGGGTCCAACCCATTCTAATGAGCCTATGAATGAAAAGAATTAATACCCACGGCTGTTATTAAGTTACTGGTGCAACTTTTTCTTTATGGTTATACTGTTTTTGCTTTTTGAGGTACTTTTTCAAATGTCTTTTTAATTCTTTTTATTGAATTTTTAGTTTTTAATTGAAAGGAATACAATTTCTATTTTTAATGATATTTTTTCAAACAATTTATTTTCTCAAGTTCTCAATGAAAATTTTTCAGCACATTAAAAAAATTTCAAAATTATCGTATTAATTATTAATTAAAGCCATAATAAAATTTTATATACTTGATAATATTTAAAAAACGTGCCTCTAAAATCAATAATTAACAATATTTAAATAAAATAAAAAAAAAAAAAAAATCAAGAAACATTTGGTAGATTTGTTAACAAAAAAAAACGTGTAAAAATTAGTAAAACATTGTGCAGATTTAAAGAGCGATAAACACGTTTCATGGACTTATTTAGTGTAGGGTTGTTAATCGTCAATCAAAATTCAATTTAGCGCCAAATATATATGAAACAAGCACTAATTAAATTGAATTTTAAATTGAAATTTAAAACATAATTATGATTTGCGTTTATTTACATGTTTATAAAAAATAAAAACTTTAATTCAAGGCGAATTCATTACGAGGTGGGTTTTGTTTACCAGCTGATGTAAGTAACAATGTCAAAAAAAATGTTTGTTTTTTGTGTATTTTGTTTCGATATTCAATTTCGTATTCATATTAGTCATAAACCCTCATATGTACCGCATGTATCCTTAACGATACGCACTCTGGAAATTCTTTAGGATTACTATTTTAAAGCCAATTATATATTAGAATTAAGTCGCCGTAGTAGGTAGTGTGTTGGCTTATTAGACGAAAAGCCAGGGTTCGAGCCCCAGGTCAGACATCAAAACAAAAATACAAAAAGTATTTCTTCGGCGACTTCCTCTCAGCAGATTCCTGGCAAAAACTCTGAGAGTAAATAAAATTGCCATGAAAAGTTTCTCAAAAATCTGTCGCTCGGAGTCGACTTTAAACTGTAGGTCCCGCCACTCATATATAAAATTAACACGCACAACATAAGTGGTGTGAGGAACTAGATCATAATCCTGACTGAAGAGTATGTATATATTAAAATTGTTGCAAGATGATTAACAATATTTAAGCCTTTAACACTAAATACATATATTTATAGTTATTTAGGTAAGAGTGATGAATTACCAAAAAAAAAAAAAAATCATGTCTCCAACTAGGTGCCTAAATTATGACTGAAATAACTTGTGTGTTGTTTTTAAAACAAATTCTCTTTCTGAAGATTGGGATATAGGGATTAAAACAAATTGGACAAATCTTCTGTTGAAAATTTGTTATTATAAGAAATAACGTTTGCAGCTGATATTTTTTTAATTTTACAGCACCTTATGTAATGTAATAATAAAATTCATAAGAATTTTCAATATATAAAATTTATTTAGTTTTTTTTAATTGCTAATTTCTAATTTCTATGGAGGTTTGAGGGTTAATTTTTTTGACAAGATGTGTACATTTTTACAAAAACAAAATCCCTGTTGTTTTTGTATTGTTGTACTTATTGTAATACTATTCCCACCTCGTAATGAATTCGCCTTGCTTTAATTTATAAAATAATACAACAAGAACAAACGACAAAGGTAAAGAGAAAAAATAAAACAATTCAATAGACCTGAGTTAAAAAGTAATTTATTACACTTTAGTGTTGTCAAAATATTATACGACACGTGTGTCGATTAAATTATACTATATGTACACTTTCTATTATGGTTTTTTTTCATACTCTAGTAATGAGTAAATTACACCTACATACGTAAACAAATATACATACATATTTTAGTTTGGAGATAATTTATTATTTAAAAAAAATTATTTTTTTTTTGTCATTAAATGAAGTCAATGAAATTTGTATTTAAATATTGTAGAATTAGGTAATAACAATAGAAAGATAGTGCAATAGAAAGATAGTATGTAACACTACATTACACATTTGGAATATTGTTTTTGATTGCTTAAAAATATTAAGGGAATATTTGTTTTTTTATTAAGTACTAGCCGTACCCTGCGCGTGTTGTTGCGCCACCAACAAAAATAAATTTGAAGCAAAGACATTACACAAATGTCCAATTAATATTGAATCATTTTATGGATTTTGTTTCCCATTGTCCAGATGATTCAGACGAACGGGCCTGGGTAGTACGCATTCGATCAGTTTCTAATCTCACTTGTCGTTGTTCAAGTGATTCATGCGAACGGGTCTCAGCGGCTTGTACTCGAAGATTTTCCAGTCTCAATGGTTCTTGAGGTGTAGGTCGACAAATGAGTTTAAATTTATTAGAATCTCACAATGTACCCAATCCCATTGAACCCAAAAGCATTTTTAAAAAATTTTTATGCACAACAACTTTGCTAAAGTTCATATCATGATCAAATGCACAGTTTACGATTTAATTCGTTTTGAGTAATTTTAAGTGGCGCCACCTGTCCTATATTGGTCATATCAACTTATAAAACTTCGTCGGCTCATGCGCAACTACTTTGCTGAAGATCATAGCATGATCAAATGCACAGTTTACGATTCTATTAATTACATACAAACAAACATTCATTTTTATATACATATATATATATATATAGATAGATTTAAAATATTTACACAAATTTTGATTCAATGGGAAAACCCTTTTGAAGTGTTTTAATCGTAAGCCCTTACGCAAAAATATTGAATGTCTAAAGTTCATCGCGTTGAAGTCTTTTTTTTTCTAAGGGAAGTAAGCATATAATAATGTCAGTACGATGCTAGTTTTCATTAATAATTTCAATCCATTCATTTGCCTTGTCAACGCTAATCTTTTGACTGAATCGAAATAAATTCTTACTTTTTCAGAAAGCAATCAAGACTTTTCTCGAGTGCATATAATTAATAGAGTTCTAAATAGACTACTTCTACTAGATTCCTAGGTAGACTACTGTATCAGTATTCCACATATATTTGATTTCTTATTGGTTAACAGTAAATTTTACTAGACTCTTATTTTTTCTTTAGATTGAAAGAAAATTTAACTCAAAAAAATGTGGAGCAAATAATCTATGTTATTGGCTGGGCTTGGTAATTAAATCAGATCCGAATCTGGGAGAAAAAACAAACAATTAAATAATTCGAATTAAAAACTGAGGCTTCATTTAACCCATAAACTATTTGCCAAGGAAAATTCTTGATACATGATCCAACAGAGAGAATAACATAATCAAGGGATATCTAAGAAAGTTTTTAAAATAGATTTTCCTCACCACTGTACTACATACTATAACATAATAATCCAATACATTTTCACTGTAAGCGTTATTCTGACCAAGCATTGCTTGGTAACCCTATTATTCTAGGACATGCAACAGTAGACTGAAAGCATGCAAAGGAATCATGAGAAGAAGACGGATATAATGCTTTGCTCAGCCGTAAGTTCCTTAAGAAAAGCGAAATATGAATATAAAATAATAACCCTAAAGACTAACACTAAATATCAATACGCTCTGAACTTGATTAAAAGTACTAAGATTAAACATTATACTCATTAATCTCTGTAGAATCTTTATATCCAATTATGCAATGACTACAAGATTCTTTCTAACATTTATAGACAGTATTTTATAGAAAGAAAGTTCATTCCGCTGCTGCAGAATATATGTGTCGTAACAGATGGGATCCTGTAACATGGGGTCAGGTTAAATTCAGGACACCATCGGAATTTGCACTACATCCAACTCTTCTTCTTATCTGACTTAATGACCTGCTGCCTTTAATTTCGAAATCGATCTACTCTCTCGCATACAATATCACAGGACTTTGTTATATCGCCACATCTTCTTCTTATCTGTCTGAATGACCTGCTCTCTTTTAATTCGAAATCTAGCGCAGATTACAGTCACCTTTGTTAATTGTTTCTATCATTATTGTGATCATAAGCCAGCATTTGGGAAGTCTTAATTACGTGAGCCACTGACAACAGAACTGAAGGTAATCACCAAAAAAGGATATGAACTTTTCATAATCAGGACATGAGGGTTAAGATTCATGCTGCTTTTATAAATGATTTTATGTCGTTTTAAAAACATCGAATCATTATCTTTATATCTTAAGAAATAGCTCTACAGAACGCCTGAAAGTCTGATGTTTATTTCAAATGTGTTTGTTAGGCTTAATTTTGTACAAACAAAATATTGTAATATTTTGTTTATTTGCTTAATTTTGATAATTTAATTTTAATTATATTATCTCAAGGGATTGTTGTTGTTATGTACATACATACATATACACAATCGAACATATTTTTCTATCGCAATAAATAGGCAATTGTAGACATAGCCATAAACAAAATATTTTATTATCACCCGGGCCACATACACGTGTTTGAAGAAAACTTTGAGTTTATTGAACTTTGGTAAAGTAAATATTAAAAATTTTGTAATTTTTATGAAATTAAAGCTTTAAAAGCTTTTTCCTTTTTTTTTGTTTAGCTACCAAAATGAAACAACATTTAAAATTATTCAACGTTTATGCCTAATTGTACCCTGTATGATGTTTTAGTTTCTTATCAATTCATTAGAAAGTGTTCATTAATTATTAAATTGTTATCACTTGTAAACTAATCAACTAAGTTTTCTTTGTAAATTAACGTTAAATATTTTTTATTGTTATCGTTGTCGTTATTGCGGTGTTTGTTTTCATTTGAATTTGCTAACAACCTTTAAGACGCTTATTGAGCCGATAACATGGTGACGATCGCTGTCTGTGATTAGGTTAGAATTGAAAGCGTTTTTATAATCAATAAATCCTTATTAAAAACTTTTGTTTTGAAATAATTATTTTATATTTATTTATTTTTGTTTTTTTTTGTTCAATTTTCCTGTGTATTTTTTGTTTGCAATTTTTTTGGTATTTCATTATCATGTTCTTTCGACTTTCAGTCGCTTCGTGATCGCCTTTCTCAACAAACAAACAACGAAAAACGAATTTCAAAATAAAAATCTTACACAAAACTTTTGTAATTCATTCAAATTTTTCAACATTTCTATTCATTTTCTTATTATTGGAATTTTTGGTTAATGTTTAAAAATATGTCTCCTCTCTACGCATAGTAAGCCAAATAACTAAAAAAAAACAAACACGATAAAAAAGAAAAAAAAAACAAATTAAACAACAATATTGAAATCATTAAGTGTCGTTACGTTTTTATCTTTATTTATAAGCAAAATGTCTACTGACGCGTTTGATTAACACTAGAGCATACAAAAACAAAATAAATAATATTTAAAAAATATAATCAAATAGAAACTGACGAAAAATACACAAAATAGACTCACGAGAAATATGAACAACTTATTAAACTGTGATAACAATGCCATACGAAAATATTGCCGCTACCAAAATAGTCATCTAATGGGTACGAATATAAACGTAGTATATTAGAGTCTGTTTCTTTGAAAAACAGCATGTGAATCAAAATAAAAAATAAATAAAAAAAACAAAAATTATGTATAGAAAACATGATTGGAATTAAGATTAAAATTGAAATAAATATTGATTAAAATTTTATTGATATTAATATGAAATCAGTTTAAAAACCCGGTGTGTTTCGCTATTATAATTATAGTTTATATAAGCACTAGGAAAAGAGAGCTAAAAAATATTTAAAATCGCAGCAATTGTGCTTACTTAAATCAACAGGTTACAGAAGTCGTGGTGGTCTAGTAGGTAGTGTGTTGGCTTATTAGACGAAAAGCCAGGGTTGGAGCCCCAGGCCAGACATCGAAAAAAATACAAATAATGTTTTTTTTTTTGGCGACTTCCTCTCAGCAGATTTCTGGCAAAAACTTTGAGAGTAATTAAAATTGCCATGAAAAGTTTCTCAAAAAATCTGTCGTTCGGAGTCGACTTTAAACTGTAACTCATGTATAAAATTAACACACACAACATAAGTGGTGCGAGAAACTAGGTCGTAATCCTGACTGAAGGGTTGTAATGACCAATTATGTATGTATGTATGTATGTAAATCAACAATAATATATGTATGTGTAGACGATGACACGCCTACTACTAATCTGATTCTGTCAGTTTGTTGTAGCCATCTGTTTGTAATCGCCGTTGTGTAGTGGCTCGTTTGTTAGCATACTTTCTTCTCGTAACTTAGTGACTTAGTAGCAAATTTTTTTTCTCCCAAAAAGTTACTATTCTATCTGATGTACTGTTCTGTATGTACTATTTGATTGATATATTCACTCAACATAAGGGAGGCGTCGTTGGATGGATGTCGACATTATTCCCTTTTATTTTTTTTTATCAAACTACGCGGTGTAATAGTAAAGTCACTCAGCTAAGTTATGATAATTTCACTTATTGTACTTTTTTAAATACATACGTTCAATACTGTTTCAACGATGCCGATGAAAGTTACTCATCCAGGATTTGAAAAGTGTATAAGTGTTCATTCTGCCTGAACGATATTAATCCCATGTTTTAAACCTCCTTTTTATGTCAAACCGTGTGGCGTAATGTTAAAGTCATTTATTCAAATAAAAAGGCACTCAGATTGTATTTTTCTAAATAGAATCTGGCGGTATTTTCCAATCACACAGAATTTGAATATCCTAACAGTAGTGCAGTGGACATTATACAGGTTTTTGAATAACAAACCATTTTAGTCCCCTTTAAGGTCCCCGATGTTTCTCCATTTTGTTAGACCTTCCAAAAATGCATTTAGAATCAAAACTTCATCTCTCAGGATTAAATCCAGAGAAAATGGGGCAGTCTAACTCATGCATTTTTGAAAATTTTTCACGAAAATCAAATTTTTCTATATTCTACTCAAATCATGCAATGGCCTTAAATTTTTGACAGCAGTTCACTTACAGATGCTGACAACAGCAGTGTTATCTTTTTGAGAAATTTAAAATGTGAAGAACTTGTTTACCCACCTCCGTAAAAGTTTATTTTACATGGAAAGTATTTTCATACAGTGTGTTAGGTATTATGCCCGGTCCTCTAGTTCTAGTTTTTTGTCTAAAAATATAGCTGAATTTTAATGGTATTTGTATAAAATTTAAAAGCCATAGCTAGGGTATTTTTGTAGCCATAACGATCATTAATATGTTTATTGTTCTGATGATTCTATTCGATGGTCGAACTAAAGTCTGTTGTGGCATGGTATAGTTATTAAAGTTATAATCTGAGAAAGGCAAACAAATTTTCATCGTGGTTTTTCAATTTTTAAAATTAACAAGCTTTAATTCAAATAATCCACACAGGAAGCACCAGGAAACTGCGGCAGTTCGCCGCATGGGTTAAAATCAATAATAAACATGAAATAAATATTTGGCGGTTGTCACCTATTAAGAAAAGAATAGAACTCAATGGCCAAAGTTCCTCAACACTATACCCAATACATTTCACAGAGAACGTTGGTTCAATGACAGATCTATGGCAACTCTATTATTCTAGAATCTGCTGCAACTGGATCAATGAAATTCAAACAAAGCAAAGAAATATTAAAAATATAGCTTAAAGGTTTTTTGTTAGCTCTATGTTCCTTAATAGAACGAACGGCTTGGCATCAAATTCTTTCACATAAAATTTGAAAATCTTAGGAAGGAATGCCTTGCCTTCCTTCCTGCCAATATAAAAATAAAATACTCATAAGAAAGATTGGTGCAATGCTGTACCAAATAAACAAAAAGAACTGAATAGAATGGTAGCTAGGAAAACAGTAGCTTCTCTTAATGTATTCAAATTCAACTCCACTATCATCGGCATTTTAACCGGAACAATTTTTTTTTAAATACACAACTTTCAAGTCGGATACAACGTAAGCAAATAAAAAATTTCCTCAAATTTAGGTCAAAACAATTCAATTTATTACTGATTTAATATGAACACTGAAATTAAAAAAGCATTCAGATTTTATAATACCATTAAAAGAATTGTATTTTCATTTATTTTGTTGCTAAAGTTTACTTTGTTTAGGCCGTTTATTCCTTAAAGTTATTAATTACGCATCGTGTAATGACGTCAATGAGACTTAATGTCGCCACAACCCGTGAGCGTACAAATCGGTGTCAAGCAAGTTTACACACCACATGTTATGATATTGAGTATCAAACATTCAGCAGAACTTAGGCATCAATGAAATTTTTGACAAAAGACAATGACATTGATAGCATCTGTCAAGAGGAGATCTAGGCTATTATGGTATTACTATTCATTTGTGTGTACAGACAAGTGGCTCTCCTTGCCCTTAGATCACGTACGACTATATATTTCACCTATAGTTAGGTACAAAAGTAATTTCAATGCCTCATGACGGTTGTTTACGAAGAACCTCGAAATCTTTAAGTCTATTGACTCGTAGGGGAATTGCTTCAAATGCACTTCAATGCATCCCAATTGGATATTCTATATAGATAGTCTATGTAGAGCATTCATAAGTCGGAGAAAAGCGAATTTGAGAAAAAATTAAATAACATGATAACAGACAGGTTATCATAACGTACCGTGAAAAGGACATGTCGTGATTACTGCTTACTTTTGGCTTTACTTCGGTCGATTTACAATGGTAATACAGCACACTGAGCATTATCGTAGCTATAGTAGTGCGGAAAAGACAGGGTTTAAGCACTTTCCGTATAGTTGCTCTGCCTTTCTTGGCCAATGCCATAATGTCTTTGATAACTCGTCTATGAAGGTTATCACATGCGTCTGATCGCATGGTATTCGCAGATATTTCAATCTAATGAACTAGATAAGAGGAACCCGCAAGAACATGTAGTAACAACTGATATGATATGAATCAAAAGAGTATCTCTCGACACTATTTGACGTTCTTGCTGAGCAGCCACGTGAGCTTACCAACTAATCAATGACGAATCTATCAAAGAAGTATAAAATCGTATCTCTCTAAAGGCACTTTGCGTGTTCCAATCGCACTTGTACAACACAGAAGTTATAAATAAAAAAAATGTTTTGGATTTCTTTTTTTCAAGCCTTATAATTGAAATATAACTGTCATTTGAGCTAAAGTTTTTAATTTAAATATATTTTTTTTTTAAATTTCTAATTATAACTCTGAAAACCATACATGTTTGTCATTTGACCGAATATCTACATATCTGTCTGTATTATTGAAATATTTTTTTTTTTTTGGGGGATTTTTGTTTAAACGGGTTAATTTATTAAAAAAACTATTGTTTAATTGTTATTGTTTTTCTTTTATCAAATTGTTATTGTTATTAAGAATTATCAACATATTGTTGACGTCATGCTTATCTACAATTTTCAAAACAACTGGCACTTCATACAGAGATATGGGGTATTAATCCATTTCGTTTAAAAAAATAACTAAAACAACAAAATAAATACACAGTTTTTAATATTAATTAACTATTATATTTTAAAATAAACAAATGAATATAATATTAACATATTCAATATTATTTAAATGCATTTAAAATATTTGTATTTCTTATTATTACAGGTCGTGGCACATGGAGTGACGATATTGGATTTGATTTAAATGCTGAATTCAATAGTAATTCATATTTAAATAAGTAAGTATAGTTTTGTTGTTTATTATAAAAGTATCTACGTACAATATTACAAACCTTGAGTTTGGATTACGACCTAGCTGCTCATACCGCTTATGCTGTGTATGTTATATTTATGAACGGCGGATCCTACAGTTTAAAGTCGACTCCGAACCGCAGATTTTTGAGAAACTCTCAGAGCTTTGCCAGAAATCTGCTGAAAGGAAGTCGCCGAAGAAATATTTGTTCATATTTCGTTTTGTTGGAGATGTCTGACCTGTGGTTTGAACCGTGGCCTCACTTATAATAAGCCAAAATACCACCTACTAGACTACGGCGACTTCATACTGCAACCAAAATTAAATATCCCTGTGAAACAGAGGATATCCAGTTTAATTGAACCTATGCCACCACGTGTGGCCTACAACATGTCACCTAAATTGTGATTTCCTTTAAAACCGAACAGAAGGAGAAGAGGGAAGAAGTGGCCTTCTACTTCACAGATCCTGCAAGAATGCTTCTATGATTGCAATTCGTAGTAGTACAAAAATGGCATCCAACCCTTTTTTCTTTTCAAAAAAATGTTTAAAGAACAATTGAAAGAAAATTTAAAATGGTATAGGATAGGAGTATTACCATTCAATTTTTTGTCCTGTGCAGTCTACCAAAAGACAACTCCATAAAAAAGATTAGATTCATCCAGCGAATTGCACAAAGGTGAAGTTCTTATCTTGCACAATGTGCTCTGAGGCAGAAGTAGCTGGCTCAAGCTGTTTTATGATTATTCTAAGCTAGGATGTGCCCTAAACTCAGCTTAGAGTTAAGAATCAAATTAAATCTGACCTCATTTATTCTAGATCCCCTTCCTTTTTGTTATTTCTTTTTCATTTTCATTTCATTTCCACTGTTAAAGTTTCAGTTTTGCTAGATTACAGTAGGAAAGCGATAAATCTGCTTAACAAACTAGTGACGCAATGAATTACGTTGTAAAAAGTAATTTTCTGCATTAAAACTGATACGAGTATTACTTAGTAAATAGGCCTTTAATTATTTATTTACTTAATTTGGGGGAGTATTTTTACAATTATTACATACAAATGTATGTATTAATATTTTTATTTTATTACATTATAATTTATTACTTATTTACTTTACTTTTCTTTTTCATTTATTCCAGCGAATCTTTTATGACTTTTTCATCCGGTTTACCCACCGTACTTAAACAGGAACCACAAACGGATCAATTGAAAGTCAATAAGAATTCATTGAGCCTTCATCAAGATCAGGGTAATTTAAGTATTGCAACCAAAAATGATAAGTCATCTGTCAATAATGCAGCTTCAACAGCAGCAGCAGGTCATATTGAGCCAGCAGGCGAAAAGCTTAACAAGAACGATTTGATTGAAAATGGCATATGTCCCTGCTCGCCGCCAAATAATCAACAGATTTTAGAACCAAATATTAATAACAACAATAACAAAGCAAATAATAACATAAATGGCGAACAAAGTAAGTTTTTAAATGTTAATTAAATAAAAACTGTTTGTCAAATAATTATGAAGATTTCCAAACTTAATTGTTGTCTGCACGTGTAGTTTAATGTTTAACATGTTTATCAATGATTTTCTAATTAAATCAATCAAATCTTATTTCTTTTATTATTATTTTATTGCTTCAATTAATACATATTTTAAAAGCGTCTTAAATTTTTCTTTGCAAAAAAAAAAAATTATTCTTAAACACAATAAATTAACAACTGGCTAATAATTGTTTAATTATAAAGCAGATAGTTTTAAATTGTTATTATAAAATATACTTATATATATAAGTTCTCCGAAATGTTAATGTTATCTGTTAGCGATAAGGTTTTAGCTACCTTTTTAATCTTACCATTAAATTTGGTTTTTCCGATATCCTCATTGTCAATAATTTGCACGAAACGATAACAGTGGCCACTAAACCATCCAATTAAAAACCTGAGGTCTCATTTCACAATCCTTTGGCATGTTTTTCGTGGTAAACGCTTTGTCTAGTCAAACATTCCTATTGAAAAATAATCAGTATTTAGTCTAATACAAAAACAAAATGTGGTTCTAAGAATTAGAATTGAAAAGTTTCACTGTTATGTGGAGGAATCCATCATAATAAGGAAGGAATAACCATGAGAACTGTTTATATATGTATAACGAAGATAATATCCAGTACTTTTCAACCTCAAAACAGAATTCCAATTTTCAAAAATTCGTACGCTTAGGATATTAGGTTAGGTTAGGTTAGAGGACGTGTACTTAGGATATTAGTTATGGAATATTTTTGTACTCAGACAAACTCAACGTGTTATTGCTTTGTATTCGCTCGGGAGAAATAGCTCTCTGTTATTGGTACGACAAAGGCACTAAAACTTTTAATGATCGGGACCAAACTTTAGCGGTTTGGATGGTTCATTAAACTCTTTTTAGGGTTAACTTTAGCTTTCAATATTTACTGCCGAAGCTGTAGAAACACTTTTTAAACAATTATGAATACTTTGTATGAATGTTCTGGTTTGGCGCACTGAGCTAGTTAATATCCTTTCGATCTTCAAGTCAACATATGTTTTTACCCCTAAAAGTTATAAAATATTGAAATTTAAATCAATTCAAATTTCTATGTTTTATTATTCTAGTTGCATAACTAATATTTGTTATATTTTATATATATTTCAGCCCGCAATTCCTCTTTACCCCATCAGCTACTGACCGTGGTTGATGCCAGTAAAATAGAACAAATACCAGCCGGGCAACGGAAGGATACAAATGTTGCTACAGCATCTTCAAATTCCGATGACTATAAGTAAGTTGGTATTCAGAGAAGCTTTTTTAATGTTTTTCAAAAAAAAAAAAAATAAAACCTTATGATTATTAATCGTTAATCGTTAATCGTTACAGATTTCAATATATATTGGCTGCAGCTACCTCTATAGCAACTAAAAATAATGAGGATACTCTTACTTATCTAAATCAGGGTCAAAGTTATGAAATCAAATTGAAGAAAATTGGCGATTTATCTCTATACAGGGATAAAATATTGAAGGTGAACTTTAGTTTAGAGTTATATATTTTTTTTTTCATTTTTCTATTACATAATTTATAAAAATATTTGAAGCGTTAGTTGGCAATTTGTGTTTGTTAAACAATTGTCTTTAATTGATTTTAATTAAAAACAATTGACTTTATTTGTTGTTTGTGTGTATATATATCATTTACAAAAAGAAAATTTTTGCAATCATAAGATTACTGACTCTCTACATACATATGTATGTATGTAGATATACACATAAAATAAATAACCATGATATGCATATACTATGTATCTATATACGTATGAATGTATAATGATCTATGTTTTTATTTGCACATACATATGTATATACAGATATATGTGGATCTGTGCAAAATTTAATTTTTATTGTAGAGCATTTCACTTTCTTGTAAATTTTTCCTTTATTTGTCATGTGTACTGTATTATGCCACAGTATGATGTATGATGATAGAATTCTTTTTTTTTTTGTTTTTTTATTTGTTGATTAAAGAGGTCGTTATATTAAATTGTTTTGTTTGTCTCGTTTATTTTATTTTATTTAATATGATAATCATTTTATTGGTCTCATTTTTTTTATTTTTTTTTTTTGGTTCTGCCTTTGTAGAGCGTTATTAAAATATGTTTCCACGAGCGTCGTCTACAATATATGGAACGTGAGCAAATGCAACAATGGCAGGCTTCACGTCCCGGTGAACGTATTATTGAAGTTGATTTACCTTTATCCTATGGCCTGTGTCATGTTTCACAGCCTTTAAATCCCAACTATTTGAATACTGTCGAGATATTTTGGGACCCCATGAAAGAAGTGGGTGTCTATGTGAAAGTCAATTGCATATCTACCGAGTTTACACCAAAGAAACACGGTGGCGAAAAAGGAGTACCATTTCGATTACAGATTGAAACTTATATTGAAAATTCTAATAATACCAATACCAACAACAACAACAACAACAACAATAATAATAATAACAACAGTAACAGCAACGGCAGCCCCATTAATAGTAATACAAACGCAAGTACAACGGTTACTAAATCACCTTTAAGCCTACAGGCTGGTGCCTCACCCACCCAAACGGGTAATTTAACACCAAATAATTCACTGGTTGGCCATGCGATAACGAAACAGCCCATACATGCAGCAGCTTGTCAAATTAAGGTATAATAACTAAATTATTAAATAGAAATCGAACTTCAAAACAAGAACTTCACTTAACAAAAATTGAAAAGTGAATATTTTATTCTGCTCGGAATTTTTAATTTTCTTTGATAAAATTATACAGAAAGTTAAAGTGCATTTTATTAGACGAAATTTATTTACTCTATTATTTAGGAGGCTTAATGGTTTATGTTTTTTTTTCTTCTTAAATTTATTCACATCATTTTAATTATTTTTTTATACAGGTTTTCAAATTAAAAGGTGCCGATCGTAAACATAAACAGGATCGTGAAAAAATTCAAAAACGCCCACAATCGGAACAAGATAAATTCCAACCCAGTTACGAGTGTACAATTATGACAGACATACCGTTGGATGTAATAACATCAAATACTAATACAACTGGTTGTTTTAGTCCAGAATAGTAAGTAAACAATAAATATTATTTAATAAACATTTACTCCAGTCTTATACATACATACATACAAGATTCGGCACTTGTATTATGTAATTTTTATTGAATTCGTTTTAATTTTAACCCATTTAGAATTTGAATAATAACTTACTCCTTTTGATAATGGTCACCTATTGTAGTGACAATAGCGGAAAATAGGCTATACACATGTAAATGCTATACGTATGTAATACTGAGAACCAATTTTTATGGTCTGATGTTCGATAATCCAGCCTACATTATAAGCCACATAACTAGTAAATTAGGATGAGTTTGGAAGTAATAAATCACAAAAGTTTTTCGTCACCAATCTGCAAGTGTTGTAGATGCGTTGCAAGTGTAATAAATTTCTTAATGTGCTCCTTTTGCTTTTGGTCGGCTTTATACGAGTTTTGGTTAATTAAAATAAGCTTTCTTCATGGCTTACATATGTTGAAATTCCATCTTTCTCTCTTCGAACACTTCTCGTTGCCAGCAATGTGATATACAAACATTTTTGTCCCACCTAAATGTGTTAAACACTAACAATGGCTGGCTACAAATATTTTTAAACTATCAATAACACTACACATTAATTTATTTCTTAATTTCGGTTATATTTGATCTATTTGAAAAATATTAAACGTTTATATTGTATTTTACTTTCTTTGCTAATTTCTTTTGTTATTAATGTATTGTATATTTAATATGTGCACGTGTACTCCCACAATATTTTTCAATTGAATGAAATTCTGAGTAATTCTCTGAAATCATATTATAACATATTCACATATTATATATTTTCTTAATCTAAAGCAACGTGTGATCCTCTATACTATATTTTCATTGAAACTATTTATTTTCTTTAAACTATTGCGCTAACAAAAAAAAAAGAACAAAAACATTAAAGTCGAGGCTTTATAGTGGTTTTGGTTTATTCTTAAGTAGTTCATAGTATGATATCACTAGCTGATACGACGGCAGTATACAGATATTATAGTTTGGCATTCTATCAATATGGAAAATTAAAAATATCCGGTTTTGCAGGTTCTGGATTTTAATTAAATCATCAGTTTTACAAAAAAAAAATGTCCACGTGTTACATGCAGTTTTTGTATTAATTTTTAATAAAACAGCGCAATTTTTCGACTTCCATTGTTTATTTATTGTTTTACAACTTAAATTTCTGCGATTAATTAAGAGAAGTTGTTTAATCAGTATAGTTTTCTCTGTGCTTAATGCGCACCATTTTGTTCCTATCAAAGGGTATAGTATTCAAATAAACAAAAAAAAAATATAATAATAATAAAAACAGCTTATTCATCTATCATTGATCACTCATTTAAAATAATTAATTTAATTAATAATAAACAAAAACAAATATATACAATTTTTAACACCACTAAGTTTAGTTTCAACATACGCCTTCACACAAATAGGAAATTTTTTAAAAAATCAAAAAGAAGAATCGTATTTGATTGTTTTTATTTTATATAAAAATTCAGATGCTTATCTATAATTTCTTCTAATAAATTTTATTTTATTACTATAAACGTTACGCAACTGTTTGTGTTTAAAAAGGAATTCATTTTTTGTAAACAGTACAATA
Organism: Sarcophaga carnaria; assembly: GCA_958299815.1. Classification (NCBI taxonomy): domain Eukaryota; kingdom Metazoa; phylum Arthropoda; class Insecta; order Diptera; family Sarcophagidae; genus Sarcophaga; species Sarcophaga carnaria. The sequence continues at coordinate 24,091,727 of OY283153.1, forward strand.
TTTACATACCAGCCAAACTAGTTTGTCTGTCGTATTATTCTCACGCAGTGTAAAATGAAGTCTAACTGCAAACATTTCTTTTAACCTTTTAAGCACCAAATACGATAAGGCAATCAGATTTAAATTAATTTTTTTATTTAAAATTTTTTTTTTTATTAATTTAGATGATTAAATATTTTGACTCTGAGACGGAAAACCAAAATTCGTTAAAGTATACTCCAGTTTAATCATTCTCTAAGCCCACAAGATTCTGTATTGGTCAAAAAAAAGGGACACCAGCTAAGGGAAAATGTGTCGTATATTAAAAAGTTGTTCTTCTGCAAAAACTCAAAGGAAATATAAATAGTGTGTTAGTAATACTTCAGTACAACCAGAATCTGCATACATTTGCAAAATTCTTATATAGACATCTAATAGGCCGAGCCCGACTCTATTATCTATTATTGTCTAAGGCGATTAATTCCTACGTAATAAATTGTCAAAATCGATTCTCTCTGTTTTTTTTTTCCAATAGGGTTTAGGCTGTTTTTCAGAGCGGTATTATCGAATTACCTTCAAAATAACCTATTGAACAAGACTGTACTTATTTGATATGAATGAGGAAAAATAAAAATAACTCTGGCTATATAATCCGATTCCACTGTAATTTGTGAAAAATTGTGGAAAATTATTGAAAGCCTTACTCGTATACTAAACATTAATCGATTTGATGATGAAAGTTACCATGGGTTAAAATTGCTGTCTTCCTTTTAAGCCACATGTCCATTCAACTCAATGACTATTACATGCTGCAAGTTGTAGTTTAAATACACTTAAAAAAAAGAATGTGCGTGCAAATTGTTGAAAATAAAAATAAAATTAACAAAACAACTAAAAACTTGTAATTCGATATTATTTATTGGTTTGTATTCAATTAACTTGTTCTTATTTTTTATTTTTTTATTTTTTTCAATGTAATTTGCGTCATTGGTTGTCATACAACATGGGTAATCGCCCTTTCCTATGATGTACCAACCGGTTTTAGCTTTTAATTTTATTTTATATAGTATTTCATTGCAATTCTGTTTTTTTTTTATTTTGTTTTCAATAAAAGAAAAAACTATTTCATGTTTGATAAGAATATTTATTTATATTTTGCTTTTATACTCAAACATTTACTACTTTATGAGGACACACCTTCATTCTTAGTAAAAACAATGTATAATAATAATATATCATATATTGTATGTATATGTGTATAAACAATATTTTTATGATTTAATTTTTTAATATACAATAATATATATGATGATATTTATTTTTATATTCTTTATTTGTAGTATGAAAATTTGGCCTAATTCACCTGTACACATGCCAAAATATGATGGTATTTTACCATTTACTAGTGCCTCACCAAATTCAAACGCTAGTCCTATAGCTATAAATAGTGTTTCCTCAACAAATTCAACAAATTTAAAAATAATGGATCCAAATAGTTTGGTTAATACACCAGCTATGGTTACCGATATTGATGAATTTGTAAGTATCTCTTCCATTATTATTATTATTTTTTTTTGTTTGTAATTTAATTAAAATCGTATTATGATTAATAATTTATTGTATTATTTTGATTATAGAATTCGATAACAATTATGCCAGAATCTACACCGGCACAAGTAACACAATGGTTGACCTATCATCGTTTAACAACATATTTATCAACTTTTGCACATTTTTCGGGTGCCGATATTATGAGGTAATTTATAAAATTAAAAAAAACCTTTTATTTTTTAACAATACTGGGCATAGCTTTATAAGATTCATGTAGTAAAAGAGATCTCCAATCGACCTATAGATTTTCATAGATTATTCTATGTCCGAATATGGCATTTTATTTTAGAGGTTTAATAGATTAGTTTAACCATGGATTTGTCTAATTACAAGAATCATCCTCACACTTCCTGCTTCTAGCATTACAGTCGATATTAATTACTTTCTTAACGGGTTTTTGTTCGAAATTGAACTCATTTTAGTAAATCCCTATACTTTATATTAACCCTTTCATGCCCGATGTTGCCTATAGGCAACATTGTAGATTTTTGTTCATAAATTCCGTAATTTTTAATTTTTTTAAAAGATTTTTTTTTTTTTTGGTTTTGGTTAAAAACGTGTAAAACCAAAATACGTTGGACTCTGAATTTAATATCACTTCATATTTAGGCCATGACTAACAGACACATGTCCTTAAAAAACTTTTAGCTCTGGCCCAAAAAATTCGGGCATGAAAGGGTTAATCATATTCCAAACAAGTAAATGAAGACGCGACTAAAAGAAACTAGAAGTTAAACGACCTTAATACTGTAGATTTATCATGATTAGTTATGTTCTCCAATCCATAACTTTACTTGCGTATTGCGTTTTTTCTCCTTGTTAAACTGCTTTGCATTTCGGTAATAAAACTGAAATTTTTTCTGAAAAATATACCGTCTAGCCTTGCATTTACATTTAAAAAAAAAAAGGCAAATCATCCAAAAAAAAATTTACAGTGCCATTATTATTATTAATTCTTGCGTGTATTGCTTACATAAACAAATTATTTTTTGTTGCTCTTTTAGAATGTCTAAAGAAGATTTAATCCAAATTTGTGGTCTTGCCGATGGTATACGCATGTTTAATATTTTAAGAGCCAAGTAAGTTTGTAACTTTTTTCTTGAAAGTTTCATATTTTCTTACAACACATGTTTAATTTTTGTTTCTTACACAATTTCTAGAGCCATTACACCACGTCTTACTATCTATGTGAGTGTAGATGGTAATAATTATAATGCCATATACCTTATATCAAATACCTCTAAGGAACTGCTACAAAAACTTTTCAAACTACCCGGTTTTTATGACATTGTTGCCAAAAGTTCTACACTGAATGGCAATGCTGGTGGCGCTGGCAATAATAGCGGCATGATGGATAATACTTCACCATTTCATAGCTGGAGTATGCATTCGAAATATTCCGGCAGTGGTTCGAATATTTTTAATGATGTCAATAATAAAAGTTTAATTTATGTTAGCGGACCGGCTGGTATACATGTGGCCGTTACAGATGAGGTCCTTAACAATGAAATACGTGATGGTAGTTTATATGGTCTAGAAGTACAAAATGGTAAAGTTATTATGAAATTAATAAATAAAAATGAAAATTAAATTATTCTTAAATAAATATTTAGTAAATTACTATGAAGTAGTTAAAAAAAAGTAGAATAACAAATAATTGTGCAATAAATCATGAAATTTTTTTATATTGCATTTTTTATATACAATACAATATATGTATACAATGCATTTTATAAATAAAATTATATTAAATTTAGTTATTCATAACGTAAGCTAACACAATAAATTATTAAGAAAAAATATTTTTATATACTATATTAAAAGGCTTTAAATTTATACAAGTTGTTAAATTTCTTTTGTTGCGCCATATTTTAAAAACAATTGTAATGTAATGTGTTAAGAATATTAATTTTAATAAATTATATGTTAGCTTGCCTTGTGGATTTTCCAAATATTTGGTGTAATTTAAGCGTATTGAAGACAATAATTGTAATTAGTCGTTGTAAATATAGAAACTTTTCTTAATGAATTTAAAATTCACATTTTTTTATTATTAATTTCGTGTATTTTTTCCTTTGTTACAAACTGCTTGTATTTAACATTTGCTATTCTATATACATTTAGTTAAAGATTGTTAAGCATAAGCAGTTTCTAAGCACTTAAGACCACTAACAAATTTGAGATTTTATTCCTTCTTTTCTTTTCTTTTTTTGTAATATTCGAATTAATTTATATACAATAAATTTTTTTAAGGCACTATTACTACTGCATAAATTTAATATTTTCTTTTTTTTGTATGTATTTCTTTAGCATGTTAATTAAACAAATTTTTCTTTTATACTTTCTAAGTTGATAAATATTAATGAAGATGTTTTTTCTTTTTGTAAATTATTTTAAGTATTAAATAAAAAAAAAACCCAGACAGACCCATTTAAAATCAATTCACATAATGTTCTACTAACAACCTATTAAACTAGTAACGTTTATGTATATCAAATCAATTAAGGATTTAAACAACAACAACAACAACAAAAAATTAAAAACATTTTATGTAATAGACGTTATAAAGTTTTAATGTAATAAAGAGAACGACTGGTCTGCGGAAAAAATTAGTTGTTTGTCATATTGTGTTTTCTTCATAAATTTTTCATTTTCATATCGTATAATGCGTTACGTGCGTATAAAATACTTTGTAATTTCCATAATTAATTAGTCACAGTAATTTTACAACGTAATTTTCCAATGGAATTTTGGCATTTTCATATTAGCAACATTATGCATTTATATTTATATGAGGGCAGTCATAATATTAAACGAGTTAATGCACAGGTGGCAGTAGTTTAGAGAACTCAATATGATGAAAACTGGTAACCTGATGAACTTTTAAATAATCATTCTGAATTTGTTAATATGGAACAACGTGGTCCTCGTTCTGTAATGCTTTAATTTCAATTGTTTTAGCTTAACCAACCAGGCTCGGTTTTATTCTAACCTATTAAAATAGAAAACCTATTATCCTACTATAGTTTACCTTTCGTAATTTATATAATAGCCCTACTAGACGAGAGCTTGCGAGTTCAAACATCAGCAAAACAAAAATTATAAAAACATTTTTCTTTTTATCATCTCGCCTCAGTAGTCCTCCTGGGCGTCCTGCTAATGAGCGACCATGGGAGATAATTCATCAAGAGAATGAAAACTATACCTTGCACATGGCTTATTCACCAAATTCTCTGGTTTTGATGTCTATGATTTCTTTCTTTCAAATCGTAAAGGATCCACGAGGATGCGAAGATTAGACCGATTGAGTTAATAAAGTTTTCATAGCTGAAATAATTCACGGATTAGAAAAAATCTTTTACTGAGACGGAGAAAAGCAGATTTCAACACAATCTCGTCTTGCTTCACATCTATTATGGTCTTTGAAACACCTTCAAATATTACATACATATTTGTCTGACAGAGTGAATTGGAGGACTTCTATTTTAAGAACGACTGGAAGATAAGAATGGAAATGAAAACTGGTGCTAATTTGTCCAACTACTGCTTTTTTATCAGGCTGCAAACTATGGCATAAAAGCATAAAATAAGACGGCAGATCTAGTTTACAATCCTACATTTAACTCAGTGAAGTTCAATGTCGTTGTTGTTACTTTCGTGGTGATTAAAGTTTTGAAATATTTTAACCGTACTCCATTATTTATATGTAGCTGAGAAGAAAATAGGGCTATCTTGGACATCAGAAATGACCGATAAGTTTTGTTAATTTCATATGGGTTTTATATGGTGCAACATCTTATAAAGATTCGTTTCATTTGTTTTAAAGAACTAATTACACTTATTAATTACTGTTAACCAGCTAATGACAATTTAATTCATTGCGATATATTGTATAATAATTTCCCTTTGTTATGAAAAAAAAAAGATAATTATAAAAAGTCCATTAGCAGTGAAAGCTTCTGAATATTAAGAAAGTTTTCGAAAAGCCTGTTACAACATTCCCTTGAATCGCATTCAATTTTCAAATTTCAAAAACGATAAATCATGGACGAATATGAGGAAATTATTAAAAATTTCTATAGAAGACAAGCGACATTATTCACGTGTTTCGGCGCCTGGGAATTATCATCGTCGCGAGCAAAGTATCTACGTACGCTGCATAGATTGTATTTCTGGTATTTTTTAATATTTGGCGTGTTCCTATTTGAAGTGCTTATGATTCTACAAATTATCACAAACACTGATGATATGGATGAAATTATAAAAGTATTTTTTATGTTGGCGCCATCCTTTTCCGTATTGGGCAAATATTTAACGATCAAATTGAAAATTAAAAATTTTAAAAATCTTTTCAAATTAATGCTGAATGTAAACTATCTGCCTGAGAATCGCTATGAAAAGGATATCTTTTTAACATACGTCAAACAAAGCCAAACAGTGCGTGACTACTATGGTGGACTATCAATATCTTCTTTGGTTACCATGTTTTTGACTCAGTATCTGAATGCTAGCGAAGAGTTGCCAGTACCCGCATTTGTGCCCTTCGAAATGAATACCAATTGGAAATATAATTTCGTCTATCTCTATCAGTGCTTAGCGTTATCGGTTCTATGTTTGGTTAATGTGTCCTTTGATACTTTATCGACAACATTGTTTATACATCTTAGGGGCCAATTGGATATATTGGCTTATCGTTTGGAAAATATTGGTCGACACGTCAAGACAGACTTAGGGATAACAAGGCAGTTAAAGGATTGTATACGTTATTATAATCGCATACGGTCATTATCACAGGATATTGAATATCTGGTTAGCGTGCCAATAACAATACAAATATCCTGTTCTGTATTTGTATTGATTGCAAATTTCTATTTCATATCGTTGGTAAGTTAAATTACGTGTTTTTTATCGTCTACAATATAAGAGTAAATATGTATCTGAGGATGTTTTGCAGCTGTCTGCAACTGAAGAAATGGCAGAGTTTGGTAGAATTGCTCTCTATCAGGTCTGTATGCTAGCACAAGTTTTTATACTGTGCTATTTTCCCAATGAGGTCACACTCAAAAGTGACAAGATATCCTATAATTTATATTCATCAGAATGGTACAACTGGAATAGGATCAATAGAAAATTGGTTTTAATTATGATGTTACGTTTCAAAGTTCCCATACGTATTAGTAGCATAAATCCGAACTATTCTTTTAATTTAGCCGGATTTACTACGGTAAGTTAGAATATTAATTAATTCTTTAGTGTTATAGTCTTAGTCTTTTCCCCTGGTTTTTATTGAAACTTTAAAATAAATTTAATTTGCAAAAGTTTTAAATTATTTGTTTTCTCTCATAATTTAGATTGTCAACTCATCGTACAGTTACTATGCATGGCTCAGAAATATGAATGCCTAAATGGGGTTTTATCTATGAACATACAAACGTACACAAATATTTAAAATATTTATGCAGAAAAGGATTTAACCATCCAAGTTTAATACATGCACAGCACAGTTCATATTTTCTGTTTTTTTTTTGCAAAATATTATCGAATTAATAAAATTATCATATTAAATAAATTATTTTGAAATATCTAATCTATTGACTGCATTTCCTAATTGGCATTGTTATTTAAAATTTTAAAAGAGAGGAAGGCAATTTAAATTAAGGTGACCAAATTTATAAGTTTTGAAATTATATCACTTAATTCTAATAAACAAATCTTGGTTTAACCGCCCTGCGAACTTTAGACAAGTAGGTGAGAATTTCTGATGTCACGATAACACAATTCTAGGAACCATCGCCAATATATTTCGGAAAGTGTTGGCCACCAACATCTTATTAATATTACATTATTGTACCATCTGGTTATTAATAGGCAATACAATGTTCTCAGGGCTTATGCTTTTTCTAATTCTGCTTTAAAGGCATAATTACTCCATTCTTTGGTTTATCAGCAGATGTAAACATTTCCAGGTAGTTTACTCGGCGGTCATGCGGCCTTTACAAACGGCTCGGAAATGGATGTTACTCTACGGATGTGTGCAGATGAGCTGCCAGGTTATAGGGTGTGTTTATGTGGATAGTCAAGTTGCCTTGTAGGTACTGATTGTATATCATGTCAGCTCAAAGTTGGTATCTGTATGCAGGGAGGTCTTCAAAAGGCTAATGGAAAGTTATAGTGTGTTATAGTGACACTATGCTGTATGTTCTAAGGTATTGTGAAAGTAATATAGTGTCGAAGTGTACGATCTGGTGGAACAGTTGACTAGCACTCAAAAGCTTTTTTATGCTGATCGATATTCGCTGCATTGGGGAAACATCTATAATCTTCAGGTTACTTTGAATCTAAATAAGTTTATGAAACGCAGGTACACCATCCCTCTGCACGCTTCACGATAACATGTCTAAAATATTCTGCTCTAAGGCGAAGAATAATGTTATAGGCTGGGGTTTATCCACTGGCCTTGAAGAGCTGCCCTCCGTTAGGATTTTTGACAGTAAGTTTAATAACTCTCTCAGCAATTTTGTGCCCTTCTTAAATAAGTAGTCACTTAATGATAATTATGGAGTCTATGAATATACTACAGTAGATGCTCTCCTACCAAATATAAAAATGGTTCACTCTGTTAAAGTATTAATCAGGCAAAGCTATCTATTGGAAGCTAACAAATCCGGATAGAAACGTACAAGTCAACTAATTAAACTGGACTGTGGGGACATTTTTGTTACTGTGTGTACTCTCACATGTCATTGCGTAATAGACAGACAAGCGGAGAGAATTAGCTTACCTAGTTATGACGTGTGCAGAGGTTCTAGATAAAGCGAACTGGAAGAGCATACCGCACTTATTATTTGCCCTATTTCGAGAAATATAATTCTAGGATTCACCTTCTAAAAGTTGGTTGTTTAAATAGTTATGTATGTATAGGTATTAAATATGTATACAAATTATTTTTATAACCTGGCCAGCCTTATAAAAATATTAACTTTTATTATAAATACTGCCTTTATGCCCTATATTTTCTAAGAAGCTTTTTACATCTGTAACACCTGTCATCATGAATTCCATCGATCATCGTAATTCTTTGGAAACCTTTTATAAATTTCAATCCTGGATATTCCGCGTATTGGCGCTTTGGAAACTAATGGATAGCGTAACACCACGTCTACGTCTCGTTCATACAATATATTTCTATTTTATCTTATTTTTTTGGGTGCTATCATTCGATGCCAGTTGTTTTATACAATTCATTAAGAATATAAACGATTTGAATGCAGTTATTAAAGTATTTTTCATATTCGCCACTTCACTGGCGGTCCTATCGAAATTTGCCATGATCAAAATCAAAAATCATATGTGGCATGAATTCATTGAAACTATACACTCGACCACGTTTCGGCCAATGAACGACAGAGAGGTGAAATTGTTTAAACAGGCACAAGATTTAAGTCGCGCCGTACGAAATAGTTACTCCGGCTTATCTTTGTGTGCTTTACAAGCCATTTTGGTGACTCAATATTTTGTGGATAACACCGAATTGCCTTTGGCTATATATAATCCCATAAATATAGACACAAAATGGCGTTATTACATGATGTATTTGTATCAATATATAACCGTTTCAGTGTGCTGTTATATGAATATAGGATTTGACTCGATTTCAGCCTCATTTCTGATATATATTAAAGGCCAATTGGATATTTTGGGCGATCGTTTGGAACATTTGGGCTGTGAGAATTATCAAGTAAACGACAAACAAATTACGTTACAATTAAAGAAATGCATTAAATATTATGGTGAAATACGTCGTATAACTGATATCGTTGAGAATTTAATCAGTTTTCCCGTTTCCATACAAATTGCTTGTTCGGTCCTAGTATTGGTGGCAAATTTCTATGCCATTTCATTTGTAAGAAGAAAAAAAGAATTTATTTGTTTTATATGGTTTTAAAGAATTTTGTTTCTTTTTAGCTTTCCGATCCCGGTGATTATACAAATATTATTAAATATTCAATTTACCAGTCATGTATGTTATCGCAAATCTACATACTCTGCTATTTTGCCTCCGAAGTGACATTGAAAAGTGAGCAGATTCCCTATCATTTATACAGCTCCAATTGGGTAGAGTGGAATAAACCAAATCGAAAACTATTATTGCTAATGTTGAATCGTTTTGGTGTACCCATACGTATACGATCAATAAATCCTACATATACTTTCAATTTGGAAGCATTTACATCGGTGAGTTACACATATGGTGGTCTGTTAGATTTAAATTTAATTTTAAACATGACTTACTTTACGTTGAAAAAAAAAAATATTCGAAATTTAATATTTGTTATTTAACTATACGCACACCTGTACATATAACTATCGGTTAATTAAAGTTCAATTAAATAGGCCCCTAATAACATCTCATAATTAAATATATACTTTAAAATATGTATATTCTATAACATTATTTTTTTAATCTATTATAATCTTTCTATATTTTCAGATTGTAAACTCTTCATATAGCTATTTTGCTTTATTAAAACGTTTTAATAGTTAATAAAGTATTAACATATTTTCAAAACAAATACAAATAATAACATTTTAACCCAGCGTAAGTTGATATATTAATTTTAATTTATATACTGTAAAATAATTAATTATGTCCTATTTAATTTCTTATTTTGAATTTAGATTCCTAAAATTATATCCGCTCAATAGTTTCTTCATCCCCTTAGCAGTTTTTCAAAAAAAAAACATTCCTAATTCTAAACTACTAATAAAATAAGAAGAAAGATAAAATTTAAATGTTTTATTTAAAAGAAAAATTGTATTTATTAAGTTAATAAAAACATTAATACACATAAAATTATAGCATTTAAATTATTTAAATTAGACCATGTATTTTACATTTTTAAAACAAAGCAACAACAAAACTATCGTTTTTAACAAAAAATTTAAATTCCTATTTAAATTAATATACCGCTTGCTAATTTCCTTATCTGGCAACATTATATTTAATTATGACAACAGTGCTACCATTTTCTTAAAAACAATGAAAACATTACACATCATTCAGCTGATACATATGGATATCAATAAAATATAGCAAAAGAGAAAATTACAGATTTTAAAGTGAAAGAAAATTGTTTAAATTGAATTAAATTAATCTTTATTTATTGAAAATAACCATATTTATGTATTTGAACTAAATAGTTACAAATAAAAGAAATTTAAACTGTATTCACTAATAACGACAGTAAAATGGCGGTTAATGATTCCACAGCCACGAGTATTTGTTTATATTGCAAAACAACATCTGAGGCAGATAGTGAAAAAGAATTCCATGAAATCTATAATGAAATCGGTCTTGAACTCCAGTTGCCCACTTTGGTGGAGCAGTTTTTCCATATTAAATTACACAATAAAGCCGGCCAGTGTCTGTGCGATGACTGTGTTAATCGTTTAATCGAATTGTACGATTTGGCTGAGCACTCAAAACAGGAAGAAAAGGAAAGCTCGGCACTAAATACAATTGCAGAAGAGAGCTTGGACCGCAAGGAGCTGACCTCCAAAGAAGGTAATATTATATCTCTAAATGAATTAGAGCAAGACATCAAGTTGGATGTAGAGAATAAGAACGACATTGAGGGTCAACACAAAAATGATGTCCGGAAATTTTCAAGGGGCACAAAGAAAAAAGAAGCCACAACTTACCGAAGCACAAACAGCAATACTGTGCAGCTTATTGCAAATAATACACCTGAAGATAATTCTTCCAAAGATGATCCCAAAAACTCTATTATAGAGAACGACATTGATTACAACACTGAAATAAAACAAACTTCCAATGCAACTACCTTAGCAAGCATAGAAATACCTTCGGAAGAGTTCGATATGATTGAAGAAAACCCAAACGGCTTAAATAATGATGAGGAACTCGTACAAAATACTACCACTCTAAATGATCACTTGCAAGAACAAGATGATGACGATTACGAACAGCCCATAATCGAAGACAATTCTACGAAAAGCTCTGATAATGATGTTTATACAGAAGAAGATTTTGTTCTAGAAGAGTTGGATGAAGATGGCCAAATACAGGAAAGATTTCACTTGGTGAAAGACAATGAGCAAGCCTCTGGATCAAAACCATATGATAATGAAAATGTTATAGAAATTGATGATATTGAAAAGGAGCATGACGGAAAAACTGATCAATATTGTACCGAAGAAGAGTATTTAGTTGAAGGTAATTGAAATTGTAATTTACAACTCGCGTTTAGAAGAATTACGATCTTTACTTTTATTTAGAAACCAATTGTAATGAAGAATTCGATTGTGTAGACTTGAACGATTACTTCGACAAGGCTATAACTACTAAATTTAAGGATTTAGAGTTAAATTGGGAGGTTGAGTGTAAAGTAAGTTTAACAATATAACGTTGGAGAGTTTAAAAATATGTTTGTATTCCTGTATACAATACAATTTTATCTTTCAGCTATGCTTTGAAAAATACCATAAATTTCAAGATTTGTTAAATCATGCCTGCCTTATAGAATTAATTGAGGAACAGCAATGTTGTTGTATAATAGAGGGATGCGAAGAAAACCAAAGTGATTTTAATTCATTGGCGCGACACTTAATACTGCAACATTACGGCAAATTAGAGGAGTACGTTACTTAACAAAAAGTTAAAATGTTCAATAGATTATTCAATATATAATGATTATATTTTTAGCATTGCTATATATGGCAGATGCCCTGATTGCCAGAAAACATTTTCTAATATTATAGACTTCAATAAGCACTCTTGCTGTCGCGATATTAAGAGAAAGATTGGTGGTCAAAATTATTGTCCATCTTGTGAAATGGATTTTCAATCATTGAAAAGGTAATTTAATTCACAACATAAATTTAATTACAATTAAATATGTATTATTATTTCTTTCGAAAGATATATATTCCATATGCAATTCCATTTAACAAATCATCGACCAAAAATTTGTTTATTATGCGGTTCTTTGTTTAATAATTCAAATGATTTTTTTGAACACATACAATATGAACACAAACCACAAGGAGCCATGGCCTGCAGAAAGTATGTTATGCTATTAATAATTATCAATATAATTTCTAATTAATTGCTTCTACGATTAGATGTGATCGTTTCTTTAAGGAAAAAGAAGTATATGAAAGTCATATGCAATTGCATGAAGAGTCGAAATATCAATATGCCTGCACATATTGTCCAAAGAAGTACACCAATAAATGCGGCTTAAATCAACATATGGTATGATTTTTTCTATTTTAATGAAAAAATGATTGTATTGTATGATTGAAACATGTACCCACTTTTATAGGATATTTATCACAATCATAAGCACAAACCTTTGCAATGTGATTATTGTGACAAAGAGTTCTTTAATAATATATCGTATCGCAATCATATGAAAACCCATGTACCCGATGTTCAAGTTGAATCATTTGTATGTTCTGTATGTGGGTTAATAACAAAATATCTAGATGTTATAAAGGTAAGTTCTGTATGTGAAGGATACATTGAATATTTAAAAAATAACATAAATTTTATATTTAATATAGGAACATGTGGAGCAAGACAAGGATGCGCCTTGTTTTTCTGCAATTATATTAAAAGAAACTTTATCTTTGGGCTACACATGCGAAAATTGTTCTTTAGATTTTTATAGCATCAAACATCTTAAGCAACATCGTTTATCTAGCAACCACAGTGATAAATTTTTCTATTGTGTCATTTGTCGTCATGAGTTTACATCGTTAAGACACATGCGTAGTCATGCTACAAATCACAAGGAATTCGAAGAATGGCAAGAGACGTTTCCCATCACCAGATTTTTTGTCTGTAATATAGGTGTAAGTAACGAAAAGAAAGATACCACTACTAAAACATAATATTATAATATTTACTTTGTTTAAAAAAGCAATGTGAAGAATTCTATCCCCTGTGGTCTTCTTTATATTACCATAAACAAAGACGCCATAAACTCACTAAAGATACAGAAACAAATAATGATTTCAAGTGCCAATTTTGCCAGCAGCTATGTACTTCGAAAATGTCTTTGGCTATACATGTGGCAAGGAGTCATAATAATTGTAAGTAAATTGGATATTTATTTTATAAATAAACATTTAAACTTATTTTATGTTTTTTTTTAAGCAAATATACGTTGCACTGAGTGTGGCCAAACTTATAAAAGTGAAAAACTTTTACATGATCATATAGATAAAATACATGTGGAAGTGGCATGTGAAATTTGTTATAAAAAATTTAAAAATCGTCGCAATTTAAACATACACAATCAATCTGTGCATTTAAGTGAGAAACGCTATTTCTGTCAATATTGTAACAAAGGATATTTTTATAAAAGCGAAAAGGTTTCTCACGAAAAACAGGTGCAAAATAATGAATTCGAATATTAAATTTTATTTTAATACTTCTTAAATAATTACAGGTGCATTCAGAAGTGTCCTATAGATGCGAATTTTGCAATTTTGTAACAAACTATCCAAAATCATTAGAAATACATTTGGACAAGCATTATGATCAATTAAAATTTAAATGTACAATTTGTACGAAAGCATTTGGTCGCAAACAATTGTTGGTCCAACATATAAATCGTCATCAAGGCAAAAAACGGTAAGTTTTCATTATAAATTCCATGAACAATTTTATATTATAATTGCTTTTCCCGTTAGTTACAAATGTCAGGATTATTTTGGCCAAAGTGATTGTGATGCTGCTTTCATTACTTATAATCTACTTAAAAATCATATACAAAAAGAGCATAAAAATCCAAGTACTGAACAAAAACCGCCTAAACGTAAAAGAGTATCAAAAAGTTATCTCAGTGTGATACAAATGGAAGATGATGATAACATTGAATACATCGTTGAGGAGGACGTTGTCGATAATTCTTTTGGCAAACGTTCGAAAGAAAGCTCTAGCAAATGTAACAATGATGTCAGAACTGATAATGACTCGTTTGAAATTATAGTAACAAATGAAATATCTGTTGATGCAGATGACAATGAATATGTAATACAATATAAGGATGATGTCAACGCTTATAGTGAGTAAATATTTTAATTTCTTTAAAACAATGTTTTTAAAATGAAAAAGTGCTTAAATTTTACTTTAAATAAACTTATCTTGATGCCTAATTTCCTTTAAACAAACAGAGGATCCTAACTCCGTTTAAAATAAAGGCAAAGGCAACCACAACAATTTAAATATTATAAAAGTGTAATTACAGGCATAAAATAATTTAACATTTCATCTTAATTTTTTCAAACCAAATCGGCCAATGCTAATGCAAATACTTCTGAATACTTTCTTCAATATACATAAGTCTTAATTACTTAATACTTACATATTTCCTTAAAATACAAAAATTAAATTGTTTACAGGAAATACATAGTTGAAACCATTTTTAACATGTAACAACATTTATCAATATTTTGTGAAATATCCCAATCGTTTAGGTTGCATATATATAAAATATTCTAGGTTTTTTAAGATCCTTAAACATCATTTAAATCCTTAAAATCGCCGATTTCACGTTAAAGGATTACTTTGAAAGGTTCTAAATCATGCTTTGCATTATTATTCTGCTGAAACCTCTATTTGAAAGGCATCTTCTTAGCAACTTTGGGAAACCTATATTGTTTAGTTTGACTGTAATGTCAAGTAGATACATATTATTACTTCTTTTCCCTTTCTTTCTTCTCTCGGCTAACTATCAACCCCCTCACGTTTTAAGAATTTCAATTGTTTTCTTTTCTTTCTTGTTTTTTTCCGGCCTTACTCGCATATACCTTTGTAAACCAATCTAACCGAAACAGATCTTGTATTATTAGCTTCAAACAAATCTTTTTGCCTTACCATTCCATTTACCATTCGTTGATTTTAAAATTAATGATTTTATTTGTAAGCCCACCATCTAAAGTGTATTTATTACTTCAAAATTATGTTTTTGAACCATTATTTCAAAGAAATTTTCTCAGTAGCATACCAAAAGCCGCATCATTTAATTTTCTGTGAACATAAATCGATTCATAATACATATTCTTAATAGGATTGTTGTTGTTGCAACAACTGGTTGCAGACTTGTTGCAAAGTGAGGAATAAGAAAAAAATTGTTTAAACGATTTCTCAAATGCTTATAGTTTGTTATTTGATTATATGTATATCAACTATGATGTTAGAAATCCCAGGAAATTTGCTGCCTCGATCTAAAGGCGTCTGATTGGTGCGTTTCTCTGGGCAATTAAATAGGTGTATCGCAACATACGGTCCTTGCTCGCATGTCGGACATTGGTCCAATATAATTCTGTCCCTGCGATTTCTAAATATGAGCAATTGCTGTAGCATTAAAGATGTTAGGGTGTCTAGCCTTGGATTACTCATATCCCTCCAAATGTGTCCTGCGAGAGGACTTTCATGTAAGAAGTGGTTCTTTGGGTGATAAGGATGAAAGTCTGTCATATTATCTCACTGTCAAGACCCTTGTCTCCTCATGTAAATGGTCCGCCCTGTACATACTGTCCGTTGCAGTCTCCCTGTTGCCTAATATGTTGCTAGAATCACTTATACAGATCCCGTTTTGTACTAATGCGATGATTACGATAGCTTGAAATTGTCTTACTCGTGAACGAAGATCTTAGAAAAAGAATTCACTTAAGAAAAAACGCAGCCACGCTGAAAAAAATTAACAAAGAGAAGAAATCTAAAAAACAGTCTATGAATTCAAAAGAATGAAGGAAGATTGTTGCAGAATATTTAGGGTTTAATAATTGTAAGCACAATAAACCAGCTCTTCTAATTACCCGCTAAATAACTTTCTAATCTAAGTACTTTTCTTCTGGGTAAGAGAAATATTAATGTTTTCTTCTAACTTTTTCGATTCATTTTGGAAGCTTTCACAAATCATACTCTAGTGAGTACAATAGACACGATGCACATTTCAAACAGAAATTATTTACTTTTTACTGTTTTCATTACAAGACGATTGTTTTTTTTTTGGTTGCTACTGTCTTAATTTCTAAATTCACTTGATTTGGTGTTTCTAAATGAAAAGCTTCCCAGTAAGGGGGAAGGGGGGTGGATTGTGCTTTAGTTTTGGCCAATATGTATTAGATTCATATATTTCAAATATGATCACTATAGATAGATGGATTAGATAATTTAACCCAATAGTGTAAACAAAATAAAAATAAAAAACTATTTCACACTTTAACAATTGCAAATATTTCTAACACAGTACTTAATTTAAAACTCTTTGATTCTATCTATCTAAACAGGAAGAAAAAAGTGTGTACATTTATTAAAGCATTGTTTCAATAAGTTTAATTTGTTTTGTTTTTATACAATAAAAAAACTAAAACCCCGTAATAGCAACAGCAGTGTTCTTACCTATATTTATTAAATTGCAAATAAATAAATAAAAACCGTTATGTTTTTTTCATTAAATAAACATTAAATAAGTAAAAAAAAGTTTACTGTTTAATTTAAGTAATTATGTACGTTATTATCAATTACATTTCATTCTTTATCTTTATTATTATTAACTTAAACTTTAAACTCTGGCCTTAGTTGAAAATAAAAACAAAGCCTCGTCACTGCCGTTACTCTTAAGACTCATAAATATAATAATTTAGTTGGCTTTTTTACTCTTCTTCGATTGTTTTTGTTTAAGTTTTTCTTGTTTCTTCACCTCTTTCTCCATTAAAGATTTATATAATTTATAGCCAAAGAGAGCTGCAAGTAAAAAAAGTAAAAAGATATGAAATAAGAAATTTTAATTCAAACAATTTAAAGTAATAAAAAAAAAGAAGAAGAAATAATCTATCAATCAAAATCAAACAATTGTATGGTTTGTGAATAGATGGATATCTTCTCAATATGTATGTATGTATGTATGTACATACCAAATATAAATATAATTAAGAATATAAAAGCTGCTATTATAGAATAATTATACACTCTTTCGAATTTAGCATGTTGCGCGAGTTTCTGTTCGATCTTATCGATAGTAGCGCGAAAAGAATCTTTCATTTCATGTATAAACTGCCCTTTATCCGAATTTGATAGTTCCTCTAATTGCATTTGTAAGTTTTGGATCTTGTCGATAAGTTCGTGGGCAAATTTATTTGAGCCGGTTTTTTGTATTATCGATTCAACCGACTGTTTCAATTGCTCTACTATATGTTCACCATTGTTTGTATCTGTCATGATTATTTGCTATTTTGTTTTGTTTTCGTTTGATTTTTGGCTTTGATACAATAAAATTATTCTATAATTTGTTAACAACTACACACAAAAAAAAAAAGAAATAAGATTTGTTCGCAATAAATCTTGTTACTAAGTATTAAGTATTAACAACGTTTGAACTGTCTATCATCCGCTAACGTTTTGTAACAATGTTTGAAGTCGTACTAATAAAAAAAGCTTTCCATTTGCTCTCAAATATTTTTTGATTCTAAATAAAAGCTTTTTTTGCTTTCTCTATATTACTCGCTCTTATTTTGTCTAAAAGAAACCGTGTGTATTTACTATACGGTTTTGTTAAATCTTATCTTTATGCCTTTATGCTTGCTATTATTTTATGTTAAAATATAGAGGGTCAGTCAGCCAGCATGTGTACGATTATACAATGTCTAACAAACCGCTTATCGTAGATGACGATAAAAACAAATATTTATTTATTGCCTTGTATGCGAAGCGATTTGTATTGGAAATGGAAAGCATTAGTTTTCGAAAACAGTTCCGTTTTATATGTTTTATATATACATGTTTTACTTACAATTAGCAAAAGTTTCATGGTATTTAAAGTATTAGTCTTTAATTATGGCGTTCACAAATTTACTACCGCCATTCCTTAACTTACAAAAAATTTTAAACTCGTTTGTTTGTTAAAAAATTGCTTAGAACGTGATCTATTCAATTAGTTTGATCCACGGCAGCTATGTACTTAGGTTTCTTATTATTTCGTGTACGGATTGCAGTAATTAAAGCTGCTGTGCATTTCAATAAATAATTTTTTTTTTTTAATTACAATGAATAGTAAACATTTTGAGTTTGTTTTTATTGTTGTTTGTAATTATGCTGCTTTGTATTGTTAACAATAAATTATTATTTTTTTCTAAATTTATTGCAAAAACGAAAACAAAAATTTGAAAGTTACTTTCAATTGTTCATTGATATTTACATGCTGCGTGTAAAACCTTTTTAATTTTAAATACAATTTGAATTAAAAAAAAATAATTTTTATAATTAAAAAATAGAAGACCACAAAAATGTCAACTTTGCCCTTCAAGCTGTTTTAAATGTATTAGGAAACTGTAAATTATTACAACACAAAAGATCTTTTAGGTCGAAACAGTTTAATAAATTATTTTAGTTGCGTAATTTTTTAACAATTTTAAAAATTATTCACTTATGGAACCCATTATTGTTCGCCCTAGTCTGGGGAAGTAAAATAAACAAGTGAAGTAAAAGAATTCAATGTCGAAAGAGTGAAAGAAAAGTGCAGGAAACAAAGCAGAGTGTTGTGTATACAGACAATTCGACCATCACAATCCCCTTATATACCTGCGGAGAATTTGAATATTGGTTTCTTCCCACACAGGCTTTAAACTTTAAAAACAAAATTTTGTGCGGGTTCTTCTATAGTGAGCTGAATAGCGACAGAGGAAATGACCTATCTCCTACAACTTCTTAGGGAAAGCAGTTTGACAGATTAGGACCAATCGAGTTAGAACCCAACTTCACAAGTGCATCAGAAAGAATAAGAGTAGTGCGACTTCAAATTGCTGTTCAATTATTTACTAGTTTTGAGGACCACTGATATACTTTCATTAATTTTTTTTATTATTATTTTACATTAATACAGTTCAAAAGACGTCTCCCACTCATTACTTCCTAGCCTATACCCAAAACAGTTGAGACTTCAAAACAGGTTAAATTGTTCATTTCAGTATTTATCAAAAAACTTGGATTTCACACAACCACTAAGATGTTTCAATTTTTTATTCATTAATTTTTTTGAATAACTCAAAACAAAACTTGTGGTAACTTCATCTCTCTAGTCTTAATGGAGCATAGATCTTGTATTTCATACAACCACTAAGATATTCCCACTTCTTATTCATTAATTTTTTGAAAAATAAAAAAAAAAACTTGGCAACTTTCTTCGAGCATTAAATTTTGTTTTTTTAAATAAAAATAATACCAATTTGTCCCTTTTTTGTGCTCTCAGTTCTATTAAAGCACGTGTCTGTAAGAATTCGAGATGTTCAACATTAGAAAAAATCAATTCCTGCCTCAATATTGTGGCGTTTTCTCTTCAGAAATCGAAATTTTTTGCCTTTTATCACAGATTGAATATATTATAATGAAAAGCGATTGGCATTTTAGTTATAATTTTTTGTTTTTAGTCACATTCGTCATAAGTTTTTTTCTCCTGATAACAATATAAAATTTCATTGAATGGATACTACAGCCACACTTGTCGATGAATCGTTGGATACGTCTTTATCATTTAATGAAGATAAAGAAGTGTTAGAAGAACAGAACATTCAACTGCGTGTAAAAAGTCATTATCAATCAATTGACGTACATAAGAATCAAATGATCATGTCAAGACAAAAAAGACCACAAAACTGAAAAAACAGATTTGTGGTATGCTTCTGCGTTTAAACTGTATGTCATCCAAACAACTTTTAGTAGATTTTAAATTTTTGTGCCTAATTTCGTTTTCTTGTGCTCTTTTTTATTCACTACAACATTAATTAATTATAAAAGGGTGACTATTTTATGTTCTTTTTTCTTTGACATTAAAAAAATGTGGAATTCTTCAATAGAGCGTGAACAACACTATTAAATTTTAAAATTTGTATGACAGTTATGCATTTGTTAGCTAGCCTGATGTAAAACCTGAAATTCGAAATTTAGTACCTGTTCGATTTAGAATATGGAAAAAAGGGTATAAAAAAAGAAGAATGTAACAACAAAATTTTGAAAACGCTATTGAAAAAATCATGCTAATGGGGGGAATTTTAGGTCAAAATTTAAATTATGTTTGTATGTTGTCATTTTGTATCTAAATTCTTACCAAAGATCAGCAAAAGTATAACAATCATAGCCAAGAATATCATATAATCCCATGATGAATGGGTTACAGTTGGTTGAGCTAAACGTTTCATAAAATCCTCTGCCGAGCCCTCTTGTGGATTATACAAATTTTCTCGTATGCTAGCACGTTCTTCATCGCTAATGCCATCCATTTGTTCTATTAGCTTCCATACGTCCTCTACACTGGGTAATTTGAAATTGCCATCAGGGCTGCCCAAATTCATGTCACCATCTCCACCAGCGGCAGCTAAAACATCCTCTTCGAATTGTTGTTGATTTATGGGATCATCAGCCATTTTGCATGCAGGTCAGTTATTAAAACAACTTTTCGAGTTTTTGAAATAGATGAAGTTTTGTCTTTAACTAATGCATTCGAGTTCAGAAAATATTGATTCAAAAGAAAAGATTTTTAAGCGTTTTTTTTTTCTTCTTTTTAATGTGAAAAGTAGTATTTAGTGTTTGAGTTTAAAGTGTTTTGTTTTTTGGGCTGTTAGATTATTGAGTTAATTCGCTGACAAAAAAATGTATGTATGTACATTTGTATGTATGCATGTATTTAAAATGTTTGTATTGTTATTGTTTTTTTTTAATTAAATTTTTTTTTTTTTTTTTTTTTGGAATAAGATCGTGTAATAAGATTCGTGTAATTGTTAAATAATTAAATTAATTAATAGTTTTTTCTTTTACTGTTTTTTAAAGAGGAAACTATACAAACTTTGTTGTTTATGTTGTTGTTAATATTTTTTTTAAGTTTTAGTTCATTAAACTGCATTTCCTTAGTATAAAAGTTTGTGAGGCAAATATATTGTGGTTTATTTTTACAACATTTAAAAATTGAGCAGCACAAATAGAATAAAAAATATATTCAAATAAATTGTAAACAATAAATATTTAATTTAATTACATTTGATGTGAACAAAGGTAATCTGTTTTAAGAGAGGGTTGAACTACAAAAAAATTTACAATATCTTTAATTATTTGTATAAACAGTGTGACAAAAACAAAAGGGGGATAAATCTAACATCAAGCATGTTATAATTAGAATATTTAAATACAAAAAAAAACCAAAATCAAAAATAACAGACAATTTTTTAAACTTTAAAATGTGGTGTGGTATAACATTAGCCAAAATATATACTAAGATTTTAGTTTAACATAACCATACCATTATAATTTAACAAAACATTTATTTCAATTTATTTTCAAACAAGAAAAAAATTATTCTTAACGGAATTATTATTTTTAGAACTGATTTCAAATGTTGTATGTTATAATATTTGCCACACTGTTGCATAAAATATATTTTAAATTGACAACTATTTAACAAACATGCAAAACTCAAGCATACGTGGCTTCAAATACTTATCAAATTTTGTTTTTATACTTTTTTTATTTCAAAACCTTATCGACATCGTGTACCATAAAGAAAAATTATTTTTTCTTCCTCATTAATTAAAAACTTAAATAAAAAACAAAACACAATTTTTCACTTTGCAATTAAAAAAAAAGGAAAAAAAACGTTATAATGTTTTTCTTTTTAAATCAATAGAGTTTTTCATAAATTTTGTTTTTCTTAAACATACCAATTGTTTTGGAAGATTAACTATATTTGACTAAACTTACGTTTAGTTTTTAGTCCTCAATCGACCTTAAAATTTTATTTTGTTTTTCTTTATTTGTATGTATTATTTTAAAACAAGGTACTCGTATTGCAGGCTGGTCAGTGAAGTTGTTTTGGATTGCATTAAAATCACTCAAACCAAACTAAATAATATACTATGATACTGACAACGTCAGCAAAATTTTAAATATGTCGTCGTCAAATATTGTGTGTTTATTTCCATGTCTTTAGAATTGAAAACGATCGTTTGTACGACAAATATCGGTCGGTAAGAGTTGGCGTTATGGCCAAAGCATGCTTATCATTTGAATGCTTCTGACTATATACGTATGTACCTACATATATGCGTATGTATATATATTGAATATTGATAAGATTATTAATGTGAACATAGATATTATTAACCACATACATACACATCATTCTATATGTACATACCCAGCTAGCATTTGGAAGATTGTTTTTTGAAAAATCACCTTGCTGAGTCTTTTTAGAGTATTTTTGGTGATCAAAAACTTATTAGTCAGTTACACGATTAAAAAAGGACTCATAAATGATTCGCGCCAATGAGTAAAATAAGTTCGATTTAAAATACAATAAAAAATTGTATAGCAATTGAAAATTAATCATCCAGATGTTTAAAATGTGACTATTATTTACATTATTTATTATTATATTCTACTTATACTGTAGATTGAAAAACGCTTAATCAAAAAAAGATCATGCAGGTGTTTGAAAAGTGATTATAAGTATGTATCTATGATCATATTTTGAACAGATGGGTGATTAAACAATGCTTTTTTACACCCTCTCTGTATAAATTTTCATTTATGTATGTAAAAGATGGCTATGAAATAAAATAGAAATTTTTCGATTTTTTTTTTAAAAAATTTGTTTAAAAGTATAACAAATAAAATATTTTGTTTCAGATATTTGTCATGTTAAATACAAAAGCACAGATTAGGACGTAAATGCTATTCTGCAAAAGCATTTTGAGCATGCTAATTTTAAGAACTATTTTTAATGAAAAAAAAAATTAAATGAACTTTGATGTCTGATGTACATACATCAAGAATATAAACTTAATATTCTTTCTTTGTTACTTAACGTTCATAGGAACATGATTTTTGAAATCGCGGCAGTGTAAACGTAGGACTCAGAAAACCGACTAAAAAACACTTGAAGAGATTAAAATACAATTAGAAATACGAGTAATAAATGACTCAAATTATAATCATAAATGACGCAAAAAGGAGTCCAAATTAATACAAACATGACTAATAAATGACAATAAAAGGACTCCTGAACATACTGATAAATTACTCATAAAAGACTCGCTTGCGATTAAACAATGACTGAAAGACGACTCGAAAAAGAAGCATAAACGAAGTTAAATACGGCTAATAAATGATCAGAAAGCGATTCAAAAATGATCACATAACTATTCGAAAACGTATCGCAAATTACTCGAAATTAATATAGAAAATGACTCATAAATGATTTTTTGAGAAGAGTCGCCCGTAGTAACATTTTTCTCCCGACAAATGAGTCTTTTATGATCAGAAAATGAGCGCATATTCTTACTTTTCAATCGCGCAGAAGACTCAAAAAAGACTCGAATTTGATTAAAATTTTCAAAAAATGCTGGCTGGGTAACAATTATATCTACAAATACTAAGCCAAATGAGCAGGTGTTGCAAGAGAGGATTATTCAAATGTAAATAAGTATTGTTAAAAAAAAATTTAGTTTATTTCACTCCCATTGCTTAGGGTTTTCGTATCAAAAAATTTTCTTTTAGTTTAAGGAATAATTTCTTTTTGTGTACCATACGATATGTGAAATTACTTACTGATGTGCAATAAAAATAAATTCACAATCAAACGCTGTTGAACTACTTTAAGATGAACTATTATACTTCATCACGTCGAGCCGTGTTTTAAAACATCTATCTAGTTGGTAGCCAATTTATTTAAGTTTAGCTTTTCCAAAACCACTATTTTGTGGGAGGTTCCCTTATTGCAACTAATTGCACTATTAGAAATAAAAACACTAAGTACACTGTTTCTGCACATTTATTGCTCAAAGAATGCAATATTGCAAGTTGAATTCTAATTAGTCAAAAAATTTTAATAGAAATACCATTTTCCCAGTTTTCTTTCTTTTAAGAACTTCTCTTGTACCTTTTTATTTAATAAATTCTGTTTGTCATAGAATGTGATTGAGCATCATATCAGGTTAAAGTTGGTCTCTGTATGCTGGCTTTTTGTAAAGGTATAGGGCGGTGTTCAGGGCAACGAGATTGCAGATGAGTTGGCAATGCATGGAGCAGCGAAGAGCGTGGAGCGTTAGGCTAGGTATTCCTTGAGGCACTTTTTTGGATAGACCGATCAGGTGGTAAGACGGGAAATATATACTTCCTAGCGGTGGAGAAGCGTTTGAAGAATCTTCTGGTTATTATGGTCGAGGCTTAACCATTCTAGAACGCAATTAATATTAAATCTAGATAGGGAATCTTCGCTAATCCTGATAGACTTTTAATGGGTTAAGGAACAGTTCGTGGGGCATATCTTCTTTCTGTATTGTTTCAAATGTTTACAAAGGTTAAAAGTTGAACATCAGAGAAAGACCAAATTTTTATCGATTCAATTTTAAAATAATTTCAAACGTATTTATTTCCTTAATGGGAATTTCCTTTTCACGCCGTTCTAACATTACTCAACTTTTTTGTAGTTTTGAATGTATCATAAAACTTACTTGCTTTTATATCATTTCGAATTAGGAAAAAAAAAATAACAAAGTATTATAACCCAATTATAAATTGATAGTTTTGGGAACGTGTATAGCCCTGTATAACTACATACAGCTGTATTTGCTACCTATATACCTACTAGTTTCGTTCTTTGCTACAGAGTCAGTGCAAAACGTACAAAGAAAGGTTTAAATATAATTAAAACTTATTGGGAAAATAATCTTTATATTCCCGATTATTTCAACTTTTACTGATTCTACTCATAATTATTATTTATTTCAAAATATTCATAGTCAAATTCTTCTCATCCTGTCATTATTATCGAAATGTTTTTGACCTCCAAAAGGACTTAAAGGTTAAAATTATCAAACATAAATTTTAGTCCTGATAAAAATAATGACAAGGCAAATAATTAGCTTTAATATGATAATATCGTATAAAATTAAAATATAAATATTGGGTTTAAAGGAACTTTTAACAACATGCTCTATTGGATGCTTTTAAACGAAATTGTGAAAATAACAGTAGAGTAGCTGTAGTTATGTTGTGTGTTGTATGTGTTCTAAATTGGTGGCGATACTACAATATTTATTCATTAATTAACACTACAGAGAAATGCTTTCTTTCTAATTTGATCCACATCATCAAAGAAAATTACAACAAGAAAAATAACATAATATAAATCATAAAAGAGAAATACATAGCTAATGATGATGAGACAAAATACATTGCAGAGATAGAAAGACTTACCAGCCAAACCGAAGACAATAGCGGCAGGCACATAAAATACCAAATTGGAGATACTCTGTTGGAATGGTGATGAACTACCAGTTAATTCGACCATTTTTTCTTATTAGAATGTCTTTTTTTAAATATTTGAAATTTTGCAAAAAATAATTTTTTTTTATATTAGAAATTGCAAAATAGTACTGCAAGCAACCGGAATGTAAAGTGGAGTCTGCGAAAAAATTTTAATCTATCTGGCAGATAGAATTTGCAAAGAGAGTTAACAGACTCAAAGAAAATAGGTAAAAAAGAAAGTGTGCAAAAAAGACGAAAAAAAAAACGTAAAAACATTAAACTTTTTGCAAAGGCTGCCAGACAAATTAATTTAGAGAAACCCTATAGAAGTGAATAAACTACATAGTTTAACAAAATATTGCAAAAGTGAATCAGCTTAACAAAGTTTATTTTATTTAAAACAAGATTAATAAGAATTTATCTAATTAAGCCTTGTTTAAACAAATTCGAATAGTTATCCCATCTTGCTATATTCCATATATGTGGCATCTTTAGTGTTGATACGCAAAAAGACAACCTTGTCTAATCTTGTCAAGTGTTTATTGTGAATGAATTTTCTTATTTTGACACTTGAAAATAATTTTTTAGCCGTAACACGCAAGAAATTTTTTGCGAGTCTTAAATTTGTTTGGTGTATTGTTTAATATTTGCTAAAAACAACTTCAACATGAAAATCATCTACAACGGTTTGTTCAAGAGGACTTCCACCTATGCTGTAGTCATTATGGGCTCTGTATTCTTCTTTGAGCGTGCATTCGATGTTGTTTCTGATCAAATTTTCATTGCTGCCAATAAAGGCGTAAGTTTCCCTTTGCATTTGCCATCCCCTTTATTATGTAATGCTTTATTTTTTTTAATCTTTTACAGAAATTGTGGAACGATATCAAGCACAAATACGAATAAATTTAGTTAAAAAGTTATTGTTGCATTAAGTTTTAGAAAAATGTGAAGAAATTAAAAATACATCATTAAAAAATTTCGAAAACAAAATTGTTTATTATTACGAGTTCAACATTTCTACAATACTTAAATTATTTTTTGGCTACGTTTTCCTTTGAATTAGCTTTTATATCTTCTTCCAATACTTCCCAAGGCTTTTCTTCTCTTGTGGCATCCCAGGGTTTAGGATCGAAATAGCGGGGTGCTTCTTTCAATATTACTCCGTTTTCTTCTATTGTCTTAAGAAACTTATCTAATTTACCACCAGGCACAGCCTCTAGAGAACACAGCATTTCCGTTATTCCTGATTGTTGACAACGGTGGGCCAATACTCTCGCCAAATTAATAAATGCCGCGGTGTCTTTTGTTTTGAAAAGTTGCTTTCTTATGGCCCATTCAGATGTGAAAGCCGATAGGATGGGACCATTTTGATAATGTTTAACTTCGGCATTAACGTAACGTCCACTTACATTCACTTCCAATTTATGCCAGAATGAACGCCCTGGCTTTTCTAAATGATAACCGTCGGGCTTATAGCCAATACGTAACTTTTCTAAATTGCGTGGATTACGGTTGATCATGTAAACAGCATCCTCTTTGGGCAGAGTGAGCTTTTTTATTTTACGTAAAACATGAGCTGATGTGGGAGCCCTAAAATGTCCAGACATTTTTATTTAAAACACAATAATTAATTACTTTAATTGAAAATTTATAACAAAAAGGTAAGCAGCACGCGAATTCCTTCTCAGTGTTGAAAAATTTAGTACTTTTGTATTTTTTTTTTTAGTATTTATATAGCAAGGCGAATTCATAGAAGGTGGGATTAGTATTACAATAAGTACAACAGTACAAAAACAACAGGGATTTTTTATTGAGATGTGATCATCTTGTCAAAAACAGCTTACTAAAGAATATCGGGAAGAAAAACGTTAAAAAATGTAAATGATTTTAAAAGAAAAAGAAGAAAAATCTGACGCAATAAGAAAAAACGAAAGAAAAATATACAAACTTCTGACACAACAAGAAAAAACGAAATTGATTATTAAAACAAAATATACAAAAAACAAAAATTTTTTGACATTGTTATTTCCATCAGCTGGCTAAACACTCCCACCTTCTATGAATTCGCCTTGGTCATATAGCTAATCAAAATGTGTGAAACAAAGCCGATGGGAAATGTTTAGCGGCGTTAAATAAAGAAATTAACAATATTTAAAATTTAAATATTTTGTTTAACTTTTAATTTGTCATTTTATTTGTGTACGTTCTTTAAATTGATAGAGAAGCTCATTAACCATATTCTGACTGTATGGTTAGTGTAAACTGGCCTTTGGATATTGAAGTGCCATGATACCAAATGCGTGTATCAACCAAAACTGATAAATAAATTATGGTTATCATCATTTCTTAGGTTTGATCAAAATGTTATTATAAAATACCTGCATCTCCAGCTTCCACAACAAAAGAAAATGTATTACATACTTGATCGCATTCGGGAGCCGGTGCTAATATCCAACTTTTATTGCCTTTCAATTGGGCCTGCCACATTAAACGATTTATATGATCCAACTAAACACAAAATTTGTTTTCTTGTAATAGATTATTTTTACTCTACCTTATATATACTTACATGCATGTAGTCGCCTTGCTCGTAACCTAAGAATACATAATCCGTTTTAGACATTTCAGCATCCGCCGGAAGGAAATGTGGGCGACCATAGAGTTTTCGCAATTCCTCCAAAACGCCTGGATGACAATTACTCCAACCCACATACCAAGTAGAGCCAGCGCTCAAATTTGCCCTTTCCTCGGGCATATTGAATACGTCTCGTATAGACTTGAGATCCGAATGAAAATGTAAAAAATTACAATTTTCATCTAGAGCGCCTGGATGACTATCATAAATCTTTTTCAATAATTTTAAGTTCAATAGCTTTGAAGCTGGCCAATGACGGACAGCGTTCTTAATAACTATTGGCAATGATGAATAAGCATAGGGTTCAAATTCTTCTCTAGTCATGTTTTTCAATATCAATGGTCCTTGCAAACCCATACAGTAACCGCAATCACTAATGGGCCTTGTGGCTTCCCAAACCAAATGGTTATTGGGCAAAAAACATTTGACACCCAAAAGAAAAGTCAGTATATGATAAACTATGGGTGTTAAAAGCAAAACGAATGTCATTATACCAAATGTGTACCACATGGTAATACGATTGGGACGCTGTTCGATATGACGAGATTTGCGATAGACTTCTTTCAAATCCTCTTGGGACACCAGGCCAGTGCGTAATGCTCCATCATGCAAACTATCAAGTTTGTCAATAAATTCCTGATCCAAACGTTCTCTACAGCGCAACGCAGCATGTCGTGCGGAAGCCGTTGGTCGGTTCCAAAACTATATGTAAGTATAAATTAAACAAATTTATAAAAATATATTTTTTATACACGAAAATTACCAAAAACATTCCAGGTTCCAATGAATTTGTGATTATAAACAAAGAATATGAAAATAAACAAATGCTTGTTCTTTTTTCTCTTGGCATTCACTGTCAACTAGTGACATTGGAAAGCGGTTGCAAACAACAGTTATAAAAATCCGATCAGCTGTGGGAGAAATTTTTCACGCGTTATTTTTCTCATTTATTTTGTAGTGCAAGAAAGTTTTTTTTTGTGAATTTGTAAGTAATTATTTTGGTTATAAATTTATATAACATTTGTGAATAAAAACAAACATTTTTAGGCATGCGCTTTTCAATAAAATATAAAATACAAAATATATTAAACCTTAAAAGTTGACGGTATCAAGTGGCGTGTTGTCTTTCGTTTGGTGTTGCAACAAAAAAAAAAAAAAAAAAGAAAAGAAATACCGCTTTAATTGAAAACGGGAATATCACCATATCTTAAAAGTGTGATTTAAAATAAGTGTCGTATTAAAATTAAAAGCCAACATGTTATCAATATGCCGGAGGAATTCTACTGCAGCTTTATATCGCTTTGATGCAGCCACTCGGCTTGCAATGGAACATATACTAAGGTGCACCATTTCCAAGGTAAGTCAAACGTTACATTAGGCAATTCCATTAAGTATAATCCAATCAGATCTTGAACAAATGGCATCTGATAGTAAAGTGTTATTGATTTATTAAAAAAATATTTAAAAATATAAAGAGTTTGGTTAGTGTAACATCTTTGGATGACATGTGTACTAATGCGGTGCCATAGCATGTGTTGATGTGCTTATGTTTAAAAGCCAAAATTTATTTGTTTACAAGGCTAATATATAATAGATATTCATTTGCTTTTCTCTTTGTTTTGTTTCTCATTCTCTTAAATCCACAAGGCCTTTATGCGATTGCCAACAAAATTAATGAAAGAAACCAAATCCATGCGGTATTAGCACAACATAATCTTAAATATTTTAAACGATTTATTTCCGGAATATAAATTCTATTGGGAGAGCAAACGATATTTTGTTGTTGTTTTCTTTTTATGACGTTTCCCAAAATGCCACTGTTTTGGCTCATTTAAAATTGGACATACATATTTTAAATTTAACCATGTCATGCTAAATGAATACTCAAGTGAAAATTGCAATATTTTCACATTTATTTTATAAATAGCCAGCCAGTGGTAAAATTAAACCATTCAGAAACCTTCTAAAATGTCTACTTTAGGAGACATAATTCTCATTAGGTCTGATTGTAGAAGTATATTCAAAAATATTAATTCCATACATACATATATTTCAATATATTTCGATGCTTTGGGGCGTTTTATTACGATCTTAGGATACCAATTTCGCGAAACTATATCAAACTTATCTTATCTGAAAAGTAGATCATATTTTGATTTTTAAGTAAAAAGCGTTACCAGCTAATTACTGCTATGTTATGCTTTGTCTGTAATATAGCCAAAAGGTGAATTGATGCTCCTTACATAAGGAAAATGAAAATGTATTTAGGAGGCCTTCTAAAAAGCCACCAGAAGAAGTTTATTAGGAACAAGTGTTAAATTTTAGAAGCCTGAAAGAATACATGTTAAATAAACACTTTCTCGTTTTTACAACAAAATTATGCTTTTACTATGGCAATTTAAAAATGAATTTAAATGTAGAATGAACTATTTGAACAGATTTTAGAACATGTTAAAATTTTATTGTTTTAATTGTTTTGGCAGAATTAAGCTTAACGAACAAAGAAACTTAAGAAACTTTTTTTAAAGTTACCTATTTTGACTGATGAAAGAAATTTGTATTCATAAAAGAGAGCAATAAAATCATTAACAAAGAGGCTTGTCTACTTCTTCTTTACAACAGTTTTATTATGTGAAATAGAAATTTATATATTATTATTATCTTAATTATTAATATTCTTGAATACTTTGAAATATCGCAGTAATATACAATATAGAATTTTACACAAAAAAATATTTTACTAATTTACATCATTTTTAACAAAATTTACACATTGTCTTTTAAATTCATGATCATTCAGTTAATTTTTAATATTATTTGACAGGGAGTTATATAGTTTTAGTCCTTTGTAAAAGAGTGATAATTGCATTGCCGTCGTATTAACCTGTTGCACTCTGAAGTCTTCCGCATTCCTCAATCTATAGGGTTGAACATCTCCTACATATCTTATTTGTTCGCATAAATATTCTGGCGCTTTTCCTCGTTTAATTTTTCGAATAAATATAAGTGTGTTTGATTTTAACCTTTGTTTTATGCTCAACCACTTTAGTATATTCAACATGAGTCGAACAGACGTGTATATGGTACATTTCAATATTGTTCTCATTGCCCTGTTTTGTAACTTCTGTAGCCTTTCGATTTGTGATTCATTACAGCATGTGTAGAGGATTGTTGACCCAAACTCAAAATGTGGTTTATTGTTGTATTATATATATTAATTGCCGTTAGTGTAGAGATATTCTTTCGGATTCTTTTGAAAAGTCCTATCTTCTTACCAATTTTCTTACATATGTACTGTATGTGCTCTTTAAATTTAAGTTCTTTATCTATTATAAATCCCAGGTACTTAATTTCATTAACTTTTTCTATAATTCTCTCATTTATTTTAAATTCTGTTTCACTAGTCAAGTTAATTTCTATGATTTTTGTTTTGTTTTCATTTAATTTTAATTTATTCATTTTCAGCCAAACATTAATATTATTCATATCATTCGTCAATTTGTCTGTGCATTGTTCTTTAGTGGCTCCTATTGTGTATATCAGTGTGTCATCCGCATACAAAGTAATTTCGCTTCCAGTTAAAATCTGGGGCATATCATTTATATAAATGCTAAATAGTAAAGCACCTAGAATGAATCCCTGTGGAACACCGTGTTCATTTTCAATAGGCTGCGATCTTACTCCGTTTATACTCGTTTTTTGATTTCTATTGCTCAAGTATGATTTAAACCATTCGAGTTCAGCACCTTGCACTCCATATAAATACAATTTTTCAATCATGATTTTTCTGCCGATTGTCTCAAACGCTCTCTTAAAATCCAAAAATATTGCCATTATTTTCTTACTTTTTCCTATTTTCTTCCATCGATTAATTACAAAGTTGACAGCAGTTTCAAAACCCCTTTCTATATCCAGATTGGAACTTCGAAAGAAGTGAATATTTTTCAAGATAATCTTCTAATTGTTCCTTCACAACTTTCTCCAAAATTTTCTCATATGTTTTTAAGGAGTTAATCGGTCGAAATTCTTCACATTTAATGGAGTTGGCTACTTTTTTATTAGTGTTACTACTGTTTCTTTCCAGTTGTCCGGAAAAATAGGAATACAATATTCCTTATCTACTATTTTTCTCTAAGAATCAATGCGTCAATATATTATTTCCATTATTGATTTTAAGAATTTATTTATTTTAATTATCAATACAATATTACATACAACTAAACAAAGAATGACGACAAAGTATTTGTAATTTAATCTTCTAATATAATCTTAAAAAATAAATAAATGAATTAGTTATGTGCCTATAAAGACTTTATATTACAATATTTCTTACAACTTAATAGGAATTTAAAAATTGTATTCGTGAGAGTATCACTTCGTTCAATGAATTAAGTTTTATTAAAAAAAATCTGTTTCATACAATTTTTCATTATTTTATTCTTTCTTTTATGAAATACTTAATGAAGTCAAATTTTTAATATTATTAATCAGAGTAAGTTTATGTGTAAGCAATGCTAACAAGTGTTATACTTTTTAGAATATACTTAAAAATGATTCAAAATTATTAAAGATGCTCTAAAGGCATTCCACTAAAAAATAATATTCCATTGTTCATTAAACTTTTTAATGCTTTTATTTTTATTATTTATTTTATTAGAGAAATCCTTTGAAAACCTTCCGATTTTCTCAGTCATTTTTCTTTTTCAAAATTTCTAAGTCGATTATTTGGCTTTTAATTGAATGACTTTCGTAAGATTTTTAATACGGACTATTGATTGTCAGTAGTTCATTAGTACCTACATAGGGAAGAATGGTTATGAATTGGTTTCAATATAGTAAGGTTTTCACTGAAGAATCAGTTTTTTTTCTTTTTTACAAATTTCTTACTTATTTTAAGCAACAATATAAGATTATTTGTAACAATTTGACAATAGATTGTATTTAAAACGTGAGTGCAATAAAGTGCTGTTGATAATCGTTATACAGTGCAAATACTCGACTTGTGAATGTTTACAAACATCATTTTATTTAACAATTTTTAACAAGTACATGCATAGTTTGTATTCTAGAAAAATTAACATATGACAAAAGAAATGGCATGAGATTCTAATTAAAAAAAAAGTTAAAAATATATTTCTTATGTTTTTGTCTCCAGTTTTTTTTTTATTTCATATTCGGTGGTAGTGAGGTTTGCTAAATTACATAATTGTACGTTTGCTACATAATCTAATCAGAATATGCTTAGTCTCTATAGCAGAGTTCCGAATCTCTATAGTTCTGTAGATGTAGTTTATATTGTTTGGCTCAGATTTTTCCATGTAGATACAGCTTTCGCTGATTTAACAATAACCCTTGGTAAGAGGTTTTTTCGGATCGTTTTGAAACATAGTTCCTCTAATTGCCGTGAGAATATGGATTCGAAAAGAGGTTGGAAAGCTGAATAGGTTTTTATTCATTCTATAATTGATTCCCTTATTTGATCAGCCATCTAGAGAGAAGTGTACACAATATTTTGACTCCAATAACATCAAGTAGACGTATTTTACGCGTAACGATACACATTACTTTCGTTACGTAAGCATTTCGAAATTTACTTAAGTTGTCTTGTAGGCAAGATGTTAGAGTTTTTTTTCTATATGTTACTATGAGAGTGCGTGAATTTTTTTTATTAAAATTATAGAAAATAATTTTTAAATTATCTTAATCGGATGAGTCTCAGATAGATTGTTATAAATTTAAAGAGGTATAAATGTTTATTTAATAAGAAATGGAAATTCCCATTACCAAAGTTATTGCTCTTTGTTTTGAAATTAACTATTATTACTACAACTAATTATTACAATTATCGCTAACGATCAGTGTTGAAAAATTCGGTACTTTGGTACTTTTTTTTAGTACTTTTCCATTACAGATTTTATTGTTTGTGCTTTTCAACTATTTTCAAAATAATGCTAAAGATGAGCCCAACGTTCATGCAACGTACTTATGTATGTCTGTATGTTCGTTTTTAGAATACGAAAAGCAATGAGAACGGTTGCCGAAATGCACGTACATTCCGTTACGATCCGTCGATATTTGACTAAACGGGACTTTTACGTTTCGAATCAAGTGTTTTTGTTTTGTATATGAGAAACATGTAGTATAAGTCGCTAGTTTTCTATTCCATTCCGTAAGTGTAACTCTTTCAGTTATAGTTCAGTGCTATTTCAAATTTTCAATTTTGCAACACTGGTAACGATACAATATTCGATTGAAAAGAGCTGATTTAATTGAGATTAAAATC
This sequence comes from Sarcophaga carnaria, assembly GCA_958299815.1. NCBI lineage: Eukaryota > Metazoa > Arthropoda > Insecta > Diptera > Sarcophagidae > Sarcophaga > Sarcophaga carnaria. Next base: position 24,126,566 of record OY283153.1, read on the forward strand.
TAATTTTTCTTTGTTTTGAACTCGAAACAATGGCATCCCATTTTTCTGAATTTAACCTCCATATACCTATTCTCTAAATTGAGCAGCAGTTGTATGAATTATTGCAAAGCTCTTTCTTTTTTTTCGTCTATTTAATTATACTGGCAGCTGTGATATATTCAGTTATTGTCATCATTTCCCACCGTACGGTCGTGTCGCTTAGAGCGGTTATATAAAATATATTAAATAAAATGCTTAAAAGAAAAAAGTTATGATTATAAAAGGAAAGAAATAAAATAAAATTAAATAAATCATACACGAAAGCAGCGTTTACATACTAAATTATTTATTAATTAAAATTTTTATTAAAGAAATCTAAGAGAAAATAATCATTTTATTGGTGCGATATGACGTATGATTAATATATATAAGAAAACGAAAAATAATAATACATTTAGAGAAAAAGAAAGCAAAAAATAAAAAGAAATCGTCTACTTCCTAAAACTATCCATGCTCTTTACTTGTGCGACTTACTCTCTTAATGAAGATTTACTGTCTTATTTCTCTTGAATCCATTTAAGCACATTATATGCGCATTAACCAGAGGCAGTCAGCACATTTTGTTAATGTAAGAATTGAAGTAAACGAAAAAAAAATACGCAACTAAATTAAATTGCCGCTAAAAGTTTTATAAACAATTGCTCAGAATAATTATATGATAACATTTACAGTTTTTATAAATCAAAACATATTGTATTATTGTTAACGTCATAAAGAAAAATAATAGTTAAGGACTTTCTGTGGCATCATGCTTTTGCAAATGCAGTGTTTTTGTATTTGTTTTTTACTCTCTTCTGCAATCAAATGTAAAGAAGGAAAATTCTTTGGTATTGTTTTTATTTTTGTCACTGTCAAATGACAATCCATTTGGGAATCAACAAAGAAAAATAACAATAACATAGTAAACTTGCTATTAAAAACACGAATAAACATCATTTTTTTTTTCACCTTTAAAGTAGAAGAAAAGAAAAGAATATCCGTTTAATTTTTATTAGTTTTATAAAACATAAGCATTAAAAGCATGTAGATAACGAAAAAAGAAAAAAAATGTAAAAATAAAAGGAAAACAAAATAAAATGAAATAAAATAAACTGACTGAATAATTTCTGTGCATACATGTAGAGACTTTTGAAGAATCCTTCCCAAAAGTGTGGCCTATTTTTAATTTGTGGACTTTATTAAACAAACAAAAAAAGGAAAATGTACTTTTTCTTTTGGTTGTGTGTGTGTTAAAATGTGTGTGTATGTATTTTATTTTTCTGGTTTTTTTATTTTTATAAAATAGCATCACGGCCAACAGCACCACCACTATCAACCAACACTGCGTAAACATACCCAAGCCGAAACTGTTGTTGAGGACAATACGCCAATAGAAAATTTAACCAATTCTAGTAAAATGAAGACATCAACATCATCAGTATTTGCTCCTTATACTAAGGAAGAATCCCCTCAAAGAATGCAATTAAAGCATATACATCAACAACAGCCAAAACAACAGGCTTCACAACAATCAGAGAAGCCAGCAGCATCATCACCATCACCATCCGCATCAGCAACAGCAGCAGAAGCAACAAATTCATGTACAACAACACCGGTTCATATACCATACAATATTGATTGGATATTTGAGCGTTTAAAAAATCCAAATACATTTTGGTATTTTTGTAGTCAAATTGCAATATTCACCGTAGGTCTATTTAGTAAAATTGTACTAGGTAAGTCACGGTCAGTCCGTTATAGTAACCTATTATTTATTTCATTTCATTTTTCTTTCTACATACACACACACATATATATATATACATATATAACACATGTACATACATACATTTGTATATTAAATGAATCATTTTTTTTTACATTCACCTCTTTTTATGACATTTTAGTTGTGTTTGTTTACTTTTTGTTTTGCTTAGCATCCCTTGTATTTCTTCATTTAACATTTTCATTATTACACACACAGCTTATTTTTTGCATTTCATTTAAAGTGAAGTTGATTAAAATTTATTACGTATGGTGGTAGGGAGGCTTTTTCCCAGTGTTATCTTGGTTTTCTTTTTGGCCTGCTAAACTGAGTCTACTTTTTAGTGTTTAACATACTTTTAAGGATATTTTACTACTTCAAGCGGATACTAGATATCTTGATTTATTTCAGTTTTAAAATATTTTACACAAAACTAGGCTTTACAGTAGCAGTTTAGTTTATCTTGGTTTTCTTTTTGGCCTGCTAAACTGAGTCTACTTTTTAGTGTTTAACATACTTTTAAGGATATTTTACTACTTCAAGCGGATACTAGATATCTTGATTTATTTCAGTTTTAAAATATTTTACACAAAACTAGGCTTTACAGTAGCAGTTTAATGAAAAAGCACAATGAGTAGACTTTGTTATATCGTATCTGAAAAAAGTATTTCAATACAAAGCCATTTATTTATAATAGGGTTTTAAAAGTTCTTTACAACCATTCTCTCGAAAACGGCTTACGATTCATTAAACTAAATATTTTGTTTTACTCAACGAAGTTCTATAAGTCTGTTCTCATTTTCAGAACAATCTCCCACTTATCTGGTTTCAGCTGACAGAAGTATTAGTCAGTTGAAAAGTTCCACATAAAGAGATCTAGACAGTCCATGCATAGACATATACGTATACATACGTTATGGTATCTCTTTTGAATATAGAAGGTGCTTTCAATAACGTGAATATATAGTCTAGTCAATAACAAATCTTCTACTGTACGTAGTTCTGAAATATATTTGTTCCCATCGTACTTATAAGGAGCATAGGACGTCAACAAATTGAGTGAACGTTTCGGATTTTCTCCATTGCAGTTATTTCCGAAATAATCTGCTTTTTCCACTTATGAGCTGGCAGTCCTATTCTACGACTTTCCTTCCGTTCCTTTCCTTTGGACACTGTCGTTTTCAAAGTTTCATTTCGTCTGCCATCGAATTTTCATCATCTTCGAGATGATATTTGGCCAGACTCCGTCTTGATCTTCTGAATTTCATAGTTAATGTCTTCGTTGGATCCCCCGCTTTTGGATATAATGCTGCACCAAGAGTATTGCCTATTGTAAATAGATTGTAGAGATTTTGTTAATCTTTAGACCAACTTTATTTTTTGCTTCTGATATGTTGTGAAGGTTTATTACAAGAGCCAGAAGACATTTATCATACCAAACTCTACCATTTATCAGTGTACTTTTTAAGAGGGAATCCAAACCTACATATATTATATTAAAAGAGAATAAGACGCAACGGAAGATATGTTAAGTAAAAGAAGCATGAATTTTCCTCTAGGCGAGTAAATCCTAAAGACAAAGGTTACAAAGGTCCTTAAAATGGCATAATAATGGATATAGAACCAAATCAGACAACACATCTATTGATATGCTCTAAATCAGTAAGGATAACTCTTTGCCGAGTATTTGATAAAAATCCATTTTCCTTATTCTGAACAAGTGTTCTTTGGCGGACTTAATACTTGTAATCGTCCAGTAGTTCTTATTGCAAACAATTTTCCAAAATAGTAATTATTCGTTGGAAACTCTTTAATACACCATGACTAAGTACAGAAATAGTTTTCTTACATAGAAATTCAGTAAAATAACTCAATAAATGGCGCCAAAACGATTTTTGTAAAGTATTGTGTTGTTTAGTATTGCACAGGCCCAACAATTCACATGTCTAACGAGAAGAATGTTGAAAATAAAAATCCATTTAATAAATATAAAGTAAATGCCTAGAATATTATTTGTCGTAGCACGTGAACTCAATTGAAATGATGTCACTCACACAAATTTAAATGTTTGATGTGCTGTTTCTTGTGTTCTTTTTATACGATTTTTAAAAGTGTTTATAACTGACTTTTTTTTTAAAAAGTGGAACATGAAAGGAAACAAAATCTACAAGTCTATTGTCCTTGTAAGCTATGTGTATGCCATAAAAAAAAAGAAAATAAATATAAAAAAAATAAAACAATTTAATGCACGCCAATAAACTTTGTTTCTTTAGAAAACAAAAGTTTTACGGTGAACATTCAATTTGCTTCATATGCAAAAAACTTAAAATAATAATTTAAACATTTAAAAACTGTCAAACTACTGGTATGCAATATATACAACATATGTATGTATGTGTATATATTATATAATAATGTCTACTATTTTAAGCTAGAGCATATTGTATAATTCAATTTAAATCCCATATGTTTATTGTATTTTGTTGTTTATTAAAACGAATTAAGCGTATAATACAATGACCTGCCTTATGCAAAGTAAAAATAACTGACACCAAAAATACCTCAAGAAATATCATGACACAAATAAAAAAACAAATTCAAATACACTTACTCTAGTGTATTACAAAATTACAAAAGATATGACACAACCTTAGAAATAGAGACTCTTCTAAGCTCAATCATACTATGCATATGTACGTACGTACATATGTACAAATATGTAATTTAGTTTGTAACGTAGATTGATGCCACATAAAAAAGATACATCATACTTAAATTGGATTTTCTGTATTGTAGATATTATTATGGCTGGTTGCATGCCACTTTGAGTTTGTTGGCAATTAAAAAAAGTAGAAAATAATGTGAATTAAAATTGTACAAAAATTACCAGCTAAATAAATATAAACACATTGCAATAATTATTATTAATTTTCTGTGCTATGAGAGAGGTAATAGATGAGTCTCATATAGGATATGAATCGAAGGAGAAATGTGCGAAAATACGAATTTGCTTGCCAATAAGTGGCCAGATAAAAAACGAAATAAAGAAAGATTAATTAAATAATTCAATTCATTACATTAGTGTAATAAAATTAGAAAATGTTTTACGTCATATTAACACTATAATATGGTCTTGTTGCCATACATTTCAAATATACAACAAATGCAGCCCTCAAGCTTTGTCATAACGTGGGAGGGAATTGACTAATTTTGTTACAAAAAAATCTGATTTAGTATTTGAATCATCTATGATTTAATCATATAATGTTAAATTAAAACTCTTCCGTGTGTTATTGTATTATTTTTCCACTAAGCTAGGCCAGATTAGGTTCCTATAGGTTGTAACAAGCCTTTGGACATGGCTATGAGCAGACGGATTGTCATGCGATGGAAGCAATGACGACAATCATAGCTTTTTGTCTAGATGAGATCAGTAGCCCAATTTTTATAAATCTCACCATTCTACCATATTCAGCGAATGGCAAATACCGAACTTGATATCAAGTAATTGCTGTCTGGCCGTATAATTTTGAAAGTTTTTAAAGTTGATTTTCCTAGTTTTTGTCCAGTAGACATGAAGGCGATTATCTAGGCGAATAGTCGAGCTGCTTTGAGGGTACTGACTGGATACTTTGTTATTTCGAGATTGGTTTTAATCTTCAGAAAGGCTCTAATAAGGCTTCTGAACAGATTCAGGGTGGTACTGTGTTAGGTTCTGCTGCATTGTACAGATGCGTTCGCAAGAGAAGGCTTGGCAAAGGGTGCGGCAGTGGTATCCCTACGAGTACTCCTTCGGGCTGATTGATCTCTGGCATTACGTGGCTTGTGTGATGACTCGGTTTCTTTTTCTCTCCTCTCCCTCCATTCTCCTCTTTTTCTTTACTTCTGTTGCTTATTTGTTATATAAACTTGTTGTTTGGTTTAATCCAAAAATTAAACTTTGAAACTCAAGTTTACAAAGAATATTTTCATAAAAATATATGCCATATCACCACTAAACGTATAATAACGACTATTGGCCGTGTTTTTTTTTTCCTACCAAATTTATACAACCGTGAAAATATATGCTGTAATATTTTAACATAGCCACAAAGGAATTGGTAACATGTACTACATATAATTTAAGAATAAAGTCATTGACTTGAAATATCTACAAGTAGTAGGTATGTATGTATGTTTGTGTACGTTTCTAGAAGCAAGGTTATGGTCAATATAAATAAGAAAAATACCTCGTAGTAGAAGAAGAAATGTGAAACTCAGCAAATAACGTAGGTTTTTTTTCTTTTTAAAACTCATTGGCACTTGTTGAAAATATTAATTCATACACAAATATTGAAAGACAAATATTTAAGGTAGTATAAGTGGGGTCATAGAATTATTAAAGAATAGTCTGCAGAAATTCACAATAACATATAATGGAAGTTGATTTCTTATTTCGTTTAACATTAACAGCACGATAAAAATTTATTGTAATAATCTTCTGCATTTATTTGTATTTGCTAATTGTCTTATTTTTTATTCTTTTTGGTATTCATTTTCTAAACTAAATTGCTTCTTTATTTTTTTTATACGTTTTACATTGTTTCATACAAAAAAAGCCTAAGTACATACACATAATTTTTCTGTTCTCATTTATTTTATTCATTTCCATCTGTTACATACATGGCATGTCCCACTGTTATTTTAATTAAAATTGTTTATTGTTATACATATTATTACAAGCATACATATGAATGTATGTATGCATTAATTTGTTTTCGCGTAGTGTCTTAAATAATTTATTTTCAAAATACTTTGTAGTTTTTATGAACAAAACAAAAGTTTATAACAAAGAAAGACTGATAGAAGCAGTGGCTAAACGTCCACCTGGAATACCTTTAGTAACCGTATCAAATCATCATTCATGTTTTGATGATCCTGGCTTGTGGGGTATGTACTGTGCATTTCTTTTTGTTGTTCAAAGTTTTGAAATATAATTTTTTTTTTTCTAAAACTATTATCTTAGGTGTCTTGCCGGTTCAATATGTGTGCAATACATTTAAAATTCGATGGTCCATGGCTGCACATGATATTTGTTTTACCAACAAATATCATTCGACGTTTTTCATGTTCGGTAGGTGTTGAAATTTACCAATATTTTTGTACATTATGTACAAATTGTACATACAAAATTTGATTGGATTGATTATGGTTAGCAAAAGTGCAGAACTTTGCAATTTGATCAAATCAATTACGATTCGGTTGCCATCCATAATCCATCCTTATTTCTAATACGAAATTTTGTTTCTTAAAAACGTTCTGTAATAAATGTTGTTTTACAACATTTTCTAGGCAAATGCATTCCTGTAGTACGTGGCTGTGGTGTTTATCAAGATGCCATCGATTTATGTATACAGAAAGTAAGATTGGGTCACTGGGTTCATGTGTTTCCAGAGGGTAAAGTTAATATGACTAAAGAAGAAATGCGTTTAAAATGGGGTGTAGGTCGTATAATCTATGAGTCTTCTAAAGTGCCTATAATTATACCCATGTGGCATGAAGGCATGGATGAGGTATTACCTAACGTTGAACCCTATATTCTGAAATGGGGTAAGAGAGTAACGCTTAATATAGGCAAACCAATTGATATGAATGATTTCATAAATGATTTAAAAACACGTGGTGTTCCTGAACCAGAGGCTAGAAAATTAATTACTGATAAAATACAAAGTGTATTTCATGTAAGTTTTTCCCCTAAATCCCTTACTTAATCTCAATTTATAGCCTTATGTTTTTTCACTTGCAGGACTTACGCTTAGAAACAGAAGAGCTTCATAAGAAAAATAAGTAATAGAGTTTTATGTAAATTTTACTATTTAAAGTATTTCATTTTTACCTCTATTTATTGATTTTATTTTTAATAACTATAAGTAAAACTATTTTTAGTCTTGATTAAAAATCTGTTTTTTGTTTTTAAAATAAGCATTTGTTAATTTACGGCCTTTTACACGTTACAAAAACAAACAAAAACGAACAAAAACAAACAAAAAGACAAAAAACAAAATCATGTAAATTTGATATACAAAGAACAAATAACAAAAAACAAAAAAAAAAGAACGTAAAAAATAATAAAAAAGAACAGAGAATGATATTTATTAAGAATAATAAGCTTATTGTGAAAATAAAGTTTCCCGTGTTGTTTATAAAGAAAATGGACAAAACAAATCCTAAATAAATTGTACTCATTTTGGAAAAGCGAACTAACATTGTGTGAATTTGTGTGTTTGTGTTATTATATAGTGTAAGCAATTAAGCATTATTTGCCAACGGAATTTATTTCTTAGTGTGCGTTTTGTTTTATTAAAATTTAAATAGAAATATGCCCATAAATGTCCTTAAAATTTGAGTTATAAGCGAAATCTTTTACGGTACTATTTGGATTTTAATAATATAATTATAATAATCGCTATTTAATTTGTGTTTGTAAGTTCAAAATCGTGCTTGGCTTGCCAATTTATAAGTGTACTCTATAGTAAAAACAAAATCTGTTATTTTTCCTTGAAATTGAAATTGAGAGTTGCTGCCTATCGGAAAAGAATTCCACTATATGAGTCGCTATTGTGAAATAAATCGGATTGGAACAATCAGTTTTCATAAACTTCGGTGAGGCAAAAAAATTTTTCATCGTTCTATAAAATATGTGATTATCAACTGCTAATAAGTCCAGATTATAAGCTACAGTGAACTCGCGATAACGTGAACTAATTTTTACCACATTTTCGAGTTTGTTGACGTTATCGAGTTTCTAAATTTAAAACAAAAAATGACCCTATTTAATATGAAAAATTATATTTTAATAAGTAAAAATGTTAAACACTATTTTAAATAAATTTTTTTTATTAATTAGTCAAGAACTCAGTAACCTAAAGCCAAAAATTAAGTTTTCAGTTTCAAATTTGCCAATTGAAATCCACCTCTTTCACAAAACATTGATGAAACCAGTCATAAAAAATATTTCACGTCATCCATACTGACTTGGAGAATTTGTAATTCACTGGACAAGTAAAGTTTTTGAAACTTTGTGGATTTATAGATTTTTCAAATTTCAGTAGATTAAGTTTGTGAGTCCCCGGCGCATTTGAACAGCCCATGAAAGTTAATCGTTTTTTCTCTATCCTTGCACCTGGAGAACTTTTCTCCAATGATGACACATATGTTTTATCTGGCAACTGCTTCAAATATAGCCCGCATTCATCAGCATTATAAAGCTGATCTTCACAAAGAGAGAGTTCTTCCATTTTTGCTTTTAACTTTTCCTCAACAAGTTGCTGCTGCGCAGAAAGCTTTTCTCTGGAAATTTTAAGAAGGCGAACAGCAAACCTTTTCTTAAATTTATGAAGCTATCCGTCACTGGCGTTAAAACCAAAATCAATTTCTTTAATTTGATCGTGAATTTCTAAAGCTTTTGCTTATCGGCATTTTTTTGTTTCGCATGTGAAGAAACCACTTATTAAACTTTTTCCATTCCTGGAAATTCAGATGCATGTAATGTTATACGCTTTCCAGTGCTAAAGTGTATTATTTACACGATTATTAATTTCCCGTTTTTCCTTTTTAATGGAAGAAACAGTTGCTTTTGCAACTCCATATTTTCTTGCCAAGCCACTAACACTATAACCCTTTTGCAATAACTCAAGAATATCCACTTTATCTTTTAAAGTTAACACTTTAGGCAACTAACAAAGCATACATAAACGAGTACAATGAAAAAGAAGTTCAAACATAAGTAAACAAACAAATAAACTGTAGTTTGGGCATTTCCCAATTTATAACCAGATTAAAAAAATAAAAAAGTGTTCACGTTTTAGAGCTTTCAGATTTTGTTCACGTTTTAGAATACTCTGTGGAAAAATAAATTTGTTCACGTTTCTGAGACGTTCACACTTTCGAGTGTTCACGTTTTCGCGAGTTCACTGTATATCCCTAAAAAATTTCCATGCAAGCATCAATTGCTTGTTTTGTTATTTTATCAACATTTTTGTGCTATTCAGGAATGAAATCGAAACTAAAATCGAGTGTGATGGACTGTTACAAACGCAAATTAAAGTTTAAGCAGTCTGCCTTGAATTTTTGACTTGTGGCACCTTGTGAGTTATTACAAAATGCAAACGCCTGAAAAAGCTACGCCTGAAAAGATATTTGGGTTGATCAAGCAGCTTTACAACAACGCATATTGCTCCATTCTACATGTGAACCGCGCAAGTAGATCCATTAAATCGAACGTAGAAGTTTTATTATTAAACTTAATGTGGTGATGAACTCCTCAATATAAATACATAAGAACTTTAAAATACTTTGAACGATGTCGATTATACTAATGATGTTTGCTGTTGGCTCATTCTTTAAGATTCAAGCATTTGCTGAGAGTGGTGGATTACAGGTATCAATAAGACAAAGTCAGTATGCATAAATGCATCATGTAGCGAGTTCTTCCACCTTTCAAGCAAATTGAAAGTTTTTGATTTCTTTGCAGCGTTGGCCTTGATCTTTTTTCTTTTTGTTGGAGCTCGTCACTGACGGCCACTCAATTACATATTATTGTGGAGAGTGATCACAAAACTGGTAATAAGTTCTTTTTTGATATCAAATCTTATCTTTCCAACGCGAGATACAGCTTTCTAAAGCTATTAATAAGAAAAATAATGGTTTTCTCCTTCCTAAGCTTTGCTGGCCTAACAAAAAAAGAATATGTACATATGTATGTACAGTTGTGTTAAAAATAATAGGAGCGCCCTTCATTTAAAAGCAAAGTTTAAAATTAAGAAAAATAATAAAGAATATATCAATTTTTTTTTGACTTAAAATTTATTTCTAATTCATTTTCTAATTTTTTAACAATTAATTATTTAATTAAAACTACGAAAACAAAAATTATTTTATATAAACAAAGCTTACTCTAAAAATTAATTGTTCAAAATAATAAGAGTGTTAGTACACAATCTAATAATTTTTAAACAAAAGGCACAAAATTTTGATATTATCTTAAAATAGTAAAGTTGCTTTAGTATTTGGTTGAATAACATTTGTTTTTAATGAATTCAGCACATCTACGAGACATTGAGTCAATAAGATCTTGGCATCTCTTTAAAGGAATTTGATGCCACGCATCGCGCACTGTGATCCATAGTTCTTCTGCATTTGAAGGTTTTTTTCTCTGCAACATATTTTTTAACATCTCCCCATAGATGTTCTATGGGATTAAGGTCAGGAGACTGAACTGGCCACGCCATAACCTTTACCTCATTAACCCGAAACCACTCATTTGCCACTTTACTGGTGTGTTTCGGGTCATTATCTTGTTGGAATATCCATTTTAGAGGCGTGGAGTATGGTAACATCACTTCTCTCAAAATGCCAACATAGACGTTCCTATCCATTATGTCTCTAATTCGATGTATTGGGCCTAAACCATTATATGAAAAGCTTCCCCATATCATTAGTTTTGCACCACCATGTTTAACTGTCTTTTGTGTATACTGAGCTTTATATTTGGTGATGGGCGGACACCTAACATACTGTCTAGACCCAATGCCACCAAATAAAACAATTTTGCCTTTGTCGGTCTACAGTATGTTTCTCCATTTTTCTTTCGGCCAATTGATATGTTCCTGGGCAAATTTAAGCGTGCTGCTATCTGTTTTTTTGTCAGCAGTGGCACCTTTCATGGACTTCTTGCGAATAAATTGTTGTCCATCAGACGCCTACGAATAGTAGGGCCACTTACGGCAGATTCAGATCCTTTTGAATTTTTTTTGGTATACGCCGAAGGATTTATTTTGCTGAGCTGTATCGCACAATTCTGCGGTCATGGACAGTTGATGTTTTGCACTTACGCCCACGCGTTTCGAGCTCTTTTTATATTTTAATGCATTTGCGATCATTTGATTGGAGCAACTTAAGGTTTCCTCAATTTCTTTACAAGTTTTGCCTTTTTTTCGAAGATTTTTAATTAGTTTTCTCTTTTCTTCAGTACAGTGCTTTCCTCGTCCCACTATTACAAAAATGTATGCGAATCACTGTAGAAAAAGTTTTAACTACATTTTTTCGTACTTATTTTTCACTTTTTTTCTTTAAATTATGTGCTGTTATATTTGTATTTTTAAAAGAACACTCACACTCCTATTTTTTTGATCAACTGAACTCAGGGGTAAACACAGAAATGAATAAATTTCATCGTAAATATTAAAGTTATTACGAGATTCTTTTTTGTATTTTATTTCTTACATATCGTTGTAACTACCATTAAAATATATCACGTTTTGCAAATTGGTAGAATAAAAAATTTTAACTTTGAAACACAGCTGTACATATATGGAGAATATCGATCACCCTTAATTATAATGAAGTCACCGTGGTCTAGTAGGTAGTGTGTTGGCTTATTAGACGAAAAGCCAGGGTTCGAGCCCCAGGCCAGACATCAAAATAAAATACAGAAAAAAAAAGTATTTCTTCGGCGACTTCCTCTCAGCAGATTTCTGGCAAAAACTCTGAGAGTAAATAAAATTGCCATGAAAAGTTTCTCAAAAATCTGTCGTTCGGAGTCGACTTTAAACTGTAGGTCCCGCCACTCATGTATAAAATTAACACACACAACATAAGTGGTGTGAGAAACTAGTTCGTAATCCTGACTGAAGGGTTGTAATGACCAATTATGTATGTATGTATGTTAATTATAATTAGTTAAGCAAAAGCAAATGTTTGTTTTATATATTTTAAAATTATATTTATTAAAAAAAAAACAGTTTGTATGTATAGTGTATATAGTGGTATTTGTAAAATTTACGAAAAACATGAAAAATAAAAACGAAATAAAATCGAAAACACTGGCAACTAAAATAAAAATAACAATTTAAACTAAAATAAAACTACAAGACAAAAAAAGTAAAATAAAATAAAACAAAAACAATATATAAAAAATAATTTTTACAGAAACTCTTTAAAACGTTTAATTAAATCTAAGGCTTTCGGTCTTTGTTTAAAATCACTGTGCCAGCAGGATTTGAAAATTTCTTCATACATTTGTTCCTTGTAAGGGGCATCATTAAATAAATTGCTGTTCTTAAACACAGATTTCAATGAAAATGTATCAATTAATATAAAATCTTGTTGTAAATTACGTTTTACATTTAATTTGTTGTTGTTGTTGTTATTGTTTTTATTGGTATTCTGATTTAAAACCTTTAAAGGTTTTCTATATTTATCAACCTGTGTTATAGGCGGACATTCGGTAATTGATAATTTATTGTTTATCAATTCACATTTTGTTTTATTTAAAATGTTACTTAAACTTTCCATAGAATAATAGGCTAAATTATTGGAATTCGTTTCACATAAGCAGTTGTCATGAGAGTTAAGTTTATCATGATTAACGCGTTGAACATTAGATTGACAGGCATTTGGTCTTAATTTATGTTTAACCACCTGATAGGCAACTACTTCATTGCATTCCAGCCATTGATAGGGCATTATGTGATATTTCATTTGCCAAAGGGTAATACCCAGCGAAAAAATATCAGCAGCTGGGGTTAAATGTTGCTCTTTTAAAACTTCTGGTGCCATATAACGTAAAGTGCCCTGTAATAAAGGTATAGCTTTAGGATTTTATCTTGAGAATATTATTTAATGCGAAAGCATTTACCTTAGCTAAGCCTTTACTTTGAGGAAATTCCTTTGATACTTTAATAGATGAGCCAAAATCACATAATTTGCATACATAACTTCTGTAGGGTGTATTTGATTTTAAAATCTGTTGAGGCTGTGGATATTTTAATGATACCATTATATTCTGGGGCTTTATATCCATGTGCAGTAAATTGTTCTTATGGCAGTGCATTAAACCGGTTAAAATATCCAAGGCAATGCTAATGTTAGAAAAATGTAAATTAAATGAAGAAAAAACATTTAATTTCAGTACTAAATCACTTACAATATTCTATGGAGTAGAGGCAATTCAATGGTATCCAATACTTTTTGCAAACAATGGCCATTAAAACGTTCCATTACAACAATAGCATAATTTAGTGTGGATTCAATCTATAATTGAGATATTTTAATAACTGTATTTAAGACCTTAAGGCTTTGAAGAACTCACTTTAAATACGCGTACAATATTTGGATGTACCCAACCCAAGATATTAGTTTCATTAAGCATGGTATGGCTATTGGAAACGACAACATTTTTTATAATTTTAAGTGCCACTGGTTTAGCTGGAAATGAAAATTTTTTCTAAAATTCTTGAACATCAAACCAATATTTGTGTTTTGTTACTTACATTTATAAATGGCTTTAATAACCGTACCGTATGCTCCACGTCCCAATAAATTGTCTTTGATTTGCTGTACAGGTGCACCTACTTTTAAGATTTCTTTGCGATTTGGTGTATTTAAAATCAATTCATTTTCTTTTTTATTACACGTTTGCAAATAGGACCTGTGTTTTGTTTTATTTGAATATTTTTTAATGTTTTTCTTAATTTTTTTTATAGAAATTTAATTTTTTCTTTTAACTTACATTTTATGGAACAGAAAAAAAATGTATGCGGATTGCTTCAATTAATAAGAAGAATTATTTTGTCTTTCTTTTCTTTTTATTATTTTTCTATTTCTTTTCCTCTCAAATAACGGCTTTTGATTTTTGTTTTCGTGTTGATTTATTTCTATTTCTATGACGTTTTGTTTTTTAACAATTTATGACGTACTAAATGTAATGTCAAACAAATTAAAGTTACTAAAAATAAAATTCATAAATATAAATCCTTATGTTCGACTGTTTAGGGACTCTACCTACGCCTTTTTGAATTCTTTAAGAATTTACATTATATGTGTTATTTATAGTCAGCAAATTAATAATTAATTGTAATTATAATTAATAGCTGACTGAACGTATTGGGTATAGTGGTAAAGAACTTGTTATACATTTTAAATTTAAGTTCTCAAATTTTTTTTTATTCTTCATTAATCAAAAGTATCCAAAAAGTGTAAAGAAAAAGTACTTGGTAATATTTAATTTAATTTAATCATTATAATAGCCAGCATTCATCCAAAATTTTTATGCATTTTGTTCTATAAATTACAAATTTGTTGAGAGTCAAACGCCACTAAGCGCAATAGTATTTTTGTAGTGTAAAGCGGAAGGGAGTCTCTGAACCAAATCATATCAGTCTTTACACTAATACCCCGGTTTGCGTCGCTAAAGGGCCTGAAGAAACACGACGCAAAACGAAGCACGATTTTCCATACATTTGTATTGATTTTCATTTAATTGGTTCCGAGATTCAATAAAATAATAAATATTAAAATTAAAAATAAGGAATTCTTAGAATAAAATCAAAAGTCTTTTTGAACTTTAGTCTTTTCTGTTTTAACTTTGTACAAACATTTTAATATTAACGACGCAAACTGCAACAAAAACGACGCAACTTCGAAGTCACAGAAATTTTAAGAAGACACAAATTCGAGTTTGCACTAGATTTAAACGTGAAATCCCCTTTTTCTGTTTTAGCTTTGTACAAACATTTTCGTATTAACGACGCAAATCGAAGCACTAACGACGCAACTTCGAAACATGCGACGCAAACTGAAACAAAAACGATGCAACTTCGAAATCACAGAAATTTTAAAAAGACGCAACTTCGAAGCAGACGCAGAACGAGGCGACACAGACCGGGGTATTAGTGTATTAGGTTCCGTAACATAATAATATTTCTGCCAGCGAGATGATTGTTGCTCTTGCTAGATTGAGTTCTCATTCGATTGATAATGTCAATGTGACTTTGGTTCTCCAATCTGCTACTCTTATGGGCTCATAGGGAAGATAAAAAGAGCGCTGGTGGGATCATCTGTCAACAATGGTAGAATAAGCCCAATGTGAGATTGATGACTGGGATCCTTCAATGACTTGCAGAGTATGAAGAGATAAGAATAAATTGGAAACGATAGAGAATATCCGCGGCAACTGTCTGGCTTAATCAGTCTCTCTATTACAAGTTTCTACTTGTCCCTTTCGACTTACTAAGGGAAATCCAACGTCCTGCCTTTCTCACGTGCCTGCCTACTTTATAGATATAAATATATATTTTTACTTTATACATATAAACATAGAGCTTCTATGTTTCTATACTAAATTTATCGATGAATTGCATTTTCAATAGTAAATTTCAGTCGTATATATGCAGGGTTTGTGGAAATAAGAAGAAATTCGAAACGGTAACTGTCTGGCTTAATCAATCTCTCTACCACAAGTTTTTAATTGTTCCTTTCGTTTTTCTAAGGGAAATCCAACCCCCTACCTTTTCTTACGTGCCTGTCTACTTTATAATTATAAATATAGAGCTTCTATGTTTCTGTACTAAATTTATCGATGTCTTGCATTTTCTATAGTAAATTTGTCGATGACTTGCATGTTCCATACAAAATATTACTTTATAAAATTATAAATAACATAAAAAATATTGAAAATAACAGATGACAATATTTTAAAATTAGAAGTTTTAAATTATGAAACGGATCCCAATATGTCTCTGCAGTTTAAATAGTTTTCGAAGAATATATGGTAGATTTAAATAAAATACTGGTTCATTTTTTCTTACATGGAACAAACCTTTTTCTGACATTTTTTTTACATATTTTGTTGTGAAAACAACAACATTTGAATTGAAAAACTTTTATATTTTTTTTATAATGTTTTTTTCTTTTATTATAAATATTATAAAGTATACATAATTTTTGGGGAAATATACTTCTAAACCTTTAAAGTTGCTCTTGTATTTTTTGTTTATTGTAAAGGGGTATACTTTTATTATTGCTTTTATTTTTACAAAATTTCTTCTTTAATAATTTTTTTTTTTATTAAATTTGTTATTGTTTTGTACTGACCTACAATATGGTTATTTTTATTTTGTTATTGTTATTAATGTTTCAACCTATTTTGATTTGAGAGACGCTTGAGAAATAGAGTGAAAGAGAGAGAGAGAGAGAGAGCAGAATAAGTAAAACTGAAATTTCTGTTCTAAAACAATACAATTAAGCCTTTTCACCCATTTTTTTATAGTAACTGTTCTATTCTTTTTGTTTTAAGTTTTTGTAATAGCCCTCTTAATTGCAATTGTATTGAAAATTAAAAATAAATTATTTAACAAATTGTCACAAAAATAAGTTTAGAGAAAATAAAAAAAATGCATTTCTGTGTTTTGTTTCTTTTTTTTTGTTTTCAAAGTGATATATAACTTTCGTATATGTATTTAGGTATTAATAATTATAATAATAATGTTGTTGTTATAACTAACAAAGCTACTTTGTTATTTTTATATTTAAATTAATTTTTATATATTTGTTGTTTGTTTGTTCATTATTTCGGTATAAACACGGTATAATTATAAATATTTTAATAAGAAACCTTTTAAGTTTTATTGAATTTCTTATTATTATTTATGTTATTATTAAAGGTTGTTATTATTAGTGGAATTCTGTTCGTAGAGTTTTTCTTTCATGCTCCTCTTTTTTATTATTATAACTAGTTTTTGTTTTATTTGAGATTTCTATAGAATATGTTATTCTGTTTTCTTTTTATTTTTATTTTTGTGCGGAAGACTACTTAATTAATTAGTTTACCTTAATGTTTGTTACTTAATGTCTTTCGGTTCATTATTAATTTTGTATTTTTTTTTTGTATTTTAATTAGAAAATGTATTTTCTTATGTATATGAAAAATAGTTAAATAATTTACATACATACGTAAATACGTTATAAAATTAAATATATTATCATCCCAAAGAAAGTTATAATCAAACTATCCCTAAACAAAGTCAGATTGAATATTAAATTATTATTTTTTATATGTATGTATATAAATTAAACTTATTTATTTATATATAATATTAAAAAAAAAAACAAAACATTGTTACATAACGCTATCATAGCATAGAAAGGTTCGGTTCTTTTACTTTCAATCTTTCTTTATTCTTACATATATAAAGTAGGAAAACCTATTTAGTTCGCTTTAATCAGTTTAATTATTAAAATTTTAAAAACATAAATTTAAATTGTTATTATTTTATAATTAAATAATGTTAAACGAGATTTTTTTTGCATTTCAAATAGATTTCTGTTCATTAAAAATCAAATGTTTAATGGACCTTTGCTTCTCTTTTTTTTAATAGATTTTTAAATTAAAAATTTTGTAAACTTTAGAACAGCATGATAATATGTTTGGATTAAGAAAAACACTTTTTTTAATACTCTGGATAAAATCAAAATATTAAAAGAAAAAGAGTAAAAAAATATATTTTTAAATACATACTTTGTATTTTCTATAAAAGAAATGGAAAAAATATATTTTCCAAAAAAATGGGCATAAGTTCTCAATTGTTCTGAAAAAATGTTCAATCATTTAGGCTTAAAATGAGGCACTGAGACGTCTTCTAGTAATTGTGTCTTGAAAGATGTGGTGAACGTTTAAGGTTACAGAGTTTATTATCATAACGAAATACACAGAAAAAACTTTTAACAAGTTAAAAGCACTGCAGCCATCGATAGCAGTTGTAAAACTGTGGAATAAATTTAAAATGCTCTGAATAATTTATGTTTAAAAAACATATACATGCATACTGTGAGTATGTATGTGTAACTAAATTTACTTGGAATATTTAAACTTAAAAGAAGCAGAGCAAACTGAATTTGAAATACTTGGAGTACTAGTTAATCGTTTAAAGAAAACAATTTTAAATATTCTACATACTTTGTTATTAAAAGAAAATATGGTAAACCATAAGATATTTATTTGTTGATCGAAACTCACTAATAACTAATCATTTTCCAATCCTGTCTAGTTAGGCACTCTCATAAGCCAAGAGTGGGTTGAAAATATTACTTATTTTTGAATTTCATAGGTTTTTTAAATTTTGTTTTGTCAAGATCTAAAAAAACTTCTATATAGGTTTCAAATAAAACTAATTTCTAAACTAATACGAAGTCTAACTAAATCATGTGGATATATACATATATTGTTTTCGGTAATATTATAAACGAAATTTTTTTTCTTGAAAAGTTTGTTGCATAAACTGTCACCTAAAAGTTGATAAAAGATAAAATGCCATCAAATGTGCTACTGTGGCCACTTTATTTAAATATGCCTTATAGTTTTATTTTGATTCGAAAGAAATCATTTTTGAAATATTATTTCCATTGAAATGGAATACAATCATAAAAATTTCATTCGATAATCCTATTTGAGAACTTTAAATACTTAAAGATTTTTAACAGATATGGAAGATTGAAGTATTCTTTTACTTTTACTTTAACTTAGTAAAAATTCTATCTCTTTTAATTAATAATTAAAAAAAAATTACTCATCTTGAAGAGAGCTCAACAACTGTATGCTTTAATTGAAGGGTCCGCCAAATAACTTTTTTTTTTTTTGAAAATGCTTAAAAAAACTACTGAATATTTTCTCAAATTTCTTTTTTTATTTGAAAGTACAATCCTTCCGGTTAATAATGGAAAATAATTTCATTTAAATGGCTGGCCATGCAGTAGCCTACACGATCGGTCCAATTTTTAAGCACAATATCGATTGTGTGCTGCTGTATTTCACCAATGGCTTCACGAATATTGTCCTTTAAAGCGTCAATTGTCTCTGGCTTGTCGGCGTAACGCTTATCTTTGACGGCACCCCACAAATAATAGTCCAACGGTGTCAAATCGCAGCTCCGAGGTGGCCAAACAACATCAGCTCTGCGGCTGATAATGCGATCTTCAAAAACAGGGCGCAAAACATCGAGTGTAGCTTCGGCTGTGTGGCACGTAGCGCCGTCCTGTTGAAACCAAATGTTGAAAATATCTTCCTATTCAATTTCAAAAATTCGATCAACATGGACCTCCTTGCTCATTTTCGAAGAAAAATGGCTCAATTATGCCTCTGGACCAAAATACGCACTAAACAGTGACTCGTTTTGGGTGCGTCGACTTTTCAATGTATGCGTGGGAGTTTTCTGTACCCCAAATGCGACAATTTTGCTTGTATACATACCCGCCAAGATCAAAATGAGCTTCATCTGAAAAGATGCTTTTTTTTTTGCCAAAATCGGCATCTTCTGGTGTAGACTACTGCATGGTCAGCCGAGGCAGCCATTTGAATGAAATTATTTTCCATTATTAATCGGAAGGATTGTACTTTCAAATAAAAAAAGAAATTTGAGAAACTATTCAGTAGTTATTTTTTAAAGCATTTTCAAAAAAAAAGTTATTCGGCGGACCCTTTAAAACGATTGAATTCAATTAAGTACGTTAATTTACAAAAAAAAAAAAAACATTTTCTATCAAATATTTTATTTATTTTTAATTAAAATCGACATTTAATTTGGTTTCCTGCTCTACATCATTTAAACTTGCTTCCGAAATATTTAATCCAGAGTATTATTTTGATATTTTTAATCCAGTCTTTAGGAAAAAATAAATGTTTGTTGTTGTAATTTTAAATTTTTTTTTTTAAGTTTAAAAGTCTATTGAAACGGCAGTTATTGTTGTTCTTGTTGGTTTTGTTAATAATTTGGTGTTTTTAGTTTCTAACGTTAATATTATAATAATTATTGGTTTTTGTTTTTAAATATTTTTCAAATTTATATCACATATTAGTCTTTTTTAAATGTTGTTTTTTTTTTTTCTTTTCTCGGACTTATGTTTAAACTTAATGCTACAAATATGAGACGACACTTTCTCTTTTGTGTTTCTGTTTTTTGTTTTTTGTTTGTTTTTGTTTTTAATTATATTTACAAAATATAAAAAAGAAAGGCTTTGTCATGTTAGCTATGTTTAGTTTAAAAGCCTTTAGCCGTTTACTTTTATTTTTTTTTTATTTTTTTTTTAACGATTTAACTTGCATAGGAACGTCTTACGGGAACGGGAGGAGGAATTTTTGATTTACGTGTAGCTTGTTGTTGTTGCTGTTGCAGATGGGCTGCTGTATTGGAAGTTGTATTCAGTTTTTGCTGTTGATTGTTGGGCGCTATAGAAGTGGGTATACAAGAGGGTATGCGTGTGGGTGTAGTTTTTGGAGGACTTTTTAATTCAATCGATTTTGGTGATTCCTGAGAATAAAATCAAAAAAAAAAATTAAAACATATTTTTCCTGTCCTAAAGAAAATATTACCTTTTTAGGTGAATTAACTGTGGGCGATGGTGAGGGTGAGGGTGATATAACACGTTTCCAACCATTGCTACGCCTCCAGGAATTATTGGAATTTTGTAATCTTTCTTGATATCTAGACTTATTTACTAAATTACCATTAACACTGCCACTTCTCACCACCTGCATAGGCTTTTCCGTTTGCCTATTTCTTAAAATATTACACGTTTCGCGTTCCTCTATGGTCGATTGAGATTTCATTAGTTTATGCCGTGGCGTTCTACTCAGTTCCGTTTTAATAATTTGCTCGATACACTCCTTTTCGGTCATGTTTTCACTTAAATGTCGCTGATGATTGGTGTGATTCATTATTTGTGTTGGCGTTTGCAATTCACCATCCAATTGCACATCTTCAATTTCAATATCACTATGATGATCCAAAGGAGTTTCAACGCCATTGACCATCATTTCGTTACATATTGTTTCGTTTTCTTTGAGTGTTTGCAGTGTAGTCTCTTGATGTGTCGTACAGTTTGAAAAGTCATCGGTTTCACTTGAGGAACAGCTTGTAACTTGAGCTCTGCCAGCTTCACTAGGTGTAGGACTGAGTGGTTTTTGACGGGATTTTAAGACTTTTGAGCGTAAACGTTTATGACTTGGCGATAAACTGGAATTGCCATCATCCACCTCATCATCGTCTTCCGTATCATCATCATCCTCTTCTTCGTCGTCATCGTCTTCATCATCCGTATCGCCTTCGATATACGAGTAAAGACTGCGCGCTGAACTGGAACGTATATTAACCAACTTATAAAAGTCATTTGTAAATTCGGTACAGGCTACTTCTTCATCTTCGGAGTAGATAATCTATAGGGGAACATTAAGTTTAATTTAAATTTAAGTGAAAATGAATTTTATTGCAAGGTTTACTTACTTTTTGTTGCAGCAATTGTGATATATTGTCAGCTACTGAATCGGTTTCCACCATAGTCGAATTGAGCAAATCGGTCGAATTCCATATCCAATCGTGATCACTTAGTTTGTTTTGTCTTCTATGCTGTTGTTGCTGCTGATGATTATGCTGTTGTTGTTCTCTCTCCTCATCCAAAGTTATCACAGCCAATTCCTCTTGCGACATACTCCAATCCTCCATTTCTGTTGAACACGGCTCTGCTGGCAGCAGCCATTGTTCCGGTTCCTCGGGTAAGTCTTCTAAATGACCATTCGATGGCTGTGGCTGACCACTGCTCATCGTACAATAGCCCTCATCGCGACCCTTTGCTGGACTGGCCGATAAGGCAGCATTTTGTGCTTCTAAATCGCGTACACGACCCTTTAATAGAGTCACCTCTTCACGTAGGTTATCTTCAGCCACAATGGCGTCCACCACTTTACGCATAACATCGTCCAAACAGTGTTCATACTGACGTATGCGTAAAAGCAAAGCTTTGTTTTCCTGCTGCAGCGTGTGTAAGAGATTCTCTTGGCGAGCGAAACGTGTCTATTAAAATAAAAATAAAAAAATAATTAACTTTTATTGTAGAGCATGTGTTTATACAGGAGCGAATAAGATATGTAAGTGCTTGAATGCAGTGCCTTTGCGTATCAGGCATCCTTTAATCAAGAGTATAACATCGAAAATATTCTTCAAAATATTCAATTCAGCAAAAGAGCTTTGGATGTTTACTGAGGTTCCCTTAAGCCCATTTTATCATCCGTACAAAAGACCTCGCATGATACCACCTTACAAACGTTAACTAAACTGAAAGTGATTTAAACCAGGATGAGGAAGCACTGGTCTGTACCAAGACATTTTCCTCTTATTATTTGGTCTCAATTTTTTTTACTGTTGACGAGAATCAGTTTCTTTAATACAGTTTTTCAAACTAACCGGATGATTAAACTGTAGAGGGTTCTGTTGATGACCTCCTTAAAAATCTATTTGGGTTGCTGTATGTAAACTTTTATTTCCACCTTTAGATGAACTCACATATTTCAAGTAGTACCTACGCGCTAACTTCATGAATGTTAGTTTTCAAATGCCCAAATGTTAGGCGATTGTCAGGGTAAACATGGTCTTTCACGTAACCTCATAAAAATGTCTAACAACGTCAAAGTGCATTATCTTGGTGGCCAATTGATGTCGTTGCCAATGCATGGAAATTTCTCGCGTAATAAAATTAAATTCGATTGTATTGTGGGGATCGCTGTACCATCTTGTTACCTTCGCCAGCATTATTTTGAATTGCAACGCAAAAAATGTCGTTTATCCTACGTCCATAGCGATCTGAATTGACGGTCATGGTTGTTTAAGGATTATTGGCGACAAAATATGACCCAATTACACTTTAAGACCATAATTCGCACCAAACAGGATTTTTTTCAGTATGCAATGGCCAGTCCACAATCATTTATGGGTTCTTTAAGACCCAAATGCAATAACTTTGCTTTTTGATCTAACAATCGAGCCAGTAATGAGTTTCAAGATTGAAAGAAAGATGCTTCAACACCCATTTAGCATATTTACGGTCACAACGCCATTAAATCCATAAAGTTTCCACGTTTGATTCACCTCACTTAACTAGTTTTACGCGTTATTCGGTTAAACGATCCAAACATTGCATTTGAAATGAAAAGTATTTAATAGCTGACAGCCTTGGTTTTGAAACCGCTTAAAGGATAACCTAATACACACGTTATTAGCTATGGAAGAGCTAATGGTTGTTGTAATTGTATTTTAAAATTATTAAAGAGCCATTAAGTGTTTTTATTGTATTTGAAACTTGAATTTGTTTGCTTTGATTGCATGTGCTAATTACTTCAGATTTTTTTTCTCTCTCTGTCTCTCTCACTCTGTCTATCTGTCTATAGGATGTTTTGCTGCATGTCTAATTAAGCAAATGGTGCCAATTACTTTTTCATTAGCACTTGACTGGACTGGACTGAAAATGAGTATACGATGAATAGCATTTGAATGTAAAATAAAAAAAACGTTTTAATGAGTCATTCACAAATTATACTATACTAGGGCCCATCATCTCATTTACACGTTCATAATGTTTAAAACATGAACTCAAAATTTTAAATATTATTTAAAAATAGTTGACTTTAAATAATAATTTTTAAATCTTAAAATTTCTGTTTCTATTTGTCATGCCAATATGTAATAAAAATGCTTCAATTTGTAAGCTTTTCCAGTTAGCTTAGCATGTATACTCGCAGCATAATAGGGAAATACTAGTAAATATGAATATTTTATTCATACCCATATTCTTCCTATTCTTCTAGCCAGACTCTTAATGCATTCGAAGTCAGGCGTCTGTGTCTTTTTTTTTTCTTTTTGGCTTACAATGCAAAAATATTCATGAATCGCATAGTACATGAGCATCTAGCAGAAGAAGATTCAATCTTTCCTTAATAAACATAAGCGCTCAAGTGGAAATTTGTTTGAGTTATTGATGGAAATGTTCAATTTTAATAAAAGTTTCTACAACTAAACACTTTCGTTCATAAGTATACAGAAGAAAGAAAGGAGTGAACATGGAGGCAATAAGGCAGAATATGAGGTACGGAAAAAGGAAGACATAGCTTTAAATACAGACACAAAAACTAAATTCTATTTCGTTTGAAAGCATTTAATGAAAATTAAGATTGCGAAAAAATCAACAGCATTCTATTGATGGGTAACATTAATCAGAGTAAGGCTTTTAATTCTGAAGAGAGAGAGAGAGAGAGAGGGAAAGAATATTGTTGTGAAACAGGGAAACAGTTTTAAAGAGCAAGAACAGGAGCAAGACCAAATAGTATTTCTGTACAGAAAAACGAGGGAAGTTTGCAATGAAAGGTAAATAATTTTGGCTTGAAATAGGTTTTAATCTTCCATAAAGTACACTTCAATGTCTTTCTTATAACTTTAAACCTTATATAGCGTTTCTGGCAGGTTTTAAAATTACTTATTCGCGGCTGCGTTTACCCTTTCTTTTATTGGAAAATATTTTCTGCCTCCCTCAAATTAGGTTTAGAAACGCTTTGTAATCACGGGCAGTTAAATCCGTTGGTTAGCGTGAATATTCAATTTTGCAATTGTCATAACACGGTTGAAAACACGTACATTGCCCTCATGCCGGCTGAATGAAGGTTATTAACTTAGCTAACGCATTTCCGTAAGCTGAAAAAACAGAAAATTCGAATAAATTCAAACGTAAGATTGATATTCCGCCCTTGAGATTACCAAGATCAGATTTTACTTTTATTTTACCTCGAATTCGTAATACAGTAGGACCTTGATTATCCGTGATTCGATTATCCGGCAACATCAATTATCCGGGATGGAAAAAGAAAATTTTTTGCATCGACTTAATTTTATTTTGGATCGACTTAAATTTTTCTGCATCGTTTAACCGTGATTACCTCTATTATCCGTGATTATAAGCAAACATTTTTTTCTATTATTTTTGGACAAACAAGCGAAAAAGGGGAATTCCCTCTTTAGTATACGTTGAGTCAGAAGCATACATGTAAACCTGTTTAGTTTAATTTAGAAATGTGAGAAGTGCGGTTTTTTTATATTTTTGAAACATGTATGTATATAAAATCCTTGAATTATTTAGTTTTTATATAAATATGTACATATTCATTTGTTAACTAATAAAAATATCTATTAAAAAACTGGCGAAAAATGGTACTCAATTAACCGGAAAAATCAATTATCCGGAATGCTTCCGGTCCCGACCATCACGGATAATCAAGGTCCTACTGTAGTAACCTAGAGTGATACAGAAGCAATTCATGGTCTAATTCATATAATTTGGCAATGGAAACTACACGTATGTACTCTTTGCATACTCCTAGTGCAAAGGAATTGTTTCCTTTTCAAATGCTGTCGTTACTTCTTTCAAATCCTCAGTCAATCGAGCCAATAAGAAGTAATAAAGCCTCAAAGTCACCGTAGCTTAGTAGTGTAGTGTGTTGGCTTAGTAGAAGTGAGGCTGTGGTTCAAACCTCAGCTAAGACAAACTCGAAGAAAACAAAATATGAAAGAAAAATATATCTTTCGGCTACTTCTTCTCAGCAGACTTTTGGCGAAAACTGTGAGGGTAAATAAAATTGCCCTGAAAAGTTTCTCATAAATCTGTCGTTCGGAGTCGATTTTAGTAGATGATCCAATCACTTATGGATAAAATTAACATACACAACATGGGTGGTGTGCAAGGTGTCCACCTTGACATGCTTTGGTGCAGGTTCCTCCCATCGTTTTGACTGCTGTTTAGACTCTGGTATATTGTGGTGGATTCACGTTTCGTTCATGTTTACGATACGACAGAAAACTCTTCTATATTACGCCAAGTAATCGAAAAAACCTTCGATGCTGCCACACAACTGCGATTGCGTTCGTAGTCATATGTGCGCAAACGCGGCACTTATTGTGCGGAAAGCTTTCTACTAATCAAGTCTTACTGTTTACTTAGTCATTATAACCTCTTAGTTAGGATTGCAATCTAGCTTCTCGCACCAACCATGTTGTATATGTTAATCTTATTCATGAGTGGTGGGACCTACAGTCTAAAGTCGATTCTAGACAACATTGTTTGCAGAAACTTTTCATGGAATTTTATTTACTGCCCGAGTTTTTGCCAGAAGACTGCTGAGGAGAAGTCGCCGAAGGAATAATTATTCATATTTCGCTTTGTTTCAGATGTCTGAGCTCGGGTTTGAACCACGGCCTCGCGTCTTAAAAGCCAACAAACCATCTACTCGACTAAATGAAGGAGAAGTCAACTAACAGATGCCTGTGTTGACAGGAGCAGTGCTGCTCTTTAAGTTAGAAGGCGAGAAATTCAAAAAGCCATAAACTTATTGAGCTGGTCCCATATTGGGGAAGTTTTGTTATTTATCTGGTAGGCCAACTTGAGCTCAATAAGAAGTCGAAGCGCTAAAAAAAATAGTATAAATTCTTGAGGTATTTTTCGGTCATATTTAAAGTCTATTACTTTGAAGGCCAGGGAATTTTTTACACCTCCATTCGAGTACCATCGATTTTTTTTTTTGTTATTGAATATT
Source organism: Sarcophaga carnaria (assembly GCA_958299815.1). Taxonomy (NCBI): domain Eukaryota; kingdom Metazoa; phylum Arthropoda; class Insecta; order Diptera; family Sarcophagidae; genus Sarcophaga; species Sarcophaga carnaria. The sequence goes on from OY283153.1 coordinate 24,153,568, forward strand.
TAATTACCTTTCATAGTAGTTTGGAAACAATAGATTTCAAATATACAAACCTGCAAAGCTTTATGATCCCGGCATGTTTGTAGTTGTTTACGCTCCTTTGATTTCATAACCCGGCTCATGCTAAAACGATTTAAAAGAAGAAAAAAAAAGGTAAACAAGAAAAGATTTCAATTCAGTTTTTTTTTAGAATGAATTTTCATTTATTAATTAATGAAGCAAGAAATCCCAAAAAATAATCATAAACGAAGGAGAACAATAGAAAGCAATTTATGGCTAAAGAAACAGAAAACTTTTCTTTCCGTTTGGCAACGTTTTTCCCGTTTTCATAACCACATAATAACGCTGAGGCTTTTAAAATTGTTGGCTTTTTTGAAAATGTTACATTTCGACCATGTATTTGACATTCTTTTTAAAAACCGTTTTTTATTGCTTAGGCTAAAATTTTACCACCTTTGGCCTGGTTTATAATAATAATGAATACAAAAGAAGAAGGAAATGAGGGAATATTCATTCATTTAGTGGAGTTTAGTTCAGCCAGAGGTTCTTTTGTTTCTACATACTTAAATCGAGGGTCGTGATTGATGGTGTTTTCCAGGCAATTAAAGTAGAGAATGTTTTTTTTGTCTATTTCTCTCCCCTCTATCTCTGTCTCTCGCGCTCAGTCTAAACCATTTAAATTACTACACGACTTTATTTATGGCACTAATAATACAAAGTAACACAAATGCTTACAAAATAGGAAAATAGGCAAGAAAACAGAAGACCCCAGAGAGAAGAGAGGTAAAGAAGATTGCCATTACCAAAGCCACCATCATCATCATCAGCAGCAGCAGAAACAGCACCAGCACCAGCAATTGTAACGTTAGTTAAAGCTTTGCATTTATCGCCACACAATGCATATTTAACGTCAGTAGCCTAAAGCCTTAAATGGCATATGCTGGCTATATGCAAAAACCATACTTTTCTCGTACGTATGTACATTCACTCTTCCATACCACTGATATGCATTCACGTTCATACAAAGTGCATTTGGCCAACATCACCAACCACCAGTCATCAGCCACCATTATTTTCATTTAACCTGGCTTAGTTTATGCAGTTATTTCTCAAAAATCTTGTTGTGGAACACGGTACACGAAGAAAAAAAAAACAAATAAATACTAGGCATCCAGAGTCTAAAATTATTTTTACATTCGGGACTAAAACAGTGAATTTGGTTTTCAATTCATACGCCGTTTGTTTTCATTTACTTTACGCGAATTGTGGTTTTTGTGGAAAATAATCGCAGTGAAACAGTACCAAAAAAAGAAAAAAAACGCTTAGACTAAGGAAGGCAAGCCCTAATGACGGGAATGCATCCGTTTTGTCTTTTTTGTTTTTTCAAAAATATAAAGTGTTTGTGCCAGCAAGAAAAAAACAAAAAAAATAAGAAACATAGAAAAAGTTCTCACCACATTAAGGAAAGCATATATTTACACCATTTGGAAACAAAAAAAAAATTATTTTATTTTGAGGTTAGAACAACATAACCTAAAAAATAATGTCAACATTTAAGTAAATTTTAAAACGAAATTGAAAATATCTTAGAATTCAGTAACGAAAATCTAAGATTCACAACAGAGATCAGTAATGAGTTTTCAAAAAGATGAGTAAAATCAAATCATACTCATAATTTCTGATAGTTTCAGACTTAGCAACACGTATTATGTTGTTGATTTCGACTCTCCATAACTCAATATTTACAAGAATCACAAAATAGGTATGATTCGCGTACGAACACTAAAATACTCACTAGAAGGTTGTGTGTTTGCTCTGCTTGCTACTCTCTCCTTGTTTGCTTATGTGTCTTTTTTCTTTTGTCGTAAATGCCTGAAAATTATGTTGAATCAATTGAGTCACTCGAATCATTTATAAATATTTTTCTAAAGATATAAATCTAAATGAGTAGGCTTATGAATCAAACATATTTCGAATGGTATGAGTTTGATGTCAACGTTGTACGCATACTCATTGCAATCTGTGCATATAAATCGACGTTGTAGTGAGTACGAGTGAATCAGAGTAGTTAAATTTCAATATTGTTGACTCACTTATATTCAAAATTTCATGAGTCCTTATGAGTAGCGAAAAAACGATTCATTGCTGATCTCTGATTCACAACTGAGGGCGTAGCTTTTATTCATGGTTTGTGTCTTTAATAACTAATCTGGCTCTTTGAAGCCAAACAGTAAAGTGAAAAACAATTGCCTTAGCTTTAAAAATTTCGATTTTGTGGCAGCAAAGTTCTATCTTATCCATTTGCTGGAAGTTTTGCTTACTTCATCAATTTGAAAAAAAAAAGTGGAACTGAAATTCAGCGTTTGCTTATCGAAGCTTGAAGATTGTCTTGCACAATAAGTGAGTTTACCCGGAGTCCATGCAGCCCATACTGTTAACCTTTATCTATCCAATTCCCACGAAAGACCTGAAAATTCCAGACATGAAATTCAGCGAAAGCCTCATCCCAGATTGTATGAAAAAAGCCTTCCCTAAGCCGCCATGTGCAATCCGATGCGATGGCCAGCCTGTAAAGCGGCTATAGAACCCACAATTTTTGGGTACGTCACTTAACAGATGTAGTTCAACAGCTGCCAGTGAAGCCTGAGTGAGGCTCTATTTGGGAAAGAGGTACCTTTAAATGATTCATAAATTCCCAGAGAAATCCTCGGCATTCATGGACAAGGACGGATGATGACTACGTTCGTTAGGAACTTAACCGCAGTCTAGGGTTGTCTGAGTAAATCAAGAGATTTGCTGGAAATTCAACAAGCATTGCGCCGCTTTCAAAATTGCCATGGCCACTGCTTGGAAAACATTGCAGTGGTCCGGCAGTCTATAAGAAATTTTAATGTCAGAGCCCTTAACAAATATAACACAGTCTATACTATCACATAATGTGTCTATCGCTTTCCAGTATTGCAGATGTTAACTGCATTGAGCCTTACTGGCACCAGCTTAGTCCTTTGCTTCATTAGCGCGTCAGAGAGGAATCAATTAAGTGTAGCAAATAATGACTTAGTTCTAGTGGAACCGAGCGGACTAGTTAGCAGGACAGCCTACTGTCTGGTTTACTTGGCTGCGAAGCCTGACCAGAGGTCTTAATCTGGTGCCACGGGTGCCGGGAGCCCCAGGGACTTGTCCCTGCCCGGCAATAGTGAGGCCCCCTTGTGGGAGCGACGTGGTGGCTGTGGTTTAGACCCAAATCGCGGGAAGTTGTCAGTACGGTGTGGCGTTACACTCTTAACGCATTGAAGGAGTTTAGATGGTCTCCGACCCCAACACAACATGACTTCAAATTGCTACCCACATACAGGGTTGCAGCCAGTGTTTGCGGTAAGTGGGGGCGTTGGTAAACGCATTATTTTTTACCCAGTGCGAAGAGCACCGTGGGATTAGGTCCACACGGATAGGTACCCACGTAAAATCTCACACATAGTTGTCCACTCACCGTGTATCAGTCTGCAGGAACATTGATATTTGACCTCAAATTTTGTTCGCCAGATACCACCTCGGATAAGGATTGCAAATTCTCTGCTTTTTTTTAGCTTTTGCAATCAAAACCCTTAAAAAGGCACGCATTAGACGTGCAATTCATTCCCTTTTGCAAATTTTGTTTTTTTTAAGTTTTTACAATCAAAACTTTTAAAAAATCACGCGTTAGACGTGCAATATTAGAAATTCCGTAAGGAAACAGTGTTTTTGCAGCAGTTTAAAAAGCTGTCAGTGAATTTTTCCAAAGTGAAATAAAAAATAAGAAAGAGAAGAAGGAAAAGAAAAACATTAATTTCATTTCAAAGAAGATGTTTTGAATTACACCAACAATTTAACATGTAAATAGTCACGTTTTAACATACAAAATGTTAATGAATGTGCATGAACGAACGAACGAACGAACGAACGAATGAATGAATGAATGAATGAATGAATGACTTGTCATGGGGAATGGGAAGCCCATCATCAACGTCAACATCATCAGCAACACTATAAAAGCGATTAAATTTCTTTTTCAACCGCAATTTATCCTTTGCTATTACTATTGTATTGTGTACCGTTACATATGTAACCAAACGACAATAACAACAACAATGTCAATTAATGTTTTCTAAATAAAATAAAAAAGAAAAACTAATCAAAATAAAGAAATAAAATAAATAACAACACACATACATACATATGTATACAATTGCAAATACTACTTATTATACAATAGAATATTGACAAATCGAAATGTAAATGTAAGTGTGTATGTTTTCTTCGTTTTTTATTATCTGAAGAACAAATCAATTGACAATTGAATTGAATTGAATTGCTTTTTATTGCCTCCCTCCTCCTCCTATTATTTTATTTTCTTATGGGTGCTTCTGTGCGTTGTTTTGTTTTGTTTTCTTTCTTATGCTCTTTTATGCATATGTGCTTAGAAAACGATCCTCACTTACTTCTCCAATTGCTGACGCAGTTCTTTCTCAAATGTTGGTGACCCGCATTGGCTCTGCAAAGAGAAAACAAAAACAACAATAATAATTAAAAAAAATTGAGTGTATGTGTTTTTTTTGGTATGAAAACTAACGGTAATTAATATTAATAACGAAAAAAAAGAAAGAAAAGATCTGTCACTTTGATGGATCTTAATGAAGGGTGTGTCTCAATAAAAATGTTGTAAATTTTTTTTCCCAAGAATATGTCAATGGTTTCTACATAGAACTCATTAACAGCTGCAACACAACCAAGTCTGAGCGTCTCAAAAACATAAACTGCAATATGCTGCCCTAAAACGTAAGGTCATATGCTTAGCGAGAACAGAAAAAAAATACATTCCTTTCTTTAACCAAAGATCTTAAGGAAGCAGAAAGTACATAAAGGAACTTTATTCTGTGGGATCAGCAAGGCTATTTTAACAGTAGTCTTACGTAAAAGGAACAAGTAAACACCACTATTTGCTGCATAACTTAACTCTGTAATGCAGAAACTACGTGGATGGCATACTATTTAATAGTGAAGCTAGCATTCCAGTAATCGCTTCATATGATTCTTGAGGACTATACGGAATTGTATGCAATTCCGCATTGTGGCAAGATTTTCGCCGAAAATCTTTTCATATACTCGGACAGCCAGGCCAGTGATTAACTCCCTAACAAACACAGTTTCAATATGTGTGTGAAGTTATAGGTATTTTTTACAGTGAAAGTTATGTTAACAGACACTGTTAAACTAACATAATTAAAAATTTGCAAAAAGGAAGAAAAAAATTCGATTAAAAAATCACTAAAATAGTGATAAAATGGAGAAAAAAATTAAACAAAGACGAAGCTAAAACCTTTGAATTTTACAAAATGACAAAAATATGTCAAAATAACAATTTGCTTATTGGAGATAATAAAGTTGAAACAGTATTTTTACCTAAAATGCCCTCCATAATTAGGGCAAAATTCAATAAAATTTAAAAAGGTGTAGTGTGGATGAGTATCTATTGGATAAATGATTCCAAAACAGTTTTCGTTACGGTCGAGTAACCCTTGTGAAGTCATAAAGCAAAAAAATGCAAGTCATCGGCCCAAAAAATGTAACTCTTCGCCTCAAAAAATGTAAATTATCAATCACAATAAATGCAAGTCATCGACCAAAAATACATGATATCGATCAAAAAACTGCATGTGATCGTCCAAAAGTGCTAGTCATCGAGCAAAAATTGCAAATCACCACAATAAATGCAAGTTATCGATCAAAAAATTCAAATCATTGACCAAAAAATACACGATATCGATCAAAAAACTGTATGTCATCGACACAAAAAACGCAAGTCATCGAATCAAAAAATGCAAGTCATCAACCAGAAAATGCATACCATCGCCCAAAAAGTGCAAATCAAAGACCTAAAAAATGCAAGTCATCTTCCAAAGAAATGCAACTTGCGAAAAATACAGCATTTTGTTGGGTCTATAATATATAAATGCATATCAACTCAATGAGAATTATCAATTTTCACTTCATTTAATTGTATTTAAACTATAAACACCTGAAAATGATTTTAAAATTTAATGTCTACGGTATAATAATACAACACAATAGTTTTTTCCATGGTATATTTCTTATACCATGGTTTTTTCATTTATTATTAAATTTTATTTGTCATACCAGTAGTTGAAATACAAAAAAAGAAAAAAATCTATTAAATAAACATAAAAACAGTTCTCAGAGCAAAGCCTGTGTATCATGGCAGAGCATTTCAACATCCGGAAAGATAAAAGCATCTTCCATTTATTTAATGTCACAACACGGTACCCCGAAAACATGGCAACACAAATGCCATTTCATGAAAGCCTCTACCCTGCCTTGGTATATACTACATACGAGGCAAGTATGATGGTTAAAAGAAAATCAAAAAGAAAAATAGAAAAACCAAAAAGGGGAAAAAAAATTAAAATAAACTCGTAAATCACTTGTCAAACTGCAAACATGTCAACGCAAAAATATCACATGAAATTTAAAATACAAAATAAATGAAAAGGAGTTGAATAGAGGCAGAGAGAGAAAGAGAGAGGGTAAGAGGCAGAAAAATAAAACACTCACGTGCAAAAACACTGCTTGTGCAAAAAAAAAAAAAAAAAAGGACAACAGAATCAGTAACAAAACTTTTGTTTGGTTTGTTTTTTCTTTTTCCCCCGGTCATCAACTGCATAAACATTTGGTAGAATATGCGGTATTGCAGTGCGGGTGCGGTGTGAAGCCATCATGTGTTTGTTGACTTCCATGCATAAGCTGTGAATGTTGTAATGGTCACGAGGTCTGTAGAAATTTACAGAAACAATTGGTATAAATGCCTCTAAATGAGGAAATCACACGTAAAATTCAAAGGACATCTGTATCGTGAAACTTCCCAATTTCTTTTAATCCACTCCTCTTAAGTATGTAATGTTTGGTAAAGTGTCGTATGCGTAAAACATTGTAATCTCCTAGAAACTGTTACATTGTTTCAATGTCCTATTTGCTATTATACGGTTAAAGTACACCTGTAAAGTTGAGTGACACGCGTATAAGTTCTTCCGAGTTTGAGGGCTGCTGACAACGCTTTAGACTGGTGAATGTTGCATTAATGTAAGCGTTCTCTATGTCGATTCTAGAAGAACGTCCTCGTTGTCTGTCACTTTCATATCTTCAACCTTAGACACCGATTAAGTGTTTTCGTTGTCGGGATAAAAGAGCAGACTTATCATTACAACTGTATATAATTGCTTCTTCCTGCCGCCTTCTTCTTAAACCGCTAGTCTGGCAAGACAATCAGCTGTTAAATGTCTATCATCTGATGTGTAGTTTCTTTACGAATATGGTTCGTTTCACAATCGAAGAACGCGTAAAAATACTTGAAATTCACTACAACAAAATTGATGTTTCAAACATTACGGGGCTATTATGGTTGCCATAATCGATCAACTATGCAAGGAATTGATAAAATTATAAAGTAAGGTGAAGAGATGTCGTCAAGCAGATAAAGTGTGGCGGATAAACCGAATTCGTGAATTCCGCGACATGTCCAGCCTATTGTAACTAACTTTTGACTAACTAATTGTTATAGCGCAGTTTGCATTGGAAATTACTCCTTCACTAAGTGAAATTCAGACAACCATTCTCTCACGTTGACCATACACAGCAGCGCTGTAGATATATTGATATATATTGCAAGGACATCAAGCTTTCAAAGCAAGTACTTCGTCAACAAACAAAATTATGACATATGGATGGAACTCGAAGAACCCAGAACAAAATGTGGAAAAACTGTAACATCGTGAAAGTGTTTATTTAGTAAGCATTACGATCTGGAAGTGCCACTGGGCCCTATTTGTCTGATAACGATGCTGGAAGAACAATTGCTCAGTTACATAGTACTCAGAGTGCTATGGTCGTATGATATCAGACTTCTTTTGACACCAAGATTCAAGAGTTCTGAGCTGGGGTTTTAACCTCTGCTAGACTATGGCGGACAACAAATTAAAAACTTACAATTTGGAAATCTGGTCACCTTTTCGTTGGATTCTTTAATGGCTTTTCCAAAATTCATTATTAAATCTCTTCATAAACCATTTCTGGTTTAAATTTCCAGCCAATTGAGGCAAGTATATATGAGTGTATGTGTGTGTGAGTGTATGTGTATTGACTAAGCTATTCGTATGCTATGCGAGTTAAAGTGTTGCAATTATTGCTTACGAGGTGTAATTGTTTATGGGCCACAGATGTGCTTAATTTGCCCGTAAGACATAATGAAACACCAGGGATATTACGTCTTATTGCTGGATGATGCCTTATGTCGTGTACGCATGAAAATTTCTTTACCACACATACCGTGAGTGTGGGTGTGCACAAAAACGTCGTCGTGCGGGAGATGCAATGCTACGTGGTTGACAGTTTTCTCAACTTAATTGTAAACAAAATTGAAATTAATTGCGCTGGCATTTAAGAACGGCAGAATAAGCAAATTAAAGATGATTTAATAATAAATAAAACATGCTTTTTCTTTGTTAAATTATTACGGATTTAATAATAGAAAATTAAAAAAAAAAACAAAACAAAACAACAATTAAATCAACAACTCAGCTAGCAACAGTAATTTATAGGCCTTCTGAAAAGACAGAGAGAGAGAGAGAAAAAAAATTAAATGAAGATGAAATTCCTTTAAGCTGTTAAATTAAGAGGAAGCAAAACAGTTTTTTTTTCTTTCATTTCCTTTTTTATTCCAAACGTTTTTTATTCCAAACGTTTTGATAAGCAACGAAATATTACCACAGTTCTATAAGAGAGTGGCGCCTGTTTTAAATTATGGTTACGAGAGTGTAACGAAATAAACAGAGATGGAGAGAGACAGAGAGAGAGTGAGAGTAAAGGCGGGTTCACCCACAAGTTTCTGAAACATTTTTGGTTCGGAGAATTTTCTTGCTTACTGAGAGTTTTCCACAACATGATTCACCCATTTCAGAAACTTTGTTCGTAAAAACAGTGCTGCCATATTTAATTAAAAATGACGTAAATACATATTTGCATAAACTTAAGAAAGTTAATTATATATGTGTCAAAATAAAGAAATAAAAAAATTAATATTTATAACAAAAAATAAACAGTATTTGTGGTGAATTATTTGGTAAGAATAAAAACATCTTGTTCTGCGATGGATAAAATGGATATAAATCATTTGCTACTCTTGTTCACCATTGAAGTGACCAAAGTAAAATTACTTGCAAAATATATTTATGAAAAAAGAAAATCAAAGATAAACAAGAGGACGGGTGTAAGACCACTTTTGAAACAAAGTGAAGCCAAAAGGTATTTTCACTCACTAGTTTCCGAAATGCGTTTAAATTACGTAGATTCATTTATAAATTTTCATCGCATGGACCCTGGGTCTTTCGATGAACTTCTGCAAATATTTGTGTATTGTATAAATTTCATATGGTGTGGCAACCTTTTCTAAAATGGTTCGGACCAAATTTAAAATTAATTTAATTCACACTGAGAGTTGTTCGCACAAAATAATTTCGCTCGCTCTCTGAGAGAAACGTCAAACTCCATATAAAAAAAATTTTGTCCGAACCAAAAATGTTTCAGAAACCTGTGGGTGAACCCGGCCTAATAAAAAAAATCCCTAACGGAAGTGTTATAAAAACCTTTACATGCTTAGACGTCGGCGCCATTATAGTCAGCAATTTTTGTTGTTTTTTCCTCGTTTATTCGCTTTTCCTTTTCATAATGTTTCGTGTATGAATGAACGCTTATGTTCGAATGTGTGTGTTTAATAATAAGTTTGTGTTTATTTATTAAAATTTTTGTTTTTCTAACATTATGTATGTATGCATGTGCGCGTATGTGTTCTAAATCACAAGCGAGAATGAGAAGCATCAGTCGGAGAATGTGAAAGTGTTTGGCATAAGGAAATAAAACAACAATAATAATGTTTATTAATTTGTTTGCCAAAAAAAAACAAGAAAACAAAACAAAATCACACCGGAAACCCTGTACTAAACGTGAGTAGGTAAGCAGCAGTAAGTAGTTGCTGTGAAATGGAAAACATCGCCCATATGACCTTATCATCGCAAGGTTAACAGATAAAAAACTAAGAAAATATCATCTTAATAGACAAGCGGTTTCTATGAGAGATCGAAACAAAGTGGATGCATCAAAACTTTTCCAGATGTGCTCTTTCACTTCTGCTGGATCATCAAAGTTTTGTCATGGAACGCATGACCTTTGACCTAGTGGGTTGGAAAGCTTTTGGATCAAGGATTGCAAAATAGTTTTCGTTATGGTCGGGTAACCCTTGGAACCGAAGATATATCCAATGAAGCTAACTGTTTTATATGGCCAAACAAAATTCTCTACTAAAATTGCGAAAAATTCAATAAAATTTCCAAAGGCGATCGACCACCAGTCACAGCGGCAACGGTTGTGAACCCCAGAAAAGGCGGTCCAGAAGCGCGTGCTGCAGATACTAACCAGTTGCCGTCGAAAAGCGCATCGTCCAAGGCGACATATGTATATTAGCTACTAGCTATACTATCCACTGGCTAGTGTAGCTGACTAACTGGTTAGAATAGCTGGCTAGTGTAGCTAGCTAGCTGGCCAGTGGATAGTGTAGCTGGCTGGCTGGCCAGTGGATAGTATAGCTAGCTAGCTGGCCAATGGATAGTATAGCTAGCTAGCTGGCTAATGTAGCTAGTGGTAGTTGTAGTAGTGTAGCTAGCTAGCTGGCCAGCTGGCTAATGCAGCTAGTAGTAGTGTAGCTAGCTAATGTAGTTAGTAGTAGTGTAGCTAGTTTAGTAGTAGTGTAACTAGCTAGTTTCAGTGTAGCTAGTAGTAGTGCAGCTAGCTAGCTGGCTAGTAGTAGTAGTAGTAGTAATGTAGCTAGCTGGCTGGGAAGCTGGCGACTGTAGCTAGTAGTAGTAGTAGTGTAGCTGGCCAGATGGCTAATGTAGCTAGTAGTGTAGCTAGTTAGTTGGCTCCTATAGCTAGTAGTAGTGTAGCTAGCTAGTTGGCTCCTATAGCTAATAGTAGTGTAGGTAGCTAGCTGACCAGCTGGCTAATGTAGCTAGTAGTAGTAGTAGTGTAGCTGGCCAGCTGGCTAATGTAGCTAGTAGTGTAGCTAGCTAGTTGGCTCCTATAGCTAGTAGTAGTGTAGCTAGCTAGTTGGTTCCTATAGCTAATAGTAGTGTAGCTAGCTGGCTGGGTAGCTGTGTAATGTAGCTAGTAGTAGTGTAGCTAGCTAGCTGACCAGCTGTCTAATGTAGCTGTTAGTAGTGTAGGTAGCTAGCTGGGCAGCCAGCTATTGTAGCTAGTAGTAGTAGTAGTGTAGTTGGCTAGCTGGCCAGCCCGCTAATGTAGCTAGTAGTAGTAGTAGTGTAGATAGCTAGCTGGCCAACCGAGTAATGCAGCTAGTAATAGTAGTGTAGCTAGTAGTAGTGTAGCTAGCTAGCTGGCTAATGTGGCTAGTAGTAGTGTAGCTAGCTGGTTGGGCAGTTGGCTACTGTAGTTAGTAGTAGTCTAGATAGCTAGCTGGGCAGTTGGCTACTGTAGCTAGTAGTAGTCTAGATAGCTAGCTGGGCAGATGGCTAATGTAGCTAGTAGTAAGGTTTTTTAATAACTCTGGATCCGTCGGACCTATTGAAATGAAATGGGTGTCATTGAAAAGATCAGAAGTCGTAGATTAAGCTCCATGTCCAAGTGTAAGTGTAAGTCTAGGTAGGACCCGAATATTTAACCTTGAAAGTGTAATATAGATTTTATTCACCCACACATAGAAACAATTTTTCTATGCAAAATTCTCGTCAACATTTTTTGTAAAATACCAGGCGCACAGAATCAAACAGCAAGCAAATTTCGGTAAACAAAAATCTTTAAACGCTTATAACTCCGGATCCATGGAACCTATTGAAATGAAATGGGTGTCACTGGAAAGGTCTGAGGCCATACTTTCAGATCGTGCCATAATAAAATTACTAGGCAAACATAATCGTGCAGCAAGCAAATGTCGGTAAATGGAAATGTTTAACCTCTAATAACTCCGGATCCATGGGACCTATTAAAATGAAATGGGTCCCATTGAAAAGATCAGAAGTCGTACATTAAGGTCCATGTCCAAGCCCATGTGTAAGTCTAAGTAGGACCCGAATATTTAACTATGAAAGTGTAATATAGATTTTATTCACCCACACATAGAAACAGTTTTTCTATCCAAAATTCTCGTCAACATTTTTTGTCAAATACCAGGCGCACAGAATCAAACAGCAAGCAAATTTCGGTAAACAAAAATGTTTAAACGCTTATAACTCCGGATCCATGGGACCTATTGAAATGAAATGGGTGTCATTGGAAAGGTCTGAGGCCATACTTTCAGATCGTGCCATAATAAAATTACTAGGCAAACATAATCGTGCAGCAAGTAAATGTCGGTAAATGGACATGTTTAACCTCTAATAACTCTGGATCCATGGGACCTATTGAAATGTAATGGGTGTCATTGAAAAAATCAGAAGTCGTACATTAAGGTCCATGTCCAGTCCAAGTGTAAGTCTAGGTAGGACCCGAATATTTAACCTTGAAAGTGTAATATAGATTTTATTCACCCACACATAGAAACAGTTTTTCTATGCAAAATTCTCGTCAACATTTTTTGTGAAATACCAGGCGCACAGAATCAAACAGCAAGCAAATTTCGGTAAACAAAAATCTTTAAACGCTTATACCTCCGGATCCATGGAACCTATTGAAATGAAATGGGTGTCATTGGAAAGGTCTAAGGCCATACTTTCAGAACGTGCCATAATAAAATTACCAGGCAAACATAATCGAGCAGCAAGCAAATTTCGGTAAACAAAAATGTTTAAACGCTTATAACTCTGGATTCATGGGACCTATTAAAATGAAATGGGTCCCATTGAAAAGATCAGAAGTCGTACATTAAGGTCCAAGTCCAAGTGTAAGTCTAAGAAGGACCCGAATATTTAACCTTGAAAGTGTAATATAGATTTTATTCACCCACACATAGAAACAGTTTTTCTATCCAAAATTCTCGTCAACATTTTTTGTCAAATACCAGGCGCACAGAATCAAACAGCAAGCAAATTTCGGTAAACAAAAATCTTTAAACGCTTATAACTCCGGATCCATGGAACCTATTGAAATGAAATGGGTGTCATTGGAAAGGTCTGAGGCCATACTTTCAGATCGTGCCATAATAAAATTACTAGGCAAACATAATCGTGCAGCAAGCAAATGTCGGTAAATGGAAATATTTAACCTCTAATAACTCTGGATCCATACGACCTATTAAAATGAAATGGGTCCCATTGAAAAGATCAGAAGTCGTACATTAAGGTCCATGTCCAAGTCCATGTGTAAGTCTAAGTAGGACCCGAATATTTAACCTTGAAAGTGTAATATAGATTTTATTCACCCACACATAGAAACAGTTTTTCTATGCAAAATTCTCGTCAACATTTTTTGTCAAATACCAGGCGCACAGAATCAAACAGCAAGCAAATTTCGGTAAACAAAAATGTTTAAACGCTTGTAACTCCGGATCCATGGGACCTATTGAAATGAAATGGGTGTCACTGGAAAGGTCTGAGGCCATACTTTCAGATCGTGCCATAATAAATTTACTAGGCAAACATAATCGTGCAGCAAGCAAATGTCGGTAAATGGAAATGTTTAACCTCTAATAACTCTGGATCCATGGGACCTATTAAAATGAAATGGGTCCCATTGAAATGATCAGAAGTCGTACATTAAGGTCCATGTCCAAGCCCATGTGTAAGTCTAAGTAGGACCCGAATATTTAACCTTGAAAGTGTAATATAGATTTTATTCACCCACACATAGAAACAGTTTTTCTATCCAAAATTCTCGTCAACATTTTTTGTCAAATACCAGGCCAACAGAATCGAGCAGCAAGCAAATTTCGGTAAACAAAAATGTTTAAACGCTTATAACTCCGGATCCATGGGACCTATTGAAATGAAATGGATGTCATTGGTAAGGTCTGAGGCCATACTTTCAGATCGTGCCATAATAAAATTACTAGGCAAACATAATCGTGCAGCAAGCAAATGTCGGTAAATGGAAATGGTTAACCTCTAATAACTCTGGATCCATGGGACCTATTAAAATGAAATGGGTCCCATTGAAAAGATCAGAAGTCGTACATTAAGGTCCATGTCCAAGTCCAAGTGTAAGTCTAAGAAGGACCCGAATATTTAACCTTGAAAGTGTATTATAGATTTTATTCACCCACACATAGAAACAGCTTTTCTATCCAAAATTCTCGTCAACATTTTTTGTCAAATACCAGGCGCACAGAATCAAACAGCAAGCAAATTTCGGTAAACAAAAATGTTTAAACGCTTATAACTCCGGATCCATGGGACCTATTGAAATGAAATGGGTGTCATTGGAAAGGTCTGAGGCCATACTTTCAGATCGTGCCATAATAAAATTACTAGGCAAACATAATCGTGCAGCAAGCAACTGTCGGTAAATGGAAATATTTAACCTCTAATAACTCTGGATCCATGGGACCTATTAAAATGAAATGGGTCCCATTGAAAAGATCAGAAGTCGGACCTTAAGGTCCATGTCCAAGTCCAAGTGTAAGTATAAGTAGGACCCGAATATTTAACCTTGAAAGTGTAATATATATATAATGTTTAAACGCTTGTAACTCCGGATCCATGGGACCTATTGAAATGAAATGGGTGTCACTGGAAAGGTCTGAGGCCATACTTTCAGATCGTGCCATAATAAATTTACTAAGCAAACATAATCGTGCAGCAAGCAAATGTCGGTAAATGGAAATGTTTAACCTCTAATAACTCTGGATCCATGGGACCTATTAAAATGAAATAAGTCCCATTGAAATGATCAGAAGTCGTACATTAAGGTCCATGTCCAAGTCCAAGTGTAAGTCTAAGTAGGACCGGAATATTTAACCTTGAAAGTGTAATATAGATTTTATTCACCCACACATAGAAACAGTTTTTCTATGCAAAATTCTCGTCAACATTTTTTGTCAAATACCAGGCGCACAGAATCAAACAGCAAGCAAATTTCGGTAAACAAAAATCTTTAAACGCTTATAACTCCGGATCCATGGAACCTATTGAAATGAAATGGGTGTCATTGGAAAGGTCTGAGGCCATACTTTCAGATCGTGCCATAATAAAATTACTAGGCAAACATAATCGTGCAGCAAGCAAATGTCGGTAAATGGAAATGTTTAACCTCTAATAACTCTGGATCCATGGGACCTATTGAAATGAAATCGGTGCCATTGAAAAGATCAGAAGTCGGACCTTAAGGTCCATGTCCAAGCCCAAGTGTAAGTATAAGTAGGACCCGAATATTTAACCTTGAAAGTGTAATATAGATTTTATTCACCCACACATAGAAACAGTTTTTCTATGCAAAATTCTCGTCAACATTTTTTGTCAAATACCAGGCGCACAGAATCAAACAGCAAGCAAATTTCGGTAAACAAAAATGTTTAAACGCTTATAACTCCGGATCCATGGAACCTATTGAAATGAAATGGGTGTCATTGGAAAGGTCTGAGGCCATACTTTCAGATCGTGCCATAATAAAATTACTAGGCAAACATAATCGTGCAGCAAGTAAATGTCGGTAAATGGAAATGTTTCACCTCTAATAACTGTGGATCCATGGGACCTATTGAAATGAAATGGGTCCCATTGAAAAGATCAGAAGTCGGACCTTAAGGTCCATGTCCAAGCCCATGTGTAAGTCTAAGTAGGACCCGAATATTTAACTATGAAAGTGTAATATAGATTTTATTCACCCACACATAGAAACAGTTTTTCTATGCAAAATTCTCGTCAACATTTTTTGTCAAATACCAGGCGCACAGAATCAAACAGCAAGCAAATTTCGGTAAACAAAAATCTTTAAACGCTTATAACTCCGGATCCATGGAACCTATTGAAATGAAATGGGTGTCACTGGAAAGGTCTGAGGCCATACTTTCAGATCGTGCCATAATAAAATTACTAGGCAAACATAATCGTGCAGCAAGCAAATGTCGGTAAATGGAAATGTTTAACCTCTAATAACTCTGGATCCATGGGACCTATTAAAATGAAATGGGTCCCATTGAAAAGATCAGAAGTCGGACCTTAAGGTCCATGTCCAAGTCCAAGTGTAAGTATAAGTAGGACCCGAATATTTAACCTTGAAAGTGTATTATAGATTTTATTCACCCACACATAGAAACAGTTTTTCTATCCAAAATTCTCGTCAACATTTTTTGTCAAATACCAGGCGCACAGAATCAAACGGCAAGCAAATTTCGGTAAACAAAAATGTTTAAACGCTTGTAACTCCGGATCCATGGGACCTATTGAAATGAAATGGGTGTCACTGGAAAGGTCTGAGGCCATACTTTCAGATCGTGCCATAATAAAATTACTAGGCAAACATAATCGTGCAGCAAGCAAATGTCGGTAAATGGAAATGTTTAACCTCTAATAACTCTGGATCCATGGGACCTATTAAAATGAAATGGGTCCCATTGAAAAGATCAGAAGTCGTACATTAAGGTCCATGTCCAAGCCCATGTGTAAGTCTAAGTAGGACCCGAATATTTAACCTTGAAAGTGTAATATAGATTTTATTCACCCACACATAGAAACAGTTTTTCTATCCAAAATTCTCGTCAACATTTTTTGTCAAATACCAGGCCAACAGAATCGAGCAGCAAGCAAATTTCGGTAAACAAAAATGTTTAAACGCTTATAACTCCGGATCCATGGGACCTATTGAAATGAAATGGGTGTCATTGGAAAGGTCTGAGGCCATACTTTCAGATCGTGCCATAATAAAATTACTAGGCAAACATAATCGTGCAGCAAGCAAATGTCGGTAAATGGAAATATTTAACCTCTAATAACTCTGGATCCATGGGACCTATTAAAATGAAATGGGTCCCATTGAAAAGATCAGAAGTCGGACCTTAAGGTCCATGTCCAAGTCCAAGTGTAAGTATAAGTAGGACCCGAATATTTAACCTTGAAAGTGTATTATAGATTTTATTCACCCACACATAGAAACAGATTTTCTATCCAAAATTCTCGTCAACATTTTTTGTCAAATACCAGGCGCACAGAATCAAACAGCAAGCAAATTTCGGTAAACAAAAATCTTTAAACGCTTATAACTCCGGATCCATGGGACCTATTGAAATGAAATGGGTGTCATTGGAAATGTCCGAGGCCATACTTTCAGATCGTGCCATAATAAAATTACTAGGCAAACATAATCGTGCAGCAAGCAAATGTCGGTAAATGGAAATGTTTAACCTCTAATAACTCTGGATCCATGGGACCTATTAAAATGAAATGGGTCCCATTGAAAAGATCAGAAGTCGTACATTAAGGTCCATGTCCAAGTCTAAGTAGGACCCGAATATTTAACCTTGAAAGTGTAATATAGATTTTATTCACCCACACATAGAAACAGTTTTTCTATGCAAAATTCTCGTCAACATTTTTTGTCAAATACCAGGCGCACAGAATCAAACAGCAAGCAAATTTCGGTAAACAAAAATGTTTAAACGCTTATAACTCCGGATCCATGGGACCTATTGAAATGAAATGGGTGTCATTGGAAAGGTCCGAGGCCATACTTTCAGATCGTGCCATAATAAAATTACTAGGCAAACATAATCGTGCAGCAAGCAAATGTCGGTAAATGGAAATATTTAACCTCTAATAACTCTGGATCCATGGGACCTATTAAAATGAAATGGGTCCCATTGAAAAGATCAGAAGTCGGACCTTAAGGTCCATGTCCAAGTCCAAGTGTAAGTATAAGTAGGACCCGAATATTTAACCTTGAAAGTGTAATATAGATTTTATTCACCCACACATAGAAACAGTTTTTCTATGCAAAATTCTCGTCAACATTTTTTGTCAAATACCAGGCGCACAGAATCAAACAGCAAGCAAATTTCGGTAAACAAAAATGTTTAAACGCTTATAACTCCGGATCCATGGGACCTATTGAAATGAAATGGGTGTCACTGGAAAGGTCTGAGGCCATACTTTCAGATCGTGCCATAATAAAATTACTAGGCAAACATAATCGTGCAGCAAGTAAATGTCGGTAAATGGAAATGTTTAACCTCTAATAGCTCTGGATCCATGGGACCTATTAAAATGAAATGGGTCCCATTGAAAAGATCAGAAGTCGTACATTAAGGTCCATGTCCAAGCCCATGTGTAAGTCTAAGTAGGACCCGAATATTTAACCTTGAAAGTGTAATATAGATTTTATTCACCCACACATAGAAACAGTTTTTCTATCCAAAATTCTCGTCAACATTTTTTGTCAAATACCAGGCCAACAGAATCGAGCAGCAAGCAAATTTCGGTAAACAAAAATCTTTAAACGCTTATAACTCCGGATCCATGGAACCTATTGAAATGAAATGGGTGTCATTGGAAAGGTCTGAGGCCATACTTTCAGATCGTGCCATAATAAAATTACTAGGCAAACATAATCGTGCAGCAAGCAAATGTCGGTAAATGGAAATGTTTAACCTCTAATAACTCTGGATCCATGGGACCTATTAAAATGAAATGGGTCCCATTGAAATGATCAGAAGTCGTACATTAAGGTCCATGTCCAAGCCCATGTGTAAGTCTAAGTAGGACCCGAATATTTAACCTTGAAAGTGTAATATAGATTTTATTCACCCACACATAGAAACAGTTTTTCTATGCAAAATTCTCGTCAACATTTTTTGTCAAATACCAGGCGCACAGAATCAAACAGCAAGCAAATTTCGGTAAACAAAAATGTTTAAACGCTTATAACTCCGGATCCATGGGACCTATTGAAATGAAATGGGTGTCACTGGAAAGGTCTGAGGCCATACTTTCAGATCGTGCCATAATAAAATTACTAGGCAAACATAATCGTGCAGCAAGTAAATGTCGGTAAATGGAAATGTTTAACCTCTAATAGCTCTGGATCCATGGGACCTATTAAAATGAAATGGGTCCCATTGAAAAGATCAGAAGTCGTACATTAAGGTCCATGTCCAAGCCCATGTGTAAGTCTAAGTAGGACCCGAATATTTAACCTTGAAAGTGTAATATAGATTTTATTCACCCACACATAGAAACAGTTTTTCTATCCAAAATTCTCGTCAACATTTTTTGTCAAATACCAGGCCAACAGAATCGAGCAGCAAGCAAATTTCGGTAAACAAAAATCTTTAAACGCTTATAACTCCGGATCCATGGAACCTATTGAAATGAAATGGGTGTCATTGGAAAGGTCTGAGGCCATACTTTCAGATCGTGCCATAATAAAATTACTAGGCAAACATAATCGTGCAGCAAGCAAATGTCGGTAAATGGAAATGTTTAACCTCTAATAACTCTGGATCCATGGGACCTATTAAAATGAAATGGGTCCCATTGAAAAGATCAGAAGTCGTACATTAAGGTCCATGTCCAAGCCCATGTGTAAGTCTAAGTAGGACCCGAATATTTAACCTTGAAAGTGTAATATAGATTTTATTCACCCACACATAGAAACAGTTTTTCTATGCAAAATTCTCGTCAACATTTTTTGTCAAATACCAGGCGCACAGAATCAAACAGCAAGCAAATTTCGGTAAACAAAAATCTTTAAACGCTTATAACTCCGGATCCATGGGACCTATTGAAATGAAATGGATGTCATTGGTAAGGTCTGAGGCCATACTTTCAGATCGTGCCATAATAAAATTACTAGGCAAACATAATCGTGCAGCAAGTAAATGTCGGTAAATGGAAATGTTTAACCTCTAATAGCTCTGGATCCATGGGACCTATTAAAATGAAATGGGTCCCATTGAAAAGATCAGAAGTCGTACATTAAGGTCCATGTCCGAGCCCATGTGTAAGTCTAAGTAGGACCCGAATATTTAACCGTGAAAGTGTATTATAGATTTTATTCACCCACACATAGAAACAGTTTTTCTATGCAAAATTCTCGTCAACATTTTTTGTCAAATACCAGGCGCACAGAATCAAACAGCAAGCAAATTTCGGTAAACAAAAATGTTTAAACGCTTATAACTCCGGATCCATGGGACCTATTGAAATGAAATGGGTGTCATTGGAAAGGTCCGAGGCCATACTTTCAGGTCGTGCCATAATAAAATTACTAGGCAAACATAATCGTGCAGCAAGCAAATGTCGCTAAATGGAAATGTTTAACCTCTAATAGCTCTGGATCCATGGGACCTATTAAAATGAAATGGGTCCCATTGAAAAGATCAGAAGTCGTACATTAAGGTCCATGTCCAAGCCCATGTGTAAGTCTAAGTAGGACCCGAATATTTAACCTTGAAAGTGTATTATAGATTTTATTCACCCACACATAGAAACAGTTTTTCTATGCAAAATTCTCGTCAACATTTTTTGTCAAATACCAGGCGCACAGAATCAAACAGCAAGCAAATTTCGGTAAACAAAAATGTTTAAACGCTTATAACTCCGGATCCATGGGACCTATTGAAATGAAATGGGTGTCACTGGAAAGGTCTGAGGCCATACTTTCAGATCGTGCCATAATAAAATTACTAGGCAAACATAATCGTGCAGCAAGTAAATGTCGGTAAATGGAAATGTTTAACCTCTAATAGCTCTGGATCCATGGGACCTATTAAAATGAAATGGGTCCCATTGAAAAGATCAGAAGTCGTACATTAAGGTCCATGTCCAAGCCCATGTGTAAGTCTAAGTAGGACCCGAATATTTAACCTTGAAAGTGTAATATAGATTTTATTCACCCACACATAGAAACAGTTTTTCTATCCAAAATTCTCGTCAACATTTTTTGTCAAATACCAGGCCAACAGAATCGAGCAGCAAGCAAATTTCGGTAAACAAAAATCTTTAAACGCTTATAACTCCGGATCCATGGAACCTATTGAAATGAAATGGGTGTCATTGGAAAGGTCTGAGGCCATACTTTCAGATCGTGCCATAATAAAATTACTAGGCAAACATAATCGTGCAGCAAGCAAATGTCGGTAAATGGAAATATTTAACCTCTAATAACTCTGGATCCATACGACCTATTAAAATGAAATGGGTCCCATTGAAAAGATCAGAAGTCGTACATTAAGGTCCATGTCCAAGTCCATGTGTAAGTCTAAGTAGGACCCGAATATTTAACCTTGAAAGTGTAATATAGATTTTATTCACCCACACATAGAAACAGTTTTTCTATGCAAAATTCTCGTCAACATTTTTTGTCAAATACCAGGCGCACAGAATCAAACAGCAAGCAAATTTCGGTAAACAAAAATGTTTAAACGCTTGTAACTCCGGATCCATGGGACCTATTGAAATGAAATGGGTGTCACTGGAAAGGTCTGAGGCCATACTTTCAGATCGTGCCATAATAAATTTACTAGGCAAACATAATCGTGCAGCAAGCAAATGTCGGTAAATGGAAATGTTTAACCTCTAATAACTCTGGATCCATGGGACCTATTAAAATGAAATGGGTCCCATTGAAATGATCAGAAGTCGTACATTAAGGTCCATGTCCAAGCCCATGTGTAAGTCTAAGTAGGACCCGAATATTTAACCTTGAAAGTGTAATATAGATTTTATTCACCCACACATAGAAACAGTTTTTCTATCCAAAATTCTCGTCAACATTTTTTGTCAAATACCAGGCCAACAGAATCGAGCAGCAAGCAAATTTCGGTAAACAAAAATGTTTAAACGCTTATAACTCCGGATCCATGGGACCTATTGAAATGAAATGGATGTCATTGGTAAGGTCTGAGGCCATACTTTCAGATCGTGCCATAATAAAATTACTAGGCAAACATAATCGTGCAGCAAGCAAATGTCGGTAAATGGAAATGGTTAACCTCTAATAACTCTGGATCCATGGGACCTATTAAAATGAAATGGGTCCCATTGAAAAGATCAGAAGTCGTACATTAAGGTCCATGTCCAAGTCTAAGTAGGACCCGAATATTTAACCTTGAAAGTGTAATATAGATTTTATTCACCCACACATAGAAACAGTTTTTCTATGCAAAATTCTCGTCAACATTTTTTGTCAAATACCAGGCGCACAGAATCAAACAGCAAGCAAATTTCGGTAAACAAAAATGTTTAAACGCTTATAACTCCGGATCCATGGGACCTATTGAAATGAAATGGGTGTCACTGGAAAGGTCTGAGGCCATACTTTCAGATCGTGCCATAATAAATTTACTAGGCAAACATAATCGTGCAGCAAGCAAATGTCGGTAAATGGAAATGTTTAACCTCTAATAACTCTGGATCCATGGGACCTATTAAAATGAAATGGGTCCCATTGAAATGATCAGAAGTCGTACATTAAGGTCCATGTCCAAGCCCATGTGTAAGTCTAAGTAGGACCCGAATATTTAACCTTGAAAGTGTAATATAGATTTTATTCACCCACACATAGAAACAGTTTTTCTATCCAAAATTCTCGTCAACATTTTTTGTCAAATACCAGGCCAACAGAATCGAGCAGCAAGCAAATTTCGGTAAACAAAAATGTTTAAACGCTTATAACTCCGGATCCATGGGACCTATTGAAATGAAATGGATGTCATTGGTAAGGTCTGAGGCCATACTTTCAGATCGTGCCATAATAAAATTACTAGGCAAACATAATCGTGCAGCAAGCAAATGTCGGTAAATGGAAATGGTTAACCTCTAATAACTCTGGATCCATGGGACCTATTAAAATGAAATGGGTCCCATTGAAAAGATCAGAAGTCGTACATTAAGGTCCATGTCCAAGTCCAAGTGTAAGTCTAAGAAGGACCCGAATATTTAACCTTGAAAGTGTATTATAGATTTTATTCACCCACACATAGAAACAGCTTTTCTATCCAAAATTCTCGTCAACATTTTTTGTCAAATACCAGGCGCACAGAATCAAACAGCAAGCAAATTTCGGTAAACAAAAATGTTTAAACGCTTATAACTCCGGATCCATGGGACCTATTGAAATGAAATGGGTGTCATTGGAAAGGTCTGAGGCCATACTTTCAGATCGTGCCATAATAAAATTACTAGGCAAACATAATCGTGCAGCAAGCAACTGTCGGTAAATGGAAATATTTAACCTCTAATAACTCTGGATCCATGGGACCTATTAAAATGAAATGGGTCCCATTGAAAAGATCAGAAGTCGGACCTTAAGGTCCATGTCCAAGTCCAAGTGTAAGTATAAGTAGGACCCGAATATTTAACCTTGAAAGTGTAATATATATATAATGTTTAAACGCTTGTAACTCCGGATCCATGGGACCTATTGAAATGAAATGGGTGTCACTGGAAAGGTCTGAGGCCATACTTTCAGATCGTGCCATAATAAATTTACTAAGCAAACATAATCGTGCAGCAAGCAAATGTCGGTAAATGGAAATGTTTAACCTCTAATAACTCTGGATCCATGGGACCTATTAAAATGAAATAAGTCCCATTGAAATGATCAGAAGTCGTACATTAAGGTCCATGTCCAAGTCCAAGTGTAAGTCTAAGTAGGACCGGAATATTTAACCTTGAAAGTGTAATATAGATTTTATTCACCCACACATAGAAACAGTTTTTCTATGCAAAATTCTCGTCAACATTTTTTGTCAAATACCAGGCGCACAGAATCAAACAGCAAGCAAATTTCGGTAAACAAAAATCTTTAAACGCTTATAACTCCGGATCCATGGAACCTATTGAAATGAAATGGGTGTCATTGGAAAGGTCTGAGGCCATACTTTCAGATCGTGCCATAATAAAATTACTAGGCAAACATAATCGTGCAGCAAGCAAATGTCGGTAAATGGAAATGTTTAACCTCTAATAACTCTGGATCCATGGGACCTATTGAAATGAAATCGGTGCCATTGAAAAGATCAGAAGTCGGACCTTAAGGTCCATGTCCAAGCCCAAGTGTAAGTATAAGTAGGACCCGAATATTTAACCTTGAAAGTGTAATATAGATTTTATTCACCCACACATAGAAACAGTTTTTCTATGCAAAATTCTCGTCAACATTTTTTGTCAAATACCAGGCGCACAGAATCAAACAGCAAGCAAATTTCGGTAAACAAAAATGTTTAAACGCTTATAACTCCGGATCCATGGAACCTATTGAAATGAAATGGGTGTCATTGGAAAGGTCTGAGGCCATACTTTCAGATCGTGCCATAATAAAATTACTAGGCAAACATAATCGTGCAGCAAGTAAATGTCGGTAAATGGAAATGTTTCACCTCTAATAACTGTGGATCCATGGGACCTATTGAAATGAAATGGGTCCCATTGAAAAGATCAGAAGTCGGACCTTAAGGTCCATGTCCAAGCCCATGTGTAAGTCTAAGTAGGACCCGAATATTTAACTATGAAAGTGTAATATAGATTTTATTCACCCACACATAGAAACAGTTTTTCTATGCAAAATTCTCGTCAACATTTTTTGTCAAATACCAGGCGCACAGAATCAAACAGCAAGCAAATTTCGGTAAACAAAAATCTTTAAACGCTTATAACTCCGGATCCATGGAACCTATTGAAATGAAATGGGTGTCACTGGAAAGGTCTGAGGCCATACTTTCAGATCGTGCCATAATAAAATTACTAGGCAAACATAATCGTGCAGCAAGCAAATGTCGGTAAATGGAAATGTTTAACCTCTAATAACTCTGGATCCATGGGACCTATTAAAATGAAATGGGTCCCATTGAAAAGATCAGAAGTCGGACCTTAAGGTCCATGTCCAAGTCCAAGTGTAAGTATAAGTAGGACCCGAATATTTAACCTTGAAAGTGTATTATAGATTTTATTCACCCACACATAGAAACAGTTTTTCTATCCAAAATTCTCGTCAACATTTTTTGTCAAATACCAGGCGCACAGAATCAAACGGCAAGCAAATTTCGGTAAACAAAAATGTTTAAACGCTTGTAACTCCGGATCCATGGGACCTATTGAAATGAAATGGGTGTCACTGGAAAGGTCTGAGGCCATACTTTCAGATCGTGCCATAATAAAATTACTAGGCAAACATAATCGTGCAGCAAGCAAATGTCGGTAAATGGAAATGTTTAACCTCTAATAACTCTGGATCCATGGGACCTATTAAAATGAAATGGGTCCCATTGAAAAGATCAGAAGTCGTACATTAAGGTCCATGTCCAAGCCCATGTGTAAGTCTAAGTAGGACCCGAATATTTAACCTTGAAAGTGTAATATAGATTTTATTCACCCACACATAGAAACAGTTTTTCTATCCAAAATTCTCGTCAACATTTTTTGTCAAATACCAGGCCAACAGAATCGAGCAGCAAGCAAATTTCGGTAAACAAAAATGTTTAAACGCTTATAACTCCGGATCCATGGGACCTATTGAAATGAAATGGGTGTCATTGGAAAGGTCTGAGGCCATACTTTCAGATCGTGCCATAATAAAATTACTAGGCAAACATAATCGTGCAGCAAGCAAATGTCGGTAAATGGAAATATTTAACCTCTAATAACTCTGGATCCATGGGACCTATTAAAATGAAATGGGTCCCATTGAAAAGATCAGAAGTCGGACCTTAAGGTCCATGTCCAAGTCCAAGTGTAAGTATAAGTAGGACCCGAATATTTAACCTTGAAAGTGTATTATAGATTTTATTCACCCACACATAGAAACAGATTTTCTATCCAAAATTCTCGTCAACATTTTTTGTCAAATACCAGGCGCACAGAATCAAACAGCAAGCAAATTTCGGTAAACAAAAATCTTTAAACGCTTATAACTCCGGATCCATGGGACCTATTGAAATGAAATGGGTGTCATTGGAAATGTCCGAGGCCATACTTTCAGATCGTGCCATAATAAAATTACTAGGCAAACATAATCGTGCAGCAAGCAAATGTCGGTAAATGGAAATGTTTAACCTCTAATAACTCTGGATCCATGGGACCTATTAAAATGAAATGGGTCCCATTGAAAAGATCAGAAGTCGTACATTAAGGTCCATGTCCAAGTCTAAGTAGGACCCGAATATTTAACCTTGAAAGTGTAATATAGATTTTATTCACCCACACATAGAAACAGTTTTTCTATGCAAAATTCTCGTCAACATTTTTTGTCAAATACCAGGCGCACAGAATCAAACAGCAAGCAAATTTCGGTAAACAAAAATGTTTAAACGCTTATAACTCCGGATCCATGGGACCTATTGAAATGAAATGGGTGTCATTGGAAAGGTCCGAGGCCATACTTTCAGATCGTGCCATAATAAAATTACTAGGCAAACATAATCGTGCAGCAAGCAAATGTCGGTAAATGGAAATATTTAACCTCTAATAACTCTGGATCCATGGGACCTATTAAAATGAAATGGGTCCCATTGAAAAGATCAGAAGTCGGACCTTAAGGTCCATGTCCAAGTCCAAGTGTAAGTATAAGTAGGACCCGAATATTTAACCTTGAAAGTGTAATATAGATTTTATTCACCCACACATAGAAACAGTTTTTCTATGCAAAATTCTCGTCAACATTTTTTGTCAAATACCAGGCGCACAGAATCAAACAGCAAGCAAATTTCGGTAAACAAAAATGTTTAAACGCTTATAACTCCGGATCCATGGGACCTATTGAAATGAAATGGGTGTCACTGGAAAGGTCTGAGGCCATACTTTCAGATCGTGCCATAATAAAATTACTAGGCAAACATAATCGTGCAGCAAGTAAATGTCGGTAAATGGAAATGTTTAACCTCTAATAGCTCTGGATCCATGGGACCTATTAAAATGAAATGGGTCCCATTGAAAAGATCAGAAGTCGTACATTAAGGTCCATGTCCAAGCCCATGTGTAAGTCTAAGTAGGACCCGAATATTTAACCTTGAAAGTGTAATATAGATTTTATTCACCCACACATAGAAACAGTTTTTCTATCCAAAATTCTCGTCAACATTTTTTGTCAAATACCAGGCCAACAGAATCGAGCAGCAAGCAAATTTCGGTAAACAAAAATCTTTAAACGCTTATAACTCCGGATCCATGGAACCTATTGAAATGAAATGGGTGTCATTGGAAAGGTCTGAGGCCATACTTTCAGATCGTGCCATAATAAAATTACTAGGCAAACATAATCGTGCAGCAAGCAAATGTCGGTAAATGGAAATGTTTAACCTCTAATAACTCTGGATCCATGGGACCTATTAAAATGAAATGGGTCCCATTGAAATGATCAGAAGTCGTACATTAAGGTCCATGTCCAAGCCCATGTGTAAGTCTAAGTAGGACCCGAATATTTAACCTTGAAAGTGTAATATAGATTTTATTCACCCACACATAGAAACAGTTTTTCTATGCAAAATTCTCGTCAACATTTTTTGTCAAATACCAGGCGCACAGAATCAAACAGCAAGCAAATTTCGGTAAACAAAAATGTTTAAACGCTTATAACTCCGGATCCATGGGACCTATTGAAATGAAATGGGTGTCACTGGAAAGGTCTGAGGCCATACTTTCAGATCGTGCCATAATAAAATTACTAGGCAAACATAATCGTGCAGCAAGTAAATGTCGGTAAATGGAAATGTTTAACCTCTAATAGCTCTGGATCCATGGGACCTATTAAAATGAAATGGGTCCCATTGAAAAGATCAGAAGTCGTACATTAAGGTCCATGTCCAAGCCCATGTGTAAGTCTAAGTAGGACCCGAATATTTAACCTTGAAAGTGTAATATAGATTTTATTCACCCACACATAGAAACAGTTTTTCTATCCAAAATTCTCGTCAACATTTTTTGTCAAATACCAGGCCAACAGAATCGAGCAGCAAGCAAATTTCGGTAAACAAAAATCTTTAAACGCTTATAACTCCGGATCCATGGAACCTATTGAAATGAAATGGGTGTCATTGGAAAGGTCTGAGGCCATACTTTCAGATCGTGCCATAATAAAATTACTAGGCAAACATAATCGTGCAGCAAGCAAATGTCGGTAAATGGAAATGTTTAACCTCTAATAACTCTGGATCCATGGGACCTATTAAAATGAAATGGGTCCCATTGAAAAGATCAGAAGTCGTACATTAAGGTCCATGTCCAAGCCCATGTGTAAGTCTAAGTAGGACCCGAATATTTAACCTTGAAAGTGTAATATAGATTTTATTCACCCACACATAGAAACAGTTTTTCTATGCAAAATTCTCGTCAACATTTTTTGTCAAATACCAGGCGCACAGAATCAAACAGCAAGCAAATTTCGGTAAACAAAAATCTTTAAACGCTTATAACTCCGGATCCATGGGACCTATTGAAATGAAATGGATGTCATTGGTAAGGTCTGAGGCCATACTTTCAGATCGTGCCATAATAAAATTACTAGGCAAACATAATCGTGCAGCAAGTAAATGTCGGTAAATGGAAATGTTTAACCTCTAATAGCTCTGGATCCATGGGACCTATTAAAATGAAATGGGTCCCATTGAAAAGATCAGAAGTCGTACATTAAGGTCCATGTCCGAGCCCATGTGTAAGTCTAAGTAGGACCCGAATATTTAACCGTGAAAGTGTATTATAGATTTTATTCACCCACACATAGAAACAGTTTTTCTATGCAAAATTCTCGTCAACATTTTTTGTCAAATACCAGGCGCACAGAATCAAACAGCAAGCAAATTTCGGTAAACAAAAATGTTTAAACGCTTATAACTCCGGATCCATGGGACCTATTGAAATGAAATGGGTGTCATTGGAAAGGTCCGAGGCCATACTTTCAGGTCGTGCCATAATAAAATTACTAGGCAAACATAATCGTGCAGCAAGCAAATGTCGCTAAATGGAAATGTTTAACCTCTAATAGCTCTGGATCCATGGGACCTATTAAAATGAAATGGGTCCCATTGAAAAGATCAGAAGTCGTACATTAAGGTCCATGTCCAAGCCCATGTGTAAGTCTAAGTAGGACCCGAATATTTAACCTTGAAAGTGTATTATAGATTTTATTCACCCACACATAGAAACAGTTTTTCTATGCAAAATTCTCGTCAACATTTTTT
Organism: Sarcophaga carnaria; assembly: GCA_958299815.1. Taxonomy (NCBI): domain Eukaryota; kingdom Metazoa; phylum Arthropoda; class Insecta; order Diptera; family Sarcophagidae; genus Sarcophaga; species Sarcophaga carnaria. The sequence goes on from OY283153.1 coordinate 24,182,720, forward strand.
GTCAAATACCAGGCGCACAGAATCAAACAGCAAGCAAATTTCGGTAAACAAAAATGTTTAAACGCTTATAACTCCGGATCCATGGGACCTATTGAAATGAAATGGGTGTCACTGGAAAGGTCTGAGGCCATACTTTCAGATCGTGCCATAATAAAATTACTAGGCAAACATAATCGTGCAGCAAGTAAATGTCGGTAAATGGAAATGTTTAACCTCTAATAGCTCTGGATCCATGGGACCTATTAAAATGAAATGGGTCCCATTGAAAAGATCAGAAGTCGTACATTAAGGTCCATGTCCAAGCCCATGTGTAAGTCTAAGTAGGACCCGAATATTTAACCTTGAAAGTGTAATATAGATTTTATTCACCCACACATAGAAACAGTTTTTCTATCCAAAATTCTCGTCAACATTTTTTGTCAAATACCAGGCCAACAGAATCGAGCAGCAAGCAAATTTCGGTAAACAAAAATCTTTAAACGCTTATAACTCCGGATCCATGGAACCTATTGAAATGAAATGGGTGTCATTGGAAAGGTCTGAGGCCATACTTTCAGATCGTGCCATAATAAAATTACTAGGCAAACATAATCGTGCAGCAAGCAAATGTCGGTAAATGGAAATATTTAACCTCTAATAACTCTGGATCCATACGACCTATTAAAATGAAATGGGTCCCATTGAAAAGATCAGAAGTCGTACATTAAGGTCCATGTCCAAGTCCATGTGTAAGTCTAAGTAGGACCCGAATATTTAACCTTGAAAGTGTAATATAGATTTTATTCACCCACACATAGAAACAGTTTTTCTATGCAAAATTCTCGTCAACATTTTTTGTCAAATACCAGGCGCACAGAATCAAACAGCAAGCAAATTTCGGTAAACAAAAATGTTTAAACGCTTGTAACTCCGGATCCATGGGACCTATTGAAATGAAATGGGTGTCACTGGAAAGGTCTGAGGCCATACTTTCAGATCGTGCCATAATAAATTTACTAGGCAAACATAATCGTGCAGCAAGCAAATGTCGGTAAATGGAAATGTTTAACCTCTAATAACTCTGGATCCATGGGACCTATTAAAATGAAATGGGTCCCATTGAAATGATCAGAAGTCGTACATTAAGGTCCATGTCCAAGCCCATGTGTAAGTCTAAGTAGGACCCGAATATTTAACCTTGAAAGTGTAATATAGATTTTATTCACCCACACATAGAAACAGTTTTTCTATCCAAAATTCTCGTCAACATTTTTTGTCAAATACCAGGCCAACAGAATCGAGCAGCAAGCAAATTTCGGTAAACAAAAATGTTTAAACGCTTATAACTCCGGATCCATGGGACCTATTGAAATGAAATGGATGTCATTGGTAAGGTCTGAGGCCATACTTTCAGATCGTGCCATAATAAAATTACTAGGCAAACATAATCGTGCAGCAAGCAAATGTCGGTAAATGGAAATGGTTAACCTCTAATAACTCTGGATCCATGGGACCTATTAAAATGAAATGGGTCCCATTGAAAAGATCAGAAGTCGTACATTAAGGTCCATGTCCAAGTCTAAGTAGGACCCGAATATTTAACCTTGAAAGTGTAATATAGATTTTATTCACCCACACATAGAAACAGTTTTTCTATGCAAAATTCTCGTCAACATTTTTTGTCAAATACCAGGCGCACAGAATCAAACAGCAAGCAAATTTCGGTAAACAAAAATGTTTAAACGCTTATAACTCCGGATCCATGGGACCTATTGAAATGAAATGGGTGTCATTGGAAAGGTCTGAGGCCATACTTTCAGATCGTGCCATAATAAAATTACTAGGCAAACATAATCGTGCAGCAAGTAAATGTCGGTAAATGGAAATGTTTAACCTCTAATAACTCTGGATCCATGGGACCTATTAAAATGAAATGGGTCCCATTGAAAAGATCAGAAGTCGTACATTAAGGTCCATGTCCAAGCCCATGTGTAAGTCTAAGTAGGACCCGAATATTTAACCTTGAAAGTGTAATATAGATTTTATTCACCCACACATAGAAACAGTTTTTCTATGCAAAATTCTCGTCAACATTTTTTGTCAAATACCAGGCGCACAGAATCAAACAGCAAGCAAATTTCGGTAAACAAAAATCTTTAAACGCTTATAACTCCGGATCCATGGGACCTATTGAAATGAAATGGATGTCATTGGTAAGGTCTGAGGCCATACTTTCAGATCGTGCCATAATAAAATTACTAGGCAAACATAATCGTGCAGCAAGTAAATGTCGGTAAATGGAAATGTTTAACCTCTAATAGCTCTGGATCCATGGGACCTATTAAAATGAAATGGGTCCCATTGAAAAGATCAGAAGTCGTACATTAAGGTCCATGTCCGAGCCCATGTGTAAGTCTAAGTAGGACCCGAATATTTAACCGTGAAAGTGTATTATAGATTTTATTCACCCACACATAGAAACAGTTTTTCTATGCAAAATTCTCGTCAACATTTTTTGTCAAATACCAGGCGCACAGAATCAAACAGCAAGCAAATTTCGGTAAACAAAAATGTTTAAACGCTTATAACTCCGGATCCATGGGACCTATTGAAATGAAATGGGTGTCATTGGAAAGGTCCGAGGCCATACTTTCAGGTCGTGCCATAATAAAATTACTAGGCAAACATAATCGTGCAGCAAGCAAATGTCGCTAAATGGAAATGTTTAACCTCTAATAGCTCTGGATCCATGGGACCTATTAAAATGAAATGGGTCCCATTGAAAAGATCAGAAGTCGTACATTAAGGTCCATGTCCAAGCCCATGTGTAAGTCTAAGTAGGACCCGAATATTTAACCTTGAAAGTGTATTATAGATTTTATTCACCCACACATAGAAACAGTTTTTCTATGCAAAATTCTCGTCAACATTTTTTGTCAAATACCAGGCGCACAGAATCAAACAGCAAGCAAATTTCGGTAAACAAAAATGTTTAAACGCTTATAACTCCGGATCCATGGGACCTATTGAAATGAAATGGGTGTCATTGGAAAGGTCTGAGGCCATACTTTCAGATCGTGCCATAATAAAATTACTAGGCAAACATAATCGTGCAGCAAGCAAATGTCGGTAAATGGAAATGTTTAACGTCTAATAACTCCGGATCCATGGGACCTATTAAAATGAAATGGGTCCCATTGAAAAGATCAGAAGTCGTACATTAAGGTCCATGTCCAAGTCCATGTGTAAGTCTAAGTAGGACCCGAATATTTAACCTTGAAAGTGTAATATAGATTTTATTCACCCACACATAGAAACAATTTTTCTATCCAAAATTCTCGTCAACATTTTTTGTCAAATACCAGGCCAACAGAATCGAGCAGCAAGCAAATTTCGGTAAACAAAAATGTTTAAACGCTTATAACTCTGGATTCATGGGACCTATTAAAATGAAATGGGTCCCATTGAAAAGATCAGAAGTCGTACATTAAGGTCCATGTCCAAGCCCATGTGTAAGTCTAAGTAGGACCCGAATATTTAACCTTGAAAGTGTAATATAGATTTTATTCACCCACACATAGAAACAGTTTTTCTATCCAAAATTCTCGTCAACATTTTTTGTCAAATACCAGGCGCACAGAATCAAACAGCAAGCAAATTTCGGTAAACAAAAATCTTTAAACGCTTATAACTCCGGATCCATGGAACCTATTGAAATGAAATGGGTGTCACTGGAAAGGTCTGAGGCCATACTTTCAGATCGTGCCATAATAAAATTACTAGGCAAACATAATCATGCAGCAAGCAAATGTCGGTAAATGGAAATTTTTAACATCTAATAACTCTGGATCCATGGGACCTATTAAAATGAAATGGGTCCCATTGAAAAGATCAGAAGTCCATGTGTAAGTCTAAGTAGGACCCGAATATTTAACCTTGAAAGTGTATTGATTTTATTCACCCACACATAGAAACAGTTTTTCTATGCAAAATTCTCGTCAACATTTTTTGTCAAATACCAGGCGCACAGAATCAAACAGCAAGCAAATTTCGGTAAACAAAAATGATTAAACGCTTATAACTCCGGATCCATGGGACCTATTGAAATGAAATGGGTGTCATTGGAAAGGTCTGAGGCCATACTTTCAGATCGTGCCATAATAAAATTACTAGGCAAACATAATCATGCAGCAAGCAAATGTCGGTAAATGGAAATTTTTAACATCTAATAACTCTGGATCCATGGGACCTATTAAAATGAAATGGGTCCCATTGAAAAGATCAGAAGTCCATGTGTAAGTCTAAGTAGGACCCGAATATTTAACCTTGAAAGTGTATTATAGATTTTATTCACCCACACATAGAAACAGTTTTTCTATGCAAAATTCTCGTCAACATTTTTTGTCAAATACCAGGCGCACAGAATCAAACAGCAAGCAAATTTCGGTAAACAAAAATGTTTAAACGCTTATAACTCCGGATCCATGGGACCTATTGAAATGAAATGGGTGTCACTGGAAAGGTCTGAGGCCATACTTTCAGATCGTGCCATAATAAAATTACTAGGCAAACATAATCGTGCAGCAAGTAAATGTCGGTAAATGGAAATGTTTAACCTCTAATAGCTCTGGATCCATGGGACCTATTAAAATGAAATGGGTCCCATTGAAAAGATCAGAAGTCGTACATTAAGGTCCATGTCCAAGCCCATGTGTAAGTCTAAGTAGGACCCGAATATTTAACCTTGAAAGTGTAATATAGATTTTATTCACCCACACATAGAAACAGTTTTTCTATCCAAAATTCTCGTCAACATTTTTTGTCAAATACCAGGCCAACAGAATCGAGCAGCAAGCAAATTTCGGTAAACAAAAATCTTTAAACGCTTATAACTCCGGATCCATGGAACCTATTGAAATGAAATGGGTGTCATTGGAAAGGTCTGAGGCCATACTTTCAGATCGTGCCATAATAAAATTACTAGGCAAACATAATCGTGCAGCAAGCAAATGTCGGTAAATGGAAATGTTTAACCTCTAATAACTCTGGATCCATGGGACCTATTAAAATGAAATGGGTCCCATTGAAATGATCAGAAGTCGTACATTAAGGTCCATGTCCAAGCCCATGTGTAAGTCTAAGTAGGACCCGAATATTTAACCTTGAAAGTGTAATATAGATTTTATTCACCCACACATAGAAACAGTTTTTCTATGCAAAATTCTCGTCAACATTTTTTGTCAAATACCAGGCGCACAGAATCAAACAGCAAGCAAATTTCGGTAAACAAAAATGTTTAAACGCTTATAACTCCGGATCCATGGGACCTATTGAAATGAAATGGGTGTCACTGGAAAGGTCTGAGGCCATACTTTCAGATCGTGCCATAATAAAATTACTAGGCAAACATAATCGTGCAGCAAGTAAATGTCGGTAAATGGAAATGTTTAACCTCTAATAGCTCTGGATCCATGGGACCTATTAAAATGAAATGGGTCCCATTGAAAAGATCAGAAGTCGTACATTAAGGTCCATGTCCAAGCCCATGTGTAAGTCTAAGTAGGACCCGAATATTTAACCTTGAAAGTGTAATATAGATTTTATTCACCCACACATAGAAACAGTTTTTCTATCCAAAATTCTCGTCAACATTTTTTGTCAAATACCAGGCCAACAGAATCGAGCAGCAAGCAAATTTCGGTAAACAAAAATCTTTAAACGCTTATAACTCCGGATCCATGGAACCTATTGAAATGAAATGGGTGTCATTGGAAAGGTCTGAGGCCATACTTTCAGATCGTGCCATAATAAAATTACTAGGCAAACATAATCGTGCAGCAAGCAAATGTCGGTAAATGGAAATGTTTAACCTCTAATAACTCTGGATCCATGGGACCTATTAAAATGAAATGGGTCCCATTGAAAAGATCAGAAGTCGTACATTAAGGTCCATGTCCAAGCCCATGTGTAAGTCTAAGTAGGACCCGAATATTTAACCTTGAAAGTGTAATATAGATTTTATTCACCCACACATAGAAACAGTTTTTCTATGCAAAATTCTCGTCAACATTTTTTGTCAAATACCAGGCGCACAGAATCAAACAGCAAGCAAATTTCGGTAAACAAAAATCTTTAAACGCTTATAACTCCGGATCCATGGGACCTATTGAAATGAAATGGATGTCATTGGTAAGGTCTGAGGCCATACTTTCAGATCGTGCCATAATAAAATTACTAGGCAAACATAATCGTGCAGCAAGTAAATGTCGGTAAATGGAAATGTTTAACCTCTAATAGCTCTGGATCCATGGGACCTATTAAAATGAAATGGGTCCCATTGAAAAGATCAGAAGTCGTACATTAAGGTCCATGTCCGAGCCCATGTGTAAGTCTAAGTAGGACCCGAATATTTAACCGTGAAAGTGTATTATAGATTTTATTCACCCACACATAGAAACAGTTTTTCTATGCAAAATTCTCGTCAACATTTTTTGTCAAATACCAGGCGCACAGAATCAAACAGCAAGCAAATTTCGGTAAACAAAAATGTTTAAACGCTTATAACTCCGGATCCATGGGACCTATTGAAATGAAATGGGTGTCATTGGAAAGGTCCGAGGCCATACTTTCAGGTCGTGCCATAATAAAATTACTAGGCAAACATAATCGTGCAGCAAGCAAATGTCGCTAAATGGAAATGTTTAACCTCTAATAGCTCTGGATCCATGGGACCTATTAAAATGAAATGGGTCCCATTGAAAAGATCAGAAGTCGTACATTAAGGTCCATGTCCAAGCCCATGTGTAAGTCTAAGTAGGACCCGAATATTTAACCTTGAAAGTGTATTATAGATTTTATTCACCCACACATAGAAACAGTTTTTCTATGCAAAATTCTCGTCAACATTTTTTGTCAAATACCAGGCGCACAGAATCAAACAGCAAGCAAATTTCGGTAAACAAAAATGTTTAAACGCTTATAACTCCGGATCCATGGGACCTATTGAAATGAAATGGGTGTCACTGGAAAGGTCTGAGGCCATACTTTCAGATCGTGCCATAATAAAATTACTAGGCAAACATAATCGTGCAGCAAGTAAATGTCGGTAAATGGAAATGTTTAACCTCTAATAGCTCTGGATCCATGGGACCTATTAAAATGAAATGGGTCCCATTGAAAAGATCAGAAGTCGTACATTAAGGTCCATGTCCAAGCCCATGTGTAAGTCTAAGTAGGACCCGAATATTTAACCTTGAAAGTGTAATATAGATTTTATTCACCCACACATAGAAACAGTTTTTCTATCCAAAATTCTCGTCAACATTTTTTGTCAAATACCAGGCCAACAGAATCGAGCAGCAAGCAAATTTCGGTAAACAAAAATCTTTAAACGCTTATAACTCCGGATCCATGGAACCTATTGAAATGAAATGGGTGTCATTGGAAAGGTCTGAGGCCATACTTTCAGATCGTGCCATAATAAAATTACTAGGCAAACATAATCGTGCAGCAAGCAAATGTCGGTAAATGGAAATATTTAACCTCTAATAACTCTGGATCCATACGACCTATTAAAATGAAATGGGTCCCATTGAAAAGATCAGAAGTCGTACATTAAGGTCCATGTCCAAGTCCATGTGTAAGTCTAAGTAGGACCCGAATATTTAACCTTGAAAGTGTAATATAGATTTTATTCACCCACACATAGAAACAGTTTTTCTATGCAAAATTCTCGTCAACATTTTTTGTCAAATACCAGGCGCACAGAATCAAACAGCAAGCAAATTTCGGTAAACAAAAATGTTTAAACGCTTGTAACTCCGGATCCATGGGACCTATTGAAATGAAATGGGTGTCACTGGAAAGGTCTGAGGCCATACTTTCAGATCGTGCCATAATAAATTTACTAGGCAAACATAATCGTGCAGCAAGCAAATGTCGGTAAATGGAAATGTTTAACCTCTAATAACTCTGGATCCATGGGACCTATTAAAATGAAATGGGTCCCATTGAAATGATCAGAAGTCGTACATTAAGGTCCATGTCCAAGCCCATGTGTAAGTCTAAGTAGGACCCGAATATTTAACCTTGAAAGTGTAATATAGATTTTATTCACCCACACATAGAAACAGTTTTTCTATCCAAAATTCTCGTCAACATTTTTTGTCAAATACCAGGCCAACAGAATCGAGCAGCAAGCAAATTTCGGTAAACAAAAATGTTTAAACGCTTATAACTCCGGATCCATGGGACCTATTGAAATGAAATGGATGTCATTGGTAAGGTCTGAGGCCATACTTTCAGATCGTGCCATAATAAAATTACTAGGCAAACATAATCGTGCAGCAAGCAAATGTCGGTAAATGGAAATGGTTAACCTCTAATAACTCTGGATCCATGGGACCTATTAAAATGAAATGGGTCCCATTGAAAAGATCAGAAGTCGTACATTAAGGTCCATGTCCAAGTCTAAGTAGGACCCGAATATTTAACCTTGAAAGTGTAATATAGATTTTATTCACCCACACATAGAAACAGTTTTTCTATGCAAAATTCTCGTCAACATTTTTTGTCAAATACCAGGCGCACAGAATCAAACAGCAAGCAAATTTCGGTAAACAAAAATGTTTAAACGCTTATAACTCCGGATCCATGGGACCTATTGAAATGAAATGGGTGTCATTGGAAAGGTCTGAGGCCATACTTTCAGATCGTGCCATAATAAAATTACTAGGCAAACATAATCGTGCAGCAAGTAAATGTCGGTAAATGGAAATGTTTAACCTCTAATAACTCTGGATCCATGGGACCTATTAAAATGAAATGGGTCCCATTGAAAAGATCAGAAGTCGTACATTAAGGTCCATGTCCAAGCCCATGTGTAAGTCTAAGTAGGACCCGAATATTTAACCTTGAAAGTGTAATATAGATTTTATTCACCCACACATAGAAACAGTTTTTCTATGCAAAATTCTCGTCAACATTTTTTGTCAAATACCAGGCGCACAGAATCAAACAGCAAGCAAATTTCGGTAAACAAAAATCTTTAAACGCTTATAACTCCGGATCCATGGGACCTATTGAAATGAAATGGATGTCATTGGTAAGGTCTGAGGCCATACTTTCAGATCGTGCCATAATAAAATTACTAGGCAAACATAATCGTGCAGCAAGTAAATGTCGGTAAATGGAAATGTTTAACCTCTAATAGCTCTGGATCCATGGGACCTATTAAAATGAAATGGGTCCCATTGAAAAGATCAGAAGTCGTACATTAAGGTCCATGTCCGAGCCCATGTGTAAGTCTAAGTAGGACCCGAATATTTAACCGTGAAAGTGTATTATAGATTTTATTCACCCACACATAGAAACAGTTTTTCTATGCAAAATTCTCGTCAACATTTTTTGTCAAATACCAGGCGCACAGAATCAAACAGCAAGCAAATTTCGGTAAACAAAAATGTTTAAACGCTTATAACTCCGGATCCATGGGACCTATTGAAATGAAATGGGTGTCATTGGAAAGGTCCGAGGCCATACTTTCAGGTCGTGCCATAATAAAATTACTAGGCAAACATAATCGTGCAGCAAGCAAATGTCGCTAAATGGAAATGTTTAACCTCTAATAGCTCTGGATCCATGGGACCTATTAAAATGAAATGGGTCCCATTGAAAAGATCAGAAGTCGTACATTAAGGTCCATGTCCAAGCCCATGTGTAAGTCTAAGTAGGACCCGAATATTTAACCTTGAAAGTGTATTATAGATTTTATTCACCCACACATAGAAACAGTTTTTCTATGCAAAATTCTCGTCAACATTTTTTGTCAAATACCAGGCGCACAGAATCAAACAGCAAGCAAATTTCGGTAAACAAAAATGTTTAAACGCTTATAACTCCGGATCCATGGGACCTATTGAAATGAAATGGGTGTCATTGGAAAGGTCCGAGGCCATACTTTCAGATCGTGCCATAATAAAATTACTAGGCAAACATAATCGTGCAGCAAGCAAATGTCGGTAAATGGAAATGTTTAACCTCTAATAACTCTGGATCCATGGGACCTATTAAAATGAAATGGGTCCCATTGAAAAGATCAGAAGTCGTACATTAAGGTCCATGTCCAAGTCCATGTGTAAGTCTAAGTAGGACCCGAATATTTAACCTTGAAAGTGTAATATAGATTTTATTCACCCACACATAGAAACAATTTTTCTATCCAAAATTCTCGTCAACATTTTTTGTCAAATACCAGGCCAACAGAATCGAGCAGCAAGCAAATTTCGGTAAACAAAAATGTTTAAACGCTTATAACTCTGGATTCATGGGACCTATTAAAATGAAATGGGTCCCATTGAAAAGATCAGAAGTCGTACATTAAGGTCCATGTCCAAGCCCATGTGTAAGTCTAAGTAGGACCCGAATATTTAACCTTGAAAGTGTAATATAGATTTTATTCACCCACACATAGAAACAGTTTTTCTATCCAAAATTCTCGTCAACATTTTTTGTCAAATACCAGGCGCACAGAATCAAACAGCAAGCAAATTTCGGTAAACAAAAATCTTTAAACGCTTATAACTCCGGATCCATGGAACCTATTGAAATGAAATGGGTGTCACTGGAAAGGTCTGAGGCCATACTTTCAGATCGTGCCATAATAAAATTACTAGGCAAACATAATCATGCAGCAAGCAAATGTCGGTAAATGGAAATTTTTAACATCTAATAACTCTGGATCCATGGGACCTATTAAAATGAAATGGGTCCCATTGAAAAGATCAGAAGTCCATGTGTAAGTCTAAGTAGGACCCGAATATTTAACCTTGAAAGTGTATTGATTTTATTCACCCACACATAGAAACAGTTTTTCTATGCAAAATTCTCGTCAACATTTTTTGTCAAATACCAGGCGCACAGAATCAAACAGCAAGCAAATTTCGGTAAACAAAAATGATTAAACGCTTATAACTCCGGATCCATGGGACCTATTGAAATGAAATGGGTGTCATTGGAAAGGTCTGAGGCCATACTTTCAGATCGTGCCATAATAAAATTACTAGGCAAACATAATCATGCAGCAAGCAAATGTCGGTAAATGGAAATTTTTAACATCTAATAACTCTGGATCCATGGGACCTATTAAAATGAAATGGGTCCCATTGAAAAGATCAGAAGTCCATGTGTAAGTCTAAGTAGGACCCGAATATTTAACCTTGAAAGTGTATTGATTTTATTCACCCACACATAGAAACAGTTTTTCTATGCAAAATTCTCGTCAACATTTTTTGTCAAATACCAGGCGCACAGAATCAAACAGCAAGCAAATTTCGGTAAACAAAAATGATTAAACGCTTATAACTCCGGATCCATGGGACCTATTGAAATGAAATGGGTGTCATTGGAAAGGTCTGAGGCCATACTTTCAGATCGTGCCATAATAAAATTACTAGGCAAACGTAATCGTGCAGCAAGCAAATGTCGGTAAATGGTAATGTTTAACCTCTAATAACTCTGGATCCATGGGACCTATTGAAATGAAATGGGTGCCATTGAAAGGTAGGTAGCTACACTACTACTAGCTGCACTAGCTAGCTGGCTACATTAACCAGGTGGCCAGCTAGCTAGCTACGCTCCTACTACTCGCTACATTAGCCTGCTGGCCAGCTACCTAGCTACACTACTAATACTGCTAGCCAGCTGTTCAGCTAGCTAGCTACACTACTACTAACTACATCAGCCAGCTGGCCAGCTAGCTAGCTACACTACTACTAGCTACATTACTACTGGCTACATTAGCCAGCTAGCTAGCTACATTAGCCAGTTTGCCAGCTAGCTAGCTACATTACTACTGGCTACATTGGCCAGCTACACTGCTACCAGATACATTAGCCAGCTACCTAGCTACACTACTACTACTGCTAGCTACCTTAGCCAGCTGGCCAGTTATCTAGCTACACTACTACTAGCTACATTAGCCAGCTAGCTGGTTACATTAGCCAGCTAGCCAGCTACATTAGTACTAGCTACATTAGCCAGTTGGCTAGCTAGCTGTCCATTGGATAGTATAACTGGCCTGCTATACCAGCTGGCTAGTATAGTTACGGTCTAGCGTTACTTGGGATTGGAGATATAAACGATGATGCTAACTTTTATTCAACTGAGCACAAAAAAAAGTGACCTTAATAAAGCGGACAAAATCGGATAAAAATTGAGTTCATAGGTAAATGGACTGGATAGTCTTGGAATCAAGGATACCAAAACAGTTTTTGGGTCGGTGATATAACTAACGGGGCTAACCATTTGTTTGATGTGAGCAAAAGGAGTGCTCTTTATGAATAGGTTAAAAAAATAAAAGGAAACGGACCTTGTGGGCTGGATAGCCATTGTGTCAAGGATTTCGAAACAGGGTTCCTTACGGTCTATCCTTTCTTGGGACCAGAGATTTAGGCGCCGAAGCTAATTGTTTTTCTTTAAATATATGGAATAATCTCATTTGCAAAAGAAAGATTAGATAATGAACGTATTGCTACAGAGACAAATCTGACCCTCTTAGAAACTCAGAGCTGCTGCCACTAGACTCTGGAAGCTGACTACACATGTCTGGTGGCTGGGTATACTTTACATCGACTTCTGCAGAAGCTGTAATGACGTGTGGAAAAAGTGGAAACTACATAACATTATCTCTGTTATCGACTAGTACTTGGGAACCGTCATTAAATTAATACTAGGATGGTTGAGAAATGGTGCAGCTAGAAAATGCGGTATTATTAGTATTATAACTGGGCCTTATACGAACCAATTTAAACTAACCTAACCTAATTTATCTATTCTTTTCAAATTTATCAAATAAACCCCATAGATTTGTTATAATTTACATAAATAGTGAGTATTTCCTGATGAAAACCATAAAAAAGCATTGAAATTTTATTAGGATTTCCTTCAAATTTATTCATTTAAATAATCCTTCCTTATCTTGCGCTCCCACTCCATAAAAAAAAAAATAAAGAAAAAGAACCGTAAAATAATTTAAATTGCAAAAAAAAACAACATCATACAAGGCGGCAGCAGGCAACACTGGCGACGACACATTGTCTCAAGCATTAAAATACGAGACGAACGTAAATTAAAATGAATATGAAGAGAGTGGGGGGAAACGACAACAATGTTTACAATTGCTTGCTACTAAATTATAACTAAATAGAGAGTGTAGAAGTTTGTGTGCATGTAAGTGTGTGTGTGGGGGTATGAGAGAACAGAGGAATATGAAAGAATGAACACATACACACTCGTAGCCATCAAACACTTGTTTAAACATAAAATATTTGTTAATATTGTAAATGAGAGAAATAAAAAAAAAAGAAACAAAAACAAAACGGGAGTTAGAAATAACAGTTTTTATATGAGCAGGAAAGGAAAAAAAAAATTGAAAAAAGGAACAACAACAAAACAGTGGTAACATTAGGCGCCACTAAGCTTAAAGCCAATAATAAGATCAAAGAAAACATGCTACATACACTAGATATGCAAGAAATAACAACAAATTCATGAAGGAGAACAATTTTACAGAGGCACAGTGAAAAAATGAAAACAACAACAACAAAACCCCTTTTTTGTAGACAATTATCAGCCGAGTATTAAATGTGAATGTAAATGAAGAATATCGTATTAAAAATAACAGTTTAGTTGAGTATGTTTGTAAATTTATTTCACTATATTTCTCTCTCTCCATCTCTCGCTCTCTCTTTATCATTTATTTAAATATATAGTCGTGGAAGAAATAAGAGGGAAGGAAACCAATTTCAATATTTAATGACGCATTGCAGGTTTTAGTGAATCAAAGTTCGAAGAGTGATTTTTACGCAGAGCGTTAGGTTAGATCAGATGGTGGACCACTTTTGAATGCAGAGGTGCCACTTAGATCAGCCTTTGCACCCATTATGATATCACAATCAATATTCAACTCATTGATCAAACACAACTAAGCCGAGTCAAAAATAAATAAAACTTTTATATTTGCGAGCTTGGTCAAGGAAATCAAAAAGTACGAGGGTAAAAACCACCAAAAGCATAGCTCTGACGCATAATGTAAGAGACAGTTTCCTCTTCTTTGTCAAACTCTCAGCTCCTGCAGCTGCCACTTGCGGGAATGCCAAATTTTTCGGCATGTCTACCAAAAGCATAGTAAAAGGCCGCGAGAACCGCTTTTGTGCCATTGCAATCCATGCAATGTAAGGGCAGGCCTCTTCTTCCCCGTACATACATACGTGTCCAGCAAAGTCTAGGAATATTGCATGTACCTTCCTGCTGCCAATGAAATAAAACCTCCCTGAAAAAAGGGAGTGGATAATATCTAAAATAACTGAGGCATTCGGAATACCTATGCCCTGTAAGAAGAACGTACATTGAAACTACATTTGTTAGGCAGTTAATCGCAGTCTGGCTATCCGAGTAAATCGTTGGTGTCCAAGATTTCCTAGTTGAGTTTATTATCAGCATACTGAAGTCTAGAATAATGAATTTGGTAAGATGAGAAACTTTTCTGGGAAAATCGGCGTGTTGGAGTGGTATTGTCTTCAGTAGAGGCATGAGGGTATTGTGAACAGCATCGGAAGATACTTCGAGGCTGTGAGAACGTACTTGCTATGCAAATAACATGGCCATTAGTGTGCTTATGCAGGCCGTTTTTATACGTTTTTCTCCGGGGTTTCTGACAAGAGTCTTGGCATAAAGCCGGCGAATACGAAGTCGGTTCTGTTTTTCGACTCATTATGGCGTGTTTCGGATTTGAGTTTGCATCTCCATCCATATAAAGTTCACCTCCCGCAACAATTAAAGCCAGCTGACCATTCATAACAGTAATGAAGCTTGTTTCTCACTCAGTGATTCCGCCGACAAGCAAAATTCTTATGTGCGGTGCTTAAACGGCCTACAAGTGATGGTGGAAAAGTCAATAGGTGCCATTGGCTAGCATTCGGAAAGCCATGGCAATATGACAATTTACTTGTTTTGACCTGCAATTGAATGTTTCCAACGAGATACGACCATGTGCCACATAACTCGTCAAATGTTGGTTTTATTGCATGAAGAGTTTCCTGTAAAATTAATGACCAATTTGGCAATAACAATTGACAACCTAGATCATGAGATTCGATGTCGTGTTCAGTGTGAAATAAATAACGTGTCTTCCCCTAACGTTGCCGCACGTAAAACCCAACATTCGTCAACATCTCACTGAGGTAAAGCGCTAAATGTGTGAATAAGTGATGGAAAACTAAAGGGTGTTTTTTATAGAGGTATAGAACTTTTAAGTTGCAATAAAACAACGATGGATTATTCGATTGACATGAATTTTATTTATCCGAAAGATAATCTTGTGGCATTACATTTTAAATATGATTTCTGGCATATGACCGCCACGGCTGGCGCGGATTTAGTCCAATCTGGACGTCCAATTTTCGATGAATTTTTCCAACATTTGTGGCCGTATATCGGCAATAATACGGCGAATGTTGTCTTCCAAATAGTCAAGCGTTTGTGACTTTACCGCATAGACCGACAGAAAGTAGTCTAGCGGTGTTAAATCACAAGATCTTGGAGGCCAATTCACAGGTCCAAAACGTGAATATAGACGGTCACCAAACGTGTCTTTCAATAAATCTATTGTGGCACGAGCTGTGTGACATGTTGCGCCGTCTTGTTGAAACCACATCTCCTGGACATCATGGTTATTCAATTCAGGAATGAAAAAGTTTGTAATCATGGCTCTATACCGATCACCATTGACTGTAACATTCTGGCCACCATCGTTTTTAAAAAAGTACGGACCAATGATTCCACCACCAGCCCATAAAGCGCACCAAACAGTCAGTTTTTCTGGATGTAACGGTGTTTCCACATACACTTGTGGATTACCGTCACTTCAAATGCGGCAGTTTTGTTTGTTGACGTAGCCATTCAACCAGAAGTGCGCTTCTTCGCTAAACAAAATTCGCTTATGAAAATTGGGAACGGAACGGTAATCTCGTTTTGGGCCCATTCGACGAATCTACGCCTTACTTGATGATCGTTTGGCTTCAAATCTTGCACGAGTTGGATTTTGTAAGCACGCAAACCAAGATCCTTCTGCAAAATCTTCCATAAAGTGGATGGACACAGATCCAATTCCTGGGCTCGATGGCGGATGGACTCATTCGGGTCTTCCTCAATGCTACGCTCTACAGCAGCAATAGCTTCTTCTGTACGTACCGTACAGCGTCTCTGGGGATGCGAGTTATCAATAAGAGTAAACGTGCTGCGTTCCATGGTTAATCGAATTAACTGCTCTGATGGACGATTTTGTCGACGATAAAATGGACGTAGTGCGCGATACGTTTTCCGCACAGAACCATTATTTTCGAAATAAAATTGCACTTTTTGCAAGCGTTGTTCAGGCGTGAGTCTATTCATGATGAATTGCCAAACCAAACTGAGAATAAATCACTTGACAGCTGTTAAATCGGTCGCCATCTTGAAAAGTAATGCCAACTTAAAGTTCTATACATCTATAAAAAAAAACACCCTTTATATCAAAAGGGTCTACTTATGAGATCATCTTGCCATTGCCGGCTTTGAAACTGTGATTTTAACTTTATGGAATTAGTTTTCTTAGCATTAATCTTCTTATCGATCTTTGCTTACGTATTGAAATAACTGAAAGAGATTACTTAGATGTATAGCCCTATTATTTTATCCTACACTGTAGGCAAAGCAATTTATTTGACGAGCAGTCTAGTCAGGTCTAGTCTAGTGGAGTTTTTTTTTTTAGCAGCAAATCACTAACGAAAGTGATAAGAATCTTTTACAATTACTCACATGCAAATTATAATTTGACAAGCAGACAGACAGAGAGACAAACAGTCAGACAGACAGACGATTTTTTTTTTCATTTCCTTAAAATAAATTGATAATAATTATGCCATCGCATGTGTTGTATTGTATTTAAAAAAATACGTTTCGTTTCGGTTTTGCCTGTAAAATATTGGCTCTTAATGAAGTCTATTGTTACTGTGATGATAGAAAATTAAAAAAAAAAAAAACTTTTCTTTCCTTTTTTTTTGGGAAATTATTTTCAATTTCTTTTGTTGTCTGTCTGTTAAAAAAAAAAACCAAAAAAAGATGAATGTATAGACGTCATGCCATTTTTGGATATTTATTGTGTTTTTAAGACATAAGTGAGGGGCGAAGAGGGATGGTGTATAATAATAAATACGTATTCGTTACTAAATTTCAATTTGAGAGCTATTTAAGAGTAAAATTTTAATAAATTTCATGTTACAGGGGTTGCTTGTCATATTTATTTGGATTTATTTGAATATCCGCACTACACGCACTTTTTCATTCACTTACTCACTCCCTGCCTTACTGACGCACTTACTACATGGCAATCATAATGCCATTTGCTAGGTTTGAGTTTATTTTTTCTAAAAGAGGGGGTCAATTTAACAATTATTTCAAAGTTTTACTTTTTTCTGACCCCTGAATGCCTTCGTTAGTTTACTTGTAACTACTGTAGCCTTCTTCAACGGCCGTATAAGTAATCTGACTTAATTGGGCATCCCGAGCATCTAGGGATGAACTCCTACTTATGCAGTGTATTGTGTTGGAATTGCAGAAAGATAGTTTTAGGAGAATGGAAAGAGGTTTAGTGTGCGGCAAATTCTATTTTAAAACATTTTTGTTTTATGACGTTCGCCACTTTTTTCGAGCATTGCTCTGTAATAATTCGCACTTTCTTTTTCTATTTCGATTATTCAGACAATCACAAAACACCCAGAGTCTCTGGTGAGGCATTTGAAGTTTAGTACACTAGGAATCAGAGCATTGATGAACACCCAATTTATTTACTATCAGAGTTTTTGCTAGAAGACTGTTGAGAGGAAGTCGCTGAGATGTCTACGCCGGAGGCTTAGTCTAATAAGTCAATACACTATCACTACTAGACTACGCCAACATCACACACCGAACAACAACGTTTTGAATAATTTCTGGTTTCTCCGATGGCTATCTGGTACAAATTTTATTTACTGACATTACCAACGAGTAAGAAATCATTTTCGTCGCTGAAGAAATTTCTATGCAAACATCGCGCACCGAACAACAAAGTTTTCAATAATTTCTGGCTTCTCCGATGGCTATGTGGTACAAATTTTGCTTACTGACGTTGTCAACTAGTACGAAATAATTTTCGTCGCTGAAGAAATTTCGCAAAATCAGCCTGTTGCCTTAGCATCCAATCAGCACCATGCAGGGGAATGGTGAACGGTCAACCGGCTTAAATTGTTGCATGAGTTTGATTTTACATGTGAATGGTGAGGCAAATACAAATGAGCCGAAACATAATACCAGTTGCGAACTAAACTTTCTTTTTCCATTTTTTCAAGGTTTTGTGTAAAACAAGCGATCGAACACATCATTTGTTAAATTAAAAGTTAATTTTAAATTAACCCTCGTTATCTAGGCCGGGTGTACGCTGTCATAAAAATTTTGATGCGTGTTGCACAGAGAAAGGAATCGTTAACAACAATTGACAGATAAATTAAGAAACCAAATTCTGGCAACATGTTTAACTCAAGCGGACATAATTTCATATTTTTTTCTTCTTCAGTCCTTTTTAATAAACCCTCGGCCTAATCGCAATCTATCTACAGAAAAATAATACAAAAGAAAGAAAGAAAAAAATCTCCCTTCAAAAATTTTAACTACACAAACACACACAGAGAGAGAGAGAGAGTGTGTGTGTGTGTAGAGAAACAAAAACATGTAGAGTATCAAAGTACTTAAAGACAACAAGAACTAGTAACGGTAATGGCAACAAGAATAACAACATGGTTAATAATAACAAAGATGATGTACGAGGCAACCTGATGAGGATGATGATGAGCAAGTAAAGAATACTTGCTGTTTGCACCCGCTATATAATGGAGTTTGCTCGTCGTATAATAAAGCAGAAAAAGGGTAACTAACAACGATTCAACAGACAAGCAGTGAAAGGAAGAATTCCATTTGTTTTTGTTTGTTGTGGGGTGTTATTGAAAACTCACCACCAAGCACACATGCATGCACCACTACTACTATTATTCTGACCAGTCTTATGCACTCACACTTTGTAAACAAATTGTAAAGGCTTTTGATACGATTTGTAGTGCTGCTCTCTACGGTGTGAGTGAGTTGAGGGCTTCTTTTTTTTCTGTTTCGTTGAATAAATTTGTGAAGCTTAAAAAAGGATTTTCCAAAAATATGAATCTCTCATCTCTCTTTAAATATACGCGCGCACATGCATATGTACATACATATATTGTAAATAAATAATATTTAATTAATGTTTGACTAGATTTAACAATGGGTGGTGGTTGGTGGTTGTTGATGTAGCTGTTGCTGTTTATTATTATTCATTGATTATGGCAGTGCAGCTGTTCAATGTATACATGCACACGACGTTTAACAAGGATTTATTATTGTTTGTAGTCATTTTTTTTAACAGATTACGAGTATTAAAACGAAAGCAGGAATTAAAGGAAATCTAAGGAATACTAAAAAATGTTTAAAGGGAAAATTACAAAAAAAAAAGAATATATTTTGCAAGAGATTTATTTCAGAATGATAGTTATGCGTATGAAGACGCCGTAGTCTACTAGGTAGTGTGTTAACTTATTAGAAGAGAGTCCATGGTTCTTTCGAACAAAACGAACGGCGAAAAAAATCATTTTTTTCGGCGACTAAATCTCAACAGCCATCTGGCAAGAACTCTGAAAGTAAATAAAATGCTCGTGTCGTTCCATGTCGACATGTTGTAATCCTGACTAAAGGATTGTAATGACCCATTAAGTAAATTGGTGTGTATTATCATCTGAAAATGTCTTTGGGCTTTTTTTTTAAATGACCCTGAAAGAACCATTGCCTTATGACAGACAATTGATTTCTTTTGGTCTGCAATAGAGAATTATGAACTGCACGGTATGTAGTTTCAACAAGATGCTGTCAGCAGTCATGCAACCAATTTTGCCTTTATTGCATCAAAGGTGTCAGAAAGACAAATTTGGCATTGTGTTGAATTGATCACCAAGATTATTCGATTTGCTAAGAATATATGTTTTATTGCGAGGCCATGAGGCCTCCTAATGAGAAGCAACATTCATTAAATTATCGGTGAGATACAGCACGAAATGTAGTAAAAGGCAATTGAAAGTCACATGAAAATTAGTGTTGCAGCACACCAATTCAGAAATACATAATGGAATCGTGAGGTCCAAGTGTAATAATGAAATAAAAGTTTCATTTTGTTATATTTAAACTCGCTAACGATAATCTAGGGTAATGTGGCGGACCCCTCTTGAAAGTCGATAATGGTACCACAAATAATATTCCCCGGGAGAACAAAAATTCCCTAGAGGACAGCAAAATGAGCCCAAAATTAATTAAATTAATTGCGGCAATCTTTTATATTTGAGAGCACAGTGAATGAAGTCAGAGTAGTGAGAGGTTGAAAACCTCTAGCACCAGAATAGTGACACATGGGGTAAAAGACAGTTTCTTTGTCCTCCTCAGGCTTACAGGCTCTGTAGAAGTCATATGCTGGAATGCCAAGTTCTTCTGGCATGCATAGCAAAAGGACAATGCTTCGTGAGAATAGCTATTTAAGCATAGAAGTGAATCAATTATATTCTTATCCACGTATGTATATCCACCTGAGTTTAGCAATGTTGCTCGGGCTCTACTGCTCCCAATGAAATAGAGCCTTCCTGTAAAAACAGTGGGTAATATTCACATTTATTAAGGCAATCGGTATACCTCTGCCCTGTAAAATGTCGGATATTGCGAGACCCGCAACCGGCCTTGGTCAGCTCATTATACACATACATATGTATGTACATGCATACATACATAATTGGTCATTACAACCCTTCAGTCAGGATTAAGACCTAGCTTCTCATATCACTTACGCTGTGTGTGTTAATTTTTATACATGACAGATTTTTCAAAAACTTTTCATGGAAATTTTTTATTTACTCTTAGAGTTTTTGCCAGAAATCTGCTGAGAGAAAAGACGCTGAAGAAATATGTTTTTCATATTTCATATTGACATCTGACCTGGGGTTTGAACTGTGGCCTCACCCCTGTGAAGTCAACACACTACCCACTAGACTAATGCAATTTCCAACGACATTACTATCTGTCGGAACCCATATAAGAGTTACATTTATCGATAATGTACCTGGCCTTAGTATATAATTCCTCTTCTCTGTGAATAGACCTTCTTGTTTTACTTCATCATTGTTATGGTGTTAACTGAGAGTTGAAATATCAGTTTTTTTCGAAAAGGTTTTCTAAAAACTTATAATGGAATGACCTTCAAAATGCCATTAACTTATCGAACGAAACATTGCACGTTTGAATTGAATGGAACCATACAAGTATTTTAAATAAATCTTCAATGTCATTTAAAACAATTGATTTTTACAATTTTCTACTTGTCTGTCACATTGCAGGCCTTTTTACATGTTCTTCTGGAAAAATTCGATACTTATTTTAAAAGATTTTAAATTAAATACCAGACTTTTATAGAAAAATCTTGAAATTAAATTGTTTGAAGCTTGAAATTTCATTGAATTAAACTCTGTTAACAGGGTTAAAATTAAAAACAAAAACAATATAAAAGGCAACAACACAATAACAACAACAAAACAAAAGTATTGCTTACCATTCTTCTCTTTTCATAATTTTTAAGCACGATGTGGTAAATTGTTATTATTTCCTATGCTCTCCTCTCTTTGTATTGGTTTTTTGTTTTTTGTTTTGTAGTTGTTTAATCAAAACATATACCGCAATTACAAGAATAACGATAACAAGAAAAACACTAGAGTAGCAATATAACAGCCACCATTAAATTCGATTTCGTTTGTGTTTTATTTCTTTAAAGGACAACACCCCACTACGCGTATACACATACACTTTTAAACGTACATGCAAACGTACACGGCAAAGAGATTTATAAAGAGAAAATAAAAGCATACCACCAACATCATGTATTATTTATTATTTGTATAGATGCCGTGTAATGTTAATGTGTAGTGGTAGAGTTAAAGCGAAAAATGTCTGGAAAATCATTTACAATTTTCACTTTTTTTCACTGTTTGTTTTTGTTTTTGTTTTGTTCTATAGGAAACCGCAAAACAGCAACACTAACACAAAGAAGAGAACAATAGAACTTTTGTTTCTTTCAGCTTTGTTTTTGGTTTGACTTGTTTAATGTTTAAGAAAAATAAAAATACCGGCTGGTTTATAGGAAAAGTAAGAAAGAACAAACAAACAAAACAAAATAATTTAAAGAAATAATTTTTAAAACCACAAAATGATATATTTTAGTTGAGGCAACGTTTTCACTTTTTTTTTGGCGACACAATACACGACCTCGCTTTTTTAGCACAACATGCAACGCAGTTTAAAGCCGGCGGCTGACTGATGGCAAATGAAATAAAAACAAACTTTCAACCCCCCCTGTATACGTTTTTAAGGGATGCGATGTACTAACAAAAAGGATGAATTTTTGAATGAATGAAACCGAATGAACGCCGTTTTAAAAACCGGAAAATTTTGAAAGGAAACCATTGGAACCATAGGAACGTTGTGGTAAATGAAACATAAGAAACACATTCTGCACAAGAAAGTGAAATAGGAACACAGAGAGAGAGAGAGAAAAATGGGAAACTACAACAAGTTTTTGTTTATTTTGTCTTTGTTTGTTGCTTTTTGCCTTTACTTTTGGTTTTTATGAAGGATAATGGGAACAAAACACAAACACAACAATAAAAAACAAAATAAAAAAAACACATGATGCTGTTTGCGTGTGAGTGCGAGTGTGTCTGTGCGCGTTTTTTTTATTTAAAATTTAATTTAAAGTTTCCAAATGAATTAATTTTATGTACAATTTAACATTCTTTTAAGCAAAACCCAAACAGTTTTAACAACTGAATGAATAAACAGTGCCAAACAGTGTTTTATTGTTGTTTTACCGTAAGTATGTATTTCTGTATGTATGTGAGTGTTGTAAAGGCACGTTTATTTTAAAGAAGAAAATTAAACAGAACAAAAAATTAAACAACAACAACAAACTCTTTAATGAAGACTTTATTTACAGCATTATTAGCATGCCTATGGCTCTTCCACTTTCTCTCTCTCTCGCTCTCTCACTTTCTTGCTTGTACGGAATAATTATGCAGTAGATTAATAGGACAACACACAACACAATACTACTTAGAAGACAATATATTTTATAATTAAATTTAATGTGACCTTTGTTAACAACGTACTATTGTATATGTGTGTGAGTGTGTGTTCTGTGTGAAGCAAACCTTAGTACGATTACAATTTCCGGTATTAATATTGGTTGGCAATGCTATACTGTACTCTATATACGTATGTATGTAGCATCGGAAGTGATGAATGTTTTAATTAAATTTTGTTAAGCGTGCAGATGGGTGTGTGTATTTGTGGTTTATAATTAAAACATTAATTATTAAATATTTGTATTAAAAAATATTGAAGGAAATTTAATATTTAAACACACAATTAGAATTTATAATACGATACGAAGATTTTGTTTAATTTGTGTTGATTACCAACCAAAATATTTTTTGTTTTTTGGTTGTAAGGGATGAAAACCGGTCTACTTTTCCTATTAAAAATAGAAAATATTAAAAAAAAAATTATAACAATCCAATAGAGTTAGTACCACCGCCTAGCACTTAGGCATTTACCAAAAACCAGACAAAGTAGAAAGTTAGTCTGAAGAATATGAAAAAGTGAATGCTATACACCTCAAAATCCTTCAGACCAATTTGGCTCATGCCTTTCATATTAAAAATACTTTCGAAAAACTGTGGTAAACTTTCTAAGGGGGATGTTAGAAATCCCATAACAGGAATACAACCTTCAGAACTTCTCATGCCGCCCAAACAACCTGGCTTCAA
This sequence comes from Sarcophaga carnaria, assembly GCA_958299815.1. Classification (NCBI taxonomy): domain Eukaryota; kingdom Metazoa; phylum Arthropoda; class Insecta; order Diptera; family Sarcophagidae; genus Sarcophaga; species Sarcophaga carnaria. The sequence continues at coordinate 24,206,707 of OY283153.1, forward strand.
ACGACGGGATAATTAAGCATGAAGCTTTCTAGATTATAAAGAAATTTGAAGACGTTACAATTGTTAATAAGCCTGTGCATCATTCCAATGTACATACTCCCGAAAACAGCGTTTATATTGCAGCGAATAACCCGAAATTCTCAATTGCACGTCACAGCAATTGTAACTATCTTACGACTTATTATGGAGCATTTTACATTTAGATATGCACCTCCAACTTCCGCAACAATTAAAGATGGCCGATCGGTTCAAAGAGCCGTATATATACTGATTGGCTGCTAGGGCAGCAGGCTTGATTTTTCGAACAAAATTATTAATTATTCAAAGATTAAAAGCTCATTACGCAGTCGTTGGCAAAATTATCGATCGAAGGTAGAAAAACTCGACGTGATGATGGAAAAGCCATTACATTCGGGGAAAAGTCACTATTTACTATGCACTAGGCTTAGAAGGGCTGCCTTCCAAAATGTTAGGTGCTTTGTGTTTGAACAAAGTATCGTGTTTCATAATGCCACTGCACAAAATATATACAATGTATTCCATTTCAAAACGTCGTCAATGTGTAGTTTTAACGCAGTCAAAAAGCAATCAGGCATCGGGTTTATAGTTGATGCAATGTTTGGTTAGTTTGCATATCTACATAATTTATATACAGTAGTAGAACTGCATACAAACTTTGTACTGATACATTTTGGAAGGCAGCCAAGGTGTCACTTCTTTTGCGAAAACGATTGTGCAAGCACCATTACCACTGCCATAGTCACACAATGGACAAATTTTATTAGCCTGCAATCAAATATTAGGCTAATTTCGTTTATAGATCATGCAACTTGACGTCCTTAATCATTTTGAGGGTCTACCCAAAGACCCTGTCTACATGTACAATCTCCTCAGGTTGGAGCATTTCAATGCCCAACATGCGGAATGTTAACACTAAGATACCGCCCCAAATATGTGAAAAAGTGATAGAAACCATGAATTGTATTGTATTTCATGGACATAATGCCATTTTTAGGGTCCAAGCATTGCAATGACGTTTATTTCACTTGACTTTCGGAATCGAAAAATGTTTAACCATTGCCACATGGTTTAATTTGCGTATTTTTTTTTTATTTTAAATATCAAATAAGGTCTCTTATTTCTGTACTTGAATTAATTAAAAAACTTTTAAATTACCCGAAAAGAAATTAATTCCACTCTAAATAACTAATTTATTTCTATTTTCCTGTTTTTCTTTTTCTAATTAGACAAATATCCTGTAACATGGTTGTAAAAAATACTCAACTCTCTTGAAATTTGTTTTTTTTTTGTATTTGTTTTAATGGCCACCCAGGAGTTTGTGTATTTAAATTAGAACACACAGGCAACTGTGACTACAACTCCTGCTACTGCTACTGCTACTACTTTGTCTCTTAGTGGTTCTCTCTAAGGCTCTCACACACTCACTTTCTCTCTCTAACTACCTTTAATGTTAATGCAAATAAAAAACAAATAATTGTCATACTTTAAGCAAAAGGAAAATAAAAAAAGACACGAACTTTTCATTAAAAAAAAAACGAAATATTTCGTCTATTAAGGTGTTGTTGTTGTTGCTGCTCTTGCTCTCTTATCAACTGGACAGTTTGGTCGAGCAAAACAAACACGAACTCAAACGAAGTCATAGTCAACGCATCATGATAATAATCAGAAAGAATTACAAAAAAAAAAAGAAACCAACGAAAAACAACAACAAAAAAGAAATTTGCATGACATTTAGAAGACTGTTAGGAGGCATCTTTAATAAAAAAAAAAGGAAAATACTTGTCGTCAATTTCTGTTTCTTTTTCTTTTATTGCTTCGCTTTTTTGCCTTTAGTTGCCAACTTAAGAAAGAAAAACAGAAAACAAGTAACCCGCACACACTCTTCTATCTCACGGTCAATGATACCAAATGGCAAACAAAAAAGTGGGTGGCTGCTGCTGTTGGTATTTTATGAATGGCAACTTCTGTCGGCATCATCATCATCATTGTCATCGTCATTGTTTGCATTCTTAACTTGGAGAGCAGCTAATAATGCCAACGCCATCACTTTTTCCCCCCTGGTGAACTTTATACGGACCCGGCAGGCAGGCAGGCAAGGCAAGGCAAGTGTATTGAATTGTATGAATCCAAGTGTTCCATAAAGAAATGCAAAAAATAAGAAGAAAAAGAACCTCAACTTTGTTGCAAACTTGAGTTCTTTTTTTTCGTCTTCTTCTTCTTTTTGGTTACCGCCTGCCCAACCAATTGCTTTGGCAACTCGCCATTTGCTTAAGCAGAAGAAGACGAAGAATAAAAGCAGAAGGCTCGCCTCTTAATAAGCAATTATTTGCAGGAAAGACAGTCAGTCAGCCAGCCAGGCATTTGAAACGCATTTTTCCACCATTGTCCAACTGCCTATAACATAAGCTATGGAGAGAGGGCATATGAAAGAAAAAGAATTTCAAAAAATACTTGAAAACCAAAAACCAATAAACCAAAGCGGGTAGAAGAAGTGAGCACAAGATGCTTCAACCCTCCAGTGTTTTTAACAAAAGTTCAAAGGAACTGCTGAATTGTAAATAAGGAAGAGTTCTGGGGGGAAGAGAAATTGTAACGATTTGTATGCAATAATGCATATGCAGTTTACCGAAGTTGCATTCGAACTCGAATAACATAATAAATCGGGGAGTATAGAGGGCGCCGTCTTCATCAACTAACCACCATGCTAATGTAAAGGAAGATTACTTCTTCAATAGAAAACTGCAAGAAATCATAGAAGGTGGTCAATATGGGTATTAAAAAGAGGTAGCTTAAGCGCAAATGATATTGGTTATACCCATCCTGGCGCCCTTTTCTATCCCTTATAGGTGAGATTATAAACGGTGGCCTGGATAGGATGAATATCTTGATCGCAGACAGTGTTCTAGATATTAATACGGTCTAGGCCGAGTTAGTATTGTTACTAGGCAGCTCAAAATTCCTAGATTATATGGCCATAAATTACAAGTCGTTGTTCATACAAGCCCTTGGGCGTGATTTCGGACTAGAAATTAACCTGGAAGCCCAATATAAAACATCGAACAACACTTGTTATTAACGGGCTCAACCATACACGGTTTGCCATTAGAGTTTGAGGACAAAATTTATATTCTGAATGTAAAGGGTGTTTTTTTATAGAGGTATAGAACTTTAAGTTGGCATTACTTTTCAAGATGGCGACCGATTTAACAGCTGTCAAGTGATTTATTCTCAGTTTGGTTTGGCAATTCATCATGAATAGACTCACGCCTGAACAACGCTTGCAAAAAGTGCAAAATTATTTCGAAAATAATGATTCTGTGCGGAAAACGTATCGCGCACTACGTCCATTTTATCGTCGACAAAATCGTCCATCAGAGCAGTTAATTCGATTAACCATGGAACGTTTTCGCACCACGTTTACTCTTATTGATAACTCGCATCCCCAGGGACGCTGTACGGTGCGTACAGAAGAAGCTATTGCTGCTGTAGAGCGTAGCATTGAGGAAGACCCCCCGAATGAGTCCATCCGCCATCGAGCACAGGAATTGGATCTGTGTCCATCCACTTTATGGAAGATTTTGCGGAAGGATCTTGGTTTGTGTGCCTACAAAATCCAACTCGTGCAAGATTTGAAGCCAAACGATCATCAAGTAAGGCGTAGATTCGTCGAATGGGCCCAAAACGAGATTACCGTTCCGTTCCCGATTTTCATAAGCGAATTTTGTTTAGCGATGAAGCGCACTTCTGGTTGAATGGCTACGTCAACAAACAAAACTGCCGCATTTGGAGTGAAGTTAATCCTCAAGTGTATGTGGAAACACTGTTACATCCAGAAAAACTGACTGTTTGGTGCGCTTTATGGGCTGGTGGAACACATTGGTCCGTACTTTTTCAAAAACGATGGTGGCCAGAATGTTACAGTCAATGGTGATCGGTATAGAGCCATGATTATAAACTTTTTCATTCCTGAATTGAATAACCATGATGTCCAGGAGATGTGGTTTCAATAAGACGGCGCAACATGTCACACAGCTCGTGCCACAATAGATTTATTGAAAGGCACGTTTGGTGACCGCCTAATTTCACGTTCACGGACCTGTGATTTGGCCTCCAAGATCTTGTGATTTAACACCGCTAGACTACTTTCTGTGGGGCTATGTAAAGTCATTGGTCTATGCGGTAAAGCCACAAACGCTGGACCATTTGGAAGACAACATTCGCCGTATTATTGCCGATATACGGCCACAAATGTTGGAAAAAGTCATCGAAAATTGGACGTCCAGATTGGACTACATCCGAGCCAGCCGTGGCGGTCATATGCCAGAAATCATATTTAAAATGTAATGCCACAAGATTATCTTTCGGATAAATAAAATTCATGCCAATCCAATAATCCATCGTTGTTTTATTGCAACTTAAAGTTCTATACCTCTAAAAAAAACATCCTTTACAAGACCTCTACTCACGTAAGGAGCACAGTATACTGCTGCCTCTACTTTTCCAAAAGACTTGCTTACGCCGACAGCAGTGGATTCTAGCGCAGTGAGACTATAACCCTCAGGAGTGTAAAATGCTAGGACATACGGTCATGCTAGGATCCTAGTTTTTTTTCCACAATCGATTACTATACTCCAGAACTTTATTTCAATAACAGCTTTGATATGAAAATGGTTTTGCATTCGGCATGAAATAGGAATAATTGCTTCAAAAGCTTCAATATTAGGAAAAGTCCTACAATTCAGTAAGCAACGCACAGCTTCGAATATGACCACTATCTCTAGTTGGTCATGACTACAATCTAGTCAGGATTACAACCTAGTTGGGTGTGTTAATTTTATCCACGAGCGAGGTGGAAACCTAGAGTTTAATGTGAACCCTGAACGACAGAGTTTTGAGAAACTTTTCATGGCAATTTGATTTGCTTCGAGAGTTTTTGTCAGCAGACTGATGAGAAGAAGTTGAAGGAAGAAGTATTATTTTCATGTTTCGTTTTGTTCGCGATGTCTGAGACATGGTTTGAACTACGGTCACGCGTCTAATAAGCCAACACAGTACTTTCTAGACTAGGGCGACGTAGACAAAAAAAAAAACAAAAGGTATTCGCTAGATCTTACGAAAGTTCCAAACCAAGGAGCTTAGTAAAGCCGCGGTAGACCATTGGCTAATTCATCATAGCAAGAGAAGTTAGGAATTTACACAGTATTTCGTTTGCCTAGGATTTGAGAAAGTTCGAGGTCCTGTTCTGTTGAGATGATGATGGTTTTCCAGCCTTTAGCAGGTAAACAACAAATGCTTCGCTTCATTTCAAAGTCAGGCATAACAGATGTTTTACTTTTTACTACCCCTAATGATGATTAGAAAAAAAAATGTTTTTTTGAGAAAAAAAAAACTCAAAAGCATGCCGCTGTGCCGCTTATGGAAAAACAATTGCAAATTGGCTGCTTTAATGTCAACAGCAAATAAATGGAATTGTAACTGAAATTAACAACAACAACAACAACAACTCGGAAATCTTTTGTTAAATCAAGGATTATTAAGAAACATTCGAGCAACGCGTGCCTTAGCAACAATCCATCAAATTTATTATTAAATATGCCCTTCAGATTCAGGGTCCAGTTTCACAGTGATGAGAGGAGAAACTGGTAACAAAGTAAACAAATTTATAACGCATTCAAATACACATACACACACGTATACATATAATTAAAGCGAGTGTAAGGGGGAATGGAAATTTAACCCTCTTCTTTTAAAAAAATTTTATAAAACATTTGATGAGTCACCATAACGCTGACCCTCAAACCCTGTAAAACTATTGTTTATTGACGGGCAAAACTACCCCCATAAGCGGTAAACGCCTGTTTTTTTAATTTGGAATTTAATTTAATTTTTTTTTTGTTCTTTTTTATCGCCGTTCTTTCAACATTTATGCAAATTTGCAAATTCATTTGCAAAAATTTTGTGTTTGAAGTTCGCATTGCCAACACAATTGAGCGCTTTTCACTTTTTGTTAAAAAAAAAACCTTGTAGCACATGGGAGGTAGCAGGATGAGACTGTTGCTGGTTAACAGTTATTAAATGAAGTGAAAAACATATGACGCGTTAGGCACACTTTTCGCGGGCTTTGGGCTTTGTTGTGTGCTTTAATTTAATTTTTTTTTTGTTAGTTTAGAAGCCCTTTCCCTTGTGAAACTGTTTGCAAGGAGCAGTACAAACAAAATACTGTTACCCTTAGTGAAAAGCAACAAGCCGACAGAGTTTTAATACCTCAAATGCAATCACACACAATCAACCCCCTTATGACATGGTCAGGCACCGTCAAGCAAGACCATCCATCGTCATCATCCTCAACAGCCGTTTGAAAGCGGATTGAACATAACTCTAGTCCTTGCTTATACAGCTGCGTGGATTTGAAAATACAAGAATTAATTTCAAAGAACATTATTTTGTTGTTATAGTTGTTACCTTAGGGACACAATATTTCTCAAGGACGACTTCATTTTAATTGAATTCATTGAAACGAAACTTTATACGACATTTATCGAGAAGGGCGTATCACAATCACTCAACTGTTGGCAACACTACAATTATTGACAATATTAAATTATTGGCATCACAACGACTGATACGATTCCCTAACAATTCCACCAAAAAAAAAAAAAAATTGAAACGTTTGTGATCATCAATCTTCGCTTAATTGAGGTTTTTGAGTGGATCTCTATAATTCTATCACGTCTGTTTACACGTGACGTTCTTATTAGAGAACCACCTGCTTAGCTTGGTTCAATCCCTAGCGCATACATCTCGTACAGAACGAAACATGAAAAAAGCATTACATTCGTCAACCTCTCAGCAGTAAATAAAATTGGCATGAAAATACTTTTCAAACATCTGTATGTCCGACCACTCATGGATAAAATTAACAGAAATGAATTGATTACAGAACTTCACTCAGATTTAAAAAATTCAAAATGGCGGATCCAATATGGCGGTCAAGTAAGTCTGATTTATTTTTATAAACCTCGACCGCCATATTGGATCCGCCATTTTGAATTTTTTAAATCTGAATTTTTTGAAATCTGTAATCAGCGACCCCAAAGACCCCTAAGTAACAATTTTCAAGTAAATCTGATTAATTTTTAAGGACGTCCGTAATGTGTTTCTTTTTCCTTTGCACTCTTGAAATAAACCCACCCCCTACTTTAAGGGTGCACGCAAACAATTTGGCTTTGGGCTCATTTTAAAGAGCAAAGATCAATTGTCAATTTCTGATAATAGTGATGGTTCTAGCACGTCAGTGTTTAGCTCTGCAATGTTTCAAAAATGGCCAAAAACGCTATTTTTAGGGGTTTCATCCCCCTTTTTTCTCGAAAACCTGACGTGATGGAAAATGCTTCGGAAACACCTGGAGCAATCTTATTTGCAAAACCCATGCAGGGCTGTGCAATCAACCTGCAATGATCGAAAAGTGATCACGTTTGAAACACCATTGGGTGAATGGTGAATTTTTAATATTTGTAGACTCTCCGCGGTTATAAAACGATTCATATTCATGAATGGCAATCGCTAAATAAATGATGCTTCAGATAAAGCCACGCGTAAAGGATAGTAGCAAGATCATAAAACCTTTTCTAATTTTCAGCCATCTGGTTTGGGTTTTTGCTTTTACCGTAGAAAAATTGTGAAACACGGACTATTTTCTTATTTCTAAAGTACGTTTTAGATAAATTTTATTTGATTTCTTATACTATGTTCAGACATGCACTTTTATTGAGTCAATATTCGGTTTATTGATTACAATGTTTTAAGTGTTTAGACATAACAATATGCGCAGTTCAGCTGCTTATTCAATATTTATTTGACAGCCGGTAAACAAAACAGCTGGTTGTTTCAACAACATTGTTTTTGTTTTGTTCGTTGTATTTTTTTTGTCTTTGTTGATATTTGAGTTGTCAAATATCAATAGAAAGTGTTCGGAAAGTTGTAATATGTTCACTGAACGTACTTATGACAGCGCTGTACTTCAAGTTTTAATCAATATTATAACAATTTATATATTATATAATATGATATAATAATAAAGGGTGTTTTTTATAGATGTATAGAACTTAAAGTTGGCATTACTTTTCAAGATGGCGACCGATTTAACAGCTGTCAAGTGATTTATTCTCAGTTTGGTTTGGCAATTCATCATGAATAGACTCACGCCTGAACAACGCTTGCAAAAAGTGCAATTTTATTTCGAAAATAATGGTTCTGTGCGGAAAACGTATCGCACACTACGTCCATTTTATCGTCGACAAAATCGTCCATCAGAGCAGTTAATTCGATTAACCATGGAACGTTTTCGCACCACGTTTACTCTTATTGATAACTCGCATCCCCAGAGACGCTGTACGGTGCGTACAGAAGAAGCTATTGCTGCTGTAGAGCGTAGCATTGAGGAAGACCCGAATGAGTCCATCCGCCATCGAGCACAGGAATTAGATCTGTGTCCATCCACTTTATGGAAGATTTTGCGGAAGGATCTTGGTTTGCGTGCTTACAAAATCCAACTCGTGCAAGATTTGAAGCCAAACGATCATCAAGTAAGGCGTAGATTCGTCGAATGGGCCCAAAACGAGATTACCGTTCCGTTCCCGATTTTCATAAGCGAATTTTAGTTTAGCGATGAAGCGCACTTCTGGTTGAATGGCTACGTCAACAAACAAAACTGCCGCATTTGTAGTGAAGGTAATCCTCAAGTGTATGTGGAAACACCGTTACATCCAGAAAAACTGACTGTTTGGTGCGCTTTATGGGCTAATGGAATCATTGGTCCGTACTTTTTCAAAAACGATGGTGGCCAGATCGGTATAGTGCCATGATTATAAACTTTTTCATTCCTGAATTGAATAACCATGATGTCCAGGAGATGTGGTTTCAACAAGACGGCGCAACATGTCACACAGCTCGTGTCACAATAGATTTATTGAAAGACACGTTTGGTGACCGCCTAATTTCACGTTTTGGACCTGTGAATTGGCCTCCAAGATCTTGTGATTTAACACCGCTAGACTACTTTCTGTGGGGCTATGTAAAGTCATTGGTCTATGCGGTAAAGCCACAAACGCTTGACCATTTGGAAGACAACATTCGCCGTATTATTGCCGATATACGGCCACAAATGTTGGAAAAAGTCATCGAAAATTGGACGTCCAGATTGGACTACATCCGCGCCATATTTAAAATGTAATGCCACAAGATTATCTTTCGGATAAATAAAATTCATGTCAATCGAATAATCCATCGTTGTTTTATTGCAACTTAAAGTTCTATACCTCTGTAAAAACACCCTTTATAATATATTGAGATCAATAATGCCGATTATTACGATTTACTCAATATAAGTGCATGTCTGGACATAGTATTAGTCTTTTTTTTATTAAATTTTGTTAATTTCGCTTCACTACATTTCTGATTAATAATACCAATGAATTCTTTCATTAAATTAATGAATAATCCGTCAGTCTATCCAAAACAGACTTTCATTAGCAAATAAATGATTATCAAGGGGTGTAGAGGACATTATAAGACAATTAATAAAATTATTTTCAATTTTCTTAAAAGAAAAGGAAAAAAAATTAGCTTTTCCTTCCTTTTTTCGTTTTTTTTTTTTTTTTTTTTTTTGTTTGACTGGGTAGTATTAACAAAACCCCAAATAGCTAGTATTTCCATGCGACAAACTATTAGCAACACTGTTTTATCATTTCAGTTACAGTTACAGTTTCCTTATTGGGAAGAGAACAAGAGAGAGAGAGAGAGAGAGAGGAAGGGGGGAGTAATGAAAATGCATTGATTCCAATTGATTTTTGCGAGATGGCGAATGGCGAATTCCATTAAGTATGGATTGACATCCGATGGCCATCGACGATTGCTTTGCTTTCGTTAATTGAATATTAAAAACGAAACGAAAGTCATGCGATAAGTGGTGACCGGAAATCATTGGAACGTGTCATTTATGGCACATTATGGCAATGGAGCAGAAGAAAAATAAACACAGACACTGACCCATACTAGTAATGCTGTAATGAAAATATTAAATGGAGAGAATAAAAAAACAATAACAACAACAAGCCATGAAAAGCAAATAAAAGTCTCCTATGAAAAGGACTTTAATGTTGAGAAAACATAAAGAACTCGTAAGGCGTAAAAGTGCACACACACACACATACACAAAGTGAGAGAGAGTGTGAGAGTAACCATTTATAAATAAATACAGAAACAGATAATCATTACTTACAGACTTAACAGCAGAAAAAAAAGAGAAAGAAAAAATAAAAATAAATTGAAATAGAGTGTGTGTTTGTGTGTGTATGTGAATTTAAGAAGCTGATAATAATAATGCTTCTTCAGCTTCTTCAGCCCATACAGCCATACTATGACAACAGAGCGTAAGTTTATAATACACTCCTCACTTCACTCGTAATGAGTTACTACTACACTCTACTACTACTAGTAGTAGTGTTGTGTTGTGCTTTAATACACACACAGTGTTGAAAAATGTTTTTTTTTTTTTTTCTTTTTTCGAATTCCTGTTGATATAACCAGAATTGGGGAGGGGGAGGGGGTTATTACTGCTGATCAAAAAAAAAAACAAACTATGTAATGTAAAAATGCTTTCAATTTCAAACCATTGAACTGTTACAGTAGAATGATTTGGTTACCATATCCACAAGCTTATCATTCTTTCGCATACCCCTACTGTGGTCTCGGCAACAACAACAACAATAGCAATCCCTATACTTATCTATTTAGGTTGCTTAGTATTTTTATCGGTGGATGGAATGAATAAATGAACGAATGTATAGAAATTTTATAACATCCGTAAATTACAGTGTGTTGATATACTTTAAAGGAAAAAAACAAACTATTGGACCGCATATACTCCACATCATACACCATTTGATAAGAAAAATTTGAAAAACTACGATTAGCAGTTTCATTGTTTGATTGAATTACAGTTTTAAGATCTTTTGTTGACAAGTTTGAAAGTTGTTTGATTTGGATATTCTCGGGGAGCAATACCGATTTAATACAATTTAACAATAACCATTAGATGGCAACACTGTCATTCTAGAACTTGCTCTCGTGCACCAATTATGTGTTAAGCGGGAAGAAACAATATTTCGTTTTGTTTGAGATCCTTGAGCGGGGTTTTGAACCTCGGTTTCACGTCTAATAAACTCAAACACTACCTATCGAGTTCTATAGACTCTTAAAAGCTTTCTCTATCACAATGCAATCATTTACTAGATTAAAGTAAGGGAAAACAAGCTTTACTTATTGCTTTTGCATTATAAATATGCCTACTTTTGTAAGAAAATATTTCAATTTATTTTTGAAAAAATATTCGCTTTTGTTTAATAAGATTTTCTAAAGAGAAATGGTGTAGTTTTGTTTTAGTTTTTGTATTTTCTACTTGGCTTGCTTGTTTTCATTTGGGCCACCATAATGCCTATACCCCGGCGTGTCTAAGAAAACAAAATAAACCGTTAAACCAATAAATTTTGCTTTTAAACTGTCTAAAGCATGAGCCAGGAAGAGAATATATTTGTTTTTCGCCATATCTCTTGTCTAAATTTTTCCTTTTTTTTTTGCAAGAGAAATTTTCGTTGAGTTATCCTATGCCAAGGAAATTCCTTCAGTTGTAAACGTGTTACAACAAGAAAAGGAAGCCATGATATAGAAAGGAAAAAAGAGAAGAAGAAAAAAATCTCTTCAATAAATTTTACGCGTTTTTGGCTTAAAATCTACTGCAAGGGATAAAACAGGCTAAAAAAAATTGGAATATTTGGCTTAAAATACGTTCTTTTTACTTTAGTTTCTCTTAAGAAACTGTTTTTAATTTTTTTTATATTTTAAAGGAAGTGTAAGTACACAGTATGGCAACCATATAGGTTTAGTGCCTTCAAATGGTATGGAAAAGTAAGAAAATAACTGTCTTACGGTATTTACTCGCACTTACACTCTCACTATTCCTTTATAATTCTCTTGTTTTTTATGATCCAACAGTTTTTTTTTACACACAATGAAAGAGAGAGAGAGAGAAAGAGGGAGTGCGAGTGTGTGTGGAATAATGGTAGTAAAGTTTATTTCCCTAGATTTTAGATTAACCAGTAAAACACACACACAAACAGACAGTGAGTGAGTGTGGAAGAGCTTCAGTATTTTTTTTATAGATTTAGGAGAAACGTGTTAAATTGAAAATCAGTGTTATAAATCGAAAAGAAATCAATATTGAATTGTTTGCTTGGTTGACCCTTTTATGGCAAAAAGAAAGAAGGGTTTCACAGATTTTGGCCAATAAATAATGTTAACGGAAATTAAATGATGAGCTCAATGCGATAAAAACGAGGGTTAACAACAGACGTTAGACGTTAGAGAAAGAGGGTATATATTAATGAAGAACGTAAGCTTTTTAGACGTCTTTATGAAGCAATTTTATAACTTCAAATTGCCTTTAAAAGAAAAACTTTTTGTTGAAAAACAAAAACTAAAAAAGGAGGAAAAAAAAGAAAAATGTAAAGAAAAAGCCAATCAAGAGGAAAATATGTTTTTTTTTATACATTTATAATCTGATAGGGGGGACTATGTTTACGCACAAACAAAAAGGAAAAACCAGATCAAATTTAATTTTTTTTTCGCTTAAATGAAATGAAATTAATTTGCAGTATGCTTAAAAAAATTAAACCCGTATAATGAAGATTAAAATGCATTTGCCCTGAATTTCCTTTGGTTCTTTAAAAATAAATCGCTTATCAAATAAAATTCATTAAACAACACTACTAAGTACATGCTCTATTACTTGTAAACAACAATAACAACAATTACAATCAAACTGTAAACACACTTGCTTTAATGTTACTTTACATTGATAACTTTGTATAGAGATTGTATATTTTGTTGTTGTTCTCTATTCTCATTTGATACAGTTATTACATGTATTCTATTGTTTGTCGCATTAAAAACTTACAAAGAGAGAATTGAAAAATTAATATGACCCTGTGTTTATCTCATTTACATCATCAATTACTTTTATAGGCGTTTTTATAACTCTCTTGCATACACACTTTAAAAGTGTTTACAAATATCTCTTACATACTCATTTAATACAATTTAATTAACTTTACACACACATATCAAAGAAAGCGAAAGAGAGAGGGAGAGGCTCCCTCAAGTAAGTAAACGTAAATAACTGGCATAAAAACAAAACAATTGCAGGGAATTTACTACTCCATACAATTCTCCCTTTTTATGCTTTAATGTTGCTACACATTTTTGAAATCAGCAACTGAGAGGAGAGAGAGAGAGAGACTGAGTAAGTGAAAGGAGGTTGGGGGAAATAGTTTTCTTATCTGTTTTTGTTGTATTTAAATAAGGGAGTATTAACGGAATAAACCACAAATCGGTCATTTAAGCATAAACATTTATTTTCCTAGAGGTTAAAAGATGAAGGAGAGAAGAAACCAAAGTATTTAAAATAGAAAAAAAAAGAAAGTCATAAAAACTTCACAGCAGAGATGGAAATTATTAAATGTTAAATTTTAGAAAAAAAAAATCTGCATTAAATGTAAGGTATAAAGACAATATACGACTTTAAATTACGAAGATGAAACCACACTTATTACGAAATAACATAGAATAACGCAGATGGGATATCATCAGATGAGTTTAGGTTAAATTCAGGGATTCTATCTCCAACTGAATTTCTTATTTTCATTAAAGATGACAGCACTATTTGTCATTGACATTCTTTTAAGGTCAACAAATTCCTTGGGAGATTGAGTCGAAAAGGCCACACTCACATCCGGCGTACAGTCAATATTCGAATGAGGAATAGAGTCGATTTTAATGCGCGAAAGATCCAAAATTTATTTACTGACACATAAGTGCAGCAATAGCAATGGTTGATGTAAAGAAGCTCTTAATGTTCTGGGCATGAAAATTCAGCTTGATGTTCACTGGAACCAGCATATTTTTTAAGTATCAAAAGAAGCATCAAAGTGCCTCGGGGTCTTAAGACAGTGCAAAAAATACCTCACTTCACTTAACTTTGAGCACCCTAGCTTCCCATAACCTATTTTTTCTAAGTTTAACCAAAGAATATGGATATAAAGAATACGCATTACGTAGAAGTAAAATTTCTTATGGCGGGTTGTAACATTACGACACGCTCTCACCAAAATCTTTTTAAAAATCATTTCTTGATGAGGGGGGAGGAAGACAGAAGGAAAATGAACACAAACAAAGAGCGTAACAATGTGTTGCTCTCATCGTACGTATGTACATGTGTATGTATTCTTGTTTTTTTATTATTTAGTTGTCGATCAGACTGCGACAAGAATACATGTGCTGCGGATGCTTTATCATTTTATTTCAGAATAACACTCGAAGAATATTTTATGTTAAAAATGTTCTATGTCATTAGCTGGGCGTATTTTATTTTTTATTTTGTCTCATAGTATATTTTTTTTAAATGCTTTGGAATGCTCGTTTTTTTTTTCTTTTAATAAAAAATGGTTTTTTTATTCTTTTTATTTTTATTTATCTAAAAAACATGGCCTAATTCTTAAGCCAAAGATGGATAGCTTTATGTTGTTTTAATAATAAAATAGATTTTTTATTTTATTTTTATTTATCCAAAATTATTAAGCCAAAGATAGACAGCTTTACATATGTATGTTGATGAAATGAAAACAAAAATAGAGTATATTACTAACACTTTTATATGGCTGTAAATAAATAAATTCTCTCAACTTATTTTCTCTCTCTCACTCACTAATCCATAACCATAGGCATGTGTTAACCTAGAGGAAAATTGTTAGTAATAATGTCAAGTCTACTTATTAACCTAATGGTATGTATATGTGATCGGAAAATATAAAAAAATTGTACTGCACTAAATCCCTAAAGACACCCTATTTAACTTGGCAAGTATTCTTCAAAAAATCGAAATCATTTCTCATTGATATTAGTGAATACTACTGTGATATTTCTTTTTAAAAGCTTCTTCTTTAAAAGCTGACAAGATTTTTACACTCTTTTTAACGAACATTCTTGATGTTCGTGTCCTATGTGTGTAAAAAGCCGAAGATATTCTTCCCCTGAGGGACATTGGTGCCGACGTCTGTTTTTAACACCAGAAAAATAAATAAAAAGTGGTCAAACAACAAAAACGCACGATGAGAACAACGCATTGTTACGCTCTTGGTTTCTGTATCCTTCCCTTCTATCTTTCCCCCCGCGTCATGAAATATTTTTGAAAAATATTCCAAAATATGTTAAAATGCACATTCTTTATACTTTATTTTCTTTGGTTTAACACAATGCACTGTATGCGTAGCGGCCAGAGACGAAAAATTCAACAAGTTAAGGACTCGTATCTTTCATAAACTATTTCTGCGTTCATAATTAATAAACGTGATGAATTCTCGTTTAAAATACAAATTTAATTTACATTCAATCGTAAAAGAATATGTATAAACAACTAACTCCCAGCTCTGAAAAACAAACACCCTTTCTTTTAGAAGAAAAGCAAAAAACAACAACAACAAAAAGTAAACAGAGAATAATAAAAACATAAAAATGCCCACACACAGTAATATTTAGTAAATATTCTCAAAACGGGAGAGGTTAAAAATGTAATGGCGACTAACAACAGGATTAATGTCCCGTTTTAATGTCCAATGAAATGTTTTAAATAGCAAATACATACACACTATACTACTATTATGATCTCTTACATACGCATACACACACACAAGTTTATTACTTACTCTGTGTACAATATTTTGTGTTTGAAAAAGAAAGTAGAAAACAAACACAAACACAAGTATTGAAATGTGAAGTAAACTTTGTTTACATTTGATTCTTGTTGTTGTCGTTGTTTTTATAAGTTTCTGTCTCCCTTTATTTAAAATACAAGTAAATAAGATTTCCACAGTAAACTCTCTTAAGTAGAAGGCAATTTTTGTTAGTTGGAAGAGCTTAAGCATTAAATGCAATCAAAAGGAAGTACAGGAATATACAGCTGTGGTATACTAAGTAGTTATAGGCTTAAAAACATATGTACTTAACATATATAATTGGTCATTACAACCCTTCAGCCAAGATTACGATCTAGTTTCTCACACCACTTAGGTTGTGTGTGTTAATTTTATACATGAGTAGCAGGCCCAACACTCGACTCCGAATGACAGATTTTTAAGTAATTTTTCATGGCAATTTTATTTACTTTCAGAGTTTTTGCCAGAAATCTTCTGGGAAAAAGTCGCCAAAGAAATATTTTTTCATATGAGATATTTGACCTGGGATTTGAACCGAGGCCTCACGTCTAATAAGCCAACATACTACCTATTAGACTGCAGCGACTTCCAAGGCTTAAAGTAATACTTTTTATTACTAATTAACTGATTTAAATTGTAAACAAACAAAGATCTAAGAAAAATAGATACTAAACAGACCGGCTAAGGAGACATTCAAACTAAAGGGTGTTTTCTATAGAGGTATAGAGCTTTAAGTTGGCATTACTTTTCAAGATGGCGACCGATTTAACAGCTGTTAAGTGATTTATTCTCAGTTTGGTTTGGAAATTCATTATGAATAGACTCACGCCTGAATAACGCTTGCAAAAAGTGCAATTTTATTTCGAAAATAATGATTCTGTGCGGAAAACGTATCGCGCACTACCTCCATTTTATCGTCGACAAAATCGTCCATCAGAGCAGTTAATTCGATTAACCATGGAACGTTTTCGCACCACGTTTACTCTTATTGATAACTCGCATCCCCAGAGACGCTGTACGGTGCGTACAGAAGAAGCTATTGCTGCTGTAGAGCGTAGCATTGAGGAAGACCCCCCGAATGAGTCCATCCGCCATCGAGCACAGGAATTGGATCTGTGTCCATCCACTTTATGGAAGATTTTGCGGAAGGATCTTGGTTTGCGTGCTTACAAAATCCAACTCGTGCAAGATTTGAAGCCAAACGATCACCAAGTAAGGCGTAGATTCGTCGAATGGGCCCAAAACGAGAAACGAATTTCGTTTAGCGATGAAGCGCACTTCTGGTTGAATGGCTACGTCAACAAACAAAACTGCCGCATTTGGAGTGAAGGTAATCCTCAAGTGTATGTGGAAACACCGTTACATCCAGAAAAACTGACTGTTTGGTGCGCTTTATGGGCTGGTGGAATCATTGGTCCGTACTTTTTCAAAAACGATGGTGGCCAGAACGTTACAGTCAATGGTGATCGGTATAGAGCGATGATTACTAACTTTTTCATTCCTGAATTGAATAACCACATGATGTCCAGGAGATGTGGTTTCAACAAGACGGCGCAACATGTCACACAGCTCGAGTCACAATAGATTTATTGACAGACACGTTTGGTGACCGCCTAATTTCACGTTTTGGACCTGTGAATTGGCCTCCAAGATCTTGTGATTTAACACCGCTAGACTACTTTCTGTCGGTCTATGCGGTAAAGCCACAAACGCTTGACCATTTGGAAGACAACATTCGCCGTATTATTGCCGATATACGGCCACAAATGTTGGAAAAAGTCATCGAAAATTGGACGTCCAGATTGGACTACATCCGCGCCAGCCGTGGCGGTCGTATGCCAGAAATCATATTTAAAATGTAATGCCACAAGATTATCTTTCGGATAAATAAAATTCACGTCAATCGAATAATCCATCGTTGTTTTATTGCAACTTAAAAGTTCTATACCTCTATAAAAAAACACCCTTTACAAGACATTTAACTATACGATGAAGGAAAAAATTTGGCATACGCCTTATTATTTATAACTTCTTTCTTTTTTTTGAAAATTGTAAAGAAAAATTCGATGATATTGTTTAAGGTATTAATAAAAACATATATTTGTAAAATAAATTCTTAACTCAGTAGGGAAACATCAAAAAAATCTTTGTCTGACATTTTTTACGTTAAATCTTGGACTTAGTAAACCAATCTCACTTCATACAAATCCGGTGCTCCAGATGCTTTTCTTTGGAACAATGAACCCGTTGAAACTGAAGAAAATTGATAAAAAAAATTGATTTTTGGAGAAAAATTTTGAAAAATCTTGGATATTTTCACGACAGCCGTAATTTTGATTATTATTTGCTTTCAAGTTCTATCAACAATTAAACTTTTAAGAGCTTCTCGAATTGTTTTGTCATACTTTGGCAACAATATTTCCAAAACGTTCTCAATGTGATCGATTTGGTTAAGAGTTGGTGACTTAGGTGATATACAAAGGTGGATTATCCCTTTAGCGGCTTCAAAATCGAGTGTGTGGCAGAACTTCCATCGATCATGTGCATGGCTTTTTTATTTATTTTATTTTAATTGCAAGCTAACTAACAAAAGTCGATTCTTATAATGGCCATAACGCTCTGAATTGACGTCAGTGGGTCTTCCAGGGAAATTTTTGAGAAAATACAGGCCTTCAGACCAAACTATCACTTTTTCCGGAGCCAACGGCTTTTTCCACGTGCTCGTTAACGTAACTATTGGGCAAGTAATCTTTGCAGAAAATTGTATACGAAAAATCAGCAGCCTGCTGTTGCCAGAGCATCTAAATAGAATTGTATACGGCGTTGTAAATGACCAGCTGGCTTTAATTGCAGCGTGATTTGGACTTTATCTGTATAAAATAATCAATTGCTGAGAACTCTCCTGTTTTCTAAGTTACCAGGATTGACATATTTTTCTTTTTACAATAAATGACTTGAGATCATGATATAAAATCGTTATTTTAATAGTGACACAATTTTCTAATTTTTCAGTGTATTGTATGTATAATTTTTGCCTTAACTGTACATAGTCAAATGAAAATGCTGGGATATACATATGTATACGAGTATATGTATGTGTGTACATCTGGAATATTTTATGATGAGTAAAATGTTTCTCTCATACCCTCTACTCAGTTTTATTTTGATTTACAAATAACGGTAAACATTAAGCTCCTTCACACACACACACACACACAAGCAGTGTAAATGCATTACATTTACTTTTACAAACAACAACAACGAAAAAATGCGAATAAATTTTATATTTAACGAGGAATACAGTTAGTTTTGTTCTTCCTTAACAGGAATACATTACTTTAATATCATGATCAATATCATGATTTTGTTGTTATTTTTCTCATAATATTTTTAATGATACTCTCTCTCCCACTCCCTCTCTTGCTATGTTTGTGTTGTTTAGGTATGTTGTTATTATTGTTGCGTTATCAAGTAAGCACATATTAAGTAAACGAAAACAAAAAAAAAAAAAACAAAGAAAACATCAAAGAAGTAGAATGAAGAAATACTCACATTATTGACTTTCTCCTGTAGACGAAGCACTGCCGCCTCAAGTTCTATAATCCGATTCTCAAGTTTATCCTGTTGCTGTGGATGTTTTGCGCAGAAAAAAAAAGGAATTTTTTTGTTTTTGTTTTTGTTTTTAAGCAAAACGTAAAACAGAAAAGAATGAAAAAAGAGGAATAAAAAAATCAACTTAAAAAATATTAAAAAAAAAATCAAATTTCAAAAAAAGCACCAATATTTTAAGCAGTTTGTTTAAGCCATAAGTAAACAATAAATGAGGGCCATAATGTATGTAGAAATGCAATGAAATGTTGTTACTGTGACCACAACAACAAACTAAAATACAGTGGTGGAGTGCATAAAATGAAGTGACAAGAGGAAGCGTTTAAGGATGTGAGTTTTTTTTTTAATATTTTATCATATTAAAGTAGGATTTTTTAAATAATAGTGCAACTAAAATTAATTTAAAATAAATAAAATACTCGGGGAATTTCCAAAAGGGATTTTTTTCATCTTTTTGTTTACTTTGGAACTTTTAGTAGAAAAGTAATAGCGTGCCCTTAGCTTTATAACTAAGCGTTCTAAAGAGCATTATTCCGAAAAAAAAAATTACTCAAGATTTTATTTTTCTTTCATCCCCAAAGTTCACAATAAATGGCTTTCCCTTCCCTTTCTAACAATTAAAAGACTTTTCTGGTCAAGATAAGCTGCCGTTAATAAATTGTCGCATATTTATGTTGCAATTGTTGTTGTTGTTGTTGTTGTTGTTGTTGTTGTAATTGATGACAAGCTAACCTGCAGCTTTGACAGTTAAATTAAAGGCGGCTTGAAGAAAGGACAAGATTTTTCTGTCAGGCGTTTAAAAATTGCAAAAGAATGTTTAAAGATTCGATTGTTGCTCTGCTTGTTGAAATAAATTGTTTAAAGCAATGCATTGTAAGGCATTGGAATTTAACTTTTATTTGCACAATAACAAGTGCCTGCCCCACTTGTTGTTAAGAAATAGTGCGACAGCAATAACAAACTAAAGGGTGTTTTTTATAGAGGTATAGAACTTTAAGTTGGCATTACTTTTCAAGATGGCGACCGATTTAACAGCTGTCAAGTGATTTATTCTCAGTTCGTTTTGGCAATTCATCATGAATAGACTCCCGCCTGAACAACGCTTGCAAAAAGTGCAATTTTATTTCGAAAATAATGGTTCTGTGCGGAAAACGTATCGCGCACTACGTCCATTTTATCGTCGACAAAATCGTCCATCAGAGCAGTTAATTCGATTAACCATGAAACGTTTTCGCACCACGTTTACTCTTATTGATAACTCGCATCCCCAGAGACGCTGTACGGTGCGTACAGAAGAAGCTATTGCTGCTGTAGAGCGTAGCATTGAGGAAGACCCCCCGAATGAGTCCATCCGCTATCGAGCACAGGAATTGGATCTGTGTCCATCCACTTTATGGAAGATTTTGCGGAAGGATCTTGGTTTGCGTGCTTACAAAATCCAACTCGTGCAAGATTTGAAGCCAAACGATCATCAAGTAAGACGTAGATTCGTCGAATGGGCCCAAAACGAGATTACCGTTTCGTTCCCGATTTTCATAAGCGAATTTTGTTTAGCGATGAAGCGCACTTCTGGTTGAATGGCTACGTCAACAAACAAAACTGCCGCATTTGGAGTGAAGGTAATCGTCAAGTGTATGTGGAAACACCGTTACATCCAGAAAAAGTGACTGTTTGGTGCGCATTATGGGCTGGTAGAATCATTGGTCCGTACTTTTTCAAAAACGATGGTGGCCAGAACGTTACAGTCAATGGTGATCGGTATAGAGCCATGATTACTAACTTTTTCATTCCTGAATTGAATAACCATGATGTCCAGGAGATGTGGTTTCAACAAGACGGCGCAACATGTCACACAGCTCGTGCCACAATAGATTTATTGAAAGACACGTCTGGTGACCGCCTAATTTCACGTTTTGGACCTGTGAATTGGCCTCCAAGATCTTGTGATTTAACACCGCTAGACTACTTTCTGTGAGGCTATGTAAAGTCATTGGTCTATGCGGTAAAGCCAGAAACGCTTGACCATTTGGAAGACAACATTCGCCGTATTATTGCCGATATACGGCCACAAATGTTGGAAAAAGTCATCGAAAATTGGACGTCCAGATTGGACTACATCCGCGCCAGCCGTGGCGGTCATATGCCAGAAATCATATTTAAAATGTAATGCCACAAGATTATCTTTCGGATAAATAAAATTCATGTCAATCGAATAATCCATCGTTGTTTTATTGCAACTTAAAGTTCCTTTATACCTCTATAAAAAAACACCCTTTACAACGGGTGACTATTTTTACTCGCGTTAAACGCATGTATTGTATATATATATATTGTTTAGCAACTATATTCCTGGAGAGGCAATTTTATTTGTACTCTTCACAGTTTTTACCAGAAGACTGTTGAGAGGAAGTCGCTTACGAAATTTTTTTTTCATGTTTCGTTTTATTCGAGATTTCTGAGGTGGATTTTGACCAACGGGCCTACGTTCAAATAAGCCAATTCACTACCTACCAGACTACTACGGCGACTTCAGGTGATTTGATGAACATTTAATCTAAAGTGAGGTCGTCAAGGTCTTAAAACCTTGATACACTATATTGTGACATGTAAAGCCATCTACAAATCGATACCCTGGAATTCTTCATTACAGCTACTAGAGCTACTGGCCGATAATGCGGTTTTGAGCTCGGGAAATATACACAAAAATAATTTCAATTTTCATTTACTTTTTTTTTCAAATTTACTGTGTTCTTATTTTTTTCTTTCAATTTTCTGAACCCAAAAAAACATCACCCTTTAGAAAAAGATCTTTGAGTCACGCTTGATTCAATTTATGTTAAAACTTTCATGTAATTTTGTTTCTTTTCCTTTTTTTGGATTTGTTTTTTCGCTTTAATGGACAAAAAGAATTGCATGACAATTGTTGCTGATTGTTTTTACATATTTTTCTCGGGGTTTTTGCTTTTTTAATGCATTTTTGCCATATCCTGGTTGTAAGCCAGCGGTTTTAAATTACAGAAAAGAAAACTTTGCAATGCTTTTGTCTAGATTCTCCATTGTGTCTGTGCAATTTTCGTTAAATAATGTTTCTGTACATTTTTTGTTTGTTTTTAGTTGTTAGTTTTTTTTCCTGGTGCTTTTAAATTTCAATTCTACTCATGTGCTACAGGTTTCTTTTGATTTCAGTTCTACAGATTTAGAGACATTAGCAGAGCTAAGAAAGTATTAAATCGTTAAGCAAAAATGATTTTTGAAAGTTTAAAATCATTAAAAACTACAAAAAACACGACCTCTTTTATACATTTCTTATAACACAAATTAATTATAATCACGTGTTTTATAAAAAAGAAGGGCAGCCAACATTGATATGATGTATGTTTAATATTTACGAGAGAAAGATGCCGTTAATTCCCATCATAACCTTGCTGAACTACAAAGTATAGCGCCACACCAACAAAACAGGAAAAAAAAGAAAATGAAAACAAACAAAGTTGGTACGTGCACTGGCCAAACAAACATGTTGCCTCTCGCTTAATAACATTGAGAACGTGTTGTTACTGCTGTGCCGTTTTGTTCTTGCCTTCAGAAAATGCATAACAGTAGCACTAACAACATGGTTGGTTAAGGCAATAATATTTGCAGTTTGTTTGAGTGTTTGAAAATTGTCAACATTGCTCTGTTGCTGCTGTTCTATACACACAGTTTTTTTTTTAATTTGTTTTTGTCTCTTAAAGTAAATAGAAAACAAACAATAAAAAAAAATTGAGAAAGAGAGAGAGCATAAGTAAAACAAAACAATCACAGTAAAGAACTTAAAAGAACAACAAAAAGAAAAAAAAAACTAACAAGAGTAGCAACAATAATAGTTAACGACAATTGCATGTTCAAACACATTGTATGACTGTGTGTGTGTGTGTTACAATGCAATAAATTGTTGTAAATTTCATCTGTTACTTGGAGTACGAAAAACTATGTTTACTAAACACACTCTCGCATACAAAATCTGTGTTTTTTTTTTGTTTTCCCTTATATTTGTGTATGGCACCCAGCAAAAGTGCAATCACATTGCTTCTCTGTTTCATTTCTTCACTGTTTATGAGAGAGAAAAAAAAAACAGCAACAACAATAAGAAGAACAATGAAATAAAATGCGTAGAGTTCCCCCTTGTGACTGACTGAAATAAAGTTTCAATTTCAGTTGCTGTTGCTGTTGCCTTTGCAAAACTAACATTTAAAGCCGCCAACAACACAGTTTACATGTGTCTGTGTAGTAGTAGTAGTGGAGTATGTACTCTTTAAGAAGGAGTACCATTAGCATTATAGTTGCAGTGTTTCTACTAAAACATCTATTGTTGTGTGTGTGCTCTTGAACAAAACAGCAGCCTTAACAGCAGCAATAGTAGGTTCATTGAACCTTAAAGAAAATTTATTGTGTTTGTTTTTTTGTTGTTGTCGTTTTTTTTCTTCTCCTCTTTAGCATTTTTTTAGACAGTATTTGTTGTTGTTTTATTGTTTCATGTCCCTTTTGTTTTAATGTTGATATGTATTGTTGTTTTAATTGTTGTCGTCTTTCTTTTTTTTTGCCTTTTAATTGCAATTGGCTGCAGTTTATTGATAGAATTTGTTAGTTTCCTTACGAAAAGAAGAATAAAGGTAGAGGGAATAGTAAAATGAAGAGAATTTTGTGACAAAGTTATCGTTGTCGAGAAGAGCAAGTAAATTTTTTTTACCGTTTTTTTTTGGTTTGCTTAACACAGCTTTTTAAGTGAAACACAATTTACGATTTTAAATTGGTCATGCCAACTGGAGTTGCCAATTTAATTTGTTAGACTTCTCGCCCGAAGTTATTGTGGATCGCACTGTTATTAAGATCATCAAAATGGATGTGCGAAAAAAAGGCTCGTACCTGTGAATTGCAACAAAATGGAACTTCCACTCTTTACATGGAAGGGGATTTATTATCTTGAATGAAATTGAGGTTAGGATCACTGGTAGTGCTAACTATTTGGGCAATATTTCAAATAAAATGCTGTGGAGAGTGTTAAAACTACTATTGTTGCCGTCTTTTCCTCAAACAAAACTATTGGGAAGAGTTGCTTTCATTTTCCCGGGTTTTCCACTGGATGTATACCGCTGTAGTTCGGTCCAATGCTGCTGCACGGGATCGATGTATTGTATTCTACCTTGATCACAGCTGGCAATGCTAAGTAATGTGTAGTTGGCATCGGTATGCGTTACAGATGCACATGGCTTTAGCATGCCTTACCAGAGAAAATGACGGCGAACTATGGAATGCTTGCGATCATACCATTGTAGTTATATTGTCTGATCGCATTCATAGCATATTGATTTTAAACCCTATGGAATGTTGGTTTTGAAATATTCTGATACGAGTCTTCAACCTTCAATAAACTTTGCTATTGAAATGATTACAGAGATGGCTCACGACACTGATGAGTTTGCCCCAGCACTGTTACCATTTATTAGACTGGACATGCGTTTGCGTTAAGATCTCGATTAATAGAAACAAACTCTTTGAGAGGAATCAATAGAGGCAAGGTGGCCTTACTGGTGTCTTTGACTACCGCACATTGTCTTCCAGGTAGACATGCGTAGCGCTTGGTTAGGTATTATAACTACTGTCTCAGATAAAAAGGAAGAGGAGAGTTTAAAGCATCTACCATAGGGAATATACTTCTTTTAGAATCTACATGATGTCTAAGATTTGGAGAATTTATTTCTGATTGGAGTAATCTGGAATCGGCATATTATTTCCAAAGAGGCTCCACTTTGGGATATACGGAGCCGTGGGGAAACTCTATCGATAGATGTGCTTAATTCAGCTTGGATCGCAGGTGAAAAGGACGGGATATAGCAATACTATCTGACAGTCAGGCTACCATTCGAGCACTCAGTTCTTATGTTGTTCAATCAAAGATAATACGGGACGGTTTGGAGAATCTGAATTAGCTAAACAGCGGAAATAAGATTGTCCTCCGATGGATTGCAAATCATGGAGTGAAATCGCGGTAATGGGCGTCGACAAGCAGAGGAATGAACAGATAGGAAAGCTAAAAACTCTTATATATTTAAGAGTTGTAGGGAAATTGCAAAAAGAAGAGAGTTGATGAACCATGCATCAGACTAACTCGGAATAATCTGAGGTGAAAAACAAATAAGGTTCTTACAGGCGTATTGTGTGAACGACTGAAGCCACTCGTCCAAACACTGATTGGACCTTATCAGTGCGGCTTCAGACCTGGCAAGTCCACCATCGACCAGATCTTCACACTACGCCAAATCCTGGAAAAGACCCACGAGAAACAAGTCGACACACACCATCTAAGGCTGCCTTTGATAGCCCCATAAGGGATCGTGTTTTTGCCGCAATGTCTGAGCTCGGTATACCTGCGAAGCTGATAAGGCTTTGCAGAATGACGTTGAGCAATTCCTGTAGCTCTGTCAGGGTAGGAACGGACCTCTCCGAGCCTTTTGATACCGTGCGAGGTTTCAGACAAGGCGACCCCTTATCATGCGACCTCTTCAACTTGGTTATGGAGAGTGTTCTGCGCAAGGCAGGAGTGTATCGCAGTGGCACTATTTTTCAAAAAAGTGTCCAGTTGCTTGCGTAAGCTGACGACATTGACATCATAGGGCGTACGAAGCGAGATGTTACTGCTGCCTTTAGTGCTATTGAACGCGAGTCTACCAAGATGGGTTTGGCAGTAAATGAGGGCAGTCGAGACGCGCGGCGTATTGATTCTCAGATTACGGCCGATAACTATACTTTTGATACGGTCAAGGAATTCATCTATCTTGGCTCCGCCGTTACCACCACAAATGATGTCAGTCTGGAGATCATGCGCAGGATCACTCTTGCCAACAGGTGCTACTATGGTCTCAATAGGCAATTGAGTAGCAGAGACCTCTCTCGTACGACAAAACTAACACTCTACAAGACACTCATCCTATCCGTGCTTCTTTATGGCGCAGAGGCATGGAGCCTATTAAGTACAGATGCAGCGGCCTTGAGAGTGTTCGAGAGAAAAGTACTGCGCAAGATCTTCGGTCCAGTGCGAGTTGGCGATGACTTCCGTATCCGATACAACAGTGAGCTGTATGAGCTCCTCAACGACATAGACGTTGTACAGCGTATTAATATCCAGCGGCTGCGTTGGCTCGGCCATGTCGTTCGAATGGAGGAGGATGCGCCGGCGAGACGGGTATTTGATGCGGGAATCTGCGGAAGTCGGCGAAGAGGACGACCTTGCATCCGTTGGAAGGACCAAATCGAGGAAGCCCTGTCATCGATTGGTGTGACCAACTGGCGTAGGAGCGCACGAAGCAGAGACGCCTGGAAGGATGTGTTGCGGCAGACCGAAATCCGATAAACGGGTTGTTATGGCCAATTAAGTAAGTAAGTAAGTAAAAACAAATATTTTGACAGAGCACTGTGAACTCAAAGTTTAATTGTTCACAATGGAGGAGAACGTCACGATTTGTGATGATTCTGTGATGATGACAAAGAAACCTGCTGGTCATTAATACATCCCGGGAGCACGTACGTTATGCGCCGTGCAGTCAAGTTGTTTTGCTGATGGGAAACAACATCCTGAAGATTGCCTGATTGCTCTCAATCAGTCTGTAGGTTGAGGGGCAGTACAATAGATGTTTTTACGACAACAATAATAATATAAGAGGATGTAGTAGGACCTGAACTGATAGTATATACACTGAACATCCCTAATATTTAGAAAGGCATCTTAAATTAATCTTAATTTGTTAGTTTGCGTAAAGGAAATTGGGAATTAGGACAAGGAAAGTTACTTAAAAATAATCTAAAGCTAGAATTAGCCAAACGTTTACGAAACGTACGTTTGTTTTGAAGAATATAAAAAGCAATGAGAGCTGTTATCTAAAGCTACAATTAGCCAAACGTATACAGAACGTAACGGAACGTATGTACGTTCGCTTTTAAAGTATAAAAAGCAATGAGACTTGTAAACGAACAGTGTAATGTAATTTCGTTAAGCCTTTTCATTGCTTTTCATAACGTTCCATTACGTTTCGGTAAACGTTTGGCTAACCACTTCTAATGAGATTATCAGCCTTAACAGCAGCCTTATATAAATAACTACCACCCGAGTAAAATAAAGAAAAGCATTGAAATTTTTTTTAATAAGATTCTTTAAATATTTATTAAGAAACCCAACACCCCATACAACTACAACTACAATTTAGGGTTTCCTTTTGCTTTAAGGAAGGCTTACAAAGTTGGCATATAAAACATTAACCATGAGAAAACCATATTTATACCACAAAAATATAAGCCATGACTGCCTACATACTAAGAAATACACAAAACATACATACATATTCACTCACCTTCTCTTTGGATGATTCCATTACAACACCATTGTTGATGAGCAGCGGTGTCAGGGGCGTAGAGTAAGGTGCCGAAATGGTTGGTGATTGTGCCCTTAAGCCGGTGCTAAACTGTACCGATGTTGGCGTTGTTGGTGTTGGCGGTTGTTGATGCACTAATTGGATTTTGCCTTGTGATATTTTTATGTAATTGGTGGGTGGCACAAATGCTGCCGTTGCATGCAAATCATCCTTATCATCATCCTCACAGTCTTTGATATCCAGTTGTCTAGAAAAAAAAAACAACAGAATTTTAAAATTTCAAAAGTTATTAATTTTGTTGAGGCTTAGGCTTATTGAAATCAACTTCGATTCAAAATAAAGGGTGTTTTTTATAGAGGTATATAACTTTAAGTTGCAATAAAACAACGATGGATTATTCGATTGACATGAATTTTATTTATCCGAAAGATAATCTTGTGGCATTACATTTTAAATATGATTTCTGGCGTATGACCGCCACGGCTGGCGCGGCTGTAGTCCAATCTGGACGTCCAATTTTCGATGACTTTTTCCAACATTTGTGGCCGTATATCGGCAATAATACGGCGAATGTTGTCTTCCAAATGGTCAAGCGTTTGTGGCTTTACCGCATAGACCAATGACATTACATAGCCCCATAGAAAGTAGTCTAGCGGTGTTAAATCACAAGATCTTGGAGGCCAATTCACAGGTCCTAAACGTGAAATTAGTCGGTCACCAAACGTGTCTTTCAATAAATCTATTGTGGCACGAGCCACATCTCCTGGACATCATGGTTATTTAATTCAGGAAGGAAAAAGTTTGTAATCATGGCTCCATACCGATCACCATTGACTGTAACGTTCTGGCCACCATCGTTTTTGAAAAAGTACGGACCAATGATTCCACCAGCCCATAAAGCGCACCAAACAGTCAGTTTTTCTGGATGTAACGGTGTTTCCACATACACTTGAGGATTACCTTCACTCCAAATGCGGCAGTTTTGTTTGTTGACGTAGCCATTCAACCAGAAGTGCGCTTCATCGCTAAACAAAATTCGCTTATGAAAATCGGGAACGGAACGGTAATCTTGTTTTGGGCCCATTCGACGAATCTACGCCTTACTTGATGATCGTTTGGCCTCAAATCTTGCACGAGTTGGATTTTGTAAGCACGCAAACCAAGATCCTTCCGCAAAATCTTCCATAAAGTGGATGGACACAGATCCAATTCCTGTGCTCGATGGCGGATGGACTCATTCGGGTCTTCCTCAATGAATGCTACGCTCTACAGCAGCAATAGCTTCTTCTGTACGCACCGTACAGCGTCTCTGGGGATGCGAGTTATCAATAAGAGTAAACGTGGTGCGAAAACGTTCCATGGTTAATCGAATTAACTACTCTGATGGACGATTTTGTCGACGATAAAATGGACGTAGTGCGCGATACGTTTTCCGCACAGAATCATTATTTTCGAAATAAAATTGCACTTTTTGCAAGCGTTGTTCAGGCGTGAGTCTATTCATGATGAATTGCCAAACCAAACTGAGAATAAATCACTTGACAGCTGTTACACCGGTCGCCATCTTGAAAAGTAATGCCAACTTAAAGTTCTATACCTCTATAAAAAACACCCTTTATTTCTTCTCTATCTCTCTCTCTCTCTACATCTGTCAGTTGGCCTTATTAAAAATTCATTCAGTTTCGATTAAAATGTCAATTGAAATAAAAATTTATCGTTACTTTTATATCCATAAGTCTGATGACAGTTGAGAACAGTCAACGTGGCGTATCATTATCAAATAAAAATTGAGTTTAAAAATTTATTCACATTTTTTTTCTTCTTAAATGCAGACTCTAATGGGGAATATGAATATAAATTGGCAACAAACACCGACAAATAATGAAAATCCTCAAGCAAATGGAACAGTGTGCCATGTAAAGCTAAAAGAACATCATAATGGACCTCTTGCCGCCCAAGTGAGTCTATCCGAAACCCAACCACCTTCACTTAAAACTAAAAAAAAGAAACAAAAAATTTTTTATTCAATTTCCTGTTTTTCTGACAAATTTTGGCATTAGACTAGCAGTTCTAGTCTCTCTGAGCCCAATTTTCCCACTGGACCAGCAGCACTGCCTGTTCTTTAATATTTCTGTTGGGAATCTAAAACCTTTTGTCGTCCTCGCTTATTTTAAATAGGCCAGATTGCCTTAAACCAACGAATATGGATATAAAGAATACGCATCATGTAGAAGTAAAATTTCTTATGGCGGGTCGTAACATTACGACCCGCTCTCATCAAATTAATTTCTAGATGAGAGGGAGGAAGACAGAAGGAAATTAAACACAAACAAAGAGCGTAACAATGTGTTGCTCTCATCGTACGTATGTACATGTGTATGTATTCTTGTGTTTTTTGATTTAGTTGTCGATCAGACTGCGACAAGAACACATGTTTCGTGGATGGTTTATCATTTTATTTCAGAATAACACTCGAAGAATATTTTGTGTTAAAAATGTTCTGTCATTAGCTGGGCGTATTTCATTTTTTTATTTTGTCTCATAGTATATTTTTTAAAATGCTTTGGAATGCTCGTTTTTTTCTTTAAAAAAAAAATGGTTTTTTATTCTTTTTATTTTTATTTATCTAAAAAACATGGCCTAATTTTTAAGCCAAAGATGGATAGCTTTATGTTCTTTTAATAAAAAAAATGGATTTATTTTATATTTATTTATCCAAAATTATTAAGCCAAAGATAGACAGCTTTACATATGTATGTTGATGAAATAAAAATAAAAATAGCGTATAATACTAACACTTTTATGTGGCTGTAAATAAATAAATTCCCTCAACTTATTTTCTCTCTCTCACTCACAAATCCATAACCAAAGGCATGTGTTAACCCAAAGGAAAATTGTTAGTAATATTTTAAAGTCTACTTATTAAACCAATAATATGTATATGTGATCGGAAAATATAGAAAAATTGTGCTGCGCTAAGTCCCTAAAGACACCGTATTTAACTTGGCAAATGTTCTTCCAAAAATCGAAATCATTTCTCATTGATATTAGTGAATACTACTGTGATATTTCTTTGGGTGTATCATTGAAGTCTGAAAAAAGCGACATGAACCTTCTTCTTTAAAAGCTGACAAGATTTTTACGCTCTTTTTAACGAACATTCTTGATGTTCGTGTCCTATGTGTGTAAAAAGCCGAAGATGTTCTTCCCCTGAGGGACATTGGTGCCGACGTCTGTTTTTAACACCAGAAAAATAAATAAAATGTGTTCAAACAAGAAAAACGCACGATGAGAGCAACGCATTGTTACGCTCTTGGTTTCTGCAGCCTTCTCTTCTATCTTTCCCTCCGCGTCATGAAATATTTTTGAAAAATATTCCGAAATATGTTAAAATGCACATTCTTTATACTTTATTTTCTTTGCTTAAACATTTTGTTTTGCAGCCTCTTGAGAGGCTGAAAGATCTAACCTCTGCCTTTTTCAACATTATTTCAACAGCAGCTATCACTCTACAGTGGGCCAAAGATTCCTGCATAAGGCAGTCAATATACTCTTGAGCTAATAAAGGAAGGGGGGAAGTAGCAGCTTCATTATCTCAAGGCGTTTTTGTGACTCCCATAGCGGCTCATAGTGATGGTATATGATGTAAAGTCCCTATTAACCGGTCCCTTAGAATCATGCTTAAATCCAGTCTGTACTTACTAGGCGCACTTAGCGGTAACGCTTCTGCTTTCTGTGGCGCCAATTTGAGGCCAATATTATCAAATCATTGGCAGTAACATCATTGTACTTCGCTTCTAGCATTGTCAAGTCGTTTATCTACAACAACTCATGCGCTATCGTTCACGAAGCCCTTTTACTCTATGTCACTGCCAGCATCCGTCACGCCCTTTACACGTAACAACTGCCCTTTATGAAAGATCCAAGAAGTATTTAAATTTGCAAGTGGAAGTGACAAAAAAAACAGCTTTTATCCCACTGTGCCTTCATTGCAGACTTTAAAAGTGTTCAGCAGAAATGTGTTAAAAATCTTATGAGATTTTTATCTGTCATGTGTGTGTGTGTGTGTGTGTGTGTGTCGTTTGGGCTGCACCTTTTTCGATAACATTTGCAAACAGCAATATTCGTACACTGTGTTACAAAAGTTTTCGAACAAATTATAATTTGACATTGCAAAACCAAGTTCTCTTGGAAATCTAAAGATTTAGACAAACTGTAGCCCAGTGTTATCATCACACATGAGCCTTCTTTTAAGCTCTGTTATTATACCACCTGAACTAGTTTTGTTATTGTTGTTGTTGCATTATCAAACGCAATACATTTCAATGCATAAAAATGTCATTTGCAGCAGTCTAGTCTTAGTCCCCAGTCATATCAATAGATTTCCAATAGAAAAATAAGACGAGGAAAACAGAAGAAGAAGAAGAAAAAATATACAAAACTTTTAACACAGTTATGGCGGTGAGATACACGATAAATTAACGCCTAAATACTTCGGCTATAAACATTTGGCAAAAAGTTTTCAGACAAGATTTGTTGCAATAGAGGCACAGCGACACATGCAGATATTTTTTTTTTGTTTTTGAAAAGTGATTGAAAATTCTACAGCATTTTGACATTTTAAGTAGATTTCGAATTGAGCTGAGTTAAGTTGCATTAAGACGACTAATTGGTACCCTACTTTGTTGGTGAGATGTTCTATGACACGCCTTAGGTTTGTAATCAATTGGAAGATGAATTATTTTAAAATCGGCCAGAATTTGGAAAACTGCTGGAATAAGCAGCTTCTTTGGTTCAACTGGGCACAGTGGCCAGTATTCCATCATAAAACAGCTCCTTAACGATTTTTATTAATAGGCGCTGAATAGGCGTCAGATTTTCCTACAAATTCTTCGTTTTCATAAAGGAAGTTTTTTATAGAGGTATAGAGGAACTTTAAGTTGCAATAAAACAACGATGGATTATTCGATTGATAATCATTTATTTGCTAACGAAAGTCTGTTTTGGATCGACTGACGGATTATTCATTAATTTAATGTAATAATTCATTGGCATTATTAATCAGAAATGTAGTGAAGCGAAATTAACAAAATTTAATAAAAAAAAAGACTAATACTATGTTCAGACATGCATTTATATTGAGTAAATCGTAATAATCGGCATTATTGATCTCAATATATTATAAAGGGTGTTTTTTTATAGAGGTATAGAACTTTAAGTTGCAATAAAACAACGATGGATTATTCGATTGACATGAATTTTATTTATCCGAAAGATAATCTTGTGGCATTACATTTTAAATATGGCGCGGATGTAGTCCAATCTGGACGTTCAATTTTCGATGACTTTTTCCAACATTTGTGGCCGTATATCGGCAATAATACGGCGAATGTTGTCTTCCAAATGGTCAAGCGTTTGTGGCTTTACCGCATAGACCAATGACTTTACATAGCCCCACAGAAAGTAGTCTAGCGGTGTTAAATCACAAGATCTTGGAGGCCAATTCACATGTCCAAAACGTGATATTAGGCGGTCACCAAACGTGTCTTTCAATAAATCTATTGTGGCACGAGCTGTGTGACATGTTGCGCCGTCTTGTTGAAACCACATCTCCTGGATATCATGGTTATTCAATTCAGGAATGAAAAAGTTAGTAATCATGGTAATCTATACCGATCACCATTGACTGTAACGTTCTGGCCATCATCGTTTTTGAAAAAGTACGGACCAATGATTCCACCAGCCCAAAAACCGCACCAAACAGTCAGTTTTTCTGGATGTAACGGTGTTTGCACATACACTTGAGGATTACCTTCACTCCAAGTGCGGCAGTTTTGTTTGTTGACA
Source organism: Sarcophaga carnaria (assembly GCA_958299815.1). Lineage (NCBI taxonomy): Eukaryota > Metazoa > Arthropoda > Insecta > Diptera > Sarcophagidae > Sarcophaga > Sarcophaga carnaria. Next base: position 24,240,413 of record OY283153.1, read on the forward strand.
AAGCCATTCAACCAGAAGTGCGCTTCATCGCTAAACAAAATTCGCTTATGAAAATCGGGAACGGAACGGTAATCTCGTTTTGGGCCCATTCGACGAATCTACGCCTTACTTGATGATCGTTTGGCTTCAAATCTTGCACGAGTTGGATTTTGTAAGCACGCAAACCAAGATCCTTCCGCAAAATCTTCCATAAAGTGGATGGACACAGATCCAATTCCTGTGTTCGATGGCGAATGGACTCATTCGGGTCTGCCTCAATGCTACGCTCTACAGCAGCAATAGCTTCTTCTGTACGCACCGTACAGCGTCTCTGGGGATGCGAGTTATCAATAAGAGTAAACGTGGTGCGAAAACGTTCCATGGTTAATCGAATTAACTGCTCTGATGGACGATTTTGTCGACGATAAAATAGACGTAGTGCGCGATACGTTTTCCGCACAGAATCATTATTTTCGAAATAATTTTGCACTTTTTGCAAGCGTTGTTCAGGCGTGAGTCTATTCATGATGAATTGCCAAACCAAACTGAGAATAAATCACTTGACAGCTGTTAAATCGGTCGCCATCTTGAAAAGTAATGCCAACTTAAAGTTCTATACCTCTATAAAAAAACACCCTTTATAACGAAGGCTTCCCTAATTAGATGGTATAAGGGGTAGTGATGTGCATACTGATAACTTGAATAATAGCAGTGTCTTCATGGCAACCCTTATGGCAATGGAATAGCTTCTCCCTAAAAATATACTGATTTACACGCACTACTAGGCTATCATAAAATTCTTTACGAACTTCATGCTGTCTGCCAAAATTGTCTGTGAATGGGTCACCTGTCTCTTAAATAAATGGCAGATTTTTCTTCAAAAGGCCACTTCATTTCTTTCTCGGGGCATAGGAGCCGTACGCGAAAATTGTATTGAACCGAATAATTAGCATATAAAGCAACCCACTATCGCAAGCTACATATCCAAGAACTATGTTGCAAATGTTGAATATGTTTCCCCTTAGCCACCAATAAGATTTTCTATCGAAACTTTCCATTATTTAGATCACGTTACTTAGGGGCTTAGAGGCGTACCCCATGGCAACCAAACTATGCAGCACCGTAACTGATATACGCATACGACTCCCCTTAGCCACTATGAGGTTTCAGGAAATGGTAGACATTTTTCAAAAAAGGTTTTAATTTTGTGATTCACAGGGCTCAGTACGTTTGCGAAACTATCCAACTATCCCCTCTTGTGATCTGTCCATACATTTCCCCTTATCCACCACCATGAGGCCAGAAATTCGAAATAAATTCCACTTTTCAGTTAACATTTCCTGGGTAAAAGAGAGTATCTCATCGAATACTAGGTTAAGCTGACCGAAACTTAATCCATGAAGGGCAAAAATTGTAAGGCGCGTCTTCTAGACACGTTCGAAATATTGCAAGCCAGAGGAGGAGGAAGAGACCGCCCTTTGCTTAATATCTCACTGCCCAGCTCTCTTACCAAGACATATGAGTGTACCTGAAAAACCTATTCGACTTGTTAAGGCCAATTAACTAAGTAAGTATTCTTTTTAGCATTTCTAAGCTTTTCGACCGCTAATTTGAGTTCTATAGGGTTTGGGGTGACAATAACATGTCACATGTAAGTGCTAGAACAGCGCAAAGTAAAAACCTATAATTAGAGTCGTATAAAGTAAAGTGGCATAGAGTGGAGCTTAAAGAAACGAGCGAATAAAGTGAAACAAAGAGGGCGGAAAATTAAAAAGAGGATTCTCATTGACTGTAGTATGTCTAGAACTTAGTACAGTACAGTAACCTAGTAAGTCTAGAACTTGACAAAAAAAATGTTTCTTGCTTTGCTAAAATCCTAAAAACACTGTCAATATTATCAGTAGGGTAACCACAATAACGTATTGCAACTGTTTTCCAATTCTCTCTCTCTCTCTCTCTCTCTCCATGGGTAAGTTTCCACAACGGCAACAACAACAACAATGCACTTTAAAAACCAAAACTTAACAAGACATAAAGTCTAGTTTTGCAAAAAATTGCCGTTTGAACATTTATACGGGCTGCTGTTCTTTGTTTTTTTTTTTTTTTTTGTTTTTATTGGCGGGTTTATGTGTGTCATAGTTATGCTGTGGTTGTTGTTTAATTTTTAACGTCCAACTGTCTGCTAAAGTTTAGAAAATAACAACAACAACAACAAATTGTTTTTAATTTTTATTTTTCAATTTTTTTTCTATGAGTTTATGAGATACACACAGTTCCTGCCACTATAAAGTGTTGCAGTTTGCCGTCGTATCGGTATCATGTGACAATAAACAAGTTGGCAACATTTTCAGAAATCCAAGTAAAAAATTTATGACTATGAGAGTCTCATGTGCGAGTGTGTGGCTTTAAGAAATTGTTGCTTTAGTTGTGTGACAGCAAGTGGGCAGATAAGCAATACATTTTCAAACACACAAGAAAAAAAAACAACACAATTTAAGAGTTTGAAATTTTACAATTAAAGTGTCAAAAACTTGTTTGCTTCATAACAAGGATTTTGCCGAAACAGAGAACAAAAAACAAAAACAAAAATTTACAAATTCATTGATAGTTTTTTTATATAAAACAGCAATAGCACCAACACTAACACCAACAAAACACATCATACTTAATGTTGACATCATACGAAACCATTTTACCCTGCTTCTCCTTATTGTGTATTTTACGTACACACATACACTCTCTTGCTTTCATTTGCTCTCAAAATCTTCATAGATTTACTTTTAAAACTATAACAACAAATTGAAAAACTCAAAATCATTCATGTGTTGTTGACTTTTCGTTTTAGGAGTTTATGAATGAATTTTATTGTTTTGCAAATATTTCACTGTTAGTTGTTAGTGTTGTTGTTGTTGATTTAATATGTTTATTTATGTTCGACTGTGTTTGGGTGTTGAGTGGTGTATTGTGTGTGCGTGAAAAACTGTCAGACCCCATCAACTTGGCAAACAAACACATCACACAAGAGCCAATGTACGTACGACGGGCAGATTTAAAGATTACCAAAGACGTTGAAATAAAAATTCTTTTTTTTTCAAGTTTTTTCTCTTGATTTTCTTTTTTTTTCCTATTTTAACACAGCAAATGAGGAAAGTCAACGTTTTAATAAATTTAAGATATTTTATTTTTGCTTTTATTGAGTATAGTTTTATTTTTTTATCGGAAATTTGCCAACATTTTTGAAGTGATAATTTTACTAGAGTTATTGTTGTTTTTCTGAAAAAGTAGGGCAATTGCTTAAATTTGAAGTTATTTAAGTGTTTGTTTAATACTTGTATTATTACATGAAATTTCTTATCGAAAATGGTTAAAAAAAAGTTGTTATCGACAAAATTTTGTTATCGATAATTTTTTATGCAAAAATATTTTTTTCGAACCTTTTTTTAACTTCTATTCTTCTAAAAAATTGTGTTACCGAAGTATTTTAAACAAACGAAAATGTTTTAAGAAAAAAAGTTGTTATCGAAAAAATTTTGTTATCGATAATTATTTATATAAAAAAATTTTTCCGACAATTTTTTCTTTTTTATTAACTTATATTCTTCTAATTTAAATTGTGTTATCGAAATTTTTAAAACAAACGAAAATGTTTTAAGAAAAAAAGTTGTTATCGAAAAAATATTGTTATCGATAATTTTTTATAGATAGAAATATATTTTTTCCGATAATATTTTTCACATGTTTCTTGAATTTTATATTTTTATCGGAAATTTCCCAACATTTTTGCAGTGATAACTTCACTAAAGTGTTGTTGTTTTTTTCTTTTTTTAAAAGTAGGGCAATTGCTTAAATCTGAAGTTCATTTAATTGTTTGTTTTTTTTTTGTTTACAAAACTAAAAATATTTTTTTATTGTTATGGAAAAATTTTAGTTATCGATAAGTTTTTATACAAAAATATTTTTTTCCGATAATTTATTTTAAAGTTCTATTCTTCTAAAAGAAATTGTGTTATTGAAAACAAAAATATGTATCTTAAAAAAAAATTGTTATCGAAAAAATTTTAGTTATCGATAAGTTTTTATACAAAGATATTTTTTTTCCGATAATTTATTTTTTAAACTTTTATTCTTCTAAAAAGAAATTGTGTTATTGAAAACAAAAATATTTTAAGAAAAAAATTGTTATCGAAAAAATTTTGTTATCGATAATTTCTTATACAAAAATTTTAAAAGAAATTGTGTTAACGAAATTTTTTTAACAATTTCTTTTTGCACTTTTGTTTTATTGCCAAATAAATTAATTATGTAAAAAAAATGCCCTTTTATGTCTGTGTAATTAATTTTTAAATCGCATTTATTATCACGAATATATTTAATCATTTTGTGATTAATCATCACATTTTAAAATTAATGATTAAACAAATCGTTGGTGTTTTTTCACTTTTTTTTTTGTAATAAAAACTCATTAAATAATATTATGGTTGGCAACCATTTATGTATGTAAATATGCTTATGGAAATTATTTGTCTTTGTGTTTTTATTTTTTATTTATTTGTTGATATTTTATGCTTTTCATATGCAAATTAACTTTAAACATTTACACAGTCGCACGGACATATGTAAATAAAGAAAAAAAAGTACCAAAAAAGGGATTTTTCTGTCATGAACAAAACGAATTACTCAAGAACTAATTCTGTCTGTATTTCGAAAGAAAAGAACAGATTACAACCAAAGATACTAAATAAATAACCGAAAATGTTTAAAACAAATGTTGAGCAACATCTTTAAGCAACATATGTTGCCTATTTATTATAATTTTTTTGAAATTTGTCTAGAAACCTTTTTAGCTGCTGCAATTCTAAAATGTGTTCGCCCTCCTTACTGTATACATTTATTTAGTCGTGCAAATATACCTTAACAAGAAATCTTGGAGTTTGAGGAGGTTTACCACAGATTTCATAGCCTATTTGCCGATAAACCTAAACTACCAGTTTTCCAAATGTAGCGTTAAGCATACGTTACACGTATAATAAGTAGTAGCAGCCGCATGCGTTTGCCTTTATCTGCCTTAACTGTGTTTTTGCTTTCCATGTTAGGCATATGAGTGTGTGGGTGGGTAGATGCCTTTCCAAATTATGCATAAATACGAGATTTTTTTCTCCTCTCTTTTTCATTCCATTCCATTCCAATTCTTTTTGTTTTTTGTTTTTTTTTTCGTTTTTGTCACTGCAACAAATCCTATCATAATGCTTTTTTTATTTACATATGAATGTCTGACTGCCTGTGTCTCTCTTTTGGATTTTTTTTTTGCTTTGCTTAGGCATCATAAAAGATTTGGAGCAGTTGATAAAAACAAGAGCCCTGTGTTTACAGGCAGCAATACACGCATACATATTGTTTGTATGAACCGAGAGACCTATTTGTTTAACTATTTGCCTTCATATAAAGGGTGTTTTTTATAGAGGTATAGAACTTTAAGTTGGCATTACTTTTCAAGATGGCGACCGATTTAACAGCTGTCCAAGTGATTTATTCTCAGTTTGGTATGGCAATTCATCATGAATAGACTCACGCCTGAATAACGCATGCAAAAAGTGCAATTTTATTTCGAAAATAATGGTTCTGTGCGGAAAACGTATCGCGCACTACGTCCATTTTATCGTCGACAAAATCGTCCATCAGAGCAGTTAATTCGATTAACCATGGAACGTTTTCGCACCACGTTTACTCTTATTGATAACTCGCATCCCCAGAGACGCTGTACGGTGCGTACAGAAGAAGCTATTGCTGCTGTAGAGCGTAGCATTGAGGAAGACCCGAATGAGTCCATCCGCCATCGAGCACAGGAATTGGATCAGAGTCCATCCACTTTATGGAAGATTTTGCGGAAGGATCTTGGTTTGCGTGCTTACAAAATCCAACTCGTGCAAGATTTGAAACCAAACGATCATCAAGTAAGGCGTAGATTCGTCGAATGGGCCCAAAACGAGATTACCGTTCCGTTCCCGATTTTCATAAGCGAATTTTGTTTAACGATGAAGCGCACTTCTGGTTGAATGGCTACGCCGACAAACAAAATCGCCGCATTTGGAGTGAAGGTAATCCTCAAGTGTATGTGGAAACACCGTTACATCCAGAAAAACTGACTGTTTGGTGCGCTTCATGGGCTGGTGGAATCATTGGTCCGTACTTTTTCAAAAACGATGGTGGCCAGAACGTTACAGTCAATGGTGATCGGTATAGAGCCATGATTACTAAGTTTTTTATTCCTGAATTGAATAACCATGATGTCCAGGAGATGTGGTTTCAACAAGACGGCGCAACATGTTACACAGCTCGTGCCACAATAGATTTATTGAAAGACACGTTTGGTGACCGCCTAATTTCACGTTCACGGACCTGTGAATTGGCCTCCAAGATCTTGTGATTTAACAACGCTAGACTACTTTCTGTGGGACTATGTAAAGTCATTGGTCTATGCGGTAAAGCCACAAACGCTTGACCATTTGGAAGACAACATTCGCCGTATTATTGCCGATATACGGCCACAAATGTTGGAAAAAGTCATCGAAAATTGGACGTCCAGATTGGACTACATCCGCGCCAGCCGTGGCGGTCATATGCCAGAAATCATATTTAAAATGTAATGCCACAAGATTATCTTTCGGATAAATAAAATTCATGTCAATCGAATAATCAATCCATCGTTGTTTTATTGCAACTTAAAATTCCTCTATACCTCTATAAAAAACACCCTTTACATGGTTTAACATTATAAAAGATTTCTTTTTTATTCACTTTTTGTTTAAACGAAGGATTTTCCATGAAAATACGAGATTTTCTTGCTTGTTGCAGTAAAGCAGGACAATACAATGAATATCCATGATTATGATGAAATGATAACCCAGATGGATTATATTTTGAAGACTTTATAGAAACATTTTATATATGTTTGTAGAACTTATAAACTCAAGGTGGTTTTAGATAAAATTCCTTGGAGTAGGTTAAGAGCTTTTCAAGATTTAGGAAATCAGTTCATTAACAAATAAGTTTTCAGCAACAAAAGTGAAAAAATTCTTAAAGAAAAAATAAAATTTTCTGAGAAATTATTTCATAGGTAAGTAAAGTTTTAAAAACTATAAAAAACATGTTTAAACAATTAAATTCTAATTGTTTGTGGCCTTTGGAAAATGTTTAGCAACATTACTGTTAACAATGACTGCAACATTACTATCAAACCTAAACATCCCTTCAAGAGTACTGAATTACAATGGATTTTACAGAAAATATACATGAGAATATCTTCAGCAACATTGCTGCTAGTAGCTATAGCAATATTGTTGCATAAACAATTAGGCGTAAATGCTTAAAAAAAAAAAATTTCTAAACTATTATTAAATTCCAATTGATTTTGATCAATAATAACTTAATAAAATTTTAAGCAACATTGTTGCCAATACTTTCTGAAACATTATTGCTAGAATAGAATATTTTCAGCAACATTGCTGCTAGTAGCTATAACAATATTGTTGCATAAACAATTAGGCGCAAATGATTTAAAAAAAATGATTTTGATCAATAATAACTTAATAAAATTTTAAGCAACATTGTTGCCAATATTTTCCGACACATTATTGCCAATTATGAAAGGACACATGGAATCTATTGAATTCTATAGATTTTGTTGACAATTTAAAAGTAAAAATATAATAAAAAAAATATAAAATACACGTAAATTACTCAGATAATCTCAGATTGTTGCTAATAGTCTCTGTAGTCGTATTATTGCCAAGAATTTCATGCAGGCACTTGATTCATTATTTATTATTTAAAAGATGTTTTATTTTCCCTTTCCTACTTCCTCTTTTTTGTCCTATCTCCCTATAATCCTCTCTCCATTAGGACGTTATCTCAATTGACAAGTACACGTTCTCTAACCTAAACCTAAAAATGTTTTGCAACATTGTTGCCAGTAGAGTTTTATTTGTATAAGGCCTCTAGTATTTCAAGCAGCACTGTTAATAACGTATCTGGGCAGATATATTTAAAAAAAATATGAAACTTTAGTAAATTTTTGAATTTGAAATGATTTTATTTATTGCAAATTTTCAGCAACATTGTTGCTATGAGTTTAAGCAACATTGTTGCTATGAGTTGAAGGCGCCGTGGTCTAGTAGGTAGTGTGTTGGCTTATTAGACGAAAAGCCACGGTTCGAGCCCCAGGCCAGACATCAAAATAAAATACAAAAAGTATTTCTTCGGCGACTTCCTCTCAGCAGATTTCTGGCAAAAACTCTGAGAGTAAATAAAATTGCCATGAAAAGTTTCTCAAAAAATCTGTCGTTCGGAGTCGAGTTTAAACTGTAGGTCCCGCTACTCATGTATAAAATTAACACACACAACATAAGTGGTCTGAGAAACTAGGTCGTAATCCTGACTGAAGGGTTGTAATGACCAATTATGTATGTATGTATGTATGAAACTTTAGTAAATTTTTGAATTTGAAATGATTTCATTTATTGGAAATTTTCAGCAACATTGTTGCTATGAGTTTCAGCAACATTGTTGCTATGAGTTTCAGCAACATTGCTGATAAACTTACCACGAGGAAATGTTTAAAAAAAATATGAAATTTTTGCAAACTATTGACTTTTAAACGACTTTGTGTTTTGGAATATTTCAACAACATTATTGCTTTGCTAAGAGCTTCAGAAACATTACGTCTACGAGTATCGTCAAACTTGCCATAAGGAAACGTTTAAAAAATATGCGATTTTGGTAAACTAACGAATTTTGTTGTTTGTTAAATTTACATACACTGTCAGGATTACGACCTAGTTTCTCACACCACTTACATATGTTGTGTGTGTTAATTTTATACATGAGTTTAATGCCGACTCCGAACAACAGATTTTTGAAACACTTTTCATGGCAATTTCTGTTTAATCTCAGAGTTTTTGCCAGAAATCTGCTGAGAGGAAGTCGCCGAAGAAATACTTTTTGTATTTTGTTTTGATGGCTGGCCTGGGGCTCGAACCCTGGCTTTTCGTCTAACAAGCCAACACTTGTTTGTTAAATTACAGCAACTTTATTGCTAAGACTTTCAACAACATTGTTGCCATTATTCCCTTAAGAACATTATAAAAAAAATATGGAAATATTTGTAAACTAAAATATATAGTAACAAAGAATCTTTGGCAATATTGTTGCCAGTAGTGCAGGCAACATTGTAGCTAAAAAAAAAAAAGAAAGAGTTTGTGTAGCGATGTTTGAAACGCATTTTGACCACAGTTACTGTGTGCTTCGGCAATACAATTTCACTTTTTTGTTTAAAATCTACAAAGGGTGTTTTTTATAGAGGTATAGAACTTTAAGTTGGCATTACTTTTCAAGATGGCGACCGATTTAACAGCTGTCAAGTGATTTATTCTCAGTTTGGTTTGGCAATTCATCATGAATAGACTCACGCCTGAACAACGCTTGCAAAAAGTGCAATTTTATTCCGAAAATAATGGTACTGTGCGGAAAACGTATCGCGCACTACGTCCATTTTATCGTCGACAAAATCGTCCATCAGAGCAGTTAATTCGATTAACCATGGAACGTTTTCGCACCACGTTTACTCTTATTGATAACTCGCATCCCCAGAGACGCTGTACGGTGCGTACAGAAGAAGCTATTGCTGCTGTAGAGCGTAGCATTGAGGAAGACCCGAATGAGTCCATCCGCCATCGAGCACAGGAATTGGATCTGTGTCCATCCACTTTATGGAAGATTTTGCGGAAGGATCTTGGTTTGTGTGTTTACAAAATCCAACTCGTGCAAGATTTGAAGCCAAACGATCATCAAGTAAGGCGTAGATTCGTCGCATGGGCCCAAAACGAGATTACCGTTCCGTTCCCGATTTTCATAAGCGAATTTTGTTTAGCGATGAAGCGCACTTCTGGTTGAATGGCTACGTCAACAAACAAAACTGCCGCGTTTGGAGTGAAGGTAATCCTCAAGTGTATGTGGAAACACCCGTTACATCCAGAAAAACTGACTGTTTGGTGCGCTTTATGGGCTGGTGGAATCATTGGTCCGTACTTTTGTCAAAAACGATGGTGGCCAGAACGTTACAGTCAATGGTGATCGGTATAGAGTCATGATTACAAACTTTTTCATTCCTGAATTGAATAACCATGATGTCCAGGAGATTTGGTTTCAACAAGACGGCGCAACATGCCACACAGCTCGTGCCACAATAGATTTATTGAAAGACACGTCTGGTGACCGACTAATTTCACGTTCACGGACCTGTGAATTGGCCTCCAAGATCATGTGATTTAACACCGCTCGACTACTTTCTGTGGGGCTATGTAAAGTCATTGGTCTATGCGGTAAAGCCACAAACGCTTGACCATTTGTAAGGCAATATTCGCCGTATTATTGCCGATATACGGCCACAAATTTTGGAAAAAGTCATCGAAAATTGGACGTCCGGATTGGACTACATCCGCGCCAGTCGTGGCGGTCATATGCCAGAAATCATATTTAAAATGTAATGCCACAAGATTATCTTTTCGGATAAATAAAATTCATGTCAATCGAATAATCTATCCATCGTTGTTTTAATGCAACTTAAAGTTCCTCTATACCTCTATAAAAAACACCCTTTACAAAGGGACCGAGGAAATCTTGCTGCTGGCGTGACAGAAATGACACAAGCACTATAAAAACAAAAACGGCATAGAAATGTTAGAGAAATGAGCAGAAAAATAAGAGCATGGGAAATGGAGGAGGCTTATGTTTAGAAAGAAAAAGAGAAGAAAGGAATGGAAAAAAAAACATTCATTTGATGGCCTTTAATTGTAAAGTAATGAAAACAAAAAGTTTTTAAAACCTCCATTCCTGGTGGGGTGTGGCATAAAACAAAAGCCCTGACACACTTTTATTGTGTTTTTCCAGTCCTTTGCAGGGCAACACAAAAGGAGGATTTGTTAACTTTTTGTTGAAAACATCCTTTTTTCTTAATTAAATTTAAAATAATGAAATGTAAACATTAAATGGAATTTATTGTTTAATTTAAATGTCCAAACACAATTAAACTAATTACCAATTACTGCATCCATATTTATATATTTTTAATTTTGTTTTTGGATAAATTCAAATCAATTTGGCTTAAATTGCACCTGGTTTTAATGCCGGTATTATTTTTTTTGCTTGTGTTACACACATAATAGCATAGTCAGCTTCAAGCCAAACAAACTGTGGTTAATTATTGGCCAAAATACTATGTTTGTACTGGGCATGGCAGGCATATGAAACAAGTTAATCAGGAAATAAAATACAACAACAACACAAAACCATATCAAATAAAATATTTCTGTATGTCACTTGCAAATAGTTGAACACATGTTCAGAAGGATGCTTAAATTTTTAATTGTAAAAATATAAAATTTACAAAAAATCCCTCAAGGAAAAAAGTACTTTTTTTTGAACAACGGTACAAAATAGTACTTTTTTGATACTTTTGTACACTTTAATATTTTGCCACAAAATCGCTTATTCATAACCAATAATTGTGAAAATCTTAACAATTTTTCTTTAAAACAAAAATTTACAAAAAAAAATCCCTCAAGGAAAAAAGTACTTTTTTTGAAGAAAGGTACAAAATAGTACTTTTTTGATACTTTGGTACACTTTAATATTTTGGCACAAAATCTCTTATTCATTACCAATAATTGTGAAAATCTTTTTTCTTTAAAGCCAAAATTTAAAAAAATTCCTCAAGGGAAAAAAGTACTGTTTTTTTAAAAAGGTACAAAATAGTACTTTTTTGATACTTTTGCAAACTTCAATAGTTTGCAACAACATCGTTTATTCATCACCAGTATTTGTAAAAACCTTAACATTTTTGCTTTAAAACAAAAATTAAAAATCCCTGAAAAAAGTACTTTTTTTGGTACCACTTTGGAAATCAATATATTTTCATTAAATCAGATTTTCATAACTAAAATCAAAAAAAAAAATTAAATATCTTTTGTTTCCCGCGATGGTAAAAGGTACTTTTTTTGGTTCCTTGCAGAAAAAGAGTACATTTTCTGTTAATCTTTTGGAATTCAATATTGTTTTGCAAAATAATATTAAAAATCTAATTTATGGTACATTCAAGAAAAATGGTAAATTTTTGGTACTTTTGACTGCAAAAAAAAATATGTTTTTGGTACTCTTTTGGATCGTTTTTTTTTCCAAATCGAGATATGATTATTATTTGGAAATATTATTAATTAATAAAAAAAAAAAATTAATTTCCTTTTTGGTACCTTTTGGGGAAAAAGTACTTTCTTGAAACTTTTTTCAAAAAATAAAAAACCGCATTTTTGGTCCCACAATCATAAATTTCTTTTTTGTTTGGCTTCAAGGAGAAAAGTGTACCCCTCTTTGATACCTTTTCTCCAAAAGGTATTTTTTCCATAAAGTACTTTATACCTTTTTTTCAAAAAAGTATTTCTTACAGATTTTTTCAGAAAAGTTCATTTTTAGTAACTTTTTCCAAAAGGTACTTTTTTTCAAAAAGTACTTTTTCGCTTTTGTACCTCTTTGATACTTTTTCTCCAAAAGGTATTTTTTTCAAAAAGTACTTTCTACCTTTTTTCAAAAAAGTATTTCTTACAGATTTTTTCAGAAAAGTTCATTTTTAATACCTTTTCACAAAAGGTACTTTCTTCAAAAAGTACTTTTTCGCTTTTGTATTTCTTAATTTTATATTAAATTTTTCTTAATTTTTTTTTTTTTTTTTGGTTTTAGGAGCAGAAAAATTCCACAAATGCGGGTCCATATGTAGTAGACCTCACTGCTACCAATGACACACTGGCTCTACAGCAGCGTAATTAGACCAATAATATCCCATGCATCTGTAGTGTGGCATACATGGATGGATGTTGGACATCGCATTGGAAACAATACTTTTCATTCAATCCTTGCGGTTTTTATACGAGGCTGAAGCACTAGCAGCCTCAGACTAATAGGGAATGGATCAGAGAAAGCCACAAATCATATCGTCAGAGAATAACTGGAACAGTGGACGGTGACCAAGTAAATGTAGAATTATCCGACAGGATGCCTAACATCATATCCCTCGCGATCCATTCCGTAGATGCCAATGGGGACTTGTTGCTACACGAATGCCTTTTAAAACATGAAGCTTGGAATATAGAAAATTTTATTTGAGCCTAGCCTGGCTAACCACTGTAAATCAATGGAGTAAATGGAGTTTGTAAACTAATAACCACAATTGCCATAATATGCTATGCTGCTGCTGTTGTTGTTATTGTTGTATTTATTATAGTTTTATTTTTCTTGTTTTTATTTTTTAGTTGTAAAACATTTTGGCAAGGTGCCACAATCGATTTAAATTGGTAATAAATAAACTGAACGCGTGTAAATTTCAAACCAGAAAAAAAAAACGGAATTTTTTGCTTTTTTTTTGGGCAAAATATGCTGTATTCAGCACAAGAAATTGCACAAAAAAATTAAATTGGAAATATTGAACACAACATGGATGTAAAAAGGGATGTTGAATGCAAAACAACAATAAAAAAATAAGAGGAAAAAAATACTGTTTAATGCAACCATGTGAGGAGCTGCATATTCATAATGAATATGGAAATTGGGCTGCTGCTGCTGCTGCTGCTGCTCCGACAGGCATGTGCAGGCAAGCAAGCTGGTTATTTTGGCAACATTTTTAATTCTGTAGGCAGGTGTATGTATGTGTTGTTTTTTATTTTCGATTTTCATTCACTTGATGCACTCACTTGCCTACACTACTTCATCATTTCATATTAAAATTTACACGGAAATCGAAAGAGAAAAAAACATGGAATAATGTACGTTCGTTTTAAAGCAATAACAACAACAACAACAACATTGTATAACCATATTAAATATGTGGAGCATAAATGGCTTTTATTAACAACTAAAAAAATCAACCCAGAAATAAACAACACACACACACACACCACCATACCCCATACACAGGCAGGTGGAAACCCAACACAATAATAATGTGTGTTGTTGTTGTTGCTGTTGTTGTCATGCATGTATTGAGAGCATATTTAGCTGACTGACCCTGTTTTCCTTAGCATTTGTTGTTGTTGCATTAGTGATGATTAATATTTTTATAATTAAAGCGTTACTAGCATGACAAAAAAAAGATTGAAAAATTGAAAAAAAAACAACATGATTTAACACTCAATCTACTACTACGTAGAATGCGTATCCATATAATCCTATTGCCCTTACAAATTTCGCTGTCAGTAACACCATCTAACACTTGACATACACACAATGCGTTAATGCTTCTGAGATATGCATAATGCCGCATAGAAGTATAGCTGCTAGTGATCCCCTTACATTGGGCTTGAAATGATCTCCCTAGCCTGCAGTATTCATTCAGAAGGCCGTTTACTATCCACAAGCTACTTCTTCTGGCTAGTCTAATGCATAACACATACAGCTGTGTTCAAAATAATAGCAGTGCTACCATGTAATATTTTCAAAGTTAAAATTTATTACGTGGATATATTTTAATGGTAGTTACAACGATATGTAAGAAATACAAATACAAAAAAGATTCTCGTAATAACTTTAATATTTACGATGAAATTGATTCATTTCTGTGTTTGCCCCTGACTTCAGTTGATCAAAAAATAGGTGTGTGAGTGTTCTTTTAAAAATAAAAATATAACAGCATATAATTTAAAGAAAAAAGTGAAAAATATGTACGAAAAAATGTAGTTAAAACTGTTTTCTACAGTGATTCACATAAATTTTTGTAATAATGGGACGAGGAAAGCACCGTGCTGAAGAAAAGAGAAAACTAATTAAAAAGTTTCGAAATAAAGGCAAAACTTACAAAGAAACTAAGGAAACCTTAGGTTACTCCGATCAAATGATCACAAATTCATTAAAATATAAAAGAAGCACGAAACGTGTGGGCGCAAGCGCAAAACATCAACTGTCCATGACCGCAGAATTGTGCGATACAGTAAAATAAATCCTTCGGCGTATGCAAAAAAAAAAATTCAAAAGAGTCTGAATCTTGCCGTAAGTGTCCCTACTATTCGTAGGCGTCTGATGGACAACAATTTATTCGCAAGAATTTCACAAAAGCTGCCATTGTTGACATACAAAACAGGCAGCAGCACGCTTAAAGTTTGCCCAAGAACATATCAAATATCCGAAAGAAAAAGGAGAACTTATTGTGGACCGGCGAAAGCAAAATTGTTTTATTTGGTGGCATTGGGTCTAGACAATATGTTAGATGTCCGCCCAACACCAAATATAAAGCTCAGTATACACAAAAGACAGTTAAACATGGTGGTGCAAAACTAATGATATGGGGAAGGTTTTCATACAATGGTGTAGGCCCAATACATCCAATTAGAGACATAATGGATAGGAACGTCTATGTTGGCATTTTGAGAGAAGTGATGTTACCATACTCCTCGCCTCTAAAATGGATATTCCAACAAGATAATGACCCGAAACACACCAATAAATTGGCAAATGAGTGATTTCGGCTTAATGGGGTAAAGGTTATGGCGTGGCCAGCTCAGTCTCCTGACCTTAATCCCATAGAACATCTATGGGGAGATGTTAAAAAATATGTTGCCGAGAGAAAACCGTCAAATGCAACTGAGTTGTGGTCTGTAGTGCAAGATGGGTGGAATGAAATTCCACTAAAACAATGTCAGGACTTAGTTGACTCCATGCCTCGTAGATGTGCTGCTGTAATAAAAAGTAAAGGCTATTCTACCAAATACTAATCGTATTTAAAGTTTCTGATTATAGTCATAAGCATTTTTAACTTTTTTAATACAAAATTTTTATGAAAACTGAAATGCTCCTATTATTTTGAACAGCACTTTTTAAGATATTTTTTTAAACTTCCTGTTACTGACTTGTTGAAAGCTTTATTTAATTAATGAATAACTTAAATAATTTAGTATTGAATCAACATTACATTACACCAAAAAATTGAATTAAATCATGTTTTTTTATTTGTTAAAATTTAAGCTTTGGTTTTTCAATGGGCTCACTCCTATTTTTATGAACACAACTATATGTCTCTCACCATTATAATTAAACAAGAAAAGTGAAAAGTTTCTTCGGCTCTCTACATCTTTTCGTTCGAGGAGTACAAAACTATCAAACTTTTCTATGCAAAGCTTAGAAAGGATACGGGGTTACATCAACGTCAAGCTCATCTACTATTCATTTTAATAAGTCTTGGGGCTCAGTAGAGGGTGAACTTATTTCCCCTGCCAAACTGATTAGGCTTTCCCACATAATCTCATACTCTACTCTCGAGTTAACCTCATAGGAATAGGACTTTTTCCTGTCAAACTGATTTAGCTTTCCCACATAATTTCATACTCTTCTCTCCAGTTAACCTTATAGCAGTTAAGTGCGGCGGAGTTAAGGCGACCAGTATGCCAATTAGTATGCCGATGTCCCGTCCCCTATGTTCCCTGTCCCAGTTGAATAGCGCACATCTTCCGACGACGTTCACTTCTGCTTGGAAAGTTTGTCATTTCTGTATTACTCAAGGTTAAAACACTGTGTTTTTTTTACTGATGAAAACCGTATACCTAAATTTTTGAATAAAAACATGCAGTAATAATCATCAAACATTCTTTTAAATCCATAATAAATAGAATGAATTACTCACAAAATTTTTATGGGTGTAAAAGGGGTTAAGTGTTCAAATGCGAAGTGAATTGTTGGGACACACAAATAGGAAAGAAGAAAGGCAAATTAGACACGCATTTTAAATTGCATTATAAAAATAACAACAACAATACAACGTAATTATTATAAATAAACACATTGCTTCTCTATTTCTCTCCCTCTCTGTCTCTCTTCAGCTCCCTTTTCTATTTAATTTAGCAGATGAAAGCATGCATTTTGTTTTTCTCTCCTCTTTGATTTGTTTTACTGGGTGACGCATCTCTTAGTGAGTTTGTCAAAGCTGGAAACTTTTTTTTTTTTGCTAGACCTGCATGTGATCTTTAACCCCTTCAATAAATTTTAGCAGACTCGTTCTTCACGTTATTTGTATTAATTTGCAAGGAAAAGTGATTGTGCATTTGGCTATCGTTCAATTAACAATTGTGGCCAATTGAAATTCAATTAATCGTTCAATTTTGATACCATGATTCTATGAATCATGATTTTATTTTCAGAGAATTTCATTTAGAATTTTAAAATAATTAAAAAGGAAAATTGTAAAATTAAAATGCATTAAAGCATGAGTAAATGAGTAAACAAAATCAATTTGGCTTGACAGGGCGGCTCCGGATTATCTAGTTAAAGATTGCAAACAAAACAAAAAATAATTCGCTAATATTTCTATTGTTTAAGAATCCCCTTAAATTTTTAGTTTTTATTCACCACACTCATGTTCAATTCTATTTGAGATTCTGTTAGTAAACACGCCACCAGAAGAAAATCTAAACTCAACACTGATGGCATGTAAACAAAACTGAGAATGTGAAATCATTTCATATTTCATCCCCCTACCTTCAATTGTTATTGTTATTGTTTTTTCTAAATCATTACGTGACCATATGTCATTACAACAACAAAAAATACCATAAAATGCAAAAGCAAGAGTTGAAAAAAAAAGAACAACACAGGAGAGGTTAAACCAAAAACAAAACAAAAATATTAACAGGACTTGACTTTCTATTAAAAGTGCACCAACAATACTTTTTAATTTATTTGTTACAACAACAAAAACTATTAAGATTACAAACTTGCTTACCTCTTCTTCTATTTAAGAGAACAGAATAAAAAGAAATTTTTTTAACACTTTTTCTTCAATTCGTTTAGCACTCTTCAAGAAATTTTGTTACACTTGAAAGCCGAATTTACACGAATTTATTTGACCGGCACTTGTTATGGAAAAAAACTTAAAGAAATTATAGAATCCAGTTATCCATCGCAAAAGAATACTTGTGTTTTATTTGGGGGGAAATTAAAATCCCAAAAACACAAATTATTTTCCCTTTAACAGGCTTGTTATACATACCAGTGTTGATACTGTATTTTTTGTTGTGGCGTTTTTATCTTTAACATGAAGTCTAAGTTTCTTAATGTCACTTTTTCTGAAACTTTATATTGAATGAGAATTCTTAACAGAACATAATCGAATGTAAGCAAATTATGGTCAGGCCTTTAGTGAAAGCTTATGTGTTAATATTATGGATATTCTTCTCTACCCCCCCCCCCCCCTCCGTAAATATTTTGCTTTGAGTGCTGATGGATTTATTGTTTTTTTTTTTAGTTTCACTTTGTATTGTTCTTGTTGTTTTTTGGTAAATGATATGCTTTTGTCTGCCTTTGTGTCTGGATGTCTGCATTATGCCCCAGTCGCTCTGTCTGTCGGTATTGTTATTGAAATGATGAATAACTTTTTAATGAACCCCCTAGCTCTTTCAACAGAGCGTGTGTAAAAGCTAAATGGGGGAAAATAAAATCTGAAAATAAATTTTTCTTGAGAAATAAAAAAAAATGTCAACAAATACTGGAATTATTGTGGCGTTTGGCGTTAAACAACCCTGTCTTATAATTTCGCCAGTATTTCAATTATCATTAACGACTGTAAAGGGATAATGTCTGATCGTCAAGACGTATTCCGATATTGACGTATGGAAAAATATAGAGAACGCATCTGACTACTCTACAAGTGTTCACCGACAGCATTTTGAAAACCTCTTGACGGCGACTAGTCGGTATGAATATCCCCCTCAAAAGCATTTACCGGCAACTTTTGAATTGTCAAACTTAAAGAAACCTTACATACATACATACATAATTGGCCATTACAACCCTTCAGTCAGGATTACGGCCTAGCTTCTCACACCACTCATGTTGTGTGCGTTAATTTTATACGTGAGTGGCGGGACCTACAGTTTAACGTCGACTCCGAACGACAGAATTTTGAGAAACTTTTTCATGGCAGTTTATTTTACTCTCAGAGTTTTTGCCAGAAATCTGCTGAGAGGAAGTCGCCGAAGAAATATTTTTTTTTTCATATTTCATTTTTGATGTCTGACCTGGGATACGAACCCGGGCTTTACGAATAGTAAGCCAACACACTACCTACTACACCACGGCGACTTCAAGAAACCTTAAGCCTCTCCAATCGAAAAAATTATAAGGAAATGCTCTCTAATATTCCAGCATGTCCATAGCCCAGGTTGGATCAAAAGCAGTCGGCCATACTACAATCAGCTTACTGCTCGGCTTTAGTAGAAGGTCACAGGGAATGCTGTCCTATCCTCTACAATTTTAAAATCATTCGTTTCCCCCTTTTTTGTTAAACACAAATAAATATTTAAGCTTCATGAGAACTTTGTTAAATTGTAAAAAATCCCGTTATTTCGAATTCTGCTGGGTTATGAGTTAAGTAGTGCTTCCCTTTGGCAAAAGTGTATGACCTCAAACATGTGACTACAAATAGTGGCTTGTCATAATAAAAGTTTATTTTCGTAGTATTTGCTTAAAGAAAAAGTACTTTTTTCCCTCTACTACTCATACTGTTTATGGGGACAACAAATGATGGATTTTATTAACATTTGTCATGCAACAGTTTTCGACAAAAAATTTTGCGTTTTTTCTTTGTTTTTTTTTCGTTAATTCAGGTGCTCCTACTTCTCCTCCTCCACCTTCTCCTCCCTTTCGATTTCTTATCAGGCCTAAGCAGTAAACATTTTTTTGTTTTATTAAATGATTCTTCTTCGGTAATACACTTTAGAAACGCAAACTTCCACTTTTATTAGCGTGTTTCTGGTTTTGGAATTTTTTTTTGTTCAAATGGAATACAGTATGGCATAGCATTTGTTGTTGTTATTGATAATGATTTTCTCATTATTTGTTAGGTTAGGTTTGTCTATTTAGAAAAAAATAATGGGCGTTGGTTTCTATATTTTTTTTTTCTTTTTTCATTTAAGGAAAGACAAATTTAAGGGAAAACATTTCTAAATTTGAAGGTTAACTAATAAGCACTGGACTGGGTGCCGATAAGTGAAAGTAAAGGTTAGGTTAGAATAAACTGTGACTGTGTAAATAATGCATACATATATAATTGGTCATTACAATCTTTCAATCAGGATTACGACCTAGTTTCTCACACCACTTATGTTGTGTGTGTTTTAATTTTATGCATGAGTGGTGGGACCTACAGTTTAAAGTCGACTCCGAACGACAGATTTTTTTGAGAAACTTTTCATGGCAATTTTATTTGCTTTGAGTTTTTACCAGAAATCTTATGAAGGAAGTCGCCGAAAATATGAAAACATTCATATTTTCGTTTTGATGTATGACCTGGGCCTTACGTCTAATAAGCCAATACACTACCTACTAGACTACGGCGCCTTCAAAAACAGAGTATGCATGGTTGGATTCCCACGGCCTAGACCTGGCCATGCATAAAACGGAATTGCTGCTAATCACTTGTCGTCGTATCCCCTTGCATGTGGACATGAGCATTGGAAACGAGATAATTAGGACCGGGAGCTCGGTAAAATACCTGGGAATAAGGCTGGACCCCAGACTGACATTCTCGTATCAGATTCAGTACTCGGCTAACAAGGCCCAGAAGATCGTCGGACAGCTCAGCAGATTAATGGCGAAGATTGGAAGAGCGCTACCGGCGAGACGGAGACTCCTGATGGATGTTGGAAACAGCATTATGCTTTATGGGAGCGAAATTTGGGCCGAAACACTAGATGTTAAGAAGAGGGCAAACTCACTTGTATCGGTACAGAGAACGGCTGCATTGCGTGTCGCGTCGGCGTACCGTACAGTGTCCGCTCCGGCCGTACTGGTGATAGCGGGTATAATCCCTGTGGATCTGCTGGCGGCAGAGCGGAGGGAGATTTATAAGGTGAAATCGGTTGGAAATCATATAACCGGTTACTTCAGGGAAAACACCATTTCAAAATGGCAACAACGATGGAGGAGGATAGATGGAGGAGGATAGAGGAAGATGGACCGCGAGACTTATCCCGGACATAAGGCCATGGATCGTTCGGAAATTTGGAGAGATAAACTACTACGTTACACAGATGCTATCGGGTCACGGATATTTTAGGAAATATCTGCACAAAATGGGCAAGGCCGCCTCCCCTGCCTGTACGAGGAAGGGGATGACGCAGAGCACACTGTTTTCGTGTGTGCACGCTGGCAGAGCTATCGCTGTGTACTGACGTCAATAGTCGGAACGATCACAGCCGCTAATATTGTCGGCGTTATGACTGCGAGTAGTGAAAATTGGACCTCGGTAGTGAATTACGTAGAGCGCATTCTGAGACGGAAGAAGAGAGATCTTGAAGCTGCAGAACGAGTAGGCATGTCGGCATAGGTGATACTGTCACGCGTGCCAAGCGTAACCGAGACGATGATTTAGACGAAAGGAATAGTGGAGACGCTTAGATGACTCCTCCACTTTAGATTCGCAATCCGGACGCGGATATGAACATGAAGGGGCCAAAGGGCCAAAAGGACTCCACTCCGAAGTAATACCACCGTAGTTCCGGAGTGGGCACAAACAAGTCCACAGAAGACGAGGGGGGATTTAGTGGGTGAGGGCCCCACACACGGAGGATGTGACGACTTCCTCTATGGTGCGGTTAGGTACATTTACCCCTCCTCGGCGAAAAAAAAAAAACCGAGTAATCGGTCTATAATTTACATGTTAGCTGGGAGAGGAGCGAGAAGGCCACTATCCATCCTTATGTTCCAGTGTTGAAACATGTTGTGATGCTTTAATCATCTTTTTTAGATTTTTGAGATGAGATACGATGGCGATAGCTCTGTCATCAATCACTCCAAATGAGGAGAACGCTTTAACGTGGAAAAAGAAAGAGGGGGGGGGGGGGCAGGGAGTGGGAATTGAATTGCGAATTGAAGTTTAAATTAAACTGATGGATAGAATAACATTATTTGTACCGTTAGTCAATAAACCAATAAGACTATACCACCCACACCCCCATCCAACCGGTCTCGTGTTGAAACCATTCCACCAGCCGTAATGTATATGTTGTGGAAGGTCTACGGCGATTTCAATGTGTAAATAAATTTCCCACCTCTTAACTGATATTGACAACACTGTTCGTGTCAGAAGCCAGCTGTCAGTAGGATCTGGTCAAACTTTCAACAGGTGACGTCATTTGTCTTGTCTTTGACAGTCAGTCATTGACGATAGCCTGCGGAGTGTTTCAATGAGCTTGAAGTAAGTAAGATATTTGGAGGATGTATGTTTCCATAAGGAATTAAACTCCAAAGTCCGTATCTTTTTGAAATTCAAAAGCCTTAAAGACTCTCTTTTTTTGGTTAGAAAGCTGACATACACAGACAGCACCTACCTTTTCAATACTTTTTTGGCATTCCCGTTAACAAGAAATTCTAAAACTTTATTGATTATATGGCTTACGACTAAGCGTAGTATTAAGTTCATGACAAATCGACCCACGAAATTAAACGATTTCGAGTGTTACGTGAGTATTTAATGTATTATGGGACACGTTTAATGTTCAACTAAAAATATTTCGTTTTCGTTTATTTTTTCTCTGTGTAAACGACACATTTTCAAATATTGAAACAACAAAAAAAAAAACAAAATGAAAATATTTTTTAACGAAACACTTGTTTCAATAATCGATTAAAAGTTTTACCTGGAATTACGAATTGTTTACCTGTTTCTTAATGGGAGCGGTCGGTCGGTAGTGAAAATATACTGTGCCATACAAATATTGAGAGTGACTAAAAAACCGATTAGAACGTGTGACTCAAAGTTAGAGATCCTCGTAATTGATGAGTGAAATGAGTTCAAAGTAAACTAAGCAGCCCCCAGATAAGCTACCGGAACTGGTTACAGTTCTACAGAATTTACACACTGCTTACTGGCCTTGTCCACACAAAGGAATTCTTGCGTGACTTGCTTTAGTTCTTCGGAAAGTGGCCGCCAGAGCTTACTAATCTTTGAGGATGATCCAAGTTTATTGGATTTATTATTACACCGTGTGGCAATAAGGCTTGTGATTCTCTATTTTGTCGCTACATTCTCAAGGGCATTAAGGAGACTTGTTAACGAAAATCGAATATTTATGGGTACAACTCGTCAGTCACGTGAAACATAATATATTTGTGAGTGATTGGTCAGTGGCTAGTGCATCACAATAAGCATTACAGAAAGATTTTAGAAACCCATGGCTTTCTTTCCGTACTGACAATAAGTAGGGGCAGTCCCCACAGTATTGAAAGCATGTAAAAAATGTGCATGTTTGTAGTGCAAACCATAAGAAATCAACAAGAATACGTCATAAAAAAATAGTAAATCAGAATATTTAAGTAATCTGCAGCAGGCAGTTAAGTTTGCGAAAAGCCCACTGAAAGGGCCACAATTTTTCTTTGGATTGCGGACATACATACATATATTTGGAAAGTTATACTCAACGAAAAGGAGAATACAAAAATGATAAAAACTCGTCTAAAGTGGCCATAGTTCAGTAGATAGTGTGTTCGCTTATTAGCTTAGGCTTATCGAACAAAACAGAAATATGAAAAAAAGCATTTCTATCGGCGTCTTCCTCTCATTTGTGTTCTGGAAAAAAAAAATAAAATTACCAATGAAAAGTATCTCAAAAATTATGCATTCGGAGTCCAAATTAAACTTACATTCCACCACTCTTGGATAAAAATTAAAATACACGACGGATGGATAGGGCTATAAGCTAGGTTGTAATCCTAACAATAAATACCCGGATATTTTAAAGATTCATAGAATAGTGCCCATTCCGAAAACTGCTCAGGCATCTACTGTGGATAAATATAGGCCGATTGCTGTGCTTTCTACTTTGGATACAATTTTTGAGAAACTTTTGTATAATAAGCTTTCGGTTTATCTGGATGACAATAACCTTTTATACAAATACCAATTTGGATTTAGAAGAGGAATGAGTACTCAAGACGCTGTCTTGAATGTTGTAGGATATGTTTGCAAAGGTCTCGATGAAGGAAACAGTGGAGTAGCGGGTATGTTTTTTGACCTTTCAAAGGCATTTGATCTTGTTGATCATGAAATAATGCTTAAGAAACTGGAATTTTACGGTGTTCGAGGACGGGAACTGTTATTGTTCCGAAATTATTTCATTAATAGGAAACAGAATGTACAAATTGGACACTGCAAAAGCGCTTTTGAGACTGTTGAGTATGGTGTACCACAGGGGAGTGGACTGGGTCCTTTATTGTTTTTAATTTATTTGAATGACTTGGGAAATTTGAATCTAACTGGTCAACTGTATATGTTCGCCGATGATATATGTTTGTTCTACCCATATAAGCATGATCTTATTCTAAAAACACATATTGAGAGAGATGCGTCTCTATTATTTGAATTTACTCGTTTGAATGGTTTATTGTTAAATCCTGATAAGACCAGCTTAATTCGTTTTCGACCACATGCAGTTAGTATGCATAATAACTTTTCTGTTCATGTCGATGGAACATCTATTAGCGAAACACACTCAGTTAAATATTTAGGAATTACGTTACAGAGTAACTTATGCTGGGATCTTCACATCAATGAGGTGAAGAATAAGATAGCTCCTGCTATAGGTATATTGTATAAGTTTAAGAATAAGCTGAGTGTGAAAGGTAAGTTAATGATTTATAATGGTTTGATACACCCACATTTATATTATTTAGCTTGTGTGTATGCTTATAACAGGAACAATGTTCTTCAGAAATCATTACAATCTTATCAAAATAAGGCACTGAAAATTGTGTACAATTTACCAAGAACACATCCAACAATTTCACTATATAGGAGTGTTTGTAGAACTATTTTGTCTATTTATGGTTTGCACAAGTATCAGGCTTTGTTATTTGTATTTAAAAGTCTTCAAGGCACAGGTCAGCAGACAATAACATTTTTCCCTAACCAGTCACATTTTAATACTCGAAATATGTCAAACCGTAGAGTTCCTAGATGCAGGTTGGAAAGGACTAAGTAGCGTATTGATTATGTAGGTGGTAATATGTATAATGATTTACCACCTAATTTAAAATCGATCGGCAGAATATCAACGTTCAAATCATTATGCAAGGAATACTTATGTGGTTTAATAGAAACGCTTCTTATGTAACTAATTTGAATTTAAAAGTATAACATACAGAAGTATATATTAATTTAATTATTTTTTTTTAAGTTTTTCATTATGATACATATTGAGTATATTGAGTATATAATAATATATTGAGTATATAATATTATTGTTAAGTATATATATTGCCAACTTGCCTCAATAATGCCTTATTGGCGCTGAGGCCTAAATTGAAATGAATATGTAATATTGTATAATTATAATAATAATAATAAAAAAAAAAAAAGTTTGTCATGGCCAAGCAAATAAGTAAGAAAATGACACAAAAAGAGGAGATTTCAGTTCAGTACAGTGTTGTTCGAATGCAAAATGTTGATTCTGTGCTGGATGGGAGAGCATCAATAGAACAAATTCTTAAAACCTTAAAGGCATTAATGTATCCCTAGAAGAAACACCTGGTGATTGCATATTAGACAATGGGCGGCATATGGTCTTTGATGAAACCGGGCAGCAACTTGGCCTTGGAGCGCCTATATAGGTAGGTAGGAGGAGCGCGTGTGTAATAAATCACTAGGCATTAGGGAAATTTCAAGGGAAGATGGTGACCCAAAAATTAAAACCTTTCCGCTCAGTTGATCAAGCAAAAGAACAAACGCCGCCAGTTCATTTATAATATTTTTTCTGTTTAAAATTATTTCGTTTTTTCTTTTTTTTTTATTTGTTTCCATAGCTTTATACGGCAGATAATTTTATTAAAAAAAAATGTTTTTCTTCTTTATTTTGCGGCGTTAAAAAGTTCATTAATCTTCATCAGGTTTTTTCTTTTGTTTTGTAAAACTCCCACTCATGATTATTGTTTTCTTTCACAGATTTATCTCTTGCTCCCTCTCTATGAGGGAGATAATAAAAGATCATTTGCATTTGACAAATTCATTTGCGTTCTCTGTCTGTCTGTCTTTGTGTCTATCTGTCAGTTTATCAGCAATTAATTAATTGACTTGTAATGCCTTCATATGATTGTACAAAGAAAACGCTGCAAATTGTGATGATAAATACAGCTTGACAAGCCAGAGTGGGGGGTAAATGATGTAAAACTGGGTCTAGCAAATGATAATAAATAAAGAACGACTTTATGTTTCATTTTTATTACAAAGATTTTCAATTGAAGATCGAAAAAGCAGGGCTTACTTACTTATTTGACCATTACAGCCTATTTAGCCAGGATTACAATCTAGCTGCTCACATCACCCATGTTGTGTGTGTGTCTTAATTTATTTTCACAAGTAACGGAATCTACAGTTTAATATGAACTGGAAATATGCCCAGTCCCAGTTAATGCACTCTCATCCAAAGATCAAGAGAGTTTTTGTACTTTTTATTGCCCGAAAAGCAGCAGGAGTCTGAATATTGAGAAAAACTTGATACTACAGTAATACCAGTCATCAGGATATTGTGATCCTGCATGGACAACCATCATAGATCTTTGCAACTCAATCAACGAGAAAACCATACTGAAAAAACCATACTAAAACGTATGAAATGGCCATGGCACTAGAATGGAATTTTAAGGGCCGAAAAGTTATGAACGATGCTCGATATAATAAAAGCTAAGAAAAAACTAAACTAATACCAAAGAATATGGATATAAAGAATACGCATTATGTAGAAGTAAAATTTCTTATGGCGGGTCGTAACATCACGACCCGCTCTCACCAAATTTTTTTTTAAATCATTTCTGGGTGAGGGGAGAGGAAGACAGAAGAAAAATGAACACAAACAAAGAGCATAACAATGTGTTGCTCTCATCGTACGTATGTACATGTGTATGTATTCTTGTCTTTTTTGATTTAGTGGTCGATCAGACTGCGACAAGAATACATGTTTAGCGAATGCTTTATCATTTTATTTCAGAATAACACTCGAAGAATATTTTGTGTTAAAAATGTTCCATGTCATTAGCTGGGCGTATTTTTATTTTTTATTTTGTCCCATAGTATATTTTTTTTAAATGCTTTGGAATGCTCGTTTTTTTTTTCTTTTAATAAAAAATGGTTTTTTTATTCTTTTTATTTTTATTTATCTAAAAAACATGGCCTAATTTTTAAGCCAAAGATGGACGGCTTTATGTTCTTTTAATAATAAAATCGATGTTTTATTTTATTTTTATTTATCTAAAATTATTAAGCCAAAGATAGACAGCTTTACATATGTATGTTGATGAAATGAAAATAAAAATAGAGTATATTATCAACTTATTTTCTCTCTCTCTCACTCACTAATCCATAACCATAGGCATGTGTTAACCTAGAGGAAAATTGTTAGTAATAATGTCAAGTCTACTTATTAACCCAATGATATGTATATGTGATCGGAAAATATAGAAAAATTGTACTGCACTAAGTCACTAAGACACCGTATTTAACTTGGCAAGTATTCTTCCAAAAATCGAAATCATTTCTCATTGATATTAGTGAATACTACTGTGATATTTCTTTGGGTGTATCATTGAAGTCTGAAAAAAGCGACAAGAACCTTCTTCTTTAAAAACTGACAAGATTTTTACGCTCTTTTTAACGAACATTCTTGATGTTCGTGTCCTATGTGTGTAAAAAGCCGAAGATGTTCTTACCCTGAGGGTCATTGGTGCCAACGTCTGTTTTTAGCACCAGAAAAATAAATAAAAAGAAGTGGTCAAAGAACAAAAACGCACGATGAGAACAACGCATTGTTACGCTCTTAGTTTCTGTAACCTTCCCTTCTATCTTTCCCCCCACGTCATGAAATATTTTTGAAAAATATTCCAAAATATGTTAAAATGCACATTCTATATACTTTATTTTCTTTGCTAATACTCTACAAGGCGCTTATTCTCCCCGTGCTTCTTTATGTTGCAGAGGCATGTACTCTATTAAGCACTGATGCAGCAGCCTTGAGAGTATTCGAAAGAAAAGTCCTACGTAAGACCTTTGGTCCAGTGCGAGTTGGCGATGATATCCGCATCCGATCCAACAGCGAGCTGTATGAGCTCCTTAACGACATAGACGTGTTATGCAGTGTATTAATATCCAGCGGCCGGGCTGGTTCGGCCATGTCGTTCGAATAGAGGAGGAGTATGCTCCGGCGAGACGGGTGTTTGATTCGGGAATCTGCGGAGGTCGACAAAGAGGAAAACCTTATTAGCGTTGGATGGAGCAAATCGAGAAAACCCTGTCATCGATTGGTATGAACAACTGGCGTAGGCGCGCAAGAAGCAGAGGCGCCTGGAAGGATATATTAAGGCAGGCCGAAATCCGTTAATCGGCTTGTTAACGGCCAACTAAGTAAGTAAAGTAAGTAAGAAAAAGCAAAGCCCTTGGCTGCAAAGATTGCTTAGGGAAAACGAATTCAAATACAATTTGTTTAGTTAAGTAATAGGGAGAGGGGATGTATATTTATGACGAAACTATTATGAAACTACAAAGAATTCATCCTTTGTGATGTGAATATGCATTATTTGCCATATGATTTGTAAATGCAGTGCAAATAAATTTATTTCAGTATTAAAAGATAGAGAAGAAAAAAACATTTAAAAAAATACAAATTCTTTTTGAAATCCCACTTAAAGGGTTAATGACACATGACATCCAGCTGCTAACTTCTGTGTTGCTTTTATTATCACCTTGAAACAGCGATAATTTTAACACAAAATTCTCTAATAAAAGCTTTTTAACGTTTTAACACATTTCAGCTAGAAAACAAACAAAAAAAAAATAATTAAAAAAATTTATTTTTTTGTTAATATTTTCATGACATTTTTTTAAATACAAAAAAATATTTGTGACGAGAAAATGCGCAACAATAGCAACGAGCCACCTGATGCAAAAGCTGTCATATTTAAGATAAACACAATCTTCTTCTTCTTCTTTTTACTCATTGTTTGCTTTTATGCAATTGAATTTGAAATTCTCCCACAACTGTATTTAACTTTGTTACTGTAACCGTGTTGTTGGCTTTGCTTTTGCTTGAAAAACACACACCAAAAATTAAAAATAAACAACAAAAACAAACACATTCTTTGCCAAGATAAAAACACGAAACAATTTATAAATGTAATCCACCACACACACAATGATGTACCGAATAAAAATAGCACGAACAAACAAAAAAGCTTATCAATTACTAACACAAACAGCAACAACAATAACAATATTGATACATCATCAGTAAAATAACCGACATCATTATCATCATTATTATTTATTTTTTTTTATGTTTGTTTGTGGATAATTAAATTGAGTACCTAATGTACGTAGTATGTAATCATCATAGTCAAAGCATTTTAAAGAGAACATAACTTGGAATCGTTCGCACTCTCTCTTCACTCACTCACTCTTTCTTTTCAAAAAGTAACACGATGAGCAAGTATAACAGAGAAATTGTTTGTGTTTTCTTTTATAGATTGTAGTATACAATAACAGAGAGTAGGAGGGAGATCGAACCTTTTTCGTGTGTTATTGATTTTGGGAAAGACATTCGATAAAGATAACAAAAAAAGCTATTTTGGGGAGAGTACAAAATTAAACAATAATGCCCATAGCAGTATTACGAGAAAAACGCTTAAATATATATGTATAAAGGAATTGCTTGTATTGTATAAGACTGTGTCTGCAGTACAATATCTCTCATTTGAAATGTCATTTACGATCATGGATTGTTTGACAAGCAAAGAACTTATAAAAAATACTACACACGACACCTACTTTGCAGGCAATTGGCAAACTTATAAAGAAATTTGAAGTCACTTGGAAGCCTTACCGATGTGGTTAAGATAACATATATCATTGCAATGTTCACTAGGCTGAACATATCACTTCTGTTACAGAAAGAGTGGCAGATAATCGGATTTTGATTTTATTTCAGAGGCATTCTCAGCAATTAGATCTATTTTCCGGCTCATTATGGCATATATGAAGCCATTCATAACACTTTATATAAGCCAATTGGGTGCTAGTGCAACCGGCTCTCAATGTTATTGAATTCCCACTCATTTCCCACTCTGTGGTTATGGCAACAAACAAAATTGTCGCGCATAGGTTTCAAAAAACCCAGAAGTGATCATGGAAAAGGCATTTAATCCGGAAAAAGTAAGTGTTTGAGGCGAATTATCGTCTGGAATTGCCATTGGATCATATTCTTTTCAAAAATCAGCCTAGAAGAACTATCATCGTTAATTCAAAGCGCTCTGGTAAAAGGATAACCTAACTGACTAGATGACATGTCTTTTCAACAAAACGATGTTGCGAGTCACACAACACGCCCGATTTTGCAATGTTGCATGCGACGTTTTGAAAAAGAATAATTACGGTTTTGCGATTTGACCTCAATGGACTTCATATGTCTGCACGTAACACCCTAACTTTAAAGCTATTGTGATGGCCGAGATACTGCTGGAAATCTGCAAAAAACGTCATTGAAATGACATTGTTAGTCGTCAGAAATCTTTCGAGTATTATTCATAAAAATTAAACCAAAAGTCCATACATATGCCTTTATAAAGAATTATTAAGTTTACATATGCTTTTAACTCAGTTAATAGGCTTTAATTTAGTAAAATAAAAAACTTTAATTTTAAAGGAGTTCATTACTTGGTAAAGTTAAGAGTTTTTCACACAAAACGTGCTGATCAAACGATTTTGAAAATCGCTTATTTGACATCCAAAGTTTCTTTCCGCATGGGATTAAAACAAAAAAAAACGCACAAACAACATTCCTTTACCCAATAAAGTTATTCGAAATACAACAAAACGATCTTTATATACCACATCACAAAACACAACACACCTCCATTACCCGTAGTGGTGTAAAGTCACGAAAAGGGCTTACATTTCTTGTTGGTGTGCCAACAAAAGGGGAGAATTTACAAAAACAACATAATACAAGTGGTTGTTATTGTTTTCATCACTTAAATATATTTGTAGAGATTTAAAGGTGAGTTTTTTTCTTCTTCGTTTAAGGTGTAAAAGAAAAATATTCTGTTTTTTTATCATAGAGAACTGGTTTTTGTCTTGTGAAGGAGAGCGAGAGCGAGTGAGAGAAATGATACAAAGAAAAGCTTTATTTTTATACTCTAAATACGAGCATTTAATATTACGATTGAAAAGGCTTTAATAAGGTTTCCATTAAAACAAGCAAGCAACACACAAAAATTTTAAATGCTAGTGTATGAGAGTGTGTATGCATGAATAAGAGTACAACTGCATGAGAGTGAGTTATTTAAAGATTTTAAGCTGAGAGTTTGTTGTTCGTAATAAAAAAAAGGTAATAATAACAGACGTTACCACGTTTGGTGGGATTTTTGTACGATTTTGTGTATGTGTGTGTTTGGGTGTGTGTATTTTCATTATAATAGCGTATAAAAGAGTGTTATTTTTTGTTTTTCTTCTGCTTTTTTTTTAAGAGGTGCTGCTCACCTGTAAGTGTTGTGTTGTTATTGTTGTTGTATGATATTTAAACGAGTATGAGTATAACGATTAATGTTTACGTAGCCAGAGCAAGAAATTTCAGTTTCAGTTGGAGTTCGTACTTAAAAACGTTAAAACACATTGAAAATCAAACAAAATTTTATAACGGACGGCAAGAAAGAAAGAAAAAAATAAAAGCAACTACAATAAACGTACATATATATAAAAAGGAATACAAAAACAAAATAAGAATAATACAAATAACAACAACAAGAAAATATTTCATTAAAAAAAAACACGTTTCACTAGAAGAATTTATTGTAGAAAAAGGAAGAAGAAAAAATATATTAAAACAAACGTAATAAATAAAATAGAAAAAAAGAAGAAATAGTAAAAGTTAATAAATAAAGAAATTTATAAAACAAGAAATTTATAAGTAAGCAACGAAACAAAAACAAAAAAGAACAGGATACCAAAATTTTAACTATTTTTTTTTTTATAAAAGTAAGTAAGAAAGTGTAAATTTAATAACGGCTTCAATAGGTTTTCCCTTTTGTGTTTTAATTAAGCAGATTAAGCAAGTTTAAACATGCCTGTGTTTATTATTATTAACAACAAAACAACAGCAACAACATACCGACTTTACTACTCTTGTTTATTTAAAGAGGAATTTCACTTTCTTACATAATTTCTGCTTTATTACTGTTATTGCAGTGGACGTCTGTGTATGTGTGTTGTTCGGTACTCTTTAACCAGTATTATAGGCACACAACACACATATACAGGCAACAGCAACATTATTTTTTTTTTTGTTTATTTTGCTGTTGTGTTACTTTGTTTTTGTGCATTTTTTTAACCACAGAAACACCAAAAAAAAAAAAAAAAACTGCAGCAACAAGATCTTCTTCAGTGTACTTTATTACACCACTAGCATAGTGTTGTAGGGAAATTTGTATAACATTTCAAAATAACTTGTCACGTTGAATAGAGAGAGAGAGAGAGAGAAGAGCGTACAAATAAAAGGTGAAATCGAATATTAAAGGAACAATATTATGGGGAAGAAGGCTCTTTAGCATCATAACTACCATAGAAATTTTTTATAATTTTTTTGATCATTTTTTACCCACGGGTATACTTTATACTTTATTCGAAAATTCTTGAATGTGTACTTTAATAAAAATTTTATTCATTTCTGTTCAGAGGCAAAGTTATATTGAAGAAAACGAAAATTATGCGGTGATTGTAAATGAAATATTTATTTGAAACGATGACACAATTACGGCTCCAATTTTCGCATTTTATCTCTAGTATTTAAACCAGTATCTCGCCGTATTATTATCGTTCGCAGCCGTTCTAATATGCCCATGTATAGGAAGGATTTCGTAAAACCCCCCCAAAAAAAAAAAAACAATAATCTGACGGGTTGCATGATTTTGCTCGTCAGAGATGGACTGGAAGGTTTAATTTTCATTAAATTAGATTCAGGGATTGTGTGCCATGGCTTTGTAGTGTATTCTTCCATTTTGGGCCTAGTGAACCATTTGTCATGGTGTTATTTGGCAGCTAGACACTGCAAAATTAACTTTACATGTTAAAAAATGGCTCAAAGATATGCGGTGATAGAATTTGACATCACATAGCCTAAATCCCACGGAAATTCGAGAATGTTTTCATTTAAATAGTCCTAAAAATAACTGTTTCGCATAGGGCATCACTTATACTGCGTTTGTGCTTAACCAATGAGCTTTCAAAATATGCAATCATTAACAAAAAAAAAAAAAAAAAATTAGGCACAGTGGTTAAAAAGGCTTTAAAAGTTAAAACCGTTTTTTTCTTTCGTAGAAATTCATTGAAAAATATATTTAAAAAAAAACACACAAAACCTTTAATGTTCTTTAAGCCCACTGTATACAATGTCTCTGTCTCTCTCGCCGTTTTTAAATATGTGATTGCACAAGTACGTGCGACATGCGATTTCATGTACACACACAACAACAACAATAACAGCAACAAAAAATAAAATTGTTTAAATAATAAATATTTTCTGATTTTTTTTTAATTTTTTTTATTTAAATTGCATGCCAGATTTTTTTTTTATTATAATTTTCAACAATTCATTTGTTGTTGTTCAGCTGTATTACACTGATGATGATGATGTTGAATTTGTTTTTTAGTTTTTTGAAGAAGCATTACACAAAATAATTAAATATTGTTAGTTGTTGTTGTTTTGTGTGTGTTTTTTTTCTTAACTAAATACCCTGACTGTTTAACTTGCGGGCTGGTTGGCTCACTGGCTGACTATTTTACAAATTAAGTGAACAAGTGTTTTCGATGTTTTTTGTTTTTTTTTTTGCTTAAAAAAAACCTTGAAAATATTAAAATAAAAATTATAAATGGTTATTAACAAATATTTATTTATATTTATTGTATTATTTAAACAATAAACCTCAATAACTCCATACATTCTCAATAGAAAACAAACAAACACAGAAAGAAATGTGTTTTTCTGTTGAGGAATTTTAACATTTTTCATAAAAAGCCTTCTATACTTAGAGTGTGTGTGTGTGTGTGTGCAGCTATTAAAATATAGCATGTGATGGCATTATTGATGACTAAACAATACAAAACCAGACCAGACCCTAAGGAAAAAATTCTAATTTTTTTTTTTTTTTTTTGTAACTCAACAGTTAACCGATCTTTAATTTGTATGTGTGTGTTTCTATATTCACACACATCTTTAAGGAATTTAGTGCTTTTCATATAAGTTTTCGTTCGGTGTGATATCGCAACATCGAATGACATTAGAAATGCATGTATGAATAAGTATAACACTTCATAGAAAGATCTCGAAGTTGCCAAATGTAAATTAAAATATAGCATGTGATGGCATTATTGATGACTAAACAATACAACCAGACCAGACCCTAAGGAAAAAATTCTGTTAATTTTTTTTGTTGTAACTCAACAGTTAACCGATCCACTATGTGGCATTTTGCCTGAAAACCTGGCCAAAATTAATAGAAGTGTTTTATGAGTTAATGGCTGGAATTTTTTGATAGTGTTAGTGATAATTACACCCAGGGATGAACCCAACTGATTTTCATTCAAATCGGTCCGTGATTTCGCCTAGCCACCATACAAATTCCCCTCGAAATTGCACTTATTTACACATAATTATGGTAATTATGCAACAATCATGATAAAATTTAGCATGGATCAGTTCGGTGTATTAAGAAATCATGGTATAAAGTTTGGTGAAAATCGGATCACATTTGACCCTAGTCCCCATATAAAGTCCCCTTTAGAAATTCACATTTACGCTTATAAATGGCTTAAAAACATCGGTACCGTGATGAAATTCGGTATGAACGTGTATTTTGTAAATACCAAATTTTGTTATGGTCGGTCCATAATTGCCCCTTGGTCCAAAATAGGGCCCCCCTAAGAAAATATGTTTAGCAATTATAATTGGCTTAAAAATGTTATTACCTCGATGAAATTCGACATGAACATGTTTAATATAAATGTGAATCATTCATGATCACATTTTATTATGATCGGATCATAAGTGTCCCTAAGTAACACATACGGTCCATTAAGAATATCAAACATACATCAAATATTGTGATAATAGTCGATATACATACATATGTAATTAAGTTTTTAAACTTCTATGATAATTAATATTTATTCATAATAATTATTTTACATTATTTAGTCATTTAACTTAAAAAAATACTTAAAAAGTGAAACTAACTAGAATCGTTAAAATCGTTATCATTTTCATCATCAATGTCAGGAAGGAGTAATTTAATAGTAATTTAATATATTCCTTCGCGATCTTTATGTACTGCAGCTTGTAAAAGGGTCACTGCTTAAAAGTAACCTATTCAGGACAGCTCGATTGGTATCCCTTCTACTGGATTTCCTCGCATAATTCGTACGCCATATGGCTTTATTGCCTTTATGGCCTTATTACACTGCGTCTAATTTTTTTTTAATTTTTCAAAAAAAAAAGTAAAATTTTCAAAAAATCGCCAAAAATAATTGCGCAAATTTGCGCAAACTTTTTTTTTTGTTCCTGAATGTAGAGAGTTCATATTTTCTTGTGGTATATAACATTAATCTACTAAAAGCTACTTTCACCTTTAAAATCCTTATCTTTTTTGTTGGGTAGGGTAAAAAAATGTGAAATTTTTATTATTTTTAAATTTTGAACGAATAATTTTAACATTAATATCTGAGATATATGTATATATAAAAAAACCTGAAAGTAGCAGTTGCTCATACCTTTCAGATAAAAAAGAAATCAATATAAAACCTCTATTCGTTTAGCCACAAAAAAATATCATCTAAACCGATTAAAATTTCAAAAAAAACCCCACAAACGCATTCAATTTTCTTCACTTTCCTGACTTTGACATCGTCTCAAATCTACAAATCACAACTTAAAGTCGTGAAAATTCACTATATAATGCAGAAATATCTATCGAACTGCATTTCTTAAATTTCTTTGAATTCATTTTTGCCTTTTTGGCCAGCTTTTCAGGGTAAATGCCACATAGTGCGATCTTTAATTTTAAGGAATTTAGTGTTTTTCATATAAGTTTTCGATCGGTGTGATATCGCAACATCGAATGACATTAGAAATGCATGAACAACACTTCATAGAAAGATCTCGAAGTTGCCAAAGGTAAAATAAAAACAAGGCTAAATAGAAAAAAGCGCTTTAAAGCCCCTTAAGACATTAAGCAGTACAGTGGCATGCAACAACGCAAGTTTAATGTTTGCTAATAAGGATTATGAATAAAATTGCCAGCACAGTGTGTTATTTTTATAGTTTTTTTTTCACTTTTTAAAATTATTTTTTTATTACATTTCCTTTCTCTGAATGCAATTACGATGATACTCTTATTTTTACACTCTGCATAATATATGTACATATAGACAGCAGAGTTCTTGTAATTAGCACACGCATCTACTTTTAACATTTTGCAGATTGATGACACTCGACGTAATTTTCAGTTTTTTTTTTTTTTTTTTTTTGCTTAACTTGTTTGAACATGGTTCCATGAAATCCCAATTGGAAATTGACATCCAGGCTATATGCCGGGGTCCTGTTAAAATATTAACTGATTGGCCCCCCTTTAAAAGCATAAAAATCCATTTTATTCAAAAAATTTCATCAGGAAATGATACTCCAAAATACTTGGCATCAACATATGGCAACGCCATACGGAAAGTTGATTGCATTACACAGCCCTGCATGGGTTATGCAAATAAGATGGCTCCAGGTGTTTTTGAAGGCATTTTGCTTTCCTTTTTCTCGAAAACCTGACGTGATGGAAAGTTTTTGAACCCAGATTCGTGTTCAGCGCGCAAAATGCCTTCGGAAACACCTGGAGCCATCTTATTTGCACAAAAAAAAAGTCCAAATTTGCAGGGCTGTGTTATTATTTCAACTTTTCCATGTTTAACACGTTGACAGCCGCGGCAATTTTCAGAAAACTTGTCAAAAAACGATAATTTGATTTTTACAGATTAGTGAGAACGAGATAACTCGTAGTTTGGCGCCCGAGAAGGGGCGCTGTAATTCAGAGTGACACATAAAATGGGGGGTGTGAAAAGTTAGATTGTCGTAAAGCCTGTTCTATTGCTCTAATCATTGCTTCAAGAGATTCCTTCGCGGCATCATTAGAACCGCTATGTAAAGCATTGTCTCCCTCCTCGTCATCAATTATATTGTTGTCGTCATGAGGGGTCTCCTGAAGGCCAGTGTTCTTTTCCAGTTTTTTTTTATACGAGCCATTAATTGCTTTACAACATCATCCTTTGCTTGAAAAGCAACTTTTAACTCTTTTATCTCATCTTCGAGTTGTCTTTCAATATTTTGCTTTTCAGCTACGACTGTTACAGGCTTGTCATCAATTTCTAAATGTATTTTAAGCATCGTTGCATGGCATTCTACCGATCTAATTAAGAAATGTACAATAAAATGATGATGAATGATGATTCTTAGAGGCCCTAACCACACGAGAACAATTGTGCTGGCGTTATATGATAGTTTATAGGCAAGAGAGGCGAGGAGAATTGTTTTTCGGTGGCTTAAAGTTTCAACCAGCTACATTCCCGCATTACATACATACATACATAATTGGTCATTACAATCCTTCAGTCAGGATTACGACCTAGTTTCTCACACCACTTATTTTGTGTGTGTTAATGTTATACATGAATGGCCTACAGTTTAAAGTCAACTCCGAACGACAGATTTTTGAGAAACTTTTCATGGCAATTTTTATTTACTCTCAGAGTTTTTGCCAGAAATCTGATGAGAGGAAGTCGCCGAAGAAATACTTTTCGTATTTTATTTTGATGTCTGACCCTGGCTTTTCATCTAATAAGCCAACACACTACCTACTAGACCACGGCGACTGCACATTCCCGCATTACCAACACAAAACTAATCCATGCAGATTTTTAAAAATCAAGTGAATGCAAAAACACCAATACATACAAAGCTGTGTATACGTCATGCTTTCATGCCAAAATAATATTCATCCCGTGTGATTTGAAAAGAATAAAAATTGTGCGACTAAAAATTGTTCTCGTGTGATTAGAGCCAGACACAACTGCGGAGAATGCTTTGCAGTACTTACTTGTCATGATTGCCGTTTATGTAAAGAAACTGATAAAGGTGGCCACAAGCAATGCCGAATACATTGTCCTCACAATTAAAGGTCACCTTATAAGTGGCGCTACGTATTCCATTTTGGTATGGGTTTTTTTTTAATTTCACGATCGCTCTCTGCGTTAATTTGCTTAACAAACTCTTTGCTGCTGTTTATTATTGTATTAAAAATGAAAGGAATGCCCTGTATATCCCCAAAGTACATACAAATGTACATATAAATTTCGAAACGGTACTGGCTGCCATACGCCACCATATAATGCTTGGTTGACCTCCCAGTCAATGCCTTTCACTGCATTGATGAGCCAGCTGAGAAAGTGCGATGAAAACGTCACATAGACATCAATTGTGGAATAATGAAGATACATACATACAAACGGACATACTCCTGGTAAATGAGAACCTATTAAGGGCCATTATTACAACTTGCCGTTAACTAAAGAGAGAATTTTAATGGGCAGATAAATTGTTTTTCAGTGCTCCGGCACTGGCATATTTTTGAAAAATTTTATCCGTAAGTTGTAATAACGAAAATAAGTTAAAGCAAAGAATATGGATATAAAGAATACGCATCATGTAGAAGTAAAATTTCTTATGGCGGGTTGTAACATTACGACCCGCTCTCACCAAAATCTTTTTTAAAAATCATTTCTGGATGAGGGGGAAATATAAGCACAAACAAAGAGCGTAACAATGTGTTGCTCTCAAATCTAAAAGTATTGACAAATATACAGAAGTACGAACGATAAGAGCTACGCATTGTTACGCTCATTGTTTTTGATTTTTTTTCCCTCTGTGTTCCCATCCGCATCCAGAAATGTTTTTAACCTGACGTCGGCACAAAGAGAACATGATAAAAATGTGAGTGTTTTGTGAGAGGCATGTGTTAACCTGGAGGAAAATTGTTAGTAATAATTTCCAGTCTACTTATCAACCCAATGATATGTATATGTGAGCGGATAATATTGAAAAATTGTACTGCGCTAAATCCCTAAAGACACCGTATTTAACTTGGCAATTATTCTTCCAAAAATCGAAATCATTTCTCATTGAATATTAGTGAATCCTGTGCAGCCCTTGCGCTGACCAACTTCTTCCTTTTCCCTGATTTTGGTGGAACTTGGTTAGTACAGGGACTGCGTTCACCCGTGGCATTACAACGGGCCGCTGGTCGTGCTCAAGTGAGCTTTGTGATAACAGAGCTACCACTCCGACCTAACCTAACCTAACCTAGTGAATCCTACTATGATATTTTTTTGGGTGTATAATTGAAGTCTGAAAAAAGCGACATGAACATTCTTATTTAGAAGCTGACAAGCAACTGAATGCATTTTTACGCTCTTTTTAACGAACATTCTTGATATTCGTGTCCTATGTGTGTAAAAAGCCGAAGATGTTCTTCCCCTGAGGGACATTGGTGCCGACGTCTGTTTTTAACACCAGAATAAGTGATTTCAGAAAAATAAATAAAAAAAGTGATCAAAGAACAAAAACGCACGATGAGAACAACGCATTATTACGCTCTTGGTTTCTGTATGCTTCCCTTCTATCTTTCCCCCCGCGTCATGAAATATTTTTGAAAAATATTCCAAAATATGTTAAAATGCACATTCTTTATACTTTATTCTCTTTGGTTAAAGGTAACTTTACAGTTCCCTTTAGCTAAAGCTACCTTTAACTAAACCCAAGTTTAACGGCAAGTTGTAATAATGGCCCTAAGTATTGTAAGGCTAACTGAACAAATTTGAGTTGAGTACATTAACGAATGTTTTTACGTTGCATTTTGCCTTCTCCATGAAATCCTGATAAGTACGTATTATATTGTAAAAGAGTGTATACCTACGGCTATGAATTTTAAATTTAATTTATTTTTTTTTTTAATTAAAAATCAAAGAAATATTTGTTAACATTCAAGTTTCTTTTTTTTTTATTATCCACGTTAGAGAAACTTAAGAATTTATTTTCAAAAATTCTTGATTTTATTGTATAACATTTATACCACCACTAGCCAGCATAGCGGTACAATAGTAGTTTAACAGTGTATGTGTGTGTGTGTGTGTGTTCCATCAACCAACATCTCAACAGCAGCCATAAGAAAACATTTTCGTTTGTTGTGTTTTTTTCAATTATCACCGTGGTTTTGCTTTTCTTTTTCTGTTTTGTTTTTGTTTTCTTCTCATAAAACTTTAGTAGCCATCAGTGTTGCCAGTAATTTTTTTTAAAAAACTTTTTATTTCTGGAAAAAAATTGTTTTCCACAAAAGTATCAACATTTTTAAAGTAAACACCGGAGACCGTTGGACTCTATTGGTGTTTCCTTGCTACTTTTATCCGGGACTAATAAAATTTTCAATATTTTATTTAAAAATGGAAATATTTCGTGTTATTGTTGAATTTATTGTTAGAAAACAACTTTAATGAAAACTTTTTCGCATCTAAAAAAAACTTGGAAAAAAGGGAAAACTCGGCAAATGGCAACGCTGGTAGCCATTAAGTTTTAGAGAGAGTGCGAGAGAGAGAGAGTGTTAGAAAAACAAAAACAATCACTTTTAAAGCCGGCTTAAAGAGAATTCTTTGCTGTTTTACTTCTTTTTTTCTGTTATACACTCTGTTATAATGCCAGCGTAGAGCAATAAAAGTGAAAACCAGTTTCTTTTTTATAATGGCAACAACAAACAACAATCAAAACCAAACATTTTAAAAAAATTTGATGCTGTTTTCGAAAGAACTTTTGCGATTGGAATTTTTTTGTTGAATTTTTTTGTTTTTTTTTAATAAAAGTTAAAAAATTTATTGTTTGCTTAATAATATTGTAAATAATAAATGACGTCGTTAGCAATTAATAAATTTAAAGATTTTTTTTCGTTTTTATTTTTTTTTTTTTTAAGCAATAAATTCAATGATTTATAAGCCATGTGATTATTTTTTTATTTGTTTGTTTATTTGTTGTTATTCTGTAAATAACCGTGAAATGATTTAAGATTTATTGTTTTAACCCTTTAACTGTTGAATTTTTATCTGTCTTTCTCGACTGAATTGATCATGAGCATCCTTTTAGTTAGGATTACAACCTAGTTTCCCATACAACCAGCCATGTTGTGTGTGTTTAACATGGTTTCTGAACACCTATTTTTTGGTGAAAACTTTTCATTGGCAATTTTATTTGTTACTTTCAGTAGTTATCACCAGAAGGCTGGCGCTAAGAGTGGAAGTGTTTTAGTTTTCATATTTCATTTTGTTTAAGAAGTCCAGGGCTATGCGTCTAATAAGCCAACCAACTACTTACTAGACTATAGGGCCTGTATTTTTTTTTGCAAGGTTTCATGCAAACATGTTGCAGATAAAATGGGGGTTTAAATTTACTTCCGTACATACATATGTACATAATTGGTAATTATAACCCTTTAGTCAGAGTCACGACCTAGCTTCCCACACCATTTATGTTGTGTGTGTTAATTTTTTTACATAAGTGGCGGGGGACCTACTGTTTAAAGTCGTCTCCGAAAGACAGATTTCTTCAGAAACATTTCATGGCATTTTTGCTAGAAATCTGCTGAGAGGAAGTCTCTGAAGAAACATTTTTTTCATATTTTCGTTTTGATGTCTGACCTGGGGTTTGAACCGTGGCCTCACGGCGACTTTTTACTCCCTTAAAAGTATTTTTTATTTTATTTTTTAACTTCAAATAATATCAGTTTTGAAAGTATAGAAATTGGTTTTAAATTATTATTGTATTGCCAATTGTTTAAATAAAAATTAAAAATAATAAATTAAATATTTCATGCTATTTTCATTTTAATTTTTTAATATTAGCCAAGGTTATCCAACTAGACTGTTTTATAAAAAAAAAAAACAAAAAAGAAAAACAATTAATAACAAACAAAACATGCAGTTTTACTAATACAATGTGCTAAAATACTCAATGATCTCATACCAATGAATTTATATTAAAAGAAAAAAAATATATTGAAAAAAATACAATAAAAAGTAAATAAATAAACAAAAATTATCATTCCAATTTCGAATTTAATTTTTAGCAAACAAAAAAAAATAAATTCTTTATTTTCTTAACTAAATTGCTTGGGAAATTTTGTTTTTTTTTCATATGCCTTCTTTCAATAGTTCGAAATTGTAACATTCACATCAGCTATTTAACCACAATAGAAATTTTCATGATTTAATGATTGGAATACACGAAAATAATTTCCGGAAGCATTCAATTAGTTTTTGCATCACGTTTAATTATTGTTTTATTTTTTTTTTTCTTAATTTAATTCACTTTTATTAAATGTTTTTAACGGCTAATTATTAAATAATTACTTAAAAGCACTACTGAATAATTAACAAAAACAAAAAAATCAATTCTTTGATTAATTGATAATTTTAGGGGAATTATTTACAAATTTTAACGAAAAAAAATTGATTAAATCTCTTAAATTTACAATACTTATGCAGTGTATACAGTACTGGCAGTTATTTAAGGCAGATATTCACCTTTTTAAAGGTTACACACTCTACAGGAAACTCTCCACACACATGGAAAAAACACCTCAAAATGTTTAATGTATTAAAGCAGCTTCCCGTACAACTGAAATTCACCACTCAATAGAGCATGTAATACCTACATACATAGACAGCAAAAGGTAAACAATAAATAAAATTTCCTGTTCATGTAATATGTAAACAATATGACGTTAATGCAATGTTTCTGTAAGACAAATAGTATCAAACGTTCGTCTATTTGTATGGAAAACAAAAACACTCACGAACGTCTGATCGGAAACCACGCGTCTTACAGAAACAGAACGTTAAAATGTATGCTTGAAAATATACACAGTACATCTATCCTATGTTTTCTGTGGCAAACTCTCAAAAGAGAGAGAGCGAGAGAGAGAAAGAGAGAAATTCACCTGTCTAGAGAGGATATAATGCTTACGCAAGCATTATAGGTAAACAAAAAATAAACAGAACACTCGGCATGTGATATGTAAACAATACAGAGATGTAAAGTACATTTACTACGCATTAAACATGCTCTTGTTCAATTCACCAATTGCTTATCTAGTAGCATAGGTGAACAGTAAAAAAACTCTCAGTATTACGTATGTAAACAATACAGAGATGTAAAGTACTGTATGAGTTCTAAACATTTACTCCGCATTAAACGAGTGTAATTCACCAAACACTAAGGATGAATAATAATAATAAAAAAAAACTCAGTATTACGTATGTAAACAATAAGAGATGGCAGTTAAATTATAAATTAAAAAAATATATTATTTGGACTATGTTTGCACACATTTTTTTGGATCATTAAACAAAAAAAAGGGCGACAAAAAAATAAATTTTGTCTCCACGTTCAAAAAATTACCCCTGCGTTTCGACGAGTATACACGGCATAAAC
Organism: Sarcophaga carnaria; assembly: GCA_958299815.1. Lineage (NCBI taxonomy): Eukaryota > Metazoa > Arthropoda > Insecta > Diptera > Sarcophagidae > Sarcophaga > Sarcophaga carnaria. Next base: position 24,284,077 of record OY283153.1, read on the forward strand.
TGTTAACATAAATAACGGTAATGATAACCAAATATTTTGTAAATAAAAGTTTGAATGAAGTAAACAAAAAAATTCTCTTAATAACGTATGTAAATCAACTCTTCTTAATGTTTAATGAACTTTTTGAAATTCACGAATGTTTTTTTTTAACTCCCCTCCCCTCTTTCCAAACGTTTCTGATTTCTTTCGTAATTACAATTGAAATAAAATATTAAATTTTATTAAATTTATTAAATATTAAGAAAAGAAAACAAATTTTATGCCATAATAAAGCATTTTAATAATAATAAAAGAGAAAAAAAATAATAAATTATTAAAAAAAAAGAAATTTAACTTGTTCATCAGCTACAATACTGCTGTGAAGAAATTTCAAGTCATAAAACACATTTAAATGATGTAAAATGCAAATTTAATTATGATGACACCATTATTCACATGCTTCTGGTAATAATTTTTCTTAATGTATTGCTTATATCAAAAAAAAAATTAATTAATAAGAAATTTGTGTAATTACACAGAAAAACATTTTAAGTCGGAATTTGTTGGGAAAATACATTCAAATCTTGAAGGGATTATACTGATATTTTAGTTAAATCAAAAAAAAATAGTATCTTACATTTATAAATGGTTTACTAAGCTTTATTAAATAGGGGAAAAAAATTAATTAAAACGGAATAAGTGACTGACTACAAACTCATTTTATTTTTTTATAAAATACTTAAACATTTACTTAAGTTTGATTTAAATTTAAATATAGTTTAATTTAAGGAACGGTTTTTGGCATTGCAAACTGCTCTGAAGACTTTAAATATTATAAACAAATTTTGAAATTTAATTATTTTTAATTTCTTTTATTTTTCTAGAAAATTTCAGAAAATCCATTCAAAATATTATTTTTTTTTTGTAATAATCGTAATTTTTATTATATTTTTCAATGTTATCAATGATTTGTGAATACTTTACTGCATAATTGCAGTAAATAAATTGTAACTGCCATCCCTAAATAAGAACGGCAATCATTACATTTCCGTTTTACAACACTGTGAAAAAGGTGAATTTTGTATATCAAAAGCAAACTCTTTGTACTCTCAAATTAGTATGAAACATTTTATTACGATTTACGGTTAAGGATGTGTTGTGCTGTATTTACAACATTTGGTTTGAAATCAAGCACATGACCTATTACGGTAAATTTTTTTAGTTCCATTTTCTTGTTGCTTCAAACTCCTTGAGTGCATAGACGTGTAGTTGTTGATATTTAAGAGAAGTAAAAGTGTGTATCAACATACGCATGCTTAGCTATAATTTTTTAGGGCAAACGTTTAGATGTATTTGTGTTTTACCATGAATAAGGTTGTGATCAGTTTCTTTCTGTTGAAATATGTTTGCTTGTTGCATTTCTCATGCTCTCTCTCTCCGCGAAAAACACCATTTGCAATATGAAGATGTATGTACTGTTAAGGATGTTGTTGTTCGTTTTTTTCTGCTGCTTAAATGTTCCATAGAACATGACCTTGAGAGATGCAACAGAATTGAAAATATTTTCCATATAAAATGACATAAAAAATCGTCGGCAAAAGCAGCCATAAGATATTAGAAGCTATTTTATTTTGATAGCGATTTGGCTTAAGTTGCTTGAAGTTGCAAACGTATTCTGTTTCATCACTAAGTGGTGAATTTTTATTTTGTGTTATTGCTAAAGGGTGCGGTGCGAGTGTGTGTGCGTATGTGTAAATGCAATGGATTTTATTCGTTTCCTATAAGCGATATGAACAAGTTCTGATGGACTTCTATTGTTTGAAAATAACTCAAAAATATTTGAGTACATAATTGAGTGCTTTATGCTTTGTATACAAACAGAGGTTCGCCTTAAATGAACAAAGCTAAGCTAAGTTGTAATCTTAATTACAGTGTTGAGTTCTTTTTAAAGACTTTTAAATTTTATTGTAATTAATTGTAGTGTATGTGCGATAGTTATTACAGTTCCCGTAATTTTTGTGTATGTTGAATAAGTTGAATTATAGAACAATCGTAATAAGTGTTTTGTGGTGAATATTTATTTCTTGCATGATTATTTGAATTTGAAAAATAAATTATGAGTCATAAATGTAAACATTTTAGTAACGTTTCCAGCGTTCTAATCACACCTTTTTCGGCATTTCTTTTTAGAATATGTTTTTAATTTATTAAAAGATAATTTTTTTCTAATTCTTTGCTTTATTTAAGGCATTTACTGCCGACATTAAGTTTGTTTAAATCAAATATCGAAAAAAAAATTTTATTTAAGTGCCTTTAACTGATAAGATATGCTTCTTAGTTAAATACAATATTAATTAATTTTTTTCTGGTTTTAAATAAATAAATAAAAAAAGACCAAAATACAGTCTTAACTTTTAAAAAGGGAATTTAGAAAATTTATGGAAATATAAAATTTTATTTTTAACATTTAAACGGAACAAATATTCAATTTTAATTAAAATATTCCCTCATTCCCTCCATATTCAATAAATATTGTGATAAAATTTAATGTATTTTTTTTTGTTTTGTTGTTGCTATTGCTACTATTTAAACAAATTTCTGATAAAATTCCATTTGAGTATGGGGTTTTTTTTCTGTTATTATATTAGAAAATTATCTCAAGTTTAAATGCTGAAAAAAGCATGTTTTTTGTTATTAAAAATTTATGCTTGAATGGAAGCAAAAAAAAACAAATTTTAAATAAACACTTATAACTCAAAAGACGGCTTGAGTTTTTTTTTTTTTATAAAATTTTCAATAGAACTTGGCGAAAATAATTAATTTATAATTCTAATTTGATGAGTCATTTCCTTTGTTTAAGGCAATTAATCTTTGGTTTTATTTTCTTTTTTTTAATTTCCTCTAAAAACTTTTGAAACTGTACTGCACCAACACCCTGTTTTTTTTTTTTAATTTTAAGTTTATTTTCGTTAAACAATTTATTTAAAATAGGAAAATCAAACAATAAGAATTAAAATTTTTGTTCTCTCCCTAATTGCTAATTTCCTTTTGAATTAATTTTTTTTTTTTATAATTTCAGCTTCAATTTTCATTGGTAAAGAAAAAAAAGCAACGGCTGGCCGTTTATTAAAGAAAAAAAATTTTTTTTTTGGAAAAATAAAACAAAATGTCCCACACTGAAATGAAATCCACTTCACCTACCCATCCCAAGGGCGGCTCTAATGTCGATATGATTAATAAAGCGGCCACCAAATTGTGTCACATTGTGAAACGTGACGATTTCGATGGCTATGGCTTCAATTTACATTCGGAAAAAGCCAAACCGGGACAGTTTATTGGCAAAGTTGATGCCAATTCACCAGCCGAAATGGCTGGCCTTAAGGAAGGTGATCGCATTATAGAAGTCAATGGTGTGGCCATTAATAATGAGACCCACAAACAGGTAGTGCAGCGTATTAAAGCAATAGCCTGTGAGGTGCGCCTTTTATTGGTGGATGTTGACGGTAAAGGCGATGGCGGCCAACCACATATGGTGTCTAATGGCAATGGCCAGACAATGGAAACCACCAGCAGCACAAAAACAGAACAGATTCTACCGGGAGCAAGTGAAAATATCAACAGCATTACCATGGTCTCTACAAAGAGACCATCCTCACAGGCCAGCCATAATAGTGGGGACACTAACAATAGCATGGATGTTACTGATAAGGCGACAGCTGTCACAGCAACAGCGCAGCAACAGGAAATAATGATGAACCGGAACAGCGGCAGCAATGTACCGCCACCTCCTTCAGCCACCATGGCCTCAGCCAATAAGCCGTTGACAATGTCCATGGCCATGATGAACCACAGCAATAGCAGCAGCAACAGTCATAATAATAGCATTAGTAGTACAACAACAATGTCCAGCAATGGTGCAACTGTTGCTACACATGCCATGGAAACGACAACAGCTTCGAGCAGCAGCAGCAGCGGTGGCAATGGAAATGGCAACACCACCACCAATAAGGCTGGTAGTTTACAGTTGCCAATGACGGCGGCTGAAATGCGTGCCAAACTGATGATGAAGAAAAAATACGATCCGAAAAATGAAAGTGTGGATTTGAAAAAGAAATACGAAATTGTACAAAAACTTTAAATTATTGGCGGTGTCTTCCCTTCCCTTATGGTGGATGCAACGACAGAGAAGAAGAAAAATATCGTTTTAATTTGTAAAAGTCATGCAATATGTTTTTAATTTTATATTAAGCAATAACAATAATAACAATGAAGAAAATAAAACAATAAAATGTTTAGTCTAAGTAAGTATTTAATTATTTAAAACAATAGGTTTCCCGCATTACGTACATACATACATACATACCTACATACAGCGCATATGAGGAGTAGTAGTAGCAAGTCACAATTTAATTTCTTTTAAATTAAAAACCCATTTTAAAGGATTGTTAAAAATGTTTAAATTCTTTTAATTTTAATTTAGAAAAAGAAAAACTCTTTTTTAATACACACAGATTTTAAGCCGTAATAAAATAAAAAGCAAAAAAAAAAAAAATATTGTGTCAATTATTTAAGTCAATCAAACAATTTTATTTCCTAAGAAATAAAAACAAGCGTAAAAAATAAAAAATAATAAATGAAAATAAAAATAAAAATAAATCAGCAGAATTTTTATTTACAACACTGTACTATGTGGCATTTTGCCTGAAAACCTGGCCAAAATTAATAGAAGTGTTTTATGAGTTAATGGCTACAATTTTTTGATAGTGTTAGTGATAATTACAACCAAGGATGAACCCAACTGATTTTAGTTCAAATTGGTCCGTGATTTCGCCTAGCCCCCATACAAATTCCCCTCGAAATTGCACTTATTTACACATAATTATGGTAATTATGCAACAATCATGATAAAATTTAACATGGATGGAGTTCTGTGTACTAAGAAATCATGGTGTAAAGTTTGGTGAAAATCGGATCACATTTGACCCTAGTCCCCATATAAAGTCCCCTTTAGAAATTCACGTTTACGCTTATAAATGGCTTAAACACATCGGTATCGTGATGAAATTCGATAGGAACGTGTATTTTGTAAATCTAAATCATATCAAATCATCGGTCCATAATTGCCCCTTGGTCCAAAATATGGCCCCCCTAAGAAAATATGTTTAGCAATTATAATTGGCTTAAAAATGTTATTACCTCGATGAAATTCAACATGAACATGTTTAATATGAATGTGAATCATTTTATGATCACATTTTATTATGATCGGATCATAAGTGCCCCTAAGTATCACATACGGTCCATTAAGAATATCAAACATACATCAAATATTGTGATAATAGTCGATATACATACATATGTAATTAAGTTTTTAAACTTCTATGATAATTAATATTTATTCATAATAATTATTTTACATTATTTAGTCACTTAACTTAAAAAAATACTTAAAAAGTGAAACTAACTAGAATCGTTAAAATCGTTATCATTTTCATCATCAATGTCAGGAAGGAGTAATTTAATAGTAATTTAATATATTCCTTCGCGATCTTTGTGTACTGCAGAGCTTGTAAAAGGGTCACTGCTTAAAAGTAACCTATTCAGGACAGCTCGATTGGTATCGCTTCTACTGAATTTCCTCGCATAATTCGTACGCCATATGGCTTTATTGCCTTTATGGCCTTATTACACTGCGTCTAATTTTTTAATTTTTCAAAAAAAGTAAAATTTTCAAAAAATCGCCAAAAATAATTGCGCAAATTTGCGCAAACTTTTTTTTTTTGTTCCTGAATGTAGAGAGTTCATATTTTCCTGTGGTATATACTATTAAACTACTAAAAGCTACTTTCACCTTTAAATTCCTTATCTTTTTTGTTGGGAAGGGTAAAAAAATGTGAAATTTTTATTATTTTTAAATTTTGAACGAATAATTTTAACATTAATATATGAGATATATGTATATATAAAAAAAACTGAAAGTAGCAGTTGCTCATACCTTTCAAATAAAAAAAAGTATCAATATAAAACCTCTATTCGTTTAGCCACAAAAAAATATCATCTAAACCTTAAATTAAAATTTCAAAAAAAAAAACCCCAAAAACGCATTCAATTTTCTTCACTTTCCTGACTTTGACATCGTCTCAAATCTACAAATCTCAACTGAAAGTCGTGAAAATTCATTATATAATGCAGAATTTTGTTATCTATCGAACTGCATACTCAGTTTCTTAAATTTCTTTAAATTCATTTTTGCCTTTTTGGCCAGCTTTTCAAGGTAAATGCCACATAGTGCACTGTTTTGCTTCATTTGAAATGAAAAAAAAAACAACAGAAAAAAAAACACTTTAAAAGCTTTCATTAAATTAAATTGTCAGGTATGTATGTACATATCGGTGTTGAAAAATTCAGTACTTTAGTACTTTCGCGGTACTACTCTCGCGACACTTTCCGTACTTTTTTATTATTACATGTTTTATTTTTGTTTTTGCACTTTTCTACTGTCAATGCCTTCGCAACATGTTCAACGTAGTGCTAAAGCTGGAATTTAATTTTCAGCCCCGGTTAGTCCATGGTCTATGGAACGTACGTTAGTTTTTCTATACCATATTTCCATTCCATGTGTTTTAAATATAAATAAATATTTTTTTTTTTACAAAAGTACAATTTAATGCAAAAAAAGTACTCTTTCAGTTAGATTTCAGTGCCATTTTACAATTTCAATTTTCCAACACTGGTATGTATTGTTTACCATGTATTTTGCTTTATCTAACTCACCACGCTAACAGTTTTACGAACCTATGCATACACGAAGTATGTTAAACAAGTGTTAAAGAGATAACAGGTGAGAGTGTAAGTATCATCTCTGTTAGAAAACTTTTCAAAAGCTCTTATTATTATGATTGCACAAACACACAGATAATATTAAGCATACCCAGCGAACAATTTTAAGATAAAATAGAAACATTTGAAGTTTGAAAATTTGCAAAATTAAATGAAATATTTATTGATCTACAGCAATAACAAAATAAAGGGTGTTTTTTATAGAGGTATAGAACTTTAAGTTGGCATTACTTTTCAAGATGGCGACCGACAGCTGTCAACTGATTTATTCTCAGTTTGGTTTGGCAATTCATCATGAATAGACTCACACCTGAACAACGCTTGCAAATAGTGCAATTTTATTTCGAAAATAATGGTTCTGTGCGGAAAACGTATCGCGCACTACGTCCATTTTATCGTCGACAAAATCGTCCATCAGAGCAGTTAATTCGATTAACCATGGAATGTTTTCGCACCACGTTTACTCTTATTGATAACTCGCATCCCCAGAGACGCTGTACGGTGCGTACAGAAGAAGCTATTGCTGCTGTAGAGCGTAGCATTGAGGAAGACCCGAATAAGTCCATTCGCCATCGGGCACAGGAATTGGATCTGTGTCCATCCACTTTATGGAAGATTTTGCGGAAGGATCTTGGTTTGCGTGCTTACAAAATCCAACTCGTGCGAGATTTGAAGCCAAACGATCATCAAGTAAGGCGTAGATTCGTCGAATGGGCCCAAAACGAGATTACCGTTCCGTTCCCGATTTTCATAAGCGAATTTTATTTAGCGATGAAGCGCACTTCTGGTTGAATGGCTACGTCAACAAACAAAACTGCCGCATTTGGAGTGAAGGTAATCCTCAAGTGTATGTGGAAACACCGTTACATCCAGAAAAACTTACTGTTTGGTGCGCTTTATGGGCTGGTGGAATCACTGGTCCGTACTTTTTCAAAAACGATGGTGGTCAGAACGTTGCAGTCAATGGTGATCGGTGATGATTACTAACTTTTTCATTCCTGAATTGAATAACCATGATGTCCAGGAGATGTGGTTTCAACAAGACGGCGCAACATGTCACACAGCTCGTGCCACAATAGATTTATTGAAAGACACATTTGGTGACCGCCTAATTTCACGTTTTGGACCTGTGAATTGGCCTCCAAGATCTTGTGATTTAACACCGCTAGACTACTTTCTGTGGGGCTATGTAACGTCATTGGTCTATGCGGTAAAGCCACAAACGCTTGACCATTTGGAAGACAACATTCGCCGTATTATTGCCGATATACGGCCACAAATGTTGGAAAAAGTCATCGAAAATTGGACGTCCAGATTGGACTACATCCGCGCCAGCCGTGGCGGTCATATGCCAGAAATCATATTTAAAATGTAATGCCACAAGATTATCTTTCGGATAAATAAAATTCATGTCAATCGAATAATCCATCGTTGTTTTATTGCAACTTAAAGTTCTATACCCCTATAAAAAACACCCTTTACTTAAAATTTCATAAATCATTATGAATCGTGAAGAAACGATTAATTGCTAATCACTGAACAGAAAGTAAATAGAAGAGCATAAGCAATGTATTCGTGAATTCTCTCTGCACAATTGTGCTATGAAATGTTAACCGCTGGTATAAATATAAGTTTGTCGCTTATCTCATTGGCAAGCTTTCATAAGAGCTTAAATGTGCTTGCATGTGCAAAAGCAAAGTGGTAGTACTTTACTTTACTTTACTTATCGTTTAAATTATAAAAAGGGAATTTCCCTTTCAATTCAACGATAAGCTCTGTGCTGTGTTTTCTCTACACCAGCTTGTTTTTAGTTTTAATTAAATTGCCTTAAAGAACGGTTGTGTTTGTTGTGAAATAATAACTTTAACCCCCTCGCCAGCAAGAATGTCAAAAAAATATGGAATTTTTTGTGAAAATTGTAATACATTGCTAAACAATGAGGATAACATATTCGGCACTAATTTCGGTCACCTCTACCATTCTACCTGCATGGGGGGCATCAATCATGGAAAGTAAGTGTTTGCAATACAATCATTCACTTGGTATTCATATTTCAATTAGATCAACAGATTGCCAACCCCTTATGTTATTTAAAATGAATTTAAAATTTGCTGATACACCAACACTAACGACAGAAGCTGAAAGAGAAATAATGGAATTGAAAAATTCTAATAACGCTGCGAGACAATATGTACAGCAACTGGAGGCAAAGATTAAAACATTAGAAGATGCTTTGCTTGTGAAGGACCGTCTAAAGGATAATGTTAATAAACTAATGGATTGCGTAGTAAAGCTTGAAAACACTTTAGCGATTAACGTCCTTGACAAGTCTACCGATGTTGTCAACAATACACCTCAAGACAAGTCCAACAAACAAGCCTACGATGAGAACAATTTAACTTGTGATGACTCATCCTTAACTGAAGAGGCTGATAAACAGAACATTGAACCCAAGAATTCTAACAATGGCGTGTTGCAGTCTGCACAGCAACTGGAGGCCAGAATTAAAACTTTAGAAGATGCTTTACTACAAACAAAATCGGATGGAAATAAATTAACAGAGCGTGTAGAAACGGTTGAAAAGAACAAAACCGTTGAGAAGGCTCCTGACGGTGGCAACAATATAACTCAAGACCCAAAAGCTAACAACGAAACGCGTAATGAAAACAACTTAAGTGGTGAACAGCATAATGATACGGAAAATGTTGCCAGTGCCAGTGAAGGACACCATACGTGCACCATATCAGATGAAAAGCAAGAATTTTTAGATTTAAGACGTAATTGTGTTTACATACAGAGTCTTCAACGTATTTGTAGAACTTTGGATGAGGCTTTCTCTTATGTTCGTGAATTAGCGAAAAAAATGAATGCACAGATTGCTGACAATTCCGTCATTCATATAGACATCGATTGTTCTACTTTGTACGTTTACTTTCGTGACGCGGACAGTAAAATTGAATTTCTAAAGAATAGATTTATTTTTAAATACAATCCAAATACCGAAGATTATTTACGAATTTTAGATTATAGTGATTACGGCATTGTTGACATTGAGAATTTCCAATCTTCTGATTTAAGTTTGGAGACAGCCTTTGTCAATGTACTTGGATTAGCAAAAAAAATGCGAATAAAAAGTACTAGAAACTTTATCGATCACATAGACGTGTATGGAACAAGACCAAATTATCTTACATATTCTGTTAGGTTTAAAAGCCAGGATAGAAAAAACGAATTTCTACAGAAGAAAGATATTTTAAAACAGTTCACAGAAACGACAAATTTAATCATTACAGATGGAGGAGGACATGCATTAAGTTGTAGTAAATCAACTTATTTTAACATGGCTGCAGCTAGTGCTAATGTTATTGGAGTTGCAGAACTAGTTGGTTTGTCGTTATCAACCGATAATTTCAAACGTATATACGTTCTCAATGCAATGAAATTTGGGTATATTGAAGATGGGCAAGTTTCTTTAGTTGTTGAGTTTTTCAGCAATGGACTAAAAAACAAATTTCTAAGAAAAACATCTGAATTAAAACGACGTGGAAAAGACTGGAGTTCCTCTATTTGCATTCGGGATATTAAAACGAAAGAGAACATGGTTTCCATTATGTATCAGAATAATGTATACACTGCTACCAGTTTTATTGGATTAGCAAAACAATTGGGTTTCTCGCTTACTCTTGGTCAAATGATACGTTTCTACAAATTGTCAGAATTCATTTCGGAAACATGTTCTTAAATTTTGTATCGAACATATGAAAGACGAGTGTTTTATGAACTCATATTCTCTTGGGACCACATATAAATTTTCATTTTTAACATTTTCTTATTAAAACAATTGGATTGCCTTGGCTGTATGCATATGCATTCACTTTTCTTTATCTCTCCTTATTTTTTATTTTTTTTCAATTAATCTGTTGAATACAACCTCAATTTATGGAAGGTTTGTGATTTTTCTTTTTTTTTTAATGAATTGAAATTTCAAATATTTTTATAATAAATAAATACGATATTTTTTAATAAATGTTCGACATGTTAAACTTTTTTACTTTTAAAAACAACTCATGTAAGTAGAATTAGGGTTATCCATTCTTTTTTTTTTTTTTGGGTATTTCCACACCCCATCTCCTATCGCATTGAATATTAGAGCTGAGGGAGTGACTAGCCAGAAATTATCGGCAGGTGGCTGGAAAATGTTTTATTCTTAACTATGTTTAGAAGTCTTTATTGAAATTAAATTTTCCTATGACTAGTTGTACGCTGTTAATTTCAATCACAAGTGGGAAGCTACTGTTTAATGTTGACTCTGAACTACAAATTAAATTTTTTTCCTCTGACGTCAGCGGCAATAGTTGCAATTATTGCAGACTATTGACATACAATTTAATACACATTATGATCATTATTATTTGTGAACAATAGTATTCAAATGTAAAGGATGGTTGGTGGAGATGGTGGACGAACCCTTTGTACAATTTGCGGATAGTCTGTATAATGTACTATTGCTTATATATTCCAAAATGGCCACTGATCTTGTAGAAAATTTTCAATAAAAAAATTGATATTTTAAAACATAATTTTCTCAATACGATATCACTTTATATGGGAATATGTTGCTGATTGTCTTAAGAGGCCTTAGAACCTTTCTTTTTATATAGTATGGTACTCATAAAACTCGAGTATTTTACAAAATTAGCTCCTAAACAAGTGCTTTTGTTTAGATGGATACTGTTAAATAGCTAAGAGTGCTCTGTTAAGGGCAAAGAGGAAATTTTGCTCTGTGGCGCTGCTAAAATTAATGGATTTTCAAGTTCGAATTTATCTTCACACACATTGAATAATCTGAGTTCCATTTTTTCCAATTGTTGCAAATAAAGTTTTCTTTTTGTTGCGTGCAAGCCACCACACTGTGTCAATTTCTAAAGTCAGTTCAAACCCGAATTAAATTTTATTTTTTTTTTTATTTTTTATTAAAAATTATAAACGAATGAACAAAGAGCCCTCTGAACCATCAGTCTGCATTAAACTTTTGCATGGTAAATCAATCACTGAACACCATGAGTTAGTTCTTTACCGTCGCCAACACCCTCCGTAACCCTGAACCGCAAATGAAGTGTTAGACATTCGTCGCCTAAATTTCAATTTCCTATTTTGATTTGATGGTGTTTTCTTTTGTGCTTGACATGTTTACATCGTAGCGTTATTATTGTTATTATTATTGTTGTTTGTTGTTCTTGTGTTATTTTTTTCCAAACAATCTTTTGAATACAACCTCAGCAAACAGTCTTTTTTAGTTTATTGAAAAAAAAACGTCTTATTTGCTGAGTTTAATTTTGTGTCTTTTCTTTTAATAAATTAAAGTTTTGAATATTTTTTTTTTAATAAATAAATACGATATCTTTTAATAAATACCTAACATGTTAAACTTTTTTACTTTTAAAAGCCCTACTCACGTAAGTAGCATGAGATTCTGATTTTTTTTTTTTTTTGTTTGGGAACTTTTACACCCATCTGCTATCGCATCGAAATATGAAATGGATGTCCGTCCTCTTTGCATTGTCTTTGGATCTCAATTTCAATTGTGAGTGAGTGACATGATGTTCGAAAGAGTCAAGTCAGAAATTATCGGCCGGTGGCTGGAAAATGTTTTATTCTTCACTATCGTTCGAAGTCTTTATTGAAATTAAATTTTCCTGCGACAAGTTGGCCGCTATTACAATCAATGCAAATTCGTAACATCATCGTTTGGATTTTCTGTTTTAGAAAATGTTGGAATATTTTACAGGCTGCTGATAAAAAAGTTCTTAAGTTTGTTGCAAATTGAAAGTGCTGTGTATTATAATTTCAATTATGAGTGGAAATCTACTGTTGAATGTTTACTCCGAACTACGAACTTAAATATTTTTTCACCAGAAGACTGCTAAGAGCCAACTATGCTATGGTGATTTCTGACCTCTGTAGATTGTATTCCTTTAAAACTCGTGCTCTTTTTATGTTTTCTGCGTCATGAGTAGAGAGCCACTATTGACAGCCGCATTTGATGTATCAGTTACACTTACAGCCTCTATGTATTAATTTGATTTTTTCTTGACACCCTCAAATACACGGATGTCACATGTACAGACAGACAGCCATCCATCGTTACATCTTATGACAGATCTCGCACGTTGAATTATTGTCTTATCATTGTTATCATTATAATAGGTTGGAAGGCACTAATATCTTAACATCATGGAACCTCTAATAATATTCAAAGTTTGAAGTACATACTCAACATATTCATCAGATACACGAATCACTGAATAAATTCTCTAGAAAGTTTTGTATAGGGTGTTTTTTATAGAGGTATAGAACTTTAAGTTGGCATTACTTTTCAAGATGGCGACCGATTTAACAGTTGTCAAGTGATTTATTCTCAGTTTGGTTTGGTAATCCATCATGAATAGACTCACGCCTGAACAACGCTTGCAAAAAGTGCAATTTTATTTCGAAAATAATGGTTCTGTGCGGAAAACGTATCGCGCACTACGTCCATTTTATCGTCGACAAAATCGTCCATCAGAGCAGTTAATTCGATTAACCATGGAACGTTTTCGCACCACGTTTACTCTTATTGATAACTCGCATCCCCAGAGACGCTGTACGTTGCGTAAAGAAGAAGCTATTGCTGCTGTAGAGCGTAGCATTAAGGAAGACCCGAATGAGTCCATTCGCCATCGAGCACAGGAATTGGATCTGTGCCCATCCACTTTATGGAAGATTTTGCGGAAGGATCTTGGTTTGCGTGCTTACAAAATCCAACTCGTGCAAGATTTGAAGCCAAACGATCATCAAGTAAGGCGTAGATTCGTCGAATGGGCCCAAAACGAGATTACCGTTCTGTTCCCGATTTTCATAAGCGAATTTTGTTTAGCGATGAAGCGCACTTCTGGTTGAATGGCTACGTCAACAAACAAAACTGCCGCATTTGGAGTGAAGGTAATCCTCAAGTGTATGTGGAAATACCGTTACATCCAGAAAAACTGACTGTTTGGTGCGCTTTATGGGCTGGTGGAATCATTGGTCCGTACTTTTTCAAAAACGATGGTGGCCAGAACGTTACGGTCAATGGTGATCGGTATAGAGCCATGATTATAAACTTTTTCATTCCCGAATTGAATAACCATGATGTCCAGAAGATGTGGTTTCAACAAGACGGCGCAACATGTCACACAGCTCGTGCCACAATAGATTTATTGAAAGACACGTTTGGTGACCGCCTAATTTCACGTTCACGGACCTGTGAATTGGCCTCCAAGATCTTGTGATTTAACACCGCTAGACTACTTTCTGTGGGGCTATGTAAAGTCATTGGTCTATGCGGTAAAGCTACAAACGCTTGACCATTTGGAAGACAACATTCGCCGTATTATTGCCGATATACGGCCACAAATGTTGGAAAAAGTCATCGAAAATTGGACGTCCAGATTGGACTATATCCGCGCCAGCCGTGGCGGTCATATGCCAGAAATCATATTTAAAATGTAATGCCACAAGATTATCTTTCGGATAAATAAAATTCATGTCAATCGAATAATCAATCCATCGTTGTTTTATTGCAACTTAAAGTTCCTCTATACCTCTATAAAAAACACCCTTTATTATTAAAGATCATTACATTTAAATGTTGATTGAGCTTATTTAAGAGCTCTCTAATGGCATATGGCGAGACATCAAATTTACATACATACAGCTGTGTTCAAAATAATAGGAGTGCTACCATGTAATATTTTTAAAGTTAAATTTTTTTACGTGATATATTCTAATGGTAGTTACAACGATATGTAAGAAATAAAATACAAAAAAGAATCTCGTAATAACTTTAATATTTACGATGAAATTGATTCATTTCTGTGTTTGCCCCTGACTTCAGTTGATCAAAAAATAGGAGTGTGAGTGTTCTTTTAAAAATAAAAATATAACAGCATATAATTTAAAGAAAAAAGTGAAAAATAAGTACGAAAAAATGTAGTTAAAACTGTTTTCTACAGTGATTCACATAAATTTTTGTAATAGTGGGACGAGGAAAGCACCGTGCTGAAGAAAAGAGAAAACTAATTAAAAATCTTCTAAAAAAAGGCAAAACTTGTAAAGAAATTGAGGAAACCTTAGGTTACTCCGATCAAATGATCACAAATTCATTAAAATATAAAAGAAGCACGAAACGTGTGGGAGCAAGCCCAAAACATCAACTGTAGATGTCCGTCGAATTGTGCGTTACAGCAAAATGAATCCTTCGGCGTATGCAAAAAAAATTCAAAAGGATCTGAATCTTGCCGTAAGTGTCCCTACTATTCGTAGGCGTCTGATGGACAACAATTTATTCGCAAGAAGTTCACAAAAGGTGCCATTTGTTGACATACAAAACAGGCAGCAGCACGCTTAAAGTTTACCCAAGAACATATCAATTTTTTTTTTTTTTTTTTTGATTTAATAAGTAGTATTTTATTAATACTTTTGAAAATTACAAATAATTTTAGAAAAAACTTTACAGAGTTTAGCTCGGATATACATTAACATTTTTTATAAAAGATACTAATTTTTTTCTAAATATATTGTTATTAGTTTCATTTTTAACATCACTTGGCATATTGTTGTAAAAGCTTAGTCCTTTATAAAATAACGATCGTTGCATTGCACTCGTGTCTGCTCGCTGAAGCCTGAAATCTAAAGCATTCCTCAGGTTGTATGGTTGAAACTCCCCAACATATCTTATTTGCTCGATCAAATATTCAGGTGCATTTCCACATTTTATTTTTTGGATGAAGTTTATTGTATTAAGTTCTAGTCTTTGTTGTATCTTAAGCCATTTTAAAGTATCCAGCATACCTCTTACTGACGCATACCTGTTAAGTTTTAATATTGTACGCATTGCCTTATTTTGTAATTTCTGTAGTCTGTTTATTTGTGTATCTGTACAGCATGTGTATAAAACCGTTGACCCATATTCGAAATGTGGTTTAATAATAGTATTATATATGTTTATTGATGTTATTATTGATAAGCTGTTTCTTACTCGTTTAAAAAACCCGATTTTTTTCCCGATTTTTTTACATATGTATTCAATGTGTTCTTTAAATTTTAAATCATTGTCAATTATAAAACCCAGATATTTAATAGAATTAACTTTTTCTATTGTTATATTGTTTATTTTTAATGTTATATTAGAATTCATATTTATCTCCATTAGTTTAGTTTTATTTTCATTTAATTTTAACTTGTTAATTTTTAGCCATTTATTAATATTGTTCATATCACTTGAAAGATTTTCGTGGCAAATATTTTCTGTTTCTCCTTCCGTAAAAATTAAGGTGTCATCTGCATATAAAATAATTTCACACTTCTCCAGTACTTTTTCCATATCGTTTATGTATATAATAAATAAAAGTGCTCCTAAAATTGAGCCTTGAGGAACTCCATAGTCATTTACTATTGCACTTGATTCCACGTTATTAACTCTAGTAATTTGCATTCTATTGGTTAAATATGATTGAAACCATTTTAATTCTTTGTCCTTAATTCCATAACTATGTAATTTCTTTATTAAAATTTTTCTATCTATAGTTTCAAAAGCCCTTTTGAAGTCAAGAAAAATCGCCAATATTTTATTATTCCGCTTCATATTTTTCCATCTGTTTATTATGTAGTTTAGTGCTGTTTCACACGAATATTTTTTTCTGAAACCTGACTGGTATTTTGATAATAATTTATTATGTTCTAAATAGTGTTCAAGTTGATTTTTAACTACTTGTTCCAAAATTTTTTCAAGTGTTTTTAGAATATTTATTGGGCGGTATTCCTCGCATATATTAGTATTCTTTACTTTTTCAATTGGGGTAATTAATGATTCCTTCCAATTTTCTGGGAACTCTCCTATTTCAAGTGATTTATTTATAATGTTCAGTATAATATTGCCAGTTATATCCCAATTATCTAGTAATATATTGCTTGATATTTTCTTATAGTCAGGTTTTTTCTTAATATTTCTACATATAATTTTTAGTTCTAATAAAGATATTGCACGAAATTCAAATTTAATGTTTATCACAGGAATTTTATTTTCATATTGCACGCTTTCAATGGAGTTTCTTATATCAGTAATGCTATTAACGAAATAATTATTAAAATTATTGGCTATATCTAAGTTGTCCTTATATTCTATTTGGTTAAATATCACAGTTTTAATCACATTTCTGGGTTTTTTTATCACTAATTCTTTTATTTTATTCCACATTTCTTTTTGATTGCTTGTGTTAGTTATTTTATTATTTATGTATTTATGTTTTTCGTTTTCAATATTAACTTTATAAGTGTTTCTTATCGATTTATAGCTGTTCCATGCTTCAGTAGTGTTTTCAATAATCGCTTTTTGGTACTTATTTATTTTTTCTTGTTTAAGAAGTCTGAGTTCATTATTAAACCATTTATTTTTACTTTTCTCATTAATTGTCTTTTTTATTGTAAATTTTTTTATTGTATTTTCAAAACATCTATCAATATCGCGGACATATTCGTTTAGATCATTAATTTCATTACATTGTAATATTACACTGATTTCATTTTTAAAACTATTTTTATTGTATTTAAAAATTTCTATATCTTTATTTTGTCTTTCAGTATCATTTATTTCAAACTCAATAAAAATGTCTATGCATTCATGATCTGCGATTTTGTTGTTTATATTATTTTTTGCCGTAATTATTTCATTGTTCGTTATTATGTAGTCTATTAAGGTTTTCGAGTTTTGTGTTATTCTGGTGTATTCATTTATAATTTGTTTAAGACCATTATCATCTAATATATTTTCAAATTTATTTTTATAAAAATCTTTATACCAGTCGATATTAAAATCTCCTGCTATTAAAATATCACAGCTTTTTTCACATATTTCATCTAAAAACTCTTGAAAAATATCACAAAATTCGGCTTTGGAACTGCTTGGTGATCTATAAACAATTACTATTATAAACGAGATATGTTCTCGTGTAGCCATATACGCACTGATCCAGTGTTTGGAGTCTGCTATATGTTCCTTTATTTTAATTATGCACCATTGCTTTTTAATATATAATATTACCCCTCCAGTTTTCGAGGAATTTGAAATTGTGGGATAGTTATCATATTCTTTTATTTCATATTCTTTTTCATCAATTTTATTACTGATATGAGTTTCAGAAAGCAATATGAACTCTGGTTTAACAGTTTCGACTATGTTTTCCAACTGGGCAAAGTTATTTAAAAGTCCTTGAATGTTTGTATATATTCCATATAATTTCTGTGGTTGTTAAACTGTCAAGCCTATTCTTTTCATTTTCAATGTTAATTTATTTTGATATACTGGACATTCTCTGTTGTTAGTGCAATGGTTGTCGTCAAGACCTAAGTTCAGCCTTCTATTTTCTTTTATACAATTTATACATTTGTTTACTATTTCCTTTTTGCATTCTTTACTTTTGTGGTTACCGTGACATTTGTAGCATGTATCCTGATTTTTGCATTCTGATGATTTGTGGTTGTATCCTTGGCATTTAAAACATTGCGTTACATTTGTACCGTCGAACACTCTACACCTATCCCATCCTACATTAAGCTTCTGGCCTGATAATACTTTTGGGTACGAATCATTGTCTATTTTTATTTTTGCATTAAATATTGTTCTGTTAAATCTTTTTGTTTCAAAAATTTTTATTATTTCAATTTCACTATTTTCAAGTATTTCATTTTGTTTTCTTAATTTTTCTAGTAAGTCCTTTTCTTCCAATTTAAAATTCATGTCAGTTATTAACAATTGCATTTCAGTTTGTTTCGGAACCTTAACTTCATACTTTTCACTTATTTCCTTTTCTATAGCTTCTTTTATTTTCTCTCTTTCTTCATTGTCAATGCTTTGAATAACAACAGTACCATTTCTTCTATTTTCGACATTAGTTATCTTAAAGTTTATTGGGTCCACTTTTTCATTTAAATCAGCCTTTGTTTTTTCATTACTTTGTTTCTCCTTAGGTTTTATTACTAAGGGGACATTTTTTGCTAAGTCTGGCATCACCAATTTATTTGTCACTGTTTGGGCATATGTCATTTTCGGTTTGACATTTGTTTCTTTTACAATTTTCTTAATTTCATTGCACATGTTTACATTATTCTTTTCAATTGAACTAAACATATCTTTGTTTTTGTTTTCTATTTCATTTACATTTCCATAAAGTTTACTAACTTCTTGGACATTTTTCTCACATAGTTTTTGAATATTATCCATTTTTTTAAATCTTTCATCGTATCGCTTTTCTATAGCTTCAAGTAATTCTTTAATTTCTATTTCGTTTTGTTTTAGTGAGCTTTCAGATTCATGTTTATATTCCTTTAATGTTACTTTGTTTTTGTCAACACCATCTTGTATTTCTTTTAAAACTAGATCTACATTATGGATATATTGTAAACAATCGTCACATATAAAACGGACGAAATTATCTTCATCAATTATTTTTGCCGAATATTGATCAATCCCGGCACATTTTTTCGTAAAATGGTAAACTTTATCACATACGCCATTACAGCGAATACCACTTTCACCTCTAATTGCTGATCTGCATTTACTGCATTCAGCCATAATTAGATTTTTTTATATTAATTCGTTAATATTTTTCTTTATTCAGTTGGTATTTATTATTTTATGTTTTTTAATAGTCACTATCTATTTTTTTAAACACTTAATTATTATTTTAAAATTTTTTTTTTAGGAGCTTTGGTAATTTGCTTGTTATCTCTTATAACTGTTATACTTAAACTTGGCCGAAAGAAAAATGGAGAACTTATTGTGGACCGACGAAAGCAAAATTGTTTTATTTGGTGGTACTGGGTCTAGACAGTATGTTAGATGTCCGCCCAACACCAAATATAGAGCTCAGTATACACAAAAGACAGTTAAACATGGTGGTGCAAAACTAATGATATGGGGAAGCTTTTCATATAATGGTTTAGGACCAATACATCGAATTAGAGACATAATGGATAGGAACGTCTATGTCAGCATTTTGAGAGAAGTGATGTTAGCATACTCCACGCCTCTAAAATGGATATTCCAACAAGATAATGACCCGAAACACACCAGTAAATTGGCAAATGGGTGATTTCGGCTTAATGGGGTAAAGGTTATGGCGTTGACAGTTCAGTATCCTGAACTGTCAATATGTTGCCGAGAGAAAACCGTCAAATGCAACTGAGTTGTGGTCTGTAGTGCAAGATGGGTGGAATAAAATTCCACTAAAACAATGTCAGGATTTAGTTGACTCCATGCCTCGTAGATATGCTGCTGTAATAAAAAGTAAAGGCTATTCTACCAAATACTAATTGGGCTCACTCCTATTTTTATGAACACAACTGTATATGATATCACCGAAAAGAAATCCCTTACTTTCTTCCGCTATTGAAAAATCATTCTTTAATGGGGTGCAAGGCACGAAAAAATCATAACTTGCCCTACACTGCTTACGTTGCCTGCAGAATTGCTTAATACGTACGTACGTACGTAATTGGTCATTACAACACTTCAGTCAGGATTACGACCTAGCTTCTCACACCACTTATGTTGTGTGTTTTAATTTTATACATGAGTGGCTGGGGGCCTACAGTTTAAAGTCGACTGCGAACGACAGGTTTAGTGAGAAACTTTTCTTGACAATTTTATCTGACACTCAGAGTTTTTGCCAGAAATCTGCTGAGAGGAAGTTGCCGAAGAAATACTTTTTGTATTTTGTTTTGATGTCTGGCCTGGGGCTCGAACCCTGGCTTTTGCGTCTAATAAGCCAACACACTACCTACTAGGCCACAGCGACTTCAAATTGCTTAATTGTTAGTGAAAATCAGTTAAGAATCCGTATTAAAAGCAGCGAGAGCAATTATTTCCTCAACAACAAATATCACATACTCATATAACTTTCATTCAGTTTCGCTCCATCTGAAGTTTATAAGTCCGTATTAAGTTTTCCCCACCATTTGTAGAGTGGGCCCACAACCATAGTGAACATTTTTACCCAAAGCTGTACACAGCAACGGTAACCATTATAGTCGGTGGGGTTTGATTTAAAATTTCTTATCCTGGATACTGTTTTAAGACCGATTCTCTGTGATACAATGCTTGACATACAAATAAAGTAAAGCCAGTCAGAGGATAATGACAACAGCAGCCTGACAACAAACTCTTGCTACAAGAATTCAAAGAGTTTTCCGTGTGACATTATTATATTGCCAGAAAGATTTGAAGATAGGACAAGACACAATAAATGTTGCAAAAAAAAATTCCATATTTTTAACGATATACACCCAATATATTATGCCAAGTGGGCTGAGAGTCAAGCTAATCTTCTAGGCTTAGACAGTAAGCAGGAACTTACAAGAGTAAGCAGAAACTTTGAGGTTAAAAAACGTTACAAACTTTGAATCATTTCAACCGTCCGATTTAATTGTAATTGCCACAGTTAAACTAAATATTAAATAAAATTGTATTTATTTTCAAATTTTCTTTCAATAATTTTTAAAAAAGCTTTATTTTACTTGATTATTTCAAAATGTTTGCTGGGTTATCTATCATCTCTAATTTGTACCAGTGGTCGACGCCAATAGCCCCCGGGGGACGAACTTATTCGATTTTTTACACACATAGGACACGAACATCAACCAGGTTCATAAAAAAGAGAGTGAAAATTAATTCGCCGTGGTCTAGTAGGTAATGTGTTCGCTTATTAGACGTAAAGCCCGGGGGGTTCAACCCCCGGGTCAGATATCAAAACGAAATATGAAAAAAATATTTCTTCAGCCAATTCCTCTCAGCAGATTTCGGGGAAAAATTCAGGGAGTAAATAAACCTGCCATGAAAAATTTTCTCAAAAATCCGTCGTTCGGAGTCGACGTTAAACTGTAGGTCCCCCGACACTTACGTATAAAATAAAGGCACGCAACAAGAGAGGTGTGAGAAGATAGGCCGTAATCCTGACTGAATGGTTGTCATGGTCAATTATGTATGAGTAACGAGATAAAATAAATATTTTCTCTTAATATTTCCAATGTTAACTCGCTCTCTCTCTCTCTTTCTTGTATAAACAGCAAATAACTCAAGAGGTGAGAATGGCATTGAATGTGTGTGAGTGTTGTATTTGAAATTAGAAATAATACCCATCTCTTTAAACCAGTGGTGCTCAAACACATACTATCATAGTTTTGGTTGTGTTGGTAAAGCAGCGGAGAACAAAATTCAACTTAATTTTTGAGAATCGTACACTGGGAAAAGAAAAGAAATTGGTTTATTGTGTTGCGTGTACGTTATTATTATGTATGTATGTATTGATAAATATATTTATGTATGTATGTATGCATGTAAGTATTGATGAATATAATGATGTATGTACAAAGTCCTATCATTCCCTTTAATGTTGTCGAAAAATCCATGGATAGCCTCGTAATGTTTTTTTATAAAAAAAAAAAGAATTACGACATAAAGAGCGATAACACACAATACATTGTACATTACCATCCATATTCTCAATAAAAAAAGAAATCATATTCCCAATTTTCATCAAACATTTTGCTGCGTGTATTTGCAAAAAACAAAAAATCATTCCAAAAAGTTGCGTAGCGAAATCTTGCTTCATCAAGTGCTAAACATCAACTAAACTGATTTTGTTCTGTGAATTCAACACAAAACAACAAACAAAGCAACAAACACACGATCATTATAAGAAACCACACAAGTAAGCTTATAGTGTACGTGTATCAACGCAGCGTCAGCAAAATTTTCTTTGCCTACCACGTGAGGAAATTTAGATTTTGAGCGTCACTGCTTTAAACCATTAGGGGAAGCAATACATAGTGGTGAAAGCTAAGGAAGCGAGAGTAATAGGGATCAACAAAAAAAAAAAAAAAACAAAATAATAGGTAAACCAATACCCTTAAATGAACGGGTAAGCGTGTGTTTGTGTCAAACTGTAAAATCCTCAAAATGAAGTTGAAAGAAATCAATTCTTTAGGTTATGAAGGGAAACACGTACACGTGTACACGTGCTTTATATAGCACAATAGCCCAGCTAGAACTCAAATGTAGTAATAATGTGGCAATTTGCTTGTTTTTGTTTTCGTGTGTAAAATTACCTTCTCGATGTGTAAACACAACCCTCAAAGGGTTGTATGTCTTTTGAAATTACGATCATTTTGAATTAATTTTTATAAAAAATTAAAAAAAAAAACTATTTTTAGAACTCTTCCTTATGTTTAATGTATGCAAAGAAAAAAATAATTAAATTTCACAAATTCTTTTCTTTTACTTGCTTTCAAATGTTTTATTTCATACATATTCATGTCAACTGTGTTAATTTCTTTGGACACTTTCACTGTAATTTTAACAGTGGAGATATAACATTACTACAATTTGTCTTAACATTTGTGTGCCTACTACTACTAAATACTTGTAAATTTCTGTTATCATGTACGATATGGGTATTGTGAGTGTTTTAATACTTACTTGCGTGCTAAACGTTTCCTTATGCCGGCCAACATTATGAATGATTACTATGTATGGATGCACTCTTTCTCTCTCCTCTCTTACTCTCAATTGTATTGTAAGAAATGTAAATAGAAAAATTGTTGTTGGAGTTTGTTGGTTTTTTTTTGTTAAATACCGCTTACGATTATTATTGTTGTTATTGTTTTAGAAAGATTGTATTCGTTGTAATTGTGTTGTTATTATTTTTTTGAAATTATTGTCACAGTTCCTGTGTATAGAGGCCAGAGAGTTAATGAAGTAGTGTGTGTGGGTGGTTGGTTATCGTTACTGGATATTGTTTCGTGTATATGCGACTATTTTGTTTTTGTTTATGAAATAATAGCAAGAAAAACGTTGTTTATTTTTTTTTTTTGTAAATACCAAGGATTTTAATGGCTGAGTTTTTTTTTGTTTTTTTTTTGTTATTTTAAGCCGGTATATTTTTTCCCGTAAGAATTTTATATTTGATTCTCTTTATTCTTCACAAATGTATTAAATTCGGAGTGTTAAATAAACAAAAAAAATTAAGATTAAGTAGGTTCTCTCTCTCACTTTCACTTCTTTTTTATTTCTCTTGATTTATTCTAGCTTGCTGGTCTATTGTTTAGTAAAAGTAATGTTTTTTTGTTATTCCTGGAGATTCTCTTTATTTTTTTCTACTCTTACTGTTATTAATTTAAGTGTTGCTTAGAAACAGTTTTCATAACTTAAGCATAAATACCCAAGTATATGCGATTTTATAATACAGTGTGCAGCAAAATTATAGCTACAAAGTTTTATAATTGAAATTATTATTATTATATTTTTTTAATTGAGGATTTTGGGTTTTTTTCTTGGCATTTATAAATTTTTCAATGAATACTTTCATGAATTCGAGGCACTGATTTAATTCTGTTAATAATTTTACACACATAAAAATTTAAATAATTTTTTTAATTATTTTTTATTATTATTTATTATTTTTATTCCTTTTCAGTTATTTGTTTTTTGTTTCTCTTAATAAATTATCAACAATATTGTGTTAAAAACAATTTATTTTTTTTATTTTTATTCACACTCACTTAATTTTTTTTCGTTATTTTGTTAGTTTTTGATGAATTATGAACAAGTTGTCATCATCACATGTTGATGGCACACATTGCACTGCCTTCCTTCATGTGTTGGCTGTGGCATAGTGCGGTAGGTCATCATCATTGTTGCCACAGTGCATGGATTTTCTAAAAATAAAATTTTGAAAATTAAAAAGAAATTTATTTTTTATTTAAAAAAAAACAACAAAAGAATACTTGTTGAAAAACTAAGATAAATTATAATAAAAATTTATTTATTTTTTTTCAATTGAAATTTATTGGGTATTAAAAACTGTATCACACACTAATGAAGTGTTAAAAAACAAATGATATTCAAATGTGGACGAAAAAAAATATTGAAAATTTTTTTAAAGAAATTCTTTATAAAGGGTGTTTTTTATAGAGGTATAGAACTTTAAGTTGGCATTACTTTTCAAGATGGCGACCGATTTAACAGCTGTCAAGTGATTTATTCTCAGTTTGGTTTGGCAATTCATCATGAATAGACTCACGCCTGAACAACGCTTGCAAAAAGTGCAATTTTATTTCGAAAATAATGGTTCTGTGCGGAAAACGTATCGCGCACTACGTCCATTTTATCGTCGACAAAATCGTCCATCAGAGCAGTTAATTCGATTAACCATGGAACGTTTTCGCAGCACGTTTACTCTTATTGATAACTCGCATCCCCAGAGACGCTGTACGGTGCGTACAGAATAAGCTATTGCTGCTGTAGAGCGTAGCATTGAGGAAGACCCGAATGAGTCCATCCGCTATCGAGCACAGGAATTGGATCTGTGTCCATCCACTTTATGGAAGATTTTGCGGAAGGATCTTGGTTTGCGTGCTTACAAAATCCAACTCGTACAACAATTGAAGCCAAACGATCATCAAGTAAGGCGTAGATTCGTCGAATGGGCCCAAAACGAGATTACCGTTCCGTTCCCGATTTTCATAAGCGAATTTTGTTTAGCGATGAAGCGCACTTCTGGTTGAATGGCTACGTCAACAAACAAAACTGCCGCATTTGGAGTGAAGGTAATCCTCAAGTGTATGTGGAAACAACCGTTACATGGTGGCCAGAACGTTACAGTCAATGGTGATCGGTATAGAGCCATGATTACAAACTTTTTCATTCCTGAATTGAATAACCATGACGTCCAGGAGATGTGGTTTCATCAAGACGGCGCAACATGGCACACAGCTCGTGCCACAATAGATTTATTGAAAGACACGTTTGGTGACCGCCTAATTTCACGTTTTGGACCTGTGAATTGGCCTCCAAGATCTTGTGATTTAACACCGCTAGACTACTTTCTGTGGGGCTATGTAAAGTCATTGGTCTATGCGGTAAAGCCACAAACGCTTGACCATTTGGAAGACAACATTTGCCGTATTATTGCCGATATACGGCCACAAATGTTGGAAAAAGTCATCGAAAATTGGACGTCCAGATTGGACTACATCCGCGCCAGCCGTGGCGGTCATATGCCAGAAATCATATTTAAAATGTAATGCCACAAGATTATCTTTCGGATAAATACAATTCATGTTAATCGAATAATCCATCGTTGTTTTATTGCAACTTAAAGTTCTATACCTCTATAAAAAAACACCCTTTACATCTTAAATTAATTTCATTTGAAATGGAATTGTTTTTAAAAAAAAAGTATTATATTTTGTTTTATTGCCTTCTTTGATCTTTCATGTAAAGTTTCCATTTAAAAATTCAGATTAAAAAAGGAGCAAAGCTTATAAAAAATTGTTAATGATTTCGAAAGCCTAGGAAAAGGCTCCATTCGAATGTATAGCCAGCTTGTTGGACATCTGTATCACTCTTCTTTGACTTGGCAGCGGAAAGTAAGTGGTATTGTTACGTTTTTACCATTTTTAAAAACGTTTAAAATATGAGTTCGTAGATTGCAAACAAAATAAAAATAAATTTAAATTCTTTATTGTTTGCACAATTCTGTGTGCCACTGTTCACAACTTGATGTATGTATACAACAATAATTGCTTTGTTTGTTATTCTTCTTTGTTTACACCCTTTGCGTAAACAACAACAATCATGAAGCAATTATACGACAGATCTTTATAACGAAGATCTTCAAACCACGATTACTCTCTTCACACGCAGTGCATTTTCAGACAAGACTGACTGTATTTTTTACTCACTCATTGCCTGCTTTGTTTTGCCTTTTTATATGCCAACGTAAACAGTCTGATAAATGTTCTTGAAGTCGAATTTTCGTGTTTTCGCCTTTTCGAAAACGCCTTAAACGTAAACATCGTGGTTTCATTGTTGTTTGTGTATTTTGTTTTTATTGTTTGTTGTTGGCTTCTTGTTTATTTGTTTTACGTGTAAACAAATTCATTGTTTTTGTAGCTTTTGTTTATCATTTTAATGTTAAACAATGTTACACCATTTCCATTTTCGTAACAGTATAGACTCCTGGCAAATAACATTCTCTATTCTCCTGATACTTAAGAATACAGCAGGCGTATTGAACTAACTTTCTCATGTGGCTGCACTGTTTAATGAGATACTTTGTCTATACGGTTCTATGGTCTTGCCGGTTCTAACCAATGAATGCATTATTTAAGGAAAGTCTTTATACACGACTAGTAGGAGAAAGATGTTGGGTAAGATACAAAAAACGTGTCTCTTTGAGTATAACGATTGGTTCAGACTTAGTTGCAGATAGTTTTAGGACTAGTTCCCATAGAGGTGGCAGTTAGGGACTAGCAGCAAAAAACAAAATGTGAGATTTCTTAAAGGAGGGCGGTCATGCTAAGATACAAGAGTTTTTCGGCATTGTATGCTCAAGGGTATGTAATTTCAACAAATTACTCTCGGTGTTGTAGATAATTTACTCGTACAGTCATGCGATTTGTACAGACATCTAGAAAACGAATGCTAACACTGGTGCTGTAGTCTACTTTAGGTTTAGTCGTCTTCAATAGGCTTCCTGATGAGTGCAGTTGTATTCTAACTATCATATCAGCTAGGGATTGCTTTTTGTTCGATATAGAATGGTCTTGTGAATGGCATTTCAGGGCATTGTATTAAATGGAGGAACATGATTGAAAATGGACTGACAAAAAATGAATTGGCAAAGTGTATGGATTTTGTAAAGTGAACGGTTAGGCCTGCCTTTTTGTCCGGTACGATCAGGTTACTATGGCCCAGGAGTTTATTATTTTAGAAGGGAAGGGCCCTTACTTTCAAATTGTATCGGTGGGGATATGTCCCTTGCCAGCCGATATAAAAGTTTAGCACTCAACATGTGAATCGCCTCTGGTAAATCTGGAGATTAAAAAAAAATGCGAATTTCAGTACTCGAGTCCATTTTAATCCCCTTTACTGTGATGTTTATGTCGTAGTACAACACACGCAGAATTCGTTAGAAAGGTTGTCATTTTAGGACTCCATTTTGATCCTTGAAGGAGCAATAGTCGACTGCCATAGGATATTTTCCCGATTTCCATATTTTCATTCCGGTTTCGGGTTTTTTTTTTGTTTGTTTTTATTTTCATGACATACATGACACTCAAACTTATGCTGCTTTTTCCTAATGATGCTGTTCAAACAATGTCATCATGATGCTGCTGCATGTTTTGGAATTTTGCTGATTTAAACATCTCAAATCAACAACTTTCATTGAATTTTAATGGGATTTGGCCAGCCGACAGCAGCACCATACCATCCAAACTATCCATCAATAATTGATCACAATTCAAGTCTTTCGTCTCCATCGCCACGATCTCCACGATCACCACGATCAAACCAATCACTTTATCAACATCA
Organism: Sarcophaga carnaria; assembly: GCA_958299815.1. Lineage (NCBI taxonomy): Eukaryota > Metazoa > Arthropoda > Insecta > Diptera > Sarcophagidae > Sarcophaga > Sarcophaga carnaria. The sequence goes on from OY283153.1 coordinate 24,312,347, forward strand.
ATATTAACAAGAGACGGTTAAATGGAAAGAAAATGGAAGGAAAAGAAGGAAAAAAAATGGCAAGAGAAAGAAAAAGCAATCGCAGCATAAAAACATTATGTTGTTGCATGTTGCTGCCATAAGTATGACAACAGTTTGGACATCAACAACTATTTTCTCAATTAACTTTAAACAAGTATTCGATGAAAATTATTGTTTTTTACCAATCGCTAGAGACTGAAGTCAGGTGCAGCACCATGTTGTTGCAACATTTAGCAACAACAACAACAACAACAACAACAACAACAACAACAACAACAACAATAATAAGTTTCCATTGATTGTAATTGTGGCATGCCATGCATGGCGATTGAGCCACCATCAGTTCGTCAAATTAAAGCCATCCAGCCACAGTCTCAGTGGGCCAACCAGTTGCAACCCCTCAATCTTGCCACATCCCTCAATCTTTCTTTCTTACTCTCTCCCCTTTGGCACTGGCTGTATTGAAATGTTGCAATTCATCGTGAATGTTGCAGCAATACAGCCTGTAAACGTTTGTGCAAATTGACATGAGGCCTCACCAACAGGAGGCCTGTGAAACAATAATGCCTGTTTGGAAAGCATTTTCAAAAAACAAAAACTGTTTTTATTTTCTTAGAACGAGGCCTATTCAACAAACTAAAAAAAGACCCCACAGATTTGAGAACCGAGGAACAATTTTTTATTACCTCCAGGCCTATTTTGCAAACAATTTTGTGGATATGCAATTAAAAACTTCTACTTTTAAACGCTTTAAGCGGGCAAACCAAGCTTATAAATCAAAGAAAGTGTTTTATTTTTGCATATTTATTGCTATTCTGCATTTTGCAGCTGTAATGATTTCTTAACAATTTTTTACAGCATATATATTTCCGTATATTTTTGCATATTCTTTTAAACAGCCTAATATAAATTTATATTCAAAGGAAGTGTTTTATTTTTGCTTACTTATTGCTATTCTAGTTGCAGCTGTAATCATTTCTTAACAATTTTGTTACAGCATATTTCTGCATATTTTTGCATATTTTTTTAAACATCTTATTATTGTCTAATATAATTTTAAAACCATATTTCAATATAAACTTTTCATTTAATGTTACATTTTCCAATTCCGAATTCAATTTTTTTTGTTGCTTTTAATTAGCATATTCCAGCATATTATGTTTTTAACAATCAATCTTTACTTTATATGATATTTATAACAATAAATGTAATAGAATTTAATATAAATATAAAGAATTTATGTTAATTTATTAAAGCATATTTTTGCATATTTTTATTTATACAGCATATTTCTCACTTTTACACTTTATAAATGTTATTTTATGTAAAAACATTGTATGCTAAAACACTATTTACTGTTTTCATATAATTTTTTTATACGAACATATAAAATTCTTAAAATGCATATTTGTTATGTTTTACATTTTCTTTTATAAAAATTAAATTTTTAAAATTTTTTAAACTGTTTTTATTAAAAATAAAAACATATTAAGAAAAACAGATAAATTTGTTTTAAACTTTTTTTATAGCATGTTTTTGCATATTTTTTTTACAGCATACTTTGAATATTTTTATTTGGAAAGTTAATTTTTATGTTTTAAAATAATTTCTGTAAACATTTTCTTAGTCTTCAAAAAGTTTTTATAACTTATAAAAAGCATATTTCATAGATTATATTTTTTTTGCTTGAAAATCAAAAGATTTTTTTACAGCATTTTTTGCATATATGTATGTATGTATATTTTTCATCATAAAGGAAAAATGATTGAACAATATTCGTATTTTACATAACATAACATAATTGGCCATTACAACCCTTCAGTCTGGATAACGGCCTAGTTTCTCACGCCACTTAGGTTGTGTACGTTAATTTTATGCGTGAGTGGCGGGACCTACAGTTTAATGTCGACTCCGAACGACAGATTTTTTGAGAAACTAATCATGGCAGGTTTATTTTACTCTCAGACTTTTTGCCAGAAATCTGCAGATAGGAATTCGCCCAAGGAATATTTTTCTTTCATATTTTCGTTTTGATGTTGTTGACCTGGGGGTTTGAACCGAGGCCTACTAGACTACGGCGACTGCATATTTGTATTTTACTGGTATAAAAAACCTACTGAAAAAAAATTTTTAAAAGCATATACATGCATATTTGCATATTTTAATCTGAAAGTAATATTTACATATTTTTTACACATTAAAAGTAAAAATCCAGCAAGCAATAGCCATTTTCATTATTTTTAGAAACTATTCAAAATTTTTTTAAAGACATATTCTAATTTTAAAGGAATATTTATATATGTTTTACAGTTTAAAAGAAGATTTTTATAATCTTAAGATTGTAAGGTTTTTTTAAAAGCATTTTATTGTGATCTACACTGCAAGGTATAGAAAAAGAAACGTGCGGTACCTATACCGGCAATAAGTTTTTCTAACAGTGTATTGTGCAAATTGTTTATCATTTTGAAAATTCCTGCATATTTTTACTGATTCAATTTGAATTCAACAAGTTTTCATATTTTTTTCTCTCTCTCTCTACATGATTTTTCTTTCTCTCAATTTATGTGGCACTCCTTGTCAAGTGGTAGGCTTAGCCCCCCCCCCCTCTCCCTCTTCACCCATATGTGCTGGTTTTTAGTGAAGCATTTAAAAACGATTGTGTACACAATAAAAACTCTTTCGATATTTCATTTCAAAATTCATTCATAAAATGCATTGATGATATTGACATGGAAGAAAACATCATAAGCATCACAATAACACAAACAACAAGTAAAACTATTAAAATGGATGAGTAAAAGTGCATTCATGTGACATACACCACCGACCAGCACATACACGACCACACACAATGCAATACGAAGTACCAACACCATCGTTGTAAAGTGAATTGGCTTTAATTGTTGACATTTTTTTTCTGCTGTTTCGTGGCAGCTGTTCAGTGCCACAACAACGACAACAACTAAAACAGCAACAACAATGGAAAATAAAATGCATATTTATGAGTAAGAAATGTAGCAGCAGCAGAATAACAAAAAGAAAACGTAAATTGACTTTCATAAAGTAGGACGAGATTATTTTTTTTTATTTATTTTTTGCAAAGCCGTCATCTTTTGTGGTATCATTTCACTGCTTTAATAATGCATATTCCATTCCATACTACATAAAATGCATTTAATTTTTTATGCTCTTATTTGATTTGATTACATTTTAGTTTGTTTTTAAATTATAAAAAAAAAATTAAACAGAAATAACATATGATATCTCCGTGCATGAAAACAAAGACACCACAGTGGAGCGACTTTAACACGTTTACGCCGGCGCGTACCTTATCGGTCGGCGCATGTCCGCACTAGACTGCCTCACCGGGCGACGTGTACCACCGGCAATTGGCAATTGATCATGCTATTAAACGATACGTAATACCAAATATTTAGATCTTGCCAAAAATAAAAATACCTGAGAGTTATGTTCTCTTAAAAGCATTTATTTTTAATAACGTCCGGTAGGCGACAAGCATGAATTAAAGCGCCGGCGTGAAAGTGTTAAAGCCGTTTGTGCATGAGTGTCACATAAATTTTTGTCCCATACAACGAGCAACACTACATAATTCGAATATGTTGAGCTTACGAAGTCGCCGTAGTCTAATAGGTAGTGTGTTGGCTTATTAGACGTAAGGCCTCGGTTCAAACCCCGTATCAGACATCAAAACGAAATATGAAAAAATATTTCTTCGGCGACTTCCTGGCAAAAATCTGTTGAGTAAATAAAAAATTGCCATGAAAACGTTTCTCAAAAAACTGTCTTTCGGAGTTGACTTTAAAACTGTAGGTCCCCACGACTCGTGTATTAAATTAACACACAAGTGGTGTGAGAAGCTAGGCCGTAATCCAGACTGAAGGGTTGTAATGGCCAATTATGTCAGCTTACGCACAGTGCCACAAACTCGGCAAATAAAAAAAGGTAAACTTCTGTGTCGCTTTCAAGCCCAGTTCTAGGTGCCATTCTTTTGTAGAACGATGGAACTTAAGCGAAAGGTGATAAACCGCCACAAGAAAAAGTCTAAAGTGATCAAATCGCACAATCTGGGACTTACATCACCACCTTTATGAGACGATCATGTCCCCTCCACTTATTCATGCAAAATATCTAATATCATGGGCTGTGCAGCACGTAATGGCGAACTGCTGTTTAAACTACATATCTTTGGCGTCCAGATTATCATTCAGTTTAGACCAAAAGGTACTGGTTGGTAATTATCGGCCTATAGTGCTCACAGACGTTGACACCGACCACTTGGCCAATGTCAAGCTCAATGAAATATAAAACTATAAACTAATCCACACCAAACAGCTCTATTTAAACGTAAAGATAGCATGAACTTGACAGATCCCAAGCAACAAATACTGTTTTTATTCCAAATAAAAAGATTTTACAACTAAATTTACAAAAAAAAAGAAAAAAAATTAAATAAAATAACGACTTCATGTCCACCACTGCATAAAAAAAAAAAAAATAATCCAAAATCTTGATGCATTTGCATGTTTTAAAAAATCATTAAAAATTTCGTGTCTGGGAATTGTTGCAACATATGAATGTTCTGTAGGAACTGTTCCTTCATGTGTTTGGTGCAAAAGTAAACCAAATAAGTGACAAAGTTTTCATCTTCGGCAAGCACACGAATATACTTAATATGTTCGGGTGTAAGGGTCAAACGCATTTGCTCTGCCAAGCCAATAACATTAGCCAAAGCATTGTCCATACTTAAGTCAGATGATTTAAAATTTCTAATCACGACCGTGTTGCGTCGTGTTTCATCTAAACTATCTGGTATTTCCCCAGCGGTTGTATTATGCCCGTTACTGGCATTGGCAACAACTTCTTGTTGATGATTATTGTAGTCGTCGTTTTGGTTTTGATTTCGAAATTTAATTGTGGATAATTCCTCTTTCTTGGTGTAGTAACCATTGCCTCCCCTTCCTTCGTTGTTTTCAGCACACATTTGTTTCTTAAAACCATAGTTATTGTACTCGTTGTTTGGCTGCTGCTGTTTCCTGGTAAAATTGTCTGCTCGATTTGCCGATAAATATTGACTGAATGCCTCCATTGTTTCTATGCGATCGTTCAGTTTTTTTACAGTCACCTCCTTTGCTTGTAAAGTATCTTTTAATTTTTTTATTTCTTCTTCATGCTGTTGTATCGTTTGCCTGGCGGCATTGTTTGTGCTAATAAGCAATGCATTAATTTTCTCGTGATTATTAAGTTTATTACAGAGTTCTTGAAATTTGCTGGTTACAGGTGAATCGTCAAACGTCAAATGCATTTTAAACATCATGGGCTTATAAGCCTGACAATGCATGCAGTTTGTCGATCTAATTTGAAAATACAGATGTATGTACACATTAAAATCATGAATGAAAGGTTTCTAGTTTAAATACTTACTTTCCATGACTGCTACGAATGCAAGGAAAATGATAAAGATGACCACAATTGGTGCCAAATATATCATCCTCATTATTTAGTGGCTTCTGACATTTTACACAACAAATTCCAAATTTTTTAGACATTTTTCTAAAGTTAATTTTAGATATTCTTTTATTTTTGCCTTGCACAACACGCTATCTCTTCAGTTCTTTGATCAAAATTGAACGCTTGTATGGCGAAAAAAGCAAGAAGCTTATGGTTCAGTTGAAAAAAGGGGAAATTCCCTGTTTAGAAATGAAAACATAAAAGTGCAGTGTTGCCACCGCATTACAACCAAATAATCATGACAATCAGCAAATATATATACGAGTTTGTGACAAAGCTGTGGCAAATTGATTTTTGTTTGATTGCAAATCAAATTTCATTTGAAAAATGGCGTTCTACGACGCATTTTGCATGTTCATGCATGTGCTTTGCGAAGTACATTGAAAAGCCTTAAGTTTGTTGGACAGAAGGAAAAACGAGCGGGGGTAGGTTCACGCAAAGTTGCTTTGTTCTTTGTCTACCGACGGTTGTATACACAACTACAAAACATCAAGAGTTTGTCAAAATTCTTTGCAAAGTACATTGAACCTGCAAAAGGCGTCTAAGTAATGTTAATTTTTTTTTGCATACTTTTTAAAATACTTCCAGAAATTAATATATGTGAATACAGAACTCATTACAGCGTTGAAAAATGCAGTATTTTTTTCAATACTTTTCCATTATTTGTCCAAAATAACGCATTCACGTCCGCGTCACGAAAGTAAACGTAATAATCAAGATAATATTCTTTCTATGCATCCACGTCGATGTGAACGATAGAATGGTCAGCAATTTGTGCTTCCATATCAATCGCTAATTTACGAATATTACAGAAAGCCCTATTCAAACTTGAATCAGAACATTGGAAATTCTGTACGTAAACACATTTATGCCTTAAATCTAAAATTTCTTGCTTTTCCTTCTTTGGTATGGTGTTCTTTACTGGCACTGGCGACATTTTCAGTATCATTATGCTGCTCACCGCTTAAGCCGCTTTCATTGTGCGTTTGTTTGTTAGTGGTTGGGTTTTGAGTTATATTGTTGCCATCGGCTGGAACCTTAACTATGGCTCTGTTTCTTTCAAGCATCTCTATAGAATCTATTAATTTATTACCATCCGATTTTGTCTGTAGTAAAGCATCTTCTAAAGTTTTAATTCGGGCCTCCAGTTGCTGTACAGACTGCAACACGCCATTGTTAGAATAGTTATGTTCAATGTAATGGTCTTCAGCTTCTCCAGTTAAGGGCGATTCATCAATTTCCAAATGCATTTTAAGCATCATTGGCCTGCAGCATTCTGCCGATCTAATTCAAATATTTACAATAAAATGATAACTTGAAGAGAACATTTTCTATTAAAGTTGACATATCATTCTCACTGTTGTTTAATGGGATATTATGAGTGGCCCAAGGATTATTATATTCTACCTCGAATAGAAAATGTTCGAATAATTTCTAATAAATTTCTTAACGAATTTTTACAGCATATTCTATTTTACAGCATAACTTAGTTTGATATTATAAACATATATACATAAATGATTACGGCCTAGCTTCTCACTCTACTCATGCTGTGCGTGTTAATTTTATACATTAGTGGCGGGACCCACAATTTTAAAGTCGACTCCAAACGACTGATTTTTGTGAAACTTTTTCATGGCTCTCTCTCTTAGAGGTTTAGCCAGAAATCTGCTGAGAGGAAGTCGCCGAAGAAATATTTTTTTTCGTATTTCCTTTTGATGTCTGACCTGGGGTTTGAACCCGGGCTTTACGTCTAATAAGCTAACACACTACCTATTAGGCTAAGGTTACTTCAATATTGATATTATATGCTTGCTTCTATTTTCTCCTAGCCACAATACGCTTTTGTTGAAGTTTTTAAACATATTTTCAAGAATATGAAATATAAGAGGAGTATATTTCTTGCAGATGAAGGCTTCCTATAGAAAGTGAAGTTAGTATACCAACCCTACTTGATGGCTCAGATGATATGCCGATAGCTATGATGTCCGGTCAGCGAACAATTTAAAAAATTCAATTTTTTTTTAAACAAAACCGATACCCTAGTAGAGAATGCTGCTGTAAAAACAAAAATTAATTTATTTTTCTTGTTATTATCGTTTATTTTAAATAAGAATTAAAGTTAAGAAACTATTTGCATATGCATTAAAACATTGGCCGAGTGTATGTCAATGTTTTTGTTTTTTTTAAGTAATTGTTAAAAATTTTGTTTTTCTAAAGGTTTTTAAAATAGGACTTTTTTCCAAAAATGAGTTTTTCAAATTTTTATTACCAAACTCAACAACGTAAGTAAGAAAAGGTGGATTACGATCATATATGAATATATCATCGATTTCATCAGATGTAATCCTTAAGCCCATTCGTCGACCTAATGCAATAACATTAATTATAGCGCTGTCCAAACTCGTACAGCCCGATTTAAAGTTCTTAATCACAACAGAGTTGCTGGGCCGTATATCATCCAAAATTTCTTCCTTTTCCTCGGTCGATAGTAATGTATGTTCTTCATTGTATTTCTCATCGTTGCATCTGTTTGTTGTTGGCAGCACTAATTCCAAGTTAGTGGCATTGTATGGATTTTTAATGTGCCAATTGCCTTTGTTTATGCCATTAAACGATCGTTTATTATTTGTAGTTTCATGGTTTGGTTGTTGCTGCTGATATTTCTTGTTGTTGTTGTTGTTGTTATAGCATTTGGTAGAATTATTCTCGTTTGTAGTATAATAACTGCTAACCTCCGCAGAATTGTCACAATTTTTATTGGATAAATGCTGATTTAATGCCTCAAGTATTTCTATACGATTTTGAAATTCATTTATAACAGCATCCTTTGCTCGTAGACCATCTTTCAATGTCTTAATCTTCGATTCAAGCTGTTGAATAGAATATCTTGCAGCATTGTATGAACTCTCAAGTAGAATGTTATTCCTTTCATAGTCGGTAAGTTTATTAATAATTTCAATATTTTTTTCTTGCAGCCTTCCCGCCAATGGTGAGTCGTCAAACGTCAAATGCATTTGGAAAATCATTGGCTTGTAGGCTTCACAATGCATGCAAATTGTCGATCTAATTTGATATGTGTGTATGTATGTACACATTAAAATCATGAATCAATACATAAAGGTTTCTAGTTTAAACACTTACTTGCCATGATTGCCACAAATGCAATGAGAATGATAAAGATGGCCACAACTGGTGCCGAATATTTTATCCTCATTATTTAGCGGCTGCTGACAGTCTACACAACAAATTCCAAATTTTTTAGACATTTTTCTGGAGTTTACTTTGGTTTTTTTCTGTTTTTTTTTTTGCCTTAAACAACACACGCCCGCTTCAATCCTTTGATTAAAATTGAATGCTTGTTGTATGCCGACAATAACGTAAAGCTTATGGTTCTGTTGTTGAAAGGGGATATTCCCTGTTTCGAAATAAAAACATAAACAAAGGCAGTGTTGCCAGTGCGTAAAAAAATATTTATGCATGTATACAGAACCTAATAATCGTGGATTTCCATATGCAATCAGCAAATATGTATGTATATATACGAGTTCGCAACAACGCTGTGGCAATTTGGTTTTTAATTGTTTTGCAAATCCAATCTCATTTGAAAAATGAGTAATCAAGGCGAATTCATTATAATGAATTAATCAGGGCGAACTCAATTATGAATTCGCCTTGGAATTAATAAATGAATTCATGAGTAATGCTAAGTTGTTCTTTTTTGTTTATTTTTTAAAAAAACTGCCAGAACTTATTATGAATTTATGAATACATAACTTAATACATTCCACGTGATCATAATGCTTTGAGAACTATTTGATTATGTTTCTGTGTTTTACCAAGCAAATCACACAAATTGAAATAAGCTCTACTGTTTATTCAGGTCTACCAGTATTTATACGATTGGTAGACCAGAGCATGATGCTCTTTAGGCATCAGGATTAGTAGAACGCATAAGAGTAAATTAATTTGTTGTTATTCCTTTAACGTCAGCATCACCTCGGGAAACATTAAAAAAATTATTTTAAGCATCTTGTGACACATTCTTACCTTTCCTATGGCAAAAAATAGTTTTCTTTCACTCCTTTTTAAGCGCAGGTAACTTTTTACATTATAGTCGCCGAAGTCTAGTAGGTAGTGTGTTCGCTTGTTAGACGTAAAAGCCCGGGGGTGCAAAGAGTAAATAAAAAATTGCCATGAAAAAGTTTCTCAAAAATCTGTCTTTCGGAGTTGATTTTAAAACTGTAGGTCTCGCCACTCACGTATAAAATTAACGCACACAACGTGAGTGGAGTGAGAAGAAGCTTGGCCGTAAGCCTTACCGAAGAGTTGTAATGGTCCCAATTATGTATGCATGTATGTATGACAACTTTTTACAGATTGTTGTCACGTTATATGGAAAGGACATGCAAAATTCATTACTGGCGATGACGACGGCTGGATATGGAAACATCCAAAGCACAAAACAGAGTTGAAACCTCCCGCATCATACAACAAAGAATGGAATCCAAATATTGTTGAGGGAGATACTTATACTTCGTACACATAAACAGTGTCTAGTAAATCTATAATCGACCATTAGAAGTAAAAAGTTGAGGATTTATTAGAAAAGAAGGAATCTGAAACAACTAAGAAAACATTAGTAAAACGCAAAAGTTTCTTACAGAAAATCTTAATTTATTAGAAAAACAAATGCATTAAACTAAGGAAATATTTATTCCATTGAATTGAAATTGATAAGTAGAAAAAACTAAAGCAAGATAAAAAAGAAACTTTTAAAAGTACTGGCGCATATACATGTAAAGGCATTACAAATGGATATCCAATGTTTTGATAAGAGAGGAGCTAAATATCGCGTGTAGGTGGTGTACATGCTTTGTAAGTGAAGTCTAACAATTTGATGAAACAATTGATCTGATGACAAGTGAGCGATAAACCCAACTGTTTAGCTAATCCAATAAAACTAATGGCAATGAGATCATTTGACCAGAATTTACCATACTTAATCATAATAACATTGCCTACTGTTTCAATTTCGGAAATTTTTATAGAATGAGGATTTATATTTTCAATTTGTTCTAATTTATATTTTTTCTTTAGGTATTCATCTTTGATAGGCTTGCTAACAAAGTCAACAATCAACGCAAGACGAAAACGATTTGTATGTGAACCAAATATCTTTGTATTAAGAACATATATACGTTTAATATTATCGGTAGCCAAGGATAAACTCATTATTTCCGCCAATCCAATAACATTAGCACTAGCTATGGCCATGCTAAAGTTATTGACGTTATCACAACTTAATGTATGTCCGCCTACATCTGAAATTTCTAGAAATCTTGTTTCTGGAAACTGTTTTAAAATATCTTTCTTTTGTAGAAATGCATTTTTCATATCCTCGCGATTAAACCGAACAGAATATGTAAGAAAATTTTGTTCTATACTATACACGTCTATGTAATCGATAAAATTCCTAATATATGTCATTCTCATTTTTTTCATTAATGCAGACACATTAGCAAAGGCTGCCGCCGAACTCAAATCAGTAGATTGGAAATTCTTAATGTCAACAATGCCACATCTACTATAATCTAATATACGTAATAAACATCCTGCATTTGGATTGTATTCATAAATAAATCTATTCTTTAGAAATTCAATTTTACTGGCCGCGTCACGAAAGTAAACGTAATAATCAAGATAATATTCTTTCTTTGCATCCACTTCGATGTGAACGACACAATGGTCAGCAATTTGTGCTTCCATCTCAATCGCTAATTTACGAATATTACAGAAAGCCCTATCCAAACTTGAATCAGAACATTGGAAATTCTGTACGTAAACACATTTATGCCTTAAATCTAAAATTTCTTGCTTATCCTCCTTTGATATGGTGCACGTATGGTGTTCTTTACTGGCACTGGCGACATTTTCAGTATCATTATGCTGCTCACCGCTTAAGTCGCTTTCATTGTGCGTTTGTTTGCTAGCTTTTGGGTCTTGAGTTATATTGTTGCCACCGGCTGGAACCCTATCCATGACTTTGCTTCTTTCAAGCATCTCTATAGAATCTATTAATTTATTGCCATCCGATTTTGTTTGTAGTAAAGCATCTTCTAATGTTTTAATTCTGGCCTCCAGTTGCTGCACAGACTGCAACACGCCATTGTTAGAGTTGTGGTGTTCAATGTTTTGTTTTTCAGCTTCTGCAGTTAATGGCGATTCATCAATTTCCAAATGCATTTTAAGCATCATTGGCCTGCAGCATTCTGTCGATCTAATTCAAATATTTACAACAAAATGGTAACTTGAAGAGAACATTTTCTATTAAAGTTGACTTACATGCCGTTTAGTTGAAGAAAATAATAAAGTTGGGCACAACCTATGCGAAATATATCATTCTCACTGTTGTTTAATGGGATATTATAAGTGGCCCAAGGATTTCTGTATTTTTGGGACATTTCACTGTACCGTTCTTTACAACTCACAAGCGTTTACTGCAATAATTTGTTCAACACTAAAAGCTTTCGTTTAGAAATTAAAACGATGCTGCTTATTGTTGTTTTAAAAAGTAAAACTTCCTGTTTCGAAATCAAATGATAAGGAAATATTGTGTTGAATCAAGTATGTAGACATTTAGAATTGTGCTTTCACATATGCAAGTAACAATCCTACCAGGGAGCAGTGATGCTCGTTCTCATCAATTTCTTACGGGCAATGTGAAAAAAAACCGACAAAAAGAGTTCAAGTACGTGTGGTTTGGTATCTTGTTGTGTTCTTAAAGCACTTAAACCACCAAGCATTGCTGAAAATTCAACTAAAAATTTACCCTATCGATTACAGTTCAAACTAGTCAAACTTGATGTATATATTGGTCACAGTTGACTAGTCAAAATTGGATGCAATTAATGGAATATCACTTTTACAAGAAAACATTTTTGTTTAGTATTTTATACCATAAAATTAAAAATAGTTTTCATTTTAAAAAATATATTTTAAGAAGATTTTGTTACGAAAACAAAAACCTTGATACTGGTGTTTTGCTTTTACAGCGCTTAACATTAAAATTTTAAACAAAAGCTACATAAACAAAACAATGCAGTAAACAAACCTGTTAACAAATTATCTTACTGCTTGATATAACAACAAACACCAGCATAAAAGTAAATGGCAAACAAGTAAATAAAAATCCACAAACAACGTACGTACGCAATTGGCCATTACAACACTTCAGTCAGGATTACGGCCTAGCTTCGCACACCACTCATGTTGTGTGTGTTAATTTTATACATGTGTGTGTTAATTATATACAGTTTAAAGTCGACTCCGAACGACAGTTTTTTTTTGAGAAACTTTTCATGGCAATTTTATTTACTCTCAGAGGTTTTGCTAGAAATCTACTGAGAGGAAGTCGTCGAAGAAATACTTTTTGTATTTTATTTCGATGTCTGGCCGGGGGCTCGAACCCTGGCTTTTCGTCTAATAAGCCAACACACTACCTACTAGACCACGGCGACTACAATACATCAGTTTTACTGCCGTTTAATGGAATATTATAGGTGGCATAAGGATCTCCGTATTTTTCTGACATTTCGTTGTACTATTCTACAAAATTTACAGATGTTCACTTTGATAATTTGTTCGACACTAAAAGCTTTCATTTGGAAATTAATTCAATGTAGTTTTTTGTTGTTTTAAAAAGGGAAACTCCCTATTTATAAATTCAAAAGATAGGTAATCGCGCTCTTACACATACAAGCAGCAAAACTTATCTTTCTTATCTTATTGAAAGTCTGGTAATTTTTCTTTTATTGTTTACAAATGCAAGTTCATTTACGAGCATAAGGCTTTTAATATCACATATGAATGTGAAATGGAAACTTGATTGAGAATAAAGAAAAATTTTATTTTCTGAAGTAATACTAGATGTTATCATTCATGTCTTTTTTTTTGCAATTGAGACCAACATTCAATGCTTTGGAATTTGGAAAATCTGCTGAGAGAAAGTCGCCTAAGAAATATTTTTTTATGTTTCGTTTTTTTGATGGCAGAGCAGCAAACTAGAAAAGTATGTACTGAATTTGTATTCATTTCTTCACAGTTAACAACTTGACATAGGATAAGATAATTTTATCAGTGGGGTCTAGCGTAGTGAAACTTAAAATGTTGCCACCTTTCATCAATGGGTCTGAATGAAGCAAATAATATTAACATAAATTTATGCCAGCAATTCATCATTCGGCAGTGACTAGACACCACTTCAAAGTAAGATCTAAAGGCGAAAAGAATTGGACCAGCATTACAAGGAGAATAACCAATTCGCTCTTGGCGGCGACGTTAGCTGGAGATGGCAGCATGAACAGTGTTTAGTGTAAAACCATAATCGACTGACTATTACTATTTCAGGAAAAATCTGATTCAATAAAGCAATCATTAGAGTAGTAAAATACAAGGTTTTCTTTATCAATTCATTGAATATATTTATTGAAATTGTTATAATAAAAAGGATATTTTAATTAAAAGAAAATAAAAATAAAAAAAATGCATAAAGACACTGCATTGATTGGATATCCAATGTCTTAGTAAAATTGTAAATGTTTTCTAGTTTCAATTTCTTTTAAAATGTGAGATTTCTCTAGGAATGTATCTTTCATATGCTTGGTGGAAAAGTAAACACAGTAAACATCATTATCATAAATTTTTTTATATGCACTATTTACATAAACAATATTATTACTTTTAAAGACGTCTACATGATTGATTTGATCACGTGTAAGCCACAAATACATTTGTTTTGCTATGGAAATAACATCATCAATCGGATAATCAGAGGCTGTAACATTCTTAATCACAACAGTGTGGTATTCTGTTTCATTAGAAATTGTTAAATCCTTTGTTTCCGAAAATTCTTTTAAAATATGACTTTTCTTTAGGAATTCGTCTCTTAAATCCTTGTTACAAAAGTAAACACAGTAATTACGAAAATCTACACCCACATCATACAAGACAATATCTTTGATTTGATCACGGGTAAGTGACAATCCAATTTGTTTCGCTATTTGTATAACTGTACCAAAGCAGTCGTAATCCGTACGTTTTTTAATATTAAAAATTTTACAACCATAAGATTGTTGATTAGAGTGGCTATCACTGCTTGCTTGTTTCAGTTTCTCAATAGAATTATCTTGAGTTGTACAATTGTCAACTAAGCTATTCGATAAATTCGTTTCGGGCTTTTTCATGCGTTCCATTAATTGATTTACAACATCATCCTTTACAAGCAAAGCATCTTCTAAGGCTTTAATCTTTGTCTCCAGTTGCTGTATAGATTGACTTGGCGCGTTCTCAGTACTGCTAAGCAAGGTATTAATCCTGTCGTTGTCAAGAGAGTTGTTCTTTTCAAGTTTATCTATACGATCCATTAATTGATCTCCATCATTCTTTGCCTGTTGTAAAGCATCTTTTAACGCTTTTATCTCGTCTTCCAGTTGTTGTTCAGTATTTTTTCCTTCAGCTTCTGTCATTAAAGGTGAATCAACAAATTCTAAATGCATTTTAAGCATCAATGGCTTGTATTCTGCTGATCTAAATATAAAATAATGATGAACGAAAGATTGTATAGAAAATGAAGAGAATTAATATTTTCTGTTTAAGCTTCGTTTGCTGTCTCTCACACTTACTTGCAATGAAGGAAATTATAAAGGTGAACACAACCTGTTCGGAATACATCATCATCGCCGTTGTTTAACGGGATATTATATGTAGCGCAAGGATTTCCGTATTTTTTTGACATTTTTATTGATTTTTTTCCTTTTTTGTTTCAAGACTGATCAACGCCTCCTGCGATAGTTAGTTCAACACTGAAGATTTTCTTTAGCGGAGAGAGAAATTAAACTCAAACTCAAAATGTAAGCAAATGCAGTGATGCCAGACGTGCAGATAGTTTTTACCAGTGTTGAAAAATTCAGTACTTTTTTCAGTACTTTTTCAATTTAAAAATACCGCAGAACCCCTCCTGCGACACTTTCAGTCACCGCTTCCGCTTTTCAACTATTACTGCATTAGCAACATGTTCAACGTAATACTTAACGTATATTAGGCTTTAGCCCCGGTTAGGCAAACGTCCACGGAACGCACATTCGTTTTTAGAACACGAAAAGCAATAAGAACGCTTGCCGAAACGTAAAGTAATATCGGTAAGCATTTGCATGGCACTTCATATGCTAAAAACGAACGTATGTTACAATACGTTCCATTGACGTTTGACTAAACGGGTCTTATAAGTTTTGTTACATTCCGAATCAGCTGTTTTAGTCCTGTATAAGCATTAAATATAAATAAATAGTCTAGTAGGTAGCGTGCGAACTTACTAGACGTGAGCCCACGGTTCAAACCCCATGTCAGACATCTCCGACAAAACGAAAAATAAAAAAAAAATATTTCTCTGGTGACTTCCTACGGGCTAAAACTCTAGGAGTAAATAAAAAATTGCCATCATAAAGTTTCTGAAAAATGTAAATGAAATAATTGAGCTCGAGGTCTGTTGTTGTTTTAAATAATTTTTATTTTATTTCTCCGATATTTCGAAATTCATCGAATTCCATCCTCAGGGACGCTCTAAAATTTAACAATAAACATAAACAACGATAAAAACATTTATAAATAAGTACATCGATCACAGAATAAAACAAAAAATTTACGAAGAAAAAAAAACGAAGAAAAACATTGAAAAAACCCTTACTGTAAAAATTAAACAAACAAAATAACTTTAAGCTATAGTTGTTTTAACATCGTCGTATGGTATTGCACTGATCTACTTAAAATTAATTATTGCTTCTTTTTCGTTACTAAATGTCTATAGCTGCTGGCTGCGCTGCACTCAATGTCTGCTTTATCGTTCATACGTAAAGTTGTTGGTGTATTTACTATATTTAGCATCTCCAAAATGTAACGACGTTTGTAGTTATTCTCCGTATCCAATATACGAACATTGTCGAAGTCAGGAGAGTGTTTATAATTAACGCAGTGGCTCATCAATGCAGTTTTCTGTGTTTTATGATTAAATCTTAACCTTTGGTCTGACTTGTGGGCTGCTAGTCTTGTTTTTAGCTTATTTTTCGTGGTACCTATATAAACTTTTTTACAAATTTCAGCATCGTTGCCAGTACAGGGGATTTTATAAATTAGATTGGACTTTTCCATTGCGGGTATTTTGTCCTTGGTTTTACTAAATAAGCTCGCAAGTGTGTTGTTGGTTTTGTGTGCCAATTGGAAATTTTGAACATTAAACAATTTAGACTTTTCGAACCTTTCAGATAATTCAGGTACGTATGTGAGGGATTTATAAGTTTTTGGCTCATCAGGGATTCTCAAACTTTTTTCATTATTTTTATTTGTATTGTAGTCACGGGTAAGTTTGTTAATTAACTGTATTGGAAATTGGTTTTCTTTTAATATTTCTTTTATTTTTATTATATTTCTGTTGTGGATTAATTATAAACACTCTCCTGACCAGTGTTGCCATAACGGCATTTAAAGTGCAATTCTAGCACTTTTTTTTCGTCTGCTGCACTTTTTTTTTTAAAAAAGATGCTAGATACTTTTTAGCACTTTTTTGCCATTTTCTGTATTTTTTTAGCACTAAAATTTATATATATATATATTATATATATATATATATATATATATATATATATTATATATATATTATATATATATATATTATATATTATATATAATATTATATATTATATATATATATATATATATATATATTATATATATATATATATATATATATATTATATTATTTATATTATTTTTTATTTATTTTGTATTGCATTCTAATTCATATTTCAAATTATTTTTTATTAATGCAATAATAGTCTTTTTTTAATTTAAATTAATTCTTAAAATTTATATTTATTTTTGAATGTTTTCAAAAAAGAAAAAACAAATACAAAAAATTTAATATATTTTTTCTTCAATCAAATGTAATAAATATTTTTTTAAAACATTTTTTTTTCATATTCTTTACAATCTATTCTTTTACAATCTATCCCATTGGGGATAATAAGCAAATTTGATACTGTAATATATACAAGTAAATGTTGCACTCCATTGAGAACAACATCATTTTAACAATAAATTTTTATAGTATTGTAATTATTTTTAAAAGCTATCTTACATATAATTAAATGTATATATACATTTAAAAAAAAACAATAACAATTATCGAAATGGTAAATCAAGTATATGATAACGTTTAAGTCTTCTCAGTCCTTCAGTTTCGTCTAGTAGAGATATCGCTAGTGGGTTGGAGTGGTTGCTTAATCTGTTAAGATAGTTTTCGCTATATTTCTTTATTTCGTCTTTAATTGTTGGCATGTGTAAGTCATTATGAATAGTTTTATTTGAAATAATTAAATAATAATTATTAAATAATAATTAATATAAGAAGCATTAACAATTAGCCTCAATGTCTTATTTTGATACCGTTGAAGAATTTCTACATTGGAGTTACTGGCAGTTCCCACAATTGTCCACACCGGTTTAAGTATTGTTTTATATATTATTAATTTTGTTTCAATGCTTACTTCAGATGTAGGCTGAAGAAGCCAAGAAGCGTTTGGTTTTTATATTAAGATGTTTTTTTTTGCCTTAATGTGAGGCTTCCATGTAAGCTTTTTGTCAATAAGAAGACCAAGATATTTCACACTGTCTCTTTTGGGAATTGTGTTGCCATTAAGGAATAATTGTGGGCAATTCCTTTTCGTAACGTAAACACAACATGTGCAGATTTTTCGGTATTCACTTTGATATTTCATTGAGATAACCAAAGCTCAATTCGGTTTAGTTCATTTTGAATTAGATTTGATGCATTTGTTGGACAAGAACTCGATGCTAATATTGCAGTGTCATCGCTTAAGTTGCAAGTAAAACGTTATCTGTTAAAGGTATATCTGAAGTAAATATCGTATAGAGGGTTGGTCCCAGAACACTGCCTTGCGGAACACCTGCTTTTATATCGTATATGTTGGCAAAATCATCGTTCACTTTAACGTAAAAACTTCGATCGTCTAAATATGATCTAAGCAGTAAATAATAGGGAGTTGGTAGCAACTTTTTGAGTTTAAAGAGCAAACCAATATGCCAGACTTTGTCGAATGCTTGCTGAACATCCAAAAAGACACCAAAACAATATCCTTTCCTTTCCAAGGTATTTCTGATAAAAGCCACAATACGATGGCATTGTTCTGGAGTGCCATGTTTATGCCTAAAACCAAATTGGTGTTCAGGAATAATATTAAATTTGTCAAGAATTGGTGACATTCTACTTATAAATATTCTTTCAAAAATTTTGGAGAATGTAGCCAGCAAATTAATAGGCCTATAGGAAAATAAATAATTTTTTATTCCATATACTTGATTAAATCAATCTAAATTCATATTTATTAAACCAAGATAATTTTTTTTTAAATTTCGAATAATTTTAATAAAATTAAATTAAAAAAAATTTATAATGAAAAACGCTGTTCATATTGTAGTTTTTTTTAATGACCGGTTTTAAAGTTTTGGCACTTTTTTATTCAGGATTGCACTTTTTTGACAAACTTTTTGCACTTTTTCCAAACCGGCTTCTGGCAACACTGCTCCTGACTTCGACAATGTTCGTATATTGGATACGGAGAATAACTACAAACGTCGTTACATTTTGGAGATGCTAAATATAGTAAATACACCAACAACTTTACGTATGAACCAAGGCGAATTCATTACGAGGTGGGACTAGTATTACAATAAGTACAACAATACAAAAACAACAGGGATTTTTTGTTGTTGAGAAGTAGTAATGTTGTCAAAAACAGCTGACTTAAGAATGACGATGGGAAGAAAAATGTTAAAAAATTTTATAAAAATTGTTAAAGAATGACGATGGGAAGAAAAATGTTAAAAAAATTTATAAAAATTGTTAAAGAATGACGATGGGAAGAAAAACGAAATTGATTATCAAAACAAAATACACAAAAACCAAAAATTTTTTGACATTGTTACTTCCTATCAGCTGGTCTTTCGCTCTCACCTTATAATGAATTCGCCTTGGTATGAACGATAAAGCAGACATTGAGTGCAGCGCAGCCAGCAGCTATAGACATTTAGTAACGAAAAAGAAGCAATAATTAATTTTAAGTAGATCAGTGCAATACCATACGACGATGTTAAAACAACTATAGCTTAAAGTTATTTTGTTTGTTTAATTTTTACAGTAAGGGTTTTTTCAATGTTTTTCTTCGTTTTTTTTTTTTTCTTCGTAAATTTTTTGTTTTATTCTGTGATCGATGTACTTATTTATAAATGTTTTTATCGTTGTTTATGTTTATTGTTAAATTTTAGAGCGTCCCTGAGGATGGAATTCGATGAATTTCGAAATATCGGAGAAATAAAATAAAAATTATTTAAAACAACAACAGACCTCGAGCTCAATTATTTCATTTACATTACAAATTTAAAGGTCGAATAAATACAACATTAAATTTAGTTTCTGAAAAATCTTTCATTCGGGGTCGACGTTAAACAGTAGGCCCCGCCATTCACGTATGAAATTAACACACACAACATGAGCGGTGTGAGAAGTTAGGTCACAATCCTGATTGAAGGATTGTAATGACCAATTATGTGTGTATTTTTATACAAAAGTACCATTTGATGCAAAAAAGTACTCTTTCAGTTATAGTTCAGTAACATTTTAAATGACAGACCAGTGTTGCAAAATTGTAATTGTGAAAAGTACAGACAAAGCCATTATTGCGAGTGGTCTTTAACACCACAGAATATACACAGAATAGAAACAAGAGTTTGACGTTTAACTTTCCATGGAGAAAGAGACAACAAATATTACCAAAAAGTATTTCTGTCTCTCTCTGATTGTAACTCTGTTTTGTTTATTTATGTTTTTTTTAGTTTTCGGGGTGGTTTTTTATATTGGCGAGAGTTAATAAACAATGTAATTTTTGTCTAAAACTATTAATAAATAATAAAAACCACTAATAACAATAACAACTTTAACTTTTTCTTTCAAGAAATTAAAAATATTGGCAACTTTCAGCAAGAAAAATATTTTATGAGCAGTACGTCTTATTTTGATCTTGTAATATTTAGCTTCTTAATTACCTCTTGCACAAGAAACTATATTCATTGTGACCGAAAATCACACACATTTCGATTAATATTTAAATATTTAAGAATCTTTAAACTTTTCATTGAAGAAATTAAAAAATATTCCAAATTATCCCTTTTTTAACACAAAATAAATCTTTATTTACATTTCATTTTTCTACTTTAACCGCCAGTTTTCACTCTGTATATCTGTTGCTTCTATCACATTTGATTCGCAAAACATTAAAATATTTATTTTCTCCCTCTACGAGGTAGGTTAAAGTGCTGCTTTGAGCGTTTTTAAACGTCAAAGGTTTCAATTCTGTGTATATTCTGTGTTTAACACTTAAATGATGCGCATACACAACATCTGCAAACCAAGCTTAACTTAAATAACTTCAGGTAGTTGTTGTATGAGCAATAAATGCAGGTAAGGTGGTAATATATTTCTATTTCAGTGTATATGGATGGGTAGGGTATTAGTGGAGATTTTGTTGTAAAATAAATCCTTTTGAAATCGGATCTTAACGATGTCCATATTCTAATACAAACACACTCTATTTCCATGAAATCATTAATGAATTTCATTTGAAAATTATAAAAGAAAAGAAATTAAGAAAAATGATGAAGATTAAATTGCCTCTCTTGAATGTATAAAAAGGAAAATAAAGAAAATTTAAAGTAGTAGGACGTGAAGGACGAACGATTTTTATTGAATTGAATTTTCTTTTTCATACAAATTGACTGGGAGGAGCCATACAATGCAATTTCCCCATTATTTATCATTGCAGTCCAGCTTGAATACGACCTTAGAGGCGTTTAGGCATAATCCAACGGACGCAGCGTCATATCACTGTTCGCTCGAACAAGTATTGTGCCATAGGTCCGTACCTGCAGTTCCTCTCGTACTACGCAAGAATGCTGTCGCAACCATATATTGCCATTAGTAGGGTAAAACTAACCTGTCTCACGACGGTCTAAACCCAGCTTACGTTCCCTTGCATGGAATGGTGAACAATCCAACGATTGGTGAATTTTGCTTCACAATGATAGAAAGACCAGACATCGAATGATCAAAAAGCGACGTCGCTGTGAATGCTTGGCCTCCACAAGTCAGTTATCCCTGTCTTAGATAAATAGGAGGTTGGCAAATAAATAATTTTAAAAAAGAAATTCATTTTAATTTCAAATCGTAAAAAATTCACACATTTTCATCATACTTTTTGCCAATTTATGAAAACCAGAGCCAAAGCAAAATTCTTAAAGTCTTCAAAGCGAACGTTCTTTTTTTTTTGCTTGGGTTTCTTTGGCCTTTATTTGAATGGTGGATATAGGTACACAGTCATATAATAGTGAATGAACGCTTTGCTTCTTCAGAAATTTAAGAATTTTGAGTCATTCTCTGCAGTGTATTCTATTCTGCCAAATGGAACGCACCAATCCATACTGCATTTCATTAAAAACAATCTCCATGTAACTCTTCTTTCTGTTTCTTTTCGTTTTCTGATCAGTTAAGTGATCGATACGATACACTGTCATGTTAGATGTGTAGTGAAACTCAGCAAAAAGGCAATTTTAACAAAATCAATCGTTGGGCAAAGGTTCTGAGCCGATTTATTTTCCCGACTGCACTTACCAGCGATTGGCCAGTTGAAGATTGTATCCAAAAGCGTTTCACTGTAGAAGATTTCGAATTGGTCCGTTCTTGCATGGGGACTTTGTTTGATGAGGTTGTCGTGGCTTCCCAATGTATGTAATGAGTTGGTTTGTTGAAGCCTAATGATGTTTCATTGGCATGGCTTCACACTTTTTTTTCTATTCTGTGTGCCAAAAGCGAAACTTAAGCTTTCCAATCTTCCTCACCCCCTTGCTTTTTCCATTACCCATTGTGGCCATTAAGAAGAGGAAGAGGAGGAAGATGGTGAAAAAATCGTTTAAATAGCAGCATAATCTAATCTTTTAAAACAGAATAATCGGTCTATAATTTACATGTTAGCTGGGAGAGGAGCGAGAAGGCCACTATCCATCCTTATATTCCAGTGTTGAAACATGTTGTGTTACTTTAATCATCTTTTTAGATTTTTGAGAAGAGATACGATGGCGATAGCTCTGTCATCAATCACTCAAAACGAGGAGAACGCTTTAGCGTAGAAAGAAGAAAAAGAGGGGACACGGAGTGGGAACACAGTAGGAATTGAATTGCGAATTGAAGTTTAAATTAAACTGATGGATAGAATAACATTATTTGTACCGTTAGTCAATACACTCCCCCGTTTCACTTTGAAACCATTCCACCAGCCGTAAAGAATATGTTGTGGAATTGTTTTTTGTTTTTCTTTTGTTTTTTTTTTCTCATTTCCTTGTTCATTGCAATTGGATAGAATAATTAAATTGTGTAGTTACTCTTGCCATAGGAATACAACAATACCGTGGTAGATCTAAATCACAGTTTCAATGTTATGCTTTCCATGGAAGCCCTTATACATATACATAGTAGCCTACGGACAGGGTGTACCTAATTAATAATGTACGTAAGATTAAGATTGCAGTCCAAGACTTGGAATAAGCAAGTGACTCTCTAATCTAGACTGTGATAAATCAATGTCCACCAGTTTTCTTATATGCATTCTGATGATTCATAGTCTTCATTACGTATGGGCAGTGCCCCGCCACCAAGAGGCTGATTGCTATTCTCAGGCTAATTCTGTGTAGTTTGATTCGTAACTCTTATCACGTTTTATTGTTTAGATTATCTGCAGGCCATCTTATCTTCTCCACACAACTTTCCTTTCGCTAAAAGTCTTCATGTACTTCTTAGAAAATTTCTGCTCCTAATGGAGGTGCAAGCTTATATGCCTGCTGATTGCTGTGCTAATTCCTACATAATGCATGCCAGGAGATTATATTGTTTAAGAGGGCGAAAACTCACCCTTACCATCTTCCCATTCGCTAAAGACGTTGGTCCATTCCAAAGAACAGTTCTGGTTCTAGTAATGGCGTAAAAGCTACACCTCTGCCTTATTGCTGTAAATTCCCATATGATCTGGAATCCAGCCAAGGGTTCCCATTGTTTAGATTATCTCAAGCCTATCTCATTTGAAAAGGCGAAGGCTGTTCCTCATCATCTTGCCTTTTGCGTTTGCAGCCAATTAATTCGACTTGCCACACTAACCTCAAGACAATCTAATACGAGCAGAGTGTTCGGAAGGCAGAGTCCTTTGTACTTACCATCCGTCTTCAAAAGTGCACATCGTGCTGTAACGTAACGTAAAATTTAGTTTGAAAGATACGCGCAAATTCCAACAATGTTGCTGTATCTTTGACAGAATGATATACGAACCCTAAGAGGACATGTACAGTCCAAATGAGTTCCATTCAGTCTAATGCTTCTGTCTGTTGGGGAATATTTAAGCAGGGAACTAGCAACCTCGCGATTTTTCTTCCATTATCACAACCATAGTTTCCATAGCTCCAGTCCTCACACTTCCATATACAAAGGCCTTAAATCCAACAGATCCTGTCAGTTTACTGTCCTGGGTGGTTATTATTTTCTATACAAGACAGGGAGTTATTCTTACTTAAAAGAAAAGGGCGATGGAGAGACATCTATCTTCCGGACGGGAGATGTTTAACGGAAAATGTGCTTGGCATTCGAGATTTTGCGTAACTGTTTCGAGCGCAATTTTTCTCTTAGAAATTCATTCCAGCCTTAAAGATACTACGAGTCCGTTCTGAAGAACCGTAGGTTAATACCAGAGCAGTTAAATGCGCCTTACTCCATACACGATAAACTGTCTTACATCTGCCAACGACTATTCAGTGTACCTTTAGGCATTTCTTGAGAATTGTCTCGGGCTCACATGAAGTGATTGGACGGCGGTGCCTTAAGCAGAGGTCTCCTTTACAAAATATCGTCAGATCTTTCAGATTTTGAGATTTTGATTTCAATTAAAATTCCGGTTTCAATTATGCAGTGCCTAGACAACAATATTTTGGGAGTAAAATTATAGAATTTTTACATTTTGTCCACATGTTGTTGGCTACATTCTGTGTGGGGAACGACAGAAGAAACAGATTGTTGTGGTGTGATAGTGTTGCATTACAAAAGCTCTCTTTCTCTCTCTCTCTCTCTCTATGACCGAATCGATTAATGGCAACATATTTACAACAACATCAACAATGAAATTATTGTCACAATAACAGTAACAATAAAATGAAATTCTTTCGTTGTTGTTGGTGTAACAAAAACTAAATTTAAGGACTACTGTGTCGCCGTCCTATTAACTTATTCTGCTCTTTGCATGTGCTGTACAGTTTTATCTAGGTATGCTTAGCAATCTGTCTCGGTATGCTCTTGTCGAAACGAACATTGAAACGTAAAAATGCACAATAACGACACCGACAAACAAATGCCAACAAGCGAACAGAAAGAGAGAGAGAGAGAGAGAGAGAGAGAGAGAGAGAGAGAGAAAGAACAAGATCAAGAACAAAAAATATCGAGAAAATTTAATTACTTTTAAATTTCTTCAGTTGAGTTATTTTTTTTTTTTTTTTTTTTTTTAGTGTCATTGTCATTGCAAAGTGGTAAGCAGAAGCAGAGCTAAAGTTTAAAAGTTCATTTGCTCTCACCCTGTTCTGAATAACGCAATGGCTCCACGTGTTGTCTGACATAAGATGTAACGATGCCTGCCTGGCTGTCTGCTTGTACATGTGACATCCGTGTGTTTGAACGTGTATATAGAAGGGTAAAGAAAAATTAAAAGAGGATTTCAGAGTCGTAAGGGAAAGGTAACAGAAGATGACATTGTAAACTACATAGAGGCTGTAGCATAACTGATATATCAAATGCAGCCGTCATAAGTGACTCTCTATTCATGACGCAGCAAACATAAAAAGAGCAGGAATTGTAAAGGAATGTAATCTCTACGAAGACAAAACCACCATAGTATCATTGGCTGATTAAATGTCCGATTGTGGGTCAGTGGTTATTTCGGCGAATTTCTCTCAGCAGTCTTCTGGTATAAAAATAATTAAGTTTCATGATTCAAATTATAGTACACAGCACTTTCAATTTTCCGCAAACTTAAGAATTTTTTTTTCAGCAATCTGTGCCATATTCTAAAACAGATAATATAGACGATGATGTTGCAAATTTATTTTAACAGCGGGCAATTAGTCATAGGAAAATTTACTTTCAAGCCACCTGCCAATAAATTTTGGTTTAAATTTTTGAACATTTAGTCACTCAACTCAGCTCTAATAAGGCCACTGTAATGCGAAGAGGACATCAATTTCATACTTAGATGCAATAGCAAAAAATGAAAAGTTTCTCAAACAAAATCTATCGTTCGGAGTCGACTTTAAACTGTAGATCCTGCCACTCGTGTATAAAATTAACACACACATCATAAGTGGTGTGAGAAACTAGGTCGTAATCCTGACTGTATGACCAATTATGTATTTAACATCCTACCCAGACACTGTTAACATAGGGTATATTTGAAGCCCGATATCTTAAGTTCCAAAATTATGTGGGATATAACACTTTTTCGATTCTGTTAGGGACACCTTAGGCTACAATTTGTATATAGTGGGATATCTGCAGCAAGTCTCATTTTAGGTATATTTGGGTGATTTCTTATTTGACTATTTTTCGGAGTTTCTGTTAACCACTTAACATTGCTCTGTTAACTTTAACAGTTAAAATAAATTGTTAAATTTTTGGTTTTTGTCTTTGCTAGTTAAATTTGAATTTACCTTCACACACATTGCAGTGAATTGATGAGATATGTTCAAGCAGAACTTCCTAACAAAAAAATGAAAACAATTTTACACTTTTCGAAATAAATGTATATTATTTTATTTCAAGTACATACAGTTTGTCAAAAAAATCTTTGCACAGATCAAAAAAATGTAAAATGTGATCTTCATTCAAGTATTCCAACAACAAAATCTTTACATACTTTTTTATTTTTGCACACATTCTATAACTGTACTTGTTTACGACCATAAGGCGCCAATAGTTTTCTAATAGTCACACACATTACAATAATAACAACAACAAAAGAACTTTACTCAGTATAAAGGGTGTCAAAAAAATCTTTGCATATTGAATGAAGACAATAAAAAAAAATGTCAAAAATGCCGTTATTTCCCAAGAATGTTGTGCATTTTGGGTTTTTTACAAATGAGATGGAATGTGAAAGGGGTAAACAACGTTTTATTAATGAAGTGATCGTTTTTTATGTAACAGGTGTCCTTATATTTGAATACAAAAAATGCCAGGAATACGAGTTTCAAAAAATATTATACAATTGGTCTATTTGAACTAGTACAAAGGCAAATCTGCCAAGTAAATCGCCGATATGTTCTCCTTGAACATCAGGACTGTATATAATATTATAAACCGTGCTGAAAAAGAAGGAGGACTAGACTTAAAAGGATTTACAGGCAGGCCAAAAAATGTGACGCAGCGAGTTGAAAGAAAAATTATTAGAATCGTGTATGGTAGCCCACAATCCAGTACGAGATGATTAGCTCTTCAAGTGCAAAAAGACTTTGGGTTACGTGTTTCCCAAGAAACCATCAGAAATATTCTTCAAAAACACAAATATCCTTCAAGAGTGGCTAGGAAAAAACCCCTGCTGTCAGCACAAAATGTCGAAAAGAGATTAAGATTTGCCACCGAATACATTTCACTTCCTCCGGAGTACTGGGACTCTCTTATTTTCTCAGATGAGACAAAAATAATGCTTTATTATCATGACGGACCGCAAAGAGTTTGGCGTAAGCCTCTGACAGCACTAGAAAAATAAAATCTTATTCCTACAGTAAAGTTTGGAAAACTGTCTGTAATGGTATGGGGCTGTATATCCAGCAAGGGAGTTGGTGTAATCAGGATTTTGGATGAAATAATGACTAAGGAAGTATATCTTGATATTTTGAAAAATGAACTGACCGCCAACATTAAAAAATTTGTTTTTATTGACCCGGTTAATCCGAATAAATTTAATTACAAGTACTATCAAGATAATGATTCTAAACATAAATCTTATTTATGTAAGTCCAGGTTACTTTACAACTGCTCCAAAGTTATTGATACTCCTGCCCAAAGTCCTGATATTAACCCTATCGAAAATTTGTAGGTTCATCTAAAGCAAAAGTTAGGAAAAAGATCGCCCACAAATAAAAACGACTTGATAAAGTTCATCAAAGAAGCATGGGAAAAAATACCACTAAAATATGACATTCTGAAGCTTATTCAATCCATGAGAAGGTGTCTGCCATCGGTGATTGATGCTCAAGGTGGATGCACAAAATATTAGCACTATAATTTTAAAAAAATTGCATAAGTCTTAATATTTTATCAAGTGTGCAAACATTTTTTTGATAGCAGTAAAATTGAATTGTTTTTGTTTTTTAATATTTTACATTAGAATATTTTCATTGTTATAAAAGTTTTTTATTTATTATATTAACAAAACATATATTTATAGAATCCTGTTTGAAAAAAATGAAAAAGTTGGTTATTTATATTAGAAATCAATGAATTTTTCGAAGTTTTTTTTATTTTTCTCTATGTGCAAAGATTTTTTTTGACAAACTGTACTTGCAAATAATATATGAGAAGTATATTAGAATTTTATACTAAACCCTGTGAACGTATATTTAAAAAAAAAAATGCAAAAGAAATTTTATGGTACGTTTGAATGTTGTTACAATTATCAACATAATGTGCAATAATAATAAAACAATTTACAAGTTCAGAACCCGATGGGGGTTTTACTGTCCTCACATGAGTGCCGTCTACCGATCCAAGGTTCGCCGGACCATAACGAAAACTGTTTTGGAATCCTTGATCCAATAGCTAAACCAGCCCAATAGGTCAGAAAAGCGCACCTTTTTAAATTTTATCGTATTTTTCACAAATTATTGAGGGTATGTTTGGTAAAAATACTTGATTTTTCAACATTATTATCTCCAATAAGCAAATTGTTATTATCATAAATTTTTTTTTTGTAAATTTCAAAGGTTAAGCTTGTGTATCCTTAATACGTCTAACACTGGAAATCAATTAACATTTTTTCAATGCTCTCAATAGTAGAAGACATGGTTAACAAAAACAGATCTTATCCAAGTGTTTCTTTAATTTTTTTTAATTTTATTTAGTGTCTGTATATTTATTAACTCCTTTAATAGCGCAGCGTAAACATTTGCTTTGTTTTATTTGATTACTATAACTGTAATGTAATGTACGATTGAGTACAATATATCATCATCGTTATTAGCCTATGCTCGTGCATATTCTGTGGGATTTCGTGAGCGTAAACTTTAGAGAAATCCAAAAATAAAATGATGCAAAGATAAGCAAAACCGAAGAAAATACGAATTTAGCTTCGGTTAGTCAAATGCTCACGAAACATAAATATGTTTGTTTTTAAAATTTATATTCTAAAAACGAACGTTTGCATAACCAAACCAAACAAAAAAGAAAAAAAAAAAAAGAATGAAAGACCCTAATGTTACTTACGTGAGGTAGGGCTTTTCAAAGTAGAAAAGTTTAACATGTCGAACATTTTTAAAAAAACTATCGTATTTATTTATTAAAAACATATTTGAAATTTTAATTTATTAATAAAAAAGAAAGAAAAAACACAAAATTAAACTCAGCAAATAAGACGTTTTTGTTCAACAAATCTTCCATAAATAAAGTTTGTATTCAAAAGATTAATCGAAAAAAAAATGAAAGATAAAGGAAAGCGAAGCCATATGCATAACGGCAGGCAATCCAAT
The DNA here is from genome assembly GCA_958299815.1 of Sarcophaga carnaria. Lineage (NCBI taxonomy): Eukaryota > Metazoa > Arthropoda > Insecta > Diptera > Sarcophagidae > Sarcophaga > Sarcophaga carnaria. Next base: position 24,341,849 of record OY283153.1, read on the forward strand.
TGTTTTAATAAGAAAATGTTAAAAAAGAAAACTTGTATGTGGTCCCGAAAAAATATGAGTTTTCATTAAACACTCGTCTTTCATATGTTCGATACAAAATTTAAGACCATGTTTCCGAAATGAATTCTGACAATTGGAGGAAACGATCAGTTTGATCAAGAGTAAGCGAGAAACCCAATTGTTTTGCTAATCCAATAAAACTAAAAGCAGTGCATATATTACTCTGATGTATACTATACGTAATGGAAACAATGTTCCCTTCCGTTTTAATATCCGAAATGTTAATATAGGAACTCCAGGTATTATCAATTTCATTTAATTCAGATTTTTTCTTTAGAAAATTGGTTTTTAGATCATTGCTGGAAAACTCAACAACTAAAGAAACACGCACATTTTCAATATACTCAAATTTCATTGCATTGAGAACGTATATACGTTTGAAATTATCGGTTGATAACGACAAACCCATTAGTTCTGCAACTCCAATAACATTAGCACTAGCTGCAGCCATGTTAAAATAAGTTGATTTACCACAACTTAATGCATGTCCTCCTCCATCTGTAATGTTTAAATTTGTCGTTTCTGTGAACTGTTTTAAAATATCTTTCTTCTGTAGAAATTCGTTTTTTCTATCCTGGCTTTTAAATCTAACAGAATATATAAGAACATTTTGCCATGTTTCATACACGTCTATGTGATCGATAAAGTTTGTATTACTTTGTATTCCCATTTTTTTTGCTAATCCAAGTACATTGACAAAGGCTGTCTCCAAACTTAAATCAGAAGATTGGAAATTCTCAATGTTAACAATGCCGTAATCACTATAATCTAAGATTCGTAAACAATCTTCGGTATTTGGATTGTATTTAAAAATAAATCTATTCTTTAGAAATTCAATTTTACTGTCCGCGTCACGAAAGTAAACGTACAAATTAAGAAAATCCATGTTTATATGAATGATAGAATTGTCAGCAATCTGTGCATTCATTTTTTTCGCTAATTCACGAACATAAGAGAAAGCCTCATCCAAACTTTCACAACTACGTTGCAGACTCTGTATGTAAACACAATAACGTCTTAAATCTAAAAATTCTTGCTTTTCATCTGATATGCTGCACGTACGATGTTCTTCACTGGCACTGGCGACATTTTCAGTCACATTTGTATTGTTGAAAATTTCGGCAGCCTTGTCAAGGACGTTAATCGCTAAAGTGTTTTCAAGCTTTACTACGCAATCCATTAGTTTATTAACATTATACTTTAGTCGGTCCTTCACAAGCAAAGCATCTTCTAATGTTTTTATCTTTGCCTCCAGTTGCTGTACATATTGTCTCGCAGCGTTGTTATAATTTTTCAATTCCATTATTTCTCTTTCAGCTTCTGTCGTTAGTGTTGGTGTATCAGCAAATTTTAAATTCATTTTAAATAACATTTGTGGTTGGCAATCTGTTGATCTAATTGAAATATGAATATCAAAGGAATAAATACACGATTGTATTGAATGCTTGTATTGCAAACACTTACTTTCCATGAGTGATGCCCCCCATGCAGGTAGAATGGTAGAGGTGACCTAAATTAGTGCCGAATATGTTATCCTCATTGCTTAGCAATGTATTACAATTTTCACAAAAAATTCCATATTTTTTTGACATTGTTGCTGAAGGGAGAAGATTATTATTTCACAACAAACACAACCGTCCTTTAAGGCAATTTAATTAAAACTAAAAACTGTACATTGTGCTAAAAACAAGCTGGTGTAGAGCACAATGTAACCAGTGATGACAATTGTGACGTTTAAAAAACGCGAAAATCAGCTGCCTTAACCGTTTCTTGGAGGGAGAAAGAAAATGTTAAAAGTTTTGCGAAGCAAATGTGTTAGAAGCAACAGATATACAGAGTGAAAACTGGCGTTTAAAGCAAAAAAATTAAATGTAAACAAACATTTATTTTGTTAAAAAGGGAAAATTTGGAATATTTTTTAATTTCTTCAATGAAAAGTTTAAAAATTCTTAAATATTTAAATATTAATCGAAATGTGTGTGATTTTCGGTCACAATGAATATAGTTTCTTGTGCAAGAGGTAATTACTAAATATTACAAGATCAAAATAGGACGTATTGCTCATAAAAAATGTTTCTTGCTGAAAGTTGCCAATATTTTTTAATTTCTTGAAAAAAAAAAAGTAAAAATTGTTATTGTTATTAGTTGTTTTTATTATTTATTAATAGTTTTAGACAAAAATTACATTTTTTATTAACTAAAAAACCCACCCCGAAAACTAAACAAAACATAAATAAACAAAACAGAGTTACAATCAGAGGACAGAAATACTTTATGGTAATATTTGCTGTCCCTTTCATGTTTGGCCTATGCGCTGTCAAATCGCGTTTCGTTACTGTTTATATTGTGCCGTTCTTTAAGGCAATTTAATTAAAACTAAAAACAAGCTGGTGTAGAGAAAACACAGCACAGAGCTTATCGTTGAATTGAAAGGGAAATTCCCTATTTACGTATAAGTAAATGCAGTGTTACTGCACTACAGAGTTGAAAAATTAAGTACTTTTGTACTTTTTTCACTACTTTTTCATTTCAAAAATACTACAGTACCCTCACGACGCTTTCAGTACTTTTTTATTATTACAAATTTTATGTCTTGCGCTTTTTAACTATTGATGCATTGGCAACATGTTCAACGTATTTAGTAGAAGGTAGAATTAGGCTTTAGCTCCGGTTAAATAAACCTCCACAAAACGCACGTTCGAAAGGCAAACGCTTGCCTAATCGTAACGTAATTGCGGTAATAGGCCATTTACACTACAGCGAAATCTAGTACTTATGAGATTTCGAGCCAAATCTAGTTGATTTTAACTAGATTTCCCATACAAAACAAAATCTACTTATTTAGTAGATTTCGGCAAAATCTACTCAAAATCTAGTAAAAATAGAAATGCAACTATGTGTTTTGCCAAATAGTACTTAAAAATACAACGCTGAGCAGGAAAAAATGACATTTCAATTTAAAAACAAAACTTTAACCTCTTCACGCCCTTGGCCACATATGTGTACGTTTAATTTTTTATAATCATAATTATAATAATAATAAAATAAAAAACAAAAATTTTATAGTAAGTTATTGACTACCAAATCCTCAGATCTGCAGTGATGATATTATTTCCGACGCATAGTTAGATAAATAAACAAAAATGTGAAATAATTCTTCGGCAACCTGTTTTATTGGATTATATCAAGAAATCGTTAATATTTGAAAAAAAATAATATCAGATATATTTCATATAATAAGTTTTACCATCACCACCTAAAAAATCTAAAAGCTGGACTAAAGTGAATCCTGGAATTAGACTGGACGGTATGGATCATTATCCTAAATACAAGGAATTGAAAAATCTCCCCAGATGTCACGACAAAAATTGCGTAAGACGAACTCTCTACATTTGTGAGAAATGTTAAGAATATATACACCTGATATGTGGCCACAAATGTGGACGTTATCCCTTTTTGTGAATTTTCATTGTTTTTTGTTTTCTGAATTGCTATTTAAATAAAATTAAATAATTTAAAAAGAAAACAAAATTTAATCATTTTTTTGTCACCATAAATCGTCCCTGAAGAGGTTAAGCGTAACAAATGAAAAGTTTTGCGGCTTTTCGATGAACATATCATATGAAATATTAGGAATATCTTGCTCCCAGAATGACCCATGATATAATATTTATATATTATTACCTATATATATGTTTACGATACTAAATGTCCTATATTTTTCATTTTTGTTTGGTATTAAACTAAATTTGGAAATATTGTTATTTTCTTTTAAATTTCAGTCAGCTGTTTTTGTTATTAAAATGAAATCTTGCTACTGTCAAATAAATCCAGTGTAAACGATCTAGATTTTGAGCAAGATTTGAAATCTAATCTACTAGATTTCGGTGTAGTGTAAATGGCCTATAATCATTTGCATTGCTCTTCATATGCTAAAAACGAACGTTTGTTACATTACGTTCCATCGACGTTTGATTAAACGGGACTTATACGTTTTGTTACGTTCCGAATCAGCTGTTTTTGTTTTATATGTGAGGAACACGTATAATTAATTAGTTTTTCCTTTCCATACGTGGATTAAATATAATCGAATAAATAGTCTAGTAGGTAGTGTGTGGGCTGCTTACAAGACGTGAGGCTACGGTTCAAACCCCATGTCAGACATCTCCGTCAAAACTAAAAATGAAAAAATATTTCTCCGGTGGCTTTCTTCTGGCAAAAACTCAGAGAGTAAATAAAATTGCCACGATGAAGTTTCTAAAAAAATCTATCGTTCGGAGTCGACGTTAACCAGTAGGCCCCGCCATTCACGTATAAAATTAACGCACACAACATAAGTGGTGTGAGAAGTTAAGTCATAATCCCTATTGAAAGTTTGTAATAACCAATTATTTGTGTATTTTTATACACAGTGTTGCAAAATTGTAATTGTGAAAAGGACTAAAGTACTGAATATTTCAACACTGTCACAGACAGACAAAGCCATTATTGCCAGTGGACTTTAAAGCCTACTTTACACGGTACCACAAGTAATATGATCTGTCAAAATTTTGTGTAGACGAGTACGGATGTGATCGTCTAAACGTACTATGTAATGAAACCATCACACGTTGAGAGAAAATACGGATGAAAAGTTTGACAGTCGTATGGCTCTACATTTTTTAAAATGATTCAAAAAACAAGCAAGTCGCATTAGATCAGGGATGTATTTTTATGTAAACACATAGAAAAAAAGTGTAACAGCTGTTTTCATTTTACTTTGTTATTGTGCTTATACCGATCATGTAAACGCAAAAAATATAAATCATACGACTTTTATTCTCTTTTTTGTCATACGGATGGAATTTCATTTTACTTTTTCATTAAACTTTACGTACGTAAAGTATTACCGTGTGAAGTGGGCTTAAGTAGAGTTGTAAACAAAAATGAACACTTAAATGATGTACATACACAACATATGGACACCATATGTATACCAAGCTTAACTTAAAAAACTTCAGGTAGTTATGGTATGAGCGATATTTGTCATACTCACACTGATAAATACAGGTAAGGTGGCAATATATTTCCATTTCGGTGTATATGGATGGGTAGGGTATTAGTGAAGATTTTGTTGTAAAATAAATCCTTTTGAAATTGCATTTTAACGATGTCCATTATCTATCTAATACAAACACACTCTATTTCTATGAAATCATTAATGAATTTCATTTGAAAATTATAAAAGAAAAGAAATTAAGAAAAATGATGAAGATTAAATTGCCTCTCTTGAATGTATAAAAAGAAAATATAGAAAATTACTACTGGAAGGACGAACAATTTAATGCAATTGCCCCATTATTTATCATTGCAGTTCAACTTGGATACGACCTTAGAGGCGTTCAGGCATAATCAAACGAATGTAGCGTCATATCACAGTTCGCTCGAACAAGTATTGTGCCATAGGTCCGCAACTGCGGTTCTTCTCGTACTACGCAGTTCTTCTCGTACAACATATTGTCATTAGTAGGGTAAAACTAACCTGTCTCACGACGTTCTAAACCCAGCTTACGTTCCCTTGCATGGATGAACAATCCAACGCTTGGTGAATTTTGCTTCACAATGATAGAAAGAGCCGAAAGGACCAAACGCTTGGCCGCCAGAATCCAGTTATCCCCGTGGTAATTTATCTCACACCTCTTTGGTAAAAACTCCTGTTTGTCTTGGGTAAAAAGGAGGTTGGCAAATAAATTCTTTTAAAAAAGAAATTGATCTTCATTTCAAATCGTATAAAATTTTTTTTTTCACCATAATTTTTGCCAATTTATGAAAACCAGAGCCAAAGCAATATTCTTAAAATCTTCAAGGTGAGCGTTTTTGCTTTTTGTTTTGTTTTCTTTGGCATACATTTGAATGGTGAGTGTACGTACACAGTCATGGAATAGTGAATGAACGCTTTGCTGCTTCAGATATTTAAAAATTTTGAGTCATTCTCTGCAGAGTATTCTATTCTGCCAAATGGAACGCACCAATCCATACTGCATTTCATTAAAAACAATCTCCATGTAACTCTTCTTTCTGTTTCTTTTCGTTTTTGGATCAATTAAGTGATCGATACGATACACTGTCATGTTAGATGTGTAGTGAACTTCAGTAAAAATACCATTTTAATACCATCAATCGTTGGGCCATGGTTCTGAGCCGATTTATTTTCCCTATATCTCTGCACGGTGACAGTAACATAAGTTTGACAGATTGAAAGACACAACGACCAGAAATCACCTTAAACTGATCTTGCACTGGCATTAATAATCTCGATTTTAGAATATTACTGTGAGACAGCAGTCAAAACGCACCCAAATTTCATGGAATCACACCAGGCGAATTCAATTGCCCTCGCGATCACTTGACTGTCAGCGATAGCCACACGTAAGAAACCTGCACTCGTTAGAGCGTTGTCGATTACTATCTCAAGTGTTGCCCACATACTGCCTGAAAAACGCTATGTTTTCCCATACAATTTCCATTCATTTTCCCTTTTAGAATAAGTGTGTCCAACTGGATTGAAAGTGTGTGATCACTGTTCATGGAGGCCTCCTCCTCCCTACTCTCGCAATGAGTATTCCCAAATGAGGGCATAAAAATGCGAAGTTTGAAGTACCTTTTGGAAACCAGAATGTTAATCTAATAACCACCAACCAAACCCGCACATCTACAGACGTACAGATCCCACAAAAATCCTGCTTTCTGTCGGGTTGAGTGCAAAGGAAAATTTTTTGTGAAATTTCTAGGAAATCTTGACACAATTGTGGCATAAATTTAAAGCGTGCTTGTATTGCATCAACTAAACGCTTAACGAGCGATTGCATTACAATATGAAATGGAGAATGTTTACGCTGGCCACCCTACTTTTAAGTTTAAATATAAGTTTAGTTTAACACATTGACTGCCGTGGCAATTTTCAGAAAACTGTGCCAAAAATGATTTTTTCACATTATATTAATAAAACCTGTATTTTTAGATCATAGCTATCATCAAAAATTATGCTTTTTTTTATAGGAGAAAATGTGGTTTAGTGAGTACGAGATAACTCGTTCCCTTCTAGGGAGCCAACTACGTGTTATCTCGTATGCTCTTTCCAACCGTGGTAGTGGGATAACTGAACTAATTTTGTTAGTCGAGATTTTCAATTAAAAAAAAAATCGATTTTTGGCCAAAAATTTTATGAAAATTCTCTATAAGATCAGTGGCCATTTTCAAACATATAAGAAACAGTACACCATACAGACTAAGTATATGCAAATGGTAGTCCAGAGGGTGCTCTTTCCAACCGTGGTAGTGAGAACGCGTGGAGTGTACAAAACATCCCTGTACTTACGTTTTAATTATTGTGAATTGTAGAGAATAAATGAAGAGAAATCATTATCCGATCAAATCCCAACCCGAAGGTATGTTCTATGTGTATGTACAAATAAATAAATAAATAAATAATAATCGATTATTAAAATTAAAACTAATTAAATTTGTTTTTATTCGCCCGTATTCTCGCGAAGTATTTTATTTTATTCTTTCCCCGCTCACCCCCACAGAGAGAAGAATAATTCTCTCCAAGTCTTTCTTTATTATTGAGAGAGAAAGAAGAGAAAGAAAAAATGCAAAAAATAGAAACCAACTGGCCTTAGAATATATTCGGACACTGGAAATGAACACACAAAAAAAAAAACAGAAACAGAAACAGAAACAATTGACACAGTCAGCCAGCTATTGATGAAATACAAAAAGTAAATGGGAGATGAAGATGAACTATTGGAAGCCAACAAATGTGAGACACAAAGCAATTTAAATTACAAATGACAAGAACAACAAACAACAATAATAATAACAATAACGCTGCGATGTAAACATGTCAAGTACAAAAGAAAACACCATCAAATCAAAATAGGAAATTGAAAGTTAGGCGACGAATGTCTAACACTTCATTTGCGGTTCAGGGTTACGGAGGGTGTTGGCGACGGTAAAGAACTAACTCATGGTGTTCAGTGATTGATTTACCATGCAAAAGTTTAATGCAGACTGATGGTTCAGAGGGTTCTTTGTTCATTCGTTTATAATTTTTAATAAAAAATAAAAAAAAAAAAATAAAATTTAATTCGGGTTTGAACTGACTTTAGAAATTGACACAGTGTGGTGGCTTGCACGCAACAAAAAGAAAACTTTATTTGCAACAAGTGGAAGAAATGGAAGTCAGATTATTCAATGTGTGTGAAGATAAATTCGAACTTGAAAATCCATTAATTTTAGCAGCGCCACAGAGCAAAATTTCCTCTTTGCCCTTAACAGAGCGCTCTTAGCTATTTAACAGTATCCATCTAAACAAAAGCACTTGTTTAGGAGCTAATTTTATAAAATACTCGAGTTTTATGAGTACCATACTATATAAAAAGAAAGGTTCTAAGGCCTCTTAAGACAATCAGCAACATATTCCCATATAAAGTGATATCGTATTGAGAAAATTAGGTTTTAAAATATCAGTTTTTTGATTGAAAATTTTCTACAAGATCAGTGGCCATTTTGGAATATATAAGCAATAGTACATTATACAGACTATCCGCAAATTATACAAAGGGTCCGTCCACCATCTCCACCAACCATCCTTTACATTTGAATACTATTGTTCACAAATAATAATGATCATAATGTGTATTAAATTGTATGTCAATAGTCTGCAATAATTGCAACTATTGCCGCTGACGTCAGAGGAAAAAAATTAAATTTGTAGTTCAGAGTCAACATTAAACAGTAGCTTCCCACTTGTGATTGAAATTAACAGCGTACAACTAGTCATAGGAAAATTTAATTTCAATAAAGACTTCTAAACATAGTTAAGAATAAAACATTTTCCAGCCACCTGCCGATAATTTCTGGCTAGTCACTCCCTCAGCTCTAATATTCAATGCGATAGGAGATGGGGTGTGGAAATACCCAAAAAAAAAAAAAAAAAGAATGGAAGACCCTAATTCTACTTACATGAGTTGTTTTTAAAAGTAAAAAAGTTTAACATGTTAACCTGAACATTTATTAAAAAATATCGTATTTATTTAATAAAAATATTTGAAATTTCAATTCATTAAAAAAAGAAAAATCACAAACCTTCCATAAATTGAGGTTGTATTCAACAGATTAATTGAAAAAAATAAATAAAAAATAAGGAGAGATAAAGAAAAGCGAATGCATATGAATACAGCCAAGGCAATCCAATTGTTTTAATAAGAAAATGTTAAAAAAGAAAATTTATATGTGGTCTCAAGAGAATATGAGTTTTCATTAAACACTCGTCTTTCATATGTTCGATACAAAATTTAAGAACATGTTTCCAAAATGAATTCTGACAATTTCAAGTAACGTATCATTTGATCAAGAGTAAGCGAGAAACCCAATTGTTTTGCTAATCCAATAAAACTAATAGCAGGGTATACATTATTCTGATACATAATGGAAACCATGTTCTCTTTCGTTTTAATATCCCGAATGCAAATATAGGAACTCCGGGTATTTCCAATTTCATTTAATTCAGATTTTTTCTTTAGAAAATTGGTTTTTAGATCATTGCTGGAAAACTCAACAAGTAAAGAAACACGCACATTTGTAATATAGTCAAATGCCTTTGTATTAAGAACGTATATACGTTTAACATTATCGGTCGATAACGACAAACCCATTACTTCTGCTACTCCAATAACATTAGCATTAGCTGCAGCCATGCTATAATTATTTACGTTATATTTACTTGATGTATGTCCTCCTACATTTGAAATTATTAAAGATTTCGTTTCTGGGAACTGTTTTAAAATATCTTTGTTCTGTAGAAATTCGTTTTTTCTATCCTGGCTTTTAAACCTAACAGAATATGTAAGATAATTTGGTCTTGTTCCACACACGTCTATGTGATCGATAAAGTTTCTATTACTTCTTATTCCCATTTTTTTTGCTAACCCAAGTACATTGACAAAGGCTGTCTCCAAACTTAAATCAGAAGATTGGAAATTCTCAATGTTAACAATGCCGTAATCACTATAATCTAAGATTCGTAAATTATGTTCTGTTAATGGATTGTATTTAAAAATAAATCTATTCTTTAGAAATTCATTTTTACTGTCCGCGTCACGAAAGTAAACGTACAAAGTAGAATAATCAATGTCTATATGAATGACGGAATTGTCAGCAATATGTACATCCATTTCATTCGCCAATTCACGAACATAAGAGAAAGCCTTATCCAAAGTTCTACAATAATGGTTAGGATTGGCTATGTAAACACAATTACGTCTTAAATCTAAAACTTCTTGCGTTTCATCTGATATGGTGCAGGTATGGTGTTCTTCACTGGCACTGGCAACATTTTCCGTATCATTATGCTGCTCACCACTTAAGTTGTTTTCATTACGCGTTTCGTTGTTAGCTTTTGGGTCTTGAGTTATATTGTTGCCACCGTCAGGAGCCTTCTCAACGGTTTTGTTCTTTTCAACCGTCTCTACACGCTCTGTTAATTTATTTCCAACCGATTTTGTTTGTAGTAAAGCATCTTCTAAAGTTTTAATTCTGGACTCCAGTTGCTGTGCAGACTGCAACACGCCATTGTTAGAATCCTTGGGTTCACTGTTCTGTTTATCAGCCTCTTCAGTTAAGGATGAGTCATCACCATTTAAGTTGTTCTCATCGTTGGTTTTTTTCTTGAACTTGTCTTGTGATGTATTGTTGAAAATATCGTCAGCCTTGTCAAGGACGTTAATCGATGAAGGGTTTCCAAGCTTTACTATATCATCCTTTAGACGGTCCTTCACAAGCAAAGCATCTTCTAATGTTTTAATCTTTGCCTCCAGTTGCTGTACATATTGTCTCGCAGCGTTGTTAGAATTTTTCAATTCCATTATTTCTCTTTCAGCTTCTGTTATTATTGTTGGTGTATCAGCAAATTTTAAATTCATTCTAAATAACGTTAATACTATGTTCAGACATGCACTTATATTGAGTAAATCGCAATAAACGGCATTATTGATCTCAATATTTCATATAAAATTTCAATTAATTATTGCTCAATAAATTCATAAATTGTTATAATATTGATTAAAACTTGAAATACAGCACTGTCATAAGCACGTTCAGTGAGCATATTACAATTTTCCGAACACTTTCTATTGATATTTGAAAACTCAAATATCAACAACGAAAAAAAAAAAAAAAACAAACAAACAATGAACAAAACAAAAACAATGTTGTTGAAACAACCAGCTATTTTGTTTACCAGCTGTCAAATTAATATTGAATAAGCAGCGTAACTGCATATATTGTTATGTCTAAACACTTAAAATATTGTAATCAATAAACCGAATATTGACTCAATAAAAGTGCATGTCTGAACATAGTATAATGGTTGGCAATCTGTTGATCTAATTGAAATATGAATATCAAAGGAATACATGATTGTATTGCAAACACTTACTTTCCATGAGTGATGCAGGTAGAATGATAGAGGTGACCGAAATTAGTGCCGAATATGTTATCCTCATTGTTTAGCAATGTATTACAATTTTCACAAAAAATTCCATATTTTTTTGACATTCTTGCTGGCGAGGGGGTTAAAGTTATTATTTCACAACAAACACAACCGTTCTTTAAGGCAATTTAATTAAAACTAAAAAGAGAAAAACAGCACAGAGCTTATCGTTGAATTGAAAGGGAACTTCCCTGTTTATAATTTAAACGATAAGTAAATAAAGTACTACCACTATGAAGAAATGGCATTTATATGTATGTATGCAATCATACTTATGATTTCTTATAAAAGCTTGCTAATGGGCGATGACACACGAGAACAATTATGGTGAGGTGAGGAGAGTGGTTTTTTGCTGGCATAATTTTTCAAACCAATCCATAAACAACACAAAACCAATACACATACGGTTGTAAAACAGCAGGTTCAGAAAATTTTTTTTTGTATAGAGCATATTTTTAGTCCACAAAATATAATTTAGTCCAAGGCGAATTCATAGGAGGTGATTATTAGCCCAGCTGATTGCTTTTTAAAGTACACGGGATTGTCAAATATTTTGTTTGCGTACAGTGAGCAAAAAAACTAACACACACTACCTCGAAATAAATTTTTAACAAAAAATTTTCTATAAAAAGAAATTTATTGTCCTTAAGACTAAAAAAAAGCTTAAAAACTATATTCTAAGACTACAAAAAGCTTAAAAACTATATTCTTATTACAAACATTTCTCTATTGGTTACGTATAAAGAAAATAATTGTCGAAACTAAGAAATTCCCACATTTTTAGGCCCAAAAAAGTGATGATTTTTTAACTATGGCTAACGGATTTTCTAGAAAGTCATCTTAAACAAAATGCTGTGGAATAATTTATTTAATAGTTTTTTACAATAAGTGTACACATTTTTTTTGCTCACTGTATATACATTCATTGTTTATTTATTTTTTATTTCCTTTTATATTTGTATTCTACACAATTTATAATTTATTTAAATATTCTTCATGTCCTGGCACAACTTTTATTATAGAATCCGCTCTTATGCTTCCCAGAATCCCCCTGAAGGTCGTTATACCTTAGTGGTAGCGCAAATCAGCCCGTATTTTAAAAATTATTTTCTTTAAATTTGTTTTAAAATTTTTTTTTATAAACAAAAAGAAACAAAAGAGAAATAATGACACAAAATAACAACTTTATGTCATTGTATGGATTCGCCTTTGTCATTTCTGGCTTACGGCGAATTTCATTTGACATAACCGGGCACACAAAAACAACAGAAAATACATGTTGTTTTTGTTAAAAAACACTGCGAATTGAGTTGTTGTACTACTGACACTACCTTATTGAATTTGCCTTGAATCCGCTCTTATGCTTCCCAGAATCCCTCTGAAGGTTGTTATACCTTAGTGGTAGCGCAAATCAGCCCGTATTTTAAAAATTCTTTTTTTTTTAATTTGTTTTACAAAATTTTTTTTATAAACAAAAAGAAACAAAAGAGAAATAATGACACAAAATAACAACTTTATGTCATTATATGGATTCGCCTTTGTCATTTCTGGCTTGCGGCGAATTTCATTTGACATAACCGGGCACACAAAAACAACAGAAAATACATGTTGTTTTTGTTAAAAAACACTGCGAATTGAGTTGTTGTACTATTGCCACTACCTTATTGAATTTGCCTTGATTTAGTCTTTCGTTGTGCGTTGACACACAAAGCAGAGTACATGTATACAATTTTATGCCAGATGAAATAATCCCGTGTGTGACTGAAAGAACAAAAATTGTGCGGCTTATACTACTGATATAAATATAATTTATACCAGTGTATACCAGTCTAAATATAAATATAATTTATACCAGTGGTTAACATTTCATAGCATAATTTTGCAGAGAGAATGCACACATACATTGCTTATGCTCTTTTATTTGGTTGTTGTCGTTCAGAAGTCAACAATGAATCGTTTTTTCCCGATTCACAACAGTGTTGCAAAACTGAAATTTTGAAATCGTTTTGAACTGTAACTGCAAGAGTACTTTTTGGAATGAATGGTACTTTTGTAAAAAAAAAAAAAATACATGCATACATACAAAATATACAGACCTACTGTTTAAAGTCGACTCCGAACAACAGATTTTTGAGATTTTTGACTTTATCGTGGCAATTTTATTTACTCTCAGAGTTTTTGCCAGAGGGAAGTCGCCGGAGATATATTTTTTTATTTCATTTTTCGTTTCGTATTTTTCTGAAATGGAGTTTGAACCGTGGGCTCAGGTCTAGTAAGCCCGCAAACTACATGCTAGAATATTTATTCATTCACCTGATTCGGAATGTAATAAAATGTAAAAGCCCCGTTCAGTCAAACGTCAATGGAATGTAATGTAACATACGTTCGTTTTTAGCATATGAAGTGCCATGCAAATGCTTACCGTGTTGGTTTGACTTGGTACAACTGTGGTCGCATGTTTTTGTTGAGTATAGGTCCCGTCCCCTTTGCATATGGTGGGTGCAAGATCCATCGTGGCCTGACAAGTCGAAGAATGATTGAACGCAGTTTCCTTCTTAATTGCCACGAAGGCAGTACCCACAAAATCTATGATTTTTTTGAAATGTTACTCAACGACATACACTTTTAACATGGATCGACATAAAGTCGAACAAAATCAGTGTATTTGGTAGCAGAGTGGAATACATTAACACCAAGCCACCATAGCCATTGCAAGATGTGCTTAATTTAACAAATGCCGAAACATAGTAAAACTATCTAGGCGTGTGAGGATAAATTCGAATTTGAAAATCCAACAAGTAATCCATAACTTTTCGCAGCATCAAAATTTGCCATTAACAGAGCACTGTTAACTGTTTAACAGAATCCATCTGAACAAGGTCACTGGTTTAGGAACTAATTTTGGGGCATATGCTAGGTCTATGAGTACCATATCATACCCATAGGAGTGTTCTAAGGCCTCTTAACACAAGCAGCAATATAGTCCCAAGCATACAGCTTCCAAGAGGTTGACTAGAAATGATATTGATTGTATAGTTGAATCAGGCGAGCACACCTGCAACACAGATCATATGAGAATTCATGACAATGACTAGTAAGTCGATCAGTACCTTTCTGCGGAATAGTAAGAGACCAAAAAAACGATGAAGAATATCGCGAGGTAGCCTGAGGATAGCAGCCTACATTCTACTTTGTTTTTGAATTGGAAATCGATTCAAGTCCAATATGTAGACATCTTGATGAAAAGAACGTATCACCTGAACACATACATACATATGTATGTATGTACTTGAAACTGGAGGCGAAATACTTGAGTATTTATGAAATAATAAACAGGCAGTTATTCTCACTGAAGCACTATGTGGCATTTACCCTGAAAAGCTTGCCAAAAAGGCAAAAATGAATTTAAAGAAATTTAAGAAACTGAGTATACAGTTCGATAGATAACAAAATTCTGCATTATATAATGAATTTTCACGATTTTCAGTTGAGATTTGTAGATTTGAGACGATGTCAAAGTCAGGAAAGTGAAGAAAATTGAATGCGTTTTTGGTGTTTTTTTTTTGAAATTTTACTCGGTTTAGATGATATTTTTTTGTGGCTAAACGAATAGAGGTTTTATATTGATACTTTTTTTATTTGAAAGGTATGAGCAACTGCTACTTTCAGTTTTTTTATATATATATTTATCTCATATATTAAAGTTAAAATTATTCGTTCAAAATTTAAAAATAATAAAAATTTCACATTTTTTTACCCTACCCAACAAAAAAGATAAGGATTTTAAAGGTGAAAGTAGCTTTTAGTAGTTTAATGTTATATACCACAAGAAAATATGAACTCTCTACATTCAGGAACAAAAAAAAAGTTTGCGCAAATTTGCGCAATTATTTTTGGCGATTTTTTGAAAATTTTACTTTTTTTTGAAAAATTAAAAAAAATTAGACGCAGTGTAATAAGGCCATAAAGGCAATAAAGCCATATGGCTTACGAATTATGCGAGGAAATCCAGTAGAAGCGATACCAATCGAGCTGTCCTGAATAGGTTACTTTTAAGCAGTGACCCTTTTACAAGCTGCAGTACAAAAAGATCGCGAAGGAATATATTAAATTACTATTAAATTACTCCTTCCTGACATTGATGATGAAAATGATAAGGATTTTAACGATTCTAGTTAGTTTCACTTTTTAAGTATTTTTAAGTTAAGTGACTAAATAAGGTAAAATAATTATTATGAATAAATATTAATTATCATAGAAGTTTAAAAACTTAATTACATATGCATATCGACTATTATCACAATATTTGATGTATGTTTGATATTCTTAATGGACCGTATGTGGTACCTAGGGGCACTTATGATCCGATCACAATAAAATGTGATCATAAGTGATTCACATTCATATTAAACATGTTCATGTCGAATTTCATCGAGGTAATAAAAATTTTAAGCCAATTATAATTGCTAAACATATTTTCTTAGGGGGGCCCTATTTTGGACCAAGGGGCAATTATGGACCGACCATAACAAAATTTGATAATATGATTTGGATTTACAAAATACACGTTCCTATCGGATTTCATCACGATACCGATGTTTTTAAGCCATTTATATGCGTAAACGTGAATTTCTAAAGGGGACTTTATATGGGGACTCGGGTCAAATGTGATCCGATTTTCACCAAACTTTACACCATGATTTCTTAGTACACAGAACTCCATCCGTGCTAAATTTTATCATGATTGCTGCATAATTGCCATAATTATGTGTAAATAAGTGCAATTTCGAGGGGAATTTGTATGGGGGCTAGGCGAAATCACGAACCGATTTGAATCAAAATCAGTTGGGTTCATCCTTGGGCCTAATTATCACTAACACTATCAAAAAATTCCAGCCATTAACCAGGCCAGGTTTTCAGGCAAAATGCCAGCCACATAGTGTGACGGCGAAAAACATCATCGTGAAGTTTGCTAGGGTAATAGAATTGTAAGAGACATTTGGTCGATACCCTTTATATATGTGGGTTGTGTAGAATGTAGAACGAACTGTATGTAGTATTGCCAAAACCTAATTCAATAGAAACAAAGCTACCGCTAAGCACTGCATGAGCAGGATGATGCGATTTTTATGTTTTTTTATCCTTATCAACAGATACCACGTAGGCAGAGATGGCTACATAGACAATTTATTAAGGAACTCTAAATGTAATCTAAAGGACTTCATAAATGAATTTGATTGGCTATATTTTTCGATAATTTAATTTCTCGAATGCATATGTAAAGGGTGTTTTTTATAGAGGTATAGAACTTTAAGTTGGCATTACTTTTCAAGATGGCGACCGATTTAACAGCTGTCAAGTGATTTATTCTCAGTTTGGTTTGGCAATTCATCATGAATAGACTTACGCCTGAACAACGCTTGCAAATAGTGCAATTTTATTTCGAAAATAATGGTTCTGTGCGGAAAACGTATCGCGCACTACGTCCATTTTATCGTCGACAAAATCGTCCATCAAAGCAGTTAATTCGATTAACCATGGAGTGAAGGTAATCCTCAAGTGTATGTGGAAACACCGTTACATCCAGAAAAACTTACTGTTTGGTGCGATTTATGGGCTGGTGCAATCATTGGTCCGTACTTTTTCAAAAACGATGGTGGCCAGAACGTTACAGTCAATGGTGATCGGTATAGAGCCATGATTACTAACTTTTTCATTCCTGAATTGAATAACCATGATGTCCAGGAGATGTGGTTTCAACAAGACGGCGCAACAAGTCACACAGCTCGTGCCACAATAGATTTATTGAAAGACACGTTTGGTGACCGCCTAATTTCACGTTTTGGACCTGTGAATTGGCCTCCAAGATCTTGTGATTTAACACCGCTAGACTACTTTCTGTGGGGCTATGTAAAGTCATTGGTCTATGCAGTGAAACCACAAACGCTTGACCATTTGCAAGACAACATTTGCCGTATTATTGCCGATATACGGCCACAAATGTTGGAAAAAGTCATCGAAAATTGGACGTCCAGATTGGACTACATCCGCGCCAGCCGTGGCGGTCATATGCCAGAAATCATATTTAAAATGTAATGCCACAAGATTATCTTTCGGATAAATAAAATTCATGTCAATCGAATAATCCATCGTTGTTTTATTGCAACTTAAAGTTCTATACCTCTATAAAAAACACCCTTTACATACAGTTGTGTTCATAAAAATAGGAGTGAGCCCATTGAAAAACAAAAGCTTAAATTTTAACAAATAAAAAAAACATGGTTTAATTCAATTTTTTTGGTTTAATGTAATGTTGATTCAATACTAAATTATTTGTGTTATTCATTAATTAAATAAAGTTTAAAAAAAATATCTTAAAAAGTGCTGTTCAAAATAATAGGAGCATTTCAGTTTTCATAAAAATTTTGTATTAAAAAAGTTAAAAATGCTTATATGACTATAATCAGAAACTTTAAATACGATTAGTATTTGGTAGAATAGCCTTTACTTTTTATTACAGCAGCACATCTACGAGGCATGGAGTCAACTAAGTCCTGACATTGTTTTAGTGGAATTTTATTCCACCCATCTTGCACTACAGACCACAACTCAGTTGCATTTGAGGGTTTTCTCTCGGCAACATATTTTTTAACATCTCCCCATAGATGTTCTATGGGATTAAGGTCAGGATACTGAACTGTCAACGCCATAACCTTTACCCCATTAAGCCGAAATCACCCATTTGCCAATTTACTGGTGTGTTTCGGTTCATTGTCTTGTTGGAATATCCATTTTAGAGGCGTGGAGTATGGTAACATGACTTCTCTCAAAATGCTGACATAGACGTTCCTATCCATTATGTCTCTAATTCGATGTATTGGGCCTAAACCATTATATGAAAAGCTTCCCCATATCATTAGTTTTGCACCACCATGTTTAACTGTCTTTTGTGTATACTGAGCTCTATATTCGGTGTTGTGTTCGTCTAACTTGCTGTCTAGACCCAGTGCCACCAAATAAAACAATTTTGCTTTCGTCGGTCCACAATAAGTTCTCCTTTTTCTTTCGGCCAATTGATATGTTCTTGGGCAAAATTTAAGCGTTCTAATACCTGGTTTTTTTTTGTCAGCAATGGCACCTTTCGTAGACTTCTTGCGAATAAATAGTTGTCCATCAGACGCCTACGAATAGTAGCGCCACTTACGGTAAGATTCAGATCCTTTTGAATTTTTTTTTTGCATACGCTGAAGGATTTATTTTGCTGTATCGCACAATTCTGCGGTCATCGACAGTTGATGTTTTGGCCTTGCGCCCACACGTTTCGGGCTTTTTTTTATATTTTAATGTATTTGTGATCATTTGATCGGAGTAACTTAAGATTTCCTTAGTTTCTTTGTAAGTTTTGCCTTTTTTTTGAAGATTTTTTATTAGTTTTCTCTTTTCTTCAGTACAGTGCTTTCTTCCTCGTCCGACTATTACAAAAATTTATGTGAATCACTGTAGAAAATGTTTTAACTACATTTTTCCGTACTTATTTTTCACTTTTTTCTTTAAATTATATGCTGTTATATTTTTATTTTTAAAGGAACACTCACACTCCTATTTTTTGATCAACTGAAGTCAGGGGCAAACACAGAAATGAATCAATTTCATCGTAAATATTAAAATTATTACGAGATTCTTTTTTGTATTTTTTAGTTCTTACATATCGTTGTAACTACCATTAGAATATATCACGTAAAAAATTTTAACTTTGTAAATATTACATGGTAGCACTCCTATTATTTTGAACACAGCTGTATGTACATATGTATGTACATATTGCATGTTTGCAATATAAAATCTCTATATACAGCTGCGTGCAACTAATTAAGGACACGAAGCTTACATGTGAGCTTGAAGCAAAGAATACAAATGGTTGTATGATATTGTCAAAATTTGTCTAAGTTTAGTTAATTAAACTGTTAGTCGTAGAAAATAACTACTTTCTGTGTCAGATAAATTATTATTTATAAAGCTGTGAGCCATTTTTTTAAAGAATATTGATTTCAGTCGTGCATATAATTAAGGACACACCGTATACTTTATGAAAAACATGTATTTATTAGAAAAAAAAAATCAATATTTTGTTGCAAAACCATTGTTGTCGATAATAGCTTGACATTTCCGAGGCATCGAGGTAACAAGACTGGTTGGAATGGCCTCCCAAGCTTCCTTTGTTTCGGCGAAGAGATCATCAAAATTGCTTATTTTTACTGAGCTTACTTTGGTTTTTACAACTTGCCATAAGCGGTGCAATATTTCAGAAAACATTCGACAGCTGAAAAGGTGCCTCGTAAACAAAGAAGCCGAATTACGACAGTTCGTGAAGATGCACTGACTGTCCGCGAGTCGAAAAAAAATCCGCATAAATCAGCAAATGAAATTCGGATAGCAGTATTTGGTGAAAATGGAGCAAAACCATCTGTAGACACAGTAAAACGTCGATTGCGAGCAGCTGGGCTCTTTGGAAGAATTTCCCGAATGAAACCATTTTTGTCTGAGCGTAACCGGAAGAAGCGAATAGAGTTCGCAAAAAATACCGCCATTGGATCGCTGTGGAATGTGACATTAAAAACAAAGTAAATAAATATCTGTCACTCTTTTTTAAAACTCTATTTGCGCAATAAGCATATTTTATGTGTGGCGTGGCGTGTAGCGGCGTTAAGTATCCCGTTACCGACTCATACATAACCTCTTTTCGTGAAAAGTTCGTGGGTGTCAAACGAAAAAAAGAACTTATTAAATTGATGATTAATTTATTTAAATTAAATATTACATACATTTTAATAAATTAACCCAAGGTGTTAGTGAAAGTAAATTAATTGTATTATTGAAAGCTATTGAAGAAAGTAAATAAGCAACAGGTAAGACAATAAAGCAGGGCAGCCTCCCTACCCCAACAATAACAAAAAAAATATCATAAAAAACGTATATTGCCGTACAAAATGCCACGCCCACATACGGATCGGGCCCAGCTATCAAAATTATATAAATCCATTTGAACAATAATTGCTATGTCGATTTAGTGCACCTTTCATTCTTCTTCTAAATATCAATCAGCCATGACTTTGCATGGAAACCAGACACAGTGAAAATAAAATTCGAAGGCAAAACAACGTTTGCCCGGCTCTGCTAGTATTTAATAAAAATTGAAAACTTTTACTTACCTTTTGAATAATACCGCACACATATGTATATTACTACATCACAATAATTAACTGTAATGAGAAGAATTAAAAAAATTAATACGTTAATAAAAAATTAAAAAAAAAAGAAAACATTCATAATTTCATAATATGCAAACGATAGCAATTGGTTCCTCATATAATCCAAGGTCATACGTGCCATGACCGCATTACTCAACAGACATGATCAGATCAGAGATCAGCAATGAGAATTCAAAAAGATAAATAGAATCGAATCATACTCATAATTTTCGATACTCATATTTAAAGTCTGAATATACATGCATATATACAGCTGCGGTAAAAAAAATAGCACTATTTTTCTAACATTTAATTTTGGAATTTTATGTATTAAGTAAAAAAGATAACTAATACACAGTTGTAAGTAAAATTAAAAATATTTCAGACATATTTATTTTAATTTAGTCCAGCGGTTAAACAAAATTAATTTGAAACCTTAAATTTGATCGGTAAAAAAAATAGCACTTCGACTAACAGGTACAAAAAAAAAAATAGAAAAATTGAAAAAAAATTTTATATGGTCATAATACAGTTTTAAATAGACATTTTAATATTTAGTGGCATGGCCTTTGTTGGCAATAACGGCAGCACAACGTCTTGGCATGGAGTCAACTAGTTCTTCACATCTTTTTTTTGCGATATTGTTACATGCCTCCTTCACTGTAGCCCATAGTGACTCATTATTGGCAGGTTTCATTTCCCAAACGTATTTTTTAACGTCAGCCCAAAAATTTTCTATTGGGCTTAAGTCTGGCGACTGCACCGGCCACTCCATAACATTTATTTTATGTTCGCCGAACCACTTCTTGGCTTTTCGACTGGTCTGTTTTGGGTCGTAGTACTGTTGGAGGACCCATGACAATGGCATTTCCTCTGAAGCATACGGTAGCATAACATTCTCCAGTATATCAACCTAAACATTTTGATCCATCAATGTTTTGATCCAGTATATTGGACCCACTCCGTAATATGAAAAAAACCCCCAAATCATAATGCTCGAACCTCCATGTTTTACGGTCTTGCAGGTGAATTGAGGGTTATATTCAGCGTTTGGTGGTTGTCGTACAAACTCTCGAGAGCCTTTTCCACCATACAAAACAATTTTGCTCTCGTCAGTCCACAAAATGTTTCTCCATTTACTTACGGGCCAGTGTTGGTGCTCACATGCAAACTTCATTCGTTTTTTCACATGGCTTGTTGTAAGAAGCGGTACTTTTCTTGGACTGCAAGCTTTTAAATTATGTTCCCGAAGCCGATTTCGGACTGTTTCAACGCATGCCGCAATTTGTAGCTCTTTTTTCAACTCCGTTGCTGGCTTACAAGGATCCTTTTTGCTCTGACGTACCAACCTCTTGACAAGTAACGGGGATATTGTAGGTTTTCTTCTACGTGTTTCGGTTTTTTTTAGCATAAGTAATGGCATTTCTAAACATTTTGTTTGAGCATTTGAGAAACTGAACAATTTCCGCGTAAGTTTTTCCCTCAGAAATCATTTTTTTAATAATTTCTCTTTTTTCCTCAGAACAATGCTTTCCACGACCCATATTTATTGTTTTTTTTCACTAAAATTTTTTTTAAACTCCTTTTAAACACTCGCTTCTACAATCTGTTCACGAATAACTACATAATGTTTGCTTAAAATAAAATTGCAAAAGGAAAATCTTGCAAAAGCAATGAGAAGTGCTATTTTTTTTAACCGTCAGATTTCATATGTTACTCTTAAAATTGTTTGATAATAAAAAAAGTGTTCATATTTTAAGAAAAAAAAATTATATCAGTGTTACTATGAAACCGAAATAAAAAATTAATAGGAATTTTATGTACAATGAAATAATATGTGCAGATTTGGTGCTATTTTTTTTACCGGCACTGTATACAGTCACAAAGATAATTATACGTACGTACCCCCTAAAAATCATTTTTTTTAAATATGGACAAGTCAACTGATTTTTGCGCCAAATTTTTTATTTTCCATCACAGCCGAACAAAATATATTTGTTCTCATCACTAAATATTACATTCACTTAAAAATCAGTTGACTGCTGTCCATTTATTATTGGGCAAATTCCTTTTTTCACGGCACTCGGCTGCGGAAGCTGTTCTTTCTCAAAACACTTCGAACTGTTTCGGAATGCGCAATAACATTGTGAACACTTTCCGAGGTATTTCGTCTTTCTACGGCTGTAGCCCTAGGATTTTTATTCACAATATCTTTTATATACCGGGCTACCCTTGGAGAAATTTTATACGAAATATACGTCGTACGTATAATTTTCTGTGGTGCCATATTGGTTGGTTTTAAGCAAACTGCAGTCACAAATTCATGGATTTGGGAATTTTTTTTCTTTATTTAAGTAAATGTGTCATTACAGATGCTAATGTAAAGAAATTTTAGATTAGAAGGGTACGTATAATTATCTGTGTGACTGTATATCATCGTATTCATACTTAACAACACGTTGTGATGTTGTTCACTTCGCCACTCCATAACTCAACAGATACACGAACCACAAACTAAGTATGACTCGCGTGCTCTGCTTGCTGCACTCGAATCGTTTATAAGTGTTCTTCTAAAGTTATGAATCTAAATCTGTAGGCTTACGAATCAAACATATTTCGAATGGTATGAGTTTGATGGCAACATTTTACGCATAACACACTGCAACCTGTATTTATGTATAAATCAAGATTATAATGAGTATGAATGGAATCAGAGTACATAGTATTAGAATTTATATTGTCGAAGGCCTTATAAAGGGTGTTTTTTTATAGTTGGCATTACTTTTCAAGATGGCGACCGATTTAACAGCTGTCAAGTGATTTATTCTCAGTTTGGTTTGGCAATTCATCATGAATAGACTCACGCCTGAACAACGCTTGCAAATAGTGCAATTTTATTTCGAAAATATTGGTTCTGTGCGGAAAACGTATCGCGCATTACGTCCATTTTATCGTCGACAAAATCGTCCATCATAGCAGTTAATTCGATTAACCATGGAACGTTTTCGCACCACGTTTACTCTTATTGATAACTCGCATCCCCAGAGACGCTGTACGGTGCGTACAGAAGAAGCTATTGCTGCTATAGAGCGTAGCATTGAGGAAGACCCGAATGAGTCCATCCGCCATCGAGCACAGGAATTGGATTTGTGTCCATCCACTTTATGGAAGATTTTGCGGAAGGATCTTGGTTTGCGTGCTTACAAAATCCAACTCGTGCAAGATTTGAAGCCAAACGATCATCAAGTAAGGCGTAGATTCGTCGAATGGGCCCAAAACAAGATTACCGTTCCGTTCCCGATTTTCATAAGCGAATTTTGTTTAGCGATGAAGCGCACTTCTGGTTGAATGGCTACGTCAACAAACAAAACTGCCGCATTTGGAGTGAAGGTAATCCTCAAGTGTATGTGGAAACACCGTTACATCCAGAAAAACAGACTGTTTGGTGCGCTTTATGGGCTGGTGGAATCATTGGTCCGTACTTTTTCAAAAACGATGGTGGCCAGAACGTTACAGTCAATGGTGATCGGTATAGAGCCATGATTACTAACTTTTTCATGTCCAGGAGACGTGGTTTCAACAAGACGGCGCAACATGTCACACAGCTCGTGCCACAATAGATTTATTGAAAGACACGTTTGGTGACCGCCTAATGTCACGTTTTGGACCTGTGAATTGGCCTCCAAGATCTTGTGATTTAACACCGCTAGACTACTTTCTGTGGGGCTATGTAATGTCATTGGTCTATGCGGTAAAGCCACAAACGCTTGACCATTTGGAAGACAACATTCGCCGTATTATTGCCGATATACGGCCACAAATTTTGGAAAAAGTCATCGAAAATTGGACGTCCACAGATTGGACTACATCCGCGCCAGCCGTGACGGTCATATGCCAGAAATCATATTTAAAATGTAATGCCACAAGATTATCTTTCGGATAAATAAAATTCATGTCAATCGAATAATCCATCGTTGTTTTATTGCAACTTAAAGTTCTATGCCTCTATAAAAAACACCCTTTACTTAAAATTTCATAAATCATTATGTATCGTTAAAATACGATTTATTGCTAATCTCTGCTACAAACCATACAGTTTCCGACAGACCTGTTCGTTCCACAGATAATGTCGTGTTATTGGTGTTGCTCTCCGAAACCAGTAAAGAGGAGTATATCCGATGTAAGTCTGAAGCTTACGAGACATTTCTAAAGTCGTCGTATATTCTATAAGAGGTAGTGTGTTGGCTAATTAGGCAACAGGAGCCGATGGACATTTCGAACAAAAGTGCGTAAAGTATATTTCTTTCGATGACATTCTACCAGTTTGTCTTTGGACAAGAGAAATAAATAAAAAAAAATCTGACATAAAAATACTTCTCAAAAAAAAAAAAAAAAATGGGGAACTGGGGACAGACGAGTACTGAGAAGGCGTATTTGTTATATTGAATTATGCATTGCAAGCACAAATTTCTTTCTTCTTACAATTTCCATGATTATTATTTTGATTTTAATTAATTTTACATTCCGTCCCCCCTCCCCCTTCCACTACTGCTGTTCCTTCTATTGCATTGCCCTCTTTTGGTTTAAAATTCTTTCATTTTTTATGATAGTTTCTGCCTCTGAATATTTTTTTCTTTGGTTTTTATGCCACACAGTATACGAAAAAGATTTATTTTAAGTTTTTTCTTTTTTTTTCTCATTTTACAATTATAAATTGAAATTTTTTTTATTAAATTATGCGCAACGCCAGACGTTATGGCGTGAAAAATTAAATAAAAAAAACTCAGAGAGCCTACAAAAAAAAAAAAAAAAAAAACGAACCAAAAGCGAAATATTTATACAATCAAGACCAGTCAGTCTGTCACTCAGTGAGCTAGGCAGCCATTCATTGAGTCATTGAGTTAAGCTGTGTGAATTGAATGAATCGAATACTCGAGGAGTTAATAAACACACTGAACTGCTACTGCCGCCACCACAAACACCAGCACCGCCATTACCCACAGAATCCTCATAAAAACGAAGTGAATGGCGGAATACAATTCACAGATAAAAATCTACGCATTTCTACACGTTCCAGCAACACAAAAAAAAAAAAATAAGAAAATATTCTTAAAAAAAAAAAAAAACTGGAAATTAAATTAAAAAAGAATAAAAAAAAAACGAAACGAAACGCAAAGAAAACAGTCTTATTCTATTACAAATTAAGGAATTTGTTTAATTTGCATATTTTTTTGAATAGTACATCCCACCCCCCCCCCCCCTCCAGCATTTTTTCCATTTTTGCTTATTTGAAACTAAAAATAGAAAAGATTATTTAAAAAAAAAAAGAACAAATCCTCTTATGACTAGGGAGTCTCTTACACAGAAAGCTGCCACTCTGATGGCGAAGGCAAATGCGTAATGTTAACATTCAAGAATTTTAAATGATACGTATGATTTCAATATTTGCGCTTAATTTATCACCGTAAATATGTTTTCCATTAAAAAGTTATTTTGTTTTTTTAATAAAAATCTTTTTATATTGTAATTCAGCTGGCTGAATTAGTCTAAAATTATATTTTTAAATAACCAAACGCCTCTGTGTAACATAAATATCCTTTCTAAACCTATTCAGCAAGTTTGAATTAAAAAATTTCATTAAATTCAATTGCCATTTAAGCATTTCTATGTGTTTGTCTAATTCAGCTGCAATATATTGCAATTCAGCTAGCTGAATTTGTATAAAGTTATGTCTTGAAAGCAGGAGGAAAGACAGAGTAGCTTAAAATCTCTTCTAAACCTATTCAGCAAGGCTGAATTGGAAAAAAATCCATAAAATTGAATTTACCACTTTCTGGTGTAATTCAGCTCGTATAAATTGAAATTCAGCTTGCTGAATTGAAATAAAATTATGTTTTGAAGCCATTAGAGAGCATAAAATAGCTTAAAAACCAACTAAAAATATATTCAGCAAGTTTTAATAGAAGACATTTCATTACATTTAATTGTTATTTAAGCATTTCTATGTGTTTGTGTAATTCAGCTGCAATATATTGCAATTCAGCTAGCTGAATTTGTGTAAAGTTATGTTTTGAAAGCAGGAGGAAAGACGGAGTAGCTTAAAATACCTTCTAAATCTATTCAGCAAGGGTGAATTGAAGAAATTTCATTAAATTCAATTGCCATTTAAGCATTTCTAGGTTTTTGTCTAATTCAGCTGTAATATGTTGCAATTCAGCTAGCTGAATTTGTATAAAGTTATGTTTTGAAAGCAGGAGGAAAGACAAAGTAGCTTAAAATCCCTTCCAAACCTATTCAGCAAGGCTAAATTGAAAAAACAATCTATAAAATTGAATTTACCACTTTCTGGTGTAATTCAGCTCGTATAAATTGAAATTCAGCTTGCTGAATTGAAATAAAATTATGTTTTGAAGCCATTAGAGAGCATAAAATAGCTTAAAAACCAACTAAAAATATATTTAGCAAGTTTTAATTGAAGAAATTTCATTACATTTAATTGCTATTTAAGCATTTCTATGTGTTTGTGTAATTCAGCTGCAATATATTGCAATTCAGCTAGCTGAATATGTACAAAGTTATGTTTTGAAAGCATTAGAAAAGACAGAGTAGTTTAAAATCCCTTCTAAACTTATTCAGCAAGTTTGAATTAAAAAAATTTCATTTAATTCAATTGCCATTTAAGCATTGCTATATTTTTGTGTAATTCAGCCGCAATATATTACAATTCAGCTAGCTGAATATGTACAAAGTTATGTTTTGAAAGCATTAGAAAAGACAGAGTAGCTTAAAATCCCTTCTAAATCTATTCAGCAAGTTTGAATTAAAAAAATTTAATTTAATTCAATTGCCATTTAAGCATTTCTATGTGTTTGTGTAATTCAGCTGCAATATATTACAATTCAGCTAGCTGAATATGTACAAAGTTATGTTTTGAAAGCATTAGAAAAGACAGAGTAGTTTAAAATCCCTTCTAAACCTATTCAGCAAGGCTGAATTGAAAAAATTCCATAAAATTAAATAAACACTAACATTTTCAAGCATTTTCTATTTTTTTTTGTGTAATTCAGCTGCAATAAATTGCCATTCAGCTAGCTATGGTTGCCTTTCATGGGGAGGAGAAGACTCGAAAACTCGCATTTTCTATCATTCTTGATTGAACTCTTCAATACAATGGATAGAGGAGATAGAAAGACTTGTTCGAGAGTTGCGTTGATTATCCAACAATCCAGTTTGGATATTAATTGTAACATCAAAATTGGATGCTTCCGTTCTAATAAGGATCCTTTACCTGCTATATTACGGAAAACACAGGCATCAAATAGCAGAAAATCAATGGCTCTGCCAATTTCAAATCATAACTCGTGAACATACAACAGCCGTTATTCAGAACAGCAACCCAAGTGGCGACCAACCAACCGTTATAAATAAATGGCTTCTTAATAACCATCCAAGGAACCAAATGTTTCTTGTTGCCGTTTTTACTTTTTCAAATCAGCCTTTCTAATCCGGTCATTAAAGTCATTAAAGTTGGCAATAAAAAACGAATTGAAAAATATTTCCTGCCACACACATTTCATACACCTATTTTTCCGGGAGATGTTGTGTAAAGGCACTTAAAAATTTAAAGGAGGGCGTGTTCCCCCACCCCCTTTTTTAAGAATAAAACGGCAAAAGTGTAGCAAAAGAAATATAAAAAGCCACACACGGGGTCATTGGCCACTTTAATAGTGCCAGTCAAATGGCAAGAAATATGTTTTGAAAATAACGCCAAAAAAAACAAAATTTCCCAACATTTACTGGCCCATATCTCCGCTGACCGACCTGCGAAGTTACTCAACTTTAGATTTTACAAAAGAAAACACAACGGTCCACTACACTGCTGTGCAGTACTGACCCCCTTCTCCTACTTACTAAATAGAAATCTTAAGAATTCACACATATTAGTGGCGAATTTCTTGGCAACCCCTTCTTTACGGCTGTCACAATGAACTGTTAAGAAGAATTTATACGTATAAGAGAGCAATTGGTCCATTCAAAGAGGAGAAAAAAAAGACTTCAAATTCAACTACAAACAACACTGGCTTTCAGATGAAAATTTAAATTTTTATCACCTTTTTTTTTTGTTGAATATTTGAAATAATTTTTCTATTTGTTATTGCACTTTACCCGAAGTAGATTTCTAATAAATTTTCCATTATCTGGGTCAACAATGGCTTCAAAACCGAAACTGAAAAGCTGGCAAAAAAAAAAAAAAAAAAAAAAAACAAAAACCACTTGAGAAAAAAATTGTGATAAAAATTTGTAGCCAAAAAAAAAAGAGAAAAAAATCTACTGCATCAGCTGAACAACAATGTAAACACACTTGAGATATTATTTTACACCATCTCCATTTTAAAAAAATCCATTGGCCAACAAGCTGAGACATCAGAAATACGTTTACCACTTTCCTACCACTCTAGCACGGGATATTCACCACAACAAACTGACCTAGTGGGCTGGATAGCTACTGTTAACATAACATTCACTGCAAAAAGGAAAACAGAATATATCTTTTGCAGCTAACTTCACACACAGTCTGCCTGAGGAAGTTCAGGCAGACAATATTGCTTTAAGTCAACCACTTTGTGGAAACGTTCTTAAATGTAAAAGTATTACCTTTTGGCTTGGATGTTGTTGTAGTTTAGTAGATAGACGAGAGAGGTTGGTTGGGCTGCAAAACGCCAGCTCTTAGACATTTCGAAAAAAGAAAGAACGAAGTACATACATACGTACGAAAATAATATTCCAGTTTTCCGGAAGTCGCCAATCATTCATGGATAAAATTAACATACCCGACATAGGTGGCGTGAGAAGCTAGGTTGTAGTCGCCGTAGTCTAGTAGGTAGTGTGTTGGCTGATTAGACGTAAAACCAGGATTCGAACCCCAGGCCAGACATCAAGACAAAATACAAAAAGTATTTCTTCGGCGACTTCCTCTCAGCAGATTTCTGGCAAAAACTCTGAGTGTCAGATAAAATTGCCATGAAAAAGTTTCTCAAAAATCTGTCGTTCGGAGTGGACTTTAAACTGTAGGTCCCACCACTCATGTATAAAAATTAACACACACACTACATAAGTGGTGTGAGAAACTAGGACGTAGGACTAGGACAATGGGTCAATTCGACCTCCGACAAGTACACGTCCTCTAACTTAACCAAATCTAGGTTGTAATCCTGACTAAGGGGAAAAATAATCTTCGAAAATGTGAGCACCTACACTCTGTCCAAGCCTGTCATGAATGCCGTGTATTTCTTCATAAAATAGCGACTAATACTGGCCTAAATACTGCCCGGATTATCGTAAAAACACACACACACACACACACACTTTAAGGCTCTGGGTATTGGATTTAATTGCCCTGCACATGATACATAAAATAAGTGTTTTGAAGGCTATGGAAAGGATAAATCGAAAAAGGTCTAACATAACATTTATCCGATTGCAATATGACTTAATGAATCTAGTGGCTGACAGCTTTCTCTTTTAACGTTGACAGTAAAATTTCCTTTAGGTCACGCTCACCGCTGTACGAAGCGAAGCGTATTCTGCTGGGTATTCTCACCGATATTTTAAAAATGAGATTCGCAGTCTAACGCAAGACTAATCTATCATGCTCGTCCATTTGTTTTCGTTATTTCGCAATTATTTCTCCTATGCAAGTAGTGATGCGAAAACTTACTGTCACCCGAATGTGGGTGACGTAGCAGTCAACGTGTTAACTGTCATCTTGACAGAACCAATAAGAGACTTTGGCGAATATTTGAAATGTCACACAAC
This sequence comes from Sarcophaga carnaria, assembly GCA_958299815.1. NCBI lineage: Eukaryota > Metazoa > Arthropoda > Insecta > Diptera > Sarcophagidae > Sarcophaga > Sarcophaga carnaria. The sequence goes on from OY283153.1 coordinate 24,372,506, forward strand.
GAGACTTAACAATAAGAATGAATAGGAAGCTACAGACTCCACTTTAAAAAAGAGGGACCAATTTGTGGTACATGGACTGTGGGAATATACGATTTCAGAATGAAATATACCGAGCCCCTGAAGAAGAAACTGACGGATATTATTTAAGCGGCTCAATGCTGTAACAAGAGGGGAAAGAAACCGCATCAAATGTTATTGGGGGGGGGGGGTATGGTGCCCGCTTAGCTTTTATTCGAAAATAAAACGGAGAACTGCTCTTTTTTTCTGCAAGAAAAACGAAAATCGTGCATTTAAACGTATCCGATTAACTTGAAGAAGAAAAACAAACAAACGAAGAAGTATACTTAGGCGTTATCCTTTGCGGAAACTGAAGTGTAAGCGGCACCTAGAAGAAAGGGCTGTGAAAGTATATAAATGCTGCATACGTAAGGGACAGTCCATAGGCCCTAAGTGGCCAACAACAACAGAATACAGTTCAATATGCAATATGCATTAGGGGGGGGGGGGGGTAATACAAGGCTGCTCTCCCGTTCTATCAGCTCCAGACTATGGGGAAAGGCAACAGTTTTGCGGCCTTAAAGCATATGTATCTCTTATATAAATTGCGACACAGCGGTTTAGGGGGGGACCAGTTGATATACAGCCGGATGTGAAACCAGAAACTAGACCATGTTTTCATAGCTAACGTACTCTCTCCCCACAATGAAAATGGTGTTAGTTTTCATGTAGCCTGATATAAGCGGCGTAATGGGAATAACGCTAGAAAGCGGCTCTCACGCCCTATCAGCTCCAGACTATGTGGAAATTTAGCAGTTGCGGCCATAAAGCATATCTGCAATGTAAATAGCGACACAGCGGTTTAGGGGGGGGGGGCCAGTTGGCGGCTGGGACTGATTTTTGGACTGGAATGAGTGTCCATTGAGACACGACAATGGAAATGGTGTTGTTTTCAATTTCTCAAACTACAAGTAGGCTAAAATCCGACAATTATAACATGTAGACGGTGTTGTTGTTGATGTTGTTGCTGTTAGTTTTTGGCAATAATTTTTTATTGCTATTGCCGCTGTTATAGCTGTTGCTGTTGCTGTTGCTGTTATTACCAGCTTAAATACATAGATTTACGATTTATTTATTATGTATTGTTTGCTGTTGCTGCTATTAATTTCGATTGTTTTTTTTTTTTTTGCATATTTCGGCAAAAATTTAAAATCCTTTTCGCATTCAATAGGAAAATGTATTCAAAATAGTGATGCTGTCTGTTGCCACATTGATTGCTGCTGATGGAGAATTTTGGAAATTTTATATCAAAAAAAAGAGGGCACTTTTTCCTGAGAGAAGAAAATAGAAATGAATTTCACTGTTAATTATAATTAAAAGAGTTCGCATAAATTAGTAGGGTTATGTCAAGGCGGAATAAGCTATTTCGTCTTGCTTTAACCGATTCTTTCTTCTATTCGCGGCCAATCTGTATAGACTGTGGGCATAAGGATAATAAGCTGTCGACGTTAGATTGCGCCACTCATGGATAAAACTAACGCCCATGTCGTGAATAGTTGGCAAAACTAGGCGACCAAAAGTGTGCTATAAAAAGAGATTGTGTAATGAACAATAAAGTAAAACAACATGGTTGAAGGTGACCGTAGTAGTCCATTGTAGTTAGGGCGTTGGCTTATTGGTTGGAAGGTTCCCACTCATGAATTGATGGGCGAAGCTAGGTTGTGATTCTGTCTAAAGACTTTTAGCAATCAATTAAGTAACCTACATAATACAATGTCTTCGAAATATCTTTAAAACCTGTAGGCATAGTTTGTAAGATGTTCGCATCAATGGCATCCGCTGTGTAGGGGTACAAACTGTGGTGTCGAAACATATTGTTACGTTTTTACCTTCTATACACATACATAATTGGTCATTACCACCAACCCTTCAGTCAGGATTACGACCTAGCTTCTCACACCACTTATGTTGTGTGCGTTAATTTTATACATGAGTGGCTGGGGGCCTACAGTTTAAAGACTACTCCGTACGATAAGTTTTTGAGAAACTTTTCATGGCAATTTCTGTTTAATCTCAGAGTTTCGGCCAGAAATCTGCTGAGAGGAAGTTGCCGAAGAAATACTTTTTGTATTTTGTTTTGATGTCTGGCCTGGGGCTCGAACCCTGGCTTTTACGTCTAATAAGCCAACACATTGCCTACTTTTATCTTTTAAAAACATTTAAAATATGAGCTTGTAGATTGCAAATAAAATAGAAATAAATTTGTGTTTAGTTTTCATTAAAATTCTATTTTTTTCAGACAATTCTGTGTCTCACTGTACACAACTTTATGTAAACAACAACAATTGCTTTGTCTGTTATTCCTCTGTCTATACCCTTTGCATAAACAATAACAATTACAATTGCAATAGAGATCTACAAACCACGATTACTCTCTTCAAACACATCGCGTCTTCACACAAGACTGACTGAACTTCCTTCACTAACTAACTCGCCTGCTTTGCCTTGCCTTTTATATGGCAAAGTAAACAGTCTGATGAATATTCTTTGGGAGGAGAATGTCCGTGACTTTGCCTTCTCAAAATCTCTGTAAATGTAAACATTGTCGTCTATAAATGTAAACATCCTTGTTCACATTTATTCTTGTAGTGTTGTTTGTCGATTTTTGTTTACTTGTTTACCATTTTTTTTATTTATAAAAAATAAAGATATCCTTATGTATCTTAAACTAATCATAGCCTCAGCACCAGTATTTGATGGCTGGTGTTTGTTGTTCTATCACGCAGTACGATATTTTGTAAACAGGTTTGTTTACTGCCTGGTTTTGTTTTTGTAGCTTTTGTTTATTATTTTAATGTTAAGCGATGTAAAAGCAATAACAATATTAAAGGTAGCCATTTAAAGCGTAAGGTGTTTGAAGGAATACTTATGGCATTAGGAAAAATATACAGCAAACTTTGAATGTAAAATGGGTCATCAAATGCTGCACCATCTGCATATTCTGTTTCTGAATGTGTTGCATTTTGTTTTTGTTTTTTTTTTTGGTTTCTTTTTCTATTGTAGTTTTGTATTGTTGCCTTCTGAGTCTATTTCTTCATAAGAAGAATAACAAACAAAATAGCAAACAACAACAATAACTAAACAAAACATTACAACGACCCATAAAAAGGCTGTGACCTTTAAGAAAAAAATTATTCGTTTCGGTTTTAAAAGAGGAAATGAATAAATGAAGTGAAACGGGAGCCTACAAATAAAGAAACACAGTAGACGGTATTATAAAAAACAATACAAAACAAAGCTTTTCTCCTATAAAAAAAAACATAATTTTTGCTTTTTGATGATAGCTATGATCTAAAAATACAGGTTTTAGTAATATAATGTGAAAAAATCATTTTTGGCACAGTTTTCTGAAAATTGCCACGGCAGTCAATGTGTTAAACTAAACTTATATTTAAACTTAAAAGTAGGGTGGCCAGCGCAAACATTCTCCATTTCATATTGTAATGCAATCGCTCGTTAAGCGTTTAGTTGATGCAATACAAGCACGCTTTAAATTTATGCCACAATTGTGTCAAGATTTCCTAGAAATTTCACAAAAAATTTTCCTTTGCACTCAACCCGACAGAAAGCAGGATTTTTGTGGGATCTGTACGTCTGTAGATGTGCGGGTTTGGTTGGTGGTTATTAGATTAACATTCTGGTTTCCAAAAGGTACTTCAAACTTCGCATTTTTATGCCCTCATTTGGGAATACTCATTGCGAGAGTAGGGAGGAGGAGGAGGCCTCTGTGAACAGTGATCACACACTTTCAACCCAGTTGGACACACTTATTCTAAAAGGGAAAATGAATGGAAATGGTATGGGAAAACACAGCGTTTTTCAGCCAGTATGTGGACGGCACATGAGCTAGTATTCGACAACGCTCTATCGAGTGCAGGTTTCTTACGTGTGTCTATCGCTGACAGTCAAGTGATCGCGAGGGCAATTGAATTCGTTGGGTGCGTTTTGACTGCTGTCTCACAGTAATATTCTAAAATCGAGATGATTAATGCCAGTGCTAGATCAGTTTAAGGTGATTTCTGGTCGTTGTGTCTTTCAATCTGTCAAACTTATGTTACTGTCACCATGCAGAGATATAGGGAAAATAAATCGGCTAAGAACCATTGCCCAACGATTGATGGTATTAAAATGGTATTTTTACTGAAGTTCACTACACATCTAACATGACAGTGTATCGTATCGATCACTTAACTGATCAGAAAACGAAAAGAAACAGAAAGAAGAGTTACATGGAGATTGTTTTTAATGAAATGCAGTATGGACTGGTGCGTGTCATTTGGCAGAATAGAATACACTGCAGAGAATGCCTCCAAATTTTTAAATATCTGAAGCAGCAAAGCGTTCATTCACTATTCCATGACTGTGTACGTACACTCACCATTCAAATGTATGCCAAAGAAAACAAAACAAAAAGCAAAAACGCTCACCTTGAAGATTTTAAGAATATTGCTTTGGCTCTGGTTTTCATAAATTGGCAAAAATTATGATGAAAATGTGTGAATTTTATACGATTTGAAATGAAGATCAATTTATTTTTTAAAAGAATTTATTTGCCAACCTCCTTTTTACCTAAGACAAACAGGAGTTTTTACCAAAAAGGTGTGAGATAAATTACCACGGGGATAACTGGATTCTGGCGGCCAAGCGTTTGGTCCTTTCGGCTCTTTCTATCATTGTGAAGCAAAATTCACCAAGCGTTGGATTGTTCACCCATGCAAGGGAACGTAAGCTGGGTTTAGAACGTCGTGAGACAGGTTAGTTTTACCCTACTAATGACAATATGTTGTACGAGAAGAACTGCGTAGTACGAGAAGAACCGCAGTTGCGGACCTATGGCACAATACTTGTTCGAGCGAACTGTGATATGACGCTACATCCGTTGGATTATGCCTGAACGCCTCTAAGCTCGTATCCAAGTTGAACTGCAATGATAAATAATGGAGCAATTGCATTAAATTGTTCGTCCTTCCAGTAGTAATTTTCTATATTTTCTTTTTATACATTCAAGAGAGGCAATTTAATCTTCATCATTTTTCTTAATTTCTTTTCTTTTATAATTTTCAAATGAAATTCATTAATGATTTCATAGAAATAGAGTGTGTTTGTATTAGATAGATAATGGACATCGTTAAAATGCAATTTCAAAAGGATTTATTTTACAACAAAATCTCCACTAATACCCTACCCATCCATATACACTGAAATGGAAATATATTGCCACCTTACCTGTATTTATCAGTGTGAGTATGACAAATATCGCTCATACCATAACTACCTGAAGTTTTTTAAGTTAAGCTTGGTATACATATGGTGTCCATATGTTGTGTATGTACATCATTTAAGTGTTCATTTTTGTTTGCAACTCTACTTAAAGGCCACTTCACACGGTAATACTTTACGTACGTAAAGTCTCCATATGACAAAAAAGAGAATAAAAGTCGTATGATTTATATTTTTGCGTTTACATGATCGGTATAAGACAATAACAAAGTAAAATGAAAACAGCTGTTACACTTTTTTTCTATGTGTTTACATAAAAATACATCCCTGATCTAATGCGACTTGCTTGTTTTTTGAATCATTTTAAAAAATGTAGAGAGCCATACGACTGTCAAACTTTTCATCCGTATTTTCTCTCAACGTGTGATGGTTTCATTACATAGTACGTTTAGACGATCACATCCGTACTCTTCTACACAAAATTTTGACAGATCATATTACTTGTGGGACCGTGTAAAGTAGGCTTTAAAGTCCACTGAGCCAATTCACATTAGCACATTTTTTAATCGCACAATTTTTGTTCTTTTCAATTTACACGGGATGAATATTCGTTTGGCAACAAATGTATACGTATACAGCGCTTTGTATGTATTAGTGTTTTTGCATTCATTTGATGTTTGGCTTTTTAAGTGTACACAACAAATAAACGAATAATTTTAAAATTATTCTATGCGGAATTTCACAAATTTTCGACTAATTATTGTTTTCAATTCATTTATTTTTGTGCAGATTATTTAAACTAATTATTTACAAAAATCTTTTTGTTAATTGTAATTCACTAACTTACTTTATTCTTATTTTAACATTTTCTTTAATTTTCATTTTTATCAAATATTTTCTTAAATATCATTCATTATGGAATACTTTTTATTTTTAATATCAACTATTTTCCTAATTACTAATTATCTCTTTTTAATCTTTACTTATAAATTATCAAATATTCTCTTATTGTTAATCCCGTTAAATCATCAGATTTTTGTCAAGTATAAATAAGCTTTCGTTTTTAAGGATTGGTTAATTAAGAAAATATTCGTTGAAGTGACAACATTAAATAAATATTGATTTTAAAAAGATCATTCTTTTACTAAAGGCAATAAGAAAGAGGAATCTGTAAATGGAAAAACAACAAAGACGTGTAATGATTTCGAAATAAAGAAAAAAAATCCAAAAGGGAAATGATTTTATGCGACCATCCCCCTTTCTTTGTGATCATGTTCATTGTTTCAAATGCAACTAACGACTAAATCAACTCTGTTGAAAAAAAAAATTGCCAACCCTGATTTTTAAAAATGTGTATGTATTAGTTTTGTGCTGGTGATGCGGGGTTGTAGCTGGTGGAAACTTTACGCCACCGAAAAACCATTCTCTTCACCCCTCTTGCCGACAAACTATCATTTGCTGCCAGCACAATTGTGCTCGTGTGAATATAGCCATTGGCAATAATGGCTTTGTCTGTCTGTGACAGTGTTGAAATATTCAGTACTTTAGTCCTTTTCACAATTACAATTTTGCAACACTGTGTATAAAAATACACAAATAATTGGTAATTACAAACTTTCAATAGGGATTATGACTTAACTTCTCACACCACTTATGTTGTGTGCGCTAATTTTATACGTGAATGGCGGGGCCTACTGGTTAACGTCGACTCCGAACGATAGATTTTTTAGAAACTTCATCGTGGCAATTTTATTTACTCTCTGAGTTTTTGCCAGAAGAAAGCCACCGGAGAAATATTTTTTTCATTTTTAGTTTTGACGGAGATGTCTGACATGGGGTTTGAACCGTAGCCTCACGTCTTGTAAGCAGCCCACACACTACCTACTAGACTATTTATTCGATTATATTTAATCCACGTATGGAACGGAAAAACTAATTAATTATACGTGTTCCTCACATATAAAACAAAAACAGCTGATTCGGAACGTAACAAAACGTAAAAGTCCCGTTTAATCAAACGTCGATGGAACGTAATGTAATATACGTTCGTTTTTAGCATATGAAGAGCAATGCAAATGCTTACCGAAATTACGTTACGATTAGGCAAGCGTTTGCCTTTCGAACGTGCGTTTTGTGGAGGTTTATTTAACCGGGGCTAAAGCCTAATTCTACCTTCTACTAAATACGTTGAACATGTTGCCAATGCATCAATAGTTGAAAAGCGCAAGACATAGAATTTGTACACCCAATTCTGTTTTTGCACGGTCTTTTTTTACACGGTTTTGATATAACACGGTTTGAAAATAAAATATTTTTAATTTTTTTTAAACGATTCTTTTCCATTTAGCACGATTTAAAATTTTTTGTGCTTAATTTTTTTTGTCAAATTTAATTTTTGCAAAGTATGTTCATATCACAAATTTAAGGGAATTCCCTTTTTGCTCGTACAAGCAAATTTACTGGTCAAAGCAAATGTAAATGGCATGAATTTAGGGGAATTCCCTTTTTGTGCATACAAGCACAAAGGTCAGAGCAATTGAAATGTGTTAATATTTTATATTTATTAAGTTATTTATGTTTTTAATTTTGTTAAATATTTTATGAATCCCTAAAAGAAGATGTCAAATACAAAACTTTTTAAAAATCCTTGTTTTTCACTAATTTTAATAGGTTTTAGAGATTAGGAACCAATCACCTATTTTTGCATACGATCAGTGTCTTTTTTTACACGGTTTTTTTTACACGGTTTTTTCTGGAACCAATCTACCGTGTAAAAACAGAATTAGGTGTAATAATAAAAAAGTACTGAAAGCGTCGTGAGGGTACTGTAGTATTTTTGAAATGAAAAAGTAGTGAAAAAAGTACAAAAGTACTTAATTATTCAACTCTGTAGTGCAGTAACACTGCATTTACTTATACATAAATAGGGAATTTCCCTTTCAATTCAACGATAAGCTCTGTGCTGTGTTTTCTCTACACCAGCTTGTTTTTAATTTTAATTAAATTGCCTTAAAGAGCGGTTGTGTTTGTTGTGAAATAATATCTTCTCCCTTCAGCAACAATGTCAAAAAAATATGGAATTTTTTGTGAAAATTGTAACGTATTGCTAAACAATGAGGATAAGATATTCGGCACTAATTTAGGTCAACTCTACCATTCTACCTGCATGGGGGGCATCACTCATGGAAAGTAAGTGTTTGCAATACAAGCATTCAATACAATCGTGTATTTATTCCTTTGATATTCGTACTTCAATTAGATCAACAGATTGCCAACCACAAATGTTATTTAAAATGAATTTAAAATTTGCTGATACACCAACACTAACGACAGAAACTGAAAGAGAAATAATGGAATTGAAAAATTCTAACAACGCTGCGAGACAATATGTACAGCAACTGGAGGCAAAGATTAAAACATTAGAAGATGCTTTGCTTGTGAAGGACCGTCTAAAGGATGATATTAGTAAAATAATGGATTACGTAGTAAAGCTTGGAAACCCTTCACCGATTAACGTCCTTGACAAGTCTACCGATGTTGTCAACAATACATCACAAGACAAGTTCAACAAAAAAGCCAACGATGAGAACAACTTAAATGGTGATGAGTCATCCATAACTGAAGAACAAAACATTGAACCCAAGGATTCTAACAATGGCGTGTTGCAGTCTGCACAGCAACTGGAGGCCAGAATTAAAACTTTAGAAGATGCTTTACTACAAACAAAATCGGATGGAAATAAATTAACAGAGAGTGTAGAAACGGTTGAAAAGAACAAAACCGTTGAGAAGGCTCCTGACGGTGGCAACAATATAACTCAAGACCCAAAAGCTAACAACGAAACGCGTAATGAAAACAACTTAAGTGGTGAGCAGCATAATGATACGGAAAATGTCGCCAGTGCCAGTGAAGAACACCATACCTGCACCATATCAGATGAAAAGCAAGAATTTTTAGATTTAAGACGTAATTGTGTTTACATAGACAATCCTGAACGTACTTGTGAAAGTTTGGATGAGGCTTTCTCTTATGTTCGTGAATTGGTGAATAAAACGAATGCACAGATTGCTGACAATTCCGTCATTCATATAGACATCGATTGTTCTACTTTGTACGTTTACTTTCGTGACGCGGACAGTAAAACTAAATTTCTTACTTATAGCGGTTGTTATAACTACAATCCAAATACCGAAGATTATTTACGAATCTTAGATTATACTGATTGCGGCATTGTTGATATTGCGAATATGCCATCTTATGATTCGATTTGGTATAAACGCTTTGATATTGTGCTTGGGTTAGCACAAAAAATGGGAATGACAAATATTGAGAATTTTATTAAGCGCATAGACATGTATAGTACAGTACCAAATTGTTATACATTTTCTGTTACATTTACTAGCGAGTATATTAAAAACGTATTTGTACAGAAAAAAGATATTTTAAAACAGTTCCCAGAAACGAAATCTTTAATAATTTCAAATGTAGGAGGGCATACATCAAGTAAATATAACGTAAATAAATATAGCATGGCTGCAGCTAATGCTAATGTTATTGAAGTAGCAGAACTAATGGGTTTGTCGTTATCGACCGATAATGTTAAACGTATAAACGTTCTTAATGTAAAGAATTTTTCATATAATGACGGAGATCTGCAAGTTTCTTTAGTTGTTGAGTTTTCCAAAAATGATCTTAAAAATAAATTTCTAAACAAAAAATCTGAATTGAAGCGAATTTTAAAAGACTGGAGCTCGTGTATTCGCATTTCGGATATTGAAACGGAAAGAGCGGACATTGTTTCCATTAAGTATTATAAAGTTGAGAGTGGTATGTTCACTGCTATTAGTTTTATTGGATTGGCAAAACAATTGGGTTTCTCGTTTACTCCTGATCAGACTGATCGTTTCTTGAAATTGTCAGAATTCATTTCGGAAACATGTTCTTAAATTTTGTATCGAACATATGAAAGACGAGTGTTTAATGAAAACTCATATTTTCTCGAGACCACATACAAGTTTTCTTTTTTAACATTTTCTTATTAAAACAATTGGATTGCCTTGGCTGTATGCATATGCATTCACTTTTCTTTATCTTTCGTTATATTTTTTTCCAAACAGTCGTTTTTAGTTTATAGAACAAAAACGTTTTATTTGCTGAGTTTAATTTTGTGTCTTTTCTTTTAATAAATTAAAGTTTTGAATATTTTTTTTAATAAATAAATACGATATCTTTTAATAAATACCTAACATGTTAAACTTTTTTACTTTTAAAAGCCCTACTCACGTAAGTAGCATGAGATTCTGATTTTTTTTTTTTTTTGTTTGGGAACTTTTACACCCATCTGCTATCGCATCGAAATATGAAATGGATGTCCGTCCTCTTTGCATTGTCTTTGGATCTCAATTTCAATTGTGAGTGAGTGACATGATGTTCGAAAGAGTCAAGCCAGAAGTTATCGGCCGGTGGCTGGAAAATGTTTTATTCTTTACTATCGTTCGAAGTCTTTATTGAAATTAAATTTTCCTGCGACAAGTTGGCCGCTATTACAATCAATGCAAATTCGTAACATCATCGTTTGGATTTTCTGTTTTAGAAAATGTTGGAATATTTTACAGGCTGCTGATAAAAAAGTTCTTAAGTTTGTGGAAAATTGAAAGTGCTGTGTATTATAATTTCAATTATGAGTGGGAATCTACTGTTGAATGTTTACTCCGAACTACGAACTTAAATATTTTTTCACCAGAAGACTGCTAAGAGCCAACTATGCTATGATGATGATCTGACCTCTGTAGATTGTATTCCTTTAAAACTCGTGCTCTTTTTATGTTTTCTGCGTCATGAGTAGAGAGCCACTATTGACAGCCGCATTTGATGTATCAGTTACATTTACAGCCTCTATGTATTAATTTGATTTTTTCTTTACACCCTCAAATACACGGATGTCACATGTACAGACAGACAGCCATCCATCGTTACATCTTATGACAGATCTCGCACGTTGAATTATTGTCTTATCATTGTTATCATTATAATAGGTTGGAAGGCACTAATATCTTAATATCATGGAACCTCTAATAATATTCAAAGTTTGAAGTACATACTCAACATATTCATCAGATACACGAATCACTAAATAAATTCTCTAGAAAGTTTTGTATAGGGTGTTTTTTACAGAGGTATAGAACTTTAAGTTGGCATTACTTTTCAAGATGGCGACCGATTTAACAGCTGTCAATTGATTTATTCTCAGTTTGGTTTGGCAATTCATCATGAATAGACTCTCACGCCTGAACAACGCTTGTAAAAAGTGCAATTTTATTTCGAAAATAATGGTTCTGTGCGGCAAACGTATCGCGCACTACGTCCATTTTATCGTCGACAAAATAGTCCATCAGAGCAGTTAATTCGATTAACCATGGAACGTTTTCGCACCACGTTCACTCTTATTGACGAGACGCTGTACGGTGCGTACAGAAAAAGCTATTGCTGCTGTAGAGCGTAGCATTGAGGAAGACCCGAATAAGTCCATTCGCCATCGAGCACAGGAATTGGATCTGTGTCCATCCACTTTATGGAAGATTTTGCGGAAGGATCTTGGTTTGCGTGCTTACAAAATCCAACTCGTGCAAGATTTGAAGCCAAACGATCATCAAGGCGTAGATTCGTCGAATGGGCCCAAAACGAGATTACCGTTTCGTTCCCGATTTTCATAAGCGAATTTTGTTTAGCGATGAAGCGCACTTCTGGTTGAATGGCTACATCAACAAACAAAACTGCCGCATTTGGAGTGAAGGTAATCCTCAAGTGTATGTGGAAACACCCGTTACATCCAGAAAAACTGACTGTTTGGTGCGCTTTATGGGCTGGTGGAATCATTGGTCCGTACTTTTTCAAAAACGATGGTGGCCAGAACGTTACAGTCAATGGTGATCGGTATATAGAGCGATGATTACTAACTTTTTCATTCCTGAATTGAATAACCATGATGTCCAGGAGATGTGGTTTCAACAAGACGGCGCAACATGTCACACAGATCGTGCCACAATAGATTTATTGAAAGACACGTCTGGTGACCGCCTAATTTCACGTTCACGGACCTGTGAATTGGCCTCCAAGATCTTGTGATTTAACACCGCTAGACTACTTTCTGTGGGGCTATGTAATGTCATTGGTCTATGCGGTAAAGCCACAAACGCTTGACCATTTGGAAGACAACATTCGCCGTATTATTGCCGATATACGGCCATAAATGTTGGAAAAAGTCATCGAAAATTGGACGTCCAGATTGGACTATATCCGCGCCAGCCGTGGCGGTCATATGCCAGAAATCATATTTAAAATGTAATGCCACAAGATTATCTTTCGGATAATTAAAATTCATGTCAATCGAATAATCCATCGTTGTTTTATTGCAACTTAAAGTTCCTCTATACCTCTATAAAAAACACCCTTTATATGAGAAGCTAGCTAGGTTGCAATCCTGACTGAAGGATTGTAATGACCAATTATGCATGTATGTACGTACTTTTTTTTACAAGAGTACCTTTCGATGCAAAAAGGTACTTTTTCAGTTATAGTTCAGTACCATTTCAAACTTTCAATTTTGCAACACTATTACAATCTGTATTTGTAGTGTTGTGAGTATATATGAATGGAATCAGAGTACATACTTAGTTAAAATTCAATATTGTCGACGCCCTTATACTTAAAATTTCATGAAACAATATGAATTGCAAAAAAACGTTTCATTGCTGATATGTATCTGATTGACAACTAAATAAAAAAAGCATAAGCAATGTATGTGTGAATTCCCTCGGCAGTAATAAATTTATAAACGAAAAAAAAAAAAAATTAATTGAAATTATTACCACCCTCGTACATCTGCAAAATTTTATTTAAATTGTTTTCGTTTTTTTTTCTTTGTTTGTTCAAAAAAAAATTTGAAAAGAAACAAGTTTCAAGACAAAACAACGCTTATAAAACGTTGGTTTTTTTTTTCTTTTTTTTGTCAAAACGTGATTAAGTCATGATTTAAAACAAACCCAAAGTGGCCAACTAAATAGCACCGTCTGTCTATGATATCAGAAACAAGCAGAACCTGTCTTTTTCAATCATCCAAAGAATTAATAATGAAATCTTAAACAAAAACCAGCCAAAAACGATACGTAAACAAATCAAAAACCAGCATGTGTGTGACATTTTTCAAAAAAAAAAAAAAAAATCAAGTATTGCCAATCAAATTTTTTTTAATTGAGTGTATGGGTGTGTGTGTATGTTGGTTCAATTCAAAATCAATTTCCGTAAAATCTATAAAATCTTAATCCCCCCATTGAAATTAAAGAGAAAAAAAAAACAGAAACACAAATCGTGTGTTAATGATGTTGTTTGTTACGCTTAAGTTTGTTTTTTTCATTTCAAATTTATTAAGTGGTGTTTGTAAAATAAATAATAAAATAATACATTCAACGAATGTATGTATATGTGTATATAACAAATGTTTACTAAATTATCGGGTCATTTTCAATCAATATTTTGCCATATCATGCGAGCTCTGCTCTATAAGACTAAGACTCTCAACTAAGGCCTTAGGTCAAATGCATTTCAATAAGAAACAATAAAAAATAAAAAATAATAATAAAAACAATAACAAAATATTAATAACAAGTTATTAAATTGGCAACGCCTTTAATAAAGATGTCACAGAAGATTGAAAGACAAGCCGTTCATTAGATTGATCCCATTAACTTCATTTCAAAAGTCTACACCCACAGGTTCTGGATTTCCGTAAAAGTTTTCTTTAAAGATTATTACAATCCTTTTTAACAGGATTACAGTGTCTCCACCTTAAAAATCTTTGTAACACAGGGCTTCAATTCTCCAACAGAACTTTAATCTGTAGGTCCCCCCGCCACTCCTGGTGGTGTGAGAAATTCGATTACAATCCTATCTAAATGGTTTAAATAATCAATTAAGTGAGTAAGCATGTCATGTCCCCACTTAATCATTCTCTACGAACGTGCCATCACTTGTGTGTATTGCGCCTCGCAATAAACTTTATGTGTTGCCAACTGTAAGTATGGCCCCTTCTGGTAGTGTGAGAAATTAGATTACAATCCTATCCACATTAAAACGTTGATCTATATTCGGGTGACCGTAAATTTTCACATCGGCCTGCGTCACCCGTATTGGCGTGACTTATATTCGACTACTTCCGAAGGATATTCGTATGTGTTTAAAAAGATATTTCGAAAACAAATGAGCGAGCATAGTACCGTGGAAACGAAAAAAGCGAGAGATTATTCTTGAGACAAACAGCGAATCTCATTTTTAAAATATCAGTGAGAATACCCAGCAGAATACGCTTCGCACAGCGGTACGCGCGGCCTAAAGTAAATTTTACTGTAAACGCACGTGGCAGTCAACGTGTTAATCGATCCCTACGAACGTACCATCACTTGTGTGTGATGTGTGTGTATTGTGTTTCGCAATAAACTTTATGAGTTGCCAACTGTAAGTAAGGCTCCTTCTGGGAGTGTGAGAAATTAGATCCCATCAAAATCGTTGTAATGATCCCCACTTAATTGATCCCTACTAACGTACCATCTGTCAATAAACTTTATGTGTTGCCAACTGTATGTCTGATGTCTGAGAAGTGACTTTGCAGCACAAACTAAACTAACACTGACTGTACGGTAATTTCTAGATTAACGGAAACGTGCTTAATTGCTAGTCTAAAGCACAAGCAGGGAAATAGCATAAATTATTCTGAATGATTAATAGGACAAAACTTAAAATTTGGCCAGAAAGGAAAGAACAGATTCGACATGAGATTGGAAACGTTTACCATGTCGCGCCCACTTATTGCGAGGTCTATTGCCCATGCTTTAAATGCTAGCCTGCCGATTAAATGGCACAAAATTTAAGTCTAAGCCACGATTAACTGAGATACATAGTAAGAGGAGACACGTCATGGATTCGCCCCATTTTAGGTGTCATGGATCAATGAATGGAAGAAAATTATATTTGCTATCTGATCCGAACCAAGCGAGTAAAATTTTGATTGAAGAAGCCTTATGGTAATGGTGATTTCTATAATTTCCAGCATTCGCTTGACTTTATTACCATTCAGAATACGTCCATTCCGAATAGAGAGCACCGTGAAAGGTTGTATACGAATTTTTACTGATCAATTTAAATTAACTGGGGAAACTCGAACAAAATCCATTAGCCTGACCTCAGCAGCGTATTGCAAAGTGCCATTAATTCCAGTTTGCGGTGAGAATTAGAATAGACAGTAATGTTTTCGAAGAGGATATTACCATACTTTCTAGTCACAAGCTGGCTTCAAGACTCTCAATTCTGAGTCAATGGCGTTTAAGACAATATATGTATGTATAGCTGTTGCGAACATCTCAACGAGATAGTATAACGTTCATACTATGTGGATAACAGGGGCACGATGGATATACGAATTCTCCAATGCATTTTCTTCTTTGGGGATCTCTTTAAAGATGTGCTTGTTAATAATTGTCAATACGATTAATGAATTCCGTTAACCTCAGATGTGGGCACCAATAAATGTCCCTCAGGGTAAGAATAGCTTCGGCTTTTTACACACATAGGACACGAACATCAACAATGTTAGTTAAAAAGAGCGTAAAAATGCATTTAGTTTACTTGTCAGCTTCTAAAAAAAAAAGATTTGAAGCCAAACGATCATCAAGTAAGGCGTATATTCGTCGAATGGGCCCAAAACGAGATTACCGTTGTTCCCGATTTTCATAAGCGAATTTTGTTTAGCGATGAAGCGCACTTCTGGTTGAATGGCTACGTCAACAAACAAAACTGTCGCTTTTTTCAGACTTCAATTATACACCCAAAGAAATACTACAGTAGGATTCACTAATATTCAATGAGAAATGTTTTCGATTATTGGAAGAGTTCTTGCCAAGTTAAATACGGTGTCTTTAGGGATTTAATGCAGTACAATTTTTCTATATTTTCCGATCACATATACATATCATTGGGTTAATAAGTAGACTTGAAATTATTACTAACAATTTTCCTCTAGGTTAACACATGCCTATGGTTATGTATTAGTGAGTAAGAGAGAGAAAATAAGTTGAGAGAATTTATTTATTTACAGCCATATAAAAGTGTTAGTAATATACGCTATTTTTATTTTCATTTCATCAGCATACATATGTAAGGCTGTCTATCTTTCGCTTAATAATTTTAGATAAATATAAATAAAATAAAAAATCCATTTTTTTATTAAAAGAACCTAAAGCTCCATCTTTGGCTTAAAAATTAGGCCATGTTTTTTAGATAAATAAATATAAAAAGAATAAAAAAGCATTTTTTATTAAAAGAAAAAAAAACGAGCATTCTAAAGCATTTAAAAAAATATACTATGGGACAAAATAAAAAATAAAATACGCCCAGCTAATGACATAGAACATTTTTAACACAAAATATTCTTCGAGTGTTATTCTGAAATAAAATGATAAAGCATCCGCAGCACATGTATTCTTGTCGCAGTCTGATCGACAACTAAATCAAAAAACACAAGAATAGATACACATGTGCATACGTACGATGAGAGCAACACATTGTTACGCGCTTTGTTTGTGTTCATTTTCCTTCTGTCTTCCTCCCCCCTCATCAAGAAATGATTTTTAAAAATATTTTGGTGAGAGCGAATGGTAATGTTACGACCCGCCATAAGAAATTTTACTTCTACATGATGCGTATTCTTTATATCCATATTCTTTGCTAGAACGCAGTAATAAGCAATGTGAATAAAATACACAAACAGCAATGAAGTCGCGCGATAGAGTTCTCGAGAAAGCAAAATCACGAACATACTACTTCAAGAACCTTCATCTGACTGTTTACGCGGGCATATGAAAAGGCAAGACAAAGCAGGCAACCAGTAGGAAGAATTCAGTCAGTCTTGTGTGAAGATGCGTTAGGTGTGAAGAGAACAGTCGTGTTATGAAGATCGTCGTTGAAAAGATCTGCGTTGTAAGCGAAGATGGATAGCGAACAAGCAATTATTGTTGTATTTGTCAAGTTGTATGCGTTGGCACACAACAGAAGAAGTAAAGAACTTAATTGAAACTAAACACAAATTTATTTTTATTTTGTTTGCAATCAACGAACTTACATTTTAAAGGTTTTTAAAAAGGTAAGAAACGTAACAATATTAAGAGGCCTTGGAACATTCCTTTGTGCATATAGTATGGGGTACTCATTGACGTAGAGTATTTCACAAAATTGGCTCTTAAACAAGTGGGCTTGTTCAGATGGATATTGTTAAATAGCTAACATGGCTAACATGTTAAGGGCAAAATTTTGTTCTGTTAAAGCCAAATGTGTTGCTGCTATAATTTATGGATTGTGTCTTGGCTTTTCAAATTGGAATTTATGTATCTTTATACACAACATTTCGCTGAGACTGTTAACGTGTGCCTCATAATTATAAAATTTTTCTGTTAATTTTTTATGACTTTTTTCTTGTTTATTTTTCTGGTCTTTTTCTGCTCTTATTTTTTTTAATTGCATTGCATTGAAATCATTGTATGTGGGCCTAAATTAGTTGGCTTTTGTGGTCTCATTTCATACATAGTCTTTTAAAGCTAAAAATGCGCCGCTGCGCGATCATTAATTTTTTAAACAATTTTTTTTTTTTTTTTTTTTTTTTTTGTTGAATAGTGCGTGTATGTCGGTAATTAGCTTAAGGTCTTGTTAGTTTTTTATTATTTTTATATTTTTATGTTTTATATGAAATTAATAATTAACATTTTTTGCAGCAAATTAGTTGCCGTATAATGATTTGAAATTGGCACGTAACACCACCACTTTACATGTATTTTTTTTTGTTGTTTTTGCTGTTTGCTCTTATTAAAAATAAAATTACTTGGAAAAATTCATTTTAAAGGGTTAAATTAGGTTAGAATGAAGAGAAAACAATTATGCCGAGATGCCATTTTGATTTATTATATGGCAACAATAACAATTTTGTGAAAGTTATGGAAAAATAAAAAGCAATAAAAGGGGAAAAAATTTATGAAATGGCAAACGAGTGAAACCCAAGACACAAACCAAAAATCAAATCTATTGGCATGCTTTCCAAAACGACGGCGGCCTGTAAGAACCGGCCTGACATAATGGATGGCCATGCGATTTAAGGAAAGAACATAATCAGTACTCTTCTTATCCACATCAGTTCAACCAAAGAAAATAAAGTATAAAGAATGCGCATTTTAACATTTTTTGTAATATTTTTCAAAAATATTTCATGACGCGGGGGGAAGATAGAAGGGAAGGTTACAGAAACCAAGAGCGTAACAATGCGTTGTTCTCATCGTGCGTTTTTGTTGTTTGACCACTTTTTTTATTTATTTTTCTGAAATCACTTATTCTGGTGTTAAAAACAGACGTCGGCACCAATGTCCCTCAGGGGAAGAACATCTTCGGCTTTTTAGCTTTTAAAGAAGAAGGTTCATGTCGCTTTTTTCAGACTTCAATTATACGCCCAAAGAAATATCACAGTAGTATTCACTAATGTCAATGAGAAATGATTTCGATTTTTGGAAGAATACTTGCCAAGTTAAATACGGTGTTTTTAGGGACTTAGCGCAGTACAATTTTTCTATATTTTCCGATCACATATACATATCATTGGGTTAATAAGTAGACTTGAAATTATTACTAACAATTTTCCTCTAGGTTAACACATGCCGTTGGTTATGTGTTAGTGAGTAAGAGAGAGAAAACAAGTTGAGAGAATTTATTTATTTACAGCCATATAAAAGTGTTAGTAATATACGCTATTTTGATTTTTATTTCATCAACATACATATGTAAGGCTGTCTATCTTTCGCTTAATAATTTTAGATAAATAAATATAAAATAAAAAAATCAATTTTATTATTAAAAGAACAGAATAAAAATACCATTTGTTACTAAAAGAAAAAAAAAACGAGCATTCCAAAGCATTTAAAAAAAAATCATACTGAGACAAAATAAAAAAATTAAATACGCCCAGCTAATGACATAGAACATTTTTAACACAAAATATTCTTCGAGTGTTATTCTGAAAAAAAAAAATGATAAAACATCCACGAAACATGTGTTCTTGTCGCAGTCTGATCGACAACTAAATCAAAAAACACAAGAATACATACACATGTACATACGTACAATGAGAGCGACACATTGTTACGCTCTTTGTTTGTGTTTATTTTCCTTCTGTCTTCCTCTCTCTCATCTAGAAATGAATTTGATGAGAGCGGGTCGTAATGTTACGACCCGCCATAAGAAATTTTACTTCTACATGATGCGTATTCTTTATATCCATATTCTTTGGTTCAACAGAGCCATGTTCAGTATTGACATGATTTTATGCAAGGTTCAAACCCCAGTTTATAGACCATAATGGCATAATTCTTGGTTTGTACTTCAAAACTTTCTGCAATTTTCAGATTTTTTTCTTTAAATTTAAGATATTTTTTTGGTTTATCAAGACTAATGGTGTCAGTCGCTCTAGTCTAGTAGTTAATGTGTTGACTTTTTAGACTCGAGCCCGTCTTTCAAACCCCAGACATCTCGTACAAAACGAATTATGAACTTTCGCTTGGCTGTCTTCTGACAAAAAAAAAAAAAAAAAAAAAAAACCTTTGACTGTTAAATCAAAATTACCATGAAAAGTCTCTTCAAAAAAAAAAAAAAAAAAAAAAACTCTTGCTCGGAATCGAACTTTTAAACTGATAGGTATACCGCCCCCACCCCCTCCATTCATGGATAATATTCGCACACAGACACCCACAATATGAATGGTGGTATAAGAAACTAGATTGTAATCACCAATTATGTAAGGTAAGTAAATGATCGTAACATCTATGCCGTGTAATATAACGGCAGTTGTAAGCTTCTTGGAAGTCGCCGTAGTCTAGTAGGTAGTGTGTTGGCTTATTAGACGCAAAGCCAGGTTCAAGCCCCAGGCCAGACATTAAAGACAAAATACAAAAAGTATTTTCTTCGGCGACTTCCTCTCAGCAGATTTCTGGCAAAAACTCTGAGTGTGAGATAAAATTGTCATGAAAAAGTTTCCAAAAATCTGTCGTTCGGAGTGGACTTTTTTAAACTGTAGGTCCCACCACTAATGTATAAAAATTAACACACACAACATAAGTGGTGTGAGAAACTAGGACGTTGTACAATGGGTCAATTCGACCTCCGTGTACTGTACTTGTCTTAATTGGCAAGTACACGTCCTCTAACCTAACCTAACCTATGAGCTTCTTACCAACACTGACTAGTACATCCACATCAGCAATGCATCTTCAAACGTCACGATAATGTTCGTGATCGTGGCCTGATCGCAATGTTTAGGTAATCCAATAGACTTGTGGCGTTAACTGTTAGACCAGCATCTTAAAATCAATTTCTTTTTTTTTTGCAATTATAAGATGTCATGTAGTTGTGTGTGTGTGAAGATAAATTCGAATTTGAAAATCCAAGACTGAATAACATTTTCCCTTAACAGAGCACTGTTAGCTGTTTAACAGCTATCCATCTGAACAAACCCCTGGTTTAGAAGCAAATTTTAGGACAAATACTAGGTCTATGAGTACCATATCGTACTCAAAGGTAGCTTCCAAGACCTCTTAAAGTGCCATATAAAGTGATATACGGTTTTGTGTAAATTGGCTTTGAAAATAGCAATATTTTGCTTGAAAATTCACTGGCAGAATAGTGGCCATTTTGGAACATATAAGAAATAGCACACCATACATGCTATATGGAAATGGTAGGCCAGAGGGTGCTCTTTCGAAGCGTTATAGTGGGATGGGATAGATGGAACGATTTTGAGAGTTGAGATTTTGAATTTTGAAACAAATCGATTTTTGGCCAAAAAAATATATGAAAATTCTCTAGAAGATCAGTGGCCACTTTGGAATATATAAGAAATAGTAATTTATTAATTGCAAAGTAGTACTATTGCACTATTGTCACTGTTAAACAGTTAACAGCGCTCTATTAATAGCAAAGTTTACTATGTTAGAGACAAGAAATGGCGCTGCTAAAATTTATGGATTGCATCTTGGATTTTTAAATTCGAATTTAAAGGGTGTTTTTTATAGAGGTATAGAACTTTAAGTTGGCATTACTTTTCAAGATGGCGACCGATTTAACAGCTGTCAAGTGATTTATTCTCAGTTTGGTTTGGCAATTCATCATGAATAGACTCACGCCTGAACAACGCTTGCAAATAGTGCAATTTTATTTCGAAAATAATGGTTCTGTGCGGAAAACGTATCGCGCACTACGTTCATTTAATCGTTGACAAAATCGTCCATCAGAGCAGTTAATTCGATTAACCATGGAACGTTTTCGCACCACGTTTACTCTTATTGATAACTCGCATCCCCAGAGACGCTGTACGGTGCGTACAGAAGAAGCTATTGCTGCTGTAGAGCGTAGCATTGAGGAAGACCCGAATGAGTCCATCCGCCACCGAGCACAGGAATTGGATCTGTGTGGATCCACTTTATGGAAGATGTTGCGGAAGGATCTTGGTTTGCGTGCTTACAAAATCCAACTCGTGCAAGATTTGAAGCCAAACGATCATCAAGTAAGGCGTAGATTCGTCGAATGGACCCAAAACGAGATTACCGTTGTTCCCGATTTTCATAAGCGAATTTTGTTTAGCGATGAAGCGCACTTCTGGTTGAATGGCTACGTCAACAAACAAAACTGCCGCATTTGGAGTGAAGGTAATCCTCAAGTGTATGTGGAAACACCGTTACATCCAGAAAAACTGACTGTTTGGTGCGCTTTATGAGCTGGTGGAATCATTGGTCCGTACTTTTTCAAAAATGATGGTGGCCAGAACGTTACAGTCAATGGTGATCGGTATAGAGCCATGATTACTAACTTTTTCATTCCTGAATTGAATAACCATGATGTCCAGGAGATGTGGTTTCAACAAGACGGCGCAACATGTCACACAGCTCGTGCCATAATAGATTTATTGAAAGACACGTCTGGTGACCGCCTAATTTCACGTTTTGGAATTGTGAATTGGCCTCCAAGATCTTGTGATTTAACACCGCTAGACTACTTTCTGTGGGGCTATATAATGTCATTGGTCTATGCGGTAAAGCCACAAACGCTTGACCATTTGGAAGACAACATTCGCCGTATTATTGCCGATATACGGCCACAAATGTTGGAAAAAGTCATCGAAAATTGGACGTCCAGATTGGACTACATCCGCGCCAGCCGTGGCGGTCATATGCCAGCAATCATATTTAAAATGTAATGCCACAAGATTATCTTTCGGATAAATAAAATTCATGTCAATCGAATAATCCATCGCTGTTTTATTGCAACTTAAAGTGCTATACCTATATAAAAAACACCCTTTATTTTCACACACATCATGTAGTCGATCGGTCTGTATGTCTATGTATCCATAATCCGGTTTTGGGCCAGACTTTAACTGCTTATTGAGTCTTGCTGCTCTCCTGCCTAGCTCTGTTTTTCCAGAGATGCTTAAACGAAAAGCTAATGATTTATTTTGTATAAAAAAAGACTCCATTAATGAAGAATAAAACGAACAAAATCCATAAAACTCGTGCCCAATTTGATAGGCAAACATGTGATTTATTAGAATTTGTTTCACAATTCAAGTGTATTTATTGAAAATAGAATTTAAAATGAATATTGGATTGTAACAACAGAAAAACTGAATGAAAATTTATTTAAATTGTTGCATCACACCACAATTATGTGTGTATATGGGTGTGTGTATAAGTGTATTTTCGAAACTATATTTTGAAATGTTTACAAAAAAGCTTGTGTCATTCAGTCAATCAATTGAACCATCTATTATTATTACTCGCCTTAATATTGTACACAAATGTTGGTGCAATCATGGTGCAATCAGCCATCCAAACCAGCAAGAGTCAGCTAACCAATCAACCATTAAACACCAGAAAACAATTGTTATTATTCAATTACAACACAAGTAAGTTGGCAACACTAATGAAATGGTAGTCAAATTTTAATTACAACATGTACAGCCATATACCAACACCATGTACAGCTACTGCCGAGTGAGTATGTATTTTCAATTCCATAAAGACTAATGATTTTTCTCAAAAAAAAAAAAAAAAAAAAAAAAAAAAAAAAAAAATGTTTTTGAAAACACTTTCAAGACAGAACCTCTATCTCTCTGTCTCTGTCTATCTCTCTCTCTTTCAACAAACTTTTGTTAAACGCCTTCGAACTTTGCCTGCGAACGCGACCTGATGGCAAACCAACCATTTCGTGCTTGCAAACCTGCCCTGATAAATACTAAAAATTTCTCATATTTGGCTGGATAATGTAATAGCAAAACACACACACACACTCTCTCTCTCTCCCATTATAGGTTATGTTTGCAGGCGAAGTTCGCTAGTGTAGGCAACACTGACTACTGTCATGATGATATTTTGGTAGTATTGGTGGTGGTTGTTTGTGGCATTTCAAATCAAGAAAAATTTTATTATTTTATGTTTATGGCTGATAAAACAAGATATTAAACACTCCATTCACACACAATTTACAAATAACAACAACAATAATAACATTTCTTGTTTTTCTAATTAATTATGCAAGTGATAGTGATATGATTACCGATTAGTTAGACTCGACTGCCTTAAAAAAGGGGACTAAAAGCAGTGAAAACACATTCTCACATTCAGTGGATTTAATTTCATATTAATTTCCATATTGGAAATGTTTTTGTTGTTGTTGTTTTTTTTTTAACAATAAACAGTAAATTAGAACATAAACAAACAAAACAAAAAACAACGCCATTTAAGACTCTCCATCTTACTCTCCACATCGCTCACTCACATTTAAACTCACGTGCCGTTAGTTTCTCTTGTGTGTAAGACAATACCAAACAATACAGTCACGAGCAACTGCTTTCTTGCACTTGATTTGTTTTCATATGGCAATTTTATTTTTACTCTTGTATTTTGCTTGCTAGAAGACTGCCTAGAAGGACGTCACTGAAAGAAGTATTTTTTTCGTCTGATGTCTGAGAAGTGACTTTGCAGCACAAGCTAAACTAACGCTGACTGTACGGTAATTTCTAGATGAACGGAAACGTGCTTAATTGCTAGTCTAAAGCACAAGCAGGGAAATAGCATAAATTATTCTGAATGATTAATAGGACAAAAACTTAAAATTTGGCCAGAAAGGAAAGAACAGATTCGACATGAGATTGGAAACGTTTACCATGTCGCGCCCAGTTATTGCAAGGTCTATTGCCCATGCTTTAAATGCTAGCCTGCCGATTAAATGGCACAAAATTTAAGTTTAAGCCACGATTAACTGAGATACATAGTAAGAGGAGACGTCATGAATTTGACCAATCTCAAGTGTCATGGATCAATGAATGGAAAAAAATTATATTTGCTATCTGATCTGAACCAATCTAGGAAAATTTTGATTGAAGAAGCATTATGGTAATGGAGATTTCTATAATTTCCAACATTCGCTTGACTTTATTACCATTCAGAATGCCTCCATTCCGAATAGAGAGCACAGTGAAAGGTTGTATACGAATTTTTACTGATCAATTTAAATTAACTTGGGAAACTTGAACAAAATCCATTAGCCTGACCTCAGCAGCGTATTGCAAAGTGCCATTAATTCCAGTTTGCGGTGAGAATTAGAAAAGACAGTAATGTTAGTCACAATCTGGCTTCAAGACTCTCAATTCTGAGTCAATGGCGTTTAAGACAATATATGTATGTATAGCTGTTGGGAACATCTCAACGAGATAGTATAACGTTCATACTATGTGGATAACCGGGGCACGATGGATATACGAATTCTGCAATGCATTTTCTTCTTTGGGGATCACTTTAAAGATGTGCTTGTTCATAATTGTCAATACGATTAATGAATTCCGTTAACCTCAGATGTGCGATTTCGAAATCTGGCCAAGGCTGGAGAGGACATATAAAGGGTGTTTTTTATAGAGGTATAGAACTTTAAGTTGCAATAAAACAACGATGGATTATTCGATTGACATGAATTTTATTTATCCGAAAGATAATCTTGTGGCATTACATTTTAAATATGATTTCTGGCATATGACCGCCACGGCTGGCGCGGATATAGTCCAATCTGGACGTCCAATTTTCGATGACTTTTTCCAACATTTGTGGCCGTATATCGGCAAGAATACGGCAAATGTTGTCTTCCAAATGGTCAAGCGTTTGTAACTTTACCGCATAGACCAATGACTTTACATAGCCCCACAGAAAGTAGTCTAGCGGTGTTAAATCACAAGATCTTGGAGGCCAATTCACAATTCCAAAACGTGAAATTAGGCGGTCACCAGACGTGTCTTTCAATAAATCTATTATGGCACGAGCTGTGTGACATGTTGCGCCGTCTTGTTGAAACCACATCTCCTGGACATCATGGTTATTCAATTCAGGAATGAAAAAGTTAGTAATCATGGCTCTATACCGATCACCATTGACTGTAACGTTCTGGCCACCATCGTTTTTGAAAAAGTACGGACCAATGATTCCACCAGCCCATAAAGCGCACCAAACAGTCAGTTTTTCTGGATGAAACGGTGTTTCCACATACACTTGAGGATTACCTTCACTCCAAATGCGGCAGTTTTGTTTGTTGACGTAGCCATTCAACCAGAAGTGCGCTTCATCGCTAAACAAAATTCGCTTATGAAAATCGGGAACGGAACGGTAATCTCGTTTTGGGCCCATTCGACGAATCTACGCCTTACTTGATGATCGTTTGGCTTCAAATCTTGCACGAGTTGGATTTTGTAAGCACGCAAACCAAGATCCTTCCGCAAAATCTTCCATAAAGTGGATGGACACAGATCCAATTCCTGTGCTCGATGGCGGATGGACTCATTCGGGTCTTCCTTAATGCTACGCTCTACAGCAGCAATAGCTTCATCTTTACGCAACGTACAGCGTCTCTGGGGATGCGAGTTATCAATAAGAGTAAACGTGGTGCGAAAACGTTCCATGGTTAATCGAATTAACTGCTCTGATGGACGATTTTGGCGCGATACGTTTTCCGCACAGAACCATTATTTTCGAAATAAAATTGCACTTTTTGCAAGCGTTGTTCAGGCGTGAGTCTATTCATGATGAATTGGCAAACCAAACTGAGAATAAATCACTTGACAGCTGTTAAATCGGTCGCCATCTTGAAAAGTAATGCCAACTTAAATTTCTATACCTCCATAAAAAACACCCTTTACATACATACATAATTGCTCATTACAACCCTTCAGTCAGGATTACGACATAGCTTATCACACCACTTATATTGTATGCGTTAATTTTATACATGAGTGGCGGAGGACCTACAGTTTAAAGTCGACTTCGAACAACAAGTTTTTGACAAACTTTTCATGGCAATTTCTGTTTAATCTCAAGAGTTTTTGCCAGAAATCTGCTGAGAGGAAGTCGCCGAAGAAATATTTTTTTTTATATTTTCGTTTTGATGTCTGACTTGGGATTGAACCATGGCCTCACGTCTATTAAGCAAACACACTACCTACTAGACTGCATACATTTCAAAAGAGCATGCTGGGTGTGGTTATTATTGCACTCATACAAAATGCATCGGTCTTGGATACATAACAAATGACTTTTGCAGAAGTTTCAGACATAAGGAAGAGAAGAAAACTATTCTTCACATACTGGACCTAGGACCCAGGAGAAAAACAAACCTTGATGTCTACTGTGTAAACAATTTAACACGTTGACTGCCGACTACGAGATAATTCGTAGATTACGTTCCCTTCTAGGGAGCCAACTACGAGTTATCTCGTACTCACTAAATCTGCCATTTTTGTGTAGCTACGAATAAAATCGTATTATATCAGTGCTAGTATCGATAAATGGCTTCCTTCCGGGAAAAGAACAAAAACTCAATGTTGGCTTACGTGGCCAGTTTTCTGAAAATTGCCGCGGCAGTCAACGTATTAAGGCGAACAGAGTAAAAACACCACCGCTTTTAAATGAAACTCTATGACTGTGTGTTGAGACAATGACGTACACACAGCCTCACAGACAATTGCATGTAAACAAATCTAAAAAATCAGAACAAAAACAAAACAATAATAACTATTGTGGGGTGTGTGTGTGTGTGTATGGGTGAGTGGCCATGATTTTTAAATTTACTCTCCCTTTAAAACCAAAACAAACAACAGCAACAACAAATTAAGTAAAAGCACAACAACAAAACTGAAAACAGTGTTGACAATCAATTTATGTTGCTAAAAGAGAAAAAAAAATACCTTTAACCATATCACGAATTGAACACAGTGTTATTTGTTTAAAATACAAATTTAAATAAATTTTAAATTTGTGTGGTTTTCTTCGCTTCATCTTCTTCTTCTTTTGTTGGTTTTGTTTACAATTCATGTCAGAAAAATAAAGCAAACTAGAAAATTAAATCACTTTTTCAAACTCTACACAACAATTTATAAAGTTTTAGAGAGCTTCACCACTAAGAATTCAATTCAACAAAATGTATACGAAAAAGATAACAACAACAACAACAACAACAACAACAACAACAAAACAAACAAAAAAAGTATCGTAATAACCAATAAAGAAAAAAAATAAAACTTTAAATAACCACCGGATACCATAAACGCCAACACAGCTTAAGTAATCAGCAGAAATAGCAGCAAACAACAACAGCAACAACAACAACAACAACAGTGATAATAAATATTATGAAAAAATAAACAATTTATGGAGTTTTTTACTTCTTTTTCTTCAGATTTTTTTTGGTTTAAGGTTGGTTTCTTTTTTTTTTGTGGTAAAAAAAATGAAATTTTTTTGTTGAAAAAAAGAAAAAAAATTAAAAAAAATTTTTAAATTAATTGAAAATAGAAAAGAAAACGTGCTAAAGGTTTTATGAAACTTTTATAAATTGATTGTCAACTTGTTAAAAAAAAAAAAAAAAAATCAATAAATTAATCAATTACAGGGTGAAGTATTTAGCGGTTTCAAAACCTCATTTATTTAGGAAAAGGTTTGCCATTTACGAATCCATCCGTTTGTAAATTTTTCCCATTAAATGAAAATAACACGTGATTGTGTAAACGCACAAACAGCATTTCTCGAGGTTTAGAATTGCATCGGAAGATCTTCTAACTTGTGTAGAAGACAGCTTTAATTAAAATTATGCGTTCATTTTAATCTCTTAGGCTGTGTCACCACCAGCCTTACTCAATTCTGCTTGAGGAATTCGACTTTCAATCAAGTTTGTTAGGTAATCCTACTAATGCGTGCGTGCATGGAGATTCATAATGATTTTCATAGAGATCGGGAAACACTTTGATTAGACTGACATACATCCTTTGGTGCATGAAGAGATATATTTGGTCAATTCACACAAGCCGTTGTATCGTTGTATTCATTGAATTGTTGGACGACTATACAACAGTGCTAGTTGTTGATAATTTTCATGTAAAAATCCGATACACTTATACACATTTTTTTATGTTTTTAAAAGTTGTATTGGTTTCATGCTATCAAATTGTTTGAATGCCAAAAATTATGAAGAAGAATACGACATACACAATACAGCATAGTTTTGAGCGTTCACAAACAACCAAGTGTATTCAATACAACATACATACATACATACATAATTGGTCATTACAACCCTTCAGTCAGGATTGCAACCTAGTTTTTTACACCACTTGTGTTGCGTGTATTAATTTTGTACATAAGTGGCAGAGGCGGTACCTACAGTTTTAAGTCATCAACTCCGAAGGATGGATTTTGTTTTGAGAAACTTTTCAAGGCAATTTTCATCTTTTTTTTACTTGAATACTGCTAAGAGGAAGTCGCCGTAAGAAATTTTTTTTCATATTTCGTTTTGATTGGGCCAGGACTTAAACTTCGGCCTTTTACCTAATAAGCCAACACACTACACCTAGTAGGCTTGTGAATACGTACGATAAAGCCTTTAAAAAACTTATCTCTAAGCTTTTAATTTCAATTTTTCTGTCAGTGTTTAACCAAAAAACAAAAAAAGAGATGAATTTTTCATTGTTATGACTTTTGTTTACAGTTGTAAAAGGAAATACTAGAAAATTTTTAACAGCAAAACTTTTTTTAGGGCCCAACTAAATCCCTTTAATTCTCTCCTTTACATAAACACATGAAATATTCTTCTTTTAAAAAATTCCTATGCACTACACAAAAAAAACACAAAAATGCCGATTAAATACGAAGTAAAAAACAACAATAACAACAATAGCAATAAAAACAAAAACAGTAACAGTTAGGAGTTAAACATACATTTGCTCTCGATAAACATTTGCTTCGTTCGTATTATACGAAACATGCAGAGTTTCTGTTTTTATTTTGGCTTGAAGAAGTAAATGTTTTTGGAGATTGGAGAGCAAGCAAATAAACCGTTAATTTTTTTTTATTCAATTCCTATGAGAAACTATTAAAAAGGGAAAACCTTAGGCAATGTAATAAGATAACACGTACATATGTATGCATGTGTGCACGTACAAACCCAACACTCTTTAAAGATGAAGGTACTTAGAGTTAAAAACCATGCTATTGTTGCTGTTGTTGCTGCTGCTAATGATGTCTGTTGTTGGAGTAGGTGAAGGTTTCAATAACATGTGATATAATAAAGCGAGTCAAAGTTAAAATAACACGCTGTATTTACAATACATACATATTTTTTAATGTAGATTTTTTAATTACATTTTAATTTCGATATTTCCTTCTCTTGTTTTTTAAAGGTGGTTCATTAAGTTTTTAAAGTAGCAACCGAAAACGAACACAATAATAAAAAACCGTTGTAACTGTAACCCTTATCAGGGCCAAACACGAGACAGACAATTAAACAACAGAATGTCAAACTGTTTACATATTTGTATTGTTATTACTTTTATACACATACATACATACATACATATATGTACATATATATAAATAAACAAACGTACGTACATGTAAATGCATTAAAATTATAGCATTTACAGTGACTAAAAAAACTATTCGCCAATGGAAGTTGTGCTTTTTATAATTGTTGTTGAAGATAGTGTGTTGGTTCTTTTTTTTTAATTAAAAACGAATGAAAAAATCTTCTTTTATTCTTTCTTTTTTTTTGGGTCAATTTGAACTCCAGGTACTGTACTTGTATCATTGGAAAGCACACGTCCTCTAACCTAAAATATCTTCACTTTTATACGCATAATTTTATTGATCACTGTAGTATGGGTATGTACATCAAACTGCCATACCTTTCCTTTTTTTACAAAAGAACAAAAAAATAAACAAACAAAAAAACCGTAAACCTTGAAAGATACTAAGACAGAAAGAGAGAGAGAGAGAAAAATTATTTGAGTGATAAGGAGCCTTAGAGAGATACATAGTAGTAGATTACATGGGTATTTATTTATTTATTGTTGCCTCGCTGCCTGTTTGTCATAAATTATTTAGGTTTGTCCATATGTGTGTATGTAAATGAACTATTTTATGGCAGTGCTGTGTTCACTCGTTTTAACCTTTTTTAAACCCTTCCTCCCCTCTCTCTCTCTCTCTCTGCATGTAGGCCTTGGTGCTGGCTCTTGTTTTTCCTTTTAGTCTGGCATTAAAACACACATAAACGAAAGGAGAACAGAACAACATTTTATTTATTAGAGCATAAGGTTTGAAAGGCTTTGGAAAAATAAAAACACAAAGTTAAAGACAAACAAAAAGGCACGCAAAGGAATTTAATTCAAAGAAAGGCAGGGAGACACATTGAGCAAAACGGGAAAAGTATAAGAGACTCAGAGAGGTGAATAAATTTGCATGAAAGAAAAGTGAAATGAAATGTATTGTTGAATTGAAATTAAACTGATGAAAAACATTTTAAATTTCTTAAAGAATAGTTTCAAAACTGCTGCTGGTCTGGCAACGTTGTCTTTCCTCTGACCCGTCATTTATTGTGACATTTTTCAATTAAAAATCGCCGAAGAATGCGAAAAATGACTATTGCGACCTGCATAATTCAAACAAAACTACATAGAAAGCTAACTAAAGACAGGAAGGAAAGAAAAACAATAACAAAACATCACAGCAATTTCTCGAAGTTGACAGCATGAAAATAAAAAAAAGTATAAACAAGGTGACAGTTAAGATAATATTGCCAGTAGTGTAGTGATTTCAAAACTACCGATCGTCATGGCTGTCAGCTGTTAAATGTCTCTCATCCGAAGTGCTATTTATTTAGTGAAAGATTTGTTCCGTTTAACATCCGAAGCACGCATAAAAATATTTAAAATTTTGGTGCGCAAAAGTGGTGCTTCAGACGTGGTTACTTTTCGAGCATTACAGGGTGATTATGATTGATATAATTGATCTAAAAGTTGTCCAAAAAAAGTTCATAGGCTAGCATACACTTTCATAGATATATTGATTGATTTTTCGAACAAAGTATTCTAAAGCAATGCAATGTTATTATTTACTCAGTAAACTAGAGAAGTAATAAAGGGTGTTTTTTATAAAGGTATAGAACTTTAAGTTGGCATTACTTTTCAAGATGGTGACCGATTTAACAGCTGTCAAGTGATTTATTCTCAGTTTGGTTTGGCAATTCATCATGAATAGACTCACGCCTGAACAACGCTTGCAAATATTGCAATTTTATTGCGAAAATAATGGTTCTGTGCGGAAAACGTATCGCGCACTACGTCCATTTTATCGTCGACAAAATCGTCCATCAGAGCAGTTAATTCGATTAACCATGGAACGTTTTCGCACCACGTTTACTCTTATTGATAACTCGCATCCCCAGAGACGCTGTACATAAGAAGCTATTGCTGCTGTAGAGCGTAGCATTGAGGAAGACCCGAATAAGTCCATCCGCCATCGAGCACAGGAATTGCATCTGTGTCCATCCACTTTATGGAAGATTTTGCGGAAGGATCTTGGTTTGCGTGCTTACAAAATCCAACTCGTGCAAGATTTGAAGCCAAACGATCATCAAGTAAGGCGTAGATTCGTCTAATGGGCCCAAAACGAGATTACCGTTCCGTTCCCGATTTTCATAAGCGAATTTTGTTTAGCGATGAAGCGCACTTCTGGTTGAATGGCTACGTCAACAAACAAAACTGCCGCATTTGGAGTGAAGGTAATCCTCAAGTGTATGTGGAAACACCCGTTACATCCAGAAAAACTGACTGTTTGGTGCGCTTTATGAGCTGGTGGAATCATTGGTCCGTACTTTGTCAAAAACGATGGTGGCCAGAACGTTACAGTCAATGGTGATCGGTATAGAGCCATGATTACTAACTTTTTCATTCCTCAATTGAATAACCATGATGTCCAGGAGATGTGGTTTCAACAAGACGGCGCAACATGTCACACAGCTCGTGCCACAATAAATTTATTGAAAGACACGTTTGGTGAAGGCCTAATTCACGTTTTGGACCTGTGAATTGGCCTCCAAGATCTTGTGATTTAACACCGCTAGACTACTTTCTGTGGGGCTATGTAAAGTCATTGGTCTATGCGGTAAAGCCACAAACGCTTGACCATTTGGAAGACAACATTCGCCGTATTATTGCCGATATACGGCCACAAATGTTGGAAAAAGTCATCGAAAATTGGACGTCCAGATTGGACTATATCCGCGCCAGCCGTGGCGGTCATATGCCAGAAATCATATTTAAAATGTAATGCCACAAGATTATCTTTCGGATAAATAAAATTCATGTCAATCGAATAATCCATTGTTGTTTTATTGCAACTTAAAGCTCTATACCTCTATAAAAAACACCCTTTATATTCTTGTGGGAAAGTTATTGCATGCGACAAAAGTGACTGATTGTTAAATATTATTAACCCCTAGCAGTTGCCGTAATCTAGTTGGCAGTGTGTTGGAAAAAGTAAACTAGCTTTGTCCTTTTTTTCGAAAATAATACGTGAGAAACTATTACCGACAATTGTGAACGTTGAGACTCTCTAATAATCGAAATTTTTTCGACTTGCAATTGACGACAATGAACTAGACGGTATGTGGTTTCAACAAAATGGCGATTTTGGCTTTATTGCATGAGAAACTTCGCGTAATTTCGCTTATTGGCGACGTCAATACACGCATACATAATTGGTCATTACAACCCTTCAGTCAGGATTACGAACTAGCTTCTCACGCCACTTAGGTTGTGTGTGTTAATTTTATACATGAGTGCCGGGACCTACAGTTTAAAGTTGACTCCGAACGACAGATTTTGTGAGAAACTTTTCATGGCAATTTTATCTGACTCTCAGAGTTTTTGCCAGAAATCTGTTGAGAGGAAGTCGCCGAAGAAATACTTTTTGTATTTTGTTTTGATGCCTGGCCTGGGGCTCGAACCCTAGCTTTACGTTTAATAAGCCAACACACTACCTAGTAGACTACGACGACGTCAATAGGTCACAGAAATCTTGCAATTTGATGCCGTTAGGTTCTCTTAAGAGCCTACGACCGCATCTAAGCAGCTAGTCTCGCACGATTAGGTAGATTTAACCTTGCTTTTGAAGTCAAACCATCATAAAGGATAACCCTTTACATTTCTTTGAAGAAACTTTAAAATGTTTGAAAATAAGTACCGTTAAAGAATAATAAAAAAAGAAGCCATTAAAGCTAAAGTAATAAAATCTTCAAACATTATAAATCATTATCTATTATCACACCCAACACATGCACATTTTGAATAATAATTGCTAAGAAAATTTCGACAAAACAATTCCCCAAATAAATGTCACAACAAATGATTAGAAAATCGTCTTCAAAAATCATTAAAAATTTCTTTCGTATGATTTCCCCCAATAGACTATCACCGCCGTCGTCTGTCTGTGATGGTCACGTCTGTGCTATTAAATGGCAGTGTGTGTGACTCTTGTTGTCACTTGTTGCCACTTGTTGCTGCTGCTGCTGTTGTTGTTGTTGTCACAGTTATAATGAAGTTCAGTTGTTGGTTGACTCTCTGTTTGTCTCTCGTCTGTCTGACTGCCTATTGAAAAATATTTAATTATGCTCGATCATGTTCAAATACTATAACGATTTTATGATTTTTGTTTTTCTTTTTAGTTGTTGTTCCCTAACGTGTCAAAAGCTTTAGAAATTTATGGATGAAACGTTAATAATTTTTCTGTAATGATTGGAGTTTCCAAGAACAGATTTATTTTTGGTAATAAAACTTGAAAGCAATTTCGGATTGAAATCCATTCGAAATATTTTTGTTCTTCAAATGTACGTTTTATGATGGAAAACTTCTGTTAATGATATGTGTTAAGTCCATAGAGACCGTTAAGTTAACATAACTGAAAAGTTTGAAAAAGTGAAGAAAGAAAATCGATTACAAATCCCAAAATAGGAGAACTAATTGGAAAAAATTAAAGGAAAAATAAAAACAAAACTTTAAATTGTACAGCAAGACATCACCTTAGATAATCAATCACCCTTAATAAATCAGTCAAAAAAATGCAAGTCTTCAACAACAAAAATGCAAGTCATCGCAAAATTCCAAATCATTGACAAAAAAACCAAAACGTGATCAAAAAAATGCATGTCATCGAGAAAATGAAAGTTACCAACCAAAGTCCAAGTTATCAACCAAGTCATCGACCCAAAAAACGCAAGTCACTGCCAAAAAATTCAATTCATTGACAAAAAAGCAAAACGTGAACAAAAAATTAAAGTCATCGACAAAAAATACAAGTTATCGACCTAGAATTCAAGTCAGCGACCCAAAAAATGAAAGTTAAAAACCAAAAAAATGCAAGTCGTCGATAAAAAATGCGATTCATTAACAAAAGAAAGCAAAACGTGAACAAAAAAATAAAAGCCATCGAAAAAAATGCAATTTATCAACCAAAAGATGCAATTCATCGACCCACAAAATGCAAGTTATCAATCAAAAAATGCAAGTCATCGGCCCAAAAAACGCAAGTCATTGCCAAAATATTCAATTCATTGACAAAAATGCAAAACGTGAACAAAAAATGAAAGTCATCGACAAAAATACAAGTTATCGACCTTAGAATTCAAGTCAGCGCCCCAAAAAATACAAGTTAGGAACCAAAAAAATGCGATTCATTAACAAAAGAAAGCAAAACGTGAACAAAAAAATACAAGCCATCGAAAAAAATGCAAGTTATCAACCAAAAGATGCAAGTCATCGACCCACAAAATGCAAGTTATCAATCAAAAAATGCAAGTCATCGACCCAAAAAACGCGTCATTGCCAAAAATTCAATTCATTGACAAAAATGCAAAACGGGAACAAAAAATGAAAGTCATCGACAAAAAATACAAGTTATCGACCTTAGAATTCAAGTCAGCGACCCAAAAAATGCAAGTTAGGAACCAAAAAAATGCGATTCATTAACAAAAGAAAGCAAATAAATAAAAAATAAAAAAAAAAATAATAAAAAATAAAAATAAATAAAATAAATAAAAAATCAGCAAAAAAAAATGCAAGTAATCGAAGAATTACAAGTTATCGACCAAAAAATGCAAGTTATCAACCAAAAAAATGCAAATCACCGCCAAAAAATGCAATTCATCCACAAAAAAAAATACACGTCATGGAAAAAATGCCAGTCAGCGACAAAAAATACAAGTAAATCGTTTTATTAAAGCAGAAAACTGAGCTGGTGACAGTAAGGCTCGATGTGCTCAAAATTTGGGCCAATCTAGACTTTGGACATGTTACATATCGACATCTGTTCTGATAAGCAGGAAGTTGCCGGTAATACTGACTAGGATAAACTATAGAGTTAAGAGTTCTGTCATTAAAGCTTCTCATAGGCTGTATGAACTCTGCAGTGTGTTTTCGGCCTTGATTATTGCCATATTAATAGTGGCGCTGTACTTGTTGGGTGATGCCAATTTCCCTTAAAATTTCTTGATTTACACGGACAGTCAGGCTGCATTACACTTCCTAAAGAATCTTACCCATGAATGCCATAGATTTCTCTGCAAAATTTCGTATCATTCAAAGGTTACTTTTATATGTATCGCAGAACAAGGCGATATTCTCAGGAAATGAATCGGTGATGACCTGACCGAGGTTTCTGTATCAACCTCGGCATACGGCTTTGGTATGCCACCATCTAACCGGGGGGCACAATATTATCCACACAAGCAATCTCTTTGGCACACAACATGATTTCAGAGAAGTTCTGTGATTAAAGATTTTTCACATTTCTAACACGCATTAAAACACGGTCAGCAATCTGCAGAACTGTCATAGGTTAGAGGACGTGTACTTGTCAATTAAGACAAGTACAGTACCCGGAGGTCGAATTGACCCATTGTAGATCTGTCATATTCATAGGAGTTTCTGGGCTGCTAATCTATGCTCAACATATGAGCTTTCTCATATCGCCATAAATAAATTCAAAGAGTCATTGTAAGAGGGAGATATTACATAATAAAGGAGGTATAGAACTTTAAGTTGGCATTACTTTTCAAGATGGCGACCGATTTAACAGCTGTCAAGTGATTGATTCTCAGTTTGGTTTGGCAATTCATCATGAATAGACTCACGCCTGAACAACGCTTGCAAATAGTGCAATTTTATTTCGAAAATAATGATTCTGTGCGGAAAACGTATCGCGCACTACGTCCATTTTATCGTAGACAAAATCGTCCATCAGAGCAGTTAATTCGATTAACCATGGAACGTTTTTGAGAAAGACCCGAATGAGTCCATCCGCCATCGAGCACAGGAATTGCATCTGTGTCCATCCACTTTATGGAAGATTTTGCGGAAGGATCTTGGTTTGCGTGCTTACAAAATCCAACTCGTGCAAGATTTGAAGCCAAACGATCATCAAGTAAGGCGTAGATTCGTCGAATGGACCCAAAACGAGATTACCGTTGTTCCCGATTTTCATAAGTGAATTTTGTTTAGCGATGAAGCGCACTTCTGGTTGAATGGCTACGTCAACAAACAAAACTGCCGCATTTGGAGTGAAGGTAATCCTCAAGTGTATGTGGAAACACCGTTACATCCAGAAAAACTGACTGTTTGGTGCGCTTTATGGGCTGGTGGAATCATTGGTCTGTACTTTTTCAAAAACGATGGTGGCCAGAACGTTACAGTCAATGGTGATCGGTATAGAGCCATGATTACTAACTTTTTCATTCCTGAATTGAATAACCATGATGTCCAGGAGATATGGTTTCAACAAGACGGCGCAACATGTCACACAGTTCGTGCCACAATAGATTTATTGAAAGACACGTTTGGTGACCGCCTAATTTCACGTTTTCGACCTGTGAATTGGCCTCCAAGATCTTGTGATTTAACACCTCTAGACTACTTTCTGTGGGTCTATGCGGTAAAGCCACAAACGCTTGACCATTTGGAAGACAACATTCGCCGTATTATTGCCGATATACGGCCACAAATGTTGGGAAAAGTCATCGAAAATTGGACGTCCAGATTGGACTACATCCGCGCCAGTCGTGGCGGTCATATGCCAGAAATCATATTTAAAATGTAATGCCACAAGATTATCTTTCGGATAAATAAAATTCATGTCAATCGAATAATCCATCGTTGTTTTATTGCAACTTAAAGTTCTATACCTCTATATAAAAAACACCCTTTATCAACAGTTGCCAAAGGAACGCGGTTGTTAGGAAATTGATAAGAAACTCTTATGTATCAATTTATATTTGAATAGTGTGGCAACTTTTTTTGCATAGTGGCTTCAGTTTTTCGAGTTAACTCTCTTCCCAGCATAAATTAAGACACAATTGTTGGTATTCTTTTTCGTTTCTTTTTTTCCCCTGATGTTTAAAAGGTCGTACCATAGATTGCCAACGAACCAACCAACGAACGAACCAACCAACTAAAGTAAGTTGCCAACCATTTTTATGTCACAACAGAAATTGTAAATAAATTTCAAACACATTATCATACATCACACAGTAAGTAAATGATGTCTGCGTATGTGTACGTGTGTGTGTGTGTATGGGTTTGTGTTTGAGTCAGCATATGATAATTTTAGCGTGCAATACATGCGTTAATCTTTGTAGTTCTCATTCTCATTCTCGTTCTCGTTCTGTTTCTGTCGTTCTGCCATTCTGCCTTTCAAATTCATTCATTTTAACCACTTTTCATATGGTTTTTTACGCTTTTTTCGTGGCTTTTTTGTTGTTTTTTTTTTTTGTTTTTTGTTTAACATGCCCAACAAATATCTGTCATTATAAATCGTAAAATTTGTTTATGCATGAGAAATAAAACAGGGCCAACTAAAAAAAAAACATTTTTTTGCTTCGCAGGCAATTGCGGAGAGTATAAACCAGGTTTTTCTGTTACCCCCCCTCTGCCTTGCAGACAACCCAGCCAACCAACCAACCAACCAACATAATTATGACATGGTTTGTTTTGGCACAACAACATGCGTGAGTTTTTTTTTATTATTATTATGGTGACAGGTAATATTCATAAAGTAGGGAGGGGGAGGAGGGAAGGGGGAAGGTCAAACAAGTTCACAAAAAAGAAGAAAACAAAACCAAACTAGTACCCTTATTACGGCTACTTTTATAACTCAGTGTATTGTAATTGAAAAGAAGAAATGAAGAGATTTTAACAATTCCTTGGAAATTGATTTTCTTTTACGTTTCGCAAATTCAAATGACTTCAACCAGCAGGTTTAACTGTCATATCCTCAGTGCTCTAATACCCGGTGATCTAATCCAGATTAAACTGTAATTTTCTTTGCTTTTGTTGCGCCTTGTTTTTGATTGCCATTTAAATGGATCGTTTTAATCACTGTGTCAGAATAATTATGATCAATTGATTAAATGTAAGACGGGATTAGAAATTCATGTATTAAATACGAGGGTCGTTTGCTGTCATTTACTTATGTATGCGCTGCTTTACTCAAAGGTAACCGCGCTGGCACATAGTCTATACGTTATTACGGCAACAAACCACCCGCATTTA
This sequence comes from Sarcophaga carnaria, assembly GCA_958299815.1. Classification (NCBI taxonomy): domain Eukaryota; kingdom Metazoa; phylum Arthropoda; class Insecta; order Diptera; family Sarcophagidae; genus Sarcophaga; species Sarcophaga carnaria. Next base: position 24,411,825 of record OY283153.1, read on the forward strand.
TACAAAACAATTGGCAACGCCTACTTCGAAGGACCTTATTTAACCGCATTATTATCACTATGCAGTCCCCGGAGCTTAGAAGGTAATGTGTTGGTTTAGATGCCAGCCAGTGATTCAAGTCAAGCTCAGAATTCTGGCCCAAAACAAACAGAAAACAAATATTTCTGCCGGGAACTACCACTCAGGAGGCTTCTGGCAAAAAAACTGTGGCAGTAAAATCAAAATTGCCACGTGAAAAATTTCTCAAAAATCTGTCGTCCACAGGGGACCCTCTCCTTTTCACTCATGTACAAAATAAACACAGAAAACATGGGCGTGGTATGAGGAAATAGGTTCTAAACCTGACTAAAATGGTTGTAATATTCAATTACAAGAACCCAGCATCGATTGTTTCAGGGGTCATGTTCACCCATTTCAAGCGTTTATCCATTTCTCAATTATAAATAGCATGGGATGCTGCACGGAGAGAAACTAGGCCGTAATCCTGACTAAAAGGTTGTAATGGCCAATTATCTATGTATGTATGTAAGGGATGCTGCACGAACGGGTGTGGCGTGGAGTGTGTGTGTACATAGAGAACTTAGACAACAGGAACACATACAATCTGCCACATCACCGCATTAAATGACTGCTGAGTAGCGAAATATGCTCGGAGAATATAATGCTGACCAAAGAGGTGTCACAGTGGAAACTCCATATATAATTCAAGTCCATTTAGCCATGATTAGCTAAAAATTAGGAAGAAAATTTCTCTTCCTAGATAGCAGAACAGATTGGCTGACTGCTGGACTTAGATAAGACCAGTTTAAGGTTAATCAATGAGTTTATTACGGCGCACTGCAAAATTAGATCGCTGACAAGGATCTGCAACAGGCGAACTATTGCAGGATATATTGCGATGAGGAGGAAACTATCGAACACCTCCTCTGTAACTGTCCAGCCCCCCTTAGTAGTTTAAGTTTGAGGACCCGCGGCAGGGGTTTCTTCGAGGTTTTGAATTCTTTGCCGAGTGCGGATTAAGGCTCTCCATTGTTTCATTGTCGCCGTAGCCTACTAGGTAGTGTGTTCGCTTATTCGACTTAAAAGCCGGGTTCTGTGTTTGATGTGTCTGTGTCTGTGTCTGACCTGGGGTTTGGTCAGACATCAAAATGAAAATATGAAAAAATATTTCTTCGGCGACTTCCTCTCGGCCGACATCTGGCAAAAACTCTGAGTGTAAAAATAAAATTGCCATGAAGAGTTTCTCAAAAATCTGTCGTTAGGAGTCGACGTTAAACTGTAGGTCCCGCCACTGACGTATAAAATTAAGGCGCACAACATGAGTGGTGAGAGCTAGGCTGTAATCCTAACTGTATTGTTTCTTTATTGGTTTGAGCTGATTGAGAAGTGCTAGGGCTTCATTGGTTTGTGGCTTATGTTAGTCCTTAGCTTCCTTTATTATCGATTTCCTACTTCCTCCCGTATTCCCTATTTCCTCTCTCTATCATCCCTTCTCCTTTAGGACGTTGTACAATGGGTCAGCTTGTTCTCCGAGTACTGTACTTGTTTCAATGACAAGTACACGCCCTCTAACCTTAACATAAATCTCTTAGGAGCTGACCTAGGCCGTGCCTTAAGCCCGAGAGAACGAAACAGCTCAGTACACTACATAATAGGGAATAGAATGTTTTTCGGCTAAACGAATCACATGCGGAGTGATTTCTAAGGAAGTTGCAACTTAAAGGGGGAAGAGACCGTCCGCTATTTAATGCGTCATGCATACACATGCAAGAATACTTGTGATCCCTAACGGAACTGTGTGAAACTAAAATTGAAACTGAATTTAGAAAAAGGGACAAGGGCGAAGCAATGGTGTGCACATTGTTGCCTTTTAGTTGAGGGAAATCTAACATATTTTTATGTGCGGTGCCATCACCATAACGTGTACCGCTAGTGCACAATTTTGTTCCTCTGTACTCTGTTGCCAACCATACGTAACCCATAATCGATTGCCAATCCGTACAATAAAAGCTAAGCCAAGGGCCTTAAAGATAGCCTGGAAGTTTCGCTTTTTTTTCTTTGTTACCTACCCTCGTACTAATGATGAATGTGAAATAATTGGAGATTGTTTTTGAGACAAAAACTCATTAAAATAGACACAAACACTATCGATTCGATACAATTTTATCGGGTAACACGACCAGGCCACTTGCTGCAATGCAATGCAACGATTAACAAGAGAAAAATTTTACAACAACAACAACAAAATAGAAAAGTTTTCGCGCGATAAAATGCCATAAAAATTAAGACGATGGCAGCAGCAGCAGCAGCAAAAGAAGAAAAAAACAAGTTTAAGCAAAAAATGGACGGGAATGATTAAACGAATGTTCATCTGGTGATGGAATGGCTATGCTAAGGACAAAGTCGCAAGTATTGGCCAGTTTATTTGAAGCACTTGAAGCTTTTTGTGCCACCATCACCATCACCATCATCATCATCATGAAAGCAGGCAAGCAAGCAAGCAGCTGTAAAAGACTCCACGATCACACACCATATGAGCAATTACCTGTCAGGCTCCAGATCATGCTGTCCATTTACACCATCATCATCATCAGATCAGATCGTATCGAATAGATGGAAGAGTGTTTATTCTTGTGCAAGCAAGTTTATTTGATTTGATTTGTTTTGGTTTTAAATTTCCAATTGCTTTACAGAGAGAGTGGAGTTGAAATGATACACGTACAGCTGGTGCTGCTACTGCTGCTGGTACTAGTGCTACTCTATGCCATCATTAGAGCTGATGATGATGGTGTTTAAAAATAGCTGAAATCGTCATTGATCCGTACGTATACGAATTAAAACGAGTAGTTGAAACAACAACAACAACAACAACAACAGCTACAAGCATATACATACAATCTCTAACGTCATCGGCATCGTCTCTACTATCGCGTTCTAATGTTTCATTTTTCATTCTTCGCGTTTTTTTTCTCTTTGTTTTGTTTTCTTTCAATTTCTTCCTCTTTCAATTCATAAACTTGTTTTCATCGGTTTCACAGGGAAAGCTCTGTAAAAGAGGCCTCTGCTCTGTATCCATAGGGCTTCTTTTGTTTCTAGACAGGCAGCTGTTGTAAGATTTCACTGTGTTCCTCTCTGTAGCGGTTGATGAAAAGCTACTGGTGGTGGTGCTTCTGCTGCTGCTGCTGTACCTCATCATATTAAATCGTTTCTCTCTTGGCTAATGTAAGGCATTATGATCTTTTGCACTCTAATTACCACACAGATAAACTCTTCTATGATCTCAAGAGTTTTTTTTTTCTTTTTCTGAAATTTATTTTTAGAATTCCGTTCTCTCTCTCTCTCCCTCTCTCTCTCTCTTTGGTTTTTGTTTTGAGATTTCAGCACAATGACTGAGAATGAGATTAAACGTGCATGCTTTTCGAATGGTTAAAGAATTTCAATGGCAACAGCGGACATATTAGGGGCCTAATAATCCGCAAAATGTTCCAAAAGGTTCCATTTAGGCCCACTGTAATGCCATGAACAATATTCAACCCGTGCTTCAAACATTCCCCGAAGGAAACAAACTCAAGTCGAAAATAAATCTTCCCATTACAGCAACAGTCGCCGTAGTCTAGCAGGTAGTGTGTTGGCTTATTAGACGTAAAGCCAGGGTTCGAGCCCCAGGCCAGACATCAAAACAAAAATACAAAAAGTATTTCTTCGGCGACTTCCTCTCAGCAGATTTCTGGCAAAAACTCTGTGAGTAAATAAAATTGCCATGAAAAAGTTTCTCAAAAATCTGTCGTTCGGAGTCGACTTTAAACTGTAGGCCCCCAGCCACTCATGTATACAAAATAACGTACACAACATAAGTGGTGTGAGAAACTAGGTCGTAATCCTGACTGAAGGGTTGCAATGGTATGCATTACAGCAACCTTTATATGAGAAAGCTTGCTTACGCATGTCAGAGAGAGAGTGGTTAAAGGCCTCCGTCTTTTAATGGCAATAGCAGAAGGCATTGGACACATGAAGGGACCTAGCTGCTGCTGAAGTCATTTGACAGAATTTCATGTCTTTCGGCAAGACTACCACATGGCCAGTGGTCCATAAGAATTGCTATTGGGCCAAGGATGGCCATACGATTTTAGGATAGAGGGCAACCAACCATATGCTTCCAGCAGAGTTCAGCAAAAGAAAATGATGGGATAGTTGCCAAATTAACTAAAACAATTGGGGAATACCTGCAGTCTCCGAAGTATAGTAGGTTGTGCGTTAGCTTATTGGTTCAAACCCCAGGGCTGATATCAAAACAAAATACAAAAAGTATTTCTTCGGCGACTTCCTCTCAGCTGATTTCTGGCAAAAACTCTGAGAATCAGATAAAATTGTAATGAAAAGTTTCTCACAAAATCTGTCGTTCGGAGTTGACTTTAAACTGTAGGTCCCGGCACTCATGTATACAAAATAACATACACAACATAAGTGGTGTGAGAAACTAGGTCGTAATCCTGACTGAAGGGTTGTAATGACCAATTATGTTATCTAATCGGGGAATACCTATGCCCCTGTTACAGATTGGAAATTGCAAATTGCGTACCGGCAATTGCTAGCTCATTAGCAATACCGGAACCCATAAAGCAGTGACCCTCGAATGATCCGTGATTTCCCAAAGAAATACTCAGCATTCAGAGACGTTGAAATTGCGTTCGTTACGAACTCAATCGCATACCAAATGTCCAAGTAAATCAAGAGATTCTTAAAGGAAAATCATGCTTAAACTAGCCATGATCTCTGCCTGAGATCATGAAAGCAGATGATAAGCCAAATACGATCATAGCGTGTGTCCGTGCGTTGGAAGTGAAATTGAGTTCGTTTTCCCTCAAAGCCATTGACCGTTTAGCAACGTTTATTTCCTTTGGTCTGCTCTGGCAATAGGTGTTCTGTTCATCACATCACAGGATGAGAGCAGCGTAAAGGAAATGATGTCATAGGAGCTGCTGCCCAAAATCATGGCTCTTAAGTTGTTGGGTACGGAAGCATATTCACTATGCCCCCTCTGGTTTCATTTCGGGACTAGAGATTATTTTTATTGTTGTTGTAAATGTTAGCAGCAAAAACTGATTTTTATTTCAAATACCCAACCCCTCCCCACCCACCACCACCACCTTTTCATGCTTTGTAGTATGAAGCCTTTATCAAGTTTTGTATCCCTTTGTTCACCTTATATTGTATGACAGAGAAACAATGAACCGCGCTCCCTTGAAAAGGCATTGAAAATGAAATTCCTTAAACGCCTAAAAACCTATCCCAAAACGGGAGGGGAATGTTTTTTCGTTTTTTTTTTAATTCCCTAACAATGAACAGGTGTTTGTGTTTAATTTAAATGACAATGTTCTCGAGAAAAATAAGTTTTTTTGTTTTTCTTTCTTTGTGGGTGTGTGTGTGTGTGGGTTTTTATTTAAATTTAAATATTTGCATTTCCATGTTGTTGTTATTGTCATCAGTAGAACTTCCGCTTTTGCCCATGTCTGTCTACTTACTCACGAGACTGACTAGTTATTCAACGCCAAACTGACAACGAACCCCACAACAACAATTAACTTTTTAACATCAGCATGACGATATTGGCAACGCAACACAACTCAACGCAACACAACACAACACAACGCCATCATCACCACCATCTCCACATCGTTAATGAATTCGAGACGGACAAGCAATTGACCATTTTCAATGAAATTGTTGTTGTTGTGGTTGTTGAGTAATTCCGGTGGTTTTTAAATTTTAATTTTTTATAAAAATTTTTTTTTTGTTTGTATTTTTATTTTGGTTTTACAATTGTTGTTGTAATTATGGTGTGTCACCATGATAAGATAATCGGAAGGGCGTCAATGTCTTTAAAAACAGTCAATTACACAATTTCGTTTGTCATTGATCGCCAAAATACCCCCCAAAAAAATAAAATTCTTGAATGAAGGTCTTCCTTCTTCAAGTTTACACACGCAGCACACAGATGGACACAAAAAAATCATCACTGTGCAGCCAAGCCCAATGTTGTCACAGCATAAGAACAAGTGTAAGTGACTTATTGGAGCTCAGTGCTCCTAATAGCTGCAATGTCCACTAAAGTTGTTTCGAAGAAGGTTTATTGGTATGTTGTGTAGAGGTAGATAGAGGCACAGAGGCACTATTTGGTTTCCCTACAATGTCCCTGCCAATCTAAAGGGTGTTTTTTATAGAGGTATAGAACTTTAAGTTGCAATAAAACAACGATGGATTATTCGATTGACATGAATTTTATTCATCCGAAAGATAATCTTGTGGCATTACATTTTAAATATGATTTCTGGCATATGACCGCCACGGCTGGCGCGGATGTAGTCCAATCTGGACGTCCAATTTTCGATGACTTTTTCCAACATTTGTGGCCGTATATCGGCAATAATACGGCGAATGTTGTCTTCCAAATGGTCAAGCGTTTGTGGCTTTACCGCATAGACCAATGACTTTACACAGCCCCACAGAAAGAAGTCTAGCGGTGTTAAATCACAAGATCTTGGAGGCCAATTCTCAGGTCCAAAACATGAAATTAGGCGGTCACCAAACGTGTCTCTCAATAAATCTATTGTGGCAAGAGCTGTGTGACATGTTGCGCCGTCTTGTTGAAACCACATCTCCTGGACATCATGGTTATTCAATTCAGGAATGAAAAAGTTAGTAATCATGGCTCTATACCGATCACCATTGACTGTAACGTTCTGGCCACCATCGTTTTTGAAAAAGTACGGACCAATGATTCCACCAGCCCATAAAGCGCACCAAACAGTCAGTTTTTCTGGATGTAACGGGTGTTTCCACATACATTTGAGGATTACCTTCACTCCAAATGCGGCAGTTTTGTTTGTTGACGTAGCCATTCAACCAGAAGTGCGCTTCATCGCTAAACAAAATTCACTTATGAAAATCGGGAACAACGGTAATCTCGTTTTGGGCCCATTCGACGAATCTACGCCTTACTTGATGATCGTTTGGCTTCAAATCTTGCACGAGTTGGATTTTGTAAGCACGCAAACCAAGATCCTTCCGCAAAATCTTCCATAAAGTGGATGGACACAGATCCAATTCCTGGGCTCGATGGATCTTCCTCAATGCTACGCTCTACAGCAGCAATAGCTTCTTCTGTACGCACCGTACAGCGTCTCTGGGGATGCGAGTTATCAATAAGAGTAAACGTGGTGCGAAAACGTTCCATGGTTAATCGAATTAACTGCTCTGATGGACGATTTTGTCGACGATTAAATGAACGTTGCACGCGATACGTTTTCCGCACAGAACCATTATTTTCGAAATAAAATTGCACTTTTTGCAAGCGTTGTTCAGGCGTGAGTCTATTCATGATGAATTGCCAAACCAAACTGAGAATAAATCACTTGACAGCTGTTAAATCGGTCGCCATCTTGAAAAGTAATGCCAACTTAAAGTTCTATGCCTCTATAAAAAAAACACCCTTTAGTTGCGCTGACAAACTCTGATAAGCTGTCAGGTGTTGGCGTTATCCCCCCCAATCTGCACTTTGGACTTGAAGCGAGAATCGATTCCGATTACGTTCAAATGCTTTTTGTATCCACAATGCCTTTCCAAAAGGCCCCGCTTTGCATTAGTGGCATTATTTTCGCCAATGAAGTTTCCAAGAATTGCAGACCAGAGGCAAAAGAGAAAAGTTAGGTTAGCTGGGTCAAGTGCTGTGTGGCAGAACCTTATTGATGAGTAAAATTTCTGAGGGACTTCATCGTGTGTAAGTAATTGGTTGGAAGTGTGACGAACGTAGGCGCTCAGCAAGCCGGCTGTAAGTCTTGCGGTGAATCGTGCACATTGGGTAGGCCGGGCTACCAATGTCTTTGGAAGATTTCCAGCCTTTAGCTCGTAAAACTATAAAAAACACAACGTTGGTGCTGATGTTAGAAGCTAGATCGTCATCCTGACTAAATTAGTTATAATGACCAATTAAATCGGGGGATAGAGAACGAAACAGTCGTTGAGATCGAACTATGCATACATATGTACATACATACGTGTTATACTATACATACAATATTTATTTATTTTGTTTATTTTTTTTTACTATTAAAAGAAAAATAATAAAATCAAAACCAAATATGCAGACATGTCACCCAATATCAATATCAGTAAACAGCGCAACCAGCAATAGAAAATAACAACAACGAAAATAATAAAAAAATCAAATAACAAGAGTAATAATAACAACAACAACAATAACAACCACAACAACAATAATAATAATAATAATAAAATAATAAAAGTATTGATATGTGGTTGTGGATTCAGAAATTGTTTAAAAATAAAATAAAAGCACAAAAACAACAACAACAACAACAGAAAAAGAAATCAAATGTTGGCGTTATTGATATCAATAACACATACACACACACACGCACATTTCATATATCTCATACATGTACACTGCAAGGCACCACCACCACACAAGCATTTGATTTCCTTTTGAAGAGAGAAAACGAAAAGCAAAAAAAAAAAATTTTTTTTTGTTTAGAAGACAGGAATCGATAAGAAAACAGTTACTGCGCTGTTGCCCCGCTCTGCTAGTGAGGAGAGAAGAGTTCAATAAGTGCTTAACAAAACTGGGCTAAAGTAGTTTAAAAAAGAAAAAAAGTTACAAAATAGACGACCACGATGATTCTTAATAAAAATAAAACAAAAACAAAACAACAACAACAACAACAAAAGAGTACAACAGGGTTTTTTGGACACATTGTTGGCAATGCCATAATTATTACAAACAATACCACACACGTACATGTACATGTACGCGTACAATGCAAAGCATTTCCTATGCGATGGAGTGCTCTTTTATAAGGAAATCCCTTTTCTTTAAAAATAAATCCATGTGATTATTATTTAATAAAATTACAACAATAAAAAAATTTAATAAAAAAAATTTAATAAAAAAAATGTTTACAAAATTGGCAAAAAGCAGTTGTTTAAAAAATACATTTCCGTTCACTATTTTTGAGCCTGACATAACCTGTTTAGGGATAATATTAGTCTGTTTAATACCTTGACCCACATAAGTTCATGTTACAAAGCAATCTAAAATCAATGTGTTTATTTCGTTTTCACAAGATGGGGTCATTAATTAAAATCTGCATAATATTCTCTTAAGCATGTATACAACAATGGGCCATCTATCGGTTTAAATTTGAACCATCGCACTATGTGGCATTTACCCTGAAAAGCTGGCCAAAAAGGCAAAAATGAATTTAAAGAAATTTAAGAAACTGAATATGCAGTTCGATAGATAACAAAATTCTGCTTTATATAGTGAATTTTCACGACTTTAAGTTGAGATTTGTAGATTTGAGACGATGTCAAAGTCAGAAAAGTGAAGAAAATTTGAAATTTTAATAGGTTTAGATGATGTTTTTTTGTGGCTAAACGAATAGAGGTTTTATATTGATACTTTTTTAATTTGAAAGTTATGAGCAACTGCTACTTTCAGTTTTATATATATATATATATATATCTCATATATTAATGTTAAAATTATTCGTTCAAAATTTAAAAATAATAATTTCACATTTTTTTACCCTACCCAACAAAAAGATAAGGATTTTAAAGGTGAAAGTAGCTTTTAGTAGTTTAATGTTATATACCACAAGAAAATATGAACTCTCTACATTCAGGAACAAAAAAAAAAGTTTGCGCAAATTTGCGCAATTATTTTTGGCGATTTTTTGAAAATTTTACTTTTTTTTTTAAAAAATTAAAAAAATTAGACGCAGTGTAATAAAGCCATAGGCAATAAAGCCATATCTCAATAGAATGAGAAATAAAACTATATGGATTCAGTAGAAGCGATACCAATCGAGATGTCCTGAATAGGTTACTTTTAATCAGTACACAAAAATCGCGAAGGAATAGAAAAGCATTTTCATCAGATACTATTAAATTACTCCTTCCTGACATTGATGATGAAAATGATAACGATTTTAACGATTCTAGTTAGTTTCACTTTTTCAGTATTTTTTAAGTTAAGTGACTAAATAAGGTAAAATAATTATTATGAATAAATATTAATTATCATAGAAGTTTAAAAACTTAATTACACATGTATGCATATCGACTATTATCACAATATTTGATGTATGTTTGATATTCTTAATGGACCGTATGTGATACTTAGGGGCACTTATGATCCGATCATAATAAAATGTGATCGTAAATGATTCACATTCATATTAAACATGTTCATGTCGAATTTCATCTAGGTAATAAAATTTTTAAGCCAATTATAATTGCTAAACATATTTTCTAAAGCGGCCCTATTTTGGACCAAGGGGCAATTATGGACCGACCATCACAAAATTTGATAATATGATTTAGATTTACCAAGTACGCGTTCATACCGAATTTCATCACGATACCGATGTTTTTAAGCCATTTATAAGCGTAAACGTGAATTTCTAAATTGATTTCGTAGTACACAAAACTGATCCATGCTAAATTTTATCATGATTGTTGCATAATTACCATAATTATGTGTAAATAAGTACAATTTCGAGGGGAATTTATATGGGGGCTAGGCGATATCACGGAACGATTTGAATCAAAATCAGTTGGGTTCATCCTTGGGTCTAATTATCACTAACACTATCAAAAAATTCCAGCCATTAACTCATAAAACACTTCTATTAATTTTGGCCAGGTTTTCAGGCAAAATGTCACATAGTGCATCGGTTATTTCGCATCTGGCAATACCAATGTCATTCTATTCTATCACAAAATTCAGTATATTATCTCCACTGAACATAATGAATCGATTTACTCTTGAGCAACGTTGGGATTTATTGTACCAAAGAGAAACTGCATGATGATGTCGATTTTGCCAAAAAAAAAAAAAATAATTTTTTCGAATGAAGAGGTGGGTGCATTAAACAACAAAATTGCCGTACTTGGAGCTCAGAAAACCCTTACATGGTCTTACAGAAGCCAATGCACTCCCATTACGAGTGGCTGTTTGGTGCGTCAGCGTGGAGCAAAGGCAACATTGGCCCATAGTTCTTTGAAAATGAGAACGGCTTAAACATTACGGTCATGATAACTGATTTTTTTCGTACCCGCTCTTCATGGTATTGATGTGCACGATGTTTGTGTTTTCAACAGGATGGTGCAACTTGTCACAAACGATTCATTGCGTCAAACATTTGATGGCGGTTTAATTAGACGAAATGATGATTTTAATTGGCCGCCAAGAAGCTGTGATATGATACCGTTGTACTATTTTCTGACAAACCAGACACTATTGAGCATTTGAACGCATAATAATCGTGAAGCAATTGCCGAGATACAACTCCCCATGCACTCGAAAAAGTGCACAAGCTATGTCGGACTACTGCTGCCATAGACTAGAGAACGTATCTTCTTCCCAACACTACCGAACACTGAGAGCAGACGATTAAAGAGGTCTTTTTCGAAAAGTTTTATTTTAGAAATTTAGGGCAAATTACTGTATCAGCAGACTCCTTTCGGAATCCTCTTCAGTAGACTTGGGTATGACACCCGCCTCGGTCAAGCTGGCCATTGCGCGAAAATTCTTTCTAGACGCCAACCTATAATGGGCGAATGAGCAGTCCTGCTCCACCGCTAGACTCACCTGGCCCCTGATGGATAGAAGGCGTACCAACCAGTTACATGGACTTGGTCGTAACATCATCTCAATCACAATGGCCATGCTAACAGGTCTTTGTGTTATGGGTAGACACGCGGAAAAGATACGGCTCCCATTTAACGACTTCTGTCATGGATGCAGATCCGCTTAGGAATAGGAGACTGTTATCCACTTTCTTTGTCAGTGCCCATAGGTTATTTGGCTCTTCATTTCTTGTCAGCTTCGTTTATCAAACTTTCTGGCTGGTTTTCCAGTGTTGGGTAGTCGTGCTTTTGATGTGCAGCCCTTGCGCTGAGCAACTTCTTTCTCTTCCCTGATTTTGGTGGAACTTGATCAGTACATAGACTGCGTTCCCCCGTGTTATCAGAACGCGCCGCTATGCGTGTTCAAGTGAGCATTTTGATATCAGAGCTATCACTCCGACCTAACCTAACCTAACTGCATCAGCACAGTTTTTTTCTTCATATTATTTTCATAGACTTTACACTTCAAGGATGGTCTGCTACATAGTCCAACATAACTTAAGCGTAAGTACAGTGAGCACATGCACTAACTTAATTGACGATTACAGCCCCTTAGTCAGGACAATCTAGCTTCTCACATCAGCCATATTTGAAGAACTTTTCACGGCAATTTTATTGATTCTCTCAAGAGATTTTGCCAGAAGACTGCTGTGAAAGAATGAAGCCAGAAGAAATATTTTTTTCGTATTTCCCTTTGTTCGAGATATCAGAGCTGAGTTAGAAATCAGGGACTCTCTCGTCTAATAAGCCAACACACTGCCTACACGACGAGGGCGACTTTTGGTGGCCTCTTTATTCCGTTTGATTTTCTATTGACCATGAATTCAGCCTTAGCTGAGTATGTACTCAGCCTTAGCTGGCTTAGATGATTCAACTTAAACGAACGATCTCTTACTGGTCTCGCGTTAGCCTGTTACAAATGTGCTCGCAAGTGCTCGGTTATATAGTATTGCTATGCTGTACCTTTCGGCCTCGTTTAATTGGGCACTTCTTGCAATATTGTAAAAATGTACTGTGAAAATAACCGCTAGTTTCCCTACAGGCTGCAAACCTTTGGTTTGTCCGTAGGCCACGGAAGGGTGATATGCTGAATTCAGTTTAGTTTCTCTTACAAACATTTTTTTTTATAATAAAATCATTAGAATAGAATTGTTTTGTTTTCTTTCTTTTATTTTGACAATAAAAACGACTTTTAACCGCAAGCCTAACAAAGTAACAAAACGAGACGAAAGCCAAAAAACCATGTAAATGTGTAACTGACGTGACGTGGAAAAAAAGGTGGCAATACCACAAGCATCATGCATTACTAGGTTGACAGTTTTACATTGTTTTTAAATCTCCTTGTTGTTGTTGTTGTTTTAACTTCCTAACCCAAGTGATTTTTTTTTGTTTTTTTTTCTGGTAATCAATAGACAATTTTCAGTGGAAAATGCTTATTCATTGCAAAAATAAATAAATAATAAAATAAACCGTGGTTTTTTTAGGGCTTATCTCTCTCAAAGTGGTGTCGTGTTGGTGCCACAGCCATTCTTTTACTCGTTTTTTTTTCAGTAAAATTTATTTGTTTTAGTTAGAGAGACAGACACACCTTGTTTTAGTTAGAGAGACACCCTGTGTAAATTGATTTAATTTTCAGATTTATTTCCTTTCATATTTCATTCTCACTCACTCTGTTGACCTCTCTCCTCCCCCCCCCCCCTCTCTCTCTCTCTCTCTCTCTCTCTCTTTTACAAACTGTTTCACTTTCGGTTTTTTTTTTCAGTTTATTTACTTGAAACGACTTCACTTTTGTTTGTTTATTTAGATTTGCTGGGGTCTGATGATTATTATTCATGTGCCCCCGCCGCTTCAGTCAGTGGTGCCAAAGTGTTTGGTTTTTTTTGTTTGGTTTATAACTAGGCGATGAATGTTGTCCCTTTGCTTATGTTTTGTTTTTGTAAACGTTAATGACCCAAAAAATATGTGCCATACTGTGTCATTTGTTACAAATTATCTCCCGATTGACATTTATTTTGACGACAACACCACTTGAAATGTTTTGGAATTTTTTTCCTTCGTTTTTAAATTAATTTTTTAATAGATTTTCTATCTTAAAAGCCACTTTAAATTTCTTAACATAAATTAAAAAAAAAAACGACACTAGAAATGGCCTAAACTGATGGATGACTTTGGTTGGTGAACTGATTAAATACAGAATGCCGTGGCCGTAGTCTAGTAGGTAGTGTGTTGGCCTATTAGACAAGAGTGGCCCGTGTTTAAAACCTTATTTCGTGCAAAAGGAAATACGAAAATAATATCAGCAGCCGCCTTTTGCCGAAAAAATCTAAGAGTAAAATAAAAATTGCCATGAAAAATTTCGAAGACGAGGATTAAACTGTAGGTATCCTCCGCCACTCTTGGATAAAATTAGCATACAGAACACGAAAGTGCTGTGAGAAGCTCGTAGGTTGTAATCCAGACTATGGGATTGTAATGATCAGTTGAAGTTGCCGTTGTCTAGTAGGTAGCGTGTTGGCTTATTAGACGAAAGGCCACGGTTCAAAACCCAGGTCAGACACCAAAACGAAATATGAAAAAAAATATTTCTTCGGCGACTTCCTCTCAGCAGATTTCTGGCAGAAACTCTGAGAGTAAATAGAAATTGCCATGAAAACTTTGTCAAAAATCTGTCGTTACTGTAGGTTCCGCCATTTAGGGGTAAAATTAACGCACACAACATTAGTGGTAAAGGAAGCTAGGCCGTAATCCTGACTGAAGGGTTGTAATGGCCAATTATGTAATGATCCATTACATATGTACATTAGTACAGCCAGCAGTTCAGTTACAGGAATGTAACGATCAATTAAATAATAATATCTGACACAGACAGATCTGATTTCTCCAATCGAAAATATGCAATCTAAACTTAAGACAAAGCTTTCGCATTCACGGTACGTGAAATATAAGATGATATCTCAAGTAATAGTGTCCTGAACGTATATCTACATAACCTAGTCGTTGAATTATAACCCAAATCCAAAAAAATCCAAAATTTTTGTTGCATATTAAGTTTGTTGAGAGTAGCATATTGATTCCAAAATTAAAAATTAAATTTTAAGAATTTTATTTGATTTATTTATAGAAATTTTCAATTCAATGTGAAAAAGAATTTTTTTAACTTACCTATGATTTGATTTTATAAACAGCATCTCGTAGTGGCAGCAGCTAATCCAAATTAATTCCGTATGGTTAATGAATTTTCAAATTACACTTGTTAACACAAATGATTCACATTTTAATTTCTTTTTTTATTTTTTAAAAATTATTTTTTAACCTGCAAAAAATAGAAGATAAAATAAATATTAATTAAAATATTTAAATATTTTTTTTTAATTTTAAATGTTATTCGCTTAAAAATTATTTATTTTCTTTAATTATAAGTATTTTAATTTTTTTTATTTTATTTTTTTTTTTAATTAATATTTTATTTTTTATTTGTATTTGTTCTTAATTATTTATTTTTAATTATTAATAAAAAAAATTAATTTTTATAAAAAACTAGCTGTACGCTGCGCGTGTTGCTGCGCCACCAACAAAAATAAATTTGAAGGAAGGACATTACACAATTAATCCAATTAACTTTTAATCATTTTATGGATTTTGTTTCCCGTTGTCCAGATGATAAAGACGAACGGGACTGAGTAGTACGCATTCGATCAGTTTCTAATCTCACTTGTCGTTGTTCAAGTGATTCATGTGAACGGGTCTCAGCGGCTTGTACTCGAAAATTTTCCAGTCTCAATGCTTCTTGAGGTGCAGGTCCACCAATTGCTTGTCGCTTTGGAGGCATGATTGCACGGGAACGACGTGAAAAATGCGTTTACATTTATTAGAATCTCACAATGTACCCAATAGCATTTTTAAAAAATTTCCAAAATTAAAATGTTTCAAACTTGTGATTGACATATATGTTATGGGAATGAGTCATACTAAATGTTATTAAAATCATAAATGATGAATCCTAAAATATCTGGTATTTGTCCGATCAACACATGGTCAAATGCATAGTTTACGATTCAATTAATTTTGAATAATTTTCAGTGGCGCTATCTATCGGAAATTAATCGCACTAACTTAGAAACCTCCGTCGACTTATGCGCAACAACTTTGCAAAAGTTCATATCATGATCAAATGCACAAATTAAGATTTAATTCATTTTGAGTAATTTTCAGTGGCACCACCTGTCTGATATTGGTCACACCAACTTAGAAACCTTCATCGGCTCATGCGCAACAACTTTGCTAAAGATCATAACATGATTAAATGCACAGTTTACGATTTAATTCATTTTTAGCAATTTTCAGTGGCGCCACCTGTTGGAAATTGGTCATACCAACTCAGGAACCTTCCCCGGCTCATGCGCAACAACTTTGCTGAAGATCATAACATGATCAAATGCATAGTTTACGATTCTATTAATTACATACAAACAAACCTTCATTTTTATATATATAGATAAAAATAAAACAATTTAATTTATAAAAAAAATTATAAAAACCAAATATAAAAAATTTTATTTTTTTAAAATATTTTTTTTTTTCATTTATTATGAAAACTTTAATATTTAATAAAAATTATAGTTCCTAATATTTTTTAGTTGAGTATTTTGCTAATAAAAAAATTTTAATAAATGTTTTTAGTTTTCTTTTTGTCCTTTATATAAAATAAATTGGCAACACTTTAAAATATTTTTATATGGAAAAGTAAGACGCACGGTGGTTAAAGTATTAAGCACTACTGTAACAGGACTAGTCTATCCTTATCTCATCCGTACTCTGTCAAAAAAATCTGCCATTCGAGATAGGTGATGTGAGAATCTAGGTTGAAATGCTCTGACTAAAGGATTGTAATGGCCAATTAAGTAAGTAAAGTTCTTAAGTTTAATAAGAAACAATTATATTTTTAATTTAATAAAAATTTTTATTTATATGTTAATATTTTTTATTTTTTTTTTGTATTTAAGAAAAAAATAATTACTTTTTATAAAATATAAAAATTTTTTACTTGCAAACAAAAGATCAAATAAGAAACGAACATTTTTAATTTAATAAAATATTTAACTTAAATAAAGACATTCGCAAACTGATAACACTTTCAATGGTTCATGTTTTATTTAAAAAAGAAAAAAAAAATTAATATGCAATATTTTTTTGTAGAACTGATACCATTTGAGTTTTTTTTAATGCGTAAATTATTTAAATAATATTTCTTGCAAGTCATTTTTTAATTTATTTATCGTTGTATCAGTTATTGTTTTAATTATTTCAATATATTTTTAATATTTATTAAATTTTTTTATTTATTTTGTTTCATAGTTTGATTTACATGCATACATAATTGGTCATTACAACCCTGTAGTCAGGATTACAACCTAGCTTCTCACACCACTTATGTTGTATGCGTTCATTAGTGGCGGGGGACCTACAGTTTAAAGTCTACTCCGTACGATAAGTTTTTGAGAAACTTTTCATGGCAATTTGTTATTTACTCTCAAAGTTTTTGCCAGAAATCTGTTGAGAAAAAGTCGCCGAAGAAATATTTTTTTCATATTTTCGTTTTGATGTCTGACCTGGGGTTTGAACCGTGGCCTTACGTCTAATAAGCCAACAAACTACCTACTAGACTTTTTCGGCGTCTTCCTCTCAGCAGATTTCTGGTAAGAACTCTGAGAGTAAATAAAATTGCCATGAAAAGTTTCTCAAAAATCTGTCGTTCGGAGTCGACTTTAAACTGTAGGTGCCGCCACTCATGTATAAAATTAACACACACAACATAAGTGGTGTGAGAAACTAGGTCATGATCCTGACTGAAGGGTTGTAATGACCAATTATGTATGTTATTCTTATAAATATAAATAAATAAATATAAATATAAAATATTTTATTTTTTATTTGTTTCATATTTTATGTATTTATTTTCTATTTAATTTATTTTTATTTTTTTAATTTATTTTATATTTTATTTATATTATATTTTATTCAATTTATTTTTTTATTTATTTATATCGTAATTATATTATTCTTTAGGTTTCAAATTTTTATCTTCGTTTTATTTTTTTCAATTCATTTTGATTTCCTTTTTTTTATTTATTTTTGGTTTTTCATTCATTTTGATTTTTTTTATTTATTTTTATTTGTTTAATTCGTTTTACCTTTATATTTTATATTTATTCATTTATTTTTTATTTCATTTTTTGTTTTTATTTGTATTTTGTATCCTTTCTATTTTTATCCTTCCTATTTTCGTTCTAGAACTTAGTTTTTTATTGATTTTTATTTTTATTAATTTTTTGTTTTACAAAATTAATTGTTTTTTTAAATTATTTATTTATTCGTTTAAAGATTTTATATTTCTAAGTTACATATATTATTTATTTTTATAAAATTTTTTATCGTTTTTATATTTAGAAGAATTATAATGTTTTTAATTTGTTTGGCTTTATTTCATTTGAACGTTGTTTACAAATTTTTATTTATTTAGCTTAATTATTTTTTATATATTATTTTTTTTAATAATTATTTTTATTATTTTTTTCTTATTATTTTATTTATTTAATTTCATGTTTCTTCTCATTTCTAATAATTTGTTTTATTACTTTGTAACCTACATACATTGGTAATTTAAATAAAAAAATGATTTTTTTGATTTGATTTTTCTATCTACAACACTTTAAAATAATTTAAAATTGTTTAAGAAAAAAACTTTTTCTTTTTAATTTTATAAAGAAAATTTTAATTTGAATAGCTTTAGATTACCTAGTTTAATGATATTCCGTCAGCATTTTATAAAAACATTCTTTTGTTATTTAAATTAAATAAGTTAAGCAATACTATTAAAAAAAATGAGATTTTTCAATACTTTTCTTCGAAGTTCTTTAGTTTTATTTGGCCATTGGCAAGCAAATTCAAAGATTTTAAAACAAACAATACCGGCAAATTCAATAATAAACTGCATTAGAAATGAACTCAACACACTTTACACCAAATTTTTTGGATATTTTAAATGGCAGGTGACAGCTGCCAAACAAGAATTAATTTTTTTTCTTTCTTTCTTTCTTATAGTTTGTTTACAAGACAAGACTTTAAAATCTACATAAACACACGCACGCACCTAATATGACGAGAGAGAGAGAGAGAGGCTTGTAAACAAAACAAATTGAATTGAAATTTAATTGTTAATGAAACAACGGTACACGAAAAATTGGTTGTTTCCACACAATTATTCTTCATTTTGTTTTTTTTTTATTTTTTTCTTTTATTTTTTTTTTGAGTAATTTGTTTGTTTTTGTGTGTAATTTTTATCACAAAACAAGCATAATTTATAATTAAATTTTTTTCTTTTAGTATTTTTTTCTTCAATTAAATTGATTGCAAGTAAATTAAATTATTATTTTTTTTATAAACAAAACGAAACGAAAGAAAAAAGCTTAGCAACAACAAACGTAATACATTAGCAAAGAGTTAAACAAGGAAAGCGGCGACGGTGATAACAGCGAACGCACATATAGATACACCGCTTTTAACACCCGAACCGTATGAACTCACGACAAATACTAAATGAATACAAAACGAAGTACTTTACAAAACTAACCAACACTATCAAAACACATACTAAAGAAAAAGCAACAAAACCAAAAAGAAAAACACACAAATTCAAAACTTCAAATTTTTTTTTTACTACAGAAGAAAAAAAGGTAACAAATCCAAAAACAAAACACATACAACTCTAAAAAACAAAATTGCTTTTGAAGTGAGTTTGAGAGTCTAACCATGTGAACGATTTAGAAATGAAGAAGACGAATGGATGAATGGATAAATGAATGGTTCGGATTCATTGGTTCGCAACCGGCATTCGAACACAGTCACACACACATCACGTTTTAAAAGAATCATGTTGTAGAGTTAAATGTTCGGCCATATGGCTGGCTATTAGAATGCTACACACACGATCTTATATTTCACGTGTTTTTGTTTTTCTTTGTATTTACTCTCAAAGTGTTCCTCCTTTTCAATGAGAAAAACATTTACATTCTGTGTACAGAATGGAAATGTTGTAAAAATGAAACACGGAAAAAAAAGATAAACAAACACTGTAAACATGGGCTGATGAAGACTTTTGCAGAGCCTTATTGCAACAGTAAGACCTTAGAGAACAGAGAATTTTCAAAGAGCGAACAAGCCCTTAATTAATGACATTTTTTTTGCACATTTTGGGCGTTATCTCAACAATTACTTGAGGAATGTTCGTTTTTAAATAGAAATTATCCTCGAGCAGCACCACATATAGAAGTCTAACGCCATAAAATTGCATGGATATCGTTGAAAATTGAATGGCTGATGACCTGGCCAGGACTGATATGTCAAAGCTCGACTGGAAACGTATGGATAAGAAGGACGACTCACTTTTATATTTAAATATTACGGGCTATTGTTATGTTCAGACCATTTTTCTTTGATAACTGTGTTGACCAGGCGAGCACTATACTTATGTCAATGATTAACAACTGCCTTCAACGACATGTGGTTACAACAGAATGGCGATAAGTGCCATTATATGTCAAATTGCATTGCATATTCTTCACGAGCGATTTGAGTAGAAATGATGTGATCTGGCCACCTAGGACATTCGATGTGACCCGAATTAAAGCTTTTTCTGTAGCGATTTTTTTAAGTTGCAAGTATTTATAAATCAAAAATAAGTCATAAAATCACAGGGATCCTCAACCTGAGTTATGGACCCGAGTTAAAGGAACTTGAACATTTTGAATGACTTCCAGGCAAATAAGCGCCGTGGCGAACATTTCAACCAGGAAATACATAAGTATCAAAGTTATCACACACATACACACTTTATTTTATTAAAATTTAAAGATACGAAATGCTGACGAACCCTATATAACTCATAACAGACCATATGTAGGGTATTAAAACAAAATAACAAAAATGAAAGAATGAATGAATTTCAATCTTGAATTGAAACACTCTGTACTGTTGTAATATTGTAATGTGTTCTGCTCTCACTGTGAACACCATGAGCATAAAACGACGTTAACATTTCCTTTCATACGCTCAAACTGTTTCATTATAAAGAAGAGAGAGAGAAAAAGAGAGAAACATTATGGCAAAGAGGAGCAAAACTAAAGAACGAGTCTAAAAACTGACAAGAAATTGAAATATAATATTACTTAAAAGATATACAACAACAACAACATTAAATGCAACAACATCAATAAGAATAATGATAATAAACATACAATAAATGCGCATGGATTTGAACTCAGCTGACTTTGTTTATCATTAAAGCATTACGAGTTTTTTTCTTGTTCTTCTTTCTTTCATCACACATACACAAACCAATTCTTTATAAAAATCATTGTAATTTAGTTAATGTTGTTGTTGTTGCTGGTGTTGCTGTCGTTTTTTTTTGTGTTATTATAGGTTTTGCAGATTTTCCAAGTGGAACGGAACGAACTTCCGTTAATTGCATTTCATATACACACCAGCAACATATACAAAAAAATATCAAAAACTACAACAACAATACTTTTAAAAGAAGAAAAAAACATGAAAAACTATGAAAACTTTTTAATGCTATTCTCACTGTTTGCAGTGCATACGTGTACGTATGCTCATATCAGTCTCTCTAGCCAGGCATGTTATTCTGTTATTTTCTCTCTCTTTCTCTCTCTCGCTCTGGTTTTTTTCTCCTTTCAATGGAATTAATGTTTATGATTATGGTTGATGGGTTAATGCATATTTATGTTTTGTCTATTCCCATATGATTTTTTTTTTTTTTTTTTTGTCTTGAGCCGGAGGTGGGAATCTTCGAAAGACACTTTTGTTCCAACAAAAGAGTGCACGATTCACCATCGCTGGTGCCTACGTACTAAACCCACCCCCTACACACTTCAACCACTCTCCCCCCGCGGGACTGCCGTAAGGTATTACTTCGCGGAGGGCTGGTTAGCTTGAAAGCTTTATCTCGTTAATTCGAATTTCGCCTCCGTTCTTCCAGTCTTCGGAGTACTATCAAAACTTCGGCCATTCTCTGGCTATATTGACTCCATAAAATCCTACAGTTCAACAGCTCTTCCATTAGCCGGTTTGGTTCCAAATTCGTTTCTCCCGGCCATCTAAATCTGGGACAGCATGTAAGAATATGCTCCGCATCTTCCTCCACATCTACACAGTTTGGGCATATAGGAGAAGTGTCATGACCAAATCTGTGCAGGTACTTCCTGAAGCACCCATGACCAGTTAGGAACTGGGTCACGTAGTAGTTCAACTCGCAATGGTCGTTCTTCATCCAAGGGGTTACATGAGGGACAAGACGATATGTCCATCTTCCCTTTAGACTGCTCTCCCATCGTGACTGCCATTTGTGCATGGAAGTCCTTCGTTCCTCCGCTTTTATAGCCGCTATTTGTCCCGGGTGCTCGAGACGGCGAAGGTATATCCTTCTCATTTCATCCGCCAGTATATCTATTGGTATTGTCTTTGCCAACACCAATACCGCTTCATCAGACACTGTCCTGAAGCCACTTATCCGTCTAATCGCGCTTAGACGATACACCGAGGACAGTATCCTCCTTGTCGTTCCCACGGAGAGTGCCTCCGACCATATTGGGCAAGCATACAGCATTATCGACGTTATTACCGCCGAAATTATCCTCCTTTTGAATGGACCTGGTCCTCCAATATTTGGCATCATCCTCGCCAGTGCTCCCTGTGTTACAGATGCTTTTTCGCCGATGTATTTCACGTGCTCCTTAAAGTTCAACCTGTCGTCGATAATCACTCCCAGGTATTTTATCGCCCTCTTCGATTCGATCCTTGTGCCTCCAACGGTCACTTCCATCTTCTCCACTATCTTCCGGCCGCTTATCAAGACGGCCTCCGTTTTATGCGCAGCAAGTTTCAAACCTGCTTCATCCAGCCATGCTCCAACCTTTCGAATCGCTGTGTTCGTTTTCTCCTCTATTTCTCCTACCGTTTTAGCTACCGAGACTATGGCAATGTCATCTGCAAAGCCCACATGAGAGTTTGTGTATGTGTGTGCGTGTGTGTGTATCATGTGTGAAATCAATGTGTATTGTTTGCTGTCTAGTTATTGCTGGCTGTTGTTGCATTGCAAACAACACAACACAACTCAATACAATACAATACAACACTTACAAGTGGCCATTATTTGATGGAGTTGGCAAGTCAGGCATGACAGTTAGTTAGACAAACGCACATGTACATGATAAATTATTGGGTCTTCTGTCAGATTTCTTTGCATTAGAAAATGTTGACTGAGGCTGCTGTTTGACTGCTTTGTTTGCTGCTTAAAAAGGAACCGTAGAAAGTTAATGATGGCGTGCATTTGATTTGATTCCATGGAAATTGTAAATTTTCTATAGAATCAGGCCAGATGATTTCGTAATCAAGTTCAGATGTTGAAAGTAAAAAAAATAAAAAAATATGCGCCCCTCCCTGCATCGTAAAAATTGTTTGAATACAGTTTTTGGATCGGAAAAGCATTTGTTATCGTGGCTTAAGCATATTCAGCTGTCACTGCTGTACGCCTAACATCCATCTGACAAGCACTACAATGCTAACCTCATTACAACCCTTCAGTCAGGATTACGACCTAGTTTCTCACACCACTTATTTTATACATGAGTGGCGGGACCTAAAGTTTACAGTCGATTCCGAACGACAGAACTTTGAGAAACTTTTTATGGCAGTTTCATTAACTCTTAGGGTTTTTGCCAGGAAGTCGCCGAAGAAATACTTTTTGTATTTTGTTTTGATGTCTGGCCTGGGGTTTGACCCTTGGCTTTACGTCTAATAAGCCAACACATTACCTACTAGACTACGGCGACTTCAACAAGCTAAGCAAAAATATGCAGAAACCTTGCAGCTATGTATACCATGATAATTTGAAAACCGCTTGGTTAGAGCTAACAAAAATAGCATGTGTTCGTATAAGTGGGCCTGGGCACTGACAGATCTCTCGTAGGACAATATGGCATTGGTTGTGTGACAGTTAACACGAGCCTGTTGAATTGACATGTTGCTAGTGCCCCCATTAAACCACTTAGGCCAAAATAAATTGGTAATCTTCGATCTATAGTGCTCGCCGTTGATAGTAATGAAGCGGTGAACGTCGTTATCAAAGAAATATGGACCGATAACGTCGCCAGCCCAAAAATTCATTGCTAACAATGGCTTCCTCTTGACGTATTGGACTCTATTATCTAATCGACAATGTGCCTTCTCATTGCTGAAGATGATTTTTCGATGATATGCGAGCGTTACGGCACAGAGCTAGAGCCATGGCTGATGCATAAGATTTTCAGTTTCAGTTTTCTGACGAGCTGCTCGGCCAAGTTCAACTAGTGATTGAAAAAATTTTCACAGTGTTCCAAGTCTCAACTTTAACTCTGTCTGATCTTAAGCATCGGGATAAGAATCTTTGGATGTCTCTAGTGGGATAGGGCAGTCCCCTTACGAGCAAGTTCTTTGAATTTCTTATTTCTATTGATCACGTGGCATTTAAATGACCGGTTAGAGTGGAGGAAGTTTTGTTTTATCACAATGGGACGCCAGAGGGCTTCAGAATATTGGGAATAACTTGCACCTTCTAAACAAACCTTTCACAACTATAATAAATAAAAGAGCCAAACAGTTGTGCTCAAAAGTCTAGTGACAAAAACTCTGAGAACAAAATAAAAATTGACATGAAAAGTTTCCCAAAAGCCGGTCGCTTGGAGTACCCGCCACTCATGTATAAAATTAAAGCACACAACATAAGTGGTGTGAGAAGCTAGGTTGTAAGCCTAACTAAATGGTTGTAACGACAAATTAAGTAAGTGAGGTTATGGTCAGTTTTTTACAACTTTCTTACAACTGTTAGCGATTTATTAGTTGTGCCCTAAAACATCACTGATTTGTTATCCACTTATCTTAAATCCGTATTAATTTCCTTAACGGAGCATTTCTTTACATACAAATGGAGTCTAAATGGTTAATAATTTCGAAAGTGACTGAATGTAGGCAAGTGAGTGAGTAGAGTATGGCTTCTTCAATGTAAATGCACTTTTACTTGGAATTTCTTTTTTTGTTTTCATTTTTTTTCTGTGGGTACTACCATCGTTTGCCCCACAGGATACTCAGGCTTTTGAACTTTATTTGTTTAAGAATTTTCTCCCTTTTTTCCCCCTTTAAATGCTTCAACCACCAGCTCCTCCTTTATCACATTTTTCTTTTACAAAACATTTCTATGGAATTCACTTTTTATTTCGCTGAAATGAAAAGAAAAATATCCTGAGCTTAGGAAAGTGTTTTGAGAGTGTGCCTCTGTATGTGTGTGCCACTGTATGTGAATGTGTGTTTAAAAATGTTTCTCTTGTTGTCTGGTTCTTGTCTACATACCAGAGTCAGTTTAATGTCCTGCGTGATCCTTTGGCCTTTTTTCTTTTCTTTTTTGGTTTGTTTGTTTGTTGTTGTTGTTGTTGTCGTTGTCATTTGTTGCAGTTGTTTTCTTATGTTCTATTTCTGTCTGTTTACCGATTCACTCATTCATTCAGTCATTCATTCAATGGTGCTCCTTTATTTTTTTCTATCACTGACAACTTAAGCTGGCTATTCGTTCTTTCTTTCCTCCTATCCTTGCGTCCCCACCCCCTTTTTCCCTTCGCCTTAATGTTTGACGGTATTCTGATAAGTGTTTTAAGTGCTTTATGGTGTTTGAAACACCAACAACAGCACACACACTCCCGGCAGCACCAAACAACGCTTCATTCTCAGCCAGAATACACAGAGCCAGACAGACGACCTACCGACCATTGGAAGGACACATTTGTATTGAGAAGCAGTCGCACAAGCAAATAAATTAAAGGATTTAAAATACAAGAAAAACTACAGCAAGAAGGATAACAAAACATTCAAACATTTTATGAAAATAAATGCATGAGTGCCTGGGGGGGAGAGGGGGATGGGTTGTGTGGCAAGTATAATTTAAAGACTTTTGCGGTTTCCATATCATTTTTCAAATTTATTTCTTTTTCTCTTTTATCTATGTAAAGTTTTGTATTTAAAAATCAAAAAGGCGGTGGCGCATTGTGGTTTGAAAGTTTGACACTTTAAAACTCACGTTTAGGGCTCCCCCTTTAGGGTTCGCTTGCGTCATGCAAATTCGTTTGTGAGTTAAGGCAGCTTATTCTGTCATACTAGGAGTGAATGAATGCAGCCGCTAATATGGAGTCTTATCCTTAGAGATTCATTTGAAAAATAAGTTTCCATCACCTAGAAAGGCAGAAATTTATATCACTTGATGGCTTGCAGTCACTATAAAATTGTTTGTTAAACCCTGTCCGTAATTTCCTCTGCACAAACTCGATTTTTCCTGAATCACCGGCTTGTCATTCTGTAATTATCAAATAGCCTTCGCTTTAAATCACTTTTAGCCGTGCAGTGATAAAGGAAAAGCGTGCCCTCCCGAAGCACGATCACTTTTAAAACCGTTTAATATGTGGCAGTGATGGACAGAATTTGCTTTGAGTCACGTAGATTGGTTTGCAAGGAATGTTTTTATGATCCTTATCTGAAAACATGATATTAATATGATGGCATGTGCTAGTTTATTGCCGAATCATTGCTGAGTCATAGCAGCCCCTATCGATAGATTTACACCAATTGAAATGTCCCAGTTTTTAGTCACTTTAAACCGTTCAGTGACAGAGAAAAGTCTCTATCAAAACTTCCAGTATTTCTTGCCCTAAAGAATACAGGTTACCAGTATTCGTTTTGAGTTTCACGAATTGGTTCGCCAGAAACTAATTTCCATTCCATTATGGATCTTCTTGCAGATCACAGCATCCAAATTGTGTGTGTTAATTTTATCGTTGAGTGGTGAGGCCCACAGTTTAAGGTCTACTCCGAAAGGCAGAATTTTTTCAAAAACTTTTCATGACAATTTTGTTTAACTCTTAGAGTTTTTACCAGACAACTGCTGAGAGGAAGTCGCCGCAGAAATATATTTTGTTTTTTATTACGTTACGTTTGAGGTGCCTGACCATGACTTCTCTCAATTTGATTTTTTTTACAGAAAAACAACTTATCCGCTTCTTCCTAATTCGATGGAAGCCATGGAAGCAGCCAGTTCTGGCAAGGGTAGGTACCTACCTAGGTAAGTTGGTGTGGTAGCTTTGATACTAAAAGCTCACTTGAGCACGCATAGCGGCCAGTTGTGACGCCACAGGTGAACGCACTCTCTGTACAGACCAAGTTCCTGCAAACCAGGGAAGAAAAAGAAGTTGGGGTATAGGGTATATACCCTTAAATTTTCCTGTAAGTTTCTGCACCTTAGGAGTTTCTGTACCGTGCTTCTTTATGGCGCAGAGGCATGGATGCAGCAGTCGTGAGAGTATTTAAGAGAAAAGTCCTACATAAGATCTTCGGTCCAGTGTAAGTTGGCGATAATTTCGGCATTCGATGCAACAGTGTGCTGTATAAGCTCCTCAACGGCATAGACGTTATGCAGCGGGTATTTGATGCGGAAATTTGCGGAAGTCAGCGAAGAGGACGAGATTGTTTGCGTTGGAAGGACCAGACCGAGGAAGCCCTGTCATCGAATGGTGTGACCAGCTGGCATAGGCGCCGTGTTAATGTTCGTTAATCGGGTTATTAATGGCCAGTTAAGTAAGTAGAAGCAGAAGATCTTCCAGCGGCTCAGCTGGCTCGGCCATTTCGTTCGAATGGAGGAGGATGCTCCGGCGAGACACGGATATCTGATGAGGAGATTTGCGGAAGTTGGCGAAGAGGACGACCTCGTTTCCGTTGGAAGCACGATGTAGAGGAAGCCCTGTCATCGATTGGTGTGGCAAACTCGCGTACTCGGAAGAAGCAGAGGCGCCTGCAAGGATTTGTTAAGCCAGGTAGAAATCCCTTAATCGGGTTGATAATGACCGGTTAAGTTTAGTAAATAGGAGCAGAAGATCTTTTCAGAAAGATGATGTGTGTCATAAGTATGCTCTTTGCTTCATTCACATTGTTTGAAATGTTTTTCTGAGTTACCAACTTTGTTTTGTGTTGATTTTTTGTTGCCAATATTTTCATTGAATAATTCATCAATTCACCTCTCTCTCTCTCTCTCTGGCACATCATTTCATTGCTTTTAATGAAATGTTTAATGTTTTGAAAGTATGCAACCACAGAGCTTAGGATTCGATTACTCTGCCAGTCAAAAACCACAAACACTCTTACCACCATCACCATACGAATGGAGACGACTTCCTAGTCTTATCTAATGATGATGGATAAGGGGGGTACAAAACAATTCCCAGGTTATTAACAGTTACACTAAATGAGGGCCGGGGGGAGGGGTAGCCTATTGATTTTGACAAACAACAAAAAAAAAATACAAGAAATCCGAGTAGACAGAATGGAAAACAAACAACAGGCAACAGGCCATTTCAAACACACGTACAAGGCAGAAGACAGGCAGACGGATAAGCTTGTCTAACTATTTGTCTAAATTTTTTTATGAAATAAACAAATAATAATAACAACAACAACAACATATAAGATTTCAAATTAAATACTTTTTTTCTGTTTAAGAAAAACAAGAAAAATTTTAAATAAATAATGATGCTGGTAATGGTGATAATGATGTTGCTGATGTTGATGTTGGTGCGCTGTTACTGTGGCCTGCAAATGACACGTGTAACATTTAACAACAATAAATGCAGAAGAGTTAAAGGGGGCTGCTGAATTAAAAAATAAATCCTAAGTCCTTACAAAGTATACACAAAGCCAGCCAAAAACAAGAAACTTTGATTCCTCTTAAAGGTCGTACATACAAGTATCTAGAACGCGCGTGCCAGTGCTGTTGGCTGCAAGCATTAGAAGAGTGTTGTTTGCACGTGTCCACATAGACTGTGCGTATCTGGCAACACCCCCATGGGGGTTGATCCTTCCTGACTGAAGCTTTAGTTGTCATGTTTAACACACAAAGTTTTGCACACTCACTCACACTTTCATTCAAAATAAAACCAATATCGCCCCCCCCCAAAGGACACATAAAACATATCAACAGGAACCCTTCTAACACTCATAGACAAAGAGAAGTGAAACGAAAAAGAAGAGAAGAGATTTTGTTACCCAAAATCCTTCACACAAACAAAATTCAATTCAAACTCTGTGAGAGAAGAGCAGCATCGGAAGAGGATAACAACTTGGCTAATTTGCATGAAACCACACAAAAATCAAACAGGATATCCTTTAATTTGACAACAACACAGAACAACCACTTTTATTTAAAACAAGATTTATTGACAAGCATTTTAAATCCTAAAAAACCGGAGAAAACATTCTCAATAGGAGGCCTATTTATACCGATCTTCTGATCCACCACATCTCAACAAATGTAGGGCAAGTACGTTCAGATATTTCCCCCATGAAAGGATGAACAATTTAAAATCTCAGGTGACGCAACTTATTCAGCAGTGATGGTATCTGAGGACGTGATTTATTTTGCAGTGATGGTATGTGGAGAGGGACGTAATTTGTTTTGAAGTGATGGCATCTGGCGATAGAGGAGAATAAAGTTACTTCAGAACTGATCAAAAAAGCGACGGGCCGCCATATCAAAACGGGAACAAAATATCAATTTTGCGCGCAGGGAAATGCAGAGGAACTGCGCCCTCTAAACTATGTATTTACGAGCGTAGCTGATGAGCGTGACAACGTACATGAAATCAACTAATTGGGACCAATGGCTTTTGAAAGAAGGCATGCCAAATGGTATCTAACCACAGCGTCCTACATTGATTGCCATGCAGAGGAACTGCGCCCTCTAAACTATGTATTTACGAGCGTAGCTGATGAGCGTGACAACGTACATGAATTCAATTAATTGGGACCAATGGCTTTTGGAAGAAGGCATGCCAAATGGTATCTAACCACAGCGTCCTACATTGATTGCCATGCAGAGGAATTGCGCCCTCTAAACTATGTATTTACGAGCGTAGCTGATGAGAGTGACAACGTACATGAAATCAATTAGTTGGGACCAATGGCTTTTGGAAGAAGGCATGCCAAATGATATGTAACCATAGCTTCCTACATTGATTGTCATGCAGAGGAACTGCGCCCTCTAAACTATGTATTTACGACCGTAGCTGATGAGCGTGACAATGTGCATGAATTCAACTAATTGGAACCAATAGCTTATGGAAAAATGCTTGCCCAATGATATCTTATCACAGCGTCCTACATTGTTTGTAATTATCCAGCAAAAGTTTAGTCAAAGGCCCCCTTCACTATCCATCTCTCCAAAGATAATAAGGTTTCAAACTTTTCTTTTCAATTAAAATTTTCAAATTTTGCTGCAATAAACGGCTCTCCATCTAGCAACCTCATCTGCTACTTGTTGTGAATTCGCACATGACCTTATTTCCCCAGGCCAAGTGATTCAACTGCTCGAGTGGGCCTCTTATAAGCCCACTACGCTGACGTTGGTCTGATAGTATTGCAATATGCTGCTCTTTATAGTTCCTATTCAAGCTGAATTGTGTACGCACGCTAGTTTCCGCTTGGACTACGAATATTACACTCTGGTATCGAACGTCTCTGCTTATAATCCACTTTGATCCCTCCTTTCTTAAAGGAGTATGTAGATTTTAGATTGCTTCCACTTCAAAATACTCAAAAATTTACTCGTTCTGTACAGAACGATATTTATGCGAGGGGGCCCCCTCAAGATAACTATCTTGATAGACTTGTCTCCTAGGTACAGGCATATCAGCTCTGGTCCTCACTACAACGAACAGAGTCCCCAATCCAACTCCAGCGTAGTTATTTTCGAAATCGTTTTACGTGAGCAAGCAATCACTCCATAGGTTACAGTTGGATTGACTTGTCCTTCAAAATTCTTGCGGTGACCCTAGAAAGTAAGGTCAAGTTTTTTCTTTACAATTTACAAATTCTTTACAATTTATTTGTATTGTTGAGGCTAGTCTAATAGGTATTGAACCCGCAGTTCAACCCTCGGCTCAGATAGTTTAAACGAAACGGAATACAAAAAGAATATTTCCATCGGCGCCTTCCTCTTAGCAGGCTGTGAAAGTAAAATAAAATCGCCATGAAAAGTTTCCCAGTAATCTGTCATTCGAAGTCGACTGTAAACTGTAGGAACCGCCACACTCAGTGCTAAAATTCAAAGACACAACATTGGTGGTGTGAGAAGCTAGGTTATAATCCTGGTTGCAAGGGCCCATAAAGTAAGGAATAAGGGTCTTAGATGGTTGATTCACTGTCTTGGACTTCTTGAATATGATCTTTTAAAATGGCCATGGACATGTGAAGAAGTTGCAGACGATAGAGCATCTACTCCGTCAGCCTGGGCTATAAAATCTGCATCGCTACACGATGTACAGGCTCTACTAAGATTTATAAAGGGAATACGCTTATGCGACCTCTTTTGTTTTGTTTTCTGCCTGCCTATCACAATATGACTTTGTGTGAAGCCGCCATGAGAGTCTCGTTTTCATTCTACGCTTAAATGCTAAACTTGCTTGTACAAGGCGCCTATTTAGCGTGCTAAAGACGTTCACATTTCCTGTTGTTGTCCTTTAGAAAAACAATTTTTATTTCTTAAAAGTTTTCACTGCTTGTGACGTGAAAGTGAAAGTTAATGACCACTTTTTGTAAGTGACGTAAATGATATCCTTTTACTTTTCTTGGCCTTTGTTTGCAGCAATTCTCCTGACATTTATTTCCTTCTAACGATTGCGACGACGACGACGGCGACGACAACAATGTGTTTACAATTCAAAAGGAATAATTCCAGGAATTGTTTGTTATTGTATTCCCTATTAAAGTGCGCGTATGTCTGTGTAATCGTCCTTAAGGGTATTGAATGAAAAAGAAAAAAACTTTTAATTTTTCGTTCCTTCATTCCTGGCAAGTTTACAAAAAGTTCGATAGACGCGACCATAACATAAGCCGCACGAAACTCTCAATAGTCTGGCTGGCAGACAGACAGACACACACAGTTATTTAAACACACGATTTGTTTTTTTATTAATCCTTGTTAAATGCACACGGCACGTGTGACCCACTCCGCTGACATTTAAATTCCAAGAAAAACGATATTTTTTAATTTTAATTTTCGCGTTTTTTTTTTCTTTTATGAAGAGTGGGGGAAGCGTTTTGCATTTTGTTTTTTCTGTTACTTGTAATAACGCTCTCGCTTCTGACGGACAATGGTGCTAAAGAAAACTGTACTTGTACTGTACAGTGAAACACTCTTTAAAACGCTAAATTTCCCTAAGCAATGTTTCATAAATTTCTTGCGACATTCTGCGGTTTTTGGCGTCGTCACACTAAGGGTCGCCTTTTTGTCGCCTTTCATGAGGTAAACGGAAGTGTTTTTTCTTTTCTTTCATTTTTTTTTGTTAAATTTTGTGGAAGACATTAAAGTCCTGTTAAGAGCACATTCGTTTTTGGTTTTTTTTTTTTATTGATTTTCTTGTGTTAATGGCTTAAATAAACAATTTTTGGCAATAGAATTGCTTGAAGGCAATACAATTGCTTGAAGGCAATAGAATTGAGAGGGTAGGATTCATATACAAATTTTAAAAAATCAGGGAGTAGTCTATATAACGCCATTCAGTCTCTCCCAAATGGAAATGTGCTAGGGAACCCTTGAAGGAATAATGAAAAATTCAGGCATGATATTGCAAACGGTATTGCTTCTTTGAGAAGACTAGCAGAAGATACTGAAGAATTTCTACTTGAGAAGCATTTTTCAGGGTAAATACAACGATTATTCGATCTATTGTTTCCCTGCCTGGTACGTGATACTCAGGCTGGTGTTATCCTCATCACAGAATCTAGGTCTACAATGCCTGCCGTACAAATGTTTCGATACTATCGTTAGGCTATTCTTAGCTAGTCTTCTGATGTATGTCTGAAATTGTATTTACCTAGCAAGGTTTAGATTGTCGCAAAGCCATTTTACTTCTGAAGTCTTCGCCTTTTTCTGCAACTTCCCTTTGGCCGTTAGGTCGTGTAATTCCTACGCTTTCTTATTCTCCCTTTTCTACTTTTTCTCCTTTTTCCTATCCCCTCTATTATCCTCTCATCGTAAGGACGTTTGTCAAATGGGTCAACTTGACCTCCGGGTACTGTACTTGTCTCATTTGACAAGTACACGTCCTCTCTTACCTAAACCTATCCCTTTGGCCGAGTATACCATTCTAAACATCCCTTTTTACTTTACAGTAATATATTGACCCTGTCAGCGGCACAGAAGTTCCGCTCATTGCATACCACATCTGTGAATTCCCCTGTGAGATGGGATCCAGTAGAGGTTCAGTTCAGTTCAGTTTTCCCAGAGTCCCATACTATGCTAATATGTATCGAGTTAAGCTCATAGGAAGTAAGTGGCTTTTTTCTTTACATGAATATATTAATCCTTTCAGCGGCACAGAAGTTCCGCTTATTGCATACCACATCTCTGAATTCCCGTGTGAGATGGGATCCTGTAGAGGGTACCCTAATTTCAGTTTTCCCAGAGTCCCATACTATGCTAGTATGTATCGAGTTAAGCTCATAGGAAACAAGTGCCTGTATTGTGACCCAATTGTACTTCCTGTCCGTGACATAGACTTACGCTTGGAAGATACCCATGAGTTCCCCCTCCCATCAAGTTACAATATTTCACCGCGTGACCAAACATGTTTTGGAAAATATTTTTAAACATGGCTTTTCTTGGTACAGAAATATTAATGTTTTACAAAGAAAACAACAACAACAACAACTACAACAACAATTAGAATATTTCTTTAAATGCTTACATTTATTGCTCAAAGTCTATGAACTTTAGACGCACAATGTTGAGCCATTAAAATCGTCGTCATTATCCGCGTTAAACAGCAACATCAACAAACGAACGAACAAAGAAACATTTGCAACAAACGCGTACCACTGCACTAGTGTGTACAGTGTGTTCAGTGTGTACAGTGTGTTTAGTGTACAGTGCAGTGACTAATCGTTGGCCAATAATCAGTAGGCTGAACAGGTTGTCTGGTTGACAATCGAAATGTCCGTCTAATTTACCAAGTAAAATGAACATAAAATCGCTGCATTAGGCCTTCTTAACATTGGGATTCATTAGATTTCCGTTTAATGTTTAGGCTTCTCGTTTATTGTTTTTGTTTGTATTTTTATTGTCATTTTATACAATGTTAGGTGAACACACACACACACACACAAAACAAATTCTTGCATTCACTTGCTTATACAAAAAGTTTGCAATATTATGGCGGACATACGCTCACCACTTGCACTCACTTTGTTCTACAAGTCTTGCTCTTATGCTGGGTTTTTGTTTTTTCTTCAAGTGTTGTCACTTAGTTTACTCTCTCTCTCTCTCCCTCTCTCTCCTTTAGCTTCCTTTTCCCTTGAGGAGTTCTCTAAGCTCAGTGTTTACAATTGTAATTAAAAAAAAAAAACAATTTAAGCGACTTTTTTTCTGTCGATTTTAAAAGTCAACTTATATTAGTGAGTGGACTTAATGACCCATCAGTTGCGTACAGAACACGGTAAGTGTGTCTGTGTGTGGCACAAGCAACTTTGGAAATTGTTGTATTTGTTGTTGTTGTTGTTATTAAAAATATATTGTTATAGTTATTGCAGATGTTGTTTGTGTTGTTGTACAGATTTTGTATCCCGTATTACCTGGGGCATGTTGTAAAATGTTGGTGTCAGCAGTAGCAGTAGTAGCAGTTGCACAGACACAAAACAGTGTGTCAAAACCACTAAAAAGATTTAAAAAATAACCAACAAAAGTTTAAATTTAATATTACAATGGGTGGCCCACGGTTAGAGTTGGGAAAAAGTTGCATGTGATAGCGCTGTGAATGAGGGTAGTGAGGAAGTGTGTGGTAAGTGATGATGATTGCAAAACTCCGATCAATTTACACACAATTTTTAGTTTTTTTTCCCCTAAATAATGCTCTACTGTAGGTATACTGTATTCAATTAATTGATGCGCTGTGTATAACATAAGTGTTCATCCGGGGACCAGATCAACCAGCGCTCCCACATATAAAATATCACATGTGACCAATTTAAAGACATGAATATTGTCATAAATTTCCCTATCGGTTAGGAGTTCGAGACTATCCAGGAGGGAAGCTTTAAGGTATTCAATTCGCTGGGTCTAACGTGAGTACTAGGTCGAAAAGCCAATTCATAAAGCTCAATAACACGTTATGGACTTGTTTAAGGACCCGAGACTATCTAAACTCTTGCCGTTTTATGAGTTACATCACCAGTTTAAGAGTACAACGTTACAGCGAGCTTAAGCTTTCCCCGTGATTTGGTTTTAAACTATGTACATCTATCATGTAGCTCCGCAGGAATCTTTGCTGTAGCCGGGAGAAGGCAAAATCTGTTCCGTTTTTACGTATTCGTAGTATAAATACAATTACCAGTTGAATTCCAAAAGACTCTGGGGTGAAGATAATAAAAGTACGTTGGTTGGTTTATATTAAATCCAAAAAGCGGTCCCCACTCCTGTATATACGATCTGAGGCATGAATCAAATCTCTAAATATGTAATTCAACCTAGCCTTAACCAGCCTTCTAAAGAGTCTTCGCATGTCTTTACAATTCCCTTTCAAACTTTCCACCCACTCCATACAAACGTTCTGGCCCGGAAACAAGGGACAAAAATCGCGGTTATTAGAAATCGAATTCTCGAATCGAGGTCCTGCCGGGAAACCCATAGAAATCCAAAAGCTTTTGAGTAATGAAAAATGGGAACCCTATTATCCTAGAACCGCTTACAGTAGACCAATCACCAAAAAAAAAAAAAGAGGATGGCCCCTATTCAAGAAGGGATGGTAGTATGTATTAGGTTAGAGAACGTGCACTTGTCAAATGAGACAAGTATAGCACCCGGAGGTCAAGTTGTCCCATTATACATTAAATAGAGTTAACATCAGGCAAGCCTAGTGTCCGGATGCTGTGATCTCTCCGATGTACCTTGTGACAATGTAAACTTATATTGGAAAAATGCCCGTTAGCTTCTCTTTAAGTTGCGAATATTTTTTTCGTGGACCACAGTTTTATTCCTCGATAGTATAGTGGTTAGTATCCCCGTCTGTCACTCATTTGACATCTGAAAGATTACGTTCTATTTTTGCAAATTGCGAATTAGAATTCTTAAATAATAGGGGTTTACAAACAGTCGTATTTGACCGCTAGGTGAGCTTTGTATTTTCCATTAACACAGCTTTGCTATAATCTCTACAACAAAAGATTTTCGATTTTTGTTTTTAAATTGTGTTTCGTCTCTCTTATTGCCGGTTTATTTCTTTAATTATTGCCCTGGTCTTAAACGACTGCAAAAATTGAGAAAAAAAGAAATAAATGTTGACGCATTTCAGGTGAAGAACTCCATAATGACCACATTAAAATAGAAAGAACACGAGCATTAACATCCACTTGTTGTAACTCAGTAGATTGGGTTGTAGATGTTAACGAATATACGATTAATTTTAATTCTCGTTAATTTCCTGTTGTATTTTGAAGTCTCGAAGTTGACAACTTGTGTGAGGAACACAACGAAACGTGAGGTTTCTAGAAGTTTAACTTCTTCGTCTGGTGAACTGTCGTCAATAAAAATTATAAGGAAATTTCTTGCAATACAGATTACCAGTACTTTGGGCATTATACCGCTCATGCTGTAATAGTTTACACTGATGGTTCTAAACTTTATCATAAATCAGCCTAATGACTTGACCTTCGCCTTTCTGATTACCGTAGTGTATTAAACCAAGATGCAGATCGGGGATCGCTAACTATTCGTATCTATCCTCTCTGATACCTAAACGACACTAAGGTCTGTTTTTCTGGTTTAATTATTAGGCCTGAGATTGTTGACATATGTATGTTGCGACACCCTTAATTGACACTCGCGGCAGATATGCGTCAATCGATTATGGGTTCCTCGACACAGGGACATTCCGGATAATTGTGTAGCTGATGAACTGGCAGACACTCTCCTGCCGTATACAAATTTACAAATGAACATAGGCCTCTAATAAATCCTAAGGCTAAACTGGATGGAAAGTATACTAATCGAATACTTAAATCGAACCTTACTGAAAGGGGTAAGCATGGTAGGCACTTCGTTTGAATAAGAAGCGAGAAAATGCCACTTTATTTGCAATTGTCCGTTTAGAGGACTCAATCCGCTGCGTTTAACGTGAGTGCCTGGCCGAAAAGCCAATACATAGTGCTCAATAGCAAGTCTTGAAGTGAAAGAAGAGAGAAACTGCCACTTTATTTACTATTGTCCGTTTAGGGAATTCAAACCGCTGCGTTTAACGTGAGTGCCTGTCCTAAAAGCCAATACATAGTCCTCACTAGCGCGTCATGGGCTTTTGCCGTTTTATGGGTCACGTCACCAGCTTAAGGATATAACGCTACACCGAGCTAAAGCTCTCCAGATGCAAACTTCGTTCTCTCATTTGTTTCACCCTTCTTTCGCCATAGTCTAATGGCGTTATCGTTAATAGATATCGAATCGATCACTAAACTCGTGAAATTTTGAAGAATTCTAAAGGAGTTAGGCATTAATGATGGTGATTATGAAAACAGGTTAGCCTTTGGGGCATCTTTTCATGTGGAATTACAAAGCCTCTACGTCAAAAAGACAATCGGGACACTTCGAAAAAGAAATTTAAAATCAAGAGCAGAGAACTTTGAATATTTAAAAGGCTTGAGAACTTGAGGTCCTATCCGAATAACCGATTACCCAGTTAACGTAAAATCAGTGGACAGTAATAGTTTGTTGTTTTTGTTTTCGGTTTTATACAAGTTGAATAAAATGAATGAAATAAAATGAATACGAAAAGCAACTATTTATTGTTGTAATCCGCAACGTCATTGTAGCCAAAACATCATCGTTAACATTGTCATCGTCATTGTCTTTGTCAACAACGTCATCATCATTGTCGATTGTCATCGTTACAACTGAGTGGTGTCAGGAGTTGATTTGTTTCTTTTTTTTTTTCTCTCTTCTTTTGCATATTCTTGATTCTTTCTTTGTTTGTTGAACCGATTATTGTAGTCCTCCCCCTCCCTACTTTAAGCTTCTCTACATCATGTTATTAGCACTCATGTTTCCAATACAATGGCAACAACAACAACAACAACAAATACAGCAGAAAACCTCAAGGAAATCAACACGACAAACCAGTGTTGTAAACGTGCAACAAACAGAAAAGTAATGAAGAAAAGAAGAGAAAGACAGAAAGAAAAACGAATAAGACTTTAAGCCACAACAAATGCGTTCAGGTATCGATTACTATCGTGGTTGTGGTTCGATATCAATTTGGTTTGACTTTTTTTTTGT
Organism: Sarcophaga carnaria; assembly: GCA_958299815.1. Lineage (NCBI taxonomy): Eukaryota > Metazoa > Arthropoda > Insecta > Diptera > Sarcophagidae > Sarcophaga > Sarcophaga carnaria. The sequence goes on from OY283153.1 coordinate 24,449,992, forward strand.
TCTTTTCTTTCAAATTCATTGTGTATCTTTAAAAAATATTTAATTTCTGTTTTAAATGGTTTGTTTAATTACACGCCATTTTAATCGTTTATTTCCTGCCTTTAAATCCCGCAGAGGGAAAATAAAAAATCAAATATGTGACACTGAAGGGGGTATGAGCACTCCCTATTATTGCCTTAGGCCTATGCAACCTAAGAAGGCGATACCACTACTTTGTAAACCAACAGGTCACCCTAAAGTATTTATCCAAAGTTTACTACACTAAGTCCCTATGGTCACAGATAAATTTATGCTCCAACCATTGGATGCCAAAGATCTACAAATGATATATGCTTAGCCGTATACCAGTTTCAATGAAGTGAAAACGCTTTGGATTATAAAATATCATAACTCAACGATCTATTCACCAACCCTAGTCACACTCCATCCATTTTGAGGTTATAGTGAGCTCATAAAGCCTACTGTGGTATAAGCATAAGCAATCAGTACAATCACTCTGACTACCAAAAATCCGACTAGATCTGACGCCTAATAGAGATACCGGCAATCTGCCAGTTTATTAACTCAAACATGCAAGTCCTCCCATTACTTTTTATTAATTCTTTGTATCCTGAACACTGAGTCCAGTTGGTGCAATGCATAAATATGGGTCGCACTTAGTTTGACCACAACAGTTAAATATCTAGGTTTTATTGTTGACCTTAAGCTAAGCTAAGGGGAACATCCTAGCTGAGATGTCGGAAATTTCATACCAGCATTGCAAACAGAGGCGACTGGTCCTCTGAAACGTTTAACTCCGGCAATTCTGTTTTGAATATAAGTAAGGATGGAAACTTTCTATTGGCATAACTATTCTATCCCTGAGTACTGTAATGTGTTTCAGGCCGAAGTACTGATCATACACTACATTGTGGAACTGATTCTGGGTAAGGGTTTCCGCCTATTAACATACCTATCCCCTCCAACGCTCAAGCAGCGTATAGATCTCTTGTTTTGGTTCAATCTTCAGATCTAAATTGGTTGGCAAATGCCGAAAAACTCTTGTTAAACTCTCGCGGCACCTTGGTGTCAATTTCATACGAATTCCTAGGCACAGACACATCTCGGATAATTTTGTAGCTGCTGAACATGTTGGAACTGGCACACACAAGCACACATGAGCAAAGGCATCGACAAATCCTAAGTCTAAATTGGATGAGAAGTATAGAAATCGAGTACTTGAATTGGTACTTGACTGTGAGTTTCAAGACCGGTAAATAAGGGCTTGGAAGTTAGCCGCAACGCCTTAGGGCTTAGAGTAATTTTTTTTTTCCTGAGGGAACAAAAATAAAGGAGAAATGAGGCACTCCAGAAAAGAAATTTTAAATCACGAGCGAGAAATATTGAGGAACGACTCACCCGGCTTAAGTTAGTGCAAAAGTGTAGCAGTCAATTGAATTCTACATCTCAATTACTGTATCTTATCACGCGGTTTATTGAGGAACAGGCGGGCAAGATGAGAGACTTCGCTTACTTGCAAAAGTTGTTAATCTTTTGGGATCTTTTCCGTATAGTCTAACGGAGCTATGCGAGTAAATATCGGAAATACTGACTTCATTAAATTTTCAAGCTTTATTGTAAAAATCCTGATGCTGATAATTAATAAAACTGATTGAAGTCATATCTAGTAGGTAATGTATTGGCTTATTAGCTGTTAGGCCATGGTTCAAACTCCCGGGCAGACATCAAACAGAAATATGAAATAATATTACTTCGGAGACCTTCTCACAGCAAAATCTTTAGAGTAAATAAAAAATTGCCTTGAAAAGTTTCTCAAAACAATCTTTGTGTGTTGGCTTATTAGACATGAGGACACGGTTCAAACCCCAGGTCTAGACATCTTCAGCAAAATGAAATACGAAACAATACTTCCACGGCTACTTCCTCTCAGCAGATTTCTGGCAAAAACTCTGAGAATAAATAAAAAATTGCCATGAAAAGTTTCTCAAAGAAAATCTGTCGTTCGGAGACGACTTTAGAATTGTAGGTCCCCCGACACTCATGTATAAAAATTAACGCACTCAACACAAGTGGCGTGAGAAGCATGTCGTAATCCTGACTGAAGCGTTGTAATGGCCAATTATGTGTGTATGATCAAGACATGTCAGTTAGTCAATGGGACTTAGCATCATCTGGTATCAGAACGTGTCACCGTATGTGCCCTAGTAAAGCCCACTTCACACGGTAATACTTTACGTACGTAAAGTCTAATGAAAAAGTAAAATGAAATTCCATCCGTATGACAAAAAAGAGAATAAAAGTCGTATGATTTATATTTTTTGCGTTTACATGATCGGTATAAGCACAATAACAAAGTAAAATGAAAACAGCTGTTACACTTTTTTTCTATGTGTTTACATAAAAATACATCCCTGATCTAATGCGACTTGCTTGTTTTTTGAATCATTTTAAACAATGTAGAGAGCCATACAACTGTCAAACTTTTCATCCGTATTTTCTCTCAATGTGTGATGGTTTCATTACATAGTACGTTTAGACGATCACATCCGTACTCTTCTACACAAAATTTTGACAGATCATATTACTTGTGGGACCGTGTAAAGTAGGCTTAAGCAGAGATATAACAAAGCTACAACAGCCCACTATTCCTATACTATTAAAGCACATTTCCTCAGATTTCTTTTCACTACACTTTATATCATTATCATGTTCCGTTACGGTTTGTTAAGAACAATAATAACAATGTTTTATATATTCTACACTTATTACCGTAATTCTTTCATTTGCGTGAAACTAGCAGTGCAAATTAACACTGTGTGTGTGTATAGTGTGTGTGCAAATAAGTTGGCAATGCATGTAATTTATGATTAAATTGTATTATACTCGTACATATTATGCTAATGTACTAATTAAATACAATATTTTTAATTAAATTTAATAGAGTTTTCTGTTTTTTTTTTTACTTATTAAAAGGGGGCTTTAAACGCTATTGACTTGAAGCAGAAAAATACGATATTTTTTCTTGTAATTTAACTGAAGGCAATCTGTATTGCGTGTGTTTATGTGTTTTATGAATATTTATTCAAAAAATAATGAAAAAAAAAACCTTATAAAAATAAAATTGAAAAAAGAAAATACATTTTTAAAGCATATTAAAGCGATTATGCTAGCATTTGTGGTTTTTTAACTTAAATTTGTAATTAAAATTTGCCGTGAAGTAATGTAATAATAATGTCCGCATAAGATATGTACCCTACCTTACAAAACTACCTATGCCCAACAGAGCAATATGTTGCGTACTTTTGTGATTTTTTTTTTTTCAGTATATAGGAAACTTTCGTGACATGTGACAAACCATGCCAGGCCATTTCGCCGTGGATAGACGTACATATATATTTTCACTGACATAAGTCTCAAGAACACTCTGTATTTGATCACATACACACAGAATGGGTAATTTTAACTCTTCAGTCAGTGTTACAACCTAGCTTCTCACATCACTTATGTTGTGTTTAAGTGGCGGGACACCTACAGTTTACAGTCGACTCCGAACGATAGATTTTTTTGTGAAACTTTTCATAACAATTTTATTTTTACACTCAGAGATTTTGATAAAGTCTGCTGAGGGGAAGTCGCCGTCGAAATATTTGTTCATATTTCGTTTTGCTACAGTCGCGGCCTCACATCCAATAAGCCAACACACTAGCTACTAGACTAGATCTTGAAAGTCTTTGAAAAACTGCCAACAGCAGCAATCTGCTCGTTTGATAGCTTTCTTGTACCCCGTGATTTGATACATAAAATGTAAAGTGTAGCCCCCTTAGACGGTCTTATTCATTTTGCATTACAAGCAATTTTGATCTGCAGAAACGTAAAAATCCGGAATACTAATCCTAAGGCAGTCTCTGATTCCGCTAAGGGTTAGGCAAAAGAAGTTTGGTTGAGTTGGCAGTCAACTCAAAGGACATAGCTTAGTTGGTTCTTATAAAGTCCATTCTGGCAAGCTTTAACTAGAGATTTCTGCGTACCTTAGAACGCCTTGTCTGACTCAGGTTACTGTAATCCGGTCCGCGTAGGATCGTCACAGGAAGATACGCTCCCAAAGAGCAAGGAGCTTCTATGTTGCAGATAGGGTCAGAACCTTTCTCTGGAGTGGGAAACTAGTCTGAAGCCAAATGGGTTTGAGACATCCAAACGTTTTTTAAGGTGAATACAATGAGTAGGGACTTGAGGCATACAACAGCCGTAACAGTAGATTCAAAAAGAAGTTATTCAACAAAGGGCCCAAATATGGACGCTGTAATGAGGAGAATCAATCGTGTAAATACGTAGTTTGAACCTGTGCCATGTTATTGCATCCCAGCTACAAATGGCTGCATATCAAGTACTACATGGGGAGTTGCCCTTGCTGGCACGAATCAGTATCCTGAAGTTTATGAAGGCAATTTAATTGGGAGGGTAAGAAATACCACTTACAGGATAAGGATAGCTGTTGCTGGCAGCAATCAGTATCCTGAAGTTTATCAAGTGGCAATTGGATTAGAAGGGACATTGGACATTATAGAGATTAAGGGCAGTACAAGAGGAGCAGGCTTTATGCAATAGATCAACACAGAACCATGCTTGCTTGGATTAGGAGGGACATTATAGGGATTAAGTGCAGTACGGTACAGTACAGAACGGTGCTTCCAATTCGTTTAAAATTTCAAAAACTCTTCTAAAATTATGATCACATGACTTAATTTTTTTTTTTTTGGCAACACTCTACATACTTGCCAACCTCATCATGTTTTCTTTTTTTCTATTTGTCTTGCCATTCGTTTGATCTCTAAAGCGTTAAAAGAAATTTTGGATTTTTTTTGTTATTGTCGTTGTTGTTGTTGTTGTTGCTGTTGCCTGGTTAATTTCCAGCATATTTTTCTTTAATTTTCTGTTTTCTTGATTTTTTCCTCTCAAAGATTTGTAAGATTTTCGTGTCAACCAAGTGATGGCGGTCTAAGTGTGTGGGTTGTCACATTGATGACTTTGCAACGGGGCTGTCGGGTTGAATGAAATATCGAAAGACACCAGATTTGGCTAAACTCTGGTATCATTTTTGTTTTTTTCGTATTTATTTTTAATATTTTGGTTTTATCTGTTCATAACAATATTTCATTTCACTAAAGCAGAAAAACAAATTCAATTTCTGTGTAAAAAGCCTACATAAAGTTGTGGAAATGGAATGGTACGTACGATACGTACGTATATGATCTTTTTTTTTCCTTTCCATTTCATATTCCAATTTAAATCGACTCAAATTAATTATGAACCGGAAGACTGCCTGACAGGCATAGTAATTGCAACAAAAGGCAGAAAAAAAATTGACCGAAACCGACTCTATTCCAACTTGAAAGAGTTTCTTCCCCAGCATGTAGAAAATGAATTTCAAAATTTAACATAAAAAATGGAGACAAGAAACTTCACACTGTAATTCACTAAAACCATAAAATTTGAATGAAATCCGCGTTACTGTGCAGCTATTACACTCTCACTATCATTTTCCTTTGACTCCGTTTAGGTGAGGTACGACGGGCCGCAAAGTAAAGGTTGTTTTTTATAGAGGTATAGAACTTTAAGTTGGCATTACTTTTCAAGATGGCGACCGATTTAACAGTTGTCAAGTGATTTATTCTTGGTTTGGCAATTCATCATGAATAGACTCACGGCTGAACAACGCTTGCAAAAAGTGCAATTTTATTGCGAAAATAATGGTTCTGTGCGGAAAACGTATCGCGCACTACGTCCATTTTATCGTCGACAAAATCGTCCATCAGAGTAGTTCATTCGATTAACCATGGAACGCTTTCGCACCACGTTTACTCTTATTGATAACTCGCATCCCCAGAGACGCTGTACGGTGCGTACAGAAGAAGCTATTGCTGCTGTAGAGCGTAGCATTGAGGAAGACCCGAATGAGTCCATCCGCCATCGAGCACAGGAATTGGATCTGTGTCCATCCACTTTATGGAAGATTTTGCGGAAGGATCTTGGTTTGCATGCTTACAAAATCCAACTCGTGCAAGATTTGAAGCCAAACGATCATCAAGTAAGGCGTAGATTCGTCGAATGGGCCCAAAACGAGATTACCATTGTTCCCGATTTGCATAAGCGAATTTTGTTTAGCGATGAAGCGCACTTCTGGTTGAATGGCTGCGTCAACAAACAAAACTGCCGCATTTGGAGTGAAGGTAATCCTCAAGTGTATGTGGAAACACCGTTACATCCAGAAAAACTGACTGTTTGGTGCGCTTTATGGGCTGGTGGAATCATTGGTCCGTACTTTTTCAAAAACGATGGTGGCCACAACGTTACAGTCAATGGAGATCGGTATAGAGTCATGATTACTAACTTTTTCATTCCTGAATTGAATAACCATGATGTCCAGATGTGGTTTCAACAAGACGGCGCAACATGTCACACAGCTCGTGCCACAATAGATTTATTGAAAGACACGTTTGGTGACCGCCAAATTTCACGTTTTGGACCTGTGAATTGGCCTCCAAGATCTTGTGATTTAACACCGCTAGACTACTTTCTGTGGGGCTATGTAAAGTCATTGGTCTATGCGGTAAAGCCACAAACGCTTGACCATTTGGAAGACAACATTCGCCGTATTATTGCCGATATACGGCCACAAATGTTGGAAAAAGTAATCGAAAATTGGATGTCCATATTGGACTACATCCGCGCCAGCCGTGGCGGTCATATGCCAGAAATCATATTTAAAGTGTAATGCCACAAGATTATCTTTCGGATAAATAAAATTCATGTCAATCGAATAATCCATCGTTGTTTTATTGCAACTTAAAGTTTTATACCTCTATAAAAAACACCCTTTAGTATGAAAACATATCCCCGAAACCCAATCACACCTATACTCTCTATAACGTAAGGCAATTTTATTTATTTATATTGAGAAATATTTGTTGGAGCCTTGGCCTTACATCTAATAAGCCAACACACTACCTACTAGTAGAGTAGATTTTGAAATTCTTTGAAGAACTGCCATCTCCAGCAATCTGCTCGTTTGAAGGCGTTCCTGAAACCCTGATTTGATACATAAAATGTAGAGTGTAGCCCCCTTCGACAGTCTTATTCATTTTGAATCATAAGCAATTACCATCTACAGAAATGTAAAAATCCGGAATACAGCTCGAAAGACAGTCGCTGATTCCGCTAAGGGTTAGGCAAAAAAAAAATCGCTTGAGTTGGCAGTCGACTCAAAGAACTCAGCTTAGTTGGTTCTTATAACCTCTAAAGGCTGTCACTGATTCCGAATGTGGTAAGACTAAGGAAATTTGGTTGAGCATTGTCAAGACCAATCGCTAGGATGGAAGCCTTCATGAGTATTAACAAACAATTGATTGCTTTGATAGAACGTGAACCTTTTCATATTTTTTTTAGGGAAATCTAAAGTATTTGAAGGCCTTAGTTAATTTAGGACCACTAAAGTTTCCCCGGCGTGCGACTGTGAGATCCAATCAAAACCAACGATTAACTATTTCACCAGAAAGCCGTTCATTACAAACGTATTGTGTGCATACTTAATTGGTCTTTGCAAGCCTTTTAGTGAGGATTACAACCTAGCTTCTCAATCGAACCATGTTGTATGCGTAAATTTTTATGCATAAATGTCGAGACTTAACAGTTTAACATCGACTTTGAACGATTTTAGAATCTCTCATTGGCAATTTTATTTTACTCTCAGAATTTTTGCCAGAAGACTGTTGAGAAGAAGGTGCTGAACAAAATATTTTTTTATTGCATTCTGTTCGATTTGTCTGAGCAGGGGTTTGAACCACAGGTTCACGTCTAAGATGCCAAGACATTATCCGCTAGGCTATGGCGACTTTCCTATGTCTTTATCGTTTTTCTAAAACCTCCGCCTGCTCAGTTGTCAAACGGCGTTGTTGCTTCAGTTTTTAGCAGCACGATATTATCTCACTCGTCTGACAAGATTTTGGCCGGCATGCCACTTCGAGTGGCATATTTTTGGGTAATCGGCCTTCTCTAACCCTCAATGTTCTTCTATTCAAGTATTCTTAAGTGTTGGTATTGTCGGCAATAATCCAGTTCAGCAGGCTTCCGCAAAGCCTGTAGATCTGTCGAAAAGCAAGAGAAGATCCGGTACTACCTCAGAAGCAAAACTTGATTTGATATCACAACAACTAAATAAATGTTATACCCTCTTGAAACACGGAAGATCTTGGGAAGAGATCATGGAATGGCTCATTGTGCAAACGCCTACTGCATTCAATACTGGAACTTTGTAGGTTTATGTTGTTTCTAAACAATAACAGTTGGCAACCCTATTATCCTAGATTCTGCTACAATAGAACATGTGGATACCATTCAAATTAGCTTTTTGGCTAGATATGTTCTGTTTATAAATTCCGAATGCCTAAGAATCCTTTGCCTCAGTTGTCCAAGTGCCGAACAATAACGGAGAATATGTATGTTCCATTATCTCCTCTTTTTTCTGGTCATTACAGATTTTACAGAAATTATTGTGAGGTCTTCGCAACTTCCGGAATGTGTGAACCCAGAGGCAGAGAATTGAAACACCTCCCATAAGGAGATAAAATAACTGGGAGTTTATCCACGATTACGACGGCAAGTTATCTTTGAAAGTACTCGGCTATATTTAGTTGTAAATAGTTCACTGAAGGAAGGAGTTTCTTAGATCTGAGACGTATGAAGATAATCGTCAGGGTTATGGTTATTACCCAGTGGCTCGAGAACAGTACCCACCAGGGCGATTCTTTTACAACAGTTCACTCTTGGGACATCTGAAAAAACTCGGCAAAGTTCTGACATAAGCAGTTTCTTATACATGCTATGGTTTTAGGTCCTTAGCCTTAGTCTTGAAATAACTTTGAAACTGAGTGAATCCACAAACCGTGTGCGGACTCACCGGAGACACACTACAATGGCCAAAGTCACAGCTATCTTCATAGCAATCATGACTTGTTACGACTGCTCAATTGCAGAATTGTTTCTGAGCATTATCTACTGATCTGTGTCTTGGAGAGCCTGTTTCCCTTGAGAAACATTGTCCATGCATGAATGGCGCCAATTTTTCAATCTGCTAGATGTAGGAACATATTCGAGAACATTGTTGCAGATGAATTGCCAAACACCGATACAAAGTTAAGTCGGGTAAGAAAACAATCTACGGCAAGATAATACACCAGTTCCGTACATTCACTTCTGCGACGGCCACAATCCATGAATTAAATTTGTTCATTACGCATGTTATTCGTATAAAGTATGCGAACCTGTAGGGCATTAACCTGAATCATGCATCATACTATGAAGAAATAACTTGAGGTTGATAAACGGTCTGTTGTTGATAGGGCACTGCAGACTCAGTGTACATTTATACAGTGTGGAGAATGTCTCGAGCCCACTATGTATGTTCTGCAACAATCAGAATAAAGCGTGCGAAACTGTAGGCCATTAATCTGAGTCATGCATCAGACTATCAAGAAATAACTTGAGGTTGATAAACGGTCTGCTGTTGATAGGGCACTGCAGACTCAGTGTACATTTATACAGTGTGAACAATGTCTCGAGCCCACTATGTATGTTCTGCAACAATCAGAATAAAGCGTGCGAAACTGTAGGCCATTAATCTGAGTCATGCATCAGAGTATTAAGAAATAATCGAAGGTTTTTAAACGGTCTGTTGTTGATAGGGCACTGTAGGCTCAGTGTACATTTATACAGTGTGGAGAATGTCTCGAGCCCACTATGTAGAGTCTGTAACAATTAGAATAAAGCGTGCGAAACTGTAGGCCATTAATCTGAGTCATGCATCATAGTATTAAGAAATAATCGAAGGTTTTTAAACGGTCTGTTGTTGATAGGGCACTGTAGGCTCAGTGTACATTTATACAGTGTGGAGAATGTCTCGAGCCCACTATGTAGAGTCTGTAACAATTAGAATAAAGCGTGCGAAACTGTAGGCCATTAATCTGAGTCATGCATCAGAGTATTAAGAAATAATCGAAGGTTTTTAAACGGTCTGTTGTTGATAGGGCACTGTAGGCTCAGTGTACATTTATACAGTGTGGAGAATGTCTCGAGCCCACTATGTAGAGTCTGTAGCAATGAGAATAAAGCGTGCGTACCTGTAGGACATTAATATGAGTCATGCATCAGAGTATTAAGAAATAATCGGAGGTTTTTAAACGGTCTGTTGTTGATAGGGCACTGTAGACTCAGTGTACATTTATACAGTGTGGGGAATGTCTCGAGCCCACTATGTAGATTCTGTAACAATGAGAATAAAGCGTGCGTATCTGTAGGACATTAATCTGAGTCATGCATCAGAGTATTAAGAAATAACCTGAAGTTTTATAAAAGGTCTGTTGTAGATGGGGCACTGTAGGCTCAGTGTACATTTATACAGAGTGGGGGATGTCTCGAGCCCAACATGTACCCAACCCATCTTCAGAGGATTATTTTCGATTTTTTAACTTGAAAATATTACTTGGGAGAATCCTTGAATATCTATTCTTACTATAGACAGGATCCAAAAGCTCTGCTAACTATTACAGGGAAAAGTGTATCGAGTTTGAAGAGAGAGACACACAAAAAATTTTTTTTACCATAAATTTGTTAAATTTTCAATGTCATCGGATCACCACCCTCGTACATGCATATATTTAACAAGCACTATGTATTTAAATTAGGCAATTTAGATACCTTGTCCTTATCCCTTGTCTTTATTACATCACACTATTCGCGTATAAATATCTAATAAGGTACTTCCCCCTTCCCTTGCTCTTTTTGTGTCATAAAATTTTATCTGCATTATTAATTAGTCCCCCTAATATTTTCAAATTTTTAACACACACTGTACATCTATATGTATGTATGTATGTATGTATGTCTGCTTACATATGAATGAATGGATGAATGAATGAATAAATTAATATGTATGATTGTGGTAGACTCTAGTAGTTTACTTTAGTGTTACTACTTCGTACAGCATGTGTGTGTATACTTGAATGTGCGTGTGTGAAAATTTATGAAGAGATAAAATATTTACGGTAGTTTTGTTTTTGTTTTGCATATAATATACGGGGTTCTTCATTTAGCATAGAAGCATAGAAGCAGCATAGAAAATAATAAACAAGTAAACAAAAATACAACAACAAACACTACATGAATAAATGTAAACAATATACACAAACAAGAACAATGAAACAAAGATGTTTATATTTATAGAGATCTCGACAAGGCTAAGCCATGAACATTCGCTTTCAAGAACATTCATCAGACTGCAAGGCAAAGAAAAGCAGGCAACTGAGTTTGTAATAGTTCAGTCAGTGTTGTGTGAAGACGCGATTGTGCGAATAATAAAGAATTTTAATTAAAACTAAACACCAATTAATTTTTATTTTATTTGCAATGTACAAGCACATATTTTAAACGTTTTTAAAATGTAAAAACGTAACAATATTGTAGAGTTAGCAAATCCACATTATTTGCCACTTGATGTCCACATGGCCAGACCACATCTGCAACACTTTCAATGTCTTCCTTGCAACTGTAGATTGATTTTGGGCATCACAATCACAATCCTAAAGAATTGATCATGTTTGAATCATCCTTCAGTTTTATAAATTGGCAAACCGTGACCTTTCATTTAGCTGACAGCCTTGCGAGATCTCTGACCGTTTTGAAACCTCTAAATGGTTAACCTGCTATATTCTAGTTATAAATATACTTGATATTTTTAACAGTAGTTGGTGTTGTTGTTTTTATAGCCGTATAAACAAAAAAATATATGCCATAAAGAAAGTTTCTAAACTCACGCATTTTTTTTTATCATTCATCCCCCACTCACTTAACTCCTATTATTATGCGTATGAGTGCTCATTGCCTTGTTCGTCTTCTCTCTCTCTCTCTCACTCTCTCTCTCTCTCTCTGTCCTTTATGGTAGAGAATAGTTTAGAAATAAAATAGTTTTAAAGGCATTTTAAAGACAGTTTGTTTGACTGCCTTACAGAACCTTATCTAATACATAGGTTAGGGTGGTTGGGTTAAGGAAATTTTAAAATATTATGACAGTTAATTCCGTGTCACGGTGTCATTAATATTGTTTTTATTAGTTTTAGTAGGTATTCTCCCAAAAGTACACAACAGTTGACACTGAATTCGTGAATAAATTAGATATGAGAACTTTTGCCTTTTTTTCCCCCTCTTCACTTTTGCCATAAATTGAAAGCAGTTTTGAAACAAAATAAATAGAAAATCTTCATAACATGATAGTAAAAGTCAAATAAAGGTTAAGTTTTTTTAAAAGGTTAAGCTAAACTTCTTATCTGAAGGAAATTTCGCTTTTACTGCCTGGTCGCAATGGTTTCAGTGGTTGCCTAGACTAACTAACTTACTTACTGACTTACTTGATTGGTCATTACAACCTTTTTAGTCAGGATTACAACCAAACCTAGCTCTATGCAGAAGCATTGACTGTTAGAGCCTAGTCTATGATTTTGTGAAGCGATTCGCAAAGAGACTTGCTAACAGAAATGAATCTGGAAGAGGCACAGCCTCTTAAAAGACAGACTATTTTGTAATATACAGATGGGTCAAGAAGCGATCTTGGATCAGGAGCAGAATTTTTTCGTCCCAGAATGAAATATTTCGAACCTATGGGGAAACTCACGAGTATTTTCCAAATGGAAGTTAATACCATCGACAGATGTGCTCAATTTAATAAAAGACAATATAAAGCAATACTATCAGACGGCGATCAGGCCGCCATCCGAACACTAGGGTCTTATAAGGTTAAATCGAAGACAGTATGGGACTGTCTGAAGCTACTAAATCGGCTAGGTAAGGCAGAATAGCGTCATGTGGGAATTCTCGGCAATAAGCAAGTAGCAATAAGCTTGTAAAAAGGCGAGCTGCCACGACACTTTGGCCAGAATCCAGAATGAAGTTGATAAACGGTCTGTTGTTGATAGGGCACTGTAGACTCAGTGTACACTTTATACAGTGTGGGGAATGTCTCGAGCCCAACTTGTAGATTCTGCTACAATGAGAATGAGGAGTGGGATCCTGTAGGGCATTAATCTATGTCACGCATCAGACTATTAAGAAATACTCTGAAGTTTTATAAACGGTCTGTTGTTGATAGGGCACTGTAGACTCAGTGTACATTTTATACAGAGTTGGGGATATCTCGAGCCCAATAGGTTCTGTAACTATGAGAATAAAGCGTGCGAACCTGTAGGGCATTAATCTGAGTCATGCATCAGACTATTAAGTAATAATTTGAGGTTTTATAAGCGGTCTGTTGTTGATAGGGCACTGTAGACTCAGTGTACACTATACAGAGTGGGGGATGTCACGAGCCCAACTTCTAGATTCTGTAAAAATGAGAATAAAGCGTGTGAACCTGTAGGGCATTAATCTGAGTCATGCATCAGACTATTAAGAAACAACCTGAAGTTGATAAACGGTCTGTTATTGATAGGACACTGTAGACTCAGTGTACATTTATATAGAGTGGGGGATGTCTCGAGTCCAACATGTAGATTCTGTAAAAATGAGAATGAAGAGTGGGAACTTGTGGGGCATTAATCTGTCATGCATCAGACTATTAAGAAGTAATTTGAAGTTTTATAAACGGTCTGTTGTCGATAGGGCACTGTAGACTCAGTGTACACTTTATACAGAGTGGGGGATGTCACGAGCCCAACTTGTAGGTTCTGTAACAATGAGAATGAAGAGTGGGAACTTGTGGGGCATTAATCTGAGTCATGCATCCGACTATTAAGAAATAATTTGAGGTTTTATAAGCGGTCTGTTGTTGATAGGGCACTGTAGACTCACTTTACTACACTACACTACACTTTACACAGAGTGGGGGATGTCACGAGCCCAACTTGTAGGTTCCGCAACAATGAGAATGAAGAGTGGGAACGGGTAGAGCATTAATTAGGCCCTAAAAATCAATTGCGTGCATATCAAGTGCTAGACAGGGAAATGTCATTGTTGACGCTCAGTAGAGTTGCGAATTTTTTGGGACTCATAAGTTTAGAGGAGACATTATAGAGATATAGAGGTATACAGTTTGAGTGGAGTTGAATAGAAGCTATGATCACTTACTTCAGTTTTTTAAATTAATTTTCTTAAAGTTTTATTTTCTTTGAAAAAAAAATAGGAAGACAAACAAAAAAAACAAACTTCAATAATTTATTTTCCTTCATTTACATAAAAATGAAGGACTTTTGTTTGTACGTTTTTTTGTTTTTTTTTTAATAAAAGAATATCTAATGATTGTTGTCTTCATTCACTGCAACAAAACGAAACAAAAAAACAAACAATATTTGCACAAATATTGGCAACGCAATGCAAAAGTGTAGACAAAAGAAAGAAAAAAATTAAAGTTTGTAAGTTTGCAGACATTCTCCATATCATTCGATGGGTGAATAAAGAATACTCCTGTCATTTTGACTTTTTTCTATTGTTAATTTTTCTTCCTCGTCTTCTTCTTTTTTTCGGTAATAAAACTGTGGTAGAACTTTTGTTATGGCTCTAGCAGTTTAAGTAGAACCTGTGAGCGTTGGGCATGCCGCTAATAACCAGTGTTGCTGTGTTCAATTTCTTTTTTTCCGTATTCTTCAATTGCAAACGAAAGTGAAGCAATTTTAAATGTGTTAGCAGTTATAGATTTCAAGAAATGTTTGCTGCAAACTGTATTGTATCATATTGATCACTTAGTCAGTACCACAACCGAGCTTCTCATACCATGCATGAGGAGAGGGGCCTACAGATCAATGTCGGCTCTAAATGATAGATTTTTAAGAATTTTTTTTTAATATAAGCGTTATTTTTTTCCCGAAGACAATTAAGTGGAAGTCGCTGTAAGAAATATTTCTTTTCATAATTCGTTCTGTTCGAGATAACTGTGCCGGAGTTTGAATCACGGGCTCTGGCCTAATAAGTAAACACATTACCTACACGACTACGGCGGCTTTATCTGCCCACCTCTTAATCGAACGAATACTTGTTGTGCTGTCAGCTTTTAGAAGAAATTGCAGTTCCAATCTCCTCAGGTGTAATTTCAAAGGCCCTCTGTCTTTTGTATGACAAGGGCAGCCCCAAAAATTTGCTAGAAAGGTTTTCTTGGGTGTGGCGTTCTACTTGGATATATCCATGTAAGAAATATTTCTTTTCATATTTCGTACTGTTCGAGATAACTGTGCCGGAGTTTGAGATCACAGGTTCACGTGTAATAAGTCACCACACTATCTACTAGACTATGGCGGTTTCATTTGCTGCCTCTTCATCGCACGAATATTTGTTGTGCTCTGAGTGTTCAGAAGAAATGCAATTCCATCTCCTCCGGTGTCTCTCCCTCTCTCTTTTGTAAGACAGTGGCAGTAACCTAAAACTCGCTAGAAAGGCTTTCATGGATGTGGCGTTCTACTTGGATATTTCCGTGTGAGGGTACAGTACAGGTCAAGTTTAGTCTCCTTCCTTTCCCTGGTTTGGTGGAACTTGGACAGGGACTGCGTTCCCTTGTGGCATTACAACAGGCCTCTATGCATGCTCAAGTGAGCTTTTGGTATCAAAGCTACCACTCCAATCTAACCTAACCTAACCTTAGACTCCTCAGCCGCTATTTCAAGACAGAGGCAACACACTAAAACTCGTGAAGGTTAACGGTGTATCAATAGCAGTATAAATGGGTCATTGGGCAATTTGTATGCCTTTAGTCCTTACTGCAGAGGTAGCAACACTTCTGAAAGGGTGACAATCATTCACCCGAGATCTGTTCTGACAATTAAGGTGCCTTGGGAAATCTTTGTCCAATAGTTTGGCATAGTGCAGAAGACTGGATATCCTCGACTTTTTTATTTCCTTTCTATATGGATAATTCATCATTCGTGGTCATGATTAGGTTTTAGAAGAGCAGGTTGCTGCTAATTGTAGTTAATTTTCTACTCGATTAACTACTGGTCAACATAACCTAATGTAAACTTTAATCTCCATTCAATATAACATTTCCCTTGACAAACAAAATAAATCTGATACAATGGCAACACTTTTCATAATTGAAAATGCAAAGAAACTAGACAGGAGTGTGAAAGAGAGAGGGAGAGAGATAAAGATAATAAGAGAGGAAGTGTCTCTCGCTGTCAAAAGATAAGAAGTTTGAAGACTCAATTGTTTTATTTAACAGCAGTTGATAGTGGAACAAATGCAGAAAAAAACTTTTTTAATAATTTTCAAGTTCAACATGCTAAGGTTTTTTTTGTAACCCACACCAGCATGTATAGATTGTGGAGACATGATGAGTACGTTTCGAAGTTTATTGCAACAAGAAAAAAAATGAAGTTTCCTACACCCACGGCAGATTTCGTAACCGTTTGGAGTTTGAAAATTCCAAAACAAAGCACAAAATTTGGACAAGTTAAGGAGCAATCAGTGCCTGCACTTTACTCTTTAAAGCTTAATTTAAAAAATGTACCTGCGGCTATTTCATTGATGCTCCATTCGTGAGCTCTAATTACGGCATATTTTTTCCAGCATTTCGACCGAACTAGCTTGTCCTGATTGATGACAAATTCCCCGTGCGCCCAGCAAAAAATACACAAGTGAGGTTAAACAAAATTATACGATTCATGACGACCAATGGCCGTGACATTAATTGCTCATCACATTTTCCTCTCAATGGATTCATGATACCGTGCGCCGTATGGCATGTGGCATGTAACCACAGCCAATGCTTCCACTTTGGGCTTGAAAAAGTCAGTAATTTTTTAATATATTTTCCATTTTTGTGGCAAACTTTTCGATAAATTCTCTTCTAGATAAATTTTTGTTTATTTTCCAAGTGAAAAAATTTTTTTCTCCTTTTTTCAATAACTTTCTTGCTAAAGAATACTTTTCGATAATTTCTGCTAAAAGAGAATATTTCGATAATTTTTTATTTTTTCCGTTCATAGGAAAAATTCATCGATTAATTGCCTGCCTTGGAAAGAAAAGTTTGTTTATATTTCAACTGAAACTTATCGAATATATTTCGATAATTTTTTTAATAAAGAAATTTGTATTTTTTATTGACTTTGAATCTTTCGATTATTTTGTATTTATAGGTAATTAATCGATTAATTTTTATGTAATAGATTTTTTTATTTTGTAACTATTTAATTATCTTTTTATCTAACAATTTTCGATAACTTTTTCGATAACTTTTTCGATAATTTTGAAACTGGAAAACGAAATAATAATAAAGTCAATCATTTTTTATTTCCAATAAGTTTTTCGATAGCTGACCAATTTTATTGATAATTTAGTAACTACGATAAATTTAATTTAATATAAAAATAAATATTAATTATTATTATATTAAATACTTATATAAAAAAATTCGTTCGATAATTGTGTATTTGCCAAAATCTTTTCGATAACTATTTCGATAACTGATAAGTTTTTCGATAATTTTGTAACTATGGTAAATTTAATTTAATAATAATTAAGTTTCCATATCAATAAATATTATCGATAATTTTTTATTTGCAAAAAAATTTTTCGATCATTTTATAAATGTGGAAAATTTAACTTAATAATTAAGTTCACGCGTGAAGAATCTATTTAGATAATTTTTTATTTATAAAAAATTGTTCGATAACATACATGGATAAGTCCCCTTTATTTTTTAATTAATTTTACATGCTTAAAACTTAACCCCCCTTCGAAACATAGTTTTTATGATTTTATGCGAAGAGAATCCAAAAACGGAACATAAAAAATCGTTAAAAAAAATTTTTTTTAATCAATTCGATTCAATTTGATTTTATTTTTAAAACGTGCCCAGCATTAAAATAAACAAGTGGCGCCAAAAAGGAAAAATTCAAAAACCAAACAATTGCCCCACCGCCAATGGCCATAATACCATACCAAATCGGCAGACAGATATACCATAACAATACATTGCAACTCCATATTGGTGGCATATAAAGTTTTACTAATAATTTATAAAAGCACTGCAACAACAACAACAACAATAACGTAGAAAAATACAATAATAAATATTTAAAATATTACGATCACTGATAAGAACAATCTGTTGCTGTTGCTGTAGCTGTTATTATGTCGGCAATCTGTCTAATCTAAATAGTTCCAGAGAAGGGTTTAAGCGAATAAGCGTCTGTGGCATTGCAATCAATATTCGAAATTGTGAAGAATACGCTAAACAGATCCACCTTTATAACACCGTTTTAATAAGAAGAAAATAAAGTTTTATTTTAAGACTTATAACTCAGCAAATAGACCCCCCTTTTTTTAAAAAATAAAAATATAAAATACAAAAATTATTGCATACCTTTACGGCGCTGTTTCAATTATTACAAACACACCAACAAGTAACAGCAAGGCAAACAAACCAAACAGCAACGTTTTAAACAACAACGCAATGGAAACAAATCGCAGAGCACGAATCTAAACGAAACAATACGACGTAAAAGAAAATAAAAACATGTAAGCGTAGCAGCTACGGCAGCAGCAACTGCAACGTTTGCAAAACAGTCCTTCAACGTACCGAATATAAGCGGCGAATAACGTTACCAGCAAAAAAAAAAAGAAAAACTAAAAAAAAAATTAAGTAAAAAACAAACGACAACAACAACAACAGCACTGAAGACACTGTGCTACTTAAGAGGCCAAATATCTATGAATTGTTTTTGTGTGGTTTTTATAATAAAACAAAGCGACTAACAGCGAAACTATGTGTGTGTGTATGTGTTAGGCCTCTATCAGTCGTTGAAAGACCGACAACAGTCAGGCTGTTTGGTTGATTATTATTGCTACAACGAATGATACTATTGCCTGCTGTTGTTATTTTCTTCTCTTTGTTTTTGTTTTTATAGTACAACAATAACAAGAACAACAAAAACAAGGGAAAACGCGTAAATACACGCATAAATGTGAAGTTAAGAAATTACAGGCACACACAGAATTCTTTACTTAAAAGACAAGCTTTTCTTGTAATTATTGTTTTCCTAGGTGGGTAGTGCCATAAGTTTACGTCTTAAATGAGGGATATGATAAAAAGGCGTGAAGCGTTAATGACAAGCGTTAAAATTGATGTATTATTTTAAAGCTTTCTTTTTACATAAAGTTATCGATTATTTGTTTGTTAACAATTTTTTTATTAAAAACAAATATTTTGGATTATTTTTTTAAGGAAACTTATTCGATAGCTTATTTTCGATATATTTCTCTTTCAGAAAAATAGATCGATAATTTTTTTTTCTAATATTTTATTAAAGAAAATTTGTCGATAATTTTCTGTACAAGAATTATTCCATAATTTTCTTTAATTTTCAATTTAAAATAAATTTTTTCGATAACATTTTTCGATAGTTTCGACAATTTTCTATATTAAGAAAATAAATCGATAATTTTCCTTTCACTTTATTCTTCTCACACAGTCCCTATAAAACACAGTTGTCTATAAAAGCATTTGTAGTAAATAAACGCAACACAAGAATAATAATTTGTTGTGTTAGTGTGTGTATGTATGTACATGCACAGGCAAGCATCAAACGAAAAAAAACGAAAATGAAACAAACGTTGCTGCCTGACAATGAACATCGTGTCTAAAAACAACCTAAAAATTACACGCAAACTTCGTTTTTCTATAACCTCACCACCATCACACCAACAACACATGGCAGTCAGCCTTGCCAACCCCACCAACATACACAGTACAATGCTCATTCATAGTAAACTGTAGTGGTCTCCAACGCAACCGTGCTGCTGCTGCTACTGCTGCTATTATTTACTGCTTTCGCTCAAAATGTGTGTTGAATGTGCACGTTTGTACAACAGCAAACAAAATGTTGTCGTAAGAAGAGAGCCACAATGGCGTCTCTGTTACACAGAGTAATGAAAACTTGTCTCTCTGTGAGTAGATTTCAAATAAAACTGTAGAATAAAATAGAGAATTCAAATAAAAAGGATCAAGTATTATAAGGCGATAGTAAAAGGAGTTTACAACAAATTGTGAACATCAAAGGCATATGTTGGTGTAGCAAAGACATAAACCGTTCATAAAGAGAAAGAGTTTTCTGTTAAATGCTTAACAGTAAGTGTACTGTTACTGAAAGTTGGGCATTATGGAGGTTATAAATTCATCAACAGGTATAGAATAAATGGAAAGGATGATAAATTTCGTTGACTTTTATTCTTAAGGAATTTTTATGGTGATTGTAAAAGCAACAAGTGTTTCTCTTCTATGAGCGACGTTAATAAATCAAATGAATTCAAAGCTGTGCACACACATATACACAATTTTGATTTTTTTTTTTTTTTGTTACGTTATAAAAATATTGCAAGATGCTGACAGGGTGAGGTGGGTGTTGAGCTGGTTCAAGTGCAAGGTTTTCTTGTTATTGCAGCCAGGGTTTCACAATCATCAGCGTTTAATTTTCACTTGATTGACTGCACCAACAGCAAGCACAGCAACGATAGCAAATGCAGCACTTGAAGCAACAGCAATGACCAATAGCGGCAGCAGCGTCAGTTGAACGTTGAAAACCATACCTACAGTGTTACAGCGCAAGCGGTATAAATATGGGAAAAATTCCAAACGAAAGACGAAAGTTGACACGACGAATCGATACAAATGAGAGAGTGACGCGACGTATAATTTCAATTCATAAAATATGAAAACAACAAAAACAACAACAACAGCAACTATTGCCGCAGTCGTTAGAAAACACATTGTGAGTATATTTCAAAAGAAAAAACCAAAAACAACAAAAAAAAAGAGAAATTTTACTCTCTAAACTGTACATTTTGAAAACAGTGTTTGCTTATGAGTGTGTGCACACGTATTGTATGTATGCATGTATTTCTGTGTATATGGGGGTGTGTGTAATATTGTCTGTTTGCACTCACATGTATATTTTATAAAAAAAAAAAAAACACTCAAAAAAATATGTTCGTCATACATACATTACATACATGAAAACACAAAAAAAAAAAATACACAAAAAAAATGTGTAAATAAAAGCGATCAGAAATTTTAATAGAGAAAATCAGATCAACTAAGCTATCCAGGTATTATATACCCTTTCTGTATAGATAGTGCTTAATAATCTGTTTTTAATGTCATAACGTAGCCCCTGGAAACCACCAGATTTGGTTCTAGACCTACTCTTCTCGTATAAGCCTTATTGGAGTAATCACCCTAATCGCAGTCAAATTCTGGTCCAGACTGGGACTATGGACATGCTGCTATTCTGGGAAGACATAGACAGATTAGGGTCGATTCTGAATAGGTCCTTAGGACCCTTGAGGTTTATATCAATGGTATATACAACTGTGTTCAAAATAATAGGAGTGCTACCATGTAATATTTTCAAAGTTAAAATATTTTATTCTACCAATTTGCAAAACACGATATATTTTAACGGTAGTTACAATGATATGTAAGAAATAAAATACAAAAAAGAATCTCGTAATAACTTTAATATTTACGATGAAATTGATTCATTTCTGTGTTTGCCCCTGACTTCAGTTGATCAAAAAATAGGTGTGTGAGTGTTCCTTTGAAAATAAAAATATAACAGCATATAATTTAAAGAAAAAAGTGAAAAATAAGTACGAAAAAATTTAGTTAAAACATTTTCTACAGTGATTCACATACATTTTTGTAATAGTGGGACGAGGAAAGCACCGTGCTGAAGAAAAGAGAAAACTAATTAAAAATCTTCGAAAAAAAGGCAAAACTTCTAAAGAAATTGAGGAAACCTTAGGTTACTCCGATCAAATGATCACAAATCCATTAAAATATAAAAAAAACCCGAAACGCGTGGGCGCAAGGCCAAAACATCTACTGTCGATGTCCGCCGAATTGTGCGATACAGCAAAATAAATCGTTCAGCGTCTTCAAATAAAATTCAAAAGGATTTGAATCTTGCCGTAAGTGTCCCTGTAGTGTAGACGTCTGATGGACAACAATTTATTCGCAAGAAGTTCACAAAAGGTGCCATTGTTGACATACAAAACAGGCAGCAGCACGCTTAAAGTTTGCCCAAGAACATACCAAATATCCGAAAGAAAAATGAAGAACTTATTGTGGACCGACGAAAGCAAAATTGTTTTATTTGGTGGCACTGGGTCTAGACAGCATGTTAGACGTCCGCCCAACACCAAATATAAAGCTCAGTATACACAAAACACAGTTAAACATGGTGGTGCAAAACTAATGATATGGGGAAGGTTTTCATATAATGGTGTAGGCCCAATACATCCAATTAGAGACACAATGGATAGGAACGTCTATGTTGGCATTTAGAGAGAAGTGATGTTACCATACTCCACGCCTCTAAAATGGATATTCCAATAAGATAATGACCCGAAACACACCAATAAATTAGCAAATGAGTGGTTTCGGGTTAATGGGATAAAGGTTATGGCGTGGCCAGTTCAGTATCCTGACCTTAATCCCATAGAACATCTATGGGGAGGTGTTAAAAAATATGTTGCCGAGAGAAAACTGTCAAATGCAACTGAGTTGTGGTCCGTAGTGCAAGATGGGTGGAATTAAATTCCACTAAAACAATGTCAGGACTTAGTTGACTCCATGCCTCGTAGATGTGCTGCTGTAATAAAAAGTAAAGGCTATTCTACCAAATACTAATCGTATTTAAAGTTTCTGATTATAGTCATAAGCATTTTTAACTTTTTTAATACAAAATTTTTATGAAAACTGAAATACTGCTATTATTTTGAACAGCACT
Source organism: Sarcophaga carnaria (assembly GCA_958299815.1). Lineage (NCBI taxonomy): Eukaryota > Metazoa > Arthropoda > Insecta > Diptera > Sarcophagidae > Sarcophaga > Sarcophaga carnaria. Next base: position 24,472,809 of record OY283153.1, read on the forward strand.
TTTTAAGATATCTTTTTTAAACTTCCTGTTACTGACTTGTTGAAAGCTTTATTTAATTAATGAATAACTTAAATAATTCAGTATTGAATCAACATTACATTACACCAAAAAAATTGAATTAAACCATGTTTTTTATTTGTTAAAATTCAAGCTTTTGTTTTTCAATGGGCTCACTCCTATTTTTATGAACACAACTGTAACAGCTGTGGGCTGTGGTATATTAATAAAGGGTTCTGAAATTAATATTTCTTATAGGCTGCCTGGCCACAGCAGAGTTTCTCAGGGAAATTTCGGATAATTCAAAGGTAACTCTTATATGGATTCCGTACATTGGGTTACAGTTGGGGACTGCTTCAATGTTTCAATGGAAACTGCATTGTAGCACACAAAAGTGTGCAAAAAGTTTTCAATCTCCTGCATGTTACAGGTCATAAGTACTCCAATTGCCGTGCTTAAATTGAATATTTTTCACTCAATTTACGGGGAACATCAATCTTGCTGGTAACAAGAAAGTATTGCTCATTACCATTCATCGCACAATAGCGATTCACATGGGCATTGTCCTTTTCGTAGGCATGCCGAAAGACGAAAGACTGCATTTTGAAATATTCTTAACATTCAGTTGAAATGACCAACAATTTTTTTCGAGTGTATGTTTTATGAATGTAACATCTTCCTCGTACTAGGGTTTAGAAAAAAAAGGGGAGGCGAACGAGAGAGAGGAACGTTGAGTAAGAGAGAGATAGTCAGCAACGTAATATAAAAACGCTGCTCTTGCTGTATATTTGTACGGTGGCATGGATTCGTTTGTGTGTGTGTGTGTGTATGGATGTGTATGTATGTGTTGATTGGTATCTATACTAAAACATTACGGTTTTATTATTGTCATTGTTGTTATTGTTGTTGTTGTACGTTTAAAACCTACGTTCGCTCTACACGAACTAATGAAGTCAGCAAGTCAAACTACCACAACTACAACAAACATAAAAAGAAAGAGAAACAAAAAATTTTTGACAACGTTAGCGGCCATGACAGGACAGGGAACAGGAAGTTGTCATGACATTTTTTGATTCTCTACTTCTCTTTACTGCTACGTTACTAGTTGTTGTTGTTGTTGTTGTTGCTGTTGCCCATATTGCTTGCCTATTCAGCGTTGAAGCTGACAGTGTTTTTGTTTAAGCCTTAATCTGTGTTTGTGTTTGTGCACTGAAGTGTAAGTCTCTTATTCTTATTATTTTCTTCTTCTTTTTTAAGGATCTTAAGAATGTCAGTGTGCGTAAAAGTCGTCGTTGGGCTGCTGATTGCGAACGGTAGCATCTCTTACTTCTCTTATGGGTTTAGTGGAAGCCACTCTTATAGAGAGAGGAGCATTGAATGGCAGGAATATAGGTCCTATGATATTCACATGAATGACACGATCTGCGAAAGCAAACACAAGTGACGAAATGATAAGAGACGGTTGCACACAACGTGGGCATTTCTTTCGCCATTAATGTGCAGCTTGTTTGTGGATAAATAAATGGATGAGGCAAGCATTGACGACCAAGTTCTGATGCTAAAATTCAAGTTTGAAGACTCTTTGTGACGCTAAAGCCAGGCAAGACAACATTGTTACCCTTTACGAGAGGGAGAAAATGGGTAGAGGGTAATGGTTACCATGACCTCCAGGTGTGCAGATGCTTTTTTTAAAGGCTTAGTATAAAGCCGAGGATCGTGTACGCTTTAACACTGCTCACATATGTTCCAATCACGACATATTGATTGTATTTTTAGGTTGTGCAGGGTTAACAATGGCAATAACAGCACCAAGTGTATATGTATCGCACTCTCATTTTCTCTACAAAACGGTAAAACACGATCCTGTTTTTTCTAATCCTCATAAGAGAACTATTAATCCCGCATTCAATATTATACGGCAATTTCTAAGTAAGTGCTGTCAAGTTAAGGACGCTATACAGCAACTGCAAAGCTCTGTATATGCTGTACGCTCAAGTACCCATGTGTATATGTGTTTACTTTTTCGTTTAAAACCCACACACATTTGCTTACAAGAGAACTCAAAAAGAGAAACAGAAAGAGAGAGAGAGAGAGTGTATGACGGCGTAGCGACAATAATAAAAAAAAATATACTCTACACCGCCAACACGTATGTATGATGGCTGGCTTTATTATTTCTACTCCTTGTTGTTTTTGTTATGCTACTACTAATATTTGTTTTAAACGCGTGAGTGTGTGTGTGCATGTGTAACGTATGAGAGAAGTAGGCGTAAGGGATAGCGGGAGCATTGAAATTGTTTTTGTTCGCTGTGCTGCTTTGTTTTGCCGTTTTTTTTCTGTTTTAATTTTTTTTATTGTGGGTTCCTACAAAACAACAACAACAACAACAACAAGTACAAATAACATCTATGTCAGTAGCAACCGCAGTCAGTAGTTATAGAATCATGCTCTCTCTTTAAACTGTATAAAGAATGTTTTTATTTGTAGTTGTAACTGCTGTAGCAGCAGCAGCAGCAGGAGCAGCCGTAGCTTTTCAATGGTATGTTTGCAGTAGTGCTTTCGTTTATTCGTTTCTAAAAAAAAAGAAACAAAAATAAAAAAGAGAATGATGCCGTTATTGCTATCTTAGTAACGCTTTGCTACTTTCATGTGTTATAGAAGAAAAACTCTTTTATTGTTACATATGTACGTATGTATGTTACTGTTGTTGTCGTTGTTTTTCATTTTGTTTAACAGTATGTTGACGGACAAGTGACTTAGTCTAGGAGTTAGTGTGTTGTCTGTCTATTTATAAAATATCAGTTTATGTAGGCCTCTCTCTCTCTCACATGATTTCTTCTTCATATTACTAGAGTGTTTACTTTACTTTACTATTGGACATTAGCATGCTTATGCCTGTCGTATTGTTATTGTTTGCAATTGTTTTTGTTTACAAAAAATTTTCTAGATAAACAGGGGCCCCGAGCCCCGAACAGAGAGAGAGAGAGAGAGAGAGACGAGAGCGCCTTAACAGCAGCGTATCAACGATGGCGTCAAACCGTTAAAAGAATTTCTGTTAAACACACACAGAAATGAAAACAAATCATCACAACTGTTCGTTCGCATATGAATTCGTTGGGCAAATGCGGTTGTTGCTGTGCTACTGCAGCACCACTCTGTTATAAAAAGAGGTCCTCTGCTCGCCCTTCTCCTCTTGCCACCTATAACAGACAGAGTGTACAACACAACACAACACCTTCACTTAGGCCGCTGTTGTTGTTTGTCTTTGACGTTCTTCTCACCATCGTTTTGCCCACTAAACTAAATAGTCAGTCAGGCTCCCTGCCTGCCTGAGTGCCTTGCCTTGCCTTGCCTTGCCAGCTTTGGTTGCTTGCCATCACTATTGTTGTGTTGGGGAATGGAGACGGCTGTTGTTAACGTCGGTGGTGATGATGTTGATGATTCTTCTTCTTTCTTCATGACTGTGTTTATGTTCGTTCGTTCGTGAGAGAGTGTGTGTGTATATATGTTTGGGTAAGTGCGCGATTATTTGCCGTTGTTGTCCATTATTGTTGTTGTTGCTGCTGGTGGGGTTTTTGTTTGTTTTCGTTGCTAAACATTGTCGTCGTAGTCGCCCCGTCGTTGTTGTTTTTGTGTAGCTGTGACTCTCGTCAATTACTGTTGGTGGTGCTGCTGTTGCTGTTGCTGCTGCTGCTGCAGCATTACCAGCCAGCAGTGAGTGAGTGCCTGCTGCCATTGACGTTAGCAGCTAGAGCTGCTGATGTTGTTGTTTTTGTATTTGCAAAAGCGGTGGTTGTTGGTTAGTTCGCATATCTATAATCGTCTCATTCAAGTGTCCAACTTTTGTCGGAGCGGTCGCATCATCCAAATCAACACAATACCGAAAGCGCAACGTATAGCAAAAGTATAACAACAACAACTACTGCTATTATTATTTAGTGTGCGGTGCAAAACAAAAACTACAATAACAACAAAGAACATTAAGCTCTTGTGTGTGCGGACGGACTATAAGCAAAACACAATAAAACAGTGTACGCGTTCGTGTGTGTATATTTGTTGCGTTGTGTTATGTTCAAGTGATTATATTTTTCATTTCTTGCCTCCTGCTCTTACCCAGACTGTGCTGCTGCGGGTGCTAGTGCTGCTGTCATTTAATCAATGTTTTTCAAGACGCTCGTAGTATAGACATATTTTCTACTAAAGAAAATTTACTGGTGCAACAACAACAACAACAAATACAAGCATTTAGAAAAACGCACAAACTTTTACAATGACTTCCGAGGAACCCAGTAATACTGGTGGCACTTCCTCTTTGACCACCACCAGCACTATTACGAAAACCACCAACCATAAGACACAACGCGGTTTTATTAGTGAATCTTCAACAATATCGGATAACACCAGCGATTTTATTGAAATTGTCAAGAAATATGAAGTGGTCTACAATAATCATCATCCGGATTATAAAAATGTTGAAGTTAAAGCAAAAATCTGGTCACAAATTGCTGAAGAAATTGGTTTATCAGTGGGTAAGAAGATCGATATTTTTACTCTGCTCTACTCTCTACTACCACAACAGCACGACTCCAGCAAAATGTAAAATTTAGACGAAAAAAAGAAATGAAAAAAGAAGGAGACTTTTCCGTTTTTCTTCCTTTGACGTTTTTATTACAAATGCTGCTAATTCTTGCACTTCTATTTTATTTTTCTTGAAATTGAAAATCTTTTAAAACCGTCATAGTAAAAGAAAAAATATCGTTAAAAATACTTGCAATTACAGCAAGAAAAATTTTGATAGTGCTATTATAACATAGAATTGAGTGAGAGAGGGAGAGAGAGAGAAAGAGAACACAAGTGTTTTAAAAAAGAAGAGGAGAGTGTAACATTTTTATATACACAATAATGCAAAAGAAAATAAAACAAAACAAAAACAAATTGCACTATGACTAAAGCATGCGAATGACTAAATGAAAACGTAATCAAGACAAAAACAAATCACACAATTTTTGTTGTCATTTAAAACAGTGTGGAAAATGTAGCGTTTTTTATTCAAAGCACTCCTTTAGCTTTTACAGTTTTTGTTATAATTTTCTTTTCTCCATATTCATAATCTATCAGTCGTTTTTTTTTAATTAAGACCAGTTTAAATCTTTAGTTGAAAGTAAAAGATTAAAATGTACTTTATTAAATAGTTTGAACACAAAACCATTAAAGTAGCCATTAACACTAAATTGCACCACGTATAATTCGCCTTAATTAGCAAAACCTCCATTGGCGCCGGCGGATTATTTTCCTGTTTTCGCCTATATTTCGACCTTAATTGTTTAATAAAATTATTAATTATTAACGGATCAAAAATATCCTAATTCAGGCTTAAACTACTCGCCTATTGCCCCAAAATTTCGTTCAAGTAGTTTTTGCTAACTCGTGGTCACCAGGTCGAGGTAAAGCAGTAAAAAATAGGCTCACCCTAATCAACATTGCCTGGTCCGTACAAAATCCCTTCGATCGTGTAATACAAATCATAATCCAGTAGATTTTCTTCTTCGATTTCCAACCTTAGTGGCTTTAGACACATGATCGTTGGCTACGCTTATTCGTTCGTGATCACGTTTGAACGTTGTATCGTTTGAACACTTTTTGGTTCTAGAGTAACTACAACTGTGAAAAAAAAACGATTTTGGAAAATTAAGAAGTATGCTAACCCCTTAAAGAGGCAACAATGCTTTCCAGTTTGGTTTGTGTTAAATGTTATTATCGTTCCATATATCCTGCACTGTATTTTCCAAAACATTTTTATGTTATCATTTAAAGTCATAATTTCAATTCGATTGAGATCTAGTCTTTACGTTGACCACGTCATTGTACGTAACTTTTAACATCTCTATCACATTATGTTTTTGCGAAGCTTTGCCGATATCGTTCCAGATATAGCTGATGTCATCTGAATTAAATCGAATTATTTGACCTCAGAACATGCGTCTGGTTCACCATTGTCCAGTATTGATTCCTTCGGCGAAATGGTAAACGTTTAGTATTTTTCGGTAATAACCTTGGCTCTTTTGTGTAAGAAACTGGATGAATGCATGTCTCACAATCCATACACTACATATATACACACTCACTCATATGAATCAAAATTTTATAACATTTTTTTCACTGATTTTACGCACGTAAAGTAATACCGCCTAAAGCCAAAGAAGCGTTTTTAGTTCATTTCGCATAGTTGGCATTACAGTTGTATAACAAACGTAAAATGTACTCGCACTCCGTTTGTTTTTCTCTCTTCACACATTTTCTTCACATTCATGCTCCAAAGATGCCGATAAAAACAAAATAGAAAAAGAAAACATACACCCGCCCCACACATCAACACAATTAAGCATTAGAAAATATGTGTGTCGGCTGTTTTACATTTCCTTTGTTTATTTACATTTATTTGATGGAATATATTATTAAAAAAGCAATATTTTAAGTGATAATACAACAACAAAGTATAGTCAATCTTTTAGTTTTTAGTTTACTTACAATTCATATTTGAATAAAATGGTAAATTGTACAAAGAATCTAATTTTTCTTCTTCTTCTGCTGTTGTTCTAATATTAAAGTTTGTTTGTTAATATTTTTTCCCAGATGCCTCAAAACGAAAATGGAAAAATTTACGTGACAGCTACACAAAATATTTGCGTTCATATCGTGTGGGTACGAAGACCGCCAAAAAGTATCAATTTTGGGCACATGCCGAACACATGGAATTCTTGAAACCCTTTCAGGGACCGGGAAGGTAAGTTAATTGTCATAATCAGTACAATTTATAAAAGAAATTATGTAATATGACACCCATGTTCGTGTTAGTGTTAGTAGAGAGCAACAAAAGGCTATGAAAATGATTTCCAAACAAACAAACTTTAAAGGTCTGTCACAATTACAAAAGCGTAAGGAATTGGACAAGACGTTGAAGGTTTATACTTTTAGTGTTGACGTCTAAACGCGTTTTAAACCAGAAATACAAAGAGAAAGCAAAGGTTTCAGTGAATTTAAGTGAACTGCATATTGAAGTCAAAAATATTAAAAAGGAATTGGAAGAATCTTCCAAAGTTTATTGTGTCAAAAGACCAAAGGCAGAATATTAATTCTCTTATGGTCATCTGGTGGTAATTTATTTAGTTGATAAGAATACCGACAAGGTTGACTGGTTATTTTTTTATTGCATCATTAGTGCCCATTATAAAGCTGTATCTTACACGGCTTGGTGCAGTTCACCAAAAAGCTATGCTTTCCCCAAAAAAGTTATACAATAGAGCAACAATTGTTGCAGTATTGTTTGGTTGGACCTAGCTTCTTGAGCCTTGGGGAATTACACTGTAATGCCATCCTTGTGATACCATTAGTTTTTCCTTCTGATGGTGTGGCCTATCCACTCAGGTTTTCTACTTTTAATTCCTCACTGGCAACTCATGTTGATGATAATGATGGGCCAGAATACCACGCATATGAGACACTAGTTGCTGAATTCATGAAGTTTTTGTGTGATTTTATTTAACACCAGTGAAGTTTAAATTCCGTATAACAGTGGAGTAAACATTTGCAATGAATATTCTAAGCTCCGGGTATCTGGCAGAACTGACCCATGATATAATCCAGCACGATGACAGAAAAGTAGAGCTGTGGGATGTAATTTTTGTTTTATGCCAGCGATGATATGAAATTGATTGGCTAATGCACTTGGAACATCTATCCTTTAAAATGCTTTCCGTAAAGCTGTCCTTCAAATAGATATGTTTATGCCAGATCGCTGATGAGGATCTACGATAGATATCAATAGGATTTCTGCGGGGTATGTGGTTATGAGGACAAACTGAAAAACTGAAATTATTAGATAATGTTGTTTACCTCGGGAGAGGGGTTATTTGAGCGTTGAAACTCTCTGTCACCTGCAGTTTATAATGGAAAAGAGAGCTTCTTTTCTGATCTCTCTGTTTTCGTACCACATTCTTTTCAATCTCTATTAAGTTTCTCTTACTTCACTTTTTCCCCCTTTCTAGGGCCAATACAATGGATCCCATGCCCCTCTTGTGTTTTAGTAGTAGCCATTATAGCTATACACGTCCTCAAACCTACCACCTGGGCAATCCAATAACATTTTACGAATAATTCTTTAAAGATTTTTAATTAAAGTGGCGAATATTCTAAATCATGCGGTCAGATTAGTTTAGTGTGTGAATGTAATTTTAAAACGATCGTTATTCATACCTAAAAAGCAAGGACTGCTGCTCTGGGAGACAATTTAGTCCCCCCATTATTAATTAAATATGTGGCAGCACCACTTTAAATTTAATAATCCGCTTAAATGTCATCACACATGCAAATTTTAATATGGCAACTAAAACACACACAGAGAGAGAGAACGGTGAGTGACGGTGTTGTTGATTGTGCAAATTATAACAACAACCAAAACATACAGTAAGTGTTCTCTCCAACTTGAACTCGCTGGTGTTAAAGTCCCCTCCAAAAAAACAAAAAATTAAGTTGTCATTTTAAATAAAAGAGAAAGGATTTCTAAAGAAGTGTTTTGAATTCACAAGACTTATTGCTCGTCCCGAATTGTATCAAATAATTAATCGCAACGACCGTAAACAATTTATTAAAATCTAAACAAAATGTGTGAAATTCATGCTTTGCATGCATTGCAAAAATAATTGGTTTGTATCATACAAAAACAAATCAAAAGAAATAAGTGGTGGTTGCCACATTGCGACAGATTGACGTTAAAGCTGATTTTGACATTTACCACTTGGCTAACCAGTGTAGCCATATGTTTGTAAAACCCTTAGACATTGCAGTTAAATTTGAAAAGTGCTTTAAGCACACGAATTGGAAATTTTGTTAAACATGAGCTGCATATTCCCGGAATGTGACAATACCAAGCATTATTGCAAAAAGACCGATATACGATTTTTTCACTTTCCCGCTTTGCCTTACATGAGACAAAAATGGCTAAAGGCTTGCAAACGTAAAGAGGAGGATTTACCCAAGGTGCCGTTGGTGTGCTCAAAACACTTTGTCGGCAAGGATATCTATTTAGATAAGAAATATGCCAGATTAAATAAAAATGCTGTGCCCAGGTACAGCTGGTTGTTTCTCTAAACTAAACCCATAATTATTGAATAATTTGTGTTTTTTTTTATTTTTTGTTTTAATTGCAGATCCAGTGTCAATAATAATTCGTTAAAAGAAGACGATGACAACGAATGTGATTTGGGTTATCAAGTATTGGCCAAAGCCTCTGCCAATAACAATGAGGAAGAGGTAAAAACAAATTCGGTTTTAAACACAGCAGCAGCAGCTATAAGTCTGCCTATGAGCTCTACAGTTTTGACGAATATGCTACCCAACTTTGCAAACGCCGGCGGCAATATAAATACAACACCAAGCAGTATGGGTTTAAGTATACCAACGCCTAGCGGTATTACAGGCTCTGTGACAGCACCGCCGAGTGCCATAATGTTGCCAGTGCCGTCTTTGCCCACTGTGCAATTGCCACCTTCTTTAACAGCGAAACCGATTATGGGTGACATAGCATCTTCGGTTGCCTTTTCGTTGGCATCAGCATCATCATCGTCAGCATCGGCTAATCCTTTGGCCAGTTCATCCAATACATATACAACACCTTCTTGCTTCAATTCGTTAACATCGAGCTCTTTGGCTTCACAAGTATTTACTTTGCCTCAGCTGTCCGCCAAAGGACCCATACTAATGCCCTCTAGTAATACCGCCAGTTCGGTGGGTTGTCTCATTATTGAGCCCCAGCTGTTTGCTTCAGCCGATACTTTTAAAAAAGAATTTAGTAGTGGCTCCTCCACGACAACATCCTCAAACAATGCTCAAATAACACCCTCTGGTTTACAAATCTATCCTACACTAAATGGTAATACAGCAGCAACTTCACAAGCCGTTAACAGTCGTTTAAATCCACCTTTAATTACGAAAATAAGGCGTGTTCAACCCTCACCACAAGCCTCTGCCATTAATTTAAGCATTTCAACTACACCCGCTACTGTACAATCTTCAAACTCTACTTTGCTGTCATCTTACAAAGCCAATGGTGGCTTTAATACAAATTCTACCAACATTTTGCCTACGTTAGGTGGCTCCACTACCATTACGGCCACCACCTCTTGTAACTCAAACGGCTTGGGTAATACTGCAGCACCACCACCCATTAAAAAGCCGAAAAGCTCTGCTGAAGTAGACATAGCCGCCATTTTACAAGCCAATCGTGATCTCGATGCCAATACATTATTTTTCCTTAGTCTAGCCCGCTCTGTACGCAATATGCCCACCAAATTCCAAAGTTTGGCAAAAATGCGTTGCATGCGCATAGTCAGTGATATTGAAATGGAATTGGACAATATGGATGATGATGGCCCCAATGGTAGTACAAAATATTGCACCAACAATTCTGATAGTCCACCACCGCCTTTAGGCAATAACCTAAATGAAGCCCAATCGGAACATTTTGTCTATGTGATGTCACCATCTCGCGTTGAGAGCATGATCGATCTATCATCGGATGAGGAGAATGCCCATAATAATGGCAATTAGAGAGAATTTTTAAAAGCATATGGAATCATGAGATTTTCACACAAATCACAACTAACTATGCGCTGCTGTAAATATTTTTAAGTTCAAAAGTTTAGTTGAAATAATGTTTCATAGAAACATTTAAAAAAATATTAAAAAAATACAAACGATTTTTTTAATTATTAATGATATTAAATTAATATGCAGTATTGAGATGATAAGAATCAAAGAAAAAAAAATACATTTAAAGAAAACTAATATGAATGTTTGTTTGTTAATACATATAAAAATTTCAATAAAATATTTAAAGAAAATTAAAAAAAAAAAAAGAAAACAAATGGAAACATTTAAAATTTCATTAAGCCATGCTAATAGAAATTTATGCTAAGGCAGGATAAAGGATACCGGCATCATCGGGTATGATGCTATTGTGATACTACTAGCTTACGACCGGAATGTTGAAGTATTCAGGATTTCCTAGAAGCCACTTTCTGTTATTGACAGCATTTGACAATAGGACCCACAGTATCAATTGATATTGATACGAGTAAATTAGAATTAGATTAGAGCACATGTACTTGTCAATTGAGACAAGTACAGAACCCGGAGATCAAGTTGACCCATTGTACAAACGTCCTAGATGGAATAGAGAAAAAGGAGAAGAAGTAGGAAAGGGAGAATAAGGAAGCGTAGCAATTACACAGACCAAGCACTTCTCAACCAGCTCAAACTAATAATGAATCTATAGAGAGTCTTGATGTCGGCTCTCGACAAAAAATTCAATATCCTCAAAGAAGCCCCTGGCAAGGGTCTTTAACCTCAACCTACTAAAGGCTGGGCAGTTACAGAGGAGGTGTTCGATATACTCCAACTCCTCCTCATCGCAACATACCCTGCAATAATCCGGCGGGGATCTGGTCCAAATTCTTGTCAGCGATCTAATCTTGCAGTGCCCCGTAATAAACCCACAAAACTTCTAACACTCTAATAAAATCTTCCAGCTTCTCCTACTATATTTTTCCATGGCTAATGATTGCATTAAAAATCTCTCCAGTAGGTCGTAGTTGCTATAAACGGCATAGGGTTTCAACAAACACAACTGAAAGTAATTGATCATAAGCAAGCATCTGTTTATGTGCTCAGATATCATGTGTGTGTGTTTGTATAGGGTCTTTCTCTCTCTCAGTTCCACTTGCTTGCTTTACTTTAATGCTAAGATTATGACGACAACTGAATTTTTCATTTCCTTTTCACTTTCCTGCTGGCAACTAAAAATTTCAATTTTAAGGGAAATTTTAAAATGACAACTCAACTGAAGTTCGGTTGCCGTCCCTAATTGAAATATGAACCTCTTGTAACTTACAATTCTCTTTTTTCCTTCCATTAGAAGATACATTCGTCATAAATTTGGTATATTCTGGCCCGAAGATAATGCTTGTCGTCTGATAATATTTATAATGATTGGTGGCCTCAGCACTAGAACACTGAGGCCTTTGCAGCACAAAAACCAGTCACAGATTATTAGGCTAACGTTAAACGAAGATAAAAGCAAAACAAAGCCTCAATCAGAGTATACCCATGGAAAACTAGAAATTAAACGATTGATTTTATCATTGAAATCCACACACAATGACTTCTCCAGACGCAATAACGTTACACTTTAAAAATGCCTGCTCTTAGCCGTGCTATTGTGCAGTGCTTAAATACAGGCAATAAAAAGGTTAAGGAGTATGTGTACAGAAGAGAAAGATTCCAAGAGAAATTTTTAGAGGAATCGGAAACATCCCAATTCCTCATCTGCTGCTCTTTATAGCTCACATAAGGCAGGTAGGATGGAAGGTTCGAAGAAGTTTATATCCACAGTGGCAAATATAAAACCATTTGGAGGACATTAGCACCTTTTGTGTTCATCCTTGAAAAGCAGAAGAAATAAAATAAAACTTAATAGAGAGACTAAAAGAAACGAACAAAAAACAAAGCAGACTAATCCCCATGGAGTTTATGCTGTCACAGATAGTTTGACTGTAAAGTAAGAAAAGAAGTTTCAAATTACTCTACCACAGTAGTGGTTAGCAAATATATGCAGGTTTCCGGAGCTGAATTCCCATTGGAGAATTTGTAAGCTTGTAAAAAGTCGTCATAGATTTAATAGATCAGGTGTGAGAAGCTAGGTCGTAATCCTGACTAAAGACATGCATGAGTTACGTCTAATCCTATGGGCCATTCAGCATTTGTTTTGGAAAGAAAATGTTTTAGATAAATCTTGTAGATTTTCTGTTCGAATCGTAACACACACAGAAGACCACTAGCCACCAGGCCGGCTTATAAATGAATGAAAACAAAAGTAAGATTTGTTTTCTTTTTAAAAAAAACTTCTTGTTTTATTTTGTTTTCTCACATTTTCGTTTGTTGTTTAGAAATAAAATAAAAATAATAATAAAAATCTTACATTTAATTTAAAAAATAAAAAAAAGAAAGAAAAACTTTCAACATAAATATGGAATTGAAATGTTTGTTGTTTTAATGAACATTTTCCCTTTATTTAAGAGCTTTAAGGTGAATGAATTTCATTCAAAGTAGAAAAAAAAAACAAAATAAATCTCTCTAGGCATGGCATTTTAGACCACAAGCAAAGAAAATCTTATTAAGCTTGCACTTTGCTTTTGGTGGTGACAGCAAAGTAGGCAATAACACCTACTAAGAGAGCAGCCACTATTTCAGCCTTTACCCAGGGACCCTTATAGGCACCTCTGGTGCTGATGCTAATGTCAACTAAAGACTTGACATTCGATACTTTGCCACCATCACGTTGTACTTTACGCAAATTGGAATAGCCATCTTCGTCAAAGAGACGGACAACAACATTGCCACTGGAGCCCTTTTTGATTTCTTCAGTCCAGCTGACCTATAATGTCAAGAGTAAAATAAAATAACGTGCTGCTTGAGTTTATGCCATTATCGTCACACTCACTTGATATTTGTCTTCGCCTACTTGTGCTACGGGCACTACTTTACCGCAGGGGAATTCGGCAAACAAATTGGTTTTGGCTCCATTGCCACACTTCAAAGTGAACTCACCAATATGGGCCAATTGTTTCAAAATAGTGGCATCCTGTGTGCTGAACGAGCTAACGCTTACTTTGGGACTGGTGCAGCTGGTAGCATAGGCAGATACAGCCAATAGGCTCAATAACAAAACATTTACAAATTGACGCATTTTTATTTATGTGTGGTTTTATTTTCAATTTAAATTACGAAATTACTTGTAGTAACACACTGATACCGTTGTTTGGGCTTTAAAGTGGCTGAAAAAAAACTGACTTCAAGTATCGGCCGTCCAATTACACTTTCACGTTTGACAATTTGAAACGTCAAAATGCCACGACAACACCGACCACGTCACAAATCGTGTTTGTTTTGATTGTTAACGTAATGTAGTGTTATAAATAACGTAAGCAAATAGGGATGCCAGATTAGCATTTTGAGAAAAAAAAATTAAAACGGGAATTTAATGGCTAATAAGAGAATTTTATATATATTTTTTTGTATTAACTGTGTTAAAGGGTTTAAGACTGCTGTAATAGACGATGTTTTCCAATCCAAGTATCGTGAGAAGCAATTTCTGTTTATGACATCATGTGACGATAGGACTTGGCATTCCGTTAATGAATTCTAAAAGAACTGTAAGTCTGAACCGAATATCTTTCGTCTCACGTGTCAGTGCTGGCAAAACTTCTTGAACTACTCGACGATACGATGGCTAATTAACTAACTGTCAGATTGGCATTCCGTAAAATTAATTCGAAAGTAACTGTGACTATCATACATACATACATATTTAGTCATTACAACCCTTCAGTCAGGATTATGACCTAACTTCTCACACAACACAACTTATGTTGTGTGTGTTAATTTTATACATGACTGGTGGGACCGACCTACAGTTTAAATGTCGACTCCGAACGACAGATTTTTGAGAAACTTTTCATGGCAATTTTATCTGACACTCAGAGTTTTTGCCAGAAATCTGCTGAGAGGAAGTCGCCGAAGAAATACTTTTTGTATTTTGTTTTGATGCCTGGCCTGGGGCTCGAACCCTGGCTTTACGTCTAATAAGCCAACACACTACCTACTAGACTACGGCGACTTCAAAATATCTCATTTTTCGATTTCTTTGACCGAAAAAACAGATTAATTTTAGTGCCGTTTTAATATTGCTTTGTAGGTAGCATCACAATGGGAAGAAGCAAGCTTCGCTAAACCATCCTTTTTGTTATAATCATGTTTTCTCTTAGTTTTCATTTATTGTCATCCATACTTCTTGGCTGTACGAGTATAAAATAATAATTAAGACTCTTTTTACCTGATTAACAATTCAAATTTTTGTATTTAACAGCCATAACAATAAGTTGCCGAATCAATCATCAGAGCCTATTTAAATTGTAATTTGAGTAGACTTGTTATGAAATTATGATTTCCAATATTGTTTTCAATTTGATTCTTTTTTTTTTTTCTGATACAAATTTAACCTTGAATAATATTTTTGTGCTTTTTATTTTCAATTAGATTATGACGGCGGTGTTTTATTTTTTCTTTTTTTTGGCAATTTATATGAACTCTAGAAAAAAGTCTTTGATTTTATTGTCAACTTGCACGAAATTGACTAGGATTTGTAAGCGATAAAAAAAAAACGTTTGAAAAATTATTTGTTTATCATTGAAACAAACATTACACTGGAGAACAAACAGTTTTTCACAAAGTTATAATTTGCGAAATAAGCCTACAATTGAAAAACACACACATAAGATCAAATTGCCTTAAGAGGTTCTATCTAGTTGGCATGGGGCCCAAAAATTTCGAGGAGTATGTTTAATGCAGTTTCATTGTAATCTATAAAGCA
Organism: Sarcophaga carnaria; assembly: GCA_958299815.1. NCBI lineage: Eukaryota > Metazoa > Arthropoda > Insecta > Diptera > Sarcophagidae > Sarcophaga > Sarcophaga carnaria. Next base: position 24,488,290 of record OY283153.1, read on the forward strand.
ATAGAACAATCTTCTTTTTCACAAGCAACTCTCAGGGTATGACCCCTACCCATGCAATGCATAGGGTTGTATATAGGAAAATAGATTGTGTGAGAGAGGAAAGATTGAGAAATTTATAATAGAACAATAACGTCTAGTGACTCTTTAACATGATAACTTGGGTCGTACTTATGTATGGAGGGTTAGTTTTGAGGCCGCCTCTTGCAAACACTGTTAATAAGAACACATTAGGCAAAGTCCTATGATCACTAAACTGGAATTGTACACATTGACCTGGCAGACCAAAACTGCATAGAGTTAGACTGCGTATTTTAGAATTAAAGGCAAGCATAAGCTGCAAGCAGGGTAGGACATAAAGGAAATTAAGTTCCATACGGCCATGGACGGCATATGTGGTTTTTAGACTTAGAATCACGGGGATGAATGCTGGTAGGGCATATGCCCACTTCTCTATTCCATCTCATCATTGTTTTATCTCTGTAATGTAGCCTACAAACTTACGATACCTGCTCTTTCGATAATTTATAATGATACCTTCCGTAAGGGTCACCAAAAACGATAAGGATCGAATTGCGATTGGATGTAGTTATAATATCAATATAGCTTCTGCGTAACAGATGACTGTTACTCCAACAAACAGCTGGCTGAGGCATTACCGAGAAATGCATGTATATGGTAAAGATATACGACAGAAATATTTGGATCCTTATGGATGGCCAAGCAATTTTAAAGCCTTGACTTGTGTTTACCCTCCATTCAGCCGGTGAGACTTGCTCACTCTCCTCTGCGTTAATGCTAGGCGGATATTTGGGGGAAACTCAATCGTTAATGGTCTATCTAATACAGGTACTATCTGGTACCCCATTGTTGTCACTTAAAACTAAGAGAGGTCGCTGTCACATATGTCGACGTAGACAATATGACCCTGGATCTACATATCACATCTTCGGTCTCCGAATTATGTTTGGGATGATTACTGGTTACTGTTGCTTGCATTGGTGTTCCTATCAGAAGACTATATTTTCCGCATCACGACTTTTGGAGGTGTTGCAATAATGTCGCCGTGATGGGGCTATTACTCCGCTTTCTCTGTCACTATCCAGTGTTCCCGTGTTAGAGCTGTAAATAGCTTAATTACTTTAGAGTTGGTGCATATCAAAGGGCTGTTTGAATTTTATTTCGTAGGAGACTTTCAGCAACTCTCCATGTCCCTTTAAAAGCTGCCTAATTTCAATGGTAGATAATTTAAAAAAGTATAAAGTATTCCTATATACTCTGAGTATCTTAGTTATGCTTTGGCTACAACTTTGTGAACGATGTATCACCACAGGCAAATATCGTTCAAATAGCTCAATCGGGTATCGAAAATCCACACTGGTTTTCGTTCTTGGGCAATAGCTATAGAGACTTAACACAGCTGTTCGAAATGTTTTTAAGTTTAGAATTCCTTGCCTATTTAAAGTTTTGAGGAACCCTTCTACACATAAATTATATCAAAAAAATATACTAGTAGAAGTGTAACGAAAGCTGCTTCCGGGTATATAATACAGGGGGAATTGATGTTCCTCCGATTAAGCTATAATTACTCGAGGGCTATCGATGAAGTCTTTCCATTGGCTTTCAATTCTGGTCACACTTTGTTTAATACTCGGTTTGAGTAAATATCAACGCATTGGATGTGATAAATAGGCCACCGAATATGAAATTATTAAATTATAAGATTGGACTTTTTATTAACGGCCCTTATAACTTGATAAATAGACCTCTAAAGGTGAAATTAAAAAGCTAATGAATTCTGTTTTACTGTTTAATATACAATTCATTAAATCATTAAAAATAATAATTTTTTTCTTTTACAAACAGATTTCGAAATGAGGAACCTTGAAAAGCTTCGCTTTGTTCCTCTCCTCTCTCCCCTCCCAGCGTGTACGCAATCAACACAATTAATGGACTCACACGGCAGAGAAACAAATAGTTTGTCTAACTTTTATGAAAATCGGAAAACATAAACAGTGAAATTAAAACACAAAGAATGCTGAGTAAATGTTTCGATTTTTTTTTTTGGCAAAAAATTTAGAGCATGAAGGAAAGTTTTTTCAAAGTTTCGCGAATAACACAATTTTGGCAAAAACTTACATTCGTACAAATTGCCGCCAATGGGTGTTGATGGGTAGTATCCATCAAAAATCTGCACGTAAGATTTTCTAACTCTATTTATGCTCACGAGTATTAGAGGTAGGAGAGAGTAGGAAGGAGCGGTTGTTGGTGTATGTGGTTGCTGGTAGTATTTCCTAAAACGAAACTCTAAAAATGTTTGTCACGCGACTAAGCAATACAAAACAGAAAAAATATAATTTTCTAATACTCAACATAAGCAACACTTGGAGAAATTAAAGGCAAAGAGATTATACCGAAAGGGCATAGGGTTCGACAAGTATCGCGATGGAAATTACAGCTGGCCGATATGCCATGAGCCCTAAGCAATCTAAAGTCTTGGCTCCAAATGTCCTCCTTCACTTACATTCATTCACATAGTAGTACAGTTTATATTTTAAAACGAAGCCTTAAAATCGTGACCAACTTTGAGAAGAATAATATATAGTAAATTCCACTTGTTTAGTTTAGCTGCTACAAAAGTAATTCTTCTGATTTTAAATACGAAGAATAATTCACAAAGAAAATAATCTTCAGAACATACATATATTGTATATGAACTATAACTGAAAGAGTACTTGTTTTTTGCATCAAATGGTACTTTTGTATAAAAATACACACAGACATAATTGGTCATTACAATCCTTCAATCAGGATTATAACCTAACTTCTTACACCACTTATTTTGTGTGTGTTAATTTTATACATGAATGGCGGGACCTACTGTTGAACGTCGACTCCGAATGACAGATGTTTGAGAAACTTCATCATGGCAATTTTATTTACTTTCAGAGTTTTTGCCAGAAGGAAGTCGAAGTGGAGAAATATTTTTTCATATTTCGTTTTGATGGAGATGTCTGACATGGAGTTTGAACCGTGGCCTCACGTCTAGTAAGCCCGCACACTACCTACTAGACTATTTATTTATTTATTTATATTTAATACACGTACGGAATGGACGACTTTTTGCGTGTTCCTCCTTTAGGCCTGGTTCACCCACAGGTTTTTGAAACATTTTTGGTTCGCACAAAATTTTTTTTATATGGAGTTTGACGTTTCTCAGAGAGCGAGAGAAATAATTTTGTGCGAACAACTCTCAGTGTGAATTAAATTAATTTTAAATTTGGTCCGAACCATTTTAGAAAAGGTTGCCACACCATATGAAATTTATACAATACACCAATATTTGCAGAAGTTCATCGAAAGTCCCAGGGTCCATGCGATGAAAATTTATAAATGAATCTACGTCATTTAAACGCATTTCGGAAAATAGTGAGTGAAAATACCCAAAGCCAAATAAGCCAAAGCTTCTCTTTGTTTCAAATCTTTGATTTTCGTTTTTCATAAATATATTTTGCAAGTAACTTTACTTTGGTCACTTCAATGACGAACAGAAGTAGCAAATGATTTATACCCATCGCAGAACAAGATGTTTTTATTCTTACCAAATAATTCACCACAAATACTGTTTATTTTTTGTTAAAAATATTAATTTTTTATTTCTTTATTTTGCAACAAATATAATTAACTTTCTTAAGTTTATGCAAATATGCATTTATTTCTTTTTCAATTAAATATGGCAGCACTGTTTTTACGAACAAAGTTTCTGAAATGGGTGAATCAAGCTGCAGAAAACTCTCAGTAAACAAGAAATTTCTCCGAACCAAAAATGTTTCAGAAACTTGTGGGTGAACCCGGCCTTACAAAACAAAAACAGCTGTTTCGGAATGTAATAAAACGTAAGTCCCGTTTAGTCAAACATCGATGGAACGTAATGTAACATACGTTCGTTTTTAGCATATGAAGAGCAATGCAAATGCTTACCGATATTTCATTACGTTTCGGCAAGCATTCTCACTGCTTTCCGTGTTCTAAAAACGAATGTACGTTCCATGGACGTTTGGCTAATCGGGGCTAAAGCCTAATTCTATCTTTAGCATTACGTTGAACATGTTGCTAATGCATTAATAGTTGAAATGCGCAAGCACATACTGAAAGCTTCGTGGGGGTACTGCGGTATTTTTGAATTGAAAAGGTACTGAAAAAAGTACAAAAGTACCGAATTTTTCAACACTGGTCATAACTATCTGCACATCTGGCATCACTACATTTGTTTATATTTTGAGTTTCGGTTTAATTTCTCTCTCCGCGAAAGAAAACCTTCAGTATGGAACTAATTATCACCGTATAAACAGTATCGAAACGCAATTTTGACGTTTACCAGCGAATTATGAAAGGGACAGTAAATATTACCAAAAAGTATATCTGTCCCTTTCTGATTGTCTGTCTGTTTTGTTTATTTATGTTTTTTTTTTAGGTTTTGGGGTGGGTTTTTTATATTGGCGAGAGTAAATAAAAAATGTAATTTTTGTGTAAAACTATTAATAAATAATAAAAACAACTACTAGCAATAACAATTTTTAACTTTTTCTTTCAAGAAATTAAAAAATATTGGCAACTTTCAGCAAGAAAATTTTTTTATGAGCAGTACGTCTTATTTTGATCTTGTAATATTTAGCGTCTTAATAATCTCTTGCAGAAGAAATTATATTCATTGTGACCGAAAATCACACACATTTCGATTAATATTTAAATATTTAAGAATCTTTAAACTTTTCATTGAAGAAATTAAAAAATATTCAAAATTTTCCCTTTTTTAACACAAAATAAATGTTTATTTGCATTTACTTTTTCTGCTTTATCCGCCAGTTTTCACTCTGTATATCTGTTGCTTCTAACACATTTGATTCGTAAAACATTATAACATTTTTTTCTCCCTCTAAATTGGCTAGTAATTTGCTGCTATGAGTGTTTGTCAAACGTCAATGGTTTCGATACTGTTTATACGGTGCTAATTATCACAAGAGGCGTTGATCAGTTTTGAAACGAAAAACAGAAAAATACATAAAAATGTCAAAGGAATACAGAAATCTTTGCGCTACATATAATATCCCGTTAAACAAAGATAATAATGATGTATTTCGAACAGGTTGTGTCCATCTTTATAATTTCCTTCATTGCAAGTAAGTGTGAGAGACAGCAAACGAAGCTTAAACAGAAAATATTCATTCCCTTCATTTTCTATACAATCTTTCGGTATTTAGATCGACAGATTACAAGCCATTGATGCTTAAAATGCATTTGGAATTTGTTGACTCACCTCTAATGACAGAAGCTGAAAGAACAAATATTGAACAACTGGAAGGAGAGATAAAAGATGCTTTAAGGCAATCAAAGAATGATGGAAATCAATTAATGGATCATATAGATAAGCTTGAAAAGAACAACTCTCTTGACTACGAGAGAATCAATGCCTTGCTTAGCAGTTCTGATAACACGCCAAGACAATCTGTACAGCAACTGGAGGACAGAATTAAAACAATAGAGGATGATTTACTACAAAGAAAATCTGACGGAAATAAATTAAAAGATTGTATAGAGACGAATGAAAAGAACAAAGCCATTGATAAGGCTCCTGACGGTGGCAACAATAAAACTCAATACTCAAACGCTAACAAACGAACATACATTGAAAGCGACTTAAGCGGTGAGCAGCATAATGATACTGAAAATGTCGCCAGTGCCAGTAAAGAACACCATACGTACACCATATCAGAGGAAAAGGTAGAATTTTTAGATTTAAGAAGCAATTGTGTTTACATTCGGCGTCCTAAATGTTATTGGAACAGTTTGAATGCGGCTGTTTCTTATGTTCGTGAATTAGCGAATGAAATGAATGCACAGATTGCTGACAATTCTGTCATTCATATAGACATGGATGGTTGTCGTAATTGGCATGTTTACTTTCGTGACGCGGACAGTAAAAGAGAATTTCTAAAGAATAGATTTATTTATAAATACAATCGAAAAAACAGAAATAATTTACGAATTCATATTTCATTCATAATTTCGAATCTTCCGACTTGAGTTTGGAGACAGCCTTTGGTAATGTCGATGGGTTAGCAAAAAAAATGGGAATGACAAATATTAAGAACTCTATCGATCACATAGACGTGTATAGTACGGAACCAAATATTCTTATATATTCTGTTAGGTTTAAAAGCCAGTATAGGAAAAACGAATTTCTGCAGAAAAAAGGTATTTTAAAAGAATTCCCAGAAACAAGTTTTCTAAAAATTTCAGATGTAAGAGGACATACAGCAAAAAATTATAACGTAACTAATTTTAGCATGGCTGTAGCTAGTGCTAATGTTATCGGAATTGCAGAACTAATGGGTTTGTCGTTATCGACCGATAATGTTAAACGTATATACGTACTTAATTCAAAGGAATTTACCGTTTATTTAGATTTTGTGATTATTTCTTTAGTTGTTGAGTTTTCCAGCAGTGATATAAAAAACAATTTTTTAAAAAATATATATAAATTAGATGATGTTGAAAATATGTGGACTGTCTGTATTAACATCTCGGATATTATAACGGAAAGAGGGAACATGGTTTCCATTAAGTATTATGAACAAATGCATTATACGTTCACTGCTATGAGTTTTATTGGATTAGTAAAACAATTGGGTTACTCATTTACTCCTGATCAAATTGATCGTTTCCTCGTATTGTCACGATTCATTTCGGATGTATCTTCTTAAATTTCGTAACGAACGTATGAACGACGAATGTTTAATGAAAATTCGCATTTTCACGAGACCACACACAAGTTTTCTTTTTTAACATTTTTTCTATTAAAGTGGATTCTTTAAACTCAATTTATGGAAGATTTATTTAGTATATTGAACAAAAACGTATTATTTGCTGAGTTTAAATTTCTGTTTTTTTTTCTTTCTTTTTTTAATAAAATAACATTTCAAATATTTTTATAATAAATAAATACGATACTTTGTAATAAATGCTCGACATGTTAAAGTTTTTTTTTTATTTTTAAAATCAGTACTCACCTAAGTAGCACTAGGGTCTTATATATATATTTTTTTTTTGATACTTCCGTACCCCTCTGATATTGCATTTAAGTATGAAATGGATGTCCTCTTAGCATTGTCTTTGGATCTCAATTTCAACTGTAGCCTTATTAGAGTTGAGTGAGTGACTAGATATTCGAAAAAGTCAAGCCAGAAATTATGGGCAAGTGGCTGACAAATGTTTTATTCTTCGCTATCGTTCGAAGTGTTTATTGAAATAAAATTTTCCTGTGACTAGTTGCCCCCTGTTAAAATGAATGCAAATTCGCAACATCAGCGTCTGGATTTTCTAATTTAGAAAATGTAAGAATATGTCACAGGTTGCTGGGAAAAAAAAAGTTCTTAAGTTTGCGGAAAATGGAAAGTGCTGTGTATTATAATTTCAATCATGAGTGGGAACCTACTGTTTCAATGTTGAGTCCGAACTACAAATTTAATTTTTTTTTTGCCAGAAAACTGCTAAGAGGAATTGGCCGAAATAACCATTGAACCACGATCGCACATCTAATGAGCCAACTATACTATGTGTGGATGGTAGGTGGCTGCAAATTTCTGTTAACACTAGCAACTTCATTCAACATTTGTGACTGTTTAAAAGATGGCAACATTTTAAGTTTCAGTCTGCTAGAGCCCACTGATGAAATTAGTGACAAGTTGTTACCTCTGAAGAAATTAGTATAAATTCGGTGCATAAATTTTCTAGTTTGCTGCTCTGCCATCAAAAAAAAAAAAATCAACAACGAAAGTTAAGAATGTGGCGCAAGCTGTTGAAAATATTTGGAAAAGTTTTCTGAGACGATGCTATAACTAAAGTAATAGCAGTGAAATCGTTTGCTATTATTCAATCGTTGCTCTGGTCAATCAATCACGCTAACGACGATAACATCAAGGAATAACTTCAGATAGGAAAGTAGGCATTCATCATTAAACAGCCATCAGTAGTTTGAAGAACTCTGGATGTACAAAAAAGTTGCTTTGTGTGTGCGATAACTGAATTAAAATTGAAAAATTCGGAACTCGCTGTCTATAAATATGTATAAACATAGTTGTTTACATTATTATTGCAGTGTTGTTTATGTATTTTGCTTACATGTACATATTCTTATAGAGCGGTTTGTGTATTTTTGTTTACTTGTTTCCCACTTTTTTATATGCTGGTGTTTGTTGTTTTATTAAGCAGTACGGTAATTTGTAAAAAGGTTTGTTTACTGCATTGTTTTGTTTTTGTAGCCTTTGTTAATAATTTTAATATTAAGCGATGTAAAAGCAAAATTTAGTTTCTAGATTTTTCATTTTCGTAACAATACTTTTCACCGCCAGCATTATATTTCGTAGAACTGCTATACGATATTACTATGCGTTAGGATCAACTTTCTGGTGCTATTCGCTCCATTCAGCACCTATTCCAGAATCTACTACCATTTCACTGTTTCTCTCAGTGTTATTTTGTAAGCGTTAAAAATTCCTCATTTTTGTACAAAATCAAACCAACTAAAATGGTAGAATATTTGCTCTTGAAATGAGAGTAAGAGTAGGTGTTGTTGCTCTCAAATAATACAACAAACCAAACAACTCTCTCCCCCCTCCAGTGCATGCATGGTTGCCAAGTGGTGGGTGGTTGGTATTTAGGAGAAATAAGAAAAATAAATATGTTCGTGGAAATAAAAGTAAAAGGATTTTGTTTGTGTTATTGTTGTAGAAAAATATTCCATCATTATGCTGGTATTAGTGTTACAACATTCTCTACAGGCAATAGCAAATACATACATATGTATGTAGTTGAAGGAAATCAGCCAATGAACCCCAAATGATGGGGTTATGAACTGAATTTCTAATGCAAGCGGTACTTCTAATCTAAAATGGTAAGGAGCTTTCCCCGGACAGGTTTGTAACTCTAATAAGTTTAATGTTTAGATTTGACAGAGAATACTGTAAATAGAACAGAATAGGATAACTAGAACAACCAACGAATAAAAGAGATAGAAGGCTCTCATGAATACTACAGAATGTTAAAAAATTGTGGACGCAAATCGTGCTACAGTACGAAAATCTGGTTCTTGCAAGACCACGATAGCCACGAATAAGACGACACTGAAATTCAGCTTGTAAAAACTTGTTCTAGGCACAATACAGCCATTGGGAATTTAAGGAATCTATACAAGCAGGAGTGGCGAACGGAAACATCACTACCACCATACTTCCGTTAAAAGATGTAACACAGAAGAAATGAATCTTCTGCTTACTGTTCCTCAAGTAAAGTCAGCAGCGACGTTAGTACAACTTGCTCAGAGGACAATCGAGATCACGAATGATGTATAAACATTGAAGACAAGACAATATGCCAGTGCGAAATTATTTAAAGCTGACCAGCAATTTAGAGCAATGGGCTTTAATATTCCCCTCTCTTTATTCTTATCTAAAAAAGAGGTCTCAGAAATTACTGAAACCGCAAAGACTTCCCAGAAAAAATCGAGATCGCGAGCGCTATATATTCTACTAGGATCAGTATTGGGCAATTCGGAATGCAGTCTAATAAAAAAAAGAGTTCCAGGTAGATTGTTTGGTCACATTAGAACTCAACCCCCACAGGGTCATTGAGAAATAAATAGCAAGAAAACCAAAGCCATGAGAATTAACAACACTGCTACAGGGCCAAATAGTCGCGTACGTCGATAGCTTCTGCTATCTAGACAGTATTATGATAACAAACGGCGGCGCAAAAACAGACGTAGATAACAGTCTCAATAGAGCAAGAGCAGCATTCGGGCGACTGCACTCAGTATGGAGGAGCTCATATATATATGGAGGCGTACCAAGCTAAGAATATTCAACGCTTGTATAAAGCCAACGATACTATATAGCAGCGAAACTTGGCTTGTATCTAACACTATCACGCAAAAGCTTCAGGTATTCATCAATAAATGCCTAAGAATCATATGTAGAATATTCTGGCCCAACACCATCAGCAATGTAGATCTCTAGACTCTTACAGAGGAGCAGATCAAAAAGAGAAAATAGAGGTGGATTGGCCATACATTGAGAAAAAAGTTCGACGGTATTACAAGAATGACGCTAGAGTGCAATACCCAGTGCTCATAAACCGTGGCAGACCAAAAAACGAAGGCTTATTGACCTGACATGGGAAGGCGCAAAAACATCAGCGGAGAATCGTGTCAGATAGAGATGCTTTGTAGAAGTCATATGCTCCCTAGACGGGGTAATGGAAAAACTCAAGCCCAATAAGTAGATTCTGTTATATTGCGGATCTACCTACTAGACTATGGCGATTTACTTGCCTTAGTTAAACTTGACTTATTTACTTGCTGTAGTTAAAGGGTTGTTCCAGTTTCGTTGCCACTGCATGTGGCTTTTTAAGCCACTTTTTAACGTTGGTATCGTTTTTTGTTATTGTTATTGCTTCTTCATTTTTTTTTTTTTTTATTTGGCTAATATTGTTTTCGACACGAATTTTTACAAGTTCTGACAGAAAAAGAGAGAAGTTTGCGCCCCCGAGCAAAAGGATGTAGCAGCAGTAGTAGGAGAGAAATTATGTTTTTTGAATTTTTTTTTTGTTTTTTAATTTGTTTTGAAGCCAGCAATTGTTTGAAAATTCATTCACAAAAACAGTTGGCGCGTGGCACGTGAAGCTAAAGAACGTGACAGTAACTCTTCTCCGGTATTAGTAGCAAACGAATATATCTTCTAAAAAAAAAAAAAAAAAACAAACTGAAACAGAATATTCAGAAATATTCACTATTTTATTGTCTATTGATTGACTACGAATAAATTCGAACGAATATAATAATTTAGTGCAATGAAATAAAATGAAAATTAACATATCGACTTGGCCCGAGACAACAAGGGCGGTATTGTGTTAGAAAGAAGAAAATTTGCAAAAAAAAAAAAAGAAAAAGAAAAACCGACATTTATTTTCTATTACTGGAGGAGTACTAGTGAATTTCATAGACCTATCAGGAGGCAACAACTATGCCTTTATCGTTAACAACACGCCGCCGACAACAGACGTCGAATGCCAAGTGGTTTTCGCAACAGCATCTAAATCAACTGCAGCAGCATCAACAGGATATCTCGCCAACTAATATAACAAACGCAACAAACAATTTAATACGCCAGCATATCATTCAGCAACCAGTACGTAAACAGAGATCGTTTATAGATTCCAGATTTACTGCAACGCATACTGGAGGACGTTCGTCTCATTTATCTCGTGGCCTTTCGGTGGGAAGATCACATGATATTGTACAACAGCGTACGCTTCTAAAGAAACAATCATCCACTGCAACTCAGCATCATCATGTTCGAACAGATGAGTTAGTCAAGCGAAATATAACAACGGCTTGCGGTGTTCAAAGTGGTGGTGGTGGTGGTGGTGAATTATTGCGTAACTCACGTAAAGTTCAGGCTTGGTCGTCCACCTCATCGATATTGAAAACATTAGATAAAGAATTGGCCCAATTGAACGGTACAGTCGCTAAGCCCAAAGACATTAAGATCACAAAACCCGATAGCAGTAAAGTGGATAACGTAAAAAAGTGAGTACCATTTCAAACTATCATATCAGAGGCGAGTGTAGTGTGTAAATTAACCCATTTAGGGGTTAGGAATTTTCAAATTTTAGGACTGAAGAGTAAAATGCCTTAATAGCGAAAGAAATTGTTGTCTGCTTTATCTAATGAGACGCTCACGCATACATCATGCAGAGTTGCATGTGCTCTTTATATCTCAGTAGATACAGAATAGAAAATATCTCACCAATAGTAAGTTGCAAAAGATACAGAGACCAGCGTGTGTAGCAATAACAGAGACAATGAAAATCTGTTCTATAGCGGCCTTGGAACCTCTGTTAAATTTAAATTCATTGCACATGGTAGTGAAGATCAAAACTAGCCTCTGACAGAACTAGCAGGCTATATGATTATGCTCTCTTAAAAAAGGGACTCTTTTGTGGTATACAGATGGGACAAGAACGGATCTTGGAACAGAATAAAACCTATTTCGCACATATGAGGAAATTCGCGGGTATTTTCCAAGCGCAAGTTAAAGCGCCATCAAAATATGTGCTCAATTCAACTTGGCAGTACAAAACAATACTAACTGACAGTCTGGCCGGCATTCGAACAGTCGGCTCTTGTGAGGTTAAATCGAAGATAGTATTAAACTGTCTGAAGACACTGGATCACATAGGTAAACAGAATACGGTTACCTTCTGCTGGGTCCCAGGTCTTTGATGTTTGAAAAGGTATACTCAACGAAAGTTAAGACACAGAGAGGTAAAGAATCTTCTCAAAGCAAAAACTTTTATTGGACAATTACAATAAAAGGAGATCTGCTGCATGCATCATACTACATGCATACATACATAATTGGTCATTACAACTCTTCAGTCAGGATTACAACCTAGCTTCTCATGTCACTTATGTTGTGTGCGTTAATTTCATATATGAGGGGCGGGGCCTATAGTTTAAACTCGACTTCGAACGCCAATTTTTTGAGAAACTTTTCATGGCAATTTTATTTACTCTCAGAGTTTTTGTCAAAAATCTGCTGAGAGGAAGTCGCCGAAGAAATATTTTGTCAAATTTAGTTTTGATATCTGACCTGGGGTTTGAACCGTAAGCTAACACACTACCTACTAGACTACGGCGACTTACATATAACACACTATCAAGAAATAACCTGAAGTTAATAAACAGTCTACTCAGAGGCCACTATAACTTCAGGGTACACTTATTAAGAATGAGGATTGTCTCGTGCCCAATATATAGACACGACACTGTGACAATGAGAATGAATCTTCGGAAAAAAGATTCTTGCAACATGGAAGTAGCACATGAGTGCGTTTCAAGTGATAGGCAGGGAATTGTCATTGTTGAAACCGAACAGCATTGTGAAATCATTAGTCTACCACTATCAGTAATAGGATTTCAAGAAACTGTTCTCTTAAATGAAAAAATAAACACAAAAACTCTAAAGATTAGAGAGTTGTTCGGAGTGATTTAAACCATTCAGAGTGTGCGTTTCAAGAAGATCACTTAATTTGCGAATTCATTGGCCAATTTGATGTGGAGTAAGAGACTTTTACGGGCAGAAGGGTGGGTAAGTAAATACTTCAAGAGTGTGGCAAGGAATCCGGAAAAATGTAGCCAAGACTAGTTGGTTGAAAAGGATCGGCTTAAATGAAAAACGTTTCACTTATTAGGTGCCCTAATGAGAGTGCCAGCTGTAGACTATGGCTAAACGATAAGCAGTGTGGTAAAAGCAGAAATCGGTGCTTGGACTAGATTGTGGACAGATTTTGCGAAACTTGAGTGAATTGCTGTTGCATTATTTAACGAGGAAGGTATAACACTGGTCCTATCGTATATATTCTATGTGAGATATAAAATGCATTGGCATTTATTCGTATGTTGTCTTCAGAGAACAACTTAAAGGTTTTGTTGCTAGGTTTTCCTGAAGGTTTTGTGGAATTTTAGAATGCAATACCTAGAACCCACATTACAAATCATTTTTAACACGCAAAACATAAATTATTGACTAAAACATAACGTTTAAACTGTTTATGATGGCTTTAATGCCATTTTTGGGTATTTTTGTTGTTGTTTTTTTTTGCGATTTAAAGACACATCACATGTCACATGTCATTTTGTGTCAGTGATGTTGTCCCAGGCATTGTGTTGTCTTCATTTCTTGCACGTTTCTTGTTGTTGCCAATTCTCTAATAAAGAGAAAGACTTACTTACAGAAGTAGTGAAGTACTTGTGTTTATTGTTATTATAACAGGCATAAGTACTTTTCCTTTCAAAATACACTACACCCTACACTCAACCTATGAATCCTTATGCCTTGCTAGAAACTTGTTCATGTATTTGCATGCACGTCTTATGTATTAAAGAACTGTGTAAGTCGACTTAAATTAAATAACAGGAAAAGTTTGCGTGGTTGCTTAATACCATGAAATATTTTTTTCTTTTTCTTTGTTTTCTTTCTTGTATTGAGGGAAAAACCATAGCCAATCCATAACACAGTGTTTTTAAGTATGATTTTGTCAAAATCAACTTCAAATTTTTAGTTTTCTTTTCAGTTCAGAGTTTAATAAAATTATTTAAAAAAAAAACACCAAAAATCGGAAAATAATGAAAGAAAAGGAAATGAAATGGAAATATGAAAAGTATGTCAATTTGATTGGTTTTTCTATTACAACTGTACTTACATACATATGTAGAAAGCCTAAAAATAAACGAAATAGTTGTGTGCATGACAGAAATTGCCAATACTATTGACAGATGGTTCAATAACCGTTTTCCCTTTTTTGTTTCTTCTTCGAATTATTGCAAAACTAAAGCCCTGACATAAAAATGTTTCAAAATAAGAAAAGAAATCTGTATTTATTGTTTATAAATAAAGAAGTGGGTTACACTATATGTTTTGAAAAAAATTAGAGCAAAAGTTCCATGCCCTTTATCTCATCATCCTGCAGAGATGAAACAGATTAAAAACATTTGCTAGATATGGCGACGGCACAAATGCCGCAATTAAAACAAATATTGCAAGAACCATAATCATAATCACTGATAAGGACGTATGGCTTCTGTTGTGCAGTCCTCCTGATGAATACCATAAACAACCTTAATACTTCAAGGCCGGCCGGTCACATTTCCTGTGTATTTACAAATCACATTTAAAACTTGTTTCAATTACCCTGTAAATACTAACTTCATTGATCATTACAACCAGAGATCAGCAATGAGTATTCAAAAATATGTGTATATTCGTATCATACTCATAATTTCGAATACTTACATATACGCACGCATTCATACTTATTTTAATATCATACTCATACTACTAATATTAAAAGTTTGAAGTACTCATTGTACTCATACTTAGCAATACGCATGATGTTGTTGATTTCGACTGTCTTGTACTCAACATTTATGAGAATCACAAAATAAGTATGATTCGCGTACGAACACTACAGTACTCACTAGAAGGTTGTGTATTGGCTTTGCTTGTTGTCTTTGTCTTTTTCTTTATTTTTATTTTTTTTTTAAATGCAACAACAACTAAGGCTCTAAATTTTAACTCTAATCACTCGTATCATTTAAAGGGTCCGCCAAATAACTTTTTTTTTTGAAAATGCTTAAAAAAAAAAAAAACTACTGAATATTTTCCCAAATTTCTTTTTTTATTTGAAAGTACAATCCTTCCGGTTAATAAGGGAAAATAATTTCATTCAAATGGCTGCCTCGCCTGGCCATGCAGTAGCCTACACCAGATGATGATGCCGATTTTGGCAAAAAAAAAAATCATATTTTCAGATGAAGCTCATTTTGATCTTGGCGGGTATGTAAACAAGCAAAATTGTCGCATTTGGGGCACAGAGTACCCGCACGCATACATTGAAAAGCCGACGCACCCAAAACGAGTTACTGTTTGGTGCGGATTTTGGTCCAGAGGCATAATTGGGTAATTTTTCTTCGAAAATGAGCAAGGAGTGGCCGTTACAGTCAATGGCGATCGTTATCGGGCCATGTTGAAGAGGAGGATATTGGCAACATTTGGTTTCAACAGGACGGCGCTACGTGCCACACAGCCGAAGCTACACTCGATGTTTTGCGCCCTGTTTTTGAAGATCACATTATCAGCCGCAGAGCTGATGTCGTTTGGCCACCTCGGTGCTGCGATTTAACACCGTTGGACTATTATTTGTGCGGTGCCGTCAAAGATAAGTGTTACGCCGACAAGCCAGAGACAATTGACGCTTTAAAGGACAATATTCGTGAAGCCATTGGTGAAATACAGCTGCACACAATCGATAATGTGCTTAAAAATTGGACCGAGCGTGTAGGCTACTGCATGGTCAGCCGAGGCAGCCATTTGAATGAAATTATTTTCCATTATTAACCGGAAGGATTGTACTTTCAAATAAAAAAAGAAATTTGAGAAAATATTCAGTAGTTTTTTTTTAAAGCATTTTCAAAAAAAATGTTATTTGGCGGACCCTTTATAAGTATTATAAATATTTTTCTAAATTTATGAATCTGAATGAGTACGCGTCTGTGTCAAACATATTTCGAATGTTATGAGTTTGATGTCAACGTTGTACACATACTCATTGCAACCTGTGTATTATAAATCAATGTTGTAGTGAGTAGTTGAATTTCAATAATGTTGACTCACTCAATACTCAAAATTTCATGAGTACTTATAAATAGCGAAAAAACGATTCATTGCTGATCTCTGGTAACGATGCTTAGTTGGCTGGCTGTCTGTCTTTCTGTACAGGTGACATCCGTGTATTTGACGGTGTATGCAGAAGAGTAAAGAAAAATTAAAAGAGGATTTCAGGGTCGAAAGGGAAAGGTAACAGAAGATGAAATTGTTAACTACATAGGCAGAGGCTGTAGCATAACTGATACATCAAATGCAGCCGTCAATAGTGACTCTCTATACAATCTACAGAGACAAAGTCACCATTAGATTTGCGAACGTGGTTCAGTGGTTCTTACAGCGAATTCCTCTCAAAAGTCTCCTGGTAAAAACTCGTCAGAGTAAAAAAAAATAATTAAGTTTTTAGTTCGGACTAAACATTAAACAGTAGGTTCCCACTCATGACTCAAATTATGATACACAGCTCCTTCAATTTTCCGCAAACTTAAGAACTTTTTTTTCTGTATTTTCTAAAACAGAAAATTCAGACATTGATGTTGCGAATTTGCATTCATTGTAAAAGTGTACAATTAGGCACTGGAAAATTTAATTTCAATAAAGACTTCGAACGATATTGAAGAATAAAACATTTGTCAGCCACTTGCCCATAATTTCTGGCTTGACTTTTTCGAACATCTAGTCACTCACTCAACTCTAATAAGGCTACAGTTGAAATTGAGATCCAAAGACAATGCGAAGAGGACATCCATTTCATACTTCGATGCGATAGCAGATGGGGGTAAAAAAAAATCTCATGCTAATTACGTGAGTAGGGCTTTTAAAGTAAAAAAGTTTAACATGTTAAGCATTTATTAAAAAATATCGTATTTATTTATTAAAAAATATTTAAAATTTTAATTTACATACATAACATAATTGGTCATTATAACCCTTCAGTCAGGATTACGACCTAGCTTCTCACACCACTTAGGTTGTGTGTGTTAATTTTATACATGAGTGGTGGGACGTACAGTTTAAAGTCGACTCCGAACGGCAGATTTTTGAGAAACTTTTCATGCCAGGTTTTTATTTACTCTCAGAGTTTTTGCTAGAAATCTGCTGAGAGGAAGTCGCCGAAGAAATATTTTTTGTATTTTGTTATTGCGTTTAATAAGCCAACACACTACCTTCTAGACTACGGCGACTTCAAATATCGTATTTATTAATTAACAAATATTTGAAATTTTATTTTAATAAAAAAAAAAGAAAAAAAAACAAAATTAAACTCAGCAAATATGCATACAGGCAGGCAATCCAATTGTTTTAATAAGAAAATATTAAAAAGAAAACTTTTATGTGGTCTTGAGAAAATGTGAATTTTCATTAAACATTCGTCTTTCCATATGTTAGTTTCAAAATTTAAGAAGATGCCTCCGAAATGAATTCTGACAATTTGATGAAACGATCAGTTTGATCAGGATTAAACGAGAAACCCAATTGTTTTGCTAATCCAATAAAACTAATAGCAGTGAACATATAAGCCCAAGGCTTATACTTAATGGAAACACTGTTCATTTCCGTTTTAATATCCGAAATGCTAATATAGGAACGATAGCGTTTTCCAAATGGAATTAACTCACATGTTTTCTTAAGAAATTGGATTTTTATATCATTGCTGGAAAACTCAACAACTGAAGAATGCACATCTCCCGCAGAAGGGTAAAATTTCTTTGCATTAAGAACGTATATACGTTTAACATTATCGGTCGATAACGACAAACCTATTAGTTCTGCAACTCCAATAACATTAGCACTAGCTATGTCCATGCGACAATTATTTAGGGTATATTGACTCGATGTATGTCCTCCCACATCGGTAAATTCTAAAGATTTTGTTTCACGAAATTTTTTTAAAACATCTTTGTGCTTTAGAAATTCAGTTTTCTTATCTTGACAATTAAACCTAACAGAATATATAATCTGGTCTGGCGTATGCAAATTGTGTCCTCTATTATATATCATAATAGAAAATATATTTGGTTCTGCATACACGTCTATGTGATCGATAAAATTCCTAATATTTATCATTCCCATTTTTTTTGCTAACTCATCCACCTTAACAAAGGCTGTCTCCAAACTCAAATCAGAAGATTGGAAATTGTTAATGTTAACAATGCTGCAATCACTATAATCGAAGATTCGTAAATAATCTTCGGTATTTGGATTGTATTTAAAAATCAATCTATTCTTTAGAAATTCTTTTTTATTGTCCGCGTCACGAAAGTAAACGTACCAATTACGACAACCATCCATGTCTATATGAATGACAGAATTGTCAGCAATCTGTGCATTCATTTCATTCGCTAATGCACGAACATAAGAGAAAGCCTCATCCAAACTTGGACTATAAGATTTAGGATTCTGTATCAAAACACAATTGCGTCTTAAATCTAAAACTTCTTGCTTTTCCTCTGATATGGTGCACGTATGGTGTTCTTCACTGGCACTGGCGACATTTTCAGTATCATTATGCTGCTCACCGCTTAAGTCGCTTTCAATGTGTGTTCGTTTGTTAGCGTTTGAATCTTGAGTTTTATTGTTACCACCGTCAGTAGCGTTATCAACGGCTTTGCTCTTTTCAAGCGCCTGTACACAATCTGTTAATTTATTTCCATCAGATTTTGTTTGTAGTAAAGCATCTTCTAATGTTTTAATTCTGGACTCCAGTTGCTGTACAGATTGCAACATGCCATTGTTAGAATAGTTGTGTTCAATGTTTTGTTCTTCAGCTTCTTCAGTTAAGGATGAGTCATCACCATTTAAGTTGTTCTCATCGTAGGCTTGCTTGTTAGACTTGTCTTGAGATGTATTGTTGACAATATCAGAAGCCTTGTCAATGACGTTAATCGATAAAGTGTTTGCAAGATCCGCTACGCAATCCATTAGTTTATTAACATCATCCTTTAGACGGTCCTTCACAAGCAAAGCATCTTCTAATGTTTTAATCTTTGCCTCCAGTTGCTGTACATGTTGTCTCGCAGTGTTGTTAAATTTTTTTAATTCCATTATTTCTCCTTCAGCTTCTGTTATTATTGTTGGTGTATCAGCAAATTTTACATTCATTCTAAATAACGTTAATGGTTGGCAATCTGTTGATCTAATTGAAATATGAATATCAAATGAATACATGATTGTATTGCAAACACTTACTTTCCATGAGTGATGCCGCCCATGCAGGTAGAGTGATAGAGGTGACCGAAATTAGTGCCGAATATGTTATCCTCATTGTTTAGTAATACATTACAATTTTCACAAAAAATTCCATATTTTTTTGACATTTTTGCTGGCGAGGGGGTTAAGGTTATTATTTCACAACAAACACAATCGTTCTCTAAGGCAATTTAATTAAAACTAAAAACAAGCTAGTGTAGAGAAAACGCAGCATAGAGCTTTTCATTGAATTGAAATGGAAATTCCCTTTTTATAATTTAAATGATAAGTAAAGTAAAGTAATACCACTTTGAAGAAAATGCATTTATGTATGTATATATGTATACAATCGTGCTTTTGCACATGCAAGCACGTTTAAACTCTTATAAAAGCTTGCCAAAGAGATAAACGACCAAGTTAAGTACTGGTATAACCAGTGGTTAACATTTCATAGCACAATTGTGCAGTGTTGCAAAACTAAAATTTTGAAATGGTACTGAACTGTAACTGAAAGGTACTTTTTTGAATGAATGGTATTTTTGTAAAAAAAATACATATGTACATACAAAAAATACAGTCCTACTGTTCAAAGTCGACTCCAAACAACAGATTTTTAAGAAACTTCATCGTGGCAATTTTATTTACTATCAGAGTTTCTGCCAGAGGGAAGTCACCGGAGATATATTTTTTCGTTTTAACGGAGATGTCTGACATGGGGTTTGAACCGTGGGCACACGTCTAGTAAGTCAGCATACTTCCTACTAGACTATTTATTTATTTATATTTAATACACATACGGCACAGAACAGAAAAACTAACGACTTATTCGTGTTCCTCGTTTACAAAACAAAAAAAGCTGATTCGGAATGTAATAAAACGTAAAAGCCCCGTTTAATCAAACATCGATGGAACGTAATGTAACATACGTTCGTTTTTAGCATATGAAGAGCAATACAAATGCTTACCGAAATTACATTACGGCTCGGCAAGCGTTTTCATTGCTTTTCGTGTTCTAGAAACGAATGTACGTTCCGTGAACGTTTGGCTATGCGGGGCCATAGTCAAATTCTACCTTTAGCATTACGCGGTACATACAAACAAACATTCATTTTTATATGGGTAGGTGGGCGTGGAACCTCGCCTACTTGAAATTTTAAAATAAAAAGTAGTCTATAGTTCCTTCCAGACATACAGGAAGTTACTGTTTAAATTTCAAGAAAACCCACAGACAAATAAACACACATTCATTTTTATATATAAGAAGAAGAAGAAGATAAGATTACATAGAGCTGACGGGTGACGTATACGTAATATTTTGTTAGACAATAACACTCATACTTTTTTTATTTAGTTTATTTTATTTGCTTATTTCAACATAAAAAGTAGCCTATAACTCCTTCCAGACATACAGGAAGATACTGTGAAAATTTCAAGAAAATCGGTTCAAATAAACACACATTCATTTTTATATATAAGAAGAAACCTCAGGGCAGACATCTCCATCAAAACGAAATATGAAAAAATATTTCTCCGGCGACTTCATTCTGGTAATCACTGTGAGAGTAAATAAAATTGCCACGATAAAGTTTTTCAGAAATCTGCCATTCGAAGTCGGCTTTTAACACACACAAAATAAGAGGCGTGAGAGGTTAGGTCATAATCCTAATTGAAGGGTTATCGTGAACAATAATGACAAAAGTACCATTTTATGCAAAAAGGTACTTTTTCAGATATAGTTCAGTACCATTTCAAAATTTCAGTTTTGCAACACTGATCTAAACAATGGATACACACTTAATGGGCAGTCGTTAGAGAAAAGTTTTTGGATCTTAACTAATAACACAGCTTCCTAATAGAGCTGTTGAAGTGATATCCACATATTCACTCTTTAATAGCAAATGTATACATATCCTATTTCCAAAGGAATATTTTTGTATTTTTTAATGTTTTTTATAAGTATATACTTTTCTTTAAACTCCTTATTTATTCGAATTAATAATTTTTGAGCAATAAATATATCTGTTCAATGTTATTTTCAATCATGCCTTTATTGGGTTTTAAGCATATTTTCAATTATTAAGACTATTATACTTTCTGTTATTTAAACACATATTTACTGAATTATAATTGTAAAAACGCTGACAAGGTGATCGTTTTAAAAAATATCGTTTGGCTAACACATGTTTTAATAAATTTCTAGAAATTTAGTATTTGGGAATTCTTCTAAAATATGAATATTCTCGAGAAATGCATCTTTCATACGTTTGGTACAAAATTCAACTACATAATTAAGAAAATATTGATCAATTACACACACATCTATGTCTTTGATTTGATCATGGGTAAGTCGCAAACCCATTAGTTCCGCTAATCCAATAACATTAGCAATAGCGGTGTCCTTATTCGAATCAGAAGTTTTAAAATACCAAATTGTAACAAAGTTGTCTTCATCGCATAGTGTTGTCTCATATTCTTCTCCTTTACTGTCACTGGCAATATCTTCCTTATCATTATGATCATTGCTTTTATGACTTTCATCATACTTTTGTTTCTCAGAGCTGTTGTTGATCAATGGAATTCTCTGCTGTTTATCATTGGAATTATCTTGATTTGTTTTAACGCTAACATCAGGAGTCTTATCAACAACATCGTGCTTTTCAAGCCTTTTCATATGACACCTTAGTATATTTACAACATTCTCTGTTGATTTTAAAGCATCATTTAATGCTTTCAGATCTTCTTTGAGGTGTTCTAAGGATTTTTTCTTGACACTGTCGGACTTGTCAAGTTCAATATTATTTTCTTCAGCTTCTACCGTTGGAGGTGAGCCAACAACTTCCAAATGCATTTTTAACATCATTGGTTTGCATCCTGCCGATCTTATTAAAATAGAATAAAATGTTGAATGATGTATTGAACTGTAAAGGATGTATTTTGTTTAAGCTTTGCTGACTCACACCTACTTGTCATGATATCCGTTTATGTGAAGAAAATGTTGGAGGTGGCCACAACTGGTGGCAAATGTATCCTTCTCATTGTTTAACGGGACAGCATAAGTGGCACTACGAATTCCGTATTTATTCGACATTCTGCTGGACAATAATTTGATTGACAAAGATTTGCATTAAGCAATTCACTGGATACTTTTGTTGACTTTAAATAAAACATAAACAAAGGCAATGTTGCCACTACGAAAATATTGCATTTGTATATGCATAAAAAAACCGAATAACCATGACTACACATGTCGGACAAGTTCTTTTTGTTTGTTTACAAACGTAAAGAATGCCAAGTTTCTTGCTTACTTTTGTAGCAGTGACAGCACTCGATGTTTTAAGACGATAAAAATTATCCGATTTATGAATTAACGTTTGAAGACGAAAAATAAAAGGAAAACATATTGTTCATTTATTGTTCCTCACTAACTCAGAGTAAACAACAATGAAAGCGATGAATTTGGAATTTGAAAGTTGTCTGATGGTAACTAAATTTCAATTACGTTGTCAGTTGCCGAAAATGACACTACATACGGCAGCTGACAACGAACATTTAAGAATTTAAATTAAAAAAAGTTTGAGTTGCCAACTAGCAACGCAACTAAAGATCGGTTGCTGATTATATTGGATCCATGAATCTACGATTTGTCAACATTAGCAAACAAAAAAGAAATGAACATGTAACTGAAATAATTTGCCGGGATCCGTGGTACGGGTAAACTATGCTGTTCCTTTAAGCAAGCAAAAATACTCAAAAATTGTTTTTGTTTATAATGCGGCCCATACACGTTGCGATTTATTGTGCAACTTACTTAAAAGTCTCTTCGTCTATTTATGATAACGAAAAATATTTGTTATTTTCAGTATCAAATCAAAAGCGGATACCACATTCAGCTCCTCCACCAACCATACGAGCCATAAAGCGACAAAACCCGAAGTTAATAAAGTTAATTTGAGTATAATTTTGTCGCAGGCCTTTCACTCAACGAAAGAAGAAAACGAATTGCTAATAAGCGAACCCGAAGAGGATGAAAGTGACAATGCGTCTACAGATTGCAACAAATGTTTGGTAAAAGAAAAAAATTCAAAAATTAAATAAAAATTTAATCAATCACAAATATTTTAGAATAACCAAGTAAAACCCAAAGACAGTAAGAAGACCGATAACATAAAATCGACTTCAACAACTACTACACGACCGGCAGTATTAGCTCAACAAAGAAGAGCTCTTTATCACAGCACTCGATTAACACCGAATATAGCTGTAACCGCTAACATTAACACGAGCGGATATTCTAATAATAGCAGTGCATTGGAAAATTCACAAAATTTTAACGCTTCTCCCAGTTTAATAGTACAGAAACGACCACCCCTAGTACGTGCTATGTCGGCACCAGTACGAAGTTTTGATGAAACATCCAAGGGATCATTTCTAGCCTCAAAACGCAAATCACGTAGACGAAAACTTAATACACGTAATATAAGCTGTGACAAGGAGTCGCCTGATGTGCTAGGAACCAAGGATTTGAATAGGAAAGTCCTTACTCGTTCCAAATCAGTGGCTCCCGATGTTATAACTTTGGTGTCACTTATCAGCTCAGAAGGTTCGGATTCAGAAAAAGACGATACGCCTACTGCATCTCATGCTGGCAGTCCAACAAGAAGAGCGCCTTCCTTAAGGAAAACTGGAAAGTCGGGTAATATTTTTTTTAATAAAAAACCGTGCAATTTTATTAATATTTATATGAACTTTAGTATCTTTCCAAGAAAACTACCCACCTACGTTTCAATTTGCTTCCAAAGAATATTCGCATATGCTAAGGAGAGGTTCTATAGCTCCCTTGGCCCAACGTATCAAAACAAATAGACCACCAACAGCACCGCCAGGTTCAATATTTCACACGGCCAGTAAATTTAATAACGAAATGAGTGAATCATCAAATGAAACTTGTGAGGAAAAGGAGAATTTTTCTGAAAGCCTTAATAACAACAATACAAAGGTAAACATACAGACTACTGTCCCAAAAACTTTAGAAGAAGAATATGAGTTTCCTGAATATGTACGCAGTCGTAAAGAGCGCGAATGCTGGAAGCTTTATATGAAGATGTCTACTAAAGGTGTTAATATAACCTACGACACTATTTTGAGGGGTATGTTGACACCCACAGAATTTCGCCAATTGCAAAAACAACGTGATGTTGAGGAAGCTAAAGCTAAGGAGAACCTAGAATGTGCTAAAGTGTTAGAAACAAAACCAAAGGAGTGTTCCACAGCTATCGAACGCCTTAAGGAAGGCTTATTGAAGAACTAAAGCATAGCCAAGCTATTTCACATCACAAGGCATTTTAACAAACATTTTAATTAAAAATAGCTTTAATTTCGAATTTACAAATAGTTTTAATCGTATACTCTCTAATATACTACCTATTAGTAGACCAATTAGTAGTAACGATTATTTGATACAAAAACACTTGTTGAACACTTACAAATGGGTCACTGAAATTTTTAGAATGAAATATTTAAAAAACTTATAATAAAATAATAAACGATAGAGAAATATAATATAACTAAGTTTTTTTAAATAGGATTGAATTTTTGGTACATACTTTGGAATTGAAATGCTGCAACAGGCTTTTACATTTGGCGGTAGAGACTTAGTATTCTTATGATCGGAATAACAGCGTTTACACAACATTTTTAACACTCACTTTACTAATGATTACTTAATTTTAATAATTACTTTAAAATTTACAAATTTAAAACATTTTTCTTAAGCGTTTTGCAATGAAATTTTAATATTAAATAATTCTGCAAGGTAATGCACGCACAAGCCCGTTAAAGCGCGAAAATAAACCAAACCACTTTTTAACACTGTTTTCTGAAAACAGTATACACAGTTGATTTTTGCTTATGAGCCCGCAAAATTCATATTGATAATCTAAAAACTTTCCAACACTAGACAGTTAATATATGGGGTGTGATACCGTTCCTGTTATTCAAATTTTAGAACAAAACAATAAAAAAAATTATACAAAAATTAAACGACAAAAGAATTTGCAGAATTCTTTAATATCTTAATATAATTTAAATGAAAAATTGTTAAATAACCTTTTTTCGATGGCTTTTAAAAGGAATATAATTTTTGAGACATACGTTAACTTTGTTATTGAGACGACAATGATATGGCATTACCACAGAAAAAATGCAACAGGCTTTTATTTTTGGCGGTAGAAATCTATATGCATTACTTTCAACAAAATAGGCTTCTAAACAAGTTTATTAACACTAACTCCATAAATTATTGTTAAAATTTATAAATTGCTTTGTAATTTACTTATTTAAACACTTTTTCCTACAAATTTTGTAAACAATTTCTACAATTCAATAATTTTACAAGATCTTTCGCACACAAACCCGTTAAAGCACAGAAATAAACTAAAACGCTTTTAACACTATTCTTTGACAATAGCGTACACAGCTGATTTGTTCATAGTAATCCGTTAAAACCCTAAAATAATAAACCAAAACACTTCTCAACACTAATTCGTTGATAGTACTGATGATAGGACTCAGGACTCAAAGAACTTTAACAATTTGCGGTACATACGGTAACTTTGTTTTGAGATGGGAACGATGTGGCATTACTAACGAAAAAATGCAACAGGCTTTTACATATTTTTGGCGGTAAAAATTAGTATTATTTTCAACGGAACAACAAATTTCTCAACAAGTTTTTTTGACACTCACTTTATGATTTATTATTTATGAATTACTTTATAATTGACTTATTTAAACACTTTTCCTTACACATTTTTACTACGTGGTTTTATGAGCTCTTATGCGTGCAAACCCGTTAAAGGCACAGAAATAAACTAAACACTTTTTAACACTATTTTTGTGTCAGCGTACGCAGGTGATTTGTTCATGTTACTCTGTTAAAATTCTAAAGTAATAAACTAAAACACTTATCAACACTAATCCGTTGTGAGTGCTCAGGACTGGTTTGCTTTTCTTAAAATAACAACTAATGTTACGGACAACTAAAAAATATATTACAAAACGATTAACAACTTTATTAACTATTAAGAAATTTGATATTATTTCTGGGGATTGTTGTAAAATGGTTTAACATTCTTGTAAAATTAAATAGGTAGTTAAATAACGTTTTTTCAATGAACTTTAAAAAGATATAATTTGCAGTACATACGGTAACTTTGTTTAAAGATGAGAACGATGTGGCATTACTAACACAAAAAATGCAACAGCCTTTAACATATAATTGGCGGCAGAAATTAATATTATTTTCAACGAAATAACAGACTTCTCAACAAGATTTCTTAACACTTATTTTATGACTTATTATTATAATTTATGAATTACTTTATAATGGATTTATTTAAACACTTTTCCTTGCACATTTTTATTATTATTAATTATGAGCTCTTGCGCGTGCAAACCCGTTAAACGCACAGAAATAAACTAAACACTTTTTAACACTGTTCTTTGAAAGTAGTATAAGCAGATGATTTGTTCATGTTACTCTGTTAAAATCTTAACAATAAATTAAAACACTTTTCAACACTAATCTGTGGCCATTGCAAGCACAGCTGTTTTTTTTTTCTCAAATGGCAATTAAAATTGTAAAAAGTCGGTACATTTTTTAAAAATATTCACAGAAAATCGAATTATATTGCATTTAAAATACGTTTTAGTGAAATATGCTTAAGCTATGTGGATAATTTACTCATTTATTATACACCTATTGCTACTGGGTTCTATATTTGTGATATATTTTCGTTCGCCGGTGATTACTAACTTGCAACCTTATCAGAATATACCGTTGGAGCCGCCAGCCAAACGTTTAGTACTCTTTGTCACCGATGGCTTGCGAGCACAATCATTCTATCAGCATAACCTTAGTCATGTACCCAATATACATGAACTCATCGTAAGTAAGAAAGGCATTTATGGCATATCGAAAACTAGAGTACCTACCGAATCCAGACCGGGTCACATAGCTCTTATTGCTGGTCTGTATGAAGATCCTTCAGCTGTTACCCGAGGCTGGAAGGAAAATCCAATAGAATTTGATACTGTGTTTAATAGAACTACTAAAACTTATGCCTGGGGTGCCAATGATGTGCTGCATATATTTTCCCGGTTATCTAGAGAAGACGAAAAGCGTTTGTTTTTCGATTCATATAATCATGAATTGGATTTTTCGGGTCGCGAAAAAACATATGAATTGGATAAGTGGGTGTTTGAACGTGTTGAGCAGTTTTTAAAACGTAAAAAAGAGGATTTAAAAAATGAAACACGAGTGGTGTATTTTCTTCATTTGTTGGGTTTAGATACGGCAGGTCATGTTCATAAACCCAACACAGATTTATTTCTAGAAAATTTACTCTACACAGACAAGGGCATAAAAGAAATGTATGAACTATTTGAAACAACATTTAATGATAACAAAACGGCCTATGTTTTAACGTCCGATCATGGCATGACAGATGCAGGTGAGTGAACTTTTTTTTAGATTTTTATTATATTTAAAGATCTATAGTATTTGGGGGTTGTAATTGGCTTTCATGTGCGTAATATTGGAAACACTCATTCATAAATTATCAACAGTATTAATAAAAAATGTTGTCATTCCATCATATTTATCAATTAAAGTTTAAAGCTTTTGCCTGGCATCCCTATTTTCTCATTTGTCATTTTATAAGATTATCTATCCCTTTATACGCGAACTTCACGCCATATTTATGGTACATATTTATATTTTCTTGTAATTATAGGTTCCCATGGTGCTGGCGATAATTTTGAAACAGAAACACCCTTTTTTATCTGGGGTGCTGGCGTTAAGCATAAGCCATATGCAGCGAATAATGGCATAACAAACTTTTACGAACTGGAACAGGCACAAATGGCTCCCTTAATGTCGGCTTTATTAGGCATTGCTACGCCCATGAATAATTTTGGTATTTTACCCAGAGATGTTATTAATGCGTCCGATTTATATATTTTATATGCAGCTCAAGGTAATGCCCACCAGCTGTATAGCCAATACAATTCACTATTACAAGAACATGAAAAAGGTTTATTTGCAAAATTCATGCCTAATTTTAAGGTAGACAACATTATTATAGATTTTAAGCAGTACCTAGAAACACAAAATTCATATGCAAATGAAGATCAAGCCATTACTGCCAGTTACAATTTTATGCATAATTGTTTAAAAGGAATAGATTATTATTTCAGTTATTATCGCACAGTATTATTGGTTGCAACTACGGCCTCTATTCTGGGTTGGTTAGGTTATCTATTGAAGCTATTAAGCGATATGAGAACTTCTGCCAAAGACTCAAGAAAACTTTTGAAGAATTCCTTTGTTAGCAAGTTAATGATAAGGATATTATTTGTACTAAGTGCATTTACTTTAGGATTTTGTTTATTACAGAAATTAAGCTGGTCCATTACACTTTACCTTCTGTTACCGTTTGCGGTATGGTACTTATTTTTATCTAACCCGGGTATTATATTACTAACCGATGCCAAATTCGGTTTAACCAAATTTCATTTGCTATTACTCTTGCTATGTGCTGAATTATTGGTCTATACCTTTTTCGATAGAAGATATGTGTCGTTGGGCTTCTTATTATTCACTTTGCAAGATAAAATATGCAAAAAATTCTTTACAAAAACTTTAAAATTCTATATATCGTTCTTCTTGTCTTTGATTTTATGTGTATTTCCCTTGCTACCCATTTCGGTAGGTTACTCCAATAATCTGTTGCTGTATTGTGGCATTTTTATGACTTTAATTAGACCCTTGCTAGTGAAAAACTCTATTATGTTAATAGATAAAATTGTAGTATTAATAACGTTAGTCAATGCTTTTATATGCATTTATATGCATACCTATCAATTGGGTATTATGTTTATAAATCAATTTATTTCTTGGGGTTTTCTTTTATACGTCTTAGTATCCCTGGTCAGGCCCTGTAATTTGACAGTCAAACAACGTTTAGAAAAATTTATTACTCTTTTAAGCAGTCTTTATGCGCTGTTTTGTACATCTTATGAAGCTTTATTTCTTTTACTTTTAATAACTGAATTGATTTTGTCTACAGATGCTTCTAAATCGTATGAAAATTGTGTATCACCTTTGGTTTCTAGTCCTAAGTTACAGACCTTATCTTATAGCTTTCGTTTGGCTTTCATAATATTACTGTATACATTCTTTTCCTTCTTTGGCACTGGCAACATGGCCTCAATCAATTCTTTTGATCCCAATATTATACGCTGTTTCTTGACCACGTTTTCACCATTTGTCATTATGTTTTTGGTTATATTAAAACTAATTATACCCATATTTTTAATTATAGCCATCATTTTTGCCTTATCTCCTTTGGCCTGCCAAAATCAGCGACAAATATTTATTTGCCTGCTTCTAATATGCGATGTTATGGGTTTAAACTTTTTATTTTTAGTTAAAAATCAAGGTTCTTGGCTAGAAATTGGCTCTTCTATATCGCATTTTGTCATTATGCAAGTAACCACACTAGTTTTGTTATTATTTGTCAGTTTAGCAAAATTTTTATTAAAAATTAACACACCAAACGCTAGTTACGGCAAAGTGATTTAGTTTAGCTAGTTGCAATCATGTGTATGAAGTATTTTGTAAATTTTTTTTATTTTTTTAATAGTTGTTTCGCCTACATTTAATTTTTAATAATAAAAATTCCATCTTTTTTTTTAATTGTACTGAACACTTGTATTTATTACATTGTATATGTTTTTCTAGAATATATTCTTAGAAATCAAATGAAGAAAATTTGTAAATTACGTTGCATAGTTCTATTATACAATAGCGCCACTCACTAAAAGGGCTGCAAATCATAATGATATGCTAGCTTGTACAGTCATGTACTAGACACAACCAGTATTGAGTTATGTAAACTCATTATGTGTCTTGGCTTTAATTAATCCTGAAAGGTGTCCTCATATGTTCACTTACACGATATAGACCAATGTATCGATAGAGGTTCTACCCAGGAAACTCCTTCACACTTAAAACCGTTTAAAAGTTAATATGTATGTTGTAACAGCTCTGTTGTATTTGAAAAAATGTTCATTTAGAATAAATAGACGTCAGATTGCCGTGGTCTAGAAGGTAGGGTGTTGGCTTATTAGACGTGAGGCCTCGGTTCAAACCCCATGTAAAACATCAAAACGAAAATATAAAAAAATATTTCTTCGGAGACTTCCTCTGAGCAGATTTTTGGCAAAAACTCTGAGAGCAAATAAAAAATTGCCAGTTAAAGTTTTTACAAAAAATTCTGTCGTTCGGAGTCGATTTAAACTGTAGGTCCCGCCGCTCATGTATAAAATTAACACATACGACATAAGTGGCGGGAGAAACTAGGTCCATAATCCTGACTGAAGGGTTATAGTGAACAATTATGTATGTATGTAGACGTCAGATTGAGGAATTGAACCACTGCGGGCGTAAAGCAATGGGCTGACAAGACAATTGAACAAGTGTAATGTGTTTTAAGGAGTTTGAAGGTAGCCAGGGCAACGGTTTATGCTGCCGGGAATAATCCTCTCTTGGTAACAATTAAAGCTGCTGCTCCAAACACACCCTAACTGTGTCTTTCGTTATCCGGAATCTCAGGAAGGTTTTCGTTTTGTACTCTATTGTATCTATAGCTATTAAGGGCTTTAGTGATCTTAGGCTTTAGTGTCTTCTATTGCCTGACAGAAAGCATCTTAGTAAAGTTCATGATGTTGTCAATCAGCTTGGAATGATGTATCCTGCTTGTGTACCATAAGATACCCTGAAGTTAAGTTGGTGCGACAAGAGCAGGAAGCGTTCCTTTAAGAAAGTTTGGTAGTTGGATTTGAGAACGTCTAAATTTCACGCAGAGGTTATTGAAGCATTGTAATCTTTATCATTAGATAGCGAAAAAGAAGATAAAACGGTTAGGAAAAAAAAGATAACGAATAAGATCGACGAAAATTAGCGAACACCTTTTGGCCAACCCATTTATATTATAAATCTCAGGAAAGCCCCAATATCGCTTCCCGATGGATAGTTTAAATTACCAAAAAAAAACCCCTACCCAGAGTTTTCAACCAAAAATCCAATTTGTTGTTTGATTTTAATTATTTAATTTATTTTTTTCGATTTTTCTTTAAATGTTAAAATATTGTATTATTAAAAACATATTTACACAACTAATTTGGAATGTATGTATATAATCAAAAGATTTAAAATATGTGTTCCTATAAATTAAAACCTTATTGTTATTAACTAAAATAATAAAATAATAATAAAAAAAATAAAAAATAAAAACTAAAAACTAATAGCATAAATATTTACATTTAGAAACAAACAATTTGCAAAAATGAAATTAAATTAAAACGTCATAATAAAACAACATAATAACTGATTAAAATAAATTCATGTTTCCAGCTTAATAATCTCACTTAATGAATTAATTCTCCATTATACGAGTACATTTAGAAAATAAAACAATTTTTTTTTTACAATTCTTTAAAATGAAATTCTTAAATAAAAAGAAAAAGAAATTAATTTGCAACATGGCACTTTTCAATAACTAAAAACGATTTTACATCAATCGTTAGTAAAATTTCACAACTTCCGTTTTTTTTTTGAATGCATACACACATACATACATATGTACATATGTTTTATACAAGTGTATTTATTTCTAAGCTTAAATTATGTTTATTTTTTTTTTTGTATTTAAAAATCCAAAAATAAATTACCCTTTTTCCTCTGTAAGAGCTGTGTTTTTGTAATGTTTCACTTACGCTCTTAATACGAGTATCACTTAAGTAAGATATATAGTCAATGGATTTGTGCCATTCAGTTTGGGCGGTTTTGAGAAGGTAGTGTCATCTGTGTTATAAACAAAATGTTTAATTAAAAATAAAATTCAAATGAAAACAAATCGAAGTACTTACTTGATAACAAATGTGTGGGTGGCTTAAAATCTGGCTGTGGACTTATTGTCACTCTTTGTGTCTGTAAACAACTTAGCCATTCACTTAAGGTTACTTTTTTATCACTATTAACATCACAATACCTAGGCATTTTGCGACCACATCTGCGTAGAGTTCTAAAGTAAAAAATGTATTACAAAAGTTTTGTTAATTTATTATATTATTATTTTTTTTTTTTCGAAAATAAACCTACTTATTGTTGGTCACTAATTCTCTAAAACTTTTCCATTCTTTTCTTTCCCAGGCTTTATTTTTATTCTTATCCAATATCACAAAACTTAAAGTAGCTATGCGCTCATCTTCCGATTTCCATTGCGTAGTATTGGTGCTAAAAATAAATAGAAAATATTATTATATTAATTAAGTAGGTTTTCTTATATGTAGTAAAAGGAAATCCATTGTTATTCTAATCGATAACAGTGTATTGTCTTGGTTTTCTGATAACCTAGTGTTAGTTACTTCACTGAAGATCTTTAGTTACTGAGTTTAGCTGTGCATATGCGGCCCATTTTGCTTAACATTATGAACAGGGAAACGGAATCGTTTTTTAATTTGTTCCTTCCTAAACACACATATTTTCACAACAGATAATTGGGGCCGTTGCAGGAGTAGTTCTGTAGGATGTTCGTACTCTTTTTTTTTTTTTTTGTGGTCAAGATGAAAACCTTGCATAAATTTGTTTTGCTACAGGATATTATTTCCTAATCCTATCAACCCAACACTTCTGGGCCTTCACTAGAAGAAACCCTTCTGCTGATTAGCTTCCCCATACCTCTAATCTTGTTCGCTCCTCCTCAGATCTGTACTATAAAAACTTTTGAAATGACTGAGGTATGCACGTTCATCTCTGCATAGCTGATACGTTCTGTGTGATTCTTTTGATTTTATCTTGAATTCTTATTTTTTCTACTTCTTTGTATACGTTTATTCCTTGTTTCTTTCCCTTCCCTTTTTCCTATTGTATCTTATTTTTTATTGTCTCTGTGTTTGTTTTAACCCAGCTTTATGAAGCTAGCCACGATGAACGGCGTTTCACCCAGTTTTCTAATCTAAATTAACCTAACTTATTGTTTTTCAATTAATTTTCTATTCAGTGGGAATTGAAAATGTTTTCTTTTCAATTAATTCTCGTAACTCACCCCGCATTAGGACTGGCAATAATTTTGGTTTTTAAAAATTCTTTGAGATCCTTAAGAAAAACAATTTTCATATCGTTTGGACAACCCTTCATGGCTCGTACCACCGGGTAAGCAGCGTCACATTGTGGCACACTGGTACCGTTTAAAGTTTCACCAGTTTCTTCATTGGCACACCAACATATCGAATCATAACACTGTACACGCTGAAAACGACCGTCTGGTGTGCAAACGGGAACGTGACCCTCCTTTTTGCCATTCTGAAACGAGAGTAGAGAAAGCGACTAATAAAATTTCTGTAATTAATTATTATTTGCAATCATTTCACTCACTTTTAAATTCTCTTCGTTTTGGGTAAGAGCATCTTTGCGATCAGCAAAACAATTGCCATAATCATTTTCGGCAATTGGTTCGGCATGGTCACCGGTGCTTAAAACTAGAAAAAGATTCCCAAAATTTTTAAAAACAAATTTCAATTATTAAAACAACCCCATAAAACATGCCATGCAATTTTTCAAATTCAAATCACATTAAAATTTCACATGCAAGAGTACGTACTATTGATATTGATAGATGGGAATTTTGTAGATGAATTAATTGACGCCGCCGTATGATCATCATCAAATTGCTCATAAGAGGGATCATCATAATTACTATTATTGTCATCGTCGTCCTCATCATCGGCTGGATTACTTTCATTTTCATAAGAATCTGGACGTAAACGATTTGGATGATTATTATTGCTATGATGTGGGTTAAAATGATTTTGATTTTGATTTTGAATTGAATTTTGATTTAAATTTAAATGTGGTGATTGATTGTTGTCTTGGATATTGGTATTGGTATTGGTGTTGGTGTTTTGTTGGTTTGAGGTTTTGGTGAAGGATACTGAGGCGGACGTATGATGATAGGCCGTGTTGGTGTGTAAAGCGTGATGATTATTTTTACGATGATGCGTTTTTGTGTTATTATGTTTTTGTCCCATACTCAATAAATGTCCTGGTTATTGTTTTTATTTATTTTTTTTAATTTTATTTTAAATGTTTGTTTTTGTTTTGTTTGTTTGCGAAAAATTTGAAAAAAAGTTAAAATGCCAATTAGTAACATGCAAAAATTATTTTAAATTAAATTTTTCATTTTTCAAGTCTTTTCAAAAACCTTTCCAATGGGTTTTATTGGCAATATATAGAAAAACTTGTTGTTGTTGTTCAATATGTCTCAAGAGATAGATAGAGAGGCAGAGGAATAGTGTTTACTTTAGGTGCGTTACTTACTATTAATGCCATCTTTAGATAGGCAACTATTCCATTCCAAACGTGATAAGCGTGCATCACTGTCAACATCACAAAATTTTCCAAAAGCACGTCCACAACGTCTGGGTTTCACAGCCTAAGACCAGCATAATAATGAAAGTAATTGTCATTTCAATTAAAAATCAACAACAAAAAAAACAAATTCAATATTAATTTAAAAGCAACAACAAACACTTACCCTTTTGACCAGTTTTTTCAATTCGCGATACTCATTTTTATCCAGCATTTGATTATTATTCACATCTAAATTGGTGAATTTCCAATCTAAAACCTCTGTCTCATCAGGTGGCAAATATGTATCCGCTTTGCGACTCTTACTCAATGTACTGCCCAATCTAAGGTATTCACTTTGGAACAAACCAATCAGATTGCTATTAAACAAGGATCGGTCGTCTTGGGTGCACGAACGTCTTTTATTACCGCTCGCATTACGCGACGGCGAACGTCGTGTGTAGGCCTTATTGTATTCTCGACATTTTGGTTTGCCCACTATACGCACCGGTGTATTATTGAGAGGTTTACCTGTTATATCACTACACCAGCAGGCACTATCGGGTAGACACTGTATGGGCGCATAGCTGCCATCTTTTTTACAGCGTGGTATAAATTTCAAAGGGTTTTTGTTGCGATGTTTAAGCGCATACTCGCGAGCTTCATTACAAGCTAAACCAAAAACCAAAAAAAAAAAATATTAAATTTATACATCTTATTCACTGTTATATCGTATATGTATGTATGTATGTCTGTATACCTTTACAAGGTCCCCGATATCTTATGCTAACTTGATGACCGCTACACTGTACCCTTAATAAATGGCAGCGAGTGGGATATGTTTGCTCATCGGTACCGCACACTGGACGTCCTTTACTTTCATCACATTCACCCACTTTAGCGGCGCATTCTGAGATCTGCAAATAATTAAAAAAAAAATATAAATTTTGTTGTAAAAAAGTTAAGTTAAGGTTCGTAAGATAGGATTAACTGAAGACAAATGATTTTTTCGGATGGTTTTTAGAATTTAAAAAAGGACCTTCTGTTCCCATCCAGCATTAACAATGGACATCCTAAGGAAGTCTGGTGTGTATTAATCACAATGCAACAACCCAGTTTATTTTAACACACATCCAAAGATTGCCGTCAGCGGACAATTGAAATCTTATTGCAAAGGTGAGGCATATCGTTGAGATTACAGTTTCATACGGCGAACGCAGTGACTATCCACAATAAGATATCAAGCAGAAGGAGGGCCCGTGCTAATAATGAATTCTGTTGTCGAAATATACTGCCATTAATTAATCAAGACCAGGGAAATATGCACATATAGTTGATAACATTAGGGTCTACCTAATGACATAGTAATGGTAATGAAAGTGGCCTAGTATATGGAGTAAAGTGGTCTAGTACAAAGAAGGCGAGAAAATTGTTATCTTGGTTTTCGTCTTTATAAAATTAAGAGGCTTTTTTTTTTTTTTTAACTCCCTCCCGCCCAATAACGCATTTAATAAGCATCCTGGCCTCTAATCTCCTGTACAAAGAAGATAACATTAACAGTGGATACCATGCGAAAGACAAGCTATCGCTTAAGAAGGATCTTAGACCTGCCACTGTGCAAAAAAAAAAACCCAGAACTGAAAAACTTGATCAACGAATTTGAAAATAATAACCAGAGAAAGCGGAAATGCTTTGTGGCAGCTTTTTATTCCTTTTGCAAGCTGCCTGTTGATTCCAGTTAATGGTTTCTCTTGCGATATCATTAGGGGTGTGTTTAGATTCATTTTCGTTTTATAATTGTCAAATTAATTGGTGTTACTATTGAAAATAGTATGGGATGGCCTAGTTAAGCTGAATCAGCTGGGCTGGGGTAATAAGATCAGCCATTTCTGAGTCCTGGGTCATGTAGAAATTCACGACAATAAACAGAAAGAATGAGATCCTAAACGATGCACATAAGAGCCGAAACTTTTTGTAGAATAGGAAAATATATTGGGAAAGGTAGATGCTAATAAGCAGAGATTCTTCTCAAGCCAAATATATTTAAGGTAATCTAAGCTTTGGTTGAATAATTACAATCAAAGTAGATCGAGCAGTAAGGTAAACTCAAAGAACAGCGTTTACTTTAAGCTCAACATGTACTTTCTGCATTCATATTCATGAGATGAATGAATAATCAGGAAACATATTCGAAATCTGTGCATTGTTCATTCATCTAAGATCAGACAACACATTGAAGTTTGTCAAAGCAACATATTTCTTGGAGTTATTATGGAGATACACCATATAAATTTAAAAAACTACAAAAGATCGCCTGGAGTTGCACTTTAATGGCATCCCAACTAAACATTAGGTTTTCAATAGCCTCTAAGTTAACAAAGAAAGAAATATCCTTGACCGAATGCCTGTCAATCTTGTGTTCCTTGACTTTTGATGGGTCCTACCTTTATTAACGATTGTTTCAATTTCTTGCTGGCTTTCTAGGTATTTAATTCCTGAATACAAATATGGATGTATTAGGTTCATATACCTAACCTAACTTTCTACTTTTAATCTCACTTGGTAGGCTTATTTCTCCACTAATTTAAATGATACACAAAATCAATTTTATGAACCACTTTATATGATTAA
Source organism: Sarcophaga carnaria (assembly GCA_958299815.1). Taxonomy (NCBI): domain Eukaryota; kingdom Metazoa; phylum Arthropoda; class Insecta; order Diptera; family Sarcophagidae; genus Sarcophaga; species Sarcophaga carnaria. The sequence continues at coordinate 24,525,859 of OY283153.1, forward strand.
AAATAAGTATTATCAATTAGTAATACATAAAATAAATAAAACTAAATACATAAATGACATAAACTCTAAATGCCAGTGGTACATACATACATTTCTGACAGAGCTTGGAGCCCCAAGCCACAAAACTCTTTTTGTAGAAATAAGTAGTAAGTTGATAGTCATTTACGCAGCCAAATGGCAGACAGACAGAGCGACAGACACACAAGAGTAATTCAGTCAGGTTGATGATGATTTGTACACGGCGACCGTTGGAATACATGTGCGGTAAAGTGTAGTATCGTTTAGCCGTTGGCAAGTGTGAAATGCGAGTCTAGTGTATCGTTAATAATTATTTTTAGAGTTGCTACTTAAAAATCAGTCATAAATAATCGAAATGGATAAAAAAAAGTATAAGAGTTTATTTGTGTTTTTTGTTTTTGTTTTTGTTTTTCTTTTTCTTTATAAAAATTGCCCGTAATGATTTATGATTATTTTCCAAATACAACAGCAACAACAACGACAACAATTAAGCAAAAAATAAATATTATGTGGACAATCAGAATATACTCTCCTCGTTCGTAGTCACCCAATAAATGCCTCAGACAATAAATTCTACTATAATAACAACAACAACAACAACAAAAATGAAACCTAAACATGATACACTGTCAGAAAAAAATTGTTATTGGTGACAATGTCAAATGGTCTCACCTCACCCATTCTGAAGAAATTTATTCACAATAAATTATTCAATTCACACTCATATATTGTGTGCAATTCTTAGGATTTTACAAAAAATTAAATCAAAAAAAGAAAAAATACTTTTTTTTTTATTACGTTTAACTCCTTTCCTAATTGTATTTATTGCTTTACATTTTACATTTGTGCACCCTATAAATTTATAACCTGTCTACACATTAGTCAATCACTTAAAGCAATTAGTCAGTCAGTCATTCATTCACTTATTAACGTGTATTTTTCTTTTTTTTGTAGGCAGTTTGTGATAAATGTAAAGCAAATTCCCATGTGTCATCTCGAGATATAAATTTATGGTTACCAAGCGTGTTCAAAGAATTTTTGAATTTTATCTTGAACAAACACAATGAGAGTGATTCAGTGGCAAAGTTGTGTTATAAAATATTTTTCATGCTATTTCGTTTAAGTTAATCAGAGTTCTTTAGCCAGTACGGATTCCACCATGGGTAAAGTAAAGAGATTTGTTGCGGTACAGATTGCAGGTGCTTTAGGCACCACCTCTACAAAGGCCCTCTTTGTTAAGCCTAAACTGGCTTCCATCTATATTACTTACCAGACAATATACTGCAGTAGTCACAATCTGCTTTAATGCCCTGCACGTTTGCTTATTATTCATTTGGGGCAGTCCTCTATTCTGTGATTATAATGGGTCCGTCAAATAACTTTTTTTTTGAAAATGCTTTAAAAAAAACTACTGAATATGTTCTCAAATTTCTTTTTTTATTTGAAAGTACAATCCTTCCGGTTAATAATGCAAAATAATTTCATTCAAATGGTTGCCTCGACTGGCCATGCAGTAGCCTACAGATGAAGCTCATTTTGATCTTGGCGGATATGTAAACAAGCAAAATCGTCGCATTTGGGGCACAGAAAACCCGCACGCATACATTGAAAAGCCGACGCACCCAAAACGAGTCACTGTTTGGTGCGGACTTTGGTCCAGAGGCATAATTGGGCCATTTTTCTTCGAAAATGAGCAAGTAGTGGCCGTTACAGTCAATTTCGATCGTTATCGGGTCATGTTGAACGAATTTTTGTTCACAAAAATTGAAGAGGAGGATATTGGCAACATTTGGTTTCAATAGGACGGCGCTACGTGCCACACAGCCGAAGCTACACTCGATGTTTTGCGCCCATTATCAGCCGCAAAGCTGATGTCGTTTGGCCACCCAGGAGCTGCGGTTTGACATCGTTGGACTATTATTTGTGGGGTGCCGTCAAAGATAAGTGTTACGCCGACAAGCCAGAGACAATTGACGCTTTAAAGGACAATATTCGTGAATCCATTGGTGAAATACAGCTGCACACAATCGATAATGTGCTTAAAAATTGGACCGATCGTGTAGGCTACTGCATGGCCAGCCGAGGCATCCATTTGAATGAAATTATTTTCCATTATTAACCGGAAGGATTGTACTTTCAAATAAAAAAACGAATTTGAGAAAATATTCAGTAGTTTTTTTTAAAGCATTTTCAAAAAAAAAGTTATTTGGCGGACCCTTTATCTTGCTTGAACCCCATAAATAGAGAAGATTTCACACTTGAATTCTAAGCAGAAAAACTGGTCCTTTGACACGTTTTGGTAATTTAGTGAAAGTCTACACGAACGATTCTAAACTCGGGAATAATTTAGGCTATGGTGGTGGCAGTTAATCTAATATAGGTTTCTGGTCAGAGGAACATTCCGGGTAATTGCATAACTGATGAACTTGCTTAAGCAGATACACTCCCACCGAATAACAATATACACCCGAATATGGGTATACCTTCTACCACTGTTAGACTATTTATAAGACAAAGGTATTTATTGTTCGCTGACAAATATTAAACTCTAGATCTTGTTTTATTGCTGAACTAAATTGAATTGAGTCGTAGGGACATCTTTCTCACTAAATCTATACGCATGAGTCCTTGTGTAATTAGGCAACATGTGAAGAATTTCGCTTTCCTGTAAGTATTGTAGCGGTTGAAGATCGATTGAGATTGTCCACTTCAGTTGTCATCATTCTGAATTGTTTAACACTACTGGGGTCTATGGATAGGATTTGTTTATCTACCGTTGCTTGACATCAATTTGATCACAGGATTTATTATACTTTCAGTTTGATTCCAATCGAATTACGCTTTAAATACGAAACTCTGAAGTCGTCGTAGCCTAGTAGGTCGTGTGTTTGCTTATTAGACGTAAAGCCCGGGTTCAAACCCCAGGTCAGACATCAAAACGAAATATGAAAAAATATTTTTTCGGCGACTTTCTCTCAGCAGATTTCTGGCAAAAACTTACTGAGAGTAAATAAACCTGCCATGAAAACGTTTCTCAAAAATCTGTCGTTCGGAGTCGACGTTAAACTGTAGGTCCCGCCACTCATGTATAAAATTAACACACACTACATAAGTGGTGTGGGAAACTAGGCCGTAATCCTGACTGAAGGGTTGTAATGGCCAATTATGTATTTATGTATATGTAACTCTGATGCTTATGATCAATCAGTTCTCTGATCTATAGAACTGACATGTTCGTTCTATAGATAAAATAATATTATCTTGTCTTGTGTCAAATAGGTAACCTGTATTGCCGTATATGAACTACTGTTACTGTCACTAAAAACGTATCAATTGTCACTTGGAACATGAATAACATAACATTACATGGTTAAATTGTTGTCTTTTTTGTTTTTATTCTTTTGTTTTCAATTGGAGTCAATTTAATTTGATATACCCCCTCCCTATCTCTCGTTCTTTCCCTCTCTCTCTCTCTCTCTCTCTCTCTGTTTATTTTCTTGTTTGATTTGAGTTCTTGTTTTTGCTGAGCACGCGTCTTTTAAAACCACAAGTCAATGGATGTAATCGGACACATGCATTGGTTTGAACAAATAAACACGGGTTTGTACATTATGTATTACAAACAAACGTTCATATATTGTTTATTAAATCATATTTTGTACAAACATATGAACAGATATATATATGTACGTATATACATACATATATAAACAGATATGAATGATACATATGATATGAAATGTACATTGTATGCGTGAATGAATTTGAAACCATAATATGGATGAACAAAACGTAGTTTGTTTGTCTGCTACTCACACTTCTCCAAAAAATATGAGGAAAAAAAATATGAAAAATTCAATGAAACTACCTGGATTTTAAGTTGTATTAGAAATGAAAACTAAAATGTGTTATGGTATCAGCGGTGTCAAACCCGTCCACCTCCTTCTTGTCTGCAGAAGTTCTTGGCTATTTAGCCATGATTAATGCGTTTCGCATGAGTACTTGGGATGCGATGTTACGGCAGCAAGCTCCTTTGGCCTTTTTCAGTGAACGATATTCAATCTGTGCACTTTTTCTGTCGCCCATAGATCCTAACATTGTATTAGCTGTTGAGCACTTGCAGTAGTGGAAAGAAATTTTCGTCGTAGTTTTTTAATTTAAAAAAATTTAGAACCCCCTGTTAAAATAATATGACCAAGACGACTCTTGCCATCATTATAGGAACGATAAAGTGTAGGAATCAATGAGAAAAGTTCCTCACCACTACATAAAATCCAATAATCTAATACATTTGCATCAAGCACGTTGTTTCTAGGCATCGAAAAATGGCAACTCTATCATTCAAGAACTCGCTACAGTAGAGAAATCACATGTTTTGTTCGTTTAGAAACAGGGCAATGCGACTGAGTGTCACAAAAGCATAAAAGTATCGAAAATCATGTCAAAATCTTGCTTGTGGTCAAACAGTATAACATTGAATCTGGTTTTCTAACAAAAATACCCAATAGAGACGATTATGGGAACGATGTATACCTTCCGAAGAACATCTTCAAAGTATTCACTAACGAATCTAGATCAGACAACAAAAACTAATGTGAAATCCCCCGCACTGTCCGATTACTGGAGTACTATTTAGGCAAAAATAATGTCTTAAACGACTGTTGCCTTGCGAATTCAGTATCAGAGAATATCGAGTAAGAATATACGAATATTCTCTTCAGTAAAGCGGGCATTTGATCTCTTGAGAGTAAGCACATGGCATTTAATATTATCCAAGAATGCCGTGTGTCTTTGGAGGAGAAGACAGTAGGAGCTGTAACGGCAGGTATAGACGGAAAACAACTAAAGGTGTTGTCTGTAATTTTCCGGCACTTGGAAACATGTGACTAAGGTTTCTTATGCATCTAGAACTTACTAAGAGAACGTGTCTCGCACACATTTAAACTTCAAAGACGGATGGTTGATGTCAGGAGTTATAGTTGAATGACGGAATATGTATTGTATTACAAGGGGAGCTTAAAGGACCCAAGTAAGCTTTGAGGCGGCTGCTAATTTAGCCTAATCTAACCTAATCTAGTTAAGAATTCCTTTTAAACATACAAAAACACAAAGTCCAACTAGCTGCCAACCTAATAGCTAATATTTTAGCTGTCAAATTAATGTCAAACAAGTAGCAGGTTTTGAAATCATAACGTTTTAGCTTTAAAGTACTTAGTAGACTACAATAATTGATCTCTTCACTTAAATTAGTTTCCGTTATCGCATTAATTTTCTTATTAAACTCGTAAGTTAAGAATCTTTCATAATTTACCACAAAATTTATGATTTCCAATGTTTTAAGGCCGGCTTTAAATATAAGAAGAGTTTATTGTTTTGGAATTTAAAGAATTTATTCAAATGACTGGCTGGCTAAACATTATAATATTCATTTCAAACATTGTACTTGATGAAGGTCATTGATTTCAAAGGAACGAAAGAAAAAAAGTATCAAATTATCGCTGAAATTTTTTATTTTTACAAGTTTCAATATCTGTATACAATCCTTTAGGGTTATGAGGAATTTTTTATTTATTTATTGTATTTGAAATCTTAAACTTCTCTTGGAGAAATGTTTACCTTTATTCCTCCTCTCTTCTGATTAAACGCACATATTTTTGTCATTTTGCAAGTTGTCTTGATTTTACCCCCATTTGCTTTTTTTCGTTTTTTTTTTCTTGTAATAATTTTAATTTCCATGCACGCAGTGAAACCACTTTTTTAACGCTTTTATTGTCTAGACAACTACAGTCTGTGGAGTATATATTGCAAAAAATAAAATTAAAAAAACGTCAAAGTCAAATAAATAGCAACGAATCCAATTAACTTGGATGACATCAAATGTGGACAGTGAATACCATACGTTTCACTCACTTGTTTTTTTTTTTTGTTGGGCTTCATTTGAAACTGTTCAGCAATTAAGCAAATGTAACTTTAGATTACAGTGATAAATTATAGATTTTTTTGACTCTATTTTACTGCTTATAATCTTGAATATTTCTTAAATGGCTCCATCAATGCTTCAATCCCTCAGAAAACATTAAATTGGTTAGGTTTTGTTTAAATAGTTGCGGATTGTAGTGAATATTTTGCAGTTATTTTCATAACTGTTTTCATGGATGGCAAATGAGACAAAATCGTTAGACCGCACTATGCGTTTTCGCCTCAATGCAATACCCCTGAAATTGTTCTCTAGAATAAAAAAGGTATCCTTATTGATCATTGGTTCATGGTCTTAATGAAAAGCCTATGCAGTTTTCCAAGTTTAGTGATGTTTTTTTGCTGTTGTGTCGTAGTATGGGTTCCAGTTTGTTCTGGTTGCTTCTAAAAAAAAAACCAAAAAACTTTCAGAATTCTCCTCTGACACTGATTGTGGCAAAGGCTTGAACAACATTTGTATTACGGTTTGTCAGATGCCTCACGCCTGTACAATAGGGTGAACTTGACGTTGAAGTCAAATATATTAATCCTTGTTCTTCTAGATATTTGGAATGCTTTTCATACTAGGTTCAGAAGTCCACAAACTATGTGACAAGAAGTAAATGTCGCTGGCGTAATTTATTGGAACATACAATCGCCCAATAACAGATGTGTTCAGGTTTAGTACCTCAAGGCGTTCAATTCCCAGTTCTTCTTAAATTTCTTAATAATCTTCTCTCTTTAGCTTTAAATACTATCTGCTCTCTTGCAAGTAAGACTAATATTTGTCATTTTCAGTTTTCGATTTCAGACTAGGCCCTTTTGGAAATTTGGAAATTGAGATGGAACTTGTTTGTTTTTTTTTGAGTGACAAACAGTTCATTCCTTACGGAAAATAAAGATATAGAAACTCAAGAAAATAACGATAGAAAAAGCTGCTTTCACTATTAAGTCTCACTTAGTCCAAAGGTTAAACTCATTCCGATACTCCAAACCAATATCCAAATCGAGGGACGAACATTCTCGATGAGAGTTATTCTCTTCGCTCTTCTCAGACAGTTATTGGAGGGAAAGCCATGTAAATACCGCTAAAGTGTAATGAATGGCCATATGTTTTAAGGAAAGAAGAAAATAAGTTATTCTCTTATCCATATCAGCCCAGTAGCACAGCAATACTGCACATAACCTCCTGCTGCCCACGAATTTAATATGATGGAGATAGTGAGTTCTGTACTAGCCCTAGCCTGTTCAATAGCAATGCAATTTACGACTATATCCTTATATTCTAAAACTCACTTATATGAGATACCCTAGATTTCCCTGAATAATTCCTGGATGGCAGAAAATGCCAACAGCCAGCAAGAAGACATTACGCCACTTTCAGTATGACCATAATCTCCGCCTAACAAACACTGCAGAGGTCAGGCAGCAGCCTGTACGAAAATCTAATGTCAGAATCCTGAATTTATATTCCATAGCTCACTCTGTCCAGCTTTGTGAAGCCATCGATTGGAATCCTAGAACCAAATATGCTTTTAAGAAATTTAAAAGGGCCGTGCAGGAGTGCACTGTAATACTGCTTCCCAGTATTACAACCTATGTGTAGTCCAGGTTGAGCCAAAATGTAAATGTTATGAGTCCACCAGGCTCAGCGTTCTGTTTTAGTAATTAATTAAGCTGAAACCCATTTATATTGATGTATACATCCAGATTGCTGGATTGTCGAATGTTTTGAAGAAGTTTATGAAGTCCAGATATAGCAGAGCTTGTCATTTCACTTGGTTGTAAACCGCTTATTGGGTCATTGGGTAGATTCGGTATAGTTTAAGGCCGACTTGTTCATTACGAATGGCTGCTATAAACAAACTTTAATCCCCACACATTACATAGATAAAATTGAGAGATAAATTGTAAATAGTAAGTCTTTTTACCGAGTTATAGGCATTTGAAGATCTCCTTCTTAGATTCTCTAATAAATTTCCCCTTTTAGATGATTTCATTAATTAAAGAGGGAAAATTGAAAGTTTTTTTATTAAATTTACTTTAAAGTGAATATCGTTGTTATTTTAAATACTTTACTTTATAGTGGCATATGGTGGTTCTGTCTTTAATTTGAAGTTTTTTTGAGTAGATGGAATTTCATTTGTCCCTCTGTCTGTCTATCGGTCTGTCTGTTTTGTAAAGCATAAAAGAAACGAGATGTTGATGGTGATGAGTTTAATGCTGCACATCATCTCTCGTGTCTGTATCGTGTTAGATATCAGTTCTGGGCCATTATAATTGTTGTTTAATGTAATTATTGTTGTTGTTGTTGTTGCTATTGTTGACAACACCTACAGTCATTTTCATTACTTAATTAAATTCCAGGCACATCTTCTTTATCTAGCACTTGATCTGTGGCAAAACTATTTATATTGCTGTTGATGTTGTTTTTGTTGTTATTATTTTAAATGCAATCCCAGAGGCGCCGCTTGCTGAATAATATGTGTTGCATTTCACATACGCTCAAACATTCATACGAGATAAATTCGAATTTAAATGGACTTAAGATTAGACACTAAACGAATGATTTGACGACATTAATCTTAAGCCATCAATATTGCCTTTAAGCCCTTTTAGATGATACGAGACAAGGTTCCCATCATGTTGGCTGAACAATATATTTTGCATTTCAATTACATTTCCATCCATTCAAACTTATGAACGTACATTATATTTGGATTTCAAAGCTACCAAGCCGCAGCAACCATTTGATCCGGTTAAAATGTGTAAAAAGTTTAATCAAAACAGTTTCGTGCTTGCAATCATTAAAAAGGGCGTTAGAAAAAGAAATTCTTGAACTGAATTTGAATGAACTTGTGTGGTAGGTGCTCTCACTACCTTGTCTCCGAATGGGTGGATTTAAATTAAATATTTTAAATTAAAAAATCAAATTAATTACAAACAGAAAAAAAATAATAATAATAAAATAACAACCAACAATAGCAAAAAATGTATCGTTTTAGGGCCGTTGCCTATTTATGAGCGTTTTAATGAAACTGGACTGACATTTGAATTGTTAATTGCTGTTTGGTATAATAGGTGGTGATTATTTTTAGCACAACTTGTCACCTGAAATGACAGCTGACAAGATGAAATGCTTGGAAAACAAAATTATGATTGGGTTGGTGTTCCTGCATGAATTCTATTAAATCGTTGAATCGATCATTTTTTGAATGAATAAATCACTGTATGTATGGCATACAAATAGAGTATATACTGGGCATATACATATAAAAATAAAACGTAATGAATTTTATCAAAGAATTTCATTAAATTCATATATCTACAGTGTAATGTGTCTGATTGAAAGGATTATTTTGGTAAAAGTAATCATTCTTAAAGAGCTTCCGAAGAAAATCTTGATCTCTAAGGCCATTACCATTGTTGTAAGAGTGAGGCATTCTAAACGGGGACTTAAAAAATATTTAGTATTTGAATGGTTCACCAAGAAAATTAAAATATTGTGTGACAGATAACGTGGTGTAATAGTGTACATGAAATTCAAACAATTTAATACTACTGTGTAGTCAATTTTCCATAGTCCTGAAAGAATCCATAAGTTTTGATAGAGTCACTTAGACTCTTCATGGGATCCTCTGTGTAATAGAAACTATAGCGCATGCTCTCTTTCTCTGACGTCACACTGGGCACGTACCCAATAGGTGAAGAACAGCTTCTTCCTCGTATTTGTATCTCCTGCGGAGGTCATTTGCTATTGTTCAACGCCAATAAGTCTTGCATAATAACGAATCACATTACTTTTTTTTAATAATGTGGTCAATGTGGTTCCGTCACCTTATGTATTTAGAATTTAGAAAAATAAAGTCGACGTTATAATCAAAATGTTTGATTTGCTCAATCATCATTTTCCGAGGCCATGAGTGCTTATTATTATTACTTTAATGCTGAAGATATGGCTGCAAAAGGAGGACGCAGAGAGGCTATTATATTTACACACTTATATAGCGAACCGCTTCAGCCTATATCCATTATCCCTGCTAAAATAGCGGAATATAGGGCCCTAGAATAAAATACTGGTTAACCAATGTTATCGGTCAATCCTTTCAGTATTCATTTCGTTTTACCTTTTTTCTCCTGCTTTTTGCTTTGATGCGAAGCAAAAAAAGAAAGAAACAAATTGTCATGTGATGCCTAAATGTATATGGGAACACATGAATGGAAGAAGACGAGGGTAACCTCCGCATAAGCTCTGATATAACGACAATGGGATGGGAATTTTTAAAATGTATTAAAAAATAATTTTTCCTTTTTGGGATTTTGGTAAGTCCTGGGTTCGGTCTTAACGCGTATGGAACGTCAACAACAAAAAAAAAACCCAGAAGCGGCATCTTCACTCATTTTAACAATTTTTTTTTTGTAAAATGCAAAAGCATTTGTACATGTGTATGTGATTTTAATACAGAATTTCTTCCTCTTTTTCTTTTTCGCTTTTTTTTACCACTTCTTTTTCGTTTTTGGTTTCAGGTGTTTAAAATATGGACTCTCATACAATACTTAAGCCAGGAGAGTCCGTCCAGCGGACTCTCTATCTTTCTTCATACTCGTAAAAATGTATGTAGTCGCTGTAGTTCGTTCTACACTTTGACTTTAACAATAGCCAGACAATTTGTAGTCGCCTTTTTTTTACTTTCATTGTTGTTGCTGTTGTAGCTGTTATTCTCTTATGGTTGACTTTGTTGGCTGTTTGGTTGGTCGTTTAGAATCACTTTTGATACCTGGAATATTGAAGTGTTTTCTTGGGATTTACACTTCTTTGTATTTATTGTGCATCCCATACGAAAGTATGTGTGATATCTTCTTTTTTTCTGCTTCTTCTTAAAGGAATATACCCTTCCTTGTTTTTTTGTTGTTGTTTTTGTTTTTGTTTTTGAATTTTCACGGCTTGTATATCAATTGACTCGTTAGTATTTTATTGTATCATTCGTTATAAATTGCATTTTTATGTTGTATTATGTAAATATGGAAACTATTTTAGTTTGTTTCTGTATTCAAAAACAAAAATAAATAAAATAAAGGAACGAGAAAAATGTGCGATATTTTCTTTTTTAAAGTAACAGATTCTTTCTAATTACTATTCGAAGAATGATATTTTCAGGGAAATACTCTTTTCGTATTTTATTGTTGACAGAAATTATTTGTACTAGTCTAGGCGAACGTTTAGTTTTTGTGTCTATGAAGTCACGTTCACAATTATTATGGTTTCCTTCCCATACACCATATTAATTAAGGGTTTCACTGTTTCCTATCTGAAATATACCGACTAAGATTTATTGTTTATGGCCAAAGCAATAGCGTATCCATGAACTGGTGCACTGTCTGTCTAATGTTCACTTTTTTTACTCAAAGAAAGCAAACAGACACCATGTTCTTGCCCGCAAGTTCTTCGAATACCTCCTTTGTTTCAGTGGTAAAGTAGTGGAACCCTAATGCATAACATAAATCTCTTCTCATTGTAATTACCCAACAAAAGTTTCGATTCTTTGAAAGCTATTTGGCTTGAGAAGTGTCTTAATCTCTTTCCATCTTCCCTTTCGCCGAATATAACCTTTCTAGCATCTTTTCCCACTCCATAGAAAGATTGTGGCTTGAAAGATAATCTACCTAGTATTTTGGGTGACCCATCTATCCTCTGCCTAACTGCTTCAGATTGCCCAGACAAACTCTTAATATTCTTGAATTAACCCCAAACAAGTCGAGTGCTCATGTAGCGACCTGACTTTTCAGAAAGATTATGACTTTATAAGCGACTTGTAAATTCATATTCACGAAAGGTAATCTACCCAGAATCCTGGGGGATCCATCTTTCCCCTGTCTAACTGCTTCAGTTTGCATATATTGAAATTAAGCTCATACAAGCCGATGAGTGTTCATGTGACTGCCTGACATTTAGAAAGTAGCTATGCCTCATACTTTATACTTCCTGTCCACTTGTATTGTAGTAAACTTGTTGCTACTATGAATTTATTACCTGCATTCCAGCATTTCCGCTGCATTTTCGATTGTTAGATTGTTACCTCTAAGTTCCTCGAGTCTTGAGGATTTAAAAACAAATTGTTCACAGTTTCTTGTCTGCTGTAATCTAGAGTGTATCGTGTTGGCTTGCTAGGCGAGAAAAACTCGAGTAGTCAAACCTTAGCTCTTACGAAGGAATTAATTTATTTCCTAAATATTTTTGTGACATCAAACTAGTATTTCGATATTCTGTTGTATTGGCTAGCTGGCTAAGAACTGTTATCACTGCCAAACAGAGGTCTTCAAGACGGTTTCATATTTGAGCGCTAATATGAGATAATGTGTTGTTTTTTGGTATTTTGTTGTTTTCTTTTCAGTTTTGTTTTTACTATGCATTTGCATTGCATTCCTAAAGCAGAATCACAAAGAAGCTTACCTTGCTGGGCACAATTGCAATTGAACGCAAAAAAAACGCAAAAACAATTTGTGATAATTATTTACGGTTTCAGAGCATGCATGGCATTTCATATGGCAAAGAAGAGAATCACATTATCATCTCACCTTAACTCACCTCAGCACACCTCGCCTCAAATGCTTCCTTTTAAAACATATTCTGATAAATACCTGCATATAAATGCATAAATGGCAAAAGAAAACCTTAGCAACGGTCTAAACAGCTTTAAAGTTTCTTATTTGTTCCCCTCCATTCTGGCCTCTCTGCCATCAATTGTGTTTTTTTTTTATTATTTTTCTTCCTCTTCTTTGAGATGCAAATTTTTGAAATATTTCTTTTATCCCTACTGCTGCTGCTGCTGCCGTCGCATGTGTATGTATGTAAGTACATAAAAGCAGTTGGAATTCATTTTAATAACTCCTTAATATAAATAAAAAAAAATAAATTAAAAAATAAAAATTTCATAAATATTTATATTGTATATGCATACAAGCCAAGCAATAGCATGTATAGCAGGTATGTGACATACAACTCCTTCCTACATTATTTAACCGGCATTTGACCAGATTATGTCGCCAGACAAACATTTTTTTTATTCAACTTAAATTTTTTAAGTTTTTTTTTCTAAAACTTGTAATAAATCATTATTTATTCAGTTAGCAAAGGCAAAAGCAAAACGTAAAAGGCAAAAACAATAACAAAAAACTTGTCAATGGATAAATCATACAAAATATTATTATTTTGTATTATAATGGCTACAGATGTACGAGTAGATTCGAGTATGTTGTTAAAATGTATGTTTGTATGCTGTTCATAGCTTGTGTGTTTGTGCTTCTTTTGGCACCATGGATATGGATATATGGCTCTGAACCTATTGACTTCTTTAAGCACCCATGCACATTGCTTATAAATGAGCAGCAATATATGTAAATCGGCAACAATGAAATATGAACAGGATTGCCAAACGTATCTAAAATGAGGCTGTCATGTATACCGTGTCCTACCCCCTTCTAATTTCCTTTTACACTGCTTTCATTCATCCAAAAATGGAATATAACTTTCATGTATGGGCAGGTGCCTCTAACACTATTTTGAGGTTTCTTGCACAGTGCAAAGATTTTTATTATTGACAGTTTTGCCCCTTCATAACCTGTTTACCTAATTTCAATACAATACTTTGCATGATTACTGGCCGGCCATTCAATGAGTCTTGTTCATAACTATGTACAGTGGTGGCCACGAATTTAAGACAAGACATATGACTGACTTAGTTGTGATAATATTTATAATCATGTAATATCAAAATTGATATTCTTTATTCTTCTATGTTCCCTGTAATACTAAGAAGAAGTACCATTATTTTATTTTGTTTCTTTTTACATTTTGTTGCTTTTTGATCATATTATTGTAAAAATGTTTATTTGAAATTGGCCACGAATTTAAGACATTTCAGAAATATCTGGTTTTTAAGTGTTTTTTGAAGATAAACGTTGAGCAACGAATGTTTTATTTTATGTTATATGTTATATGTTTATATTATGTTGAAAAATAATAATGGAGATATTCAAGCTGCTTAAATGTTCTAGATGCAAGATTTACAACGTGCTGGAACACATCAAGCAACATGGTACTACCAAAAATGTCAAACAGCAACCTAGAGCCTGAAAAATCACACCCTAAAGAGCTGCTAATAATCCTTTCACGAGCTTAAATAAAATAAAAAATAAAATTGTATTGGTTTTGGTATCGATATTTCGTCTAGGGCAATAAGCATATGTCTAAATGAGAAAAACTTGCGTGGGTGTATTGCACAACGTAAACCACTTGTGTCAAAAAATATCAAATCCCGACTAGCATTTTGTCTTGATCTACATAATATGTAAATAAAAATTCTCAACCAAATATAGGTAGCAAAATATTATTTCTTTTTCTTCCTAATATTACTAAAATCTTAAGCAAAATATCATGGACCTAAAATATTTTTGATAAGATGTAAAAATTATCACAAATGTATAAATAAAATGTCGTGTCTTAAATTCGTGGCCACCACTGTATATATATATGGGAAGAAGCATACGACTCTTAGCAAATGTCTTTATCTTCTTATCTGTCTTTCGTTTTTCCTTCTCCTTGCTTTGTTTCAGTTCCATTAACCAAGTTTTTACAATTAAAGGATTGTTCTGTTCAGAAAAAGTCCTAGGATGATAGGGTCTAGAAATAATTATTGTGATTATTACTTCTTACTCCTTTCTTCTCTTTTTCTTTCAAGGAGCTATAGGGCTGTCATGAAGTCGCCGTGGTGTAGTAGGTAGTGTGTTGGCTTACTATTCGTAAAGCCCGGGTTCGTATCCCAGGTCAGACATCAAAAATGAAATATGAAAAAAAATATTTCTTCGGCGACTTCCTCTCAGCAGATTTCTGGCAAAAACTCTGAGAGTAAAATAAACCTGCCATGAAAAAGTTTCTCAAAATTCTGTCGTTCGGAGTCGACGTTAAAACTGTAGGTCCCGCCACTCACGTATAAAATTAACGCACACAACATGAGTGGTGTGAGAAGCTAGGCCGTAATCCTGACTGAAGGGTTGTAATGGCCAATTATGTATGTATAGGGCTGTCACAAAGCATCTCCCACATCTACTTATCATTTCTTTGAGTTGTTTCAGTTTCATTGATTTTTAGCAGTTCACAGCCTGTTAGGTTGATATCTGACATCGCCTAGCAATAATATCCTGTGTTAAATGTAGTGGGTTGCTATATTTTATGTTGCCGGTGAGAATTATTGCTCATCGAGTCGTTAGTTCTACCTTGTGGTAGCGCTGCCTAAAATAATTTTCTTGTTCATATTACCTTTCTGGTAAGTCAAGAATAATGGGAACACTTTTGTAGTGGGTAGAGTGAAATATAGTGGCTGTTTCTGCACACCGTACCTAACCTAATCTATGCAACAATTATCACAGTAATCGGTTTAAGTTTCGGTGCTTTATGTTCCACGATTTACTTTTTCTGGCAACTCTGTTTAAAAATTTTGATTTTCCTTTTGTGAGTATTTAACTTTTATAATAAAATTAAAAAAAAAATTAAATCAAATAAAATAAATTGAAATAATATTTAAAATGCATGCAGAGTATATAAAAATATTTTAAGATTATATGCGAGCATGTACATATGTATGTATGAATGTATGTGAATATGGTACGTACTTACCGATAACTCTTGACGATGTAAATTCGCTGTTAATCCAACATGTAGACAGATTGCAAAAACAAAACCGAAAACACTTCTTAGGATCATAATGTCGCTGTTGTCGTTGTCGATGTTGACGTTGTTGTAATGTGGTTAAATAGCGAAAATGAAGAGGAAAAAATAAAATATATACGCACACACACACACACACACACACACTATATCTTTGGTTATATTGTCGATGACTTAAAGGAACGTTTAAAGAGCAACAGCAGCAGCAGCACCACGGACAGCAGTAGCAATAACAACGTTAATCATGCAACAAAGTGCTGTATGAGGATTTAAGCACGTTTAGACAAGCAAACAACAGCAGCAACATCAATTTTAAAGTTTCTCACCACTGGCTCACAGGTTTACGGTTTCAGTTTCAGTTTCTTTGTGTGTTGAATACTCTTTAATTTGTTTCTCTCTCTCTCTTTCTCTAACGTTTAT
The DNA here is from genome assembly GCA_958299815.1 of Sarcophaga carnaria. Taxonomy (NCBI): domain Eukaryota; kingdom Metazoa; phylum Arthropoda; class Insecta; order Diptera; family Sarcophagidae; genus Sarcophaga; species Sarcophaga carnaria. Next base: position 24,541,976 of record OY283153.1, read on the forward strand.
TGAATATTTTTTAAAATATTGTTTTTGTTTTTCGAAAATAATATTTAAATTTATTGGCTTTAGAATATTGAAAAGCCATGTAGAATTATTATTGCCGGTTCTGTTTTTCTTCTTCTTTTTTTGTTTGTTTGAAGTTACAAAATTTCTTTTCTGTATGGCGAAATTGAATCTTTAGAAGTTATTTGAGCACAAGTTAAGAATATTAATTTGAATTTTTTTTAATCTTTTTAAACTATATTGTCTAGGAACACTATAACAAACGAACGTTTTTAGAATGTTTTTCGTGACGCGACCAATTGATGAGACGACGGCAACGCGCAAATGCTGTGAAGTTGTACAGCGATCGAAACGCAACTGAAATGAAAAATTGAAATTAAAATCAAAGACCCAACCTTGGCTAAAATACACACAAACGAACGAACGAACGAACATTGCCTGTTGCTTTTGCTCTGCTTGATTATCTGTTAGATGCAGACACAGCAAGCAACTGACGACTACTAACAGCAATAACGCACTAACAACAACAACAACAACTACATATAATATATACCATATTCACTTTATGCATACAAGACACCAGTCAACAGTCACCACTGATTCGTTGTTGCTAGCCATTGTCGTCTTAAAGTCTGTCTGTCCCATTGTACAACACAACACACCACACCATGCCAAAGCTGCTCTTTAATGGTATACTCTGTTGCTTACCTTGCCAAGCACAGTAACGACAGCGGCAACAGCAAGAATACAATAAGTGAACAATCATCGCATTTTTAGGTTTTGCTTTTTGAGAGACCCCATCATCATGTCCCATGAACAATACATATGACGAGGGGCTGGTTGGTTGGTTGGATTTCTGGCTGACTGGCTGGTAGAAATAACCATAGAAGACATTCAGTCTAAAAACCATGTCGCCACTATGTCTGCCGTGTCTGGCATATCTTATCTCACTACAAACAAAAACAAAAACCATTAAAACAACCAAAAGAGTAACCAACATGTACAATAAAAAACAAAAAATATATCAAATCCAAACGAAAGCCCCACCAATACATTTGCAGCGCAATGGACGCGGACGTATGGGCATTTTCTTCTCATACAAGGAAAAAAACTACAACAACAATAGCAAGAAAATAAATTCATATAAACAATAGCTAAACCTTTCAATTATCATAAGCAAAGAGAGACAAAGCGAAAGAGAGAAACCGAAAAAGAGAGAAGCGGCTTCCATAAAAATCAAACAAAGATATCCATCTGCGAGCTGCTAAACATAGTTACACCATTTCCTAACAGCGTCCTACTAAACCGCTTAGCAGGGTTTTTCCTTACCATGCATCTAACCCATCTTATTATTATGTCTTTGCTTTATTTCAGTTGCATTAAACAAGTTTTTCCAGCATAACTTTTAAGGATTTATTAAGTTGATGTAACCTTAACAGATCCTGTCTTATGAACCTCAGAGCAGTTGTAATAGGCCACTTACTCTGTAGTACATATACACGGAGACTCACAGCGACTTCGCAGAAGAAACAGGAAATTATAGCGAAATTAATTTCTTGCCATTTTTTTTTTCTCAATTTAAGTGAGAGGTAGCGATCCGTACTTGTCAAAAACAAACTAATTGGCACATCTTAAGAGGCTGTAAATTCAAAAAGTCACGGTATTATTGACCTAGCTTCGTATATAAAATGGTGATGCAGTAGTCAGGCTAGGTAAGATTAGTTGACGAGTCCTTCGTAAAGATTAAGGACTACTTAGGTCAGATTTTAGGCTTTTTGTAATACCATAAATGAATATACAACTGCGAAATCAAAAATTTCCTTGGAAACCATCCCTACTCCAATATAAATATTTCTATTGCGGTAATCCTTATATAGAAAAGTATAATCTTCATAGCAAGAGCTGAGCACTGGCACATGGGGAAAAAGATAGCCTTTTTCTTAATTTTAAATTCAAAGCTCCTGCAAAAGACATTCGAAGAAACGCACTAGTGCGATGGACGAAGACGAACATAGAGTTGATGTTGACGACGATGTTCTCCGCCACTACAGAACTTAGTCAACCTATTATACAGTCTATACTGTCCAACATTTTAAAGTCTTTGCTATCAAATCTCCACAACTAGTAGCCAATATTTTAGAAAATCGATTTGCATCATCAAATCATAACTGCGAATGGAAACAGTGTTCACTTCTGAGATTTTTTCAGGTGTGTATTGTTCAACATGTGGATGACAAAAACTACAACAACACCAACGATAACAAAAGTAATACGAATAATAATATTAACAACAACACATTTTGTTTTTTCTACGATTACGAATATACTTCATTGCACTTCAACAATAACAATAAAAACAAAAATAATAATAAAAAGAAAAAAACAAACAAAAGGAAAAACAAAAATTATCTTTCTTTGTATCTCTGAAGTGGTTGTTGGTTGCATTCAACAACGTCGATCACAGTTTGTGCTCTTTCCACAACGACACGCCGTTAACACTCGACACTCGTCTCTCGCACATGCATACACACACACATACCATGCACTCTCTGTCGATATGAATAAAATGACTGTCCGAAAAAGCCATGAACAAAACAAAAAAAAAAAATTAAAAAATAACAAAAAGGTTAAACACAATCAACAACCGCCCAGTAAAAATAACAACAACAACAGCAACAATAAAGAAAAAGAAGGCATGAGAAAGAACCTGAATTCGATTAAAAAACCCCACCAAAAATTCAACAACAACAACAATTTCAAAAACGAAAAAATCTCATCTTTATGAATACTTGCCAGGTTTTTTTTTTATTTGTTTTTCTTTTTTTTTTTTTTTATTTGTTTTGGTGAGAGGTTCGCTTTATTTTATTTTTTTTTGTTCTTTGATATGTTTCTTGTATTTTTTGAGAATTCCAACCATCCAGTCAACCTGAACCATCAGTTCTGGCCAGGTTTTATTTTCTTGAAGCAACCAGCTGTGTACCCGTGTATGTTTTTGAATTCAGTGTCCCATACAAGTGCATTTAAGGTTTTTGCTTTTTTATTCTTATTCTTTTTCGTTTTTATGAATTTTGAAGATATTAAACAAGAATATATGTATTTGCCGGCCGGCCGGCAGTTCGTATTGGAGGGTCGCGTGATAATTTATACATAACTTTTATATGTATTAAACAAGAAATATTCGTTAGTGTAGAATTTAAAAACATTCTAAATTTTGTGTTAAATTGGGACATAAAAACTGTTCCATGTCCAGTATTCATCTACAGCGTTTATCCAGTTTAAGTGTACATGAAAGACGGAGTGTCCCGTAAGGGCTTTCATCAGTGTACACAATTCTCCTTTATTCAGTTCTAATATGCTCGTAGTTTTTCTCCCATCAGGATCGATGTGAAATCGATTACAATTTGCCCTACTGCGTCACTGTCCTCAATTGCCCATGTGACGTTTACTCTCTGAGCTTGGTCTTCAATGCAACGAAAGACATAGAATTATCCATATTACTCCATTATCCATATTACAGTACTCTATTTCTATTACCAAGGTCACACCTTGTAACCATAGGTTCCCTATTTTGTATAATTGCAGAACGGTCCGTACCCTTTTACTGCCCTAATTGTTATTTGACTATCAGTGAAGATACGGCTAAGACAATTAAAATAGATTGCGCTCTGTGTGTGAAAACTAGTCCGGTCAGTTAATCTTTGAAATGGACGTACAGTTTATAAAATTGGATTTAAGCCTAGAATAAGATCCGAAACTTATTAAACTACCCTAGCACATTAATGCTATTGCTGTATTAATGCGATAGATATTACGGCAAGCATAAGTATTGGTATGTGCGAGTATGTGCGTACCTTTTATGTTGTCCTTAAGGCATGGCATATGGCATGTCCAATGATTTATTATTATTGCTGTGATGGCAGGCGTAGAATTGAAATGACCAACGCTCTGCTTCACTACTCTTTTCCTCAGTCTTTTCTTTTTTTTGGGTTTATTCTTTCGATTTCTTTTTGTACTTTTAACATTTTTTCCGTCTTCTAAAGACTCTACAGAAAAGAAATAAAAAAAAACGTTTTTTTTTAAGTCTAATTGGCGTTGGATCCGAAAGAAATAAAAAGCCTGAGACAACATGAAAGAAATATGCTGGTAAAATGGAATGGAAAATAAATGCTTTTTCCACCAGACCAGACTGTATGACGCCAAATTTATATACCATGAGGCAAAATACAAAAGACTGCCTGCTTTCTTAGACTCAACTCTACAACAGCAGAGTTATGGGAAGTGGAAAGAAAAGGTTTCCACATGCATATGTATGTATGTTTATATACATAAATGCAATCATTGTACAAAGAGTGTAAACATGTAATAGAGATTATTATGCCCAGGTGTGTTTAATATATTTTTAGACTTTTAGCCATGATCTTTAATGATGAGAACGCTTAGAAAGTCTTTAAAATCGTAATTATTTCATTGACATTTTGGACAAATTTGTATCACATTTGTAATGTTTGCTGAACATTATTTCAATTGTTCCCTAGTCAAAATTTTTTCAAAGTACAGCGGTTAAGTGAAACCATTACGTATTCCGGAGGGAGACATTTCAAGATCCTGTAATCACTCCTCAAACTGTGGCGGTTACAAACATTCGGAATTTCCTGATCCTGTAAGGAGCATAGCACTTCAAAACAATAATTCCTTCTTTATCTACCCATTGGTTGTAGATGGTGGTGGCCTCCTGTGGCGATATTAAATGCCCATGCCCCTAGGAAGGTTTTGCCCCTAACCAAGGCACCAATGTATTCGCAATGGGCTGTAGAAAATGTATGTAGTTTGTTACCTTTGGATGCCTCTGCCTAGGTAATCGGTTCTTAGATCAGTAACAAAGTGGAAGGCCTCTCATCTAGTACCTTTAAAAGCGTATTCCTTATTTTGATAAATTTCTGTCTGAAACCATCGCCATCGCATAATATGTGTCCACGGTTCTTACTTCATTTTGTTCCAGTTGTTCTTACTTCATTTTTTTTTAGATAGTGTTACAGGAACATGGGTGATCCCTTTCAGAGTAAAACATTTGCAATACAAAGGAAAACTTATGGGTATCTTTCAAGCAAAAGTATACGCTGACGAGAGATGGGCGAATTTAATAGCTGGGCAGGAGCCCATTTCATGAGGAATAAAACAATAAGCAGCTAATTGGAGTTGCCATGTCATTGATATGGAGTGGGACGAAATGTTTGATTGTGTACACTCTGTGAGAAGGTAGATGAAGAGAGGCGAAAACTCTTCGGAAGCCAAATGCGTTTGAGAAAATCTAAACTTTTGCTGGGTCATTCAGACAATCTAGAACTCGTCTGAGAATAGTAAACAGCCGCCTAACCGGGTCTTTGAAGCTAAAACAATACTTGTTTAGAATATGGATCGCTTCAAACCAATATGTAGATGAGAAGACTGAGCCATCAGAAAATAGTTGAAACTGTGCGGTGTTAATGTCTCTCAGAAGGAAATGCATGTAACTCTTACTGACACTACACTACATGTTGGCGTTTGTCAGGGCAATAAGATTAGGGTAAACATTATAGTAGTACTCTATATAAGTTGGCACCTCTAGACCACTATCATAAACCCATCAATTCTAAGCAAAAGTTCATGCAATTTTACGTGCTTGTGAAACCCAATTCCACAAGAAAAAAAAAACAAAACAAAACGCTTATCAAAATCGAAATCTGTCTAAAACATGTTTTATTTCTATGGCGCCAGTGGTTTGTTTTTGTTTTTTTTTCTTCTTATTTTATTCGTTTGTTTTATTAGACAATTTCACTTTAAATCATCCAGAAAACTGATAATTTAGCAATTAAAAGCTATTTGCCAGTATTTTTTTAAATATTATTTTCCATGCGATCTGTCCATAAAGCTGATCTTAACAAAACGAATAAAATACAATATTTTGCCAAGATTAAAATCTTTTAAAAAATAATGAAAAAAAAGCAAATAAAAAACATTGTTTTTCCAATAATTTTGACAGTTTGACGGATGGACGAGAGCCGTTGAATAATGGCTACTCACCACCACCACTCACTTGTTTTTCATACGCAATAAATTAATTGGAATTTCTCAGTTTTTAAGTTCTTTTTTGCATTTTTCTATAATTTTTAAGAATTAAAAGAAAATGTTAAACAAACAACTAAAAAAAAAGAAAAAGACAGATTCAATTAACAAATTAAATGATTATTTTTTTAATTTTTTATGTCTGCTTTTGCTTTTTTAAATTTGTTGCTGTTGCTGTCGCTGTTGGTGTTTTAAATTTGATTTGTTCAAGTGAGGCTTTAAATTAATAAAAATCACACAAAGTGTCTGACATTTTGGTTATGACTGTCCATGTTCGTTGTTTTGAAAGTGAAAGATCTCAGTTGAATATTTGTTGAAAATCTTCTTCTCTAGTACAGTGGGAAAAAGTTTGAAAAATTTTTCACATTTGAAATTTTTGCTTAGAACTAAATCAAGATGATGGTAGATAATTTTCGCTTTTTTCTATTCCTATTCGTTCCTTTGAAGAACATAGAAGTGTTGTCGTAAAGCTTTTCTCGTTATTTTATTTGCTTTGTTTCACATTAATTGATCATGTTTTTTTCAGGCCATTAGTCTTGACAGAGAAACAATGTACTCTTTGAAAATGTATTAGGTGTAGTGATGAGGAATATACCCTTATTGAGTCATATTATTAATATTGTGGTGCAGAAATGCTAGAGTACTGTGGCCATATGATCTGTTATACTGCCAACATTCTATAAGGGAGTGACATACCCAATCCCGTTGGCCTAATAATCTGCAGGTTATTGTTCGGTGTCAATACGAATAGCTCTCTACCTTTCTGCGATGCATTAACGCCGCACAGGTTCCAAATATGTGATTCATTCTGCATAGCTAAGATTGGGCTTGATTCAGTATGTCCAATCGAACCGAGCTAATTTGAACTTAAAAGAACACGTAATTTTCAAATTGTTCCATTCGCTCTTATTACTTAGTCTCGTTGCAAAGAATTACCCAAAAGTATAGAGTTTACTGTCACTCACTCAATTTGCCAAGTTACGATGCCACCTAAGGAATCCAATTCCAGGCTTGTTTGGTCTGGTCCTTAATCTAGCACTTTTACATTAGTACTGTGGTAATTATGTTACATCTGGAATACGTAGCATTGTTTTGGTGAAGACGGTAGATAAGGCCTACAATAAACCTGTATCATTCACTTTTTAAAAGAATATTTTAATGTAAATTGGATCCCTAACCTTTCTTACAGAATTTATATTGAAGTATGGAGTATCAGTTTGATGCACTCGTATGCTTGTGGGCGCGAAAAAATACATCTTTACGGTCAGAAAACGCCCCTCCATGTAACATTCTATACTGGAATGCCGTGTACTTGTAATGCCTCTATCAAAGAAAATATGATGTTAAGGTTATTGCGTGCATTAATCCAGTATAATTTGTATGGACTCAATGTGGACCAAAAGTCGCCGTAGTCTAGTAGGTATTGTGTTGGCCTATTAGACGTAAAGCTAGGGTTCGAGCTCCAGGCCAGACATCAAAACAAAATACAAAAAGTATTTCTTCGGCGACTTCCTCTCAGCAGATTTCTGGCAAAAACTCTGAGAGTAAATAAAATTGCCATGTAAAGTTGCTCAAAAATCTGTCGTTCGGAGTCGACTTTAAACTGTAGGTCCCACCACTCATGTACGAAATTAACACACACAACATAAGTGGTGTAAGAAACTAGGTCGTAATCCTGACAGGAGGGTTGTAATGACCAATTATGTATGTATGTATATGTATGCAATGTGTACTAGACAAGAATGTTGTAACTGGAATCCTGCCTGTTGCTTTCGGAGTGGAGCTCCGATCTTGTCTACCATTCGGTTTTAAATAATTCTTGAGAATTAGAAATCATTTTTTAACAAAACTTTTAGCAGTATTAGGAGGCCGTTGGTTGAGGAATTTAGTTTAAATTGTTTTGATATTGCTCACGAACAATATTTCTAACGTAATCTTAAAAATGCTTTCATTACAATTGCTTTATTTCAACTACTGCTGAACAGGAAACGGATACAAAGAAAAGGATTTTATAATAGCAACTCTGCTTATAAACATCTGCATAGGCATTTGAAGATAAACTTACCGGATTTTTAAACCGTTCTAAATGCCGTTTTCCCTAGTTTTTTGTTTTCTTTTTATGTGGTTTTAAAAACCTTGATTTTATTCTTCTTAACTTGTGTATTCAAAATAAATTATTTTCAAGATTCTGGATTTTAAAATATTTCGATTTTTTATGGGTTTTATTTTTTTTATTGTTGTTGTTTCTTATCAATAATTGTCTACCAAAAATAATAATAAAAAAACACACACACAAACACTGTCACAAAATCAACAAAACGCCACACTCTCAAATACTCCAACACGCCTCAAAATTTATCGCTGACGTTTACTATTCACGTTCAGGAAATACACGCACAAAAATAGCGTAACGTTTTTTTTTTTTTTTTTGCCAACTATTTGCAATTTATGTGAATACTTTTTTTTTACTATTTTTCTCTTTTTAATTTAAGTTTGTCACAATTTCCAAAAATTTTAAACAATTTGTTAAAATTTGTCTTGATTTCCATTCATTTATTTCCAATCATTTTCTTTTTCGTTTTTTTTTTTAATGTGCTTATTACATAGAAATTAATTAAATCATTATCTATATTACAAATAAACAAATTGTCAACTTTGTTTAGGTTTGGCTTGTTTTTTCTTTTGTTTTTATTGTTGTTTTTCAATTTCTTTAAGTGATCGTTTTATTTGGCCACGCTTGCCTTCTACTATTTGTGGACAACCTTTCACGACTGCGTCTATATTTAGACTGATTGCAAGTCTATGTTTTTGTCAAACAAAAGCTTTATTAAAAAAATACAGCAAAAACAATAATAAATTGACTATAAAATTAGAAAAGCAAAAATAAAAAAGAAAAATTAAAAATCAAACAGAAAAAACTTTACAACTGACATGCCAATAATATCAAACCATGTCTATTGGAGTTCTCTCTCTTCCTTTTCCACACATACACACGCTCGCTATCTTTCTCTTTCTCCATCTATCTCTTTACTCTCTCTCACTGTATTATTATTAGTTCATTTGATATTTAGAGAGCGTTTTGTTTAAAATGTAAACAAAACTGTTGTGGTTTTGTAAAAGCCGGTCTCAATTATTGTTTATAACGGTAAGAAAATCTGTATTTGTTTTATATTTATTTTCTTAAATTTATTTTTCATCGTAAAAATTGAACTGAACTAAAAGTAAACAAACGTATCTTTTGTTAATGAATCATTAAACAATGACAATAATAAGTGTAAATAATTTCAAAAACTACTCCACATATATTATTATTGATTGCCACAGTAATTGCTAAGTGATTTGTTCTGCATACAAGGCGAATAATACGAGGTATGCTCAGAAAGAAAGCGACTACAATTTTTTTTTAAATTTATACTTAATCTCAAGGTTAGGGCGTACTTTTAATGATTTAGTCTAGATCGAAAGCTATATTTGCAACAACGATTTGCAATCAAAGATGACTGAATTTAGACAGCAGCGGTCAGACCTATTCTAACCTGCGGTTGCCTAATGTAATGAGAATCCCTCGGCAGGACAACTAGCTCGAACATGATACAGCAGATACAAAGATCTGTCTACATTCATATCAGTGATGCCTTTTATACTACGCCTACGTAGGTATTTCTTTCCTCACGATCTTTACTGTAATGGATTAGCGGCCAAGATCAAGTGACTGGATCAAATATTGGTCAACCAAAGATCCAGAAAGGACTTAGGACTATCTGAACCTAAAAGAAGCTGTGCGTGGTCAATATCAATATGCCTACCGGATTATTGCAGAATCTGCCAAGCGAAAGTGTCGGCCACATACGCAGCGGTAATAATTATTAAGGACGTAAATATCTCTGGAAGGGATATCACCATACTTTCCTCCTACTTTCCACTTGGCACGACGCCATCTGAGGTAAATAAGGCAGTACATATTTATTTTACTCACACTTTACTTATTCAGTTTAATTATATATTTTTTTATTAAATTAAAAATTAACGTTTTCCTTTTTAAATATTCGTATCGAGAATCAAATAATAAACCATATTAACGGTTGTCTCTCTTTCTAATAGAACGCGCTTACCAACACTGTACTTACTAAAGTATTAATAACATAATAATGTGTTGCCATATCGTGGCACCTAAAAACGTAAACACAGGGGCAACTCATTCTACTAAATTGTTTAAGTTGATTGGAGTGCTTGCGAACGATTAGTTAAATGAGAGAAATACAAAACACCAGGCGACATTATTTAAAACGCGGATGTTTATAACACAATATAATAATAAATATTTAACAAAACGTTTAAATTTATTAAATTAATATTTTAAGATCTAAACCAAATAAAAAAAAATCCCGTAAGCAGTTTTAAGCATCGAATGTATGAATGACTAATTAGATTAAGAGTGACAGTAATGAAGAATTAAAATTAAAACAATAACAACAACACAGCATAGATTAATACAATATAACAGAGTGAAACTCAATGTAAAAGCAAACATCTTGTATAGTGTCTGAATAGACAAAGAAGAAAAAGAAAAGAACAAATGGAGTCGTTAACAGTGCCAACAAAACATTATTTAGTCTTCCTTTTAATTACTTTAGTGGTAAGTACAGCCAATGCCGGTGTACCACGTTCCAGTTATGAGGCCTTACTGAAACAACAATCGGAAGAGTTGGGTCTATACAACTCTACCGACAAAGTTCGTATTCTAACAGATGTTAACTTTAAAGGAGAGGTATTGAATAGAAATCATTCCATATTGGTCGAATTCTACAATAGTTATTGTGGTCATTGTCGTAAATTTGCACCGGCCTATAAACAATTGGCTGAAAATCTCTACGACTGGCGCGATGTATTGCCCATAAGTGCCATTGACTGTGCAGCTGAGGAGAATAATGGCATATGTAGGGAATACGAAATAATGGCGTATCCCACTTTGAGATATTTTGGTCCGGGCTATCAGCCTGCTCCGGAAAATTATGGTAAACCAATAATGTCACAAAATTTAAGTGTTATAACCAACAGTTTGGCCCAATTTATGGTGGCAGAGAATAAAACCAGTAATATGTCTTCCTGGCCAGATTTCCAACCTGTACAATCTTCTACAGCTAATTTATTTGAAGGTCTGGACAGTTTGAAAAAATATGTGGTGTTAGTGTATGAACCAGAAAATACTACAGTGGGCGTAGAAACTATACTACACCTGTTACGGTATCCCAATATAGCAGTAAAGAGAATAACAGATCTGGAAGTGGCAAGCAAGTATCAAATTGATGGTTCTAAATATAAGATTGCCACCATTAATCGACAGGGTATTGTAGTGCCTTATGCGCCCTTACACGAACTTTCCGAGTCCTATAAGGAAACTATACAATCATTCTTAAACTCCCAGCATATAACGGAAAAGCCTGATGCAGTTCAAAGAAGCTCTTCAACTGAACAAACTCTCCATGGCACTACAGAGAATAATGGCAAACTTATGGATACTATCAATGAGGTTAGGCGCAATAAACATATGGTGTATCAAGCCGATCTTGAAATGGCCATACGCAATACTCTACACAATGAAATACCCAAAGCCTCTAATATAAATGGTGAAAAGTTATTGGCTCTGCAAAGATTTCTAGCAGTTTTAGAACGTTATAATCCTTTAAGTGCTAATGGACGCTTTTTAATTTCACAATTGGCCGCCTTTGTTTCTCGACACAATCAGGAGTTATCAGGTGCAGATTTTGAAAATGAAATGAAACGGCTTGAGAAACAATTGACGCCCATCTATTCATCAACGCATTATGTTGGCTGTTTAGGCTCAAGGAGCGGTTTACGTGGCTATACCTGTTCACTGTGGCAACTGTTTCATTTTATGTCTGTACAGGCAGCAAATTCAGACAAAAGTCAAGATCCTTTGGAGGTTCTACAGGGAATGCATGGCTTTGTTAAATATTTCTTTGGCTGCACGGATTGTTCTAAGCATTTTCAGGTAATTTTATTAGTATTTTTAATAAAATATTGTTTCAAAAATTAATTTTAAATTTAAAAATAATTAAAGAGATCATGAAAAATCTGTGATTTAAAACCAAGTAGTGGTCAGTATTTCAAATCGTTACATTGCTATCTTTAAATGCCTATAAACAGTTTTTATTATCGGATCTAAAGTCTACAATAAAATCTATAATCTTTCTGTTTTATTTTTAATTTGTTTAACACATGCATGCATACATACATGTGTACAGTTAATGTAAATAAGCACTTCGTGTTAAATTACTCATATAAATTGCATATTATTTGTGTCAAACAGTTTTAAATTATTTCTTACATTATTACTATAAACATAGACTTTTAAGTTCGCAGCTTAAGAGCTGTATTTATTTTTCATCTTTTTTTAAAAATTTTCGTAAATAAATGATATGCATATTGATGAAATCATTATCTCTCGCACTGTCTATATGCATACACAAACATATGTATGTATGTATGTATGCATGTATGAGTAGTTAATAATCAATTTTAAGGCATTTATTTATAATTTTTAGTGTCATAATTCTTAAAATTAATAAGAAAACAATTCACTTTACTTAACCTTGAATATAAAAATCTTTATCCCACCCCTGCAAACAGAAACCGCAATTTTTTTATTTAAATTTGTATTATTACTTAGAGCTACAGCTTGACTACAGTTGATTACGTGATTTTTTAGGCTTTCAAGTAGCCATTGTTAATTAATTATGCATACTTATTGTTCTGTAATATTCAATATTTAAATTAAATTAATTTTCTTTTTATTTCTCTTAACAAATTAAAACTTCGTTTATATTTTTTCTATTGCATAAGATATAAGCTGTAGTAATAAGAAATTTCTAGAAATTATTAATGCATTGTAGAGGTACTATGATATTACAATCAGATCAAACCTATTTTTATTTCTTGTCTATCTATTTAGGCTTTGCCTATAATATCTTCCCTGATGCTGCCGACCTGACAAAGCTCAGAATGTTGTCTGGTGTCTGTAAGAATAAATACAAGGCGAGTAAATACAAGGCCTGATGCGCCCCCAAATAAAATGCATTATTATTATTACATATTGGGTTTGCAGTGATGCCTATGTAGAGGACAATTGTTCTTGATCTGAACGTCAGATCTTCTCCTCAAACTACATATTACTGGTTAGTCAGAAGCAAGACTCAAATCTCTTCGCACTATAAAAGCTTAGATTGTGACAACACTGTCTGGATTCAGAAGCTTTTCACTTTATCTCCCTTTCGACAAGTATACTCTTTAAATCTCCTCTTTTCATTTGCCAGAAAGTTTCACGGGTGTAAAAGCTTTTCCCGTGGTAAGCTCATCGACATGACCTGAGATCCATATTTCCTCTGCCTAATAGTTTTAGACAGTTCCATACTAATTTCGTGTGAACCTTATGGGGTTATGCGATCGAATTGTAGCCTGACTGTCCAATAGTATAGCTATATTCTGTAATCTATACTACCTCTTGTCGAAATTGAATTAAGGAAAAGGAATTTTTTTCACAAATTCCGAATACTATTAATAACTGGAGTGGTTTTCACCAGTAGGAGAGAAATTCTTTCAAACAGGACACATCGTTAGTGGTTTGCCTTAGCATTCAGCAACTTTGTAAATAATATACCAACTGCTTCTGGTCCTAGCGAATAGTTTGGTTTATGAAAAATGCAGCTCAATAGAAATGTTTGAAAATCTATCGTTTTTCTGTTATTTTGTAAACAGTTAAGAGAGTTTCTATCTTTCAAAAATGCTACAGGAAATGATACATATTTAATAGGTGTAATAATGGGTTTTTTTTACTACACCCTTGGTATTTTTTATTGCAATTCATTTACATTGGATTGCCAAACCTAAATACTTTCTAGCTTAAGTACAGCGCTTTTTTTCAATATTTTGTTTTTTTCCCCCATACCTCTCAACAAATAACGTCGTGTTTCTTTAATTTTTTTCAATCTTACTTCTTTCCTTTTCCTACTTTGTCCCTGCCTGTATGCACTTTAGCCAGTAAATTATCAATTTAACTAGCAAACTACCGGTGATGACAGTGTAGAAATATTTAATTTGATTTCATACAATAAGTAAAAATAACTTATTTATTTATTTGTTTAAATTATTTTTTAAAAATTCTAAATATTTCCATAATAAACATTTTTCATTATTTATTCATAGCTGCAAAGAGAAAGTTATTGTTTAGTAATTTATTTGTAACTAAATTTAAACTATTGTTTGTTAATTCTTTTATTTGCTTACCTCAATGTGCGAACTGTTAGACTTTCATTTTAAAAGTTAACAAAAAAGTATTGAATTTACTTTGGTTTTTTATTTTACATCCGGTAAACAATTTACTGGGATGTAAATAATATTCTATCTGCTTATTAGAATCAAGGTGATTCATATCCTGAACCATATTACTAACATTAAACTAATCCGGAATAGTCGTCTGTCTGTATTGTAATTACTTAAGAATAGTTTTGATTGCCACAAATCCTTTTGGCATCACTTCAAATCTTTAGCTCGCTTTCGCCAAGAATACCCTTCCAAAGTTCTTTTCCCACTTCTCAGAAATAATGGTGATAGCTCACATAATCCCTTTTCCCTCTGTTAACTGATTCCGCTTTCAAAGATTACCACATCTTATTTTCGAGCTAGCCTCATTCGAGTCGAGTGCTCAGCTGACAGCTAGACTGTCAGTAAGTATTGATATGATCCGTCATTAGACTATTATACTACCTTCTCGACATATATAGGGTTTGTCCTACAATATCTCCCTCAACCCCGTTGCCTTGACGACCCGTATAATGATAGAACGATGACTTCATGCCTATTACTTGATAATCTTCCAGTTAACTTCTGTCTTGTGAACACCGTACGGATAGCAAATATGATGTGGATATTAGAACATATTCTGTATTCGATTTATATTCTGTATATACTTTCCTTGCGTCTACAATACCCCGACAAAAGGTACTTATTTTGTGATTGGCATGATATTATTTATTACGAGCTGTTTACCAGCCTCAAAAATTTTAACTCAGTCCTTTACTATCAACAATTGAACCGTTTTTTAGTCTTTAGGAAAGGAATTATGATTCATCGATCACACTATCACACATCGATAATAATTCGCCTTAGAAGCTTCCAAGGCGAATTGCGCAAAGCTGGTGGTGCGGTTAATTAGCCGTCCTCTGGAACACTTCTTCAGGCTGTTCGACAAGGTGATCAGATGGAGTGTGAACTCTTCATGGCGAAATACGCAAAATTGCGAAATTTCCAGGTTACAATAGCAGCGGTTTGATCGTTCTAGAATGCAATGGGTACCGAATCTGGAGGGGAAATCTATTGGAATCTTGATATAAATTTTGACGAGGCATGTCGCCTTGAGAACAAGGACTAGTATGTAGAACGGAATCTCTTCTTTCTGCAGAGTTTGTGATAATGTAGAGCAATCTGAGTCTGTTGGCGTGTTGAGGCGAAAACTCAAGATTAATTGCTGAAGTTTCTTCAATGGCCTAGCTTGTGATATGCCTCTTCCTTTCTTGCTGCTTTCTTCTTCACTTCTAAATCGCTTATCTTTTTTTATTGCTGATAATTTCAATTGTCTCTATTTTTTTTTTATTTCACTCAGATTTTGGAAGATCACTGTGTGTGTGTTGATATTTCATCACCTATTCTCTTCAGTAGAAAGTTGAGACAACATGCTATCGAATAAATATTTGACCTGAATGGGATCATTAAATTCGATTTTGCTATTCGTTATGGTTTAATGATTTTGTATTTAAAGCAGGAAATGTATGACTTGTTAAATATTTATTATTTATTTACTTATTTTTTATTTTCTTTTGTTTTGCTTAATTTAATTTGTTTTTCAATTATTCTTAATTGTGCCAGTATGTAGCAATATTGCTTATTGGTAATCCAACTTTTTTTTTGTTTATGCTGCAAAATAACTAACAAAGAGAAAGAAATAATTAACCCATGAATTGAACACTTTCAGGCAATGGCTGCACGACGTAAAATCTGGAGTACACCCAGCAAAGATGAGGCCGTACTTTGGCTATGGTCTGCCCATAACGAAGTTAATCAACGTTTAGCTGGCGATGCTACAGAGGATCCTCAATTTCCTAAAATACAATTTCCATCTATCAATAGTTGTTCCCAGTGTTATAAACATCCTGAGTCGCATTCAACGGCCAATTTAGAAGACAAATGGGATAAAACACATGTTTTACAATTTTTGAAAAATATTCACAATCCTGAATTTGTGTCACGTTATGGTTTAGACAACGAAGCGTTATTGGAGTCAACCTTAGAGAAGTTACGCCAAAAACGTATGATCAGCAATGTATTCTCTGATATGGATATGCGCATGGGTATGCTGCTTTATGGCTTTTGTATTGTTATGCTAGTGGTGGCCTTTAAATTGTTTGCCTTCAAAGGCAGTTATCGTAAGAAACCCTATGGTCATGATATGTTGGGCAAAGTGTAATACATAGTATGTATATGTGCAATATATTCTATTTCTTTTAGTAACAAAAAAAAAAGACGAAATTTCCTAATAGAAAAAAATCACATTCAAACCCATCCCATCCCCCCTTTTTCTCTCTCTTTCTCTGTCTATTTTAAAATTGTTTTTATTCCCAATTTATATATTTTTTTTATAACACTGTATATAATTATTTCTGATTTTTTTTAATGTTCAAATTTAAGTTAAAAGCGTAACTAAATGTTTTAATTGTTTTTACTGAAATTAAATAAAGCCCGTGACATTTTTTTCTAATTTTAAATATACCATTTATAAGAATTTGTTGTTTATTCAATTACTTTATTTTTTCTTCGATGTTTTTTGCTAATAAAGGTATAAAAACTACTTTTTATCTGCATTAGGAAATTAGCAATCAATGTCTTAAATATTTCAATTCGTTCGTATAGTCTTAATTTCACTTTTCTCGTTATTCCTATTACTAGTTTAAATGTTATTTTTTCTATTTTTTTTTCTATTTGTTTTATTAGAACATTTGTTAATTAAGTAAACCTTCTGTAACTGACACTGAAGTGTATGTGTATGTATAAACACATGTAACACATGATGCTTCAAGTGTTTTCACAACTTAACGGAAAATACAGACCAAATGTAATGCATTTGGATATGAAGTTTGATGTTTATTTAACAATAGAACGTGTAATTTAACCCTTCATGGTTCGGAAATAATTCAAGTTTAGTTCATTTACTTACTATGGGGATCTGTAAAGTATTTTTAATTCAAATATAGAAAAAGCAATATGTATATATGCATATAAAGAGGGCAATAATAATACTATGATTTAAATTTTATATTCTTTTAGAAAGTTTTTCCATGGATTCGATGTTTACGGCCGTATTCTAGTAGGTAGTTGGTTCAGCTCCCAGCTCTGAACATATCAAACAATACGAAATATGAGAAAATATTTCTTTCAGCAGTCTGCTGGTAAAAGCCCTGAGAGTTAAATAAAATTGCAATAAAAAGTTTTTCAAATCTGTCGTTCGTTATCACAATACCCGTTATCATGGATAAAATTAACACACACGACATAAGTGGTGCGGGAAGCTAGGTTGTAATCCTGACTGAAGGGTTGTAATGACCAATTAAAGGGTCCGCCAAATAACTTTTTTTTTGAAAATTCTTAAAAAAAAACTACTGAATATTTTCTCAAATTTCTTATTTTATTTGAAAGTACAATCCTTCCGGTTAATAATGGAAAATAATTTCACTCAAATGGCTGCCTCGGCTGGCCATGCAGTAGCCTACACCAGAAGATGCCGATTTTGGCAAAAAAAAAAATTATCTTTTCAGATGAAGCTCATTTTGATCTTGGCAAAAATTTGATCAAGCAAAATTGTCGCATTTGGGGCACAGAGAACCCGCACGCATACATTGAAAAGCCGACGCACCCAAAGCGAGTTACTGTTTGGTGCGGATTTTGGTCCAGAGGCATAATTGGGTCATTTTTCTTCGAAAATGAGCAAGGAGTGGCCGTTACAGTCAATGGAGATCGTTATCGGGCCATGTTGAACGAATTTTTGTTCACTAAAATTGAAGAGGAGGATATTGGCAACATTTGGTTTCAACAGGACGGCGCTACTTGCCACATAGCCGCAGCTACACTCGATGTTTTGCGCCCTGTTTTTGAAGATCGCATTATCAGCCGCAAAGCTGATGTCGTTTGGATACCTCGGAGCTGCGATTTGACACCGTTGGACTATTATTTGTGGGGTGCCGTCAAAGATAAGTGTTACGCCGACAAGCCAGAGACAATTGACGCTTTAAAGGACAATATTCGTGAAGCCATTGGTGAAATACAGCTGCACACAATCGAAAATGTGCTTAAAAATTGGACCGATCGTGTAAGCTACTGCATGGCCAGCCGAGGCAGCCATTTGAATGAAATTATTTTCCATTATTAACCGGAAGGAATGTACTTTCAAATAAAAAAAAGGAATTTGAGAAAATATTCAGTAGTTTTTTCTTAAAGCATTTTAAAAAAAAAAAGTTATTTGGCGGACCCTTTATGTATGCATGTGTGTATATATGTATAACTTTATCTGATCTTCCTTTTTACACCATTCATATCGAGGGAGTATTCTTTAGCCTCATTAACCTCCATCAGGAGTTCTTCCTGGCACTTCTCCCTCTTTCCTCTCACACATAACCTATTTTTCCTAGTTCCAACACAATGCACGGCCGTGAATAGAGGCCATCCCGTAATGAAAGAAAAATCTTTAAAACTTTTTTTAAAATGGTAAACAACTTTTCTCCTTACCCAATACTTACAAGATCTGAACAAGTTTGTCAAGTTTATTGGAACAAAAAGAAAATCGTATAAAAAAAAACTAATTAAAAACGTAGAGAGTGCTAGTGTTAGCGCATGATACAAAAAGAATAATGTACATATATGTATGTAGATAAAGATATACATTCCATACATTCAAAACTAAGCAATTACTGCATAAGTCACAATTTGTTAATAATATTGTATACAAAATAAGAAAAAGAAACAAGATCAGCAGCTTCGCCAGAAATAATAATAATAAACGTTGCTAGTGGTATTTTTTTATTGTACCTTAAAATACATTATGTTCGTATATCTATGAGTACTCAGCAAGTAAATAGCAAACTACATACACATTTATGTACATAACGTTATTCAAAAAAAATTTTGATATTCTAACTGGGATATTATACGATAATTGATATTCTTAACGATACTCTGAAAATGTACTCAATTAAGGTGTGCTCATGAATAATTTTGGGCATACACTTTTCTTTAAACAAACTAAAGTTAATGGTAAAATTATTTTTATTTTAATTAAAGAAAATATTATTTAAGTTCTAATATACATAAATAATAAAAAAATATTTAAAAGTCTTAAATAGGTTCTAATTTGTTTTCTTTTATTAAATTCCTTTATTGGTGTTATCTGTTATTATTTTTACTGGCAGTATTTTGTTTTCTATTAAACTCCTTTTCTTAATTTCAGCCTTTAGTGTCCTAAAAGAAAATTTATACCAAGTGTAGCTTTTTTAAACACGAATTTTTTCAATACTTAAAACAGAATTGACCAGGAAACTGTGAAAAATCAGTCAACACATATGCCTTATCGTTCTTTTAACGATACTCACATTTTTTAAAGAAATCGTTATGTAAACGATAGGTACGCAGGGGCGTGAGATGAGTCACGGTCTTTAAAGCTTACAAACGGCAAATATCTCCGCCTGAAAAACTCTACAGTTGTAATTCAGTCTATGGTGAGGGTCCACTATGAGATTCTCACCGCAGTGTAAGTAGGTGTTCGTGTTCGTATTGGAAGTTCGCCGTTCTCGTAAACATTGCCTTAATCGGTGTTTTCATTTTTTTCTTTTCTTTCAGCAAAGGAAAGATATTTAGAATGTTGAGGTGAAAGCTCTGGCAATTTTTCCAACAGTCAGATTCTCCCTAGCAAACAACGCCTCACAACGTTTGACGTATAACTCAGGTGGAATCAGGCAGAATATACCTGGTAATACTTAGAGCCAATTCTTTGTACCTTATTCAAGATCCCATACTAAAAGCTCTTATCATTTTCTGTACCAGTATTAAAATCATAAACATTAATAACAGCTTCAGATGTTTCAACTTGAGTTTTCGCTTTTATGCCCGAGTTCTCAAAAAAGCATTAAATCTATACTTCATTAATTTTTGTTCAATTCTCTTTTAAAACTGCGTTGTTCTTTTTTTTAATTATAAATTTTTAACTCACGTAGAGAATATTATGGTTAAGAAAAGAAAAATATCATTCTCTTATCCCCCGCTCGCCTATAAACTCAATACTTAACCAGTCAGACTTGATGTGTAATGTTAGGCTATCGAAGAATTTTTTTAAAATAATTCGTATTTAAATTTTAATATTATCAAATTCTTTTGACAATTGCTCGCTCCCTACTAACATTGTCTTACGTAATCCAAGAGCACTTACCAACATGATATGCAGCATGCTAAGGCCCTCTATTGTGAGTTTATAGACTATTGAAGACTATTGAAATTGGAAATTATTTCGTATTTAAATTTTGGACAATCACGTAAACACGACTTTTTTTATTCTTTCTACGTAATCCAAAACCACTTAGACAAACAACATGATATACAGAATACTCAGGCCCTCTATTTGATGAAATAGAGGACTACTGTGGACTTTGGACTTCTTTGGAAAATTTCACTATTTCTTTAGGTTTTGCTTTTTCAACATCTCATTGGTATTCGTAGATATAGTAGCGATGTAAATTTCACACTTTATTTGCCCTTTTTTTTGCAGAAATTTCAAAATTCTTTATAATCAAACTTGTTTGCTTTTTAATTTTTATCTTTATTTTAGTACACCAAAAATTACAAAATACAAGTGTATAAATTCTATGCCATTATACAATACATTTAAATATTTGTTCATATAAATTTTATACTTTTACAAAATAAAAAAATATAAAAATATTTAGAAAAAAAAGTGAAATGCAAAATATATTGTATATTTTTTCTTTTCTTTTCTTTTCATATATTTCTATTAAAAAAGAAAAATACATAAAATCAACAACAACTGAATTACTAATAATAAAGACTGAATAGTGAGTTAGTAAGAAAAATGTGCGTTAAAAGAAACAAAAATAAATTCATAATTAATTGACAATTAAGATCGATGAACGTTTTGAAGAATATTTTGTAAAACACTCGAGACAATGGAAGATACAAATTAAAAAACCGAAAATCAAATAGTTTCGCTGTCAACGATTTCAATAATTAATTTTTTTTTAACATTTTACTTTGATATAATAAAGAGATATTTAGTTTCCAAATCATGATCCAATTTTGTTCGTTACATTTTTTTTGTGCCTTTAAAATCATCAATCTACACAATTCAAACAGAAAAGAAAATAATTAAGCCGCATGCACAGACTGAAAATAAATTAAAAAAAAAAAAATATATTGTAGTTGGAAAAAAATTACTTTTTTAATGTAAATGTATATTAAAGTTTAATTTTAAGTAAGTAAGTAAATACTTGAAAAATGCATATCTTTTATTAAGAGATTGTTTTATTCCTGTGTTAAAGTCTTTTGTTACTTTGTGGTTAACTCAAAATTGCGTTTTAGTTTTGTTTTTCTTTTCTTTCTTTTTTTTTGGAAAAAAATAAATATTCTTTTATGTTTTGTTTTTAATTCCAATAAAGTCTTAAATAAATGCAGGATTTGGACGTACCCGGGCAATATCAACGCCGGTTATATTTTTAACCAGTTCTGGTACTTTGTTAACAATTTGTAAAATTTCACCAGTTAGTTTGGCAGCGCCAATTTCACCTTGGCCACTAGAAACCATGGTGATTTTCTTGGCTTGTGACAATGGTGCTGCAACTTCAGCGGCCACCTGTAAGAAAATAAATTTCCATCAATATTGTTTCCTGTGTTTTTCGTAAGGCTTATAAGCACGTACCTTAGGTAATGTGTCCAACAACATTTCAACCATGGCAGCTTCACGGTATTCACGCCAAGCTTCAGCTTTTTGAGCCATTTGCTCGGCTTCAGCCTTAGCCTTAGCAGCAATGGCAAAGGCTTCAGCTTCACCGCGTATTTTAATCTGGAAAAATGCGAAAACAAAAAATTAAATCGGTTTTCAATGTTCAATGGCAATACTACGAAGACCGCCCAATATACAGTTTATTAAGCTACTTACAGACTCAGCTTCGGCTTCGGCCTCCATAACAATGCGCAATTTATTGGCTTCGGCCAGTTTTTCTAAACGATATTTCTCAGCCTCAGCTGGTCGTCTTATAGTAGCTTCAAGTTCATTTTCACGTCTTTGGATTTCCTGTTGTTGTACCGAAATTTCCTGAGTACGTTCAATAACCTTAACTTGCATTTGTTCTTCCTTAATGCGTTGTTTAGTTTTGGCCGCTTGCAATTCATAGGCCATTTCAGCTTCAGCTTTTTTCGTTTGAACTTCAACATCATAGGCAGCTTTTTTAATTTCGAAATCACGTTGTGCTTTGGCAATTTCGGTATCGTTTAGGAAACGCGAAGCCATACGTTGTTCTTCGGCAATGGCCTCTTTAATAGTGGCATCACAACGGGCTTCGGCTTCACCAATACGTGCATCGCGTTTCACTTCAGCCGTACGAGCCATGCCCAAAGATTTGAGATAACCCTGTTGAAATACAAATAAGAAATATTTCAACTTTTTTTTTCCAATAAATAATGTTTAGGAAACACACTAAAGTACAAAATAAACAAATTCACAAAAACGCCACACCATAATTAAGCAACAGTAACTTGAAATAAATTGTTTTCATTACCTTGGCGGCTCCCTATATTTCACAAATTATGGTTTTTATTTTTAAACAAAAAGAAATGAAAATAAAAATCAATAAAAAAACAGTACATGATTTATAGTTTTTAAACTCACCTCTTCGTCGCGTATATCTTTAATGGTGTAGGACACCACTGTTATACCCATATTGGCCAAATCGGATGAGGCCACCTCAAAAACTTGTTTGCTAAACTTCTTGCGATCTTTATAAATTTCCTCGACAGTCATCGAACCCATAATAGCTCTCTGATGACCTTCTAAAGTAACCAAAGCTATATGGCGTATTTCCGCTTCTGGTTTACCCAAAAATTGCTCGCATGCTGTTAAAAGCATATCTTCATTTTGACCCTGTATCTTAACTTGGGCAATACCAGTTACAGATATTGGTACACCTTGACTAGTATACACACAGGGACTTTCAACTTGTAAAGTCATTGTATTCAAAGAAATTCTATAGTAAAAGAAACAGAAAATATTTAAGTTAAGTTTCAGTGTTGAAATACGCCGAATATTTATTTACCTTTGAACCTGTTGTATGGTGGGCCAAACGAAAGCACGACCACCGGGTACTAACAAGGGCTTCATATAGCAACAACCTAAATAAAATATGACATCGGTTAGATGGAATAGGTGTACGATTTATAAACAATTTTTTCTTTTTTTTTTCTTTTTAAGCATCTACGTATGGAAAGAGTTCATTACGTTGACTCCAAAATGATGAAAAACACACCCACATTTCAATTGGCAATTGAATGTGTTGTTAGTATTTCAGAATATGTCTATTCTATCTATTTTACAAGAGTGACTAATAACTTGTTGATTTACTGCTAAAAAGTTTCACTTTTTCCAAAGAGATAATTAAGGTAGGTTAGGTATGTTTGACAAAGTGTATAGGCATAGTGGCTAATGCAAAAATACTAAGAGTCCGTGGAGGCATTGCTTTCAATGAAGTAAAAGGAACGGCTTATAGAGAGTAAAAGAAAAGTGCGGGAAGCAAAAACAGAGGAATCAACTACGAGCAGGTGAATGTACATCGTTTAGCCAGCGAAACGTAATTATAAAACTCAGGAGAACAAACATTAAGTCGCCGTAGTCTAACAGGTAGTGTGTCGGCTTGTTAGACGAGAGCGCACGGGTTCAACCAATGGGGATTAAAAATGCTTCTTCCAGCAACTTCCCCTCAGCAGTCTTCTGGTTGAAACTCTGAGAGTAATTTAAATTGCTATGAAAAGTTCCTTAAAAATCTGTCGTTCGAAGTCGACTTTGAACTGTAGGTCCCACCACTCATGGAAAAAATATTCAACCTTCTTCTACAAAGTCCCGGACGACCACAGATAAGAAGTTGTTTTGACTCCAAGTCCCCTTAATCTCCACTTACACTGCTGAAATATGATTGAGTTCTATACTATATCACCGTCAGCGACGTGACATCACAATGATCCGTAAAGTATCTTGTCACCAGTGTCAGATCGAATTTGTTGACGTACACACAAAAGATTCCAATACCAGTTCGCCCAACCAGTTTTGAACGATTAGGCCTCAGAAAAAAAACATCAAAAACGAAAATCATATAAGGTTCAGGCAGCTCCGCCTCTTGACAAACAGTTAAACTCAATGAATACAGTTTCTCAGCACTACATCCAAAACATTGTACCATCCTACGCCACTCCCAGAACCTTAAGAGCTCCTTCATGCAGGCAGAGACTAAGCTCAAGCCTATGTGATGCCCAGTAGGTGCCTTTAGGACAACCTAACTGCATCTATAGATCGCAATTTATTCCCAAGCCAGCTCCATTGCTTTGGTGTTCGCACATACCTCAGCCTAGAATACACTACAGGTATCACACTATGTCGAAAAAATTTTAAAAAATTGATTATCTTTTATCTAATTATCTTATAATTTAAAAAAGAAAATAAAATTAATTAAACTTTAATTTTTTTTTCATTCATTAATGGAATCGATACATTTTTTTATCATGACGTCATTATGTTGATATGATTTAGAATAAGAATATTTGGAAATTACCAGATATTTGCACTTCTATTGTTATAAGACCTTTAAAGATTTATGAAAATTATAAATAATTATTAACAAGCTGTACCTGAAACCACAAGAGCCTCATTGGGACCACAAGTCACAAAACCCCAAGCCATTTTTAACAATAATTTCACTCTAATAATGCTCCAACACTTCTTCCAATTATAAATCACCAAAGTACATTTAAACGTGATTGAAATTTGTATTTTATGTAGCACTTCTCAAAATACACATACATATATAAATATGTATATATATAAACCACTTGCACTCTATATTTATTAAAAATAAATTATGAGAGATTCTTCTATTTATTTTATGTGGACAACGTCTGTTTTATTTTATAATCTGTTATTCTGCAAATGGTCGTGAATGCGTTTGTATGTAGACAAATATAAGTGTATACTAAAATTTATATTTTGGCCGGCTTGAGTTCTTCAATAGAATTTTAAGAAATTGAAAAAGATAATAAACTGCGCAAAATCCAAACGATGTGTTTACATTTTTTATTATATTTGGTGGAGGCTACTTTGTTTTGACATTTGAAAAGCAGTGTTGGATAGTAAACAAACTATGATTAGTATAAGTGTTGCTAAATGAATTAATATTCATTATATTATGTAGGAAACCGGTAGATGTGCTCTTTACAGTAGAATGCGGTTATAACAGCTGTCGTAAAAGCAGAAGTCAAAAGTTTTATTTATTATGAATACAATTCATTATTGGAAATATAACCGATTCCCGTTTACCACTCCTTATAGGAAGTAGTATTTCTAATTCCATGCATTGTAGTCGAAATTATAAAGTATTAAAAACAGTTAAATGTGTATTTAAAAACTAAGTTCCAAGGAAAATTTTGTTAATTATCAACGTTTTCAAAATGTCTATCCCAAATGGAAATACATAAAGTCCCGAATAATTTTGTATAATTGTCTTTAACTCTTTTATTCTCATAATCTTAGAAATAACTACATATAGATAAATTATACTTAGTTTTAAAACAATATAGTATCTCGCTAATATCATAAATTTACATGTAAGTCTTAATTATATAGCCTAAAATTATAACGAATTTTATGATTAGTATGATTATAGAAAGAGAAAAAAAGGAAAATTAAATAATTATAAAAAAATCTACAAAATTAATTCTTTTTTTTTTTGGTACCAGGAGAATTCCTTTTCAAAAATTTACACAAACCGTGTAATTAAACATAATTGCTAAATTAGTGGAATCCTATTAAAAGCTATGCTTCCTTTTCTCTTTGCGTTTTCGTTTTCTTTAAGCAAGCCTAATGACCGTCAGTAAAATAAGGATGTTGCATGGCCTGTTCTGCACTTATGCGTTGATTGGGGCGACATACTAAGAGTTTTTGTAGTAAGTCACGGCCTTTGGAATTTAAACGCGGTACAATTTGGCTCCAGGATGTAATAGCGGGAAAATCTGTAAAATACATTTCTTAAACTATGCATGTGATAATATTATAATCAAAACGTACGTGGTAGAGCTACATAGTCAGATAGATGGGTAACTCCCGGCCAAGTGGCTTCTGTCGGTGTACCCAAAACCCTAAATATCTTCATTAGTTGATCCAAAACATCCGAACCGGGAAACAAAGGTCGTCCAGCATCCGCCAATTCAGCAAATATACAACCCGCAGACCACATATCTATGCTGGTGGTATATAGCTTAGCACCAAATAATACATCTGGGGGACGGTACCATAATGTAACGACTTCAGCAGAATAACATTTCACCGGTATGCCAAAAGCTCTAGCCAAACCTTTTATAATAAACATTCCATATTTATTTAAAAAATACATACAATTAGGCTTTAGAAATCTAACTCACCGAAATCAGCCAACTTTAGTTCACCATTTTTGTTAATCAATAAATTTTGAGGCTTTAAATCTCTATGCAATACATTACGACTATGGCAAAAAGCCAAGCCTCTTAACAATTGCAACATAAAACTACGACACACTTGCATATCGATTTCCCCGTTTAGACTATCAAAATATTTCTTTAGATCCTGATCACAGTGTTCAAATACCAGGGTTAATTTCTTTTCCGAATGCAGTACATCATACAATCGCACGATATTTTTATGTTTCAATTCCTGTGGAGAAGTAAAATCAAGAATTTTAGACGTTCAAGATACTAAAACTATCCATTTACTTTCAATAGGCAAATTTCACGCAGGGCTGAGGATGGCACACCTTCATCATCTTCATCTAAACGTACACGCTTAAGTGCCACTATTTCCATAGTTTCACGATTACGACCCTTAAACACTGTACCGTAGGTACCTTCACCGATCTTTTCCAATTTTTCATATTTTTGCATTGTTTTAAATAATTTTCTTATAGAATTTTGCGGTATTTTTGTAAAAATTTAACATAAAGCTAAAACTTGCATACTTTTCTAATGGGAAAACAACAAAAACAAGCACAAATGTTTTTTTCTGTTCCTGCTGTCTTTCATACTTAGTTGTATAAAAAAGTATCATAACAGTTATCGATAGTAAGTGATGAAGGGTCTGGGATTGGTATTTCCATTATATAAAGAATAAACGATTTAAATATATTTACAAATTTTTTGTACACTATAGAGAAATAATTGTGGTGGTCATTGTTCTTTTTCCAAAAGAAAAACCCTTTAATTTTGCGTTTAGTTTAAAAGTTTTTAGTATTATACAATAGATAACATTGTTTGCATATTGTTGCATTTATTATCGTTATCATCATCTGCTTTAAACGATAACTTTACATTACGAAGATGAAGACATAAGACAGCAGTCAATTGAAATGTCATCTCATAATTGACAATTAAAAAGTAAAGAATTGTTGTGTGAGCTGTGTGTTTTTCGCAAAAATATCCAATCAGATGAAATTTATACATAAAATGAACAATATAAATAATTAATTTCCATAGAAAACTTCAAAATAAACAATGTTATTTTTATAAAAAGTAGGCATTTAACAAAATACTAAATGATTAAGCTCTGGTGTTAATTTAATGCACTGAAAATGAAAAAAAAAGATGAAGGAAAAAATCGTACATATGACGTTTACTCCCCTTTTTCCAAACTTAATAATGAAGTTCAATTTGAGACTCCATTAGTAAACTTAAAGCAACTTTTGTAATAACAATAATAATATGGTGTTGCATTTATTGATGGTGCACGAAATTTGTATATTCATTTAATTGTTCAATTAAAAGCCGAAACGTTGGAAAATTTATATGCTTAAAACGATGATGAGTCAAACAGTCAGTGGTCATTATGTTGTTAATCTTTGGGTTTCTTTTTCGGTTTCATTATCGCATTCATTATGTATATTTACTGTATGTATTTTTCTTGTTTTCTTTTTCTTTGTTGCAGATTATTAGCATTAGAGTGATTGATAGTAAAAATTTATTTCATTTTCATTAAGTACTGGAGTATTTGTGTATAAAACAAGTAAAGGAATTTGTTGAAAAATGGTGCCTCCTAAGGAGAGCATAGACTTGGAATGTTTTCTAGTTACAAAACATTCCTGGAAGGGTAAATACAAAAGAATATTAGCCATAGGCAATGTGGGCATATCAACCTACAATCCAGACAAATTGGATTTAACTAATCGATGGTCTTATTCGGATATTGTATCAGCAGCTCCCACAAAAACATCGAATGTAAGTAGTCACACTAGACAGCCTTTAATAATTATTAAATATCAGAGTTTAATTAATTCTTTTATTATTTGCGTGTTTTCACAGATACCCAATGAATTTGTATTGACTGTAAAAAGAGACAAAAAATTAGATTCGATTAAGCTAAGCTCTGAATATCGCAATGATATTTTAACATCCATACTGAAATACTACAAAGAATTTGCTGATAAACCTAAAAATTGTCAAGTATGTGTATGCATATACGTATACATATGTATTTATGTGCATTATATGTATATGTACATTATTATTTTTGTTTATAATGAATTGTTTTGTTTTTATTGCTTTGCTAACTGTATTTTTCTTTTATTTTTTGTTTTTCTCTTACAGCGTTTCACAGCTTATAAGTATCACTGGTCTGGCATAAGTTTACCTACAATGCTGGAAGTAACACCATGCTCTTTGGATCAATTGGATCCTACTACCAATGAAATATTGGCCAGCTATATGTACAAGGATATTGAAGGCATAATAGGTATTACACTTTCTATGTTTTCGTTTTAAATGTAGATTTCGTATACTAAACAAAGGGAAAGGCATTTAAATATTGGTGGTGGTTTTAGTTATGCTTCATATACAATCATTTAGCGTTTAAAATCAAGGCCAACTTAACATACAAAAATTAATAATACAGGTCAGGCAAACAAACATATTCCCTGTTTTTGTAAGATGAACGATTTCAGACTTTTGAAATTTTATCTGAAAAAAATCAAATATTTTTGAGTTAGTTTTACACTAATATTCGTTCGTTTGAAATTGTTTATCTTATTAAAACAGAGGGTTAATTAATTTTGGAAGACGTACGTGCGAAAACCTTTAGATGTCTTTAAAATCTACTTTAACATTACTGTGACTGCTTGATGCAGTATTGTTTAAACGCGCTTATATGGCCTAAGGCTGGCTATTCCAATTTCTTGGGCGGACGATCATCTATAATCTTATATTGTACTCTTAATATTTCAAATAATAAAACTGGTCGCTGTAGTTAATAGATAACGTGTTGGATGGATTACAAGACGAGAGCTTGTAACGAAATATGAAAAAAATTCTTTCGTCAATCCCCACTCAGCAGCGTTCTTCTTTCTTAATTTGAGTGTGCATCGTCAGATGAGGAGCACAGGGTTGTGTCTGTTGTCTATCAGTCCAGTTCCCCCCACTATAACGAGTGAAAAAAAATTATAAAAAGTAATGTATAGAAATTCTGGTTAAAGCTCTGACTAATCTATCGTATGGGGTCGACATTAAATTCTGGGCCTCGCCACTCATGGATAAAATTAACATACACAACATATGTATGTAAATGTTGTAGGCGGTAATCCGGACTAAAGGGTTGTAATAATCAATTAAGTAAGGGACAATTCTTACTATACTAAAAGAGGTCACTAATTTTATAAAAAATTCGTTATACATTTTATATGCAACAAAAATAGAATAAAAAATATTTCTTCAAAAAATTAAACTTAGTATACAGTACTCCTAATACTGCCTCTTTCAAAGTTGTACCTGCCCTTACAGCATTGAGTTATGCTTTTGTGTCTTTTCTCATATTTTGTGCAAATCTAAGCAATTGTATTGTAAATTAATTAAACAAAGAATCCTTACATACTCATTAATCACAACGATTCGGTCGATACAAAATTTATCATATGTATGTGATTATCTTTCAAAAGAAATGTTTTTAAAACTATAAAAATAAATTAAAAACAAAATTGATTTCATAATTAATACTTGCCACAAGAGTTTCGGCTAAAATTTAAAAAAAATTTCTGTTTCCATGCGTAAAAGAAAACTGGACAGAGTTTACTAACAGTTGTTAAATAGTTACCTTAAAACGTATGCCTATACTTTAGCTTTTCTAACCCATCTACTTGACATATGTTTCATCTTACGTTTTCCCTTCAAATGTGAATTAAGCAGGAATTTCGGATTATGAAGGCGGCATTGTTATGGCCTATGGCGGCTTCAGTCGTTTGCATCTCTTCAAAGCCCTCAATCATCATGAAATCGTCCAGAATATAGCTCAAAAATCCAGTCAATTTTTAGGCATCGAAATAAAAATATTAAAATCACAAATAACTCGTGAACAATTTGAGCGGCAAAGGTTTGGTAAATACAGGTGAGTCTTGTGTTTTGATTTTTAACTGAAAAACTGAAAACAAAAAACTTGAATAATAATAAAATCTATTATCATTAAGCGGTGATCAATTTCAAACGTCAATGACTGAATTCACGGTACAAAAACATACACCACGTCATCCCGATCCAGTTAAACGTGTACTCTGCCTAACTGAGACTACACTTTTGGAGCGTGACCCGCAAACATATAGTGTGTGCACATTACGGCCCCTATGTGATGTTTTTGCTTTAGTACGCGATAAAGACAATTTACAAAAGTTTTGTATTGAATATAAAAATGGTATAGTGCGCACCTATACCACGAATGATCGTGATTCACTATTGGCCACTCTGCTAGATGCTGTACGTTCTAGCGGAAATCAGGACGTGCATGTACGTTTAATTAATACACCCCGAGGTAAGCGTTACGTACCATTGAGTAGCATGGTGGATGAAGAAACAGAAGCAAATCTATTGCGTTTGGTTATTAATAACTTTCAAAATCCAACTAAACGTTATGAAATTCTGGAACGATTTAATGCCAATATACCACATAGCGGTTTGAACTATAGCGTTACCCAGGATGTAAGTTAGTGATTAACTGTGTGGTTAAATTTATTTTTCAAATATTCTTTTATTATATTGCAGAGCCTGTTTGCAGAGAATAAAGATAAACTAATACTCAGTGCATTGCAAGCGTTGGCACAAAAAGAGGTCGACAATCCTACAGCCCAGTTAACAAATCTAGAACTTGAAGCTATTTTTCATGGTTTAACACGTCTTTTGGCCAGTAAAACTGGTTATGCCGCATTTACCAATTTACCAGGTTTTCGTGAAATCATTGGCACAAAAGTAGTTGCAGCTTTAAGACGCAAAGATTTGGCCGTTACTTATTCAGCCATCGATATGATAAATTCTCTGATGCATTCTGTCAATGCTGATAATGATTTGAAACAGGAACAATTGAATAAATCATCGATTTTACAGTCGAAATCATTTTTGGAAACCTTACTTAATATGTGGACCAATCATGTTAGTCATGGCAGCGGTGCCTTGGTCCTATCTGCCATGTTAGATTTCTTAACATTTTCTCTGTGTGTGCCTTATTCAGAGACTACGGAAGGCAAACAATTTGATATCTTATTGGAGTTAGTGGCTGAAAGAGGTCGTTACTTATATAAACTTTTCCAACATCCATCGTTGGCCATAGTCAAGGGTGCTGGCTTAGTTTTAAGAGCAATTATAGAAGAGGGCGAACTAAAGGTGGCCGAACAAATGCAAGCGTTGGCTTTGGATGAGGCGGCTCTGTGTAGACATTTACTAGTGGCTTTATACACGCCCTCTAATGATCCTACCTTAACTACTCATCGTCAATTATCTCGGCATCTAATAGGCTTGTGGATAACAGACAATGCCGAGGCCATGGAACTATTTAAACGTATATTTGTAAGTAAATGTACATTATTATGTGTTATATCTTATAATATTACATTTCTTCTTAAGCCTGCTGGTTTATTGATGTTTTTGGAGTCCGAAGATTCAGTACCCGAAACAGATGTCGAAGAAGATAAACTAAATTTCAGAGATAATTTGAAATTTGCCATACAACATTCCAATAAAACTCGTAAAAATGTAATTGAAAAGCATTTACAGGTAAGCAACAGCAAGTAATTTCATTTTTTCTTTGAATAAGATTAAATAAAAAAGAAAACGTTTTATTGTTTTTAGGGTATCAAACACTGGGGCATGAATTTAATTGAACAACAGGATACTGCTGCCCATGCATTAAAAAATCGTCCCGTTGTTTTACGTAATCGTCGTCAACGCAAGAAAACTTCTGAATCCATAGTTAATTTGCCTTTTTTCTTTTATAATTTTTCCAAGGATCATAGTATACCCAATTTAATATGGAACCACAAGGTAAACTTGTTTTTTTTTACTAGTTTTCTAACTGTTTCTGAAGTATACCAAAAATTTTCGAACATTGTTTCATTATAGACTCGTGAAGAGTTACGCATTTGCTTGGAAAACGAATTACGTCAATTTATCAATGATCGTGATTTGGCTGGCAATTTGATTGTGGCGTGGAATTATCAAGAATTTGAGGTTACTTATCAGGTAGGCTTTTAAATTTATAATGAAAGAATTGAAAAGGGAGTTTAATATTTATTTTTTTTCACCTAAACAATATTTTCCAGTGTTTAGCTGATGAAATTCAAATTGGTGACTATTACATACGTTTGATATTGGAAAAGGATGATTGGCCACAAAATTTGGTCAAAGATCCGTAAGTCTTATATGGATAAACACTCTTTGCCAATGTGAATGAATTTGTATTTTTATTTTTAGGATTGAACTTTTCAATGCTCTTTACCGCCGCGTATTGTGTCGTCAACGCGTCAATGATGACCAATTAACTGTTACATCTTTGCAAGCTTTAGCTAAAGTCTATAAGCGTTATCATAAAGAAATAGGCAAATTTGGCGATATGTCGTATATATTACAATTAAGCGATAGGGTAATTCTTTTTTCTTTACATCATAATACCGATTAGAAAATGTAATTTTTAATTTTTACTTCTTTTCTAGTGTTTTTCTCCCTCCTTACGAGATGCTCTTATTAATCTCATATCATGTTTGGTTTTGGAAAAATCCAATTGTCGCCCTTTAGTTGATCATGTCCAGTGTCTGGTAGATCTTATAACATTAGCTCATCTGCATCAGGGTCGTGCCCAGCCTAATACAAAAACAAATGTGATTGAAGCGGGACCGAACATGCAACAGTACGAGGAAAAGGATTGGTATTATAATATAGAAAAAGAGGGACAAAAACCCGAACGTCAGGGACCCATAACCTATTCGGAACTAAAGGAATTGTGGTCTAAAGGTGTTATAACACCAAAGACCAGATGTTGGGCCATAGGCATGGATGGTTGGCGTTCATTGCAACAAATACCACAACTAAAATGGTGTCTTATAGCCAAAGGTCAACCTTTATATAATGAAACTGAATTATCTTCAATGATCTTGGATATACTCATCAAATGCACCAGCTTCTTTCCCTCACGTACACAAAACGGCCAAGCTGTTTTGATACCAGGTCCCAAATTGTCACGTAAACTATCAGAATTTATATGTTTGCCTCACATTGTGCAAGTATGTTTGACACACGATCCCGGTCTATTAGAACGTGTGGCCACTCTTCTGTGTCAGATCATGCAAGACAATCCCGAAATGCCGAAAGTTTATTTAACCGGTGTTTTCTATTTCATGCTTATGTACAGTGGCAGCAATATTTTGCCCATAACAAAATTCCTTAAAATGACTCACATGAAACAAGGTTTCCGCAGTGAAGAATCTTCACAGTCTGGCATAATGCATCGTAGTATTTTGGGTCAATTATTGCCGGAGGCTATGGTTTGCTTTTTAGAAAACTACAGTGCTGAGAAGTTTGCCGAAATATTCTTGGGTGAATTCGATACACCAGAAGTGATTTGGAGTTCGGAAATGCGCAGATTGTTAATTGAGAAAATTGCAGCCCATATAGCAGACTTTACACCACGCCTTAGAGGTCATACAATGGCCAGGTAATAATGCTTGATTCTCTTCTTGTTTTTCTATTAGAAAATAATACAATTTTATTTTTATTTTTTCTCAGATATCCCTATCTTGCCATACCAGCCATAAGCTATCCCCAATTAGAAAATGAATTATTCTGCCATATTTACTACTTGAGACATCTTTGTGATACTCAAAAGTTTCCCAATTGGCCCATTTCTGATCCAGTACAATTATTAAAACACACTTTGGATGCCTGGCGTAAAGAGGTGGAAAAGAAACCGCCACAAATGACCGTCCAACAAGCCTATAATGATTTGGGCATAGACCTCAATAAACATCCCAAACCCGATGAATCAATGATACGCAAAAGTTATTATCGTCTGGCTCAAATGTATCATCCAGATAAAAATCCAAATGGTCGTGAAATATTCGAAAAAGTTAATCAAGCATATGAATTTCTATGCTCGCGTAATGTATGGAGTGCTGGTGGTCCGGATCCCAATAATATTGTATTGATATTAAGAACTCAAAGTATTCTATTTGAACGTTATGCAGATGGTATGTATAGTTTTAATTTTATTTGAGTGCGTGAAAGTAATAAATCGTATTTAAAATGCTTTCTTTTTAGTATTGCGTCCATATAAATATGCTGGCTATCCTCAGCTAATCAAAACTATACGCCTGGAGACAAAAGACGATGATCTCTTCTCCAAAGAATGCCAATTGCTTACCGCTGCCTCTGAACTTTGTTATCACACTGTACACTGCTCGGCTTTAAATGCCGAAGAATTGAGGAGAGAGGAGGGCATTGAAGCCTTGTTAGAAGCTTATGATAGATGCGTTTCAATAATGAGCGCTGACTCGAAACCTGATTCGTTGCACTATCAAGTCATTTCAAATGTTACCCGCTGCTTTGAAGTTGCCTGCAACTTTGAAAAGTGCAAACAAAAAATCATTACACTTCCGACGCTTATGTCCGACGTCTGTCGTGTGGTTTACTTCAAACACACGCTCTCTGTCAGTTTGGTAACAAGTTTAGCGGCCAATAATTATGAGCTTCAATGTAATTTAGCTTGCAATGGTGTGCTGTGGTCTCTGTTACTATTTTGCTTCGAATACGATTATACATTGGACGAAAGTGGTGTGGAAGCCAGTGATAAAACGAATCAACAGCAGCAGGCAAACACCCTGGCTAAAATGGGTATATTAGCATGCATAGCATTAGCTGGTTATGGTCTAGAATTGCGTAGTACGCCTGAAACAAAATCATTAACATCTTCGGAAAATAATTCACCAACAGCAAGTGCTGGCACAAGTACAAAAGCACCATCGATAGCACCTAAACCGAAAACGGCATATACACAGAATGCTCAAAATCCTTTAAGTAAACAATTGGCCATAACATCTGGCCAGGAGGGTCAAAGTACGAATGCTATCAGTAAACAGGATTCAACGGCTAGTGAAAAATCTGAAACCGGTTCACCCGATCATAATGCCAAGGCTTTAGATCTTCTAAAACAGAAATATATCGTAACATCTGAGGCCCAGAATACGGTAGTGAAACAAGTACTAGACCGCTTGCTAACAAAATTTATTGCCAATAAGTTAACAAAAGAAAAGGATAGTGAGGTAGGTGCATTCCCATTAACTTATAGTTTCCAAATCGTTTTTAATGATTTTTATTTCAATTAAAGATTTTAAAAATACTCACCTCGAATACCCGCAATCCCTATTTAATATGGGATAATGGTACAAGAGCTCAGTTATTAGATTTCCTAGAACAACAGCGATTAGCATCGGTTAAGGAAACATTTGAAGATATTGCGGAAATTCATGAATTGGTAGCACAATTTGAATTTGATGAACACAAGTAAGTAAAACTCTTGTAAGTTCAAAAGAGAAAAGGTATACAAATTAATTTATTTTTACTTGCAGAGATGAATTACAAATAGGCGGTGTTTTTATACGTATCTACAACGATATGCCCACTTTTCCTATAGTTAATCCTAAGCAATTTACATTAGATTTATTGGAATATCTTAAGCAAGCCTACAATTATATGTTAAATGTTAAAAATGCTAAGACTATAGCATATTCCGAACCAGTTTCACCCACGCTTAGCACTTCAGGTGATGGTATACTTAAACCCACTTTAGCACCAAATCATCCGCAGTTGAAACTGCAGCATAAAACTGGCACTACATTCGATGAAGTGCTAAACGCCTATAATCGTTCTAAAACACGTAAAAAACTAGAAACCGAAGCAATGCTAGAACAGCAACAAATACAAAGTCAATATAAATATGATTTTGCCAGCGATAATCAGGTGGAACAACACATAATAATGGTGCTAAGGGCCTTAATAGCTGTCATAAAGGCAAATCATGAAGTGGAGATTCAATGTATAGGTAGTTTTGATATGATATTTGGCTTTTTGGCCAACAATCTCTTTGCAGATGTAAGTAAACAAAACTTTCGTTATTTTGCAAAAGTAATTGAATTTCAGAATTCTATTCAATTCCAGAACACTACAATTAAAACAGTGGCTTTGGAAGTAGTAGCTTTAGTTTCACGCAACAAGGATTGTGTCAATGAAATAGCAGCATGTGAAGTATTGGGCAGCTTTTTGGTAGCCCTTAAGGATCCTGATTTAAGAGCTAGTCAGCAAAAGGTTTTGGAAACCTTATCTGGCCTTATGAATGTTCAAGAAATGATCAAAGAGGCTCAAATGAAGGGCGCCGTGGTGTATTTATTGGATATGTTTTGTAATTCCCGTAATCCTCTGATAAGAGAAATGTGTGCTGAAATATTGGCCAAAATGACCGCTGATCGCTTGAGTGGTCCTAAGGTATTTATTTTTTCTTTTTTTACATATTAATTGTGTTTTGCATCAATTGATTTCATTTTTTTTTCCTTTTTATTTTGTCAAAAGGTACGTATAACAGTTTCAAAATTTCTGCCTGCTTTATTTGTGGATGCCATGATAGAATCGCCGCAAACCTCAGTTCAATTATTCGAGTCTATACATGAACATCCTGAACTTATATGGAATGATAAAACTCGGAATACAGTTTGTGATGCTGTCAACGATATGTGTGAAAGGTATTGTGTTTGTTTTACAGTTTTTTTCTTTTAATTTTATTGCAAAAATGAAATTTCTTTTATCTTAGTTTCTATCGCGCACAAAAATTAAATCCGAAACATCTATGGAAAGATCCCGAAATCTTAAAGGATATTGTATCAAATGAAATTGTTGTAGCTGGTGTTTATTTGCGTCTGTTTGTAGCCAATCCAGCTTGGACTTTACGCAAACCCAAACAATTTTTATCAGATCTCTTAGATTTTGTTGTGGAACAAATAAGTAAAAGTTCTTCAGAGGTATTACTGTCTATTTATTATCTATAGCTTAAGCAAACCCTGTTTTTAATGTTAATATTGTTGATTTAGAAGGATGTTTTAGATTTGTCCACAACGGCTTTAGTCGAACTCTTGCGTTCCCAACCAAATTTGGCCGATGAAATACCTGTCTTGGGTCATATACCCAAATTATTTAATTTACTGGCCATACAACCAAAGAACACATTATCAGTATTACATCAATTATCATTGTCTGAGGTGAGTTTGATACACTTGGAAATATTCTTTTATCTTATTCTTACTTATCACTTAATTGAATTTCTTACACAACATTTTAGTTTTGCGTTAGTGCTGTGTCCCAAACGGAATGTATTATGCCCATAAAGAAATGCATGGAACATAATCGTGATTGCATAGAAAAATCATGTGAAACCTTAAGTCGTTTATTTAAACATCAGCACGTAAGTTGCATTTCAAAAGCCTTATGAAATTTTAACACAATCTCCAAGTTCGTTGGCCACTTTGCTTTAGTTTTTAAGGGGAGGTGCTTAACGCGAATATTTGAAAATCAAATATAAATGTGCAATACGAATATTTCACTTCTAGTATGTGATATCGGTGACGGAAAATCGGTTGTTGTTGAGTTGACGATCATTGAACGATTGGATGTCGGGTTATTCCAGAACGCATTTTCGAATATTTTGCGTACACTTCGTGGAATATGGATAAGGAGATCTTTATAACATCATAAAAAGCAATTGGTTCCGTCGTTGCCAAATGTGTGGCCTCTATTTGGTCCCATTTCTAAGTGACATACAATGGCGAGCCATTCAGACTATTAAAAATTAAGTGAATTAAGTCTCAGCAGGATAGCATATCACCTACTAGAGGAAACCAGGATACTGTCTATTAAGCAACAAAGTGTGATGCTAGTGGTATGTTATCTATCTACTTGCCCAAGTAATAGGTAGTTTGCATGTGATGATGACTCGGAAGTAGACAATGATACTTGTGCAAGAGTCTCGTTTATCTATGGTGTGAAGCTGTCCCATAGATTTCCTGTAGGATTTGTGGCAATGTATAGTGTATACGATCATTACGATAGAAACGCTACTTGAAAGGCACTGACTGGGCATCACATTAGCTTGAGGTAGGTCATCTGTTTTCAATGAGGCCCTCACAAATCTCTTGGACGGGTATAGGTTTGGTTAGGGTTCCCTTTGGGCATTTTTTTAACTTTTTAGATTCTGAGAGCAAGTATCAGTATTTTGGTTCTTTCTGCATAATTTGTGGCAATATGAGGGTGCAGAAGCGTACATTCTAGGTCCTAGGCGGGAATTACTTCAGTCGCCTTGGCCCTCGTTAGTTAAATACAAAAGTAAAGTGGCTATCGAACGTGTTATCTTGTTCAATTACTGGAATTTAATTAAATTTGCTGTTTCAGGATTCGTTAATTAGTCAATCTTTGGAAGTTGGCCTTATACCTTTTCTATTAGGCTTGCTTGATAGTCGTTTGGATTATGTTGACAATGCATCAGCTGTTAAAGCACAAATTGTTGCGGCGCTCAAAGGCATGACACATAATCTGAACTATGGTGATCGCGTAACACAAATCTTACTCAAACATCCAGTATGGTCTGAATTTAAGGATCAACGCCATGATCTATTTATAACCGATACAAATATAAGAGGATATCTTACGGGTAACTAACTAGCATTTTCGTATTTTCGGTTTTTCCTAAAACTAAGTTGACATTCGTTTAATAAATATTTGCTTTTGTAACAGGTATCAATCCTACAGCAGGCTACCTCACACAAGGACCAGCACAAAATGTTGAAGTGCTGACCTCACCACCACCTATTGATCGTGATGATCCCTCTGCCAGACCTCCAGAGGATTAATATCTATTTATAACAAATATTTTCTAATAGAGTATATTATGAAAAACTTTAATTTTCTTTCCTTTTTTTTTCCTTTCGTTATTATTTTTTATTTTTATATTTATACATAAATACACACAAATATTATTTTGAAATGTATATTAATAATAATATTAATGTAAGAAGGATAAAAACAATACAAAAAAATCAGATTTTAAACCTCTTTTTTGCATATTGTAGGTTACGAATTACTTGAAATAAACACAGAAACTACAATTTATAATAATGACATAAGATTTAAGTAAAAAAAAACAAAAACAAGTATTTTATATAAAAACCTTCAAAATTATTATTTATGAGAATATTTATAAAGCAAAGGAAATTTATCTTTATTTTCAAATATTTAGAAGATGACATACATTTACATGCATATATTTAATTCTTTTTTAAATAATATATTTTGCATAAAAAAAAAAAAAAACAAAATATAAATTAGTTGTATAAAACAAAATCTTATATACATACATGTATTATAATTATAATTTCTACCTTAAAAACATTCGCAAAATTTACGAAAAAGTGATGAAATAAAATTTAATAAAAAAAAAATACGGGATTAAATGTGTTTTCAAAAAAAAAACCTCTATGCATGCACCATAAATTAAAAACTAACCCAATAACAACGATAGAGCTAAGCGCATATAATCAATACATGAAGCCAAAGCTGTGGTTATACATCGCCATCTTTCCAAATACAAATTAACAAATGCCACATATTTATCATTTGCAATCTGATAACTGAATAAAGCTACCACATAATGTACAAGGTCCAATGGTTTGGGATAACGTACTGACAAATCGCTAAAAACCAGTATTAAGTAATAAAATATTTGATTTTATATATTTTGTATCTTTCTCAAATCAAATACCTTTCTACCAAGTATTGTATGATGGCATAATAGCAGATTATAACAGCGAGTGGATAAATAATAGGCAGCAATATTAGTATTATTAGTACCACGGAATATAAAAGCTTGAATAAAGTTGGAAATGGTAAAGGCTGTAGCCAAGTTTCAATTAAATGCACCACAAATGGCTGCATATAGTAGACGGTCTTACTTAATAACGACATTTCTTTCCACTGAAAGTAGAAATTAAAAATAAAAATTCTCTAATTCCTTTAAAAATATAATAGGTTTTCTTTCAAAAATCACACATTTTAAACCACAAGTTTTTCAATTTAGTTTTTAACTTCACTCTGTTTTTATAAACTAACCACTTTCCGTTTATGCAGTGGTTTACGCCAAATTTTATTCATTTTTAATAATAATAATTTTTTTTATACAGAGTTTCAATTTAATTAAAAACTTAAATTTAAATTTGAATTCAAAATAGATTTAAAAACGTCTTTTCCATTAAGTGCTGTAAAATTTTTTCAACAGCTTTAAATAGTTCAAACATCTCTGTTTTTTGACCAACGACCAGTGTTGGTTACAGTAAGCTGTAAACGCAACACTGTTGTTTTGTTGTGGTATTTATTTCATTCATAAAAATTGTTTACGCAGGTTGCAGAAAAGTGAAAATTTATGTTCAAAATCAAATAAAAGCAATAGTAAATAAAAAACAAAGTTAAAACATTATAACGTGTATAAAGCTAATTCTACCAACTAATTAAAGTTCTTAAATTTAATTTGTTATTTATAAACAAAGACACCTGTTGTCTTATCATCCCAATAAGCCGGCCTTGCTGCATTTTGCTGGTCTGTCCCACCACTTCCAAAACAATTGGCCAAAAATGGAAGTGCAAATATTAGATTATGTTACCAATTATATGGTAATTTGTTTAATAATGTTTGTTGTTTTCAATTTCTTTTAAATGTGTATTTAATTCATTAAATGTTTTAGAAAGTTGAGCCAATTGAAGAGGCATTCCTTAGTGTAATTGTCTACCGACCAGATGGAGAACAGGAAAAGGCCAATAAATTCACCAATGATGTTGGTAAGGTTTTCTTTGTTATTTTTGTGGAATAAAATTAACATGAATAACTATTTCAGTTAATGCCTTTAGCAGTTTACCTCAGGATAGTAAAGAGGGTATTATACGCCAGTATTTGGAGAAGGCTGCTTCAGCCTCTAATACTAATCAGTTGAAAGTGTTAATGTCCACCCTAGGCAAACTAACGGAATCACACTTGATAACAGCCAAGTAAGAAGAACAAAATTAACTTTTCTTTAAATTTTAATAGGTAGCTGTGGTGTCGAGACAATAAAAGCAGAAGTGGTTCTCTATGGGCTAGGGGTTTTAAAAACATTCAGCTACGCACCGCTTATACCCTTTGAATTAAAATTGTGACAATTTTGTGATAAATTTACATGAAAACTTAACGTCTCACTACTGCCTTTATACCTTTCATGGTCTTGCGATGTCGGAAGTCTTCTCCTTACTAATGTATAAGCGCATGCGCTAGCATTAAAGAAAACCACGCAGTCAATATCACCGCCAAAAACATAATGGAAATGTCTATAGAGAGTCCAAAATAATACGCTAAGGACTGTGGCTGAGTGAAGATAGTCAGTTAGTGTGAACCACTTACATTTGAAAAAAAATCAGCCTGTGAAGCCCCATAGTGTGATGCTCTCCAGGCAATTCTCCATAGTGTGCCTTCAGCCTCTCCACCCCAACAATCCTCCCTGCAGAATAATCATTCTCCCCTGCAAATTGGGAATAATTGAAAAGTTTCCTATTGGGGCTTTATATTTATATTGGAAGCTATAGTCAACACCCAAAAATCATCAACTCAACTACGATCTGCATTTAATGAGAGGCTGAACATATATCGGACCAGTATAATAATGGATTCTTTACACACATAATAGTGAAACAATTTGTTCGATACAAGTTGACAAGTATCGGGATTATTTCCTATCTCCCTCTCTCTCTGCCAGTCGTCCTATCTATCCTACAAATATAAAAAATTAAGCTTTTTAAGAATAGGAATCTAAATTTAAGCTTATTAACTAACTGAAGAATTTATTTCTGTTACACTTATTTACATATTTTCAGATTACTGTGCGATAAGATACTACTTTGCGAAAAGTTAAATTATGAGAATAAAAATTTTTGGATTGAATGCTTCCGCCTTATTAAAAAGGTTATAGATCATGTTGATTACAAGGGTGTAAGAGAAATAATGAAAGCATGCCGTGATAAAGCTCAACGTTTTCCTTTAAATGTAAACGTAACATATCTGCCGCAATTGCTAGCATTAGAAGATACCATACGTTATATATTTGATCGTAATAATTGCCTTTTGCCAGCATATTTTATTGCTAATGAA
The DNA here is from genome assembly GCA_958299815.1 of Sarcophaga carnaria. Classification (NCBI taxonomy): domain Eukaryota; kingdom Metazoa; phylum Arthropoda; class Insecta; order Diptera; family Sarcophagidae; genus Sarcophaga; species Sarcophaga carnaria. Next base: position 24,584,991 of record OY283153.1, read on the forward strand.
ATTATAAAACCATTTCCCTATCATTGGGTAAGTTTAAGTTAATTTAGGAGTTTTGATTTCTAAACTCAAATTCACTTTTTTTATAGAAACTTTATAAACTAATGACTGATGTTGTGGAAGAATTTCGTCAGACTGCGCAAATGGTGTCCATTATTGGTCACACTCATATGCTGCCGATTGTTGAACATTTCGGTTATGCCGATCATATGATGAACTCTTGGAAATTAGATCCCAATACGTTGAAATTCAATTTCAAAGGCAGTCTGCCCTATGAGCCGGAACTAATGGAAGAACAACCACAATTGCTGCGTTATGTCCTTGAGCAAACGTATTCAAAGGAAATGATATCGATAATGTTAAACTTGCAAAAGCAACAAAAACAAAGATGCAATACTTTAGAGGATCAATTGGTGAATTTGATTTTAAGCGCCATGGAAATGACCGAATCAAATGATAACACTGCTGGTAGTAATTTCAATGTATGCGAAGAACAAATCACCCAAAACGAATGGATGTGGCTGCATTTGTCATCGCAATTAATCTATTTTGTTTTGTTTCATTTTGTAAGCTTTACTCACATTGTTTTGGCTTTGTATGATAAGGTATGTTTGCTATTGTTATTTCCCCTCTTAAACAGTGATATTCAAAAGTAACAATTTTTAGCTTTCGAAAAAAGAGTTACGCAAGGGACGTGATCAATTAATGTGGATTTTACTACAATTTATATCGGGCAGTATACAAAAGAATCCAGTAAGTTACCATACTACATATCATATTTACTTTATAAAGAACTTTTTTTTTATTAAATTTTATGTTTAGATTGCAAACTTTTTGCCCATGTTTAAATTGTTTGATCTATTATATCCCGAACAAGAGCCTTTGCCATTGCCCGACTGTAACAAATCGTGTTCTTTGAGACAGGTAATAAAGAAAGAATACATAAATAAGTAAATATTTGTTTGCTGCATGAAATAATTTCAATTTTATTAAATAGATGGCTCCCATTTGCATATGGATTCATTTAATGAAAAAGACCAGAGCCGAGAATATGAATATAACACGACCAATGCCTATAGCTTTGAAAAATCATTACGAGTAAGTAAAACTTACTGATTAATGAAGGTTGTTATACCCACAATACTTTTTAATTGATTTTGAATTTAGCTTTCTTCAGCATTTAGTAATGCCAACAACAATGATGTCCATGAGTTTAGGTAATGATTTTCGTATTGTGCTCGTATGCAATGCCTATTCCACCAATCAAGAATATTTCGCCAGGCCAATGAGCATTTTCGTTGAAGTTTTAAATGGCAATGCAAAATCCGCAACAGGCCAACCCATACAAGCCACACCATACTCCATGGTTGTTTTGGACAGTTTAACCGTACACAGTAAAATGTCATTAATACACGGGTGAGTTATTGCTAACAATCAACAGCAAAAATTGTATTCGAAAGTATAATTGAAACTCTTTTTTTTCACTTCTTTTTTTTTTTTGGTTAGTTTTGTTACACAAATGATAAAACAATCACAAACCAAAACCTCGGTACCAACGCCAGCTTTAATTGAGACCTATGCCCGGCTTTTGGTATACACAGAAATTGAATCTTTGGGCATTAAAGGATTTTTTTGTAAGTTTTTTTTTTTTTAGTTTTGTCACGTCTAAAGACAAGCATATTTTATTATAATTATTCTTAATTGCAGCGCAATTATTTCCTGCTGTTTATAAACATCAAGCATGGGGCATATTACATATCCTATTGGAAATGTTTTCCTATCGTTTGTATCATATACCCACCCATTATAGACTACAACTACTATCGAATGTTCATTCTTTGGCTCCTATGCCTCAAACCAATAAGATGCAATTGAATTTATGGTATGTGCTCATATAACAGGGTTTGGAAAAAATATTCATTTATTTCGTAATCGTTTTAGTTTTGAATCTACTGCTTTACGTTTGATCAGCGGCATGGGCTCCGTAGAGTTTCAACCACAACTTTCGCGTTATTTCAATGAAAAGCCTCCGGCTTCGGTAACTTCCACTGAAAGTGAAGAATTGAATCGTGTTTTAATATTAACCTTAGCCCGTGCTATGCATATTACTGGTTCTGGTGAAGATATGCAAAGCTGGTGTAAAGAATTACTTTCGACCATAATGCAGAATACACCACACGCTTGGGCTTCACATTCGTTGGCATTTTTTCCGCCAGCTTTAGAAGAATTCTTTGCACAAAATAATCATCCTGTAGAAAATAAACAACTACTAAAGAAATCCGTTGAAGAAGAATACCGCACCTGGGCTTCCATGACCAACGAGAACGATATAATCAATCATTTTATTAAGCCCAATACAAGTCCATTATTTTTGTGTCTGCTTTATAAAATGATATGGGAAACTGAAAATATAAGTCCGGTAGCCTATAAGTAAGTATTCTTATAGAAAAAAAAGAAAAAATATTTTTGAATCTTGAAAAATAATTTTAAAATTTTTTAGGATTCTGGAAGGCATTAGTGTGCGTGCCTTGTCGGCCAATTTGCGCAAGCTGTGCGATTATCTAGTAAGTGAAGTGGTTTCTTCCAATGGCAAAGAGTTTATACATAAAAGTGTAGACTCTATAAATAATATGATTTGGAAATATAATGTTGTCACTATCGATCGTGTGGTTTTGTGTTTGGCCTTGCGTACCCAGGAAGGCAATGAGGCCCAGGTTTGTTTTTTGATTATACAACTTTTATTACTTAAAGCTTCGGAGCTAAGAAATCGTGTGGCAGAGTTTTGTAATGAAAATAATCCAGATCATTGGAAACAAAATAATTAGTAAGTAATCATATCATCTAATACATTAGAATTATAAATACATAATTGTTTAACATTTTCAGCCATGAGAAACATGTGTCTTTCCATCAAAAATATCCCGAAAAATTTGCTCCAGATGAGTCCGCTTCGCATCCACCCTTGCCAGTGTATTTCTCAAATGTTGCTTTACGTTTTCTGCCCGTATTGGACGTTGTTATACATCGTTTTATAGAACTGCCTATACAACAAGTTCATCAAATATTGGAAATTATTCTCGATCATCTAAGCATGTTGTATAAATTCCACAGTAAGAAACTGTTAATGCACTGCATGAAGCAATAATTCATTTTAATAACAATTTTTTACCCCATTATCTAGATCGTCCCATCACTTACTTGTACAATACTTTACATTTTTATGAACGTATTTTAAGGGATCGACCATCTTTGAAAAGGAAATTGGTAAAGTTTTAATGCTTTTAACTTTGCAATTTTTCTTATTTTACTTCTTTTATTTTAGGTAAGCGCTGTTACTGGTGCATTTTCCGAAATACGCCCTCCAAATTGGTGCGTTAGTGAGCAATACAAATTGTTTTTACAAAGTCAAGATCTTTTATGGAATCCTGAACTCTCTTATTATATGAATTTAATAAGACGCTTGGCCGAAAGTAAGATATGGCTTTTGCCTTGATTTATTAAAGCATTTAATTTTTCTTTCTTATTGCAGCCATAAGTGGTAAAAATGTTTTCTTCAATACCGACTGGCGTTTTAATGAATTTTCAAATGCACCTGCTCATGCCATGTATGTAACGTGTGTGGAATTGTTAAGTTTACCAGTTTCTCCTCAAATTGTGGCGAACAATTTAATTGACGTTATTGTCAAGGGCTACGCCTTAATACCCCAAAAAGAAATTCATTCTTATATAAATGCTGTCGGTATTGTTCTGGCCGAATTACCGGAGGCTTATTGGAGTGTGGTATATGAGAGATTGCAAGAGGTTTTAAATTTACCACAAATGTTGCGTTGGACTAACCGTTTTAATGCTTTCGAAATGTTTAATTTTAAACTGGTGCGCGAAGCAATGGTGGAGAAGACTTTTGCCGTAGTTTTGGCTGTGGCTCATTCTGTTTTCCATCATATGGGCGGTTTTAAATTGGCCACCATGACCAAGTAAGTATAATATCAGAATTTATAAGCCTGAAAATAGTAAAATAATACCTTATTTCTTTCTCAGATACATTAGGGAAACCCTTAAGCCCAGAGTTGTTACCGAGCATCAGTTGGTATTTTTGTGTCATGTTTTTGGCCCCTTTCTACAACGCATCGAACAGGAGAAACCCAATGCTGTTGCAGGTATTGCTATTTTACTATATGAGATGCTTGAAAAGGTGGACAAACAACATGGCCAAGCACCTTTGGAATACATGGATCCCATTTGCGATTTCCTTTATCACATCAAATATATACATGTGGGCAATATAATTAAAAATGAATCAGAGGCCATAATAAAACGTTTGAGGCCAGCTTTACAAATGCGCTTACGATTCATAAGCCATTTAAATATCGAAGAGAAACATATCGAAAAACCAGGCGAACAAAACATAACGAATACGGCCACCAGTCAACAGAACCCAATGTCAGCACAAACTCTTCAATTTCAGTCCAATACAATGCAACAAAATTTTTCGAATTTGCATAATCAGCAACAACAACAGCAACAACAGGCCCAGCAACAAGGCATGCAAAGCGTTAATACTAATTTAAACACTCAATCGCAGCCTCCCAATCAACAACAACAGCAACAACCGCAATTAAATCAACAACAGCAACAATTGCATCAAATGCAGTTGCAACAGCAGCAGCAATTGCAACAGCAATTTCAACAACAACAATTACAAATACAACAACATTTCCAACAACAACAGCAAATGCAGCAGCAACAACAACAACAACAATCTCAGGCATCCAATATAGGTGGTGGCATGCGACATAATTAATTGAAAATTCTACAGCATGAGAATAGAAGATAGGGCCTTTAATGACATGATTTTTCTTGAAGAATCAAAGAAAAAGTTCAACAGATATTTTAAATTAAAATCTAAAAATTACTCCTTACAAATATTATATAAGAACTAAAGCTTTGAATTAGAAAAGCTGACATCTTAAGAATATTGTTTAAAATGTGTGTGCTACAAGAAGCAGGCATTAGGCATCTGGATCTAGATTTTTCTTTTGTGATTTTGGTGTTGAAATCGTTTTTAAAGCTACACGTCGGGGAGTTTTTGCGCCTGGTGTCCGTGGTTTTGGATTACTCTCAATTACTTTATTGGGAGTACCTTCCGTTTTCTTTTCGTCAATTACTGTTTCCTCCTTGTCCTCCATTTCTAAGGCTTTCGATGGAGATGTTTTAATGGGAGCTTCTTCATTTGTTTCCTCATACACTAGCCGTATATCTTCTGTGCGTTCAGTAGTTGTTTCACTTACTTGTAAAGGTGCTATAACGTTGTCTTTGACCGTAGCTGTACTATTTTTCTCTGGAACATCTTGTGTAGTCTCCTTTTCAGGTTCCGTATTTATTGGCCAGACATCCATGGCATCCTCAAGCAAGGAAGTGGTATTTACAACCGATGGTGTTGTTATAATAGCCCTTGGAGTTCTTCTAACAGCTATAGGTGTTGCCTTTTTATCTTGTCGTGGAGTGTTTCTTTCCTTCGGCAAAGTTGATAATGAAGGTTGATTGATAACATCTTTTTGAGATTTCAAAACATTTTCCAAAGAGGTGGGAGTTTGTGTAGCGCTACTTGGTGTACGCGGATGTCTTCTTACCATTATAGGTGTAACAGGTCGACTTTTCTTTTCAGGCGATTCGAATCTTTCATCTGTACTTAATATTTCCTTATCCAAAATAATTTCAGCAGCTAAAACTTTCGACGATATAACTGCAGCTACTTTAGTTGAGGTTGTTTCTTCAGGAAGTTTCTTAGCATGGACTTCTTTCTTTTCCTCATCCTCTTTGCTTTCATTGCTGACAATAGCTTCAGCTTTTCGTTTAATACCCGTGGCTGTTCCAAGTTTGTTTTCATCACTTGCGCTATGATCTATTGATTTGATTTTCTCTTCATCACTTGCTGGTTCACTTATTGGTGTAACACTTTCCACTTCTTTCATTTCAACTTTATTATCATTGTTTTTAACAGGACTAGGTTTCCGTTTTATAGCTATTGGGGTAGCTTTTATTTCACCCGTGGCTGTTCCAAGTTTTTTTGCATCACTTGTGCTAGGATCTATTGATTTGATTTTCTCTTCATCACTTGCTGGTTCACTTATGGGTGTAACACTTTCCACTTCTTTCATTTCAACTTTATTATCATTGTTTTTAACAGGACCAGGTTTCCGTTTTATAGCTATTGGGGTAGCTTTTATTTCACTTTTAGTTTGATTACTTTCGCTTGGAGATTTATCTACTGGTCCTGGTTTGCGTTTAATAGCTATGGGGGTTGCTGTTTTCGTATGCTTGGATTTATTTTCCTCAATGACATCAACATCGTTATTTTCAGTGTTCTTCTCTTCTACTATTTTCTCCAGTTGCACTTCTTTTGGTGCATTACCAAAGTCCTTTACTGTGGTGTTGTCGTCAGTAGAAAGCTTTCTTGATTTCGAACTTTCAATATCCTTTGAAGGTTTTTTTGCTTTTTTGGTTACTTGTGCTAAGGCAGCTTCCAATACAGCCTCAGAATTTTCATATTCCTCGCCTAGTTCGCCTTGTTCGAATGTGATGAGAGAACAAAAACCATCTGTACTGGATACCACTACAATACGACCATCATTGGACCAGGTTACATCCGTTAGGCGCGTATAATGTATATTTGAAATCAAAGCAAATGGTTGCTTCTGTTGGGTATCATAGAAGTACACTGAACTCTTTGTTGCAACAGCAAATATCATACGATAGGGCAGCGGTACAACAGGTGGATTTTTCTCAGCATTAAATGGACGCAGTTTAAAAAGTAAAGGACAACATTTAACTGCTACGGTATATTGATCTGGACAAGGTAAAACTATTGCCGGTTGACGGAAACCATAACGGCTAAAAGCGTAGGTGGTATTAATGGGTTTAGTACAGCCATCGTAATCGGTAACGCCTGCAGGTGTTAACAATAATTTGCCATCGGGTGTAAAACTCAAGCGACGGAAAAACGTTTGCAGCGTATCATCGTGGAAGAGACGCATACGTTTGCCATGTAATGCATTTGTTGCTGGCACGGGTAGTGTGCCTTTACTTATACGATAGAGAACCTTTTTCGATTGAATATCAAAAATCCGCAAATATCTGGAAGCAAAAATTAAGAATAGCGATTTAAATAAATACTAGGCCATGGTGACTGTATTAACTAATAAGATTAAGCATTTTTATTTTACTTTCTAAAAACTTACCGATCCGTACTTAATGTGGCTATATATTGATTTTTCGGATCCCAAGCTACACCTTGTACAAAACCTTTGTGATCATTTAAAGTAGACAATCGTTTGCCTTTCTGCACATCCCACAGCATAGCTGAATTATCCACCGAACCAGTTATCAAGTACTGTGAATCTGGCGACCAACTAAGATCATAAATGTCTTCTACATGACCACGTAACACCTTCAAAGTAATCCACACTTCTTTGTCTTGGTCATTTGTAGGATCCAAAATATTTAATGGTTCACTGTCTGATTTTAACTTCCATATAATAACAAAACTTTCATCATCACCCGATGCCAATAGTTCTCCATTAGGTGACCATTTAACAACGTTAACAGCTTTTTGATGGCGACTCAAATCAGCTGCCAAATCTAATTCAATATCACCATGTTCTCCAGTCGATGTCAGCTTCATATACCATATAAGAACATGAGCATCAGTACCTCCAGAAGCCAAACGGTAGCAATTCTGGTTGCCATTTGTTTTCGGTTGTATATCCACACTTAAAACTGGATCACGATTGTGCCATGAAATTTCTGGTATTTTACACTTCATTTTGCACTACTTTTCTTCTTTTTTTTAACTATTTAACTTTTATTTATGTTGTATTAATGAACAGATTAATATTAAAAACAGAATGGTTCACAAAAGTGCGCCAAGTTTTGTTGAAATGTCAAACTAAAATCATGTAAATGAAAAAAAAAGAAAACCATAACAGGGTCGTTAAACAATAATTTACTTTCAAACAGAGTTGCATGTCATGTATAATAAATGTAAACATTGTAATATTTGTAAAAAATAATATTTTTACGATTTAAATTAGTAGCGATATTCTTTGTCACGAAGGATAATTTCTCTTTGTTTATGTTTGTTTCCTTTTTTCTTATCAATTTTAACATTTTTAGCTTTTCTTGTATTATGTTTGATTATGTTGTTTCATGTCATTATCTCTTATACTTTCCGAGATATTCGCGCAAATGTAAAATTGTTAACCGATTGTACATGTGCGTGAGTGTGTGTGTTCTGATCCTTTTCTCTTGTTCCGCAACTTTATCCTTAGCGGCTTGCTGATATAGTGACGATATATAAGCTACTAAATCGCGCATCGCTTGGTGTATGGACCTCCTTCCTCCGCGCATCATCTCCACGAGTTCAGAAATTTTATCGCCTAGTTTGGTGAAATCATCGACCTCTTTTTCAGGATCCTTGTTCCTCTGCAACTCCGGTGGTGACGAGCGCGATCGCTCGCCGTTCTGCCTCAGCGGTGGTGAGTGGAGTAACCTCGAAGCTCTCCGGAAAGGATTCAGGAAAGGGCTGTCCTGCTGGGTCTCCTTTGCACCTTCGGTGCCGGCTGGAGAATTAGCGCCTGTAGGGTTGTGTGAAATGTTTGTTATATATTCCATTCTATTGGGTCCCAACTTGGAGCCGTTATCTTGGATTCGTTGTGTAGTTACCCTTGTTGTGGTCCCATGGTTATCTTTGCAATGCAGGGAGGCCATGCGAGGGTTGACACAAGTCCTCATGAGAGCTTGTGTTCAGAGACAGACCGGGAGCTAAACAGAAGAATTACTTAACTGCCCCTACACCCCAACTCAACAGGACGAGTCCAAGATCGTTCTCCAAGGCTTGCCAGGTTTTAACGGGACGGAGACAGATGGTGTATTAGCCTGAAAGCCGTCTGTACCAGATTTCACTCCAGCACATATTGGTAACAGAATACCCCATCCGCCAGCCCATGTCATCAAATCATAATATTTCAGCGTAGTCCAGTATGCTATAATCAGAATCTTACTGGTATCAATTCTGATGCCTATACTACTAGGCTCCGATCGTCCACATCCGTTAGGAGCGTGCTCACACGCATGACGGTCTGTGATTCCCACGGTGCTAACGTGATACCACGGTAGTTCAATGCTTTGAGCGGCATTGTTTCGCTTTGAAGCGTGAGCGTCATTGGGTATATGCTAGACTTTTCATCCGCACCCTCTACTCCTGCCCTCCCATTTAGTCGCCTTTTACGACAAGCAGGGAACCACTGTGGTAGAATTCTAACTCGCTACCACACGGGTAAAACCGATTGTACATGTGCGTGTGTGTGTGTGTATGTCGAAAAATATTTTCAAATTTTTCGTTCAAAAATTTTCTGCCAATACCAGGCCAACAGAATTCAGCAGGAAGTGTTTTTTGTTAAAAACTTTTACAATTTTGCTTATAACTCGGAAACTATAAGAGATAATGACATTGAGTTTTCGCTATACGATAGAAAAAAACATCAGCTATTTAGCAAAATTTATTTCCGCCCACAAATGCCACGCCTTCTAAGAAATATACTGAATTGTTATATATAATGCCTTATATTTCAGTCGGTGTTTAATATTTGGGCGCGAATTTATTTATTGTTGGAAAGCTGATGTTTTTTCCAGTCGCATGGTGAAAACTGATTGTCATTATCTCTTCTAGTTTCCGAGATATTCGCACAAATGTAAAATTGTTCAACGATTGTACATGTGCGTGTGTGTGTGTGTATGTCGAAAAATATTTTCAAATTTTTCGTTCAAAAATTTTCTGCCGTTACCAGGCCAACAGAATTCAGCACGAAGTGTTTTTTGTTAAAAACTTTTACAATTTTGCTTATAACTCGGAAACTATAAGAGATAATGACATTGAGTTTTCGCTATACGATAGAAAAAAACATCAGCTATTTAGCAAAATTTATTTCCGCCCACAAATGCCACGCCTTCTAAGAAATATACTGAATTGTTTTATATAATGCCTTATATTTCAGTCGGTATTTAATATTTGTGGGCGAATTTATTTATTGTTGGAAAGCTGATGTTTTTTCCAGTCGCATGGTGAAAACTGATTGTCATTGTCTCTTATAGTTTCCGAGATATTCGCACAAATGTAAAATTGTTAAACGATTGTACATGTGCGTGTGTGTGTGTGTATGTCGAAAAATATTTTCAAATTTTTCGTTCAAAAATTTTCTGCCGTTACCAGGCCAACAGAATTCAGCAGGAAGTGTTTTTTTGTTAAATACTTTTACAATCTTGCTTATAACTCGGAAACTATAAGAGATAATGACATTGAGTTTTCGCTATACGATAGAAAAAAACATCAGCTATTTGGCAAAATTTATTTCCGCCCACAAATGCCACGCCTTCTACGAAATATACTGAATTCTTATATATAATGCCATATATTTCAGTCGGTATTTAATATTTGGGGGCGAATTTATTTATTGTTGGAAAGCTGATGTTTTTTCCAGTCGCATGGTGAAAACTGATTGTCATTATCTCTTATAGTTTCCGAGATATTCGCACAAATGTAAAATTGTCCAACGATTGTACATGTGCGTGTGTGTGTGTGTAAGTCGAAAAATATTTTCAAATTTTTCGTTCAAAAATTTTCTGCCGTTACCAGGCCAACAGAATTCAGCAGGAAGTGTTTTTTGTTAAATACTTTTACAATTTTGCTTATAACTCGGAAACTATAAGAGATAATGACATTGAGTTTTCGCTATACGATAGAAAAAAACATCAGCTATTTAGCAAAATTTATTTCCGCCCACAAATGCCACGCCTTCTAAGAAATATACTGAATTGTTATATATAATGCCTTATATTTCAGTCGGTATTTAATATTTGTGGGCGAATTTATTTATTGTTGGAAAGCTGATGTTTTTTCCAGTCGCATGGTGAAAACAGATTGTCATTATCTCTTATAGTTTCCGAGATATTCGCACAAATGTAAAATTTTTCAACGATTGTACATGTGCCTGTGTGTGTGTGTATATCGAAAAATTTTTTCAAATTTTTTGTTCAAAAATTTTCTGCCGTTACCAGGCCAACAGAATTCAGCACGAAGTGTTTTTTGTTAAAAACTTTTACAATTTTGCTTATAACTCGGAAACTATAAGAGATAATGACATTGAGTTTTCGCTATACGATAGAAAAAAACATCAGCTATTTGGCAAAATTTATTTCCGCCCACAAATGCCACGACTTCTACGAAATATACTGAATTCTTATATATAATGCCATATATTTCAGTCGGTATTTAATATTTGGGGGCGAATTTATTTATTGTTGGAAAGCTGATGTTTTTTCCAGTCGCATGGTGAAAACTGATTGTCATTATCTCTTATAGTTTCCGAGATATTCGCACAAATGTAAAATTGTTCAACGATTGTACATGTGCGTGTGTGTGTGTGTATGTCGAAAAATATTTTCAAATTTTTCGTTCAAAAATTTTCTGCCGTTACCAGGCCAACAGAATTCAGCACGAAGTGTTTTTTGTTAAAAACTTTTACAATTTTGCTTATAACTCGGAAACTATAAGAGATAATGACATTGAGTTTTCGCTATACGATAGAAAAAAACATCAGCTATTTAGCAAAATTTATTTCCGCCCACAAATGCCACGCCTTCTAAGAAATATACTGAATTGTTTTATATAATGCCTTATATTTCAGTCGGTATTTAATATTTGTGGGCGAATTTATTTATTGTTGGAAAGCTGATGTTTTTTCCAGTCGCATGGTGAAAACTGATTGTCATTGTCTCTTATAGTTTCCGAGATATTCGCACAAATGTAAAATTGTTAAACGATTGTACATGTGCGTGTGTGTGTGTGTATGTCGAAAAATATTTTCAAATTTTTCGTTCAAAAATTTTCTGCCGTTACCAGGCCAACAGAATTCAGCAGGAAGTGTTTTTTTGTTAAATACTTTTACAATCTTGCTTATAACTCGGAAACTATAAGAGATAATGACATTGAGTTTTCGCTATACGATAGAAAAAAACATCAGCTATTTGGCAAAATTTATTTCCGCCCACAAATGCCACGCCTTCTACGAAATATACTGAATTCTTATATATAATGCCATATATTTCAGTCGGTATTTAATATTTGGGGGCGAATTTATTTATTGTTGGAAAGCTGATGTTTTTTCCAGTCGCATGGTGAAAACTGATTGTCATTATCTCTTATAGTTTCCGAGATATTCGCACAAATGTAAAATTGTCCAACGATTGTACATGTGCGTGTGTGTGTGTGTAAGTCGAAAAATATTTTCAAATTTTTCGTTCAAAAATTTTCTGCCGTTACCAGGCCAACAGAATTCAGCAGGAAGTGTTTTTTGTTAAATACTTTTACAATTTTGCTTATAACTCGGAAACTATAAGAGATAATGACATTGAGTTTTCGCTATACGATAGAAAAAAACATCAGCTATTTAGCAAAATTTATTTCCGCCCACAAATGCCACGCCTTCTAAGAAATATACTGAATTGTTATATATAATGCCTTATATTTCAGTCGGTATTTAATATTTGTGGGCGAATTTATTTATTGTTGGAAAGCTGATGTTTTTTCCAGTCGCATGGTGAAAACAGATTGTCATTATCTCTTATAGTTTCCGAGATATTCGCACAAATGTAAAATTTTTCAACGATTGTACATGTGCCTGTGTGTGTGTGTATATCGAAAAATTTTTTCAAATTTTTTGTTCAAAAATTTTCTGCCGTTACCAGGCCAACAGAATTCAGCACGAAGTGTTTTTTGTTAAAAACTTTTACAATTTTGCTTATAACTCGGAAACTATAAGAGATAATGACATTGAGTTTTCGCTATACGATAGAAAAAAACATCAGCTATTTGGCAAAATTTATTTCCGCCCACAAATGCCACGACTTCTACGAAATATACTGAATTCTTATATATAATGCCATATATTTCAGTCGGTATTTAATATTTGGGGGCGAATTTATTTATTGTTGGAAAGCTGATGTTTTTTCCAGTCGCATGGTGAAAACTGATTGTCATTATCTCTTATAGTTTCCGAGATATTCGCACAAATGTAAAATTGTTCAACGATTGTACATGTGCGTGTGTGTGTGTGTATATCGAAAAATATTTTCAAATTTTTCGTTCAAAAATTTTCTGCCGTTACCAGGCCAACAGAATTCAGCAGGAAGTGTTTTTTGTTAAATACTTTTACAATTTTGCTTATAACTCGGAAACTATAAAAGATAATGACATTGAGTTTTCGCTATACGATAGAAAAAAACATCAGCTATTTGGCAAAATTTATTTCCGCCCACAAATACCACGCCTTCTAAGAAATATACTGAATTCTTATATATAATGCCTTATATTTCAGTCGGTATTTAATATTTGTGGGTGAATTTATTTATTGTTGGAAAGCTGATGTTTTTTCCAGTCGCATGGTGAAAACTGATTGTCATTATCTCTTATAGTTTCCGAGATATTCGCACAAATGTAAAATTGTTCAACGATTCTACATGTGCGTGTGTGTGTGTGTATATCGAAAAATATTTTCAAATTTTTTGTTCAAAAATTTTCTGCCGTTACCAGGCCAACAGAATTCAGCAGGAAGTGTTTTTTGTTAAACACTTTTACAATTTTGCTTATAACTCGGAAACTATAAGAGATAACGACATTGAGTTTTCGCTATACGATAGAAAAAAACATCAGCTATTTAGCAAAATTTATTTCCGCCCACAAATGCCACGCCTTCTAAGAAATATACTGAATTGTTATATATAATGCCTTATATTTCAGTCGGTATTTAATATTTGTGGGTGAATTTATTTATTGTTGGAAAGCTGATGTTTTTTCCAGTCGCATGGTGAAAACTGATTGTCATTATCTCTTATAGTTTCCGAGATATTCGCACAAATGTAAAATTGTTAAACGATTCTACATGTACGTGTGTGTGTGTATGTCGAAAAATATTTTCAAATTTTTCGCTCAAAAATTTTCTGCCGTTACCAGGCCAACAGAATTCAGCAGGAAGTGTTTTTTGTTAAACACTTTTACAATTTTGCTTATAACTCGGAAACTATAAGAGATAACGACATTGAGTTTTCGCTATACGATAGAAAAAAACATCAGCTATTTAGCAAAATTTATTTCCGCCCACAAATGCCACGCCTTCTAAGAAATATACTGAATTGTTATATATAATGCCTTATATTTCAGTCGGTATTTAATATTTGTGGGTGAATTTATTTATTGTTGGAAAGCTGATGTTTTTTCCAGTCGCATGGTGAAAACTGATTGTCATTATCTCTTATAGTTTCCGAGATATTCGCACAAATGTAAAATTGTTCAACGATTGTACATGTGCGTGTGTGTGTGTGTATATCGAAAAATATTTTCAAATTTTTCGTTCAAAAATTTTCTGCCGTTACCAGGCCAACAGAATTCAGCAGGAAGTGTTTTTTGTTAAAAACTTTTACAATTTTGCTTATAACTCGGAAACTATAAGAGATAATGACATTGAGTTTTCGCTATACGATAGAAAAAAACATCAGCTATTTAGCAAAATTTATTTCCGCCCACAAATGCCACGCCTTCTAAGAAATATACTGAATTGTTATATATAATGCCTTATATTTCAGTCGGTATTTAATATTTGTGGGTGAATTTATTTATTGTTGGAAAGCTGATGTTTTTTCCAGTCGCATGGTGAAAACTGATTGTCATTATCTCTTATAGTTTCCGAGATATTCGCACAAATGTAAAATTGTTCAACGATTGTACATGTGCGTGTGTGTGTGTGTATATCGAAAAATATTTTCAAATTTTTCGTTCAAAAATTTTCTGCCGTTACCAGGCCAACAGAATTCAGCAGGAAGTGTTTTTTGTTAAATACTTTTACAATTTTGCTTATAACTCGGAAACTATAAAAGATAATGACATTGAGTTTTCGCTATACGATAGAAAAAAACATCAGCTATTTGGCAAAATTTATTTCCGCCCACAAATACCACGCCTTCTAAGAAATATACTGAATTCTTATATATAATGCCTTATATTTCAGTCGGTATTTAATATTTGTGGGTGAATTTATTTATTGTTGGAAAGCTGATGTTTTTTCCAGTCGCATGGTGAAAACTGATTGTCATTATCTCTTATAGTTTCCGAGATATTCGCACAACTGTAAAATTGTTCAACGATTGTACATGTGCGTGTGTGTGTATATCGAAAAATATTTTCAAATTTTTCGTTCAAAAATTTTCTGCCGTTACCAGGCCAACAGAATACAGCAGGAAGTGTTTTTTGTTAAATACTTTTACAATTTTACTTATAACTCGGAAACTATAAGAGATAACGACATTGAGTTGTCGCTATACGATAGAAAAAAACATCAGCTATTTAGCAAAATTTATTTCCGCCCACAAATGCCACGCCTTCTAAGAAATATACTGAATTGTTATATATAATGCCTTATATTTCAGTCGGTATTTAATATTTGGGGGCGAATTTATTTATTGTTGGAAAGCTGATGTTTTTTCCAGTCGCATGGTGAAAACAGATTGTCATTATCTCTTATAGTTTCCGAGATATTCGCACAAATGTAAAATTGTTCAACGATTGTACATGTGCGTGTGTGTGTGTGTATGTCGAAAAATATTTTCAAATTTTTCGTTCAAAAATTTTCTGCCGTTACCAGGCCAACAGAATTCAGCAGGAAGTGTTTTTTGTTAAATACTTTTACAATTTTGCTTATAACTCGGAAACTATAAGAGATAATGACATTGAGTTTTCGCTATACGATAGAAAAAAACATCAGCTGTTTAGCAAAATTTATTTCCGCCCACAAATGCCACGCCTTCTAAGAAATATACTGAATTGTTCAATATAATGCCTTATATTTCAGTCGGTATTTAATATTTGGGGGCGAATTTATTTATTGTTGGAAAGCTGATGTTTTTTCCAGTCGCATGGTGAAAACTGATTGTCATTATCTCTTATAGTTTCCGAGATATTCGCACAAATGTAAAATTGTTCAACGATTGTACATGTGCGTGTGTGTGTGTGTATATCGAAAAATATTTTCAAGTTTTTCGTTCAAAAATTTTCTGCCGTTACCAGGCCAATAGAATTCAGCAGGAAGTGTTTTTTGTTAAATAATTTTACAATTTTGCTTATAACTCGGAAACTATAAGAGATAATGACATTGAGTTTTCGCTATACGATAGAAAAAAACATCAGCTATTTAGCAAAATTTATTTCCGCCCACAAATGCCACGCCTTCTAAGAAATATACTGAATTGTTATATATAATGCCTTATATTTCAGTCGGTATTTAATATTTGGGGGCGAATTTATTTATTGTTGGAAAGCTGATGTTTTTTCCAGTCGCATGGTGAAAACTGATTGTCATTATCTCTTATAGTTTCCGAGATATTCCCACAAATGTAAAATTGTTCAACGATTGTACATGTGCGTGTGTGTGTGTGTGTATATCGAAAAATATTTTCAAATTTTTCGTTCAAAAATTTTCTGCCGTTACCAGGCCAACAGAATTCAGCACGAAGTGTTTTTTGTTAAATACTTTTACAATTTTACTTATAACTCGGAAACTATAAGAGATAATGACATTGAGTTTTCGCTATACGATAGAAAAAAACATCAGCTATTTGGCAAAATTAATTTCCGCCCACAAATGCCACGCCTTCTAAGAAATATACTGAATTGTTCAATATAATGCCTTATATTTCAGTCGGTATTTAATATTTTGGGGCGAATTTATTTATTGTTGGAAAGCTGATGTTTTTTCCAGTCGCATGGTGAAAACTGATTGTCATTATCTCTTATAGTTTCCGAGATATTCGCACAAATGTAAAATTGTTCAACGATTGTACATGTGCGTGTGTGTGTGTGTATATCGAAAAATATTTTCAAGTTTTTCGTTCAAAAATTTTCTGCCGTTACCAGGCCAATAGAATTCAGCAGGAAGTGTTTTTTGTTAAATAATTTTACAATTTTGCTTATAACTCGGAAACTATAAGAGATAATGACATTGAGTTTTCGCTATACGATAGAAAAAATCATCAGCTATTTAGCAAAATTTATTTCCGCCTACAAATGCCACGCCTTCTAAGAAATATACTGAATTGTTATATATAATGCCTTATATTTCAGTCGGTATTTAATATTTGGGGGCGAATTTATTTATTGTTGGAAAGCTGATGTTTTTTCCAGTCGCATGGTGAAAACAGATTGTCATTATCTCTTATAGTTTCCGAGATATTCGCACAAATGTAAAATTGTTCAACGATTGTACATGTGCGTGTGTGTGTGTGTATGTCGAAAAATATTTTCAAATTTTTCGTTCAAAAATTTTCTGCCGTTACCAGGCCAACAGAATTCAGCAAGAAGTGTTTTTTGTTAAATACTTTTACAATTTTGCTTATAACTCGGAAACTATAAGAGATAATGACATTGAGTTTTCGCTATACGATAGAAAAAAACATCAGCTATTTAGCAAAATTTATTTCCGCCCACAAATGCCACACCTTCTAAGAAATATACTGAATTGTTCAATATAATGCCTTATATTTCAGTCGGTATTTAATATTTGGGGGCGAATTTATTTATTGTTGGAAAGCTGATGTTTTTTCCAGTCGCATGGTGAAAACTGATTGTCATTATCTCTTATAGTTTCCGAGATATTCGCACAAATGTAAAATTGTTAAACGATTCTACATGTGCGTGTGTGTGTGTGTAAGTCGAAAAATATTTTCAAGTTTTTCGTTCAAAAATTTTCTGCCGTTACCAGGCCAATAGAATTCAGCAGGAAGTGTTTTTTGTTAAATACTTTTACAATTTTACTTATAACTCGGAAACTATAAGAGATAATGACATTGAGTTTTCGCTATACGATAGAAAAAAACATCAGCTATTTGGCAAAATTTATTTCCGCCCACAAATGCCACGCCTTCTAAGAAATATACTGAATTGTTATATATAATGCCTTATATTTCAGTCGGTATTTAATATTTGGGGGCGAATTTATTTATTGTTGGAAAGCTGATGTTTTTTCCAGTCGCATGGTGAAAACTGATTGTCATTATCTCTTATAGTTTCCGAGATATTCGCACAAATGTAAAATTGTTCAACGATTGTACATGTGCGTGTGTGTGTGTGTATGTCGAAAAATATTTTCAAATTTTTCGTTCAAAAATTTTCTGCCGTTACCAGGCCAACAGAATTCAGCAGGAAGTGTTTTTTGTTAAATACTTTTACAATTTTACTTATAACTCGGAAACTATAAGAGATAATGACATTGAGTTTTCGCTATACGATAGAAAAAAACATCAGCTATTTAGCAAAATTTATTTCCGCCCACAAATGCCACGCCTTCTAAGAAATATACTGAATTGTTATATATAATGCCTTATATTTCAGTCGGTATTTAATATTTGGGGGCGAATTTATTTATTGTTGGAAAGCTGATGTTTTTTCCAGTCGCATGGTGAAAACAGATTGTCATTATCTCTTATAGTTTCCGAGATATTCGCACAAATGTAAAATTGTTCAACGATTGTACATGTGCGTGTGTGTGTGTGTATATCGAAAAATATTTTCAAATTTTTTGTTCAAAAATTTTCTGCCGTTACCAGGCCAACAGAATTCAGCAGGAAGTGTTTTTTGTTAAATACTTTTACAATTTTGCTTATAACTCGGAAACTATAAGAGATAATGACATTGAGTTTTCGCTATACGATAGAAAAAAACATCAGCTATTTGGCAAAATTTATTTCCGCCCACAAATGCCACGCCTTCTAAGAAATATACTGAATTGTTCAATATAATGCCTTATATTTCAGTCGGTATTTAATATTTTGGGGCGAATTTATTTATTGTTGGAAAGCTGATGTTTTTTCCAGTCGCATGGTGAAAACTGATTGTCATTATCTCTTATAGTTTCCGAGATATTCGCACAAATGTAAAATTGTTCAACGATTGTACATGTGCGTGTGTGTGTGTGTATATCGAAAAATATTTTCAAATTTTTCGTTCAAAAATTTTCTGCCGTTACCAGGCCAACAGAATTCAGCAGGAAGTGTTTTTTGTTAAATACTTTTACAATTTTACTTATAACTCGGAAACTATAAGAGATAATGACATTGAGTTTTCGCTATACGATAGAAAAAAACATCAGCTATTTGGCAAAATTAATTTCCGCCCACAAATGCCACGCCTTCTAAGAAATATACTGAATTGTTCAATATAATGCCTTATATTTCAGTCGGTATTTAATATTTTGGGGCGAATTTATTTATTGTTGGAAAGCTGATGTTTTTTCCAGTCGCATGGTGAAAACTGATTGTCATTATCTCTTATAGTTTCCGAGATATTCGCACAAATGTAAAATTGTTCAACGATTGTACATGTGCGTGTGTGTGTGTGTATGTCGAAAAATATTTTCAAATTTTTCGTTCAAAAATTTTCTGCCGTTACCAGGCCAACAGAATTCAGCAAGAAGTGTTTTTTGTTAAATACTTTTACAATTTTACTTATAACTCGGAAACTATAAGAGATAATGACATTGAGTTTTCGCTATACGATAGAAAAAAACATCAGCTATTTAGCAAAATTTATTTCCGCCCACAAATGCCACGCCTTCTAAGAAATATACTGAATTGTTATATATAATGCCTTATATTTCAGTCGGTATTTAATATTTGGGGGCGAATTTATTTATTGTTGGAAAGCTGATGTTTTTTCCAGTCGCATGGTGAAAACAGATTGTCATTATCTCTTATAGTTTCCGAGATATTCGCACAAATGTAAAATTGTTCAACGATTGTACATGTGCGTGTGTGTGTGTGTATATCGAAAAATATTTTCAAATTTTTTGTTCAAAAATTTTCTGCCGTTACCAGGCCAACAGAATTCAGCAGGAAGTGTTTTTTGTTAAATACTTTTACAATTTTGCTTATAACTCGGAAACTATAAGAGATAATGACATTGAGTTTTCGCTATACGATAGAAAAAAACATCAGCTATTTGGCAAAATTTATTTCCGCCCACAAATGCCACGCCTTCTAAGAAATATACTGAATTGTTCAATATAATGCCTTATATTTCAGTCGGTATTTAATATTTTGGGGCGAATTTATTTATTGTTGGAAAGCTGATGTTTTTTCCAGTCGCATGGTGAAAACTGATTGTCATTATCTCTTATAGTTTCCGAGATATTCGCACAAATGTAAAATTGTTCAACGATTGTACATGTGCGTGTGTGTGTGTGTATATCGAAAAATATTTTCAAATTTTTCGTTCAAAAATTTTCTGCCGTTACCAGGCCAACAGAATTCAGCAGGAAGTGTTTTTTGTTAAATACTTTTACAATTTTACTTATAACTCGGAAACTATAAGAGATAATGACATTGAGTTTTCGCTATACGATAGAAAAAAACATCAGCTATTTGGCAAAATTAATTTCCGCCCACAAATGCCACGCCTTCTAAGAAATATACTGAATTGTTCAATATAATGCCTTATATTTCAGTCGGTATTTAATATTTTGGGGCGAATTTATTTATTGTTGGAAAGCTGATGTTTTTTCCAGTCGCATGGTGAAAACTGATTGTCATTATCTCTTATAGTTTCCGAGATATTCGCACAAATGTAAAATTGTTCAACGATTGTACATGTGCGTGTGTGTGTGTGTATGTCGAAAAATATTTTCAAATTTTTCGTTCAAAAATTTTCTGCCGTTACCAGGCCAACAGAATTCAGCAAGAAGTGTTTTTTGTTAAATACTTTTACAATTTTACTTATAACTCGGAAACTATAAGAGATAATGACATTGAGTTTTCGCTATACGATAGAAAAAAACATCAGCTATTTAGCAAAATTTATTTCCGCCCACAAATGCCACGCCTTCTAAGAAATATACTGAATTGTTCAATATAATGCCTTATATTTCAGTCGGTATTTAATATTTGGGGGCGAATTTATTTATTGTTGGAAAGCTGATGTTTTTTCCAGTCGCATGGTGAAAACTGATTGTCATTATCTCTTATAGTTTCCGAGATATTCGCACAAATGTAAAATTGTTAAACGATTCTACATGTGCGTGTGTGTGTGTGTATATCGAAAAATATTTTCAAGTTTTTCGTTCAAAAATTTTCTGCCGTTAATATTTATTGTTGGAAAGCTGATGTTTTTTCCAGTCGCATGGTGAAAACAGATTGTCATTATCTCTTATAGTTTCCGAGATATTCGCACAAATGTAAAATTGTTCAACGATTGTACATGTGCGTGTGTGTGTGTGTATGTCGAAAAATATTTTCAAATTTTTCGTTCAAAAATTTTCTGCCGTTACCAGGCCAACAGAATTCAGCAGGAAGTGTTTTTTGTTAAATACTTTTACAATTTTACTTATAACTCGGAAACTATAAGAGATAATGACATTGAGTTTTCGCTATACGATAGAAAAAAACATCAGCTATTTGGCAAAATTAATTTCCGCCCACAAATGCCACGCCTTCTAAGAAATATACTGAATTGTTCAATATAATGCCTTATATTTCAGTCGGTATTTAATATTTTGGGGCGAATTTATTTATTGTTGGAAAGCTGATGTTTTTTCCAGTCGCATGGTGAAAACTGATTGTCATTATCTCTTATAGTTTCCGAGATATTCGCACAAATGTAAAATTGTTCAACGATTGTACATGTGCGTGTGTGTGTGTGTATGTCGAAAAATATTTTCAAATTTTTCGTTCAAAAATTTTCTGCCGTTACCAGGCCAACAGAATTCAGCAAGAAGTGTTTTTTGTTAAATACTTTTACAATTTTACTTATAACTCGGAAACTATAAGAGATAATGACATTGAGTTTTCGCTATACGATAGAAAAAAACATCAGCTATTTAGCAAAATTTATTTCCGCCCACAAATGCCACGCCTTCTAAGAAATATACTGAATTGTTATATATAATGCCTTATATTTCAGTCGGTATTTAATATTTGGGGGCGAATTTATTTATTGGTGGAAAGCTGATGTTTTTTCCAGTCGCATGGTGAAAACTGATTGTCATTATCTCTTATAGTTTCCGAGATATTCGCACAAATGTAAAATTGTTCAACGATTGTACATGTGCGTGTGTGTGTGTATGTCGAAAAATATTTTCAAATTTTTCGTTCAAAAATTTTCTGCCGTTACCAGGCCAACAGAATTCAGCAGGAAGTGTTTTTTGTTAAATACTTTTACAATTTTGCTTATAACTCGGAAACTATAAGAGATAATGACATTGAGTTTTCGCTATACGATAGAAAAAAACATCAGCTGTTTAGCAAAATTTATTTCCGCCCACAAATGCCACGCCTTCTAAGAAATATACTGAATTGTTCAATATAATGCCTTATATTTCAGTCGGTATTTAATATTTGGGGGCGAATTTATTTATTGTTGGAAAGCTGATGTTTTTTCCAGTCGCATGGTGAAAACTGATTGTCATTATCTCTTATAGTTTCCGAGATATTCGCACAAATGTAAAATTGTTAAACGATTCTACATGTGCGTGTGTGTGTGTGTATATCGAAAAATATTTTCAAGTTTTTCGTTCAAAAATTTTCTGCCGTTAATATTTATTGTTGGAAAGCTGATGTTTTTTCCAGTCGCATGGTGAAAACAGATTGTCATTATCTCTTATAGTTTCCGAGATATTCGCACAAATGTAAAATTGTTCAACGATTGTACATGTGCGTGTGTGTGTGTGTATGTCGAAAAATTTTCAAATTTTTCGTTCAAAAATTTTCTGCCGTTACCAGGCCAACAGAATTCAGCAGGAAGTGTTTTTTGTTAAATACTTTTACAATTTTACTTATAACTCGGAAACTATAAGAGATAATGACATTGAGTTTTCGCTATACGATAGAAAAAAACATCAGCTATTTGGCAAAATTAATTTCCGCCCACAAATGCCACGCCTTCTAAGAAATATACTGAATTGTTCAATATAATGCCTTATATTTCAGTCGGTATTTAATATTTTGGGGCGAATTTATTTATTGTTGGAAAGCTGATGTTTTTTCCAGTCGCATGGTGAAAACTGATTGTCATTATCTCTTATAGTTTCCGAGATATTCGCACAAATGTAAAATTGTTCAACGATTGTACATGTGCGTGTGTGTGTGTGTATGTCGAAAAATATTTTCAAATTTTTCGTTCAAAAATTTTCTGCCGTTACCAGGCCAACAGAATTCAGCAAGAAGTGTTTTTTGTTAAATACTTTTACAATTTTACTTATAACTCGGAAACTATAAGAGATAATGACATTGAGTTTTCGCTATACGATAGAAAAAAACATCAGCTATTTAGCAAAATTTATTTCCGCCCACAAATGCCACGCCTTCTAAGAAATATACTGAATTGTTATATATAATGCCTTATATTTCAGTCGGTATTTAATATTTGGGGGCGAATTTATTTATTGTTGGAAAGCTGATGTTTTTTCCAGTCGCATGGTGAAAACAGATTGTCATTATCTCTTATAGTTTCCGAGATATTCGCACAAATGTAAAATTGTTCAACGATTGTACATGTGCGTGTGTGTGTGTGTATGTCGAAAAATATTTTCAAATTTTTCGTTCAAAAATTTTCTGCCGTTACCAGGCCAACAGAATTCAGCAGGAAGTGTTTTTTGTTAAATACTTTTACAATTTTGCTTATAACTCGGAAACTATAAGAGATAATGACATTGAGTTTTCGCTATACGATAGAAAAAAACATCAGCTATTTAGCAGAATTTATTTCCGCCCACAAATGCCACGCCTTCTAAGAAATATACTGAATTGTTCAATATAATGCCTTATATTTCAGTCGGTATTTAATATTTGGGGGCGAATTTATTTATTGTTGGAAAGCTGATGTTTTTTCCAGTCGCATGGTGAAAACTGATTGTCATTATCTCTTATAGTTTCCGAGATATTCGCACAAATGTAAAATAGTTCAACGATTGTACATGTGCGTGTGTGTGTGTGTATATCGAAAAATATTTTCAAGTTTTTCGTTCAAAAATTTTCTGCCGTTAATATTTATTGTTGGAAAGCTGATGTTTTTTCCAGTCGCATGGTGAAAACAGATTGTCATTATCTCTTATAGTTTCCGAGATATTCGCACAAATGTAAAATTGTTCAACGATTGTACATGTGCGTGTGTGTGTGTGTATGTCGAAAAATATTTTCAAATTTTTCGTTCAAAAATTTTCTGCCGTTACCAGGCCAACAGAATTCAGCAGGAAGTGTTTTTTGTTAAATACTTTTACAATTTTGCTTATAACTCGGAAACTATAAGAGATAATGACATTGAGTTTTCGCTATACGATAGAAAAAAACATCAGCTATTTAGCAAAATTTATTTCCGCCCACAAATGCCACGCCTTCTAAGAAATATACTGAATTGTTATATATAATGCCTTATATTTCAGTCGGTATTTAATATTTGGGGGCGAATTTATTTATTGTTGGAAAGCTGATGTTTTTTCCAGTCGCATGGTGAAAACTGATTGTCATTATCTCTTATAGTTTCCGAGATATTCGCACAAATGTAAAATTGTTCAACGATTGTACATGTGCGTGTGTGTGTGTGTATGTCGAAAAATATTTTCAAATTTTTCGTTCAAAAATTTTCTGCCGTTACCAGGCCAACAGAATTCAGCAGGAAGTGTTTTTTGTTAAATACTTTTACAATTTTACTTATAACTCGGAAACTATAAGAGATAATGACATTGAGTTTTCGCTATACGATAGAAAAAAACATCAGCTATTTAGCAAAATTTATTTCCGCCCACAAATGCCACGCCTTCTAAGAAATATACTGAATTGTTATATATAATGCCTTATATTTCAGTCGGTATTTAATATTTGGGGGCGAATTTATTTATTGTTGGAAAGCTGATGTTTTTTCCAGTCGCATGGTGAAAACAGATTGTCATTATCTCTTATAGTTTCCGAGATATTCGCACAAATGTAAAATTGTTCAACGATTGTACATGTGCGTGTGTGTGTGTGTATATCGAAAAATATTTTCAAATTTTTTGTTCAAAAATTTTCTGCCGTTACCAGGCCAACAGAATTCAGCAGGAAGTGTTTTTTGTTAAATACTTTTACAATTTTGCTTATAACTCGGAAACTATAAGAGATAATGACATTGAGTTTTCGCTATACGATAGAAAAAAACATCAGCTATTTGGCAAAATTTATTTCCGCCCACAAATGCCACGCCTTCTAAGAAATATACTGAATTGTTCAATATAATGCCTTATATTTCAGTCGGTATTTAATATTTTGGGGCGAATTTATTTATTGTTGGAAAGCTGATGTTTTTTCCAGTCGCATGGTGAAAACTGATTGTCATTATCTCTTATAGTTTCCGAGATATTCGCACAAATGTAAAATTGTTCAACGATTGTACATGTGCGTGTGTGTGTGTGTATATCGAAAAATATTTTCAAATTTTTCGTTCAAAAATTTTCTGCCGTTACCAGGCCAACAGAATTCAGCAGGAAGTGTTTTTTGTTAAATACTTTTACAATTTTACTTATAACTCGGAAACTATAAGAGATAATGACATTGAGTTTTCGCTATACGATAGAAAAAAACATCAGCTATTTGGCAAAATTAATTTCCGCCCACAAATGCCACGCCTTCTAAGAAATATACTGAATTGTTCAATATAATGCCTTATATTTCAGTCGGTATTTAATATTTTGGGGCGAATTTATTTATTGTTGGAAAGCTGATGTTTTTTCCAGTCGCATGGTGAAAACTGATTGTCATTATCTCTTATAGTTTCCGAGATATTCGCACAAATGTAAAATTGTTCAACGATTGTACATGTGCGTGTGTGTGTGTGTATGTCGAAAAATATTTTCAAATTTTTCGTTCAAAAATTTTCTGCCGTTACCAGGCCAACAGAATTCAGCAAGAAGTGTTTTTTGTTAAATACTTTTACAATTTTACTTATAACTCGGAAACTATAAGAGATAATGACATTGAGTTTTCGCTATACGATAGAAAAAAACATCAGCTATTTAGCAAAATTTATTTCCGCCCACAAATGCCACGCCTTCTAAGAAATATACTGAATTGTTATATATAATGCCTTATATTTCAGTCGGTATTTAATATTTGGGGGCGAATTTATTTATTGTTGGAAAGCTGATGTTTTTTCCAGTCGCATGGTGAAAACAGATTGTCATTATCTCTTATAGTTTCCGAGATATTCGCACAAATGTAAAATTGTTCAACGATTGTACATGTGCGTGTGTGTGTGTGTATGTCGAAAAATATTTTCAAATTTTTCGTTCAAAAATTTTCTGCCGTTACCAGGCCAACAGAATTCAGCAGGAAGCGTTTTTTGTTAAATACTTTTACAATTTTACTTATAACTCGGAAACTATAAGAGATAATGACATTGAGTTTTCGCTATACGATAGAAAAAAACATCAGCTGTTTAGCAAAATTTATTTCCGCCCACAAATGCCACGCCTTCTAAGAAATATACTGAATTGTTCAATATAATGCCTTATATTTCAGTCGGTATTTAATATTTGGGGGCGAATTTATTTATTGTTGGAAAGCTGATGTTTTTTCCAGTCGCATGGTGAAAACTGATTGTCATTATCTCTTATAGTTTCCGAGATATTCGCACAAATGTAAAATTGTTAAACGATTCTACATGTGCGTGTGTGTGTGTGTATATCGAAAAATATTTTCAAGTTTTTCGTTCAAAAATTTTCTGCCGTTAATATTTATTGTTGGAAAGCTGATGTTTTTTCCAGTCGCATGGTGAAAACAGATTGTCTTATCTCTTATAGTTTCCGAGATATTCGCACAAATGTAAAATTGTTCAACGATTGTACATGTGCGTGTGTGTGTGTGTATATCGAAAAATATTTTCAAATTTTTCGTTCAAAAATTTTCTGCCGTTACCAGGCCAACAGAATTCAGCAGGAAGTGTTTTTTGTTAAATACTTTTACAATTTTACTTATAACTCGGAAACTATAAGAGATAATGACATTGAGTTTTCGCTATACGATATAAAAAAACATCAGCTATTTGGCAAAATTAATTTCCGCCCACAAATGCCACGCCTTCTAAGAAATATACTGAATTGTTCAATATAATGCCTTATATTTCAGTCGGTATTTAATATTTGGGGGCGAATTTATTTATTGTTGGAAAGCTGATGTTTTTTCCAGTCGCATGGTGAAAACTGATTGTCATTATCTCTTATAGTTTCCGAGATATTCCCACAAATGTAAAATTGTTCAACGATTGTACATGTGCGTGTGTGTGTGTGTGTATATCGAAAAATATTTTCAAATTTTTCGTTCAAAAATTTTCTGCCGTTACCAGGCCAACAGAATTCAGCAGGAAGTGTTTTTTGTTAAATACTTTTACAATTTTGCTTATAACTCGGAAACTATAAGAGATAATGACATTGAGTTTTCGCTATACGATAGAAAAAAAAATCAGCTATTTAGCAAAATTTATTTCCGCCCACAATATGTTATATATAATGCCTTATATTTCAGTCGGTATTTAATATTTGGGCGCGAATTTATTTATTGTTGGAAAGCTGATGTTTTTTCCAGTCGCATGGTGAAAACTGATTGTCATTATCTCTTATAGTTTCCGAGATATTCGCACAAATGTAAAATTATTCAACGATTGTACATGTGCGTGTGTGTGTGTGTGTATATCGAAAAATATTTTCAAATTTTTCGTTCAAAAATTTTCTGCCGTTACCAGGCCAACAGAATTCAGCAGGAAGTGTTTTTTGTTAAATACTTTTACAATTTTGCTTATAACTCGGAAACTATAAAAGATAATGACATTGAGTTTTCGCTATACGATAGAAAAAAACATCAGCTATTTGGCAAAATTTATTTCCGCCCACAAATGCCACGCCTTCTAAGAAATATACTGAATTCTTATATATAATGCCTTATATTTCAGTCGGTATTTAATATTTGGGGACGAATTTATTTATTGTTGGAAAGCTGATGTTTTTTCCAGTCGCATGGTGGAAACTGATTGTCATTATCTCTTATAGTTTCCGAGATATTCGTACAAATGTAAAATTGTTCAACGATTGTACATGTGCGTGTGTGTGTATATCGAAAAATATTTTCAAATTTTTCGTTCAAAAATTTTCTGCCGATACCAGGCCAACAGAATTCATCAGGAAGTGTTTTTTGTTAAATACTTTTACAATTTTGCTTATAACTTGGAAACTATAAGAGATAATGACATTGAGTTTTCGCTATACGATAGAAAAAAACATCAGCTATTTAGCAAAATTTATTTCCGCCCACAAATGCCACGCCTTCTAAGAAATATACTGAATTGTTCAATATAATGCCTTATATTTCAGTCGGTATTTAATATTTGGGGACGAATTTATTTATTGTTGGAAAGCTGATGTTTTTTCCAGTCGCATGGTGGAAACTGATTGTCATTATCTCTTATAGTTTCCGAGATATTCGCACAAATGTAAAATTGTTCAACGATTGTACATGTGCGTGTGTGTGTATATCGAAAAATATTTTCAAATTTTTCGTTCAAAAATTTTCTGCCGATACCAGGCCAACAGAATTCATCAGGAAGTGTTTTTTGTTAAATACTTTTACAATTTTGCTTATAACTTGGAAACTATAAGAGATAATGACATTGAGTTTTCGCTATACGATAGAAAAAAGCATCAGCTAATTGGCAAAATTTATTTCCGCCCACAAATGCCACGCCTTCTAAGAAATATACTGAATTGTTCAATATAATGCCTTATATTTCAGTCGGTATTTAATATTTGGGGGCGAATTTATTTATTGTTGGAAAGCTGATGTTTTTTCCAGTCGCATGGTGAAAACTGATTGTCATTATCTCTTATAGTTTCCGAGATATTCGCACAAATGTAAAATTGTTCAACGATTGTACATGTGCGTGTGTGTGTGTGTATGTCGAAAAATATTTTCAAGTTTTTCGTTCAAAAATTTTCTGCCGTTACCAGGCCAACAGAATTCAGCAGGAAGTGTTTTTTGTTAAATACTTTTACAATTTTGCTTATAACTCGGAAACTATAAGAGATAATGACATTGAGTTTTCGCTATACGATAGAAAAAAGCATCAGCTATTTGGCAAAATTTATTTCCGCCCACAAATGCCACGCCTTCTAAGAAATATACTGAATTGTTCAATATAATGCCTTATATTTCAGTCGGTATTTAATATTTGGGGGCGAATTTATTTATTGTTGGAAAGCTGATGTTTTTTCCAGTCGCATGGTGAAAACTGATTGTCATTATCTCTTATAGTTTCCGAGATATTCGCACAAATGTAAAATTGTTCAACGATTGTACATGTGCGTGTGTGTGTGTGTATGTCGAAAAATATTTTCAAGTTTTTCGTTCAAAAATTTTCTGCCGTTACCAGGCCAACAGAATTCAGCAGGAAGTGTTTTTTGTTAAATACTTTTACAATTTTGCTTATAACTCGGAAACTATAAGAGATAATGACATTGAGTTTTCGCTATACGATAGAAAAAAACATCAGCTATTTAGCAAAATTTATTTCCGCCCACAAATGCCACGCCTTCTAAGAAATATACTGAATTGTTATATATAATGCCTTATATTTCAGTCGGTATTTAATATTTGGGGGCGAATTTATTTATTGTTGGAAAGCTGATGTTTTTTCCAGTCGCATGGTGAAAACTGATTGTCATTATCTCTTATAGTTTCCGAGATATTCGCACAAATGTAAAATTGTTCAACGATTGTACATGTGCGTGTGTGTGTGTGTATGTCGAAAAATATTTTCAAGTTTTTCGTTCAAAAATTTTCTGCCGTTACCAGGCCAACAGAATTCAGCAGGAAGTGTTTTTTGTTAAATACTTTTACAATTTTGCTTATAACTCGGAAACTATAAGAGATAATGACATTGAGTTTTCGCTATACGATAGAAAAAAACATCAGCTATTTAGCAAAATTTATTTCCGCCCACAAATGCCACGCCTTCTAAGAAATATACTGAATTGTTCAATATAATGCCTTATATTTCAGTCGGTATTTAATATTTGGGGGCGAATTTATTTATTGTTGGAAAGCTGATGTTTTTTCCAGTCGCATGGTGGAAACTGATTGTCATTATCTCTTATAGTTTCCGAGATATTCGCACAAATGTAAAATTGTTCAACGATTGTACATGTGCGTGTGTGTGTGTGTATGTCGAAAAATATTTTCAAATTTTTCGTTCAAAAATTTTCTGCCGTTACCAGGCCAACAGAATTCAGCAGGAAGTGTTTTTTGTTAAATACTTTTACAATTTTACTTATAACTCGGAAACTATAAGAGATAATGACATTGAGTTTTCGCTATACGATAGAAAAAAACATCAGCTATTTAGCAAAATTTATTTCCGCCCACAAATGCCACGCCTTCTAAGAAATATACTGAATTGTTCAATATAATGCCTTATATTTCAGTCGGTATTTAATATTTGGGGACGAATTTATTTATTGTTGGAAAGCTGATGTTTTTTCCAGTCGCATGGTGGAAACTGATTGTCATTATCTCTTATAGTTTCCGAGATATTCGCACAAATGTAAAATTGTTAAACGATTCTACATGTGCGTGTGTGTGTGTATATCGAAAAATATTTTCAAATTTTTCGTTCAAAAATTTTCTGCCGATACCAGGCCAACAGAATTCATCAGGAAGTGTTTTTTGTTAAATACTTTTACAATTTTGCTTATAACTTGGAAACTATAAGAGATAATGACATTGAGTTTTCGCTATACGATAGAAAAAAGCATCAGCTATTTGGCAAAATTTATTTCCGCCCACAAATGCCACGCCTTCTAAGAAATATACTGAATTGTTCAATATAATGCCTTATATTTCAGTCGGTATTTAATATTTGGGGGCGAATTTATTTATTGTTGGAAAGCTGATGTTTTTTCCAGTCGCATGGTGAAAACTGATTGTCATTATCTCTTATAGTTTCCGAGATATTCGCACAAATGTAAAATTGTTCAACGATTGTACATGTGCGTGTGTGTGTGTGTATGTCGAAAAATATTTTCAAGTTTTTCGTTCAAAAATTTTCTGCCGTTACCAGGCCAACAGAATTCAGCAGGAAGTGTTTTTTGTTAAATACTTTTACAATTTTGCTTATAACTCGGAAACTATAAGAGATAATGACATTGAGTTTTCGCTATACGATAGAAAAAAACATCAGCTATTTAGCAAAATTTATTTCCGCCCACAAATGCCACGCCTTCTAAGAAATATACTGAATTGTTATATATAATGCCTTATATTTCAGTCGGTATTTAATATTTGGGGGCGAATTTATTTATTGTTGGAAAGCTGATGTTTTTTCCAGTCGCATGGTGAAAACTGATTGTCATTATCTCTTATAGTTTCCGAGATATTCGCACAAATGTAAAATTGTTCAACGATTGTACATGTGCGTGTGTGTGTGTGTATGTCGAAAAATATTTTCAAATTTTTCGTTCAAAAATTTTCTGCCGTTACCAGGCCAACAGAATTCAGCAGGAAGTGTTTTTTGTTAAATACTTTTACAATTTTACTTATAACTCGGAAACTATAAGAGATAATGACATTGAGTTTTCGCTATACGATAGAAAAAAACATCAGCTATTTAGCAAAATTTATTTCCGCCCACAAATGCCACGCCTTCTAAGAAATATACTGAATTGTTATATATAATGCCTTATATTTCAGTCGGTATTTAATATTTGGGGGCGAATTTATTTATTGTTGGAAAGCTGATGTTTTTTCCAGTCGCATGGTGAAAACAGATTGTCATTATCTCTTATAGTTTCCGAGATATTCGCACAAATGTAAAATTGTTCAACGATTGTACATGTGCGTGTGTGTGTGTGTATGTCGAAAAATATTTTCAAATTTTTCGTTCAAAAATTTTCTGCCGTTACCAGGCCAACAGAATTCAGCAGGAAGTGTTTTTTGTTAAATACTTTTACAATTTTGCTTATAACTCGGAAACTATAAGAGATAATGACATTGAGTTTTCGCTATACGATAGAAAAAAACATCAGCTATTTGGCAAAATTTATTTCCGCCCACAAATGCCACGCCTTCTAAGAAATATACTGAATTGTTCAATATAATGCCTTATATTTCAGTCGGTATTTAATATTTGGGGGCGAATTTATTTATTGTTGGAAAGCTGATGTTTTTTCCAGTCGCATGGTGAAAACTGATTGTCATTATCTCTTATAGTTTCCGAGATATTCGCACAAATGTAAAATTGTTCAACGATTGTACATGTGCGTGTGTGTGTGTGTATATCGAAAAATATTTTCAAATTTTTCGTTCAAAAATTTTCTGCCGTTACCAGGCCAACAGAATTCAGCAGGAAGTGTTTTTTGTTAAATACTTTTACAATTTTGCTTATAACTCGGAAACTATAAGAGATAATGACATTGAGTTTTCGCTATACGATAGAAAAAAACATCAGCTATTTAGCAAAATTTATTTCCGTCCACAAATGCCACGCCTTCTAAGAAATATACTGAATTGTTATATATAATGCCTTATATTTCAGTCGGTATTTAATATTTGGGGGCGAATTTATTTATTGTTGGAAAGCTGATGTTTTTTCCAGTCGCATGGTGAAAACAGATTGTCATTATCTCTTATAGTTTCCGAGATATTCGCACAAATGTAAAATTGTTCAACGATTGTACATGTGCGTGTGTGTGTGTGTATATCGAAAAATATTTTCAAGTTTTTCGTTCAAAAATTTTCTGCCGTTACCAGGCCAACAGAATTCAGCAGGAAGTGTTTTTTGTTAAATACTTTTACAATTTTGCTTATAACTCGGAAACTATAAGAGATAATGACATTGAGTTTTCGCTATACGATAGAAAAAAACATCAGCTATTTGGCAAAATTTATTTCCGCCCACAAATGCCACACCTTCTAAGAAATATACTGAATTGTTATATATAATGCCTTATATTTCAGTCGGTATTTAATATTTGGGGGCGAATTTATTTATTGTTGGAAAGCTGATGTTTTTTCCAGTCGCATGGTGAAAACTGATTGTCATTATCTCTTATAGTTTCCGAGATATTCGCACAAATGTAAAATTGTTCAACGATTGTACATGTGCGTGTGTGTGTGTGTATATCGAAAAATATTTTCAAGTTTTTCGTTCAAAAATTTTCTGCCGTTACCAGGCCAACAGAATTCAGCAGGAAGTGTTTTTTGTTAAATACTTTTACAATTTTGCTTATAACTCGGAAACTATAAGAGATAATGACATTGAGTTTTCGCTATACGATAGAAAAAAACATCAGCTATTTGGCAAAATTTATTTCCGCCCACAAATGCCACACCTTCTAAGAAATATACTGAATTGTTATATATAATGCCTTATATTTCAGTCGGTATTTAATATTTGGGGGCGAATTTATTTATTGTTGGAAAGCTGATGTTTTTTCCAGTCGCATGGTGAAAACTGATTGTCATTATCTCTTATAGTTTCCGAGATATTCGCACAAATGTAAAATTGTTCAACGATTGTACATGTGCGTGTGTGTGTGTGTATATCGAAAAATATTTTCAAGTTTTTCGTTCAAAAATTTTCTGCCGTTACCAGGCCAACAGAATTCAGCAGGAAGTGTTTTTTGTTAAATACTTTTACAATTTTGCTTATAACTCGGAAACTATAAGAGATAATGACATTGAGTTTTCGCTATACGATAGAAAAAACATCAGCTATTTGGCAAAATTTATTTCCGCCCACAAATGCCACACCTTCTAAGAAATATACTGAATTGTTATATATAATGCCTTATATTTCAGTCGGTATTTAATATTTGGGGGCGAATTTATTTATTGTTGGAAAGCTGATGTTTTTTCCAGTCGCATGGTGAAAACTGATTGTCATTATCTCTTATAGTTTCCGAGATATTCGCACAAATGTAAAATTGTTCAACGATTGTACATGTGCGTGTGTGTGTGTGTATGTCGAAAAATATTTTCAAATTTTTCGTTCAAAAATTTTCTGCCGTTACCAGGCCAACAGAATTCAGCAGGAAGTGTTTTTTGTTAAATACTTTTACAATTTTACTTATAACTCGGAAACTATAAGAGATAATGACATTGAGTTTTCGCTATACGATAGAAAAAAACATCAGCTATTTAGCAAAATTTATTTCCGCCCACAAATGCCACGCCTTCTAAGAAATATACTGAATTGTTATATATAATGCCTTATATTTCAGTCGGTATTTAATATTTGGGGGCGAATTTATTTATTGTTGGAAAGCTGATGTTTTTTCCAGTCGCATGGTGAAAACAGATTGTCATTATCTCTTATAGTTTCCGAGATATTCGCACAAATGTAAAATTGTTCAACGATTGTACATGTGCGTGTGTGTGTGTGTATGTCGAAAAATATTTTCAAATTTTTCGTTCAAAAATTTTCTGCCGTTACCAGGCCAACAGAATTCAGCAGGAAGTGTTTTTTGTTAAATACTTTTACAATTTTGCTTATAACTCGGAAACTATAAGAGATAATGACATTGAGTTTTCGCTATACGATAGAAAAAAACATCAGCTATTTAGCAAAATTTATTTCCGCCCACAAATGCCACGCCTTCTAAGAAATATACTGAATTGTTCAATATAATGCCTTATATTTCAGTCGGTATTTAATATTTGGGGGCGAATTTATTTATTGTTGGAAAGCTGATGTTTTTTCCAGTCGCATGGTGAAAACTGATTGTCATTATCTCTTATAGTTTCCGAGATATTCGCACAAATGTAAAATTGTTCAACGATTGTACATGTGCGTGTGTGTGTGTGTATATCGAAAAATATTTTCAAATTTTTCGTTCAAAAATTTTCTGCCGTTACCAGGCCAACAGAATTCAGCAGGAAGTGTTTTTTGTTAAATACTTTTACAATTTTGCTTATAACTCGGAAACTATAAGAGATAATGACATTGAGTTTTCGCTATACGATAGAAAAAAACATCAGCTATTTAGCAAAATTTATTTCCGTCCACAAATGCCACGCCTTCTAAGAAATATACTGAATTGTTATATATAATGCCTTATATTTCAGTCGGTATTTAATATTTGGGGGCGAATTTATTTATTGTTGGAAAGCTGATGTTTTTTCCAGTCGCATGGTGAAAACAGATTGTCATTATCTCTTATAGTTTCCGAGATATTCGCACAAATGTAAAATTGTTCAACGATTGTACATGTGCGTGTGTGTGTGTGTATATCGAAAAATATTTTCAAGTTTTTCGTTCAAAAATTTTCTGCCGTTACCAGGCCAACAGAATTCAGCAGGAAGTGTTTTTTGTTAAATACTTTTACAATTTTGCTTATAACTCGGAAACTATAAGAGATAATGACATTGAGTTTTCGCTATACGATAGAAAAAAACATCAGCTATTTGGCAAAATTTATTTCCGCCCACAAATGCCACACCTTCTAAGAAATATACTGAATTGTTATATATAATGCCTTATATTTCAGTCGGTATTTAATATTTGGGGGCGAATTTATTTATTGTTGGAAAGCTGATGTTTTTTCCAGTCGCATGGTGAAAACTGATTGTCATTATCTCTTATAGTTTCCGAGATATTCGCACAAATGTAAAATTGTTCAACGATTGTACATGTGCGTGTGTGTGTGTGTATATCGAAAAATATTTTCAAGTTTTTCGTTCAAAAATTTTCTGCCGTTACCAGGCCAACAGAATTCAGCAGGAAGTGTTTTTTGTTAAATACTTTTACAATTTTGCTTATAACTCGGAAACTATAAGAGATAATGACATTGAGTTTTCGCTATACGATAGAAAAAAACATCAGCTATTTGGCAAAATTTATTTCCGCCCACAAATGCCACACCTTCTAAGAAATATACTGAATTGTTATATATAATGCCTTATATTTCAGTCGGTATTTAATATTTGGGGGCGAATTTATTTATTGTTGGAAAGCTGATGTTTTTTCCAGTCGCATGGTGAAAACTGATTGTCATTATCTCTTATAGTTTCCGAGATATTCGCACAAATGTAAAATTGTTCAACGATTGTACATGTGCGTGTGTGTGTGTGTATATCGAAAAATATTTTCAAATTTTTTGTTCAAAAATTTTCTGCCGTTACCAGGCCAACAGAATTCAGCAGGAAGTGTTTTTTGTTAAATACTTTTACAATTTTGCTTATAACTCGGAAACTATAAGAGATAATGACATTGAGTTTTCGCTATACGATAGAAAAAAACATCAGCTATTTGGCAAAATTTATTTCCGCCCACAAATGCCACGCCTTCTACAAAATATACTGAATTGTTATATATAATGCCTTATATTTCAGTCGGTATTTAATATTTGGGGGCGAATTTATTTATTGTTGGAAAGCTGATGTTTTTTCCAGTCGCATGGTGAAAACTGATTGTCATTATCTCCTATAGTTTCCGAGATATTCGCACAAATGTAAAATTGTTCAACGATTGTACATGTGCGTGTGTGTGTGTGTATGTCGAAAAATATTTTCAAATTTTTCGTTCAAAAATTTTCTGCCGTTACCAGGCCAACAGAATTCAGCAGGAAGTGTTTTTTGTTAAATACTTTTACAATTTTACTTATAACTCGGAAACTATAAGAGATAATGACATTGAGTTTTCGCTATACGATAGAAAAAAACATCAGCTATTTAGCAAAATTTATTTCCGCCCACAAATGCCACGCCTTCTACGAAATATACTGAATTGTTATATATAATGCCTTATATTTCAGTCGGTATTTAATATTTGGGGGCGAATTTATTTATTGTTGGAAAGCTGATGTTTTTTCCAGTCGCATGGTGAAAACTGATTGTCATTATCTCCTATAGTTTCCGAGATATTCGCACAAATGTAAAATTGTTCAACGATTGTACATGTGCGTGTGTGTGTGTGTATATCGAAAAATATTTTCAAATTTTTCGTTCAAAAATTTTCTGCCGTTACCAGGCCAACAGAATTCAGCAGGAAGTGTTTTTTGTTAAATACTTTTATAATTTTGCTTATAACTCGGAAACTATAAGAGATAATGACATTGAGTTTTCGCTATACGATAGAAAAAAACATCAACTATTTGGCAAAATTTATTTCCGCCCACAAATGCCACGCCTTCTACGAAATATACTGAATTCTTATATATAATGCCTTATATTTCAGTCGGTATTTAATATTTGGGGGCGAATTTATTTATTGTTGGAAAGCTGATGTTTTTACCAGTCGCATGG
This sequence comes from Sarcophaga carnaria, assembly GCA_958299815.1. Lineage (NCBI taxonomy): Eukaryota > Metazoa > Arthropoda > Insecta > Diptera > Sarcophagidae > Sarcophaga > Sarcophaga carnaria. The sequence goes on from OY283153.1 coordinate 24,622,392, forward strand.
TGAAAACTGATTGATTTTATCTCCTATAGTTTCCGAGATATTCGCACAAATGTAAAATTGTTCAACGATTGTACATGTGCGTGTGTGTGTGTGTATATCGAAAAATATTTTCAAATTTTTTGTTCAAAAATTTCTGCCGTTACCAGGCCAACAGAATTCAGCAGGAAGTGTTTTTTGTTAAATACTTTTACAATTTTGCTTATAACTCGGAAACTATAAGAGATAATGACATTGAGTTTTCGCTATACGATAGAAAAAAACATCAGCTATTTGGCAAAATTTATTTCCGCCCAAAAATGCCACGCCTTCTAAGAAATATACTGAATTGTTATATATAATGCCTTATATTTCAGTCGGTATTTAATATTTGGGGGCGAATTTATTTATTGTTGGAAAGCTGATGTTTTTTCCAGTCGCATGGTGAAAACTGATTGTCATTATCTCCTATAGTTTCCGAGATATTCGCACAAATGTAAAATTGTTAAACGATTGTACATGTGCGTGTGTGTGTGTGTATATCGAAAAATATTTTCAAATTTTTCGTTCAAAAATTTTCTGCCGTTACCAGGCCAACAGAATTCAGCAGGAAGTGTTTTTTGTTAAATACTTTTACAATTTTGCTTATAACTCGGAAACTATAAGAGATAATGACATTGGGTTTTCGCTATACGATAGAAAAAAACATCAGCTATTTGGCAAAATTTATTTCCGCCCACAAATGCCACGCCTTCTACAAAATATACTGAATTGTTATATATAATGCCTAATATTTCAGTCGGTATTTAATATTCGGGGGCGAATTTATTTATTGTTGGAAAGCTGATGTTTTTTCCAGTCGCATGGTGAAAACTGATTGTCATTATCTCCTATAGTTTCCGAGATATTCGCACAAATGTAAAATTGTTCAACGATTGTACATGTGCGTGTGTGTGTGCGTATATCGAAAAATATTTTCAAATTTTTCGTTCAAAAATTTTCTGCCGTTACCAGGCCAACAGAATTCAGCAGGAAGTGTTTTTTGTTAAATACTTTTACAATTTTGCTTATAACTCGGAAACTATAAGAGATAATGACATTGAGTTTTCGCTATACGATAGAAAAAAACATCAGCTATTTGGCAAAATTTATTTCCGCCCAAAAATGCCACGCCTTCTAAGAAATATACTGAATTGTTATATATAATGCCTTATATTTCAGTCGGTATTTAATATTTGGGGGCGAATTTATTTATTGTTGGAAAGCTGATGTTTTTTCCAGTCGCATGGTGAAAACTGATTGTCATTATCTCCTATAGTTTCCGAGATATTCGCACAAATGTAAAATTGTTCAACGATTGTACATGTGCGTGTGTGTGTGTGTATATCGAAAAATATTTTCAAATTTTTCGTTCAAAAATTTTCTGCCGTTACCAGGCCAACAGAATTCAGCAGGAAGTGTTTTTTGTTAAATACTTTTACAATTTTGCTTATAACTCGGAAACTATAAGAGATAATGACATTGAGTTTTCGCTATACGATAGAAAAAAACATCAGCTATTTGGCAAAATTTATTTCCGCCCAAAAATGCCACGCCTTCTAAGAAATATACTGAATTGTTATATATAATGCCTAATATTTCAGTCGGTATTTAATATTCGGGGGCGAATTTATTTATTGTTGGAAAGCTGATGTTTTTTCCAGTCGCATGGTGAAAACTGATTGTCATTATCTCCTATAGTTTCCGAGATATTCGCACAAATGTAAAATTGTTCAACGATTGTACATGTGCGTGTGTGTGTGTGTATATCGAAAAATATTTTCAAATTTTTTGTTCAAAAATTTTCTGCCGTTACCAGGCCAACAGAATTCAGCAGGAAGTGTTTTTTGTTAAATACTTTTACAATTTTGCTTATAACTCGGAAACTATAAGAGATAATGACATTGAGTTTTCGCTATACGATAGAAAAAAACATCAGCTATTTGGCAAAATTTATTTCCGCCCAAAAATGCCACGCCTTCTAAGAAATATACTGAATTGTTATATATAATGCCTTATATTTCAGTCGGTATTTAATATTTGGGGGCGAATTTATTTATTGTTGGAAAGCTGATGTTTTTTCCAGTCGCATGGTGAAAACTGATTGTCATTATCTCCTATAGTTTCCGAGATATTCGCACAAATGTAAAATTGTTCAACGATTGTACATGTGCGTGTGTGTGTGTGTATATCGAAAAATATTTTCAAATTTTTCGTTCAAAAATTTTCTGCCGTTACCAGGCCAACAGAATTCAGCAGGAAGTGTTTTTTGTTAAATACTTTTACAATTTTGCTTATAACTCGGAAACTATAAGAGATAATGACATTGAGTTTTCGCTATACGATAGAAAAAAACATCAGCTATTTGGCAAAATTTATTTCCGCCCACAAATGCCACGCCTTCTACAAAATATACTGAATTGTTATATATAATGCCTTATATTTCAGTCGGTATTTAATATTTGGGGGCGAATTTATTTATTGTTGGAAAGCTGATGTTTTTTCCAGTCGCATGGTGAAAACTGATTGTCATTACCTCCTATAGTTTCCGAGATATTCGCACAAATGTAAAATTGTTCAACGATTGTACATGTGCGTGTGTGTGTGTGTATATCGAAAAATATTTTCAAATTTTTTGTTCAAAAATTTTCTGCCGTTACCAGGCCAACAGAATTCAGCAGGAAGTGTTTTTTGTTAAATACTTTTACAATTTTGCTTATAACTCGGAAACTATAAGAGATAATGACATTGAGTTTTCGCTATACGATAGAAAAAAACATCAGCTATTTGGCAAAATTTATTTCCGCCCACAAATGCCACGCCTTCTAAGAAATATACTGAATTGTTATATATAATGCCTTATATTTCAGTCGGTATTTAATATTTGGGGGCGAATTTATTTATTGTTGGAAAGCTGATGTTTTTTCCAGTCGCATGGTGAAAACTGATTGTCATTACCTCCTATAGTTTCCGAGATATTCGCACAAATGTAAAATTGTTCAACGATTGTACATGTGCGTGTGTGTGTGTGTATATCGAAAAATATTTTCAAATTTTTTGTTCAAAAATTTTCTGCCGTTACCAGGCCAACAGAATTCAGCAGGAAGTGTTTTTTGTTAAATACTTTTACAATTTTGCTTATAACTCGGAAACTATAAGAGATAATGACATTGGGTTTTCGCTATACGATAGAAAAAAACATCAGCTATTTGGCAAAATTTATTTCTGCCCACAAATGCCACGCCTTCTACGAAATATACTGAATTCTTATATATAATGCCTTATATTTCAGTCGGTATTTAATATTTGGGGGCGAATTTATTTATTGTTGGATAGCTGATGTTTTTTCCAGTCGCATGGTGAAAACTGATTGTCATTATCTCCTATAGTTTCCGAGATATTCGCACAAATGTAAAATTGTTCAACGATTGTACATGTGCGTGTGTGTGTGTGTATATCGAAAAATATTTTCAAATTTTTCGTTCAAAAATTTTCTGCCGTTACCAGGCCAACAGAATTCAGCAGGAAGTGTTTTTTGTTAAATACTTTTACAATTTTGCTTATAACTCGGAAACTATAAGAGATAATGACATTGGGTTTTCGCTATGCGATAGAAAAAAACATCAGCTATTTAGCAAAATTTATTTCCGCCCACAAATGCCACGCCTTCTACGTAATATACTGAATTCTTATATATAATGCCTTATATTTCAGTCGGTATTTAATATTTGGGGGCGAATTTATTTATTGTTGGAAGCTGATGTTTTTTCCAGTCGCATGGTGAAAACTGATTGTCATTATCTCCTATAGTTTCCGAGATATTCGCACAAATGTAAAATTGTTAAACGATTGTACATGCGCGTGTGTGTGTGTGTATATCGAAAAATATTTTCAAATTTTTTGTTCAAAAATTTTCTGCCGTTACCAGGCCAACAGAATTCAGCAGGAAGTGTTTTTTGTTAAATACTTTTACAATTTTGCTTATAACTCGGAAACTATAAGAGATAATGACATTGAGTTTTCGCTATACGATAGAAAAAAACATCAGCTATTTGGCAAAATTTATTTCCGCCCACAAATGCCACGCCTCCTACGAAATATACTGAATTCTTATATATAATGCCTTATATTTCAGTCGGTATTTAATATTTGGGGGCGAATTTATTTATTGTTGGAAAGCTGATGTTTTTTCCAGTCGCATGGTGAAAACTGATTGTCATTACCTCCTATAGTTTCCGAGATATTCGCACAAATGTAAAATTGTTCAACGATTGTACATGTGCGTGTGTGTGTGTGTATATCGAAAAATATTTTCAAATTTTTTGTTCAAAAATTTTCTGCCGTTACCAGGCCAACAGAATTCAGCAGGAAGTGTTTTTTGTTAAATACTTTTACAATTTTGCTTATAACTCGGAAACTATAAGAGATAATGACATTGAGTTTTCGCTATACGATAGAAAAAAACATCAGCTATTTGGCAAAATTTATTTCCGCCCACAAATGCCACGCCTTCTACAAAATATACTGAATTGTTATATATAATGCCTTATATTTCAGTCGGTATTTAATATTTGGGGGCGAATTTATTTATTGTTGGAAAGCTGATGTTTTTTCCAGTCGCATGGTGAAAACTGATTGTCATTATCTCCTATAGTTTCCGAGATATTCGCACAAATGTAAAATTGTTCAACGATTGTACATGTGCGTGTGTGTGTGTGTATATCGAAAAATATTTTCAAATTTTTTGTTCAAAAATTTTCTGCCGTTACCAGGCCAACAGAATTCAGCAGGAAGTGTTTTTTGTTAAATACTTTTACAATTTTGCTTATAACTCGGAAACTATAAGAGATAATGACATTGAGTTTTCGCTATACGATAGAAAAAAACATCAGCTATTTGGCAAAATTTATTTCCGCCCACAAATGCCACGCCTTCTACGAAATATACTGAATTGTTATATATAATGCCTTATATTTCAGTCGGTATTTAATATTTGGGGGCGAATTTATTTATTGTTGGAAAGCTGATGTTTTTTCCAGTCGCATGGTGAAAACTGATTGTCATTATCTCCTATAGTTTCCGAGATATTCGCACAAATGTAAAATTGTTCAACGATTGTACATGTGCGTGTGTGTGTGTGTATATCGAAAAATATTTTCAAATTTTTTGTTCAAAAATTTTCTGCCGTTACCAGGCCAACAGAATTCAGCAGGAAGTGTTTTTTGTTAAATACTTTTACAATTTTGCTTATAACTCGGAAACTATAAGAGATAATGACATTGAGTTTTCGCTATACGATAGAAAAAAACATCAGCTATTTGGCAAAATTTATTTCCGCCCACAAATGCCACGCCTTCTACGAAATATACTGAATTGTTATATATAATGCCTTATATTTCAGTCGGTATTTAATATTTGGGGGCGAATTTATTTATTGTTGGAAAGCTGATGTTTTTTCCAGTCGCATGGTGAAAACAGATTGTCATTATCTCTTATAGTTTCCGAGATATTCGCACAAATGTAAAATTGTTCAACGATTGTACATGTGCGTGTGTGTGTGTGTATATCGAAAAATATTTTCAAATTTTTTGTTCAAAAATTTTCTGCCGTTACCAGGCCAACAGAATTCAGCAGGAAGTGTTTTTTGTTAAATACTTTTACAATTTTGCTTATAACTCGGAAACTATAAGAGATAATGACATTGAGTTTTCGCTATACGATAGAAAAAAACATCAGCTATTTGGCAAAATTTATTTCCGCCCACAAATGCCACGCCTTCTACGAAATATACTGAATTGTTATATATAATGCCTTATATTTCAGTCGGTATTTAATATTTGGGGGCGAATTTATTTATTGTTGGAAAGCTGATGTTTTTTCCAGTCGCATGGTGAAAACTGATTGTCATTATCTCCTATAGTTTCCGAGATATTCGCACAAATGTAAAATTGTTAAACGATTGTACATGTGCGTGTGTGTGTGTGTATATCGAAAAATATTTTCAAATTTTTTGTTCAAAAATTTTCTGCCGTTACCAGGCCAACAGAATTCAGCAGGAAGTGTTTTTTGTTAAATACTTTTACAATTTTGCTTATAACTCGGAAACTATAAGAGATAATGACATTGAGTTTTCGCTATACGATAGAAAAAAACATCAGCTATTTGGCAAAATTTATTTCCGCCCAAAAATGCCACGCCTTCTAAGAAATATACTGAATTGTTATATATAATGCCTTATATTTCAGTCGGTATTTAATATTTGGGGGCGAATTTATTTATTGTTGGAAAGCTGATGTTTTTTCCAGTCGCATGGTGAAAACTGATTGTCATTATCTCCTATAGTTTCCGAGATATTCGCACAAATGTAAAATTGTTAAACGATTGTACATGTGCGTGTGTGTGTGTGTATATCGAAAAATATTTTCAAATTTTTTGTTCAAAAATTTTCTGCCGTTACCAGGACAACAGAATTCAGCAGGAAGTGTTTTTTGTTAAATACTTTTACAATTTTGCTTATAACTCGGAAACTATAAGAGATAATGACATTGAGTTTTCGCTATACGATAGAAAAAAACATCAGCTATTTGGCAAAATTTATTTCCGCCCACAAATGCCACGCCTCCTACGAAATATACTGAATTCTTATATATAATGCCTTATATTTCAGTCGGTATTTAATATTTGGGGGCGAATTTATTTATTGTTGGAAAGCTGATGTTTTTTCCAGTCGCATGGTGAAAACTGATTGTCATTATCTCCTATAGTTTCCGAGATATTCGCACAAATGTAAAATTGTTAAACGATTGTACATGTGCGTGTGTGTGTGTGTATATCGAAAAATATTTTCAAATTTTTTGTTCAAAAATTTTCTGCCGTTACCAGGACAACAGAATTCAGCAGGAAGTGTTTTTTGTTAAATACTTTTACAATTTTGCTTATAACTCGGAAACTATAAGAGATAATGACTTGAGTTTTCGCTATACGATAGAAAAAAACATCAGCTATTTAGCAAAATTTATTTCTGCCCACAAATGCCACGCCTTCTAAGAAATATACTGAATTCATATATATAATGCCTTATATTTCAGTCGGTATTTAATATTTGGTGGCGAATTTATTTATTGTTGGAAAGCTGATGTTTTTTCCAGTCGCATGGTGAAAACTGATTGTCATTATCTCCTATAGTTTCCAAAATATTCGCACAAATGTAAAATTGTTCAACGATTGTACATGTGCGTGTGTGTGTGTGTATATCGAAAAATATTTTCAAATTTTTCGTTCAAAAATTTTCTGCCGTTACCAGGCCAACAGAATTCAGCAGGAAGTGTTTTTTGTTAAATACTTTTACAATTTTGCTTATAACTCGGAAACTATAAGAGATAATGACATTGAGTTTTCGCTATACGATAGAAAAAAACATCAGCTATGAAGCATGAGAAGGACTTTTTGTAGAATTGAATAGCTTGGGTCCACCTACAAGAACCTCTTCCGAATGGCAACGTGTAAGTATATAGCATCTAAAATATTGTAAATGAACATCTTATTAGAATTTTTACTTCTTATAGGTTTGGAGTCACTACAAACCTAGTATTAAAAAATTTCTAATAATAAAAACACATCCAACACAGCCCAACACTCCGGGAAATCCACATTTTTCAAAAAACCATACTTTGGAAGCATTTATTTTGTCTTCGATCATTTGTGTTTTTATCCATTTTCTACAAATGCGATCCTCTATTGCTGGTAACACTTCATTGAAAATATGTGACATTATAGATTGAGCTACTCCAACATAGAAGTCATTTCCATTGCACTTTTGATAGCTTCCGTCAGCCAAAAATCGAAGTACAGCACACAACTTTAATATCGGTGGTTAGGTGCCATATGCACAGGTTTCTTTAAGTGGTCCTTAATTTCATGCAAGACATAACAAAATGCTTCTTTGTTCAGTCGAAAATAGTTAATAAATCTATAAAAAATCACTTGTTATAAATATTTGTTAATAATTTTGGACATTTCTTACTTCGCGCTGGGTAGTTCAAGAGGATTTGAATCATCGCGTATTTTCCTACGTATACGAAGAACATTTATATTAGCGTCATGATTCTCATCTTCGTAAAATAAATCCTCACATAAATCCATTTTTAATTTACTTTTATTTCTACAAAAACTTGATTTCCAAAGTTGGGTTGACTGGCACAGACGACCAAACTGAGTTGAGTTGAGAACGGCAATAGGGGCATTAAATTATTTATTTTCTTAGTTCTATTAGTATATATATTAAGTTACGGTATTTGCTATATAAACAAAAGTACGTTTTTATTCGAAGTGTTAAGCATAAGCCCACACCCATGGCAAAAAATTTTAATTAAATTATATTTTGTTCACTTACCTTCCACTTTAGACCTGGAGGCTAATTCTGTTATTCGTATACGTACGAGCACAAGCATTCAAATTTAAGAACTTTAATGAATTTATTTTAGAGAGAAAAGAATTTGGCAAATTAACAAAGATGAACATATTTGAATACAGATCGGTTGACGATTTGAAACAAATTTCGCAAACGATTGTCAGAATTAGCCTCTAGGTGGTGTTTACCAATAAATTTTGTATACAAGAGATAGCCATATATCTCTCTTTTTCACCGTTTCTTTATTAATTTTAATTTATCTTTTATTATTATTATATAATATATAATTTTTATATTAATTCAAGATGATCTCTCTCTAACACTGGGAGATTTATTTTCTTTATTTTTATAATTTTTTTTACTTTTACATACAAATATGGTTGTTGTTGTTATGTTTTATTTTGTTTTCTTTTAAGGACTCCTTTTTTAAATTATTTTTTACTGCGAATGTTTATTTTTCTCTTGTTTTCCTTTTTTTGTTTTTGGTTTTTAGATATAATTAGTAGTTTTCTTTTATTATTTGTTTTTGTTTTGTTTGCTACTTATAATGAATAAATTAATATTATGTATTAAACTTTTTTGTTGTTGTTGTTGTTAATTTTCATTAACACAATAGCACAAGAAAATAAAAATTATAATAATTACACAATATTTGTTTATAAAAAAAAAACGCTTACAAAGTAAAGCAAAATATTTTTAATTTAAAAAAGAAAAAAACATTGAAAATATATTTTTTTTTTCATTTAAATTAAATCAGTTATAATAATTAACAATTCGTTTTTTTATGTATAAATGTGTTGTGTTGTTTTTGTTGTTAATTAATTTGTAATGCTTGTTTTGTTTTGTTTAGTTTATTTTTTTTATTTTTATTTTATTTTAAATGTAAAAACAACTAAAGCAATTTAGTTTCTCTTTTGTATTACTTTCTTGTTTTTATTTTATATTGTTAATAAGCTAAACATATATTTTTATATTATTAAAGATTTTTTTTTGTTCTCATAAATTTAATGCAAAATTTCTAAAATAATTTTAAATTATTTTTTTGTTTGTAATTTTTTATTTTAAATATTTTTTTGTTTTTCCAAAAGAAAAAAATTGTAATTTCTTTCAAAAAGAAAAAAAAACTAAACTGCTTTAACATCTAAAGTATTTTCTCCTTTTACTAACTAACTTCTTTGTTTGTTTTTGTATTTGTTTTAATTATTTCCTTAATTTTTTATATATTATTAATGATTTTTAGAGTTTTTATATGAGTTTTGTTTAATTATTCTGAAAGAGGTCCATACGGAAAGAAAATATTATTCTTGACTAGCCATTTGATCCTTGAAAAAAGGACGTATATAAAGTAATTGTTAATTATTATTAAATTGTTAGTTTATTTTCTTTGTAATTATTATTATTATTATTTTTTTTTAATACCAGCTAAATCAACTTTCTTCTTTAAAAGTTTTATGAAAATTTTCCAGTTAATAGGAGGAGAATTTTATTTCTGAAAATTTGAATTAATTTTTAAATTTTCTTATAACTTCGTATGAAAAAAAAAAGAATTCTGAAGTTTTTTTTTAGAAATATTCGTACAAATATGTTTCACATATTTGAAGAATAAAGTTTTAAAAAATATTACAGCAACTATTACGACATCAATTTACAAAAATATTTTTATAAAATAAAAGATTAAAAAATGCAATCATTTACTTTAAATGCAAAAGTATTGAAAAATGATTCGAAAATAGATTTTTGAATACTTTAAATAAATTTTAGAAATGGATAACATATACAATTGTTAGAAATTTTTTAAAAAAAGTTATGAACATAATTTAGAAAAATTAAAATATGTTTTCTTTTAAACTGTGTTTAATTTAAAATATTTCAAAAATTTTTAGAAACAAATTTTATAGTTTTTATAATTATTCAAAAAAAAAACCTACAAAAATATTCAAAATATTTATTACGAAATTGTTTTTTTTTTAATCAAATAATGGAACATAATTTTTTATATTAAAAAATGAGTACAAGTTTTATAGAATATTTTACGCAATAATTATGCAAATAATTTATAAAAATATTAAGGAAAATTTTCTAAAATATCTGCAGAAACTGTTGTGAAATATTTTGAAATATATTTCCACAATTCTTAGAAATTTAGAGATTTTTAAAATATTTTTTAATTTTTTAAAATTTTAATTTATTTATTTAAATAATTTTATAAATTATTTTCTGGTTTAGAATATTTTTTTTTATAGCATAAAAGTAATTAACATCAATATTTGAAGATTAATGATAAATATTAATAAGAAATACGATTTTTTTTATAATTTAAAATTTTTGGAAAATATTTTATACGAAAAAAGTTTATTTAGCCTTATTTTCTTTTTAAATGTTATTTTGCTGCCATTTTGCATTTAGGTGAGTGTTTTTTGAGCTTAGAAAAAAAATATTTTATTTATTATTATTCCTTTTTTAGTTTTTTGATAAAAAATATGCTTATTTTGAGAGACTTTTTTACAAGTGTTTTTTTTAGTTTTAATCTTTTTTATTTCATTAAATGTGGTTTTGTTTAATTAATAAATAAATAAAAGAGAATCTAATTTGTATAAGAAAAACCTCAACTTGAATTTAATTAAAACTAAATTTAATAAACTTTCTAATAATCTTTTGTGTTTTTGATATCGGATAATGGCGCCCACATAATATACATTATGTTGTGAAATATTTTGAAAGAATTGAAATTATTGATTATAGACTTTATAATTTTTTTTTTCATTTTATAAACATTATTTTACAATATTTTTTAATTATTTTTATGAAATAAAATTTTTCATTTAAATTATTTTTGAAAAATTTTAATGCAAAACACAAATAAGTAATTTTAATTTACACAAATTAAATTCCCTTTGTATTTAAAATTTATAAATATGATATACAATACAATTTTTTAAATCACTCCAGTTTTTTTTTTTGTTCATCTATATGTTGTTGTTTTGTTTTTTAATGTACTTAAAAAAATTTTTTTGTAGTTATTGTTTGTTAAAGTGAAAAATATAAATTTAAACAGTATTTTTTAATAGTCAATAATAATAATAATAATATATATATATATATATTTTTTCAAATATTTGAAATGAAGTTTTTCTTTTTTTTATAATTATTTAAATAACGTTTATAAATTACATGATGTTTTATTATTTTACGATGTAAATGTATTTTTTTTTAAATTTATTAATTCTATTTGTGTTACTTTTAAATATTTAATGATTTTTTTTAACTTTACTTATTTTGTTTTATTCTTTAATAAATATAATTACAAATAATTTCTTTTTATTTTTCAGAATTTCTTTATTTTTTTTAAATTTTTATAGATCGTTTATATTATAATTATTTGTAAAAATGGTTCTTTTGTTTTAATTTTCTTTTTTATAATTATAATTAAATTTATTAAATATTAAATAATTATAAAGATATTTTATAATAAAAATTCCAAGAAATTCTTGAGGAAAATTAAAATTTGCATTAATGAAATAATTAATTAAAAATAAAACTTTAGAAATATTAAATACATTTTTTTTGTTATAAAATATCTTTATATATACTGTATATATTTATTAATAATCATTTGTTTTTATATTTCTTTAATGATAATTTGTTTTTCTGGTTTTTTCTTGTTATTTATTTTTTTGTTTGTAAAAATTGTGTAGAGCAGTAATTTTAGAAAAGAAAACTTGAAATAAATTAATTAAATAATATTTAAATATATATGCGTTTTTAGTACTGTTTTAATATTTTTATTTTATTTATATGTATAATCATGTTGTTTTTTTGTTTTGAGGAGAAAAAAATTTGAGTTTTTATTTTATGCGTTTTAATATTTAAATGTGATTTTTGTTTTTAGTATTATTATTATTTATTCTTATTAAATTTATAAATATACTTTTATTAGTAAATTTATTAGAAAGATAATGATTTTAATTTTATTTGATTTTTTTTTGGTTTTGTTTTGTGCGAAAATAAAATTTTGTATGAAAAAGATGAAATTTTAGTACAAAATACTTTTGTTTTTATAATTAAATGCTTGTTTTGTTATTTGAAAAAATATTAGGTATGTTATACAATATAAGACAGCTTAAGTTTTATTCACGTTTTTATAAGTTGTTTTTAGTAATTCCCTCTTAGATTTAAATTGAATAAAAATAAAAAAAGAAAATACATTAAAAAGAATTAAAAAAAATCAAATAAAAAAATATTAAAATAAGAAAAATAAATAAGTATATGTAAAACATTGAAACGAATAAAGAGCTTTTTATATATGTATGTGTACATATCAAGCTTACATAAAAATATAATTTTAATTTCATATTTATAAACTTATTTAAAGATATACAATTTAATTTTGTAGCCTCATTTCATAATTAAAAATACTTTATAATGAACTTTTATTTTAATTTATTAGGTTTTTTTAATTAAAACAAAAATACTTAGTTTGCATAAAGATTTAAAAGATATTTCACTCAACTTTTAATTAGCCGTTTCCAGTTTAAAATTCTTGTTAGAAAAAATCAAATAAAAATTTTGCAGCTGATATTTACCTGACCACAGTCGATCGAATGTTTTTGAAACAAAATTAAATTAAAAAAAAAACACACGTATTGCAACTCGTTCTTAGATCCCAGCTGGAATAATTGAAAGAAAGTTCGCTTCAACTGAAATTTTTCTGAACCAATCAGACACTAAAACTGGTACTAAAACTTCTAAACCCAGCTGATTCAAAGTGCCTAAAATTTCAGTGTAAGGAACAAAATGGAATTAATTTTACATCAGAATAATTTTTAAAAATTAGAAAAGCCGCCAAAAAGAAAATTTGTCTGCATTACGATATCATTTGTAGAAGGAATACTTTCATTTGTAAATTGTAGATTAAATGAAAGAAAAAAATTTTCATTTGGTATTACGGCAAAGAAATCGGCTAAAGTGTTGCTAATTGTACTCAATTGAATTGTTCACAGGATCGCATATTTATCAGTACCACCATCATACCAAATGTCGTCAACTTTATATGGGGTTCATTATTTTTCTTTTTGGTTTGGTTTCGGTAATAAAAGTTATTTAAGGCGTACAGCTTATTAGGCTATATAGCCTCCGATCCTGGTGTTTGCGTTACCAACATCTGGCCACCAGGCATGCAAAGAGCCGGGATTTAGCCGTGCAAGTATTAAGGTTATACCGCCCATGGTCGGACGTCAGCGACCTCGTCAGCGTGACAGGGGACACCAAGCCCTTGGAGTACAGTGGGTGAGGTTGACTTTTGGAAAAGATTGGCTGTTTGAAAAAGTACGTGTCTTTTGAACGCTTCAATTTCCCATTAGTCCACCAGAAAACGCCAAATCACAACCGTACTATCCAAACTTCGTTTACAGTGGAACGAAGTCAAACATTGCGCTGTTGATCGAGCTCACTGGAATCAACTTGTTGCCGCCCTATGCTCGCTCCCTAGAAGAGTAAAAGGGATATATAAATATCAGTTGTTTATAAATTAATAAAATCGAATTAATGATCATGACGGAATTATGATTCAATGACTAATTCGTCGCTGATAAAGATGTAGCCAAAGCAGATTTCACCACGTAGGTATACGAAGATTTAACAGGGATAGCGTTTATAAATTTTGTTTTGAATTGCTGTTTATTAAAGATGAACTGATGAAGCAATAAGGCAGAGACATTTCAAAGCATATAAAAATTAGCAACAGCTTTGAGCTTTTACGCTCACGTATGTAAATTGTTTTATTTTTTTTTACCGTTGGAACCTTTTTTGTAAGCTGAGGGTTATCTTCCATTAGAAAAAAAATTTGCTTTCCAATTGTAGTTTTATGCTTACAACCATAGAACTGCTTTAAATAAAAGAAAAAACAATTTGTATATAAAAAAATATTAAAAAAAAAAATAAAATAAATGAGAAATATTTAAAGTTTACAATTTTTATAAACTGCTCTACATCACAGAAAGGCAACATTAAGTCCGATTGAAAAGATATTGTAAACAGTTGTTAAAACGAAATTTAATTCTTAAAAAAAAAATGTTCAATATGTTTCGCATTGGGTTTTTTGTTTTATTATATTTTTGTTTTATTATTATAATTTGAAATAAATATATGTATTATATATTATATGGTTTAAAGAGAAGTTTTTTTTTTAAAAAATTTTTGGTTTACATTTTAGTTAATCTTTCTTTTTATATTTTACATCATAATAAATATTTTTTAAATAAGTTTTCTTGCTTAATATTCTTTTTAGAGATACGAATTCCTTTAAAATCCTATACAAAAGTGTAAAAAGAAAGGTTTTTTTTTTAAAAATAAAAATTAAAACACAAAAGGAATTTCTTAAACAGTTTTAAATTAAAAAAAAAATACATACATACATATTTTAATTACTATATATAGTGTAGTATATTGTTTAAATATTTATGTAATTATAAATAATAAATTTTCAATTTGTTTTATTACATAACAATTAAACTTAAAATTTATTTAAAAAAAAAAATAAGTTTAAATACTAAAAATTAAAATAATACACAAATTATGGAAACAATGAAAAATAAAATAATATAAGAGAGCTTTGTTTTTATTGTTTAAAATATAATACATAAAAAAATATACGATTAAGTTTAAACTGCTATTGGCTTTATAAACATACATATAGTGAGAGAGATACAGAGAGAGATGCAATTGTTTGGCCTTTGTTCATAATTAATAATACTTGATAATTGAGAAATAGCATTGAAAACTGCTTATTTTCTTTTATGCGACTTTTTAAAGGCTTTATATTGCATCACTTTTACTATTAAAATATTTTTTTTTTTTTGAAATGCAGTTCCAAGTTAATAAATATTAAATCAAAAACATGTTTTTGTAATAATTCATTGGCAATTTACGAAACTTTTTTTTTAAATTTATTTTGATCTGATAAGAATTCATTGTTGGTTTACTTTTCAGTTTGGGAACTTTAGAAAGAACAATATTATATCATTATCATTAATAAAATGTTTTAAAGTAAGGCTTAAAAATTTTGAAATGCTACAACAAGTACACTAACTATAATAAGTTTTGTTAAATGCCATTTTATTAATTAAAACAAAAAATAAAAAAAAACATTAAAAATTAAATATTTTTCAATAAAAAAATAAAACAAAAATTATATTATAAAAAAAAATATATATTAATTACATATACATTACACAAATATAATATTATTTTTTGTTTGATTTAAATTTAAATTAAAAAAAATTGTTTTTTAATACATTTTAATGGTATTCCTATACTTCTTCTCTTTATCCTTAAGCATATATGTAAATATAGTTTGTTTGTTTGAAAAATAAAAGAGAATGATTAAATGGCTGCTGGTGTTTATTGTATTCGCTATTTGAGCTTAAATTTAAAAACATATTTTAATTAGTGTTATATAAAAAAATATATTGGAATTTTTTAATATATTCCACATACATACTTTCATAACAATTATTATAGGACATGTCACAAATTGTTTTCGAAGGAAATGCATCGATTGATATAATTTCAATGATATAATGCTGAACTCAACAGTTTGAAGACAGAATTACTTGTCACACATTATACTTTGACTTTTTCCACTAACAGGCTATAACCTTTGATTTGAACAAATACAAAACACTTAGCGTAGTAATACAACGATTAAAGTTGAACCAAAAATCATTTGTTTTTACCAATTTCAGCACGTAATAATTGTTTGCTTTAAGCCTATTGTCATACATTATACCCAGACGTAAAGTTGGGCTTTTGTAGAACAATTTTCAAGCAATACCCTTTGCCCGCCCCTTATGATTTAAACAAAATTAACCATAACCATAATAAAATACCATAATTTTCCTGTTTTTCTTGTTTTTTCTTGAACATATCTTCGTAGAACCAACATAACGCAATGAATGAACATTGAAATGTGTTGAAAACCCGTTCAAGTTTTTAGAGACTACGTTATCTTTATAGAGCCATAATTGTGACATGTTATCGAAAATTTTTCTATAAGAAGTGACAATTGTCTTGGATATGATAAATAAATTCTAGACTCTACATATATAGATTACCCATTATGATGAGATAGTACCGGGAAACATTAAATGAAATGATGTGATATTCACTTTTGCCTTCCTACACTCGGTTGCAAACGTTTTAAAGGTAATCATGTTGGTTATGTGCTAAGTTTAAGCGACCATGCCTAGACTTACGCCTAATTGTCCTTAGCGCACAATCAATTTGAACTATAAGAGAGAACTGTAAGGCACCCAGGAAAGCACCAAATTGTCTGCTTTCTAGATTTTAAGAGAAAATCAATTTGTTGTTCGATTATATTGTTCTCTGAGCACAATCAATAAAAGGTAGAATAAAATATCAATCTGGCTGGCACCAATAGATTGTCTGTTTCGACCAATTATACTCAACTTTAAGCGAAAATAGTGCGACATATTTATCATGTGGTGAGGGGCAAACCTCAGATTGTTTGTTTCATTCAAACAATTCTAATTGTCTGGGAGAATAGTAAGATACCGAACAGGTCTGCGCTTTGGGAAAGAATATTGAGTGAGACATTTATATTCCTATTTAAAGTTGGGCTTGGTTGGGAGCCAGTAACTTTGTAAAACGTTTATAGCAGGCCCAAAAGAACTATGATTCTTTCCGTAGTTATTATAATTTTTTCTATAAGCAAATGTAGATTACAAACAGTGTTTTTTTTTTAAATTTTGATAAGGTTTCAAAATATAACAATATTTGTTGATTTAAAATTCTGTGACATGACCTTTAATAATAGTAAGTATTAGAAAACAAAATAACTTAAAATTTACTAGTTTTATTTTTTTTTCTTTTGTTAAACAAAATTGTAAATTTGTGCGTTTGTTTGTGTTTTATTTTTTTTTTGTTGAAATAAAATTAAGCGCTTCATAATTATATATTGTATGATTAATTAAAAGAATTAAAAATATAAATATGTATATATATATATATATATATACGATATATGGCAAGTAAATAGAAGAATTTGAGGAAAAAAGTTTTCTATTTTTTTTTTCAGAAATAAATTCGATTATTAAGGCTTTTATGTATGAACTTCTTCTACATTAATTGCATATATTTAAGGCCTTTTCAAACTATGTTTCTAAATGTTTTACAGTCCATGGCAAGAAACTTCAAAAAGTTCTTGGCTTCCATATTTATGTTGCCATAGACTAAAAGGATAAAAACATGCCTGCCATACCAGACATATAGCATCATGTTTTAGAAAATACAAAAACAAAATTTGTTTTGTTAATAAGAACAAAGGGAAACTTATCAATTAAATAAAATATGCATGTATAGTTACGTTAATGTTGCGGCTTGAGTTTGACTAAGAATGTTTACGTTTTGTTTTTGTGTTTGTTTGTTTAGTTTAGAGAGAACCAAAAAAAAAAGTTCCTTCACTTATACACACACATACACACACAGACACACACATACAAATATAAATATCTATGAAAATATATAAATACAGTAGTAGTAGTAGTAGTAGTAGTAGAGTAGTACTCGTAGTAGTAATAGTTGTTGTAGTAATTATAGTAAAATTATTTTAAATAATACATTTGTTTTTGTTTTTTTTTTTAATTCAAAATATTGAATTAATATTAAAAAAAAAAGAAATTGCAACTAATTAAATACTAAAGAAAACAAAAATAAAAACAAACAAAAAAATCAATTCATTATTCTTAAAAAAAAAAAAAAAAAGAAAAAGAATTCATTAAATAAGTTCGACAAATAGGTAGATAGATAGAGATAGAGAGAATTACTGTTACAATTACCAATAATGTATGATGGCTGGTTGCTTATTTTCTTTCTTCTGTTGTAGTATTTCTTTTTTGTATGTAAAAAAAAATTGATTTTTTTTTTCAATTTACCAGTTAAGGTTAAGGATTTTCTTAAGTTTGGTTTTGTTTTTTCTCTTTTCTTTTTGTTGCTTTTGTTATTATAATTAATTAAAGTGATCATTTCTTATGCTTCATTTCTCTTTCATTATTATTGTTTTCTAACTTTTCTTGTGTTTTATTTATTTTTTTATTTTCTTTTGCTAATATTTTTGTTTGTTTTTTTTTTCTGAAGATGGTGGGTTTTGTTTTGTTTTTTTTTTAAATTTTTTTTTATTACTTTTTCCTTAGATGTTTATCATTGTTTTTCTTTTTTTGTTGCTTTTTATAAATTTTGTTTGTTTTGGTATTATTTTAGAACTGCTGCTGCTATTTTGTTTTGTATGTTTCTTTTCAATAAAAATGTAAAATAAATTGTGGTTGTGGTTGTTGTTGAAATGAATGTTGAATTGTTAGCTTAGTAAAGACCGCAACCTCTGAGATTATTAGCAATGATAACATCGGTGACAGCATCGAATACAAATTGTATGTTGTTTGTATCTGTAGCACACGTCATGTGGCAGTAAATTTCTTTTGAGGTTGATTTGTTTTTCGCTTCAAATTGAGCCTGTATATACGCAGCTGCCTCACCATACTCCTGACCACCTAAAACATTTCAAATGCATTTTCATTTTTTTTTTCAAATCAATTAATAACAAATTCATAAACATTATTTGTATTCAGAGTTTACCTGTATATTCAGGGAAACAGATTGTCAATGGACTCTTGCGTATTTTTTCTTCGAATAAATCTTTCTTATTTAAGAATAAAATAATAGAAGTATCCGTAAACCATTTGTTATTACAAATGGAGTCAAATAGTTTTAAGGATTCTTGCATTCGGTTCTGAAATTGAAAAAAAAACAAAAAAATAAATAAAAAAATAAAAACGATATATTTTTTCAATTGATAACCATCCTTCAGCGTAACTTGAAAGTAAAACCTTTTTTCTATATGATGATGTAAAGTTCCCAACCATCTGTGATTGCTGTGGTTGGACAATACTTCTGGTTACGGTGACACCGTCGAAAGTTATAAAAAAGGGTCATTCATACTTTAGCGTAGTTTATGAGGTAGGTAGGTTAGAGTGGTAGTTTTGATACCAAAAGCTCACTTGAGCATGCATAGCGGCCCGTTGTGACGTCGCAGGCACTATTTAGTCAACCAAGCAGTATTCCTGTAAGCCTGATAAGTAAGAGGCATGATTGAAAATATGATTTTTTTTAAAGAAATTCGAGAAAAGAACCGATGGATACGTCTTTTTTAACAAGTGCTGTTAACTTTTGTGGAGCAGATCTCGGAATATTGATGAACGATTATGTGCTTTGATTATATCACTTCCGTATATCACTTCCGTAGCGACGACTGGGCTTGCGGTCTTAGTCATTAGAAAACAGTCTGACTATAGTGATTAATTGCATGAGAATGGACACATTGATCTACCTTGAAGATCTAGAGAATGCTGCGTTAATCATTGTTTTGTTTTTCAGGTGGAAATCAAACACTACTTTGTGACATGCTTATTTACCCTAGTCATTATGATAGGACTGTGCATAAATTGACAGTGACGAAAACTGTAAATGGCTATACATAAGCGTTAGGGAGTCCCTTTTGTAATTTCATACAATGAGAGCGATATATCGCGCTCTATCCTGGCACAGTCTAGCATTTTTAACTGTTACCGGGAGAGATTTATTCCCGGCACCATTAGCAATTACTGCATGTGTTTTTAAAACCATCACGACTCGGTGCACTAATTTAATTCCCCCCCCCCCCAATTTTACCACAGTATTCAAAACTGACAGCAAAGTATTCGCGGTACCATTAACCCCGTTACGCTGCCTGTCTTCAAAGTCCTCATAACTCGTTGCACCTCACACCCGCATTCTCCTACGTCAGCATTTCAAAGTATTATTGAGAGAGGGCCTTCAAGACTCATTTATTTGCCTCTTAGCCCCACTGTCCTACGCCCAATGGATCTCTGGCTGACATGAACAGCGGAGACTCAATTTCTCCAGCTAACTGTATCCCGACATCTACTTGCCTACTAATTATTTATTTATTCAGGGACGAATTTCCAATAGCAGCAGAGCTGTTACCACGATAGCAACACAAAAAAAAAGGCGAAGGGTGTGACGCTAAACTTTTGGATGCATTGAGGATTGATATCACTGTACATAGAGAGAACATAGAAAACTTCGCTTGGCTTGCTTTACATGAATTCAGTGATTAGTTAGCGTAAGATAGGATAAGAAAAGTATTACTAGCGAGGCAGATAAATACAGTGGAATCGGATCGGCTATGGAATAATTTTGTTTTTTGTATGCCACCAAGAGAACAAAAAAAAAATGGGTTGCGAGAGTTAATGTTAATGCACATCAGAACCAATCGACCAAGGGCGGATGTGACCAACGGTAATTCCAATTTCAAATCAATTTGATAGAAATGGCTACGCTAATAACACATTTAACCACATCTATCATTAAAATTCGAAAACAAAAAATCGTTTCCTACAATAATACTTAAAATATGTCGCCTCTTATTTGATTTTCTATTTGATATGAAAATGTTTGTACTTACTGTAGTTTCATCTTCATGCAAAACTTGATCATATTCGGACATGGCAACACAAAATATAATCGCGGTGACATCTTCAAAGCAATGAATCCATTTCTTTCGTTCTGAACGCTGACCGCCAACATCGAAGAGTCTAAAAATTAAAACAAAAATAAAAGATTTTTGTTAACTGAAATAAAAAAAAAATAAAATAAAACGAAAACTTACTTGAAATTTAGATTTTTGAAGGAAAAGTGCACTTCCACAATACCAGTTGTTTTGACACGAGTGCGTAAAATATCCTGTTCGGTTGGTTGATAATCTTTGGCGCCTAACCGATCCAAATCGTCCAGAAAACTAAAAGGAAATAAAAATTAAAAAAAAGGTATGTAATCAGAATAAATTTTTTTTAGAGGTTTAACGAGTAATTGATAGAGAACGGGTAGGTATTGCATTGGGAATCATACAAATTGTTTGAGAAAAATTGTTTAAAAAAATATTTTGAAGTACTACACTACGGACACAATTCTGATGATACCAGCTGGATCAGGTCTTCGCCTACAAACTGACAGCAATTGCGGTTTTGGTCATTACAGGCATAGAAAGAAAAAACAAACCTTGTGGACTCTCTTTTTTAATGGCAGATTAACAATTGTTTGCGAAAATTTATCCTGCTGCCTTACATTTTCTTAATAAGGAAGGAAGTTACTCTTCCTACAGACTCTGCCGAAGTTTGATAATTAACAAAGGGCACTTATGCCTTCTTCTGGACAGTGGTATACTCTTGGACCATAGAAAACGTGGTGTGTTCGCTATATGTGCTCTGTAGCAATTGGCATCAAAGGCCCCTCCCCACATCTAAAAATCGTCTGAATAGAGGTTTGAAACGATGCTGGGATTTGCGAAAAATTGGAAGCATTTGGTGGTTGTAACGTGACCGCAAACAATAGTGGGGCCAAATGATAATGAAACTTTCAGAGAAATTGGTTTTAAAACGAAAAATCATTTCTTATAAAAAAAGATACAAATTTCTTTATATATATGAACACCTTCTCTATACTACCAAAAAAAAAAAAGCCTTTGAAGGTATACTTTTGGCTGCCATTGTATGTTTTAAATAGATTACCATAGTATTTAGCGTTCATTATTATTAATAGCTATGTGTATCTGTTGACAATTTTATTCCTCTATATATGTATATACATACATATGTGAGTAATATGTATAAATGTATATATTAAATGTATTTTTTTTATTTTTGCTCATTAAGTTCCAATTTCCAAGCTTGCTATGATGGAGCACAAGTAATAATTATACTGTGCCTAACCCAATAAGCCACAAAACGAAAAGACAATTTTGCTTTGTAGCCTATCAAATAACAAGACTGTTTGCTTACCCTGTAAACCACAAAATTTAAACATAAAAAATTTGCCACGAACCATTATTAGCTACTGGTGATATGATCCAAATGCCTTTTTAATTTTATGATAGTCAAAATTAAAAGAAATATTGCTGTGGGGGAGCGAATTGCTCTATTGGGGAAGGAATCAGAAACTTGAGTGGCTCGAAATCCGCTGAAAATTACTGTGCTCCTCCCAAAAGTGTCTTACAAAAGATTGCCATGGAAATTGTATGGCCAATTAAACTGGGAAGTTGCTGTAGTCTAGTAAGTAGTGTTTTAGCTTATGAGACGTGAGGCCACGGTTCAAATGCCAGGCCGGACATCTAAACGAAATACGAAAAAATATTTCTTCGGCAACTTCCTCTCAGCAGATTTCTGGCAAAAACTCTGAGAATAAATATAGTTGCCAGGAAAAGTTTCTCAAAAGATCTGTCGACTTTAAACTGTAGGTGCCGCCACTCATGTATAAAATTAACACACACAACAGCACAAGTGGTGTGAAGGGCTAGGTTGTAATCCTGACTGAAGCCTTGTAATGATCAATTATGTCTGTATGTAGTTAAACTTTTTAATCAAATGGATGGATACTGCCTTTCTATACGAGAACTGGAGAGTTCAAACCTCAGCTCTGACAGCTTAAGAAAAGATATGTGAAAAAAAGTAAATTAATTGCTGTGAGAAAACTTCTCATAACTGTCGTTCGGATTCAACGCCACTCATGGGGACCTGAACTTGCCAGGTTGTAATCTTGACTAAAAGCTTGTAAATATCGTTGATGTAAATGTTAATTAAAGACTTTCCGCTGTAAATTGCTACCGTTAGGCTTATGGGGTTATAACCGCAATATAATTACACTCGTCTATGGAGTTTATTTCTTGTTTTTTCTTCTTTTTTCTGTTGTTGTTGCTCTTCTAATGTTTCCATGTACTTTATCTAATTGCAAAACAATTGATTTATGACTGTAGGCAGCAGGCAAGCTTTGTACCGCTGTGGTTGGTCGCCACTGACTGACAGTAGAAAATAAGGTTTGAAAAAACAGAAACAGAAATAAAACTAATAAAGAAAGAACAATAATTGTTTTATTAAAAATTTTAATATGCGGTTAGATTGGTGAAACAGGTTAAGGTGACAACATAATTTAAAGAAGAACTTAGAAAAAATTTTAACTCTTAAATGCCTGTGATATGTTCGTCTGCAAATAATTGTTTTTAATTAATTTAAGTAGACGTGGCTATTTCCATTGAAATTAAATACCTTCCGATTTACTATCAATATAAGTAGATTGTGCTATATTTAGGCAATATATATATGGGCGTGGCATTTTTAATACAATGCAAACAAATTTTTTTTATTTTTAAAATTTTGAAACTCAAACTCGAGTTCCAGCTTCAAATGATGAGGATGGTGTATACTTACTTACGTAAGTATCCCATTAGAACCCTTTTATTAGTGTTACGACCTAGTTTCCACACCACGAAGTCGCCGTAGTCTAGTAGGTAGTGTGTATTGGCTTATTAGACGTAAATCCCGGGTTCGTATTCCAGGTCAGGCATCAAAACGAAATATGAAAATAAATATTTCTTCGACGATTTTCTGGCAAAAAAAAAAAACTGAGAGCAAATAAGCCTGCCATGAAAAAAGTTTCTCAAAAATCTGTCATTCGGTGTCGACGTTAAACTGTAGGTACCGCCACTCATGTATAAAATTAACGCACACAACATGAGTGGTGTGAGAAGCTAGGCCGCAATCCTGACTGTATGTATGTTCCCACACCACCACTGTTGTGTGAGCGACGGGACCTAGAATTTAACACCGATTTCGAATAACAGATTCAAAGAATGTGAGATTTGTTCTGATAAGAATGCTACGAATATTTCACAATAAGATGGAGTAACATTCTACCAGGTTAGCTAACCTCGAAAATCAAACAGTCGCTGTAGGAAATTATTCCAAATCTAAAATAAATCTTAATATCGTGTTAATTTTCATTTCAGAAAACTCAATCAAAGATGACAGCAAGCAAAGGAATGGTCAAAAACCTTCAGCGATTCTAGAACAAGAACTGGGCACTTCTCCTCCTCATATTCACAGCTCCTGCAGAAGATTTGTGAGCGAATGTCCGCTGTATTGGCAAGCCATCCTATAGGGCAATTGCCTGCGAAAATCATATTAGTGTTCAAGAACAGAGGCAAGTTTGCAGAAGCAAGTTGGCAGGTTAGCCAACCTCTATGTGCTATAATGTTGCAGATATTGCCGATCTATGACCATAAGAGATTATCGCTGTGTTTAGAATTCACAGGAGAAACTTGTGTATTGCAAGAAGACTGGCTTGTTATTGATGATAGCGAAGTACATCGGGTTTTTGACAGATTTTTATTAAAAATTCTTTTAAACGTTGTAAACAATTTTTAGTTTTTTTTTTCTGACACCGAAGGTCTTGTCTTGCAAAATCGATATTTTTATAGAAAAAAAACACAACCTAGAAACCACAAATTAAATTGCAATTACAACAGTTGTTTTATTAATATCTACACGTTATTTATGTATAATAATAACATATAATTGAGCTATAAAGGTATTAAATTGCACAAAATAGATAGAAATGAATGAGGGATTGAAATAAAGGAGAGTTATTGCTCTGCAAAGAGAACGTTTTCTTTATTTCTCAGTACAAACATGCATGTCAAGCATGAATTCCTTACAATCTGAAAGTTTAATGAATGTTAGCTCCATTAGACAATCCAGTAAGAGCTAGTTGCGTCAAAATAGAGACGAACACTGGCAAATTAAATGTTAACCAATTTACAACCGCAGCAGAATTTATTTGCTTGTAATTGAAATCTCTCCGCCTGCCTACACATTACAATGATGGCAAAACTGCTCCTTCGATCTCATTTAAGTAGTTGATTGGCAGGTTTCCGATCCAATTGAGGCCAGGTGAGTTTGACAGTAAACCCAGAAAGCAAGATTCTTTCTTAAACTACTATTTAATGGTTTTTGCCTAACGAAGATAAGAGGAACACATATATTCACGTATTCACGGTACGGAGTGTGCCTTGTCTAGCAAGATCAAGAGCTGCTCGAGTACCCGATATATTCATGTGATCAGAAGAGCTCATATTTTTCACACAAAGCTAGCGCGAGAGTTGATCAAGGAAGTCGCTTTATATGATAAGCAGTTTATACCAGTGGTTTGCACCCGACCAGACCTCTAATTGCCGCTTAGCTATCAGAGAAGATTCTCTTTTTCACGAATAGTACCGCTACATCATTACCTTGGCCTAAAATGCTTTGCAATAGTCAGCGAGATGGGGAAATATTTCAAGATTAAGTCTTTTAGAGAAATATCAACAGCCTAGCTTACTCTCAAGTTAAGAAACGTCTGCGCAGAGTTCCACAGAATCTCTGGCGTAGACCGCTTTGAATTTTATCGGAAAATTTCCTATCGAGATTGGGTTTAGCCCAGCCAAGCCAATTAATTTCATTGAGAATCTGGGAATCTTGAGATATGATACAGCAAAGCCTAGAGGGAATAATGTGCCAGTGTGCCAGAACATTAAAACGCATTGCAACAAGTGCCATATGTTGTCTGACAAGTAATTTAGATGGAAGCCAATTAAGGATGCCATTTGCAGTGGTAGTGCGCTATCTGCCCGTAATCTGTATCGCAACAGATCTCCTTACTTGATTAAGGACCTCCAGATTGTAATTTTTCTTGAGGAGCGGTATACCAAAAGAAGACATCTCCATGAAAATGAAAATTAGCTTCGATAACCATACCAGGACGAAGAATCCATTTGGTATCGACTGGTACTTGGTGAGCACCTGCTTCTGCATGTTCATTAAGATTAATTTCACATAAAAATGAATGAATCTTTTTACTACACCTTCAACATATATTTTATTTTCGGGAATGTGTTTTTGCATTCTTTTAATTCTCTGCTTAAATATGGAGTAATTTGTTTATGCATCAGGTAGACGTGAGTTGATAATTTTCAAATCGGAACCAAGTGCTAATGAAACACGAGTTTGATGGTGGTAGTAGTGGTGGCTTGCTTTTCTAATGCGGTAGTTGGTGGTAGTGGTGGTGGTAGTGGTGGTGGTAGTGGTGGTGGTGGTGGTGTTGCAATAAGAAATGCAATATTGCTGTGGTGTTGTCATACACTAATAACATGAGGCTTTGATGAACATTTTTGAATTTAATTTTTAAATGTAGAATATTTGTTGAGTTCCTAATGGAAAAATTTTGTTTTATTTTGCAAACGAGTTCTACACATGAAATTTAAAAGACGGTTTACATATGTACATACGCTGAGTTGGGGATTGCAGGTAAATATTAAAATATTTTATAATAATTTACACCAGAGTGATAAGTGTCTTATAAATAATTGTTGGTCAACATATGTATGTACATAAGCATGTATGTTGCGTGTTTAGATGTTCCGTAATCCTAATATTTCGTGATACGTTGTGATGATGACAACATACATGATGATATTGTTGTCTTTTTTTTTTTTGATCAAACAATTTAATTCGTTTTATATTTAGGCCAAATGAAAATGGAAGTGATTGGGCAATAGGCTGGGCTAAATGTTTACTGTTATAATAGAGGTTGCATTTAAATTGATTTTGATTTGATAGCCCATTTTCAAATCAAAACCAATTTAAATACAAAAATATAAAACAAATCAACAAAAAAAAAAGCGATTCATGGAATACGTTCTAAACCGTCCTATGGATTCAGAACCGACAGACTACTGGTTTAGTTTTCCTCTTGAAGGCAAGAACCAATCAAGATCTGAACTACGGTTAATGCAAAGTTGAGATTAGGTAGGGCCAAAGGTTGTGGAGATGAAGAGGAAGATGAGGCTATTCTTCACCTATTGTGCACATGACCTTCACTTAGTCGGAGGAGAAAGAGGTACCTGAGTGCCTACTACTTGGAGGATATAAAGGGTGTTTTTTATAGAGGTGTAGAACTTTAAGTTGCAATAAAACAACGATGGATTATTCGATTGACATGAATTTTATTTATCCGAAAGATAATCTTGTGGCATTACATTTTAAATATGATTTCTGGCATATGACCGCCACGGCTGGCGCGGATGTAGTCCAATCTGGACGTCCAATTTTCGATGACTTTTTCCAACATTTGTGGCGAATGTTGTCTTCCAAATGGTCAAGCGTTTGTGGCTTTACCGCATAGACCAATGACTTTACATAGCCCCACATAAAGTAGTCTAGCGGTGTTAAATCACAAGATCTTGGAGGCCAATTCACAGAGGTCCAAAACGTAAAATTAGGCGGTCACCAAACGTGTCTTTCAATAAATCTATTGTGGCACGAGCTGTGTGACATGTTGCGCCGTCTTGTTGAAACCACATATTCTGGACATCATGGTTATTCAATTCAGGAATGAAAAAGTTAGTAATCATGGCTCTATACCGATCACCATTGACTGTAACGTTCTGGCCACCATCGTTTTTGAAAAAGTACGGACCAATGATTCCACCAGCCCATAAAGCGCACTAAACAGTCAGTTTTTCTGGATGTAACGGTGTTTCCACATACACTTGAGGATTACCTTCACTCCAAATGCGACAGTTTTGTTTGTTGACGTAGCCATTCAACCAGAAGTGCGCTTCATCGCTAAACAAAATTCGCTTATGAAAATCGGGAACAACGGTAATCTCGTTTTGGGCCCATTCGACGAATCTACGCCTTACTTGATGATCGTTTGGCCTCAAATCTTGCACGAGTTGGATTTTGTAAGCACGCAAACCAAGATCCTTCCGCAAAATCTTCCATAAAGTGGATGAACACAGGGACAATTCCTGTGCTCGATGGCGGATGGACTCATTCGGGTCTTCCTCAATGCTACGCTCTACAGCAGCAATAGCTTCTCCTGTACGCACCGTACAGCGTCTCTGGGGATGCGAGTTATCAATAAGAGTAAACGTGGTGCGAAAACGTTCCATGGTTAATCGAATTAACTGCTCTGATGGACGATTTTGTCGACGATAAAATGGACGTAGTGCGCGATACGTTTTCCGCACAGAACCATTATTTTCGAAATAAAATTGCACTATTTGCAAGCGTTGTTCAGGCGTGAGTCTATTCATGATGAATTGCCAAACCAAACTGAGAATAAATCACTTGACAGCTGTTAAATCGGTCGCCATCTTGAAAAGTAATGCCAAAAAACACCCTTATATGGATGAACTGTCGTGTATGGATATTGGCAGTCTGAGTCGCTTCATCGGAAGCTCCTGGAATAAGGGGAAATGAGGAACTGTGGTGTCACAATGGGCCCTGTGTGCGGCCTAAGTGTGTCCACTCATGACTCCATCGAGGGAACAGCCACTTCTACCTACCTACCTACCTATGCTGTGTGTGTTAATTTTATACAGGAGTGGCAGCACCTATAGTTTAAAGTCGACTCCAAAAGATAGATTTTTGAGAAACCTTTCATGGCAATTTTATTTACTCTCGCAGTTTTTGCCAGAAATCTAATGAGGGGAAGAAATATTTAAATTTCGTTTTGTTAGAGATGGGGTTTGAACCTTGACCTCTCGTCTAGCCAACATACTACCCACTAGACAACGGCGACTTAATCTTAATATCGTGTTAATTTTCATTTTAGAAACTTCAGTCAAAGATGACAGCAAGCAAATGAGCGGTCAAAAATATGCAAAGATTCTAGAACAAGAACAGAACACTTTTCCTCCTCAGATCCACAGCTCTTGCAAAAGATTTATGAGCAAATGTCTGGTCCATTGACAAGCCATCCAATGGGGCAATGGCCTGCGAGAACCACAATAGCGCGTTGCTGCAACATTCAAAAACAGGAGCAAGTTTTCAGAACCATATAGTGAATCCAACAGAGTGCTGCCAACACAGCTGAGCCTCCCTGTAAAACGATCAGTGAATACCCAGTTTTATTGGAAGCAATTGCCATTTTACTGATTAGCGGCTCATAGGAGAAATCGAGCTGATGGAAACAGTGCTCAAAAAACAGTCACTCTGATATTCTGTATCGGAATACTTCTGCCCAGTAACTTATCGGAAATTCTGAGCTGTACACCAGTCCAAGCAATTTCGATGGATTTACATAGATTCTGGAACCCATAAGACAGTAATAAATGATCCGAAATTTCGCGGCAAATTCTTAGCATTGCTAGACGAGGACCTCTTTACCTCGCTGTCTAAGTAAATAAAAAACTTTTAAGGGAACATCCCATCACTCAACAATATGACCCCCATCTGGAAATCACTGCATACAATAATCCTTAATATATACGACGATAGCCTACTCTGTCCAGAATTTTAGAGCCATCGTGAGAGATCTTAATTATAATCTTAAAGTCGTATCTTCTATTGAGAAAATTATAAGCAACCATATAGTTGACTCGAATGTGCGTGATGGCTTCACAGTATTATATATTGTCGGTAGTCCATATTGGGCCAAGTGGTTTTACGAGCATTGTGACTTTGCAGTCAGCTTAATCTTTTGCTTTAATAGAAGGCCAGAGAGGAGCCCAGTGAGTATAGTTGGAGTGGAACAGAGAACACTGACAATCAGATTATCTGAGTGCAGTCAGTTTACAGTGCCGTCCATCGAACGTGAGCACTGTACAGTAATCTAATTTCCGAAATCTTTCCCATGACTCCGTTAAGAGATGTAAAGAATCATTGTGTATCTCTTTACCCACTCCAGTAGAATTTGAGGTTCAAAATAAACTTAAAGACGAAGACATTGACAACATTTTTCAGTTGTAATGAAACGTGAGGAAAATTTACTTTTCATACTCCTTTCGCCTTCCCCTTCCTCTTCCTAATTGTTATAATCAAGTCAAGTTAATAAATGAATTTTTTTTTATAAATTTGCCATGGCGGTCAATGTCTAAAACTCTCATGACATTTCTTCTTTATTGCTTTGCGTTTGCTTTCCATTTTAATTAATTTGTAAGAAACATTGTGTAAATGTTTGTTTGTTTTTTTCTTTTCTTTTCTTTCCTTCCTTCTTAATTTTCTTCCATTAGAAATGTTGTCACGTCTTTGGTCTCTTCTTCTACACACTGCTCGCAGTTGATTTGGTTTGGTTTGGCTTGGCTTGGCTATTTTTCAAATCTCGAAAGATAAATCTTCATTAAGAGTGTTAAGCCTAGATTTGTTTACTTTGTTTTATCGGAACGTCTAAATTTGCTTTACTTCAGGCAAATAGGCAGACAGGCAGCAAAAAATTATTTCAACAATTGTTTCCTTGTCTCTGTACCTCCCCTTTGCCTTTGAAAATGTCTTTCGAAGAGTTAGCATGGAAAAAAACGAGGCAATTTAACACAAATGTTGCAATAAAATGTCTAATTAAGCAAATTTAATGGAAATTTAATTACACATTAATTGGGCTTTGTTTTTTTAATGTTGACCGATAGAAAACAAATAAAATTTGTTTAAACAATTACTGGGCACATGGAAAACTTTTGTTTAAAAGCGACTGTACGTACTAATGGGCGTAGAAAGAACGATTTTGAATTAAAAATTTAAAGCCTTTAACAGAAAATATTGCAACAATGTGTGATTTTGATTTGCATAATCAATTCCATGATAGAGATTTAGCGGCCTTGCACCGCATCCAAGGTTTAAAAGGCAGCAGTTGTACAGCAATTAAAATTTGGGAGACTGAATGGCGATTAAGACCGCAAAAGAGATTGCAGAAAAGTACTGACTTGGCTATCTCAACGTTCTTTCTGGGCGCTTCAGTGTCTCACTTGTCAGGGTTCATGGGCACAGAGACATATCAGGCAACTTTAGAGCTGATGAGCTAGGCCAGAGCTGTTGTATTCCTTCAGAAACCCTCTCTAATTGAATTGGGTAAGCCACTTGCCTCGGTTAAATTGGCCATTAGGCAAAAATTCCTTGGTTAAGTCATTCTACTCTGGGTCATTAAAGAACCTTGCTCCACTCAAACTTGATCGCAATCTCATCTCGATCACATTAGTCATGCTTACAGGTCATTGCCTTATGGGAAGACACGCAGAAAGACCGCAGCTCCCATCAAACCACTTTTGCCATGGTTGCGGATTTGTTATCCACTTTCTTTCTCAATGCCCATCTCTTGCGTAGTGCAGATTAAAGAATTTTGCTCTCCATTCCTTCAACGTCATCCGTTGACATCAAGGATATATGTAGCTTAGCTTAGTAAACTTTCAGGCTGGTTGCCAGCATAATGTATAGTCCCTGCGCTAACTAACTTCCTCCATGAGTCTGGTGGAAGTTCGGTGGCGTTACAATGGGCCGCTATGCATGCTCAAGGTACCACTTCCACTTAAACTAACCTAACATAGACTAACTAACCTAACCTAGAGGTCTTTGAAAAGAAATTCTAACATGGGATCCTGAACAAAGTTCAGTGAATTGCCTTTTTAAGATTTATTGCAGTGTGTCAATTGATGAGCGGCTCATGGGAGAAATCGAGCTGTTGGAAACAGTTCAAACGGTCACTCCGATATTCTGAATATTTTTTCTTCAATACTAGGGAATGGGCTTTTCGATTGAAAGCCGATTGCATTGTACTCAAAGCGATGTTTCTCTCAGAGTGGACAGAGCCATTTGGAAGATGGTGAACTCTCAATATAAAGGGTGTTTTTTATAGAGGTATAGAACTTTAAGTTGCAATAAAACAACGATGGATTATTCGATTGACATGAATTTTATTTATCCGAAAGATAATCTTGTGGCATTACATTTTAAATATGATTTCTGGCATATGACCGCCACGGCTGGCGCGGATGTAGTCCAATCTGGACGTCCAATTTTCGATGACTTTTTCCAACATTTGTGGCCGTATATCGGCAATAATACGGCGAATGTTGTCTTCCAAATGGTCAAGCGTTTTTAGCTTTACCGCATGACTTACATAGCCCCACAGAAAGTAGTCTAGCGGTGTTAAATCACAAGATCTTGGAGGCCAATTCACAGGTCCAAAACGTGAAATTAGGCGGTCACCAAACGTGTCTTTCAATAAATCTATTGTGGCACGAGCTGTGTGACGTGTTGCGCCGTTTTGTTGAAACCACATCTCCTGGACATCATGGTTATTCAATTCAGGAATGAAAAAGTTTGTAATCATGGCTCTATACCGATCACCATTGACTGTAACGTTGTGGCCACCATCGTTTTTGAAAAAGTACGGACCAATGATTCCACCAGCCCATAAAGCGCACCAAATAGTCAGTTTTTCTGGATGTAACGGTGTTTCCACATACACTTGAGGATTACCTTCACTCCAAATGCGGCAGTTTTGTTTGTTGACGTAGCCATTCAACCAGAAGTGCGCTTCATCGCTAAACAAAATTCGCTTATGAAAATCGGGAACAACGGTAATCTCGTTTTGGACCCATTCGACGAATCTACGCCTTACTTGATGATCGTTTGGCTTCAAATCTTGCACGAGTTGGATTTTGTAAGCACGCAAACCAAGATCCTTCCGCAAAATCTTCCATAAAGTGGATGGACACAGATCCAATTCCTGTGCTCGATGGCGGATGGACTCATTCGGGTCTTCCTCAATGCTACGCTCTACAGCAGCAATAGCTTCTTCTGTACGCACCGTACAGCGTCTCTGGGGATGCGAGTTATCAATAAGAGTAAACGTGGTGCGAAAACGTTCCATGGTTAATCGAATTAACTGCTCTGATGGACGATTTTGTCGACGATAAAATGGACGTAGTGCGCGATACGTTTTTCGCACAGAACCATTATTTTCGAAATAAAATTGCACTATTTGCAAGCGTTGTTCAGGCGTGAGTCTATTCATGATGAATACAGCTTTTAAATCGGTCGCCATCTTGAAAAGTAATGCCAACTTAAAGTTCTATACCTCTATAAAAAACACCCTTTACCAATTGTTGTAAACGAATGCGAGCACTGGTGCTGGGATCTTTTGTAAGGGTGTCGAACAGACTTTCCATTATGTATTGAAAAGCAGCTGCAACGTTTTTCTGGCAGAAACATTTGCTATTTTGAAGGCTCTTGAGGCTTTCACAGCCGTGATAGCGATAGGGTACATGTGACTGTACATATGGCTGTAGGGCAAATCGGGTTAGTTGTTGCGTTTGGGTGCAAAGAAGTGTGCCTAGAAACGAGGTGACTAATAATCCCGCTTGACTGGGATGCTGGGAGAATAGATTGAAACCTTGTGTAGGGTTGCTTAATAATAAGTCCAGAGTGAAGTCCCCAAAAAATTTTTTATATGTCGTTTTGTTGATTTCTGAGCTAGGGTTTGAACCATGGTCCTGCGTCTAATACCTACTAGACTACGACGAAACCTTGTGTAGGGTTGCTTAATAATAAGTCCAGAGTGAAGTCCCCAAAAAATTTTTTATATGTCGTTTTGTTGATTTCTGAGCTAGGGTTTGAACCATGGTCCTGCGTCTAATACCTACTAGACTACGACGACTTCGAATATGCAGGTTAACTGAGACATAGGAGTTCCTGAGCTCTGTACCAAGTGGTATAATTTCCGCTGATATCCGCTCTAGTCCGGGAATCAATATAAAAGTTATGTTATTTAAATTTGCCTAAGAAATCTAAGGCATTTATTGAACGAAAACGAACTCTAAGGTTACGTTCGTGAAGTACTTGATTGCAGCGTGGCTTTTCAAGCAAATTAAGAGATTTTTATGGAATGTTCCATAACCCAACAAGCATTCTGTCGCTTTCAATAGGACGATGACTTCTGCTTACAAATTAAGCAAGTAAACAAGCAATGGATAAAGGATACTCTTAGAAGAGAGACCGCAGAGCGTCTTTACTGCCTTAATCAGTTGTAATGCCTTTAAACTATGAACTAACAAAGCCTGCATACAATATCGTTTTTAAAAGCCTAAGCCCTTTTACTAAATTCGATTTTATTGTCAAAACATTCCGGTTGTTTTTTTTTTTCGCTCAAATTGTGTATATCCGTTGCAAGATTTTTTTTTGTTCTTTTTCCCCTTCCCCACTTTTTTTAATTTATTTTTACGAGTGTTTTATTATATTTGACAGCTAAAGAAGAGCTGAGAGCTAGTGAGTGGGTATGCTGATATTGTTTCTATTGTTGTTGTTGTTGCTGTTGTTGATGTTGCTGTTGTATTTAATCCAATGAACAGATCATCGTAGACTAAATAAATTTGTTTGGACTTCATTTTCATTAAGCATGACAGTAATTGATATTTGTAACATCTCTTCTTGGTTTTTGACCATTCCATTCTCATTCTCATTCTCTCTGTCGATGTGTGTATGTGCCTGTGTGTCTGTGTGTCTATGTGTCTGTCAGTCATGATAAATGTTTTCGTTATAGTTTAAATACTATTTAGCTGTTGAACAATAAAACATTTCAATTGCAATTATTATTAGTATGATGAAGCATTTTAAAGAACATCATCATCATCATCACCAGCATAATGATAAATATGCACGTGTGTTTGTGTGTGTATAGAAATTTGACTTCTTTTCATTTGAATTATTTTCTTTTTATTTGTTGTTTTTGCACAATTGAAATTGGGTTTCTTTAGTTATTTTCAAAACAAATTTTTGTTTTTGCAACATTTTCTTTTTTTGTATCTTTAATTAGCAAAAAGAAGAAAATTGTAAAAATTGAAAAATCGCAATAAAAATATTGACTAATTTGTTACATTTCGTAAGTACATTACTATTTTTTCAATGATTTCCTATAAACGCTGTGCGATTTTTTTTCTTTTTTTTTCTTTTTTAAAAACTTAACGAGCAAATCATGATTTTTCGTTTAAAATCCATGGAAAAATTAAATAAAAAAAACTAAAACAAGAAATTCATAATAATTATTATTGTTTTTAACGCTTGGTTGAACACTTAACAAATATTGAAATTGTCTAAATCGTCTCTATGGAATGGTTTTCATCATCATCAGACAATGGAAGAAATTTTTTTTTTTTTTCTAAACAATTATTGCCGCAATTTGATTATGATGTTCCAACTCAAAGCGATTACTGCATATTGTATGTATTGATGGATAGGCGACTTTGTCAGGCATCCCAATACATACATTCAGGATTACAACCTAGCTTCCTACACTGCTTATGCTGTGTGTGTTAATTTTATAAATGAGTGGCGGGGCACCTACAGTTTAAAGTCGACTCCGAACGACAGATTTTTGAGAAAATTTTCATGGCATTTTTTTTTGCTATCAGAATTTTGTCAGAAATTTGCTGAGAGGAAGTTGCCGCAGAAATATTTTTTTCTATTTTCGGTTTGTTGTCTGATCTGGTGGTTTGAACCGCGGCCTTACGTCCAAAAGGACAACACACTACCTACCAAAGTACGCTGACTACAGGCATCCTAATACATACATTCATACATGCATAATTGATCATTATAACCCTTCAATCAGGATTACAACCTAGCTTCTCACACCACTTATGTTGTGCGTGTTAAATTTATACACGAGGCGGGAAATACAGCTTAAAACCGATTTTTTTGAGAAATTTTTCATGACAATTTTTATTTACTCAGATTTTTTTGCCAGACATTCGAATACGTAAGTGTAATGTCAGAATCGTTATCCCACTCTCTGTTCATTTTGGATACATCGGCCTCATACCCCTCAAGAGTAAAATCAAGTCTTCTATCAAGAAATTGATATGAAACTATGTAGTCCACTCGCATAGATCTATAGCTTCCTAGATAAGATGCAATGTTTTAAAATTATAGCACAGGTTGGGGCCATACAACTAACTGCTTGCATACTGCTGTCTATCAGCCTGCAGTGAAACATGAGCCTAGTAAAGCAAAGTTGGCAGCAGCATGACCCAATAGATGAACTGAAAATCGTGTTTATTTTTATATCTTGTCGATATATACACTCAGCCACAAAAGTATACATACGGATAACAAATTTCAGAAATTTTTTAACCAATCCGTTTTCGTTGAAAATATTTATAATTGTCTGACATCTTTCTTCCATTTTAAGACGGTCTTTTGCATTGGTTCAGAAATTTGTGAAATTTGTAAATCGGATGCATACCTTTGTGGGCCTGTGCAGGGCCACAATTCAGTTCAATTTCAGAAATTTTTTAACCAATGCAAAAGACCGTCCTAACATCAAGCAAACTATAAAGATTTTCAACGAAAACGGATTAGTTAACATTTTTTTGAAATTTTTTGACCGTATGTATACTTTAGTAACTGTGTGTAACACTTTTACCGTACAGCTGTACAGCCAAGGAAGATATTATATGGTACATATGTTTTTTCTAAAAATCTCTTTGGTTTTAAAGCTAATTTAAAAGTTTATATATTTTTTATATTTAATAAAGAGAAACAAAAAATTAAAGTAAAAAATTTTCAGAGTTTGTTTATTTTATAAAATATTTCTTACAGCTAATTCAAATTCTTAAAGGAAATATTTATATGGTACAAAATAAGAAAAAATTCAAAACTTAAAGATAATTAAATATATTCAAATAAGAAATTAATTTTAATAATGCGTGTGTCCTCCTCGATTTTTAATTTCTTCATTTAACCGAAGTGGCATAGGGTTTATTAATTTTTGTAACTCATCTTGGTGAATTTCGTCCCATTTTTTTATTAAAGCTTCTTTCAGCTCTTTTAAGGAGTTATAAGTCATCCCACCCTTGTATATTTCGGCACTTAAAATTCCCCAGAAGTTTTCAACAGGATTTAGATCGGGACTAAGTGATGGGCAGTCCAAAACAGTTATATCCTTTTCTTCAAAAAATGCTTTGATCCTTTTGGATACATGTATAGGGGCGTTGTCTTGCTGAAAAGTAAAATTATTTCCATAATTTTCTTCAGCAAATTCAATGAAAACATTGTCCAGTAATTCCACATAGTTCTCTGCATTCATTTTATGAGAAATAAAACAGAACGGAGAACGTGCTCTATATCCAAAAGCTACCCAAGTCATTAAAGATCCTCCTTGAAAATTACGTGCGATTCTGGTCCGCGTATCACCTCTTTTTCCTTCCAATAATATTTGAATCCATCAGGTTCATCAAGGTTGAATTTTTTTTCATCACTGAATTTAATACTACGCCACTTCTCTTCCCAAAATTTGTATTTTTCAGCGAAAGCCAATCTGGCTGCCTTATGTCTAGGGGTCAATCGTGGTTTGGGTATCATTTTTTGTATAATTTTTTTCATTTTTTGTATTATTTTTTGTGGACAATGTTTTCGTTGAATTGCTGAAGAAAATTATGGAAATAATTTTACTTTTCAGCAAGACAACGCCCCTATACATGTATCCAAAAGGATCAAAGCATTTTTTGAAGAAAAGGATATAACTGTTTTGGACTGCCCATCACTTAGTCCCGATCTAAATCCTGTTGAAAACTTCTGGGGAATTTTAAGTGCCGAAATATACAAGGGTGGGATGACTTATAACTCCTTAAAAGAGCTGAAAGAAGCTTTAATAAAAAAATGGGACGAAATTCACCAAGATGAGTTACAAAAATTAATAAACCCTATGCCACTTCGGTTAAATGAAGAAATTAAAAATCGAGGAGGACACACGCATTATTAAAATTAATTTCTTATTTGAATATATTTAACTATCTTTAAGTTTTGAACTTTTTCTTATTTTGTACCATATAAATATTTCCTTTAAGAATTTGAATTAGCTGTAAGAAATATTTTATAAAATAAACAAACTCTGAAAATTTTTTACTTTAATTTTTTGTTTCTCTTTATTAAATATAAAAAATATATAAACTTTTAAATTAGCTTTAAAACCAAAGAGATTTTTAGAAAAAACATATGTACCATATAATTTCTTCCTTGGCTGTATAACACTTAAGCAATTGTTTAAGATTCCAGCATTTTCTAGCCTATAACATGAAAAGCTTGATGCACTCAGCACTTCTTAAGCACTTTTGGATAAAATTAACACACACACAACACGAATGGTGTAAGAAGCTAGTTTGTAACCCAGACTAAAGGGTTGTATTGACCAATTAAGTAGGCAAGCAAACCTCATTGATCTTCAAATTTTCTTATAAAAAAATCTAAAATTTAATAGGTTAGTGGCTAGTGTGGTAGATTTAACATCCATAGTTTATTAATGATTTGAAACAAAATATAAAAATCTGCGAAAGTATTTTTTAAAAAAAATTTTTTTCTTTTCATGAATAGGGATATAATATTAATAATTTTGAAACAAAAATACAGATGTGATATAATTTGAATAACAGAATAATAAATGATCCATCGGCCGCAGCATTGAGTATTTTAAATTGTGAAAAAAATCAAAGAAACAACAAAAAAATTAACATTTTTTTATTGGACATTTAAATTAAGATTTTTTAAATGGTAGATCATGGCTTAAACAGAGATCTTAAGAAGTAGGAGAGCATAAAAGAGAGACAATAGAGCAAAAACACTTATGCCAAGAGTTACAGCTATGAGAGTTAAACGTTAAATATGAGCAACTAGTGAGAGCAAACGTTTAATTGGTTTGGTATGATACGGTTTGTTTTGGTTGTAATGGTTGTAATGGTTTAAACCAAACTACATACTAACCAAATAATAATTTATTACGGATTTTCATTATTAAATAATAAAAAAGAAAACAAATTTGTGTAAACAAATCAAAATTTTATCATTTCCCCGCAAACAAACAAACATGGCCAGACCAAGTATTGTAAATGTTATTATTATTGTCTATCATCTCAGGCCTGAGAGTAATTTCAAACTGCGTTATGAGCGTTTTAAAAGCGTCTACACAACTTCTTTTCGTATAAGTTTCAACTACAAACGTTTTACAAGTTTAGTTGGTAATCAAAACTTTAACAAAAAACACTACGTTCGTTTGTTCAGAGTCACGTCGTCGTTGTTAACGAGCAGAAAAGTTGAGTGATTTTTTAAAACAAAGCTTAGGCCATTTATCCATCTCTGAACGGGTCTTATATGCCGGTTTCTTTTCTTTACTTTCTTTCGGTTTTTTTTTTTGTCTTAAGGATTACAAATAAAGAAAATGTAACAATATTTCCTTTTGAGGAAAAACAGTTATTTGTGTGTGTCTATGTGTTTGTGGAAAATTAAAATAAAAATTAATTTTCTTGCTTTTCTTTTCATCAAACGGGGAAAAGAGTGGTGCCACAAAAAAAAAATACAATTAAATTAGTGGAAAAACAAAAACAGAAAAAGTGGAAAATTGTTAAATTTTTTAAGAGGAAAATCGTTCAAATGTTCAAGTGTTGCTTTCCAAAGTAAATTAAGTTTTGCGTGTTAGAAAAATAGAAAAAGAAACAAACGACAGTGAAATATAGAAAAACAAAAAACCATCAAGTAAAATATGAAAAATTCGAAATTAAAATAGAAAAAAAAAAAAAAAAAGAAAAAGAAAAAGAAAATTCATAAGCCCGCTTTATGCTATTTTTACAACACAGTAACAACAACTACTATTAAAGTGTAATTGACAAAAATAATATTTGAAAAATAAAAGACAACAAAAATTTGTTCAACCATCACACCCATATACTCGTAATATTTAAACAACCCAAGCAGACAAAATATCAATAAAGGTAAGATAAGTTTGAAATACTTTTTTTAAAAAATACAGTGAGTGTCCAAAGAAACTGTACACTATGGATAAAATTCTAACAATCACCAAACTCAACTTTTGCCACTTAAGGAGAGTGCGGGAAA
Source organism: Sarcophaga carnaria (assembly GCA_958299815.1). Classification (NCBI taxonomy): domain Eukaryota; kingdom Metazoa; phylum Arthropoda; class Insecta; order Diptera; family Sarcophagidae; genus Sarcophaga; species Sarcophaga carnaria. The sequence continues at coordinate 24,662,412 of OY283153.1, forward strand.
AAATTTTGAAAATTTTTTATGTTTCTTTTTTAAAAACTGACAATGAAACAAATTTAAAATTATAAATAACGGCAATTTATTAATGAATATATATATATATATATATATATATATATTTTGTTAATGTAAAGTTTCTTTTGACGCTCACTGTATGTGACGCTCCTTATAATCCAATATGATGCTCTATGTTCCGATTACAAATAATTTTTAAAAAAGTGTTGAACACCATACGACCCCATATTAAAGATTAACCGATCAGAATCTTTAAAGAGAATCAAGCCACAAACACCTACACTATGAAACTAGCATATCCTGTGTAGTACCTATCAAGGTTCGCAATTAAAGTTTATTGAATTGAATAAAAACTACATTTCGAGTGCATTACAATCCAACAATTAATTCGCGCCTAGTGAAATTGATCATTAGAATCCTTTTAATCAGGATTACAATCTAGCTTCTCACACCACCCATGTTGTGTGTGTTAATTGAATAAAAAATGTATTTCGAGTGCCTTACAATCCAACATTTAGTTTGCGCCAAGTGAAATTGATCATTAGAATCCTTTTAGTCAGGATTACAATCTAGCTTAGCACACCACCCATGTTGTGTATGTTAATTGAATAAAAAATATATTTCGAGTGCATTATAATTCAACAATTAGTTCGCGCCAAGTGAAATTCATCATTAGAATCCTTTTAGTCAGGATTACAATCTAGCTTCTGACACCACCCATGTTATGTATGTTAATTTCACTCATAATTGGCGCCTCTTACAATATTTGAGAAACCTTTCACGTTCATTTTATTTAAATTCTGAGATTTTGACAGGCGACTGTTGAGAAGAAACTAACAAAGGAAACATTTTTCTTCAAGTTTTGTTAATGTTCACATCATACTTAATATTCCTATTGAACGGTAGATGCCATACCATTAGTCTGTTGTTCTTTGCAGTTTGATACCATGTCGTGTTGCAGTTGTAAAGAGTTTTTCAAACGACCAATCCACCATAATCTGCTACAACATCACTTGAAACACCAAATGCCAATACGATGCATACACTGTCTGTTTAAACACTTTTTAAATACACCAGTCAAGCGGTAACCATTAATGGCAATCCATAATTGTTGCTTAATTTTGTGTTTTTTGTTGTTGTTGCTTTCAAACAGGATATCTATGTATGTGGCAATTGGGTCATACCATACTTTTAGTATGAACAACTTAGTGGTCTGTTACATGCAACCAGAGAATTTGTGAAAAAAAAAAGAAAATGAAAGAAGTGGCATGTTACCACCTAAAATAAGGTTTCAAATCAATTTGTATTATTTGACAGCTGTGTGGCAAAAAAAAAAACTACACTGTGCAACAATACGTTCGAATGTAATAAAAAACAATATAAAACATAAGTAAGGTATGCAGACAGTGCCAATGGTTAAGAAAAGATAATTTGAAAGTCATGTTTATTTTAAGCCGCTAAAAATAAACGTTGACAGTGAATTTGCAAGAAGTAAAAAACATCAAATTGTTTACAATTTAGTATGTAATTGGATATTTGCCTTTGAAACCTTTCCGCCCAACCACGGGATGGATTCTAACATGGTAGAGTGTGTTCCTTTGTTTTTGACTAGAATTTATTGACTGACAAACGCCATAGTAGTCTCCTCGTCGCAAACAATAAAGCCGAGTTCATGTAACCTTTCGGCCCAAGCAATATTAAACTTGATATAAAGCCGAGTTCATAAAACCTGCTTTTGAAACCTTATCGCCCAACCAATATTAAACTCGAGATGGATTCTATTCTGGTAGAGTGTGTTCCTTTGTTTTTGGCTAGAATTTATTGACTGACGAACACTATTGTGGTGTCCTCGCCGTAAATAACAAAGTCGAGTTCATGAAACCAGCTTTTGAAACCTTACCGCCCAACCAATACTAAACTCGAGATGTATTCTGGTAGATTATTTCACTTTGTTTTTGACCAGAATTTATTGACTGAAAAACACCATTGTGGTGTCCTCGCCGTAAACAATAAAGTCGAGTTCATGAAACCTGCTTTCCGCCAAAGCAATATTAAACTCGGGTTAATGTTCATGAGTTCAGAAGCCTCTTAGCAACCACTTATGTATATCAGGCAGTGTTCGCCACTTTCCAACTGAATCAACGAAATAGTGAAAATATTGAAGTGGATTGGGAAAAGGTTTCATCTTCTTATTCAGCTTCTTGGATCTTTGCACTGTTTGCGAAGCATCACCTTACTCCGTCCATTACCTATTGCGCACATTATTGAAAAGTGGTGCAATTTCATGACATTTTAGTAGCAAATGGCAATATAGTTTATAAATAATATGGTCACTGTTACTGTCACTGGAATTCAAACATCAAGCTTCTTGGTGTCAAACAGTTTTTGTTCAAACGGTTAATAACAGTTTGGTGTTGAATTCTTTCTTTTCTGATTACGATTTTCTTTAAGCGATTGGTTGGTCTATTAAGGCGTGGAGCCACATAGAAATTGTCGGATCCAAAGCAAACAAAACGCTTCTCAATATCGTTTCTGCAACTCATTCTTTAATTTTCTTTGGCAAAAATGAAGGTTTAAGCCGCTGAATGGTACGGTAAGCTATGGCGTCTTGTTCGAACTAAATGTTCGAACATGACAAAATTTTTGTTTCCAAAAACCATGGATCGTTAGCGCTCATTTCGAGAAAAATAAAGCTTATCAAGCCTTGTGGTATTTGATACAATAGTGATGCGTTAACGCTAACTTGACCATTGTGTTCGCTTCAAATACAACCGTCATGCTTATTGACACAACCGTTTTACCCTTTAGTCAGGATTACTACATGGTTTCTCACACCAGCCATGTTGCGTACGTATTTTAATTTTCAAAATAAGTGGTGGTACATACATACATACATAATTGGTCATTACAACCCTTCAGTCAGGCTTACGATCTAGTTTTTCACACCACTTATGTTGTGTGTGTTGTAATTTTATACATGTTTGGCGGGACTTCTGCCCACACAGGTACCAGGACATGGGTTTTTACATTTCTCATTAACACATGCACTGTTCGACGGGCAGTCGGAATCAAACATTCCGTTCGACAACCTTCATAAGGATTGCCAAATTAATCAGGTAAACATTGACAAGATGCAACGCCATTTTGTTGGCGGCATTAAGGCTATGGATTGCAAGGGTCGACAACTTCAGGTGGATTTTGTTGTATGGGAGAGCATTGCACAAATGGATTACCAGTATAGCCAGACTCCCAATAACGCATTGGAGTGTGGCTATTAACGCGACAAACTGCACTTTGGCCACAAAGTTCTGAGCAGGGATCCTTACATTTCCCATTAATACAAGTTTGTTGCAAGGGACATTCGGAGTTTGTAACGCATTCAGGGCGGCAATTAGGTGGTTTTTCTGTATACTCTGGTAAGCAAGTGCATGAAGGTGTTGTCCCTATATCCCTACAGATACTATTTGGACCACATGGTGAAGGTTTACATGGATTCGAAGCAACAACATCCTTTTCGGGTTCAACTACAGACATTAAAAATCATTCATACTCATTCTTTGACACTGAACAAATAGATTTCCTGTATAGTCTTGAATACAAGTACAGAACGGACTGTGGTTTACAACATTGCAAAGCGCAAAACGGCCACATATTCCTGGACATGGATCAGTACAACGTTGATTTTGACAGGCCTGATGATAAAAAGCTTTTTTTTTTCTAAATAAACCATAAAATGAATCGGCTGACTTAAATATTAGAGATGTGTGTTTTGTGTTATTACAATTTTCGATAAACAGTCGACGTCGACACAGTACTGTTGCAGAATACCAAAACAGTGTCGACGTGATGTCGACGACGATAGAAAACGATGTCGACTCAAAAACGACGACGACGACGACGACAACCAGAATAAGGGTGAATGATTTGCCAAACCTTGCTTATAGAAATGTCAGAATTTCTGCAACCATAGTTATCGATAGTTCTTAAGCAGTTAAAAAAACCACACTATATTTTAAATAATAAAAAAAATGCTAGTTATTGAGGGTGCCCGAGTTAATTTTATAATATTTTCGGTTTTTAGGTTAAGCAAAAAATCGATAAATCGATAAATCGGTTTTTGGAATGTTAAACAAATTTTTAATTAAAAAAATGTTTGATTTACTTTTTCTTTATCAATATTTATACATTTTTTTTCGTTTAGTAACTGGTTCACAAAAAAAATTGACTTGAATTGGAAATTCCAATAAGTTTTTGGTTTATGCAAAAAAAAAATACTTAAGTGGGCTACTAAAACGAGGTAAAATAAAGTGCGGCTTGTTTTTTTTTTTTTTTTAAAGATTTGTGGTAATAAAATCAAATATCATATCAAATATTTATTTGAAAATGCTTCGATCAATTTATCGTGTTTATGTAAACCAGTCAGTAAATACACAATATTATTGGATTTAATTTAAATAAAGAAGCAATAACAAGTCCCTTAGGATAATATAAAGAGGCACTAAGTATTGGCTGTCCATTTTGGTAACAGGCAGTCGTCATCACTTCACTTTTTCATTTTAGCGTCTGGCATGGCAGAGCAGCATATAAAATATGCAAATTAGTTTATTTTATGCTTCTTTAATAATTTTTTTGTTTGCTTTTTTTTGTTTTGCATATTTTTTTTGCATTTTAATGTAAATTTCGTGTTTTTTGTTTGTAACTTCAAGCTTGCTTAAAACAAATATTAGATTGAGATGAAGAGTGTGGCTTTTTTAAGTAAATATTGTTCACATAAAAACAAAAAAAGAAAAAACATACAATATTAGCCAAAGGCATCTTACCAAGTATGGAATGGAAAAAATCAGTAAAGAATTGTATTTAAATTTCAAAAATTTATACATAAAGTTGTTGGTTGGCGCATGGTTCAATTCTAATGAGTTATTAATGAGCATGGCAAACAACAACAAAATTATAAACATACAAAACCGCCGCCATCGAATAATCAAAATAATAAGGAAGTATTTTGAGTATTTGAATTAGAAAATTGAAATTTTCATTTCAAAATAATTTTTCAAAAAATTTCTCCCTTTTTTCTTGTCAAGATAAAAGTAAAATTCACGTGAAATTTAGAAAGAACTTTTGCACACTTTTCTCACACACTTTCTTAAGGACATCATTGGCATTACAGAAGTCGTAAAAGCCAAGCATTTCAACCACATTACTTAGCTGAAAGTAATACACCACATTAAGGCTACACTCTCGCTGCGAGTTTGAGCATAAACCACAGTCAATAGAACGAAATAAGGTTCATGTATTCACAACTTATTTAGTTAGGGTGGAAGCAAGTACCAGGGTCACCTGACTTTTGTTAATCCTTTGTTCAGACTTTGTAATACGCATGCTGCTGACAAAAGCTGATCCAAACAACTCCGTTTTTATTAAGTTTGAATGCTACCAACATATACAGTGTGGAATATTATTTATGCTTCATGGATTATGAAATGACTTTTGATACACTGTCCGACCTGATATTTTAATAGGTATCTTAGGATCCCTTAGAGTAGTTGGAAAGATAGTTCATGTATGTGAAGTTAGCTACGAAAGTTATATTCTTTCTTTTTACAGTGAATGTTATGTTAACAGACACTGTTAACTCGATTTAAAATCACAAAAATAGTGATGAATTGGAGAAAAATGAAAGGACTACGAAGCTATATTTTTTATGGTTTTAGTTTCTACAGTCATCTACAAAAAATGCAACTCATCTATAAAAAATGTATTTAATCGACCAAAAAATGCGTTTAATTGACAAAAAATTCAAGTCATCGATGAAAAAATGCAAGTTATCGACTCAAAAAAGCAAGTTATCAAATCATCTGCCAAAACATGCAAGTCATCTATCAAAGCAATGATACTTGCGAAAAATACATTTTGTTGGTTATATTACATATAAGTACGTATTAACTAAATGAGAATTATTAAAATGTTTATGTTCATTTCCCCAAAATTAAATTTTTACCATATTTTGACCGATTTATATAGAAAACTTATTGTTGCTCATTTAAAGAAAGCAGTTTGCTTCGTCGCCTATATCTTCGGTTCCAAGTAAAGCTCGACCTTAAGGAAAACTGTTTTGGAATCCTTAATACCATGTCTATCCAGTCCACTAGGTCCACTTTCCCCATAAGTCAATTTTTATCCGATTTTGACTGATTTATATAGAGCACTGTTTCTTTTTTTTTTTTTTTTTGCTAATTTAACAAAAAGTTAGCTTCGTCGCCTATATCTCTGGTCCCAATTAACGCCCGACCGTAAGGAAACTAGTTTTGGAATCCTTGATAGCATTGCTATCCAGTCCACTAAGAACATTTCTCCCCCATGTCCATTTTTTATTCAACCTAGCCCGATTTATACAGAACACTTTTTTTTAGCTTATTTGAAGAAATCAATTAGCTTCTCCGATGAAGCTAGGCTTCATCCAAGGGCCCAAAATCTAACCAGAGAAGATATCCAACCTATTACGACAATGTTAATTAAAAATTTAAAATACTTTGGAGTTTCACGCAAATGATCAATGGTATATGTTTAGGGAAGAAGCTTTTGAAAAAAGGTTATATCGTGGACTTCTATCAATACCATGGACTGGTAGAGTCTCAAATGAAGACGCTCGAAGACGAATGAATCTTAACAGGCAGTTTTTATAAAACATTAAGAATTTAACACAAAAAATTGCTCGTAGCAAACTTCCATCATTTGGCATTCTCGACAGTGTCTAGTGGAGCTATGGGTACCGTATATAGGATTGGTCCATTAAATCCGTCATAGGTTGACTTTCACTCATGTTTTAAATGCGAAGCCGTAATGGTAATTGCCAGCGAGTGGCCCAATTAAACAGCACTTGTCCTATATTTCGTGGTATCGTAACGAGCTGCTTTCTATGTGTACTTAAGTGAATTTTGATTAAAGAAATCTGCAACTTTCTCCTACCCAGCTTTTAATTTGAATGTCAGGGCTTATTTGCAGACAATTCAAGGACATAATTGTGTCAAGACTATGACAAATAATATATTTATGTTATTAGATTATCTTTTTATGATAAGCTTTTATATTTTAGAAAATAATAATGAATCATTCGCACATAGCTTCATATGTTAATCAAGTAGAATATGGAAAATGTTTTATTAAATAATAATAAATCCTTTAATAACTCTTTAATTAAATAATGTTGTTATGATTATTTGGCTTGACATAAGACATTAATATGTCTTTATAGACTGTCTTAAGGCAAAGAGAAGAAATTAAGAATAATCATCTCAATAAGCCAAATATTTATTTTATGGTACTTATGCAAGAGACTGACTTATTGAATTAAAGAGAAAGAAGTGTGCGTCACTAACTACTTATATATTGGGTCTTCTTTAAGCGCTTCCTATTTTTAAATTTAAATAAAATAAAGTATGTGTAACACATCGTTCATATGTCCTTCATGGCTTCTTTGAAGGGAGACTAATTTTGAATGAGTCTGGCACGTAAATCATACTGAATTTCATCGATGACATGGGTTATGTTGGTTTTGAGGACTGCAGGGGTGTGCGGTTTATTTGACTACATCTGCGGCTTAAGAAAAAAGTCTAACAAGGTAAAGTTCACAATATCCGTGGCCCATTTACATCATCTCTACGTGAGATGACCGTGCCCTCAAATCACTCGTGCAGAATAACCAATGTAGCATGAGTTGTGTAGCACGTAGTGCTGTCCAGTTAATACCACATGTCGCTGTAGGCGACATTAGTCAATTAAGGTAAAAAAAATTGTTAATCATCGACTTGTAGTGTCCGCGGTTGATAGTGCTACGTTCCTACGTGGCCAACGTTGTTCTCAAAGAAAAAGTGGCTCAAAGCCTAAGATCTTTCTTTGATCAGTAATTTAATGCGGAAGGTGTGTATAGCATTTTAAGACGGGCCAAGCATGGCCTGAAAAGGACAGAAGGCTTTCAGGAAACTCACAGACTGGATATTTAGTCCAATTGAAGTCGCCGTAGTCTACTAGGTAGTGTGTTCGCCTATTACACGCAAAGCCAGGGTTCGAGCCCCAGGCCAGACATAAGGACAAAATACAAAAAAAGTATTTCTTCGGCGACTTCCTCTCAGCAGATTTCTGCCAAAAACTCTGAGAGTAAATATAATTGCCATGAAGAAGTTTCTCAAAAAATCTGTCGTTCGGAGTCAACTTTAAACTGTAGGTCCCACCGCTCATGTATAAAATTAACACACACAACATAAGTGGTGTGAGAAACTAGGACTTTATACAATGGGTCAATTCTACCTCCGGGTACTGTACTTGTCTTAATAGACAAGTACACGTCCTCTAACCTAACCTAACCTAGTCCAATTGTGACCTCCTATGTAGTCGCCTTAGTTTAGTAGGACTGTGGTTCAACCTGTCATGCAAACATCTCAAACAAAACGAAATATAAACAAATATTTCTTTAGGCGACTTCCTCTCACCGGTATTCAGCACAAAGGAAGCTGTCGTTAGAAGTCGACTTTAAATTGTATGACCCGCTAGTCATGACTAATAATTATAACACACAACACGAGGGGCATGCGAAACTAGATTGTAATCTTGCCCAAAGGGATGTAAATACCATTTAAATAAGTAAGTAAGTGACCTAAGGAGCTGGCTTTTCAAAAACCGGAGACAGAGCTTGATATGCGTTGATATAATCCAACGATTTTGAAACAATCTAGACTTTTGCTAGGTATTTATAATGGAAAGATTTTGAGCTTTAAAGCAGACTATCCAGGAGTATAACGGGTGGTCTATCGAGACTCAAACAATATTTGTTTAGAATAGGGACGGTTTCAAGCTCTATAAATATATAGGGTGATACATGTAACCCGTGAGAAAAGGATTCAAAAGTAAAAGCATCTGGGTGGTTATCAGGTACTAGGTGAAGAAGTTAACCTGCAGTTTGTCCAGGTCAATTGGATTGGGGAGAAATTAAAGCCCTATGTACATTACATCGTCTGAGAGCTTAAATGAAACATTGAAGCCGAAGCACTCCGGTTTTACGCCACAGTGTTGCCATACAAAGTCAAACATTTTTAAGCGTTTTAAAGGGTCCGCAAATAACTTTTTTTTTTGAAAATGCTTAAAAAAACTACTGAATATTTTCTCAAATTTCTTTTTTTATTTGAAACTACAATCCTTCCGGTTAATAATGGAAAATAATTTCATTCAAATTGCTGACTCGCTTGGCCATGCAGTAGCATACACCGGAAGATGGCGATATTGACAAAAAAAAAATCATCTTTTCAGATGAAGCTCATTTTGATCTTAGCGGGTATGTAAACAAGCAAAATTGTCGCATTTGGGGCACAGAAAACCCGCACGCATACATTGAAAAGCCGATGCACCCAAAACGAGTCACTGTTTGCTGCGGATTTTGGTCCAGAGGCATAATTGGGCCATTTTTCTTCGAAAATGAGCAAGGAGTGGCCGTTACAGTCAATGACAAACGTTATCGGGCCATGTTGAACGAATTTTTGTTCACAAAAATTGAAGAGGACGATATTGGCAACATTTGCTTTCAACAGGACGGCGCTACGTGCCACACAGCCGAAGCTAAACTCGATGTTTTGCGCCCTGTTTTTGAAGATTGCATTATTAGCCGCAGAACTGATGTCGTTTGGCCACCTCGGTGCTGCGATTTGACACCGTTGGACTATTATTTGTGGGGTGCCGTCAAAGATAAGTGTTACGCCGACGACAAGCCAGAGACAATTGACGCTTTAAAGGACAATATTCGTGAAGCCATTGGTGAAATACAGCTGCACACAATTGATAATGTGCTTAAAAATTGGACCGATCGTGTAGGCTACTGCATGGCCAGCCGAGGCAGCCATTTGAATGAAATTATTTTCCATTATTAAACGGAAGGATTGTACTTTCAAATAAAAAAAGAAATTTGAGAAAATATTCAGTAGTTTTTGTTTTTAAGCATTTTCAAAAAAAAAAGTTATTTGGCGGACCCTTTAGTTGGATGGCGTGGAGATAACAGTGATAGGCTGTGTCGTAATAACATATGTCATGTGAAGCAAGAAATTATTAGCGGCAAACAGTCATAAATTGCCCATAGTTTTGTTTTGTTTGGTTTCTCTTTTAATTATTATTTTTATTTTAGGGCCATATAAAGAATAAATTTGAGTCAATAATAGAATGATATATTGAAGGTCCAATAAAAGTTAAAATGAATGAATGAAACAGACCATAAAAAGATAAAGTGAAAATGCAAACAATAATTGCAAAAAAAAAAATAAAGAATATTTTAATATTTATGCGTTTTGTAAATGCAAAAAAAAAGAAGGAGAATGAAAGGAATATAAAAATATACAAAATAAATATATTTTCCCTTGACTATTATATCCTTGATAAAAGGAAATAAAAGCAAACAAAAATTTTATTTTTTTTATTGGTTTTTGTTAAAGGCATTCCAATACGAAAAAAAAAATATTAAAAAAAAAGTGAAAACAACACACGTTAGTTTTACAAGGCAATTAATTGTTTATTGTTAAGGTTTATTAACACTGAATTGATTTTTAATGTCTGTTTATAAATAAATTCGTAGAAAAACAAAACAAAAAAAAAACTTTTTGTAAAACAAGCGAAAAACATGAACCATAAAATCTCACATGTGGTATTAAATGTCAGTCAGTTTCTTTGTGCTCCTTGGTGGCTGTTACATATCAGGCAAGTCACATTAAATATTTTTTTTTATTAGAAAGTTTGCAAAAAATTTTTTTTAGTTAAGCAGGAAGGGCCCGCAGCTAGGCTCTCACTCATTTCTCTTATTGTGATTATTTTTTTTTATAGAAATTTCTCAGCAACATGCAGAGACATTTTGCCAGAAAATGTGTAACCAAATGTGGCTTCCTTGAAAGGGATTCTTAAATCGCTTGGAACCCTCAAACAAATATTAAAATTCCTTGATTTTAAAATAATAATTTTAACAATAGACAGTACAAAAATCATAGCATACAAAATGCAGGGGTTCTCAAACGTTCAGAACATAGCCACTACTTCTTCACTTTCTTCTTTTTTTTCTTTTCTTGTTTCAGCTTCCAGTGAGAAACTTGGACGTTGTACAATGGGTCAATTCGACCTCTGGGTACTGTACTTGTCTTAATTGACAAGTACACGTCCTTAACCTCACCTAACCTTCAGCTTCCAGTACAGTAAAAGAATGGGTTACCCAGGCAGGTGCAAGGGCAATAGAATGGCCATCTGGCGTTTGTATTCTTAGCTTTAAAATGTCATCAGCTATATAGTTACCAGGATCCAGGGACCATTAAGCGGCCCTTATACCGCAAGAAACGATCAAGAGAGTCGCAACCTATACCAATTAGTTTAGACCTGAATGTTGCATCTGAAAGAGATCTGATTACCATCCGGTTGTCAAAGACCTTAGATTTTTTACTCAGGAACAGTCTTGCGACATGATTTAAGGCCATTACTTCAGTACACAGTACACTACAGTAGTTAAGAAATCGAAGAGATAACCTAAGATTCTGCTCTTGTGTGAAAATTCGACAGCCTAACTTATTCTCAAACTTCGACTAGGTAGGGAAATTAAAGTTATCCTCTGTTGAGTGCTGCATTGAGAACAAGCAGGCGAAGGAGATAGGTTTCACGCCGCTGATGAGACAGAAACGCTTATGTATAGTGGGAGCGGATGTAAGGAAATGTATGTTCATTTAAAGGGAAGAGAAAGAGGGGCAAAAACTCTTCTCAAACCAAGTAAGTTTAAGCCAAACGAAACTTTTGTTGGGAAACTAAAAAATAAGAGAAGATCTTAGTCATGTATTAGACACTGGGAATTAGGAATAACTTGTGGTTGGTAACCGCTGTTTTGTCCCAATATGTCGATACCGTAACGATAAGAATGTATCATCAGAACGCACTCTTGGGACCTGTGGATCAACGAATCGCAACGATATACTAAGATACAGCCCTTGAGCAGGCGAACTTACGAGGAGGGAGTTTTCACGCCACTGATGAGCAAGAAACCTTTCTGTGTAGTGGCAGCGGATGTTAGGAAATGTACGTTCAACGAAATGGAAGAGAAAGAAGGACAAAAATATTCTCAAATTAAGTGAGTTTGAGCCAAACGAAACTTTTGTTGGGAAACTAAAAAATAAGAGAAGATCTTAGTAATGCATGAGACACTCAGGAATAACTTGTGGTTGGCAACCGCTGTTTTGTCGCAATATGTCGATACCGTGACGATGAGAATGTACCACCAAACCGCAGTCTTGGGACCTGTTGGGAATTAATGCATACAAGGAAGAAACCCTTGGGAGCATATCAAGTGCTACCCGTGGAATTGTCATTGTATTGGCTTACCAGGTGAGAGCTCGTGAGGCCTGACATCTAAAGAAAATAAATTTCAAAAATATTTCATTCGGGGACCTTCTCTCAACAGTCTTCTGAATCAGTGAGTAAATATCTGCCAAGAAATACTTAAAACTGCCTTTTGGAGTTGACGTTGAATTGTAAGTCCAGCTACTGATGAATAAAATTAACACACATAATATGGATGGTGTGGGAAACTAGGTTGTAATCCCGACTGAACAGAGAATTTGTAAGGATAGTACGCATAATTGGTTGCCCACTAGAGTTAACAAAAAAAATTTATTGGAGCCTGTAGTAAAAAAAAAATTGAGAAACCAGGTCGTAATCGCGACTAAACAGAAAATCTGTAGGGATAGTTCGCATAGCTGGCAGTTCACCAGAGCTAATAAAAAAATTTAGTAGAGCCTTCAACCAAACAACTTCCACTTTGCGGGAATGATAGCGCCCTATGGATAATTATCTTCAGCAGCCTATTTTAGGCTCCAGTTATATATTCACTGAGTTTATAAATGTTTAAAAGGCACTGAAACGTATAAGTATGTTTCATTAAATAAATATCACTTATACGTACATATGTATATGGAGTTAAACTATATTTTCACTTATTCTATCACTTCTATCTACACACGTATGCACATATGTATATATCGTAGGAATTCTAATAAAACTGTTGCGATTCTATGTGTGTGAAAACCCCAACATATGTTTTGTACAAAATGGAATATGTTCCGTATTTTCATAACCACAAACTGTTGGGAATCTCTGACCAACCGAAAATTATGGGGAAAATTTGTATTTTTTTTATGATCATTACAAGTAGACAACAAAAAATATATAAAAAAAGAATATAAAGAAAATGTTCAAAATATATTATGACACTGTCTGTGTGTGTGTGTGTGAAAAGACATTGAAAGAGAGTAATAGTGACGAGGTTTAAGGTCAAGGACAATAAGAAAAACATTAAAAGTAACAGAATAGAACTTTTTCTCTTTGTCTTCTTTGAATCGTAATGAAACAATATAGACGACGGATGAGAAAACAAATCAACATTCATTTATTCTCCTACATTCCATACCACTGCTTCCATTTCATTTTGTCTTGGTCTTCCAAGGGGAAGGAACTCTGAGCTATTGAAAAAAGTGCTCAATCTACATTGGAAAGGAAGCACAAAGGCTGGAGTATAGTAATATTATATATGGGGATCATCTCCAGAATCCCAAGTCGTATGGAAATTTAAGGTAATAAGGCAGCTGCAGACAGGGCCAGAAATTTTCTGCGCAGTGGAAAGTGATGTTTAGAAGGGTATACTCGACGAAAGAGAAGACAAAGAGAGGTGGAGGCCAAATGGGTTTAAGATAATTTAATCTTTAATTGGGTTATTACAGTGACAATATATTTGAGTCATGCATCAGACTGTCCGGAAATAGACTGTAGAGTGGTCACTGTAGAGTCTACCAACGCTTCTTTTGGAATGGGAATTGCATCTCAATGTTTAGATTGTGTAATGAGGAGAATGAATTATCGCAGCACAAACATCTGGCATAAGTGTAACTGGTTTGCTTACACGCTTCTAAAGCCCAAAGATGAGATCTGTCACACCAACATCTTGTGGAATCTAATAGGCTTTTAAAAGACGAGTATAATCAGTTACTGGAGAAGTACCATCATAAAGTAAACTGGCAAATACTAAAAACAACTAAAATTAGAGGTTCCATGTAAACAGCCCGTGTTACTGATGAGACACGGCTTTAATAAATAAATATTACGAGTGGGTTCAAGTGTTTTTTGTGTCTTTTAGAATTTAACTTCTGTCAATAGGAAGGTTAGGTTAGGTTAGGTTAGAGGACGTGTACTTATTAATTAAGACAAGTACAGTACTCGGAGGTCGAATTGGCCCATTGTGCTACGTCCTAGTTTCTAACACCACTTATGTTGTGTGTGTTAATTTTATACATAAGTGGTGGGACCTACAGTTTAAAGTTGACTCCGAACGACAGATTTTTGAGAAACTTTTTCATGGCAATTTTCTATTTACACTCAGAGCTTTTGCCAGAAATCTGCTGAGAGGAAGTCGCCGAAGTAATACGTTTTGTATTTTGTCTTGATGTCTGGCCTGGGGCTCGAACCCTGGCTTTACGTCTAATACGCCAACACACTGAATACTAGACTACGGCGGCTCCTCTGTCAATAGGAAAATGTCAATTGATTTTTTTTTTTCAAAATTATATCGAGCTGGGTCGCTTAGTGTGTGGTTGTGGTTGTGAATCACTACCAAGTGATTGAAGAAGACAATTACAAAAATTCTTAAATTAGGCCATGAATTTCTTTCTCATATTCACTAGGAGTTGAATGAAGCAGTGATTAGGGAAGGCAAGGTAGTCGCCGCAGTCGAGTAGGTAGTGTATTGAATTATTAGACGTAAGGTCGCGGTTCAAAAAAAAAATATATTTCTTCGACGCCTTCCTCTCAGCAGATTTCTTGCAAAAACTCTGTGAAGTAAATAAAAAATTGCCATGAAAAAGTTTCCCAAAAATCTGTCATTCAGAATTGACTTTAAACTGTAGGGGGGCCTACACTCATGTATAAAATTAACACAAACAACCTAAGTGGTGTGAGAAACTAGATTGCAAACCTGACTGAAGGGTTGTAATGACCAAAATTGTATGTAAAGAAGCAATTCTTGGCCTACCTCATCAACGGACTAAATGACGCAGTTTGTCCTAATTTTGACTGACAGATGCCGGTCAATAGGAGCAGTGACATTTGTCATATCTTTTTCGATGATGCCACACCCATTTTCAGCGTGTTAAAAAGCAGCCTTCAAACAAACAATCATTTTCGGTTGTATAGTATAAGTACATACAGATAACACCAGCAATTGCAAAACATTGAGTAGAGAGAGTAGGAAGGAGGTGAAGTTATTGTTAATTTAGGCAAAAATAAAATAGCGGCATAATTTTATGTTTTTGGCCATGAAAATATATTGAAATATTGTTGGCTAAAACGCAATATATATATTAACGAATAAACAAAATAAAAAAAATGAAAAATAAGTAGGAAAAGCATCCCCCTGAGCTCAATTTGATGTAAAAAAAATAAGAAAAATTATGCAAACAATCCAGTCAGAGGAGTTAAACAAATTAAGTCTTAAAAATTTCTGCAAAATAATTATTTTAAATAAATTTCTACCAAATTTATAAATTTTTTCCATTTTTTTTTTAATTTCAGAAATCTACACACACATCCCCATCAATTTAATCAACATGTCAAATTTAAGTAAAACAACAGCTTCATTAGTAAAACGCACCTCATTCTCAGCAGCGGTAACACCATCAATTATTCCCCATCATCTGACGCCACAAGCTGATCAACAACATCAGCAACAGCAGCAACAGGAAGTGAATCAACAAAGCAGAGCCAAACAAAATCACAGGTAAAACAAGTTACATGCTTATGGTATGAAA
Organism: Sarcophaga carnaria; assembly: GCA_958299815.1. Lineage (NCBI taxonomy): Eukaryota > Metazoa > Arthropoda > Insecta > Diptera > Sarcophagidae > Sarcophaga > Sarcophaga carnaria. Next base: position 24,678,281 of record OY283153.1, read on the forward strand.
TTATTTTAAAACAAAACTAAACTAAGACCCATAGTAGGTAGACAGGCAATTAATTGGTTTTTTTTTTCAAAAAGGCCTACTTTTCAGGTTATTAAAGACTTCCGTTATTAATAATAAGATATTTTAATTAAAAATAAAATTCATACTTTCTCGTTTGGAGGCCTATTTATCGTGTAATAGAAAATTTAAAAACTGGCTTCGAGGGGTCACTTCATATGGCCGGAGAAGTGAATAGAAATCCACCTTAGAGTGAAGTTCTCTTGCCTTAAGCGGATATTTTAGCTATTGCGGCATTAGGTTTTAATCCGCATAGCGTTTCCTATGCATGAGAAGGGTGGTTATCTAAGGAATAATTTGGATCCAAAACTTTCATAGAGGAATAATACAAAGAGAGCCACCATGGCGCTTTAGACCACTTAGAGGGTAGGTGGCTAGATTTGGCGACTTAAACCTGCTATTACCTACTGACTATATCGGCCTTAGAGGCGCTAATCTTAAGCTACTGTGCTCACTTTTCAATTTAACGGCAAATTGATAAGCAGAGTATGCAGGCAGCCACCAGCATACTGTGTTCCACTGTAACTAAGACATCATTTGCTCTACTTTATTGACTCTCATCTGACCATCCATTAAAGCAGAAGGCAGTGCTAGTGGCACAGTACGGCCCAATGCAGTGTAAGTCTAGTCCAAGTTGGATAACACGCATGCTGCTATACAAAGAAGCCATTGGCACATTCGGGCCGATTAGAAGGTTTCTTCTGGTTTTAGAATTCCAACTGGGAACTTCTGGTCACCGGTAGGCCCTCTGTCTATCAGCCTGCAGTGAAATTGAATTTGCGCACTGTCCATCAAACGTTAGCACCGTAGAGATTGGCAAGATTGGTGCCACTAAGGCAAGGTATAAATCTCAAAGGCCTATTTTTCCAAAATGTTGAACAAAGTAGGCTGTGGATTAAACTTACGCGTAAACTACCTCTCTATTGCAGTGTTTTTCAAGCGGATACCATGAACTTATTGAAAGCGCTACAAATCTTGTACGACGACTGAATTTTCCCAGAAAACTTGTTCATTTTCTCGAATCCTCGTTCGGACATGAATGCCAAAGATTTCTTAGGAGAATCATTCAAAGGTACTTCAAAGGTTGGAAATTGTATTGCTGATGAACTGGTCAATACTGAAGTCGCCGTAGTCTAGTAGGTAGTGTGTTGGCTTATTAGACGCAAAAGCCTGGGTTCGAGCCCCAGGCCAGGCATCAAAGACAAAATACAAAAAGTATTTTTTCGGCGACTTCCACTCTGTAGATTTCTGGCAAAAACTCTGAGAGTAAATAAAAATTGCCATGAAAAGTTTCTCAATAAAAAACATTCTGTCGTTCGGAGTCGACTTTAAACTGTAGGTCCCGCCCCTCATGTATAAAATTAAGACACACAACATAAGTGGTGTGAGAAACTAGGACGTTGTACAATGGGTCAATTCGACCTCCGGGTACTGTACTTGTCTTAATTGACAAGTACACGTCCTCTAACCTAACCTAACCTAACCTAACTGGTCAATACTGATAGAGAAATTACAATCTTCCTCATATTACATTGCATAGGGCGCCGTACGATTGCCGTAGTTAAACTGGGTGTTCTCCGGTCGTTTTGCAGACAAGCTGAGCTCTGTTGACAACGTGAGGCTACGTGTAATAGTGATAGACTCTGCTAGATTGAAGTGGATAAGAAGAGAAGAGAGTATTTTCTTTCCTTAAATCGCATGGCCACCATCACCCATACTATTGCAGTTCTCATAGGTCCCTGCCCAGTTGGGAAGCAACACACAACACTGGTCCTATCGTACACTTCTAGCATGGGGACCTGAATTTTTCTTTCCTTTTTTGCAAACGTAAAAGAGACGTGTATTGTTACCAAAAGCCTGTCATGGAATATTATAATAGAAATTGAATTTAAATTTGCTTGCTCTCTACTTAACATGATTACAGTAATTTAATTCCCTTTTTTTCTATTTCTTTTCATATCTGTGCGTGTGCGTGTGTTCATGTTTGAAATCTTAATACCGCATGTCAGCAATTTCAAATCAAATAATGCAGATATACGTTCCTATGATGAAGTACCTGGACCCAGGGGTATGCCATTTATTGGTAACTCATGGCGTTTTGCACCGGTTATTGGTAAGTGTTGATAAAATTTATTACACCTGTGCCATGCCACACGTGTACTATATTCATTCTTTCGTGTCAGGGATGGATAATAATGATGAATGCTTAACAAGTTGAAAATATTTCCATAACACGAACACGACAGGCAATTGCAATAAATTTTCTTTGAAAAAAAAGCAAACAAATAAGAGCAAAAAAATAATTCAAATTCAAATTGAAATTTGTAACGCATTTGTTTAAATAATCCAACAATAATTTTAGTTTTTTTTTTGTTTTTTTTTTAAGTAAAAATTAGAAAAATTTTAACGAAATTATTTTGCAAAAAAAGAATTATAAGCGGTTGGTTGCTTTACAAAATTATTGACGACGATGACACAATTTCGTTTAGCCAAAAATAAGTGGAGCATAAAGAGACTATTTCATGACTTCGTGACAATATTGAACAATCAAATTGTAATCAATTGACGTACATATGTATGTATGTGAGTAAACAAATTGCATCATAATATGTATAAATATAAGGGAGGTTTTACATCACAACGTGACGTTTCAGTGATGCAAAGTGAGTGCAATATATAAAAAAAATATTTCTTCGGCGCCTTCCTCTCAGCAGACTTCTGGAAAAAAAAACTCCGTGAAGTAAATAAAAAATTATCATGAAAAAGTTTCTGAAAAATCTGTTGTTCGGAATCGACTTTAAATTTTACGTTCACCGCCACTCATGTATAAAATTAACACAAACAACCTAAGTGGTGTGAGAACCTAGGTCGTTAGCCTGACTGAAGGGTTGTAATGAACAAATATGTATGCATGTAAGGAAGCAATTCTTGGCCTAATTCATCAACGGACTAAATGACGTAATTTGTCCTAATTTTGACTGACAAATGCCGGCCGTAAGGAGCAGTGACATATGCTATGTCTTCATGCAAAGTGAGTGCAATAAATAATTTGAATGAATAAAAAAATCTTCAAAACACTACTTTTCAAATACTATACGTGAGCGTCGGGAAGATGCCCACTGTCAGTGTCAATCAGAATGATCGTTAACAATTGTTTTTAAATCTTTAAGGATGGTTGAACTCGTTCGAGGTATCATTTCGAACTCGGCGTTTATAGCTTTTTTGATAAAGCTACCGCATCAATCCAGGCGAAAGTATTGGTCGTATGGTCTTCGGTGAAGATCTTTAATGATCTCTGGGAAAAACCTTACATTACCTTCTGAAAGTCAATGGTTGTCAGGGCAATGAGTTCTAACCTCTAGGATGGCCGGCCTACAACTGGCATGAGTTTCTCAAAGAGATGAAAAAGCGACACAGTTTTCACATCAACCGGGCAATGCATAATAGCCAAAATTGTCTAGAAATGGCACAGCCATCAAACTTTCGTTTGACTTCTGTGCCCTAGAACCCCAACGAGTATCTGTAAACTTCAATTTAACAGTCAGGTTTACAACCTAGCTTCTCACACCACTTGTGTGTGTTAGTTTTATACATGAGTGGCGTGATCTACTGTTTAAAGTCGACTCCGAACGACAGATTTTTTGAGAAACTTTTTCATGGCAATTTTATTTACTCTCTCATATATATATACATATGTCCGACCAGGGGTTTGAACCTTGGCCTCACGGGATAAGCCAACACACTATCTACTAGACTATACAGTAATAGCTTACATTAACGTCTCATGGTTGGCTACGTATTTGTGCAGGTTGTGCAAGTTTGGCCAAGGATAGGCAAATACCTATTCAAACTCCCAAAGACTACGCTAAGCGTCTTTGTGAGAGTTAGGTTAGGTTAGGTTAGCGTGGTAGCTTTAATTTACCAAAAAGCTCGCTTGAGCATGCATAGCGGCCCGTTGTGATGCCACAGGTGAACGCAGCCTCGGCACTGACCAAGTTCCACCGATCCAAGGAGGGGGAAGTTGGTCAGCGCAAGGGCTGCACATTTTCCAAAAAAAAAAACACGACTACCCCTCGCTGGAAAACCAGCCAGAATGTTTGATAAACGAGGCTATGTCCTTAATATCAATGGACGATAGCTCCGTCAAGCTGACAAGGGTCGGAGAGCCAAATAACCTATATCTGCATCTCGCAGGGGATGGGGCATTGGCAGAGGAAGTGGATGACAGTCTCCTCCTCCTCGGCGGATCTGCATCCACGGCAGAAGTCGTTAAATGAGAGTCGCATTCTTTCCGCGTGTCTACCCATAACACAGTGGCCTGTAAGCATGGCCACTGTGATCGAGATGATATTACGGCCAAGTCCAAGTAACTGGTTGGTACGCCTCCTATCCATTGTGGACCAAGTGAGCCTAGCGATGGAGCAGGACTCCTCATTGACCCAGGACCGGTTGGCATCCCGGGAGAATTTCCGCGCAATAGTCAGTTTGAACGAGGTAAATGGCATTCCCACGTTGATTGAGGAAGATTCCGGAAGTAGTGCGCCAGCCCTGGCCAGCTAGTCGGCCCTGCAGTTTCCCGGAATATTGCAGTGTCCGGGAACCCAGACAAGTGTGACGCCGAGGCGCCCAGAAAGGAGATTGAGGCACCGGCGACATTCTCTGACGATCCTGGAATTATCCGCAACGTTCGACAGAGACTTTATCGCAGCCTGGCTATCGGAGTAGATCGAGATACGGGTGAAAGGGACAGGAACACCATAGGCAGGGATCCACTGTGCGGCCCGGCAGATGGCCATTACCTCCGCCTGGAACACGCTGCAGTAGTCCGAGAGTCATTACTGAACATTACATTCTGTATACTTATGCGAGTCATATTAACCTAGGCCAAGTGGCCAATGATTATTGCAGGAGCTACAGATACGAGGAAGATGAGGCTACATATTCAGCGTTATGTCGTAGGTGAACAATCAGGCTTCTACTATGTCAAGAATGGCCATCGAAATGGCTTCATCAAAAGCTCCCGATGGTTGCAGATCTAGGCGAAACGAAAGACAGTGGCATCACAATGGACATTATGTGGCCTAAATTTGTTTATTCAGAAACTTCTACAAAACCTATCTGAGATTTGAATCCGGATTACTACGACAAATTCATATTCTAGTGGCTTCCAAAACAGGGAATCGTGTAGTTTTAACCTTTAACCTTTGAAAATTTGAACATCTTGTGGCCTTAAGTAAAATTGTTTTTCTTTTCGTTTCAGGTCATTACAAAATCAGTGAATTGGATAAGGTAATGAAGGAGTTGCATGTAAACTATGGTAAAATAGCCAAAGTTGGAGGATTAATTGGTCATCCGGATTTACTTTTTGTTTTCGATGGCGATGAAATACGAAATATTTTTAAAAAAGAAGAAACCATGCCGCACAGGTAAGTAACAATTTTTAAATCCTTAAAGAAATAAATTCTTTGAAGTTTATATAATGACAGGGGAAGAGGCTATTATCTGTAACTGTTACTTACGAAATCATTTGCTTTAAACTTTTATGGGGGAAGACAACAATTAGAATGTGAATGTAAAAAAAAAGAAAACACAATTCAAGGATAAAGAATCCTTTTATCATTTTAAAGGTAAAATGAATTCATTGTCAAAGTGAAAGTTGAAGGAAACATTTTAAGGTGTTTAGGGAGACACAGACAGACAACCAGCATTTTATTGCTGTTTCATGGCTGTCTTTATCTCTCTCCTCTCTTATTTAACAGCCCTGTATTAGTGTCAATGAATGGCATTTGAAATGCAATTGGATTTTATAGTGTATGGATGGATGGATTATCAACTTCAAACCTACACACCCATATTTAATAACACATACATACATAGAGGGTGTTTTTTATAGAGGTATAGAACATTAAGTTGCCGTTACTTTTCAAGATGGCGACCGATTTAACAGCTGTCAAGTGATTTATTCTCAGTTTGGTTTGGCAATTCATCATGAATAGACTCACGCCTGAACAACGCTTGCAAATAGTGAAATTTTATTTCGAAAATAATGGTTCTGTGCGGAAAACGTATCGCGCACTACGTCCATTTTATCGTCGACAAAATCGTCCATCAGAGCAGTAAATTCGATTAACCATGGAACGTTTTCGCACCACGTTTACTCTTTTTGATAACTCGCATCCCCAGAGACGCTGTACGGTGCATACAGAAGAAGCTATTGATGCTGTAGAGCGTAGCATTGAGGAACACCGGAATGAGTCCATCCGCCATCGAGCACAGGAATTGGATCTGTGTCCATCCACTTTATGGAAGATTTTGCGGAAGGATCTTGGTTTGCGTGCTTACAAAATCCAACTCGTGCAAGATTTGAAGCCAAACGATCATCAAGTAAGGCGTAGATTCGTCGAATGGGCCCAAAACGAGATTACCGTTGTTCCCGATTTTCATAAGCGAATTTTGTTTAGCGATGAAGCGCACTTCTGGTTGAATGGCTACGTCAACAAACAAAACTGCCGCATTTGGAGTGAAGGTAATCCTCAAGTGTATGTGGAAACACCGTTACATCCAGAAAAACTGACTGTTTGGTGCGCTTTATGGGCTGGTGGAATCATTGGTCCGTACTTTTTTAAAAACGATGGTGGCCAGAACGTTACAGTCAATGGTGATCGGTATAGAGCCATGATTACTAACTTTTTCATTCCTGAATCGAATAACCATGATGTCCAGGAGATGTGGTTTCAACAAGACGGCGCAACATGTCACACAGCTCGTGCCACAATAGATTTATTGAAAGATACGTTTGGTGACCGCCTAATTTCACGTTTTTGACCTGTGAATTGGCCTCCAAGATCTTGTGATTTAACACCGCTAGACTACTTTCTGTGGGGCTATGTAAAGTCATTGGTCTATGCGGTAAAGCCACAAACGCTTGACCATTTGGAAGACAACATTCGTCGTATTATTGCCGATATACGGCCGTAAATGTTGGAAAAAGTCATCGAAAATTGAACGTCCAGATTGGACTACATTCGCGCCAGCCGTGGCGGTCATATGCCAGAAATCATATTTAAAACGAAATGCCACAAGATTATCTTTCGGATAAATAAAATTCATGTCAATCGAATAATCCATCGTTGTTTTATTGCAACTTAAAGTTCTATACCTCTATAAAAAACACCCTTTACATCCATGCACATAAATTCAATATTTACCTTAAGCCATTTGTAAAATATGTAAATAATGTATAAATGTATGTCATCATACATCTGTACATATGTACGTATACATATACATATACATATGTACATATGTATGTATATTTACATATGATATTAAATACACGTACAAAACAAAAAAACAGAAAAGAGGTAAATAAACAAAATGGATTATTTACACATGTAATATTTCTCTCTGTTAAATACACCCACAGATTTACGTGCTGCAAATTTATGTGAGTCCTTTTACCTGTCCTTTAAACCCCCCTCCCCCGCTCTCTGTGTACTCTCCTTGCCATTGTTTTAATAATAATATTTTAAAATATATTCATACTGTAATAATAAACAAGAGTTTTATTACAGAATGGAAAAAAAAAACAGAACAACAAACATGTAGAATTGAAAGGAACCGTAAAAATTCATGCATTGATGGGTCCTTTGACATGTCCTAACAACAGTCATAAATAAGAGAGTATTTGTCTAAAAAAATATGTATATTACACGTCAAAAAGAGAAATACGAGAAAAACAAGACTTTTAATTTATGATTTTATTAGGCGGGTAATTTTCAAATTGCTTACAGTTGGGTCACAAAGGTCTGCTGCACACATTAAAAAATTTGTATCTAAAAAATATGGTACTTTAGGAGGAGTTCAGTTGCTAAACGTTTCTAGTGACATGTTTAATGCTTTTTGCTTACACAATTGATCATTACACCCTTTCAGTCAGGATTATGGACCTAGTTTCTCACACCACTTATGTTGTGTGTGTTAATTTTATACTTGAGTGGCGGGATCTACTGTTTAAAGTCGATCCCGAACGACAGATTATTGAGAAACTTTTTCATCGCAATTTTATTTACTCTCAGAGAGTTTTTGCCAGAAATCTGCTGAGAGGAAGTCGCTGAAGAAATATTTTTTCATATTTCGTTTTGTTGATAATGTCTGACCTGGGGTTTGAACCGAGGCCTCATTCCTAATAAGCCAATACACTACCTACCTACTAGACCACAGCGACTTCTTGCTTAGTATGCATAATAAATGGGCCTCTCTAACCAACAGCAGAGTGGAGGCATGGTGTAGTATAAAGAAGATCTAGAATCCCGAAAGGCAGCATCTCTGATAATATATTCGAAAGGTCGTAATGCTGCATCAGCGTTAAACTCTTGGTTTAAATACCTTCCTTGTCGCATATTTGTGCAACGATGTGACTATTCTAAAGGGTCCGCCAAATAACTTTTTTTTTTTGAAAATGCTTAAAAAACTATTGAATATTTTCTCAAATTTCTTTTTTTATTTGAAAGTACAATCCTTCCGGTTAATAATGGAAAATAATTTCATTCAAATGGCTGCCTCGGCTGGCCATGCAGTAGCCTACACCAGAAGATGCCGATTTTGGCAAAAAAAAAAATCATCTTTTCAGATGAAGCTCATTTTGATCTTGGCGGGTATGTAAACAAGCAAAATTGTCGCATTTGGGGCACAGACATACATACATTGAAAAGCCGACGCAACCAAAACGAGTCACTGTTTGGTGCGGATTTTGGTCCAGAGGCATAATTGGCCCATTTTTCTTCGAAAATGAGCAAGGAGTGGCCGTTACAGTCAATGGCGATCGTTATCGGGCCATGTTGAACGAATTTTTGTTCACAAAAATTGAAGTGAAGGATATTGGCAACATTTGGTTTAAACAGGACGGCGCTACGTGCCACACAACCGAAGCTACACTTGATGTTTTGCGCCCTGTTTTTGAGGATCGCATTATCAGCTGCATAGCTGATGTCGTTTGGCCACCTCGGAGCTGCGATTTGACACCGTTGGACTATTATTTGTGGGGTGCCGTCAAAGATAAGTGTTACGCCGACAAGCCAGAGACAATTGACGCTTTAAAGGACAATATTTGTGAAGCCATTGGTGAAATACAGCTGCACACAATCGATAATGTGCTTAAAAATTGGACCGATCGTGTAGGCTACTGCATGGCCAGCCGAGGCAGCCATTTGAATGAAATTATTTTCCATTATTAACCGGAAGGATTGTACTTTCAAATAAAAAAAGAAATTTGAGAAAATATTCAGTAGTTTTTTTAAAGCATTTTCAAAAGAAAAAAGTTATTTGGCGGGCCCTTTATTAGGTTGTGATTGTTATATTCCAGATTGCATTAAAGTCAGAGAACTATTGTTCAACTCAATCTAAAGGAATCTCTTGAAATTGATAAAATCAGCAACAAAATACTCATAAATTTGCCACTTATAGCCTTTGGTAGGTAGTTGGCATACATAAACGCCCATTGTGATATCACAATATTCCTTTACTTTCGGACCTTCAAACGAAGTGACTTATACTTCTAATGCCCTTTACTGACTTACTTATTTGGTCATTATAACCCTTTAGGCACGCTACCCACGTTGTGTGTGTAAATTTTGTCCATTTGAATGGAGGGCGGGGGCCACAGTTTAAAGTCGACTCCGAACAAAATGGCAATTTTATTTACTCGCAAAATTTTTGCCAGAAGACTGTTAAGAGGAAGCCGCCGCCGAAATATTTTTTTATATTTCGTTTTGTGTGAGATGTCTGTGTTAGGGTTTGAGGGACGGACTTAAGTCATGTGAAGTGCCAACACATTGCTTACTAACTTCCGTTACTGACAGATCATTCAAGTCGGCTATATAGTAGACGACAAGCAGTCTTTTCCTTCTCCAATATAGTGCTGAACGTACGTATAGCCGTGAGGATTCTTCATTTTAGTTCCAACGAAATTTAACCACTTGAACACTGCCCTCAAGAGTAGAATGGTGCTGTAGTTAAAATCATTTCTAAGTTTGTTAAGTATTATACGAAAGACGGTGTCTTAAGTTGTCAAACTACTACTTGAAGAGTCATTGATATACGAAAAATTGTATTCCTGATCACAAATTTACATTCACAAAGTAAAATGGCAATATTGGATAAGCCCACATCTTGTCATTACAAGGACATTCGAAGAGAAGAACTATTGCTCCTTCCCAGGGTTGCATTAGAGTATGATGGTGAGCATAAGTTGAAATTGAAGTTTGCTTTTAAATTGGCCGTACATTTAGAAAACTTGCTGTGGAAGCAAAATTAGCTCCGCCACAATCTTTCAGACGAAACTGTAAAAAATACTCTCGAACAGTACATCTATTCCCAAGACTGCTATCAGTTTATACATACATTGACGTCCAGAGAAGATTTTTGAGAAACTTTATCATGGCAATTTTATTTACTCTCAGAGTTTTTGCCAAAAATCTGCTGAGAGGAAGTCGCTGAAGAAATACGTTTTGTATTTTGTCTTGATGTCTGGCCTGGGGCTCGAACCCTGGCTTTACGTCTAATGAGCCAACGCTCTACCTACTAGACTACGGCGACTTCTCGCGAAAATATAACAATGCGATCTTTTCGTTATAAAATGCAGATCCTGTCCTGGTCGACAAAGCGATTCAAATCAGTAGTCAATCAATAGGGCTGTGTTCCTAGCTGCATTTTTCGCTAACATGTCTGGGAGTAGCCATTTGAGAATAATGAACAATGCGTTCGATAAGGAAGTTGTAAGAGTACCAGTTTCCTGATGATGCTTTATTGTCATAACACTCTCAAACTGGTTTTGATTATTTTTTTTTGCAAAGGCAACCGCCAAACCGCGACCCTTTAGTGTAATTCGATATTTCCGAGTTTAAGGCCTCTTTTTTGCAGCAAAGAGCTGTCCCTGCTTCTAGTCGTGAACACGTAGAAGAGCGTTTCTAGGGTTGATGCTACAGAGTTCAGGAATATTGCTGCTTTACAGCAATAAAAAACTTGTCGCACTTTAGGCCAAACGACCTGTAGAAGAGCCAGTATATGTTTTTAGGGTTGATGCTTCCGAGTTTAGGTCTATTGCTTGTTTACAACAATAAAGAGCAGTTGCTGCCTCAGCAATTCTGGATTATTTTTGAAATTACATGTCCTGTCAGCTGATCAGACGGCAAGTGTACCCTTTATGGTGGAATAGAAGAGCTTGTTGAATCGTTAGGCTATTATGGCCTAGGTTCGAAAGCATTCTAGAAGGGAATAGATTGCAAATATGGGAAAGAAAGCTGTACGAATCTTAATAGGCGTTTTGATGGAGCATTTAAGAAGTGGTATGTGAGCCAAGGTAAGTTTTCTTTCTACAGAATTTGTGGTGTTGTAAGCGAATTCGGTGTCTCTGGCCTTGCATGCAGAAAATCGAAAAGATTTCCTCTTATTGTTCTCAAGATCAAAGTCTGATTTGTTTTGAAACTTAAATTTTTTATTTAAAAAACTAAATAAGCAAATACGAGACCGCAAATACAATGAAAACAAATATTTATTTTGAATAATTCTTTAGAATTCCTAGCCACAAATTGATTTATTCCATTGGAAACGATAACAACTGATTGTTCTGTTCTGTTCCGCCTCGTTCCGTTCTGTGCGAGAAACTTCTCTCACATTTTTGAATAATTTTTTTAAATTTCGTTTTATTTTGTCTTCTATTCTTGGTAATACGATCGATATGCTAATTGATTTCATTTTCGATTGTAAATAATTTGTTTTTTTTTTTATTTGTGTTTTAATAATTTAAGTGGTTTTTGTCAAAAAAAAAAAAAAAAAAAAAAAAAAAAAAAAAAAAATTTTTGAGTAAATTTTGCTTTCTTTGACTATTTCAAGGTTAAAACTGTTTGCACATTAAGAAGGAAAAAAAATAATTTTTTTTTATTTGTTTTTGAACAATAAACAATAAATCCAGCAGACTTTGTATACAAATTATCAAATGGATAATTGCACTTAAAAGTTTTGTAAACCTGTTTTGTAAAATTCAGTTAATATTGTATCCATTGGCCGTATTACCGTATTATTATTACTAAAGCGACTGGAAGTAATGCCCATTTTTCTGTTGTTGTTATCTCATCATTAATTTATTGAATCTTTGAATAAACTATTGAAGTGAACCTATCGTTTAGCATTTTTTGCTATTTTTTTCCATTTCAAATAAGTATGAAAAAAAGATTCGTGACATGTGTCGAAGCCTAAAACGCTCAGTATGATTTGCCGTTTTATCAATATTTCAACAGCGTTAACAAATCATTGAATTTTATGATCAAAAGTCATGCGGTGTAAAGAAATCAGTTTCAATCGAAAAATTCTAAACAGTCGCGAAGATTATTCTGACCTCAATAGATATTACCAATATTACCAATGAATTTAATGTGATTATTGAAATATGATTAGTACATGTGGATCAATTTTCACAAACTTTTCCCAAGAATTTGCTTCGCGGCTGAGGAAAATTTTTCAATTGAAACTGATTTCATTACACTGCATGTCTTCTAGTAATAAAATTCAATTACTAGCAAACCATGTTGAAATATTGGTTAAATGGAAAATCATACTGAGCGTTTTAGGCATGAACACATGCCACGAAACTTTTTTTCATACTTATGTGAAATGGAAAAAATACTACGAATAGCTCTTTGAGTTTTGATTTTCAGATTTTCAAATGTCTCGGGTTTGCCGACATAGAAAAGAGACGTGACTTTACATAACACCAAAGAAAATAATCGAATGGGTTTAAACCAAAGGATCTTGATGTCCAATTAACTGGAGCATTAAGTCAAATTAGCCTTTCAGCAAAAGTTTCTTTGAGTAAATCGATTACAGTATATCGTGTGGAACCACATATCAAGCCAGATTAATGCCAGCTAATTCAGATGCAAAAAAAATTCAAATTTGTCCCTGTAGCGCCCAACATTGAAAGTAACATTCTGGCCATCACCGTTTTTGAAGACACATTAACCAATGGCACCGTCAAACCATAAATTGAATCGAATAGTAATTTTCTATGGAAGTAAAGAAGGTGGGACAACAAGTTGTAAATTATTCTTACTCCAAATGCGATTATTCTGTTTATTTACTGTACCCGTTCTATCAGGAATGGAGCTTCATTGAAGAGTAAAATTTTAAATGGAAATTCAATATTGAAATCAATTTGTGCTTCAGTCCCTTTGCCGAATTGGCAAAGCATTCATTGGTCCCTTGACTTTAATTCCTGCACAAGTTGAATCTTAAAACCTTTTAAGATAAGTTCCTCTCGTAAAATTTGCCGTAAAGACGAAGGGCACAACAGAGGTTTTTGTGAACGACGACGTATTGATTGATTTGGATTATCAAACATCGAGAGCGGCTGCAGTTTCCTTAGTGCGCACTGTACGGCGTCTCTTGGATTGCCCATTATCACTAGGAGTAAGCGTCGTCCAAAAACGATTTATTGGTATTCAAATAAATACAAATTTTTTCAATGTTCGAAATAATTTCGAATTAAATTTTTGTAAATTTTAAATTAAAAAAAAAAAATTTATATTTTGTTTACATTAATAATTATACGCGATACATGTAAAGCCAACATCGTTTTTAGTCAACTTTTAACGTGGCTGCTCTTCAATTACACAAACATTGTTTGTGGGGAGGAGGGGGTAAAAATGAGTCTCATAATTAATGTTCATTTGTGGATAACTGAAATGGAAGCTCAAACCAGAGTGTATTTTGTTTTTATTTTAAAAGCTTTAAAAACTAAAAACAAAATTTAAACCAAAATCTTTGCTTCTGCTGGCTTAAATGCAAGTTTGTTGCTGTTGTTGGCAACGAGAATCGTATTTTATGGTTGAAGAAGAAAAAAAATTACTACAAAAAGAATCTAAATTTAAAATTGTTATCGGGGTTCGGTTAACAACCAAAAGAATTAAAAATATATGTGTGGGAGGCAGGCTGCTGCATAACTATTTTTTATTTTATTTTTTTCGTTTTTTTCGCTCTTTTTTTGTGGCAACACAGTCACAAAATGTTTTGTTAGTTTAGTTTTAACGTTTCAGTTAACTTGGCATACAAAAAATGTTTCTAATTTTTTCAAATTAGTTGCTTGAAATATAATACCCCTACTTGTTATACAATACCCTGCAATACATACACAAAAAGAGAATAAAACTTTCAAAGTTTTTGAAATTTTCGCATTTTCAACTTAAATAGTAAAGTTAAGGGCAAAACTTTTCAAAACTACGTAACAGTTTTTCGTAATAGTAGTTAAAAATAATAATTTCATTTTTAAATAAATAAATAAATAAAATTTTTTCTTAGCTACGCGAACAATAAGCATAAGAGTTCTCATCAAAAAAAAATTGTTTATGCAATGGGTGGTTTTTTTTTACAACTTTAAGTTGGCATTACTGTTTTATTTGACAATCGATATACGGGTGGCTGATATGTATTGCAACCAACTTCAGGTTGTTATCAGGTTGTTGTTTGTAAACCGCTCGTCTGACAGCTGACAGATTTATTCCAGTGACAGTTCATTTTATTATTTACAAGCTTACAAAAAAAAGTTATTCGTGATGGAATTCAAGCGTGATAGTGTGATTGCTTTATATTTGGCTGGAAAACCACAGGTGGCTAGCGTTAAAGCCCTCCAGCATTTAAATGTGAATAAATCTTTTGTTTCTCATACCATTGCTCGTTACCGTGATACTGGCTGTGCTGCATCGAAAAAAACGGTAACAATACCAGAAATGATCCCAAAAGTGAAGGCCAGATTTGATCGAAATCCACGCCACAGTGGTAGAAAAATTGCTCGTGAGCTGAACATATCGCGAGAAGGGATGCAACACATATTGAAAAATGAGCTTGGACTAAAGCCATTGAAATTCCAAAAAGTGCAAGAGCTCACCGATGGACAAAAAAACAAGTTAGACTGGAAAGAGCCAAGGAGTTACTTCGCTTGCACGAAAGTGGCCAGTTACCGAATTTGGTTTTCTCCGATGAGAAGCCATTCCAAATTGAGCAGTTTGTGAACAAACAAAATGATCGGGTTTACTTGCCAAAGAGGTCAGCTGAAAATTTACACCTGCGATTGGCCACCAGAACTCAAGCGCCGCCGATGGTAATGGTGTGGGTCGCCGTAACGGCCGATGGTCGCTTCCCGCTCGTATTCATCGACCGTGGGGTTAAAATAAATGCCGAATATTATCGGGAAAATGTCTTAAAGACAGTACTGAAGCCCTGGGCAGACAAACATTTCGCCCACAGACCATGGACATTCCAACAGGACTCAGCACCACCGCACTTAGCACGCGTCAACCAAGAATGGCTTAAAAAGGCGGTTCCTCGCTTCATTTCTACCGCACAATGGCCACCAAAATCTCCGGAACTCAAGCCGTTGGACTTTTGCGCCTGGGGCATTTTGGAGAGTAAGGTTCTCACTAAAAAAAAAATACCAAAGTGTCGATCATCTCAAGACGGCGCTTCGCCGGGAATGGGCCAAAATACCGCAAAGTCACTTTCGTGCAGCCTGTGATGGCTTTGTCGGCCGTTTGAAGGCCATAATTCGTACCAAAGTTGGCCAATTCGAACAAATCTAAACTGATTCTAAAATTTGATGTTATTTCCAACATTTTTTGCTTTTGAACAATAAAATTAAAAAAAAAAATTAAAATATAGCGCTTTACTTTGTTGCATTATATATCAGCCACCCTGTACATAGCTGCTGATATTTACTTTTTGTTGAGTTTGGCTTAAAATCTCATTATCAATTGACTTACAATACCAAAGCAAATTATTGAAATTTTTCGGTTTTGTTAGTCAAAAATATCGTGCACTTCGTCCATTTCATGGACGTACATAAAGCTCCTTCAGGGCAATTAATTCGAATAACAATGGATCTTTTTGGGATCACGTTTGTTCTTACCGCTAAGGTGCATCTCGTGAGACGCCACACAATGCGCCCTGAAGGATCTGTAGTCACAGTACAAGAAAACATTGAGGAATATTGCAATCAATCAATGTGTCCTTTGACATTAACCCATTAGTGTGCAGTGGCAACTTAAGTTGCCAGCAGAGGTTGCCTTAGTTTTTATGCTCTGAGAGGAAATTGAGTGTAAAAAACAAAACGGTAACCGTTAGAAAAAAAGTCATTCGGGCATTAATGGGTTAATGCAGATTTTATGAAAGGAACTTGGCTTTAAAGAATTCAAAATTTTACTTGGGCAGGAATAAAGTCAAACAGCAATTCGTCAAATATATTGAAACGCAAATTGATTTCAATATTGAATTTCAAATTAAAATTTTGTTCTCGGATGCAGACCCATTTGTGATTGAACGGATACGAAAATAAAAACAATTGTCGCATTTGCAGTAAAAATAATCTACAAGATGTTCTCCCACCACCCATCCACAGAAAAATCCTATTAGCTGTGGCTAATGGTCTGACGGTGCCATTGGCCCACATGACATCAAAACCGATAATGTCCAGAATGTTACAGTCAATGGTGAACGGTATGGGGACATGATTATATAGTCTTTTCGAACCTTAATTACATACATACATACATAATTGGCCATTACAACTCTTCAGTCAGGATTGCAGCCTAGCTTCTCACACCACTCATGTTGTGTGCGTTAATTTTATACGTGAGTGGCGGGGCCTACAGTTTAACGTCGACTCCGAATGACAGATTTTTGAGAAACTTTTTCATTGCAGGTTTATTTACACTCAGAGTTTTTGCCAGAAATCTGCTGAGAGGAAATCGCCGAAGAAATATTTTTTTTTCATATTTCGTTTTGATGCCTGACCTGGGATACGAACCCGGGCTTTAGACTACGGCGAAAGTAACCTTAATTAGGTGGCATTAATCATGCTGACATGTGCTTCTAACAGCATGGAGCCACAACATGCCATACAGCGCGAGCTACAACCGATTTACTCAAACATACTTTTAGTGGCGGAAGACATAACACAATTGGTCATTGCAACCCCTCAGTATAGATTACGACCTAGCTTCTCACACTACTTATGTTGTGTGTGTGTTTGTTAATTTTATACGTGAGTGGCGGGACCTACAGTTTAACGTCGATTCCGAACGACAGATATTTGAGAAACTTTTTCATGGCAATTTTATTTACTCTCAGACTTTTTGCCAGAAATCTGCTGAGCGGCAGTAGCCTAAGAATTTTTTTTTTGATATTTAGTTTTGCTGGAGATGTTAGGCCTTGGGTTTGAACGTCTAATAAGCCAAAACACACTACCTACTAGACTACGGCGAAAGGAAAGAACACGTCTACTATAAATACCGCATTTTTCAAGTTCTAAAACCAATATTTACTCCCTTTTTGGTGTAAAAAGACTTAATTTACACCATGTAAACAATGACTTTTAATGAATTTTTTATTTAATTTGTGTTCAAGTTTAGCTAAAGTTTGCATTGTTTAATTAAAAAATATTGTTTGTATACGATTTATAATAAAATTTATTTCATTTTTTTAAGCAAATAAAGCAAGAAAAATTTGTAGAGATTAGCAATTGTTTACATAGTTATTTACATGATGTAAAAAATATTACAATTACAAAATAAATCTCTGAAATGAATTTTTTTTTTGAAATGGGTTAAGGCCAAAGCCATTAACATATCATAAAAAAAAAAACAACTTTGACCAGTCAAGTAGTCAGTGTTCAAGACCAGTGTTCTGTCTGTCATTCTCCCATGGAATATGCTTGTAAAGCTTTTTCAAATGCTAAAAATAAATGTGCTGTCGAAAATGTTTAAAACTTAAAATTCAATCATTTAAATAATAAAAGACGGAACACATTTTAATACAAAAAAAAAAAATAAACAAAGCAACACCTTTAAATAAAGAAAAAATTAAAAAAAATTTAAACACAAGAAAATATTGTTTAAACAAATAAACGCAAGATAAGGCATCTTTACGCTTGTGATAGATAAAAAAAAAATAAACACAAATTTGTATGGAAAATATTTCTTTTTACAGATTCGAAGTAAAAACTTCAAAATAATTATTTTTCTCTGATATTGTAAACTGAAATGAATAAATGTTTTTGAAATAAATTTCAAATTTTCAAATGCAATACTCGTATTAGCGGAAATTTGATTTGTTTTGATTTCATTTTTTTTTTTATTAAATAGAGAATAGAAATATGAAAAATGTAACTGAATTTTGTTTAAGAAATTAATTTCGTGGGGAAAATCTTAATAAAAATGTAAAAAACCAATAAATCAATAAAATCAACGCATTCGAAATTAATTTCGAATTTTCGAACATTACCAGAACATGTGTTTATAAGAAATTATCACTTGAATTGCCACGCTGAAACTTATGGGAGTTTTAAATGCACTGCTTCTGCTATTTTTTTCCAACGCGATTCAAATGGCAATTTAAGCAAACAATTCTGAACATTTTTCTGAATCTGTGAAACTGTTCAAGTACAGGTGATATAAGAAGGCGTCCATAATAAAACAGAGGTCAGATTGAAATGTATATACACTGAGCGCCAAAAGCGAGTAAACACCACTGAAATAATTCATTTTCTTAGGATAGCGAGAAAATTACATGAGAATAGTCGAATAAATTTCCAAAAATAAAAATGTTTATTTATTACTTATAAAATGTTGAAACAAAAGCAACAATTCATGATAAAGGAACTTTTTTTTATACTTAAAAACAAAAGTGTTGATTCACTTATGGCGCTCATTGTATATAAAGGGGTATAGAACTTTAAGTTGCAATAAAACAACGATGGATTATTCGATTGACATGAATTTTATTTATCCGAAAGATAATCTTGTGGCATTACATTTTAAATATGATTTCTGGCATATGACCGCCACGGCTGGCGCGGATGTTGTCCAAATTGGACGTCCAATTTTCGATGACTTTTTCCAACATTTGTGTCCGTATATCGGCAATAATACGGCGAATGTTGTCTTCCAAATGGTCAACCGTTTGTGGCTTTACCGCATAGACCAATGACTTTACATAGCCCCACAGAAAGTAGTCTAGCGGTGTTAAATCACAAGATCTTGGAGGCCAATTCACAGGTCCAAAACGTGAAATTAGGCGGTCACCAAACGTGTCTTTCAATAAATCTATTGTGGCATGAGCTGTGTGACATGTTGCGCCGTCTTGTTGAAACCACATCTCCTGGACATCATGGTTATTCAATTCAGGAATGAAAAAGTTAGTAATCATGGCTCTATACCGATCACCATTGACTGTAACGTTCTGGCCACCATCGTTTTTGAAAAAGTACGGACCAATGATTCCACCAGCCCATAAAGCGCACCAAACAGTCAGTTTTTCTGGATGTAACGGTGTTTCCACGTTCACTCCAAATGCGGCAGTTTTGTTTGTTGACGTAGCCATTCAACCAGAAATGCGCTTCATCGCTAAACAAAATTCGCTTATGAAAATCGGGAACAACGGTAATCTCGTTTTGGGCCCATTCGACGAATCTACGCCTTACTTGATGATCGTTTGGCTTCAAATCTTGCACGAGTTGGATTTTGTAAGCACGCAAACCAAGATCCTTCCGCAAAATCTTCCATAAAGTGGATGGACACAGATCCAGTTCCTGTGCTCGATGGCGGATGGGTCTTCCTCAATGCTACGCTCTACAGCAGCAATAGCTTCTTCTGTACGCACCGTACAGCGTCTCTGGGGATGCGAGTTTCAATAAGAGTAAACGTGGTGCGAAAACGTTCCATGGTTAACCGAATTAACTGCTCTGATGGACGATTTTGTCGACGATAAAATGGACGTAGTGCGCGATACGTTTTCCGCACAGAACCATTATTTTCGAAATAAAATTGCACTATTTGCAAGCGTTGTTCAGGCGTGAGTCTATTCATGATGAATCGCCAAACCAAACTGAGAATAAATCACTTGACAGCTGTTAAATCGGTCGCCATCTTGAAAATTAATGCCAACTTAAAGTTCTATACCTCTATAAAAAACACCCTTTATAAGTTCTTACAGGGAGGATAGGGCCTCATTAAGTAGTTAAAACATATCTCTACTATGTGCCGATGCTTTCACTTCTCTACAACTTTTGCGGTTTTTTTGTTTACTTTAATCTCAAGCTTCTCCATGTATTGTCTGCACATCTCCTCCTCCTTTTGTTTCCTTACGGCTTCCAATATATGACAATTCTAGGTTTTTCATTGTTCTTATAGGATAGTCCCGTTAGGATTTTTTTGCCTATACTTTTCCAAAGCGTATGATTAGATTGGACTGTCGCCCATAATGTACATAGGACCTTGGGCAGACATCATTCCACGGATACTTGCATTTCAGGCAGCCAAACGTTTGATGTGCCATGTGGATGCAATTCTCGACATTCTCACCATGTTGCTCTCAAAATAGTAATATTGGCTGATATCCTTCATTTCGCTTGCATTGTATGAACATAAATCCTAGGAAATTCCATTGGTACCTACCGTTATATACATCGTAAGTTTGCCACTAAATTCGAAAGACTGTCTGTCAGTAGACAAATATCGCCTGCATAATCAAGATCCTTTAGTCAATGCTGTAATTCCCCCACACTCTTCCTCTTTCAGGGATCATGCACAGGACTATATTAAATGGAAGCACTGACAGTACCAAACTCTGTCGGACACTTATCCCAACTCACATTGTTCTATTCAGCAATTTGTAATGTTTTATCGCTACAGGAAGCGCAACGGTATAAACATTTTAAGAGACTTATGGGTTTGTGAGTGATTCCCTTACATTCCAATGATCTCCAAATAACATCATGGTTTAGTTCTTTGGACTAAATACATAGTGCTGATCACAACTCTACAGATTGTTTTGAAATAACACTCAGATTGACTCATGGGGTCCGATTGTAGCTTGCGTCTGCCTGAAAGCTTGCATTACCCTGTGTCGCAGATTTCTTTGGGTAATTATATATGCCAGTTATTAGGGCAGTGAAGTGATTCCTTTTTTGTACATTTATTATCACAACGTAGTCTAATAAAGGGTCTGCCAAATAACTTTTTTTTAAAAATGCTTAAAAAAAAAAGCTACTGAATATTTTCTCAAATTTCTTTTTTTATTTGAAAGTACAATCCCTCCGGTTAATAATGGAAAATAATTTCATTCAAATGGCTGCCTCGGCTGGCCATGCAGTAGCCTACACCAGAAGATGCCGATTTTGGCAAAAAAAAATCATCTTTTCAGATGAAGCTCATTTTGATCTTGGCGGGTATGTAAACAAGCAAAATTGTCGCATTTGGGGCACAGAAAACCCGCACGCATACATTGAAAAGCCGACGCACCCAAAACGAGTCAGTGTTTGGTGCGGATTTTGGTCCAGAGGCATAATTGGGCCATTTTTCTTCGAAAATGAGCAAGGAGTGGCCGTTGCAGTTAATGGCGATCGTTATCGGGCCATGTTGAAGGAATTTTTGTTCACAAAAATTGAAGAGGAGGATATTGGCAACATTTGGTTTCAACAGGACGGCGCTACGTGCCACACAGCCGAAGCTACACTCGATGTTTTGCGCCCTGTTTTTGAAGATCGCATTATCAGCCGCAGAACTGATGTCGTTTGGCCACCTCGGAGCTGCGATTTGACACCGTTGGACTATTATTTGTGGGGTGCCGTCAAAAATAAGTGTTACGCCAACAAGCCAGAGACAATTGACGCTTTAAAGGACAATATTCGTGAAGCCATTGGTGAAATACAGCTGCACACAATCGATAATGTGCTTAAAAATTGGACCGATCTTGTAGGCAACTGCATGGCCAGCCGAGGCAGCCATTTGAATGAAATTATTTTCCATTATTAACCGGAAGGATTGTACTTTCAAATAAAAAAAGAAATTTGAGAAAATACTCAGTAGCTTTTTTTTTAAAGCATTTTCAAAAAAAAAAAGTTATTTGGCGGACCCTTTAGTGTATAGTGTAATAGTGTACCCAGCTTAGACATGTCGATCAAAAACGAAATATGAAAAGAAATATTTCTTTGGCGACTTAATTTCGGCAGATTTCTGGCAAAAATTCTGAGAGAAAATAAAACTGCCATGAAAAAATTTCTCAAACATACGCCGTTCGGAGTCGACTTAAAACTGTAGATCCAGCCACTCATGTATAAAATTAATTAAGATTAAATTATGTAATCTTCTGGCAAAAACTCACGAGAATAAAACAAGATCGGAATGAAAAGTTTTTTAAAATAAATTGACGTTCGAAGTCGGATTTAAACTATAGGTTCCGCCACTCACAAATAAAATTAACACACGCAACATATGTGTGTGATGTGAGAAGCTAGATCGCGATCCTTACTACAAGATTGAAATAACCAATTAAGTAAATAAGATTATCGATAACTTAGTTTAAATAAAACCACAGACGAATATTGAATATTAATTGCTTTAAAACGTGTTATATGTATACTTTCTTTATTTATGCAGTGTTTCCGTTCATGTTCAGTAATTGGAATTTATTTTTTATAATAATTTAGTTTTTGTGTTTTTTGTACATTCCCTGGTAATTAAAATATATGTTTCTGCAGAAGTTTTTTTTTTTTTTATTACAAATCCAATTTATTTCAATTTAAATGAGTGTCAAAGTACCCCATCATAACTTCAGCACCCTTTCGACCTCAATTGCTTATGTTTTTTTTTGCTCTTGTTTTATTCAATTAAGCAATACTTATTTCCCTATTTGTAATTACAGCGGAAAAAAATGTTTTTTTCTTTTCCATTCTATTCTTTGGCAGCACAAATGTGTGTGAGAAAAGCAAATTTTGAATTACCAAATTAGGGTCAGTAATATATATGCGATATGTATGAGAGTGCGTGTACACTTTGCCATTATTTTGTTGTTAATTTGACAAGAACTGAAACTGACAGACAGACAGACAAACAGGCATTAAGCAAGAAGTACTGTTTTTTGTGTCATATGTGTTGTCATAGCAAAAGGGGCAGGCAGAAAAATCAAAAAAAAGTTTGCAAATTCAACAAAAATACGAGTGATGGAATCTCCACACACAGAAAAAAAGAAAAAGAAAAAAAAACAACAGAAAAAACATTACAACCACAAAGTCGTACACAAACCCATGGAAGCTTTGTAGAGCTACCGTAGCTAAAAATTCATTCAATCACAGTGCTTGCGTGTAGACAAAGTGGCGTCCCATTCAGGCAAAAGAAAATATAAAAAAAAGAAAGAAAGAAAAAAAATCATGTGAAAAAATAAAATTTTCTGTAAAAAATAAAAAAACATCACGCTACCCAGCAATTTAAGAAACTGATTTTCTACTTAAAAGTTAAGCGTACTTTATTCCTACCACTACATTCGTCAAAATGTGCACACACAGTTGTATAATTTATTTATACCCATACATCTCCGCTACCCTACACTACCCTACCTATTGAAGTAGCTGAAGCTGAAGCCGAGTTTTTATTGACGACATCAGATTAAATTTGTTTGTGTTTTATTATGTTTTGAATAACATCATCAAACGAGATTAACCAACTTTTAAGATAATAAAACACTATAAAATGTTGTTGTTTTTTTTCTCTAAGACGCTTTGATTATAATCATAAAATTTCTCTAAAGCAATAACAACAAACAAAAAAAAAACATAAATAGAAATAAAATTTTATTGAATAGGCGCGTTTGTTTTAAAACCAAGCTTTTTTGAAATTATTCAAACAAGCCTACACAACTACAAAGATGGGCAACCGCCTGCACTATAATGCCAAAATTTTAGCTTTTTTTTCAAACTCAAGAAGCTAAAATAAATAAAGAAATAAAAAGTTTAACACCAAAAAAAAAAAAAAAAAAAAAAAAAAAAAAACATTCAAAATATTTTTCATATTTCACATAAATACAGTGAGAGTCAAAAGAAAGTGTACACTAACATCCTAATATATATTATAAATCTTTCTGTAAGTCTGTTTTTTTTTTGTTTGTTTGTTAGCCTATCACGCCTGAACGTCTGGACCGATTTTCTTGAAATTTGGGATATAAATTGAGCTTTTGTCGAGTTTTTTGCAGGTTATAGGCAATAAATCTTTTCAAAATTTTGACCAAAAGGGGAGAAAATATGGGACAAAGGGGGAAAAAATGGGCAAAAATTAGTACTCTTATGCATAAATGCTGTATTTTATCTGTTTTATAGGTAAATTTTAACGATTTAGCTTGGTAAAGTTTCCCAAATAGCTATTGGAGGTGTTCCGTTTCTAAAGTTGAACCAAAAGGGCTCTAAAAAGGGGGAAAGGGGCCATAAACGGGTAAATTGAGTGCATAGCCAATCACGCCTGAACGCCTGGACCGATTTTCTTGATATTTGGGATATTGATCGAGCTTTTGTCGAGTTTTTTGCAGGTTATAGGCAATAAATCTTTTCAAAATTTTGACCAAAAGGGGAGAAAAAATGGGACAAAAGGAGAAAAAATGGGCAAAAATTAGTACTTTATGCATAAATGCTGTATTTTATCTGTTTTAAAGGTATTTTTTTACGATTTAGCTTGGTTAAGTTTCCCAAATAGCTATTGGAGGTGTTCCGTTTATAAAGTCGGGCCAAAAGGGGTCCAAAAAGGGGGAAAGGGGCGAAAAACGGCCAAATTGAGTGCATTTATATTTAGGACTTAGAGTATTAAAAAAACTGGGTTGTTTGTTAAACCAGTTTCCGAATAATTTGAAAAATTGCAGTTTTTATGAAACCGATTTCAAAACCGGTTTCGAAACCGATAAACCGATTTTTTATTTATTGTTATTTTTAATGCAAAAATGACCCAATAATAATTTTTTTTAAATTTAAAGAAAAATTTATACAATAGGGTAACCCATGACCACCTTTTCTGTAGAAATACCTTCCAAACGATGTCTGTTAATACACTGATTACGAGAAAAAAATATTTTTTTTTTGTAATAGTATATGGTAATAGTATTATTATAGTATAATGCAAATGTGTGAGAGTTATCACAACACACACAAACAATTGGTCATTACAACCCTTCAGTTAGGCTTACGACCTAGCTTCTGACACCACTTATGCTGTGTGTGTGTGTTATTTTTATACAGTTTTAAACAGCGACTCCGAACGACAGGTTTTTGAGAAACTTTACATGGCAATTGCATTTACACTCAGAGTTTTTGCCAGAAATCTGCTGAGAAGGAAAACGCCGACGAAATATTTTTCCATATTTAGTTTTGTTGAAGATGTCTGAGCTGGGGTTTGAGCCAAGGCCTCACGTCCAATAAGCCAACACACTACCTACTAGACTACAGCGACTTCAAAAAGAGTCTGATAACTTTTTGAAAGTCGCTGTAGTCTAGTATGTAGTGTGTTGGCTTAACGGACGTGAGGCCTCGGTTCAAACCCCAGGCCAGACATCAAGACAAAATACAAAAAGTATTTCTTCGGCGACTTCCTCTCAGTAGATTTCTGCCAAAAACTCTGAGAGTAAGTAAAACTGTTCTTCAATTGTGAATGCAGATCCTTCATATTAACCATTACCATAGGGCTTGTTAGTACCGTAAAAATCTATTTTAATGGATCTACTCGATCAAAACTTTTTGATAAGACCTTGTATAGCAGCTAGGACCTGTAATGGATCCATATCGTCAAAGTTATCATCTAATTTCATCTAAATTTGGCATTATTAAGGTTAGTTTAGCAGCCTCTGTGCCTATGCCCTAACATGTAGAGACGAAAATTCAATGGTCCGGGTTGAATTTTATTTAACATCCTGCGGAGAGTTGGTCAGGCATTAGCTGGCCTAAGAGGTAACTATGTTTCTCTCTCTCTCTCTCTCTCCCACATTTCCTTCCATTTTCGCTCGTTTCTTCAATTCCAGATCGCCTATCCTTTGCATGTTGTTATCTCGTTCCTCCATCTTATCTATTTTCTTATTTGTTTTCCGGTTAGATTCACATTTGTTAAGATGTTTTCATCACCTATCTTCAGACCTAACCTTAGATTTTCACCAAGTTTGGTGCAAAAACTTATGTGGCAACTGGTATTTCCTTAAGTACTTCTAACTTTGTAAATAGGCCTACAAATGTAAAAATAAATTTTCCCTGGCATATTCTACCCTCAAATTTTCTTGCAATATTTTTTCTGTTAATAATTGAAAAACTGCACGCCATATTTCTTTACATGAACTTATTTATTGCCTGACATTTCCATGCAGCAATTAAGACGGGCGCTTTTTAACTCAATTGTTAAAAGGTCATTTGGAAAAAAAGTTTTAATTTTTCATTTTCTTTCTTATTACAGACCATCTATGCCTTCGTTGAAGAATTATAAGGGAAAACTACGCAAAGATTTCTTTGGTGATACAGCGGGCTTAATTGGTGTGTAAGTACCACTCAGTCACTTACACTCTACTCTACTCTACACACTACTAGCACAGTGTGCAATTAAAAATGTTATTAAATTCCATATTAATCCTGTTTCTTCTTTTTCTGTTCTCTCGCTCTCTCTTTCTTATTCTTCTATTCTTTTACTCATTCTCTATGTAAATATCCTTTACTTAATAGACATGGTAAAAATTGGGAATTATTTCGTCAGGAAGTACAACAAATTCTATTACAACCACAAACAGCTAAAAAGTATATACCGCCTCTCAATGAAATTGCCACGGAATTTATGCACAGGTAAGTACAGTTTTCCCTTTCTCTCTCTGACATCATACATGTTAACTACCATGTTTTTTAATTTGCCATTTTTGCTTTTGTTTTTTGCTTTACAAGGATACATGAGATGCGTGATGAAAATGACGAATTACCCGCAAATTTCCTGCATGAACTTTATAAGTGGGCGTTGGAATGTAAGTTTTTGTGTTTTTCTGTTTTTGGGAGGGGTGAGGCTCCCCCCAGGCTAGTATTTCCTTTGTATTGACATTTTCACTTGTTTTTTTTTTTTTCTTTTTGCAGCTGTGGGTAGAGTTTCTTTGGATACCAGATTGGGTTGTTTGTCGCCCGAGGGCACTGAAGACTCACAAAAGATTATAAACAGCATAAATACGTTCTTTTGGGCCGTACCTGAATTGGAATTACGAATGCCTTTATGGAGATTTTATCCCACAAAAGCTTATAGAAGTTTTAATAAAGCATTGGATGATTTTACCGAGTAAGTGGAACAAAGAAAGAAAGAAAAAAATTATGAAAGCAGAAAAGGAAAAAGTAAAACGAAAGAGCACAGAAATATATATGAAATTTGAAATATCCTTTCAATGAAAAATTTTAAGAAGACTGATGGAATATTGGGAAAAATTATCAAGAAAACTTATCGAACAAAATGTCGATAACTTTTTATCGATTCCGGGTTTTCTTTTAAACCACGATCTCTTTAAAATTTTTCGATATCCTTTTTATCGATAACTTGTTTTTCTTTAAACTAATATCTCAATATTAAATTCAATAAATCAAAGAACAATTATTGTGATCATAAACTTTTTTTAAGAAGAAAATTTAATGAAAAAATGTCGATAACTTTTTATCGATTACATTTTCAATTAAAATCTCTACATTTATTTTTGTGAAATAATACAACTACTAAGATATTAGCATTTTTCTAAAAAGAAAACTTATCAAAAAAAATTTCGATAACTTTTTATCGATTACATTTTTAACTAAAATCTCTACAATTATTTTCGGGAAATAATACAACTACTAAGATATTAGCATTTTTCTAAAAAGAAAATTTATCAAAAAAAAAAAAAAATGTCGATAACTTTTAATCGATAACTGGTTTTTCTTTTAACTAAAATCTCAATATTAAATTTACTCATGAAATGCAACAGTTGCAGTCATGACACTTTTTAGAAAAAAAAAAATTAAAAAACGTTAATTTTCTATCGATATTAACATTTTTCTAAAAAGAAAACTTATCAAAAAAAATGTCGATAACTTTTTATCGATAACTTGTTTTTCTTTTAACCAAAATCTCAATATTAAATTTACTAATGAAATGCAACTGTTGCAGTCATAACATTTTTTAGAAAAAATTTAAAAAACGATAATATTCTACCGATATCTCTATTTCTTTAAACTAAAATCTAAATCCGATAAGAGATTGTTTCTTTTTATAAATATTTTATCGAGATTGATAACATATTTGGAATGTATTTTAATATTTTGAAATTTATACGAGAACCATTTAAATATTAGAAAATAAAAATAATTACAGTAATTTCTAAAGATTATAGAAGCAAAGTTATCGAAGAACTAAGGTTAGGTTAGGTTAGGTTAGAGGACGTGTACTTGTCAATTAAGACAAGTACAGTACTCGGAGGTCGAATCGGCTCATTGTACAACGTCCTAGTTTCTCACTCCACTTATGTTGTGTGTGTTAATTTTATACATAAGTGGTGGGACCTACAGTTTAAAGTCGACTCCGAAGGACAGATTTTTTGAGAAACTTTTTCATGGCAATTTTATTTACTCTCAGAGTTTTTGCCAGAAATCTGCTGAGAGGAAGTCGCCGAAGAAATACTTTTTGTATTTTGTCTTGATGTCTGGCCTGGGGCTCGAACCCTGGCTTTACGTCTAATAAGCCAACACACTACTTACTAGACTACGGCGACTTCTATCGAAAAACTAAAATAATATGAAAAAATTCTTCATAGCTTTTGCTTTTTGTTTTTTTGGTTTAACTCGAGAACTGTAAATAAACGATTTTGTTATCGTGTTTAAGCACAGTTATCGACAATCATGCATTCCCAATACTTTATACAGTTTCGCTTTTTAATTCCTTGTTTTTGTTTTATAATTTTACTTTAAGAATCTGCATGAGAAACATTAGCCGCACTATGGATGCTGCTGACAATTGTACAGTTAATAAGGCGGAAGCGGATATAAGTATTGTGGAGAGAATTGTACGCAAAACGGGTAATCGTAAATTGGCAGCCATATTGGCATTGGATTTATTTTTAGTTGGCGTTGATACGGTAAGACTTTAAAAACATTTGCATTTTTAATATTTCAATGACAAATATTTTTTGTTTGTTGGCTATTTGGCTTTTCTTAAAGACTTCGGTAGCAGCATCCTCTACTATTTATCAGTTGGCCAAAAATCCCGATAAACAGCAAAAACTATACAAAGAATTAAAAAGTGTTTTCCCCACCAGCGAAGCGGAAATCAATCAAACTGCACTTGAACAAATACCCTATTTAAGGGCCTGCGTTAAGGAGACCCTAAGGTGATTATAAAAAATGCCAGCCAGCAGCAAATGTTGTTTTTTTTTTTAAAAAGGTTTTCATTTTAATTAAAGTTTCTTTCTCTCCCTCTCCCTCCCCATCTTTCTTTCTGTTTGATAGAATGTACCCAGTGGTCATTGCCAATGGTCGTAGTCTGCAATCTGATGCCGTAATCAATAATTATCATATACCCAAAGGTGTAAGTACAACAACATGATGGACATGCTTTTAAGCATTGAAAGTAATTTAAGTGGTATTGGTGGTGGTGATGATGATGCCGTTGTAGTAGTAACGGTCGTGATGGTGATGGCATTAGCCAAGAAATATTGACAAGGTTTCGATAATGATACACTGTGCTGCATACAAAAAAATTAATAGGAGTTCTTAAAGTCCATGAAGAATAGAAATACTTGAGAGATTTATGTATGTATTTAGAGGTTAGGTTTGAAAAGTGGAACTAGCTAGTCAAGTGAAAAAAATATACAATGGGACGTGTGATAGAACACACATACGTGTGCTATCCTAAAGGCAGTTGACAATTTTACCTAAGTTCTAAGACATTTACTAATAGATGTGTAATAAAAGTAAAAAAAAAACTATTACAGGACAGGATTAGATAGGTTTAGAGGGAGTGGCAGTTCAGCAAACAGACCGGTGCGTGATAATAGCATCTTTCCAAGGCCTAACAAGCAAGTCCTGAACAACTGGTCTTTATAATCAGTATCAGAGCTAAGCATTTGAGGCATTATTTGCTTAGAATCAGACTGAACACCAGCCTCAAAGTTATTTAGAATGGAATCGGACGTTATATTTTCCGCCTCAACGGATTTAATATCTCTGTAGAAGCTATTTGCAGATAAGCGAAGTCACTTCGCATGGATACCCATTATACTGTGAACCTTGAAAATAGTTACAGAGAGTGAGATGTCCCTACGCTTGAGTTATTCCCCCAAACATATAACCAGATCTGAAGCGTGTTGCGCCCTCTAGGTTAGGTTAGGTCTGAGTGGTAGCTCTGATTTCACAAAGCTCACTTGAGCACGCATAGCGGCCCGTTGTGATGCCACGGGTGAACGCAGTCCCTGTACTGACCATGTTCCACCAAAATCAGGGAAGAGGAAGAAGTTGGGCAGCGCAAGGGCACGCCCTCTAGTATCTGAACCAAATATTTTTCAAAATGTATCTGCTGGTGCTAGATATAAGCATTCCAAATTCAAAAGCAACAGAGTGCAAGGATGTTCCACAAAGGAATACAAATGGCCTGTAAATACTGTAAAGACCATTACAAGTCATTTTACTGCCAAGAGTAGCGACTTCAAAAAACTTCCGATTCTAGGTAAGGACGGGCTAACATGTCATAGTCCAGATGTGTAGACATAAAACGCTCCAGAACGAGAAAGTATATAATTTAACGAAATAAAATGCGTACAGACTTTGGCCCGAAGACAACGATTAGTAAGCAAACAAGACAACAGTCGTTGATAGCCAGCGAGCGTAGCTCAGTGTTATTTCCAATATTCATAAAAAATACGAAAAATTTTGTAAAGCACAATCCTACGAAATAAAGGGTGTTTTTTATAGAGCTATAGAACTTTAAGTTGCAATAAAACAACGATGGATTATTCGATTGACATGAATTTTATTTATCCGAAAGATAATCTTGTGGCATTACATTTTAAATATGATTTCTGGCATATGACCGCCACGGCTGGCGCGGATGTAGTCCAATCTGGACGTCCAATTTTCGATGACTTTTTCCAACATTTGTGGCCGTATATCGGCAATAATACGGCGAATGTTGTCTTCCAAATGGTCAAGCGTTTGTGGCTTTACCGCATAGACCAATGACTTTACATAGCCCCACAGAAAGTAGTCTAGCGGTGTTAAATCACAAGATCTTGGAGGCCAATTCACAGAGGTCCAAACCTAAAATTAGGCGGTCACCAAACGTGTCTTTCAATAAATCTATTGTGGCACGAGCTGTGTGACATGTTGCGCCGTCTTGTTGAAACCACATCTCCTCTCCTGGACATCATGGTTATTCAATTCAGGAATGAAAAAGTTAGTAATCATGGCTCTGTACCGATCACCATTGACTGTAACGTTCTGGCCACCATCGTTTTTGAAAAAGTACGGACCAATGATTCCACCAGCCCATAAAGCGCACCAAACAGTCAGTTTTTCTGGATGTAACGGTGTTTCCACATAACTTGAGGATTACCTTCACTCCAAATGCGGCAGTTTTGTTTGTTGACGTAGCCATTCAACCAGAAGTGCGCTTCATCGCTAAACAAAATTCGCTTATGAAAATCGGGAACAACGGTAATCTCGTTTTGGGCCCATTCGACGAATCTACGCCTTACTTGATGATCGTTTGGCTTCAAATCTTGCACGAGTTGGATTTTGTACACCAAGATCCTTCCGCAAAATCTTCCATAAAGTGGATGAACACAGATCCAATTCCTATGCTCGATGGCGGATGGACTCATTCGGGTCTTCCTCAATGCTACGGTCTACAGCAGCAATAGCTTCTTCTGTACGCACCGTACAGCGTCTGTGGGGATGCGAGTTATCAATAAGAGTAAACGTGGTGCGAAAACGTTCCATGGTTAATCGAATTAACTGCTCTGATGGACGATTTTGTCGACGATAAAATGGACGTAGTGCGCGATACGTTTTCCGCACAGAACCATTATTTTCGAAATAAAATTGCACTATTTGCAAGCGTTGTTCAGGCGTGAGTCTATTCATGATGAATTGCCAAACCAAACTGAGAATAAATCACTTGACAGCTGTTAAATCGGTCGCCATCTTGAAAAGTAATGCCAACTTAAAGTTCTATACCTCTATAAAAAACACCGCATATCTGCATTCTAAATAAAATAATATTTTCATAGCCGTATGAATAATTTTGTAACACAGTGTTTTTATAATGCTAAACAATATTTTCTTTTCTTTTTTGTTTTTTGTTGTATTACAGACCCATGTAATCTTTCCACATTTGGTGGTATCGAATGATCCAACATATTTTCCTGAACCGAAAAAGTTTTTACCCGAACGTTGGCTTAAACAAAATGGTAAGTACTATGACAACAAACCCAACAACAACAGCATCTAATAATATAAAAAGAAGAAGAAGAGAAAATAAAAGGAATGAATAGAATAAATAGAGAATCAAAAACCATAACAACGCCTCTTAACAAAGGAGGAGTCCAATCTAAATCTATGTGACGCAATAGGATAATGCTGACTCTCTAAAGCATGATAATGATGGTCATATACGACTATGAGGGTGGTTCGCAAATTAATCGACCTTTGTAGAATTTTAACTTTCAATGGCCATGCAACAAAGAAGAATTTCAAAAATGACCCGACCTGGTGTAGTAGTGGCGAGTTTAAATAGAGAAAAGTGTCAACCTTTTAAACGAAATATCCTTCATTTCCAAGTACAACGTTGATGCCATTTTGGAGTCATTAAAAATTAAAGATTTCATTCACTCTAGTGCGTTGGAGCATGAGGGTTCAACCCACACCACACTGCTACCTCACTCTCCTCCTCCTCTAGAGTACTACGATCAGGATTTGTTGTACTGAACTCAATTAATTTCGTGTATCCCTGACCGAATTCCGTTGCCTTAACAAACTTCAGGACAATGTGTGGTGCCAGTTTGGGGTAAACCTGTGCCTAATACTTTATACGCATCCCTGGTTCCTGGTTTCCGGTTGACAGGATCGAAGATTCATTCTATTCATCATAGGACTTACATAATGGATTTGAAGCGATTTCTATTCTGAATAAATGATGGTTTCCATTCTCAGTCTGTTTCTGAATAGTCTGGCAAACGATTTAAATCTCATTTCCCAACTAGCTTGAGAAAGAGTTTCCGCTTCCCTTTACCACCCGTAGTACACCTTACCCTTTTGAAAATCCTCTTCTTATTTCACAAATATGTTCTGGCAACATCAGTGGTGTAAAAGATTTCCTCCGAGACAATTTGACACTCATCTCTTAGCCATTTTTATAGGATCTAAGTGCTCGATTGACGACTTAGGTGCGAGATAGGATGGCTATGTTCAGTTCTCTGTACTCCTCAAATATTTTTCTTCTCCTACAGCCTACTTTTCGAATACCAATGCAAGCGGACCATAGCCTTAGTATTGGTCTCAGTTAGAACGCAAACAATTTAAAGAAAATTGGTCATTGGTCCAGACTTTCATTTGAAAGGTCTCAATTCAACTCTGAAAGAGTTTGTTCCTTCGTTTACTATTACATATAAAATATGGCTGACTTCCAAAATGTATCAATACAAAGTTTGTATACAGTTCTACTACGGTATATAAAATTTTGTACATATGTAAAGTTACCAAACTATGCATCAACTATAAATCCGATGCCTGATTGCTTTTTGACTACGTTAAAAATACACATTGAAGACGTTTTGAAATAGTAAACATAGCAAACATTTTGTACAGCGGCTTTATGGAACACTATACTTTGTCCAAACACAATGCAACTAACATTTTGGAAGTCAGCCTATATTATCGAACACCGTGGTGATTGACTGTAGTTGCCAGTAATGTAGCACGCGTTAGCACAGTTGATCTCTTCCTTTTCTTTCGCGGCGGAACTTCTGCAGAAATCAGGCGGAAAGGCGCCTAAGTGTGGTGAGTAGACCACATTGTATTCAGTCGGAAGAGACAAAAAAAATCAGATATTTTGTCTACCATGAAGGAAGGCTTGACAAAGTAAACATAGCGATCTAAAAAGTCCAATTTTTTACTCAAGATATGTTAGACAAAGAGTGGATTTTATTACTAATTTCCAGCGTAATCGTAGAGGTACGCGTTCTGACAAGTACGTCAGCAACACAGTTTTCTGATATTATTTTTTCGTGCTCTCGCGGATTATAAACTATCTTGCATGGATTTCTAGTCAACTGTTTTAAACTCTACACAATGCCTCCACTATTCAGGCACCAGATACAGCTGCCCCGGATTCTTTTCTATTTCGACATTTGAAGAGATGAATAGATGGTGCAAGATATACTAACCATGAAGTCGCCGTAGTCTAGTAGGTAGTGTGTTGGCTTATTAGACGTAAAGCCAGGGTTCGAGCCACAGGTCAGACATCAAGACAAAATACAAAAAGTATTTCTTCGGCGACTTTCTCTCAGCAGATTTCTGGCAAAAACTCTCTGAGTGTAAATAAAATTGCCATGAAGAAGTTTCTCAAAAAAATCTGTCATTCGGAGTCGACTTTAAACTGTAGGTCGTCCCACCACTCATGTATAAAATTAACACACACAACATAAGTGGTGTGAGAAACTGGGACGTTGTACAATGGGTCAGTTCGACCTCCGGGAACTGTACATGTCTTAATTGACAACTACACGTCCTCTAACCTAACCTAACCTAACCTATGCTAACCATGAAGGGTTGGAATCCGTGGTCGATGGCTAGACAGACAAACAATAAACACGCTATCAAACGCAATAACTGGAATTAAATTGCCCACTAATTTTGTCACTGCCCTCGCATGTTAAACAATAAATGCCTTGTCAGCAGAAAAATTAAATAATTAAACTGCGAATATGCTTGTCGTTGCAGTATTTGCACTGAATTTTTGTTTTCATATGTAAAAAAAAATGGAAAAAAATGTTGTTTTTAATATTTTTTGTTTTTGTTTTTCTTTCCATTTCTCCTATAGATGTAGCGATGGCCCAGTCAGGCGAAAAAGGAAACATGGAAACGTGTCCACATAACGGTCACAAAATACATCCCTTTGTCAGTTTGCCATTTGGCTTTGGGCGACGTATGTGTGTGGGACGACGTTTTGCTGAAATTGAATTGCATACATTGTTGGCAAAGGTAGGTAAAACGAAGAGCTAGCTAGGCAGGCAGGGAGGCGCAAGAGGTTTAAAAAACTTTTCATAAATAAATGAATAGCTGTGGCTCTACTCTACACTATGGTACCAGTGTTTGAGTATACGTGCAGAGCAGTTTAGTTGTTCTTCGTTCTTCGCTGTGTGTGTGCGTGATATTAAATATGCACTTTCCTGCAGCTTCTGAACAACTTATGATTTAATTTTTTATTTTCTTTCACATGTTCTTTTATTAATAGTTCTTCTTTTTCTTTTTCTTTCTTCCTTTTTCATATTTAATGCTGATGTTTGTTGTGTGATGCCCGATGACCCTTATGTTGTTGCTGCTGCTGCTGCTGTTGCTGCTGATATTGCAGATATTCCGTAAATACCGAGTGGAATACAATCACGGTGAATTGGTTTATAAAGTCAACTCAACGTATATACCGAAATCACCGTTAAATTTTAAATTAACTTTACGACAAGATTAAATATTAAAACATGGATATGCCCCCCATAAGGATGAGAGGATTGACAAGCTATTTTATTTTATACACACTGCTTTTTTTTAAATTATTATTATTTAATTATAAATATTTAATAGAATGTAAGTTTAAAGTTAAGTTGCTTAAGAAACTTGTAAAAAAAGAAAGATTAAATTTTCTAAGTAACCAGGCATTTAACTTGGTACCCTAAACGAAATTTAATAAAAAAAAAAATTTTTTTTTTCTCCAATCACAATGAAAATTATTATTTAATATTAAAAAACAATTCCTCTAGACTTTAAACTTGGTTTTGGGGATTAGGAGCCACCGCATAAAACTCTCTGTGCAAGGAAACCCTAATACTAGCATCTGATGAGCTCCCCTTTAAAGTTGACGACCATAGAACACTGTGATTTCGAATGTTTGGACACTTTATATGGTAGATTCCACTGTCCTGTTAGCAAATGCTCTTAAAGAGATATAGGCCCGAAATCACTACCATCTAGGCAATACATAAAGGGTGTTTTTTTTATAGAGGTATAGAACTTTAAGTTGCAATAAAACGACGATGGATTATTCGATTGACATGAATTTTATTTATCCGAAAGTTAATCTTGTGGCATTACATTTTAAATATGATTTCTGGCATATGACCGCCACGGCTGGCAAGGATGTAGTCCAATCTGGACGTCCAATTTTCGATGACTTTTTCCAACATTCGTGGCCGTATATCAGCAATAATACGGCGAATGTTGTCTTCCAAATGGTCAAGCGTTTGTGGCTTTACCGCATAGACCAATGACTTTACATAGCCCCATAGAAAGTAGTCTAGCGGTGTTAAATCACAAGATCTTGGAGGCCAATTCACAGGTCCAAAACGTGAAATTAGGCGGTCACCAAACGTGTCTTTCAATAAATCTATTGTGGCACGACCTGTGTGACATGTTGCGCCGTCTTGTTGAAACCACATCTCCTGGACATCATGGTTATTCAATTCAGGAATGAAAAAGTTAGTAATCATGGCTCTATACCGATCACCATTGACTGTAACGTTCTGGCCACCATCGTTTCTGAAAAAGTACGGACCAATGATTCCACCAGCCCATAAAGCGCACCAAACAGTCAGTTTTTCTGGATGTAACGGTGTTTCCACATACACTTGAGGATTACCTTCACTCCAAATGCGGCAGTTTTGTTTGTTGACGTAGCCATTCAATGCTACGCTCTACAGCAGCAATAGCTTCTTCTGTACGCACCGTACAGCGTCTCTGGGGATGCGAGTTATCAATAAGAGTAAACGTGGTGCGAAAACGTTCCATGGTTAATCGAATTAACTGCTCTGATGAACGGTTTTGTCGACGATAAAATGGACGCAGTGCGCGATACGTTTTCCGCACAGAACCATTATTTTCGAAATAAAATTGCACTATTTGCAAGCGTTGTTCAGGCATGAGTCTATTCATGATGAATTGCCAAACCAAACTGAGAATAAATCACTTGACAGCTGTTAAATCGGTTGCCATCTTGAAAAGTAATGCCAACTTAAAGTTCTATACCTCTATAAAAAACACCCTTTACATACATACATAATTGGTCATTACAACCCTTCAGTCAGGATTATGGACCTAGTTTCTCATAACACTTACATATGTTGCGTGTGTTACTTTTAGACATGAGTGGCGGGACCTACAGTTTAAAGTCGACTCCGAACGACAGATTTTTTTGAGAAACTTTTCATGGCAATTTTATTTACTCTCAGAGTTTTTGCCCGTAATCTACTGAGAGGAAGACGCCGAAGAAATATTTTCTTATTTTCGTTTTAATGTCTGACCTGTGGTTTGAACCGTGGCTTTACGTCTAATAAGCCGACAAACTACCTACTAGACTACGGCGATTTATGCGGATGCGTGGTTGGTGAGACACTTTATCATCCTGTTTTTGGTTTTATTCTTGTAAACGAAAGATCAGCTATAATTCGCATCAATGCTGGCCTGATTTGCGCTCACATTCCGCTAGGAAAAAAGAAGGATGTGACAAATTATATCTTCTGCGTTAATCTCGAGGAGCTAACCACTAAATGCGCGGTCCATGACACCAAAATCATTGTCGCAAATTTTCAACTGATTGTTATTCATTTCAAACGAACACTACGCCTAACGTAGATTTATTTTGGCGAAACATTGGATCTTCCAATTGATCTACATCCAACCAGACTGATATATTCTGGTTGCGACGGAAGACACGTTTCCAACATACTAATGTAAGCACATTTACATCGCACTGCCTTGTCACAATTCACAAAGAACAACTAAGCCTTGAGTTGCTGAATTAATTGTCGGATAGGCTCTCTATCTTTTCCCAGCGATATTGGTGAATTATAGGCCAATATGTCCCACTTCTTGTGCACCACTGCGGAAACAATCCTTAGTTTCAAGCGCCCATTACGACAAAAGCAATTGTATGATGAGGAGTACCAAGATGCTTTTACAGCGAATACCGCTGGTTATAGGAAAGCTTTGCCCTTACCAGATTCCTTGTTGAGGACTACAGAAACAAAGAAGGAGGCTGGGAGGTGCGACGCCTTTTCACATACAAAAAATTTAAACTGGAAAGGCGAGAGCGTGAGCAAAGGAAGGATAATAAAAAATTTTACAAAAGAGTCAAGCGTCTGACCGAAACTTTCTAGCCTGGAGTTTATTTTTGCAAGGATGAAAACGTTAAGTTACTTACAGATTGGAAATACAGCCCTTGCGCTGACCAACTTCTTCCTTTTCCCTGATTTTGGGTGGAACTTGGTTAGTACAGGGACTGCGTTCACCCGTGGCATCACAACGGGCCGCTATGCGTGCTCAAGTGAGCTTTGTGATATCAGAGCTACCACTCCGCCCTAACCTAACCTACAGATTGGAAAGGGATGCTGAGGTTGTGGAGACAACACTTCCTTATACTACCACGAGGCGATTAGAAACGATGTTGTAACGAAACAAACAAGGATGATTGCCTTAAAAATTCCGTCTGCTAGACATGAACAGGTCAAAATCGCAATTTTATTACTTAAAAACAAAAAAGGCAGTTGAAGCAGACAGCTTGTTCGCTGAACAAGAAGGTAAAAATCAACGATTAGCAAGGTTCTCCTGCACTACACCAAAATAACCTAGGACCTGCTATAGCAGACCAGTCACCAGCTTAACTGGAACAATAAATGATTAACGAAATGAAAGCAAAACAGAAATGCTTTGTGAAAACTATATATTCGCAAGAGGAGCAAACAAAAAATGGAAAAATGTTTATTGTCTATGAAAAGTGGCAACCCTATCATTCTAGAATTTGCTACAATAAACCAATTACCTGCTTAGATAGAACAATTTGATTATAAACTTGATTAATGCAACGGAAACAAAGAAAAATATAAAGTAAATCGGAGACATGCTTTGCTCTGTTATCATAGCTGAGATCAGTTTGCAATTGGCATGAATAATTCTGAAGAATTTCTGCCATCTTCATCAGAATATTAAACCAATACAGATTGTAAAAAATTTCCAATACCACCCACAGCCCCAGATATACGATAAAAAGGTAATAAAATAAAAATATGATGCAATAGCGAGAGAGATGAGAGAGTACAACAAAGTAAATAGTATTGTATTGTATATGAAATATGTAGTGCAAGTACTTACTATTTAGCAGAATCGTTAAGTTGATATTCGTTGCTACGTGAGAAGCACTCTTGAACACCAGCATCCTGCCATAATCGTTTCATGGCAGCTAAAAGTTCCTCTGAAAACGGTTCAGTGTCATGCATACGTGAACACACATCGAATACCATTTTGGAATCATTCTTTGGCACATAAAAATGAAATAAAAAAAGAGGATATAAAGGAAAATATTAAAATGAGATTTTCAAATAGCAAAACAGACAGACAGACAGACTGACAGATAGAGAAACAGTCAGTCAGTCAGTCAGTCATTTTTATAGTAGTAGGTAGCAGTAGTAATCGTGTGTTACTTACCTCTCTTTCGTTATTACTAAACTGAATACTAAGATTTGGCATTGCTCTAAGTATTGCAACTAATGATTGTATTGTGTTGCTATAAACAACCGGCCTATATTGTTTGAAATCTTCAGGAGTGAACCCACTTTCGTGTATAATTTTCATTTGTTTAACGATCGTACTTTTGCCCGATTCACCAGCACCTGGAAATAGAAAATAAAACGATAAGAAATTTAATTTTTTTTATTATTAATTCAAAGACGAAAACATTAAAAATATTTAAATAATAAGGTAATGCCGTTTATAACTAAAGGTAAAGGGTCAACCATTAAGCGGTTTCAAAAGTAAAGTTCAATTAAACGTTTAAAGTAATAGTTTCAGTGCAGATTTTATTTCATTATAAGGTCTAGACCTTAGGCTATTATGTATGAAGTACAGTGTCTATCACTTCTAATTTCATTGGTCAACGGTGTGTTAATTTCATCCATTTTATCCTACGGTTCAAAGTCTACTCTGAACGACAGAGTTCTTGAGAAATTTTTCGTGTTCATTATATTTACTCTCAGAGTTTTTGCCGGAACACTGCTGAAAGAAAGTCGCCGAAAAAATATTTTTTCATTTTTCGTTTTGTCCAAGATGTCTGAGCTAGGATTTAAACCACGGGCTTTCGCCTAATAAGCCAACACACCACATACTAAACTACAGCAAAATAGAGTGTCAGTGTTACTTAAATGACCTTCTCTGAAGGGGTTGCGTTAATCAATCCTTTTAACCCTTTCGCATCTATTGGGACATATGTGTCCCACTGAACGATCGCAGACTCCTATTTTTAAATTGTTACTGTAAAATGATTCAAAGTTGTCCCATTTAGTTATTTAGAGGCTAAAGAACAGTTACATATTTTCATAACACAGAAAAATTGCGTATTTTCATAACACAGGCTGTTTAGTCATAAGAAGACTGCAGTGGTATCAAGTGTTTGCTGTGCTGAAAACCACGAAGCGTGGAATAAAAATGTGAATGAGATGTGATTCTCTCAGTGGCTACGTATATGATTTTAACATCTACTGCGGTAGAGAAGAAGGACCTAATCTTGCCAAGACCATAAAGCACCCAGACGTTACGCTTTGCTTTGATCGTTTTTTTTACTAGTGTTTATCTACTTGAAACTTTGAATTTTCCGGCATTAGGTACGGTAATGACTAATAGAAAGAACTTGCTAAACTGTCAAAAATTACCGAAGGGGGAAGCTATTTTCAAATCGTGTAGTTCTGGAATTATGTATACAAAATGGCACGATACGAAGGAAGTAGCAGCTATTAGCAATTGTCATGGTGCTACAATGGTATCAATAAACAAAAAGCAACATAATGGTGAAATTCAAGTTGTGTGCGGAAATGATTAAATTTTACAGGAATATAATGGGAGGCATAGACCGAGCTGATCAGTTATGCGGAATGTACGAACGGAACCGTAAATCACAGAAATGGTGGAAGAAAGTTTTTTATAGACTTTTGATGATGTCAGCTGTAAATTCGTGGACCATTTATATGAATTTACATCGTAAGAAGGAACCATTTCTTGACTTTTTAGTACTGCTAGCAGAAGGTCTCATTGCAGAAGCACAGAAAACTGCGGCCGTTACTCATGGTGGTTACCATTCCAAAAATAAGAAAATGTATGCTCAATTTGCTACTCACTTACCAATTGAAGGACCTGCAAGACGTCGATGTGCAGTTTGCCAAAAAAATAAAATTGAAAACGGGCTAAAACTTTATATCAAGAATGTCAACTTCCATTGTGCAAGGATTGTTTTGCGCCGTTTCACAAATAATTTTAAATATTTACCTTTCATTTATTTTTTTTTTTTTAAATGTACAAAACGAATTTTGAAAGAATAAATAAAATTTCATAAATCTTATAAAAACAGATATTGATTTACTATATGCGTTTTTATAGATTTAGGCCTAATGGGACTTCTATGTCCCATGCCAAACTCCTGATGGGACATATATATCCCGTGCCCTAAATTCCTTCCTAGGGCACTACTACCAAAAAATCTATGTATATGTTTAATAAGCATATCTATGCTAAACTGACCTCTTATAGTATTTGTAAACTAACTAATCGTCTCCCGTACCGAAAGGGTTAAGGTAGTTTTCAAACACTGTTTCCGACGATAGCTTCGATATTGGAATTATGCACGTAGATAAGGTTTTTGACATGGCCCCACAATAAAACTCAAATTTCATGATCCTTAAACTTTTCTTTGTGGAAACTTCTCATGCAAACCTAAAATCGGTCACGTTGTGTGGTTTGTGGCATTGTTTTCTTGGAACCATAATACCATCCGGATTATTATACGATCGTAGCGTTCTGAATTGACGATTACGGTTATTTCAAGTTAATTTTTTAATAAATACGGATCAATGATATCTGCCGGTCATTAAGCGTACTAAACAGTTAGATTTTTTGGACACAATCAGTATGGGTTCACAGAGCCTCAAACACGACCACCAAGTGAAGGAATATGAAGCAGAAAATTTGTTAAAAAAAAATTGCATTCAAAGGCTGTTGCTGTTGTAATCAATCAGCATAACTAAGGTGTTGAGAATGGCCAGGCAGCAGTAATTGTTGCAGGAGTAAGATCTAATGTCCTCCGTCCCACAACCGATTTTGCTAGTTTCATCTCCTTAATGTTGGTTGTCATTTTTCTCTCCTGACTTGATTTTTATTATGTGGTCTCTGTACTCACAATACATACATACATACATAATTGGTCATTACAACCCTTTAGTCAGGATTACGTCCTAGTTTCTCACACCACTTATGCTGTGTGTGTTAATTTTATACATGAGTGGTGGGACCTACAGTTTAAAGTCGACTCCGAACGACAAATTTTTGAGAAACTTTTCATGGTAATTTTATTTATTCTCAGAGTTTTTGTCAGAAATCTGCTGAGAGAAAGTCGCCGAACAAATACTTTTTGTATTTTGTTTTGATGTCTGGCCTGGGGCGTCTACGTCTAATAAGCCAACACAGACTACGTCGACTTTCTCACAACTGTACTCACAATACTTTGCCTAATAGAATGGAATGCTTATCGGCTTATTCTTCAGAAGTTGCAACTCAAAGTAAGAGGAAGTGACCGTCAGTTACTTAATGTTTCGTTGAGAGAACGCTTGCAAGAATACTGGTATTCTCATTATTGATATCCTTGATGGAACGATCTAAATTCAGTACTGAAGAATGCTGTCAACCACATTATTGACATCCAGGATGTATGGAGTTAGACAACATCTGTCATAGCCTTTTAATTGATAGGTTTAATACATTGGTCTATTATTAGAATCTTTATGTGTTTTATGCTTGGCAACGTCCCCTAATCTAAGTCAGGCTCAATGGCTGACTGATAACGGCATGGAATGGTGAAACACCATCCACACTTTTTCTGACTGACTGTGTTTACATTGCCATGATGCCTAGGCTTGTCTCTACTAATATTGATAGTTCCCTGTAAATCGATTATGACGGCCATTGTCGAACCGAAAAGTGGCCACGTTTGAAGAATCACGAATTTCGTTATCAGTTTTATTATTTTTATGCGTCCTTCGGTTTTTAAACGATCCTCATTTGTAAATCACAAGCCATTTACTAAATAAATACCACTTCTGATGCAAGCTATTTAACAGTTTACAGCATTGCCAGACTGACAAGTTTTAAAAACTCTAAATTGAATAACCCGTGCTTAAAGGTTTACAATTTTAATTGTTTATTTTTGTTTGGTTTTTGCAATTTGAATGAATATTTATTGTAAATATTGTATTTTCCACCCCGTTTTAATTTCATTTTAAAATATGCAGTAGAAATAACGAAAACTATTCCTTTTAATTTCCCCTTAACATATGCTGCATTAATTTCTGAGATGCAATGAATATTATTTTCGTTTACTCTTTTCCCTCTCGTTCTCTTTATGAATGAATATTCATCATAGCTCTTGAGAGGTATTTTTTCCCACAATTTATTTTTGCATTTTTAACGTTTAAGAAAAACAAATTCTTCTTCTTCTTCTTCTTATGTGGGTGTGAGTGGATGGGTGAATGTGGGTGTTTCTAAGTATACAGACCGGTGTATGTGTGTGTGTGGGTATATGTTTAGGCTTAAGTCTTGTAGTAAAAGTGTAGCAGCATTTAAGGATGTTTTTGTTTTGTTTTGTTTCGTTATCATTTACATGGTTGGGTGTGTTAATGGTTTTTTCTTTGTGTGTTGTTTTTGTATCTATAGGCCTTAGAGTAATTTTCAACGATTTATAAAGCTTTTGTTATTGTTGTTCTCTCTATTCACACCATGTTTATTAGACACACACAGATATGTACGTCTTACATTGTTATTTGTACTAAAAGTATGCTTTGCTTTCTCTTTGTTTTGTAAGAAATTATAAAGATTTTCACTTAAAAAACAAAAACAACTTGACTAATGCTGTAAACAATTTTTAGGCGTTATTTTATTTGTTACTTTTGTAGCATAAGTTTTGGGGTACACCCCTCCTTATATATTCGTTATAACACAGTGAAATTTTAAAATTTCGTTAAAAAAAGATGACCCTCTTTGATTGGCATTAAATATCTTGAAAAAGATGTCCTTTTATTATATGTTCCGCACATATACAGTGTGAAACAAATGTTACCAGCTGATTGAAAGAATCTATAATTTTTACAAATGGCGCTAAAAAAAGCCTGCCTCCAGTATAAAAATACAAAATTTATGTTCAATTCCTTAAGATTTTAACCAAAATTATTTACCTCACAAGGAAAGACATGTTTTATTATTTATTTTTATAAACAAATCATTTGAAATGCAATTGAAAAAATATTTATTAATAACAAAGAAAAGGAAAAAAATATAAAATCGCATCAAAATTGAATTTCAAAAATCTACGTCTCCAGCAATTGTCTTGAAATGTTTTCAATTCGTATCTCATAAAAAAAATTGCAATAAAAATCAATACTTTTCAGTTTAATTCGTATAAACACATTACATTAAGATATAATAAAACAATTAAAAATAACAAAAACAATGTTGAAAAAAAACAAATTAAATCGATGATGATGGCGTGACCGTCTTGACCAA
This sequence comes from Sarcophaga carnaria, assembly GCA_958299815.1. Lineage (NCBI taxonomy): Eukaryota > Metazoa > Arthropoda > Insecta > Diptera > Sarcophagidae > Sarcophaga > Sarcophaga carnaria. Next base: position 24,723,027 of record OY283153.1, read on the forward strand.
AAAACTCATGCAATTTAGATTCAAGTCTGGGAGAACATGGAGAGAATATGCATCATAGTCTTTGAATTTTAAATATTGAGAAGCTTCAATCCCCTCAACAGTCTTCTGGTAAAAACTCACGAGTAAATAAATTTTCCAAATCTGTCGCTTAGAATCGACATTAAATAGTAGGCCCCACCACAACATGGTTGATAACTAAAGGGTTGTAATAACCAAAGAAGTAAGTAGGTTAGGTTAGGTTAGTGGACGTGTACTTATCAATTAAGACAAGTACAGTACCCGGAGGTTGAATTGACCCATTGTATAACGTCCTAGTTTCTCACACCACTTATGTTGTGTGTGTTAATTTTATACATGAGTGGTGGGACCTACAGTTTAAAGTCGACTCCGAACGACAGATTTTTTGAGAAACTTTTTCATGGCATCTGCTGAGAGGAAGTCGCCGAAGAAATAATTTTTGTATTTTGTCTTGATGTCTGCCCTGGGGCTCGAACCCTGGCTTTACGTCTAATAAATCAACACACTACCTACCAGACTACGGCGACTTCAAAAGAAGTAAGTAAATAAGAGGCTTTAATTTTCACTCCAAATAATATTAACAGCCAGATAGGCCCTGAACACCTTGGAGAGGATAACATAAATTACGAACATCATAGACTTTATGGACCTCGTGGTATGTCAACTTTCAATATCTCGGGGTCAATGTACTGTATGAATTTTACTGCAGGAAAAAAAACGAAATAAAGGATGAAGTCATGGCAAAAAAACTGGCATGAGATTTGAAAAGAAAATGGAAACAAATAATTTCGTACAGAAATGCCTAAAATTCATGCCTTAGGGCACAAATTACATTCTCATCCGCCCTATTTTTAAGAAATGATTCAAAAGTTTCTCAAATCAGTTGTCCGAAGTTGTAGTAGTGGTTGACAGTCCCCACTTTAACTGTCCGATGGACAACACCAATAAGTTCTATATTTTTGGGAAATACTTCTCAACGAGACGTAGTAAGAGTGCAAGAAGCAATTTGTAAACTAACGGGTGATTCTTTAAACAGCTCACGCACGTTTCGTGTTTTGTTTCAATGTCAAACATCTTCAGTTTGGTCTTATAATTTAACCATGAATCGTCTTACAAATGAACAACGCTTGCAAATCATTGAATTTTATTATCAAAATTCGTGCTCTGTTAAGAAAGTTCATTGCGCGCTTCATCCATTTTATGGTCAGTTTAATCGACCCACTGAAGCGGCTATTCGGGCTATTGTGACTAAATTTCGCACCAAACTTACATTGTTGGACATTAAACCACCAACACGCTTACGTAGAGTGCTAACTGAAGAAAATATCGCAGCTGTATCGGCCAGTGTTAATGATGACCATCAATTATCAATTCGTCGCCGTTCGCAGCAATTTGGCCTCTGTTACTCAACAACGTGGAACATATTGCGGAAGGATTTAGGTGTGAAGCCTTTCAAAATACAGCTGGTGCAAGAATTGAAGCCGAACGACCTACCGCAACGCAGAATTTTTGGTGAACGGGGTCTTGGAAAATTGGCCGAAGATCCACTTCTTTATCGAAAAATTGTGTTCAGCGGCGAAACTCATTTTTGGCTCAATGGATACGTAAATAAGCAGAATTGTCGATTTTGAAGTGAAGATCAGCCAGAAGCATTGCAAAAGCTACCAATGCATCCAGAAAAAGTCACAGTTTGGTGCGGTTTATGGGCTGGTGGCATCATTGGGCCGTATTCCTTCAAAGATGCTGCGAATCGTAACGTAACTGTGAATGGTGAGCGCTACCGTGAGATGATATCCAACTTTTTTGGCCAAAATGCAAGAGCTTGACTTGCATGACATGTGGTTTCAACAAGACGGTGCCACATGCAACACAGCACGCGTAACAATGCACTTATTGGGAGGCGAGTTCGGTGAACATTTTATTTCACGTTCGGGACCGGTCAATTGGCCGCCTAGATCGTGCGATTTAACGTCTTTAGACTATTTTCTGTGGGGCTATGTTAAAGCTCATGTCTATACAGACAAGCCCGCTTCAATTGACGCATTGGAAGACAACATTGAAGCATTTATTCGTGAGATACCGGCCGAAATGTTGAAGAGTATGCGAAAATTGGACTAGCGGATGAAATAATCTTCAAACATTAAATTATATGGATCGTACTATCGATTCATATAAATATTTCATGCATTTTTCTGAATTTTATGTTTTTTTTTTGTTTTGAAAAATGTTCCTATAGATCTTAAAAAATCACCCATTATATGGATGGGTGGCGGACTGACATTGGATTAATAGAGGGGATGTTTGGACTCCGAGTGAAATATTTCGAGCCAATGGGGAATCTTCAAAGATATGCTCAATTCAATTTGGAAAGCGACTATACAAACGATGGGACAAAGCAATCTTAATTTAATTCCAGTTCATATGAATTTAATCCAAAATAGTAGAACTAGCTAGCCAGGGCATGTAAACTTACCGCAGGTAATGTGAAAAATCGTGGCAATAAACAGACAGTTTAACTTACGAGAGGGGAAGTTTTCATGACGCCCAAAGACGAGAACCATTCTGTAGAGTGGGTAGAAATATTTTTGAGGATATACGTGACAAAAGAGAAGATGAAGAAAATCGAAAACTCATTTCTAGCGAAGGCAATGTAAACTTTTGACGGATAATGAGGTTAATAACGCATCCTTTTGAGTGAGTACTGTAAACTTAAAATGCACTTGTTAGAAATAGGGAATGCCTTGAGCGCAATATGTCGCTTCGGTGATGAGAAGATACTTGGAACCAGTTTTCGAAAAAATACTGTACACTAACCATTGTGTACGTAACTGATAAAATACTTTTAACTTTCATTTAAGTGTTTGCGAACTCGTACGCAAACACATTACGTAAACAACATGTACACAACAATTGAACGCAAACTCTAACATAACGTACTGAACAGAGTTCACAAACACTATTTTTTACTGTTTGTATACAAAGTGCACTAAAAAGATCAGTTCACAACGAAAAAAATTTTGAACTTTTTTGAGTACACTAACATTTTTAGTGTAAGCGAGAGAATATGTTTTCATTCAGTAAAAATGACCAGTTTTTCTTTGTATTCTTAAGCGAAATTTGTCTAGTATTCCTAAAGAATAATAAATGGCATCAAAACCACAAAGCGATCTCTAAAAATACTGAATGAGAACATAAACTCTCGCGTACACTAAAAATGTTGAAAAAAAGTTCATTAAAACCCAATTTTTTTTTCGTTGTGTACTGATCTTTTTAGAGTACTTTGTACATAAACACTAAGAAATAGTGTTTGTGAACTCTGTTCAGTACGTTATGTTAGAATTTGCGTACATGTTCACAAACATTAAAATAGAAACGAAGAGTTTTGCTCTCGTTGTAGTGAATGTGTTTGTGTTCTTTACTTTAGAGTATTTTTTCGAACACTGCTTGGAACTTATGCGGCATTAATACATTCCAAAAGAAAATACCTGTTGAGTATCAACTGGTAGAGGAATTTGATTTTGCTGACATCGAGCAGCAACCAGACGTTGGTCAGGATGGGTGGCTGATTTATAGTATAGTATGGCACTTCTAAACGACAATAATAATCAATAATGGACATTGAAAATAGGTTTTCTTTGTAAACCCAAGTACTCGTGTTTCATTCAGAAAGCCACAAACTTATTGAGCGACCTTCGTATAACTCATACAAAGCAATCTATGTAGAGGCATTTGGAATCTAATAATGGCCTAAACTTTGAGATGATGTTAAGGAAGAAATCCAATATTGATTATTAAAATTCTATGCAGAGCTATAAAGGGAGAGGGGGGGGTTGTATTATAATAGAAAAGAAAAAAAAACTTTTTTTCGTTACTGTTTAATGCCAAGAAAATTTTTACACAGAATTCAACTTATTTGGCAGCATTAAGTTATCGACAGTTGAGTACACTATTCGCGTGTAGGATGAAAACAATTGTTTAATTTAGAAAAAATACTAAAACAACAACAAAAAAATGTTGAAATAAATATTTAAATAAAATTGTGGAAAAAAAATTACGCTGCACAAGAAGTTTTTTTAAATTTTTTTTTTTTTTTTTTTCATAAACAAATAATTGAGGTTTTAACGCAATTCCAGAGAAATTAAAAATGATTTTTATTAGAAAAACTTCTTAAACATTTGTAATACACTTTTCAAAAAAATATTAATACGAGTCCAGTAATCAGCATTTTGAATGTGGCAGCAAATAAGAAAAGCAATCAAATCACCATTTATGACATCATAAAAGAAATGAAGGAAAACAGAAACGTACAGAATTTCCCAATGTAATGTGAAATCAAGCAAACTAATCGACGAACACTGAAGAAGAAAAAGAACACAGTTTAGTTGGCAAATTGTTAAATAAGAATGTCCGAAAATATGTTTTAACTGAAGCTGCATTGGTTAAAATATTTTAACGGATTATTGCAAGCCGTATTGCTAATAAAATCGACTGCCTGCTAAGAAAAGAACAGGTTAGGAGTTGAACATAGACCTATGTAGCCTGCGACTAATTATATAAATTTCTCCCTGTTGCCGGTACTTCTTACTTATTCAATTGATTATTACAACCCTTTAGTCAACTATGCAGCTCCAATCTGGACATCATTCCTGAGTGACACACAGTGGAGGGCACTACAGATGTCACAGAACAACGCCCTGCGAATAGTCACCGGATGCGTGAGGATGACTAGTATAGACCACCTCCATGATGAGACGAAGATGCTGACGGTTAGAAGACACAACGAGCTGCTAACTAAACAATTCCTCACAGCCTACTACCAACCTTCCCATCCAAACCACCACATAGTTTTGAATGATCCCCCTCCTCGCCGCATAAGACAAGACCTCACTATCTTCAACTCGGACATCGTCCACCTCATACCCTCAATACCTGACACACTGTCCGTCAGGAAGGCACAAAATGCCCTTCATAATACCATCGTTGCGACGGCCAGAGACGAGCTCAGCCATAATAGGGTCATTAATCGGCACCCACCACCCATAGCAGATTCGGAAAGGCAGCTTCCAAGAGTCACGAGAACTATTCTGGCCCAGCTCAGATCAGGATGGTCGAACTTCCTGAATAACTACAGGGCTAGGATCATCCCGGGAACCCAGCATAGCTGCCCTTTGTGCAACCAGACACCACACGATACGGTGCACATTTTTTGCTGTCCAGCGAAACCGACAGCCCTACGAACAGTAGACCTATGGCTGAACCCTACGACAACAGCTGACTTCCTCGGACTACCTACCACATGACGTTGACAACACATACATACAACCAACAACAACAATCCCATCTCCAATCCATCCCATCCCCACTGAATTACACGGCACACAACCAACAGAACGTATAAACTAAAATTACTAATCCATCTTTATCGTACATACAGGGAAAAGCTTCCGGAGGCAACAGCCGAACTGTTACAACAACAACAACAACAACCCTTTAGTCAGGATTACAACCTGACTTCTTAGAACCTTTCAAAAGTCTTCAGAAAAAAAACTCTGAAAGTAAATAAAATTGTTATGAAAATTTTCTCCCAAGAATCTGTCTTTCGAAGTCGACTTTAAACTGTAGGTTCTGTCACTCATGGCTATAATTGACACACAACCACAACCTGAGTGATGTAAGGAGATAGGTTGTAATCTTAACTAAAGCGTTGCAATGATCAATTAACTAAGTAAGTTAGAGATACGATTCTAAATTGATGGTTATTGTTCTTCCAAGGTCATGTTCCAAAACATAATGCTGATTGGCATGCCCAGACTATAAAATGTGCCAAACAGTTGCTATTTTCGACTATGCTATGGCTTCTCTGAGCCCCACATGCTACAATTTTGTTTGTTAACATAACCATCGTATAGAAAATGAACTTCAGAGCTGACAAATTTTTTTTCGAAAAATCAGTCCGCTGCTCTAACACAGGATCAGCATCTTTAAGGCCTTGGTTATGATCAGCCGATTTTACGCATTCCGTGAATTGAACTTATTGAACATATGGATGAAGGAAAAAATTCAAGCCATAAGATAAATATAATTATTTCACTACATTTTCTCGAATGGAAGCGATATTTTCGGCAGTGTGTACCCGCCCTTAGTCTTCTCAATTTTTTTAAAAAAACTTCAAATTCCTTGCTTTGGTCATTACAACCCTTCAGTCAGGATTACGACCTAGTTTCTCACATCACTTATGTTGCGAGTGTTAATTTTATACATGAGTGGCGGGACCTACAGTTTAAAGTCGACTCCAAACGACAGATTTTTGAGAAACTTTTCATGGCAGTTTTTATTTACTCTCAGAGTTTTTGCCAGAAATCTGCTGAGAGGATGTCGCCAAAGAAATACTTTTTGTATTTTGTCTTTGATGTCTGGCCTGGGGCTCGAACCGTGGCTCTACGTCTAATAAGCCTACTAGACCACGGCGACTCCCTAGTAGACCTATGACGACGACCATAATCAGTCCGTAAAGCTCGGAATGTGGCCACGTATGAAACTTTGTATTTTTTTCGTAATTTTGAATTATTTTTACGTGTTAAATTGAATTAAATATGCATTCTTCGGTTGTTAAACGATCACTCCATACGTAAATGGCAAACATTTCAACGAATAAAAATGATAACTCAGATGAAAGATTTTTTACAGACCTGTCAAGCGAGGTCTCAGTGTAAGAATATATTTCTGAGAATATGTATTAGTTTCCGACATTAAAATACCATAACATTGTATAAATATGCGTTTAATTCAAAATAATTATTGGAGTGGAAAAGTATGCAAAACATATACAATAATAGTAGGGAGGGAGGGGGAAAGAGGAGAAGAGCGTAAAGGAAAGCTTGCAAAAGATTTTTTCAGCATAAAAATGAAAACAATGGAGATTAATTGTTAACAAACATGAGATATTTTTCGTTTTTTTTTTGCATTTTCTTCTTATTATAAAAACAGATCAGATCTCATTATTATTATGGCCATTAATTATGATTAAACATTAAAAAAAAGAAAAAAAATAAAAATAAAAAAAAAATTATAATGAAGAGATAAAACATGCTAATGACGTTGACGCTGAGGCTGGCTACCATGGTTGATTGGGAATTTTTATTTTCTTTTATTTTCTTTTCTTGCAACATAAAACTTAAGAGTCGTTTCTGATTAAATCGGACAAAATACAAAAAGATAGGAAATCTTTTTTTAAGAACATTTTAAAACATTATTTAGCATAAAATGCGATATTTACTGGCTAAGAGTAACCTCCTCTGTTGTGATAACGGAAAATTATGATGAAAATTTTGAAATTGTTTTAAAAGTTAAGATAAATTGAGAAAAGGTAAGAGGCTTATGCACTTAGAACACCAATACTGGCAGAATTTTTCGTAAACACTTATAAATCAATACGATTTTATGGGCGTATTTTTATAGGGAAATTTAAGTAAAACATTCATTGATTTGTGTTTATTCAAATCAAAACGAAGAGAGATAATGCTAAGCGAAGTAGGGGATATGGGTAATAGGCATTTACAGTTTAAAACAAAAATATTCCGAAATAAACAAATATTTAGAAAAAAAAAAAAAAAAAATTCCATGAAATTATTACGCATGGTTCCTATGGAATTTTGTTTCCTTATTTAAACACATTCTTTACATTATTACACGATCCTTTTACCACCTTTTTTTCTTATACAGGGCCAACAGTGCTTAAATGTGGCGTTTTTTCTTAATACACACTGGCAACGTTACGTTCACTCTATTTATACTTCAATGAATTTCGGTGTGGCAGCTTCTAGAACCTTACTGTTGATTTGTTATTGTAATTCCTTCCCTTGCTATAGTTTTGTTATTGTAATTTGTTGTAGGTTAGGTTAGATAGATCTTCTTTGAAGGGTAAGGTGTTACTTAGACCAGAGAGAAAGCATATTGTGATGTCACAAAACAATATTCAATACGGGTATTAAATATTTGGTATAGAAAATCATGCCCCTACTATCAAATAAATCTTGCCACTGTTATAATTCTTATAAATAAAGGGTGTTTTTTATAGAGGTATAGAACTTTAAGTTGCAATAAAACAACGATGGATTATTCGATTGACATGAATTTTATTTATCCGAAAGATAATCTTGTGGCATTACATTTTAAATATGATTTCTGGCATATGACCGCCACGGCTGGCGCGGATATAGTCCAATCTGGACGTCCAATTTTCGATGACTTTTTCCAACATTTGTGGCCGTATATCGGCAATAATACGGCGAATGTTGTCTTCCAAATGGTCAAGCGTTTGTGCCTTTACCGCATAGACCAATGACTTTACATAGCCCCACAGAAAGTAGTCTAGCGGTGTTAAATCACAAGATCTTGGAGGCCAATTCACAGGTCCAAAACGTAAAATTAGGCGGTCACCAAACGTGTCTTTCAATAAATCTATTGTGGCACGAGCTGTGTGACATGTTGCGCCGTCTTGTTGAAACCACATCTCCTGGACATCATGGTTATTCAATTCAGGAATGAAAAAGTTAGTAATCATGGCTCTATACCGATCACCATTGACTGTAACGTTCTGGCCACCATCGTTTTTGAAAAAGTACGGACCAATGATTCCACCAGCCCATAAAGCGCACCAAACAGTCAGTTTTTCTGGATGTAACGGTGTTTCCACATACACTTGAGGATTACCTTCACTCCAAATGCGGCAATTTGTTTGTTTGTTTGTTGACGTAGCCATTCAACCGGAAGTGCGCTTCATCGCTAAACAAAATTCGCTTATGAAAATCGGGAACAACGGTAATCTCGTTTTGGGCCCATTCGACGAATCTACGCCTTACTTGATGATCGTTTGGCTTCAAATCTTGCACGAGTTGGATTTTGTACACCAAGATCCTTCCGCAAAATCTTCCATAAAGTGGATGGACACAGATCCAATTCCTGTGCTCGATGGCTGATAGACTCATTCGGGTCTTCCTCAATGCTACGCTCTACAGCAGCAATAGCTTCTTCTGTACGCACCGTACAGCGTCTCTGGGGATGCGAGTCATCAATAAGAGTAAACGTGGTGCGAAAACGTTCCATGGTTAATCGAATTAACTGCTCTGATGGACGATTTTGTCGACGATAAAATGGACGTAGTGCGCGATACGTTTTCCGCACAGAACCATTATTTTCGAAATAAAATTGCACTATTTGCAAGCGTTGTTCAGGCGTGAGTCTATTCATGATGAATTGCCAAACCAAACTGAGAATAAATCACTTGACAACTGTTAAATCGGTCGCCATCTTGAAAAGTAATGCCAACTTAAAGTTCTATACCTCTATAAAAAACACCCTTCATAAGAAGTTGACAAGCTTCGACAACAGCCTGCCAGTGACACGCAAGGTAATCGGCATGCTTTCTAAAGGGCTAAAGGCCTGTGAGAACCGCAATAGTATGATGAATGATCATGCGATTTAAAGAGTGAAGAGAATCAGTCATCTACTTATACATATCAGTCCTGCGCAGACCATGCTATCATGCTATCAAACCTCCCGGCAAAGCGTCAGTAGAATCATTAGTTTAACTGAGGCAATATAAACATGTATGTCGTGCAGCATTTTGGAGATTGTGAGCTGTGGCTAGCTCATCCTTATGGTCTTATTTAGAAATCACCGGTATTAACGGTGACGTTTGTGAGGGACCTGATTGCAGCAGGTATGTCATGGCCACAGTCTACTACTTTTTGTGTAGTTGTCTAGTTTTTTTCTAGAAAAAACATCCAAATTCGCAAAGAAAATTAATGAAATTAAAGGGTCCGCCAAATAACTTTTTTTTTAAATGCTTTAAAATAAAAACTACTGAACATTTCCTCAAATTTCTTTTTTTATTTGAAAGTACAATCCTTCCGGTTAATAATGGAAAATAATTTCATTCAAATGGCTGCCTCGGCTGACCATGCATCATGCCTACACGACCGGTCCAATTTTTAAGCACATTATCGATTGTGTGCAGCTGTATTTCACCAATGGCTTCACGAATATTGTCCTTTAAAGCGTCAATTGTCTCTGGCTTGTCGGCGTAACACTTATCTTTGACGGCACCCCACAAATAATAGTCCAACGGTGTCAGATCTCAGCTCCGAGGTGGCCAAACGACATCAGCTCTGCGGCTGATAATGCCTTCTTCGAAAACAGGACACAAAACAACGAGTGTAGCTTCGGCTGTGTGGCACGTAGCGCCGTCCTGTTGAAACCAAATGTTGCCAATATCCTCTTCTTCAATTTTTGTGAACAAAAATTCGTTTAACATGGCCCGATAACGATCACCATTGACTGTAACGGCCACTCCTTGCTCATTTTCGAAGAAAAATGGCCCAAATATGCCTCTGGACCAATATCCGCACCAAACAGTTACTCATTTTGGGAGCGTCGGCTTTTCAATGTATGCGTGCGGGTTTTCTGTGCCCCAAATGCGACAATTTTGCTTGTTTACATACCCGCCAAGATCAAAATGAGTTTCATCTGAAAAGATGATTTTTTTTTTTTTTTTGTCAAAATCGGCATCTTCTGGTGTAGGCTACTGCATGGTCAGCCGAGGTAGCCATTTGAATGAAATTATTTTCCATTATTAACCGGAAGGATTGTACTTTCAAATAAAAAAAGAAATTTGAGAAAATATTCAGTAGTTTTTTTTAAGCATTTTCAAAAAATAGTTATTTGGTGGACCCTTTAGAAGGCTTCAGTCCCTTCCAAATAATCCCTCTAGGAAGCCTTCTGATCACTGCAGCTCTCCAGAACATCATACGATGTTTAAGCTGTATTTGAAATAAATTTAAAGGAAAAAACGCCCATTTAAAGGAATAAATAAGCAAAATTACATTTTTCTTCTTTCCCCTTTTTGGCATGGTATGTTGAACATGCCATTATTCAAATTGAAATTAAATTATGCTTAAAGAACAGAACAGAACCAACGAACATTTGTCCTCATTAACTTCTTAATTATTATTTTCTTTTGCTTTTGCTTTTTTTTGTATTCATTTTCCATCATTTCCAAACGCTAAAAAGCCAGACACCGAAGCATTTATAATTTCTTTCAAGTCTTTCATTAATTCTCTGTATGTCTACCTTCCCTTTTGATTTTTCTGTTACATTTTTTATGTTGTTTGCTAAGGAGTCTGTAACAGAATGTCAGTTACAATTATGCCCGTCTCTTTACAAAAAAAGGAAAGAAACAAAAGAAGCAATTTCTACACTTACCAACCAACACATTCTTAAAAAATATTCCCACATTACCAGTGTGATATCAAGTATACGATAGGCCCCCATTATAACATCAGACAGTTTTTCATTGACCTTTAGTTCCAGTCAGCGAAACTTTAGAGAAAGTGGTCATAGGAACCTATTCTCAGAGGGGTGTGTGTTAAATTTTCACTGCTATGGAGTCTTGTTCCTGTGCTTCTTTTAAGGGGTAAATATTATGGGAACTCCAAGCACTAACTCATGTAGTGGATTCACTTTTAAATGATAAAATGATTGCGGCTTTTACTCGTAGTCAATTAAAAATTTCGCTGGAGTGTTCAGTCCGAAATTTGCATGACTTATGCACCATGGATGACAGGCTAAACCACCACAACATGTGACAGAGTTAACTACAGTAAAAACATTTCATTTTTCGGGATGAAACCAAAGTCATTGTCACTCAAACAACAGCCACAAGGACTTTGGAGACGTTACTCTTTATCCAATCAATTCAGATGCGAGTTTGATATAAAACAAGACTTTGCGGCATATCGTCTTCAGGCCAAGGGAAAATGGCTCAACCAGAATCACATTTCGTATCATACATACATACATAATTGGTCATTACAACCCTTCAGTCAGGAATACGACCTAGTTTCTCGCACCACTTATGTTGTGTGTGTTAATTTTATCCGTGAGTGGCGGGACCTACAGTTTAACGTCGACTCCGAATGACAGATTTTTGAGAAACTTTTCATGGCAATTTTATTTACTCTTAGAGTTTTTGCCAGAAATCTACTGAGAGGAAGTCACCGAAGAAATACGTTTTGTATTTTGTTTTGATGTCTGACCTGGGGCTCGAACCCTGGCTTTACGTCTAATAAGCCAACACACTACCTACTAGACTACGGCGACTTCACATTTCGTATCACCGGAGTATAATTGGGATACTGGGCGGGTACTCCCCTAACGCGGAATTATCCAACAGGATGCTTAACATATCAATAGCGACCAATCAGTCTAATAACAAATCGACTTTCTTGATCGCAGGAATCCGTGCCAATTGGCTCCACTTAGAGAATCCGTAAACCAAAGCGGAGGCACCAGACTAAAAATGATACGTGCCTTAAGGCAATATATGGTCTGGGCATGTGATAATTTGATAAACTTGACAAATAGGGCTTCAAATATCAAGTAGAGAGATCGAAAATGAGGAAACGAACAACCTGTCTAATAGAGCCTGTAATACTCTGGGCACAGGCTACAAAAATGGACGGAATCGTTGCAATGAATATTGTGGAACAATGAAACTACAGGAAGAATTTCAAAGATACCTTGGTTCGATTCCAATGGAAGAAGTTTAAGAGAGGCCATTTAAGCGTACTCATGCGCCAATCTACCATACAAGTACACTTAAACCGTATTGGCACGATGGATAATGATGAATGCAGGGCATGTGGTGAAGATGTTGAAACGATGGAATACTTGTTCAGCTTTCGTAAGCTATTTTATCAGACACGACTCATCTCAGAGGAGTGCAGTGCAAAAAGCTAAGTAAGTTTGTACAAGACACAGATTTCCTGTGTGAGCACACAAAAAGCCGACTTGTTGGCTTCGGTAGATGCCGGATAGGCCTTAGCCCTTGATTGCTATATTTAGGTATGCTTTCCGTTCTTCCTGCCCAAACATATAGTTTTAAAACAAACATTTTCTTAGTTTAGCCACCGTTTTTCCAATTGCGAATAACAACAGTGTTACCTGGCATGCCTGCCTTACTCTTTCTGTGTTAAGAAAAAAAGTCCCATTTAACCTAAATCCACACTAAAAGATAAGAAAAACAAAAGCAAAAACCAAAAAAAAAAAAAAAACTCACCAAGCAATAAAAGTTTAATATCCTTGGCTGCTTGTATGCCATCTTCTTTAAGATTTCGTTCAATCAAACGACTTCTGGCGGCTGCAGCCCTCTCCTCAGCACTCTGTGCGCAGCCCATAGTGCGTATTGCTTCGACACAAAACGTTTTGAAGGTCGTTTATATCGGCCACAATTGGCCGAATACCAATACACACGAAGAAAAAACAAACAAAAATCAAAAAGAAAAGTTTGATATTTCAATTTAAGAACTGAAGAGCAACAAAAACAACCAAAAAAGAAGTTAAACTTTAAACGTTAACAAGCACTACGACAACTGTACGTGAACGAAGAAGAAGTAGAAATGCTGGTAGTACTTGCGGTGCTATTCAATTTTTTGTCCAACAGCAATTGCAATTATTAGCGTAGACAGGCCGGCCGTGAGTAGCGTAGATTAGAATTTTTTTAAGTCATAAACAATATAAATTATAATAACGGTTCCTTTTTTTTTGTTATAACAGTAGTTTTTAATTTTTGTTGTTTTTATTAATATTTTATAACAGTTTTTCCTTAATTGATTGCATAAGTAAATACACTGTGCACTCTAGTTTTCTTTCTTTTTTAACAACAGCTGTTTCAATATTTTATTTATCCTTTTTTTTTAAAAGAAAATCTTTTTAATTTTTTCAATGCTATAACATATTTTGGGTTAAATTTTTAACTGAAATTAAGAATTTTTTTTTATAAATTGATTATTTTTTTTTACTTTAGAAATTAATTATTGAATTATTAAGTATTTTTATTTTTTCATATATCTTTTATATTTTTATATATTTTTTATTATTTATGTTATTTATATTATTTTTATGTTATTTATTTTATATTAATGTTTTTAATTTTTATATTGTTTATATTTATTATTAATTATTGAATTATTAAGTATTTTTATTTTTTCATACATCTTTTATATTTTTATATATTTTTATTATTTATGTTATTTATATTATTTATATTATTTTTATCATTTTATTGTTGATTATTGCATTATTAAGTATTTCTTTTGTTTTTTTCCTTATTCATCATTTTTATTTTAATTAATATTTTTATTTTTTATGTGATTTGTTATTTATTGCTTTTATTATTTACATTTTTTATTTTAATTAGTTTTTATTTAAATTTTTCTTTTATTTTTTATATTTTTTTCTTTTAATTTTTATATTTTTTCTTTTATTTTTTATACTTCTTTTATTTTTTCTATTTTTTGTTTTATTTTTTCTATCTTTAATTTTTATTTTACTTTATATACATATATTTTTATTTATTATATATTTATGATTTTTATTACTTTTATTTTTATTAGTTAATATTTTTTTAATTTCCATATTATTTTAAATTTTGTTCATTACTTTCTATATTTTTTATTTTTGTATAATTTATTGTTTTTGTTTTTCTTTAATTTTAATTTTTCGTTAATTTTGTTTTATTTTTATTTTACTTTTTTATTATATTTTTTTTCAATTTTTATTTTTTAGTATTTATTTATTTAATTTATTATTAATTCTATTTTTTTAATTTGTTTTTTTTTAAGTTTGTTCTATTTTTTTTTATTTTATTCTATTTTATTTTTTTATTTTATTTTTTATTTTATTTTTTTTTTTAGTTTTTATTTCTTTATTTTAATTTTTATTTCTGTAATTTATTATTTAATTTTCCTTTTTTATACATTTCTTTTATTTTAATTTTATTTTTTATAAGTATTTCGTTTTAATTTTGTATTTTTTAAAATTCATTTAATTTTTTTATTTTAATTATTTAAATATGTTCTTATTCTAATTATCTTTTTATATTTTAATTATTTATTATTTTAATTATTCAATATTGCATTGTATGATCATATTCTATTGAAATGTTTTTCCGTTAAACACTTTAATTACAATTTTTTGTCAGATGACTGTAAAATATAATATCTTAGGTAATACAATAGCATCTGGCAACACTAACGCTTATTTGAAAGGTTGTGACATTTTAAGACTGACATTGTTAGATAACATTACCATAACAACTTAATTAAGTTATTCTGTTAAAAATTATTCAAGTTTAAAATGAGGTCCCGAATTTGGGTGATTCTTAGAATCTATACAGCTGTAGTCACCTCTATCTTGAACAGTGGATGCCTGGTATCGATGGTAGGAATGCCTTGGTACGACAACTAATCTGAAATTAAGGGGCGGATATAAAGTTTCGTCTATATTGGCGTTAATGGTGCACTACGTACCACACCAACGTTGTCGTAAAAACGTCCGTTCGGTGGGAAATGGAAAAATTGTGGTACAAATATCATGAATGACATTATACAGCTCTCTACGAATGTTTCGAAACTCAAGGGAGCTGTGGGTGAAGGCAACTTTTTAATGGAAATAAATTATACGATAGGTTAGGTTAGGTTAGCTTAGAGGATGTGTACTTGTCAATTAAGACAAGTACAGTACCCGGAGGTCGTATTGACATATTGTACGACGTCCTAGTTTCTCACACCACTTATGTAGTGTGTGTTCATTTTTTTTAACATGAGTGGTGGGACCTACAGTTTAAAGTCGACTCTGAACGACAGATTTTTGAGAAACTTTTTCATGGCAATTTTTATTTACTCTCAGAGTGGTTTTGCCAGAAATCTGCTGAGAGGAAGTCGCCGAAGAAATACTTTTTGTATTTTGTCTTGATGTCTGGCCTGGGGCTTGAACCCTGGCTTTACGTCTAATAAGCCAACATACTGCCTACTAGACTACGGCAACTTCCGATAAGACAATCGACTATAATAATACCTCATATAGTCAGGCGACTGACAGAGAACTAGGTTTTAATATAAAATGACCTCAATGACGGCCCACGGCTACCGCAGGGCTCTCCAAAAGCTATCACTACTTTACAATTCTCAGATTCAAATCAAAACTCAGTAGTATTTTGGGAAATTGCAGAGCGGTTGAATTAAATCGTTAACGGCTGGATTAAAGGCGCACGAAATGTCTGCTCACACTCCAAGGGAAAATACTTAGCATAGTTGAGGAATAGATTATAAGGCATATTTGCGTTATGCAGTTACGAGGAACAAACCGTACTACACCTCTATGCTTACGATATCACTGATCTAACACAGATACACGTATGGAATTTAAATGTCTACTCCAGAAGTTCCATATGATTCCAAGAGCATGAGAAATGAAATACTATGGCAACCCAAGAGGCCTAGGGGACTAAATGTCTCTCTCCCTTTAGGTTAAAACAGCAATTTTTACGTGCCTACCTACCTATCGTAAGTGAAAAAAAAAAAACTTTCGCTACCTTTTGTACAATCCTTCCATGCATTTTTTAAGGAAAACAATTTCACTTTGTAAGCGAAGCATATACACACTGAATACCTTTTATTGAAATGAAAAACTAAAATAAAAAAACATTCCTTGCCATAGTTTACTCAGACAAAAAATCCTTGAACATCTGCTAACAAGAAATGAAAAAGAGGAAAAAAACCTGTCATTAAAAACTATACCGTTAATTATATACTTCCGTTAACTTTTTCACCCATTTCCTGCGTCCTTGAAAGTCTAAAACACTGCGCTATAAATTCGTAACGGGTGTGTATGTGTGTGATTGTAGATTATACACCCACACAGGCATTTGAAACCAATTGAGGCATCTTTTTCTTTATAGACTCCATGAGTAAAAAACCGAAAAACTATTTTCCTTTTTTTGTGGTATTTTACCCGCCTTATGTTTTCAGATGACGTTTTTGATTGACAGCAAGCGAGTGCAGTTTATGAATTTCGATGTAATTTTTTTGTTTTTTATATTTCAGTAGGTTTGTTTCTTGAAGAGGAACAGAAACATAGTTACGCACACACTCAACTAGTTTGTAATGAAGACATAAGGATTAAATTCTGAAATTCTTGATAAAACTGTAGGCATTGATATCAGAGACAAAATTGAATTTAAAAAAATTACTGGTAAACGTTCAAAGCAATTTTTTACACAAAAATACATTTACAATCAAATCAAAATTATTCGGTTTTCTTTGCAATTTAACCCATTTTCACTTTTCGAACATTAAAATTATATAAAATGCTAAATATTGTTCCTATTTTCAATTGGCTTTAAAAAGTATTAATGAAATTTTCATAGTTTTGGTATGTTCGAAAATTCGAACTTATTTTCGAACTTAAGAAAATTATGCCAAAATGTTAATTAAGGTCTAAAAATGACAATAAAATAAAAATTATTCGGTTTTATCTGCTATTTAAACCATTTTTAACTTTCGAACTTTGAAATTTTGATTAAAATTAAATGTTTTTCTTAGTTTTCAATAGGCTTTAGAAAGTAATTTTGAAATTTGTATAGGTTAGCAATGTTCGAAAATTCGAACTTAATTTCGAACTTAAGACAATTATGCCAAAATGTTAATTAAGATCTTAAAATGACATTAAAATTAAAATTATTCAATTTTCTTTGCTATTTAACTCATTTTCATTTTTCGAACATTAAAATTATATAAAATGTTAAATATTTTTCCTATTTTCAATAGGCTTTAGGAAGTATTAATGAAATTTTCATAGTTTTGCTATGTTCGAAAATTCGAACTTATTTTCGAACTTAAGAAAATTATGCCAAAATGTTAATTAAGATCTTAAAATGACATTAAAATCAAAATTATTCAGTTTTCTTTGCTATTTAAACCATTTTTAACTTTCGAACTTTGAAATTTTGATTAAAATTAAATGTTTTTCTTAGTTTTCAATAGGCTTTAGAAAGTAATTCTGAAATTTGTATAGATTAGCAATGTTCGAAAATTCGAACTAATTTTCGAACTTAAGACAATTATGCCAAAATGTTACTTAAGATCTTAAAATGACATTAAAATTAAAATTATTCAATTTTCTTTGCTATTTAACTCATTTTCACTTCTCGAACATTAAAATTATACTAAATGTTAAATATTTTTCCTATTTTCAATAGGCTTTAGAAAGTAATAATGAAATTTGCATAGTTTTGCAGTATTCGAAAATTCGAATTTAATTTAGAACTTAAGAAAATATGCCACACTGTTAATTAAGCATTTTTCCTGACATGGACGACTACTTACAAGCATAACATGGAAATTTGTTCATGATAATGATCCTAAGCAGGCTTCACTCTCGTTATTGTATCGAAAGGCTTGAGCATTTTAAAAATGGTGACATATGACGTCAAATTAAAAGAGCTTAAGAGAAAGCCCAAAAATTTTGAAAGCCTTAAATTAAAACAATTATTTGATCAAGATTCATGGCTTTAAAAAAGCAGAATGTTCATTTTGCAAAAGTAATGCTTTATATTTAGTGATATCAGAAGGTTATGATCCATTATAAGCTGCAAGAGCCGATCAAACCAACAATTAATTCGTTCGAAGCGAGCATTGGCCAAAAAACATCCAAAATTTGTCATCTAACTTGGCGCCGAAATTTTGCATCTTGACAACACTGGGCCACATATTGCGGACACGATTAAAAAACTATTTTGGAAAACAGTGGATGGGAAGTTTTATCTCAAATGCTTGCCTCTTTTGACGCTTCGAAGGTATAAACAATTGGCTTAAAAGATGAGAAACGTAATCAGTCAATGAAAAAAGTTAAATTTTTTGTATATTTTTCTTCATTCTTAAACTTTCACTTTTGCTTTACAACGGAACTTTGTCATTTTCAAAGGCGGTAATCAATTTCCGTTAGGCTCTTAGTTTTTTTTAAAGAATTTTTCAAGGCATTTTAAATTTTATTTTACTTTTATTTGAAACAAAATTTTTTTTTTAATATTTCTTAGTTTTCCATTTTTTATTTCCATAATTTATTAATTATTTATTTATTTTAACGGGTTTTTCATTTCTTTATTTTTCTATTGTTTTATTCTTATTTTAATACACAATGTTTACATTAAACGTTAAGCATAAACAAACACGGTACCGAATATACAATACAGTTGCATTTGTTAGTTCTCTTACTGCATATACAAATGTATATGTATGGATGTGTATGCGTACATATAGGATTTAGCTAAAGAGATTAAAATTAAAAACACTATTGCTTTTATTATTAAAGCTGTTGTTGTTATTTATTTTATTTTTTTTTATTTTAAAGAATTTTCAATGCACAAACAAGTACATACATACACATGTGTTGATGTATAGATTTTATTTTTTTTGGAGAATTATTTCATTTATACGGTACTTTTGTTGTTTTTGTTTTTCTCATTCTGTTTAATGAGGTGCTGATGATGTTGTTGCTGCTGTTTAAGTGTAAAAAAAAGAGTGGGGGAGCATAAAAAACAATACAAAACAAAAGCATTGGGAACCGTAAACAGCAATTACAACAACTACTTGATAAGAGCTGAGAGGATGAGAGGGTAATTGTTATTATTCCAAGAGTACACAAAAGCAACGGGAACAATTTTGTGTGTGTACACAGTAATTTAATGAATAAAATTCCAAAACTCTGAAGAATTATGAATCATTCAGCACACAAAAAACCTCACACGTACAAATACACATACGCATACATATGTACATATAAGCAAATTAAAACATTTTTGATCCAATTTTTCTCTTCTTTTTTTTGGTACTTTTTTTTATCGGATACAGAATTTTAAGGTTTTTCTAAGATTTTTTTTCTTTTACCAAAATTTCTTAAAGATTTTTCATACATTATAACACATTATTTTTAATTATTTTTTTTTTTATTTATAATTCTTAAATTGTATTAATTTTTTATTTTATTTTGTTATTATTTTTCATTATAATTTTAATTCACTTTGTTTGCTGTTTCAATAACTTTGTTTTTTCGGTGCCGCCCTTTAACAATTTATATTTTCTGAATATTTTTTCTATTTATTTTACCGTTATGTCTACGTTTTTTTTTTCTTTTTCAACAGAGTCAAACAGTGCGTATGAATCTTTTGCTCTTTAAGAAAAACGCATTTACTGACTGACTCAAAGCCAAAAAGGAATACTGGAAACAATACAAATAACTCGGTGGTACTCGGTGTGGTAGAAAAGCCATTTAAAATATTCACAAATACATACACACACACGCACAACAAAAATTGCTCTCTATCTCTCTCTCCTATATACGAACGATAAAAATGAGTACGAAATACAAAAAACACGAAGCATTTCTCGTGTACAAGTATTTGATGTTTAGCTTTCGTCTATGCAATGAAAACTGTATTTGAGTATACATGTACGTTTAAGTGTGCTAGTATGTGTGTATGTTTAATGTGTATACGCTGGAGAAAAACAAAAATCAATGTAGATATGAGTGTATTAATATGGAGAAAATTTTACTACAAAAAACGAGAGAATTTATTTGTGTTTCCTTGACTGTGCGAGAATAAGAGTACGATTTTACTTTGTTCTACACCACAGGTGGTGGATGTTGAATGTGTTTGTGGTGCTGTTGTACGGAGACACGAAATCCTTGATTATAACATCAGACTTTCTTCGGTTCCTAGAGTATTCTGGCAGTACATGTAGGGATTTATTGGGTCGTGTATGACCGTTTACAAATGTCAATTAATTTAGAAAAACGGAGGCCGTTATATCAGAGCTAAAAAAGGAACACCACTTGTTTGAAGACTCATAAAGAGAGAGAGAGAATGACAAAGAGAGAGAAAAATTAAAAAAAACTAAACAGGTTGCCAAAGATTTTAATAAAAATGCCTACGCTTCAGATAAACAAATCAATCCTTTATATTGTAATATTTCAGCAGTTGTCGTAGTCATTGATTTTGAGTCGTATCATATGAGGATCTATGAGGAGAATTACCTATGAATCGAAAATCCTACAATAATACTATTCATACCGATTTGTCTATGAAATCAAATTAAATGGTAAAACAAAACCGGCACGTAAATAGGTATAAACAAAATATCTGGCAACTATAAACAGGTTGGTTAATGTAAATAATCTCCACATTAGTCTTTGCAATTAGAGAACAAGCTCACAATTCTTCCCTCTCTCTGTCCTCTCTTTACATTGCGCAAAATCCATTGTATTTTCATTATACTCATTGCCATTGTACATGAGGAAGAGAGCGAGAGAAAGAGAGAGAGAAAAAAATACGAAAAAAAATTTAAAGAATTGCTGGCAACTTCGTATACGCATCACGTACCTTGTTTTTCACGCTATTAAATCATAATTAATGTATGACGTACATACGAAAAATTGCTCTCTTTTTGAGTTGCTTCTATTAAGTTCGCTCTCTTTAAACATTTTTTTTTTGCGAAATAGTATTTGCATGTCAGCCATAAAAATTAACATTATCCTGGATAAACTATTGGGATTTGTGAAAAAAAAATGGATGTTAACACCACAACAAAGTGTAAAGAGATAGGAAATCATGGACTTTGGATGGAATAGACTGAAGTTTTTGTGACAGTCCTGGCAAGACTCAAAGCTGTTAATCATCTGAAGTGTCAGATTTATTTAGTGGAAGGTTTGCTATTTACGAATAACAATCATAGAACGCGTTGAAATAGTTAAAACCGACTACAAGTTTTGATGCAAACATGGCCACGTTTTGAGCATTAGAGAGTGATTATGATTGTTATAATCGGCCTGCATTGCAAAAAACTGCGCAAACTATAAAGAAATTTGAAACAACTTAAAGCTTTGATCATAGGATTATGCCTATGCCTCAGCGCAAAGTACGCATCGTCAAAAATATCTCATCTGTTCCACAGATTCCTAGCAATTGGGCAAAATTTAAGAATTATTACGGCGTAGTTTGCAGCTGATATTTGCATCTCCAGCCATACAAAGTCTTACTCACGTAACAAATAAACCTGATTGAGTGCTACAGCAACAGGTTTTCAATGCTCCAGCTCATTTCCCAGTTGATGGTTACGTTTACAAGCAAAAATATAGCATTTGGAGTTGAAAGAATCCAGAAGCCATCGCATTCAGTAAATGTGAATAGTTTCTGGCGCATTACGGTCTGGAGGATATATCGTGCCTTATTTACCGCATATAGTCCCCAGAGAACCCAGACTTTATTGTGGAAAAGTCATTGAAAAAAGAAAAAGTGACAGTTTGGAGCGTCTTATGGTCTAGAGATGGTACTGAGCTGTATTTGTTGTACATAAAAAGCTTGGAAAAAACAGTAGCGATTGTGAAAAAGCCATTGAACATAGAAAAAGTAACCGTTTGGTGCGCACTATGTTAAGAATGTGTAACTAGGCTGTATTTTTATGAAAATTATTCTGAATTATTATTCTGCCACAAAATTCAGAATGCAATACGTATGTTATTGGACTTCTTTTAGCCTTCAATTGAAAACTATGCAATGTGGTTTCAACAAAACAATGCCGAGAAGCACAGAATACGATCGATTTTTTTTAAATTAATTTTTAAAATTGTTTACAATTAATTTAAACAATTCTTTAATGTTTAACAATTAATTGCTTCCCTTAAAGTATGCTTTTCGCACTTGATAAGTTATTTGATAGAAAACTATGCTCAATTTCCTCTCAATAACAATAAAATACTCTTTTGTTTGAATAAAAAAAAAAGTTTTTTCTCTCTACGTATTACGCTATCAAATATATTTCAAGAATTGCGATACATTTGCACTCACTTACATAAACTCATTACATATTAAGAGTTATTGTTAAACCGTTATTAAAAACTTACATCAGAGAAGGAAAAGTAAGGGAGAGAGAGTAAATAAAATTTATAATAATAAAGCCATAACGAATAAATATAAATACAATCTACACACACACACACATTTATATAACAGTAAAACCATGCTTTGCTTAAGTGTAATATTGTCCCCTGTTTGTCCGCTTTTAATTTATTACAATAAAAATTCGTCTCTCTTCGCACTCTTTCTTTTCAACAGAGTATAAAAGTAAAACTGTTATACTGTTGTGTCATGCTTATATTGGTTGTTGTTTGAAAAAGTTGTGTAAATTCCTTTATTCTTATAACGGAAACAGGGTGTACTGCAACAAATTATCCCTAAACTCTTTAAAATGTTGCCCAATTTTACCCCAAAAGCCCAATTTTTTCGAACTTCTGTCTTTCCTACAAGAAAAACTGATCCATTAGCGTTTTGAGGGCCTCTATAGAATTTAAATTATCACCAGGAAAGTTCACAATACATAATCTGTTGATATAAGGCATAGGCCGGGCCTATGTATGTATTTGAATTTATCACCCAAGTTCTCTTAATTTTTGTCGGGCTATGACACAAATGAGTTGACTGGCATTGTTATGGTGGAACACTATAGCTTTTCAGTTGATCAATTCTGTATGCTTCAATTCTATTAATTGTTGCAATAGAGGTCAGAATCAATCATTTGACCAGGTTGTGGAATACGGTGTTCAGATATACACCTTTATTGCGTAAATCGCAATAAACGCCATTATTGAGCTCAATATTTCATATAAAGTTTCAATTAATTATTGCGCAATAAATACGCAAATTGTTATAATATTGAGTAAAACATAAAATGCAGCACTGTCATAAGTGTGTTTAGTGAGCGTATAACAATTAACCGAACACTTTCTGTCGATATTTGACAACTCAAATGTCAACAACAACAAACAAAAAAAAACCACCAAAATAAAAACAATATTGTTGAAACAACCCGCTGTTTTGTTTACCGGCTTTCAAATGAATATTGAATAAGCAGCTGAACTGTGAATATTATTATGTCTGAACACTTAAAATATTGTACTCAATAAACCGAATATTGAGTCAATAAAAGTGTATATCTGAACATAGTAGAAGCCTATAATAAACAATTACTTTGCAATCTCACTAAAAACCTTCCATGGTGATAAACCTGACTTTGACATCGTCTGCGCAGCTACACTTTGCTTCGTGTCCCAGATCTATTCCATAAGTTACTATCGTACGTCATCCACTCTTTGGCGCCCGTAATCCTTCGCTTTAGAAATGTTTCAATTCCGTTGCGTTTTAGCAGTGAATCTTACTTTCTTGCTTAATAGTGCATGACAATATTTTTGTTACGATTACTACTTAGCTTCTCACAGCATCCATCCCGCCCAGTTGGCAGGACTTCAAACGACAGACTTTCATGGTAATTTTATTTACTCTCAAGAGTTTTTACCAGAAGACTGTTGAGTGACAATTGCTGAAAGAAATATTTTTTTATATTTTGTTTTTGTTCGAGCCAGATATAAAGGGTGTCTTTTATAGAGGTATAGAACTTTAAGTTGCAATAAAACAACGATGGATTATTCGATTGACATGAATTTTATTTATCCGAAAGAGAATCTTGTGGCATTACATTTTAAATATGATTTCTGGCATATGACCGCCACGGCTGGCGCGGATGTAGTCCAATCTGGACGTCCAATTTTCGATGACTTTTTCCAACATTCGTGGCCGTATATCGGCAATAATAAATTTGTCTTCCAAATGGTCAAGCGTTTGTGGCTTTACCGCATAGGCCAATGACTTTACATAGCCCCACAGAAAGTAGTCTAGCGGTGTTAAATCACAAGATCTTGGAGGCCAATTCACAGGTCCAAAACGTGTCTTTCAATAAATCTATTGTGGCACGAGCTGTGTGACATGTTGCGCCGTCTTGTTGAAACCACATCTCCTGGACATCATGGTTATTCAATTCAGGAATGAAAAAGTTTGTAATCATGGCTCTATACCGATCACCATTGACTGTAACGTTCTGGCCACCATCGTTTTTGAAAAAGTACGGACCAATGATTCCACCAGCCCATAAAGCGCACCAAACAGTCAGTTTTTCTGGATGTAACGGTGTTTCCACATACACTTGAGAATTACCTTCACTCCAAATGCGGCAGTTTTGTTTGTTGACGTAGCCATTCAACCAGAAGTGCGCTTCATCGCTAAACAAAATTCGCGCGATACGTTTTCCGCACAGGACCATTATTTTCGAAATAAAATTGCACTATTTGCAAGCGTTGTTCAGGCGTGAGTCTATTCATGATGAATTGCCAAACCAAACTGAGAATAAATCACTTGACAGCTGTTAAATCAGTCGCCATCTTGAAAAGTAATGCCAACTTAAAGTTCTATACCTCTATAAAAAAACACCCTTACCGTGAGTTCTCGTCAAATCGTAAAAAATCGATACTCAAAATCTAGTGAACGCGGCACAATCCAGTAATATTTTCTTATTTGATTTCGAATGATACTTTCGTTGCCATTTGTTAGAAAAACTGCGGCAATATTACCAGAATCCCTACATTTTCGTACACCCAATATTAAAACGGAATAATGTTCAGTTGTTTGTGTAATATTCTACAATATATTACACTCCGAACAATGGTTGAATTATATTTTACCGTTAAGCAGATGTTATTTATTAGCACACATTACGTACGAATTGATATATTTGTTGTAGTATGTGTAATCGTACATGTATTGTATTATATTCCATTTCAAAGCAAGAAAAAAAGCTTTATATGCCATAACAAGTGTCATCAACTGCCATGTTCTTCTGTTCTTGTTGTTGTTGTTTTTGTTATTTTTATTAAATAACATAATTTGTTGTTTCATTATTTCTTCTCTCACCAATACATACATATACAATAGCACACACATTGTATTACAATCCAACTGTAACCAATGCAAAGAAGCTAAAATTCTTTAAGAAAAACAAAAAAAAAATCTTTCCAAATACTTTTTCTTACTGTTCTCACATACACTTTAACAGGTTTATATGTGTGTAATGTCAAATGATAGCAAAAACACTAAAAGAAGTGCGAATTTACAAAGTTTACTACCGTAAAACAGGAATTTCTTTAATTTTAAAATCAAACAAACGGTTGGCAATAAAACGTTAAAAGAAAATATAAACAAGAGAAGAAAATTCAAATTGTATTGAAAATAAAAAAAGGAAATAAATTTTATTTTGATTTTATTTAAGAAAAGAAAAGAAAAAATGGCGAGAAAAGTTCATTGACCCCTTTGGCATGGTTGTAGATTGTATATTCTTGGCCACATGTGCTGCGGATGATAATAATGATGGTCGTTAGTGCCAAAGGCATTATAAAAGACAAAAACGCATTGAATTGATATATTTAACCCTTTATGGATTACACAAAAACGGAAAAATGAGAAGAAAAAAGTTTAGAAAAGTTTTTTAAATTAAACCTGTGGACAATTTTTATACTTGTGAAGTACTATTAAATAATTGCCGAATATTACAAGCCTAAGATATATTTTAAGCACTTTTTTAAACTTTTTATTGGTACTTTCTTAAAGTACTTTCTTAAAGTACTTTTTTTAAAGTACTTTTGCCTAAAGTAATATATTGAAGGATGTGGTATATTTAATAAGGATTCTAATAATAAATTTTCTAATAGACTGCCTAACCATTGCAGTGCAGTTCCAGTAGGCGCAATTTTTATTGAATTGGCAAGATTAAGTGAATGCGATTAAGTCCCAAACGAACATATTTTTAACGTTGGTCTTTATCCATGCATGTCAAAGAAATTTGGGATAATTGAATGGTAACTCCAATATGGGTTCTGGGACATAGGAATATCATTGGAAATTGCATTACTGATAAGCTCTGACCAAGGCCGGTACACAGCTCGTAATGTCGGACCTGTTACAGGGCATAGGTATTCCAATTGCCTCCGTTAAATTGAATATTGTCCACTCGTTTTACAGGGAAACTCAATCTCATTGGCAGCAAGACGATACGTGCAATATTGCTGGCCTAAGTTGGACTCGCAGGGACAGGTAGACCACCGACTCACTTCTTTCTTAAATCGCATGTTCATCCATCACACAATGGCGATTGTCATATGTCACAGTCCTTTTGGTAAGCATGACAAAAGCCATTGCATTCTGACAAATGAATTCTGCAGGAGCTGTGAGTCTAACGGGGAGAAGGAGGAGATTGCTTTTCATATCATGTGTCAGTGCCGAATTTTTGTCTTGAAAGGACGGAGGTCTCTCAAATAGAAAGATTATTGCAATAGCAAAATTTATTTTGAACTCTGGTTGGTATCGTCCAGGGAATGTTTGATCAGCGGGTTGAATATAGATTATGGCATCACAATGGGCCTAAATGTTGACCCAAGTGGGACCTGCTTTTCGAGGAGGGTCCACTACATTAACTAACCTAACCCAACCTTTGCTTAAATTACATTTGGCAAATAATTTTTTGAAAATTACTTTTTTAAAAGTACTTTTAAGAAAATACTTGGTTTTCTAGTAATTTTTTTAAAGTAAAAGTACTTTTTAAAGGTACTTTATGAACGGTACTTTTTGAAAGGTACTCTTTGAAAAGTACTTTTAAAAAGTTTTTTTTTTGAAAAGAATTTTTTGAAATGTACTTTTTGAAAAGTCCTATCAAAAAGGTACTTTTTAAAAATTACCTTTCGAAACTTAAATTTAGAAAGGTACTTTTTCAAAAGTCCCCTTTACGAAGGAATAATATTCTACACAACTTAAAAATTATAGTTTTTTTGAGTAAAAAGTACCTTTTTTAAAATTTAAATTAAAAATTATAGATTTTTTTTTTGCAATAGAAAGTATATTTTTTAAAATTTTATTTTTAATTTTAAATGTCGTTACACTTTCCTTTGTAAACCCCTTTAATTTTATTTTTTACCAATGACCGCCAATTTGAATTCATTTGGGACATTGTCCCCTTTGTGCTTATATGCCTCAAAACACTCCAAATAAATAAATTTCCCGAAAGTTTTTTTTTGTTGTTATTATTGTCGTGGTCTTTGATTAATTGATAAAAACTTTGTTGTCGTCGTCGTTTTATTAATTCGTCTTTAATTATAATTTTAAATGACTTTTGAACACAAATTAAATCGAAATTAATTTTAATCGAAATGATTTACGAACATAAACACGATTTTGTTTTCTTGAAACGAATATAATGCCACAGGCATACTATTTAACGCATTCAAATGGTAGAGTGAACCATCAAAAAAGAGAGAGAAAAAACCGTTAAATATACAAACAAAAATGAAAACAAGAGGCGGCCATTAAATATTAATGGCGTTATGCGAACACAGACACAGGCACACACATCTATATATATATGTATGTATCTTGCGTGCGTGTATAGAAATAAATTAAAGGAAGAAAGGATTTTAATTGTCATTCTTAACGAAAGTCAATCGAAATGAAGGCTTTTAAAAACAGAAAGCATTTCGGTTATTAGAAATTTAAGTGTGAAACCATTAAGTGGGGGATGGTTTTAATTATTTTTAATATTTTTTTTCAATTAACTTACGGCATTAATTGTATATCTTCTTTTATATTATCATGAAAATGGAAACTTACCTGAAAAGATAAAGAAAACAAATTTATTAGAAAAAATTATTAAAAATAGAAAAAATTATAAAGAAACCGAAGATAAAATTCAGCCATGATTCACAAGAACCAGAATTTAATTTTTACGCAAATAATCCCAACCATTTCTAGATAAATAGTTATTTATTTTTGGAAAATTTTTTTAAAAAAAATTATTGAAAATAGAAAAAATTATAAAGAAACTGAAGATAAAATTAAGCCATGATTCTCGAGAATTAGAATTTAAGTTCTACGTAAATAATCCTAACAATTTCTAGACAAATCGTTATTTATTTATAATAAAATTGTTACGATCTAGACTGCTGGCCTTGAAATTGCATTTTAATTGAATTTCAAAAACCCGGAACCTTGTCAAAAAGTTCGCATCAACCTTAGATAGATCACCTCTTAACCTAATGCTTCTATCGAAGTTTCGGGTTTCCTCACCGATTTCCTCCATTTAATTACAACATGGCCAAGCTTGCACAATCTTACTTACTTAATTGGTCATTAGAATCCTCTAGTCTGTATTACAACCTAGCAATGACCTCCGCTAAGAAGATACCCGGGAGTTTCCCCATGGGTTCGCTATCTGCCCATCCATATAGCACAGAATAAACTCTCTCTCTCTCCTCTCTCTTTCTCTCTTAGAAGAATATGAAGTCAGTCTCCAAATTGCTTCATTCACGTTGCGAAGCAACCACTTGATTCGTTCGTTCACGACTCCGCCTGGGTGAATAGCGTTTTAGAACAATCTCTCTATCTCTTAGAAGAGTATGAAGCCTTAAAATTGCTTTATTCACTTTTATTACTATATCTCCTTGTAATGCAACCAGTCGATTTGTCAGTCTAGGTCACGATGCCCCCTGGATGAATCGTGTATTAGACTTATCTCTCATTATTGTAAACATAGTCTCCATAGCAGTGATTTTCATTATCATATGCAATTGCCTAAGTCTAACAAAGCCTCCAAGTGTCACTACAAAACAGTTTGTATACCAACTCATGACAGTGTCTCTATTTTATTCAACTCCATTTGATGATCTGTGCAACGCTCTCTGCTCAAATGTATTGGATTTTTATCGGGAATAAAGAGGTGGGGCAATAAAATGGTCCTACGGATTCCTATCCATTGCTAAATTAGCGATGCCACCAGATGATCTTCTTAACATATAACTGAACCCTGTTCTTTTACGTTCTCAAGTCAGTCTCTGTATTTTATTCAACTTCAACTGATCTGTACAACGCTCTCTGTTCAAATGTATTGGGTTATTAACGGGAATGTAGAGATGTGAAATCCAAAGAGGTGGGGCTACATAAAATTATCCTACGGATTCCCATCGATTGATAATATAGCGATGCCACCAGATGATCTTCTTAACATATAGCTGAACCGTGTTCTTTTACGTTCTCATGTCAGTCTCTGTATTTTATTCAACTCCATCTGATCTGTACAACGCTCTCTGTTCAAATGTATTGGGTTGTTATCGCGAATGTAGAGATGTGAAGCACAAAGAAGTGGGGCTACTGAAAATGGTCCTACGGATTCCTATCGATTGATAATTTAGCGATGCCACCAGATGATCTTCTTAACATATAGCTGATCTGTGTTCTTTTACCTTTGCGGATTTGTTTTCAATCGGTTGGTGGTTTTTTTTTTACTCAGTTCCGCCAGAAAACATGAAGAGTTTGCTTCAAGCATTTGTTGTTTGAACGTTCTTCGGCAGTTCAAGTCTTCACTCAATCTTCAATTTTGCATTGGACAAAATGCTTTTTGCAAGCTACTTTTCTTGCAAGTAATGAAATTAATTTCCAGCCGATCCGAAGCTGTACTTTTTGGCTTTTCTCACTTCCATTTAACCCCCCCCCCCCTCTCCCTCTGCTAATAATGATGCTGTAAAGCGGTAAATAAAATAGCGAAAGCAAAAGTGTTTTTCAAGTAGAGGCAGACACACAACATATGACATTTCGGGTATAGTTCCCCTCTTTTTCTTTTTTTGCTTTTTTTATGACATTAAATATCCCTGTGTGGTTATAAAACAAAAGTATCATTTAAAGGGAGAGAATTAGTGTCGGAGGGTAAGAGTAAATATATTGTGGATATTTAATTAAATTTCACTGTAATAAATAATAAAATATTTCGGTCTGCCTAAATTAATTAAAAACTTTGTCAACAGCAACAATGTATTGTTTTGTGGCTACAGCAGTAGCTGTGGCAACCTTTGCCAGAATATGGCTGACAATTGTTTGGTTTTCTGTCACTCAACTCCTCTGTAAATACCTCAAAAAAAACAATTTTTTCTCGACCAAATAATTGAAAAATAAATGAAGAGACAGACAGACAGACAGATAGGCTACAACGTCATAGACAACGACATCAAATTTAAATCAATTTATGATTCTTTAGTTTTTCTTTACAAAACTATTTGACATCAGAGTCAATTGCTTTGAATAAATTTCATTTCATTATGATGGCCGAGCTTTTAAGAGCATTTACGAAATTGATTTCAATTTTGGCTTTTAAATTTCAAGTGTTTGTGGATATGGTGGAAATATATGCACTCTGTGGGTGGGAATACCCCCACTACAGGAAGTTATAAGGAAGTGTGGCGAAAAGACTGACTTTTTAGTCAGACGCGTTTTTTAGTTTCTGAGATCAGCATTGAAATGATAACGATAACATCTCAACTGAAAGTAATGTAATCGATTGACCGACACTCCATGCTATACCAAATCCCTATGGCGAGGGAGCAAATCTTCGAGGCCTGTGGTACTGCTTGCGACTTTGGACGTTATAAATGCGTTCAACAGTCTTAGATGGAGCGACGTATTAAATGCTTTGGAGTACAATTTATCGGTGCCACACTACATCTTGGTCATGATAAGTAGTTATCTGAGTAGCAGACAGCTGGTGTATAACACAAGCTCGGGCCCAAGGGTGAAACATATAACATCGGGAGCGGCACAGGGATCTATCCTCGGCCCCGACCTATGGAACGTCAATTACGATGGAATTCTGAGAGAGGATATGCCAGAGGGAACTTTTCTGGTTGGATACGCAGATGATATTGCAGCTGTTATCACGGCCAGGAACACGGAAGAGGCACAACGAAAACTGAGACGTGTCATGCTGAGAACGAAAACATGGCCGGATGCCCACGGCCTGGATCTGGCCATGCATAAAACGTAATTACTGCTGATCACTGGTCGTCGTATCCCCTTGCAGGTGGACATGAGTATAGGAGACGGGGTAATTAGGACCAAGAGCTCGGTGAAATACCTGGGAATAAGGCTGGATCCCAGACTAACATTTTCACATCAGATCCAGTACTCGGCTAACAAGGCCCAGAAGATCGTGGGACAGCTCAGATTAATGGCGAACATTGGAGGCCCGCTACCGGCGAGACGGAGACTCTTGATGGAGGTTGGAAACAGCATTATGCTTTATGGGAGCGAAATTTGAGCCGAAACACTGGATGTTAAGAAGCGGACAAACGCACTGGTAGCGGTACAGAGAACGGCTGCATTGCGTATCGCGTCGGCATATCGCACGGTATCCGCTCCAGCCGTAGTGGTGATAGCGTGTATTATCCCTGTGGATCTGCTGGCAGCGGAGCGGATGGAGATTTATAAGGCGAAATCGGCTGGAAGTCACATAACCGCTCATTTCAGGGAAAACACCATTTCAAAATGGCAACAACGATGGAACGAGGAAGATAGAGGAAGATGGACGGCGAGACTTATTCCAGACATAAGGCCATGGATTGGTCGGAAATTTGGAGAGGTAAATTACTACGTTACACAGATGTTATCGGGTCACGGATATTTTAGGAAATATCTGCACAGAATGCGAAAGACCGCCTTACTTTACTGTCTTTACGAGGAAGGGGAGATAATTGATGACGCAGAGCACACCGTTTTCGAGTGTGCACGCTGGCAGTGCTATCGCTCTGCACTGACGTCGATAGTTGGGACGATCACGCCCGGTAACATTGTCGGGGTTATGACCGCGAGTAGGGAAAATTGGACCTCAGTGGCGAATTACGTGGAGAGGATTCTAAAACTGAAGAAGAGCGATCTTGAGGCTGCGGAACATGTGGGCACGCCGGAATAGATGAAACTGGCACACGTGTCAAGCGAAATTCGAAGCAGGAACCTGGAGGAAAGGAATAGTGGAGACACTTAGATGTCTCTTCAACTTTCGACACGCAATCCGGACGCGGATATGAACATGCAGGGGCCAAAGAGCCAAAGGGACTCCACTCCGAAGTAATACCACCGTAGTTCCGGAGTGGGCACAACAAGTCCATGAGACGAGGGGGGGATTTAGTGGGTGAGGGCCCCACACACGGAGGATGTGACGACTTCCTCTATGGTGCGGTTAGGTACATTTACCCCTCCTCGGCGTGAAAAAAAAAGCAACAAAATTGAGGGAGAAATTTTCTCCCAAGTGACATCTACTCTTTATTGCAGCAAGTATGCAATAGGCTTTAGTCTAGTAGGTAGTGTGCTAACTTATTAGACACGAACGCATGGTTTCCTATTCCTAGAACAATTTACAGCTCATGATAAAGCCACTGAGTTCCCTAATGTTGGACAGCAGCTTTATTCAGCGACATAAATATGAACATTATGTCTCTGAAGTCGCCATAGACTAGCAAGTAAAGTGCTGGTTTATTAGACACGAACCAATGGTTCAAACACCAGCTCAAACATCTCGTACAAAACGAAATACGGAAAAAATATTTCTTCCGTCAGTTCTTCTTTCAGCAGTCTTCTGATCGAAACCCTGAGAGAAAAATAAAATTGCCATGAAATTTGTCATTCGGAGTTGATTTTAAACCTGCAGTTACCGACTCATGAATGAAATTAACACACATAATATGGATGGGCGGGTCTGAGAAGCTAGGTTGTTATCCTGACTAAAGCGTTGTAATGAATAAAGTAGTTAGTTCCTCTTGGCAGTTTTCTGCTGGCAAAAACTCTGTGAAGTAAATAAAAAATTGCCATGAAAAATTTCTCTAAACATTTGGAGTTGACGTAAAACTGTAGGTCCTGCCACTGATGGGTAAAATCAGAACACCTAATATGGGTGAGGTGAGAAGCTAGGTTGTAATCCATACTTAACCGTTACAATGGCCATTCGTATGTGTTATAATAACGTGTTCTGTTCTAAACTTCTATTAGAAGTTTATTTATGCCCCTATTAAGCCTACGAAATCCCTTCATAAGCCAAGAATCATAAAACGAATGGAAGAAAATGTAGAAAACATAGGCAAAATAATGATATTGTTTGGCATGTGAGAATATTTAAGACACTTGAGAGATTCTACTTGTTTTTCATATTTTTTTTTACATATTTTATGATGTTGTTGTTGTTGTTGTTTTTATTATTATTTTAATCAAGTGATAAAAGTTTAAAAGGTTAACAAGCAATTTAATGGTATTATACGAGTACTTCAAGTACTCTCACATATACATATACACGCACGTAATACATTTACACTCTTAGACGCTATAAAAATTTCGAAATTTGATTTGTGCATATGATACTTCTCCCTCTCTCTCTCTCTTTGTCCCTCTAAACACTTTATAAAGAGGAGACTGATACTATCGAACATTAACGAACAAACAATACCAGGCCAGCCACACTATTATTCTCTTGTTTCTTTCGGTTTAAATAACATGACATTTTCTATAGAACGAGTCTGGTTACATTGAATAAGCAAACGAAGAGGAAGAGAGAGAGTACAGATAGTTGGCAGGCATGTATGTATGTAAGGCGTGTTATTATGACAGCCATCAATATATTTTTTTTATATTTTCATAAGAAGACAGAAGACATTGTGGTTTTTAATTGAATTTTTAATTCTAAAATTGAAGAAGAATTTCTTGTTTTTATTTTGTTGTTGTTTTTTATTTCTTCTTTTCTTTTAAAGGTACAACAAGTTGACATATTAATTGACCTCTATTGACAGTTTAATTCAGTCAAATGTTTCGATTTTTCTAACGTGCAGAAAGGTTGGAAAAAGTTGGCTCGAAAATGGAAAATCTTTGGTAACATCAATTACATCTGGCAACACTACAAGGGAACTGTAACAAAGTAATAAAAGAAAAGGTAGAAATCGCATAACATAACAGGCAGCGTATAATTCGACTACAATTTGAATAAGTTTAGGACTTCATTTGTCTTAAAGAGGAGCGTCCCCTGCACAATTCTTGTGGTTGCATATGCGAATATACCCTTGTCAGCTTGGCGGGGCTATCGTCCATTGATATCAAGCCTTGTTTATCAAACTTTCTGGCTGGTTTTCCAGCGTGGGGTAGTCGTGCTTTTTGAAAATGTGCAGCCCTTGCGCTGACCAACTTAATCCTCCTTGGTCAGTACAGAGGCTGCGTACATCTGTGGCATCACAACGGGCCGCTATGCGTGCTCAAGTGAGCTTTTTGGCAAATTAAACCTAACCGCTAACCTAACCGCTAACCTAACCTATATGCGAATATAATATACGCGTTCATTCAGATTCCACTGCCAATAGTAGACTACCAATGTTTTGCAGATACTCTACCTTGATTTTACTCGGAAGTTTTTCAGGTTTATTTTGGCGGATCACAAGTAACCGGATAACCGATCTTCAAAATCTATTGAGAGGGTTTACGAACACTTACCGAGGAGAGAGGAAGTTCTCTTTAATGACAATAGTGTTGCGCACTTTACGTTATTCATTCATTAGAGTATTATCGCAATGGGGCTTGCATTTCACTGTTTGAACCACAGTACCACAATTAATGTGCTCGAGTCAAATGAAGGAGGATGTGCCCCGAAAATTTTCTTTTTTTATGCACAACTCCTTCGGGACTAGAATATCATCCTCAAGTCTGTGCTGTAGCTTCAAAGTCGATTCTAAGGTTTCGTGAACACTTACCGAGGAGAGCGGAAGTTCTCTGTAATGACAATAGTGTTGCGCACTTTACGATATTCATTCATTAGAGTATTATCGCAAGGGGGCTTGCATTTCACTGTTTGAACCACAGTGTCACAACGAATGTGCTCGAGTAAAATGAAGGATGTGCCCCGAAAATTTTCTTTTTTTTATGCACAACTCCTTCGGGACTAGAATATCATCCTCAAGTCTGTGCTGTAGCTTCAAAGTCGATTCTAAGGTTTCGTGAACACTTACCGAGGAGAGCGGAAGTTCTCTGTAATGACAATAGTGTTGCGCACTTTACGATATTCATTCATTAGAGTATTATCGCAATGGGGCTTGCATTTCACTGTTTGAACCACAGTGTCCCAACGAATGTGCTCGAGTAAAATGAAGGAGGATGTGCCCCGAAAATTTTCTTTTTTTTATGCACAACTCCTTCGGGAATAGAATATCATCGTGTCTTTGCTGTAGCTTCAAAGTCGATTGTGGGGTCTCGTGAACACTTACCGAGGAGAGCGGAAGTTCTCTTTAATGACAATAGTGTTGCACACTTTACGATATTCATTCATTAGAGTATTATCGCAACGGGGCTGGCATTTAACCATTTGGACCATAGTGCCACAACGAATCTGCTCGAGTGAAATGAAGTAACTTGCTTCCCGAAAATTTTATATTTTTATGTACAACTCCTTCTCTTTCTCGTAGAAAATATCCATTTGCAGACAATCAGCTAGTAATACGCACAATGCTTTATAGAGAGAGAATGCATTCCTTTAAGCTCTCTATCGGTATGTGTAGTGCTTTCCTGACACTTGCCGTCTTACCAAAATTTGTTTTTTAGTTGGAACTGAGTTTTGGTGGCAAGAATACTGTTCAATTGCACCAGAGTATCGGCCATGTGAGCTACTGTGATGGCTACTGGAAAGGAACAACAGGAGGGATATTAGCATACTTTCAAATAGCCAGGCAACTGCAAGAGGCACTGAGGGTTCCCATAAGAGAAACTTAAGATGGCTGAGCAGTAGTATATCCTCATAATATGGTTGCCAAGCCACAGTGCTGTTCACGAAAATTGGACTACAATGGCACAACCACCGAAATTAGAAGAATTCCAATTCAGAACTTGTAAAAAAAATATTAAAAAAATATAGCAGCATGTCCAAAATCTGGCTAAAGCAAGAGAATGGACGTGTAGCAAATCTGCTCAAACTTATTGAGAGTCCTTTCTGGGCTTAACATATTGGACACTTACATCTTGGCCGTGGCCACTAGTTACTCAAATTTATTCATTACAACGCTTTAGTCAGGATTACAATCTGGCTTCTCACACCCGCCCGCCCATGTTATGTGTGTTAATTTCATTCACGGGTTGGCAAACTATGGGTTTAAACGACAATTCCGAACGACAAAATTTTTGAGAATCTTTACATGGCAATTTTCTTTTTCTCTTAGAGTTTCTGCTAGAAGACTGCTGAGAGAGAAACTCATGGAAGAAATATTTTCCGCATTTCGTTTTGATCAAGATGTCTTAGCTGGGGTTTGAACTACGGGTTTGTGTCTGATAAACCAGCTCTTTACTTGGCGACTTCAGAGACATAATCTCCATAATTATGTTGCAGAAGAAAGCTGCTTGTGACATTAAGGAACGCAGTGGCTTTATCATGAGCTGTAATGGGTTGCGGGATTAGGGAAAAAATTCATTGGGCATCACAACGGGGGACATTTAGATTTTGGAATGCGAAAACAGGAAGACTGTGGCAGTGAATTTCGGTTTGTCAATATAAACAAGGCTACAGGCAGCCATCCTTTAAGATGGCAATTTAGAACCTTCGTAGTAAAGGGTGTTTTTTTATAGAGGTATAGAACTTTAAGTTGGCATTACTTTTCAAGATGGCGACCAATTTAACAGCTGTCAAGTGATTTATTCTCAGTTTGGTTTGGCAATTCATCATGAATAGACTCACGCCCTGAACAACGCTTGCAAATAGTGCAATTTTATTTCGAAAATAATGGTTCTGTGCGGAAAACGTATTGTGCATTACGTCCATTTTATCGTCGACAAAATCGTCCATCAGAGCAGTTAATTCGATTAACCATGGAACGTTTTCGCACCACGTTTACTCTTATTGATAACTCGCATCCCCAGAGACGCTGTACGGTGCGTACAGAAGAAGCTATTGCTGCTGTAGAGCGTAGCATTGAGGAAGACCCGAATGAGTCCATCCGCCATCGAGCACAGGAATTGGATCTGTGTCCATCCACTTTATGGAAGTGTTTGCGGAAGGATCTTGGTTTGCGTGCTTACAAAATCCAACTCGTGCAAGACGATCATCAAGTAAGGCGTAGATTCGTCGAATGGGCCCAAAACGAGATTACCGTTGTTCCCGATTTTCATAAGCGAATTTTGTTTAGCGATGAAGCGCACTTCTGGTTGAATGGCTACGTCAACAAACAAAATTGCCGAATTTGGAGTGAAGGTAATCCTCAAGTGTATGTGGAAACACCGTTACATCCAGAAAAACTGACTGTTTGGTGCGCTTTATGGGCTGGTGGAATCATTGGTCCGTACTTTTTCAAAAACGATGGTGGCCAGAACGTTACAGTCAATGGTGATCGGTATAGAGCCATGATTACAAACTTGTTCATTCCTGAATTGAATAACCATGATGTCCAGGAGATGTGGTTTCAACAAGACGGCGCAACATGTCACACAGCTCGTGCCACAATAGATTTATTGAAAGACACGTTTGGTGACCGCCTAATTTCACGTTTTGGACCTGTGAATTGGCCTCCAAGATCTTGTGATTTAACACCGCTAGACTATTTTTGTGTGGGGCTATGTAAAGTCATTGGTCTATGCGGTAAAGCCACAAACGCTTGACCATTTGGAAGACAACATTCGCCGTATTATTGCCGATATACGGCCACAAATGTTGGAAAAAGTCATCGAAAATTGGACGTCCAGATTGGACTACATCCGCGCCAGCCGTGGCGATCATATGCCAGAAATCATATTTAAAATGTAATGCCACAAGATTATCTTTCGGATAAATAAAATGCATGTCAATCGAATAATCCATCGTTGTTTTATTGCAACTTAAAGTTCTATACCTCTATAAAAAAAAACACCCTTTAGATGGTTCCACTATTACCTCCTCTCCATGCAAAAGAAAGAGCTACGTTGGCTTCTTTAAATTATAAAAATTTTAACTTTTTTGCTTCTAAAGATTTCAAAACAAAAGCCAAATACTTAAAAAATTATTATGATGGTATGGCTTGGCTTTCAAGCCAAAACAAAGTTATAAAAGGTTAAGAATCTCATCAATAAAGAATGAAAAATGGATTAAAAACGAAAATTGTTTTCATTTCTTTGAAAAAAAAAAATAAAAGAAAACTCAGATAAAGTTTTGCTCTTTGATAAATAAAATGAAAGAGAAAGACATAGAGAGAAAGAGAGTGAAAAAGGCTGACTTCTTAATTAAAAAAAATAAAGCAATTGACCTTTTTTTCAGTTAAAAAAAAAACTGAAGCAAAAACAAAACTAAAAAATAAAAGTTTGGCTTTAAAACACTTGTGTTTTCCTTGAAAAAATATGAAAAAAAAAAAACAAGAAGAAAATTATTTTTATTTGAAATAAAAATTATTTGGCAACTCCTGTCTTCAAAAGCTCATTTTCATTTTTTTTGGTGTTAAAGAAATAAATGACACACGTTGTCTTCTAAATCAAATAAAAATTGTCCATTTTGAAGTGGGCTCCCATTAAATTATAACTGGTTGTAGGCATTACACCGTCAGTAAGTAGAATGAAGCCAAAATAAGAAACAACATGTTGCCAAAAAAAAAGTAGAAAATAAAGCACGGACAACAACGACAACAAGCCTACCAAAGCAAACAGCTTTATTACGATTTATTTCTTGTCTTCTTTCCATGCGGTGCCATGCCATGCCTTGCCTTGCCATTGTAGCAAGGTTTCCAAGAATGGAATGGCAAAATGACTGCCAGCCAAACAATTATTCAAAATGGCCAAAAGACTTCCGTTCACAGTTTTCATTTTGTACACGTTAAGAGGATATGATACGAAAAGCGAAACACATTTTTCATGTTCCTCTGTTTTTCTATTTGTTTGTTTGTTTGTTTTGCAAAACATTTCTATCGTTTGCTGTCAATTTCTCGCTCGCTCGCTCTCTCTCTCTCTCTCTCACTGTGATGGCCAAGCCTTGTTGCTCCATTTCCGTTTCCAGCACCAAAACAATCGACAACAGACACAAACACAAACGGATGGATGTATGCATGGTTGGACGAACAAACAGCACAAGTGTGTGTGCTGGAAAGCAACAGCACAGGTAGAGGAAAAAGAAGTCGACGAAGAAAAAGTAGATTTGCATGCACGAGTGGTCAAAGGAACAATCAGCAACAGCAGTGGCCATACCAACAACAACAACATCAACAACAACAAAATAAAATTGTTTGCAATACAAACGAAAATAAAAAACGAAAATAAAAAAGAGAAGAGAACGAGAACGAGAACACTAAAAAACCTGAAGCATACTTTTAAGCAAATATATGACTGCACAAAGAGAGCTCTAATACAGTGGGCCAGAAGACAGTATTAACGGCCTAAAAGGATTTTCATTAAAATTTTTCCTATCAAACGAATTCTAACGACTGATCTTCAAGAAAGAAGAAAGAAAGTACTTAGATACCAGGAAAAGTGGAAGAGCTGTCCATTTAAGACAGGTTTTCCTCTGCCATCAACAGGCATATTTCAGTAGAGTACGATAGTAGAGTCGCCGTAGTCTAGTGGGTAGTATGTTGTCTTATTAGACGTGAGGCCTCGGTTCAAAGCCCAGGTCAGGTATCTCCAACAAAACGAAATGCGAAAAAATATTTCTTTGACTGCTTAATCGCAGCAATTTCTATCAAAAACTCTGAGAGTAAATAAAATTGCCATGAAAAGTTTTTCAAAAAAATCTGGCGTTCGGAATCGACTTTAAACTGTAGGTGTTGCCGCTCATGTATAAAATTAACACACACAGCATAAGTGGTAGCTCGTAATCGTCACTGAAGGGCTATAATGACCAATTAGTATGTATGTACGATAGCAGAGTACGAGTTATAACCTTCCAAGATTATAGCATCCGGCACACGATAGAAGTGGAGGCGACGTGGTGTTGTAGTTTAAGTACTTCACTACAAGCCATTACAGTAAAAATAATCCAGCAACTCCGTGTGATAGCACAAAGAGGAAAAATTCCAGGGTTCGAGCCCCAGGCCAGACATCAAAACAAAATACAAAAAGTATTTCTTCGACGACTTCCTCTCAGTAGATTTCCATCAAAAACTCTGAGACTAAATAAAATTGCCATGAAAAAAAAAAAAAAAAAATCTGTCGTTCGGAATCGACTTTAAACTGTAGGTCCCACCACTCATGTATACAATTAACACACACAGAATAAGTGGTGGCTTGCAATCGTCACTGAAGGGCTGTAATGAAGAACTAGAGGCGACGCAGTGTTATAGTTTAAGTACTTAACTACAAGCCATTACCGTAAAAATAATCCAGCAACCCCATTTAATATTGCAGAGGAAAGTCAGACAGTCCGATCTCTGGAGAAAGTGTTTGAATTCAATACGACCAAACGATCTATTATACTGCCCTCGTAACATTTCATTTTCTGAAGAAAAGGTAAGAATGTATCTTATATTGTTGAAAAATTCATGAGGTAGAGTCGCTATGGGCTCGCTATATGATTAATATTAGTGCGGAAATGTCATTCGGCTGCGCTTTGACCTTGTATTATGCGGAGCTTTTGGCTAGCAATTGAAGATTATGAAGTAGAGCGCATGATGTTTCAATAAGCAATGCTACGAGTCACGCAACGCGTTAATTTCACATTTTTGCGAAGTGATTTGGCCACTAAGATCATACGATTTGAAACTGTTAAACGTTTTTTGTGGGACTGCGTAAAAAATTACCTCGTCAAGTTGTCGAAGTCGAAAGATACTTTAAAAGGACCTACAACTGCAACCAATAAAGATTCTTAAATAAAAAAGATCATTAATGATTATCTTATTTTCTCTTTGTTCTATCAATGGCCCCACTGTTTGCTAACAGTCGTACAAATTGTATTTAATATGCCTGCAATACTCCATTATTCTCTTTCTCTGACTTGACTTTATACTGGTGTTCACTGTTTTTTTTTCTTCTTTCGTATGAATTTTGAGTGTGTTCTCATTACAGTCTATTCTATAACAACTAACAGCAGCAATAAACACAAGTACACAAACACACACACACACATGCACACATAGAAATAGCAAAAGTTTAAATAACAATCACAACAACAAAGAGACAGAGAGAGCATATATAAAAAAAAAACTACATATTATTGCATGTCGATGTCCATCCATCCATGCAGACGTGCATACACATACATATAAAAAAGAGAGTGAGTGAGTGAGTACAACATGAGTTTATAAAAGTTTTTAATTTTCTCAGTATTTCACTACCATTCACTCCATTCTTAGGAAAAAAAATCAAATAAAAATAAACCGTTATACACACAAACAAACGCTTTATTGTTCTGTTTGAAAAAGAGAGTAAGAGGTGACCAACCCAGTTTTCATAAAAAAACTTCTTCTTCATTGAATAAGGTGAACAATTGTAAGGGTTTGTTTGTAATGTAAGTGTATGGGTAAGTGTTTATGTCTATGAGTCCATTTTTGTTTAAATAGACAATTTGTAATACAATACATATTATCGTCAACGTTTCGTTTTTTTCTTTAGTTTTGGTTTTTAACAATATCCGAACATACATATAGAGAAAGAACAAAAGGGAGAGAGAGAAAGAGCGAGAGAAACTAGTTGTTGCTTCTTTAGCTGTAATGAAATGTATTTCAACTCCTTAACAGTTAATCAAATTTGAAAGAATATACATATGTATGTGCCTGTGTGTGTGTGCGATGAGAGTATATGTTTATGCGTCTCTTTAATTTCATTGTCGTTATAATGTATAGCATACTCTTAGGGGTTGTATTTGTGGTTTTAATTACTTCAAGGTATGATATTTGATAGCTGTTGGCTGTTTAACAACCCCATGGAAAATATTTATTATTGTTGTGTTGTGTGCAATTATGAACACTGTTTCTCCCCTCAACTAGTCTAGTTTACTACCTCATTATGGTTAAAATGCCCCTTTTTAAACCTGGAACG
This sequence comes from Sarcophaga carnaria, assembly GCA_958299815.1. Taxonomy (NCBI): domain Eukaryota; kingdom Metazoa; phylum Arthropoda; class Insecta; order Diptera; family Sarcophagidae; genus Sarcophaga; species Sarcophaga carnaria. The sequence goes on from OY283153.1 coordinate 24,765,631, forward strand.
ATAGACAACACTTAGAAAAATTCCATAAAATCTCTCGATTGCATTTTAATCGATAAAAAGATAGTTGAAATGGATGGGCCAGGCCTATAGAAAGAGACTGAATGAAATTCTACTTCAATGACGGAGATAAATTTGAAAATATGGGCTGGAAAAAAAGAAAGCTGAAAAGAAAAGCTGAAAAGAAAGGAACGAATAAGATATGAGAGAGAGAGTATTCATCCTTGTCGAGACGAACCTGCTTGGAGGTCATCAGTCATCCCAGACACAAACCAACATATTTAACAGCGCCTTATCGGGCCTTAACCGAGCAAAAATTGTCATTAACCCGATGCAAATGCCGCGTTGCAAATGTTGCTTCCTTTACAGATTACATAGGAACGTAACTAGAGCCATAAATCGCTGCGTTTCGTTTCTATGAAATGACAAATGGCAACCCTATTATTCTAAAATCTGCTACAAAATACCAATCACTTGCTTAGCTGGCAAAGCTTGAGTAAAGGAAGTGAAACAAAAGAAATACGAAAAGGAATAAGAGATCCATTTGATAAAACGAAAGTATATTTCGAATATCACATGTCAACATAATTATTGAAGTATATATGGCGGAGTCCTTTAAGGCTCCTTCCCCTTTAGTTTCTCAATTATTTTGTTTTGAAGCATTTTTGGCTGGGTCCTTTAAGGCTCCTTCCCCTTTAGTTTCTCAATTATTCCAGTTCTTTTTCTAGGTTTTGGTTTTGTTATCGTTTCTTGTGTACATATCAATTGGCTGCCCAATTATTTCGATAGTCTTACTTGCATTGTAGCATTCGAAGAAGAATAGAAGAAAATTTTTATCTAAAAATAGTTTCCATTTGTCGAGGGTATGTATGTAAGTGTGTTTCCACACATTTTTCCTTTATAGCCGGCGATAGGCATTCTATTATTGTGTTTCCTTCGTTTGTTCGTTTATTATCGGCAAATATTGTTAATAAAAATAAAATAAAACAAATTAAATGGACGTTTGCAACAAAAGAATATGGTTTGTGCCGCATGACACATGCCGCAAAAACATACAAACTTTATGCCTTATCAAGGCATATACACAGAACGTAACATTAAACAACACGCGCTTCGCTTATGCGGTAGTGTTAGGCATGCAAACAGCCAAAGAACCAACCAGGCGACAGGGTATTTATATGGAAAGGACATCATGACAAATGAAATGAAAACAATAAGAAAGAAAAAAAAAAAACAAAAAACAAGTAAAAGAAGAAAGGAAACAGAAGTAGAAGAAGAACTATGATTAGACAAAAACAAAAAGGACATTGCGGTAGATATGATACAAGCAAGACCTCTTTTTTCTCTTTTTTTCTTCTTCTCATAGGTTTTGCATATAAATATCCTTGATTGTAGTCACACAGGACATCATATATTGTGTATGTAAATAAAACAAAACGAAAAAAAAACAAAGTTTTCTTTACTTTGCAGTCACCAGAGAATGGCATAACTTTACTGCCTATTTTATTTGTTTTCATATCCTAGACAACAACCCTAAGTGTCCATAAATTTCTTTAGTTTAATCCCTTATCTGTGATCCCTTAATAAATAATTGTGAATTCGTTTGAATTATTAATTTATTAATTAAAAACCTTCTTAATTATTATCCGCATAATTAATTATTAACACTTTAATTATGATTAAAAACAAAAACACTTGAAATTGTTATGGGGATTCAAGCCCCATAATTTGTCGGTAACTTGGAATGATTGAAAGAAACTTTTCACTGAGAAAAACATATGTACGTTCGTAGACACCGTAATCTAGTAGGTAGTGTGCCCCGTGGTTCAAAATCCCGCTAAGTTATCTCAACCAAAACGGATGGTTTCGTGTCTTGTGGCAAAAATTCTGGGAGAAAATAAAATTGCCATGAAAAGTTTCTTAAAAATCTGTCATCCAGAGTCGACATTAAACTGTAGGGCCCGGACCGCCTCTCACTGATAAAATTAACACGCACAACGTGGGTGTTGTAAGAAGCTAGGTTGTAATCCGGACTAAAACGGTAGTACTGACCAACTAAGTATAGTTTTGGATCCATTCAAACCAATCGTATGACCAGAATCCTCCAATGAATAAACGAAAACAAATGCGAGCTAAGACATCGACAAACAAATAAGCAGGATAAGTCAGATGACCTTTTCAGGAGCCTCCTAACAAGGGTCCAAGGTGATCGCAAGAAAGACCCTCGGTTTCTTCGCCAAGCTCAAGTAAATTAGCATAATCACTGAAAATGTGTCACTACAAGCATGTTGAAGCCCGTGTTGGTAAAGCAGAACGTGAATGGGGCTTAGAGGTAATTAATTGACGATCTGTATATAGAGGCGACTCATACTCAAAGATGACTCTCTGTGTCTTCGACAAACTCAAATGCAGAGGTTTCAGTATCCTAAAAGCAAAATCAATGAAAACTATGACAACGAAAGTACGTTGAAGCCGGCTTTGGAAAAGCGATTGGAGCAGGGTGTATGAAGGCAACTAGTTGCCGACTTATGTTCAGTATAGAGATGTTCAAAAGGCGATGAGCAAGTTCATGAATGACTGCATGATAGCACTCATGTTCATCACCAAGTCTGTTAATATAATACCACGGATTTGAAAGAATGAAAACATTAAAGATGTATATGAGAGTGTGAGTTTGATAGCCACCAGGTAAGTGTATCTCTGTTGGTAGTCCAAGACCTCACTTTTCTCTGTAGGTTAGGTTAGTGGCAAAGATGTGCACATGTCATCAAGATAAGTACAATGCTCGTAGGTCGAACTGGGTTATCATTCCAAAAATAGATAAGAAAAGAGATAGAAGGAGGGAGAAAAGAAAATAGAAGTAGGAAAAGTACATTTTTTTTTGACAAGATTGCCTATGAGGTAATGACAATGCTACGTCTATTGGAGTTCTACAGTTTGTTTGAGGACTCTAAAAAGAGGTCATGGAATTTATTCTGTATATTTGTTTGTCGATATTTTACCTCAAATTTGTTGTCATCATAATCCAAAGATTCTTCTGTCATTCGCTTGATTATTGTCATACTATACTTAGTTACTCCCATTTTAGTCAAGATTACAACTTAGCTTTTCACAACACCCATGTGGTTTGTTAAATTTATCAGCAAGTGACAGATTTTCGAGAAGCTTTTCATGGCAATATAACAGACTAGTAGGTATTCCCATGTTGTATTTCCATGTTCTTATGAATCTATACAGACAGGAATCTATTTCAAATAATCCCAGAGACATTACTTTTCTATACTCTAGTGATCATTACCTTCCTTCTTGCTGGCATTTTCGAATGATGTCCGTAGACCCAACGATCAATAATCAGTCTCACGTCAGCACATTAATAATGATTTTGAAATTTTTCTTCCTCTTATTATTGGAGGATCAAATATTTTGTGTAATTTTACAAGAATTTTGTATTTATTCTAATGCTTCTCCCTTTTGATGTTTGCTATTAACCTAGCTTAACTAGGTTAAGTGTTACGTTACATTAACACACGCATACAAATATTTGCCAATATTTTCTGGGAAAAGAGAATATGAGAGGAGCTGCTCTTCCATCATAAAGCTGTAATGGATTATTCCCCTTTTTTTCTTTTTTTTTTGGTTCTTTTTGTCATACAAAATTTATGGCTTTTATTGTGGAAAATTCGTTTATCTGTTTGCATATTTTGTGTATTTTAAATAAACAAAAAAAAAAAGCGGAGAAAAAAACAGAGAATACAATCTTCATAATGTTTTGCAAAAAAAAGACAAAAAAGAAGAGTTAAAGTGTAATAAAAATGAATTGGAAACCATAAAATATTGCCACAAAAACCTTATTTAAATTGAAACACACTCAGACAGACACATACATACACAAATAGACAGACACACATACAGTAGAAGTCATAAAAATGTCAAAAATTATCACAGTCATTAAATTATAAAAAGGATAGCAAACATAATGAAAGAGAAAGAGAGAGTGAGAGTGAGAGAGCGAGGATACATTCCCCTAATACCGCCGCTTCTTATGCAGTCATTCAGACTCTCAATGTCCATCCTTGACGGATTCGTGAGATCAACTACATAGTAAAAGCCCAGCTTTCGTCTTCTTTTACGACACAGTGTTTAAAACGTACCCAAGAAGTGAAGACCAACAGTTACTTCCCCTTTTTTGTCCCCATAGCCAGTGCAGAAATCATTGGCCATAGAGCCCACACCAATACATCTCGCTTGAGCACCCAGTATGCAATGACCAATAACGGCCCACTTAAAGAGTTTAAACGGACTTTCCGTAGATTCTTCTTCTTTCAACCTTGGATGGATTTTTTTGCGATATCTTGGCTTTATACGAATTCAACCAAGCTGGGTTAACGTACCGACTACCACATTGTGAATCCTAGACTTGCAGGTTATTAATGTGATAGGGTAGGTTCTTCTTCTTTCAGCTTTGGATGGATTTTTTGCGATATCATGCCTTTATACGGGTACAACCAAGCTGCGTTAACGCACCGTCTACCACATTGTGAAATTGTCTATACTTGCAGGTTCTTAATGTGCTAGGGGCTCAAATCTTTGATGTAATTGATCTGAGTACTCCTATTGCCTAAACAATACCTTCGATCCTGAAAATTATTTATTGGATGGCTGGTTCAGACCACGCGGTAAAATTGAATGTGAATATCGATTACTGTAGTACTATCGAGGCTGAAATAATGACCTCAGATACTGCCGCTGTGCGAATTCTGTATCATAGTATATCGAACGGTGATATGCACAGGTTTACCGATAGTAAAGCGCTCATTCCTAGCGAATGTGTACATCACCATCTATGATTGTCCAGGAATACCGAGTATTTCTAGAGGATATAACGGGGCATTCGGCGGTAACCTCCATATGATCATGTAGAAATTTCCATAAAAAAATTATTCCGTTATAATGCCACCTTGACTTCTTTAAATTCCTTTATTTGCAGGCTAAAACCGATTCTTATTTTATTTTGCAATGTAAACAGAGAATTATTTTCACACCTATTTAACAGAACATTTAAAATAAAGCAATAACAACAGTATCACTTATGTATGTACGTTTGTGTAGATGTAAATTTTAAGAAAATACAACAACAAAATATTGTCAAGCTGTTGTTTTTAAACTGAACTGTTAACTGTTATTGGTTACAGTTGTTGCTATTGTCATTTAAAAATGTAAGCAGAACTGTTTCTCTCTTCACCACTGCCACTGCCACTGCCCCACTGGCTTTTACTGCATATAAATCTGTATTGCAATAACAGCAACCATAATACTAACACAGCATGGAGAAGAGAGAGAGAGAGAGTAAGAGAAAGCAGAAACCCTTATCATATTCAATGATACTGCAACATCTTGTCTTGTCATAAGACTGTGTCTGCCTGCTTGCCAACACAACACTCAATTACACTCTTTAGAATGCAGGCAAAGTAAAATAAATTTCCCGTGGCATGTTGCTTTCAAAACAGTTGTTATTATTGTTTTTTTACTACCATTTATAAAAGAACAAAAAAAATATGCAAAGAAAAAAGCGAATATACAAATAATTGTTGATTTTTATCTTGTCATGTTGTTTGTTATGACTTTACAGTTACTATTGTTGTTGTTGTTTTTGTTATTGTTGTCATTATGCCTTTAGGTTGGTATTACTAGACAACAAAACTTAGCAAAACTCTTAATCTATTATGATGATGCATTTTATAAAGAAAGTAAAAGAAAAAAACAACAACACCACTACACTCGCTGTCATATTTGTTGCTGTTAGACAGCCAGCAGCAGAAGTCATGCATGCATGCATGTCTATGCTTGTTAAATAAAGGAGAGCATATGTATTGTTTACTTTGTTTTTTATTTTTGCATTAGCAAGCAGCAGCAGTAGCAATAGCAGCAGCAGCAGTGTAATAGTATTCGTAAATAATCAACAACATCATCAGTGTCATCATCATGGTGTGGTGTGTAATGCTTATGTGTGGGGTGGGGTAGTTTTGCCTATATTGACGCCATCATCACATCATCAACATTAACTGTTCTGCATGCATGTAAATGTATATATATGAAGGCTGAACAGCATGCAATTGTTAAATTATGACTTAAAAACTGCAATACATGCATACATACAATTTATAAATGGCTTGAAAGAAATAACAACAACAATAACAATAACAACTTGTATTATACTAACGACAAATAATAACAATACAAATAAACATTTAGAAAAACTAATACAAGTATGCCTAACACCATTTCAAATAGATTAACTTTCATATGGAAGGCAAGGCATAAGCTTGTTTACTTTTTTGTTCTTTTCTGCTTTTTTTTTTTTTTGAATGTAATTGTAAAGTTGTTGTTGTTTGTTTAGAGGGTACATGAATGTGACTCTTTTTACACTTCATCAGACAATTGTTTTTATTACTGTTAAAATTGTTTGTTATAGTAGTTGTTGTTGTTGTAAATGAAAAAGCAATTCTCTTTCATATTTTTATTGGCTCTCATTTTACCACTTTAATGTGACTTTACTATGGTTATGGTTATGGCTGCTGCTTAGGGCGGGTTCACCCACAAGTTTCTGAAACATTTTTGGTTCGCACAAAATTTTTTTTATATGGAGTTTGACGTTTCTCTCAGAGAGCGAGAGAAATTATTTTGTGCGAACAACTCTCAGTGTGAATTAAATTAATTTTAAATTTGGTCCGAACCATTTTAGAAAAGGTTGCCACACCATATGAAATTTATACAATACACAAATATTTGCAGAAGTTCATCGAAAGACCCAGGGTCCATGCGATGAAAATTTATAAATGAATCTACGTAATTTAAACGCATTTCGGAAACTAGTGAGTGAAAATACCCTTTGGCTTCTCTTTGTTTCAAAAGTGGTCTTACAGTCGTCCTCTTGTTTATCTTTGATTTTCGTTTTTCATAAATATATTTTGCAAGTAATTTCACTTTGGTCACTTCAATGGCGAACAAGAGTAGCAAATGATTTATATCCATCGCAGAACAAGATGTTTTTATTCTTATCAAATAATTCACCACAAATACTGTTTATTTTTTTGTTATAAATATTAATTTTTTATTTCCTTATTTTGACACAAATATAATTAACTTTCTTAAGTTTCAATTAAATATGGCAGCAGTTCAATTAAAGATGGTAGCACTGTTTTTACGAACAAAGTTTCTGAAATGGGTGAATCATGCTGCAGAAAACTCTCAGTAAACAAGAAATTTCTCCAAACCAAAAATGTTTCAGAAACTTATGGGTGAACCCGGCCTTATTGCTGGGGTTATTGTGTTAAACAACTTTAACTAACAGTGATTTACATTGATCACGGTGGTGAACATTAGCATAAAAACAAGAAACAATAAAAACAATGAATAGTGGAGAATGGAGTGCAAAACACACAGGTTAATTTATTGCTTTAAAGCAACACAGCTGCATACAACAGCAGTAGAAATGTTAACAGTAGCATTGTTGTTGTTTTATTGTTTGTGTGTATTGTTTAGAAAATTTTAAATGACATTTTAAATCAGTTTTTAAACAGATTAACCTGGTTGTTGTGTATATTGTGGTGATTATTATTATGTCTGCAATATTTTTTTATAAGTGAATAACAATACAAAATCCCATCATATAGTGTGGGGGTGACACAATACAGTTTTACAAGCACTGTTTCTTTTTTCTCACACTCTCTGTGTTTACGTTTGTTTATTTTTTGGCTTATTTTCGAAGTGAGTTGAGAATGTTTTGAATTTAAATGTTTGGAATTTTTTTAAAATTGAATTAAAATTAAAGAAATTATACAAAATATTTATTTTCCTTAGAGACTTACCCAAGAGCAATAATTTAATATCCTTTGCTGCTTGTATGCCATCCTCTTTTAAATTTTTCTCAATTTGCTTGGAACGTTGTATGGCAGCGCGTTCTTCAGCTGATGTTGTGCAACCCATTTTTATGTTTCTCTTTTTTTTCTATTGATTTAAGCTAAGTAAAGTTAATTTTTTTTTTGTTTTATAGTAATTGTTTATAAAAAATGTTTTTGTTTTGTTTTTTTTTTCTGGGGTGATGTTGCGAAACACTTTTTTAGCTTAAAATTTTAAAAATGGGAGGGGCGTTTGTATTAGAGGTTGGTGAACGAAGACTGTTTATTTTTTTACAGTGTTGTTATCTATCGACACTTATTATTCATTTAAACTGCTATGTGTTGTGTATTTATGAAGGGTTCTGTTGTTTTCTTTTATTTTTTTAATAATTTTTTATTATTTTTTTTTTACTAAAATGGAAAAGGGGAGAAAATGAAAGAAAAAAACACAATAAATAAGAATTATTCACTTTTATGCTGTATTAAAATATTTGCAATTGTTTTGATTAACATTTAATGCAAAACACACGGAGAGACGTATACAGCAGGAGAGAGAACGAGAGCGAGAGACGTGTGATATCTCTACGTCATTATTGCAAGCCTGTTAGTAGTGCACTGCCGTGAGTGAGTCATCCAATCTATATTTACACAGTCAGTGTACAACAGCATAGAGGCAGTGTATTTTAAAATGGATTGATATTGTGTTTACTTTAAGATTTAAGAAAAAGATGTGCAGTAAAGGACAAAAGTAAAGCCTGGATTCCAAAATAATTGACAACTTTTTCAACTTAATGAAACAAAAACCCAGCTTATGCAAGATCCATTTCGGTTGAGTGCCGCCTCATAATATTCAATAAAAATAGAAATAACAGTCATTCCTATAGACGTCCCTTTGTTGTTTTCTTATTTTGATTTTTACTATTTTCTCTATTCTTGTAATTTCGTTGTTGTGTCTGAATCAAATAGAAAAAAAATTTATTTTCCAAAGTATAAATCCTCGCATCATAAGTCGTTTTAAAACTTCGTGCTCCTTATGTGCTGTACAAAGAGTTGGTTGGCAGGTTAAACATGTACACCTAGTTATAATTAGTTTAATAAAAAGGGCTCCTTCGTGTCCACAAACTATACCGCTTCCCAATTGCCTTTAAATATTACAATCAGGACCAACAAGGAGTTGAGGAAGGTTACTTAGAATCATCACAAAAAACCTTTTATTTCAGAAAGAGCTAGAAAACCTAGAATAGAACTCAACAAAGAGCACCAAATGTAAGAATGTGAGTGTGTGTCTTATGAATTCAAATTTAATTAAAAAAATATTCTGAAAGAATTAATTTAGTACGAATACCACAAGGACAACGCCTGTAAAACACGAGAGCAGATCAAGTAATTGTCTGAAGATGTTTTTCTGCGCTTGATATGTGCCCTTTTGTACTATTTTCAGTACAGAGACCTTCATATGTTGAATATTGCACAGCAACTTAAATATTTTTCTTGTTATCCTTATGCTCAATATTGTTTTATGCATTCCCATATGCTCGCTCTCTCTTTTTTCCTATCAAGTAAAACTCGATAATTGCTGTAATAAATCAATAACTAACGGTAATTTAAAAAAAAAAGCCTGCAAATTAAATTCTATTTAAAGGAAGAAGCAATACAAATTGCAAAAGCAACGACAGCAGCAACAACAGTTTAATGAAAAAGGAAATTAAATGAAATAATGGAAAAAAGGAAAAGAAAATATAAAGAAAAAAAATCAAACAAGAACATAGAATTTCCATTAGCCGCTTTGTTATGACAATTTGTGAGTTGATTTCCCTCTAAAAAAAACCTACACACACACTCACACATACGCACACACCTATGTATATACAGATATTTACAAGAATTGTTGCATTAGTTGTTGTAAGCTCTACTAACTGGCATACTGCAAGGACGACAGTTTTAAAAAAGAAAACAACGAATACAGGAGAATTATAGACTGGCAATTGTATAGTCAAGCCACTTTACACCCACACAAACGCACATACATATATGTATACACACTTAGAACCAAATAAATATTTTTTTATTATGTCTTGCATTGTAGACAACTTTCAACAAGTACGACGACGAGCTACATATAATAAAACAACAACATCAACAACAACAACGACAACATCAACAAGAAGAACAAGAACTGAATTACACTACTTTAGACTTAAAATTCAGACACAAAATACAAAAATACAAACAAAAACTTTAGCAAATGCTTTCGTGCTTGCATTCAGAAAAATACGAGTGAGTCTATGGCATTTACGAACTCCCCAATACTCCCTCTCTTTTTCATTGTACTACCTCGTAATGTGGTATAAAAAATTTATTGGGTTCATTCATAAGTGTATATGTTTATACACAAATATTATTTAGTCTGTTTTCTTCAACTCCCACTACAGCCACTACTGTCTCAATCTCACTCTCTTATTATTATTACAGAGGGCCAGAGAGAATGTAGCCAACATTGTTATGCCAAACCAAATGAGGGAGTTTATATAAAAAGTGTTTGTATAATGAAAATTTATTTTTTATTCAAATAAAATTAAAGGAAATATTTTGAAAAATTTTTATATTTTAAAAAATTTTTAAATGCAGAAAACAATAAAAAAAATTATTGAATTTGAATTGGTTTGAAAAGTACAAACAAAATCAAAAGCAAACAATGCTGAACACTAGCTGTCTGGTAGCACTGTTAGGGATTTTAAAGTACACATCATGGTATAAGAAATATATATATAAGAAATATATATATATTTCTTATACCATGGTACACATTTACGTTTATGCCCTCTCCCACATAACCTCATATAACCTCTTTAAAATAAAATATTATTCCCCTTCTTCTTGTTATAGTGTTAGTGAGTGTTGTATTGCTGGTTTTATTCAATTTTTATTGCAGAAAATTCTACTTGAGAATTGTGTTATTATTGAATTTATATGATGATTTGATTTATATAGGAGAATGAGAGACAGAGAGAGAGAGAGAGCGAGAGACCGGAAAAGGGAGAATAAAATAAAAAGACTTTTTAATAAGAACAGCTACATATACATATGTATATAAAAACAAGAATAACAACAACAATACCATAACTAATAAGAGTATATTAAGGATTTCTTTTTTTTCTTTTATAGTGCATATTCGATTGGAAGCATATGGTGAAATATTGTACAACAACAACAAAAACCCAACGATTTTCTATAAACAGTTTTTTTATATTCTCTGCTCTCTTCTTAAGTATCAAGTCAAGTGTTTTTATTTTTATTAGAACGTTTTCTACAACCCAAGTATGGTTTATTGGTTGTTAATGGTTGCGTATAGGAAATTACAAAAATTAAAAACGACACTGTTTTTAAAAGTCGTTTTTAAAGTAAATTTATTTTCTTATTTTCCTAAAAAAAAAGCTTAAGTTTTTTTCCCTTATAAGTATCCACAAAAATAATTGAATTTTCAACCCTCCTCCACAAAAAAAAAAGAAGTTATCTTATCAATCGATCAAAAAAATATTGTCTATTCCATTGATAAAAAGCCATTTTAAGGGTATAAAAACGCAATAAAGGAATACAGGTTTTGCACCCCAAAAAAACAAAACCAAAAAAAAAAAGACCAAAATTAATAATGGCGGTAGCCTATTTTGATTAGAAAAACAAACAACAAAAAGACTGATTGATTACAAACAAGAATGAAACACACTATGTTAGTGCACACATATAAACACAAATATAGGGTTATCTATTTAGTGCTTTCAAAAACACGCAGAGTTTAATAATCGAAGAACGTGTAAAAATGGTTAAAACATACGATAAAAGTGGTAATCCGAGCGCGACTACATTGTGGGACCGTCATAACCGACCTACATTACAAGGAATTTGAATATATCCATAAATCTTGAGGTTACGTAAACAAACAAAACTATAGAATATGTATGTAACTTACAGAACCCAGAAGTGATTATAGAAAACCCACGGCATCTAAAGGATGTGATTGTTTGTGGAGCTTAATGTTTTTGAGGTACCATTGAGCCGCATTTATTCCCTATGGAGCTTTGTGTATCTAGTAGTGATTGTGAGTAAACCACTACATATGTATGGAAAAAATTGATGTTCGGTATGCATTTTAGTCTGAAAATGTCAGCCGTGAAAGAAACTTTACCGGCAAAGAAAAAACTTGTCAAAGGCCGACTGCTACAAGCAATCCAGAGACGGTCATTTAAGTCACACTCTGTTTCGTATACAATAAGCCAAGGCAAGGTCCAAACGTTATAACGAAATAAATGTTTCATAGAAATCATAGCTTAATTAAAATGGATAATCATATAACATAACCTAACTAAAATCGCAAAACAATAACAAACAAAACAAAATATAAAAAACTTTGCAAATATTTAACAGAAAATAACGCACACAAATACCTAACGAACGGTAATAACAAAAACGGTTTTACACCGTCATGAGGAAGAGTCTGAAAACAAGTAAGATAAAACAAAAAAATAAAGAGGTCTTATGAATGGAATTATTTTTCCTTTTTTAGTTGTACATGTTAGTAGTTACACAGTTGTTAGTAAATAGTGTGGGAGGAGGCTTGTTTATGGCAGCACATGTTCAGCTTATTTACAAGAACAAAAAAAAATAAGGAAAAATAATAGAACAACCGACCCTACACACTAAATGTATCACTCGTTGACAAACTTCGTTTAGTCCTTTTTGGTTTTAACACATAATTTGTTGTTGTTGGCATTGTTTCTCTATATATGTGCACGACGATACTCTCTTATTAGAGAGATAACACTACAAATACCCAATCACACACACATATACATACACATCTTTGCTAATGATTTATTTTCTGCTTTCCTTAAACGCTAAAGGCGGGTTCACCCACAAGTTTCTGAAACATTTTTGGTTCGGAGAAATTTCTTGTTTACTGAGAGTTTTCTGCAACATGATTCACCCATTTCAGAAACTTTGTTCGTAAAAACAGTGCAGCCATATTTAATTGAAAATGACGTAAATACATATGTGCATAACCTTAAGAAAGTTAATTATATTTGTGTCAAAATAAAGAAATAAAAAAATTTAGACTTATAACAAAAAATAAACAGTATTTGTGGTGAATTATTTGGTAAGAATAAAAACATCTTGTTCTGCGATGGATAAAATGGATATAAATCATTTGCAACTCTTGTTCGCCATTGAAGTGACCAAAGTAAAATTACTTGCAAAATATATTTATGAAAAACGAAAATCAAAGATAAAAAAGAGGACGGGTGTAGGACCACTTTTGAAACAAAGAGAAGCCAAAGGGTATTTTCACTCACTAGTTCCCGAAATGCGTTTAAATGACGTAGATTCATTTATAAATTTTCATCGCATGGACCCTGGGACTTTCGATGAACTTCTGGAAATATTTGTGTATTGTATAAATTTCATATTGTGTGGCAATCTTTTCTAAAATGGTTCGGACCAAATTTAAAATTAATTTAATTCACACTGAGAGTTGTTCGCACAAAATAATTTCTCTCGCTCTCTGAGAGAAACGTCAAACTCCATATAAAAAAAATTTTGTGCGAACCAAAAATGTTTCAGAAACTTGTGGGTGAACCCGCCTTAAATGAGTGCGCAACTTACTTCAAATAAGAAACTCATACACATACCAGCAAATATAACGCTACATACAATACATACGCACATTTCGACCGTCCACGTTACCCACCCTCGGGAAAAAAGCACAAGAAAAATGTTGCAGAAAAAATAAACACAACGGTAAAATTAAAGTTGAGAAAGAGAGTAAAATAAAAGGGGAGAAAAACATGCTTAACGGTGAAAAGAGCAAATAAAACAGTGTTGTCAACAAGTTTGTTTGGAGGCAAATTTTTTCTTTTCAAATAATTTACGGAAGATGAGGCAAAAACCATGAAAGGCCAGTTAAACCTCCTAAGAAATTTTTGTTGGGTTGATAAATCCGGTGATCAGAGGGAAAATAAACTCTGCTTGACGAATTAGACGAAATTGCAGAATCCAGGCTACTATGACCTAGGTTAGACCGTTATGGAAAGGAATTGGGTATCAGGAGAGATCTTGATAGCTTCTGTAACGGAGCATTACACCTTAAAGGCAAATATTGCGGCACTTTTTACAGGTAATGTCGGAGTGTGATGGAGTTGTAAAAAACTCGAATTAAATGACCTGTGTCTTACAATAGGTAGTAAAACCCTACGAAACCAACACAACTGATACAAATATTAAAGAAATTATGTATGTAAACGGCATATGATGAGGGTAAGATACTAAAAGTCTTGGAGATCCACTCACTTTCCAAATTGCGTGTATACGGGTCATTTGGACTATCGATTAGCAAAGAAAAAAAGGTTTACTCTTCAGAGTGAGACAATTATGAATATTCTGCGTAATTGCCCAGGTCTAGCGCAGTATGCCTATATCGATAACCCCAATCTTCTACACTTTATACACAATTTTAAAAATTGTTACACCATACAAAAGGTATCATGGATCAGGAGGTGTAGATAAATGTTATTAATGCGGTAATGCTGTGATACTCTTAGTGGAACTTGTTACTAAAATGGATTTATTAACACGAAAACGATACAAAATACACGCGTAAATTTGAAAAAGCTAGTTTTTTAGCCAATGGCGATAAGGTTATATGTCTAGGTCTGCCTAGTTCAAAGAGATTGACCCCATAGTATATTTTTTTTAAACACAACTGTGAAACATTTTTTAAATTACAATATAATGTTTCAATATTAACTGCAATATTATTTTAAATTTAAAAAAAAACATTATTTTCTTATTCAATTTCACAATTTAAAACATTAAACCTTTTCAAAACATCAATTTTAAAAACCAGTTAAACCGCAACAAAACTCCAGCGTATTGGCAACACTTGCAGAAAAATGAAAAACCGTAGTATTACTCTCACAACATGTTGTTTGTGTGGATGAGAGTGTATGCGTACATGTGTAAATTTTCTTCATGCACTAGAGGAGAGCACCCAAAACAACACAAAAAATGTACCACCGCCTAGCGACGACCAACAAAATTTAACTACACGACTTGGGTTTGTGCGTATATGTTTGCATATGTTTTGTGGAGCGTTTTGCTGCTTTTATAACAAAAAAAAAAAAGAAAATTATTTTGTTTTAATAATGAATACATACACATGAAGAAAAAAATCGTAATTATTTTAATAAAAACAAAAAACATTTGCAATATTACGGAGTGTGTGTTTTTAACAACATTATATTTTTTTTTTTGCAGAAGCATCTGCTAAGTTGTGCTTTTTTTTTGCTGATGATACACGATTATACTCAAGGAAATTATTGATACTTTTCATAACAGTACACCTCCTTATTTATATTTTTTTATTTTAAAGAAAATTTTAAAGTTTATCACGTTTTTTTTTAACAATTAAATATTGGCAAAAGCTTTTTAACAACACAGTCCTTTTTCGCTGTACATTATATTGTTGTTGTTTTTCCAATTGGTAGTAATTAGCTTTACTTTTTTTCTCTTCACCAAATGTTAACACTCTACTCCCTAAAAAAAATATGCTGCTGCTTCTTTTTTTCTCTTCTGGATAATTTCATTTCTTGTGCTCCCTCCCCACCCTAAATATATTAACACCAGGCATGAATGTACAATATGCAGAATAAAGTACAAGTAAAACAAAAAAACACCAACAATAACAAATAAAAAAGGAAAATATTCTGCTCCTGTTTAAGGGTGTAGTAGTTTATTTATTTAAAAAAAAGGAATATTTTCTCTATATTTTCTACACTTTTATACAAATTTCCTTTGCTCACTCTCTCTCTCACTCTTTTTAACTCTCTGTGTGTTTTTTTCCATCAGCAAGTATTTTTTTCTATATGTGTATACATTTAGGGGAGCTCTGCTCCTTTTTTCTCTTTTTTTTTGTACTTTTTTTTGCAGTATGCTAACACTGTATTATAGTAAAAAAAAATTTTCTTTCTTTTATTTTATATTGTATTATTATTTATTGTTACACTTTTATTACCACTATTAAGAAATATTGCACTTTTTAGTTATGTTTTATTAATTATTTGCTTTATTAAAAATTTATGCTATTTTTGTTGTGCGAAATATTTAATTTTCTCTATATTTCTCCGTTCGTGCGGCCCGCAAACTTTTTTCTACCTCTGCTCTTACAACAGGGTTGTTTAATTTTAGAACTTTTTGTTTGACACCCCTTCACAGTTGCATACAAAAGGTAATCAATTTCTTAGTGCATGTTAAAACAGAGTTGTGTATTCTAAAAGGTTGGCAATATCTCTATTGGAAGTATGTTAATAAAGAGGTTAATTTTAAATATGGCTGAATTAACAAAAAAGTAAAGCTAAGCGTATAACTTTACTAATCGGGTTTTAATAAATTAATTAAGTGGTGAATACTAAATACAATATAATTAAACAAAGTGAGTGTAACGGGTTTTATAAATTTTAGTTTGAATAAAGGATCTAAATCGTGCAGTGTATTGTGTTATAATTGTTAAAGTTAGAAAAAAGCGGTGTGCAGTGTATTTTGTTATAATTGTGAAAGTTAGAAAAAAAAAGCGGGAGTTTTTTTTTTTGTATAAGCGTTGTGAAATTATTGTAAATTACCAGGAGTTCGAGTCCCTAATACACAGAATTATCACGATACGGCACCCAGTCGCCCCCTTTGGAACCGCAGCAAGACAATAAGGTAATAGAGAAATGTAGAAAGTATTAAACCTTAGATAAGGCATTTTGATTATTTTGCGAATCTCTATAAATCTATTAAATTCAATCAAATCCAATTTACAAATTATGCAAAGAAAACTTCATCGCCGGAAATGTATTTTCCGATCCTACATAAAAAACAGACTAGGAAAACACTGTCGGCATCCTTCTCAATCTAATTACCATGGAAAACTATAATGTGCGAAAAGCTTCAAATAAGAAACCCTGGCCGTTCATGTCCAGCCTATATATTACAATTATTTTCGTGTTGAATTTCCATATTGGATATCCCTTGAGTACCTCTATCAATCCCTTTGTACTGATATGAACCCAGGGGTTTTCTCCCGGAAAAGGTTCCAAGTATGTGTTCTGATGATTTTTGCTCATCATCACAGAATCTATACACATATTTGGTTCGAGGTGATTGTGAAAAAACCGCTCCAAACCCATTTGGTTCGAGAATGTCTCCTTCTCTCTTTATCTTCCCTTACGCTGAAGTAAATCCTTCCACACCACAGCAGAGCTCGGAAAACACCCCACCTTCTAAAGCCGTCTACCTGCTTAGTGAATTCTTGAAGCTGATTGAGCTTCCCCAGACAGTCACACAGAAGCCGAGTGCTATGATAGCTGCTTGTCTATCGGAAAATATTGCTGAGCATACCTTTCGAAGTCGAAGAATTCCATTATAAGAGACCTACATGAGTTTCGCCATGATTTCTGAACACTTTATTCTGTGACGAAGCACACCTGTTCCTATTCTACTATCTGTCCCAGAACCTCATCGAGTTCCATTATTGTTGTATTTAGGGATTTGCAGATATCAAGTATAAGTGAGAACATCTACCACCAACGGGCGTGTCTTTTAGTTACTCACAAGTCCATAAGTCCTGGCAGTAACATCTTGCCTTTAAGATATTTTAGGCACGCCTAAGTTTCCATGTGACACGTACCGAAGATCAACATTATTAGTTCCATTTTAACGACTAGAAAAAAACTCATTGATTGCGTTTCGTGGTGGTTTCTGCCTCTGGCAAATCCTTTACAACACATCTTCTGCAAACCCAACTGCCTTAACCGTTTCAGGTGACTCCGTTCCACAAAATACTGACGATCAAACACTGATTTTTCAGTTACTCCATCTTTGTGCCTTCTATATCAGTTTCCTATTTCGGTAATAATTCTGTATGATCGCCAACAGGCACCTAGGAATATTGAGTCGAGCCAAGACATTAACATGCTTCAAATTCATCGTGTTAAAATTGTTCTTAACGCCAAGTGTTACTGTTACAATAACACAATAGTCATTATTTGACCTGACAATAAATTGATTCACTGATAGTCGACTTTTTAGACACAATCTTTTACAAGTTATAAGAGCAATTACCCTCTTGCGTCTATCATACGAAGCGGACGATAGGTAGAGAGGTCTTCAGCAAGACCAACCACAGTCGCTTCCATATTGCTCAGAAAATACCACAGGTTAGGCAAGTGTTTATCATTTCATTATAAACTGACCTGAATAAATCGAGTAGTGAGCGGCAAATACTCTTCACATTTTTCTAAAAATAATTGAAATGGAAACAGTTTTTGTTGTTTTGATTGGCATTCATAAATTTTCATATTTTTATTGAAAGAATAAAAAAAAATTTTTAATTCAAAGTTGTTGACTTATATAGGGAGGGGGCCAGGTCCATTTCATCTATTCCGCACATACAACATATTTCTCTTTTTGCATCGACTGCACCAAACCCAACACTTTCATTTTTAAAATTCCTAAAAAGAAAGGAAGATAAAAAACTGTTAAATTAGAAATGCATTAAATCACGGCAAATATTGTGTATTATTTTCATAAATTTTATGCTAAAATAGGTTTAATTTGGACTTATGTTTGTAGTTTTTGTTGCCCTAATGTTCACAATAAGAATTCTAAACGTTAAGGTTCAAAAACCACAGCTCTAAGGCTATACAAAGGCAGACAATTGCCTGCCCTCTCCGTCGTTTGGCAACAGTTAGTTACACGTTTCCAAACCATAATGCCTACCTCAAGGCAAAGTACATTTCGCAACGAACGTTTACGAAGTAATGGCAGGTTCTTTATTGCACATGTGTTTGGCTCTCTCTTTACGGCATGCATACGATTACGTTTAAGAGAAATGGTGATCCTGTAGTGATCTGAAGGTTTTCGATTTGCTGCATAGAAAAGTTTGACACATTGCTCAGCCTACGTTTAGAAAACTTTCTTCGTTACCATCAAGCAGATGGCTTGGCATTAATCCAATGCGAGATGGTGTTGTTCCTCTTCCCCAAAAAGTACAAGTCAGCGATTTTTGTACTGCCCAGACATCTTGTGGTCTTCCTAGATAGGAGCCTATGCTGCAAAATAACGCTACCTTCACGTACATCTCGAAGATGGATGGGGGTATCGAAGCAAGAATCTATGCTGTGGATAGTGAAATGAAGTTATTCTATTGGCTTCAGTTGAGGTGTTTGATATCACTAAGACAACCTAATCTAACCAGAACTGCTTAAATGCCATGAACTTTTAAATTTAACAGTGAGACTGCTTTGCCTGGATAAAGGATCTTTCAAGCTTTTGCACTACCAGCTAAAAACAACGTCATAGCACGTAGTGGCATAAGTTTTTCACATATAATGAGGGACGACTCGGATGCAGGTCATTAGAAAAGTTTGTTTGATTTAAGTCATCTCGAATTTAATGTCCTTTAAATTAACTTTCGATACATCCGATAAGGCTTTTAAGTGTGGTGTGGCCAGAAGGGGCAACATACAATGCTTTACGGCATAAGATTCGCTTCGATTTTCTTTCGAAGCCAAATACATAATAACACCCCAAATGTTGCTAGTTCCCTTTTCCCTTCCACTTGTGCTACTGCAGTATAGACAAAGACTTTGCGGTGAATGTTCAGACTTAAGATTCGATCAGCTGAAGCTAGCAATCGAGAAGATCCACTCTTCTAATCAGGAAATGTTATCTTTATGGATTTCCTGCCTAACAGTGGATAAAAGGAACCCATTTGCGTGGTTTAAGTAGGGGTTTGATTTGTTTTATATACGTTAAGGCGTTCAGTTTTCGAATATATCCCTGTATCATGGTGTCCAGTGATAGAA
This sequence comes from Sarcophaga carnaria, assembly GCA_958299815.1. NCBI lineage: Eukaryota > Metazoa > Arthropoda > Insecta > Diptera > Sarcophagidae > Sarcophaga > Sarcophaga carnaria. Next base: position 24,785,423 of record OY283153.1, read on the forward strand.
ATTTTCGAAAAATTTCCCACTTTCCACAGAAATAGGCGACATGCTTGACATTTAGGTTCACAACAGATTTTAGGGCAGCCTGACTCTGTCTGAATAGATCAATATTCTGCTACTAAGTAGCTAATGTAGCACAAAAGTAGCACAACAGTTATTCGAGAGTATGTGCGAAGGGTTTAACGAACAATTTCTCAATATACACATCATAACCCATGCTTCCATCGAATTTAAAGCCATCCGTGTAAATTTAATGACAATTTGGAGGATAATCTAGCTCCCCGCCGTTCCTTGAAATAACTCTAAACTAAACAGCTGTTCATATAGTTAAAGGGAGGCAACCATATAGTCCATCGATCCGTTTTAGAATCTTAGAATCTAGATGAAGAAAATTTTCACTTTAAATTTTCAATAAAATGTTGATTTTTTAATTTAATTTTTTTTGTTGGAATTTTTATTGCATTTAGACGTTTTTATATAAGGGGGAGGGTAACTAAAAAAATTAAAATAAAAATTTGTTTTTGTTATATAAACATTATTGTTTTTAAGGGACTTAATTTATAAATATTTCTGTTTTCTTAATTGAAATTTTTTTTTCGAGGTTTAAAAAAAAATTAAAAATAAAATTATTTTCAAATAAAATTTAAATTAATTATGTTTTGTTTTTATTTTGTAAATTTTTAAATTTTTATAATTTACACTAAAAATTTGTTAATATTATGGTTATTTTTTTTTTCAATTTATTTTTATTTTTAATTTTTGTTTTGTTTGTTTTCAATGTTATATACTTTATAATAAATTTAAATTTATTTTTATAGGTTAAATAATAATTATAATAATAATTAAATTATTTTGTTTTTTTTTTCGTTTTTTGTTTGTTTTTATTTAATGCACCTTAAGACGAAAAAAAGCTTGATATTATTAATTGTTTGTTTGTTTTATTAAATAATAATTAATTAATTAATTATTAAAGGGCTGTTAAGAATAATTTATGTTTTCTTAGCTTTAATTTCATTTTCATTATTATTTTTTTTATTAAATATTGATTAAATGAACAACACACTTTGATTAAATAGAGTTTTTTTTGTTTTGTTTTTAAAATTAAAAATAATAATTTTATTTTTAATATATAGATCTGATTTGCTTTGTTTTTTTTTTTAATTATTTATTGTATATGCTAATATTTTTTGTTTCGTACTTAAGAACTAATATTTATTTTTTAATTATTTTAATTTTTTTTTGCTTCTTTTTTCTCTTGCTTGCTTTGTTCTTCTACTTTATGCAAAAGTAATATGCAGTAGCTTAACAAAAAAACCAGAAAAATAGCGATATATTCTACGTGTTTTTATTACAATCAAAATTTATTTAAAATTTTGTTTTTATTTTTTTAATTCTTATTAAAAAAATTTTGTTTTCTCTTGTAATCCAAGGAAATAATAAAAATTTTATATAAAGAAACACTACCACTACAATATAAAAAATTTAAAAACAAGCCCCCTCCCCTCCAGCAGAATTCGTTAGTATCCATTACATTTACTACGTAATGGAAAGAAAAATTCAAGTGAAAACCCATTGACTTTAAAGAGGAATACATACAAATATTTTAAAAAGAATTTAAAAACAAGTCCCCTCCTCAAGTGAAAACCCATTCTTCACCTGTACAAAGTGTATAGAAATCGTGGAATTGTAGCAACCACGTTTTCTATAGTCAAATGAATTTTTAAAACTTTCAAAATAAACTTTATTAAATAGAAAAATATTTAAGCTTGTTATGCAGAAACGCTTCTTTTCATAAACCCAAGCTAAGAATACAAATCATGGATCGACTTTACTTTAAAGACGATTTTTTTTGGAGAAACCCTATGCTAAGGTACTACTGCCTAAAAAATTCTAAACGACTTTGACAATTCCATGCCGATTACACAACGAATATTAGCACACCAGGTGCACACAGAATAAGCCTTCATTACTACTACCGCTATACCTTGAGAGACTTTGTCAAAAGTGTGCATAACGACCCGTCGTCACTGCTTCAGCGGTCTGGCATATGAACTTCGGCAACAATGTCTGTCTGCCAAGCAATTGTTTAGGAAACAAGAATGTGATGAATGCTACTAACCAGATTTGCAAACACCATCATAAACGCTAGGTACACAGAGCAGTCTATCAGTGAACAAATTCCAGATAAAAATTCATTTTCCCTAATGTCTGTACAAAGTGAGTAGCATCCCGTTTTCTGGATTAAATAGTATTTAAAGGTTTCAACACAAGGTTTTTAGACAGACACATGATTTACCTTCAAAACCAATAACTAACACAAGTCCTTTCAAAGAGAGAGAGGGCAAGTGGAATACAAACTTGATTTCCGTATAACATTACAACCTACTCTGTGAACCGGTAATGTGAACCGACTTTGCAATTATTTATCAAAATACCTTTATAACATCCACAATCCTGTAAGCCAGACATATGATCCACCTTTACCAAAACAACCACTTCCAGGGGCACAAAAATTTAACTTCAGTGCCCGAAATACTACTATTCGTATAATTTTCAGCATCACAGCTAGCCTTTCTAGGCTTAGGAACCTTATCCTAAGCACTGTGTACTAGACTGTGGGAAAGTATGCGAAAAATTCTGTAAGAATTGCATGGAACCCTTACAGTAAAGAATAAGAAGCACATTTGTCGTAGAAATATTGAGCATTTGCAAGTAGTAGGCTGAAGTTTCAAAGCCTCAAGCTTTCATCAAACCTCAAAAAGAAAGGTTAATTGCCTTTGTGAAACCGTTAAATTGGATTAAGCCAACATTAGTAATACATCAGATGGAAGTGGTCGTGCTTTAAGGATTCTAACATTTGTCTTTCGTATAGGCTGCTTGAAAGCATGGTAATGAAGAAATTGGGTGAAGAAATTTTCCTTAAAAATCTCTTGATGTAGGCATGTCTCTAGGACATCTGTCCTCCCTTATGTGAATGCCAGGGATTTCTTAGGGAAATTTTGGATCATTAAAGGGTAATTGTTACAGGGTTTCCTAGCATTGCAAATAATATGGTCAGGACTGGTATAAAGCTGACAATCTCTGACATATTAAAGATTAACGACTACGGTGGCTTTGTCTAGTCGTGAGAGTGAAAAGGGATTTCGAAAATGTATTTGAATAAAACCGCAGATGACGAAATTCGAAACTTGTACTGTGTTGTAGCCATGCCGGTAGATAAAACAGAAGACTGCAGCATAAAATATTTGGATATCAATGACGACGTTGCTACCAACTATTAAAATGTGTTGCCTTTTATCCAGCAAGTGGTTAATCTCACATCTTGCCTTTGGTGTATTAAAGAATTTCAAGCAGAATGTATTGAGGGCTTTTATTGATTAAATTCTGGCTTTCATTTTCTTGAAGAGTTCTATGCTATGCAGTTTTAGGTTATCCAACCTTTAAATATTTTTCGGCTTCATCGGCCTTAAAGGTATAACATAAGACGAGAAAGGAAAACCTTTTCATACTCCTAGAGAAAATTTCTCAAAATTCGAAGTTTGCAAAAATGGAAAAGCAAGATCGAAATGAAAGAATTTTGTTAAGCTTTTGAGATTTTTTTAAATCAAAATTAAAATAAAAGAAAAATTCAAATATTTTGGCAAATTACAGAGCTTTCACAACAAAATTTTTAAATATTTCGAGCAGAAAGGCTAGAGGAGCGGAGGCTTTGCTTTTGGATAACTTTTAAGAATTGGTACAAGAAAGCCAATCTAGATTTTTATTTTACAAAAAAAAGAAGATAAAGATAAATATTTAATCTTCAAACTTTTTATAAAACTATCCAGTAGTTCGTAATAACATATTGAAAAAAGAAAAAAAAACAAAAATGACAAACGTTTAGAATATGGAACCAATGGTTGATACAAAAAAATTAATTTTTAAAAACTATAAAAAATACCATCAAGCTGTTATAAACTGTTTAAAGCCTTTCAAAAACAAAAACTTCCACATACAAATTAATTTGAAAAATTAAAATCAAATAATAAATATTCTCTAGATAGATAAATAAGTATTATTTAGTATACGTTTCATTTAAAAGGCTTGAGAAGGATTAGGATTAGTTGTAGCAGTAGTAGGAGTAGCATTAGACGTATGAATACAATTGGAAGTCGATGATAATGATGATGGTGATGTTGATGATGCAGATGTTGTTGATGCGGGTAAATGAGATATAAAGGCCGAAGATGTTTTAATTGATAAACAAGTATTGTTATTATTATTATTATTATGATTGCTACTGATAGTAATGTAATTGTTGCTATGGTTGTTGTTGTTGTGGTTGTTGTAGTAGTATATGTTGCTATTGTTATCATTATTGTTAGAAGGTAAAAGAACAGTAGTAGTATTATTGTGGCTGGTAAAAATGTTACGTTGATGATTTACCTTAACACCGAAAAATGGATAACGTTCGAACATCTTTAGCTAAGGCTGAGAAGGTCAATTTTTTGGAAACACATCACCGATATTAACAAAAGCACAAGCACCTAACGATGCGTGTGCCATAACCTTGAGTAATTCATTGGCATGGGCAACACAATATTCCAGGGGTGGCATTTTGGCATAATTCATTGATTCTAAAATGTGTAAACAAAAAGAATTCAAAATTAAGCCTAAATTTTACAAATCGCATTTCAATAGGAAAACATACCTAATATGGCTGAATTTAAAGCTCTACAAACCGGCTCTCGTTTTGAGGGACATAATTGCCAGCCTAAAGGACTTGCCCAGGGATTTGAATAGGCAATTAAACTAAATGCATTCTGTAGGAACAAAAAACAAAAAAGAGGAAAAATAAGTTAAATTTGTAATAAATAAAACCCTGCTGTTGACTAACTAACTAACCTCCATCATTCGTTTCTCATCATCAGACATTTTCTTCTCTTTATCCAACTGTGTACCCATTTTTGATAGTTCTTTGCCAAACTCTAATATGCGTTCAATGCCATGGCTAAAGTTTTTAACTGCAGGTGAAACGTCCACATCTGGTGTTAATAGAAGAAAAACAAAAAATTTTTAAATAATTAAAATGCAATATTAATAAAAAATTACAGAGAAAACTTACCCATTTCTTCATCAGCATCTATAGAATCATTGAAATTATTTGTATTGCCGTTTTTACAAACGTTGCCTAGAATAGCAATAAAAAGAAAGACGGTGTTAATAATTTAATTAAAAACAAAAGAAATGAAAATAAAATACAAGCAATTTAATTGTTTCCTTTGATAGTTTTGTTTTTTAGATTGCTAGGCAAAAGGCAATAAAGTTGCAAAAATACATTTTGCATTGCCACTCTCATGTCACGTCACTTCTGTAGTATATGAGAACATTGCTATTTTACTGAGAAATTTCACTAAGTTCACCAAGACTAAGTTCTTCTTGCTCAGCTCGTAATTATAAAAGAAAATATGGGGAGTTAATGACCATAGCTAGTGCAAACACAATCACGGATCCAAATCAATCGTTAATTCGTACTCAGACAGTAAACGGAACAAATAAAACAAACGCTCCAAGGATATATACAATACCAGACGGACTGAAACATTCACATCAGATGAATCCATAGGTTCGAGGAGGACGTGTACTTGTCAATTAAGACAAGTACAGTACCCGGAGGTCGAATTGACCCATTGTACAGATGAATCCATAAAAACAGTATACAAAAATTGAAAGCAACAAAGCCATCGGCAAAGACGCCATTTCACTAGAACGTCATATCCAAGTAAACGACAACATAGCGGAGATTATTTACTCGCATAAACACAAAGCCGAGATAAAGGAATTCTCATCCCCAGTATTGACCAAAGGAATCATAAAAAAAAACTTCCTAAGCAAGCACAACCAGCCTTTTGTCCTCATCGTAACTGCTCTACTGATCAGACGAATATTCGATAATAAGTCACCATAATTTAGTAGGTAGTGTATTGGCTTAATTGACGCTAACCCGTGGTTTAAACTCTTCTTTTTTCTCCCAGCAGACCCAAAGTCTGAGAGTAAATAAAATTTCCGTAAAAAATTTCTCATAGTTTTAGTTTTCTTAACACCCACAACATGGATGCTGTGAGAAGCTATGTTCTAATTCCTTGTTTTAAGGGTTGTAATGGCCAATTAAGCAAGTAAAATTATTGAATAATTCGTAGAATGGTGGATCTATTGATAGACTTACGATAAGCTTTCGATTCCATTAGGTTCATAGCAATTTGGGTGACCAAAAAGAAGATATGAAGAAGATATTCAGACAAAAAAGAAGATCCTATGGAAGGTGATTTAAAGAGGCTAAAAGCAATACATTCCGGTTGGTAGCATTACTAACCCGAAGCCTAACTTAGCATTAACACTAGTACATCTGACGAATGAGCGTGATAGACTTTGGGTGCAAAGAATTCCACTGATGAACGGTTTGATGAGCACCTGTCAAGCGAAAAAAATAACATAATTAATGAACATTGCCGTATAAGAGATTCATATTCCTTAATTTGTGCTCCATGGGATCAAAGAACCTTACTATCATCCTCAAAAGCCTATCTGGTGTCAAGAGAAGTAAGAATCTCAATAGCAATACACATACCACAGGAAATTCACGATTTAGTTTTGTAGATAATTGTTAAACTGGCAAGGATTATGCAGCTTTTTGTCCACATTTGTGAAGTTATGGAGGCTATCATACATTTCGAGGAATACAAAAATATCAAATCAAGTTATTTATTCTATAGGACTATGAGGCATGAAATTCATCCAGTAAAGCAGTAAAACCATCATTTGGAGAGAATAACATACGTGTTTTAGCCTAATAGAATAAATCTCCCATGAAAACCTATAGACAACCTCAAAGCAAGAGCTTGTAAAACAATATTGCAGATGGAAGTGGATGATACTTTCAAAAACCACATAATAACATCACTCTGTCGGTCCTCGGGAAAGACGGAGAAGAAGTCCTGCAAATTGGAGACATCTTGTAGATGCTGAAATTTGCAAAGAAAGTCTACAAATGTTATGCAAGTAAAATAATGGAATTCATTAAACCATTGCCGATTCTGCTAAAATTTTAAATGAGTTTTCATGACATTAACGACAAACAAAAGTATGAAATAAAAATCAATACATATACATATATAGATAAACTTCATAATTATGTGTGTGTATATATATACCGTTTGTTGTATGCTGACCATTATTTTCCATTTCAACATCATTTAAATAATCGTTATCGTTATTACTTTTACCTATCGTTGAAGGAGCATCATTTGTAGCTGAACAATGCTCAACCAAATTACTGTAAAGACACGTGAAATAAAAAAAAGAAAAGAAGAAAATAAAAAGAACAACAAGAACGTATTAAATGAAATAAATAAAAAATCTAGGTATTGAATTGAAATTTAAATAAAATCTCAACTGTTGTGTGTTTGTGCTGTGCGTCAACTTACGTTTGAGTTTTTATATCATTATCGGTATGTATCACAGTCATGTGGCTTGAGTTCTGTGCATTTATTATTGTTGTTGCTGTTGCTGCTGTTGGTGTTGTTGGTATTGTTGCTGCTGCTGCTGTATTTGTTGCTGCTAATGATGATGATGACGATACTGTTGTTAACGCTGCTGCTGCTGTTGGAGAATTAGCAACAGTTGCTATTGTTAAATTATTGGCTGTTGTATTATTGTTACTATTATTATTATTAATTAGATTGGTGGTGTTATTAGTCGATGCAGCTGTTGTTGTTGTTGTTTTCGTTACTGCTATTGTTGAACCACTTGTACTAGGATGATCCTCTAAGTTGGTAGTAAGCAGACTACCATTACTACTAGTGCTTGATCCTCCTCCTCCATTGCCATTCTGATACGATTTTGTCGATTGTATAACCGAAGTTTGTTGCGGTACAGAAGACATGGTTGACGATGTTTGTGTCGTTATTGAATGAGTACAGGGAGTTTTATTAGTAGTTGTTGTTGTTGTAGTTGATGTTGAAGAAGTAGGGCAGTACTATTGTAAAGTATATGAACGTTTGGAAGAACATGTTGTTTAAGCCATTTTTTTGTGTGAGAAAAAAAGGAAAACAAGAAATCCATCCACCAGACCAAAGGACAATAAAAGGAGTAAGATTTACAGAAGAGAAGAGAAACAAATAAAATACAATAGTACGGAAGAAGAAGAAGAGAAGAAAAGAAAAAAAAGAAAACATTAATTTAGAATTCATTAAAATGTAAGAAAAATAAAAATAAAAACAAATACCTCAATATCGGAACCATTGATCATCTCTATAAATTGTCTTATCTTTAACATGAACCAGAGATTTTTATTATTCTCCAAAAGACCAGGATAAGAGCGTAATGTTTGCTCAATGGCTTGACCTATTTTACCAGCCATAACTAGTTTTAGAATTCCTATAAAACGCGCAATACCGAAACGTAACAATTATTACAAATGAATTCAAATTGTTGTGAAAATAAATTAAACTCAACTTACTTTGACGATTACGTATGGATGAGATGTCTTCTCTTAAATTTTGTCCTGTTTTTTGTCTGGAAAACGCTTCAGCTGTTTGGCTATAACCATTATGCACCAAATATGAACTAACCAATCTACATTTAGCGAGAGCAGAAATAAACGTTTACAAATAACATTTAAGAACGGGCCCACGAAAAAATGCTTACTTTTGTAATAGTGTTGTGGGGTCGCCTTGTTCAGCTGGTAGAGGAAAATCATAGATGGTAGCGGTCATTTCAGTTCGCATTTGCTTCATCATGTCCTCAATTTGATCAAATTTAAAAGGCTCTTGTCCAAAATTAGCATCCACTTCTTCGCCAGGTGTTTGTAATCCAACAGTAGGATATAATTTGTTCTGGAATATAGAAACACAAAATGAAAATGGATAATGAGTGTATCTCTATAGCAAAACTTATAAAAATAAACAATTTTCTGTAGTAAATCGAGGATAACAATTTGATTTGGATGCATATTATAAAGCGATATTGAAGACCAAGACCTATACAATCTGACATAATTGCGTGGGAGTACGCACCCTATATTAATCAGAAAGTGAGACGTTAGCAACATCTTACAACTATGTTGCTCCTATCTGGAGACCTTCCCTCAGCGACACACGATGGTGAACAATTCAGACCATATACTATAATGCGCTCCGAATCGCAATCGGTTGTCTTAGAATGACAAGCATAAATACTTGGTGACATGTCATCTACTCACTAACCCCCCCACGTCGCATTCAGCTGGTCGTTTTTGTTGCTTTAATACGGTCATTCTGTCATCTTGACTGACGTTAACCGAATGCCAGCATTGACGTTTAAGTAGCTATCGATGCAGCAGAGTACTTAATAAACATCCACCAACGATTTTCGATAGTGACAGGCAACTACCAAGGAGAACACGAGCCATCCTTGCACAGCGGAAATCTGTCTGGTTAAGCAGCCTTAAGTGCTATCACGAGGGAGTTGTTCTCGACACCAAGACTGTTGACCTGAAATTCGTCCTTACGACACTTGAGTACAGGCAGACTAAAACGTGCTTCATATATTCAAACGGGAGATACTTTCGTACAACAACAACAAAATTCGCAAATTGTTATTTGCTACATGTGATCAAAAGATTTTGTCCATTTTTTTTTACTTAATACAACAATCCGCCATATGGAGTAAATTTGAAAGCATGGACTTACTAAAAATCTTAGAAGACTATTGAAGGTCACACGATGTGAAAACCTAAAAACCACGTAACGTACAAAATACTTATATTGGCCTCGGCAAGATGTACAAGCACGAGTTGGGAATAAATGGAAGAAATTAATTAAGGCAACTTTCTCCAACTTTATTTTAAAGTTAAAAACTGCAATTAAAATAGCTGCACTCACACAATGAATTCCAGTAAACCAGACTGGAATTTAATATTAAAAAATAAATTCAATTAAATTCTTTATTCTCCAGAGATTTTATACCATTTTTAAAGAAAATTTTCTTATCAAGCAGCAGCTGCTCGAATTTTTAAGAGTTGAATTGCCAACTTTTTTCTAGTATCTTTAAATTCTAGTAGTTCTGCTAACAGGACTTTTTGTTGTCGTAGCTGCTCTATGGTGTATTGCTCTTTGAAGGTTATTTTCTCTTTATTTAATTGTTGTTTTTTTACATCAATACATTGGGTATACGTAACGGTTTAACAAAAAAAAAACTCATTACGATCGATTTCGATTGCATTTATAAACATTTTCATTCTCTTGAAATTTATAAACAAGTGCAGCTTGTAGCGCATTAATTTCGTTGTTCAATTGAAAAGGGTTTTAAAATATACTCATTACGTGGAATTTTTTATTGTAATAAAATTTACGTGATAATAAAATACAAAATATCGCTTATATCAACATTAGGTCGATAGCAGTGAGTGATGGGTGTTGAAAACTGTCTCGGGCAAGCCATTGATTTGAAATAAATTTAAAATAAATTGTGTTTCTTACCGGTAAATCTCTAAAGGCAATACCCAAATCAATGCCATTCTTTGTATAGAAACAGGTATTGTTAACGAAGTTAACACAACAACCTATTACATCGCCAGTGGTGAATGTTGGACCATACGATTGACCGTGACCGGATGATGAAAATGAATTGCCATCATCACCGTGATAACCGTACGATTGCTTATCCCAACCTGTGTGTTTGAAGAAATAAAAACAAAATTTAATTAAATTTCGTGAAAATTAAGGAAATTTAAACCATATTTTTTCAATTTCTTACCTGGCAAACGATTCATGCGAAATTGTTGAGCTGTTAAACCGATACCCATGTAGCCATTTTTGCCTTTTGAAATAATTTCCACTTCAAAATAATAGATGCCACAAGCTGGCGGTATGGGATGAGCAGTTCGTACGGAAGCAGCATCATTGCTTTGTTTACCTACTCCTAGGCAGAAACAAAAACATCATTAGAGAGAGATACGATATTGTAAAAGTTTAGAAGTTTATTAAAATTAATATTATTTACGGATTAACACAATTCCTTTCAAATCTGGCGGTAAAGAAGAAAATACGCTATGGATTAAGACCAGAAAAAACTGCAAAACGATTTAAAGAGTTAAAAACGACAAGAGTTAAACGCCCGAAGGATACGTAGGTGGTTGCGAAAGATTTTATTACGCCTGGTAAATCTGAATATGGCAAACGCCCGAGCCGCATTCTCAAAAGTATTCGTGCCAGTGGCAATCTTCAATCGCATCCTGTGGATAAGAACCGATCAAACTATAATTAAATCTGAAATTTGAATTGGGTACACTGCGAAAATCCGATGGCGATACTGTATGGGAAGCCGAAGAATTGGTATGCTAGCCATTATTCAGAGAAGACAGATAGAGAAGCTACCTTTCTTGTGATGTACTGAAGCCATAATATAAAAACAATGGCTTTGGACAGACTTAATGTAGACAATATGTTATGTGCCAGTGGATCACAACAGGGACTAATTTTGCAGAGGAGCATATCTGTGACCAGGTTTAAATCACTACTTACTTTGGTCGTAAATTTTAGTTATTTGTTCGCTTTTTTCGGTTGTTAAACTGTCCATGTCATCCCTTTCAGAAATAAATTACACTTCAGATGCTACTAACGCGGTTTTGAAACCACTTTAATATATAATGGATAACCCTTTAATATATACTATGCTACACCATTAATTGCTGAAGTTTTGATCACCAGTGTACATAAGGAAATTGCAAAAAAGAGGTAAACTACGAGCATAACCCAAAATTTATATGTAAAGGCTGATGGTTAATTTAAAAACAAGACGAGAATTTGTTTTGAAAACAAACACGACCAGCTGTTTTAAACTAAAAAGGACAGCAAAAAATCACGCGAATATAGACAACAAAGCAAACAAGATTTCAAAACAAAAACAAACATTTTTTTAACGTTTGTTTTCTCTTTCAATAATACCCCGTGTACGTAGTAGTAGCAAAAAGGGGAAATTGTTTGTTAAACATACAAAAGCAGCAACAAACATCATAATACAAAAACAGTTATTACTTTAAATGCTTTATTAACAAGTTGAAAAGGGACAACTATAGATAGCTAAGCATAAAAGGCAAAAAGGAAGAGATAATGAAAATAAGAAGCAAAAAAAACGCTAATTGCAGTTTTATGGATGGTATGGTCAAGTCTGGTCTTTTGTTGTTTTGAATAGAGAAACCAAAATAGAAATGAAAAGAACGCGAAATGTGTGGTAGGACAGTAGATAAAATGGAAGTGAGAAGAAATCGAAATGCAATACAGTAGTTAAACAAATTGGATACAAAAGAAAAATTTTAAATAAAGATTGTTTGGTAAATCAAAATCCAAAAACTTTTTCTTTGGGTTGGGATTAAAGAAAGCTCTGCGTATAATCTCCCCGACTAAACCCAAAAAGGTGTTTTTTGTTTATGGCTTTAGAGTTTTAATTTAACGGCTTGTGGCTTATATACCAACCAGTCTTGTCTAACTAATGCTTTTTTATTATTAACAACACCACCGACATAATAAAGTGGGTTGTTGAATTATAAATAACAAAATACATACATACGTATGCCCATACCGACCGACCGTCCGACCATATTTTTTAAAGTTTCAATGCACTTTCCATTCAAGTTCATTGCTCTCAAAGTTTGTTTTGCTGTTGTGCCGTTGTTGTTGTTTCGTTGTTTTTTAGTTCATTTATTTTTACTCACTCACTAACTCACTTACTGCGTCAGTTAGTCAGTTTCACTTTATTTTTGTAACTCCTAAAAAGGGGGAAGTTTTTCAACGTATATTTTGAAATATTGAAAAAAGGGAAATGAAACAAAAATGAATCCCTTCCGTAGTATAGAACGACAATAAAAACAACAACAACAAAATGTCAGATGGACAGACACAGTTTTTTTTTAATGGTTCTTGGCATTTAGGTAGAATAGGTATTGATGGCTGAATATATGGTGTAAAGCGTTTAAATTGCTGTGGTTAGTCGGATTCTTAAAGACTTTCTTCCTGATGAGTTTGCGGTAGTGTGAGGGAGCCTGAAACGATCGAGGGGATTCTGTGTGCAGAGGAGAAGATAAAGAAAAAGATTTCTCTAATGGCCTTGGAAAGTTGTCCTCTTTCACATTTCTGGCATCAGTTGCTTTTTAGTCTTTTGTACTTCACGGTTGGATTCAAACAAAATGGAGATGGGCACAGGCGAAGCTGTCTTCATCTATGTCAAAGAATCGGACCATAGATTCTATGGATTGTTAAAGTCACCGAACAACTAGTCAATAAACAAAAACCGAAGAGGTTTAAGGATAAGAATTTATGCAAGGCTATTGAGAGTCTATTTTTTTTTGTTACATTTGGTATGGAAGTGTAAAAGGCTGTTGAAACATTACTGGCAATGTAGATGAGAATGAACTGGCAGGATAAGTTTTAGGCGCAAGGACAGCAGAAAGATGGGTGGATCCACAGAGGCTTTTTCTTTGGAATTATTGAGGAAAGGTTCGTTGATTTCACTAATCGTGCAATGGGTATGTAAATCGGAATATAGAGTTGCAAGCGCCTTATGGTTAAAGATCAATCCTACAACATTTAATCCTCATTTCTGTAGGCTTTGCAAAGAGACAGAAGAAACAGTCTCATGTCACTGTCCTTGTTTATAGGTACGTACGAAGAAATGCCTAAGCAATCGATTCGTTGTGAAACTAACGGATCTGAAAATTTGTAGACTTGAGGACCTAATACGAGTGCTTATCTATGCCAGCCGACCATTTACAGTGCTCTAGATATGACTGATTGGATGCTAAAGCAACTGACTTTTAAGCTGGATTCACCCATTGTTTCGGAACAAAAATTTTGTTCCGAAACAATTTTTTTTATATGTAGTTTGACGTTTCTTTTTTTGAGAGAGAGAGCGAAAGAGAGTAAGATTGCTTCGGAACAATTTCAGCTCGAATTGGTTTAATTTTAATTTTTGTTCTGAAACAATCGTACTGTGCTGCCAGATATTTTAATTTTTGAAGTAAAGTTGAACTGAGCTGCCACATCATATTATATGTATATTTGTATGTATGTATTGTATAATAAAATACAGAGCGGTTGTTTAATACTGTTTGTTTATATTGTTTGCTTAATTATAAAAAACAAATAACTATTGAATATTACTAAAATAAATAAATAATTAAGCCAAGAAAATAAACGAATTGCAGTCATCTGCTACTGTGCTGCCTAATTGTAAAACTAACAAGCATCGTTTACAAAAATATTTCATATGGTAGCCCTGTTTTTACAGAACAATTGTTCGAAGTGGGTGAATCGTTTCGGAACAAACTCTCAAAAAACTGAATTTGTTCCGGAACAAGAATTTTGTTCCGAAACAATGGGTGAATCCAGCTTTAATGCTAATGTTTCGTACAAAATTTTCCTCGGTGAAAAACCTTATTTCTAGCTCTGTGATTAAGTCAAAACGAAAGTGATTGGGCTCTCATTTTTCAAAAATAACGATGGAAGAGCTGAGAGAGAGTTGCAGGCCAATTTAGTGCGCTATGTCTGTATGAGAATTGATTTTGTTTGCTCTGCAATTGAAGATTATAAATAAGATCGTATTTAATTTCAACAAGATGATTCAACAAGTCACACGACACATCTGATTTTGATTTTATTGCATGAGAGGGACCGATTTCCTAATCACCTGCAGGGAAACGCAGTGCAGGAAAATCTTTTACATAAAAACGTTATGCATTATATTGGCAGTTGATACTCATCAAACTGAGTTGCAAAATGAATTTACGAACCTCATGTATTGTAAATACGCCTTGAAACTTGCGTTCAGAAAGTCGGTCAAGCTCGTGTTTTGAAAACCAAGATCATGATATCACAAAGACCATGTCTTGACGACACGCAACAGCTTAACATTGTGGAAAGAAGGAGCGAAATGCAAAGAATTTCTCTGGTGGATAAGCTATAAGTCGTGCCTATCTTTCCAATAACAATCTATTCCTATATAACTGTAAACCATCAAGTAATGTCAGCATAGGGATGCCTTAGAATATCGCTTTCAAATTAAGGAATTGCATACAATGCTGCACGCTCTCCGTGGTATAAAGAAAATATTGATCAATATTGCGATCTCTAAAGTTAATAATGTGCGAACAGTTACTAAGAATGATGCGGCAGTCACCATATTAAGTTGAAGAAAGAAGAAAGAAAGAAGACTTTGTTGGATTAAACCCAGAGATTTTTGAATGGACTGATACACAGTAAATTATATAAACTAGAAAAATAATACCAAGATAGCCTAATTAAAAATTAATAAAATTGCTCTTAACCTACGTACATACATATGTATATAAATAACTCACCTTTGAAATGTACACGTAAATTGTTTTGGGATAAGCCGATCGATAGGCATTTATCATGTGGACTCCAGCAACGTGGTAATGGTGTCTCGTTCTCGTTTACATTGGGATACAACATCTTAAGGCGATCAACAACTTGTGGACTACTGTTTGCATTGACGACACCACCAAGGCCTGATGTAGATGAGCCATGATGATTGCGATGTTCGGACGACATGCTGTTGCCAAACATTATGTTGTTGGTGTTTAGGCTGCTGCCGCTATTAATGTGGGCACCGTTCGTATTATTATTGTTGTTATGAGATGGTGAGTTTGAAAGAAATCCGTATGGATAGACGCAGGGATGCTGATACGGATGGGCGTGTAAATGGAATTCACGGGGATTATGATAATGATGATCGAAGGACGGTAAATGTTTAGATTCTTCCGATTGTTGTTGTAGTGGTGGTGGTGGTGGTTGTTGTTGTTGCTGTTGAAGTAACAACGGCAGTGTTGTTGGTAGTTGTGGCGTTTGTTGCTGTCCCAATGCTGATGCTGATGTCGACGACGAAGGACCAGCCGAACCTGAAGCGGAAGTATCTAATGTTAGCGACTGTGTTCGCTGAAGCTGGTGTTGTTGTTGTTGTTGCTGTGCGACGGCGGCGGCGACGGACGCGGATGATGATGAAGATGCTACTACTGCTACTGCCTCGTCATTCCGTATATTTAAATCCACATCGAAATCGTTGTTATCGTTGTCATCCAATTGTATATTATTTTGTTGTTGTTGTTGCTGCTGCTGTTCCACCTCTGCTTCACTAGCTGCCTCCTGTGGATAAATATGAGGTTGGTGACCAATTTCTTCAGCATTCGTTTCTAACGGTTGTACAATGACAGCCGAAGCATCAATTGTATCGGCAATATCGTTACGATTTATTATTTGAGCAGTCAGCTGCTGTTGCTCTACTACTTGTCCTTGCTGCTGGGATTGACCCGGCCCTGTGTGTTCTGTATTATGCTGTAGCAATAATGATGATGCTGGGGATGATGATTGTACTACAGTTGTTGATTCTATGATGGTTGATGCGCTAGTTGGCTGTGGTGGTGTAGGTGGTGGTGATGAAGCTTGATGCGGTGACAATTGTTGTTGCTGTTGGGAGGAAATAGAAAAAGTAGTTGTGGGAATAGGATCTTGCTCATGAAACAATGATAATTGGGATTGTGCTAAATTATAATGAATCTGATGCACTGCCGATGATGATGATGGTGATGATGATGAAGCAGCGGACGATGATGGCGATGATGACGTCAACAACGGTGGCGTATTGCTATCGCTCATTGGCGACATTAGGTGTGTGAAAGCCTGTGACGAAATGGTGGGGGAAAATGGTGATGGCAGTGGTAGTGAGGATGAGGGGGAAAATGATTTATTGAAATCATGGGCGTGAGTGGAAGTGGATATGGCAGCAGGCATATCAAATAAAAAGGGTGAGAAAATAACTTGGGAAGGATTAGCAGAAGGTAAGAATGCAGAGGGTGGCAGACGTGTAGAAGTGTGGCTACTACTGGTAGTAGCAAGATATGAAGTAGAGGTTGAGGATGATGATGCAGATGATAATGGAGGTGGTGGTGATGATGATTGTGGTAGCGGCAATGAAGAAGCCGACGACGACGACGACAATACAGCTAACTGCTCAGCACCTACCATTGGCTCCTCTCTACCAACCGACGATGTGGAGGAGGCAGTCGATGTTCCTGCACCAGTTACTGCTGTTGCAGTAGTAGTAATCGGAGCCATGGTTGACTGCAGTACTGAAGCTGATGCTGGTTGAGATGCCGTAGCCATCGCCATTGCCTGTGTTACGGGCGGTGGTGGTGGTGGTTGTGGTAGTGGTGGTTGCAATGGCATCGGTTCTTCATTTAAATCATTATTAACATCATTATTATGATGATCATTGCCATCCGCTAGATGATCGGCCACTGGCTCATCATCGTCCGTTGATCTCATAAACGGTAACATTGGCAAATGGCCTAAAAGATTGCTACTACTGCTATTGTTACTACTACTCGACGATGCCGAAGCTGATGACGAATTCGGTTGATCGTTATCATTTTCAGCATCCATATTTTATGATTCCCCCTTTACTTTTATATGATTTTATATATTCTTTGCGATTCGATTCGATTGGAAGATTACACAAATGAATTTTCAACAAAAGATTTTCTGCACTACAATCAATTTTTTCGAAATAAATTTCTTTTTCTCTCTCTCTCAAGTTCGTCGTCGTTCTGTCTTTGCTTTTGTTCTTTTAGTTGGTTGGTTTATTTTCTTTTCTTTTTTTAAATGTTTTTTTTTTGTTTTGTTTTCAAAATATCAGAAAAATTAACCCCTTAAATGTCTGTTTCTTTCGATTCAATTTCAATATCAATTCAATACAAATACTTCGATTCAATTCGATTCGATTTTTACAGATGGCTGGGATGGTTCTTGTTTTGTTTTGTTTGCTAATAATGTATGTACGTAAGTTTGTGTCTTTTCTTTACGACAGACACAAGTGCAATATTTTCTTTTGATAAGGAAATTACGTTCTTTACAAGTTGGTAGATTGCTTGACTTGGATTGCCTGAAATTTTTCGTATTTTTTTTGATTAATTTGTTGATTTTCTATTGAATTTTTTTTTTGTATGCAGGTTGTAATCAAAGCCTGAAAATCGTATACAACAACAAATAGAAAAACTGATTTTAGAATAAAAACGTTTTTTTTTTTTTTTTGAAAAACTTTGTGCATTACAAATAAAACAAATTCAATATTTTGTGACATCACCCACCAAACCATCGCCGTCATCGTCGTGTTAGATCTTTAAATAAAGATTATTTAATTATTATTATCACGAGTTTTACAAAATTATTGGGCCACTGAAACCTACACGTGATTTCGTTAAGCCAGTATTTGAAATTGTTGTTATGCATTGAAATAAACGATGAATAGAAATCAAAAAATAATTAATTCCTAACTATTCTGAGTTATATTCAATAAAATAAAAATTAGGAACGGCATTTAAAACGTGTTTTACGACTAAAGAGAGTTTTTGTATTGAAATATGCGATTCCGATCATTGCTTGAGGATCGGCTTCATTCTTCACATAATGCTTTAAAGGCTTGACACCGTCTTAGCTAAAGTAAATAAGAAACGCTGTTTACAAAATTTGGTCATTCTCTAATAGGGGTTTGTGCGTTAAGATTATATTATAAGATTTTTGTAAGAGTTTCGATGACTTAAAGAAGAGACAAGAGAGAACTGTTTGTTCACTTATTAGACTTATTAGACGTAAAGCCAAGGTTCGAGCCCCAGGCCAGACATCAAAACAAAAATACAAAAAGTATTTCTTCGGCGACTTCCTCTCAGCAGATTTCTGGCAAAAATTCTGAAAAAGTTTCTCAAATATCTGTCGTTCGGAGTCGACTTTAAACTGTAGGTCCCACCACTCGTGTATAAAATTAACACACACAACATAAGTGCTGTGAGAAACTAGGACGTTGTCAATTTGATCTCCGGGTACTGTACTTGTCTTAATTGGCAAGTATACGTCCTCTAACCTAACCCAACCTAACCTAACCTAAAGGATCAGCTGTACGAGGATGGATGTATACTCCACTGCTAGCGTAAATCCACAATAAACCTTTATATGGGCTGCTTAGTTCAGAATGTTGGAAATATGGTCCAAACCTTCAAACAATAGCCTTTCTCAACTTTTAAATTTCTTAAAACCCGAACCGGACAACTGCAGAGTGTTGCCTTATCATCTATAACTACTGCAACAAAATGTTGCCCTATTGAGTTCCAGTAGTCAAACAATTTAACCACCGCCGATCTATCCCGCCGATATCTGATTTCCACAACCCGAACCAATTCACTAATAGCCTATTGGGGTGGTAGATTCGTTTCCAAAAACTTTACTGTGCCACAAAATTCAGCAGAAATGAATTCCACCTAATCCGTATTCATCCTCTATAGTGCTCTTGCATTCAAAAAAGCACTCACGACTTACACTCGACCAGTCTAATTGTTCTCAGGGGGCCTTAAATATCAATGGATATCGCGCAAGATCCTGCTCTAAAAGAACGAGCAAGCTTTTCATACAGTAAAGTTTTTTTTGCCTTAAAAATACTGTAGTTTATCACTAGATCATCACAAAAGATCTCATTACCAGTGCCACCATCCAGTTTCAACCTATCGGAGATAGAGCTAATGGTTGTTGTTGTTGTAACAGTTCTGCTGTTGTCTCCGGAAGTATATCCCTTGGGACAAAACTTCAGGTTGATACAGCTTTCGCTGGGTTGACAATCCTTGGCCGATTATGAATCGGATCGTTCCGGAGCGAAGATGTTGTACCAGGTCATGGCACATCCTCACAAGGCTCTTATACAAGTGCTGGCTGCTAAGTTCTGGGGTAATGATATTGCTGCTGAGCAGACAAGAAATGGCGTCGCAAATAATGTTAGAGCTGCCAATTGAGTCTCCCATGAAAGAAGTCTTCGGAGTAGAATGATCAGACACAAAGTGAATATTTCATGGCAGAATAGGGGAGGATTGTAAAATCTCTAAACTCGATCGCTCTAGAACGATATGGCTACTGAATCGTGTATGATTTAATCTTTCTTAACAACTGAATGTCACCTTTAATCCACGGCTGCCTTTTAAAATTGCGGCATTAATCTCCATGTTTATAAGGTAGTACTTAAGAATTCTTAGTACTTAGAACATCTGGATATACATACATAGATTAGTATGTATTAGCCTTTCAAATTTGCGGCATTAATCTCCATGTTTATAAGCTAGTACTTAAGAATTCTTAATTCTTAGAACATCTGGATATAGATAAATACAGTTTAGATGATTAGCACTGAATATGTCCCTTTTTCAGGATAATACTGTTTAGGTACCTGATCTTACACCTGTCGGCCAGCATGAGGTAAAATTGTTGTGCCCTCACGATTGGGGGTAACAACCACATTTTCTATAGAAAGTTTATATTTTGTACACTCCTCTGAGATGACAAGCGGTACAGTTTGGATGTTGGTTCTTTAATATAAACAATAACGATTCAATATTCATAGGATATCAGATAACAACTCTGTTATTTGAGCAATCTTTTAAACAATTAAATTAAATTTTAAAAAATAAAATTAAATAAATCTCCTTCTCTTCTTTCTCTCTCTCTTTCGTTCTTTGATGATAACAAAAGAATATTTTTGTTGTTTTAACTACGCAGAGATAATTTCATCCCATTGTGACGAAAATCATGATAAAAGCACATACAAAATACTCTCCAAAAACAAAATTACAACAATGGAAAGGGAAGTAAAGGATTTAGTATTCCTTAATTGAATTAATTATAAAACAATACTTTTTCGAAATAATTTAATAAGAAAAACTTGAATATTTTTTAAAACCATCCATCATATTTAAGAAAAATGTGCGCAGTAAATGTGGTCAAGGCTACAATGACCTAAATTTTCCTTCATTTTAAACACTCTTTTTCAAATATTATTTTTCTCCTTTGATTACCAAGAATGCTTTTATATTTTCTATGAAAATAATTATAAAAACCAAATTATGAAACTATTGCTTGTACTTACACAAAAATTATAAAAAAAAGATCAAATTTAAATGTGGTTTTTCTTTGTTTCTTTCTTAGTCTGTTTTTTTTTGTGTCGATAGATGATTTTGTTTTACACTCTGTTTTTTTGTTTTCCAATTTATTTTTAAAACTTTTGTCACTCTCTTTATTTGGTTTGCTTTTTTATGCTTAATTTATTGAATATTCCACATTGAAGTCTTTTTTTCTTTCTTTTTGATAAAATTATAAACAAATTGAAAAAAGAATTATTAAAAATTTCTCTTTGTTTTTATTTTGAAAATAAAATTCCAGAACCAGACTCTCTGAACTCTATACTAAAAATGCACTAAAAAGAAAACACAAGTAACCAACAACGAAAACAACAACATAAATAACTCTCTACAATCCAATTGTTTGTGCTGCCAGACAATAAGATTTTGTAGAAACATGAAAAAACAAAAGAATTCCTAGAAACGCTCAACTCAATTCCTAATTTTAGGTAGGAAATTCAATTAAAATTTCTCAATACAATGAAAATAATGTGATTTTAGTTCGAAGTTATTTTTCTATAGAATTTTAGTTCTTTGCATGGATTTAACTTTTGTCAGATGTCTGTTATCTGAATCGTATTTTCTGCATTCCGGCGAATCAGGTAACGCTATACGATATGACATTGCGCAACTTCTGCAGCTTTGATAAGATAGGAAACAAAGTATTTTATGATACTGTAAAAGGATGCAGATAATGCCACCTATTTTATATCGACTAGGAGAATGCTCTGAGGAAGGCAGCAGTTTATCGCAAAGGCAAACAATATTGTCCAGTTGTTTGTGTAATAATAAACAACAATTTGTGAGGAATATGTTTATAAATATACAATTATGAAAAGCAAATTTTTCCAAAAGGAATAATATTTGCAACCAAACTTAACATTTAAGTTCAAAAGGTATAAAAATTGCCACTAAAAATTCTTGAAGAAATTGCCTTACACGGGTGTTTTACGATCAATCTTTGCCTTTCAATTTTTAACACAATTTTTCAAGACACTCACAAATTTCAAAATTGAAATTGAACGTGAAACTGCAGTGTTATGTATTTGAGAGATTTTGTGTTGTATATTAACAGTAGCTGAAGTCAATTGTAGTTCTGTTTAAAATTTGCGGAACTACTATTCTTTCTGTTTTTAATGAATTCTTGGTAACTTATAATACTCAATAATTCTTTATTTGTTTATTGTTATCGATAATTTAAAATTTTATTTGAAAAAAATTTTAGTTATTTAAATCGTTATAATTATCCCTACCATATGTTACTAATGGCATTCCTTACAAAAACTCTTGAGTCTGGCAACTCAATTAAATGAAAACAAAAACTCATGCTGAAGAAACAAAAACAGAAGCAACAACAACAACAGCATAACAATAACAACTTCCTACACAATTTGTTTTCGTTCATATTGTTTTTGACATTTTCACTTTGAACCAATTTATTGGCGTTGCGTTTTCGGCTATTTATTTTTCTTTGTCTTGTTGTTATTATTATTTGTTGTTGGTGGTGATAGGTTTTCAGCTCTTTCTTCTTTGGTTATTTCTTATGTTTTCTTCTTTTTTTCAATGCATTTTAAGCACTTCTCCTACCTTTACTCCTCAATTGGTTAAAATAGAAAATGTAAAATGATTTCTTTATGATCTCGGGATTTTCTTTAAAAAAAGAGAACAAAACAAACATTATTGGGCTAAAAAGGAAAATTACCAAGAAAATTTAAAAATTTGTTTTTATTGCAAAACATTTCTGCTGCTGCAATATAAACAAAAAGCAGAAGAAAATGAATGGATAGCAACGGAAAAAAACAAGGGTCATCATTGCATACTGGCACACACACACATACATTCAAGCACACTGATTTTAAACATGAGAGGTAGCTGAGCAGAAACTAAGAGTTTCCACTTCAATAGAGAATAAAATCTATGGCTATGGATTCCAATAACAGAATGAAGGTTTTAATATTTATTCGTGGGTTTCTTGTAAAACGATAACTTTAGGAAGGGAAAAATTGGCATTTCATTTTCAATAATGGATTTTTCCCCGAGTTCATTAATTGATTGATTTTCAATAACAATCATTTTCTTTTTTTATCTGTTTTCATTTCCATTTTTCTTTTACTTTTTTGTACTGTGGTCCTCACTTTTTTCTTGATTTTTTTATTTTTATGTGTAGAAGAAGATTTTTAATCACCTTGATATTATATTTGTTTTATAACTGTTTAATTTGTGGCTTAAAACTTCACAATTGTTAGAAAATCTTTAGTTTATAAAATATTTAATTGTTCTTTTATAATTTTCTATTGTTTATGAATAGGTTTTTGGTTTTAATTTTATATAAAAAATAATTTTTTCTTAGCTTAAGACAATTTTTCTATTGTCTTTTAACACTTGTCACGACGACGAACGACCAATAATTTAAGACGACCAATACTCTGTTGCAACGGCTTTCTAACGCCGTTAGCATGAAATTGACAGCGCCGTTGTGATTCGAACAGTTTAACGGCAATACAGGAAGTCTAAAAAATCACTAAAATGTTAAAAAAGAACCGTTGAAATACCTAAAATAGTAAACGAAGTGTTAACACAGTACAAACAAAAGAAAAATGCTTTAAATTGCGCGTTACATTAACGTAAATATCGTGTTTGATTGTAATTATTATTGTAATGAAGAGGAATATTATTACCATACGATCGATTGAACTCCGCTTAAACTTTACAAGTTATCATTATAACGTCTCCTCCAAATTTATTGTCAACAAATTTTAGGATGCTGCTCGGTTGTTTCTATCTGGTATGTATTAATGCCTCTTTGAAGAATATGTTCCGATGACTCATCGTCGCAGGAGGATTCCCACATGACTTGGGACCCAGCAGAAGGTAAACTTATTTTTCCCTACCAAGCCGATTCAGCTTCCCAAGACAGTTTTCTACTATCTTCGACTTAACCTCAAAAAAGCCGAGTACTTCAATGGCTGTCTGGCTGTCGTTAGATAGTATTGCCATGTCATGTTTTTTGTACTTTACTGTAATGCAACAACGTATTCAACTTTCGGCTCAAAGAGTTCGTAGAAAAGGGCGTGTCTTTTTTAATTTAATAAAACAAAAATTAATTTAATTTTTAGTAAAAATTTATAACAATTTATTTATTTTAATAATTTTCAGTGGTTCTAACATAATTGACACCAGAAGGCATATTGACTTTATCGTAACCCTTGGGGAACAATTTATCAGCCTCCTCATCAGTTACCGAAGGCAAAATCATGACTTTAGTGCCAGGCTGGAATGAAACAAGATAAGATAATTGTATGTTAAAAGGTTTTAAAAGAAAAATGAAGAAAAGAAAAACTTACCGTCCAATTGGCTGGTGTGGCAATAACCTTCAAACGATCGGTCAATTGCAAAGAGTCAATAACACGCAAGATTTCACTGCAATTGATGGAATAGAAGGAATAGAATTAATCTGATATGCTACAGGATGGATGCAATTATGAAAACTTACTCTACATTACGGCCACAGGACATGGGATAGTACATGGACAAACGCAATTTATGATCGGGGCTAATAACGAACAAGGCTCTGATAGTTTTGCCTACTTCAGGATCTTTTCTTTGCTCCTCGTCCAACATGCCAAACGATACGGCCAATTCACGATTGGGATCAGCAATAATGGGATAAGGGAATTCACCGGGAATATCCAAACAATAAGATTTAATATCGTTGACCCAGTCAACATGATGATTCAATTGATCTACAGAGTGGGCCAATAACTTGGTGTTACGCTTATTGAATTCAGGAGCATGAACAGCAATACGACCCAATTCAGTGGTACAGACAGGAGTAAAATCAGCGGGATGGGAGAATAAAACAACCCAGCTGTAAGTAGATATAAATAATTATACACAATTTAATAATGATTAGAGTCAATGTAGAGTTGGAAAATAATTTAATTCTTATGAAAATCATGCCTGAAACGAATCTATTCCAATGGAATCTATAGAGTATGGAAATTCTCAGATTTTCTATTATTCACTTCATTTTGTTATCAAGAGTGTACGGCTTAAAAGCAATCTTAAAGTAAAAATCGATAATCAATCATTCAATCGATTTACAATAGATTTTCTATTTGAGAACCACTGTTTTATGTTTCATATTAAAAAAGAATAAATATTGACCCACTTTAGAGATTATTATAAATACTCACTGTATCTGTTATCTTTAGTTTTTCTTGCTTTATTGCCTGTTACGTTTGTTTCATTTTAATGTTATGTGTTTATACGATTAGATTACCATTAGAAGGCGAAGTAGTTGTTAGTCTAGAATTTCTATTTAACGGCTAAATGGCTATTTACCCCCTTCCTCATCGAATGTACTTAAATAACGCGTTCAGCTAGAAAGCCTACGCCTTAATGCAACAATGTTTTGTAATAGAATTCCTCTCTACATGATTGCATTTCATTTGCGGAAAATATTATTTTCTTTTTCACTTGTTTTGCATTTTAATTTGTTTATTTGAATGAATGAATTGTTAAATAAACTATAAATGGGTGTGTAGTTTCAAAAGTTATTATGAATTTGTAACACTTAGACCGTCTAGACATTTAATTTAAAACAAGTATTTTGCAATAAGTGAGTGAAGATGTGCGTGACTGATTATAGATTAGTTGTTTCCCCATTGACCGGTAAGGTTCAGGTTAGGTATAAACTCGAAAAACGAACATTCCCTATAGGAAATCATCACGACCCCAAAAATAAATCTTGCCATTGCATTAATCCGTATATGAACAGTTCAATCGAAGCAAGAACCAGACACTGATACGAGAGATGAAATATAGTCTCTTGCTCGTGCCTTCCAATACGGTCATGTCAGTACAGCAGAATGTGTCAATATTTCATGCACTCTACTGCTGCCATCGTGGTTGAGTCCTCTCTAAAACAACCGGTTTTATCTGGGACAATCAGACATCCATGCTTTGCAATATGCTGGAGATTGTGAGGTAAGAGTTAGCTTTGAATGATCCGAAGTTTCTCTGAGAAATCCAAGGCATTCTTGGACGAGAACAAATGTAGAGTGCTCAATGCAACTTGAATAGAAGGTACAAAAGACAGGGCGTAGCAATACTATCTGAAAGTATGGCTACCATTCGAGTACATGGCTCTTATGAGCTTAAATCGAAGGTAGAATGGGACTGAAGGGGGAAGTTGTACTCGTTATGCCAAATGAGGTTTCCCTCTACTAGGTCTCATGTCATGTGGGAATTCTCGGCATTGAGCAAGACTATGAGTTTGGGAGGAGATCAGCTTATACAACGTTGCTGGGTTAGCACACTTCTGTGGAGGGTGGGGCAGATGTTTGAAAAAGTATGCTTAACACACCTCTTTAATGGCCCGACAATTAATAAGGAAGCTTGACTGGGATGTTCAGAACCACCTTACAAGGCCTACAGGACGCAGATGGGTGAATGTTGGTTCAGAAAACCTAGAATAGCTGGCTTCGCCTTAAAAGTTAGAAACAGTTGGCGATCCAAATGGACTGTATTTGGGAGAATAAGCCGCGTTTCAAATACAACAAAAAACTGCTCCATTTATGAATTTTTTCGAAAACCTATGGATGTGTGTACAAATGGCATGTTTGTAAAGCCATAATAAAATTAATTTACGTGGTGTGGTGTGGAAAACCTGTTTTAATTATTATTATTGGGACATCCATTTGAACGAGAAATTAATAGACAAAAGCAATTAAGAAACCCAAATAAAATTTATTCTGAATTTGAATTTTTAATTTTTTTTGTTTGTTCGTTTGTTTTTGTTTAAAGAAGTTGTTGTTATGGGGTCTCTAATATTTTTTTAATTTTTTGCACCGATTTCTCTTCTTTTTTATCACTTAATTCTACAATCAGAGTTCATTTCTAGTAGTTGTAGTTGCTTATTATTGTTGATAAATTCTATTTTGTATGTGACTTGTTTGAATAAGTGATTCCATTAACGAACTAATGCGTTGCATTTAAATGAAATTTAATATTTTTTTGTGGTTGTTGTTGTTGCTGTTTTTGATGCAAATAAAAATATTAAATAATTATGCAATTATTGTTATTATTAATGAGCATTTAATAAAACATGCAAATTATTTATTATTTTTTCTAAATTAATTTAATTCAAAAAAAAACTGTTAACAGTTGTGCTCTTTTAAATAGACACGATGCTTTCAAAAGATAAAATTCCTAAGTAACTCCTTTTAAGGCCTACGTAGTGACTTTTCAAGCATTATAGAATAATTATGATCCACAATATCGGCTTATGGTGCCCGCAGCAATTGGCAAAAATATAAGGAAATATGAAGAGATTGGAGGAGCTACAATGTGTTCAGATCTGTTCATTAACATAATGTACGGCTCTAATGAAATTATCGTTTATTTTAGGGAAAGTATGGCAAATTTGTCTACTCTATGGCATAGTGAGTATATGGCATAGCCCCTATTCATGCAGTGTATTGTGTTGGAACTAGGAAAATAGATTATGAGAAGCAGGAAAGAGCGAGTATTGTTTGTAAGCGTCAGAAAAGACCTCTGTAGGGACCTACACAACGGATAGTTGGGCTCATGAATTAATTCTGTCTGCCATACAGTGTGCCATCCATTAGCCAATCGACTACAAACGGAATTATCCTATGACCCTTTATTGCGTATGTATTTTGCATTTGGATTTCCATCTTATTCCCACTGACAATTAAAGTCTACATTCATAACGCCTTAGATATGCTGATTGAGTGCTAAAGCAACAGGCTTTCAATGTTGATTTTTCAAACAAATTTCACTTCAGCTGGATCGTAATCCTAATTGAAGGATTGTAATGACCAACAACGACTTCTTTAGCAATGAAGTCCATTTCTCACTCGGTGATTGTGCCAATAAGGAAATTGGGTTAATAAAAATCCAGAATTCATTGTATTAAAGCTAATACATCCCGAAAAAGTAACTGGTTGGTGTCCATTATGGCATGGAAGTGTCATTGAATTGTATTTTGTTGACAATTACGGTAGTAGAGCTGTTGCCATCTATTTAAAGCACTTTGGACTTATGCTAAGGCAAGATTTCTTAACCTTCAATCGAAGATCATTAACTGGATGGTATGTGCCAAGCGCCACACATCACAGCAGGTTTTGACATTATTGCCTGAGAAGTTTTCATGTTCCGGCGACGTCAATTCGGATACCAAATTCATGCGATTAGATATCGCTACTGCTTTTTTTTTGTTAAGCAACCTCGGAAGTCGTCGTAGTCTAGTAGATAGTGTGTTGGCTTATTAGACGTAAAGCCAGGGTTCGAGCCCCAGGCCAGGCATCAAGACAAAATACAAAAAGTATTTCTTCGGCGACTTCCTCTCAGCAGATTTCTGGCAAAGCTCTGAGAGTAAATAAAATTGCCACGAAAAAGTTTCTCAAAAAATCTGTCGTTCGGAGTCGAATTTAAACTGCAGGTTCCGCCACTCATGTATAAAATTAACACACACAACATAAGTGGTGTGAAAAACTAGGACGTTGTACAAAGGGTCAATTCGACCTCCGGGTACTGTACTTGTCTTAATTGACAAGTACACGTCCTCTACCCTAACCTAACCTAACCTAACCTCGGAGACCATAACTATGCGGATAATATGTTAGCATGGGAGTACATTAACATTTATAGTTGTTAAGTTTTTGCCGAAATACCGTTCAAAACTTTCGAAAATGTTTTCGAAGATTAACTCAAAAGTGTCAACTTTAAAAAATGCATGTTTTAGGGAAGAACGTTCAAATTTTGGGGGACAATCTTTGACAAAAACTAGCACAATTTAAAAAAATGTCCCTCTGAAATCCTCGATATTCTTGGAGAAGAACAGATGTCGAGGTAACTTTCGTTAGGGACTTAAGAAAAAAAAATTTTAAACAAAAAAAAACACAATTTTTTTAAGAAAAAGTTCATATTCAAGTAAAAAAAATTCTTGTTTTAATTTGTTATTCTTGTAACACTTACGAATCTCCTTGCCAATCGTAGAATTGAATGGGACCCTTGGTGGTATCGGCTTTGAAATTTGGCACAGTTGAACCCAAACGCATTGTGTTAATAAAAAATTTCTTACTTTTCTTTTTAGAAAGAATTAAATTTAATTAAAATTAATTATTTTTTCGCTTTTCACTGTGTTCTGTTGAACAGTCACTTGTTGAATGTTTGATTTCTCAATTGAAAGCCTCTATTTTTATAAAACTTGATACAGATATTGCCTTCTCTTTCTTTCTTAAAGTTTTGATAGCAAATGAAAATATAAAAAAACAAGAAAAAACTAAATAATAAATTAATCGTATTGTATAGTTGTAACAGCTTAAAGAATGGAAAAGAGAGATTGCGAGAGGGGAATACATTTAATAGATAACTTAAGTTTTATTGTGTTTTTGAATTTTTTTTTTTTTGGCGAAGTGTGTGCTTTAATAGGCTTGTAAAGATTATAATCCGTGTGCAGATTAGAAGTGTAGACGTAATGCTCGCCTTTTCTAAACGATTAATTACGAATATTCAAATTAGCTTGTATTGCGTTTATTGTTATCATCTGTTTAATAACATTGGTGGAGAGTGAATAATCTTTGAATGTTTGAAAGACAACCAATTTTTTTTTTGCTTAAGGAAATCCCAGTCACAGCCTATAAACAGATGTCTAGCGGATCATTATAAGACAGAAAAAATCATTTTGTGACCCTGCTTGATATCATTTTTAGTTTATATTGTACGTAATAAGTTTTTCTGTATTTCTATTGATAAAGTGACTTAAGTACAGTGCGTAGCTTATTATGTTAGAATTTAAAAATGAATTTTTCTTTTAAATTCTAAAGAAAACCATACTATATGGCAACCCTGTTTCGTTTTCCTCGATAATTCTGTTTAATAGGGGTTTCTTAAAGTCTCTATCACTCATATGTTTACATGGGGGAAGTTATAAAAAAACTTGTATTGATGTCAAGTTAAAGCATAATTGAGACTTGAGGTCCATCTCATAACTGTCGAACAATATAGGATGTAAAGTTTGCTTTGAAATGCCAATCATTTCAGCTAGTTTTTGTATATTCAATCGATGCCATTTTGTCAATTTTCTTACAAGCTTCTGGTGACAAAATCATACTTTTTTTCACGCTACTGTCGCCTTTTACAACTCTGTTCGTTTAATTTTCGAAACGCCTTCGTACTTTGTTTAAAAAGTTATTTGTCTTCATTGTTCGAAGTTTAATTTTACCAGCACTTACACAGTGACCTCCACTTAAGTTCCATAGCAACTGTTGGCAGATTATTAGCTACAAAAAAAAAGAAGTGCTACTTATACGATAAAGATATTTTAACGCAAAAAATAAAATAGTTGATAATGAATACATACTTAAATAATTATTTTTGTATTTTTTCCATTGCACCTTATCAATGTCCCCTTTAATAAAAGGGGGCCCGCTTCGTAATATTTTTAAAAAGAAGAAACAATTTTTTTTAAATTAGAAATAAAATTTCATTAAGTATCATTAGACGATCATACACGTTTTAGCAATTTTTTGTTTTTTGATTTCATATCATGAATAATTCTTTTATTTTAAAATATAATCTCTTAACGTATCGAAATTAATATTTTATTAACGTCCGTTTGTCTATAATATTTCGCCATACAATCGTTTAAACTGTCATGCAATGAATTATTATGTGTTGATCACAATACACATTCCACTTCAGCTACCGCTTCTCCCACAGTAATAATTTGAAAATCTTTGCTTTAGGATATCATCACACCCTCACTTTTAGTCTCGGTCAAATGTTGACTCTAATACTACGTCTGCAGTCATCTTCCGCAAATAAAAGTGTAAAAAAGGGCTACTGCACGCATGCTTCGTCCACCTTTCCACAAACTATATTCAACAATGAGTCGCTATGTATAGTAACTTTTACTTCATTTTAATGCTTTGATCTTGCCTTGGCCACTATGCATCAAATACGCAGTCATTTAAATGACCGCCTCTGTATTGATTGCAGCAGTCGAGCCTTTAGATTTACTTTTCACCCACTTCGGGCAGGATCTTGGTAATAACTTAACTTATATTGATTTTCAAATGCTCCTCCGTTAGGGCCTCTGATGTAGGCCCATAAAAAAGTTAAGTTTTATCAAATCTCACGTTACTACCAAAACGCATAATTATTCTTTCGGAAAAGTACTCATGCAATAAAGCCAAAATCTGTCGTATTGTGTCACTCGTGACATCGTCTTTTTGATACCCCTTGCCGTCTCGTTCAAGATCTACAATTACAGGCCGAAAAAATTGTTTATTCCACGATCATCAAGATTTGCATCGTCTGCAACGGTGTTTCTAGAATCAATTCAAGCTATCCCTTTCTCTGGATGTAAACATTTTTCCACAATCACATTAGGGCCCTATAAACCTCGTAAGACACATTTTGCTTCCTGTGCCCCAAGCGAGAAATGAGCTTTTCATCACTGAAGAATAATTTGTTCGAATAATTTGCATTGAAAACCTGTTGCTTGAATACCCTATCTGCCTATCTAGGGCATTATGAATCCTCAGCCGGCTGTAATTGTTATATGAGTTGGAGTTTATATTGATGGTGGAGCGAATTTAAATCCAAAATACACCATAATGAGCCGCAAGAGAGAGAGGGCCAATAGCTGACTCCCCCGTGGAATCGACGAATTCAGATTATCAGCGATATTTGCGCAGTGTGTACATTGTGATGATGCACAGATTATATCACATCTGGAAGGTCTTTATAAACTTGCTTATTTTGACGACTAAAATCACCCTGTAAAACTCGAAAAGTGGCCATGCTTGAATTTTAGTAGGAGTGGTGAAAACGTTTGATATTTATTTCTCTTCTTTTAAAGAAACCTAGTGGCACATGCTAATATAACAAACAAAAAAAATGCTTCTTTTGCTTTCTTAAACAGTTTCTATGAATAATGGAGATTCCTTTCAAGTCCTAAATTTACACATTTGAACCCCAAATCGATTTTTAACCCATCAAAGTTCTAAGAATTTTCAGAAAAACTTAAATTTTTAGATTTAATTTTTGTTTTTTTTTGTTTATTAAAAAGTCTATAACAATTTAAACAACTACACTCTACTAGAATATCAAAACTAATAATTCTCAGTGGTTCTAACATAATTGACACCAGAAGGCATATTCACTTTATCGTAACCCTTGGGGAACAATTTATCAGCCTCTTCATCAGTTACCGAAGGCACAATCATGACTTTAGTGCCGGGCTGGAATGAAACAAGATAAAATGGATTTACATAGAAAGTTTCTAAAAGAAAAAAGTGAAGAAAAGAAAAACTTACAGTCCAATTGGCTGGTGTGGCAACAACCTTCAAACGATCGGTCAATTGTAAAGAGTCAATAACACGTAAGATTTCACTGTA
Organism: Sarcophaga carnaria; assembly: GCA_958299815.1. NCBI lineage: Eukaryota > Metazoa > Arthropoda > Insecta > Diptera > Sarcophagidae > Sarcophaga > Sarcophaga carnaria. Next base: position 24,817,868 of record OY283153.1, read on the forward strand.
ATTAGCAGAATAGAAGGAATATAATCATTTCCATATAGCAGAGGATGGATGCAATAATGAAAACTTACTCTACATTACGGCCACAGGACATGGGATAGTACATGGACAAACGCAATTTATGATCAGGACTAACAACGAACAAGGCTCTAATGGTTTTGCCTACTTCGGGATCTTTTCTTTGTTCTTCATCCAACATGCCAAACGATACGGCCAATTCACGATTGGGATCGGCAATAATGGGATAAGGGAATTCACCGGGAATATCCAAACAATAGGATTTAATATCATTGACCCAGTCAACATGATGATTCAATTGATCCACAGAGTGAGCCAATAACTTTGTATTACGCTTATTAAATTCAGGAGCATGGACGGCAATACGACCCAATTCAGTGGTACAGACAGGAGTAAAATCGGCGGGATGGGAGAATAAAACAACCCAGCTGGAAGTAAATGAAAAAAATTATAAAATAAATTGAAGTACATTGTAATTTATTGCGATAAGTTTTGTATTAAAGTTCCGCATTAAAGAAGAAGAAATATTGACCCATATTAGGTGAAGGAGATTATAAAAATTCACTTTATTTGTTATCTTATGTTCTTTTAGTTGTATTTATTGTTTATTACGTTAGTTTATGTTTTAAGGAAAGGAAATTCTTGTTTTAATTTGTCTTTCTTGTAACACTTACGAATCTCCTTGCCAATCGTAGAACTGGATGGGACCCTTGGTTGTATCGGCTTTGAAATTTGGCACAGTTGAACCCAAACGCATTTTGTTAATAAAAAAATTTCTTTACTTTTCTTTTTAGAAAAAATTAAATTTAATTAAAATCAATTATTTTTCTCACTTTTCACTGTGTTCTGTTGAACAGTCACTTGTTGAATGTTTGATTTCTCAATTGTTAGCCGGTATTTTTATATACAAAATCAAACTCTGCTATTGCTTTCTCTTTCGCTCTTGAAGTATTAATACGAAATGAAGTATTATTTAATATAAAAATAAAAAACATACGAATTTGAATAGTAAACAAATGTGTTGTGGTAGTAGTAGTAGTAATAGAATTTGGAACGATGGATTAGAGAGGCATGGTAGGGGAGAGATGAAATACGTATGATAATAATAACTTAAGTTTTGTTTGCTTTAATTTAGTTTGCTGTGTGTAGTTTTTTTTTAATATTTTGGCGTAGTGTGTGCCTTAATGGGTTTGTTAAGCTTATAAACCGTGTGCAGATTAGAGGTATAGACGTTATGCCCCCTAAACTAAATGATTATGCAGATTTGGTATTTAAATTGAGTTTTGTTTTGCGGATTGTTGTTATCGTTTGTTTAATAAAATTGGTGGAGAGTGAATAATCTTTAAATGTTTGGTTTTCGAGTGATTTTTTTTTCTTAAAGGAATTCCAATTACAGTCTATAAACAGATGTCAAGCAGTTCGTTATGAGAAATAAAAAAAAAAAGCAATTTGTGGTCCTTTGATTCTCGTTTTTTATAATTTTCTTCTAGCTAAGAAAGTTAACTACTGAACTTATTTCAATATTATAATTTAAAAAATGATTTTTTTTAAATTCAAATAACTTCGTTTTGTAGGGGTTTTATAAAGTTTTTATTGCTTTTATGGTTTACATGGGGGAAGTACTGGAAAACTTGTATTGATGCCAAGTTTAAACATAATTGTGACATGAGGCTTATTTATAATGTTACCATGGCCATATAAAGACACACACAGTATATGTTTATTTTGTAAAATATTTCAATTTTTAAAATTTATTTGTAGTTTTAAATTTTTTTTTAACTTTTACTAATCGTTGATAGAACATTAACAGTGATAGAATATATAATGTAAAGTACTTTAGTTTTGTTTTTAAAACTTGATGACTACTCTACATGTGTTTCAAGTTTGCTGTCTACTATGTCAGGCTATTTTCCATGTGAAAAGAAACTGTAAAACATTTTTAAATCAATTATAGAAAAACATTTTTGCAATAATAATAACAACAAATAAGAATTTGATCGTGCAAATATTGTAGTAAATTCTTGTGTCCCATCTTTTCTCTGAACAGTTTCGATACGAGCATGCTATACAGTCTCTTGCGTCTTAAAGAATCAAGAAATTCCCTTTTACGAAATGTGGAAGTGATTCTTTCTTTTTTATTTTTGAACGAATTTTTTAGAACGGATTTTTATATAATGAACTATCCGATCAACACTACTCTTATTTTTGTGTATAGTCCAACTACTTGAGGATTCTGGATTGTAATATGTTTACAATGTCGTAATATTCTAAGGACACGTGTAATTTTTGGCACTTCCCCCGAGTACTCAGAAACTTCGTTTTTTTAGACCAACGCTCAGGGGATGACTCCTAATCATGCTTGTGCATTGTGTTGGAATACGGGAAAGGACAGAGGGATAGTGTGCGACAATATTTTTTCAAATGACCAGTGTATATACCTCCGTCACTTCTTTTTCTCGAGAATAGCTTTGTAATAAGTCTCACTTTATTTTTTTCTACTGTAGTTAATCACTTCTAATGTCATAAAAATTCACGGCCTCGGCATACTGCCAACTATCCTATGCAAAATTTCGGCTCCTTTATCACCGTAGTCTAGTTGGTAGTGTATTGACTTATTTGAGGCAAGTTTATGGTCCAAACCCCATCGAAGATATCTCGAACAAAACAAAATTTAAAGAATATTTTTTCTGTGACCTCCATTCACTCTTCTGGCGATATATTCTCAGAGTAAATAAAAGTGAAAAGAGATATTGTTTAAGAATAATTTACTTATTGTTAAATTATTAAGAATCGTAAACCATTTCATATAAAATATTGATTGTTTGACTATGAGTTCTGGTAAAAATTAATTCTTGAAAAAATTCGTAATTTGTCTGAAAACGATAAGATTGTATTGCATGTACATATGTATGTATGTATACCAACAGGTAGCAAAAGATTTTGTGAAATCAAAACCAAAAATAATCATTAAATGTTAGAAAGAAAACATATGTTTTGATAGAAATGAACTTAAGACTCTCATTAGGTACATGCGTATTAGGGTGGCTCAAATTTTATATTTTTTAAACAAATTTTTAACTAGAAATTGCAACCTGAACCGGTATTTGTTTATGTTTTTTGTTGACTAATTGTGTATATAAATATATATTTTGTATACATACATACATACATATAAACAAAAAGCAATTGTTTCTAACTCAGGGGAAAAAACTTAAAACACTGGCAAATAAATTTTAAAAATTGAAATATTTTACACATTAAACATACACTGTGTGTGTGTCTTTATATGGCCATGGTTATGTTGCAAATAAACTTCATGTCACAATTATGTTTAAACTTGGCATGAATACAAGTTTTTTAGTATTTCCCCCATGTCAACATACGGCAAATAATGACTTTAAATACCTCTACTAAACGAAAAAAGAGAAACTAAGAGAACTTTTATAATTTATGATTTTTGTACATACAGTGATGGCCTTATAATTAGAAACGATGTTTCTGGAACAGAGTTCTCTGGAGCGACGAATCTAAGTTTAATTTGTCCCAATCTGATGGAAAAACGTATGTAAGACGTGCTCCAAACAAAGCCTTTGATCCCAGGTAAACATTGAAAATCGTAAAATAAATTAAAAAACACACATGTTGCTAAGTCGTTTCTAATTATAAGGTCACCACTGCATTTAGTACATATTTTAAAAGTACAAATATTTTGTTTTTTTTATAAAGAACCTGATTGATTTGAATAAAGAACCTGATTCTAGCCTTAAAAAAAAGAAACAAATTGAAATCGTTACAATATGCACTTAAAATTATAAGAAGTAAAGTGTCACAAATTTACTTCTCTCATAACGAACTGCTAAACATCTGTTTATAGACTGTGATTGGAATTTCTTTAAGAAAAAAAATCACTCGAAAACCAAACATTTAAAGATTATTCACTCTCCACCAATTTTATTAAACAAACGATAACAATACGTCAAACAAAAGTTAATTTGAATACCAACTACTGCATAATCATTTAGTTTAGGGGGCATAACGCCTATACCTCTAATCTGCACACGGTTTATAAGCTTAACAAACCCATTAAGGCACACACTACGCCAAAATATTAAAAAAAAAACTACACACAGCAAACTAAATTAAACCAAACAAAACTTAAGTTATTATTATCATACGTATTTCATCTCTCCCCTACCAACCTCTCTTATCTAAGGCCACAAATTATATTACTACTACTACTACCACAATACATTTGTTTACTATTCAAATTCGTGTGTTTTTTATTTTTCTTCTATTAAACAATACTTCAGTTGTTATTAACACTTTAAGAGCGAAAGAGAAAGCAGTAGCAGAGTTAGATTTTGTATATAAAAATACCGGCTAGCAATTGGGAAATCATGCCCCACTTTATCCTTTACTTTTCCACGTTGAAGATGATTTCAGAGCCTTAATTTTTTTCATGATTTGTTCTCAATTTGTTCTCAAATCTGTACTATAATCAGAATTTATTAAAAGACCTTCAGTAGCCCACATCTCCGTTTAGTAGTCCATACTAGATATCTTGAGAGTCATCATAGGCTAGTAGGTAGGATGTTGGCTTATAGGACGCGAGTCCGCGTTTCAAACCCCAGCTCAGACATCTCGAACAACATGAATTACGTAAAAGATATTTTTTTCGTCAACTTTTTGGACTAAGACTTTCTCTTCAAGATCTTTAGCTAAAAGCCTTAGCTCTTTGTCTCGATATGGACGTTATAATGACTTTTCTTGTGCAGTGCTGTATAGTTTGTTTACCACCCATGTGTTTCTACCCCAACTTCAATAGGACTTTTACCAGCACTCCTCATTACTTCGATACTGAAATGTATGGGTATTAAAGCTTCCTTCATAAACAGGTCTTTACGCTTAACGCAATCAGTTAGTGATGGACTTCATTCTATTATAGAAATAAAGTGCCAGAATCTAATAACTAAAATCGGCTAAAATACTTGACAATTGTGTCAACAGTTTCAGATCAAGAACCAAGTGTTTTTGGGCTTCCGTATCAAATTTTGTAATCGTTTTTGCCACTAACTATAGGGATACCATTAAAACCTATCACATTCTACCATCATTCCATCTTTACCCATTTGTGCAGCAGAATCGATTTCTTTACCTGTCAAACTTTACAGATTTTTCAGAAAAAAACTTGAATTTTTTAAATTTAAAATTTTTGGTTTTTAATTTTTATTAAAAAGTTTATAACAATTTACGCAACTACATTCTAATAGAATATAAAACTAATAATTCTCAGTGGTTCTAACATAATTGACACCAGAAGGCATATTCACTTTATCGTAACCCTTGGGGAACAATTTATCAGCCTCTTCATCAGTTACCGAAGGCACAATCATGACTTTAGTGCCGGGCTAGAGGGAAGAAGAGACAATGGGTTTACATAGAAAGTTTTTAAAAGGAAAAAAGTGAAGAAAAGATAAACTTACCGTCCAATTGGCTGGAGTGGCAACAACCTTCAAACGATCGGTCAATTGCAAAGAGTCAATAACACGTAAGATTTCACTGTAATTATTGGAGTAGAAGGAATATAATCATTTTCATATATCTGAGAATGGACGCAATAATGAAAACTTACTCTACATTACGGCCACAGGACATGGGATAGTACATGGACAAACGCAATTTATGATCAGGACTAATAACGAACAAGGCTCTGATAGTTTTTCCTACTTCAGGATCTTTTCTTTGCTCCTCGTCCAACATGCCAAACGATACGGCCAATTCACGATTGGGATCGGCAATAATGGGATAAGGGAATTCACCGGGAATATCCAAACAATAGGATTTAATATCGTTGACCCAGTCAACATGATGATTCAATTGATCTACAGAGTGGGCCAATAACTTGGTGTTACGCTTATTGAATTCAGGAGCATGGACGGCAATACGACCCAATTCAGTCGTGCAGACGGGTGTAAAATCGGCGGGATGAGAGAACAATACAACCCAGCTGGAAGTAAATGAAAAAAATGATAAAATAAATTGAAGTACATTGTAATTTATTGCGATAAGTTTTGTATTAAATTTCCGCATTAAAGAAGAATAATTATTGACCCATATTGTAGGCAGAGATTATAAAAATTCACTTTATTTGTTATCTTATGTTCTTTTAGTTGTATTTATTATTTATTACGTTAGTTTATGTTTTAAGAAAAGAAATTCTTGTTTTAATTTGTCTTTCTTGTAACACTTACGAATCTCCTTGCCAATCGTAGAACTGGATGGGACCCTTGGTGGTATCGGCTTTGAAATTTGGCACAGTTGAACCCAAACGCATTTTGTTAATAAAAAAATGTCTTTACTTTTCTTTTTAGAAAGAATGAAATTTAATTAAAATGAATTATTTTTTTCACTTTTCACTGTGTTCTGTTGAACAGTCTCTTGTTGAATGTTTGATTTCTCAATTGCTAGCCGGTATTTTTATATACAAAATCTAACTCTGCTATTGCTTTCTCTTTCACTCTTTCAGAGTTTTTATTCATACAGAAGTGAGTACTATATCGTAGTAGCAATATAAATTGAAATGTGAGAAGAGAGAGATATGGTAGGGGAGAGGACTAGTAATGAGAGATAACTTAAGTCTTTTTAATTATGCTGTGTGTAGTTTTGTTTTTGTTAAATATTTTGGCGAAGTGTGTGCCTTAAGCCCTAGTTATGCTACCGTAACGGAATGTAACCGCAACAGTAAGAAACAGCTGATCGTTTTTGTTATGTATAAAGCAATACGAATGGTTATAGAAATGTAATGTAACGTAACCGGAACGTAAGAATCTGTAAAAAATAGAATTTTCTTACATTTTTACGTGACATCTGTTTAGCAGTGTTAACAAGATGTCAATATTAAAAACCACCAAAACTGAAAATTGAAATTATAAACAGAATTTAGATTTTGTACGTATGTTGAATTCTCTTTAAATAAAAATTTACATATTTTAAAAACCCAAATTATAATTTATTTCATTATTAAGTTTTATAATTTAAAATAAAAATAAACACTTTTAATATTACATTCTGTAGGTAGTGTTTATTTTAAATTAGAAAAATATATTTATAGATTTTTAACTAATTAAAGCGTTCGAAAAGCATTTCACTTTACTTTTATTATAGAAAATAACTACGTTTTAACGTTCGTACAAATTTGGAAAATACAATCAAAAGCACTCCATTTTGTGTTTGTTTTCCTCAACAAACAAACATAAACTAAATTGAGTGTTTTTGTTTGAGTAAAAGTGAAATTGTTTGGCTTACAGAAACAGTATATAAAACTTTTAATACATACATAACATACATATTTGGATTTACAACCCTTCAGCTAGGATTACAACCTAGCTTATTACACCACTTATGTTGTGTGTGTTAATTTTATACATGAGTGGCGGGACCTACAGTTTAAAGTCGACTCCGAACTACTGATCTTTGAGAAACTTTTCATGGCAATTTTATTTACTCTCAGAGTTTTTGCCAGAAATCTGCTGAGAGGAAGACGCCGAAAAAATACTTTTTGTATTTTGTTTTGATGTCTGGCCTGGGATTTGAACTCTGAGTTTTCTTCTAATAAGCCGGCACATTACCTACTAGACTATGGCGACATAAAAAAAAACTTTTAATAAGTACCTTTAAATAAATATAAAATCGTTGAAATGAACCTAAAAACTCTGTAGTGATAACACTGGGTAGCAGCTGAATAAAAGAAAAACAAAAGGCGCCATATTAAAAGTGATAAAAAGAGTAAAAACGAAGTTTTTAGAATCTGAAATTAATATTAAGTTTGTTTAAAAACCAATAATAAATATAATAAAATAAAAACTCAAACCCAAAAACATGTCTTCTATATTCATATCTAAATTTTTGTCTTTTAGTTTTCGCAATTTTTATTTCTTTATTTGTTTTTGTTTATTTCTTTTATTGTTTTGTTTGCCTAAAAACATATGATTACGTTTTTACGTTCTATAATTGCTCTTACATTTTTACGTTCCGTGCACATTACTGTTACATTGCGTTACATTACGTTCCGGTAGCATAACTAGGGCTACCGTGTGCAGATTAGAGGTATAGACGTTATGCCCCCTATTCTAAGTGACTATGTGGTGGTAGTTGGTATTCAAATAAGCTTTTGTTCGACGTATTGTTATCGTTTGTTTTATAAAATTGGTGGAGAGTAAATAATCTTTAAATGTTTGGTATTCGAGTGATTTTTTTTTCTTGAAAGAATTCCAATCACAGTTTATAAACAGATGTCTAGCAGTTCGTATGACAATAAAAAAATTGTTCTTATCAGTTATAGACTTCTAATTTTTTACTGGTACAGAGATTTGAATGGTTCATGTAGTATAAACAAGATTTAATTTTTTTAGATTAAAATTAAAAAAATATAACAAATATGGACAGAGTAATTAGACATTATAGAGTAGAGCAATATTCAATAACTTTACTTATTCTCCATTAGTAGAGTTTTATTAATAAATTCGTATCATTATGTGAATTCAGCAAAGATCAAAACAAATAATCATGTGAAGAAGCAAGGTTTGGTCTAGGTAGAGAAACCCTCCGTTTTTAACGGGACATCAAAAATCGGTGTGTGTGTTTTGACGTTGTTATAATAGCATATAACACCTATTCTGAGTGTTTTTAGTAGAATTGCCTGCTTGAGTCTCGCTTTTTTTGTTGTTAATAGCGATTAAAATCAATTTTTTGACCAGGATGTAGAGGCTCATAATGAAGAATTCTCTTTTAATCCTATTAAACACACAGCATTACTTGGCAAAGCCAAAATTGACATTTCAATAGCTTCAAAATTAGCGGTCTGGCAGGGCTGTAAAATATTTTTCATCAGAAGTATCGCTTACTTACTGAAAGGGTTGAGGTATGGATCGTGCAACAACCTAGCAAGACAAAAATATTTAAAACTGACAATAAAGTGGTGATTTAAACTGGGCTACTAAGAGTACAAGGAAATTTTAAGCGACTGAAAGCATTACCGATGTGGCAAGCCTGTGTATCATCGCATTCCTCAGAAGAAATGAAGCGTACAAGCTGAATTTGTTGCACCCACTGTTTTCTCAGCAATTGGGCTTAGCGTGGCATGTGGCATGTGGCATATGGATTTGCATTCTATGAATACAAAAATCGGCTAAGCTTTCAACGTAATTTTTGGAAAAAATATTTTTTGAAGAAGGCCCAGCCATTTGCTACTGTAACTTTGCTTTGTAGGTAGGTAGGAAGGTAGAGGCCGCATTGGGCCCATTGTGCTACCACAGTCATCCGTTATCCCCTAGTCTCGAAACCATTCGGAGCTCCTGATGAAGCGATTCAGGCTGCCAATGTCAATCCCTGACAGTTCCTCCAAATCATCCATGCATTAAGTACCCAAGTACTTCCTTCTCCTTTGGCATAGAGCCGGGCATGTACCCAGCAGATGAGGGACAGTCTCCTGTTCTTCCTCATCTCTGCAGCTTCTGCAGAAGTCGTTAGCAAGGTGTCCAAGTCCAATGCGCCTCGCATGCGTACCCATAATGCAGTGCCCCGTAACGACACCGACAACTACACTGAGCGCGCCTCTTTGGAGTTTAAGTAGACTCATTGTGCGCCCCTCATCCAGCCTTGGCCAGATTTTATGAGCCGTTCTACCCGTGTCCGAGGCCGCGCACCTGTCGTTGACGGAATCGACGATCGCATTATCAATTATGAACTTGCAGGTCCTCATAGGTATGCCCAGATTCGAGAACTCAGCGGTGAGTTCGATGGTCGTGCCCCGCCTGGCAAGTTCATCAGCTCTACAGTTACCCGGAATACCACTGTGCCCCGGTACCCATACGATATGGATGTCATATCGTTCCACTATCTCATCGAGATATCTGCGACAGCCGTACACCGTCTTGGAGTTCATCACATTAGAACTCAAAGCCTTGATAGCCGCCTGGCTATCAGAAAGTATGGTGACGCTCCGCTTGGAGACCTTTCCATCCCCAATAATACTCGCCTCAGCCTGTATGGCCACCACCTCCACCTGAAAGACACTGCAGAACTTTGCCTTGCAAGAATTATCTCTTTTCTTTTAATTTATGACTCAATTTTAAAATGACCTTCACTTAAACCCCAATACAATATACTGCTATCAGCTACAAAAAATAAGTGTTTTATTTTATTTCAAAGACACTTGTAGCAAAAAAAAAAAAATAAATAGCTGATAATTAATAATTAATTTTCTTTTACAAAAAAAAAAAATATAAATTATCATTAATTATCATTTGCTAAAGCCAAGGTATTCTAATAAAAAGGCCAAAAAATATATTAGCAAAATGAAAACATATAAATTACGTCACGTATTACGTCACTTATCACACACGCTTTAAAATTTTTTTTATTTAATTTGAAAATAATTTTTAAATAAATTAATATTTTACTAACGTCTCTATTTGTCAACTACTATTTCACCATGCAATTGTTTAAACTGTCATGCATAGAATTATTATGTATATGTTGACCAAAACGAAGAAAAAAAATACTTTGTACTTCTAAGAATCTTAATCAGTGTAGCACTTGTTTATCATAATCTTGAAAACGATTTGTTTTCCAAGCACCAAACATAAGCAAAATCAGTAGGAGATAATTTTTAATTTATTTTCTTTATCAAACTCATTAAACACGTACTTATTATCTTAAGTTATGTATTTCAAAGAAAAAGCACCGAAAAAAGTACTTTTTCCAATATTAAATAAGACTTCAATATTATTGATATTTTCGGTGCTTAAAATTGTGTTCCACATTGTAATTATAACAGTTTCTCTTATGTGAGCTTTTATAAAAGATTATGTTCCACATTTTTATAACTCAAGTGCAGAGCTTTAATCAATGCCGTTTCCACCACTAACTGTGAATTCAATAAGAGTTTATCTTTTTAAAAACAGAAGGAAAGCAGTTTGATTCTTGTTTCTTGATTACAACCTAGCTTCTGTCAGCAACCATGTCGCGTGTGTTAATTTTATCTATGAGTCGTGGGATCCATACTCTAAAGTCGTCTCCTAATAAAAAATTTTTGAGAAACTTTTAATGGAAATTTTATTTTTTCTCAGAGTTTTTGTTACCCGAAGATTGTTGGGAGGAAGTCACTGAAAAAATAGGGCTAGGGCTCGCGTCTTATAAGCCAACACATTACCTTGTAGACTACGGCAATTCTTGCTGAACTCATTGATCACAAAAATCAATGCGTCTTGTATGGGGAAACAAAAACAAAAATTAAAAAACTTGAGTTTTCCCATACAAACAGACAATTCGCCTGACTACGTTCTTCTTACAGAAATAAGTTTCCCTGACAGCCGCTTGTCTATTAGAAAAAAAGAGAAAAACTTTTTGCTTCTTCTGTTAAAAAATGATTAATTTTCCTTTAATTTCACTACTTTGTACGATTTTTTTTTACAATATTAAGTACTGGCTTCTATTGTACAATTGGTCAATTCGACCTCCGGGTACTGTTCTTGTCTTAATTGACAAGTACACGTCCTCTAACCTAAGTACTGGCTTCATTTTATCTATGCCGCTTATTCGCCTTTGTTGTGTTTTCACACAATTACCATCCACAAGTGTTTAAAATGTAAACAAAGCTTTTATTCTTTCGTTTTTCTTTTCCATACATTGTACCCTCTCACCATTAGCTTCTCTTTAAATTTTGTTTTGTTTACGTTACCATGCAATCGTCAATTTTATTTTAAATAGTTGTTGTTGTTGTTCTTATTTAAATTTTCTTTGTCAGTAAGTTGTTTTTATTGCATTTCCAGCTTATTTACAATTTTGAGCTTTGTTTACTTCATACAACTTTACTCTTCAATTAACCACCACGCATCTTTTCATATCTTAACAGAGCTTTTATTTTTTCTTAATTTACTCTCAATGTTAGTGGCTCTCTGGGTTTCTGTTTTAATTACATTGTTATGCATTTGTAAAACATAACGGTAATTTTTATTTCAAATATATAATTGTTGTTAATGTTTTTTTCTTAAATTTTTTCTGTTTGTTTTCTACCAAAATAGTTCCTTATAGTGTACAAAACTTTATATATCAATCCTAACTGTATATAACATTATTATTTGGTACTTGTTGTTTTTGTAAAGTGCATTACAATATTTTGTATTTCTTATTGTTGCTGTTACTGTGTACAATTTACTCAAGAGTAGTGGTGTATAACATTATTATATGATACTTGTTGTTTTGTTAAGTGTAGTACAATTTGGTTTATGTTTTTGTTTTTCTTTATTTTTTATATGCACTTGTTTTCAAGAATGATGATATATAACTGATGTGTTTGTACTGCTGTTAGCATGCAAAAATATTAACACAACAAGACTTAAGTGATATATGTTAAGTTTGTTTGGTTTTTTTTTGTTGCTGTTTAACTAACTGAGTATAACAGATGTGTTAGTAGTTTTGCAAGCAAGTGAACATGTTAACATAACAGTGTTAAAGGAATTCATGTTAAGTTTGTTTTGTTTGTTTTGTTTGTTTTCCTTGCTGTTTAACTAATTGAATATAACAGATGTGTTAGTAGTTTTGCAAACAAATGCAACGTTAATGCAGCTGAAGAATATCATGTTAAGTTTGTTTTGGCTCCTGTTTAAGTTATTGAAAATAACAGAGATTTAGCGTTTCAGACTTAAAGTATGTTTCTATTTTAATAAATGAATATAAAAAATGTGTTAATACTGTTATGAATACTATACATGAAGGCTTGTTTCAAGTTAAATTTCTTTTTGGTTTTTTTCCTGTTTACATAACTGAGTTTAACAGATTTGTTGGCAGTGTTAACAGTTTATGTTATTCCTTATGTTTGTTTTAAGGATTTTCTGTTAAATGTGTTGGTGGTAATAATAACAGTTTACATTCCATTTACATATGTACGTTGCTAATATTTTGTTGTTTTATAACACTTTTGTGTTTCTAATAAAGAAAACCATGTTAACTTTCCAACTGGATTTTTTATTTTTAGTTATTAAACAACAGCGCGCGCGATTGGTTCAAATTACGTGAAGAAAAAAGTGTCGAAAACTAAAACGTTAAGAAAAGTTTAAGAAAACTTAACAAATATAAGAAAATATTGTGGGAAATATGAAAATTATTGTAGAAAATTATGAAAATAATTAAAAGAAAAGTGTTTAAATGTAAAGCGGCATAATATTACGAAAGTAAAACATAGAAAAGTCGGTGTAAGCAAAATTTGAAAAGTATTTTTTTCTTGTTTTTTTTTAAAAAATGGTGGATTAACAGAAGAGTGTTCGTTTGATAGATGGAGAGAGGGAGTATGAAAGAGATCTTTCACAACTCATTGTTATAAATTCTCCTGATAACAGCAGCCGTAGCAGTGCTTGTGTATGGTTGTTTAATGCAAATTGTTAAATAACCACAATTACAATAACAAACGTACAAAAAAGAAAAAAAAGTGAAAGAGTGAAATAAAATGTAATGCATGTGTGTCATCAAATTTCCATTTGAAACATTGATTCCCAATGACAGTTGTAAACATTAATGAAATTCTTCATTAAAATTGACACAATTCCGAGAAGAAAAATAGAAAATAATTTCCAAAAAAAAAACAGGGAACGAAAACTAAAACCCAATATTATTTATTGATTTTTTTGTTTATAAATAAATAATAAATTCGTCCGAAACAAATAAAAAAAAAAAAAACGGAAGGCAAACCAAACGGAGTAGAAATATTTCCTTTTAACAAGTGAGTGGTGATTGAATGTTTCTTTACACGCTAGTATTAAAATAAATTGAAGGCTTTCAGTAGAGCCCTGTTAAAATGCTAGGAAGTGTACGCTTTTAACAATTTAAACCCTTTTTTTACTCAAATAAAAACCATACGAATTTTCTTTTCCGTGATATATTTTTTGTCTTGCCTTGTGATCGTTTTCTTTTTAATAAAAAGTTAAAAAAAATAGTACGATAGGCAATGGAAATATGGGGCAATCTGATAGGGATACCCTTGTAATTATGAGCGCACGAAAGCAGAGTTAGGAAGTCGCCGTAGTCTAGTAAATAGCGTGATGGTGTATTAGACTAGAAAGTTTGATTCCAACCCCAGCTTAGACGTATCAAAATTATTTTTTTGTGCCGTTCTCAGAAACAATTGTCATAGTCTAGAAGGTAGTGTGATGGCTTGTTGGACGCAAGTCTGTATTTCAAGCCCCAGATCTATTTTTTCGGCAACTTCCTTTCAGCAGTTGTCTGACAAACACTCTGAGAGTAAATAAAATTGCCATGGAATGTTTCTCAAAAATCTGTTGTTCGAAATCGACATTCAACAGTAAGTCCTGCCACTCATGGATAAAGTTAACAACATAAGTGGTATGAAAAGCTAGGTTGTACTGCTGGCTGAAGGCTTTAAGTCTTTTAAAATTTCCCCGTACAGTACATTGCTTCTGTTGACCATAATTACCCGGTAATGATCGGAAAGTGACCACATTTGATGCATGACTTTGGTAGTCAGTTTTAAGTGCTTTTACGAGTTCTCCAGTTGTTAAACGATCTGTGTTTTTGAATTAAATAAACGACACCTCATATGTAAGATATTTAACAGCTGATAGCTACGATCTTTAATTTTAATGAATTTGTCACAGACTACAAAATATTCCTCTTCATTTCTGTGGAGCACTTGCCAGACATGAGAAGTATTGGGTTATTTGCCTCAGTTTCCACCATGCATAAGACCGCTAAGTGAACAGCGCACCAGTATCTGATATGCTCTAATATCTACGCAACTGTGCTATCTACGATATGAGTCTGCATCGTGAGGCAGTCAAGCCAAGCTATCCACCTCCCTTTACTTCTCAGTATTCTTATAGGTAGTCGCCTGGTAGGCAGTCACATATTAAGGGACAGACGATTTTTCCTGCCGCTTTCCATGTGCAACTTCTGTCGTCATCACGTAATGGGTGCCTTGCTGACAGACCTGTCTCCCTATTGTGGACGGAGATCACATAGTAACTGTTCGGTCTTGATAGAAAACTGAGGTGTTTCGTCTTCTCTGTGTTAAGATACGGTCAGCTCAACACAGCAAAGGAGCAGCTCCCTTATTCTACACAGGAGCTATTAGTCAAGAAGTGTAATTTTTCCCATTATTTTAGATTTATCGTGACTAATGAGACCTTTATGCCCGGTATTGTTGCAAATTTCCTAGCCTGGTACCCATTCCACATTCATTGAAGTTGGTCTTGTCCATTCTCTCTGATCTTTAGTGTCGTTTTTTCAGTGTAGAAGAAACATATTGTATAGATTATGGTTTGCTGGGTTATTGCTACCTTTTCATTTTTCTATTTCTAAAATTCCCTTGTAAGTGTATTTAATTGTTTTCCTTAAACACCAGCCAACAAGTGAAACTTTTCAAAGACATTTTCCCACTACTTTTGCAAATACAAGAGAAACACTGCTCTGATGCAATGCTCGCTCAGCAAAGATTCCTTTTCAAAGCCACATTAATTGCGAACAAATTTTCACAAATATTTCGCTGTTAAAAGACAAACTTTTTCGAAAACATTGTATGTATGCGCCCACCACCTCCTCCCAGATTAATTTTGTAAGGAAAAGTTATCAAGGTAATGCAAAAGAAACCAAAGAGTGAGGGAGTGAGAGAGAGAGAGAGAGGGAAAGGGAACTTAAAATTAAATAAAATGAAAACCAACAACAACGACAATTTAAGAATGCAAAGCAAATGTACCTGTCTAGACAAAGGCCATGCCAATGAAGATGCCAAAGAAAGACAACCAAAAAACCATTCTAGAACAGTCCAGTACTCTAGTGTTGTTTGAGAATAATTTTCTATTTTGATTGATGACAGGGGGGGTATAAACTCCCTGAGAATAATTTCGATTAGTTATCTTACCATAAAGGACAGGAATTTGGAGGTGGGATTTAACCTACGCAGATTATTGAAAAGTCTGCATAAAATATTTTGTTAAGAAGCAAACGATGCAGTAATTAGTGGAATGACTGTGCCATACAGAGTGCCCTTATTTGCTCCAGACCTTGAGTCCTTATACAAATTTCATATTTATTATGTCGGTCCTGAACGTGGAACTCTCTAGTTAAGAGAATAATAATGTTTTTGCTGCCAAAATACTAGAGTTCCGCAGCCTTTGACATTTAAGTCAGAATCAGAAATTATCTTTTATAGAACCGGGCCTGTTGTAAAGAACCGGAAGTATTATCAGAGTGTTTACGAATGTATGAGCGGCTGACAGGTACAGAGTAGGAAATATTTTTAAGGGATCTTTAGATCTTCGAGCCTACATACACTTCATCTTTTTTTCTTATAAGCCTAGTGTCACTTAAGGAAAACCAGTCCCGAACTGTTTGGAGTTCAACTGGTTCAGACTGGATTGCGAAGCTCGACCAGAGGCTTAATTCTGGTACCACGGGTGTCGGGAGCACCAGAGACTTGTTTCTGCCCGGCAATGTTGCGGCCCCCTTGTAGGAGCAACGTAGTGGCTGTGGTTTAAACCCAAATCGCGGAAAGAGTGCAAGCTCGGTGTGGCGTTGCACCACACAGAAGTGGAGTTTAGATAGTCTCCCACCCCTAACCAAGAGGGAAGTCTTGTGCAAATGCAAGGCTTCGAACTGGTACTCTCGTATGGTGATGTAATGATGCATTGTGCAGGTTTGCATCATTGTGCGTGGGGGCGCTGGTCGACGAATTGTTTCCACCCGTGCTTAGAGCACCGTGGGGTAAGCCATCGCGGCGATACTCACGTAGAACCCTGGGCTAATGTCACTTAAGGAACTTTTGTTACACTCACCTTGATCAGTGAAATATATTGGAATGATAAAGTTTAATAGGCGAGCAGGGAAGGAGAGGGAATCTTTGTTACTCAGACCATATCTCTGGGCATTCAAAGCATTCATCATTAAGTGTGCGAAAAAAAATATAATTTTGTGTGCTCCTCCCATAGTCTTTCGTTGATTTCTCTCAGAGCATATAGAAATTGCGTAAATCTCAGTCCAATCTCATTACCAGTAGGGCGATGAAAATAAAAATTCGATAAAATGTAAAAATGTGCCGAAACACCGATTCACTAGTACAATTTGGTAGTTGTTATCTACCCTTTTATGACCTTTGAACTGGTTGACTAGAAGGTTCTTGTGGGCCCATATGGTGACGATAGAACCTCTTGTCCTCTTTCGCGACTTCCTCTCTGCAGCTTTCAGGCAAACACACTAAAATTGAAATTGTCATGAAAACTTTTTCAAAAACTCCTTCGTTCAGAGTCGACATTAAACAGTAGGTCCCACCACTAAAGGTTGAAATTATCACATACTATACATGCATGATGTGAGAACGTAGGGTGTAATCCTTACTAAAGGATCGTAATGACAAATTAAGTTAGTATATCGGCAAGGCATCTCACTAAACACTGGCAACACTGCCCAGCATGAAAGAAAATTTAACTCACTATTGTGCTATCATTCTGAAAGAAAGACACTGAAAAGTACTTTGACTAGCAGAAGACTTTCATAAGGCAATAATGATAACAAAAACCAAGTTGGAGATAAAACTAAAGTAATACTTCATGGGTGGTCCATGGAGCTTGTCGATGCCAGAAAGATTGGGAATTTCATAAAAACCGACGCCTATATAGCACAACTATTCTCTTAAACTCCATTTATTTATTTATATTCGTTTCTTTTCCAGCTAAGCAAGTTCTAGACCAATAGGGTTGCCATATTTTGTTTAAAAAAAAATCATCGTAAAATAAAAATTTCAATTTGATTTAAGGTGGATATGTATATCGACTTCATGTCTCTCTACTAAGTCCCTTCAAAAGAATTTCGTTACTAACTTAGCTTTTAATATCATAATTAATATTAATTACCTTAAAAGCCTAAAATTATGCAACATATTTTGTTTCTTTTTGTCTTTATTGAGGTCATTAAATAATTTTATGATTAAATGGACATTAAAATACTGTTCCATGTGATTTATTTTCACAACTATTTCTGGTATTTCAGTGCCTTTGGTTTGTTGGAAACATTATTTGTTGTTGTAATTTTATGTTGTTCCACGTTCATTAATATTTAATTAGAATACCATGATGGATTATCCATAATTTATGTATGTTGGCCTGTATAATATTTATGTATTACAAATATGTTTCTCAACTATTAGAGTGAGTGGTTTGGTAGCAATTATGCTTGTTTCCTCCTCATAATTCTATGATTTGTCGTATTTGTTGGTAGCCACCCCCTAAAATAGGCCACATGTTAACTGGTAAACTGGTTTGATTAGTAGTTATTTGATCGTCAACATATATTATTAATCAATTTGATTGACAATGTGAATATGTTTTTGACTAATTGCCAATCATTTGATTGGTTAATGCAACGTTTGTCTTCACCTGCTACAAATTACACGAAATTTTCTGGTTTCTGTTTGAAATTTATGTTGTGACATAAATTTTGCCGATAATTACAGAAATTATAATCACTGTGCACGCACACACACACATACAGTAGGAAGAAGGGGTATACCAAACGGATGAAGGAGAGCAGGAATACGTAGTGACGATGGGAGTCCCGCAGGGCTCTGTACTTGGGCCACTACTGTGGAACATTATGAACGATGGAGTACTTCGACTGCGATTGCCAAGCGGGACTACAATTGTGGGCTTTGCAGATGACATTGCCATAGTCTCGGTAGCTAAAACGGTAGGAGAAATAGAGGAGAAAACGAACACAGCGATTCGAAATGTTGGAGCATGGCTGGATGAGGCAGGTTTGACACTTGCTGCATATAAAACGGAGGCCGTCTTGATAAGCGGCCGGAAGATAGTGGAGAAGATGAAATTGACCGTTGGAGGCACAACGATCGAATCGAAGAGGGCGATAAAATACCTGGGAGTGATTATCGACGACAGGTTGAACTTCAAGGAGCACGTGAAATACATCGGCAAAAAAGCATCTGTAACCCAGGCAGTACTGGCGAGGATGATGGCGAATATTGGAGGACCAGGTCCATTAAAAAGGAGAATAATTTCGGCGGTGGTAACGTCGATAATGCTGTATGCTTGCCCAATATGGTCGGAGGCACTCTCAGTGGGGACGACGAAGAGGATACTGTGGTCGGTGTATTGTCTAAGCGCGATTAGACGGATAAGTGGCTTCAGGACAGTGTCTGATGAAGCAGTTTTGGTATTGGCAAAGACAATACCAATAGATATATTGGCGGATGAGATGAGAAGGATATACCTTCGCCGTCTCGAGTACCCGGGACAAATAGCGGCTATAAAAGCGGAGGAACGAAGGACTTCCATGCACAAATGGCAGTCACGATGGGAGAGCAGTTTAAAGGGAAGATAGACATTTCGTCTTGTCCCTGATGTAACCCTTTGGATGGAGAACGAACATTGCGAGTTGAACTACTACGTAACCCAGTTCCTAACTGGTCATGGGTGCTTCCGGAAGTACCTGCACAGATTTGGTCATGACACTTCCCCTATATGCCCAAACTGTGTAGATGAGGAGGAAGATGCGGAGCATATTCTAACATGCTGTCCCAGATTTAGATGGCCGGGGGAAGCGAATTTAGAACCAAACCGGCTAATGGAGGAGCTGTTGAACTGTAGTATGTATGTATGGAGTCAATATAGTCAGAGAATGGCTGAAGTTATGATAGTAGTCCGAGGACTGGAGGAACGGAGGCGAAATTTAAATTAATGTGATAAAGCTTTCAAGTTAACCAGCCCTCCGCTAAGTAATAGCTTACGGCAGTCCCGCGGGGGGAGAGTGGTTGAAGTGTGTAGGGGGTGGGTTTAGTACGTAGGCACCAGTGATGGTGAATCGTGAATTTTTTTGTGTTTTTGGTGTCTTTCGAAGATTCCCACCTCCGGCTCAAGACAAAAACAAAAGTAGGAAGAAGGGGTACCCAACATGATGGACATGAAATGAATTTCATAAGAGAATAACAGTCAGCTTTATCGTTGTGGAAAGACTAGGACACAATTAGCAAAGTTTCTCACTATTGTATGCAATACAACAACCCAAATACCTATTTTTAGAAGGAATATATGGCAACCCTATCATTCTAAAACCTGCTACAGTGAACAAATAACCTAAAACAAAGTAAAGAAATATTAAGAAGCCGGGAGAAGTTCTCGATTTGCCTTTCTTTGCCGTTTCTGCTCTCAGCTTGTTGAACGTTTTATTAAAAATTTGCTGATTTCGTGTCAAGTTCTTCAATCCATGTAAGTTTCTGTTTGTTGCCCTACAGGTTCCCGTATGAGAATTGTAAATACGAAAAAAGCCTCGTGAAAATGGCCAGGAAGGTGGGTAAAATTTGTTGATATTTGGTAGACCTACAAATCAATTCCAAATTTTGATAAACGGATAAGTTGAATTGAAGGAGAGGTCAGGACAATTGTTTCATCACATCGTTTTGAGCTTGCCTGCTCACTTAAATGGTTCCCAATGCCTTACGAAACCGAAATTTCATAACATCTGATCCCATCATTAAGATGCAGGAAAAGAAAATGGCATTCCTTACAGGTTAAAAATGTAACAGAAGTCACGATAGTGTTCAAGAACAACTAGGATTCGTCAAACACTACAAACTGTAGGCGAAATAAAGATAACACAGGTCTCGACAGTTATAACAAATAATCAAAGGGCAACTGAAAGGCAAACTATTCAAATTAATATCCTAATGTCAGCATGAGAGTACGTATAGTATTGCTAGCCTTTGCTGGACTGATTGTCATGTCTATCCATCGCAATAGTGCGATGCCATCTTAGAAGGCAAGACAATAAGCTGTCTTCGGCAGAAGCTGTACATCTGCGGACAAGAAGAAAAATACAATTTTTCGTCCAATGGGCCAGGGTCCGTCTCTTGTAATGAAGAAGCGGAGGTTCTTCACCACACATTACCTGTCTTTACCTGGCCTAAGTGCGATTTTAGCCTTCAAGGAACGGTCCCCACATAACCTAACACTTTATGGCAGTGTTCTAACGTTTACAGTAAATAAAATCGACAAAGAAGGACTACTATTTGCCTAAAGTCCTTGGAGCATGGAAATGTTCAAAGTCAAATGAAGAAAAAAATGTTTTCCTGTTCATTATATTTTATTATTCCATATACAGGCACATTTATTTTTAAACAGGCCATTACTTTGCCCAAAACTACACCACAGTTGCTTCTGCCTTTGTTTTCTCTTCCCACATATGGCAACCAAAGAAAACCCATAATGAAGTGAACAACTTTCATGTGACACACATACGAGTAGCCGCAATTCATAGAGCATAGGAGAGGTATAGCGATAGTTAAAGGATGGTCAAAAGGTAATTTAAGTCACAAGCCTTTTTTCAATATTACAATGAGCCTAATGGTTGTCCCATTGGCCAGGCCATCTCTTTGCTGTCAGTCAAGTTCTGTTAGTCTATGTACGGGGATACTCCTGCCAAGCATTTATGAACCAATAGTTCACGTATGCAAATGATTTTTCCGGTGACTGTTAAAGCAATAATATTGGGAAATGGTAACAAAAACTCAAATCAGGCCAGGTAAATTCATTGAGGCGTTTAAAGGTTTTGTGTTTGAAAACAATTCTTTGGTTATGGCAAGTGACTGCTGTGGAGTGGCTGGTTGGCTGAATTCTAAATGTCCTCAATTCATTGCTATTCTTGTGAGTAAGGCTGGCCTTAACGTTTTAATTTTATCATCGGCATTAATGGCTGTATGTAGATTGGTTTTTATTTCATTAGCAGAGTTTGGTTTTATTTGGCCAATGAATTGGCAGATCTGTGTTCCTGTCAAGACTTTAAATTTTGTTTTCAAATACTAAATTTTTTATTCATAAATTAAGGTAGGAACTGCTTTACCATTTTATCAGAATGTATTTGAAATGATTTTTATTTAAATATCAAGAGATTTTATTTCTATGTAACAGTATATGGCAACCCTATCATTCTAGAACTTGCAAAACTAGAGTATTAATCTGCTTAGCTAGAAAACTTGATTAATGAAATGAAGGTCTGAACTGATAAGAATATAAGAAAGGTTTTATGGCAGTCCTATGTTCCCTTGAGGATCTATTATGATCTTTAAGAGACCCTTGTACGCAGCACATTGGCTGTTTTCCAGTTTTTTTTTTCGTTCGAAAGGGACTTTATGACAGCCTGGCTGTTCGAGCATATTAGCATATATTTTCAGTGAATATTTCACTACTGACCAGCCCAGCCATTTAATCGCCATGAGCGTAGTCACGACTTTCGTCTACAAAAAATTATTGTAATCCCAGAGTCGCTGTGAGTTTCAGATATCGAAGTTTTTGTGTTCACATCTAACTTCGGGCCATCTTGGGTTATTTTCGGACAATTTGAAGGAGGATCTGGCTTCGCATTACATTAATCTCTATTTGGGATAACGATGTCTAAGCATCTATTCGGATAGTTAAGTAAATTGTACGGTACCGTGGTTTAAGGGTCCATGAAGGTGCTGAGGCAAGTAGTTTACCGAATTTAATCCGATTGCAGCAAGAGTTACCTGTTGCTTTAAGGGAAACTGGAGATAGGTTAGGTTAGGTTAGGTTAGAGGACGTGTACCTGTCAGTCAAGACAAGTACAGTACCCAGAGGTCAGATTGACCCATTGTACAACAGGGAAGGATACTGTAGGGGGTGGGATGAAAGGAGGGTATATGGGAAAGGGGGGGGAGTGGGAAGCGGAGGAATCACACAGACCAGACACAACAAAAGGATGGGAGAGCGCGACTACACCGATGAAGTCCTAGCCTCTCAACCAGCCTAAGCCACTAATGAATCTGTGGAGAGCCTTGATGTTGGCTCTCGGCACAGAATTCAAAATCTCAAAGAAGGGCCTACCAAGGGTCCTCAACCTCAATCTACCAAGGGCTGGGCAGTTACAGAGGAGGTGTTCGATAGTCTCCAACTCCTCCTCATCGCAACACGCCCTGCAATAGTCCGGCTGGGATCTATTCCAGATCCCCGTCACTGACCTAATCTCGCAGTGCCCCGTGATAAAACCGACAAACAACTTTAAGCTGGTCTTATTCAAGCCCAGCAGCCAACCTGTTCTCTTACTGTCTACAGCAGGCCATAGACACCTAGAAACAAAACAACCCGATCTGTTCCCCCAACGCCTCTGCTCTTTCTCCATGACCCATCCATTGATGAGGCCATAGAGGTGACAGATTGGGGGGTCAGGACCAACCATCAAATCGCCTACTGAAAGCGAACCTAGCCTAGCGACGGCATCCGCCGTCTCATTGCCCGGTATTCCGCTATGTCCCGGAACCCAGCACAGACGGATACGGTCCGGTCCAAAAGTCCTCAACGACTCTTTGCACTCGCGAACAAGCCGTGATTTGCACCAGACCGACGCAAAGGCCCTAAGGGCAGCCTGACTGTCAACGAAGATCATGTAAGATTCGGAATCCGAAGCTAGGCCATCAGCTATGGCCCCAATAGCCTTCAAGATTGCGAAAATCTCCGCCTGAACATTGCGCCATACATTGCGTAAAATGTCATGGCTGGTTTTATCTTCATTGATTGATTTTTTTGATTGGATTTCGCTTCATTCCTTGCTTTGATACTACCCATCCGTATTGGATTTGCTGCACCAGTTTTTGGGAAAAGTTAGCACCGTAAATAGTATAGAGGTTGTGTACGTTAATACCTTTTAGATCTTAATAAAGCGTCAAACAGCCAGCCTTAAATTCCCTTAAATTTCTCTGATCTCAAGCAGCCAAAGTAAATCAAGTCAGTTATAGTTTGGCACAGGCAGAATGAAGAAGGCTTTTGGTGCCATCAGAGACTTTTCCACTCTTCTTCGTATACCGGTTCCTTCTCTCGTACTTGACGACACCTGAAGAGCTATTGGGGAGTTCTTCAGTTCTCTTCACTTTTACTAGAATGTGATTGGGGTTTCGAACTTACAATGCCCACAATAAAAGGAGAAAAATTTGGTCGTACTTATTGGCAGTGCTTCCTAAACACCAATAACCGCTGCAGTGGCTAAACGTTTTTAGGTGGTAACTTCTAGAATATGTTCCGAAGGACCAATTTGGAGGAAATCAATTTGCGGAGGCACACATTAGCAGAAAGCAAGCGCAATAAACTCTATTAGAGTTTTTGAAGTTCTGTAGACACCAACAACAATTTTTTTTTTTGTAAAACCAGCACTCAGGTGATGGCCCCTACTCATGCAGTGCATTGTGCAGGTTAAGGAAAATAGGTTATAAGAAGGTGGAAAGAGGGAGTAGTGTTTGTGGACATTTGATTTAAACTCAAGATGCGAACGGCAAGGAAACGAGTTGCTGCTAGGTGACTATATAATGGCCAGTGCTATACCTTCACCATTAGACAGTCTCCAGCAATCGTCCCCAAGAAGCCCGCATCTTAAGGTTATTTAATGGAAAGTAAAAGAATTTTTTTTTTGTCAACTTCTAGAATGCGGCTAGAGAAACCAAGAGTTCATGTTCTTGTCTCAGACAAATTAGAATTTGAGTGTGTGATTTCAATGGCAGTATCTCTACAAGCGTTATTGTAACGGGTGATTTTTTAAGAGCTATAGGAAAATTTTTCAAAAAAAACACATAAAATTCAGAAAAATGGATGAAATCTTTATTTGTATCGATAGTACGGTCCATATAATTTAATGTTTGAAGATTATTTCAAGAAAATGTCGACCGCGACTGCGCCTCAAATGGTCCATCCGCTTAGTCCAATTTTGGCATACTCTTTCCAACATTTCGGCCGGTATCTCACGAATAAATGCTTCAATGTTGTCTTCCAATGTGTCAATTGAAGCGGGCTTGTCTGTATAGACATAAGCTTTAACATAGCCCCACAGAAAATAGTCTAAAGGCGTTAAATGGCAACGATCTAGGCGGCCAATTGACTGGTCCCGAACGTGAAATAAAATGTTCACCGAACTCGTCTCTCAATAAGTCCATTGTTACGCGTGCTGTGTGGCATGTGGCACCGTCTTGTTGAAACCACATGTCATGCAAGTCAAGCTCTTGCATTTTGGGCACAAAAAAAGTTGGATATCATCTCACGGTAGCGTTACGATTCGCTGCATCTTTGAAGAAGTACGGTCCAATGATGCCACCAGCCCATAAACCCCACCAAACTGTGACTTTTTCTGGATGCATTGATAGCTTTTGCAATGCTTCTTGGCTGATCTTCACTCCAAAATCGACAATTCTGCTTATTTACGTATCCATTGGGCCAAAAATTAACTTCGTCGCTGAACATAATTTTTCGATAAAGAAGTGGATCTTCGGCCAACTTTCCAAGAGCCCATTCACCAAAAATTCTGCGTTGCGGTAGGTCGTTCGGCTTCAATTCTTGCACCAGCAAGTATTTTGAAAGGCTTCACACCTAAATCCTTTCGCAAAATTTTCCACGTTGTTGAGTAACAGAGGCCCAATTGCTGAGAACGGCGACGAATCGATAATTGATGGTCATCGTTAACACTGGCTGCGATACAGCTGCGATATTTTCCTCAGTTCGCACTCTACGTAAGCATTTTGGTGGTTTAATGTCCAACAATGTAAATTTGGTGCGAAATTTAGTCATAATAGCGTGAATAGCCGCTTTAATGGGTCGATTAAACTGACCATAAAATGGAAGAAGCGCGCGATGGACTTTCTTAACAGAGCACGCACGAATTTTGATAATAAAATTCAATGATTTGCAAGCGTTGTTCGTTTTGTAAGACGACTCATGGTTAAATTATAGACCAAACTGAAGATGTTTGACAGTGACACAAAACACGAAACGTGCGTGAGCTGTTTAAACCAGTGTTGCCAAAAAGATAATCGCTAAAAAAACACCCGTTATAAACTGCCACAAATATTGGATTTTAGTTGCTTCCAAGTACTCTCCAGCTGTCAGTACGCTAACAATATTGTACTTGAACGAATCAGTAAAATTCCTTGCTCCTCTCAGTCCATGGCTTTTATTATTGTTTTTGTTGTTGTTGTTGTTCTTCTTCTACATACATAAGCTAAAAGTAATTCGAAATAAAAATTAAGTTTTAATGCCACTAAAACAGCAACAAAAACAAAATAATTTTAACCCTGAAGAAATGCAAAACTATGCCAGTGAAAATGAAAATAAAAAAAAAAAAATGTTTTGAAATGAAGGAATGGCTGGTGTCGCTGGATACAACTGAGAGTGGTATAGGAAATGAGAATGACTCTTGGAGGAAACAACAAAAAAAATATAGTAAAAGCAGAATGAATGATTAAATAATGACAAAATGAAGCACGTTGAACTACAGTTATAACATTTTCATTACCACCATTATAAGTCTCCTCTCCCCCACACACACATACACTAGCTCTATCTCCCTTACTCCCCCCATGGCTTTCATAATAATGAAAATGTTTTAAAAATTCATGATTCATTCATCCAACAACCAGGGCAAGAGGGCAAGAGTATAAGTTTCATTCGTTTCCTCTGTAGACATTTAATTTAAGAGAAATATTCGAGTATAAGTAGGTGGGCTGTTCATAAAGGGAACTTTGGGAACAATTTTCTTTTATTTCTTAACGTGACTTGCTTTTCGATAGGCACACCTTTTCTAGGGATGTTTAAGAACATTGGTTTTGTTTGTTTGTGTATGCTCTTCTTGGCAGTGCTCACTTGGCATCACAGTTTTCTTTCGGACAATACCGTCACCTCAATTGCACAGTCTGCTGTCAGAATCTCATCGATCACAGATTCAATTTCCTGCAGAATTTTTGTCAAATCCCGGGCATTTGAACACAACATCTTACGTAGTTTCTTCTTCACTTGGGCACTAAGGGCATCTTGGAATAACGTCTTGCCCAACCAGCCACAACTGTCCACAACTGTTTTTAAGGATTGGACATTCACAAATGTTTTCTTCAAGCCACAGTAGTGCAATCCGAAAGGCATGATCGCCAATTGACCATTGCCCCGTAAGTACGGTAATGAGTCTAGAAACATCCCCTTTGCTATGACATATAAGAGGGCTAGTACTTCTATCGTTATATTCGCAACAAGTGAATCTCGACAACAATCTTTTTAATTGTCCCTACAAGTCACACTACCAAGACCGGATAGCGCTCGAATGAGTCATTTTCCGAACGAGTCAATTTATCCACTCTTTTGTTTTCATAGACGAAAGATCCATAAAAGTATC
Organism: Sarcophaga carnaria; assembly: GCA_958299815.1. NCBI lineage: Eukaryota > Metazoa > Arthropoda > Insecta > Diptera > Sarcophagidae > Sarcophaga > Sarcophaga carnaria. The sequence goes on from OY283153.1 coordinate 24,845,114, forward strand.
GTCCTGGTAAAGAGACTAGCGGAGATGATCGCTTGACCGTCAACACAAATGCAAATGCTCCCACGTACTCCATCCTATTGGGAAGAGTGTAGTGATGGTTTAGGTTGGTCTTGACTGTGAAAATTTCACGTTCAATGCTACAATTCGTTTTAGATGAGATTGCCCCGATTCCATTTCATGGATGAATGCGTTTTCACCTTAAAACTGTTATTGAAGATTAGGTTCGGAAGTACAGCAATCCGTTGTATAAAGTAGCCCGCTAGGAAGTTTCACAGGAAGACTCTCAGCATGACTATACCCCTAGGCGTTCACTATTCACAGGGCAATAATCATCAATAATGGATTAGTTATAGAAAATAAAAGCTGGCACTGAAATGATCTCATAACTCTGCTTAGGTCCTTCTAGGCTTGCTATTGTTCGGGGGAAACCATTTGAAATTTTTGTTGCCTACCTGTAAACACGGTTCATTTAACTTTTGAAGTGAAGATGATCTTCAAGATGATCTTCAATCTTCGTTAAGGTGTGATGTTTCAAGAATACTAAGGTGTTTTTATCGCTTCCAACAACTCGAAAATTCTGCGTTTTCCTACTTACTTCATCTACTGCTATCCTCTTTATAAGACTTTGGTTAATTTTCAGACCTCCCTCGTAGTTTTAGAGTCCACAGAGATAATTGAAGGCTTTAATTAAACTTATTTTCTTGCCATTTCTCTCTCTCTCTCTCTCTCCTTATCTTTCTTCGTTCTTCTAATAAAGATTTCTTTTCTAAACGGAGAATTTGAAAAATTTGTTTTTGTATTTGGATTTATATTATGGCCGCTTTTAGATGTGACTTTAAGGAAATGTAGCCTGTTTTAAGGAGGATAGGAAGAGCAGATAGGAAGAGGTCGTTTATTCAAAATATACTCACGTCAAATAATTTTCCTAACAAACCGACGTACTGTGTGTGCGTCTAAAACTCATGTGCAAGCAAATTAGTTGTAAATTGGAAAGGCGCTCAGGAATATGGAAGGACAAATGATTAGTGGGGCCTTCATCCCGTGCAGAAGAGCTGTATAAATTTCGGACCAATCTCAATAGAAAATGGCGCTTGGTCCAGTTTAGGAAATCATCATTCCTTCATTACATTTCCTCCCTTTGAATTCCAAATTGCAGACCCTTCTGTGTTATCAAGTCAAATTACTAAAGAAGTGCCTGAATGTTTAATGCCTAAAAACAGACATTGTTTTTTTTTTTCTTCTTAAAAAGTCATTAGTTTTGGAATATTTCTTAAAACGAAATTACCTGATTAATAACTTATTAATATTCTTGGTAACATTTATTAAAGGTGTTCCATTTAAAAATTCAAATATTTCTTTTGTGTTCCTTACAGACAGAGACAATTTAAATATTTATTAACAAATATGTATAAACTGCCTTAAAGTATGCCATTTATATTTGTATTCCATTGTAAATATACATTCTTTATAGACATTCATTTAATACTTGTATTTCTATAGCATACATTTAGGCTTAATAGCCTTTTTCTGTTTATTATTGCTTCTCTTTCTTTGGCACACTTTGTGTTGTATGCTTTTAAAAGTTTTTAACTAAAACAAATTCTTTGAATTTGTATAGCATACATTAAGGAGATCATTTCATTAATTACGGGCATAAACTTCTGCCTTGGCTATTCGTGTTGATACTTTTTGTAGCACTCAATTGCTTGTGTATAATGTTAAGACTTATACACACTTTCTGAAAATGAAAAGAAAAACAAATTTAAATTGCCGCATATAATTAAAGCCAAAGAAAGTAATTTAAAAAAATTAAATTTGAATGCAGAACATACTTTTGGGCTTTTAGGATTTATAGGCTTCTATATATTTTGTGTCAAAGGTACACATAAAATTTTTTATTTTTGTCAGGTTTTTGCCCTTTTTAACGTGTTAGTTTTTGAAATAAAAAAATGTTATAAAAAATTGTCATGTTTCATAAAGATTTTAAATTTGAAGCATACTTTTTGGCTCAGTTAAAAAATTTAGAAAAGGTAGAAGAGCTTACTTTCCATAAAAAGGTTTTTTGGCATTTTATTTCATTTCGGTTATTATGATTATGGATAGTCACACTGTCTTGTTAGCTCAAGATTGATTCCAGTCTGCAAGAAGTCCCTGGTAGTGTTTCGGATACCTGGACACAGGGATGTGTGAGTGATGACAAAGCTTGAAAGAGAAGCTTTGAAGGCACGAATCTCATGAAACGGTTGATTAGACATCTCCTGGAATATGTGTTCGGACTGATTTATTAGATGATCAACTGACGAGTGGGCTCTTCATGGCGGAACAGGGGACCTGGGGCTACTAAGGCCTGATTAAACCGTTCTAAAACGAAATGTGGCTTCAAATTGGGAACCATTCGTATGTATGGGATCTTTATAGATTTTTGGGCAACCAATAAGTCTAGCGGCCACAGACCAGTGGGTATCCCTTCTTTCTGCAGTACTTGTGGAAATGTATGGAAGCCTTAGCCTTCACATACTTTATACCTTTCTATCACTTCCCTTTCCCTAACGCTTGTTATTTTTGTTGCCGTGTTTGCTTAGATTGTACCACATTTCTGGGTTTCGTGTGAAAATAATTCGTTTCTCTTTCTAACTTAACCTTATTTTGGCGCCAAAAACTAGCATAATTTTAGGCATTTTCACCTGATAAAGTTGTAAATTAAGAATGTTTACAATTAAATATTTTAATTTTTAGCGACTAATTTTTTTTTGTTTTTGTTGGCATACTTTTAGGCATTCACCCTTTGTTTTCTAGTAATTCAAAATAAAAATCTCGAGCGTTTTTAAATGAAAATACAAACTTAATTAAATACGAATTCATAGCATACTTTACTGCGTTTAAATGAGGCATTTATTAATGCATATCTTTAGGCTTTATAAGAAATATTTTATTTAATAACACTTTCAATTGATTTACACAATATCATCCACATAATCCATATGGATAAATACGTTACTATTAATTTAAAATAATATTTCTTTTGTCTTTATTACAGCATCACAGAAAAATGGTTTAAGTAAACATTAAAATGACCGGGCATATGCTTACAGTGTAAAAACAAAAAATGTGTCATCAAACGGAAATATTCACAGTAATGACGTTGACAATGGCGACAACGAAATGAAATTTGCGTATGAAACGAGAATGTTATTAAAAATTAATTAAAAAGAAACAATAATTTACATAAATAAACCATAACCTCCCTCGGTTATAGTATAAAACGCCGCCTTACGGTAGGCAACACCTGAAACGAAAAGTGAGAAATAAAAGGGAAAACGGTAAAAACGGTAAAAACGGTAAAAAACGGTAAAAAAAACGGTAAAAGGATTTAAAAATTTTAAACGCGTGTGTATTTAATTGTCTGTGTAGTAGTAATTACAGTTGAAAGTTGGTAAAAGCAACACAGCGTAACAATTTGTAACGTTTAGCAAGATTCTAACCAATCTGTGGCAGCGCATACGTTCGCCACGGCCCAATCGGGCTAGTGGCGGTTATTTCCTAACGGGTACTAATAACACTACCGCTACCACCACTACCAGCCTTTCGCATAACTCTACCTATTGGAGTAACATAGACGCAGCTGCTGCCACCAACACTGTCACGGCTTCCAATGTAAATTCACGTGGCATTAGTTCGCCTCCCTCTTCCTCCGATGACTGCATAATTAATGTTACATTTGCCCCTGAAGACAATAAAGACAATGAAGAAATAAAAACAAACAAATTTGAATTTCCAAGACCGGCGACGACGGCAACGACGACGACTATTATAACGACCACTTGTGTAACGGATAGTGAAGGTGAAGATAACGATAACGACAACGACAAGGATAGTCGGGAGGAAGAGGACGACAGCGATATTTGGGATAGCAGAGATGGCATACGTCGCCGCGGTTTAAAAAGTTTTAAAAACTATTTTAAAACGAATTTTATCAGCAGCAGCCCTAACAACAATAACAACAACAACAACAATAACGATAGCAGTAATATTTTGACCAACACAACCACTAGCTTAGCCGGCCTAGAAGCAGACTCTGGATTTCAACATTTAACGCCTCTGATAACAACCTCAGCAGAGCCATCAACGGCCATCGCATCTAGCACAACTACCACCACAAAAATGATTGCTCCACGTTATCGTTTTCGGGATTTAATTTTGGGTGATTTTTCCTTCAACGATGATGGTGAAAGGTAAGTCAATAATATAATAACTTTAGCCTATCCCAAGGCTAGCAAGAATTTAAGCAAAAAAGGAAATTATCGTTAAACAACTCAAGGCAAAATATGTTTTAGTCTTTATTTTATTTGTGCCTTACAAATTTGGCCCAAAAAACAATTTCTAAAATTAAATCATTTGTAAAAAACCCAGCATATTTTTAGGCTTAACGATATTAAAAATCATTCAAATCTTTTTATCTGAAAAGTATTTTTCATTTAAATAAACAATTAGATTGTGTTTGCTACCTAATTGTGGTATACTTTAAGGCACTGACAAATATAAGTCAATTGTTTGAAAAAGTTACGGCATATCTTAAGGCATACACAACTTTCCCGTGCAGTTAGTATCGTAATGCCAAATAAGTTTAATATTCTGCTTAGATTTTATAACTATTGAAGCAAATTCTTAAATATTTTAAAGCATACTTTAAGGTTACCACAACGTGGCTAATTTGAAGAATTTCTAAATTTATTTTAATTTGTTTTTATTTGTAATACACATATTGAGTCTTTTGACCTTAAATATGTTTTTTGCTTTAAATATGTTGCATAGTTTAAGGCGTTTATCATAAAACATTTTTTAAATATTTACGAAAATGCTCATGAAAAATATTTTAATATATACAATAAGGCTTTAATCATCTAAGGCAAGGTTAATACGGAAAAATTTTCAGGAAATTTAAGAGAATTGCGTTGTAAATTTTAAATACGTTTTTCATTTAAAATGCACTGCCTACTTTGAGGTTTTAATTTTATGTTATGTTTATTTCATACTTTAAGGGGCGCCTTTTATTGATTTTTAAGATATTATCAGGCTTATAATTTTAAAGTCATTAAAAGATAATAATAGGGTCAAGAGATTTTTATTTTGCTTTCCTGTTATCGAAATTTTTTTATAGAAAATTCCTGTTATCGAAATGTATCTATTCGAAATTCCGGTTTTTCCATAATAAATTTCGGTTAAAGCAAAATTTTCTTTTAAATTATATTATAGTTATCCAAAAGTTCCCTGTGTAGATCACAAGTTAACGGAAGAGTAATTGTACAACATACTGTTTTCGGCCTGTTATCAAAAAGGTTTTAATAAAAAGTTGAAAATACGGATTATCAAACAATTTTATCGAATATTTTCTATTCCAATTTTAAATTATCGAAAACTTAGATTATCGAAACATTTTCTATAGAAAATTCCTGTTATCGAAACGTGTTTTTTATAGAAAATTCCTGTTATCGAATAATTTTCTGTAGTTATCGAAAGATTTTTTATAGAAATTTCCTGCTATCGAAAGCTATTCTAAAGAAAATTCCTGTTATCGAAAGATCTTCTACAGATAATTCCTGTTATCGAAAATTTTTCTATTGAAAATTCCTGCTATCGAAACATTTTCGATAGAAAATTCCTGTTATCGAAACATTTTCTATGGAATATTCCTGTTATCGAGACATTTTCTATAGAAAATTCCTTTTATCGAAAATTTTTTATAGGAAATTCCTGTTATCGAAAAATCTTCTATAGTTACCGAAAGATGTTTTATAGAAATTTCCTTTTATCGAAAGATTTTCTAAAAAAAATTCCTGTTATCGAAAGATCTTCTACAGATAATTCCTGTTATCGAAAAACTTTCTATTGAAAATTCATGCTATCGAAACATTTTCTATAGAAAATTCCTGTTATCGAAACATTTTCTATGGAACATTCCTGTTATCGAAACATTTTCTATGGAACATTCCTGTTATCGAAACATTTTCTATGGAACATTCCTGTTATTGAAACATTTTCTATAGAGAATTCTTCTTATCGAAACATTTATTATAGAAAATTCCTGTTATCGAAAAATTTTCTATGGTTATCGAAAGATGTATTATTAGAAATTTCCTGCTATCGAAAGCTTTTCTAAAGAAAATTCCTGTTATCGAAAGATCTTCTACAGATAATTCCTATTATCGAAAAATTTTCTATTGACAATTCCTGCTATCGAAACATTTTCTGTAGCAAATTTCTGTTATCGAAACATTTTCTATGGAACATTCCTGTTATTGAAACATTTTCTATAAAAAAATCATGTTATCGAAACATTTTCTATAGAAAATTCTTCTTATCGAAACATTTTTTATAGAAAATTCCTGTTATCGAAAAATTTTCTATAGTTATCGAAAGATTTTTTTATAAAAATATACTGTTATCGAAAGATTTTCTAAAGAAAATTCCTGTTATCGAAAGATCTTATACAGATAATTCCTGTTATCGAAATTTTTTTTATTGAAAATTCCTGTTATCGAAACATTTTCTATAGAAAATTCCTCTTATGGAAATATTTTCTGTATAAAAATACCGTTATTGAAACATTTTCTATAGAAATATGCTGTTATCGAAAAATTTCTTTTAGTTTTCTTTACAAAATTATTGTGCACTTCATACATTCATTCATTTTCTTAAATCTTTGCCAAATAACTGCTAAACCAAGAAGAAAGAAATTAAAATTGTTTACGGAGAATTCGTAGCTAATTGTGTAATACAGCCCCTGTGTTGTTTTGAGTTCAATAACCGAAGAGAATATGCTCTGGTATATTACGTTTTAGTGCGAACCGACCGACTAAATTAATTTTTTTTTTCGCCAGTTTTGTAATGGCTTTTCTCTTCTTTTGATGCTGAAAACTAATGAAATATTTGATTGATAATTCAGGTGAACATTTTTTCTTTTCAAACTTATAAAAGTTAACCTTAGCATATGTGGTAATAAACCCACAATAACATTTCATATAACAACTGAAGCAAAGAAAAAAAGAAAAATAGTTTTTCAAAAAGCTCTTAACAATGGCTAATTTGGCTAACTAAGCCCTTAAGCCATATTACTAAAATAGAAAAAGAAAAACAGTTCATCAACTCAATTTGTGTTGTCTTCATGAATTTGTGTGTCAATATATTAAGGAGGCAAATATTTCATAAGGCAGACAGACAGACAGACAGACAGGCATATTGATTTTTGACTAAATTTTAAGAGAGAGTGCTCACGTAAGTAAGTGCGCGTCCCGCACTTTTATTGATTCAATATGCAGGGCTATTCAGTTATTCATTTTGTGTTTATGCCATGCCATGCCATTATGCACGAAATACCAGATGATTTGAATGATCGCCTCAGGATTGGAAAAAAATAGTTTTTATATGACCAAATCGCTGTCCATTGACAGTTACAGTTCAGGCTAATTTTTAAACAAAATTCTAGCCAATAATACCTCCAGACCATGATGATAAAAAAACGTTGAAATTTTCCGGATCCAAATGGTTTTTTTTCTGGATTAACCGTGTCTCATATGCTATCCGCTCGGTTTGTGATCCATTTTAATTAATGTTTCGATTCTAAACTTCCATTTTGTTTTAAAAATCCCTACCCCACCTTGCGTAGGTCATTTCATACAAAATTTTATTTGATTAAAAATTTTTCTAGACCATCTGCCGGAAATTATTACAACATTTTGCAGATTTTTAAGATTTTTTTCTGTTTTCTTTTATTTTTTTTATAATTTAATCTTGAACATTTACAACAATTTGTAAATCTAGACGCAATCATAAGCTGTGTAAAGTACAACCATAAAAAAATTAAATTGAATTTCTTTTCTGGTCTGCATTTATTAATAATCCGGCAACGTTTACCTTTTTGTTGCTGCCCCGCCATTTCAGCAGTTAACGTAAGATGTGCGCAAGAAAACAGTCACAAAGAATTTCAATAGAATGATACTCACACCAGCCAGGCACTTGATTCGAAGATTCCCTTATTAGCATAAGGAATACAATATAGAAAAAATCTAAAGCATATTTATAGGCTTTACTTACAAAACATAACAAAGCATACTTTCAGGCACAAAAGAATGTGATAAAGAAAGGAAAACATTCCAGGAAAATATCTTCCCTTCGTTTTGTCCCTATTATTGTGTTTATTGAGTTGTAACGCTTTTTTCGAAATGTTTTTTTATGTTTTTCTTCATTTACTTTTACGGGTTTCACGTCACGCAATTGATTATTTGCTCAAGTCTTTTCAAAAAAAAAAAAAAAAAAAAAAAAAAAGAAGGAAAAAGAAGGAAAAAATTGTTATTTTTGCTGTCAAAACTCTAGAGTAATCGGAAAACATAAAAATTCATTTGGTTAAACGCCATATTTTTCGGCAATAATCAATAAAACGTTTTCAATAATGGCGGTTTGGGAGAGGGGGGTAGGATGCAGAAACAAAAACGCGATTTAATATTGAAACTTAAATTCCAAATGAAAGAAATTTAATTCGAATTCAAGACAGCGACTGTTAAGCCATTAAAGAGGAGTTAATTTTTGGAAATCGTTGTTAAAATATGTTTGGAATAAAATTGATTCTCATTGCCTTTAAATAGCAGCAGACGCCGCAAGCAAAATAATGATTTTTTTTGTTATCTTTCTGAGAAAGGGAGATGGGATGGTATAGGATAGATGAAGGCGCTTTAAATCCGAGAAAAAAACGTAGAGAATTTATTTTTCATTGTGGGATTTGAAAAATTAAGAGCCTTCGGAACACAGATCCCCCGCAAACAGCAACAATAAATATCATAAGGTCAGCAAGGTCCCCTTTCGAGAAAGGAAAAAGGTCCTCACCACTCACCCAGTACAACAACCAAATACATTTTGTCAGTTATAATGGGTTTTTGAATTGCAATAAATTACTTACTTACTTAATTGGCCATAACAACCCGTTTATCGGATTTCGGCCTGCCGCAACACATCCTTCCAAGCGTCTCTGCTTCGTGCGCGCCTACGCCAGTTGGTCACACCAATCGATGACAGGGCTTCCTCGATTTGGTCCTTCTAACGGATGCAAGGTCGTCCTCTTCGCCGACTTCCGCAGATTCCCGCATCAAATACCCGTCTCGCCGGCGCATCCTCCTCCATTCGAACGACATGGCCGAGCCAGCGTAGCCGCTGGATATTAATACGCTGCACAACTTCTATGTCGTTGAGGAGCTCATACAGCTCACTGTTGTATCGGATACGGAAATCATCGCCAACTCGCACTGGACCGAAGATCTTGCGCAGTACTTTTCTCTCGAACACTCTCAAGGCCACTGCATCTGTACTTAATAGGGTCCATGCCTCTGCGCCATAAAGAAGCACGGGTAGGATGCGTGTCTTGTAGAGTTTAAGTTTTGTCGTACGAGAGAGGTCTCTGCTACTCAATTGCCTATTGAGACCATAGTAGCACTTGTTGGCAAGAGTGATCCTGCGCTTGATTTCCAGACTGACATCATTTCTGGTGGTAAAGGCGGAGCCAAGATAGATGAATTCCTTGACCGTATCAAAAGTATAGTTATCGGCCGTAATCTGAGAATCAATACGCCGCGCGTCTCGACTCGTCGATAACATATACTTTGTTTTGCCCTCATTTACAGCCAAACCCATCTTGGTAGACTGGCGTTCAATAGCACTAAAGGCAGCAGTAACATCTCGCTTCGTACGCCCTATGATGTCAATGTCGTCAGCGTACGCAAGCAACTGGACACTTTTTTGCAAAATAGTGCCACTGCGATGCACTCCTGCCTTTCGCAGAACACTCTCCATGACGAAGTTGAAGAGGTCGCATGATAAGGGGTCGCCTTGTCGGAAACCTCGCACGGTATCAAAAGGCTCGGAGAGGTCCATTCCTACCTTGACGGAGCTACAGGAATTGCTCAACGTCATTCTGCATAGCCTTATCAGCTTCGCAGGTATACCGAGCTCAGACATTGCGGCAAAAACACGATCCCTTATGGGGCTATCAAAGGCAGCCTTATAGTCGACAAAAAGATGGTGTGTGTCGACTTGTTTCTCGTGGGTCTTTTCCAGGATTTAACGTAGTGTGAAGATCTGGTCGATGGTGGACTTGCCAGGTCTGAAGCCGCACTGATAAGGTCCAATCAGTGTTTTGACGAGTGGCTTCCTATCAAAAACAAAATTTAGTTTTTAAATTTTTGTAGCGAAATTATTCACAAAGTTTTCACATGATAATCGCGAGGTAGAAAATAGCCTGACCTCCTCGAACAACAATCCGAAGACTTAGCAACTCTTTCGTTCGCGGTCTGTTACAGTATATTAAACAATCACCTCCTTATCTGGAAATGCCTTGATTAAGGCAACTGAAACACACCATATGACTGACAAAAGTTGAGGGATATGCTTCGTGACAGCATTTAAATTTGAAAGCATTTCGCTTCTATTAACCATTTACTGCTGGTTCTTTTGTGTCTTATCACGTAAAATCGCAAGCATTGTCCAATCTTTAGAAGTATTGGGCGTATCTGTTGTGTAGCAGTTGGTTTCTTAAACCTTATACGAAAATTTCCAAGCAAAAGTCTAATTAGGTTAAGTTTTTCTAATTTGAGAAAGAGCTTTTTCTACGGAACAGCTCAAAGCAATATAATAAGATCGGAATCTTCCTTTGAACACAGACTTTGCTTGGTTCTAGTTTTCTTCATACTTTTTCTCGTTGCTTTCAGGAGCATAAGGCGGTATTATCCCACATTTTCTTGTTATTCGTTTATTTTACTAGTAATTGACTTACTATAGCAGGTTTTAGATTGACAGAGATGCCATCTCTTATTGCCTTGAAAAAATGTACTGTTTGTTATTCTAATGTAGTGGGTGTGGTGGTGTTAAGCATTGATCATTAAAACCCACTCAAGAGTTGGCTCCTTCTGATGTTCGCTGTTGAGGTTAACTTCTCTGTGGGTGGCGGTTTCTTGGTTGAAAATCCGTATATGAATTTAGATTACTTGTGTTAGGACTCCAATACACAATGTTACCACTTTCCACTGAAGGATTTACTCAGGTTTTGTAACAAAAAGTAGTCACTTGCAGCCAACTTCAAGGCATAGTGCTGTTTAAACGGTAATGTGTTGCCGCATTCATTCTTTTGTCGGATGTTGAGCTTCATGCAGTGTTGAGGTGTTTTTTTTTTGTCTTTGCCAATACCAAAACTGCTTCATCAGACACTGTCCTGAAGCCAGTTATCCGTCTAATCGCGCTTAGACGATACACCGAGGACAGTATTTTCCTTGTCGTCCCCACGGACGACATCCGACCATATTGGGCAAGCATACAGCATTATCGACGTTACTACCGCTGAAATTATTCTCCTTTTGAATGGACCTGGTCCTCCAATATTTGGCATCATCCTCGCCAGTACTGCCTGTTTTACAGATGCTTTTTCGCCGATGTATTTTACGTGCGCCTTGAAGTTCAACCTGTCGTCGATAATCACTCCCAGGTATTTTATCGCCCTCTTCGATTCGATCCTTGTGCCTCCAACGGTCACTTCCATCTTCTCCACTATCTTCCGGCCGCTTATCAAGACGGCCCCCGTTTTATGTGCAGCAAGTGTCAAACATGCCTCCTCCAGCCATGCTCCAACATTTCGAATCACTGTGTTCGCTTTCTCCTCTATTTCCCTTACCGTCTTAGCTACCGAGACTATGGCAATGTCATCTGCAAAGCTCACAATTGGAGTCCCGTTTTGGTAATCGCAGTCCAAGTACTCCATCGTACATAATGTTCCATAGTAAAGGATGTTTTTTATAGAGGTATAGAACTTTAAGTTGGCATTACTTTTCAAGATGGCGACCGATTTAACAGCTGTCAAGTGATTTATTCTCAGTTTGGTTTGGCAATTCATCATGAATAGACTCACGCCTGAACAACGCTTGCAAATAGTGCAATTTTATTTCGAAAATAATGGTTCTGTGCGGAAAACGTAACGCGCACTACGTCCATTTTATCGTCGACAAAATCGTCCATCAGAGCAGTTAATTCGATTAACCATGGAATGTTTTCGCACAACGTTTACTCTTATTGATAACTCGCATCCCCAGAGACGCTGTACGGTGCGTACAGAAGAAGCTATTGCTGCTGTAGAGCGTAGCATTGAGGAAGACCCGAATGAGTCCATCCGCCATCGAGCACAGGAATTGGATCTGTGTCCATCCACTTTATGGAAGATTTTGCGGAAGGATCTTGGTTTGCGTGCTTACAAAATCCAACTCGTGCAAGATTTGAAGCCAAACGATCATCAAGTAAGGCGTAGATTCGTCGAATGGGCCCAAAACGAGATTACCGTTGTTCCCGATTTTCATAAGCGAATTTTGTTTAGCGATGAAGCGCACTTCTGGTTGAATGGCTACGTCAACAAACAAAACTGCCGCATTTGGAGTGAAGGTAATCCTCAAGTGTATGTGGAAACACCGTTACATCCAGAAAAACTGACTGTTTGGTGCGCTTTATGGGCTGGTGGAATCACTGGTCCGTACTTTTTCAACAACGATGGTGGCCAGAACGTTACAGTCAATGGTGATCGGTATAGAGCCATGATTACAAACTTTTTCATTCCTGAATTGAATAACCATGATGTCCAGGAGATGTGGTTTCAACAAGACGGCGCAACATGTCACACAGCACGTGCCACAATAGATTTATTGAAAGACACGTTTGGTGACCGCCTAATTTCACGTTTTGGACCTGTGAATTGGCCTCCAAGATCTTGTGACCGCTAGACTACTTTCTGTGGGGCTATGTAAAGTCATTGGTCTATGCGGTAAAGCCACAAACGCTTGACCATTTGGAAGACAACATTCGCCGTATTATTGCCGATATACGGCCACAAATGTTGGAAAAAGTCATCGAAAATTGGACGTCCAGATTGGACTACATCCGCGCCAGCCGTGGCGGTCATATGCCAGAAATCATATTTAAAATGTAATGCCACAAGATTCTCTTTCGGATAAATAAAATTCATGTCAATCGAATAATCCATCGTTGTTTTATTGCAACTTAAAGTTCTATATCTCTATAAAAAACACCCTTTAGTAGCCCAAGTACAGAGCCCTGTGGAACGCCCACCGTCACCACGTATTCCTGCTCTCATTCATCCGTTAGGTATATTACCTTGCAGTGTTGATGTGGATCAACGTATATGTACAGGGTTACGCCACAAAAACTTGTCCATATTGCGGTTGAACAATACAAAACAAACGATTAGGTTTGATTATTGGAAATTCTAATCATTAAACCATATGATCTGCGAATGACTGACACAGTGTGTTTTACTTGCAATGTTTGATCGGCTAACAACACATTGTGAATTGTATCAATTGCTTTAGAATCCCTTAATCTTCAGGGCATGAAAATTTAATGCCGTATTTACCGGAATCGCCATGGTTTGGAAAGAAAGGGAGATCCTCAAATGCCTTGGTTTGATTAATCGGAATGCCTTGGCAATGTGAATTGTTTGTCACTGTTTGTTGTTAAGACAACGGGCGTAGGATATGAAGGGATTGGTCCCCAATTATTGCATATTTTTCTTAGCACTTGTGTTTTTCGCACAACATATTCGTTCGTGGTCGATTGCGCAGTGGGATAGCACAAGGGATCGCAGAGAAAATTTCTTCTTCAGTCACAATACTTGTGGGTAGAATGTTTTTTTCTGCACAGATTTTTTTTCTGCCACAATCTAACGATCACAAACAGTACCCCCACTTTCCTCTCTCACACTCTCATACATATTATTTTCGTAGTTCCCAGATAGTGTACGGCATGAGGAGAGCACATTTCCTATGTGGTGATTGTACTTTCGTCATTTTCCGTGTTTATACGGCCACATTACGAAGTCTCCGTGGTCTAGTAGGCAGTGTGTTGGCTTATTAGACGAAAAGCCAGGGTTCGAGCCCCAGGCCAGACATCAAAATAAAATACAAAAAGTATTTCTTCGGCGACTTCCTCTCAGCAGATTTCTGGCAAAAACTCTGAGAGTAAATAAAATCGCCATGAAAAGTTTCTTAAAAATCTGTCGTTCGGAGTCGACTTTAAACTGTAGGTCCCGCCACTCATGTATAAAATTAACACACACACAACATAAGTGGTGTGAGAAACTAGGTTCTAATCCTGACTGAAGGGTTGTAATGACCAATTATGTATGTATGTATGTATACGGCCACATTCTAATCCTTGAAATTGCTGTTGGGTTTCCCACAATATTTATCCAAGCTTGACCTTGGTTGGAGTGGCCGTATTTTGTGTCATAAAATGCAGGAAATTCCGTTTTTCAATTTTGTCTTCAAATCATGCCGTAGTCTACTCTCTCAAGGACTGTCAAAAACCAAATTATCATGCTGAACGCCTCTTTCAATTTTTGTCTGGAATCTGTAACTAACAGAAGCCTGTTGACTACTGCAGTAAGTGACGGAATATTCAAATATTCTCGGCCCTAATGCCTCGCTGCCATTGTATGCAAATCCTTATGGGGAGTAATCTGGTTCTCCGAACCACTTGATATGCTTGTTATGAGGTCAACCAATCCCCTATTTTGTGCTGACTTTACTGTAGCACATGGTTTTAGCTTTAAAAATATTATATTCAGGTGGTTATGTCCTTTCTCCCTGGGTTGATGGAAATAATTTTCTTTTATTTCTCTCTCTCTCTCTCTCTCTCTCTCTACTTCTAGTTTTACTTTGTTTACTTTTTTTTATTAAAACAATTCAATTATATTTCGATTCGATTCGATTCGATTTCTTTCATTTGTATTGTCTTTGTAATTCAATATCCTGCAGCAATAGTTGCACACACTACCCCCGCCCCTAAGCGCAGTTGTTATACTCAAGCTGAGCACACACACACACACACGCACACATTTTGCGAAGAGTAGCCCCTCGGGACTAATTGAAATATTTGGCAAGTAATTGTTTTGGTCGTGCCACTTACTGCTGGTGCTGCTACTGATGCTGGTGGTGGACCAAAGTGTATTTGATGATTGAGATTCGTCTTGATTATGGTCTTGATGCTGGTTAATATTTAATTTTTCATTTTTAAACAGTTATGGTCGTTGAAAATTTCCTGTGTTTTTTTTGCAGTTTTGTTTCGCTGTCATGGCAGCACAACAACATTTCATTCATTTATTGCTTGAGAAAAATAATTAAAAGTTGTCATGTCATGATATGAGTCTCATGGTAGTTATTCTTGATTTTATTCTTTTTTGTTTGAAGAAGAAAAAACACGGAATAAAATTTAATTTTTATGTGAAAATATACTGTGATTGTGTCAATACAGAAAACACTTTAGAAAATCTCTGTTGTTGTTTTTTAATTGGGAATACTTTCAAACGGTGTCAGTTTTTAATTGAATGCAATGACATTGGTAATACACACATATGTACTTACTCCCTCTCTCTCTCTTTCCCTAGAGTTCTATCTTGCCTTTCTTTTTTACTCTTACACATGTATTGTATAGAAGAGTATATAAAGACACACAGAAATTTCAGTGCCGTAAACTAAATGTTTTAAAATAAATTTCCAAGTGTGTGCTTAACTGCCATAGTATTGGTGCGGGCGTATTTATGTAAAGGGTCTGCCAAATAATTTTTTTTGAAAATGCTTTAAAAAAAAACCACTGAATATTTTCTCAAATTTCTTTTTTTATTTGAAAGTACAATCCTTCCGGTTAATGATGGAAAATAATTTCATTCAGTAGCCTACACGATCGGTCCAATTTTTAAGCACATTATCGATTGTGTGCAGCTATATTTCACCAATGTCTTCACGAATATTGTCCTTTAAAGAGCCAATTGTCTCTGGCTTGTCGGCGTAACACTTATCTTTGACGGCACCCCACAAATAATAGTCCAACGGTGTCAAATCGCAGCTCCGAGGTGGCCAAACGACATCAGCTCTGCGGCTGATAATGCGATCTTCAAAAACAAGGCGCAAAACATCGAGTGTAGCTTCGGCTGTGTGGCACGTAGCGCCGTCCTGTTGAAACCAAATGTTGCCAATATCCTCCTCTTCAATTTTTTTGAACAAAAATTCGTTCAACAAGGCGCGATAACGATCGCCATTGACTGTAACAGCCACTCCTTGCTCATTTTCGAAGAAAAATGGCCCAATTATGCCTCTGGACCAAAATCCGCACTAAACAGTGACTCGTTTTGGGTGCGTCGGCTTTTCAATGTATACGTGCGGGTTTTCTGTGCCCCAAATGCGACAATTTTGCTTGTTTACATATCCGCCAAGATAAAAATGAGTTTCATCTGAAAAGATGATGCCAGCCGAGGCAGCCATTTGAATGAAATTCTTTTCCATTATTAACCGGAAGGATTGTACTTTCAAATAAAAAAAGAAATTTGAGAAAATATTCAGTAGTTTTTTTTAAAGCATTTTCAAAAGAAAAAAGTTATTTGGCGGACCCTTTATGTGCAAGAGAAGAAGAGACTGAGAGATATGAAAAGAGCTAAAACTCAATAATATGAGCACAACAAAACCACCAACACACAGGCACAGACACAGACAATGTTTTGTTTACTTAACATCTTAATAAACTATAAATAGAAGAGAAGAAGAAAGAAAGATAACAACAAATACTACAACTAACCAGTATGTCAGAGAGTAAAATATGGCCCTGTAGATATCAACCTAAACAGAAAATAAAACCTTATTTGCGACGGGTGTGTGAGATGCCAATAATAAGCCTCGGCTCCTATCAAAACATATGAAAACGTTGAAGAAAATTTCTCTTTATTGTGCAAACAGTTTTCAGGGGATGACGCCTACTCATGCAATACAGTGTTTTGGAACTAGGAATATAGACATGCAAAGTAGATTTAAATCTGTTGTATGGGACACGAAGCATCTCTGCATGAAGGGGCGTTTCTCATATGGATAGTGCAGCTCAAAAAAAAACAAATTATTACCACAATTCCTGGTGCCGCTGTCCTCTTTCGAGAGGGTTCGTCCCAATATTAATTTTGTGCATTAATGGTCGTGCAGTAAGTGTTCGTTGTCCTTATTACTAGTCTCCTTACGATTAACAACTATTGCTGGCGTATGGTGTTTTTCTAGATGATTTAGATATCATGGGTATACCTACAGCGATTAAATTTACGACTCTTTAACGGAATATTCCTTGAGAATATACTGGCTTACTGGGGCAACCATCAGGTCATAAAGTTTCTTTCGATGTTCAAGCTTGTCTGTAGATGTCACTCCTCTTTCTGGAAACTGACGGATTAGACGGTCTCCATTATTTGGGTCTCTGGGCATAGAGCCATACACGGACAATGCGTTTCAAACGTGCTGGCCCAAATAGCTACTGGTCTGGAAAACTCAATGTGTGTTCGTTTAGAGGTCCTTTTGGCCTCGATTTCGTAGAAATTTTCGAATAAATTGTATTCATTGGCTAGCATTTCTTGGGTAGTAGAGAGTACCAGTTCGACCTCCACGTTTAGCGTGCTGAATCTTATTTAACCTAATGAGGACGAAACCGTTCGTTTTACCCTCTCGACAGAACAGTTACTTTGTAAACTCTGTCTTTGTGGTATATTGCCTAATAAGGTGGCATTCCCATTGGCTATGTGCCTTATCGTATGATTTTTGCAGAGCATTAGACTCGAATAAGGAGGACGAAACCGTTTGCACTTGAGTGAACTCGTGAAATCCCATTCTTGACAGCTCTGAGGCATGTAATTCAATTAATTCATGTAATTCATGCTCCTCTAAGTGGTCATGGAGACCCTAACGGATGCACTTAATTGATTAAGCTACCCTTGGCCATAATACTATCCATGATGATGTCAAATAGTAGAGAAAATAACAAGCAGTCTTGCCTGACATCCGTCCTTACAGTAATTTAATAACCCGGTTGGTTCTCTTGTAGGTTAAGCTAGTCTTAGTGCCATTTACAACAGAGTCGTGAGGTAGTGTAACAAAGACCCTTTCAAAGTCCTGATCAAAAGATTGTTCCTCTACTAACTTAAGATTTTTAACGTGGTCGATAGTCTTGGCGATCGCAAACCAGCCTGCGCTTGTCTTGGTTCTTCACATAAGCATGCATTAAGAACGTTAAATGTGACTTTGAAGAAAAAATACTCATTAATGGAGATGGTGCTTTAGGGATGACTTAACTTTAAAATTCAAAGGGTTTAGTTCTCTCCAAACAGGTCATTCAGGAAGGATCTTGACCCCTGCCGCCAAGAGAACGAACAACACAGAGAAGTGAGGTACCATCACCTCTTGGCTAAGAGTAGGACTCAATCAGTAAAATGTTTCCCACAACTCCTAATACATGTCCCAGAAGGTCTACTCTGTAGATGACGATTGATGGTGGTAACCCTTTCATTCTAGAACTTGCTGCATTGGAGAAAAACAAAAAATCAACAATGTTATCCACCTCTGGCGATGGCAAAAAATTATTTCCTTCACGTATACGTGTTAATTGTGACTTTGAAAAAAAAGAGTATTCATTAGTGGAGATGGTGCCTTAGGGTTGCCTTAAAACCCTACCAGTCCATAGAGAAATTTTTATCACGATTTTCAAATTTCAAAATTAAAGAGGTGAGGCAGCATCACTTATTGGGAATGACTAAAATGTTCCCCACAACTCCTAATACATGCAACAGAACGTCTGCTCTCGAAGTAGCAGAAGCAGAAGGTGGCAACCCTATTATTCTAGAACTTGCCGCAACAGGGAGAAAGAAAATAAACAACCAAAAATTAATTCCTTCCCTTCTCTCCCTTCTCTTACTCTGTAGAATATGTTTTGAGCCCCCTCTATAAGACAGTTTTATTTCAATTTAAATATCTGCCTTCATGTATACGAGTATGAGTATTTATGCATGCATGCATGAATGTGTGTCTGTGCACTTTCATTTTGTTTGTTGTTCCTGATTTATTTGCTAACGAACATTGTAGAGGCATAAGTGCCTGAGTGTGTGGATGTGTGTGTGTGTGTTTTATTGTAGTTTATTATTGTTTTTTCTGTCTGTTAATAATTTAACACCCAAAGGCAGTTGTTGTCTCAATCCAATTATTTCTCTATCACTCTCTGGCATCAACATATCCATGCAATATTCATACTCACGTACACATTCGCAAATACTTCCATTTGAATATCATAATGACGTAAATAATAGCGATTATGATGATAAAGTGTCAATGAAGTGTGCATGTGTAGCAGGATGTGTGCGCTTCTGTGTGTGTGTTTGTAAGAATCAATGTTTTGGTAGCAAAAGTACATGCAGCAGCAGCAGTTGATTATTAACTTTCCATGAGAGAGAAAAAGTGGCAAAGAACGAGAGCGGAAAGAGAGAGTAATTGTATGTGAGGAAGTTTTGTTATTTGTTTGTGATTTTGAGAGAGATTTGTTGGATGTTAATGCAAATACAATAACACACGCACATACATACATACTTTACTATTAACAGCTTTTGGGTGGTAGAAGAACTAGTTTCAAGGGCAATAATAGTGATAGAAGTGCAATGCGATGAATTTCAAATAAAAAAAATCAAAGCTGGAGTAACTCTCTTAGCAGGCAAAATGTACGCAAAAGAATGGAGTTTGCCAAGCAACATCGGAATCATTTAGAGGGGATTGTGCCTACTGGTTAGTCGTGGAGAACAAAATAGATTCTTTTCTTTTTTTCGCTTTGCTAACTCCATATGAGCAGCTTTGTAGAAAGTCTACTCAAACTCCAATAAACGCATTCAGTGTCGATTTTATAGTCTTTACTCGATATCTTATAGAATTTGGAAAAACAAAGAATTAGGGCAGTGGATACTTATTCCATTGGGTACATGCCGTGCATTAAGTTGTATGAGTAAGAGGAATCTCTGGGCTTCTGCTTTACACATGAACTTATTTAGCCGGCAGCCTTAGAGAAGTCATGGATTTGATCATGATCTAAGGATACTTTCAGATTTAATTACGTTGAAATACGTGTCTTTTTGGGGGAGGCTATTTCTATCTACCTACACATTTATTAACACAAAGAAAGTAGGCACGAATTTTTGTAGTTTCAGGGGTTGTTCAGAAATTTACTTCGTGAGTTCAATCGGATGTGCTAGGGGTATATTTATTTCCACCTCCCAACACGATGTACGTCCATGTATTTCGTCTTTGTCATGCGATTCCTTTGAAAATGAATTCCAAAAAGAGCTTTGAGATAGCAAAAGTTGTTTCTTAAATCCTATGGACTTTTTCTTTTGGGTTATTTTAAATTACGACAACCCATAGCGTTATTTGGCGCATTTAGAAGAAACGAGTATAACTGTGGAGCCATCTTGCTACAATGCCAAGAGCTCCTATAACCTTAAGTAGCACAGCCGAAACTACTTTTACTCCTACCCATTTTCTTTAGCTGTACTTTGCCTTGCCTTATGCTGTATGCCCCGTATGTATGCCTCTAAATATGACACATTGGTGGGTAGTTTTCATTCTTAATAGCATACATTTAGGTGTTTTGTCGTCGTATTTCGTGGCCGAAAGCTGTAAGCCAATTTATCATGGAATGGAATTCTCTTTTTTTGTGTGTTTCCATTGTTAAAAAAGCACGTTTTGTTTTACGCTTGACACTTACAAGTGTTAAAATGACACAGAGATAATAGTAATAATACTAGACTTAAGAGCAAATATTCGTACCTGCTCTCCCGCCGCCTGTGCTTATGTTACGAATTTTTTTTTCTAAAGATTTTTATTTTAGAACAAAAATTTAAAAGTTTAAAGCTGCAGTATATTGATGGCGGAAGGGTTGTATAGGGTCCGCCAAATAACTTTTTTTTTTGAAAATGCTTTAAAAAAAACTACTGAATATTTTCTCAAATTTCTTTTTTTTTATTTGAAAGTACAATCCTTCCGGTTAATAATGGAAAATAATTTCATTCAAATGGCTGCCTCGGCTGGGCATGCAGTAGCCTACACGATCGGTCCAATTTTTAGGCACATTATCGATTGTGTGCAGCTGTATTTCACCAATGGCTTCGCGAATATTGTCCTTTAAAGCGTCAATTGTCTCTGGCTTGTCGGCGTAACACTTATCTTTGACGGCAACCCACAAATAATAGTCCAACGGTGTCAAGTCGCAGCTCCGAGGTGGCCAAACGATATCAGCTCTGCGGCTGATAATGCGATCTTCAAAAACAGGGCGCAAATCGTCGAGTGTAGCTTCGGCTATGTGGCACGTAGCGCCGTCCTGTTGAAACCAAATGTTGCCAATATCCTCCTCTTCAATTTTTGTGAACAAAAATTCGTTCAACATGGCCCGATAACGATCGCCATTGACTGTAACGGCCACTCCTTGCTCATTTTCGAAGAAAAATGGCCCAATTATGCCTCTGCACCAAAATTCGCACCAAACAGTGACTCGTTTTGGGTGCGTCGGATTTTCAATGTATGCATGCGGGTTTTCTGTGCCCCAAATGAGACAATTTTGCTTGTTTACATACCCGCCAAGTTCAAAATGAGCTTCATCTCAAAAGATGATTTCTTTTTTGCCAAAATCGCATCTTCTGCAAGTCGATCGCAGGCCCACTTAGCGAAGCGAAAACGCATTGGATGGTCAATTGGCTTCAACTCCTGAACCAGTTGGACTTTGTATGGCGTCATACCAAGGTCTTTATGCAAATTTCGTCTCAATGATGTCTCCGAAATGTTCAATTGTTGAGAACGACGGTGAATTGATGTTGGTGGCGCTTCACGCACACTTTCTGCCACAGCAGCAATATTCTCGGGTGTACGCACTGTTTTTGGCTTTTCACGCTTTGGTTTATCGATGAGGATGCCAGTTTCTTTCACTTTTTTCACAAGATAACGAATATATGGAGCTGACGGTGCTTCTCTTCTTTCAAAATCCGTACACAATTTTCGCACACATTCTGCAACATTACCATGAATTTCAAAGTAATGTCGCAATATTTCCCAGCGTTGGTCAAACGTATTCACTACCATATTCGTTCAGCGGAAGGATAGAACTAATTATCTGTCAAATCAGACATGAGCTAAGTGTTATCATTCACGAAATAAGCACTAGTTGAAAAAAAAAAACGTTAGATGGCGGAAACGATAGAATAGACACTTATGTGGAGGCAAAACCTTGGCTTATTAAATACTGGCATTAATGAGATTTTAACAAGCTGTAGATACAGATCAATAAATGCAATTAAAATTAAAAAACAATTTGAAAAACAAAATCAAATTTTTGTTATTAAAAAATGAATTGAAAAAAAATTCTTTTTTGAAAAACGTCAGTGACTGTAGAGCCTCATTTGGCTTTAAAAATTCTAACGAGTAAACAAACAAGCGTAAAAATGATTTTTTTCATAATTTTCGCATTCAATTTAAATACAATTATTAACCAGGTAATGTTAGAAAATAACTATTTTTTTTAACCAAAATCCATTAATTCCGAAAATCTACAGCCACTTGCCTTAGCCATAAAAACACCGCAACTCATACAAGACTACTTTCATGTCGATTACGATGTCAAGCATGTGAAATATTTTCGTCAAATACCAACAAATGGGGAAATTTATGAATTTTACGTTGAACATCAGTTCAATACGTTCCACTTTGACATGCTAATCATGTGGAATCGCATGGATCGTGATTCATATCGCGTTAATAAAATGGACGGTTGCTCATTCCTTAAGAATCCCTCTTCGAATCGTGTTTTTAATAATTTCTATCAGAGCATATTGGTTAATAAAACCACATTCAAGTGTCCCATTAAAGCAGGCCGGTATTATTTGCAACCGAAACTAACAACAGCCGTTCTACCGCCTGTACATCCGAAGGGAAATTTTAGCTTTAAAGTGCTCATTAAGCGCGGAACTGATAATAATGATGATGCGGTATTGGATTTCACTTGGAAATATCGTTTGATGAAGGGAAAGTAGATTCAATCAAATTGGCAATAAAGGCAATAAAAATGGTAATGTAAAGCGAATGAATATCTTTTTTTCAAAAATTTTTTGTTTAAAATTTAAATTTTGAAAATAAAACTGAAATAAAAAAAGTTTTTTTATTATGCTTTAAACTGTAATTACCCGGTATAGACTTTAATAATTAGAATTTATTGTATTTTTCAAATGATTTATAAAATCCGCAAATAAATTATCGAATTATTTAAAACTAATTTTTTGCTTCGCATTAAAATTCTACAGTTGTACCCTACACTACCACCATCTCGTTAAGTGTAAAGCTTACAGTATTAAAAGTAAACGTTCAACATTTCAAGGTCCCACTGTCATAGTTTTTGGGGGTCTCATGAATCCCCTGGTGTTCTTCAATATGCACCAGCTTCTTACTTTCTTCAGTCAGGATTACGACCTAAATTCTCACACCACTGATGTTGTGTGTGTTAATTTTATACATGAGTGGTGGGGCCTACAATTTAAAGTCGACTCCGAACGACAGATTTTTAAGAAAATTTTCATGGCCATTTTATTTACTCTCAGAGTTTTTGAGAGGAAGTCGCCGAAGAAATATCGGGTCCGCCATCTAATGTTTTTTTCAACTAGTGCTTATTTCGTAAATGATAACACTTAGCTCATGTCTGATTTGACAGATAATTAGTTTCATCCTTCCGTTGAACGAATATGGACCATCCAATACGTTTTCGCTTCGCTTAGTGGGTCTGCGATCGACTTACAGAAGATGCCGATTTTGGCAAAAAAAATCATCTTTTCAGATGAAGCTCATTTTGATCTTGGCGGGTATGTAAACAAGCAAAATTGTCTCATTTGGGGCACAGGAAACCCGCACGCATACATTGAAAAGCCGACGCACCCAAAACGAGTCACTATTTGGTGCGGATTTTGGTTCAGAAGCATAATTGGACCATTTTTCTTCGAAAATGAGCAAGGAGTGGCCGTTACAGTCAATGGCGATCGTTTTTGGGGCATGTTGAACGAATTTTTGTTCACAAAAATTGAAGAGAAGGATATTGGCAACATTTGGTTTCAACAGGACGGCGCTACGTGCCACACAGCCGAAGCTACACACGATGTTTTGCGCCCTGTTTTTGAAGATCGCATTATCAGCCGCAGAGCTGATGTCGTTTGGCCACCTCGGAGCTGCGATTTGACACCGTTGGACTATTATTTGTAGGATGCCGTCAAAGATAAGTGTTACGCCGACAAGCCAGAGACAATTGACGCTTTAAAGGACAATATTCGTGAAGCCATTGGTGAAATACAGCTGCACACAATCGATAATGTGCTTAAGAATTGGACCGATCGGCCAATGGCCAGCCGAGGCAGCCATTTGAATGAAATTATTTTCCATTATTAACCGGAAGGATTGTACTTTCAAATAAAAAAAGAAATTTGAGAAAATATTCAGTAGTTTTTTTTAAAGCATTTTCAAAAAAAAAAAAAGTTATTTGGCGTACCCTTTGCTTTGTATTTTGTTTTGATGTCTGGCCTGGGGCTCGAACCCTGGCTTTATGTCTAATAAGCCAACACACTACCTACTAGTCTATGGCGACTGAGGTCATTATAATTAGCTTCTTAAGTCATTATAACTCTACTGTAGCGACGTCTTTGTAATGCCATTGGAGTTGCCACTACGTTTGCCTTACTATGGACACTGGTTCGTTCAGAATATCCTGCATTTGACTCGGATCAGCACCGTTTTCTTACATGTCAGGAGATTACATAGGCGGTAAATGTTTTGTTAAGTCCACTATTCCCATCTGTTCATAACAATGCCTAGATAGCCGTAGCTATCTTATTCACTACTCTCTCCACAACGCTAATCGTTGTAGTGTATTTCACGCTGAAGTCTGGGTTATAAATCACGCTGCTGAACTAATAGTAAGTAGGTGATCTTCTTTCACTGAAAACAAGGCAGCCATCAGATCTCTTTTTGGGGTCAACCTTTCTGTCTCAATTGGTTGGTATATGTTGTTCCTTCCTTGATCCAGTTTCGCAGTAGTTTTGCATCACTTTCGACTTTGAACTGTAGCTCCTACCACTCGTGGATAAAATTAAAACATACATCACATTCAAGGTGTGAGGAACTAGGTTGGAATCCTGACTAAAGGGTTGTAATGTAATGTAACTCACTTTTCGGTATTCGCGCACAATATTCTGAAGGCTTAGGTATTATATCCTGAATGCCTCAGACTCAATTTAATTAATTTTTTCATATTTTGTTTCGTTAGGGATGTTTGAGCTGGTATTTGAACCGCAAGGTCTCTCTAACTCTCTCGACTATGGTGAGAAAAACCATTCGACAGAGCTAGTGTTTGGGCATTGAGTAGCTAGGTTGTAAACCTGACTCAAGGGTTGTCATGGCCTATAAAGTAAGTGGGTAGAGACACTGTTACTGCATTCTTGCGGGCATTCTTTGCTTATCTACCAATAACTTTTGTTGTGATAATAGATCGATTAAAGGAAGGAAAATTGTGTCATCCATTTTATTGGCCAATGTCTGTCACTGGCCCTGTACAGACTTCTCTGATTTGGTTCAGTTTTTCCTTAATAGTCCAATGGACTGCATTGCTATTCAATACTGGATTCATCACTAAATTTAGTACACTTTTAGGCTGGTTTTCCTCTTCCGCTTTTAAGGGAATCAGTCTTCAAATACGAAAGGCCTGATGCTGGTTGTCAAGTGTGGTTAAGTAGGATTTGCTACCTACCAACGTACATGACATAATTCGTCATTACAACCCTGGAGTCGGGATTACGGCCTAGATTTTTCACACTATTTTGTATGTTGTGTGTGTGTGTTAATTTTTTTACATGCATGAGTGGCGGGACCGACAATTTTTTGACACACTTTTCATGGCAATTTTCATTTACTCTTAGAGTTTTTGCCAGAAGACTGCTGAGAGGAAGTTACTTACTTACTTAATTGACCATAACAACCCGATTAACGGATTTCGGCCTGCCGCAACACATCCTTCCAGGCGCCTCTGCTTCTTGCGCGCCTACGCCAGTTGGTCACACCAATCGATGACAGGGCTTCCTCGATTTGGTCCTTCCAACGCAGACAAGGTCGTTCTCTTCGCCGACTTCCGCAGATCCCCGCATCAAATAGCCGTCTCGCTGGAGCATCCTCCTCCATTCGAACGACATGGCCGAGCCAGCGCAGCCGCTGGATATTAATACGCTGTACAACGTCCATGTCGTTGAGGAGCTCATACAGCTCACTATTGTATCGGATGCGGAAATCGTCGCCAACACGTACTGAACCGAAGATCTTACGCAGTACTTTTCTCTCGAACACTCAAGGCTGCAGCATCAGTGCTTAATAGGGTCCATGCCTCTGCGCCATAAAGAATCACGGGTAGGATGAGCGTCTTGTAGAGTGTTAGCCTCGTCGTACGAGAGAGGTCTCTGCTACTCAATTGCCTATTGAGACCGCTGAGAGGAAGTTGCCGATGCAATAATTTCGTTTTGTTGATCAAGATGTCTGATCATGAAACATGGCCTCAGGCGGCTTCATCAATGCTTGGCAATTCAATTTCATTATGGAATAGCGCTTCAAATGGTCGCATTTGATTCATGTTTGTTTGGGTATGACAATGATAAGCGCGTTTTAATGGCTTTGTTTTTAATGAGAATTCCAAACCAATTTAAATTGCAATTAAATTTCAACAATTAGTCATCATAATACAGTGATAAATATAATGATTATGATTATCATACAGTGATAAATATAATGATGCTATTAAATAATTATCAAAAAAAATAATCTAATTTTCTAATTTTATCAAAAAACAACACAACAACAAATAACAACAACCATATATTCTTTATTTTAATGCCAACAAAACAAAATCGAAACCCAACAATGAAAACCACAAAATGGCTTTAAAAAATCATTGTATATGGAAAATAATATTTTTCATAATTTTATTTCGTATACAAATCATTAAAAATCAGGTAAATATTACAAAAACAACTAATAAAACAACAACAACAATTATTAAAAATCTCTCACCTCCTTTTTTTAGGCCACTGTTCTACCGCTTTCTCGCACACTCAACTTTATTTTTACTGCCTTCAATGTAACGTACGATCGAAACTATGTGTCCTCTTTCGAACGCTATGGTCCAACACCGAACATTTACAAATTTGTTGTCATACAAGAGGTTGAACAGTTTTTCATTGACATTTCAGTACGGTCTGCCAGTAAAAACAAGGAAATCTATAAAATACCAAACATCGACGGTTGCCTGTTCCTTAAGAATCCGTTGATGAATAAGTTTTTCTATAATTTTTATAAACGCATCGTATACAATAAGTCCACCTTTACTTGCCCCGTCCTGGTGAAGGAGTATTATTTGCGTAATGAATTTTGGAAAACCGTTGTACCGCCCCTACATCCCAAAGGCGAGTTTATGTTGAATGTACGCTTGCATGGCAAGCAAAGTGCAAATTTATTTGATTTTCGTTGGTCATACAAAATTGTGAAAGCCTGAATAAAATTTGTTTGAAAGTCGTGGCCTGCTTGAAAGGAATTGTTTTTCTCACAACACATTATTTTAGGCGACGTGTAAAGGTGCCCTAGCTTAGGAATTATACGAGCAATTGTACTGCCCTCTCAATCTATATGGGATATCGTTGTACTCTCTCTCTTTCAGTCCTATTGCCCTGACAAATTTCAGCATATTGTTCGATGTCAATAAAGACTATTACGTGCCCAGCATCTGAAACGCAAACTGATGTGTCCTTTAAGGACGCATTAACATCACACAGGTTGGAAGTATCAGCTCTGATGATTCATTCCCTCATCGTCAATCTCATCAATCTAGTACATGTTGTGTACGAGGCGATCCCTATTGTGTACAATTGTTCTTTGACTTTACAGTATCCTCAATGTTTCAGATTGTTCCGCGGTTAATTGCCCCACAAAAACTCAGACTGCCACAAACCCACTTGGTTTGAGAAGAGTTTGCACGTCTTTTTGTACGTCCTGCCAAACTTCTCACTCCGCAAAAAGATTTTGGCTCTATCAGTGGGTGCTGCAGCTCCTATCCTTAGCTTACAATGCTTATCTGCCTGCTCATTGCCTCAAATTCGCACATGATTTGGGATGCAGCCTTATTTCGCTTGCCCAGACAGCTCTATACACCTCTCAAGCCATTCTTACATGAGCAGAGTGTCCGGAAAGCGGAGTCAGTAGTAGATTGTATTTCAATGTCCCGTCCTTTGTCTTCCCTGTCCAAGTCGAATTGAGCACTTCTTTCACAGTCAAAGACTGTCGCCCAGAAGTTACTCGTGAGTTTCTTCATGGGCTCAGATATATTTCACTCTGGAACCAAAATCTTAAGCTACTGTTCCAATATTTATCCTCGATCGATGCGTATACTGCAGACGGGTCCCTCTTTTAATAGGGACTGTTATTCGATTTACTACGTTATGTCATTAGCTAGCTTCTCACACCGCTCATGTTGGGAGCTTGAATTTTATCCATTAAGTGACGGGGGATCTACCAGTTTAAGTCTATTCCGAACGACAGGTTTTTGAGAAACTTTTCATGGCAATTATATTTTATTTTATGCTCAGAGTTTTTACCGGAACGGACTGCTGAGGGGAAGTCGCCGAAAGAAACATTTTTTAATTCGTTTATTTCAGGATGTCTGAGCTGAAATTTGAACCACACACACTATCACTAGACTAAGGCGGTTTCAGTTTTCAGTGACTAATTTCTTTACCAGGGAAATCGATAATCAACACAATTTTATCGCTGTTTTTACTTGTGTGGACTCGTATGGTCTCTCCACAGATGGCTATCTATTATTTCTGAATGAGTGTCTCTCAAGATAGGATTGTTAGCCTGTCTTTTAAATTTGTTTGAATTAATTGGCATAGGACAACCTTCTTAATTTCCCATGTAACCCTCGTATATTAGTTGTCCTTTTGAAAGGTTTTCATTACATTTTCATTTTTAATTCCTTCATATTCACATTTCATTAACACACAATATGGCCTATCACTCACTTGCCTTGTGCAAAAACCTTTTTCACTTCCGTGACTATGAGGGGGAGTCCCTCCTTCCCACCATTAACGTCTTGTGACGTCTGTGCGGTGACATTTTTATTCTATTTTTAGCTTCGCTTCAAGCATCAACTGTTACTGATCGAATATTGCCTTTGACAGGCGAAAATATTGCCGGGGTTGGCTTTGTAATGAAAATACCTGACAGCGGCAAGAAAGTGAAGCACCGCAAGCAGTTCCCAAAAAAAAAAAACAAAATAATTCTACGCACTGAATTGGAAAATAAAAAAAAAAGAACAGCGAACGTATTATTTTCATGGGTAAATGTGTATGAAAACGTGTTTGCAAATGGTATATGGAGAGGGGCGTTGTATCAGGGAAAAAATGTTTTCTCTGCTGTCATACAACGCAATACGCTCTTACCTATGCCTGATGGTGTGCATGATATTGTGGACAGACAAACAGAAGAACAGACAGTCATATGCGTAAACTGTTTGTACCGTTCAGTGTGTGTACCAAAAACTTCATGTTATTGATGTAACGTTTTGTATTTTCATTTTACATGGTGGGTAATAAACCTGAGAATTAGTATGTTTGGTGGTGTAGGGCGGGAGGAAGGAATCCCAATCTCACTCTGTGTGTGTGTGCAAGTGTATATGGATGTTTTGTGCTAAATTAGAAATTCTCAAACAAATATGCCTGCATTGACAGTAAAAAGTAAAAAACAAAACGCCATCATTTTTGGCGCAATTTCATCAGTCGAATGGATTTTTAACAGGGACGGGAGTGTTGAAACAGCACCATATTTTAAAGACAGAAAGGAATTGGTTAAATTATACATGAAATGTTAGTGAACAATAATTTATCTTTAATTCCTACAAGGTATACAGTTTGTATAGAGCTACAGTGAGACAAAACACCACCATGAGGCCATGAAATCACCAAAACAAGTTTAATGTTGCTGGTGATTATAACAGCAGCTGGTTTTGAACTAGGTAACGATTTTTATCATTCATTCATTGACAACCACCAGATATATGGTCAGACATGAAGGCGGTAATGAGACTAAACATTATGAGAGCATGGATGCCCAGAAGCTAAAGTCGTTCTACATTTTTTTTTTTAATTTGGATTTCTTTATTGACAGCCAAATCATTGGACCCGCTTTCGATCCTATTTTTATAACAAAAAATGCACCTTAAAAAACAAATCCTGGATTGAGTAAAAATCTCCTTTTTTGCCGCCTGAGCCGCTAAAGTCCTGGGATCAAACAATGTGTTGTATTGGCCCCAACCTACCCTGGAACGAACTCTAACGCAGCCACAGAATGCAGTTCGATGTCACACATATTAGGTTAGGTTAAGTTAGCGGACGTGTACTTGTCAATTAAGACAAGTACAGTACCCGGAGGTCGAATTGACCCATTGTACAACGTCCTAGTTTCTCACACCACTTATGTTGTGTGTGTTAATTTTATACATGAGTGGTGGGACCTACAGTTTAAAGTCGACTCCGAACGACAGATTTTTGAGAAACTTTTTCATGGCAATTTTATTTACTTTCAGAGTTTTTGCCAGAAATCTGCTGAGGGGAAGTCGCCCTTTTTTTTTGTATTTTGTTTTGATGTCTGGCCTGGAGCTCGAACCCTGGCTTTACGTCTAATAAGCTAACACACTACCTACTAGACTACGGCGACTTCAGGTCGTTTATTATCTCCAAACAATTCCTGGATAGTCTGATGCGAAATTCTTTTCCACAATAATTATCAAAAAAAAAAAATATTCAGATCGGCTCAATCCCCGTTCCTGTTCAGCACTTGTATTGATTTGTAGGAACATTTCTCTCATTCTCACGGATTATTTCGTAATGGTTATGCGTGTGAGGAGGCTTTCCTTCCCATCCCCTACAAATTACTTCTGCAGATGCGATTGATCATCTGTCTTCCATTTTATGTGTCAACATTTGCCTGTAGCTTCAGGCAAAGTTCTCACATTTGACATACATTTCCTCGATAGTCTACTTCAGCTAATGTTACTGTGATGCAGTCATATTTTAAACGTGAAGCCCTCCCTAATGCAGATTGTTAACACTGGTTAATCATGCTGTATCACAACCGGCCGATATACAGTGGTGGTCTTATAATTACTAACGACTTAGCAACATGTATGCTTGTTTGTTAATTTGTTTTACAGTTTTCACTGTGTACCTGGGATCAAAGGCTTTGTTTGGAGGACATCTTACATAGGTTTTTCCATCAGATTGGGACAAATTAAACTTCGATTCGTCTTCTGCTTTAGGATGTGGAAGTTTTTCGCATTACTTGATCCGATATCCGATATAATACAGTCCGAAATAATGGATATGACACCAGCTGCGAATCAAATTCAGTGTGTTTACTGAAATATATCTCCAGAAATGTAAACCGAGCCTAGCAATATTGTGCGTTCCACCATTAGTCAACGAAAATAAGTTTGTCTGTGTAATGAACTGAGAATACTCAGTTTAACTATAGCAATTGAAACGTCATGTAACATGCCAGAAGATGTCTACTCTGTAACAGCCCTGGCTAGTTCATCAACTATTTCTGAAAATATCACTACGTCCCCTACATAAGTTGGGCCAGAATTTAACAGCATTGAGCCATACAGGTCTACCCTTCAATAAAATGTTTAACGGCAGCCAATAGAGTATTGCCAATAAGGGTTTAGTTGAAGTGGAACAGTGTACTATGGTGACTAGGGCAGCTGACTGTCTACAATATACAAATAGAATTTCCTGGCAGCAATTCGAAAGAAAGCCAATTCATTTTAAGCTTGACTTGCATTGTAAGGAATTCATTATACCGTGTCGCTGACATTAATGAAGAAGACAACATCGTTACAATCAACAAGCTGCCAGACAACATGCTGCTCATGGGAAGCCTAGCTTATGTAAGTCCTTTAGTCAGGATTACAACCTAGCCTCGTGAACCACCTGTGTTGTGTACGTTTTATCCATGAGAGGCGTAACCCACACTTTTAACATCGAATCTGAACGATAGATTTGTGAACCTTATTCATGGTAAATAGCTTACGGTTAGGGCTTTTGCCAGAAGACTTTTTCAGACTTTTGTTTCAGACATCAAAGTCGAGGTTTAAACTCTCGAGCGTTCGTTTAATAAGCCAACACACTACTAACTAGTTTTCGGCGTTTACAACCTAGCCTCTACGTTTGAGTTGTTGAAGTTGACAGGCGTCTCAAAAAGCTTATAGTTATGCATGGGTCATATCCTCCCTTTGCACCTATTTCGACATTCAACTACAACTACTGGGTGGCATTAACTAAATTACCTTTGGCTAGGCACGTTGTGTCAACAAATTTGGGAGTCCAAGAATTCTTTTTCTCAAGCTACAAATAACAGAGATGATGTTTTGAGGCTTCTACTAACTGCTTGACATTACAGCTTGTTCTGAGGTATACCCAGACTCCGAGTTGTTGAATCCAGTGGCCAAAGTCACGTTAGAATTGCTTTAAGGTTCTAAGATAAGCTCTGATTAAGCTTGAACCAAATTTCTTTCTGCTTATATTTATAGCGATTCAGATTTGATCTGACGTCCATTCATATGGGTTCATTATCTCATCTTTCCTCTCCTCGAATGAGTAAAGTATCCTGCAGTGTAATACCAATCCCAAGTCTGAATTCATTTGAATTTTCTGCTGTATCAGCCTTAGCAAGCATCATCAACTGCAAAAACACCAACTGAAGCAACTTCCGAGAACCCATATGACGATCGAATCGCTCACTATTTCTCCACAGTCATCCAGTATTCTTGGGCAATCGTTGATGCGACTGTGCATACTCTCTAGGAATCTAATGGCTGCTCTACTGTCGGATATCTCTACACAATATACTCTGATATCGGATTCGTAGACCCCCCCGTCACTGTTTACAGTGATTATTTCAGTTTGGAACTGTTTTCTATGCACACTGAGACGGTGATAAGTAAACACAATCTATGATCATATTGTGGGTGTTGAGGTTGAATACTGTAGCCTAAACATAGTTTGTAAAATGCTACTCTACAGTAGAAGCTGTTAAATAATGTAAAAGCTGACTGTCTACCAGTTCGGGGCGTAAAACTCTACAGTTGTTCTGTTTAAACTCTCCATCACGTTATTCCTGCAGGCTAGTCGAACATTAAAAAAAAAACACCTTAGTGGATAAGTACAGTTGAACCCCGTATTGATTTTAAAATCTATTTTAATTCTACGTTTGTCCCACTGTATTGATTTCGTTCATTTTTTTCCGAACATTTATTTTTATGGCTCTCCACATATGGCAAGAAATATTTTCATTTCGTTGGTGAATCCAAAGGGAAACTTAAAAACGAAAAAAATTGTTTTATTTGCCTGTAATTCGTCAGGCGTGTAAAACAAGAAGAATATGTTCGTAATAAAAAAACCAAAGAAAAACAACATCAGTAACAATAAAAAACTCTATAAAATATGATACCAAAACAAAAAACAGAAAATAAGAAAAAAAAAATACGAAAAATAATTCGATTCCACAAAGTTCCACAATAATTCTTTGCTCACCTGGCATATCCTCATGCATGTATATATGCCAACTAACGTAACACTTGTCATGATACATTAGGTTGGCAACAATAATAATAATAATTGTAACGGTACCTGCTGGTAGTTAACCTAAGCATTTCATAACCTAGTTGTACATTAAAAAAGTGATTCATTAACACGAAAACCTTAAATGGAGGGTGAAATTGTAATTTCGCCTGGCAAAGCAAACCGCCTGATAGCTACCAGTCAGGGGAGGAAAGACTGAGTGATGCTTAAAGCAATTTCAAAGGATTCTTGCTTAATTTCTATTGCTAAAGAAGCAAAGAATCTCAAAATAGCTCATGGAAGTCTGTGGCGGTCTATACTTGTCAATGCGCTAGGCCTAGCAGATAACCTCGTGCAACTGATCCTTAGTAAGAGGTTCTCTAATACAAATATTTTTGACGTTTTTGACGTCAAACAGTTCGGCTGTTGTCTCCGGAAGCTTTTCCCTGTATATAAGATAAAGATGGATTAGGAATTTTAGTTTATATGTTCTGTTGGTTGTGTGCCGTGTAATTCGGTGGGGATGAGATGGATTGGAGATGGGATTGTTGTTGTTGGTTGTATGTGTGTGTTGTCAACGTCATGTGGTAGGTAGTCCGAGGAAGTCAGCTGTTGTCGTAGGGTTCAGCCATAGGTCTACGGGTAGCAGGGCTGTCGGTTTCGCTGGACAGCTAAAAATGTGCACCGTATCGTGTGGTGTCTGGTTGCACAATGGGCAGCTATCATGGGTTCCCGGGATGATCCTAGCCCTGTAGTTATTCAGGAAGTTCGACCATCTTGATCTTAGCTGGGCCAGAATAGTTCTCGTGACTCTTGGAAGCTGCCTTTCCGAATCGGCTATAGGTGGTGGGTGCCGATTAATGACCCTATTATGGCTGATGGTATAATGAAGGGCATTTTGTGCCTCCCTGACGGACATTGTATCAGTTATTGAGGGTATGAGGTGGACGATGTCCGAGTTGTAGGTAGTGAGGTCTTGTCTTATGCGGCGAGGAGGGGAATCATTCAATACTATGTGGTGGTTTGGATGAGAAGGTTGCTAGCAGGCTATGAGGAATTGTTTAGTTAGCAGCTCGTTGTGTCTTCTAACCGTCAGCATCTTCGTCTCATCTTGGAGGTGGTCTATACTAGTCATCCTGCCTATCTGTAGTGAATTCTGCAGAAAAGAGCCGTTTAGGAAGAGTGCACTTGGTGAAAGAGGGAGGTAGAGAGAGATGAGGAGATATAGACAGAGAGATGGAGAGAGATAGAGAGAGAGAGTGAGATAGAGAGAGAAAGAGAGAGAGAGTGAGATAGAGAGAGCGGCAGAGATATAGAGAAAGAGATAAAGAGAGAGATACAGAGAAAGATAGAGAAAGATAGAGAGATAGCGAGAGATGGAGAGATATAGAGTGATATAGGGAAAGATAGAAATATATAGAGAGAGATAGAGGAAGATGGAGAGAGATAGAGGAAGATGGAGAGAGATAGGGAGACAGGGCGATAGAGAGAGGCGGACAGCCTTCTCAGTCCAGACATGATTCAAGCCACGATACGATAGGAAGGAGGTGTCCGGTTTGTGATACCGTTGCGTTGTGAAACCACTTTCGGTGATGCCCCAGAACTAAGCGTTAAGTTCTGATTACTCGGTTTTGGCCGTGAGCAACAATGGTTTCCCCTAGCATCTCGTTGAGAACTAGCCTCAAAGTTCCAGATCGATCCGATATCAAGTAATGATAGCTTCGTTAGACTCTGAGACTGATATTTGCAAATAAAGTGTTCAATACTCTTTTCATACTCAACAGTTCTAGAGACTCGAGAGTAGGCATTTGCTGGGAAGCAAAGTCTTTTCGCATGAATTTCTCAGAGAACCACTAATGGCACTTGGTGGCACCAGACATCACAGTGAAACCCTTTTTGTAGGTTGAGAGCAGTTCAGTAGATTGTTTGGCTGTGTAAGGCTTTAATACCTCTACACGGGAATGATAATTAGAATGCGGAGATTTTTTTCCTTTAAATCCCTCAATATGTTGGAGTTTAGAGGCACATATAGCCGTAGTCTAGTAGGAGGTGTCTTGGCTTATTAAGCGAGACTCTTTGGTTTAAACAAAGAAAATAAAGTATAAAGAATGCGCATTTTAACATATTTTGGAATATTTTTCAAAAATATTTCAAGACGCGGGGGGAACGATAGAAGGGAAGGCTACAGAAACCAAGAGAGTAACAATGCGTTGTTCTCATCGTGCGTTTTTGTTGTTTGACCCCTTTTTTATTTATTTTTCTGGTGTTAAAAAAACGTCGTCACCAATGTCTCTCAGCGGAAGAACATCTTCGGCTTTTTACACACATAGGACACGAACATCAAGAATGTTCGTTAAAAAGAGCGTAAAAATCTTGTCAGTTTTTAAAGAAGAAGGTTCATGTCGCTTTTTTCAGACTTCAATGATACACCCAAAGAAATATCACAGTAGTATTCACTAATATCAATGAGAAATGATTTCGATTTTTGGAAGAATACTTGCCAAGTTAAATACGGTGTTTCTAGTGATTTAGTGCAGTACAATTTTTCTATATTTTCCGATCACATATACATACATATCATTGGGTTAATAAGTACACTTGACATTATTACTAACAATTTTCATCTAGGTTAACACATGCCTATGGTTATGGATTAGTGAGTGAGAGAGAAAAAATAAGTTGAGAGAATTTATTTATTTACAGCCATATAAAAGTGTTAGTAATATACGCTATTTTGATTTTCATTTCATCAACATACATATGTAAAGCTGTCTATCTTTGGCTTAATAATTTTGGATAAATAAAAATAAAATAAAACATCGATTTTATTATTAAAAGAACATAAAGCTATCCATCTTTGGCTTAAAAATTAGGCCATGTTTTTTAGGTAAATAAAAATAAAAAGAATAAAAAAAACCATTTTTTATTAAAAGAAAAAAAACGAGCATTCCAAAGCATTTAAAAAAAAATTATACTATGGGACAAAATAAAATACGCCCAGCTAATGACATAGAAAATTTTTAACACAAAATATTTTTCGATAAAAATGATAAAGCATCCGCAGCACATGTATTCTTGTCGCGGTCTGATCGACAACTAAATGAAAAAACACAAGAATACATACATATGTACATACGTACGATGAGAACAACACATTGTTACGCACTTTGTTTGTGTTCATTTTCCTTCTGTTTTCCTCCCCCCTCATCAAGATATGATTTTTAAAAAGATTTTGGTGAGAGCGGGTCGTAATGTTACAACCCGCCATAAGAAATTTTACTTCTACATAATGCGTATTCTTTATATCCATATTCTTTGGTTTAAACCTGGCTAAGATATCTTTCAAGTTTTCTGGCAAAAACTTTGAGAGAAAATAAAATTAACATGAGAAGTTTCCAAAAATCTGTCGTTCAAAGTCGAGTCAATTTTTTTTTGTAAGTGCCGGCACTAATGCATAAAATTAATACACAGAACATGGATGGTGTTAGAAGCTAGGTTATAATCCTGACTAAAGGGTAGAAATGACCAAATAATGAAGTAAGTAAGTAAGTTAGAGGCTCATTGTGTTGTTGAATGTCTCTTGGTTTTAGTTTGCATACAAGTTTTCTGTCTCTGAACTACGTAGACTGTGGGACAGATTTCACGTGTCCTGCCTTTTAATCGTAAAAACTTTATGAAAAATATAACCTAGAAAATACGAATTGAGAGTGCCAGGGATGAGGTAGAGTAATAAGACATTTAAAAACCTTAAGGGAATCATAATAAAAATCATTTAATTTATGATGCACACGACGGATATCATTTCATTATCCTGTCATTATTATTTATTCTGTGTAAATCGGTATAAACATGTTTACCTAACAGCCAACACGTAATGATTTATAAGCCATTAAAGTAAGGCAGAGAGCGAGAGAGAGAGAGAGAGAGAGAGAAAACTAAAAAAGATGAAAAAGAAAGTAATTCCGGAAACTTTGTACTCACGTACAATCTTAAATAATTTGCTATGTTTTGTACGTAAAAAAGAAATCATAATGACATGTTAAGGAGAGGGTGGTAGAAATTGAGATCCAAAAAGTCTTAACACCTTAAAATATTACGAAAAATTGAACAACTTCTTAAAATCCTTAGAATATTAAGAGTCGTTGCCTTCTTAAGACTGTCTTTTGTTCAACCAAATACAGCAAATTGGGGAATCAAAAATTCATAAAAAAAACAACAACTGAAAACGATTTAAATGAACAACTCCAGGAAAGATTACCACCTAGTAGTCTGCGTGGGAGTAGCAATAATAATGAAAACGAAAATTTTCCTTTTTTGGGATTGTCTTACTAAAGAAAATTCACCCAAAAAAACCGGTTGAAATATTTTCCTTTTCTTTTGCTCGTTTTTTAATTTTTCTTGGAAGGTTATTCTTTGACTCCACCACCCCATCATACATCACAATTTAAAGAGCCCTTTGTCTACCTTAAAGCCTTCTTAATGGGGGTACACTTTTTGCACACTTATGCACACACGGGCAATTTAATTTTTTTTTTTTTTTTTTGAAATGTCAAGTATGCGGTGGCATGTATTAGACAGACAGTGTGTGCTCAAAAAGCATGAATATGCCAGCAGAAGTGAAATATCTTTTATAAATACATGCTCACACACATACAGATATGTATGTATACACACTTACCTATACATGCAACAAAATGTGGTGAAATTATGAAATCATAAATCTTCTGTAGAGTAGCGCTGCATTATCAATACGTCTTTAGAATTTCTGTATCACAAAGGCAATAATAAATGTCGTATGCAGAGTGCACTTAAAACTACTTACAGGGGGAGGCCAACATTAGCTGGAGAAATATAAATACAAGTTTTATTAGAAAAAAATCGGCATTCACATAATGGAAGAAATTAAAGAGAACGATGATTACAGCTTTGAGAGGATCTTAGGCAAGATTTGAAGGCTTAGATCTTTCATTAGCTAACTGCTCCTGGCTCATATCTGAACTATGGATATGGTGAGCCATAGATATACACGGATCTTATAGTTTTCTAGAATAAAAAAAATTGACTATATAGGATTTCATCGATAGACTTTTCGGATCCTACATAAAGGATCCTCCAAATAACTTTTTGTTTTGAAAATGCTTTAAAAAAAACTACTGAATATTTTCTCAAAATTCTTTTTTTATTTGGAAGTACAATCCTTCCGGTTAATAATGGAAAATAATTTCATTAAAATGGCTGCCTCGGCTGGCCATGCAGTAGCCTACACGATCGGACGAATTTTTAATCACATTATCGATTGTGTGCAGCTGCATCTCACCAATGGCTTCACGAATATTGCCCTTTAAAGCGTCAATTGTCTCTGGCTTGTCGGCGTAACACTTATCTTTGACGGCACCCCACAAATAATAGTCCAACGGTGTCAAATCGCAGCACCTAGGTGGCCAAACGACATCAGCTCTGCGGCTGATAATGCGATCTTCAAAAACAGGGCGGCTGTGTGGTACGTAGCGCCGTCCTGTTGAAAGCAAATGCGACAATTTTGCTTGACCCGCCAAGATCAAAATGAGCTTCATCTGAAATTTGGGAAAATATTCAGTAGTTTTTTTTTAAAGCATTTTCAAAAAAAAAAGTTATTTGGCGGACTCTTTATGTATATTAAGAGCTCTTACCTTCATAAAGGCTGCTGACCAATACATTGAAGTCGCCGTAGTCTAGTAGCTGGTGTGTTGGCTTATCAGACGCAAAGCCAGGGTTCGAGCCCCAGGCCAGACATCAAAGACAAAATACAAAAAGTATTTCTTCGGCGACTTCCTCTCAGCAGATTTCTGGCAAAAAAACCTCTGAGAGTAAATAAAATTGCCATGAAAAAAGTTTCTCAAAAATCTGTCATTCGGAGTCGACTTTAAACTGTAGATCCCACCACTCATGTATAAAAATTAACACACACAAGATAAGTGGTGTGAGAAACTAGGACGTTGTACAATGGGTCAATTCGACCTCCACGTACTGTACTTGTCTTAATTGACAAGTACACGTCCTCTAACCTAACCTAATGCATTGTTTTCAAGACGGAGATCATGACCTTATTGAGAGCTCACATGTGCTCACCACATTGAGCTCAATGTGTGTTAGACGATGGGATTTGCTCTGAAAATTTCCTTAATTTCCTTAGTTAGCTAGGATGTCTGACCTCGTCTATAAATGCTAGGAATTTCATTGGGAAAGCCACAGCTGTTGCGATTGCCTCAGTTAAACTGTATATTCTGCGACGGTTGTGTAAGTAGGCTCAACATTGTTTCATTATCATCCTCGGCACAATTGTGCCTCTCTCTGGCCAGTGTTCTTTATTATTTGTACAATTCTGTATGCCACTGTTTACAATTTGATGTAAACAACAACAATTGCTCTTCTTTGTTTTGTTATTCCTTTGTTTATACCCTTTGCATAAACAATAACAATTACTAGACGACGATTCGACGGATCTTTGTTACGGAGATCTTCAAACCATGATTACTCTCTTCAACTGCACCGTGTCTTCACACAAGACTGACTGAACTTCACTAATACAACCGCCTGCTTCGTCTTGCCTTTTATATGGCAGGGTAAACAGTCTAATGAATGTTCTTGAAATCTGTATAAATGTAAACATCGTTGTTTACATTCATTATTGTTGTTTGTGTATTTTGTTTACATTTCTTCTCGTAGTATTGTTTGTGGATTTTTGTTTACTTGTTTACCATTCTTTTTGCTGGTGTTTGTTGTTATATTAAGCAGTAGGATAATTTGTAAACAGATTTGTTTACTGTGTTGTTTTGTTTTTGTAGCTTTTGTTTATAGTTTTAATGTAAAGCAATGTAAAAGCAAAACCAACCAGTTACTAGATTTTTCATTTTCGTAACAATATGCTCTTGAAATAGGCCTCTTTGCAAGAAAATAAAGCAATATTTTTAAATTTCAATTAATCTCGAGATTTTTATTACTTAACAGCAAATCTAAAAATTGCCATCCATGGGTCAAGTCAGTAGAATACATTTTTTCGATTTTTTTTCTCTGAAATTTTTTCTTTGGATTTTTTCCCGTTTAATTCCGAGAAAAAAAAAAGAAATTTAAAACGAAACTCAATTAAGAGTAAATATTTAATTTCAATTAAAAGAACTTGTTCTTTTTCTTGTGTTTTTTTTTTTTGTTGGCATTCATTCCCCTGCAACAACCATTAAAAACTGATTAAATTTATGACCCAGAAAAGTAAAGAAAACCGAACGTTTTTGAACCCTCCTCCTGAATGGAAGAAGAAGAAAAAGAATGGAAAACAATTTAAAATGGACTTCATTAAGTACTTTTTTTCCTCTTTTTAAGATACTCTTTTTCTAATTGGAAACAGGGGGATGGGAAAAGTTTTGTGTAGCTCCTAGCCCCCCAAAAACATTTCAAATTAAAATCAAAATCAAAATGAATTGAATAATGACAGGCGTAATAAAATTAATGCCAATGTTTATTTGTTTAAGACTTTAAACTTCGGACAATTCGACCATTAGGAGAGATGAAGAGAGGCATTACACTAAACACAGTCTGTCATAAACTGAAAATGTTGTTTCTATTTTTAAAACTGAAACCCTTAGAGCGAGCCCCCTGAACATTTTTGTGGTCTTTCTTTGTGGATTTCTTTAGAAAAATAAATATTTTTGGGATTTTTTTTCTAACAAAACTGGAACTATTAACCCCCCGTAAAAGGTCAATAAATTTTAAAAACATTTTTCTTTTTCTTCTTTTTGAAAGTTTTCTTCGTTGTTCAAACAATAATACATTGGCTTCTATTATGCTTTCTATACAAAGGACTTATGCGAACGAATGAACATCACATTAAGCTTTTGTTTGGTTTGTTTGTTCATATGTCCGAGGAGATGTCTATTTAGTAAATGACCTCCACACAGAATATGGCAACTACATACCTGTGTCATCATCATCATCGTCTTTATTATTGTCACAGTTATAATGCCATCATTGTCAAAACGATTTTTTTATTCCCAGGAGACAAAGCAAAGCTTTAAAAAGGTAAACCATAAATCCCAATACAAAGTTTAGGAAGAAAATGTAACAAAGCAGACTTAATAAATTTAAAGAAAATTTTCTGATTATTTTTCTACATGATCCCGATGATATTCCCACTCTGTCTAACCCTATTTATTGAAACAATACCCCATCACTTATTAAATCCATGGATGCCTATGAACTTTTATTGGTCCTTTGCTGCCATAATTGTAAAAGCCAGTTCTGCGTTATGAAGCAGTCAAACATGAAGCATATTTCCATACATGGAATGGCAAAAATACCATCAGCACGTTACTACAGTCAATAAGAGAAAAATCAAATACTCTGTGTGATGCTGCTACTCATCAGTTCTAAGAATTATCACAAATAGAATTTCCTGGCAGCCATTAGAAAGAAAGCCAATTCATTTTGAGCTTGACTGGCATTGTGTGGAATTTATTATACCGTCTCGCTGACATTGATGATGGAGAAAACATCGCTAGAATCAACAGAAAACCAGACAAGATGCTGGTAACGTAAGTTCGTATGTTGTTTGGTCTTTAGTCAGGACTACAACCTAGTTCCTAACACAATCGTTTAAAGTCGACTCCAAATGACAGATTTTTGAGAAACATTTCATGGCAATTTTATTTACTCACAGAGTTTTTTTTTTCAAAAGACTGCTGAAAGGAAGTTGCAAACAATTTCGTTTTAT
Source organism: Sarcophaga carnaria (assembly GCA_958299815.1). Classification (NCBI taxonomy): domain Eukaryota; kingdom Metazoa; phylum Arthropoda; class Insecta; order Diptera; family Sarcophagidae; genus Sarcophaga; species Sarcophaga carnaria. The sequence goes on from OY283153.1 coordinate 24,887,473, forward strand.
AAATATCTGAGCTGGGATTTGAACCGCAGGTTCGTGTCCAAGCTAACACACTACTACGATGACTAACGTTGTTTAGCAGCTTCTTCTATTGAGTAGAATTTTGCAAACAATGCTTAGGCTACAGTCTTCAACCTCAATACCTACAATATGATCACCGATATGATAATAGATTGGGTTTACTTATCACCGTCTCTAATGCGCACAGAAAACAGTTCCAAACTGAAATAATCACTGTAAACACTGACAGGGGGTCTACGAATCTGATATCAGAGTATATTGTGTAGAGATATGCGATAGTAGAGCAGCCATTAGATTCCTAGAGAATATGCGCAGTCACATCCTCGATTGCCCAAGAATACCGGATGTCTCTGGGGGGAGATAGTGATACAATCGACCGTCATATGGGCTCCTGAAAGTTGATGCTCTTGCTAAGACGGATACAGCAGAAAATTCAAATGAATTCAGACTTGGGATTGGTATTACACTGCAGGAGACTTGACTCATTTGAGGAGAGGAAAGATGAGATAATGAACCCACATGCATTGACATCAGATCAAATCTGAATCGCTATAAATATATGCAGAAAGAAATTTGCTTCAACCTTAATAAGAGCTCATCTTAGAACCTTAAAGCAATTCTAACGGGACTTTGTGTCACTGGATTCAAACACTCGAAGTCTGGGTTTGCCTCAGAACAAGCTGTAATGACGTGAAGTTAGTAGAGACCTGAAAACATCTTCTCTGTTATTGGTAGCCTGAGAACAAGAATTCTTGGACTCCCAAAATTTGTTGACAGAACGTAATACTGTGTTCAGATATACACCTTTATTGCGTAAATCGCAATAAACGCCATTATTGAGCTCAATATTTCATATAAAGTTTCAATTAATTATTGCGCAATAAATACGCAAATTGTTATAATATTGAGTAAAACTTAAAATGCAGCACTGTCATAAGTGTGTTTAGTGAGCATATAACAATTAACCGAACACTTTCTGTTGATATTTGACAACTCAAATGTCAACAAAGACAAACAAAAAAAACCACCAAAATAAAAACAATGTTGTTGAAACAACCAGCTGTTTTGTTTACCAGCTGTCAAATGAATATTGAATAAACGCTGAACTGCGTATATTATTATGTCTGAACACTTAAAATATTGTACTCAATAAACCGAATATTGACTCAATAAAAATACATATCTGAACATAGTATAACAAACGTAATTTGTTTATTGCCATCCAGGAATTATAGCTGAACGTCGGAATAGGTACTCTCGGTATTACAAAGGGAAGACGTTATATGACTCATGCATGACTATAAGCTTTCTGAGACGCCTGCCAACTTTAACTAATCAAACATAGAGGCTAGGTTGTAAACGCCGTAGTCTAGTTAGTAGTGTATTGGCTTATTAGACGAACACTCGAGAGTTTAAAGATCGACTTTGATGTCTGAAAGAAAAGTCTTCGGGCAAAAGCTCTGAGCGTAAGCCATGTACCATGAATAAGGTTCACAAATCTACCGTTAGGGTTTGATGTTAAAAGTGTGGGTGCCGCCTCTCATGGATAAAACTAACGTACACAACACGAGTGTTATGCGAGGCTAGTTTGTAATCCTGACTAAAGGACTTACATAAGCTAGGGCTCCCTTGAGCAGCATGTTGTCTGGCCGCCTGTTGATTCTAACGATGTTGTCTTCTTCATTAATGTCAGCGACACGGTATAGTGAATTCCTTACAATGCCAGTCAAGCTTAAATTAAATTGGCTTTCTTTCGAATTGATGCCAGGAAATTCCATTTAAGATAATTCTTAGAACTGATTGAGAAGCGGCATCACACAGAGTATTTGATTTTTCTCTTATTGACTGTAGTGATATTTGCCATACCATGTATGGAAATATGCTGCATGTTTGACTTTTTCATTACGTAGATTTCTTTCTTTCTTTTCGATTTATTTACACTCCAAGTCTATATTACAGGCTGCAGAATAATTACGAAAAAAAGAAAAAGATTCTCTTCTCTTTATTTTGCTCCGGAATATCATTTTTGTTGACTTAAGTTGAGGAAATTCCACTCTTTTTCGATTAAATGCCATGCCATGACAAGCAAATACAAAAACGGAAATCCAAAGAAATCACATGCAAAAGATAAATTCTTTAGAATTTCCTTCATATTATTTAAACAGAAAAGAAAAATAATAATGAATATTTCCATCTCTGGCTCTGATAAAAGTTTTGTAACTTTAAGTCTAAAAGATGAAAAACAATTCAAAAATTTTTTTTTGTTTTTTTTTTTTTTCTATGAAACATTTTAATGAAGTTGTTAAGCAAAGAAAATTATTTTTTAAAATTTCATTTTTTTTCAAAGTTTTTGTTTCAAATTTCAAAAAACTTTTCCTTACAATCGCTTAATGTTGAGCAATTTTTCATTGTTTTCTCTCAAATATCTTTTTTTGTTGTAATTGCAATTGTGGTTAATTGTTGTTGCTGTTATTGTTGTTGTTGTTCTCTTAATAGCTTCACAACAACAACAACAACCTCAACAACATCAGGCATTGAGTTTAATTAACACCGCAAAGTAAATTTAAATGAAATCGGTTGTCCCTGTGTGGCTCCCTGTTCCTGTGTCCTTTGAGAGTTAAAGACAATGAGGAAATGAGTGGTTAGAGACACCGGCACCCACCCCTCTTTAAAGTAGTCAAGAAAATTACAAAATATTTGTTGAATTTAAAATTAAATTTTGAATGTTAACGCATTAGACTAAAGGCCAGAGGAAATTTAAATTAAATTTAAATAACAAAACGAACATACAGTCACACAGATAATTATACGTACCCACCTAAAAATCATTTTTTTTTTAAATGATAATATATGGACAACAACTGATTTTTGCGCCAAATTTTTTGTTTTCCGTCACAGCCGAACAAATTATATTTGTTCTCATCACTAAATATTACATTCGCCCACAAATCAGTTGACTGGTCCATATATTATTGGGCCAATTCCAATCGAATTTTTTCCCGACACTCGGCTGCGGAAACCGTTCTTTCTCAAAACACTTCAAACTGTTTCGGAATGCACAATAACATTGTGATCACTTTCCGAGGTATTTCGTATTTCTACGGCTGTAGTCCTAGGATTTTTATCCACAATACCTTTTATATACCGGGCTACCCTTGAAGAAATTTTATACGAAATATACGTCGTACGTATAATTTTCTGTGGTGCCATATTGGTTTTAAGCAAACTGCAGTCACAAATTCATAGATTTTGGGAATCTTTTTTCTTTATTTAAGCAAATGTGTCGTTACAGACGCTAATGTAAAGATTAGAAGATTCATTACTTTAAAAAAAATGAATTTTTGGGGGGGTGGGGGGGTGGTCGGACGTATAATTATCTGTGTGACTGTAGCCTCGTATCATTTTTCAAATACAGCAAAACGCGCCATGTCAAGATAGGCACGAGACAAGGCTGCACTATATAACATCCGCGCTTTTTCTCTTGGTTGTGGGCTTAGTTCTTCACTAAGCAAGCATACACCACGACCACCCAACTAAATTCTATGACGGCTGTCTCAACTGCTAGGCAGACATAGGTATGTGTGCTTACGATAGTTGGTAGCGGCAGTTTTGTAAAACCAAAGTTCTCTTGAGCTCACATTGGGGTCCTTTGTGATACCCCACACCAAGCTAAGCGCCAGAGCGATGCCTGAGACGTATGTACATTAGCAAATAACCATAACCTGGGCAGAAGTAGTCGCCGTAGTCTAGCAGGTAGTGTGTTGGCTTATTAGACGAAAAGACAAGGTTCAAATCCCAGGCCAGGCATCAAAACAAAATAAAAAAAAATATTTTTTCGGCGACTTCCTCTCAGCAGATTTCTGGCAAAAACTCTGGGAGTAAATAAAATCGCCGTTAAAAGTTTCATAAAAATCTGTCGTTCGGAGTCGACTTAAAACTGTAGATTCCGCCACTCATGTATAAAATTAACACGCACACAACATGGGTGGTGTGAGAAGCTAGGTCGTAATCCTGACTAAAGGGTTGTAATGAACAATTATGTATGTAAGGAAGACCCTAAGCATGCATACCCAAATCGGAAATGACAGAATTGTCACATGAGTCTCTGACAATACATCGAGATTCTTCCTCAGACTTGAATTTTTCAACGGCCATTGGATTGGTATTCAGTGGCAGTATGTCCTGTAACAGCAATTGAACCAGCTTTACGATTACCCAGAGTATTTATCTGTCAAGGTATCTACAGTAAACTGTCATAAAACTGCCACAAGTTTCGTTCAATCGAAAGAAATCTGATTGCCATCTGGCTGTCAGATAGAAGAGAAGTGCCAGTGTTTGAGGATTCTTTATTCAGATTCACTTCCGCAGTTCATTACATCGCTGTGCCTCATTTAACTTTGCTTATGAAACCGAAAAGTTCCTACTGTTACTGAAAACTGTATCAAGTTTAAAAGGGGATTATTGTGGGACATAAAAAATATAGTCGCCGTAGACGTATTAGGCGAGAGTCCACGGTTCAAACCACAGCTCAGGCATCTTGAACAAAATGAAATATGAAAAATACTTCTCCGAAGACTTTCTCTCAGAAAAACTCTGAGAGAAAAAGTGCCACGAAAAGTTTCTCAAAATTTGTCGCCCGAAGTTGACATTAAACTGTAGTTACCGTAAACATAATATGGGTGGTGTGAGAAACTAGGTCGTAATCCTGACTGAAGGGTTGTAATGATCTGAAAGGGTTGTAAGTAATAATAGATTGGTATTCATCAAATCCAAGAATTCATATTAGACAGGCGCCCGTCTAACTGAAAAGAGGAAACGAAATGCCAGTGGTTGAAAATACTTTATTCAGAACAAGTTCCGAAGCCTAATTTATGGCCATTAGCTCGGCTATAAGCTTAGGGATACTTCTTACAATTATTCTTTAGTATAAAACTATTCACGTAGAATACATACTCAATCCATTGATTATTACTCCACTAATTTTCCCCCTCCTTCCCCTTGGCACTTAAACCTCAATTTGTTGCTGTTGTAGATAAAGAGAAAAAACTGCCGTACGTTTTAGTATTTTTATGGTCCACGATAATAAAACTGTCAAGCTATTTACGCGTTGCTTTTAATTTTAAATTCCCGAATGCTTAAAATGTCATTAAATTTCCATTAAAGACATGTCTTTAGAGCATTATTGCCCCCCTTTCCCCCTCTTTAAAGGCACCATTATAAAAAAGCCATTAAAAATGTAAAAAATTGAGAGGAAAAAACTTGAAAAAACTTGCATCCTTTTTGCCTGATTAGCCGTTACTTTTTTGGCCTTCAAAAATACACACTCACGCGCTGTCATATACTCGTACATTGGCTAAGATTTGTAAGTAATTTTGATGAGGGTACGTTTGTAAATTGTTTGCTGGGAATTCCCAGGGCAAATCGCATTTAAATCAACAGGAAGAATTGTGTGTATGAAGGATTTCAATTGATTTGCTGGCAAAGGTTTTCAAAAAGTGCCAAAACACCAGAGGGGGGGGGGGGGGCATTATAATATGAATTCATCGCTTTAACAAACAAAATTCTTCAGATTTTAAGTTCTTTTTTGCTTAAAAAACCCGCTGCTTGTTCTCAAAGCAGAATACTGCATTAAAAACCATAATAATTTGGAGATTCAAGGGGTTTTCTCAATACTACGAAGATTACTTGCTTAACTTCTCCAAAAGGACTCCCGAGTGAGTCCTAGCCCAACGTTCCACCAGATGCATGCCGCTTCTTCACTTGTCAGCTCATTAGTAATATTGATGCATCGCGGGCTACAATATTTCGGTATCCAGCACAGCACACAGTGCAGCCACTGCGCTAACCAATTTACTCAATGAGTTCAGAGGAATTTGTTCAGTACGGGGATAGCGCCTACCCGTGGCATTGCAACGGGCCGATAAGTGTGCTCAAGTTAGCTTTTGGTATTAAGACTATCACTCCAACTTAACCTAACCTAACCTAACAGTATCACCCTATACTTCTTTGCAGACAGAGACCAAAACCGAGCAGATGTTGTGCTCAGTGTGTGGCGTTCAGGCAGCCTGGCTATTCACATAGATGGCAATATGTTCCTAGACCCGCTCCGGTGCTTTAATGACAGCAAACAACTCAGCCGTCAATATACTCTACTTCTCAGGGAGCCTATAGAACAGTCGTCAGCATCATCTTCAAAGTAATCACCTACAATTGTGAATATCGCTTGACCTCTCAGTAAACTGCCACCAAGAGCAACTCGTCCTGATCATAAAATCTAAAATCCTTCACCCAGAGGCTGTGTGCCCAAAACCTTTAATCCTCAAAATCCTGGCATAACTGCACTCTTCTACCGTAGCGAAATTTTTTTATAATGTCTAGTAGGTGAGGCCATGGTTCAAACCCCAGGTCAGACATCTCTAACAAAACGAAATCTGAAAAAATATTTCGACGGCGACTTCCTCTCAGCAGATTTCTGGCAAAAATTCTGAGTGTAAGTAGAAAATACCCATGAAAAAATTTCCCAAAAAAAAATCTGTCGTCCGGAGTCCACTTTAAACTATAAGTCCCGCCACTCGTGTATAAAATTAACACACACTACACGTTCACATGTGGCATCACAACGGGCCGCTATGCGTGCTCAAGTGAGCTTTTTGGTAAATTAAAGCTACCACGCTAACCTAACCTAACATAAGTGGTGTGATGAGCTAGGTCGTAATCCTGAATGAAGGGTTGTAATGACCGAATATGTATGTATGAACCCTTTAGACATGATAACAACCTAGCTTACCAGATGCCCATGAGGAAGGTCTCCTAAGGGCAGACTACATAAGTCTACTAATGGTCGATTAATAGAATAAACGCTCAGTATTACTTTGGTCTTCGCAACAATATGTGTGCATATAAAACTTTTCAAACAACCGTCGTTATCTTATGTATTGAAAAAATAAAAGAAAACTCTCTAGTCTTTCCTTTGTTACAAATTAAATTACAAACGAATTAATTCCATAATTGCTCTTAACTGTTTTGGGAGGACGACTCTTGTTAGTCCTTGAAAATAATGTCCTTGAATTTCCTTTCGCATTGAATTTAATGACTCTCGCATAAATTTTCTTCAAAAACCAATTCAATGTCCAATTTATCGATATTTAAGCCAATAAAATAAACTCAGGGAATTTATTGCATTGCAATTACTAGGCAAAATACGCATAATTTAGGCATGTTTGTGCCGGTCTAATAAAAATTTTAATTTTAATGCAGCCTCTAGAATTTTATTGTCATTTTTTCCTTCTGTGACTTTAATTTCTAAACAAAGAAAATTTTCTTCTTTTCAATTCTCAAAAATAATTGTGAAAATTATAATGAAAGCCTTTTATTCACATTTTGTGATGCCATTGTGATGCGATTGTCTGTGTGCTTATCCTTCCAATTACACTTCGTTTGTTTTGATTTGATTTCATCTCTCAACCACCGCCCTATGCAACAAAGAAAGGAAAAATATTTGCCTCCACAATGAAAAACTATACACATACACTCGCAAGACTTCTAACATTTACTCTGGCACTAACACCCAAAACATAACCTTCTGTAGAACATAAAAACAAACACAGATTCTAAGCAAGTAATCAACCTAGCCAAGGCAACCACAATTTTTAACGACCCAGTCATTGGTCGACGGCTGAAGTCTAATAAGTAAGTGAGTATCTGTTTGTAAATATGAATTTATTCTCTTGCATATTATATAACGGTAAATAGCATAAAAGTAAATATACGAGGGTATGATGAGAAATAAAAAGGAATTTTCTTTACCGAATGCCAGACAGTCAGACAGTAAAGCAAAGTTGCTTTAGTTAGATTAGAAAGGTCGGTTGCAACAATTTCATCCGGGGACCAGAAACCAGTCCGGTAGCACGCAGATACATACAAAAAAAAAATAGGCGATAGGAAAAGTTAGTCTAGTGGGTAGGGTGTTGGCTTATTAGACGTAAGGCCACAGAGAGATCTCCAACAAAGCGAAATATCAAAAAAAAATTCTTAGGCGACTTCCCCTCAGCAGATTTCTTGCAAAAACTCTTGCCAGATGCCATGAAAAGTTTCTCAAAAATCGATCGTTCGGATTTGACTTTAAACTGTAGATCCCGCGATAACATAACATAAGTAGTGTGAGAAGCTAGGTCGTAATCCTAACTGAAGCGTTGTAATGACCAATTATGTATATAAGTATGTAAGTAAGTAATGGGAAGAGACCAAGAGTTAGAAATATATACGAGATTAAACTCTCAGTGCATAAAATGCTAGCAGAGGCTAACTCACCGGTCAAGAATCTTGAGTTTTCGTGTCCGCACGGCAGGCCAGACGCATAGAATATGCTCAACAGACTCCATCTGCCATACCTTATCGCCAACTTTGCAGAAGAAGAAGTGTTTCTGTCCCACGTACTATGTCTTGCTGGCAATACGGAATGCCGCTGTAAAAATTCTAATCATTTCAGGATCTAATCTGTTTTAGAATGGTCTGATCTGGGCCACAGTTGCTGGATATTATGCACGCCGTGAAGAGTGTACTCTTCGTCTTATCACCTAAGTGAGGTCGAGACGACCGCTCCTAGGTTCACAGTCTTAACCTCATAATAATCTTTTGCTGTCAAAAATCTGTCCTGCAGACTGAAATCAATTTCGTGCCAATATAGTACCGAGATAGTGCTGCTTAAGGCTGCTTGATTATCCTATCATAGATAAACAACCTATAGCCCTGCACATTTCACTCCTAGACTAGTTTCGCTGCCTTTGCAGTCGCAATCACCTCCTCCTGGAGGTACACTGCGTTAAGATTGTGGTAAGAATTTAGAGGACTTAGAGTCAAATACTCTCACTGGCTTACTGATCGTAGTTATGACTTCTGAGTTACTTCATGGCTATTGAATATCTGCTGATTGGCAGAATATTTCCTAAGAATGTACGGAATGACTCCAATAGTCAGGCAATTATTAAGTTCCCTGCAAATACTCGTACTTTTCTTCTGGGAAGTGGCAGAATTTTCGAATGTCTCGATAATATGGGTCCCTAGACACAGGGATATATCTGTAAATTGTATTGGAAACGAATATACCAGAACGGTTACCAAACCATGCCCTTTGTGATCCGATTATAGTGGTCTATTTAACCACAATAAAGATTGATGAGCAGAAGAGAGAGAGCACTTGCTCGGCTGCTGGTAAAAGACCTCATTCTTATCCAGATATTCACTACATGTTCACTGTCCTATTGGCGTAAAGCCTAACAGGAGAAAAGGCCCGTCTCCTAAGCTAGCTTATGCACGATTATTGCAGAATTTGCGTGCCATAGGAAACATCCTTCACTGCTATCAAGCACTTGCTCTGAAGCGAGTGCAATTAGCGGCAACCGTGTATTCTTTTTCACATCGTGGACGAAAGAGGTAAAAGTGGAAATGAAGATGTCCCGTTGGCGGTCATCGTATATACCTACGAGTCGTTAAACAGAAATAATTGGGGTGTTGTTCGGTAACGGTAAACATTTTTCATCGTATACTACAGACTTATGTACACCGGAAGGTTAAAAGCTGGAATAAGGTTCTCAAGGCACTTGGTGGTTCTTGATGGTCTATCATTTACAAGCAAATAATCATTCCGTGATGGATCATGCAGTTACGGTGTGAAATCCTTTTCAAGGAGTGTGAAAACTGTTGCCATCATTTTAATCAAAACCCTCCTATATTTCCAAAAAACAGGGATCCAGTATTCTTTCGTATACAAATTGTCGTAGGCTTAACTGCTTCCCTACAATTTTCTTGAAAACAATTCTCCAATTCGAGAAGAACGATTTCCTCCTCTTGAATTATAATTTTCGTTGCCACAAATCATCATCATTCTACTGCGGGAGGAGGGACAGAAGAGGGATATTTTGCAAATCAAATTGAAAGTTTTATTTCTTTCCATGTTTATTACTTTATCCTTTCATTATTGAAAGTTTGTGTTGGCAAATTGTTTACATTTTTATCCAGGATATAAGTTTCTTTAAGTGTGGGATGAGAATGCCATAAGAGCGCTCTTCTTCCTTTCGAATCTCTTATTCAATGCGAACATTTAATTACAGACTTCAAAGCAGAGTAAGGAATATATTTGATTTACATTCTTGAAAACAAAATCTTCTTATTTCAATAGAAATTCGTTTTCTTTTCATTTCTTCTTTTAATTTACAAAATATTTACGTCATCATCATTAAGCTTGAGGTTTATATTACAATTTCATTGAGGCTCAATACGAATGTATTTTTATTTTTGATGGAATTTAAATATTTTTACAGGAGATTGTTGAATTAAATTCAATAAATTAATCGAAAACAATTTGGGAATTACTAAAACGAAGTAAGTTTCTTGCAGCATACGAGGGTAGTGGCATAATACATGCATAATTGGTCGTTACAACCCTTCAGTCAGGTGCACCTAGCTTCTCAAGCCACTTATGTTGTGAGTGTGTTAATTTTATACACGAGTGGCGGCACATACAGTTTAAAGTCGACTGCGAAAGACAGATTTTTGAGAAACTTTCTCATGGCAATTTAATTTACTCACAGAGAGTTTTTGCCAAAAAGCTGCCGAGAGGAAGTCGCCGTTTGAAATACTTTTTCATATTTCGTTTATTTTGAGATATTTGACCTGGGGTTTGAACCGTGACTTCACTTCTAATAAGCCAATACACTACCTACTAGACTACGGCGACTATATTTTTTATGTTCCACCATAATCCCCTTTTAAACTTGACATACTTTTCAGCAACAGTAGGAACTTTTCGGTTTCAGAAACCTAGTTAAATGAGGCACACATTGAAGTGCTTGAACCTGGCCCTTATACCCGAAATACCACGTCACTTAAATGACTGTGTCTCGGGGTTAATTGCAGCACTCAATGCTTTAGTCTTTGAACAATTTTTCGCAAATTTTCGATGATATATCGACGATAACTTGGCGAATGACGGTCTTCAAATGATCCAACGTTAGCGAACATGGTCTATGACTCTAATAACGTCAAATCATATTAAATTGATGGCCAATTGACGTCTTCATAACTTACGATTACACTTTCGGAAATTTTCTACTGTTTTTAAAATCAAAATCGGTCGTGTTGTGGGGTTTCTCTAACCATTTTGCTGAAACCATATATAGCCCACGTTAATTTGCAGACCAAAAAAGTCGATTGCCACATGGGCACATGTATATATATACATACGAGTACGTACTTATATATTATTTGTGATAACAAATAACCCTTTAAGTCAGTAGTTTAAATCAGGATTACTGCCTTGCTTATCACTCATGTGGTGTGCGTTAATTGTGTGATATGAGTGGCGGTCACAAAAGTTTCACGTCATATTTGAACGACAGATTTGAGAAGTATTTTATAGGAAACCAATGTTTTTTTTTTTTGTTTTTTCTTGTCAGCCGCTGGGGCTACGGGGCTCAAGTAGCCCTCGTCTAGTAAGACAACACATTTCTACTTACTCTCTACTACAGGGTCGTGTGCTAAAAAATACGATCCAACGATACGTTCCCACCATAATGGACACCAAACAGTCAATTTTTCCGAATGCAAAGGCTTTTCCAAATATGTACACTTTTGAATTCTTCAAGGGCCATTGCTGCAAATTTTCTTCTTTACTTAACTACCTAGTGAGGACTGAGCTTCATGCGCTGAAGAAAATTGTGTTTGACAAATCAGCATTAAAAGTCTGATGCTCCAACATCCAATCAGCATTGATGCTGAGTCTCACGTTAGGTTAGGTTAGGTTAGAGGACATGTACTTGTCAATTAAGACAAGTACAGTACCCTGGAGGTCGAATTGACCTATTGTACAACGTCCTAGTTTCTTACACCACTTATGTTGTGTATGTTAATTTTATACATGAGTGGTGGGACCTACAGTTTCAAGCCGACTTCGAACGACAGATTTTTGAGAAATTTTTTCATGGCAATTTTATTTACTCTCAGAGAGTTTTTGCCAGAAATCTGCTGAGAGGAAGTCGCCGAAGAAATATTTTTTGGGGCTCGAACCCTGGCTTTACGTCTAATAAGCCAACACACTACCTACTAGACTACGGCGACTCAGGTTATTTGAATGGAAGTGCAAATTCAATTGCAAAATACCTCTTCGTGAGTCGTTTGATATGCCGAATTGTCGAAAATGTCATGGAGTCAACAAATTAAGATTATCCGCCACACTTTATTCAATAGAAGCGGTATTATCGGCAGCGCGTACATTGCGATGATGCAGAAGCCTAAACACATTTGTAATGCTTCCAGTCTCTTAACATTTCCTTCAAATTTTTAAAATGCTTTACACACTAGGTCCATTATGGCCATCATAATCACCTTATAAAGCTCGAAGTGAGGTTATGTATGAATCAGCACTTTTGCATGCAGTTTTAAATGTTTTTTACGCGTTCTTCGGCTCGATTCGGATCGTTTACCATATTCGTGAATGGCATAACGTTCACTAAATAAATGAGAAGACATTTCAATGCTGATAGCCTTGCCAGACTGGTGGCTGAAACCACTAAAGTGATAACCCAATATAGAGCAGCGAAAGCCAACAGACAAAACACTTCAATTTGGTTGAATTTAAAAGTCCCAAAACAACTTGAACGACAAAATCAATAAATCCCTTAATATTTATAAGGCTTTACAAAAAAAGCAACAATAACACAACAACAAAAACACAACAAAGACACTTTTATTAGGCTGGCATATATAAATATTTACCCATTACTACTCATATCTGGCAGATGGGCACATACTTTTTATGGCCGCCGTTCAATAAGCCAGCCAAAGTTCAATAAACATCTGCTTGGATTAAATAAGTGACACGCCATAAAAAACCAACCAAATATTAGGATTATTCGATATTTTATGTGTTGGGATATGAAAACAGAAAAAACAAGCCACATGTTCTTATTAAAATGTACCGAGGGGCCGGTAACAACGGCTGTAAACCAGCTATGACTAGCACAGAAAGAAATTTTCAAAAAAAAATATTTTTGATTTCTTGACATACTTATTCCGTCTGTATTCCCTGGGCTATAATTTGTTGGTTTAGCTTCCTAAAATTTATATAAACTGCTGACTCTATCCTTTATTATTTGTGTACCTTTTAATACCAAAACATTCGTTAAAGTTCCCTGTCCTTAATTCATTATTTTTTGGTCATCCGCAACAAGGAACATGTACCGGGTTATCCATTCCGTGGTTTCAAAAGCAAACGTAAATAAAACACATATAAAATATTTTTTTCATGATATTTCTTTTTTTATTGTAAAGTTTGAACGTTGACATTATGTGTGAAGCACTACATCATTTAAATGATCTCCACGCGAAGTGTTGCAAGCATTGATTCTTTTGAGGTAATTTTCGACCACTTTTTGACACATATTGGGCGGTATCTCAGCCATAACTTGACGAATGTTTTTAAATACTCAAGAGTTGAAGGTTTATCCCCACAAAAAAAAGTCTAATGGTGTCATGCCAAAATCGCATGATCTTGATATCGCCATAACGCTCCGAATTGACGGTGACAGTCGTTCCATCGTCGTTTTCGAAGAAGTAAGGTCCAACCACACCTTCGGACCAAAGATCCAGTGACTTTTTCTGGATGTAATGGCCTCTCTTCAATTACTTGAGGATTCTCAGAACCCCAAATACGACAATTTTGTTTATTAACATACCCACCGAGTGTGAAATGTGCTTCATCGCTGAAGAAAATTTTGTTCGAAAAATTGCCGTCCACCGCCTGTTGTTCAAGCACCCATTCCACGTATCTACGACGTTGTGAATGGTCAGCTGGCTTCAGTTGTTGTGTGATGTAGGTGTAGATCTAAATGCAAAATACGCCATAAGGTGCCGTAACACACTCCTAATTCCTGAGAACGACGAGGAATCGACACATTCGGGTCTTCGGCAACACTTTCACTTACAATAGCGATATTTTCAACGGAACGAGCGAAACGATGATGCACAGGCCTTTCAATATTTGTAACCACTCCAGCCTCTTCAAATTTCTTCACAATTTTGCCAATTGCTTGCATAGTTGGATGATTATGTAAACCATAATCTCCTCTTAAAGCACGATACGTGGCTGTGGCAGAATTACCATTTTTGTAGTAGGTTTTGATCATTTTCATGCGTTGTGTGATAGTTAAGCGATCCATTTTCGTCAAGGTCAGACTTTCAACTGAAAAGAAAAAAATTGGTTTCACAACTTAGTTTGACAGATGTCGAATTCCAGTCGCATACTTTTGAAACCACGAAATGAATAGCCCTTTACTTTTGGCCTAATGAGCCCTTTTCCCCCTTATTTTCGTGAACATTTTTGCAGATAAGCAGACGATTGATAAGTTCTAGGCTGACAGGGTTGCCATCTATCGTTGTTTCCTACAAAAATATGTATCGAATTGTTGGGGAACTACATACATACATAATTGGTCATTACAACCCTTTAGTCAGGATTACAACCTAGTTTCTCACACCACTTATACATATTGTGTGTGTTCATACATGCGTGGCGGCACCTAGAGATTAAAATCGATTTCGAACAACAGATTTTTGCGTAGAAACTTTTCTTATCAATTTTATTTACTCTCACAGTTTTTGCCAGAAATCTGCTGGGAGGAAGTCGCCGTGGAAATACTTTTTCATACTTTGTGGGAAACTACCATCATTCAAACCTACTCTTTCTTACGCGGTGGCGCTCTTTGGATTCTACTGCGATGCTCACTGTTGATGCTAGCCTCCCTCTGCTTTCATTCCCTAAACTCTGCAGTATCTTCCTGGTGTTGAAGGGTTTTTTCCTTTAAGAGGTCATTCAATTAAAATTATTCCATTGGCGAAAGCATTGTCTGTGCTTCAGTGCGCCTTGCGGGCTTCTTATTTATTGTTTTGCTCATCTGCAGTTGCCTGATTCCTGTCCTGCATTTGCTGCCCTTGTCAAATAAGTTCTAAACTCTTTGCTGATTTAAGAATCTGTGGCGACACAATCTAGTAGATAGTATGTTGGCTTATTAGACGAGAGCCCGTAGTTTGAACCCCAGCTCAGACGTCTTGAACAAAACGAAATATTAAAACAAAAATCTTTCGAGTACTTTTTGTCAGCAGTCTTCTGGCAAAAACTCTGAGAGCAAATGAAATTACCATGAAAAGTTTCTAAAAACTCTGGCGTTCGGTACTGACTGCAGGTCCCTCCACTCAGGAATAAAATTAACACACACATCATGGGTAATGTGAGAAGCTATGTTGTAATCCTGACTAACGGGTCATAATGACCAATTAAGTAAGTAAGCAACTATTTAGGACCTAACCTGAGGTTGGTAATCGCATCTCTGAATAGAGATCGTCTCGAACGCAACGGCCGACCTATGCAACCTAACCTAACTTAAAGATACGGACGCAATATGCTTATTTACACTGGCTAATCATGGGCGACCAATGCAACCTAACCTAACTTAAAGATACGAACGCGACATGCGTGTTCACACTGGTTAATCATGGCCGACCTATGCAACCTAACCTAACTTAAAGATACGAACGCGACATGCGTGTTGACACTGGTTAATCATGGCCGACCTATGCAACCTAACCTAACTTAAAGATACGGACGCAATATGCTTATTTACACTGGCTAATCATGGGCGACCAATGCAACCTAACCTAACTTAAAGATATGAACATAACATGTGTGTTTACACTGGCTAATCGTGGGCTACCTATGCAACATAACCTTACTTAAACATACGAACTTAACATGTGTGTTTACACTGGCTAATCATGGGTGACCTATGCAACCTAACTTAACTTAAAGATACGAACTTAATATGTGTGTTTACACTGGCGAATCATGGGCGATCTATTCAACCTAACCTAACTTAAAGATACGAACGTAACATGTGTGTTTACACTGGCTAATCATGGGCGATCTATTCAACCTAACCTTACTTAAAGATAGGAACGCAACATGTGTGTTTACACTGGCTAATCATGGGTGACCTATGCAACATAACCTTACTTAAAGATACGAACGCAACATGTGTGTTTACACTGGCTAATCATTGGCAATCTAGGCAACCTAACCTAACTTAAAGATACGAACGCAACATGTGTGTTTACACTGTCTAATCATGGGCGACCTATGCAACCTAACCTAACTTAAAGATAAGAACGCAACATGTGTGTTTACACTGGCTAATCATGGGCAATCTATTCAACTTAACCTTACTTAAAGATGCGAGCACAATATGCATGTTTACACTGGCTAATCATGGGTGACCTATGCAACATAACCTTACTTAAAGATACGAACTTAAACTGTGTGTTTACACTGGCTAATCATGGGCGATCTATTCAACATAACCCTACTTAATGATATGTTTAGAAAAAAATATTTAAAAAATTAAAATTAAATTAAATTAAATTTGTTGCCTACAATAATATTTTCTTTTTAATAAATTATGACCTTATTATGGTTTAATGTCACTTAAATTTTATAACCCCCTAGATTTTCCCCTGCCATATGGCTAACATTCCTTAGCTTCGTTACAATTGCTTTAACGACCATATTCGTTAGAATTTAAATGTCGCTGCAAGCAATAAAACTCTGTTGTATTTGACAGATAGGAGGGAGGGAGGGAAGGGCGCGTTATGGTTGGAGAAGATCTGCCTTAAATTATGTTAATGTATCGCTTAAACGAGGTAAACGTTTAATTTTTCACTCACCCGTGCAAACGTGGGGCGATATTTACAACATCATTTACAAGAAAGCCATAAAATAATCTGTTTAAGGTTAAAGAAGGACTTGAAAATAAATTTCTTTAACAAGTTTTTGTTTTTGTTTTTAATTTTTATTTTATTTTCTGTTCTTTTCTTTTCTTCTCCTCCCTTTTATTTGTTTTTAACAAATTTTATCACCTTTTATTGTTGTTGTTTCTTTCTTGTTTTCTGGGTGTTGTTGTAATAAAATTTATCGTATTGTTTTCCTTGATTTGCCCGTTATTTGTTGCGGATGTTTTTTTTTGTTTTTGTTGTTTTTAAACGCTCTTGTTAAACTTGTTTTTCCGTATTTGGTTGCCCCATGGCCTTCATTTGTTTTTCTTGTCTTCTCTGCCTGATGTTATGCAAATAATTTTTTCACATCCGGCTATAGAACAGCTATAACGGTAACATTGTAACTGTTTTAACGGTTGTTTGTTTTCTTTACAGTTTGTTAAAGTTTATGGGACTTCATTAATATGCTTGAAAGCGTGTTTGAAACTTAAGCTGCAGCGTAAAGGCAAAGTAAATTTTTTAAACTCTTTTGTGTTGAATACTGGAATTCAGGGTTAAAAAATAATATTTTCTAGGCGCTGAGAATTAATTTTGGTGACCAGAACATCACACGCAATGGGAATATTGAAAGAGCTTTTGGTTTAAAGGCATTTCTATGGTTCTCTGTTTAGGGGGGGGGGAGTCAAAAACAAAACTGGGGTTATGCAGCTTCGTCCTCTTGAAAGCATATGTCGCTGGTGCTCAGATTATACAATTCAGGTCCTAAGAAGTTGGCAACCATCGAATTAAAGCGCTCGCCATTGACAGTCTCAAAGAAATTTGGACCGATGACGTTGTCAATGGAAAATACACAAGAAACAGTAACGTTTTCGATAATGCATTGGACGTTCTTGGATCTGGATGTGAATTGGTATCGTCCCCAATTCGACAATTCAAATGCGCTTCATGAAGATGATTTTTAGGCGATTGATTATTGTCAGTTTCAGAGCTCATTCAGCGAACACACGTCCTTGTCTACAGTCATACGTGGTGATTTGGCAAAATAGCGTGAATAAATGCCAACTAATTCGACAGATGTAGCCTCAAAAAGATGGCCATTTTAAAAGTTCGAAAGTCTTTGTTGGAAGACCCGATTTTTTTTCTGTACAATACTGCTAGACATCTTGTCGAACTTGCCTTATTTATTCGCTTAACCTTGCCAGTTCTGGGTCCATCAGTCAGTTACGTTTTTCTTGAGCAAAGTGCTAGTGTGAGGGGGCATTGAGGTGCCAGAAATTTAGCCTAAGCATCTGAAGACGATGAGGATTTCTAAATTCATTTCCAAAAAAAATAATAAAAAAATATTTCCTATGTTTTGAGAAGTAGTTTTGTTATCCCCTCCCCTCCCCTCCCCACAGAATGCTTTCTCTTATTACACGCTTAAAATTTAAAAATAATTTTATTTACCAAAATTTTCATTTAATTTCCAGTCAATGTTGCCAATTTTTTGTAAAAATTTCCTTCATTTACGTTCTCCACTTATGTTCGAAGTTCAAGTTGAAGGGGGGGGGGGGGTAAATCCCAAGTCATTTATAACAAGTTTTAGCTTTTAGAAGAACCAAAATGTATACTCGCACAGCATGTTCTCCATAAAACTACATTTTCGTAAACGTTTATTGATTTTTATGGCAGTTTATTGCACCCTATAACACCACAGGTGGTAATTACAGCGGCTTATTCGGAATAATCAGCCCCAAGGTCAAGTATTCTTTTAAGTTAAATCGCTTCATAAAATTTCAAAAAAATTTCATTTGCTAGGACTTCATTAAAAACCGAAGAGACATGGAATAGACATTCCATGTCCTACATAATACAACTTGGCGGGTAGGGGACTTTCAGATCAAAATTGCTAAAACTCATGAAGAATTTGAGGATCGTACACAGTTGCTTAGAAAAGAAATGTTCATAGCAGTATGGTGGCAAAGAAGTCAAGAGACTTTGATGGCATAAGTGGGTTAATGGTTTTTTTTTTGTCGCATAAGCAACTCAACCTGTCATAGCTTGTTTTAATTTGTTTATTCTCAGAGATCTTATTTATTTCAACAGTGTTTGATCCTAACTTTAGCCAAATAATTTAATTTACGTCCATTCACTTATCGTCTCGACATATTTGCTGCTCTCTCTCTCTCTCTCTCTTCAGCAGATATTCTCTAATCGAGTGCTACATATGGGATGTCAGACTAGCTCTGCTGGATTGGTTTTGTTGCCGTAGTCTTGAAGATAGCGTGTTGGCTTATTAGGCGAGAATCCTTGGTTCAAACCTCAGCTCAAACAACGCCAATATAACAGAAAATGAAAGAAATGACAAAACTGAGACTGATTCACTCAGTATACGAAATCTTTGCAAAATATTGTGTATGAATAACGAAAAGTGTGTTCCATTAATTGGCCATTACAACCCTTTAGTCAGGTTTACAACCTAGTTTCTCACAACACCCATATTGTGGGTGTTAATTTTGTCCATGACTGGCGGGTTTAACGTCTACTCTGAACGACGGATTTTTTTTAAAAACTTTTCATGGAAATATTTTTACCAGAAGAGTGCAAGTCACCAAAGAAATATTTTTTATGATTTCGTTTTGTTCGAGATGCTTGAGTTGGGGCTTGAACCACTGGCTCAACACACTATCTACTAGACTACCTACTAGAATACCTACTACGCTACCTACGAGACTACCTACTATACTAACTACTAGACTGTCTATTAGATAACCTACTAGACTAGCTACTAGACTATCTAGTAGTTTACCTACTAGGCTATCTACGAGACTAACTACTAGGCTACCTACTAGACTAACTACTTGACTAGCTACTAGGCTATCTGCGAGACTACCTACTAGACTACCTACTAGACTAACTACTAGACTGTCTACTAGATAACCTACTAGACTAGCTACTAGACTATCTAGTAGTTTACCTACTAGGCTATCTACGAGACTAACTATGAGACTAACTACTAGGCTACCTACTAGACTAGCTACTAGGCTATCTGCGAGACTACCTACTAGACTAACTACTAGACTGTCTACTAGATAACCTACTAGACTAGCTACTAGACTACCTACTAGACTATCTACTAGATAACCTACTAGACTGCCTACTAGACTAACTACTAGATAACCTACTAGACTGCCTACTAGACTAACTACTAGACTAACTACTAGACTACCTACTAGACTACCTACTAGACTAACTACTAGACTAACTACTAGACTAACTACAAGACTACCTATCAGACTAACTACTAGACTACCTACTAGATTACTTACTAGAATACCTACTAGACTAACTACTAGACTAACTACTAGACTAACTACAAGACTACCTATCAGACTAACTACTAGACTACCTACTAGATTACCTACTAGGCTATCTACAAGACTACCTACTAGACTATCTACTAGACGACCTACTAGATTACTTACTAGAATACCTACTAGAATACCTACTAGACTATCTACTAGATAACCTACTAAACTACCTACTAGACGAACTACTAGACTACCTATTAGACTAACTACTAGACTAACTACTAGACTACCTACTAGACTAACTACTAGACTACCTACTAGATTACCTACTAGGCTATCTACGAGACTACCTACTAGACTAACTACTAGACTAACTACTAGACTACCTACTAGACTAACTACTAGGCTATCTACGAGACTACCTACTAGACTATCTACTACACAGCCTACTAGACTAACTACTAGACTACCTACTAGACTAACTACTAGACTACCTACTAGATTACCTACTAGGCTATCTACGAGACTACCTACTAGACTAACTACTAGACGACCTACTAGATTACTTACTAGAATACCTACTAGAATACCTACTAGACTATCTACTAGATAACCTACTAAACTACCTACTAGACGAACTACTAGACTACCTATTAGACTAACTACTAGACTAACTACTAGACTACCTACTAGACTAACTACTAGACTACCTACTAGATTACCTACTAGGCTATCTACGAGACTACCTACTAGACTAACTACTAGACTAACTACTAGACTACCTACTAGACTAACTACTAGGCTATCTACGAGACTACCTACTAGACTATCTACTACACAGCCTACTAGACTAACTACTAGACTACCTACTAGACTAACTACTAGACTACCTACTAGATTACCTACTAGGCTATCTACGAGACTACCTACTAGACTAACTACTAGACGACCTACTAGATTACTTACTAGAATACCTACTAGAATACCTACTAGACTATCTACTAGATAACCTACTAAACTACCTACTAGACGAACTACTAGACTACCTATTAGACTAACTACTAGACTAACTACTAGACTACCTACTAGACTAACTACTAGACTACCTACTAGATTACCTACTAGGCTATCTACGAGACTACCTACTAGACTAACTACTAGACTACCTACTAGACTAACTACTAGACTACCTACTAGACTAACTACTAGACTACCTACTAGATTACCTACTAGGCTATCTACGAGACTACCTACTAGACTATCTACTACACAGCCTACTAGATTACTTACTAGAATACCTACTAGACTACCTACTAGACTGCCTACTAGACTATCTACTAGATAACCTACTAAACTACCTATTAAACGAACTTCTAGACTACCGACTAGACTACCTACTAGACTAACTACGGCCAATATTGTATCATCTTCAGGTTCATAAATCATATGTATGTAGGCGACGTTTGAGAGAGGTCATCTACTCTGAAATCCCCATATTATTCTTCTATATCTTAAGAGACACAAATCACCTCAGTGTCGAATACAGAGATTGGTGAGAAGATGTATTCCTAGCGTACGCCATTCTCTACTCGTATTCGACCACTTAGTTGTTGCTGCCTCATGTAGATTTAATATCAGGCGCAGAACTGCCTTGCATAGATCCAAATCCCAGTATTTTATTGCGCTTCTTGTTGCAGCCTGCAACTGTAGTCGTTTCTTACCAATCATTCCATTCCCATAAAAAAACATGCCTGAGAGAGGGGGATTGTTTATTTGCTTTTACTGTTACTGTTCGAAAACTTTTTTTTACTCTTCCGCTTAGCATGGAGAGTTAAAAAAGTACTCGTAAGAAAAAAACTTCTTGTAAATAATAGCAACAACAACAACAACAACAACATACGAACAAATAAATAAATAATAAAGTTTCGTTTTTAAACAACAACAATAACAATAACATAACACAACAAGACTTGTTATGAAATTTTTTCGTTTTCCTACTCAAGAAGAGGAAATGCACTTTGTTTGCTAAAAGGACGAAGAAGGAGACGAAGGAGGCAGAAGCAGGTATAACCACTGCAACTGTCACTGTGCCTGTGTAATAGAATCTCATGGGTTTTGGGCAACCAACACTTGCAGTTAAAAAAAACAAATACAATACTCTGTAATACTATCTGCAGCACATGGAGGCATGGCATGGCATGGCTGTATGTATGTAAGTCAAGATGTGTAAAGAAAAATTTCAAGAATTTTTTTTCGGAATAAAATTATTTTTTTATTTTTTTGCCACCCACACTTTTGGGATTCTGTTTCTCAAGTAACATGACTTCCATTATACGAAAATGTTTTATTTATAACAAGAAACTGAGGAAGAGAGAGAGAGATTCAGAAAGAGCAGAGAGATAGTGAGAAACATCTTCATTATGCTACTGATGCTGCTCCCACTCTTATTCATGACAGAGAGAGATTATTTAATTATAATGCATGCCAGAGCACTCTAAGCAAATACATAAAAATGCAAATTTTCCAAAAGCATGAAATTACACTGTGCTACAAAGCTTAAAGGGAAAAATTTATCAGGATGGTGGCATAAGACCATTTAAGTCCATTTATCGCATGGACTTCAATCAACTCCAATAATCCCTTCCGGAAGCATTCTGACCTCTGTCTCTCACAGAAAAGATAACATGAACAACGAATTTCATAGTTAGATAAGGCAGTGCTTGATAAAGGGCAAGACTTTAACTGCAACTTTTCCTTACCTCTGCACCCACCTTATGTTTATCATCAGACAAGGATTAGTGGACCTTGTCCTCCTTTTTATGTAAACGTTTTTCTATAGCAAGTTCTAGAGTGATAGCGTTGCCACCTCTCATGGCTTGAAAACAACGTCCCAACGGTTTGTAAAATGTTTTGGATTATTATGTTGGGTGTAGTATTTTGGATGGCCTTTCTCCAGAGTTGTCTCTGGCTAATCTTTCCTCGATATTTTTAAAATTTGAGGACCCATATCTTCTTCGTATTCGAACTTGGATTGCTTTGGCTCATAGTCATGCGCCTTTATCAGTACATGTAGATATGTGTGAAGATAAATTTGAATTTAACTAGCAAAGACAAAAACCAAAATGGTAGAAGATCCGTTATTAAAGTTAAGAGAACAATGTTAAGTGTTTAACAGAAGATAGAAAAAAATGCAAGTTATAGTCCAAAAAAAAAAATGCAATTCATCGACCACAAAGTCGTCAACCACAAAAATGCAATCATGGTCCAAAAAATGTAATTCTTCGACCACAAAAATGAAAGTCATCGAAAAAAAAATTCATGTTATCGACCAAAAAAATCATCATTGACAAAAATAATGCAAGTTATTAGCCACAAAAAATGCAATTTATCGACCAAAAAATGCAAGTCATCAACCAGAAAAATGAAAGTTATCGAAAAAAAATTCATGTCATCGACCAAAAAATTCAAGTTAGCCACAAAAATGCAATTTATCGACCAAAAAATGCAAGTCATCAACCAGAAAAATGCAAGTTATCGACAAAAAATGCAAGTCATTGTCCAAAAAAATGCAAATTATCAACCACAAAAACAGCAACTCATCGTCAAAAAAAAAATGCAATTCATCGTCTAAAAAAATGCAAATTATCAATCACAAAAACAACAACTAATCGTCCAAAAAAAAGCATGTCATCGTCCATGTGTATGTGTTGGCTTGTGTGGTTCAAACTCCAGCTCAGACAAAATGAAATTTGAAAAAGAATCTCTTTTGGCAGCTTCCTATCAGAAATCTTTTGACAAAAACTCTTGGACCTAAAACCTGTCATTCAGAGGCGACGTTAAAATATGGGTTTCGTCGCTCATGCATCAAATTAACACAGAGACAACATTAAGTAAAAAAATAACACTCATCAAGCCATTCGATGGTGGTGTTCATTACGATAATTTTTGTTTCTCTTTTTTTGGGGGCTTAAGAAGCCTTCCTTAAAAGTTTTGTCACGGATTTTCAAGGGCAAAAAAATCTATTAAAAGTTCCCTGAACGTTTTAACGGTTGAAGGGATTTGGTGGCTGCTGTAGGCCATAATTGTGGTTGTTTTTCTTTCATTTTTAAACCCTTTTTCTATTCTTGGCTTTTGACTTATTGCCACTTAATTTGAATTATTTTGAAGTAATGTTGAGACTTTAAACGCAACAAATTTAAATTTTTCCTTTTGGCTGACGTAGTACAAAAATACTTGGAAATAGAAAGCGATTAAAGGGGGGAGGTGTATTTCAGAAATTATATTTTTGCATGTCGATAATTTACTTTCAACGTTTTTTTAACCAGGATTATTTCATCATTGTTATTTGGTTTTGTTGTTGTTTTAAGAATTTAAATGTCGTCTGACTGCTTTAAAAATAGAGAAAATAATTGCCTGCCAAACAGGCTTTTCTCTCCACACAATTAATATTTTACGGGAATATTTATTTGCACACACAATTAATATTTTACGGGAATATTTATTTGCAAAACATTGTTACGTTTTTACCTTTTTAAAAACGTTTAAATATGAGTTCGTTAATTGCAAACCAATTAAAAACAAATATGTGTTTTCTTAAACTCTCTTTATTCTTTGCACTACTTTTGTGTGCCACCGTATACAACATAACGATACAACAATAATTTGCTTGTACGCTATTCTATTTCACACTTCTGTCCGCGTTAACACTAACAACTGTTCGTTAGATCTTCTCTGCTTACAACCTTTTTGCAAGCAATACCACTTGTACGTTGAAACCGCAACTCGTCTTCACACAAGGCTGACTGAATTATTACTGACTGCTGTCTGCTTTGTCCAGCCCTTTTATAGTCCGACACAACCAGTCTAACGAACATTCTTGAAGTGGAAGGTTCGTGATCTCGCCTTCTCGAGAGCTCTATTGCTAATAGATTGTTGTTTGTGTACTTGGCATATGTTGTCTATCCCTTTTTGTCACATAAATGTTGTTGTTGGTACCAGGCGCAACCAGGTTCGTCGTACATATGTGTGTGTGCAGCTTTAGATAATCAACACGTTCATTGCATTCTTAGTGTTAGTGTGTATTGTGTTGGTGTAGCTGGTAGCTTTTGTTTATCGTTTTTATTGTTAAACGATATTAGGTCATTTCGATTTATGTAACAATATTTATTGTGTGTGTAAAATTTAAATTCATTTTGAAATCATCTTTAAATGCCGACCCAATACGATCAGTTTCTTACAGAGCAGATAACAGTAGCGATTATTACATCGTCGACTTAAGGTAACAAAGAAATCATAGGTACTTTTGGAAATCATTCAATGTGAATTTCTATCGATTACAATATGTAACGGCGATTACTTAACCATTCCATTATGAAACCTTGAACCTATGAAGACTAGCGTATGAGCCCCATGAGAACCATCATTTGTTTTGCCTGTTAATTTCTAACTTTTCTTGGGTTTCCATGTTTTCTTTAATGCAACTGCTTTATGCTTAAGAGCAGCAACAAATAAAATATTCAATATCTTCTTTATCCTTCACCCCCCCCCCCCTTGTTATAGATTTTATTTTTTTGCTGCAAACTTTGTGCCACGCTTGTGATGATTATGACAGGCTTATTATTATTGGCTGTGCAGGCAATAACTTTGCAATTTTACACGAAAACAAAACAACAACAACAAACAAAATATTGAAGTTTTTTTTGTCTAACAATCGTAACCAAGATGTCATGTTAAAATAGACAACAGAAAAGCCAGCAGGAGGGTGGCAGACAAACCAAAACCAATAAAACGACGTAAATGCAACACAAACATGTAATTGAAGACGAAAAAGTCCTAAAACAACTGAACAACAACAAAATCAATAAATCCATTAATATTTACAAGACTTTATAAAAAAGAAAACGAACAACAAAAACAAATATAAACTTAGGGGCGGGCTGGCCTATAAATATTTACGCACATATGACGTCCGCATTAACACAGGCTCACACTTACTACGCGTATAAGTTGTCCCCATACTTTTTATGGTCTCACCATTAATAAGCCAGCCGGAGAGTTCAATAATAATCTTCGGGATCAAAAGGGAGAGACAACAAACAACAAAAAAAAAAAAAAAATTTGGAGAAGGAAAAATGTCAGAGGATTATTTAATATTTTATGTGTATGTGTGTGGAGATATAAAAACGTAAGCTTATCTGTCACATGTACTTGTACTTGTAAAGGGTCCGCCAAATAACTTTTTTTTTTGAAAATGCTTTAAAAAAAAACTACTGAATATTTTCTCAAATTTCTTTTATTGTTTGAAAGTACAATCCTTCCGGTTAATAATGGAAAATAATTTCATTCAAATGGCTGCCTCGGCTGGCCATGCAGTAGATGCCGATTTTGGGAAAAAAAAAAATCAGCTTTTCAGATGAAGTTCATTTTGATCTTGGCGGGTATATAAACAAGCAAAATTGTCGCATTTGGGGCACAGAAAACCCGCACGCATACATTGAAATGATGACGCACCCAAAACGAGTCACTGTTTGGTGCGGATTTTGGTCCATAGGCATAATTGGGCAATTTTTCTTCGAAAATGAGCAAGGAGTGGCCGTTACAGTCAATGGCGATCGTTAATTGAAGAGGAGGATATTGGCAACATTTCGCTTCAACAGGACGGCGCTACGTGCCACGCAGCCGAAGCTACACTCGAAGTTTTGCGCCCTGTTTTTGAAGATGGCATTATCAGCCGCAGAGCTGATGTCGTTTGGCCACCTCGGAGCTGCGATTTGACAACGTTGGACTATTATTTGTTGGGTACCGTCAAAGATAAGTGTTACGCCGACAAGCCAGAGACAATTGACGCTTTAAAGGACAATATTCGTGAAGCCATTGGTGAAATACAGCTGCACACAATCGATAATGTGCTTAAAAATTGGACCGATCGTGTAGGCTACTGCGTGGCCAGCCGAGGCAGCCATTTGAATGAAATTATTTTCCATTATTAACCGGAAGGATTGTACTTTTAAATAAAAAAAGAAATTTGAGAAAATACTCAGTAGTTTTTTTTTTAAAGCATTTTCAAAAAAAAAGTTATTTGGCGGACCCTTTATTTGACTTTCATATGTGCACGCTTCCTTCACTTCTACATACATACATACATAATTGGTCATTACAACCCGTTAGTCAGGATTACGACCTAAATTCTCACACCACTTATGTTGTGTGTGTTAAATTTATACATGAGTGGTGGGACCTACAGTTTAAAGTCGACTCCGAAGGACAGATTTTTGAGAAACTTTTTCATGGCAATTTTATTTCCTCTCAGAGTTTTTGCCAGAAATCTGC
This sequence comes from Sarcophaga carnaria, assembly GCA_958299815.1. Taxonomy (NCBI): domain Eukaryota; kingdom Metazoa; phylum Arthropoda; class Insecta; order Diptera; family Sarcophagidae; genus Sarcophaga; species Sarcophaga carnaria. Next base: position 24,914,928 of record OY283153.1, read on the forward strand.
TGAGAGGAAGTCGCTGGAGAAATACTTTACATAAGATCAAAATGAGCTTCAGCTGAAAAGATGATTTTTTTTGCCAAAATCGGCATCTTCTGGTGTAGGCTACTGCATGGTCAGCCGAGGCAGACATTTGAATGAAATTATTTTCCATTATTAACCGGAAGGATTGTACTTTCAAATAAAAAAGAAATTTGAGAAAATCTTCAGTAGTTTTTGTTTTAAATCATTTAAAAAAAATTATTTGGCGGACCCTTTACATTCATGCTGAGTTTGCAACACGGAATGAATTGAAGTCGTCGTAGTCTACTAGATAGTGTCTTGCCTCCTTAGATATGTGGGGCCACGGTTCGAGCCCCCGGCGAGAAAAAAATTTCTTCGGCGAATTTCTCTCAGCAGATTTCTGGCAAAAACTCTGAAAGTAAATAAAAACCTGCCATGAAAAAGTTTCTCAAAAATCTGTCATTCGGAGTCGACTTTAAACTGTAGGTCCCTCGCCATAGATTTACAAAATAAACACACACAATGTAAGTGGTATGAGAAACTATATCGTTCTTCTGATTAATTGGTTGTATTGTCCAATTATGTACAATGGTGGCCTTATAATTAAAAAACAATTTGTCTGGAACAGAGTTCTCTGGAGTGACGAATCCAAGTTTAATTTGTCCCAATCTGATGGAAAACGTATCTAAGACGTCCTCCAAACAAAGCCTTTGATCCCCCAGGTACACAGTGAAAACTGTAAAACAAATTAACAAACATACATGGTGCTAAGTATTTTCTAATTATATGGCCACCACTGTATGTTTGTATGACAACTAACTAAATGACAACTAACTTGACAGATGCAGCTTCAACAAAATGCCGTTATTAATTGTCAAATTTCGGAACACCCTGTTTCGATAGTTCTGACCACTGCTGACAATGGATATTTTTATGACTGTAATCCTCAACCTTTTTTCGTATTTTATATTCGATTTTTAAAACTTTTGCTAAATAATTTTAAATACAACGTCCCATAGTGCCAATAATTGTTTAAATTAAGGCACTATTTTGAAGTGTTCTGCACACAATGATTTAAAAAACTTGCAATTTGCTCTTAAAAAGGGCTTTAATTGATACGTCAAAATATGCTCCATATTTTACCTGTGTTTTGTACTCCCCCATGAATACCCCTAATTCCTTTAAGTCAAAATGCTTAAGTAAATAAATTATTTTAAGCTGTTATAATAAACACTATGAAGTATTTATACAAATGGCCCCGGCATTCTTTATTAACTTGTTGTGCTAATTTCCTAAGAGATTCAGTTTTTCCCCCCCTCTTTGTCTGCCTGTTTTAGTCAACAGATTCGCCAATAATTGTTACAACCATGTACACTCATAGCCAAGCAAAAGAGAAAAAAACTTGCAGCTCAATGAGGTATTGATGATAAATTGCTGAGTAATAATCTTTAGAAATACCGACGAACGCTTCTATTCAAAGCAGGTCGATGTGGTATTGAAGGGAAGGAAAATTCTTTAGAAAAGTTTTACGAAAAAAAAAAAAATAAAAAAATTCAATTGATTACTGCTGCTGGTTGGTATCCTCTTCTTCTCTGTAATACAATGTAAAATAATTTTTTTTTTTTTATAAATTTTACCAAGATTAACCTCAATTTGTTACTTTTTTTGAAAGCCAACATAAACTCTCTAATGATCGTTAGCAAGCGATTATGAATGAAATTTTGCTGGGGTATATACATACGTACTTTGTATTCCATTTTGAGGGCAACATTTTTAAGTGCATTTCGCAATATTTTCCATATTTTTTTTTCACTTTTTTTTCTTCATATTTTTTGTTGCATAATTTCCGCAAACCATTGTTCTGTTCTGTGTTGCATTGCGTTTTTCTTTTATTGTATAACGAGCAGTGCAATTAACATTTAAATTGAGTTTGAAGCAGCATTATAAGGATGATGGGATTTTCAATTGAAAATGTCAAATTAGTTGCAACTTTTATTTTGTGGTCAACTTCTGTTGCAAGCAGCGAAATGTATGCTGAAGTGGTTAGGAAACTAGATTGGAGTGTGATTGGATTTTGATTAACAAAATTGTTCAAAATCAGTGGAAAAGTACAACATTTTCTTTCTTTTTTCTATCAATTTAAAGCTAAGTATTCTGGCATAACAAGAGTTGCCAGCGCATAGCACTCTGGGTCCTTAAATTAAATTTTTTTTGAATTTTTTTTTTTTTAAACGAAAATGATCGAAAATTGTACTGAAACACACGGGAAGAATAATGTTTTTTCAAATCCTAAAGGGTCCGACAACTACTGAATATTTTCTCAAATTTCTTTTTTTATTTTAAAGTACAATCCTTCCGGTTAATAATGGAAAATAGTCTCATTCAAATGGCTACCTCGGCTGGCCATGCAGTAGCCTACACCAGAAGATGCCGACTTGGCAAAAAAAAAATCATCTTTTCAGATGAAGCTCATTTTGATCTTGGCGGGTATGTAAACAAGCAAAATTGTCTCATTTGGGGCACAGAAAATCCGCACGCACCCAAAACGAGTCACTGTTTGGTGCGGATTTTGGTCCAGAGGCATAATTGGGCAATTTTCCTTCGAAAATGAGCAAGGAGTGACCGTTACAGTCAATGGCGATCGTTATCGTGCCATGTTGAACGAATTTTTGTTCACAAAAATTGAAGACGAGGATATTGGCAATATTTGGTTTCAACAGGACGGCGCTACGTGCCACACAGCCGAAGCTACACCCGATGTTTTGCGAACTGTTTTTGAAGATCGCATTATCAACCGCAGAGCTGATGTCGTTTTTTTTGCCACCTCGGAGCTGCGATTTGACACCGTTGGACTATTATTTGTGGGGTGCCGTCAAAGTGTTACGCCAACAAGCCAGAGAAAATTGACGCTTTAAAGGACAATATTCGTGAAGCCATTGGCTTCACAATCGATAATGTGCTTCAAAATTGGACCGATCGTGTAGGCTGGCCGTGCAGCCGAGGTAGCTATTTGAATGAGGTTATTTTCCATTATTAACCGGAAGGATTGTACTTTCAAATAAAAAAAGAAATTTGAGAAAATATTCAGTAGGTTTTCTTTAAAGCATTTTCAAAAAAAAAAGTTATTTGACTGACCCTTTATATTATGAAATATTAGTGTTCTGCACTATGGGATGTTTAGTTTGAAAACTTTAGTTGCATAATATTGTATTGCAATGAATGAAATGTTTAAGGCGTATAAAAAACAAAACAAAAATCGTCAATCAAACATTTTCAAATACAAGTTCTCAGCACTATGGGACGTATAAGGCCAAAACTTAGACCCTCACTCAAGTATCATTGTATTTCTATACAGAACCCCAAAACAAACAATTATTAGCAATATTCTGGATATGCAGTTGAAAAGTAAGACTCTCTTTAAAAATCCCACTGTGCAAGTTGGTAAAACTAACCAGGCGCAGAACTGAGTCTACTTGCATTAGCAGCAGTTATTCTTGCAGCTTTTGAGAGAAAGATACTTCTTTCTATAGGCACCGACTGAATAATATGTCAACTCGGCTTAATACTATGTTCAGATGTGAACTTTTATTGAGTTAATATTCAGTTTATTGAGTACAATATTTTAAGTGTTCAGACATAATAATATACGCAATTGAGCTGCTTATTCATTTCATTTGGCAGCTGGTAAACAAAACAGCTGGTTGTTTCAACAAATTTTTTTTTGTTTGTTAAAACCAGCACTCAGGGGATGGCCCCTACTCATGTAGTGCATTGTGCAGGTTAAGGAAAATAGGTTATAGGAAGGTGGAAAGAGGGAGTAGTGTTTGTGGACATTTGATTTAAACTTAAGATGCGAACGGCAAGGAAACGAGTTGCTGCTAGGTGACTATATAATGGCCAGTGCTATACCTTCACCATTAGACAGTCTACAGCAATCGTCCCCAAGAAGCCCGCATCATAAGGTTTGTCGTTGTTGACATTTGAGTTGTCAAATATCAACAGTAAGTGTTCGTATAATTGTAATATGCGCACTAAATATACTTATGACAGTGCTGCATTTTAAGTTTTACTCAATGTTATAACAATTTGCGTATTTATTGCGCAATAATTAATTGAATCTTTATATGAAATATTGAACTGAATAATCGCGTTTATTGCGATTTACACAATAAAGGTGCATATCTAAACGCCGTATAAGGCTGACATAACTGAAGTTAGGCGCATTAAAGTGTAATGGTTGTAGTCTTGGCTATAAATGAGAGCACACTAGCGAAATTATGAACGATTAGGCATCAGAGAGAAGTCACTGAAGGTTTTTCGATGAAAGAATCAGGTTGTAAATGATTTTACAAAACTTGATCTCAGAAGTTAGAGGAGAAGCTCATATAGAAGCGATGCATTTGAACGGGAAAAACTCGAAGCTAGCGATAATTTGTAGCCGCATTAAATAGAGAAATTGGGGCTTCGGAACTTTTTCTTCCCTACGATGCGATCTCAATTTTTATTGGTGGTACGGAGCGATCTTAATTTTTAGTGATGGTTCGGTGATAGAAACAGGTACAGGGTTGGACGTTTATTATGATGACCTTGGCTTCCCCATTCTCTCTCAAATTGTATCATAACACGGAGATAGGGGCCGCTAGGTTTGTTCGAAATTTTAAACACGAAGTAAGCGGTTATCGATATCTAAGTAGGCAATTAAACGTAGTATAATCAAAATGTCTGCACAAATATAATTAGGTTAGTGAGGTGTAGCTCAATCGATCTGATGTGGTGCTAATTTGAATTTGAAGTCATTCAGGAGCGGAAGACATGGTGTTGCTAATAAGTGCGTTAAGCAGTGTAGCTCTTGTACAGGAAAACATGATTTAGCTGTGGAATTTAATATATGAATGGGCGGTGCAGTAGATGGAACACATTGGTCTAACATTATCACTCTTAAAACATCCACTTCTATTTGTCATAACTACTGGTTATTGTATGAACGTATGTCGAAACTCAGGAGCTATTGTGGGAGTGTTCTTGAAGAAGGCGGCGAGGCATTGCTACAACACCTTCCCACTGTAACCTAATCTATCCCTAGCATATGTCATTTGCTCTTGGGGTTTAAAATACAAATTTATCTTCACATATATAACGAAATCTCGGTGGATAGGTACTTACTTACCTACTTAATTTGTCATAACAGCACTATTAGTCAGGATTACAACCTAGTTTCTCACAACACCCCTGTTTTCACCCCACATTCTTTCCAATTAATCGAGGTATGTCCAGTTTGATGCCGTAGAACTACGAGTTCGACCTGTTTTTGTGAGAAGTTAATAAAAATGAAGAAAGTTGACTTCGATAGCATTTGAACAGCAGGTATGCCGGTAAGCAGAAATAGTCGTGGGGTGAGCCACCTCGAAACAGAGGTGGCTTTCGAGGCTTTCGAATGATTAAACTTCTCGAGGAAGCGTGGAGGCATTGCATTTAATATTGTCGATGTAGTGTAGCCCGATTAAGAATGCATGAATACGAGGAAAAGTATTTCGATGTCCCATTACTTCTCTTAAATTTATTTGTAGCAACGTTTTGCATTCAACTTCCAGAAGTTGACATGAAAAATTTTGTTTTTTTTTTCTCCAATGTTCTCCGTTAAACTAATTGCTTAATAACTCACTGTCAAATATTAATGAATTAATGTTGTAAACATGACTAGAAGACCCCCTTAATTAATGCATAATTACTCTGCTGTGAGTAAATTAAAAGCATAAATCAAACACATCTCCAAGCAGCAACAGCCCTAAATGTAGTTGTGTAAGTGACCCCATAATATTTCCAATAAATTTTCTTCCATAAAAAAAAAAATAAAAAAAATGGAAAAGAAGAGAAAAATGTGTGTGTATGCAGAAACAAAATAAATCGATTTAAATCGATAATTTAAATTATCTTTTAAAGTCCTTAGTAATCCTTTAACACTGAAAACTTACTCACTCGTTGTGTTGAATACACAAGTGTTTGTTTCCTGTTCAAAATAAATTCAATTTGAGTGAGAAAATGAAAATAAAATTTCTTGTTTATCTGAATATAAATAAACTAGTCTCGTATCGTTTGAATCAATTTGTCAATCTCGATTGAAATGTCTACACAATGCCGCCATTATCACCATCATTACCATCATCATCGTCATCACCATCTTTTCATAGTCATGCTGAGCGCTCCTTAAGCATTTCTATTGTTCCAAAGCAACAGACAAACAGATGGAGATGCTTGCCAGACAGTCAGTCATTCCAACATGTGTGACAACATGTGTGTAGAATGTTTTCTACCGTGTTGGTGGCATGTTTGTTCAACAAATTGTTTTAAAAGATTTTTGTTGTTGTTATTGGCTTTTGTTTAAAAGAAAATCTTTTAACGATAATGTGCCAAACATTTCAAGCCATAAATTTCTTTTTTCATTCCTCTTCTTCTCGGTCTTATTCTTCTTCTTTTCTTTACGGGTTAAGAAAATTTGTCAATTCATTTCTTTTCTTGTCTTGTATTCAGTTATCGAAATTCACACACTTACATACACCCATAGTCAGACACACAGACAAATTATAAAATAAACGAACAAAAATTATTAAAGATTTCTCCGTATATTGCCTGCCGCCAGCCAGTGTTTGACTAGTAGTTGTTGTGTGTAGAGAAGCCAATAAATTTTCCAACAATTTAACGCACTTAAACCCACAACTACTAACAATACATTGACACGCACACATGCACTCTCATGCCATTACTTTATATCATTATGTGCGTTAAGTATGGCGGCAGCATGTTTACGAGTATTTTTCTTCCAATGTTCCTGGAAGAAAGAGAGAAAAAAGGATTTTCTTGTCATGGCTTCTTGTGTTGTGTTGACTTTAATGTGGCTTTCAAGTGTGTGTGTGTAATGATTTGTTCGCATTGTTCGCACTTCTCTCCGTTAACAAAGATTTGTATTGAACTTCTTACTGTGCGTTAAATATTTACTTGTGGTTGTTTGTTTATATTGCATTATAACAGGGGGCGAACGCAGTGGTGTAGTTGGTTTGAAATCGGTTATTGCGATTAAATTTCTAATGATGGTTTTGATTTTCTAATGAAGCCACTTTAAATGCCATATTTGTGGCATCCATAATTAAGCGCTTATTTAGGTGGAAAATTATCTTGTAATTATTGTTATCGAAAAATGTTCAATTGATAATTACAATTATCGAAAAGTGTACTACAGAAAGTTGTTGTTATCGAAATGCTATTGGAAACATTTCTATAGTAGGTGATTGTTATCGAAAAATTTTATATAAAATAAATAAAATATAAAATTTTTCGATAACAAAAATCAAAAAATTTTATATTTTATTTATTATTTTATATAAAATTTTTCGATAACAATCACCTTCTATAGAAATTTTTCCAATAGCTTTACGATAACAACAACTTTCTGTAGTACACTTTTCGATAATTGTAATTATCTATTGGACATTTTCTATAGAAAATTGTTATCGAACAATTTTCTATATAAAATTGTTATCGAAAAATTTTCTATAGAAAATTATTGTTATCAAAAAATTGTCTATAGAAAATTATTGTTATCGAAAAATTGTCTATAGAAAATTATTGTTATCGAAAAATTGTCTATAGAAAATTATTGTTATCGAAAAATTTTCTGCATAAAATTTTGATTGTCGACAAATATCCTATTACAATTTTACCTATCGAAAAAAATTTTTTTTGTACAATTTTAGTTATCGAAAGATTTCCTTTATACAAATTTAGTTATCGAAAAATATTTTGAATAAAGGTTAATGTATCCGAAAATATTCTGTATAAAATTTGAGTTATCGAAAGAAACTAGGTCGTAACCCTGACTGAAGGGTTGTAATGACCAATTATGATTGTATGTATCGAAAGATTTAGTTATCGAAAATTTTACTTATAGAGATATTTTAGTTATCGAAAGATTTTTCTGTAAAATTGTAATTATGGACAAATCTTTCATATAAGTTATCGAAATATGTTCTATAGAAAATTTTAGTTATCGAAATAAATAAATAAATAAAATTGAACGTTATTGTTATCGAAATATTTTTTATAGAACATTATTGTTATCGAAACATTTTCTATAGAAAATTATTTTTAGCGAAACATTTTCTATAGAAAATTATTGTTATCGAAACATTTTCTATATGAAATTATTGTTATCGAAACATTTTCTATAAAAAATTATTGTTATCGAAAAATTTTCTGAATAAAATTTTGATTATCGACAAATTTCCTATTACAATTTTAGCTATAGAAAAATATTCTTTGTAAAATTTTGGTTATCGAAAGTTTTCTTTATACAAATTTAGTTATCGTAAAACTTTTTGTTAAGTTTTCCGAAAATATTCTGTTTAAAATTACAGTTATCGAAAGATTTCGTTATCGAAAATGTTATAGAGATATTTTAGTTATCGAAAGATTTTCTATGTAAAATTGTAGTTATGGAAAAATTTTTCATTTAAGTTATTGAAATATGTTCTATAGAAAATTTTAGTTATCGAAAAATTTTAGTTATCTAAAAATTTTCTATAGAAAATTATTGAATTGTTATTGTTATCGAAACATTTTCTATACAACATTACTGTTAGCGAAGCATTTTCTATAGAAAATTTTTGTTATTGAACAATTTATAGAAAATTGTTGTTATCGACCAATTGTTGTTAGCGAACAGTTTTGTTTGGAAAATTACTGTTATACATATAAGTTATCGAAATATGTTCTATAGAAAATTTTAGTTCTCGGAAAATTTTAGTTATTAAATTTTCTATAGAAAATTATTGAATTGTTTTTGTTATCGAAACATTTCCTATAGAAAATTATTGTTATCGAAACATTTTCTATAGAAAATTATTGTTATCGAAACATTTTCTATAGAAAATTATTGTTTTCGAAACATTTTCTATAGAAAATTATTGTTATCGAAACATTTTCTATAGAAAATTATTGTTATCGAAACATTTTCTAAAGAAAATTATTGTTATCGAACAATTTATAGAAAATGAATGATTGTCGAATGATTTTTATTGAAAATTTTTGTTATCGAAACAATTTCTATAGAAAATTATTGTTACCGAAACATTTTCTATAGAAAATTATTGTTATCGATATATTTTCTATAGAAAATTATTGTTATCGAAACATTTTCTATAGAAAATTAATTTTATCGAACAATATATAGAAAATTGGTGTTATCGAACAATTTTCTATAGAAAATTATTGTTATCGAAACATTTTCTATAGAAAATTATTGTTATCGAAACATTTTCTATAGAAAATTATTGTTATCGAAACATTTTCTATAAAAAAATTTTTGTTATCGAAAAATTTTCTATAGAAAATTATTGTTATCGAAACATTTGCTATAGAGAACTGTTGTTATCGAAACATTTTTTATAGAAAACTGTTGTTATCGAACAATTTTAGAAAATTACTGTTATCGAATGATTTGCTATTGAAACATTTTTTTTATAGAAAATTATTGTTATCGACGGATTTTCTACAGAAAATTATTGTTATCTTAGGATTTTATTAAGAAAATTAAAAAATTAAATTAGAAGATTATTGTTATTGAAGAAACGAAGGTTACCGAAAGATTTCTATAGAAAGTTATAGAAGGAGTTTCTATGGAAAGTTATCGAAGGGTTTGCTACAGAAAATTATTGTTATCGAAAGATTTTCTATAGAACTATTTTGTTATCGCAGGATACAATTTTCTAGAGAATTTATTGTTATCGAAAACTTTTCTTATTGGTATCGGAAAGAAAATTATTGTCTACAAATTGCGAATCATAAATCCACTATTGTAAGCATGATATCCGCTTCGTAGCACAGTGTAATTCGAGCAATAATTTTTGTTTGTGTAGCACTATAAGCTGCGCTCTGCTTTCGATAAATAAAAAAAATGATTTTAATGATGCAAAGCATTGCTTTGTTGTTTATCTGTGGTCTTTAGAACCGCTCTACAAAGCCATTAAAGTTATCCAAGCAGATAATGGTTGTCTTTTAAAGTGAAATAAACGAAAAACAAAGGAACTGATGACAACAATACCACTCATCATCATAAACATGGTGTGTTGCATTTGCATTGATCGTAAGACGTTGTAGGGGACTCAATGCAAATTTGCTATAAAAGTAGGGTAGGTATTCAAGCATTTATTTGCAAATTTGTTTACCATGTTTTTTTTAAAGGATTTAAATTGATGACATGTTTTCGTTGTCGCTTCAAGTGCATACCCTTAATGTTTTTCGTATTTAAACTTGTTTTATTTATCGGTTCATTGAATAAAAATGCATCATAATGTTTCTGTTTATTTTTTCCTTTATTCTCTTGTGTTTTCTGCATTCAAATTTATTATCCTTCTCTCTCCCTCTGTCCTCCCCTGTTTATAAAGTTACTACACACACAAATACATGCAAATAGTTTAAATCTGCTTTAAAAGTCCTCCAATTTAACACACACACACACAGATAAAAATGCTAAAATTTTTGATTAGAAGAGAACAATGAAATGAATGAATGCAGAAATGAATGCAAGAATGAATACGAATATTTTGGAATACGATTTTTGAATATGAATGAATGAATGAATGAATGTGTGAAGTCGAGTGTACATATGTGTGTTTGCATGTTATACTCGATTATGAATTTGCATTTTGAAAAGAGGATGTATTTATGCACACATGTTTTCATAAATATTCATTGAAATGACAATTGATATCAACATCATCATCAGCATCATCAGTGTCATCATAACACTTGCATCACACATCAGCATCATAACGAAGAGTAATTGATACTCACTGAACAAATAAATGAATTTTATTCTCAAAACAGTGTCAAAAGCACTAAACATTGCAAGTCAATTATAAAAAAAATTCATCAATATTTCTCTACTGTTAGCTACTCTTAAGCGTATGGCTACGATGCACTTGCTGCAACGCTTTTTTCTCATTTTCAAAGCACTTCAGCAGTATTCGGTACAGCCTTGAGCACTTTTAAGAATGCACTCAGTGTAGCTTCAATTTTTCTTTGTTTCTTTCCTTAGTTTTAGAAAGCCTCAAGGGGTAAAATATGGCGCTAAATTGTATTGTTTTTCTTGGTGAAAAGAGTCTTGCAGCAGATACAACAGCTACACCAAAATCCGTCAGTCGGGCATAGCAAAGTTGTTAAAATACTTGCATAGTGGATGAAAACCTGAAAATTTTGATTTTTATCGATGAAAACATTTTTTTTTTGTAATTGGAGCGCTACTCAAATGACAGTTCTGATCCAAAAATTTTTATAGAAATTTTTTTCAATAAGTTTTTTGATTTGTTTGATAATTATTCTTAGAAGAGGTTACGGCACACAATCATCCAATATACCAGCACTTGATGCAAATTTTGCCACAGAAAAAACAACCTTTTATAGACATTTTCTTGATTTTTAAGTTTAAAATTTTTTCGATAACAATAATTTTCTGTAGAAAATTTTTCGATAACAATAATTTTCTGTAGAAGATTTGCCGATAATTTTTCAATAATAATAATTTTCAATAGAAATTTGTTCGATAACAATAATTTTATAAAAAAAATTTTTCGATAACAATAATTTTCTATAAAATTTTTCCTTAGAAAATTGTTCGATGACAATAAGTGTCCATTGAAAATATTTCGATAACAGCAAGTTTCTATAGAAAATTTTTCGATAACAGCAAGTTTCTATAAAAAATTGTTCGATAACAGCAAGTTTCTATAGAAAATTGTTCGATAATAGCAAGTTTCTATAAAAAATTGTTCGATAACAGCAAGTTTTTATAGAAAATTGTTCGAAATAGCAAGTTTCTATAGAAAATTGTTCGATAACAGCAAGCTTGTAAAAAAATAATTCGATAACAGATAAATAGATAATTGTTCGATAACAGCAAGTATGTATAGAAAATTGTTCGATAACAGCAAGTTTCTATAGAAAATTGTTAGACAATAGCAAGTTTCTATAGAAAGTTGCTCGATAACAGCAAGTTTCTATAGAAAGTTGCTCGATAACAGCAAGTTTCTATAGAAAGTTGCTCGATAACAGCAAGTTTCTATAGATAATTGTTCGATAACAGCAAGTTTCTATAGAAAATTGTTCGATAACAGCAAGTTTCTATACAAAATTGTTGGATAAAAGCAAGTTTCTATAGACAATTGTTCGATAACAGCAAGTTTCTATAGACAATTGTTCGATAACAGCAAGTTTCTAAAAAGAATTGTTCGATAACAGTAAGTTTCTATAGACAATTGTTCGATAACAGCAAGTTTCTATAGAAAATTGTTCGATAACAGCAAGTTTCTATACAAAATTGTTGGATAAAAGCAAGTTTCTATAGACAATTGTTCGATAACAGCAAGTTTCTATAGACAATTGTTCGATAACAGCAAGTTTCTAAAAAGAATTGTTCGATAACAGTAAGTTTCTATAGACAATTGTTCGATAACAGCACCTTTCTAAAGAAAATTGTTAGATAACAGCAAGTTTCTGGAGAAAATTGTTCGATAACAGCAAGTTTGTATAGAAAATAATTCGTTAACAGCAAGTTTCTATAGAAAATTTTTCGATAACAGCAAGTTTCTATAAAAAATTGTTCGATAACAGCAAGTTTCTATAAAAAATTGTTCGATAACAGCAAGTTTCTATAAAATATTGCTCGATAACAGCACCTTTCTAAAGAAAATTGTTAGATAACAGCAAGTTTCTGGAGAAAATTGTTCGATAACAGCAAGTTTGTATAGAAAATAATTCGTTAACAGCAAGTTTCTATAGAAAATTTTTCGATAACAGCAAATTTCTATAGAAAATTGTTCGATAACAGCAAGTTTCTGGAGAAAATTGTTCGATAACAGCAAGTTTCTATAGAAAATTATTCGATAACAGCAAGTTTATAAAAAATACTTTTCGATAACAGCAAGTTTCTATAAGAAATTGATCGATAACAGCAAGTTTCTATAAAAAGTTGTGCGATAATAATTTTGTATAGAAAATTAAAAAGAAAAATCGATAACAATAATTTTTCGATAACTATAACTTTCTAATGAAAATTGTTCAATAACTATAATTTTCTATAGACAACTTTCTTGCAACTACGATAACAATAATATTCTATCGAAAAATTTTCCATACAGATAATGTGTTGATAATTATTATTTTATATAAAAAGTCAGGCAGTAAAATCCTCAGTTAATAATTTTTGTTGCGATAGGTAGCTCAATGTTTATGTCGTAGTTTGTTATACTCAAAAATACTCAACAGCTGCCAATGCTTCCATTATTTCATATTTTCATTTCATTTTATTTTTTAGTTTTAATCTTTTAAATCTCCTGTTCGATAACAGCAAATCCTAAATCTCCTTGTAATACCCTAATAAAATAATCCAATAATTCTTCTATTCTATTATGAATAATTTAATTTTAAACTTAAATTTAATAAAACAAACTTAAAGTATTGAAAAACTTTCAGAAACATTTTTTTTCTTTATCAATATTTTCCTTTGAGAGGGTCTTTATCTATGAAATCCATTATTAACTTTCATCGGTCGATTCTATTTACTTTTAAGTTTATTTGTTTGTTCGTTTTGTTAGTTTATTTTGTTTGTTTGGCCTCCACGTCATTTATCATATTCTGACGTCTATGCAGATAAAAGGGAAAATTTTTTTCACAATAATTCCATTGGCCAGTATCACTACCACCACTCCTAAAACCAGGTGGTGGAAGATAGAAACAAAAAAGTTTTCTTTTGTTTTGTTTTTGTTTAAATCAATAAAATTATTGCCCCTACAATGTTGTATTGTTTCTGTATCAGGATAACTTTATTTGTTTTTAAAATTTAACAACACACACACTCACACAGCCCCTACTTTCATTCACGGATATGCAACACACATGCTAATGTCATAAACCTCTACTGTAGCCACAGACATGTCATGGCTGCGAGGCTAAACCACCACCACCACCACTAGGCTGGCAGGAAGGAAGTGTTAGTGTGCCGCCACATATTAATACAGGAAGTTATGAGAGCCACCTTCTGTGAGTTCCTTTCGAACGATTTATTATTTTTTTTTTTTTGAGGGCAGGAAATCGATATTTTGCCAATTGTTGTTTCATTATCACGTTTGTCATATCGTTTGTTCAACACTGGCATTTTAATTATTGCTTTTGTTTGTGGCATATAAACCCCGTAATTGATTTGTGTACCACAATTAACGAATTTCCATCCTGCTTGAGGTAATTTTAAAGGAAAATATTAATTACGCTAAATTTGTGCATATAATGGGAGGAATTTTTTATGGAAAAATATTATTCAGTAGAGATACTCGCACAAGACATACATACATACATAATTGGCCATTACAACCCTTCAGTCAGGATTACGGCCTAGCTTCTCACGCCACTCATGTTGTGTGCGTTAATTTTATACGTGAGTGGCGGGACCTACAGTTTAAAGTCGACTCCGAACGACATATTTTTGAGAAACTTTTCATGGCAATTTTTATTTGCTCTCAGAGTTTTTGCCAGAAATCTGCTGAGAGGAAGTCGCCGAAGAAATATTTTTTTTTTTTTTCATATTTCATTTTTGATGTCTGACCTGGGATACGAACCCGGGCTTTACTAATAGTAAGCCAACACACTACCTACTACACCACGGCGACTTCACACGACTCGCACAAGAATGAAATTTAATTTAATTTTCTAACAGAAATAAATACAGGTTTCTGATAAAAATAATTTTCTGCATAGTAATTTTCGATAACAACATAAATTAAGTTATTAGAAAATTTGCTATAGACTAATGTTGTTATCGAAAATTTTTCGTTTTTAATATTATTGTTTATTATATTTTCGATAACAATATAAATTAAGTTATTGGATAATTTTCTATAGACATACGGCTGTTGTTATCGAAAATTATTCTTTAGAAGATTATTGTTATACAGTTTTCGATAACAATAATTTTCTGCATAGTAATTTTCGATAACAATATAAATTAAGTTATTAGAAAATTTTCTATAGACTACTGTTGTTATCGAAAATTTTTCTTTAAAACGTTGTTGTTATTAAACCGATGAAAAGGTCGATAGGTAGGTACAGGTGTCTCTCTATCTATAAAAATGCTAAGCTAAATAGATGCTCTTAAACCACATGAGGCCTATTGTTGTCGTATCATAGTTTTCAATTTTCCCCTATCCCGGAACCAATCGAAGCTTCTTATGAAGCGACTTAGACTGCCAAACCATGTCCACGGCTGACAGTTCTTTCAGATCGTCCATGTTGTAGAAACCAAAATGACTTTTTCTTCTCCTGCATAGTGCCGGGCATGTCGTCAATGTGTGAAGGACTGTCTCCTCCTGTTCCTCGTCTCTACAGCTTGTGAGGGAATTGTTTACCAAGTGCCCCACACTAATATGCCTCTTCTATGTGTCCATAAAGCAATGTCAAGTAATGACTTTAACAACAACACAGAGCGTGCTGCTATAGAGTTTAAGCAGACTTTTCATGCATCTACTATATCTAGTCTTGGCCGGATTTTCTGCAGCATCTTACTCGTAACCATCCATCCATAGCTACATTGTCAATTGTAAGCTCGCAGGTACTCAAACGGATCTTCAATGTAAAGAATTCAATGGAAGGATGATTGTGTCGCAACTGGCCAGTATATCCGCTCTATAGTTATCGGGAATGTTACTGTGTGCTGGTATATGTATATATGACATGTCATGTACATTATATCGTTGCGCTAACTCGTTGATATATCTTCAACTGATATACACCGCTTTGGTGTTCATCAGTTTGGAATCTAAACCTCTGGCTATCAGAAAGTACGGTAATATGACGCCTGGGGATATTTGTCTCTTCTGTAATGAAAGACGTTGTCACCGTAGTCTAGTAGGTAATGTGTTAGCTTATTAGAAATGAGGCCACAGTTCCAAGCCCAAGTCAGACATCTCCAACAAAACGAAGCACGAATCAAATCTTTCTTCGGCGACTTCAACAATTTCAGGCAAAAGCTCTCAGAAGAGTAAATAATAAATTGCCATGAAATGTTTCTCAAAAATGTGTTGTTCGGAGTCGACTTTAAACTGTAGATATCCCTGCTACTCATGTATAAAATTAAGACACACACAACATAAGTGGTGTGAGAAGCTAGTTCGTAATCCTGACTAAAGGGTTGTAATGACCAATTGTGTATGCATGTATGTACGCTTAAAATATTTACATAAATAGTAGTGGAGTTTATTAAATTGATTGGTCGATCCTCGTGACTTCTTGTCGAATAAACAAATTTATGATAATTTTCTGTAAAAATCCTTCGATAAAAATAATTTTCTATGGAAAATGTTTTCGATAACAATAATTTTCTATTTTTTATAGAAATTTTTCGATTACAACAATTTCTTTTTTTAATATAAATTTTGCGATAACAGCAATTTTGTATAGAAAATTTATCGATATTAACAAGTTTCTTCCGAAAATTTTTCGATAACAACAATTTCTATTTTTATGCAAATTTTTCGATAACAGCAATTTTGTATAGAAAATTTATCGATAGCAACAAGTTTCTGCAGAAAATTTTGCGATAACAATAATTTTCTATGGAAAACTTTTCGAAAACAGATATTTTGTGTATAAAATTCTTCGATATCAACAAGTTTCTTCAGAAAATCCTTCGATAACAATAATTTTCTATGGAAAATTTTTCGATAACAATAATTTCTATTTTTTATAGAAATTTTTCGATACAACAATTTCGATTTTATATAGAAATTTTTCGATAACAGATATTTTGTGTATAAAATTCTTCGATATCAACAAGTTTCTGCAGAAAATCCTTCGATAACAATAATTTTCTATGGAAAATTTTTCGATAACAATAATTTCTATTTTTTATAGAAATTTTTCGATAACAACAATTTCGATTTTTTATAGAAATTTTTCGATAACAGATATTTTGTGTATAAAATTCTTCGATATCAACAAGTTTCTGCAGAAAATCCTTCGATAACAATAATTTTCTATGGACAATTTTTCGATAACAACAATTTTCTATGGAAAATTTTTCGATAACAACAATTTCTATTTTTTATAGAAATTTTGCGATAACAGCAATTTTATATAGAAAATTCTTCGATATCAACAAGTTTCTGCAGAAAAATTTTCGATAACAACATTGTTTATATTCTATATAAAGTTTTTCGATAACAACAATTTCTACTTTTTATAGAAGTTTTTCGATAACAGCTGTTTTGTATAGAAAATTCTTCGATATCAACAAGTTTCTACAGAAAATTTCTCGATAACAACATTGTTTATATTCTATATAAAGTTTTTCGATAACAACAATTTCTACTTTTTATAGAAGTTTTTCGATAACAGCTGTTTTGTATAGAAAATTCTTCGATATCAACAAGTTTCTACAGAAAATTTCTCGATAACAACAATGTTTATTTTTTATATAAAGTTTTTCGATAACAACAATTTCCTCTTCGATATTAAAAGTTTCTGCAGAAAATTTTTCGATAACAACAATGTTTATTTTTTATATAAAGTTTTTCGATAACAACAATTTATATTTTTTTATAGAAGTTTTTCGATAACAGCAATTTTCTATAGAATATTTTTGTGAACTTCTTCGAGGTTTCTGACTACTAGACGCGGAGTTCGTATTCTAACTTTAGCGGCTTCCCATTTCAATTCAAATGCTTTCTTATGCTTTACTTACATATCTGGATACGTGGGGTTGAGGACACCTTTGTCATCTGTGTAGTCCCAGTGCTCAAAGGAAAAACTTGTAGAAAAATGTTCTTTAGGAGGTAATTGTTATCGATAAACTTTGTATAAAATACTACTTTCCATGCAAAATTGAAGTTTTTCAAAACCATGGGGCGGGTCTTTTTTCAATTAAATTTCTTAAGAATTTATGTCGCATTATTTATTCTACTAATCTTATTAGTACATTTACATAATTAAGTATTAATTTATCCTTAATCTTTGCCTATAAGTCTCTTAGATTGTCTTGTTTTGTTTTTTTTTTCGCTTCAACCCCTCTTAATTCTTAATTTTTAACATTCTGCCTGCATCAATAAAACGATAATCATGTAAATTTTTCTTTTAATCTCTTTCTAGGTGAGTACATAAAAGCAACAAGAAATAAAAAAAAAAATATTTTTTTAAAATCAATTCTGACATCAATTTGCACTTTAAAAAAAAAATATGAAAAACAACAACAACATCTGTAAGTAGTTTTTTATTTCGATTTTAATTTCATTTATAAACAGACAGAAAATTTCAAATTAAATTTCCGTTTGATATTTCAAAATAAAACAAAGATGGCGCTTTTAGTGTTTACAAGAGTCCTGTTAAATAATGGAAGAAAAAATTCTCATTTTAAAACAACAATTCGAGTTGAGCCTTCATATGCTACAGTTATGAAGTGTGTACCTCCACCGCGTTATGAAAACACTCTCAATTTCTTTTGGTTTCACAAGCAACATGTTTATATTTTCTTTTATTAATGACGTCATGGTTTTCCAATAAGCCAACAATGACGTCATTCTTTAGAGTCCTTAAGTTGTAAAAAAAAAAAAACAAAAAAAAGCTTTTTTATTCAGTTTCAATCACCAACAGCTGATTTCATTTGAAAATACTTTTAGGCTCTCATTTTTTATATAAGTATGGAGAAAGAGACAGAGAGAGATAGAGAGTGTACATGTTTGCAAGTGTTTCATTTAATTTTTTTGTTTTTGTTTTTTCCCGCCAATATTTCTTCCTTTAACCGAGCATCTCTCTATATTTGGGTTACTGGGTCTTCCTTTCTTTTCTTCTTCTACTTGCTCGTATATTTATGCTCTCTTTTGTATTTGTTTTGTTCGTGAAATTCGTGTGAGTGCGTCTATTTTGTTTCTTATCCCGTTGCCTTATTTGTATTGGTACGTGAATGTATATGCCTGTGTGTGTGTGTGTTTATTTGTATTTCTTAATATGCGCTGGCGTGTTATATAACCACGTGGTCTTCATTTGGAGTATTTATTTCGATTGTTGTTGTGTTTTCTTTCGCTTCTTCATCTTCATCTTCTTCGAATTTTTATTTTTGTTTTGATTTTGCAAATAAGAAAACTTTACTCTCTTTACTCTGCTTACAGTTTGTTTTTGCAAAAAAAGAGAGGTTATTGGAGTAAATAGAGCAACGCTTTAAATGAATGGCTGGCTCTAGTGGTGACTTAATTTAAACGATTTTTATTTCTAACAGCGTTTTTGTAATTATCAACGATAGCACAGTGTAACCTAAAAAGAAGAATTAACATTACACTGAACAACAGTTTAAGTTTGTTTAAAATTATTAAGGAAGTGTTAGTGTTGCCTAGAAACAAGGTCTTCTTAGAAAATGTTCTTAGGTTGTCATGTTGTGTTGTAGTGGTAAGAAATTCTGCTCAATAATCAGATCTTGCTAGACGTTTACTGTTGATGTTATGCTCTCTGAGTGATCTTGGTCATCAGCAGGCTTCCTGAATGGATTATTTGCAGGGGAATTGGACGGCAGGTTTCTTAATTTTCTTCAATTTGAATGCCACAATAAAAATGTTTTCAAACCATTATGGTTTGTTTTTATAGTCAACACCTTTAGAGATGATCTTGTTTACTTTATACGTCGCTGAAACAATTAAGAGTCTTAAATCTAATGCCACCAACAACAATATTATTCAAATTTTTATTAAGAAACTCTCTAGAGTTGCAATCTATTTGAGTTCTTCAATAAATCATACTCAGATATCCAAGAGATACGGAATTTCCATTTGAGTTCAACACCAATGAACCAATTTTTAATCATCAGAATGGTGATATACAACAACAACGATGTACAATCTAATGCAATAATACATATCCTAGTTTGATATTGTTTTTAAACCCCCTCCGCCCGAAATCCAGATTGCCACTTCAAATATATTCATGATCATGAGCTATACTACAGTCAAGCTTATTCCGACCTATTTGAATCAAAACAAACTCATAGGTTAACAACAAGTCTAATTTGGCAAACTTTAGTTTACTTCCAGTCAAGTTCAAGCTAATTTGAGGTTAGAGAACCTGCTAATAGCAACCTAGTTAAATACAACCTAGTTTTTCACATCACTTATGCTGTGTGAGTTAATTTTATTCATAAGTGGCGAGACCTACAGTTTAAAGTCGACTCCAAACGACAAGTTTTTCAGAAACTTTTCATGGCAATTTACTCTCAGAGTTTTTGTCAGAAATCTGCTGAGCGGAAGTCGTCGAAGAAATATTTTTTATTTCGTTTTTATACGAGATGTTTGAACCGTAGCCTCACGTCTAATAAGCCAACACACTATCTACTAAACTACGGTGATAATCGCATAATCCTTCACATCATTACTGACTGATAATAAAAACTTTAACTTCCGTTGCATAAGCACCGATAAAGCAGTGATAAGTCAGTATGCGATGCCATGTCTATAAATGTCTGTCAGAGTGGATGATCGTTTGTAAACTTACTTCTTGCAGCATAGGAGCTGTCTCATTTTCTTGCAGCATTATTGCCCATATTAAATTATTAAGCAGCCTACAAGTAGCTTTAACTAGCCTATCTGCGATTACGTTTTTTGCGTTATTAAAATGTCCTGTCATCTTATATTGCAAATCCCAGTCTACTAATTGGAGTGAATGTCATTTAAACACCAACCAAAGCTTTTAAAGTTCTTGGACTCTTAGTGAGAATTGAAATATCTCAACCTGCCTTTGGCTTGGAGAAAACGACAGTTATTTGCTGGTCTAAATCGAATTTTCTTGGCGACCCTGATAATGGGTGATTTTTTAAGAGCTATAGGAAAAATTTTTCAAAAAAAAAAAAACACATAAAGTTCAGCAAAATGCATGAAATCTTTATTTGAATCGATAGTGTACGGTCCATATAATTTAATGTTTGAAGATTATTTCATGCAAATATTGACCGCGACTGCGCCTCAAATGGTCCATCCGCTTAGTCCAATTTTGGCATAGTCTTTCCAACATTTCGGCCGGTATCTCACGAATAAATGCTTCAATGTTGTCTTCCAATGCGTCAATTGAAGCGGGCTTGTCTGTATAAGACATGAGCTAACTCGTTAAATCGCACAATCTAGGCGACCAATTGACCGGCCCCGAACGTGAAATAAATTGTTCACCGAACTCGCCTCTCAATAAGTCCAATGTTACGCGTGCTGTGTGTCATGTGGCGCCGTCTTGTTGAAACCACATGTCATGCAAGTCAAGCTCTTGCATTTTGGACAAAAAAAATTGGATATCATCTCATCACGGTAGCGCTCACCATTCACAGTTACGTTACGATTCGCAGCATCTTTGAAGAAGTACGGTCCAATGATGCCACGAGCCCATAAACCGCATCAAACTGTGACTTTTTCTGGATGCATTGGTAGCTTTAGCAATGCTTCTGGCTGATCTTCACTCCAAAATCGACAATTCTGCTTATTTACGTATCCATTGAGCCAAAAATGAGTTTCGTCGCTGAACACAATTTTTCGATAAAGAAGTAGATCTTCGGCCAACTTTCCAAGAGCCCATTTTGATTATAAAATTCAATGATTTGCAAGCGTTGTTCGTTTGTAAGACGATTAATGGTTAAATTGTAGACCAAACTGAAGATGTTTGACAGTGAAACAAAACACGAAACGAGCGTGTGCTGTTTAAACCAGTGTTGCCAAAAAGATAATAGCAAAAAAAAATCACCCGTTAGAAGACTTACCCCCATTCAAGCCTTTAGGCCATAGTACGTGCCAAACAGCCGCTCTCCGCAATGGAATGACTTTCGAAACTCATACGCCACGATTTTTCCTGTCGACGTAACCATCGAGTAAAAAATGTGTTTCGGAGCAAAAGAAAATTTTGTTAGAATAATTTGCAATGAGAGTCTGTTGCTCTAGCATCCAATTAACATATCCATGGCGTTGAGAACGGTCAGTTGACTTTAATTGTTACATGCGTTCAAATTTTATTTGAATGGATGAGCAAAGCCAAATGTGAAACACCCAGTAGTGAGTCATGAGAAAGGTTCAATTGTTGCGAACGTCTGTAAAAAAAATCGGGTTCTGTACTACACTGTCACTGCCAAAAGCGATTTTGTACACTGCAATGACGTACAGATCTGAGAAGATCTGTAACCGTCCTAGGCCCTTTATCGTCATGCCAATAATCTTCCCGCAATCTCGCAAAATTGCCAAAGTTTGAGTCACGTTTTTTGGTTGTTGATGGATTCATACACGTAAATGGCAAATGTTTTACACAATTAATGGTACTTTAAATGAAAAATATTAAACAGCTTTAAGGCGGCTTTAAAACCGTTAAATCTGATACTATTAGAAGCAAAAATGCACTTACAAAAAACGCCAAATGTATACATTGTTCCACGCTCTTGTACTTGATTGTATCAGGTTCATTCAATTCAATGCATTTCATTATTTTCAATCTGGCAATGCCATCAGTTTATTTTGTTTTCATTTGATTTCTTTGTTGTTTTTGTTAATATTTTCAAGTTGTAAAATTAATACACACACACAACCATTGGCATACGCATTCCTCTACACAACAAACAATCAATGACAATGGCCTGTAACGACGAAAGGAAGAAACGAAGCGAAGAAAAAACCTGTTTATGTATAATGAGTTGGGGCTTCAATGTATGGGTGGTATAAGGTATTAGCACACCATGTTTGGCTTCAATATTACAGAGAGCATAATATTAACTGAGAGCCAGAGCCATAGCCATAGCCATAGAGAGAGAGAGAGTTCTAATGTTGTAGGTGCGTTTGTTTGTGTTTGTATCAAATGACTTTGAAATAAAATGTTACAATGAAATCAAAGTATTATTAATAAGAATGCGTATGGGTGTGTGTGTGTGTATAGATGAATAGATGTTTTTGCAAAATATTTTCAAATAAAATTTTGAAAATTTTTGTTTGAAAAAATTAGAAAAAAATGGCAGAAATTAAGGAAAAAAAATTTTTTTTAACAATTTAAATAGGAGTGGGGATGTTAAATGAATGGTTAAAAACCTTGTATTGGTACAAGAATACCTCTACACATGCAACATACAACAATGTTGTGAAATGAAGACTGAAGACGAAATCCAAAAAAAAAACAAAAATTTCTGCTTCAATTTTACAAATTCAGTTCAGTGGTGAATGGCAAACGTGCTAGACAGTTACGGTTAAAACGCTAGCAGTGTAAAGAGTGCAAAAGAAAACAAAAACAACAAAGAATTTTTGAAAATTTTTAAATTAAAAACCAAAAATATTAAAAAAAAAAGAAAATCAAATTAAAAAATTTAATAAAAAAAAATCCAAAAGAAGTGCTTAAAAAAGATAAAGGCAAAGCGTTAATAGAAGAAAATTGTGTTGAAATTGTCTATTCTTTCTTTTTTTAAATTTTGTGCGTGATAAAAATGTCATGATTTCATGTCCTTGAAGGAATTTGAAAGTTGTTTTAATATATCGTATATGCTAAATAGAAAAAATGGAAAAAAGAAAGGAATAAAAATAAAATATTAAAAAAAAATCAAATAAGAAAAGTAATAAAAAAATAAGAAAAATAATAATAAATTTAAAATTTAAAGAAAATAAAAATTTAATTAATAATTTTAAATTTAATTAGAATAAAAAACTTACTTTTTTGTTGAATTATGCTTAACAAAAAATTCCTATTTACTGCCAGCTGCCTTAAAGAAAATCTCATTTTTTATTTAAATTATTATTCTGCTCGAAAATATATTTTCTTTTAAGCTCCATTTCATATTTTATCTTTGAAATTTCTATTGCATTTAAAATTACCTCAAGATTACGCAGTTTCTTTAAAAAAAAAAAAAAAAACCAGGAAGTGAAAAGCAGCCAACAACAGTTACAACAATGGATTGCTTGTACTGTAAGACAGTTAAGGAATTATAAAATTTAACACTAAGGCAACCAGTTTTAAAAATTTCTTTTCGTCCTTTTTATTGGTTATTCACAAGAGGTGATCAAATTTAAATTAAAAAAATAGTCACTAAAATAAAGCAGCCATACGACCTGTTGTAGAAACCTTCACGTTCTGTATAATATTTTCCAATAAAGTTTGCCCCCCCCCCCACAATACCGATCAAGCCTATAAGGATAGCTCTGAGTGTAAATAAAGTTTCCATGAAATGTTTCTTTAAAAAACTGTCGTTGTGGACTCTGCACTTTAAATTATAGGTCCTGCACAACTCATCGATTAAAGTAACACACACACACAACATGTTTGGTGTGAAAAGTTAGGTTGTAATCTTGGATTGTAATGACCAAGTAAAGTTAGCGACTAAATAATTACACAACATGGGTTTAAATTACCTCCGATCCCTATCATTTCTCTTTCACCGAGTCTATCATTTTGAACATTCCTCACTCCCTAATGAACTTTTCTTCCCTCTTTGAGGTCATGAACTTCTTCCATACAAACTGGAATATAGCAGAGGGTAACCCTGTGTTTTTTATAGAACTTTAAGTTGCAATAAAACAACGATGGATTATTCGATTGACATGAATAATATTTATCCGAAAGATAATCTTGTGGCATTACATTTTAAATATGATTTCTGGCATATGACCGCCACGGCTGGCGCGGATGTAGTCCAATCTGGACGTCCAATTTTCGATGACTTTTTCCAACATTTGTGGCCGTATATCGGCAATAATACGTCGAATGTTGTCTTCCAAATGGTCAAGCGTTTGTGGTTTTACCGCATAGACCAATGACTTTACATAGCCCCACAGAAAGTAGTCTAGCGGTGTTAAATCACAAGATCTTGGAGGCCAATTCACAGGTCCAAAACGTGAAATTAGGCGGTCACCAAACGTGTCTTTCAATAAATCTATTGTGGCACGAGCTGTGGGACATGTTGCGCCGTCTTGTTGAAACCACATCTCCTGGACATCATGGTTATTCAATTCAGGAATGAAGAAGTTAGTAATCATGGCGCTATACCGATCACCATTGACTGTAACGTTCTGGCCACCATCGTTTTTGAAAAAGTACGGACCAATGATTCCACCAGCCCATAAAGCGCACCAAACAGTCAGTTTTTCTGGATGTAACGGTGTTTCCACATACACTTGAGGATTACCTTCACTCCAAATGCGGCAGTTTTGTTTGTTGATGTAGCCATTCAACCAGAAGTGCGCTTCATCGCTAAACAAAATTCGCTTATGAAAATCGGGAACAACGGTAATCTCGTTTTGGGCCCATTCGACGAATCTACGCCTTACTTTATGATCGTTTGGCTTCAAATCTTGCACGAGTTGGATTTTGTAAGCACGCAAACCAAGATCCTTCCGCAAAATCTTCCATAAAGTGGATGGACACAGATCCAATTCCTGTGCTCGATGGCGGATGGATGCTACGCTCTACAGCAGCAATAGCTTCTTCTGGTACGCACCGTTAATCGAATTAACTGCTCTGATGGACGATTTTGTCGACGATAAAATGGACGTAGTGCGCGATACGTTTTCCGCACAGAACCATTATTTTCGAAATAAAATTGCACTATTTGCAAGCGTTGTTCAGGCGTGAGTCTATTCATGATGAACTGCCAAACCAAACTGAGAATAAATCACTTGACAGCTGTTAAATCGGTCGCCATCTTGAAAAGTAATGCCAACTTAAAGTGCTATACCTCTATAAAAAACACCCTTTGCATGTCTAGTGCTTGAAAGGCAGCCTGACTATCAAATAGTATTCCTATGTCTGCTGTTTTGTATTTGATTGTGGCCTAGTCATGAGATAGTATTGTCATGCCTTGTCCTCTATTCTTCCCATGCAATTTGAATGTAGCAAATCTTCTCTTCAGAAAATACCTGTAAATTTCTACGTTCCGAAACCAATAACCCTGCTAAAGTAGCAATTGCAGGCATTTGATACACGCAATTAGCACAGAAAAGTAGTATGCAGACTCCAAATGTAATCATTTACTCAGTCATTGAGTTTGCTGGTCTTTATCCAAAATATAGGCAAAGAAAGTGTTTCAAACCCAACAATATAACGGGTCACAATGTCGCCTAAAAAATCTTGCGTACCATCTGCCTCTCATTATTACAAACGTGGTCGCTATGGCTTTGCCTTAACAGAGCTTGTAACACCGCTATAGGATGGGTTATAAGCGTCAGTCTCTGTATCTAGTCTAACTATGCCTAAGAAATTTCGAGTTTTAACCAAACTGTTCATACAATGAAATCATTGATGAAAATTGGTACCAAATCCTTATGGTACCTCTTTTTTATTTGCAATCAATACTCACGACTTGAGCTCTACTCTTGCAGAGCATTGTGTTGCAAATATGAAAATGGGATATTGCAGGGAAGTAAAGTAAGAGGTTGCTTTGGTTAATAACCATCAGATATCTTTGAAAACCTACCGCATTTTGAAGCATTTTAGCAGGGTCTAGAATGATAGGGTTGCCAAATGTCGTTGTCGAGAAAAGGTGGCGCTACGGTGTTATGATGTTTGTTATTTATGTTGCCCGACCAGATAGTACTGCACGAATTATTTGTGTGGGGATTGGAAATCGTTAATTATGGTGGCATATTACTCGAAGCGGAGATACTTTTTTTTCCACGCCGAGGAGAGGTAAATGTACCTAACCGCACCATAGAGGAAGTCGTCACATCCTCCGTGTGTGGGGCCTTCACCCACTAAATCCCCCCTCGTCTCATGGACTTGTTGTGCCCACTCCGGAACTACGGTGGGGCTCTTTGGCCCCTGCATGTTCATATCCGCGTCCGGATTGCGTGTCGAAAGTTGAAGAGACATCTAAGTGTCTCCACTATTCCTTTCCTCCAGGTCCGTGCTTCGAATTTCGCTTGACACGTGTGCCAGTTTCATCTATTCCGGCGTGCACACATGTTCCGCAGCCTCAAGATCCCTCTTCTTCAGTTTTAGAATCCCCTCCACATAATTCGCCACTGAGGTCCAATTTTCCCTACTCGCGGTCATAACCCCGACAATGTTACCGGGCGTGATCGTCCCAACTATCGACGTCAGTGCAGAGCGATAGCTCTGCCAGTGTGCACACTCGAAAACGGTGTGCTCTGCGTCATCAATTATCAAAAATTATCAAGCGGAGATACATAGCACACCATGACTGTATCTCAGGTAGAAAGGTACGTAAAAGTGACTGCCCAACTTAGAGCGCATAGGCCATTGTGAATAAATGTTTCTTTCTTTCCCTATCTCTATGGCTCTTGCAGAAGTTATTGATAATATGGTTAATAACTATGCTTTTTGCGTGGGTATCCAGTATGCAATGATCAAAAAGGATATCAACAAAGATGCTGAAATCCACGCTTTTGTCCTTGCTTGTATTTTTCCGGTATGCTACTATGCCCCAATGCTCTACTCTTAAGTTGAGGCCCTCACGGTTGGCGGAGACCATACTACAGTTCGTTATATTATTCAGACAGCTTTTTAATATTCTCAGAGATACTACCATCCCTAATGGTCATCAACATAATGTCCAAACTTAGGCTTTAAAGGCACTACAATAATCCGATAACTCTAACGAACATCCTTTGATGGTTGGGCTAGTGTTAAAACCAATATACTACTGTATTAAGCAGCAGTTTTAATGAAATTCCTTCTTTTATTCATTTCTTTACTGCAGTGCGCTGCTGTTTAAAATTGATTTCTTTGGAAGAAAACAAAAAGAAAAAGAAACAAAAACAAAAAAAAAGAAAATTTTAAAAAATAATCTCCAAAGCATAGTCTTTGGCTGGCCAAAATAAATGTGAAATAATTTTTCCTTTTAAAGCATTTGCTGGTTGGTATTCCTTGGTCCTTTTTGCTTAAATCCTCCAAAGAGGAGGCTTATTTTTGGCTTAAAATTTATAATTTTTGGTGTTGTCCTACTCTGGCGCATCTTTTGATGATGTTTGTGCAGCTGATTAATATCGATATGAACCTTAAGGTTGATATTCCTTACTCCTGCCGCCTATTTTCATATTATTTATGTTGTTGTTGTTGTCATTCCATTTAAATTCCTTTTTTTTCTTAAGCGTTTTTATCTTTGCTTAACCAAAAATGGTACAAAGAAAAAGACAATCCCCTGCGGCCACAGGTTTACTTTGTGGTTAAAAGGGAAAACTTTTCCTTTTTTTTGTGGAATTTTTTTTTTCGTCCTTTGAGTTGAGATTTTTTCCATTTCTTTTTTTTTGCTGAATTGAAAACAAAATGACAGAAAAGAAATTGTTGTGTTTCCTGTTTTGGGTTTTTGCTTTCATTCGCATTTATTTTTCCTGCTGCTTCAAATTGTTGCTGCTAATAACTAAGTTCGTGTCGTGCAAGTTTACTGCTGATTTGCCTTTTTTATAAACGGTTAACTTCTATATTTCTTTTTTTTTTGGTTTTATTTTCTTCTCCTATTCTTCGTTTTCTTTCACAATTTTAGTTTATATTATTTCTTCTTTTATTCTCTTTTTAAATACATTTATTTTTGTTTTGTTTTTCAACAGCCTTTTATTATTACAAATATTATCACAAGTTTTGCTTATTTTTGTGTTGCCTAACTTAAGGAGACGTACAAATTTAATGTGCCAGTGTTTTTCAATAAACAAAAATTTTGTAATCATAATAGGCCATCATTAATTAGGTTTCTTTTCTTAATTACAGATAATTTGTAAAAAAATTTCTGGGAGTTTTAGAAACATTGAAAATTATTTTTGAAAAATAGTTTTAAATTACCTAAAAGTATGCAACATTTTTTATTTATCTTTTGTTAGATTTCATCTTAAGTGTAAGGTCAATAATAGCCTTCATTAACAGGGAAATTCCATGCAATGGCTTTAATAGCTGCATAGTTTTTTGTGCGGAAATTATGTGAAGTGCTGTCTTATCCAATCTGCCAACCTTATGTTGTCTAAAATCCTTTGATTTAGTATCTTATGCTTTTCCAGCTTTGTATGACATTTGGTTCTAAGGTTATCTATGCTTCAAAACAGTGACTTAAGATTGTTCGAATTATAGTGTGATACTGAGATAATGAGACATCTGGTTGATAGAGAGATAGACTTGTAACAAAAACACTGCCCGTAAAGTGGATGTCAAGAAGTATGTCAAGCGTTTCATTGATTTAGGTGGTCCCAGTACCATCAAGCTTTTAGGTACAATATTGAGATCGGTTGTTCGAATATGAAAACGTAATAATCCACTAAAAATATGCCATTCTTTGACCTACCAAAGGTTAATAGCATAATACGCTCGGGCAGCATTTAGTCTTCGGAAGATTAGAGTTTTTACCATTATATCCCACACAAAAACTAAATATATTTTCTCTGATGGCAACCCTATCGTTCTAAAACCTCATGCAGTAGACCAATCATTCGTTTGACGGTGTACTGCATTTTCTCTGATGGCAACCCTATCGTTCGAAAACCACATGCAGTAGGCCAATCAATGGTTTGATTGAATTGAATTTAAATTTCCTATTTCTAAAGCTGGGTGGAGTAAAGTGCTCGTTGCGTAAAAGAATATAATACAGATTTTAGACTTGAAATTGAAAATGGATGCTTTCCGTATTATAGACCAGCAGTATTATGTTTGTATCTCTCATGGTATTAATTGGTATTTTACAAGTGACGAAGTCTTATTAAAACCATGTGGCAACCATGTCAAATTCTTTCGGTTTGAGCAAATGAAAGTAAGCAAGCAGTGCACACTACTGTTCTCCATTGATTTTCATTGTTTTTCATTGTTCTCACAAAAAATTTGTCTGAATGAAGTCTTCGGCCCAGAAATCCTACCAAACAAGAATCTTTCTGTAGACATTAGCAGTTCGTGAACTAAGTCTGATTGTTTTCTCACAAAATTCTGCAATCCAGTTTGTTTAAACTAAAGTCTCGCTATAAAGAAGCATGCTCTCTTGTTAGTTTATTTAAGGTGAAGGTAGTGTGCTGGCTTGGTTGTCATGAGGCCCCGGTACAAACCCCAGGTCAGACATCACCAACAAAACGAAATATGAACAAATATTTTTTTTGGCGACTTCCGCTCAACAGATTTCTGGCAAAAACTCTGAGAGCAAAATAAAATTGTAACGAAAAAATTTCTCAAAAATCTTTCGTTCGAAATCGACCTTAAACTGTACGCTCCGCCACTCATGTATAAAATTAATACAACACAACATAAGTGGTATGAGAATTTAGGTCGTAATACTGACTGAAGGGTTGTAATAACCGTAAGGTAAAGATGGCAAACTTACTAAGCATTTTGTTGGTATCACGGATTTTTTTCATACTGAGAAGATTTACACTTGAAAACCAAAAAAGCAAAGACACTCATTCGTTATAATCCATATTTCGTAGCTAAGGAAATATCTGCTCTGTTGTAATGTAAACTCAAATCTATGCATATGGCAGTGGTAGTTTAAGCATAATTCATATTAAAATAGAAGAGATGCCATACATGTTATGGTTTATTGTTTATTGTATAAAAAATAAATCAAATCGATTAAATAATAAATTAATAATACAATGAAAGTGTTAAGTGTTAAATATTTACATACCAAAAGTATGTTTTAAATATATTTAAAATATTATCCTAAAATTGGACGATAAAAAATGGTTTAACATGTAAAGCCCCCTGAAATATGTTTTATAATAAGTTATAATAAATAATTTAAATAATAGTGTTTTATGACTCACAGAAATGCTAAGCGAATAATAATTGTTAAATAAAGTAAAATTTTGTAATTAACATTAAAAATCAAATAAAAAAAAAAAATACAATAAATACCAGAAAATAAAAAAAATTAAAAATTTTGTAATTCACATTAAAAATCAAATTAAAAAATACAATAAATACCAGAAAATAAAAAAAATTTGATATTTTGTAATTCACATTAAAAATCAAATTAAACAAAAAAAAAAAATAAATAAATAAATAAATAAAAAATAAATACCAGAAAATAAAAAAAATTACAAATTTTAATAATTAAAAATAAATTATAATAAAAAAGTATAAAAAATAAGTAAAAAACAGTCCATGCTTAAATAAATAAAAAAACATGAAAGAATATGTGTTTAATAAAAAATAATACGAAATATAAAAATGAATAATAATAAATAACCTTCGTTAAACAATAAAGATTTGTAATCTTTTAACCTCAGAAGATAAAATATTGTCATTTTAAAAAATAAAAAAAAAATTCGAAAAGAATACTTCAAATTTAATCCCTTTAAAGCCTAATAATAGGCTTCAATAAAAATTTATTACCTCACCTCAAATTATGCTTTTAAAATAAGCCCAAATTGTGCCACCACATTTACTGTAAATACAATACAAATTATCACACACCTACAAGTAGGCTTTTAGAAAAAAAACTAAAACCTAAAACTATGCTTTAAAATTTAAAAGTAAAAATAAAATTTTAATAATTTTTATAAAACTGCAATAATAAACAAACAACAACCATGTAAATCCCGCGAGCAAAATATATTTTAAAGTAACATTCACCCTTTCATCTACCATCCAACCTTAATTGGAAATTAAGTCCCTTTTGTAAAAAAAAGTGAAAGAACGAAAAAAGAAGAAAAACCATAAAGAAAAAAAAACAAATTTCCCACTGCTCACCCCACCCGACATGAGCCATCACTTTCAAGTCAGCTATACAGCTCTTGGAATGTCGGATGATAATCAAACCAGCTATTCGTTGCCCTCGGTGGCTTCGTCTAGCCGTGCCGCACGCAATGTCAACTTTAACGATGATCAGAACGATACAGCGACAATGGCCGGTTTTCCACCGCAACAATTACCACCACCCGCCCGACGCAGCTCGAAATTATTTCAATTTCAAAGGCCACGCTCTATGTCGGCCTGGAGTAATATCAGCCACAGCAGTATGAAATTGGATGAAAGGTAAGCCAGTTTAAACTGCCATTATTTGTATTCGTGTTGAGAATATATTTTGGACGAAAATTTCTTTGATTTTTTTTTCGCTAGGCCCTGCTGCTTTCTGCCTGTCCGTCTGCCTGTCTGTCTGCCATTCAGTCTGTTGTGATATGTTCCTTTATGACCCTTAGTTTTTTTTTTGGTCAAAGTTTTGCGTGTTGCTTTCAATTTATTTTGCTGTGGGTTATTCTATTATTGTTAACACACCATGTTCTGTGTCCTATTATTTCATTTGTTTAACGAATTTTTCATTGTCATTGGAATTTTGTATTCTCTTAAATTATACGAGGGCAGTAACAAAATTAGCTTAAAAAATTAGCTCAAAAAAACACCATAAATTATTGAAAAACTTGAAACTTTCACTTACTTTTCTCAACCTAGCCTTTCTAAGTTGTTGTAGAGTCCACTCCTCCCTATATATACCGTCTATGTACTAAAGCCACCTCTATTTTCTATAACCACATTCCCAACCAATGCCAATCTCTGAGGGGTGGTTAGCTTTAAAGCTTTCTTATGTTAATATCGGCTCTTTGACGTTCCAACCTTTAGAAGTCTAGCATAACTTCAGTCATATGATAACTGCACTAGTTCCATATAGTTTCCCGATTCACCATTTCACCTGGAAGGGCCCGCAGGACCATCTATATCTCGAACAGCTGCTCGATATATGCTGTGCCATTTACTCTTCATCTATACAGTTTGAAAATGTTGGAGATCCACCGTGTCTAAAGTAGGAGTAAGTATTTTGTGGAGCAGCCATGGCAAGTCACGAACTGGCTCAATAAGAAGTTCGCATCCTAATGTTTTCACTCCAGAAGGTGACTCCCGTGGTGACTTTCATTTCCACATGGAAACGCATGGTTCTTCTCTTTTTAAAGCTCTTGTTTATTCCTGGTTTTCAGTGATATTTTTTGAGGTTATGTCCCTTGGCAAATTGTTCTATAGTTCGCTGAAAGAAGTGCATATGATGGTAGGAAGGACCTCTTAGAGATAAGAGAGAAAATGGGAGGCAAGTTTAATGCGAGATTTATTAGATTGTCCTTTGGCCAGAGCTATGATGTGTCATACAAATGAGATTGAGATTGGCATGGTTCTTCTCTTTTTAAAGCTCTTGTTTATTCCTGGTTTTCAGTGATATTTTTTGAGGTTATGTTCCTTGGCAAATTGTTCTATAGTTCACTGAAAGAAGTGCATATGATGGTAGGAAGGACCTCTTAGAGATAAGAGAGAAAATGTGAGGCACGTTTAATGCAAGATTTATTAGATTGTCCTTGGGACAGAGCTATGATGTGTCATACAAATGAGATTGACTCGAGAATATTTAGGACAAGATGACAGGCAGGAGTAAATAGGGTCATCCTCCGCTGAATCCCACCATGCCATATGAGAATATACGGCAATGAACAGGTAAATCAACTTGCGAGAAGGGTAATTTCTACTCCGCTGACAGGATCGGAACCTTTCTGTGGCATGTGTTTGATAAGAGGAGTGAGTTATCAGTTTATTTACTTTGAATGTGTGCGGCATTAATGCATCTTTAAATAAAATACCTGTAGGCATATCAAATACCAGGGGAAGAGATATCCTTAATGATACCGAACAACATCGTGAGGTTTGGTAAGGCATATAGAGATTGAAGTCAGTGTAAAAGATCATGTGGACACAGCAATCTAGCACCTTTACAAGAATGACAATTACGTCCCACTGATCTGGTATGCATTGTTTGGATTCTAAAATTGAAAACAACAATTAAAATTTATTTGCCCTCTAGTTTGCAATCACGTCACGCCACCCTACTCTGAGCAAAAAGTGCAATGCTTTGTCCGCATTGTCTATGTCTTTAGATAAAATTCCTTCAAACCAATTCACTGTTTTAACAGTTTGTCTGTTGCAAAATTAAAGTAGGAATTAATAAATGGCATCTCTGTCATCCTAATAATTTCTATGAATCGATAAATGGCAACTCTGTTATTCCAGAACTTAGTAAATCTTACATACTTACTTACTTAATTGGCCATTACAACTCTTTAGCTAGGATTACAACCTAGTTTCTCATGTCACCTATAATGCATGATAGGCAAGATCTACAGTTTAAAGTCGACTTCGAACAATAGATTTCATGTTTCAGAAACTTTTCATGGCAATTTTATTTACAATCAGAGTTTTTACCAGAAGACTGGTGAGAGGAAATATTTCTTCACATCATTTTCATTTTCAAGATATCTGTGTGCAGCCCTTGCGCTGACCAACTTATTCCTCTTCCCTGATTTTGGTGGAACTAGGTCAGTACAGGGACTGCGTTCACCCGTGGCATCACAACGGGCCGCTATGCGTGACCTTTGTGATATCAGAGCTACCACTGCGACCTAAACCTAAACATATGTGGGCCGGGAGTTCTACCACAAAGCTGCCTAGACCGAAATAAAACCCGAAACTTAACTGAACTAGAAGTTGGACAAGGCTTATGCTCTCTAAAGCATTCTGTTAAAATAACTACGATAAAAAAAAATTTCTTTTGCAAGATGGTAACCCTATCATCATAGAACTTGTTTCAGAGAACCGTTAGCGTGCTTAGAATTTAATCGAGAAAACTGCATCAAAAGGAAAGAAAAAATTAGAAAGCGATTAACTAGAGGGAAGAGATGATTTTTTTTTAGAGGGCTTTGCTCCTTAAAGCAATAAACTCAAGGAGAACCTTTGTTGATGTCTATTAATCTACCTAGCTTTTGAGGTCTACTTTTTGGGATGTTTTAGAAATTTCTTAGGGTTTAAACTCGATTGTTTCGAATAGCATTGGCTGGTTCATAGGAACCCTATATTGAGTTTATGGCAGGTTAATATTATTCTGCAGGGATATGGCAAATCACTGTGAATTCAAGAGGAGATACCATACACATACACGTACGTAATTGGTCGTTACAACCCTTCAGGCATGCCACTTGCCTCGTTCAAGTTAGCTATTGTGCGGAAATTCTTTCGGGATTCCAACCTATTCCTGGGTCAATGAGGAGTCCTGCTCCATCGCTAGACTCACCTGGCCCTTGATGGATAGTAGGCGTACGAACCAGTTGCTTGGACTTGGCCGTAACATCATCTCGACCACAGTGGCCATGCTTACGGGCCATTGCCTTATGGGCAGACACGCGGAAAGGATGCGGCGCCTGTTCAACGACTTCTGCCGCGGGTGCAGATCCGCTGAAGAAGAAGAGACTGTGATCCACTTCTTCTGTTAGTGCCCGTTACTTGCTAGGTGCAGGAATAGATTATTTGGCTCTCCGTTTCTTGTCAGCTTGACGGAGCTATCATCTATTGACATCAAGGACATAGCTTCGCTCATCAAACTTTCTGGCTGGTTTTCCAGCGTGGGGTATTCGTGCTTCTGATGACCAGCCCTTGTGCTGACCAACTTCTTCCTCCTCCCTGGTCTTGGTGGAACTTGGTCAGCACAGCGGCTGCGTTCACTCGTGACATCACAACGGGCCGCTATGCGCGCTCAAGTGAGCTTTGTGACATGATCAAAGCTACCAATACGACCTAACCTAACCTAACCCTTCAGTCAGGATTACGACCTAGCTTCTCTCACCATTTATGTTGTGTCTGGCAATTTTATACATGAGTGGGGGGGGCCTACAAATTTTTGAGAAACTTTTCGCCGAAGAAATTTTGTTTTCATGTTTTCGTTCTTGATGGAGATGTCTGACCGTTGGTTTGACTAGACTATGGCGATTTCCATGTTTTTATAATTTTGTATGTATTTGTCCCACTGTGCTTTAACAAATGACAGCTTGTCTACGTGTTATTGCTCGTTTCATCACAATTTCTACTTCATTAGCTAACGGATGGGGGGGGGGGGGGTATTTGATTTGCAGCAATTCAATGTCACTGTGTTGTTGTTTATCACTCACGCCCTCTTTCTCTTTCTCTCTCTCTGTCACTCTATTCTGTTGTGTACGCTTTTATGGCATTTAATAAAGAGAATATATTTCGACAGAGAAAAAAAAACAAATGCTGAGGAGTTTATTTGTGAAAATTACCTGGTGAATGTATGAATTTCAATGAATGAATAAGGTTTGAGGCTTGGGAGGTACGTGTTGTTTGGGGATTTTAAAAAAATGTTTTTTTGTTGAATAATTTTCAAATTAAATAGAAAAATTATGTAAATTTTCTTTCTTATTTAAACACCCCAGCATCATAATGCACAGTGCCTGCCTGTGTATATTTTCATCTGTTTTGCTTTTCATCCTGTTTTTGTTGCTGCTGCTGTTTTTTGAGGGAAACATAATATTTTTATTTGAATGTTATTTGCCGTAAGGCGGCATTGTTATATGAGTTTATTTATCCTTTTTTTTTTTTGTTTGTTCATAAATTTAAATACGAATAATTTATGTTTTTCAATTCCATATATTCTCGTCTCAATTACACCCAACAAACATACAATATGTATACCCTGTCTTTCCCATACCCAGTGGACATGTTTTATAAACTTTTTTATGGTATTTGTTTGGACCAAAAAAAAAATTAAAATTTTTTATTTCCTTTTATTTATTTGCATTTCATGTTTAACATGATAATTTCATGAGGCTGGCAATAAACATGTCATAAAATATTTTATTTGAAATTAATTTGTAGAAAAAAATGTTTTTATTTCTCTAACAATTGTGCTCTTTTTTTGGAGGGAATTTTAAATGGCCAAGTGAAACTTGTTTAAAATGATAATGAGAGAAGACGAGTATTACGGAAATGTTCCGTAATAAGAAAGACTTATCAATTAATAAGGATTACAACCTAGCTTCTCACACCACTTATGTTTGTGGGTGTTAATTTTAACCATGACTGACGGGCAGCTACAGTTTAAAGTCGACTCTGTATGACAAATGTTTGAGAAACTTGGTAATTTTGTTTACTCTCAGAGTTTTTCCCAGAAGACTATTGAGAGAAAATATGTGAAAGAAATATTTTTTCATATTTTCTGATATACACTGAGCGCCAAAAGTGAGTAAACACCACTGAAATAATTCATTTTCTTAGCATAGCGAGAAAAGTAAATGAGAATAGTCGAATAAAATTCCAAAAATAAAAACGTTCATTTATTACTTATAAAATGTTAAAACAAAAACAACAATTCATGATAAAGGAACTTTTTTTTATACTTAAGAATAAAAGAGGTGACTCACTTATGGCGCTCAGTGTAAGTATCGTGAATACATACATACATACATACATAATTGGTCATTACAACCCTTCAGTCAGGATTACAACCTAGTTTCTCACACCACTTATGTTGTGTGTGCGTTAATTTTATACATGAGAGGCGTGGCCACAGTTTAAAGTCGACTCCTAACAACAGATTTTTTGAGAAACGTTTTCATGGCAATTTCTTATTTATTCTCAGATTTTTTGCCAGAAATCTGCTGAGAGGAAGTCGCCGAAGAAATACTTTTTTATATTTTTGTTTTGATGTCTGGCCTGTGGCTCGAACCCTGGCTTTACGTCTAATAAGCCAACACACTACCTACTAGACTACGGCGACATCGGCGACATGACTTAACTGCGATATTTTTTAAGGAATTTGTTTACCTTGGCTACGCTTCGGGTACGAACGAAAGTGATGTTAGTCTGGAAATGATCACCGTAGAAACACAGATCCTGCCATGGTCTCAATAGGCAATTGCAACGAAATTCATGCCCGGCATATACTTCAGCCCAACTGTGTTTTATTACGATGCGAAAGCATGAATGCTTTTAC
The DNA here is from genome assembly GCA_958299815.1 of Sarcophaga carnaria. Classification (NCBI taxonomy): domain Eukaryota; kingdom Metazoa; phylum Arthropoda; class Insecta; order Diptera; family Sarcophagidae; genus Sarcophaga; species Sarcophaga carnaria. Next base: position 24,952,681 of record OY283153.1, read on the forward strand.
CTACCAATACCGTGTTTCAAGAGATATTCGCTGATGTTCGAGTAACTTGGCGTTAATTTTTACATTCGATTGAACATTTTGCCGAATGAGCTTTTCAAAATCGTGGACTTTGTTGAGCACACAGTACCCCTGTTGCTGCTTTCGATGAAGATGTTTTGGCGAAACGTTGAGGCGTGGTAATGGCAAGTTGCCTATAAACCTTTTGTGTGGTTGATTTCATTAAATGGTGGCGTATTCTTATTATTTAATTATGCCGTTGCCTATAAACCATATTAATCATACGCCAAGGTTTCCACAGAAAAAGGAATTAAAATTGATGCAATATTAAGCGTATTATTTGGCCTTACTTGGTGGCCTATTTAAGGGAAATATTTTCATTTCTTTGTTCTTCATTTCATTGGTAGTTTAGTGCCCTCAAACTATGAACCAAAATTTCTAAGTTTAACTCCTGTTTTTGGTCTAAAATAACTGACAATATTTGTGTTGTACTTCTAAACAAGTTAAACTGTTCATGGTTAAACTGTAAATTCATAAATTCCTGACTTAAAGCCACATTATGCTCTTAGATGAGTAGTTGGTTTGATGAAATTCTCCTACAAAATTGCAACAGCAACAGCAGTAGCAGCTGGTGATGCTTTATCAGCTGCTAATGGTATGGTATGGGGTATGGAATGCATTACTCTTCATACACTTCTTGTGAAGGCCAAAAGACATCCGTTAATGTCAATAACAACTGCACACTTGATACTTGACTGTGAAAGAAATTTTGTGAAATTGTTTTCCAGAAAAACAAAAAAAAAAGAACATTGTCTAGTCAAGAAATGAATTGAATTGAGTTGAGAATTGAATTGGATTCGGTTTGGGTTTGGGTTTGGATTTGGCTTATTCATGAACATATGAAAATAAAATGAAATTTCTTAAGAGTTATTAAAGTGTTGACCTTTTGCAATGTGTACACATAGTTTTCTAAAAAGAGGGGACCAAGTGAATGGCATGGCATTCTCTACGCATAAAAATTTATGAAAGAAAAATTAAACAAGAATTGAAATTGAAAATATGTCATCCTCATCTAATATTTATTGAGAATAACTGGGTGCAATAAAATGTTATCTTCAATGTCAGAACCTCTTAAAATTATGATCATTTTCTTTTTATTGTGTTTCTTTTTAAATAAAATCTGGCCCTGGAGCTGGCAAGCCTTATGATTTATATGTTACGAACACAAAAACTAAATAATGTTGTGAGATATTTACGAAGTGGAAGTCGCCGTGGTCTAGTAGGTAGTGTGTTGGCTTATTAGACGAAAAGCCAGGCTTCCAACCCCAGGCCAGACATCAAAACAAAATACAAAAAGTATTTCTTCGGCGACTTCCTCTCAGCAGATTTCGGGCAAAAACTCTGAGAGAAAATAAAATTGCCATGAAAATTTTCTCAAAAATCTGTCGTTCGGAGACGACTTTAAACTGTAGGCTCCCTGCCACTCATGTATAAAATTAACACACACAACATAAGTGGTGTGAGAAACTAGGTCGTAATCCTGACTGAAGGGTTGTAATGACCAATTATGTTATTTAAGTCATGTCGCCGTAGTGTAATCGATACTGTGTTGGTTTATTAAGTGAGTATGTAAGAGAGTAATGTTTGAAATTGCCCTGGTGTAATAGGTAGTGTGTTGGCTTATTAGACATAAGGCCACGGTTCAAACCCAAAAGCAGACATCACCTACAACAACGAGATATGAATAATATTCCTGGCGAGCAGATTTCTGGCAAAAACTCTGAGAGTAAATAGAAAATGAAAAAACTTCTCGAAAAAAATCTGTCCTTTAAAGTCCGCTTTAAAATACAGGTCCTGCTACTCACGTATAAATTTAACACACACACCCAACATAAGTGGTGTGAGAATATAGGTTGTAATCCTGACTGAAGGGTTATAATGATCAATTAGGGGTGCATCATCTAACCTTTTTGGGGTAAAATTTACAGAAAATGTCCCGCTTAAGTATAGAACCGTTAATTCAGCTGACGTATTGCTTCACTGAATGCAGTCTTTATTACTTGAACAAAAGAAATTTTTTTAAAACAAATATTTGAAGAAAATATTTCGTTTTTCTTAGACACACAAAACTTTCCTTTGCAAGTAAATTTTTAACTCAAACATCGTCATTTTATTTCTTCTGATAAACTGAAAAATAAAGTATTTTCTTGAATGGAATTTGAAGTTTTCTTTCGTTCTTTCTTCCTTCATTCGTAGTAATTTTATGACTTTCATATCTTCCTTTTTCCATGACATGAAAAATAATATCCTGCCTGTTATATTTACCCTCCCCCCCCTTTCTTTTTTTGGCTTTGATTTTTATTACAAAACTTTTTCAATACCCCACATAACATTACATATTTAATGATGATTTTATGTTTTAAGTTAACACTACAGCCGCCATTGAACACTCCCCATCAGCACTCCAAAAAACATAAAACTTTACTTTTATCAACAACAAGTTTGAAGGGCACTTCATAATTTCCGCATTTGCAGAAAATCAAAAAATATCCTGTCGATTGGGACACGAGGTTAACAGCCAGCCGACATTCATTTTTCTAATCCATCATAAAGTTCGTTTCGTTTCATTTCATTTCACTTCACTTGACTTTGTTTTGTTTTATTCTTCGTTTAATTTTTCTTTCATTTTTTTGGTCCATGTCATGTGAATAAATGAAATGATGAATGCGGTCGTTCCGCTTAAGGGCGGGCGGTTGGCTTGTAAGGCGCATAGTTTTGGCCCCCAAAAGAAAGAATTTCTCATGTGGCAGCAAATTTTTATTGGCTCTACTACCACCACCATCATATCAGCACGTATAATATTTGTTTTTATTATTTATGGGTTCATAAATGTAAGAACACGTTTATGAATGCCTCTACCAAAATATGGTTTAATAGGGTTGCCAATTCATTTTTTTTATTTGAAAAAAAAATCTTTTTTTTTTTTGAAACAAAATTTGAAACAAAAAATTCTCTTGAATTCCTTGAAATCTTTTCTTTACAATTTTTTTTTAATTTTTATTTTTCAACATGTTGGCAACCCTATTGCTTTAATAAAAATCTACAGAATATTTGTTTCTTAAACACATAAACTATAAAACAATAAAAGGCCACAAAATAAATATTTGAAAGGGTAACACTCGCACACACTTGCACACACACATTGTCCCCTAATCTGATCACTAACATGGCCTTCTACTGTAAACAACCCAACGAAAAATCCAATAAAGCTACCACACTCGTAGCTGAATTAATTAAAAAAGTTGCCACAACTTGCAATTTTATTGGAGAAAAATGAATTGGCCGTGCATATGAGGCCAAGGTTTGGGGTGCAGGGAGTCCATTTTGATTGTCTATAGGTTTTCTTAAAATGATTTATTATTCTTTAATGCTGGTATTAAAATTATGACCAACACTGTATCTTAAAGGGATTTTTATTTTGTGTTTCAAAGATGATTGTTTTCGGTTGGCATCACCTAGCATTTATAATTTTTCTACAGTTGGCAGCACTTTTCTTGAAGTCAATCAGAGATATGACACTTCTAACCGGGGTTAATCGTAGATGCCTTGTACTCTACATGAGTTTAGTTTCCCTATGCTTATAGCCAAGGTATCATACGAAGGATGATACATATACAATCTATGGCCTGCTGTCCCCTAGCATGGGACCCATAATTCAATACATATGAAGTATGAAATATTGCACGCCTACTCAAAAAATTTTAAATTAAGACGTGTCCCAGCCTCAAGACTTGTGCGAACAGATAAGGCATGCCAACTGTGCAGTGGCTAGGAAGACAACAGAGCATATATTCTCTGAATGCATTGCTTTAGCAAACAGTCGCAGACGAATGGCCCTTTGCACCAGATTAGGTTCGTCCACTGGTTATCAATTATTCCATGACCTTCATATAAAAAACAGACGGTATTCTTCAGGAAACCATTCCAAGCAATGCTTCCGCATCGAGGGAACCATTTACTCGAAAATAATTATGGGTTCCTTAGGAGATTTTCACTCATTATGGTTGATGGATAAGCGAATCATGGGTATTTTATTTTAATTGTAGATTTTTTGACGTAAGAAATAATTTCCTTGCAGGCTGCAGGGTTAGCTTAGGCTTACTTTCAAAATGTATCAATACAAAGTTTGTATACATTTTTACTACGGTATGTAAATTTTGTACATATGCAAAGTTACCAAACAATGCATCAACTATAAATCCGATGCCTGATTGCTTTTTGACTACGTTAAAAATACACATTGACGCCGTTTTGAAATAGTATACATTGTGAACATTTTGTACAGCGGCTTTATGAAACACAACACTTTGTTCAAACACAAAGCAACTAACAATTTGGTCAAGTCAGCCTTAGTTTAGCTTCTGCTTTATACTGCGAAAAGTGCACATACATAGAATGAAAAATGGTGTCTTCATATAACCACGATTTGAAACTGATTTTGGATTATAAAAGCACGGTTTAAGCAGACTTTACTTAGTTACCCTCTTAATTGGTCATTATAGCCCTTTAATGAGGATTACAACCTAGCTTTTCTTACGAACGACAGATTTGAGTAGCTTTTCACAGCAATTTTTATTTACTCTCAGAGTTTTTGTCAGAAATCTCTTGAGAGGAAGTCACCGAAAAAATATTCTCTTTATTTCGTTTTTATACGAGATGTCTGACTTGGGGTTTGAACCCTGGCCTCTAAGCCAACTAAGCCAACACACTACCTATAAGACCACGGCGACTTCAAACATTACTTAGATACTCACTTAATTGGTCATTACAACCCTTTAGTGGGGATCACAACCTAGCTTCTCTTACTACCCATTTTGTAAGCGTTAAATTTATACATGAGTGCTAGGACCTACAGTTTTAATAGCGACTCCGAACTATAGATTTGAGTAGCTTTACATGGCAATTTTTATTTCCTAACAGAGTGTTTGCCGGAAGAATGCTGAGAGGAAGTTACCATATGAAATATATTTTTTCCTATATTTTGTTGTACGAAATATCTGAGCTTAGGTTTAAATCACGGGCTCTTGTCGCATTAGCCAACATACTGCTTAGTAGGCCACAAAGGCGTATACCTTAATATCTTTGCCTTAATGGTTCCTCTCTTTTAAAAGCAATTCGATCTGGTAGTACTGTTTTGGGTTCATCGCAAATGTCTGGGTTCATGCTGTTAATTTGGTCATGAGTTCTCATACATAACATAATTGGTCATTACAACCCTTCAGTCAGGATTACGACCTAGTTTCTCACACCATCTATGTTGTGTGTGTTAATTTTATACATGAGTGGTGGGACCTACAGATTTTTGAGAAACTTTTTCATGGCAATTTTATTTACTCTCAGAGTTTTTCGGAAAGTCGCCGAAGAAATACTTTTTGTATTTTGTTTTGATATCTGATCTGGGACTCGAACCCTGTCTTTACGTCTAATAAGCCAACACACTACCTACGAAACTACGGCGACTTCTTGTTCTCACTTTATTTTATTGCTTTATTCAATATTGCTATGGTTTTAGTTCATTAATTTTCGATTTGGCAACTTCCAGAACTTACTGTTGATTTGTTATTGCTATTCTTTACAATTCTATTGTTCACGGTCTTTCTATATAGTTTTGTTGTTATATTTCTCTGTTAGTATAATTTTTTTTGTTTAATATTCCCAAAACTAAACACATTCAGCCGTTAGGTGTATATACTCAGAATTAAAAACAGGAGAAGAGTTTTGTGTAACAACCCTCGCATATCTTTTTTCCCTCTTTTTTTTTGCTTCACTTTTACACAAAATTTCTTCCTCTAAAACAAACAGAAATAAAAACAGTGTAGCCCTGAACAAAGTTATCGTATTTTATTGTTTTGTTTGTAAATATTCTCTGTTGTTTACAGTTACAATCTTATATTATCTGCTTTGTACATATGTGTGTGTACGTGCCATATGAGAGAATGTGCATTGAAGTGAAGATTTTTTTTCTTCCTTTCTTTATCAAAACCTTGACTTTATTGTGCTTCGCATGATGATGTTGTGTTAAAACAAAAATAATTTCCAACTTACTGCCATTATCTCGCTCTCTCTCTCTCGCTCTCTTTTGTTTATTCTCTTTTTTTAATTTAACTGTAAAGGTGTGTGGTATGAGAATTGTTGTGAGACGATGTGTTTTGTTTTTATAAGCAAAAGTTAATTTATCTTTATGACTGTGTGTGTGTGTGTGGGTAATATTTCTATGATCATATGGGCATACACTCGTGGTTATTAAAATAGGTACACCTTTCAATACAACAGGCAAACTATTTGCATGAACTGGACGAGGAATTCTCTTAAGGACCTGTGAGCTTATAACTACAATGCGGCCATGGATCGACGAGGAAAGGCTTAGAAAATCTATTCAAGAGTGAATGTAAGGCACTCGATATTTTGTATTACAATCCAGATCTGTATCAGAGATCAGCAATGAATCGCTTTTTCGCAACTCATAAGTACTCATGAAATTTTAAGTATGAGTGAGTCAACAGAATTCAAATCCAACTACTCTGATTCATTCTTACTCAGTACAACATTGATTTATAAGTACAAGTTGCAATGAGTATGAATACAACGTTGACATCGAACTCATAACATTCGAACTATGTTTGATTCATATGCCTACTCATTCAGATTCATAAATTTAGAAAAAATGCTTATAGTACTCATAAATGATTCGAGTGATTCGAATCATTCGTTAAAATTTACAGTCTTAGTTGTTGTTGCAATTACCAAGAAAGAAGAAAGAAAAAGACAAAGACAGCCAGCAGAGCAAACACACAATCTTCTTGTGAGTATTGTAGTGTTCGTACGCGAATCATACTTATTTTGTGATTCGTGTACACGATGAGTCATGGAGATTCGAAATCAATAACATCAGGCGTATTGTTAAGTAAGAGTACCATGAGTACTTCAAACTTTGAATATGAGTAGTATGAGTGTGACATTAAAATAAGTATGAATGCGTATAAGTATCAGAAATTATAAGTATGATTCGAATCTACTCATCGTTTTGAATACTCATTGCTGACCTCTGATCTGTATATAGCTGTCGTAGATATCTTAACGAGGCATCGGAAGTTACACATTATATGGATACCAGGCCACAGTGACATGAACTGGACAAGGTGTGATACAAGCAACCGAACTCTTCAGTGAACTCTACTCATCAGGAATTCTTTTCCGTGACCTGTGAGCTTATAGTTACAATGCATTCATGGATTCTTTCAACGCTGAATTGCTTAGAAAATCTATTCAAGAGTGAATATAAGGCACACGAAAATGCCGCATAAAGTCCAAAGGAGCAAACGGATTGGGAGGCTTCAGACTCCCGTAAAACGGCGCAGAAAATCCGACCAAGCCAATACTAGATGAAGAAGTCGCCGTAGTCTAGTAGGTAGTATGTTGGCTTATTAGACGGAAAGGGTTCGAGCGCCAGGCCAGACATCAAGACAAAATATAAAAAGTATTTCTTCGGCGACTTCCTCTCAGCAGATTTCTGGCAAAAATTCTGAAAAAGTTTCTCAAATATCTGTCGTTCGGAGTCGACTTTAAACTGTAGGTCCTACCACTCATGTATAAAATTAACACACACAACATAAGTGGTGTAAGAAACTAGGACGTTGTACAATGGGTCAATTCGACCTCCGTCTTAATTGACAAGTACACGTCCTCTAACCTAACCTAACCTAAGACTAGATGAAAGCTGCTCGAAAAGTCAGCTGAAACTCTTAAAGGAGCACTCTCAGTATGGTTGGTGGAGTTATTACTGGGCATTGCATTTGGACGTATTGGTCTTCGACACTTGGCAAACGAGGAGGAAAAGGAGGAGATTATTCTTCAACTGGGTACATGTCTAGCAATATGCCGCAACCTATGGCGCCACAACGGGCCGCTATGCATGTCCAAGTGAGCTACCACTCCAACCTACCTACCTGCCGCAGAAGGAGAAGACAGGGGCGATCTAAACGAACTATCAGTCTTGATCATTGGCAGCCTAAGTCACGTTTTCCTAAGTTTTTGTTTCTACATTAGGTCGCCTAGTTTCGCCATCAATCTTGCATTTCTTAAACGAATTTAAATCATGCTTAAGTTACGTTCTTGAATTTCTTTTTCGCACACTTCTATGTGAGATGTTCTTAGTCCTGTCTAAAAGCATATCAAAAATTAATGGTGGCTGGTGTTTATTAAACATTTTCTATGTGTGAAGGCATTACACATGACAGACTATTTTGTTTTGTTTTGTTTTCTTTGGCAACAAAATAAAGAAACAGAAAGAAAACAGAAGCAAAATTTCGATTTTCTGTTTTATGATAAGCTTAACGGCAACAACAATAATAATCACAACAACAACTACAACGACAACAACACTTGTCTCACATTTTTTGTTTGTTTTTTGTATGCGTATGTGTTACAAAATGTTCTGTCTTTTGTTCTATTTTGCAGCAGCAGCAGCAGCAGTAGCATCCTTGTAAGCACAATAAATTTTGCATTTGTATGTGTGCGCAGTGCTTTACATGAATGCTTTACATGAGTGTAAAGCATACCCATACCTACTAACTACAACTGTGTACCGCATTGTTATCGAAATGTAATGGTTTTGTAATGTTTTTCTTTTTGTTCTTGTTGTTATGTTGGTTGTTGTTGTTGGTATTCTAACATTCATAGAATTTTTAGTTCTCCCCTCCTACAAAACATTAGTTTTGCGGTTTAATTCCTGTAATGTATTAACAGTGTTACTGTGTTGCTGGTGTTGGATATTTAAATTGGTTTTGAATTTATTTGGAGGTTAGCGAGGTTATTTGATGACGAGCTTAACGAATTCCTAGAACATTTGTGGTCTTTCCTGCTTTGCTGGCAAAGTAAGGAAATTTATGAAATTTTTCCATAAGGTCCAGCACATGAAAAATAACGAAAAATTTACGTTGGACACTTGGCCATACTATCGTAAGGAATGGGAAAACACGGGCTGAAAATTTAAAGGGTACTACAGCAGATGTCAAGTAAATAGTGCACTTAAGAGGAGAGAGGTTTCATATAGGCGTAGTAAAAGATATGCCATGTAAAGGGTCCGCCAAATAACTTTTTGTTTTGAAAATGCTTTATAAGAAAAACTACTGAATATTTTCTCAAATTTCTTTTTTTATTTGAAAGTACCATCCTTCCGGTTAATAATGGAAAATAATTTCATTCAAATGGCTGCCTCGGCCGGCCATGCAGTAGCCTACACGATCAGTCCAATTTTTAAGCACATTATCGATTGTCTGCAGCTGTATCTCACCAATGGCTTCACGAATATTGTCCTTTAAAGCGTCAATTGTCTCTGGCTTGTCGGCGTAACACTTATCTTTGACGGCACCCCACAAATAATAGCCCAACGGTGTCAAATCGCAGCTCCGAGGTGGCCAAACGACATCAGCTCTGCGGCAGATAATGCGATCTTCAAAAACAGGGCGCAAAACATCGAGTGTGTGGCACGTAGCGCCGTCCTGTTGAAACTTCAATTTTTGTGAACAAAAATTCGTTCAACATAGCCCGATAACGATCGCCATTGACTGTAACGGCAACTCCTTGCTCATTTTCGAAAAAAAATGGCCCAATTATGCCTCTGGACCAAAATCCGCACCAAACAGTGACTCGTTTTGGGTGCGTCGGCTTTCCAATGTATGCGTGCAGGTTTTCTGTGCCCCAAATGCGACAATTTTGCTTGTGTACTTACCCGCCAAGATTAATATGAGCTTCATCTGAAAAGATGATTTTTTTTTTTTGCCAAAATCAGCATCTTTTGGTGTAAGCTACTGCATGGCCAGCCGAGCCAGCCATGTGAATGAAATTATTTTCCATTATTAACCGGAAGGATTGTACTTTCAAAGAAAAAAAGAAATTTGAGAAAATATTCAGTAGTTTTTCTTTTAAAGCATTTTCAAAAAAAAAAGTTATTTGGCGGACCCTTTATGATGTCCTTTCTAGCATTGTAACAGCCAGTTAGGGATCCGTTAAGGGTGTATTATTTATACTTTTGGTAGTAATCGTTGAAACTAAATCACACCAGATTGTGATTACAAAACGGGTCTTTTGCTTGCCTTCGAAAATTATGGCAGTGCTGGCGACTGTCAAAATACGATGTGATACGATGAAAACCTGAAGTTTGTATTACTTTATGGAATCGAAAAATGGCTTGTGACAATGGATTTTAAGCTTTCATCAACCAGAAGAGACAATTGCCTATGAATATCGATCATCGAATATCGCATAAAGTGGCTTCAATTTTTCTTAGATACCGAAAGCATTATTCCAGTGAACTTACACGTAAACGTACTTGGAAATACTCTTTCGGGCTTTCGAATAGGCCTTTAAGACTGCTTTTATGTACAAGGGATAAAGCATCATATGGAGTTGTACATGGTATAGAGGCTAACATGACATATAAAGAGCAATGAGAGCCTCTATGCTACAGTGATGCGAATTTTATTCACATGGTAGTAAAGATCAAAGCTTTGGAGTCCATGATTAGGTTGATGGGAGAGAAGTTTACCCTGAAATCCTTGAGGGAATTTGAAGAGCTAAAAACTCAATTGAGTGACAACTCTCTGCTTCACTGCCCTCTGGATTTTGAGAAGTGCTTTGCAACAAGACTTGGTAATAAAAATTAATGAAGGAATATTTTAAATGAAATGAATGACAAGATGTTGCTGCTTTTAATTGTAAGTTAAGATGTTCTGATACGCGGAAAAAGGTTACGCATTTGTAGGTAGCAGAAGCCATTTTAAATAAAACACCACATTAAAGGGTATTAAGGACCAAGAAGGTCTAATTTCTGTGAAATGAATCACTTTTTCAAAAGATTCTGGTTGTATGGTGGCCGTAACTTGATGAATGTTGGCTTACAAAATTTGAAACATGAGAGATGACGTCACCGTGGTCTAGTAGGTAGTGTGTTGGCTTGTTAGACGTGAGGCCACGATTCAAATCCCAGTTCAGACATCTCCAACAAAACGAAACACGAAAAAATATTTCTTCGACGACTTCCTCTCAGCAGATTTCAGGCAAAAACTCTGAGAGTAAATAAAAAATTGCCATGAAAAGTTTCTCAAAAAATTCTGTCGTACGGAGTCGACTTTAAACTGTAGGTCACCTGCCACTCATGCATAAAATTAACACACACAGAACATACATAAGTGGTGTGAGAAGCTACGTTGTCATCCTGCCGGAAGGGTTGTAACGACCAATTATGTATGTTTGTAATCTGGAACCAGCATACATTTTTAAAACAGCTACCATTTGATTGGTATACAGATGGTTCAAGAACGCATCTTGGAATAGAAGCAAGAGTTTTTGAATCCAGAATGAAATATCCTGAGCCTTTGGGAAATCTTGCGGGTATCCTTCAAGCGAAAGCAGTGGATAGATGTGCTCATTCATTTTAAGTGGGAAAAGCAGTAAAAAATGGTAGTATATAGCAATACTATTTGGAAGTCAGGCCGCACTCGGGCATTCGCCACGACGATTGAGCTTAAATTGAAGATAGTTTTGCGTCCCAGCTCATGTGGAAATTCTTGGCAATAATGGAGTCGACGAGGCCTTGTATGGAGTGGTGGCGGATGTTTGGAAAGGTATGCCCAACAAAAGGGAATATAAAGAGAGGCAAACACTCTTCTCAAACCAATTAGGGTTGAATCAATCGAATCTTTTGTTGGGCAATTAAAATAAGAGAAGATCTGAGTCACGTATCAGACTATCCAGGAATAACTTCATGTTGGTAGACGATCCTTAGCTAGGGCACTGTAGGCTGAAGGTTTAGGCAATCGAAATTTTTGTTGGACAATTAAAATTAGAGGAGATCCTCAGTCACGTATCAGACTATCCAGGAATAATTTGAGGTTGGTAGACGGTCTTCAGTTAGTGAACTGTAGGCTGAAGGTTTAAGGCAAGAAAAGACCTCAGTCACGTATCAGACTATCCAGGAATAATTTGAGGTTGGTAGACGGTTTTTAGTTAGGGCACTGTATGCTGAAGGTATATTTGATCACAATAGGAGTCATATAGCTTACCATACTTATCTCCAGTGATATTCAATAGCTTCAGTGCCCGGTATACCATCTATATTAAGAACAGAAGTTATTTTATGTCAAAAGCTGGTCTTGACGTACATATTTCAAACCGTCAAAGGACAAAAACTTTTGTCATTATTCTTCATTAAGTTACGTTAAGGATTTATTTTGTCTCTCTCTCCCTCTCTCTCTGCTCATAAATATTCCACTTTTGATGGCCTATTTAAGGATTTAAACGCCTGTTAAATTATTTTTTTCTAATTTCCCTGTCTTAACATTAGGATTTCCTATTGCTTTTTCGAAATGTTTTTTTTTTCTTTTAAAAATCGCGCAAGTCTTTATTGATGACGACGATTTGTTTAAAATCTCATTTACATGTGATTTATTATCTGACAAACCATTTATAAAAACGTAACAATTGCTTGCTTGTGTGTATGTTAGCAGGTGAATGTGTATCTCGCATACGTACTCATACTTAATTTGTTTCAATGGGGGGAGGGGCGGTGATGAGTCTGTATTATTTAATAAATGTTCTCTTAAAGAGATATTTCCATGGATTTCCTGCTCTTTTATTGTCTCATTGTCTAGGCATGAGTGTGAGTGCGTCTAAAATAAATTCAGACGTTATTTTTTTACAGTTATTTGCCATTTTTATTTGAAGGATTTTAATATCCGTTATTTAATGAAATTAATCGGGTGACACGACTGTCACATACACCAGCATATTCACTTATAAATTTAAAGGTCGTCGTATAATATTTTTAAAAACAAATTTGAATTCATTTCTCAAGATTTTTAGGGTGGAATGGTTTTTAATTTTCGGCATAAAAGTTTAATACAACAACATAAGCTACTAACTAATTACTTCAACTCTTTTAAAAGAATTTTTTCGGATTTAAAGTGGCAAAGTTTTTAAATACATTTTCTGTTCACACAAAAAGCTCATGTTAATTTTATACATGAGTGTCGAGGAGCCTACAGTTTAAAGTCAACTCCGAATGACAGATTTCTGAGAAACTTTTCATGGTAATTTTTTATTTACTCTCAGAGGTTTTGCCAGAAATCTGCTGTTAAGGAAGTCGCTGAAGAAACATTTCTTCATATTTCTTTGGAGATGTCTGACCACCGAACTCGCCTCTCAATAAGTCCATTGTTACACGTGCTGTGTGGCATGTGGCACCGTCTTGTTGAAACCACATGTCATGCAAGTCAAGCTCTTGCATTTTGGGCAAAAAAAGTTGGATATCATCTCACGGTAGCGCTCACCATTCACAGTTACGTTACGATTCGCAGCATCTTTAAAGAAATACGGTCCAATGATGCCACCAGCCCATAAACCGCACCAAACTGTGACTTTTTCTGGATGCGTTGGTAGGTTTTGCAATGCTTCTGGCTGATCTTCACTCCAACAATTCGACAATTCTGCTTATTTACGTATCCATTGAGCCAAAAATGAGCTTCGTCGCTGAACGCAATTTTTCGATAAAGAAGTGGATCTTCGGCCAACTTTCCAAGCGCCCATTCACCAAAAATTCTGCGTTGCGATAGGTCGTTCGGCTTTAATTCTTACAGCAGCTGTATTTTGAAAGGCTTCACACCCAAATCCTTCCGCAAAATTTTCCACGTTGTTGAGTAACAGAGGCCCAATTGCTGCGAACGGAGACGAATCGATAATTCATGGTCATCATTAACACTGGCCGATACAGCTGCGATATTTTCTTCGGTTCGCACTCTACGTAAGCGTGTTGGTGGTTTAGTGTCCAACAATGTAAATTTGGTGCGAAATTTAGTCAAAATAGCGGCCCGAATAGCCGCTTCAGTGGGTCGATTAAACTGACCATAAAATGGAAGAAGCGCTCGATGAACTTTCTTAACAGAGCACGCGCACGCATTTTGGTAATAAAATTCAATGATTTGCAAGCGTTGTTCGTTTTGTAAGACGATTCATGGTTAAATTATAAGACCAAACTGAAGATGTTTGACAGTGAAACAAAACACGAAACGTGCGTGAGCTGTTTAAACCAGTGCTGCCAAAAAGATAATCGCTAAAAAATCACCCGTTATCAGCCTAGACTTCAGATTAAGGCTGCACTGTCGGATAGAATTATTATGTACCGTCCTTTGTTCTTCCTGTCTAGTTCTCAAGTTGAATTGAGAAGAGGTTTCGTTAGGATAGACATCCGCGTAGAAGATATGGATGAGTTCTTTCATGGGCTTGGAATATTCCACACTGAAACCGTAAATCTCGGCTTTTGTTCCAAAATCTGTTCTCGATCCAATGATATATCATACCCCCGCTCCATTTGATTTGAGAAATATCTCCGGCTCTTTCTTTTCGCCGCTTTTTGTGCTCCATTTCCGGCCTCATCCCCGGCGTGTAATTTGCACTCCCTCACAGGTTTATCTGCCTGCTTATTGCTGTGAATTCCCAATTGTCTCCACTGTAATCCTGTAAAGGATGGGCTTGTTTCCCTTGCCGATGTTGAATGCTCATAAAGATGAGTATAAACTTTTCTTTCTCTCATACAATAATTGGTTATTACAACCCTTCAGTCAGGATTACGACCTAGTTTCTCACACCACTTATGTTGTGTGTGTTAATTTTATACATGAGTGGTGTGACCTACAGTTTAAAGTCGACTCCGAACGACAGATTTTTGAGAAACTTTTCATGGCAATTTTATTTACTCTCAGAGTTTTTGCCAGAAATCTGCTGAGAGAAAGTCGCCGAAGAAATACTTTTTGTATATTATTTTGATGTCTGGCCTGGGGCTCGAACCCTGGCTTTACGTCTAATAAGCCAACACACTACCTACTAGACTACGGCGACTAGGTCCTTTCTCTCACATCCTCTTTCACCTCCTTGAGAGCATTTTATGGCGCTCCCCTTCCATTTCAACTTATTTTACCCAGCAACCGCAATTTCTAATCGTTTTTCTTTCGCTTGCAATTGAGCAGTTGACACGTGAAAACAATCTGAGTTCATGGCAAGAAAGTCAACCAACTTTTGCTTGGAGTGTCCAAAGATGTCCCCCACTTTGACTTGATAATGGTTTTACCGTTAATTTCTTTGAATTCGAATTTTATTTTGTATTGTTCGTAGTAATGTTTTAAAATTTCTATTACCCGCGCTGTCATTATTATTTCGATCATGTACTGTTTGTTAACTGTTCAGCTACGGACTTCAAATATCAAGCAAATGTTACTGTAGCTACAATCATTATGTTGCTTGTTTGTGTGTGCGTGCATGAGCGCGAGAGTGAGTGTGCGAGTATTGTATTGTTTTCCTTGAAAATTGTTGCAAAAGCATAAAAAAAGAGATTAAAATCAAGTCATGCTTTGATAAACAGAGAGGAGAGTGAGCGGGAAATGTATTCTTTTGTTTTTATTCACGATACTGTGCGAGAGAGTGGCAGTAAGAGTGTAAGTCTAAGTGTGTTTATATGTGATTAAATTACAAATAAGTATGTGTGTGTGTATGTGTTTATTGAAATGTATTTTTAAACACTTTTTCTCTTTTTATTTTTATTTTTAAATGAAGAAATAAATTCGAAATAAAATGCCAAAATAATAATAAAAAAAAACAACACACAACCTAGCAAGGGGAAGTGAGAGTAAACGAGTGAGCACGAGAGCAAGAGAGTGTAGAAACAAATGTCTTAAGGCGTTTATTATTGTTATTGTTTTTGTTATTGGAGTTGCCGTGCTTGTTTGTTCTTTCTTTTTTATTAAATCGTGCAACAATAATGGGATTTTTAATGTTTGAAGGTAAAGAAGGAATTAAAAGGTTTTTATGACTTCAAATTCAAACTGGATGTTAAGTTATTAAAAAAAAAAATACAGAAAATAACGAGAGGCCGTTGTAATAAAAATTGTTATTTTAAAACAGAAAATTCTATCAAAAGAATGACAATATGTTGCTGCTTTTAAATGTAAGTTAAGATATTTATCGGTATCAAAAAATAAATAATAAAATTATTAAATAATTATTAAATAAAACACCACATTAAAGGGTATTAAGGACCAAGAAAGTCTAATTCCTGTGAAATGAATCACTTTTCAAAAGATTCCTTGTGATATCCTGGCCATAACTTGACGAATGTTGGTTTACAAAATCAGAAACATGAAAGATGAAGTCGCCGTGGTCTAGTAGGTAGTATGTTGGCTTATTAGACGTGAGGCCTTGATTCAAAACCCAGGTCAGGCATCTCCAACTGAAAGAAATATGAAAAAATATTTCTTCAGCGACTTCCTCTCAACATATTTCTGGCAAAAACTCTGAGTGTAAATAGAAAATTGCCAGTCGACTTTAAACTGGAGGTCCCGCCACTCATGTATAGAAATTAAAGCACACAACATAAGTGGTGTGAGAAACTAGTTCGTAATCCTGACTAAAGGGTTGTAATGGCCAATTATGTATATGTACGTATGAAACATGAGAGGACAACAGGGGCTATACCGGTTTTTTGACCTAGATCCACAAAATAAAAGTAAAATCGGAATGTTGTTGAAACCCTATGCCGTCCAGTTCCCAAATCTTGCATTCCAGGTCATAAAAAGTTGATGTTCATACGGTCATAGCATTCTGTATTGTGGTGATAACGATTCTCCCAGCATAATTTTCGAAAAAATACGTCCCGTTGACACCTGCAGATCCCTGTGCTTCTAAACTTTACATGTAAGCACACACCATGGTTATTATGCTGATTTTGTAGCCGCAATGGTCTAGTAGGCAGTGTGTTGGCTTATTAGACATGAGGCCACGGTTCAAATCTCACGTCAGACATCTCCATCGAAAACGAAATATGAAAACAAATATTTCTTCGGCGACTTCATTTCAGTAGATTTCGGGCAAAAACTCTGAGAATAAATAAAACTGCCATGAAAGAGTTTCTCAAAAATCTGTCGTTCGGAGACGTGCTCCCTGCCACTCATGTATACAGCACACAACATAAGTGGTGTAAGAAACTAGGTCGTAATCCAGACTGAAAAGTTGTAAACACCAATTACACAGCCCTGCATGGGTTTTGAAAATCAGATGGCTTCAGGTGATTCCGAAGGCATTTTGCGCGCTGAACACGAATCTGGGTTCAAAAACTTGGCGGTCGAGGTTTATAAAAATTAATCAGATTTATTGGCCATATTGGATCCGCCATTTTGAATTTTTTAAATCTGAATGAAGATCTATAATCAGCGACTCCGAAAACCTCTGAGTAACAATTTTCAAGTAAATCTGATTAAAATTTTAAGGACCTCCGTAATGTGTTTCTTTTTCTCTTGCACCCCTTGACATAAACCCACCCCCTACTTTAAGGGTGCATGCAATTACTTTGGCTTTGGGCTCATTTTAAAGAGGAAAGATCAGTTGTCAATTTGCGACAATAGCGATGGTTCTAGCACGTTAGTGAAAATAATTTAATTCAAATGGCTGCCTCGGCTGGTCATGCAGCAGCTTACATGATCGATCCAATTTTTAAGCACATTATCGATTGTCTGCAGCTGTATTTCACCAATGGCTTCACGAATATTGTCCTTTAAAGCGTCAATTGTTGCTGGCTTGTCGGCGTAACACTTATCTTTGACGGCACCCCACAAATAATAGTCCAACGGTGTCAAATCGCAGCTCCGAGGTGGCCAAACGACATCAGCTCTGCGGCTGATAATGCGATCTTTAAAAACAGGGCGCAAAACATCGAGTGTAGCTTCGGCTGTGTGGCACGTAGCGCCGTCCTGTTGAAACCAAATGTTGCCAATATCCTCCTCTTCAATTTTTGTGAACAAAAATTCGTTCAACATGGCCCGATAACGATCGCCATTTACTGTAACGGCCACTCCTTGCTCATTTTCGAAGAAAAATGGCCCAATTATGCCTCTGGATCAAAATCCGCAGTGACTCGTTTTGAGTGCGTGCGGGTTTTCTGTGCCCCAAATGCGACAATTTTGCTTGTTTACATACCCGCCAATATCAAAATGAGCTTCATCTGAAAAGATGATTTTTTTTGCCAAAATCGGCATCTTCTGTAAGTCGATCGCAGGCTCACTTAACGAAGCGAAAACGCATTGGATGGTCAATTGTTTTCAACTCCTGATCCAATTGGACTTTGTATGGCGTCATACCAAGGTCTTTATGCAAAATTCGTCTCAATGATGTCTCCGAAACGTTCAATTGTTGAGAATGACAGTGAATTGATGTTGATGGCACTTCACGCACACTTTCTGCCACAGCGGCAATATTCTCGGGTGTACGCACTGTTTTTGGCTTTTCACGCTTTGGTTTATCGATGAGGATGCCAGTTACTTTCACTTTTTTCACAAGATAACGAACATACGGAGCTGACAGTGCTTATGAATCAAATATATTTCGAATGTTATGAGTTTGATGTCAACGTTGTACTCATACTCATTGCAACTTGTACTTATAAATCAATGTGGTACTGAGTACGAATGAATCAGAGTATATAGTTGGATTTCAATACTGTTGACTCACTCATACTCAAAATTTCATGAGTACTTATGAGTAGCGAAAAAGCGATTCATTGTTGATTTCTGGTTGATTTCTTTAAATGGTGGCGTATACTTGTTATTTAATTATGCCATTGCCTATAAACCATATTAATCATACGCCATGGTTTCCTACATAAAAAGGAGTTAAAATTGATGCAATATTAAGCGTGTTATTTGGCCTCACTTGATGGCCTATTTAAGGCAAATATTTTCATTTTCTTTAAAGCAATTTAAAAAAAAAATTTTTTTCCGGACTCTTTATTTATTTGCCTGTTTAAAGTGCACTGATTGCTTAAGTATGGCTCCAAAGACAGAAGATGCAAGATGGTTATGATAATGAGGAGAATTTTTGGTGTAGTTTGGAGCATTTTTGTCCCCCTTAAAATTAAGTTCAACTGATACAGACTTTGGTATAGCCTTGCTCTTCTCTTTCAAATGCCATAAACTCTGTTCAATTGCCCTTTCAGTGTATGCAGCTGCATATTTCAAATGCCAGCATTTCTAATTGGCCAAGGACACCAAGGACTGCTTGTGGCTGCCATTAAATGATTTAAATAAATAACAGGATTTTTAAGGATATTTGGTAAGAAAAAAAACATCATGGAAATAATGCAGAGCAAATGTAAAATCACAACACCAAGGTTTACAAATTGCTTTGCTTTACAGAGTAAATATTTTGAACAAAATAAAAGAAGAATAGAAGAAGAGATACGATTGCCAGTGATTTATGATTTTTAATTGGAAACATAAATTTGATTTCAATTAAATTTTGGAATAATCCTCATCATAAATCTTGTGTGGGTGTATTAAGGCAACAAACCAAGCAACTAACCAAGCAACCAGCCAAGCAACCAGCCAAGCAATCGACGAACCATTTGCCATAATTTGTCAGGATGTAAAGAAAACCAATAAATCTTATGGAAATTTATTAACAAAACATTTAAACATGTTAAGTTACAATGTTTAAATCAATTAAATGTATGTATTCGACACCACACGAAGCAGGAAAATTACATTCAATGGAAATGAAAAATTGAAATCGTTTTACAGCCACATGGTCTGTCTATCAGACTGAAGTACATATTTTCTTTATAACGGGTGTTTTTTATAGAGGTATAGAACTTTAAGTTGGCATTACTTTTCAAGATGGCGACCGATTTAACAGCTGTCAAGTGATTTATTCTCAGTTTGGTTTGGCAATTCATCATGAATAGACTCACGCCTGAACAACGCTTGCAAAAAGTGCAATTTTATTTCGAAAATAATGGTTCTGTGCGGAAAACGTATCGCGCACTACGTCCATTTTATCGTCGACAAAATCGTCCATCAGAGCAGTTAATTCGATTAACCATGGAACGTTTTTGCACCACGTTTACTCTTATTGATAACTCGCATCCCCAGAGACGCTGTACGGTGCGTACAGAAGAAGCTATTGCTGCTGTAGAGCGTAGCATATAGCGATGAAGCGCACTTCTGGTTGAATGGCTACGTCAACAAACAAAACTGCCGCATTTGGAGTGAAGGCAATCCTCAAGTGTATGTGGAAACACCGTTACATCCAGAAAAACTGACTGTTTGGTGCGCTTTATGGGCTGGTGGAATCATTGGTCCGTACTTTTTCAAAAACGATGGTGGCCAGAACGTTACAGTCAATGGTGATCGGTATAGAGCCATGATTACAAACTTTTTCATTCCTGAATTGAATAACCATGATGTCCAGGAGATGTGGTTTCAACAAGACGGCGCAACATGTCACACAGCTCGTGCCACAATAGATTTATTGAAAGACACGTTTGGTGGCCGACTAATTTCACGTTTTGGACCTGTGAATTGGCCTCCAAGATCTTGTGATTTAACACCGCTAGACTACTTTCTGTGGGGCTATGTAAAGTCATTGGTCTATGCGGTAAAGCCACAAACTCTTGACCATTTGGAAGACAACATTCGCCGTATTATTGCCGATATACGGCCACAAATGTTGGAAAAAGTCATCGAAAATTGGACGTCCAGATTGGACTACATCCGCGCCAGCCGTGGCGGTCATATGCCAGAAATCATATTTAAAATGTAATGCCACAAGATTATCTTTCGGATAAATAAAATTCATGTCAATCGAATAATCCATCGTTGTTTTATTGCAACTTAAAGTTCTATACCTCTATAAAAAACACCCTTTACATGAATTTCCCTTTGGAAAGAGATAACCAACTGTTTAAAAGGATTGACTTACGTTTTGTAAATATAACTTCCTTTAATTTTTATTCTTTTCCTGGAGCATATACATGGAACACTTTTCGGTAGAGGTGGAATACAGAACTGTTTACTGTCATTCCAAAAACAATAGAAGCACTTGCCATTAAATATTTCTCGTTTGTTTTTCTATTTTATGACAGAAGATGACTTTTTAATGAGTATGTTGTGTGCTGTCTGTAACCAAAGCGAAAAAGAGAGAGAAAACTGGTGAGAGACAAGGAAAATGTAGCAGAAACACTTGTAGGATATTCTGTTTACTCCCCCCTTTACAATACGAAATTTAAGTGTTAACAATGCCGTTAAAACATTGCAAGCAGAAAACTAAACTAACACTAGTGGCCGAAATAATAGGAACCCGGCAAGGCACTCTACTTAAAAGGGACATTAGTTGAAGTCGCCGTAGTCTCAAGGCTCCGCCAAATAACCTTTTTTTTGAAAATGCTTTAACAGAAAAACTACTGAATATTTTCTCAAATTTCTTTTTTATTTGAAAGTACAATCCTTCCAGTTAATAATGGAAAATAATTTCATTCAAATGGCTGCCTCGGCTGGCCATGCAGTGGCCTACACCAGAAGATGCTGATTTTGGCAAAAAAAATCATCTTTTCAGATGAAGCTCATCTTGATCTTGGCGAGTATGTAAACAAGCAGAATTGTCGCATTTGGGGCACAGAAAACCCGCACGCATACATTGAAAAGCCGACGCACCTAAAACGAGTCACTGTTTGGTGCGGATTTTGGTCCAGAGGCATAATTGGGCCATTTTTTCTTCGAAAATGAGCAAGGAGTGGCCGTTGCAGTCAATGGCGATCGTTATCGGGCCATGTTGAACGAATTTTTCTTCACAAAAATTGAAGAGGAGGATATTGGCAACATTTGGTTTCAACAGGACGGCGCTACGTGCCACACAGCCGAAGCTACACTCGATGTTTTGCGCCCTGTTTTTGAAGATCGCATTATCAGCCGCAGAGCTGATGTCGTTTGGCCACCTCAGAGCTGCGATTTGACACCGTTGGACTATTATTTGTGGGGTGCCGTCAAAGATAAGTGTTACGCCGCGACAAGCCAGAGACAATTGACGCTTTAAAGAACAATATTCGTGAAGCCATTGGTGAGATACAGCTGCAGACAATCGATAATGTGCTTAAAAATTGGACCGATCGTTTAGGCTACTGCATGGCCAGCCGAGGCAGCCATTTGAATGAAATTATTTTCCATTATTAACCGGAAGGATTGTACTTTCAAATAAAAAAGAAATTTGAGAAAATATTCAGTAGTTTTTGTTTTAAATCATTATCAAAAAAAAAGGTTATTTGGCGGACCCTTTATAGACAGTGTGGTGGCTGTACTGTACAGACATTTCAACGTAACGAAATCTGAAAAAATTTTCTTTCGTGAATTTCTCTCTGTCCCTGGGGCAGAATGTAAAAGCATGTACCTGCGTGGGTATAACCAAGACAAAGGGAACCCGTCCCACAGCATCGCTGGTGTCACTTTTGGGTTTCCGATCAATGCACACAGTGGTGAGGATCAGACCTGTGTGGCATATAATGACGATAACGTGAGACAAATCGGAAACCAGATAAATCGAATGGCGACTCCAGAGGGTAATATTTTGGAAAACATGGATAACTCTCAGAATCTTTCAATCGCAGGTCTACACCATCAAAAGATATGCCAAATCCAATTTGGATGGAAAGTCTATAGGACAAGATTTACTGGTCTATACTATTCGAAACTCAGGCCACCATCCATATGTGGTTGAATCGGGAATAATCGTGATACAGTCTGGGCAAAATAAATCACGTGTGACAAGCTCTTCTGGATTCCAGGTCATGAGGGAACGGCAACAGCTTACTCTGAGGAGTGCTAAAATATTGCTAAGGAGTGGAAAAATAAATTTTTCGGGCTTTCCGGCAAAATATTTGGGCAATTCACGCGACTTTGTATCGTGTATGTTGTATTGAATACATTTGTTTGTTTGTGAACGCTCAATGCTATGCTGTATTGTGTATCTCGTGGCATTCAAACAATTTGATAACCCGAAACCAACACAACTTTTAAAAACATATGGAAAAAATGTGTATAAATGTATCGGATTTTTATATGAAAAATATCAACAACAACAATCATACACTGTCGTATGTTGTTCCAGCAATAAAATGAATACAACGATACAACGGATTGTGTGAATTGACCAATTATGTTAGGTTAGGTTGAAGTGGTAGCTTTGTTTACCAAAAACCCACTTGAGCATGCATAGGGAGCCGTTGTGACACCACAGGCAAGCGCAGTTCTCGGCGAAAGATAAAATGGAAAGGCGGAGGCTTTTGTCTGAAAATCTAAACTCTTGTTAAAAGAGTTTTGATATGTTATGGTAAAGGGTCCGCCAAATTACTTTTTTTTTTTGAAAATGCATTAAAAAAAACTACTGAAGGTGGCCAAACGACCGATCTTCAAAAACAGGGCGCAAAACATCGAGTGTAGCTTCGGCTGTGTGGCACGTAGCGCCGTCCTGTTCAACATGGCCCGATAACGATCGCCATTGATTGTAACGACCACTCCTTGCTCATTTTCGAAGAAAAATGGCCCAATTATGCCTCTGGACCAAAATCCGCACCAAACAGTGACTCGTTTTGGGTGCGTCGGCTTTTCAATGTATGCCTGCGGGTTTTCTGTGCCCCAAATAAGACAATTTTGCTTGTTTACATACCCGCCAAGATCAAAATGAGCTTCATCTGAAAAGATGATTTTTTTTTGGCCAAAATCGGCATCTTCTGGTGTAGGCTGCTGCATGGCTAGCGGAGGCAGCCATTTGTATGAAATTAGTTTCCATTATTAACCGAAAGGATTGTACTTTCAAATAAAAAAAGAAATTTGAGAAAATATTCAGTAGTTTTTTTTAAAGCATTTTCAAAAAAAAAAAGTTATTTGGCGGACCCTTTGCAAGGCCACCGAAAGATCTGCTTAAAGTCCCATAAGTAGATTCCGTGATGACAAGAATGAATCACCAGAACCTGTGTGAACTGTGTTAATGCATAGCAGAATTAAAAAAACCTGCATGCTTATTAAGTACTAAGCAAGGAGTTTTCCAAGTTCTCCCATATCCTAGAGTTCATCAGACCAATAGGACTGAGGTACACAGTAATAATAATGTATTCGTAGTCCTAATCGTCAGCCAAATTTCGAAATTCTTTACGTTACTGTCCATATGGAAAGAAGTAATTGGAGGTGAATACATACATAATTGGCGATTACAACCCTTCAGCCTGTATTAAGACCTAGCTTCTCGCAGTACTTATATTGTGTGTGTGTTAATTTTATATATGATTGGCGGGGCCCATAGTTTCAAGCTGATTTCGAATGACAGATTTTTGGGAAACTTTTTCATGGCAATTTTCTATTTACACTCGAAGTTTTTACCAGAAATCTACTGAGAGGTAGTCGCCGAAGAAAGATTTGTATTTCGTTTTCGATGGAGACCTAGGGTTTGAGCCGAGGCCTCATGTCTACTAAGCCCAACACATAGATACATACATACCTAATTGGTGATTACAACCCTTCAGTCAGGATTACGACCTAGTTTCTGACACCACTTATGTTGTGCTAATTTTATACATGCGTGGCGGGACCTACAGTTTAAAGTCGACTCCGAACGACAGATTTTCTGGGAAACTTTTCATGGCAATTTTTAGTTACTCAGAGTTTTTATCAGAAAACTGCTGAGAGGAAGTCGCCGTGGAAATACTTTTTTTTGTCGAACGTCCCCGGCCTCACACTAACCCACCCTCACCCGACCGCGGAGGGCTCAGAATCGATATCACCTTCAACCAGATTAAGAACAAAAGAAACCCCTAAAACAGTCCTTTTACGTTCTAAAGTTGGAAGTTTTATTAAACCTAATATAGCCTCATATGATGGAAACCCATTTGGCACAATCCCATCCTAAGCCTCGTAAACAGAATAATAAAAACTGCTTCTGCACAGACTCCATTGAATCACTATGACAACGATGAAATGGATCCGAAATAATAGACACATACTCCAAAATAGGTCTAACAAGTGAAATGTATAGCAGTCTTGTTATATAGGGTGTTTTTTATAGAGGTATATAACTTTAAGTTGCAATAAAACAACGATCGATTATTCGATTGACATGAATTTTATTTATCCGAAAGATAATCTTGTGGCATTACATTTTAAATATGATTTCTGGCATATGACCGCCACGGCTGGCGCGGATGTAGTCCAATCTGGACGTCCAATTTTCGATGACCTTTTTCCAACATTTGTGGCCGTATATCGGCAATAATACGGCGAATGTTGTCTTCCAAATGGTCAAGCGTTTGTGGCTTTACCGCATAGACCAATGACTCTACATAGCCCCACAGAAAGTAGTCTAGCGGTGTTAAATCACAAGATCTTGGAGGCCAATTCACAGGTCCAAAACGTGAAATTAGGCGGTCACCAAACGTGTCTTTCAATAAATCTATTGTGGCACGAGCTGTGGTACATGTTGCGCCGTCTTGTTGAAACCACATCTCCTGGACATCATGGTTATTCAATTCAGGAATGAAAAAGTTAGTAATCATGGCTCTATACCGATCACCATTGACTGTAACGTTCTGGCCACCATCGTTTTTGAAAAAGTACGGACCAATGATTCCACCAGCCCATAAAGCGCACCAAACAGTCAGTTTTTCTGGATGTAACGGTTTCCGCAAAATCTTCCATAAAGTGGATGGACACAGATCCAATTCCTGTGCTCGATGGCGGATGGACTCATTCGGGTCTTCCTCAATGCTACGCTCTACAGCAGTAATAGCTTCTTCTGGTACGCACCGTACAGCATCTCTGGGGATGCGAGTTATCAATAAGAGTAAACGTGGTGCGAAAACGTTCCATTGTTAATCGAATTAACTACTATGATGGACGATTTTGTCGACGATAAAATGGACGTAGTGCGCGATACGTTTTCCGCACAGAACCATTATTTTCGAAATAAAATTGCACCTTTTGCAAGCGTTGTTCAGGCGTGAGTCTATTCATGATGAATTGCCAAACCAAACTGAGAATAAATCACTTGACAGCTGTTAAATCGGTCGCCATCTTAAAAAGTAATGCCAACTTAAAGTTCTATACCTCTATAAAAACACCCTTTATAAGGATCAATGAATTGTCTAGCCCATCTATTCACAAAACGAAGAACAGCCCGAGCCTTGCCAATCATCATACGAATATGATCAATAAAAGACAAATTCATATCCAAAACTACTCCCAAATCAAGAAATGTAATCACAGTTTTTGATGTCTGGCCTGGGGCTCGAACTCTGGCTTTGCGTCTAATAAGCCAACACACTACCTCTAGACTACGGCGACTTCACAAACAGGCGAATAGTCTTCCAAAAGTAACGTTGAAATAACTATTTACTCCGATAGCCTATCGTGCTACCGTTTAGAGTTCTTTGACTGCACTTGGTTTATGAAGATCAGGAAGCTTCATTTCCTAACCACGACTTCTCCGAGTCCGATAAAATACCCAACCAATAGGGAATTATATTAGCACCATTCTTGCCCACTTATTTACAGAGACGTACCGCATATTAAAATCATTTCCTGAACGTTTTGTTTTCTACATATTTTTTTTTCTTTTACTCATCCTTCAAATGTTTCGTTTTTAGCAATTCATGCTCAATTTACTTAAGTCTCTCCATAAAAATTCAGAAAAACAAAAAAAAATGAAAAACAAACCTGCCAACTCAAAGACAAACTCCACTCCAGAATTCTCATGAATAGAAATTTTTTCATATCGATTTGAGTGAAACAATAAAACGAAAAAAAAAAATACAGAAAATCCTTTCAAATCGTTCAAATAACACACACACAAACGAATTTCTAATCCTTTAAAATTTTCATAAAAAAAAATTTTTTTTTTAAACTTTTTCCTCTTCTAAATCATGTTTTATTTGATTTTGTTTTAACAATAAATTATTTAAACAAAAAAAGTAAAAGAGAGAGTGGGACAGAGAGAAAAGTTAAACGAATGAAATTGAATTTGTTGGCAGTAAAACAAAATTTCTTTGGTTTTTTTATATTTTTGGCTTTAAAAACGAGCAAAACCTGCAGCCAAAACCAACAAAACAACAATGTAAACATAGAAAAAATTTAATTTTTTTTTTGTTTTTTATTTCAGAAAACTTTTATTTTAAATAAATAAATAAATGTTCCATATAAACTTGGCTTATTTCACAGACAGAGTGAATTAAAAGCACTGGGGTTTTGGAATCCTTTTTTCTCCCTTCATTGTGAGTTTTTCTCCAAATATTGATTTTCATTTTCATCATATAAAAAGTTGATTTCCCTTCCTCCCTGCCATATGTATTTTTTTTTGTAAAGAAAAGATAAATTTAATAAAATACCGTTGCTCACGCACACAGACACATGCATGTAGTTAAACATACATACACACACACACACACGTAAATTGGTTGATAAGGGTTTAACTCATGCCCTTTTAAAAAGGGACTGCCCGATACGCTCTTTTAAACACAAATTTTTAAAAGGAATTAAAAGACAAAAAAAATCGATTACTTTTGTCACAATATACATACATACAGTGGGTCACAAGTTATTTCGTTCATTTCTTTTCAAAATGAATCTACAACAAAATACCTTCTTTATATAATCAATAGACTTCCAATCTGTATTTGAACTTGAACTTTACAATGTAAGGCAGCTTGTGTACCATACAAATCACTTGTTTAAGCAGATTTTGATTTATAAACTAAAGGGTCCGCCAAATAACTTTTTTTTTTGAAAATGCTTTAAAAAAAACTACTGAATATTTTCTCAAATTTCTTTTTTTATTTGAAAGTACAATCCTTCTGGTTAATAATGGAAAATAATTTCATTCAAATGGCTGCCTCGGCTAGCCATGCAGTAGCCTACACGATCAGTCCAATTTTTAATCACATTATCGATTGTGCGCAGCTGTATTTCACCAATGGCTTCACGAATATTGTCCTTTAAAGCGTCAATTGTCTCTGGCTTGTCGGCGTAACACTTATCTTTGACGGCAGCCCACAAATAATAGTCCAACGGTGTCAAATTGCAGCTCCGAGGTGGCCAAACGACATCAGCTCTGCGGCTGATAATGCGATCTTCAAAAACAAGGCGCAAAACATCGAGTGTAGCTTCGACTGTGTGGCACGTAGCGTCGTCCTGTTGAAACCAAATGTTGCCAATATCATCCTCTAAAATTTTTGTGAACAAAAATTCGCTCAACATGTCCCGATGACGATCGCCATTGTCTATAACGGCCACTCCTTGCTCATTTTCGAAGAAAAATGGCCCAATTATGCCTCTGGACCAAAATCCGCACCAAACAGTGACTCGTTTTGGGTGCGTCGGTTTTTCAATGTATGCGTGCGGGTTCTCTGTGCCCCAAATGCGACAATTTTGCTTGTTTACATACCTGCCAAGATCAAAATGAGCTTCATCTGAAAAGATGATTTTTTTTTGCCAAAATCGGTGTAGGTGTAGGCTACTGCATGGCCAGGCGAGGCAGCCATTTGAATGAAATTATTTTCCAATCGCCAGAATCCTTAACAGCGGGCGTTTTCATAGTAGATTTTGAAATTTTCTGAGATTTCTGATTTTAAAATCCACTCTATGTCCTTTTGTGGGAAAACAGGACAACATGGGTGGATTTTAAAATCTGAAATCTCAGAAAATTTCAAAATCTACTATGAAAACGCCCGCTGTTAAGAATTCTGGCGATTGATTTAGTTAACGGGACGTACAATGCTTTAAAAACAACTTTCACTGTCCGCCCATGTTGTCCTGTATTCCCACAATATTGATTTATTTATCGAATTACAATAACTTTCGGAAATGTGTGATTATCTATTTATTGTAGTTCTTATTATGCAATATTTTGTAACAGTGATTAACTGTAGGACTTATTTTTTTATCAATTTTTGCTTTTTTTACTTTTTTACCCGGGAATTTAATTAATTTTTCCTGTTTTTCTTTCCCAGTCTTAAATTAATTATTTAACAGAGTTTCTGTTAATAACATAACAGAGCTCTGTTAGTTCTGTTAATAACATAACAGAGTTCTGTTAGCTAACATGAGAGATAGATTTTAAAATCTATCTTCACACATATTACAATAACAAATCAACAGTAGAGTTCTAGAAGTTGTCAAGACCTACAATAAAGGAAATATAAATTGAGTGAAAACTAACTGGCAAGTGAGTTGTAGTATAAAGAGCGTCGTATATTTGATCTTATATATGCAATCTTTTATTGTATTACAAAGTTGTTATTTGCAACTGTACGAAAAACGCTGTCAGTCACCAAAGTATACCAAAGGGTTAAGATTTCTAACTTTTAAATCATTTGTTATCCCAGAATAATACTTTAAATTTTAAACATCCATCAACTGTGAGAGGAGCATCTCTCTGCTCTTTTTTTTTTTGATGCATCATGCATCATAAATTATTTCTTCTTCTTCTTCTTGTGTAATGCAAGTGTTTAAGTCAAAAATACAATTTAATTAAAAACAACAACAACAAATATTTCTTACATTATTATTATTATTGTTATTGTTGTTGTTGTTGATGTTCTAAGTTGTATTTTCTCATTTTCGTTTCTATACGGCATTAATTGTGAAGCCATAATTCATTAAGTTCTCACGTCAAATCAAGTCACTTTCTCACATTGCTGTAATGGGGTGGTGACAATGACTTTCTGAAACTGACACTTAAAACAAGAATACGAAGAAGACGAAGAAGTAGTAGAAGAGAAATAGAAAAGAATTCAAAATATTTTTTTATAATGATACAGTGTGCCAGTCATACATACGTAGTAATTGTTTTTATTGTATTTTATTTAGAAATAAATTTTTGTTATGAAAACCAAACGCACTCACTCATATGTATGTACTCGTATGATAGAAGAATGAAATGAAAGTATATACGAGTGCATTGAGTGCATTTTATTTAATTGACACTTCCCCATCAATATCATGCAATTCCGGGGAATTACCGCCAACAACAAGATTTTTCAGCGGTCAGCTGTGTATGGTTATGGCTATAAATTATTGCCAGCAATTGTTTCGCAATGAATAATTATTTTTGAAGAAGCATTTTTAATAACCAAAATTAGGTATTTCTGTGCAATTAATCGTGATTCAAAAATTATTAAAAATAAAAGTGTAAATAATTCCTGAAAACATGGCAAGAGCGGGGTCAGTCTGGCAGAGATACACTAGAATTACGCATAAGACATACGTTTACTTACCTAAAATCCTAAGGACATGCAGTAAAGGCAACTCAGGATTACGTTGACTGCCACTAAGATGGAAATGAGAATAAACTCTACCATAAATCTACCAGTTGTCTCCCGGTAGTCTTGTAGGTAGCCGAGAGACTGGGGTTCAAAGCCCAAATCAAACATTGTGAAGAAAATAAAAAAAATTTCGAGCAAGAACATACATACATACAGTGGTGGCCTTATAATTAGAAACAACTTAGCAACATGTATGTTTGTTAATTTGTTTTACAGTTTTCACTGTGTAACTGGGATCAAAGGCTTTGTTTGGAGGACGTTTTACATAAGTTTTTCCATCAGATTGGGACAAATTAAACTTAGATTCGTCACTGCAGAGAACTCTGTTCCAGAAACATCGTTTCTAATTATAAGGCCACCACTGTATGTATGAAAACAGTGGATCTTGTCTGTAGGTGCTTAGACAGAGACAGAGAGATTTGTTGAAGTACTGGTTGCTATGAAAGACAACCGACTTGACGATCTCATAGGGTTCATAAACGCGGCTGGCTGGCTAGAGGACTAACGAAGAGAGCAGAGAAAACAGTGGACCATTCTATACTTGTCTGTAAGTGCTTAGACAGAGACAGCTAGGTAATCGATATGTTGAGGAACTGGTAGATGTGAAAGAGTTGCGTCCTGAATTTCTAATAGAGTTCATCGAGGGAATAATATATGAGTGGATTACCAATGACCTCGGTAACTTTCGCCTCTCTTTCATTTTTGTTTTCTTAATTGCGTTTCCATCTTCTTTTCCTTAGCCTTCTCTTCTTCCTTTTTCTTCATTTCTATTTTCTTATTCGAGAGGTTACAATGGACCAATTGGTCTCTCCAATCTAACATAACCTAACTTTTCGATGAAAAAAATTTTTTTTTGGAAATTTTTTTTTTTTTTTAAAAAAATGTGTTTTTATAATTAAATTTCGATAACAAATCTGATTTTTCTTACCAAAAATTATCATAACAAAATTGTTGTGTAAGAAAAATTTTTCCATAAAAAATTTGTTGAAAATTTAAAAATTATTTCCCCAAATTTTTTTAATGTTGCTGTTTAGTAGATAACTTAGGTAGTACAGTAGTACAGCGTATAGTAAAATACCATAATCGTTAGAACAGTTGGGTTCTTAGTCTTGTGTTTTTTGTATATTTTTCTATTTTATTTAATTTCTTTTTATTTTTTTATTATTTTTATTTTGTTTTTTATTTTTTTTATGATGAGTGTTGCATTGGGACAATCATCAACACATGACAAGAAATTTAATTTCTTTGATTTTCTTTCGCCACAAAAAATTTTTTTCTTTTTTTTCGATTTCTTGGTTTCTTTACGTTCTGTTTTATTTTATTTTACTTAAGTAAACAAATAATGCTTTTGTTTTCTATAAAATTCAGTTGTTTTTCTTTTTTTATTTATTTCTGCTCTTTTTTATTTTATTTTTTTGCTAATATTTCACGCTATAATTAGTGGGAACAGAATTTTGGTGATCCCGAACTGAAGAAAATTTAAGAAAAATGGGATGAAATTTTTTTGTGGGTGAAAGAGAGAGAGAGATGGGTAGCACTAGACCTATCTCTTAATGCAAAAGTTGTTTCATTTCAAAGGGGATTTCTTTACACAATCAGTCAGTTTGTTTGTTTTTTATAGTACTCTTTATAGTCGTTGAGACTGTAATTTTATCTTAAATTTATTGAATTTAATTTAAATTTTCTTTTTTTATTATTTTGTTTTTCTAATGGAAATATAGGCAAAAACAGATCGGTCTTCATCAAATGCACATGACTAAAACGAATGTGTATCCAAAGAAATTAAAATCAACCAACCAGAAACATTTCCCGTGTTTAGCAACATTTCTTATGTGTTTATACACATACAAGGCAACGTATTACAAAATGAAATTAAAATCAGCCGAACAAAAATATTTCTCATGCTTAGCAACATTTCTTATGTGTTTATATACATGGGCATGTTTATATACATAGCAAAATGTTGAAATACAAGTGTTATGTTTTTAAAAAATGAGTGTCCATGTCCATAATATTTTCTAAAATCATTTCTATTTAGTGTACATGGTAGGGGGTATCAATGAAAAAAAAAAAGAAAATTAATTTTTTATTTCTCATTTTTTTTTTCTGTGGTTCACAAATAATTTCTCAGCAAATGAAACAAAACAAAAAAAATATTTGTGAAGAGTAAAACAATTTGCAAGACATTTAGTCACTCGGAATACTGTGTGGCCGGCACAAGTTCAAATGGTTTTTTGTTTTTATTTTATTTTTTTTCTTTAAATAATTTAAACAATTTTGTGTATCAAACCAAATCAAAATCGTAAAATAAAATAAAATCTATTAAAATTCTTATATAAATTGTGAACATATCGTATATAATCAACATAATTGGGATAGTATTTTAAGCAGCTAAATGGAAAAGATTAAATCATGACTGTTTTTGAAATAAACAAATGAGCCAAATTTGTTTAGGCCATATAAAAATTTTAAATAATATAAAAAACAAATAAATTTAATTAAAATTAAAATGAAATAAAAAAAATTTTATTTCGTAAATTTTTTGTTTGGAAAAAAATTACGAAACGTTTGAATTAAGAAGTTGTTGCTTTAGAAGTAACAAAAATAAAAAAAATTTAAATATTTAAAAAGCAATAAATAACCATAAATCATAACAAATAAAATAAATAATTTTCAAGATCAAACAGCATTTGTTGTCACAACAGCTTTTTAAAATATTTTCAATGAACATTTTTTCAAAAATGTTTCGAAACAAAATCTTTCAATAAAAAAAATTGTCTTAAAAAATAAAATTTTAAAAATAAAAAATAGTTTTTATAGAAACGGTCTAAATTACTTGGTTGCATAAAAAAAAAATAAAAAAAATTTTTGTTGATAAAAAAAAAATTTCGATAAAATTTTCAAAAAATTTTTTTTAAATATTTTTTTTATAAAATTTTAAACAAATAACGTTAAAAAGTTTTTTTTTTATAATTTAGAAAACAAAATTTAGTTCAGAAAAAATTTCGTTAACTTATTTACTTGAGAAAAAGATTTATCGATAAAAAAAAACTTCAACAGAAAAGTTATCAAAATATTTTTTTTTTAAATATTTGGTTAATAAGATTTTAAACAAGAGATTTGTTAACATATAATTTAAAAAATAAAATTTACTTCAGAAAAAATTAATTTACTTGAGAAAAAGAATTTATCGATAAAAAATTTCAACCGAAAATTTTCAATAATTTTTTTTTAAATAATTGTAAAAACAATCAACATTTTTACAAATAATTGTAAAAACATAATTTACTTTAGAAAAATTTTCGTTTACTCATTTGAAAAAAAAAAAAATAATCGATAAAAACCGCAACAGAAATACTTCATTAATACAATTTTAAAAAATTTCGTTAAAAATTTATTTACATATAATTTTGAAAAACAAAATTTACTTTAAAAACTTTCATTTATTTGAGAAAAAAAATTTTCCATAAAAAAACAAAAAATTTTGCTAAAAATTATCGATTAAAAATTAATTCCGAAAAAAAGTTAATTAAGAAAAAAATATATCAGAAATTTGTCTTCAATTCATTTACTTAAGCAAAATACTTTTCGAAAAAAAAACTTCGACAGAAAATTTACTTAAAAATTATCGATAAATTAATAAATAAATAAATAAAATATCGAAAAAATTATCGATAAATTTTAGAAACATTTTTTGTCGAAGTTTTTTTTTTTTTCGAAAAGTATTTTGCTTAAGTAAATGAATTGAAGACAAATTTCGTTCATATTTTTTTCTTAATAACTTATTTCTGAATTAATTCTTATCGATAATTTCAAGCAAAATTTCTTGTTACTATTTATTCAGAAAAAAGTTATCATAGAAAAAGAATTTAAGAACAAAATTTACTTCAGGAAAATATTCCTTTATGCACTTATTTAGGAAAAACAATTTTCGATAAAAAAATCTTCAGAAAAAATTGTGATAAAAGTTATCGATAAAAAAATTTATAACAATAAAACGCAAATTATAACAAAAATATTTCTTTATAAACAAAATTTATAGCAGAAAAATTTTCCTCAATTTAAATCATTTAAAAAAATCGATAAAAATTTTCGATAGAAAATTTTGTTGAAAATATCGATAAAAAAATTTTGTTTTGAAAAATTTATAACAAATAATTTTATTAATAAATCAATAAAAAATTCCTTATAATAATTCCCTAAAAAATAGTTTTAAAGAAAGATTTCAATAAAAAAGGCTGTCTTAGAATGAAATACAATAACGATAACACTCTTTGTTGAAAATATTTCCATAACGGGCTTTTGTTTGGCATTAGAACTCTATTTAATATAAAAACTATTTGAATAACAAAATATTGTTCCCACTAATTTACGATAACAATTTTTAATTACAATATTTATCGATAACAAAATTAACAAAAAGTTTCTACCCAGTTATTTTGTAATAATTTTCGATAACTATATTTTATTGAGAATAATTTTTGTTGCAAAAATTTTCCATATGCAATCATTTTTCCTAACAAAGTGTTAAAAAAGTATGCCGATAATCGAATTTGATTTGCAACAATTTTCGATAAATAGATTCTGTTGAGAAACATTTTTGTTAAAAAATACAACTTTAATTAGAAACGTTTTCAATAACAAAATATTGTGTAAATAAACTGCTTTAAAGAGAATTTTTATAAAAAAATATATTTCCGATAACAAAATAATAACAATTAAGTCTAATTGTAGTATGTATACAGTTAACAGGTGTTAAATAATAAAAAAAACAACAAATAGTAAATAATAAAACAATAAATTATTAACAATTGAAACAGTGTGCCAACAGTGGAAATACGAGAATAAATATAATGTCGATTAGCAATTTATCGAACAAGTCTTTGACCCCCTCATCTTCATCGAATCGTTTGTCGCGTGTGGTTAACTTTAATGATGATCTTAATGACTCTGGCTGCGGCCCAACATCATCAGCTCTTCAGCTGCAGGTGCCTGTTAGGCGTACCTCAAAATTGTTCCAACGTCCTCGATCTATGTCGGCATGGAGTAACGTTAGTTATGGCAGTACCAAGTGGGATGAAAGGTAAAGGACGAGCCAAATGATACTAACTTTACTTTAAATATCCTTTTTAAGACAAATTCTGTGGCATTTAAAATTGATTTTCGTTTCCAATTTGAAATCTAATCTTATTGCTCAACATCGTTGTAAGAAATTATAGTTCGGGGACCAAAAACAAACATTGAAGCAGTTTGTAGTCTGCTCTCTTTCTGAATTACAGGCCGATGTATAAAACATTTGAAAAGAATTATTCATTGATCGTCTGTGGAAATTGTATTCCTTAAAAGCCTGCATAATTTTTTCCCCTTTTTTAATACATCCATCACAGGGGATAGCCCCCCTATATGAAGTACTTTGTATTGGCAATATGAAATTAGGTTATGTGAGGAGGAAGGTGGAAGTAGTGTTATATTCTGCAAGAAGGGAGCTTCACATATGGACAGGGCGGTTAAAAAACAACTTCTGTCTGTCATGCATTGTGTAACCTACTGACCTATCAATCTGTGGGGGATATGCATTACGTGATTGACGAGTTCTGAATAAGAAAATATGAAGAAATGCTTATAACGCCTTTGGAAGAAAGCATTTCGTTAAAGCAGCGCTAAAATAGTTACCCATAAGCTACATGGCGACAGTCGTCTTATGAATCTATGGAAATGGATGTCCTACAGCTATTAATCAGCGCTCAGTATGGACTTTGATACACCGCCCGATACATGAGAGTTTTATTTTATTTTTATTCGGACACAAGTATTGAGAGTGGACAGATTATTTAGCAAACTTAAAAGCTTACCCACTTAATTGCACATTACAACCCTTAAGTCGGGACTACAATCAAGCTTCTAACAGCACCCCTATTGTATCCATGAATGGCAGGACCTACAGCAGAACCTACAGGTTTTTGAGAAACTTTTCGTTGTAATTTTATTTTACGCTCTGAGAGTTTTTGTCAGAATACTGCTGAGAGAAAATTATTGAATGAACAAATTTTTTTATTTAGTTTTGTTGGAGTTTTCTTAGTCGGGTGTTGAACCATGGCCTCTCTTTTAATATGCCAACACACTACGTGCTAGACTACACGGACTACAAGCAGACCATATGAAGCAAAGTATTTAGGAAGTTTTCGTCTTCTGGAATGTTTCCTTTAACAATCGAAAAGTGTGCAGAACAAGGCATTGAATACTGGCACACCAATGTCCGAGTCACTCATAGTTACAGACGATATAACACTACAGTCACGCTTATGACTTACTCGATTATAGATTGCATGAGAGTGAGTCATATTCATGTAGCCTTGGTCTACGATCAAGGAAATGTGTTTGCCTTGGTTTGTGACCTACCAAGAAGCAGTTCACAAGTTAAGGAATGGAGTGCATTAACAAAACTATGACACATACCGTTGTAGTCGCCGTAGTCTAATAGGTAGTGTGTTGGCTTATTAGATGTAAGGCCACGGTTCAAACCCCAGATCAGACATCAAAACGAAAATACAAAAAAATATTCCTTCGGCGACTTCCTCTCCGTAGATTACTGGCAAAAACTCTGAGAGTAAATAAAATTGCCATGAAAAGTTTCTCAAAAATCTGTCGTTCGGTGACGACTTTAAACTGTAGGTCCCACCGCTCATGTATAAAATTAACACACACAACATGAGTGGTGTGAGGAGCTAGGTCGTAATCCTACCTGAAGGGTTGTGATGGCCAATTATGTATGTATGTATGACATACTGTTGGAAAACAGAACCTTGCAATGCCACTAAATTTAGTCTCAACTTATCTAATCGAATCTTATTCCGTATTGTTACCGTCCGTATATCACTTTCCTTGGAGCATTTCAAAATAAATCGAGAAAAGTGTTTAACTACACCAAAAGCAATAAGTTTCGCTAAACGTGCACCATGCTATACTCTGTCAAATGCTTTAGAAACT
The DNA here is from genome assembly GCA_958299815.1 of Sarcophaga carnaria. Classification (NCBI taxonomy): domain Eukaryota; kingdom Metazoa; phylum Arthropoda; class Insecta; order Diptera; family Sarcophagidae; genus Sarcophaga; species Sarcophaga carnaria. The sequence goes on from OY283153.1 coordinate 24,989,897, forward strand.
TCTAAACCCGTAAGCCTGCTCTCACCATAACGTCGAAGTAACGCCACCAGCAGACCTTGCTTTAGGGAAGCTGTACTCTCTGCTGCTGATGTGGTTAATGGACTCTAGCTATTTTACAAACTGAGGTTTTAACACATTTTTCTTTACCTTAGAAAGTATAGAGCATTTCTCTATTGGGCGGTAGTTTTCTGGGTTATTAGTTTCTCCTTTTTTTGTTTTGGGGGGGACGGTCTAACGTTACCATAGTAACCCTTCCAGCAAGAACGAAAAATGCAGGCACGTTTAAAGGCAGTGAAAATGTTAGTTAATGAAGGAATGGGTGTTGAAGGACATTGCTTTAGGATCGGTAGTGGAATGCCACACGAATCAGACGATTTTTTTAAGCTGTAATACATAAGAATTCTTTTAACCACGTTTACTCTTGCTGTTGCTTACCTACATATTGGTAAATACCCTCTTTATCTTTTCTTTTTATTTTTTTTTGTGGGCCTCTATGACATTATGAGTTCAAAAATTCAATTTTAAACTCATGATTGATTATTTTTCTTATGCAAACACAATCAAACTTTTTGGATTTATTGTTTAACTTCCGTAGCACTACTAATCGATCACAATCATCTTTGCTTCAAACCTTCATACACTCATTCAAACACGACGTATACAGTACATACAGTGCTTTTTTCTACACTGTTGTCGTTTTCTGTCTCTCTCGCTTTGTGGGGCTCTTTAAAAGTGAAAATATTTTCTCTGTTCAACTAAAAATAACGGAGGTCAACAGTGGCTGTTTAGCCTGTGTGCGTTTTTCTTTATTAATGCTATGAGTTATTGTTATTGTTGTTGTTGTTTTATATTTTTATACTCTTAATAATAAAAAAACGAACAACAACAATAGCAACAACTACAAAATTTAATGTTCTTGAAACATTGAAACAACAAAAGTGGCATTTCCATTATGTTTATATGGACATGAAAACACACACGATGTGTAGCACGAGGAGAGAGAAAGAAAGCGAGACTAAGAAAGCTGAGTGTGCGGTCTGTGTGTGTGTGTGTGTGCAGAAGGAAACTCGTGTTTAAATCAAGCATTTATGTGTGATGCGGGTGCTTTTTATTCTTTTAAAAAACCCGTTTAAATAATTCCTTTCTTCAGCCATTCAAAAATCAAAATGTTAAAACCCATGATGATGGTGGTGGCCTTTTACATTCAGGAAATAAAAAAACGATCGTGAAAGGAAATGAGAATTAAAAAAACCCAAAAACTCATGCAAGCAGTATTTGAAAGCTAAAGCAGCAGTAATTAACATTAAAAAATTGCCAAAAGTTATGTTTAAAGATTTTAATTGTTTATTAAAAACGCCTTTAAATGCGAAATTGTATGTATATCGGGTCGTATAGAGAATGAGTATGTACTTATAAATCTTCAGATTTCAAGTAAAGAAAAAACTTATTTGTCCATTAAATTGGATGGCAATTTTCTTAGTTTATTAATAAAAATTGAAAATTATTTTCTAATGAACTCATTAACAAGAGAAACAATAAAGTTCACATATGAATTAAATGATTGTGATGAGTCTCTTAAATAGTTATGGCCAATATTATAAATCATTAGCGATATAAAATAGATTCAGATGCGAAAATATGTGATAAAAAAAACCAAGATTTTAAAGAGAAAAATTTACGATAACAAGAGTTTGTTATAAAAAAAATCAGGCACCGCCGTATGATATTAAAAATATTATCTTTTAACTTTATTCCATGGGGGTGCAGCTTGGTGGTTGGCTTTAGAGAAAAGCAAACTCTGTTTCAAAGCATTACGTTGCGTTGTTTACTCTACTTGGCTCACTATCACCAGGCATGTTAGCGAAACGACGGACTGGAAACGCTGCAATAAGACTGAGCGTTACAAGAGCACGAGGGTATAGAGGCTATGATCATGCTAAAGTTCTGATATCGAGCACACAATACCAGATACCGTTATTGCCATGAAATGTTTCGCAAAAATCTGTCGTTTTGTTCGTAAGCTGTAGGTCCCTCCACTAATGCATATAAATTAACACACACACTACAGTAATACCTCTATTTATGTCGCAATTGGTTTCAAAAAAGGCGACGTAATTTGAATGACGACGCAAATAGAAGTTAGAGGGAACAAAAAATTTGACGACGTAAATCGAAACAACGTTAATCGAGGCGACGTAAATCGAAGGATTACTGTACGTAAGTGATGTGAGAAGCAAGGTTGGAAACCTGACTAAAGGGTTGTAATACCTGATACCAATTTCGATCCCCGTTTTACAATGAAAATAGCGGATAAATCTCATGACGATAGTGGTTCACACCGCCAAGCGAAGAAATTCATTCAAACATTCACTGATGGTTTGACAAATTCGAATGTGGAATCATTTAAGTTACATACTTATTTAAATTGTCATGGTTGTACTATTTAGCCAGGATTACAACCAAGTTTCTCACACCACCCATGTTGTGTTTGTTAATTTAATCAATGAATGGCGGGACATGCAATTTCGTGTAGACTACGAATGACAAATTTGAGAAACTTTACATTGGCAATTTTATTTTTTACTCTCAGAGCTTTTTGTCAAAAGATTGCTGAGAGGAAATATTATTTAAATTTTTTTTTTGAGATCTTTGAGATTGGGCTTGAGTCACTGATGCTCGTTCAATAAGATTACAGTGGAGTCCTTTCAGAACAGCTAAATCTTTAACTAATCCATTACTCTAGTACTGTCTACCTAAAATAGTCCAAAAAGGCTGGTTGTCTCCAGATGAGTTAGATTATCTTCATATAGGTTACTGGGCGTGGGAACATTGGAGGCAACGACAAAGCCAATGCATTTAAGAAGGCTGATACAATGGAAAATTCAATTCCTCTAAAGACCAGGAAACAACTGATCTCCCACTAACTTTACTCACTTGCAAAAGAAAAAGAGAAAAAGGTAGCCAACTGCAGAAAGAACAGATCTACAGATCTAGTAAGCAATGAATGTAAGCAGAACCAGTGTTGCATTAAACCTGACCAGATTCCATTTTAGGTATCTCAGAGCTGTTATTATGGGATACTGGCCTGCACATTCCCGTAGGCTGGCAGGACCTTATAATGATTTCTACAGAAGACATCGTTTCTGGCATCGTCTGGCGCTTGCGAAACCCTAACATGAAGAATTCATAAATTTTTAAAGCAATTTCAAACAATAATTTAATTTTAAAATCGTTGGAATACTTCTGCCATCGTTTGAACGCCGCCTTTCGAATTCCTCTTTTATCATCCTTCTATACATGCTTTTATCATGTATGGCATTTAATTTTGTGTGTGTGTGTGTGTGTTTAACTATTAATTCCACTGTCGTGCTATCTTAAGCTCTATAAAATCTTAGATTTTCATTTTAATTCCCAAACGAATATACTGAAAAATACTTGACAGTGTGTTTTAAGCACCCGAGAGAGATTTAGCATTCTTCATTTGCCTTCAAGCAGAATTAACCAGTAAACCTTGTACAAAAATATATGTAGCCACACATGGTTAATTAGTAGGGGATTTGAATTTAGTTTAATTGGAATTTGCTGATAATATGCAACTGCACGCAGCCATTAATGCCGGCTGACCATTTACAACGTCGTATAAATGCTGATTGGGTGCTACAGTAATATACCTTTAATGTTGGTCTTTCGAACACAATATTGTTTAGCCATGAAACTCATTTCTCACTCTCTGATTACGTATACAAGCAAGATTTTAGCATACTTAGTTGAAAAATCTCTCCAGTTATTGTAAAAAAATCACTGAATCCGGATGAAGTGTGTATTTGGGATGCTTGAAGAACAGCTACGATCAATTCACAGCGCTATTTTGGTCTGCAATTAAAGAAAATGAAGTCGACGGTATTTGATTTCAACAAAACAATGACACAAGTCACATAACTCAAGCATTTTCATAAAGAATAGCTTCACGTCTTTAAGAGGCCAAGAGCATGCGCCAAGACCATGCGTTTTGCTGCCGTCAATATTTTTGTGGGGCTACATTAACGACCGTGTCAACGCTGATAGTTTTGCAACGGTATAGCATCGTCGAAATGAATGAATGCAGTCGCCGTAGTCTAGTATGTAGTGTGTTGGCTTATTAGACGTAAAGCCGGGGTTCGAGCCCCCGGCCAGACATTAAAATAAAATAAAAAAAGTATTTCTACGGCGACAGCCTCTCAGCAGATTTCTGGCAAAAACTCTGAGAATAAATAAAAATTGCCATGAAAAGTTTCTCAAAAATCTGTCTTTCGGAGTCGATTTTAAACTGTAGGTTCCACCACTCATGTGTAAAATTAACACACACACAACATAAGTGGTGTGAGAAACTAGGTCGTAATCCTGACTGAAGGGTTGTAATGACGAATTACGTATGTATCGTCGAAATATCAACCGTACCAGGCGAAAAAGTGATCGAAAAGAAGACTCAAAAGGAGATGGTATAGAGGGACAATGCATTGCAACGCCCAAGCTCTGTAATGCAATAAAAGTTTCATAGAAATCATAGCTTTGTTGGTGTTTTATTTGACTTTTGAAACTACTTTTGAAATCCAAAAAATGGAAAACCCTTTTCCTTTATATAATCGTAGGTATTAATGAAGGACTTTATTTTTTTATTCTCTCTTTCCTTGGCTTTAGAATTTTATTCGTTCTGTTCACCTGTTTCTATGCCTTAAAAATCGTTTATTTGGGATTGAAATTCTATTAAAATTAAGTACGAGTTCGTATTCATTTCAGCATTTCATTTTGTATGCCAATGGTGTTTAACCAACACACACACACTCTGTCTTTCACACTCATGTTCCTTATTCGATCGTATTTATTTGTTGTTTATTAAACGTACATAAATAATGTCAATGTATTCGTGCGTGTTCATTACTAACGAATTAATCGAAGTGAATTCTTGTTAATCATATCAGCTCAGCATATATATACATTCATGGGTATGTGTGTTGGGGGCGAATGTACGTGTTTTTTGTGATTGTATGTGGCTGCAAATGTGTATTATTGCACTTCAAGGTTAATCTTGAAGTTTTAATAGGAAATCCATCGCTTGTATTGTGTTCGATAGCTTAAATTGTGACTTACGAAGGCAAAGAGTTTTTCTTTTTCAAAAAGAGTATTGGAAAGACGAGTATCATTCGTACATTGAAGTTAAGTTTCGTCTTGATGAGCAAGTGTTTGAATAAGACAAAGTTGCCAGCATTTATGCAATTTGTTTGTGATTCATTAAGTACTTGAGAAGAAAAAGAAGTATAAAGAAGGGAAGGCCGTAAAGTAAATTAGAAAATATGTCTTCCGTAGCAAACAAATCATTAAAAAATTATTCAGATTCGTAAAAAAGAATTCAAGTTTTTTACTCATGCTATACATATTCTAAACAGGGGGTCACAAATTATTTCGTTTTGTTCGCCTTTAAATAAAATTTTGAGTACGTATAGCAAGCAAAGCAGGTTCTCTGGTGGAAATCGAAATCATGTGAGTGTAAATATACCAGAATAGTACTCTTTGGTCTACTTGGGAATCAAACAAAAGTAAAATTAAATAAGACACTAAAAAAGCTATGATTTCGATACTTCAACCTTACCATGCACTTCAGTAATGTCACTTAAAATACTGACTCTCGATTGATTGCAGCAGTCGATCGTTTTCTTTTCATTTTCAACCAGTATTTCGCACATTTCGGGCAGTATCTTAACGATATGGAGACGAATGTTGGTTTTCAAATGCTCCAACCTTAGTGGATTATCCGTGTAAACCCAGTCTTTGGGGTACATCCCACATAGAGGTCTAACGTCGTTAAATCGTATAATATTGGTGGCTAATTAACGTCGTTAAAACGTGTAATTGCACTTTTAGGGAATAGTCTCATGCTCTAAAGCCATAATCGGTTATGTTGAGTGATTCGTGGCAATGACCTGTTGAAGCTACGTGCCGTCCAGTAAATAACCTTCAATTACTTGTAAGAAAATCGATGGTAATTGTTCTTCCAGCTTAATTTTTTGAGAAAATACGACCCAATAGCATTTCCAGTCCAAAATAATCATCAAATAGTCACTTTTTCCGTAGACAAAGGCTTTTCAGCAATCACTTCTGGCGTTTACAGGCCCCGTATTCGACAATTTTGTTTGTTGCTGTAATCATCGAGAGAAAAATAAACTTTCACGCTGAAGTAAATTTTAGTAGAAAAAAACAGCATTTGAAAGCCTGGTGGTCTAGTACCCCCAATATCAGTATGTATGTAAATCTGTGGTATGGTGAATGCTTTGCCGGACTTTGTTAGAAGGGAAGTGCAAATCCAAATGCAAATGACATCAGAATGCTGGAAATGACGTGGATTTGAGAAACGCAGATTATTTGCCACTCTTTCACTAACAGAAGCGATATTTTCTTTAGCACGAGCACTGGAGTAATGATCAGGCCTGACCTTATCTGTAACGCATACAGTCGTCTTTGCGAATTTGTTTGTAATCCTCCAAAATTTCTTGTAGAGTAGGTCCATTACGACAACCAATTATCAGTCCGTAATGCTTGTAAAGTAATCAGATTTGTTTCAAACGCCTTTGCAGTCAATTTTAACTATTTTTCTGAGCGTTCTCCGACTTGAATGATCGTATGTGCTCACTAAATAAATGGCACTTTAAATGAAAGATACTTAATTGTTGGACAGCCTTGCCAGATCAGCAATTTTGAAGCCACTAACCCGATATATGTTTCGTTCGCTAAACATACCACAGAGTTGCGAATTTTCCTAATGTGAATTCCATGATTTTATTACTCTCTCTAAAAATTATGTGAGTTTCTTTAAAAGGCTGTGGTTTCGTCCCATGTAATCTCATTATTAACCCTTAAACACCCAGCATGAATTAATGCGGTCTTATTTTATTGCCGTAACATTTCTGCTGTTACTCAGTGTACATTGATTTTAAAAATAGAATTTTTTTTTGTGAATTGCTTACCGATTATTATATTCTTTAATAACTTTATAAAAGCAAAACTTGTTGCATGCCACACTAATTTGCCAAAAAGAGTTAAAAACACTGCCTGCCGGTATTTGCATGCCTGTGCCTAAAGCACTACAATTTAGATGGCCCGGTTGAGATTATAATTTGAAAAAGCACGCGATAATAAAAGTTATTTTCTTATTACTGTTACTACAGCTATTTGCTATTTTTACAGTTATTTTCAACAATTTACCGTTTAAAGTCTAAAACAAAATGGAAACTTCCGTTTGAAAAAAAAAAAAAAAAAAAAAAACTGTTGCCAAACGAGCATAAAAACACTGAGCAGCGATAGGAGGAAGGAAGTGCATTTACAACATGCAACAGGAGGGTGTAACAAAACACACACAGAGAGAGAGAGAGAGAGAGAGAAAAACAATTTGTTTTTACAACTTAAAGTGAAATTTAAGACAGAGAAAGATGGTGTAAGGAGAGAGATTTATATGCGGGTGTTACATTTTGAACGGATTTTTTGGATGCCAAAACCAATTTATAAAACTAACAGGCCATGTAAACAGCATGTGAAGCCAAGTATTTTGATGGATTTTTATTGCAACAATAATTTGTGGCCTGCACTACATTATGCAACAGATTATATCGAAATTTGTTTAGAGTTTTAAGAAAATTAAGGGAATTTTTTTCTTTCATTTTGGGCTTTCAGTTCAAGAGCAACATAATTGGAAAGAAATTTTGAAGCATTCACAACGCCGAAGATATGTATGCTGATTGGTTACTGGTCCAACAGGCTTTCAAATGCTGATTACATACATACATAATTGGTCATTACAACCCTTCAGTCAGGATTACGACCTAGTTTCTCACACCGCTTATGTTGTGTGTATTAATTTTATCATTAGTGGTGGGTCCTACAGTTTAAAGTCGACTCCGAACGACAGATTTTTGAAAAACTTTTCATGGCAATTTTATTTACTCTCAGAGAGTTTTTGCCAGAAATCTGCTGAGAGGAAGTCGCTGAAGAAATATTTTTTGTATTTTGTTTTGATGGCTGACCTGGGGCTCGAACCCTGGCTTTACGTCTAATAAGCCAACACACTACCTACTAATGCTGATTAGCAAATGCTGATTAAGCAAATGAAATTTTCTTCAGCGTGAAAGAATATTTTTCTCTTGAGGATGAAGCCAACAAACAAAATTTTTTGAATACCAAGCCTGTAAACGCCAGAAGTGATTGTAGAAAAGTCTTTGAATACAAAAAAGGTGACTATTTTGTGAATATTTTGGACTGGAAATGCTATTGTGTCGTATTTTCTCAGAAATGAGCCTGGAAGAACAATTACCATCGATTTTCTTGCAAGTAATTCAAGATAAATGAACTGGACGCGGCACGTAGCTTCAATAGGACATTGCCACGAATCACTCAACATAACCGATTTTGGCTTTAGAGCATGAGACTATTCCCCAAAAGTGCAATTACACGTTTTGACGCCGTTAATTAGCCTCCAATATTATACGATTTAACGCCGTTAGAACTTTATGTGGGATGTACAAGAAAGACTGCGTTTACAGGCATAATCCACTAAGGTTGGAGCATTTGAAAACCAACATTCGTCCCCATATCTCCAAGATACTGCACGAAATAAGCGAAATACTGGTCGACAATGAAAAGAAAATGATCGTCATCTGAATCAATCCAAAAATAAATATTTAAGTGAAATTTTTTTGCAATATTAGGAGACAATATAACAACAATAACAATAAAAACATTTTATAATTATTGTTGCCTTTAAAAAACATTTTTTTCTTTCCATTTTCTGTGAAAAACCAGAGTATCTCTGTGTGTCCCTTAAATATTTAAAATTCCCTTAAGTCCTATGAATGTTAATTTAATTACTTTTTTCTTCTTTTATTTTCACGCAATATTTTCGTGTTTAACATCTGTTTTTGAAAATATTTTTACAATTTTATCTTTTCTTTTATTTTTTTCTTTTTTAAATAAAAATTTTCATAATTTTTCTTCTTTTTTTTTCTTTCCAGGTGAGTGAACAACTTTTGATAACCAAAACATAAAATATAATCACATCGTTTTGTTTACTACGTATCAAGTAAGTACCTTAAAAAGGGGCACTTATTTACTCCTTTTTTCTCGTTTAGAAAATTTATGAATCAGTTCTTAAAATATTTATGAAATCGTAAATGCTTTGAAGAGTTAGGTCATGATATTTCGATATTTCGTAGAAAAACCAGTGAATGGAAAAATATTTTTTTTAAATTTAAAAAATTAAAGCTCTTGATGTAGACGAACTACACATTAAAATTGTTGTTTTATATTTCGCTCTCATAAATGTTTAAAAATAATTTTTAAACCTTGCTTGTGTCAATTATGGATCTTTATAATCGCCACTCTGTTCATTATTTTCTTTATATTCGAGTACCAAAAAATGTACCAAGAAATTTAAACCAAAATCCTACCTTAAAGCAATCGAAATTCGTTGTTTGTTGTTTTTTTCTTTTTTGAGAATTAAAAATGTACTTTATTGCATAAGAAAGTACCAAAAATTAAGTACTTTAATCGTTAGGTTCATGAAATTGTTTATTGGGTTTATAATTTTGTTTATATTTGAGTACTAAAAAAAGTACCAAAAAATCATATTTTGAAATGGTAATAAAAAACTGCTTTTGTGTATAAGAAAGTACCAAAAATTTAGTACTTTAATCGTTAGATTCACGAAATTGTTTATTGGGTTCATAATTCTGTTCATAATTTGTTTTATATTTGTGTACCAAGAAAAGTACAAAGAAATTTAGTACCAAAATCATATTTTGAAACAATAAATGTTCGTTTTAATTTTTGATAATAAAAAGTACTTTTATATATAAGAAAGTACCAAAAATTTAGTACTTTAATCGTTAGGTTCATGAAATTGTTTATTGGGTTTATAATTTTGTTTATATTTGAGTGTCAAAAAAAGTACCAAAAAATCATATTTTGAAACAATAGATATTCGTTTTATTTTTTGGTGTTTGATAAAAAAAGTACTTTTATGTACAAGAAAGTACCAAGAATTTAGTACTTTAATCGTTAGGTTCAAGTAATTGTTTATTGGATAAATAATTTAGTTTATATTTGAGTACCAAGAAAAGTACCCGGACATTTAGTACCAAATTCATATTTTGAAACAATAGATTTTCGTTTTATTATTTTCGTTTTTTTTTTGAGGATTAAAAAAGTACTTTTATGTTCAATAAAATACCAAAAATTAGCACTTTAATCGTTAGGTTCATGAAATTGTTTATTTGGTTCATAATTTTGTTATATTTGAGTCCTAAAAAAAGTACCAAAAAACCATATTTTGAAACAATAGATATTCGTTTTATTTTTTGGTTTTTGATAAGAAAAAAGTACTTTTGTGTATAAGAAAGTACCAAGAATTTAGTACTTTAATCGTTAGGTTCGTGTAATTGTTTATGGGATACATAATTTTGTTTTAATTGGAGTACCAAAAAAGTACCAAGACATTTAGTACCAAAATAATAATTTTAAACAATAGATGTTCGTTTTATCATTTTCGTTTTTTGTGAATTAAAAAGTACTTTTATGTATAAGAAAGTACCAAAAATTTAGTATTTTAATCGTTAGATTCATGAAATTGTTTATTGGATGCATAATTGTGTCCATAATTTTGTTTATATTTGAGTACCAAAAAAGAACCAAGATATTTAGTACCAAATTCATTATTTCATTGTTGTGTTCATAAAAATTACTAAGACATTTGGTATCAAAATAATATTTTAATTTTTTATGTTTGATAACAGAAAAAAGTACTTTTATGTGTAAGAAATTATCAAAAATTAGGTACTTTTATGTTGAAATTTTGTAAAAACTCAAAAGATTACAAAATCCGCATTTAAATGTGTTTTTTTACTCTTTTTTTTTGGTACCAAAAATATTGCCAATTTGTATAGAAAAAGTACCGAAAAATTAAAAAACAAATTTTAGTACCAAAATCTTTTTTTAAAATAATAGGTATTCGTTTTATTTTTTTGTTTTTCGAGAATTAAAAAAGTACCTTTAGGTATAAGAAAGTACCAAAAAGTGCGGTACCTAAAAACTTTTTTCATATTTTAAAATAAAAGGTAATCGTTTTATTTTTTGTTTTTTTTTTTTCGAGAATTAAAAAAGTACTTTTAGGTATAAGAAAGTACCAAAAAGTTCGTTACCCCAAAACTTTTATGGCGAAAGCTTTTAAAACTCAAAAGACTATAAAATCCACATTTAAAATCTTTTTATAGTTTTGTATTGGTACCAAAATATTGCCACTTTGTATAAAAAAAGTACCAAAAAATTAAATAAAGTATAAAAAAATTCGGTACCCAGAAACTTTTTTTAAAACTCAAAAGACTATAAAATCCACATTTAAAACCTTTTTTGGGTTCAAAATATTGCCACTTTATATAAAAAAGTACCAAAAAAATTAAATAAGGAAGTACTTTTAGGCATAAGAAAGTACCAAAATGTTCGATAACCAAAAAACTTTTATGTCGAAAGCTTTAAAACTGCTTTTTATGTCTTTTTTTTGGTACCAAAAGGTATGGTAGAAGAATCCTTGTCAGAGATCTCGCCATCCTTAACCCATTAATGCCCGCATTACTTTTTTTCTAACGGTTACCGCTTTGGTTTTTACACTCAATTTCCTCTCAAAGCATAAAAACTAAGGCAACTTAAGTTGCCACTGGGCATTAATGGGTTAATAATCATCATCGCAGCTCATATGGCCGGTACTTTCATTTGAAAGATGATGGTCCTGTAGCCTTATTCAAATAACTGCCGCCTATGAAAAGATCACTCCACTCACAGCTTTATCCCGTTCTGTCACATTCGTGAATATTTGTATGAAATTGTTGTTGTTGTTGTTGTTGTTAATTGTTGAAGCAATTAAAATAATATCAAACGGGAATTAATTCAGATCCTGTTGGTGTGTTAATTTAAAATATTCACTCGTTTGTTAATATTCCCCAATACAGGAGCAAAATGTTACAGTGATATGGCTTAACATCAGACTGTTTGCCATAAATTGCTGATACAGCCAGTGATGATGCCAATTTATTTAATGGCAGCCCTATTAAAGGCTTCTTCTGTACAACATACCCTTCCTCTGCATATTTGTGACCCTCATTTCTTTTTCTTTCTTAAAGATTGTTAATGAAATCACGACCATTTTGTTTTTTCTGGAATGCTATTTGAGTGCCTTTACACTTTTTTTTATTACGTGAGGGATTCCAGCTGTTCGGCTGGCCAGTCTTTGGCTATTATTTAACGTGTTACACACTCACGCTAGCATATAAAAACTGTTGAGGACAAGTGAGTGAGCCATACTGGTTGTCAAGTACGGGCCTTACCCCCCTCCCCTACTCGCCTTTATTGTTTTTCTTTGCTGTGTGATGAAAAATACTTTATTTTTCGTATTTCGTATAACAAAGGAAATGAAAGAAAGAAGAAAAATTCTCCTTTGACGTCTGTCAACAGCTTTAGAGACTGTCAGGCCATTAGTTAGACAGCCGAACCTAGCTCAAAAATGTAATTAATGATGGGAAAATTACATTTAATTTCGTTACGTTAATAGATCGCTCATTAAATGTGAATTACTGCGGGTTATTATTTGTCTTACTGTCTTTCTGTCTCTGCTTCTGTCTGTTTGTCTGTTTTCATAATTTTTTCCATTGACTACCGAAATACATATTTTTCTAGGGCCACAGCCTAGTAAGGCGTGTGATTATTTGTTTTTATTGAAACATAAAATTTTTCTAGATTGTATTGGAGCACGTAATACGAAACTAATTATAGACAGGGCTTCGGGTTCCCTTTTTTTCTGGCTGTTTTTTGAGCAAAAATGTTAAAAGTATTGTATTTGCCTTTACAAATAAAAGTCGAATTAATGAGAAATGTTTTCAACTAATTAGAAATTGCGTAAGTAATTAAAGGTCATCATCATTTCTTAATTAAATACGAAGAAAAAATCTCTTCTTGCCCTTGTATACAAAGCATAAGATCCTAAAAGTCAGCGCAATTAACGCACAGTAACAAGCAAATTAATAAACTCACAGCATCACTGTTATTGTCTAAAAAAGGCATTCTTTCTAGAGCCTTACTTGTTTAAATATTAACATAAAATTACCAAAACTCGTCTTAATTAAAGGAAGAGCCGGCTGCATGCTGAATATGTGCTCATTATGAGTCCTATGTACGCTTAGCAAATGCTTAAACCATGAACTGCATGCATGTAACAAAGGCTTACTTAAGGTCAACAAATATGAGCACCATTCAAATATGGCTCTATAAACTACACGATTTGCTTATTTTAGAGTAAGTCCAGCTTACATTTTTGCCAGCTTAGATCCTTCAAATGTGGGTAGTTTTTTGAGTATACATACATACCATACTTGCATACATACATAATTGGTCATTACAATTCTTCGGTCCGGATTACGACCTAGTTTCTCACACCACTTATGTTGTGTGTGTTAATTTTGTATACATGAGTGGCGTGACCTACATTTTAAAGTCGAATCCAAACTACAGATTTTTGAGAAAGTTTTTCATGGCAATTTTTATTTACTCGAGAGTTTTTGCCAGAAATCTGCTGAGAGGAAGTTGCCGAAGAAATATTTTTTGTATTTCGTTTTTATGTCTGGCCTGGTGCTCGAACCCTGGCTTTACGTCTAATAAGCCAACACATTACCTACTAGACTACGGCGACTTCTTTCTGATGCAATCTCGTGATAAACATTCTGCGTATTGGGCAGTGTCTACTCAGAAGGCTGGTTAGAATCTTTAGGCTACTTTACGATCAAGAGATGTATACATCATGTCTGCTCATATTCTCATTACACAGCAAAGGATTAGATTGGATCGAACATTTCATTCAGTTTTCTTTCTCACAGAGTTTTTCTTTAAAAATTCCTTTGCCTTGGTACTGAAAATTTCTGATTCCTCTTAAACGCTATTAAACTCCACAGCTCCACATCAGAGCACTTCTCTGATGCAATCTCATGGTAAAAACACTGTTTTTTTTTGTATTTTTTTTATTGAAAACCCTTACACTCATGCTATAATTGACCATCACTGTTGATTAAATATTGTTTCGTTTGTTAAGTTTCTAAATTCCGTATAAAAATTAATTTTTAATAACAAAAACTGAAATTCTTCAAACTGAAATTCTACTACCCCCTCCTTAACAATTTTAAAAATCGAAGAAGAAAATAATGTAACAAGGAATCCTGTAATCTTGTTAATAATTTATAAAAAAAAGTTTATAAAATTAAAGAAACTCTTGTAAAACTGTTTTTATTAAATACGGCTGCAATCCCCTTTAAATCAAAACAAAACAGAATAAAACACTGGCCATACACATGCATGTATAGGCAGACACTCGCACTCGCACTCGCACACGCGAGAAACAAGTGCACTAAACAGGCAAGAAAAACTAAAATTCAACAGAAGAAGCTGAGTGTTGTGTTACAAGGTTATATTCAAAACACACACACACATTTACACTCTTTTAGAAATGGAAACACAGGTTCATTAGTCAGTGAGTGTGAACTCTATTTTGTTTTCGCTTCTGCGAGTATTTTTAGTTGTTTTTGTTTGTATGCCGTTATTTTGTTTCGGGTTTCTCTCTCTCTCTCTGCGTGTGTATTAAACACACTGGGAGTGGTGGTGCATACACAGTGTTTGTATTTGTTTGAATTGTACCACGTGTTCTTGGTTAATGGTGTGTGAGTGGTTGTAAACTCATACACATACACACAGTCTATGTTTATACTATTAAAACTCTCATTTTCATTTCAAACAAAGTCACATCTAAAGAAAACGAGAGAGCGACAGAGAAAGAGAGAGTGTAACACAATAGTAGAGTGAATGTTTGAATGGTTTTGTGTACGAATGAGCCTAAAAAGGAAAACTTGAAAACAGGAAAGTTAACAACATACGAACAGGATGTTGTTATTACTGGCTAGTGTGCTTCAATGTATATACTCTCCTGTATATTCTAATGGCAACATTGTTGCTAACGAAACCAAAACAAAAAAAGCTTCTTTTACTGAACAAAATGTGTTGTGAGGGCAAAGCTTGTGTGTGAGCATTTACATCATAATCGTTATTAATGGAAATATTTTATGTTGACAACAGATGGCGCTGGCAATCGAAATAATTTTTTTTTGGAATTTAATCACAATTTTGATGATTTTTTCTCTTGAAATTTTCAATGTTTTTTTTTATTAAAATGAAATAAAATTCCACTTTTATAGCGTTAGGCCTACATACATACATACCTATGTATATCGTGAATATTATTCTAAGGAATAAAACATTTTCTCGGGCTTTCAATCAAGTAAATCAATCTCAAAATTTAGGCAAATTCCTGCAACATTTTGTGATTTAAAGAAGCTTAAGAGGCTTTCTATAAGCAACTATTCTATTGATGATCAATTACATACATTTTCTAGGGTAAAAATTCTGGCCTCCAAGGCATTATTATAGTACTGTGACCTTTTTTCTTTTATTAAGGTTCACAATATTTGCCCTAGTCTAGTAGGTAGTGTGTTGGTTTATTAGACATGAGGCTTCGCTCCAAACTCCAGGTCACACACATCTCCAACTAAACGAAATAAGAAAAAATATTTGTTCGTTGACTTTCTCTCAGCAGATTTCTGGCAAAACCTCTGAGAGTAAATAAAATTGCCATGAAAAGTTTCCCAAAAATCTGTCATTTGGAGTCGACTTTTAAACTGTCATGTATAAAATTAACACCCATAACACAAGGGTTGTAATGTATGCATGCATGTATGTATGTATGTATGTTAGGTTCACAATGAACCAATGGAGGCGTGGAACTATAAATACAGTGAAGTATCACACTTTCAACCGAGCCAATCGTGTCGCCCTAATGTCTTCCACAATCCGTTTGTCTTAAGGAGCTTCAGGATGCTGTTCGATATTACTAAGAACTATTGTGCTACCTGTGTAGTGGTACATACGTACCAACTGTGGATTCTGATTGTTCATTGTCCTCATCGCAGAGTCTACATATTGGGCTGGCATATGGCTGGTTCAGAAGAAGTCGCCTTGGTCTAGTAGGTCGTGTGTTGGCTTATTAGACGAAAAGCCAGGGTTCGAGCCCCAGGCCAGACATCAAAATAATATACAAAAAGTATTTCTTCGGCGACTTCCTTTCAGCAGCTTTCTGGCAAAAACTCTGAAAGTAAATAAAATTGCCACGAAAAAGTTTTTCAAAAATCTGTCGTTCGGAGTCGACTTCAAACTGCAGGTCCCGCCACTCATGTATAAAATTAACACACGCAATATAAGTGGTGTGAGAAACTAGGTCGTAATCCTGACTGAAGGGTTGTAATGACCAATTATGTATGTATGTATGTATTACTCATGTATTTTCTTTCAAATTTCTCTTGCGATTATACTGAAAATTTCTGATTCCTCTTAAGCTCATCTGCCTGTTCATATTTAAATAACATGTGATGCTGCAGTGGGTGATCCTATTTACTCTGCTTAACTGATTCAGCTTGGCCAGACAGTCACATACTATTCTCGAGCTCATCTTTTGTACTTCTTGCCCAAATGGCATGTAATTGCGTGTCAAAATATAATGATCCCTCCCCCGATGGTGTTTTCGGCTTTTACATAAACAAATTAGTGATTGTCCAGATAAAGGCCTACTCTCGGAGGTACTCGTATATTCGAAAAAGCCAGACTAGGAGTTTTAAAAGTGTTGGGTGATGCTTACACGCCGTCCATTCTGATTAGATGCCGGACGTGAGGGCAATATATTCTAATATTATCCGTGCTGATTATGCACACAGTCAGGGAAATGTAGTATCTGCTGTCCCATACTACAAACATAGATACATAATTGGTCATTACAACCCTTCAGTCAGGATTACGACCTAGCTTCTCGTACTACTCACTTAAAATTCAAAGCAATTTCACTTCCTTCTGGATAGACTTCACTTAGGGCATCTCTCAATACAGTGGTAAACAGCCTAGATAATACAGGGCATATTTGCCTTATTTCGCTCCTGATATCGCCCAATAAAGTGGCAAACAGCCTGCATAATATATGGGATACTGGCCTCACGTTGCTCATGCTGTCACCAAATAAAATGGCAAACAGCCTGGATAATAAAGCACATCCTTGCTTTACTTTAGTGGTGAACCGAATTTGTTAAACGATAATCCCGTGATGGAAAACTGAGGCTTCTTGCATGCTCAGAGGCACTACCTCTCTTCACATTGCTTTTCATGTGTCAATTGGTGTGATCATAAGCCAAGTTATTCTGCGGATGGTGCGACAATAATGCCTGGGGCTTATATTTGGCCGGAAGCCTCCCTGTTCATTTCGCATATTATTCAACATTTTACTTCAAAGAATTTTCTGTATTATGATCAGAAGCTACAGAAAAGAAAAGATTTTCAAAAAAAATATTTTTTTTACTCTCTCTTGAAAACACTAGAATTAATGTCCAAGCTAGGAGACATACTTTAAGTTTATTTCTTGGCATTTGTAACGGCAGTTACAAATTGAAATAATTCCAATTATTTTACCATGATTAACTAGTTTTTATTTATTTGTCGACTTTCACGACTTTATTATTAATTACCTCTGCTGCAGGAAGCCTTGATGACACAGCGTTTAACACTGTCGTACAGCCAACTAGCCAAACATACAATGAGCATCAAAAGAAACTGTACACCATGGATACACCACCAAACATAACTTTTACCCACTTAAGGAGAGTGCCCGAAAAAATTTGACAACATTTCCAAATTCTTTGTAATTTTTTATTGTTTGAATTTTAAAAACTGGCAATGAAAAAATTTTTAAAATAAAAATAACGGTAATCTATTACGAAAATTTTTTTTTTTTTCTTTATTTATAACCAATAAACATATACATATGTATATTAAACTAATCATAGCCTCAGCGCCAGTAATTGATGGCATTAGAGAGGCATGTTGGCAACTTAATTAAATATTCATAATATATAATATTTACATACATTTATTATATAATATTATACATTTATTTGTCCATATACAATGCCTAGGTATATATACCTTATCCATGTACACGCATGCATATGCACACATATGTATACATGCATATATAGAGGATGTCCCCATATTAAATAAAACATAAAAAAGAAAAATGTATACGTATGTATATATCAATAAATGTACAATTCAATTTCCTATAAATAATAATATTACAATTCTACATAAGGAGTGTCTCAATGTTCATTAATAAATATCTTTTCAATTCCCTTTTAAAAACCGCAAATGTTTCTATATTCTTTAATAACATAGGCAGGTCGTTGTATGTACTCGGCCCAGCAAAGCTAATACGCTGTTTCGTCAATTCCAGCCGACATCTTATAACAGTCAGAAACTGACTTTGCCTAGTTTGTCGATGTGTTCTTTCAATATTTTGTTGTAGCAGAATGGAACCGTGTCCCAGATTCCTAACTATTTTAAAGACAAATTACAAAAGCTGCAGTTTGTACAGACCCCTTATGGGTAAAATATTATTCGCCTGATTTCTAAAAAGATCCAACGTGTGATATCTAACCGGTAAATTAAAAACTAATTTTAAGGCCTTATTTTGAGCAGATTGCAATGTTCTAAGAGCAGTACAATTCCTAACACCATATATCATCGGAAGGTAAGAAAGGTGACTATGAATCAAAGTCCTAAGGCCAATTTTCCTCCTAAATTTGTATATAGCTCCAATACCTGAAGATATCTTTTTATTAATACATTCAATATGGTTATCCCAGCGAAGATTGTTGGTGAAAACCATGCCCAAATACTTAACCGACTCTGATTCTTCTATTAACTTCCCTTCAATGTGTACAGCTATCTTTTCATCATTTGGTAAATTACATGGCCTAAATCTTATAAATTTAGTTTTATCGGTATTAAGTATGAGTTTATTAACTCTTATAAATTCCCCAAGTATAGCTGCATCATATTCAACTTAGGTCTGCAATACCCGAACATGTCTGTATGGATAAAGCAAGCAAATGTCATCAGCAAACATGAATAACCTGCCATTGAACTGTATATTTCCAATATCATTAATGAAAATCTTGAATAATAGGGGCCCTAGTACACTTCCCTGAGGTACACCACATTTTACATCAGCTAACTCACTCTCAGAATCGCCGATCTGCACATATTGTTTCCTATTCGTAATGTAATCTCTCAGCAATTTTATTGACTTATCCAAAATCCCAAACGCTTTCAACTTTTCAACTAAAATATGGTGATCAACTATATCAAATGCCTTTGACAAATCGAAAAACACTGCACCAACACCATTAAATCCTTTATCTAATCCTCCACATATATAGTCAACAACATTAACTACAGCTTCATCTGTACCCGAACCCTTGCAAAAACCAAACTGACGCTTAAATAATAATTTGTTTCTATCTAAATACTCAGACAACTGAACGAATATTACCTTCTCTATAACCTTGTCAAATATTGACAATAAAGAAACTGGTCTGAATATATCTATATTATTAGAAATATTGGATTTCCTTATCGGGATAATTTTATGTATCTTCAATATGTTGGGATATTCACCACTACGAAGCATCTTATTGAACAATTCCGAAAGAATTTCCGCAAACATATTTTCCCTGCATACTACCATTCTTGGTGTAATTTTGTCAAATCCTGCACTCTTATTCAAAGACAATCCATGCAAGATTGATCGGACAAAGTCATGATTAACCTCCAAAAAATCAAATCTTGTCTCTGGCCGTAGCAGAGTTCCAAAGATGTTAATATTATCTCCCGAATTTACTGGAATATTATTCCTCAAGTTCTCAATTTTATCAAAAAAATATTGATTTAGTGCCGTTGCAATCTCCATATCAGTCATCAGCAGGCCTCCGTCCTGTGTCGAAACAATTTTAACAGGTTGATCATTCCTTCCTAGTTCATTATTCAGAAATTTCCATGTCTTCCTCAATACCTCCGATATATTCCTATTATTCCTATTTTTCCTGCGTACCTTCAATAATTGTTCCTTCATCTTTAACAGTGTTAAAAGATTCCTAGAAATCCATGGACTTATCCTAGTTCTCACATCAATCTTGGTACAGCCCCTGAGAGTGCACCTTTGGGCTGCGGATGAACACACACTCACCAAATGCTCACACTGCTCAGATGGACTATCCAAGCGACAATTATTAATTAGACCACTGTCAAGTAGTGAACCAAATTTGGCGTAGTCAAAAGTATACCACGTTTTCGAAGTTAACTCGTTTTTCCGTCCAACAAATTCCAAATGATAACATATGAAATTGCGATCCGTGAAATCATTCTCAATAGAAAATACAGTTGATTGCCGATATAAATTGCTAAAAACACAATCTATTGAAGTTCTACTAACAGGCCTAGTAATGAGCTCATGACATGATTTCAAGTCAAATTCATTAAATTTGTTAATCAAAGTACGGCGCTGATAGCCTTCAGATAACAAATCTACATTAAAATCTCCTACAAAAACACATTGGCCACCAGATATATTCATTAAAATATCATCCAATTTGTCAACAAAAGCAAAATATTCACATTTCTGTGATCTATATAGTGATACGATCTTTATTGTTCCATTATTAAAGTTCGCCTTAGGCAAGCAATTCTATCACAATAACATCAAGATATTCCTCACTCTTATTCACCACCACTTCGTAAGCTATACTCTCTGCCACATAAATTGAGGTTCCTCCGTATCCATCACTCCTACAACAGTGAACCGACCGATAACCAGGTATTGAATATAAATTTAGACAACTGTTTGTATACCAAGTTTCTTGTATTGCTATAATGTCGGGAAGCACATGAAATTGACTCAAAATAGACTTGAATTCATTAAATTTTTGCATTGAGGAAACACTCCTTACGTTTACTGATAATATATTACAGTTTTTCAGATTTTTCTTCAATAGGTTAAGGTTATATAAATCCAAATTCGAAAAGTATACAGAATTATTGATAGAATTCATTAAGAAAAGGAAGAGATAAAGCAAATAAATCTATACTATATATGATATATGTACAACAAAAGAAGAAAACAAAAAAAATAATATATATATAGTAAAATATGTGTATATGTATATGTATATATATGTGTGTTAATCAGCTACATCTACTTGTTCTATCTCCCAATCATAATTATTCATACTGACGTGATCACTTGTACTTTTCCCAGATTCATTATTAGAAGCCTTCATCAGTAGTTTGTCCACATCATCCATAGACCTTATGGTAATAATTGCAGAGTCTTCATTTTTTCTGACAAATATTTTACTTCCTCTTGAAAAAACGAATTTGTAACCAACTTTTTTTTACACATTTAGCATAATTATAGAGCTTCATGGTTTCACTACTTAAAAAGTCATTTATAAATACATGTTTCAAATCATTGTTTTGTTTAAGCTTCCGCTTTTCTGCCATAAATTTATCTTTATGTATTTTGGATATAAACTTTACTACGACAGCTCTTCTACCATTCTCCTCCTTTTTGCTTTTATTGGATAAAACGTAAGCTTCACTAATCAGTAATTATCAGCTTTTATGTCAGCACCAATCTTGTGTGCTATATCCAGAACAGCGTTGATGGCATTTATCTCTTTACCAATAACAACACCATTAATTAAACAATCATTTTTAACTTTCTCATCTTTTAAGTACTTTACGGACGAATTTATATGTCTTATTTCTTGTCTTAGTAAGTTATTTTCCTTTTGCAAATTACTAATGGTTTTTTTTTATTGGTAGCAACACCTTTTAATATGCTGTCATATTGAGACGACATAAATTGCATTGTTTTAATTAATTCATCCAGCTGATCCAGCTGTTTTTAATTTTGTTTTGATCTCTAGCAAATCCATGTTGACAGAAGAACTCCCACTGCTGTTGTTATTACTATCGTCACACAAATGACAATTGTAAATAAGAGAGTTATTTTTAAGAAGTTTATCATATTGTTTTTTGTCAAGCTTCGTACAGAATGAGTGTAGAGTTTTCTCACAAGCATCACATTGAATTGCGTCATCATCATCTAATACTTGCAATTTGCATTGACCACAAATTAATTTCTTTTTATTTAGGCTACGGCGAACTTTTCCAGGCATACTTTTATTTCAATGAAAATTACCCGTATTTTATTCTCAATATTGTAAGGCTACTAACAAAATTAAGAGTGCCTTTTTTACCAAATATTTAATTTATATTCTTGAGGAAAGAGCACGTATTAAATTTGACGTCTTTATAAACCGAGTTGCCAACTTAACAATTTTTTTATTGAACATTTTCTTTTGACGCGCACTGTAAGCACATCCATGTATATGTACATGTATTATAGAATATTTGACTCGTAGAAAGCCTGAATAAATGTTTACCAAAAAATATACGAAAATTTTGTTTGTTTTTATCGATTACAATAAAATAACAATAACAACAACAACAATAAACTTCCGCTCTCTCTTTTCTATACATCCTTTTTACATTATTAATACACAGACAGCTCATGTGTCGATTATGTGTGTATGTTACAGGGAACGGAAACTCAGAAATTTCATTTCATTTCATTTTCCTTATAAAGTGTAACGTCTTTGCATTAGAATTTTTCTATGAAGACTTTCTCGTCTATCTTTGCTGGTGTTTACTGTACGTAATTCATATTTACTCGTATTATTGTTGATGGCAGTGCTTGAGTAATTTTTGTGGAAATATTACTTCAAATATTATTTGTATTTTATTATTTACAACATCAACATCAATAGCAACAGCAACAATTATTACATCAATGTTATGTATGAATGAATGAATGAAGAGCTTGGAAAAACATTTTTTTAAGTATCGATAGACACTTACACTCGAAGTGAAAAATTAATAAATAGCGAAGGAAAACAAAATTATTACAAAACAAAACATTGACAATTTTAATAAAAAATAACATGAACTGTTAGAAATTTTAATTAAAACAGGCTGAGCTTATACTTCAGATTTACTTCTGGCCTCTAAGTGCTGATGTATTTCATCATCCACCATTGTAATTTAGTCTTACTTACCTAACTGGTCATTATAACCCTGTAGTCAGGAGTACAACCTCGTTTTCAACATCACTTATGCCTGGACCTACAGTTTAAGGTCGAAAGACAGTTTCAAGAAATTGCCAGAAGTCTGCTGAGAGAAAGTCTCGGAAAACAAAACTTTTTCCGTATTTCCTTTTGTTCAAGATGTCCGAGCTAGGGTTTGAGGCATATATTCGCGTCTAATAAGCCAACATAATGGGTGATTTTTTAAGAGCTATAGGAAAAATTTTCAAAAAAAAACACATAAATTTCAGAAAAATGCATGAAATCTTTATTTGAATCGATAGTACGGTCCATATAATTTAATGTTTGAAGATTATTTCATGGAAATATTGACCGCGACTGCACCTCAAATGGTCCATCCGCTTAGTCCAATTTTGGCATACTCTTTCCAACATTTCGGCCGGTATCTTACGAATAAATGCTTCAATGTTGTCTTCCAATATGTATAGACATGAGCTTTAACATAGCCCCACAAAAAATAGTCTAAAGGCGTTAAATCGCACGATCTAGGGGACCGGTCACGAACGTGAAATAAAATGTTCACCGAACTCGCCTCTCAATAAGTCCTTTGTTACGCATGCTGTGTGGCATGTGGCACCGTCTTCTTGAAACCACATGTCATGCAAGTCAAGCTCTTGCATTTTGGGCAAAAAAAAAAAAAAAATTGGATATCATCTCACGGTAGCGCTCACCATTCACAGTTACGTTACGATTCGCAGCATCTTTGAAGAAGTACGGTCCAATGATGCCACCAGCCCATAAACCGCATCAAACTGTGACTTTTTCTGCATGCATTGGTAGCTTTTGCAATGCTTCTGGCTGATCTTCACTCCAAAAACGACAATTCTGCTTATTTACGTATCCATTGGGCCAAAAATGAGCTTCGCCGCTGAACACAATTTTTCGATAAAGAAGTGGATCTTCGGCCAACTTTCCAAGAGCCCATTTTGATAATAAAATTCAATGATTTGCAAGCGTTGTTCGTTTTGTAAGACGATTCATGGTTAAATTATAAGACCAAACTGAAGATGTTTGACTGTGAAACAAAACACGAAACGTACGTGAGCTGTTTAAACCACTGTTGCCAAAAAGATAATAGCAAAAACAATCACCCGTTACTATCTACTAAAGCACGACACTTGAGTTTGGTACTCATACATACACACATACATAATTGGTCATTACAACCCTGTAGTCAGGATTACAACCTAGTTTCTCACACCACTTATGTTGTGTTTGTTAATTCTATACCTGAATGAAGTTATCTACAGTTTAAGAAACTCTCAGAGATTTTGTCAGAAGTCTGCTGAGAGAAAGTCACCAAAAGAAATGTTTCTGCCCGTATTTCCTTTTGTTTAAGATCTCTGAGCTGGGGTTTGAGGCATGGGTTTGCGTTTAAGAAGCCAACAGACTACTTTCTAGGCTATGACGAGTTGAGTTTGGTATTCGCGCTAGAGCTTCATTTATCCACAACACAATTGCCGGGTATATCCCCACGCCCATGTGATTTGGATCCCCGAAATTCACAAGAGATTTTGTGGTAGTCTTTTAATATGTTACTGTCAGTCATTTAATAGCCGTAGGAATAGCAGTGAATTCCACTGCAAAGCTACTGCAATGGTGCAGATGTTTGTCTGTTTTTGCAAGTTTTTGATGCACAAGTTCTGACACAAATCACAATCCATTTTATTCACTAAACTATGGCAGCTTAAATTTGGTGCTCGTTTGGCCTTCATTCGTCGACAACACAATTTCAGAGTGTTTTTTTTATAGCTTTACGAGCTAAAGTTTGGGAATCTTCGAAAGACATTGGTAGCCCGGCCTACCAATGTGCACGATTCGCTGCAAGACTTACTCTCGGCTTGCTAAACGCATACGTACTAAACCCAACCTAGTTCGTCACACTTCCATTAAGTCGCCCCCCCGCGGGACCACAATCAAGTATTACATCGGGGGAGTTAAAAATTCAGCGAGTGCTGCTATCCATTTCAGCTGCTCTTGCTCTCTCTATTATCCTCTGTTGTACTAGAACTTCCTGCGCGAATAAACATACCGCGTTCCTGTTTTCGCGCGATGTTAACATCAGGTTAACCACGTTATCGGGAGTCACCTGGGATCCGATCATCCTCTCCAGGAAATTTCGTCGGAATTCGTAGCGCGGGCAAGTGAAGAATATATGTTTCACTTGTATCCAGACATGATGGACACGCTTCATCTACGTCATGCCCATACTTGTAGAGGTATGTCCTATAGCATCCGTGGCCCGTTAGGAACTGTGTAAGGTAAAAATTCACCTGGCCGTGCTTCCTTCCAGTCCATTCTTCTATATTCGATATTAATCTGTAGGTCCATCTTCGCTTTGTGGAAGAAGTCCACTCGTGCTGCCACCTATTCATTGCATCATCATTCACCTGATCAGGGTGCACTAGCCCCGTTCTCCTACTTATTAACCGTTTTCTCCTCTCTGTCTCTACCAACGTTCGCAGCGGCATCATTCCCGCTATCAGCAAGGCTGCATCCGTAGATACTGTGCGAAAGGCAGACATTACTCGGGGGGAGATCTCCTGTAGGCCCCATCAACTCCTATTCTATATGTATTCTTATCCATGGCATCGGCCCATATAGGGGCTGCATATAGAGCAATCAATCAGAGTGTATCCCTATACCATTATGATGAGGATTCTCGAAATTCTCAAAAGATTTTATGATAGTCTGGCATCATATTCAAGTTCTGCCGCAAACCTTAACCCATTATAATCCCTAGTTTTGAACCACTGGTGTACACTTACAGAGAATTAGGCAGCCAATGTTTTAAGGTTCAAGATTTAATCCATTTTTAAAGCGGTAGGTATGTAGTGTGCTCTCAAGGAGTACCGAAATAAAATTCAATAAAATGCCAAATTTTTGTCATCACATTTTCTTCTTTGAAATGTTTTTTCATTTTTTTATTTGCAACATTTTCTTGAGTGTATGGTTTGTAGAGATTTTCCCTTAAAGGATCTTGATTAAGTCATAGAAATTCATATGAAAAAAATCTTTTGTTGCTGGCACAAGACTCGATTACAATGACACGAACAATGGCACTTGTAAACTTAAATCTTGTACAAGAGACTTGAAAATCATAAACAAGACAGCCAGCCCAACCATTCACCAATACTTTCGTGTTAAACTCACAACGAAAGGCAAACAACACACACAGGATAGAGAGACACTCACACATACACACACGCATAGATAAATTGAATTACAAAACCCTTCGCTTCTATGTACGAATGTGTGGCTATTCGTAACATGCACACACACAGTCTTTACTACAAGAAATCATAACCTGTTTGTAAATGTAATACTAGTCCTCACTCTCCCTCTCTCTCCCTCTTGCTCTGAAGTGACTAAATTGAAGCGAATATTGAATAGAGCATGAGAAAAACAAGAAGAAGAAGGAAAAGAGGAAGAAAAGAATCTCCACATAAATGTCATGATTAATACATTGGCATACTACTTGGCTATGAATTACTAATTCAAAGAGATACGCAATCTCTCTCCCTCTCTCCTTTGCTTTGTCTCCCTCTCTGTATTAGTCTGTCGGTTGTGACACAACTAATGAGTATGACACAACATTGGGGTCTATGACTATAAAACGGTAAATGATGTTAATGATGATGCTGATACTGACTTTATTGTCAATTTTTAGATTTCGAACATGGATTACAACGCACACACACACAACACTCATTTAAACATTGTGCATGTGTGTGTTTGTGTCTCTCGATTATGGTTTTTGTAAATCGATTACCATTCATAATGTCGAGATGATAATTTCCATACTCATGTTGAATGCTGTAGCTGTTGCTGATGCTGATGCTGTTCGTTGATAAATAATTTTGTAAATGCCTTTCCCTCCAATCATTTATGAAGAGGCTGAACATGTCCTCATGGGCTCTTAACAATGCAGAACTATTTTGTTAAATGCCTTGTTATCGTTTGGATGAGTTGATAAGTTGATATACTCGTACACAGAGAGAGGGAGAGAGTTCTGAATGAATGAAAGCTTATCAAGCTCATCAAATTAGGCCTTCAATTACAGAAAGAAACCAAACAAGAAAACAGTTTATGTGTTCCCTTGGAACCATAAAGGCTTGTTAGATCTTCTTAGAACACATGGCTTTACCCCGTTTGAATTTCAGAGGTAACACGAAGCTATGATTTTGAAGAAAAACAATTTTTTTTTCATTATAATGCCTGCACCCTGGCCATTATCTACGAAATACGTTGTCATTCATTGTCATTGGCCCTGGGTTAATTGCAACAGTTGTTGCTTTTGAGATAGGTAGGTAGGTAGGTAGAAGAGGCTGTCCCCTCGATGGAGTCATTAGCGAACACACTTAGGCCGCACACAGGGCCCACTGTGATACCACAGTTCCTCATTTCCCCTATTCCTGGAACCAATCGGAGCTTCCGATGAAGCGAATCAGTCTGCCAATATCCATACATGACGGCTCATCCATATCCTCCATGCAATAGGCATCCAGGTACCTCTTTCACCTCCGACTAAGAGCCGGATATGTGCACAATAGGTGAAGAAGAAGTCTCATCTTCCTCTTCATCTCCACAGCTACTGCAGAAATCATTTGCAAGGTATCCAATAACAATATGCCTCGCATGCGCTCCTATAATGCAATGCCCCGTAATAACCCCAATAACAGTGCCGAGCCTACTTCTCTGAAGTTTAAGCAGAGTTACCGTGCGCCTCCTATCCAGCCTCGGTCAGATCTTTTGCGCCGCTCATTCTGTTAACGAGATCTACGATTGCATTATCAATTGTAAGTTTACAGGTCTCCAAAGGGATCCCCAACGTAGATAATTCATCAGAGAGTTCGATGGTCGTGCCCCTTCTGGCCAGTTCATCCGCTCTGCAGTTGCCAGGAATATCATTATGTCCCGGTACCCATGTGATACAAACATCAGATCGGTTCGCCACCTTTGAGATAACTTTAACCACTTTTTCACATATTTCCTGGTGACACCACATAATCTTGGCGACCTATTGACATCTCCAAAACGTGAAATTCTTCGTTCTGGAAACTTCTTCTTTAACCTGCTTAATTGGCCATTACAACCCTTTGGACAGGATAACAACCTAGTCTCTCACATCACTCTTGTTGTGTGTGTCATGTACTTTAATCCATAAGTTGCCGCACCTAAAGTTTAAATTCGACTCAGAACGACAGATTTTTGAAAAAGTTTTCTTGGCAGTTTTTATTTTTTATTTTTACAGTTTTTGCCAGAAGACTGCTGAGAACAAGTCATCGAAAGAATTTTTTTTTTCAAATTTTGTTCTGTTCGAGATGACTCAACTGGGGTTTGAACCACGAGCTCTCGTTTAATAAGCCTACGGAATTATTTACTGGACTACGGAATATTTCTCATGCGCACCTAGTGGCATTGTCTTATTTAAGCCACATGACGTCCAGTTCGTTATCTTTCGTTGCAAGTTGAAAAATTAGGCTATCATGCGACCATAAGGCTTTAAACCGTTCTGTTAGTGGCATTTCCAAAAAAATACGATCCAACGATACTTCCAAAACATAACCAGCACCACGCAATCCAATATTCCGGATGAAATTGTTTTTCCACAATCAATTTTGGGTTCAACAAGCTTGCGAGAAATAAACTTCATAGCTGCAGAAAACTTTATTCAAAAAATATTCACTCGCAGCTAAATCCGGCGAATTGGGCCGATGAGAGAGCAATTTATAGTCTGATTTATGGATCTTTTCAATCGTACCTGCACTGTCCTACTGCAAAAGAAGTTTTTCTTGGCCAAAGCACATCGTTTTCTTTCAATTGCTAATTAAAACGGCCTACCAAGTGATCACAAGAATCGGTATTGCTTGGGTTATGCTTCGTACCTCCCGAAAAAATGGACGTCATGAACGGTATTGGCTAACATACCCAGCTTGGCTTTGATGAAGCTCTGCAATACAGAACAAAACGATATATTACCCTATAATGTCTTCCCCAATTTTAGTATGTCCTAACGAGCCTTGAACTGCTCTGTATTAGAAAGGACAACGCTCAACATACTACTTGATAGCTAGATACCTACTACTTGATTAGCAGATAATGCATCAGGTAATAGCTTCTGTATTGCATCAGGTGGCCAAGTATGTATGTGGTTTTGTGATTTGTTTTCATTCTACAAATTCAACATGTTGCTCCTGAAGCGATTGCTTTTCGGAATACAAGTCTACAATGTCCGATCAGAAAGCCGGTTACTATACTCAAGCTGTTCCTAGCTAACCTGATGCAAATCTCCTTCTTTCATTGTCAATTTTCTGTTGCCTTCATTCTAACGCACTTCGGAAATTATGACTTCTTGTAATGCAACGAGCCAAATTGACCACAAGGTACTCCTTCGCTATTAAAGCCATTCTGATTGCCTTTGAAACGCTTGCATATGTATTGACAGAACTCTACTGATACTTTATCTACTTGATTTCGTTTCTATTTCTGTCGATAATACTGTGCTCTGCACTATTCCCAAAGGTGGCTGATCACATCACAATTGTACGGTTGTCCAGATGGCATGTAAATATTTCGTTTGCAATGCAGTACAGCAAAGTTTTTCAAAAGCGAATCTAAGCTAGAGGTCGCCTCTTCCTCTATTAAAGTACCTACGCCTGAATGTTATGTCAATTTGATAACCACATAACCTTTGTGTACTGTTCTGTGTGGGTAAAGTGTTCTTTAGAATTAAGATATTATTCGATGTAAACATTTCCATGAAGCAATCTCCCCACAGAAGTCGCTGTAGTCTAGTAGGTAGTGTGTTGGCTTATTAGGCATAAGGTCAGGGTTCGAGCCCCAGGCCAGACATCAAAACAAAATACAAAAAAGTATTTCTTCGGCGACTTCCTCTCTCAGCAGATTGCTGGCAAAAACTCTGAGAGTAAATAAAATTGCCATGAAAAAGTTTCTCAAAAATCTGTCGTTCGGAGTCGACTTTAAACTGTAGGTCCCGCCATCACTCATGTATAAAATTAACACACACAACATAAGTGGTGTGAGAAATTAGGTCGTAATCCTGACTGAAGGGTTGTAATGACCAATTATTTATGTATGTAATCTCCCCACAGTGCTTTGTTGGTACTTAGTTTTAAGGCCTAGTTTTGCGTTACTCCGTTCCACTACTAGTAGATTATCCACCTGCTTTATGCTAAACCTATATTCCAGGCAATTTTAGAATTTAGCAATTTAGCTTCAGTATTAATTTGCAACTTAAGTACAGACACAAACCATACATAACCTTAAATAACGGGTGATTTTTCAGCTATTATCTTTTTGACAACACTGGTTTAAACAGCTCACGCACGTTTCGTGTTTTGTTTCACTGTCAAAACATCTTCAGTTTGGTCTTATAATTTAACCATGAATCGTCTTACAAACGAACAACGCTTGCAAAGCATTGAATTTTATTAATAAAGTGTGCGTGCTTTGTTAAGAAAATTCATCACGCGCTTCTTCCATTTTATCGTCAGTTTAATCAACCCACTGAAGCGGCTATTCGGGCTATTGTGGAGTGAAGATCAGCATTGCAAAAGCTACCAATGCATCCAGAAAAAGTCACAGTTTGGTGCGGTTTATGGGCTGGTGGCATCATTGAACCGTACTTCTTCAAAGATGCTGCGAAACGTAACTGTGAATGGTGAGCGCTACCGTGAGATAATATCCAACTTTTTTTTTTGCTCAAAATGCAAGAGCTTGACTTGCATGATATGTGGTTTCAACAAGACGGTGCCACATGCCACACAGCACGCGTAACAATGGACTTACTGAGAGGCGAGTTCGGTGAACATATTATTTCACGTTCGGGACCGGTCAATTGGCCGCCTAGATCGTGCTATTTAACGCCTTTAGACTGTTTTCTGTGGGGCTATGTTAAAGCTCATATTTATACAGACAAGCCCGCTTCAATTGACGCATTGGAAGAGAACATTGAAGCATTTATTCGTGAGATACCGGCCGAAATGTTGGAAAGAGTATGCCAAAAATTGAACGAAGCGGATGGACCATTTGAGACGCAGTCGCGGTCAACATTTGCATGAAATAATCTCCAAACATTAAATTATATGGACCGTACTATCGATTCAAATAAAGATTTCATGAATTTTTCTGAATTTTATGTGTTTTTTTTTCTGAAAAATTTTCCTATAGCTCTTAAAAAATAACCCATTACAATTGAAAAGGAGCAACTTGTTATTGCTTCAGTATTAATTTACCACTTAAGCACAGACACAAACCATACATAACCTTAAATAGTAAAAAAACTGATCATAACACGTTAAGTAAGCGAACTTTTGCTTTCGGCAACGTTAGTTTCAAAGGAGAAAAATTAAAAATTTCTTTCTTTTTTTTGTTATTCTTCTCATATTTAATTATTTCCTCATTATCGCTCTATTTATTCGCTGTAATAATTGTTTAAGGAATGACCATGACTTTTTAGAAAATTTCAACGTTTTTTTTTCTTTGTAAATTAATTCGCCTTCAATTATTTTTATTATTATAGAGCCCAGTACGAAATGTTTGATTATACGAAGCTTTTTAAACAAACAAAAACAATTATTGTGTTACAGTGTTAAAAATAAAAACAAAAACAATAAAAAAGAAAAAACCTCTGAAAAAAAGCGTGCTAAACAGCAATATAATTTGCAACAAAAACAATGCTTGACACACTGTTGTGGAATTCAATTCAATCATCATTGAAAAGTAATTCAAGATAACACAACCAACCAACACTATCAATACTTGTTGCTCTCTTTTTGTATTTTCTCTCCCTTTTTCTCCCTCTCCCTTTCTGTGTCTAAATGCGAAAGTCCCAATTGCAAAACAAATGAGAGAATCATTCAACGTCATAACTATCAATCAAGTTCGCCAACAAACACTGCTTGTATGTATGCATGCAATTGTATGTGTACGTATGTTTAATTTATAAAATTAAAAACCGTTAACTTATGATGGGAACTTCTCAATTGGAAAACATTTCTTATATGAAAAATTATTGTCAATAGATTTTCACACTCACAGTCCATAAAAATGTCTTGACATGCGTTTCAATTACAAAAAATTAAAAATTGTTGCTCTAGTCAGGGTCAACTACAATAATAATGATGCAGGCCATGATTATGAGGCGCCTATTTTATGCAAACAATGATTTTTCAAACTGGTAACGGAGAACGTAAATTATATGCATTAAAAGGCATCACAAAAACCCCATATTTTCCTTTGGCCACAGGAAACTCATACTGAGGCAAATTACAAGGACAATTGTACATCCTTATGGTACTAAAATAAGGAAATTTGATTGCAGCAATAATAATTTGTTACGTACGGGAAATATTACTTGGAAGTCATAAAGAAAAAATCATTCCTTGTTTTCTTTTTCTTTAAGTGGCAACATTGATGGCCCTGAACTGCATGTGTGTGGGGTGCTAGCATCAGGATATACTTTTAAGATGAATCCAGCAATACTTTAATACGTCAAAGTGTGTGCGAATAAGGATCGCTGTTGTCTAGTAGGTTCAAAACCCAGCTTAGAAATCTCCATTGAAAACAAATATTTCCACGGCGGCTTCCTCTCAGTAGATTTCTGGCAAAAAACTCTGGGAGTAAATAGAAAATTGCCATGAAAGTTCTCAAAAAGCATTGTGCGAATAAAGATCTTAGTCGCTGTAGTCTAGTAGGTTCAAAACCCAGCTCGGACATCTGCATCGAAAACGAAATACGAAAAAATATATTTTCACGGCGACTTCCTCTTAACAGATTTCTGGCAAAAAATTTTGGGAGTAAACAGCAAATTGCCATGAAAAGTTTCTCAAAAACCTGTCATTTGGAGGCGACTTTTAACTTTAGGTCTCCCGCCAGTCATGTATAAAATTAACACACACAACATAAGGTGGTGTGAGAAGCTAGGTTGTAATCCTGACTACAGGGTTGTAATGAACAATTATGTACGATGGTTGTATGTATGTAAGGGTCTTTCAATTAGCCCATCGGGAACCCCATTAGTTGTGTTCTCTGCGTGGACGATTTTAATTACCTCGGAATGTCTGGGTGCTACACTGGACAGAATGCTCACTTGGAGCACAATACATATTTTCAAAAGCGTTACCTCTAAAGTGGCAAAGGATGTATTCTTTGCCTACACAAGTCTCTTTGATATAACTTTTTGTTTAAACCCCCTAACGATGCCCGAGATATTCACTTCAGTTGAAAAACCTATAATCACGTATGCTTTGGGCAAACTGTTATAACCATGGGTCATATCCCACTGCTTTCGATCGTAATTCCTAGGGATTCTCTATTTTTTGCTTGACAATTATATGACGTATCATTCTCTAATAATAACTTTCTCTGGAGACTTTGGCCAATTGTTAATGGTAATCTTGCCGGGTGCTAGGCATTACAGCGCAAAAAATCCCAGGCTAAGGTTAGATAGAAGGCACCCG
Organism: Sarcophaga carnaria; assembly: GCA_958299815.1. Lineage (NCBI taxonomy): Eukaryota > Metazoa > Arthropoda > Insecta > Diptera > Sarcophagidae > Sarcophaga > Sarcophaga carnaria. The sequence continues at coordinate 25,023,591 of OY283153.1, forward strand.
ACGAGCGTACTCAAACACAAAAGAATTACCCTCGGCGTGGTTGTCCGAATTATTACTGGATATTGTATTAAAAGCGCTCATACAAGATGCATTTCCCTTAGCCTTATGACTACAATGGCGGTTACAGCAGAAGCTACATAGACAAAGAAAAAATTCTTCACCTATTGTATAGGATAGGTTAATATGGTAGCCTTCTTATGGGTGCTATGGATGCCGGCTACTTGGATGCTTTGAGGTCACATTGTAACACCAATGTTATCTATTCCGCCCAGTATTATATCATGGAAAAAAGTTTGCTTAGGTTAGGTTAGGTTAGAGGGCGTGTACTTGTCAATTAAGACAAATACAGTACCCGGAGGTCGAATTGACCCATTGTACAACGTCCTAGTTTCTAACACCACTTATCTTGTGTGTGTTAATTTTTTATACATGAGTGGTGGGACCTACAGTTTAAAGTCGAATCCGGACGACAGATATTTTGAGAAAATTTTTCATGGCAATTTTATTTTACTCTCAGAGTTTTTGCCAGAAATCTGCTGAGAGGAAGTCGCCGAAGAAATACTTTTTGTATTTTGTCTTGATGACTGGCCTGGGGCTCGAATCCTGGCTTTGCGTCTAATAAGCCAACACACTACCTACTAGACTACGGCGGCTTCAAAAAAAGTTTCCTTACTTCAGCAATTTTTCAGTTAAAAATTCACGCCCTTAAAAGGAAGTCTGGGGAATGTCTCCATTGGAGAATGAACCCGTCTTTATATATGTAACAAATATCTCTTCTCTAGACCTTCAATCAACCAGGATTACTGAAGTTATGTGAAACAGTAAACCACGTGCTTGAATGTCTTAAATGCCTAGGAGAGTAGGGTTTATGCAATGGGCCTCGGGAGATAACGATTCTATGTTCGCAGTGCTATCTGGCCTAAAAATAAAAAATATTAATAAATTTAAATGCATTTGATACGCCCGTACGACCTTCCAAAAAGTGTCTTCCTTACTTAAGTCTTAACAAATACCACAAATTTTGTACATAATCTCAGTAGCTTAAATGGCCACTTAAGGCAAACAGACAACCAGTCTTCTTCTTATCCACATACAAGTGTTCTCATGCTACCAACCAAGCTGCTTCACCGCGTTAAATAACCAAAGAATACCAATTCGAACTAGGGCGATCGAAACATCTATTCTTTGCAACCTGTTGTGGATTGTAGGGTCCGTATCAATCGTAGCCAACACCTCAGATATGCAATTTCCAACGATATACTTCTGCCTTGGGACACATGTAAGAGTTATCAAAATTTCCCTGACAATTCCTCTACACTTACTTGAGGACGACCTTACGAAAAGCGATGTTCATAAGGGACTTTTCCTTAGCTTTTCTATTCAAGATTTCCAGAGAAAATCTCAGCACATACGAAGTATTTTTCCGCCTACAATATAGGCATCACTCTGTCTGGAAAGTACTGCAGTGGTTAGGCAGCCAATACAGAAGTTTAATATCAAGGTACAGTCTGCTATGCTCAGCATTTTGAGGCCATCGGTGTATACTCTCAGGGCCCTATCGATAATCTCCTGATCGTCAGGCCAGAAGCCCCAAGTTGAAATGCTAAAACGAAATCTCCTATCAGTAAAGTAATGTATAAGGAACCATGTCTAAAACTTCCCAGGATTGTTGCGTGCCTATGCTGCAGGTTGCAACAGGGTTTAACTGCATTGCGGATGACTGTCATCAGCTCAACTCTCTGCTTAAATGTAAGGCCAGAGGGCAGTCAATTGATTAAAGCAATTAATTCCTTAGTTGAAGTAAAGGGTGTTTTTTTATAGAGGTATAGAACTTTAAGTTGCAATAAAACAACGATCGATTATTCGATTGACATGAATTTTATTTATCCGAAAGATAATCTTGTGGCATTACATTTTAAATATGATTTCTGGCATATGACCGCCACGGCTGGCGCGGATGTAGTCCAATCTGGACGTCCAATTTTCGATGACTTTTTCAAACATTTGTGGCCGTATATCGGCAATAATATGGCGAATGTTGTCTTCCAAATGGTCAAGCGTTTGTGGCTTTACCGCATAGACCAATGACTTTACATAGCCCCACAGAAAGTAGTCTAGCGGTGTTAAATCACAAGATCTTGGAGGCCAATTCACAGGTCCAAAACGTGAAATTAGGCGGTCACCAAACGTGTCTTTCAATAAATCTATTGTGGCACGAGCTGTGTGACATGTTGCGCCGTCTTGTTGAAACCACATCTCCTGGACATCATGGTTATTCAATTCAGGAATGAAAAAGTTAGTAATCATGGCTCTATACCGATCACCATTGACTGTAACGTTCTGGCCACCATCGTTTTTGAAAAAGTACGGACCAATGATTCCACCAGCCCATAAAGCGCACCAAACAGTCAGTTTTTCTGGATGTAACGGTGTTTCCACATACACTTGAGGATTACCTTCACTCCAAATGCGGCAGTTTTGTTTGTTGACGTAGCCATTCAACCAGAAGTGCGCTTCATCGCTAAACAAAATTCGCTTATGAAAATCGGGAACAACGGTAATCTCGTTTTGGGCCCATTCGACGAATCCGCGCCTTACTTGATGATCGTTTGGCTTCAAATCTTGCACGAGTTGGATTTTGTAAGCACGCAAACCAAGATCCTTCCGCAAAATCTTCCATAAAGTGGATGGACACAGATGCAATTCCTGTGCTCGATGGCGGATGGACTCATTCGGGTCTTCCTCAATGCTACGCTCTGCAGCAGCAATAGCTTCTTCTGTACGCACCGTACAGCGTCTCTGGGGATGCGAGTTATCAATAAGAGTAAACGTGGTGCGAAAACGTTCCATGGTTAATCGAATCTGATGGACGATTTTGTCGACGATAAAATGGACGTAGTGCGCGATACGTTTTCCCCACAGCACCATTATTTTCGAAATAAAACTGAACTATTTGCAAGCGTTGTTCAGGCGTGAGTCTATTCATGATGAATTGCCAAACCAAGCTGAGAATAAATCAGTTGACAGCTGTTAAATCGGTCGCCATCTTGAAAAGTAATGCCAACTTAAAGTTCTATACCTCTATAAAAAACACCCTTAGTAGAGAGTGATCTGGTGATCAGGACAGCTGATTGCCTGGGCATTCTGTCTGGTATTTGTACACTGTTCACTGCTTTATGCATTCATGATGGTCGTCACCAGACATGATATGTCGGACTCTCCCACTGGGTATACCGACTAAAAACCCGCCTTGTCTCCCCACCGGAGAATCATTCCACCGCGGAACCACGGTTGTATTACTTCGAGGTGGACCCCTTTTCTGGCATCTGTTCCAGTACGATCGTCGTCAGCCTGCGTCCAGGCTCCGCTCTTTTCTCAGTTTGCTGCGTCTAGATCAAATCTCTTCCTTCGCAGGACGTGTTCTACAAAGTGTTTTTTGCTGCGTTCCAGCTCTCTTTACTGTTTATCGTTTTCAGCACGACGTTTGTAGGGCTAATGACGCCGATTTCAGCCTCGAGTCACTGACGGCTTTCGGCCCATCGACAACGGCTGAAGAAAGTGCGTTCGGAATCATCTAACGTTTCTTTCTCTTCATAGATACAGAATGGCGAGCGGCATTTGCCCATGCGATGCAGGTACTTTCTGAAATATCCGTGACCGGTCAGCATCTGGGTTATATAGTAGTCTACTTCGCCGTTTTTTCTGTTTTCTCACACTTGCAACTCGGGAATCAGTTTATATGCCCACCCCTTCCATTTTGTTCATTTTCCCAGCGAACTTGCCATTTTAGGAAGACTTCGTGCTTTATCGCTTCTATGCTCTGTGGTTGAGCCGTACTTTGCCTGGCGCTGAAGATCATCCGGCGCTCATATGCTTGTAGGCCTATGGGAACTAGGACAGCTTGTGTCGATACTGTGCGATACGAGGATGTCACTCGTAGAACAGCTATTCTCTGCGCAGACAGTAGTTTTCTAGCCCTGATCCGGGTTTTCAAAGTAGAAGCCCAGATTTCCGACCCATAGAGGAGTATGCTATTTCCAGCCTCCATGAGTAGCTTCCTCTTACTTGGGAGGGGTCCACCAATGTTTGTCATCAGTCTACTTAGTTGAGTTGTTATTCTAGCTGCTCTCGCTGTTGCATACTCTATCTGCTCTGAGATGATAAAGCAAGGTTGGCTCCATCATGGCTTGATACAGCCAATCTCTATACATTTTTCAATACAATTTTTGTAACTCTTAATGCATCTACGAAATGCACCTCGATTCTGGTAAATGTCTGCTTGTTGTCCTTGGCGATACTTCCCTGTTTATTTGCAGTGCTTATCTACAATTTTCTAATGATAGTGGCTACCGAAGACTACCGAAGAATTTAAGGCTGATTATGGTTTTTATAAAACAACAGAAAAATGTTTTGCTTCAGATGATCCCGATCTCTGTAAGCAAATTAAGAGTAAACTCCACAACTAAATGAAAATATTTGAGAATAGTACGCTTAAAATTTCCTTCCTTAAAGAAATTCTTTCTCTTTTTATGTTAAAAAAAAACTCAAATCCGGAAAGCTTTTTTTCATTTTCATTTCCTGTAGCTCTTTCCTGCATTCACTTTTAACAGTTAATAATTGCTTTGAGCCACTAAAAGCCTCTAATATAACTGTTATACAGACATCCGTTTCAGGACTCTCTTTGAAAACTTTATGTTAACTGCGTGTAACATTACATTGTTATGGTGTTAACATATTAATGTTAACGAAACGTTTGTATTTAACAGCAACTTTTACAGGCCAATTTGAAAGTTTTTAAATTCGTATGGCAAAGTTTTGTTTGTTATTGCTGACTCCAGTTTATTTTTATACGTTAACGATAACACAACACCGTTTCAAATGAATTACGGCAAGAGGAATTTAATAAAAATATAAGAAAAAAAAAGAAGGAAAAATACAAAAAAAAAAAATAAAAAATATTTGAAATGAAAATGAATTAAAGAAAAGCGAAAGAAAATATATTTTAACAGTGTTTTTGTGTTAAAAAAAAATATATATTAAATAATAAAAAATAAAAATAAAAAGGAAAAATTAAATTTTTTATAAAAAAAAAATTAAAAAAAAAATTCAAAAAAAATGAAAATAATTTGTAAAAATGTATAAAAGCTTTGTTAGTGTTTATAGAGTGTCTCCCCGTTAAATCTTATTTAAAGCGCCGGCGCTTGTTTGTCTTAAAACCGTGTTTATTTGTGTTTAATTTTGTAAAAAAAAGTTCAAAAAAAATAAACGAATTTTGTTAAAAAAATAAAATAAGAATATCTGTGCTTAAAAATGTTTTCTAATTCATTACTTCCGTTGTGGTAATTAATTAAAAGGAAAATTTTTTTTAAATTTTTTAAAAAATTTTTTATATTTTTTTTTCCAAGTCTGGGAATATTTTCGTTGTGGTTCATCAAATTTTAAGTGCCAATAAATCAGTGTGTGTAATTGTTGGCATTTCGAACAAAAAAAAAAATTGTAAAAGCAATGATTCATTCAACAAATGAAAAAGAAAATAAAAATAAAAAAATAAAAAAAATAAAAAAATTTAAAAAAAAAATTAAAAAAAAAATAATTAAAAACAAAAAAAAAAATTAAAAATAAAAATATTTTTTTTTTAAATTTAAAAAAAAAAATTAAAAAACAAAAAAAATATATTTAATTGAAAATCAAAATATTTTTAAACTTTTAAAGTTTTTTTCTAAAAAAAACCCTGAAAAAAGTATTCAAATAATTGAGAATTAAATTTTAAAATCGAAAAAAATTTATTACTTCCACTACAAGGTACATACATTTACCTCACAAGGTGGCCACAGCAGCCCTGCAGATTTGTGTTATTTTTTGTGTTTTCCTAGTCAAATAAAAATATTTGCAGCATTATTTGAAACATAGAAGGATTTTATTTATTTATTTGGCCATTAAAAGCCTTTAGTTAGGATTACAACTAAGCTTCATATACCACCCAGGTTGTGCGTCTTAAATTTATAAAGGGTCCGCCAAATAACTTTTTTTTTGAAAATGCTTTAAAAAAAAAAACTGCTGAATATTTTCTCAAATTTCTTCTTTTGTTTGAAAGTACAATCCTTCCGGTTAATAATGGAAAAAAATTTCATTCAAATGGCTGTCTCGGCTGGCCATGCAGTAGCCTACACGATCGGTCCAATTTTTAAGCAAATTATCGATTGTGTGCAGCTGTATTTCACCAATGGCTTCACGAATATTGTCCTTTAAAGCGTCAATTGTCAATCTGGCTTGTCGGCGTAACACTTATCTTTGACGGCACCCCACAAATAATAGTCCAACGGTTTCAAATCGCAGCTCCGAGGTGGCCAAACGACATCAGCTCTGCGGCTGATAATGCGATCTTCAAAAACAGGAAGCAAAACATCGAGTGTAGCTTCGGCTGTGTGGCACGTAGCGCCGTCCTGTTGAAACCAAATGTTGCCAATATCCTCCTCTTCAATTTTTGTGAACAAAAATTCGTTCAACATGGCCCGACAACGATCGTCATTGACTGTAACGGCCACTCCTTGCTCATTTTCGAAGAAAAAATGGCCCAATTATGCCTCTGGACCAACATCCGCACCAAACAGTGACTCGTTTTGGGTGCGTCGGCTTTTCAATGTATGCGTGCGGGTTTTCTGTGCCCCAAATGCAATAATTTTGTTTGTTTACATACCCAATGCCAAGATCAAAATGAGCTTCATCTGAAAAGATGATTTTTTTTTGCCAAAATCGGCATCTTCTGTAAGTCGATCGCAGGCTCACTTAGCTAAGCGAAAACGCGTTGGATGGTCAATTGGTTTCAACTCCTGAACCAATTGGAATTTGTATGGCGTCATACCAAGGTCTTTATGCAAAATTCGTCTCAATGATGTCTCCGAAATGTTCAATTGTTGAGAACGACGGTGAATTGATGTTGATGAAGCATCATGCACACTTTCTGCCACAGCAGCAATATTCTCGGGTGTACGCACTGTTTTTGGCTTTTCACGATTTGGTTTATCGATGAGGATGCCAGTTTCTTTCACTTTTTTCACAAGATAATGAACATACCTAGTTGACGGTGCTTCTCTTCTTCCAAAATCCGTACGCAATTTTCGCACACATTCTGCAACATTACCATGATTTTCAAAGTAATATCGCAATATTTCCCAGCGTTGTTCAAGCGTATACACAACCATATTCGTTCTGCGGAAGGAAAAAACTAATTATCTGTCAAATCAGACATGAGCTAAGCGTTACCATTCATGAAATAAGCACTAGTTGAAAAAAAAAACGTTAGATGGCGGACCCGATAGAAGGCTTTTATTCATTTATTTTGTCATTACAAGCCTTTAGTTAGTATTACAAGTAAGCTTCTCGTACCACCCATGTTGTGCGGTGTTAATTTTTATACATGAGTGGCGGGGGACTTACAGTTTCAACTCGACTCCGCACGACAGTTGTTTGGAAAAATTTTCATTTCAAGTTTATTTACTTTCAGTTTTTTTCCCGAAATTTTTTTTAATATTTTTTCCATATTTTTTTGTAGTCGAGATGTCTGAGCTGTGGTTCGAGCCTAGGGTTTGTGTGTAATAAGTCAACACACTACCTGCTATAGTACGGCGACTTCAGTAGTTGGCAGTCAAATTTTTTCTAGATTTTCACATGACCGTAGCACTTGAGCTTCTCAGAGTTTCATTGCCGTGTTTGTAGTCTCTTGGTTTGCCTTCGTATTTGATGGTAGCCAGTTGAGGTCGTCAAGGTAAACAGGGTCACATAGTTAATACAGTTTCAAGAACGTTTGTTGTGTTTGTCATCCTCATAATACGCTCAAACCAGGTTTGATGATTTCTATTTTTCTTCAAAATCAAGCACCAAATGAAGGTCACTTTGACTTGCAATTGATTGATCAATTTGATTGATTGATTGATGAATAAAGAGAAGATGTTTAGTCGCTCCGGATTGGGTTTTCAATATGCTAGTTTAGTTCACACAGTATTTGGTGTTATTGGATAGAATGAGAGCTGACTCTAGGGGTTACAAACTAAGGGTTTTCTTATCTTATTTGGTTGCATTAGCTGTCAATCCGTGGTTTTTGTAGGAACAATTTAGGTGATAACCCGTAAGAAATTATGCGAATCGAATAAACTTCAAACTTCTTCAAATTCTTATCGGCGAATCTTGCGAACCTTGGTCAGATTTTGGTTCTCATTAATTACACAGCCCTGCAGATTTGGACTTCTTTGTGCAAATAAGATGGCTCCAAATGTTTTCGAAGGCATTTTGCGTGCTGAACACGAATCTGGTTTCACACACTTTCCATCACGTCAGGTTTTCGAGAAAAAGGGGGTTGAAACCCCTAAAAATTGCGTTTTGGCTTTTTTTTGAAACATTGCAGAGCTAAACACTGACGTGCTGGAACCACCGCTATTGTCAGAAATTGACAATTGATCTTTGCTCTTCAAAATGAGCCCAAAGCCAAATTGTTTGCATGCACCCTTAAAGTAGGGGGTGGGTTTATGTCAAGGGGTGCATGGGAAAAAGAAACACATTACGGAGGCCCTTAAAAATTAATCAGATTTACTTGAAAACTGTTACTCAGGGGTTTTTGGGGTCGCTGATTACAGATCTTCATTCAGATTTAAAAATTCAATATGGCGGATCCAATATTTTGTACTTGTCAGTAAGAGGGGAACCAAGCTACTAAAGAAATGTACCCCAAACAACTGTATTATCCCCATAGCTTCTGTAGTCAAATGAAAGTTAAACGCTAAACCCATTTTAACTGTATTCGGGGATGTGTCCCCCTCCCCCTGATATGAATTTAAAATGTCACGTGGCAGCTTAGGAACATTTTATGTAATCGCTGTAGCCTACAAGTATCACAGGGTGTTGTATTTTCGTAGCAGGAAAGAGAATGCCACCTTTTCTTCCACATACATTTCTCTTGCCGATAGGCTCGCTATTTGCCGTTGTTTACAAACAACATCCTCTAACGACATGTCTTGTATTATTGTGAAGAGTATAGCAATGATGAATCCTTCATTTTTTTTGTGCTTTTCCACACGAACCTCCTTAATATTTACGTTCGCAGTTAATGAAAAAGGAACGAAACTTTCAAATTAAAATTGTTGCCTTCATCGCTTCGCTATATTTTCCGTGTTGCTTTCATAAATACTTTTCCAAAAGCAAACATTTTTTTGGAACTTAAAAAAGTCTTTGAAATAAATCCCAGCAACAAAAAAAAAAATTCTTCTATTAACTGTGGCGAGGCGAGAACCCCCCCCCCCCCACTCCAGAACTTATGACCGCCTAAACTTTATTTGTTTGCTGGTTTGTTTGTTTGTTTGATCGAGAGCTGTAGGGTTAATTAAAATGTTAATGAAAAAATTACGTTAAAAGAAAATAATAGGCAACAACAACAACAAATTAAAGTATTTATTGGCCTGAGAAATAACTTTTGACTGGGCCTTGTGTGTTGTTGGTTTAAGAGCCCCCCAAGTTGTGGTTACATTTTGTGGTGTATTGAGTCTGAGTTTGAGGCTTTTTTGGCTTCATATTAAAGATTGTAAGATGTTTTGTTAAATCTTTTCATCTTTAATACAAAGTGTTGCTTTATTTAAAGTGTAACCGCTTTAAAAAGCAATTAAAATGTCACCTGTCAGCCTTATAATGCGACTTTGAGGTTAAAAAGGAAAATTTTTAAAGCCACGCAATTAACTGGTGTGGTTATATTATTAACCCTGAAAGGGTTAATTAGAAAAGGTTTTTAGTAATTGGCTGAGAGCACTTACATCACGTGTATTGCGCTATCGCTCCTGTCATCAATCTGCCTTAGGTTAGGTTAGGTTAGAGGACGTCAATTTAATTTGTCAATTTAGACAAGTACATTACGCGGAGGTCGATTTGACCCATTGTACGTAACGTCCTTAAGAAGAAGAAGGATAAAAGAGGGGATAGGAAAAACGAGCGTCTGTCTTAAGTTATCAATTTTATTTCAGACCAAGTAAATCCAGTTTAATCAGCCTTTGATGGTAATAATTTCATCCGGACAGGCTTTGCTTAACGTCTGCCACCTCGAGGGTAAGAAACAAACACTATTTTGGCTAAGTAAACCTGGTTTAGCCTCCAAAATATAACGGCTTCAACCATATTTCCACTGGAGCGTATTACAGAAGTCCTTCTGTGGCCACTAACACCATCTTCATCTTCGGCGACTTTCTCTCAGCAGATTTCTGGCAAAAACTCTGAGAATAAATAAAAATTGCCATGAAAAAGTTTCTCAAAAATCTCTCGTTCGGAGTCGACTGTAAAGTGCACCACTCATGTATAAAATTAACACACACAACATAAGTGGTGTGAGAAACTAGATCGTAATCCTGACTGAAGGGTTGTAATGACCAATTATGTATGTTATGTGATGTGAGAAGCTAGATTGCTGATCTAAAGGGTTGTAGTGACTACACTACAGTAAGTAAGTTAGTACAGATTTCAGCTCACTTGGTTAGTCAAGTTTGTTTGGGACAAATAAGTTTGTTTTAAAAATATTGCCTCGAAGCGATCAATTGTTTTTTAACAGAATTACAGCAGCATAGTGTACCTTATTCATAGACTACGGAAGTCGCCGTGGTCTAGTAAGTAGTGTGTTGGCTTATTAGACGTAAGGCCGTGGTTCAAACCCCAGGTCAAACATCTCCAACTAAACGAAATATGAAAAAATATGTCTTCGGCGACTTCCTCTCAACAGATTTATGTAAAAAACTCTGTGAGTAATTTAAATTGCAATAAAAAAGTTTCTCCAAAAATATGTCGTTCAGAATAGTCTTTGAACTGTAGATCCCTCTACTCCTGCATAAAATTAATGCACGCAACATGAGTGGTGTGAGAAACTAGGTTCATAATCCTGATTAAAGCGTTGTAATGACCAATTATGTATGTTCTTGCATTCTACGTTCTCTAACTTAAATACTGTCAAAATTTGGTTAAGATGCGCCGATCCGTTCCGAAGTTATAGGTCAAAATTTCCTTAGAATACACATATAGTCGTATGTCGCGTGAAAACTTTGAGAGCTCATAACTCAAGACACACTTTCTCGACTTAGAATGTTATAGAACGGAGGCGTCGATATATATGTATGTATAGTCTACCCCATCTTCAACTTCTTCGTTGCCTGAGGCAACTAAAACTTACTTTTTTTTTTAAATCTTTCTGTTGTACTCTTGCTTGTGTGGCCCAAGGCATCGCTGTATTCGAAAGGCTTAAACATTTTTTTTTCTCTTAAAAATTTTTGCTGTCCGTTTTTTAAGAATTAATTGTTAAACAAAAAAAAAAAATTCTTTTAAAAATATTTGATGAATTTTTAAAGACGAAAATATTCCCAATACCATGTTTATCAACAATGCCATTCAAATAATGTGGAACTGCTGGAAATCTTGTAAGGGAAACCTTTATTCATGGTTTCTTAAAAATTTCACAAAAACAAAGAACAATATTGTCAATGAAAAAAAAAAATAATTTACAAAATAAAGTCATAATAAAATAAAATAAAGCAAATTTATAATAAAACAAGAGAGAGAAAGAGAAAATAAAAAGGAAACCTTTTAAATGGCAAATAAATGTTACCAAGTGAGATACCTTTACTGTGTATAAATTAAACCAAAATAAAATAAAAAAAAAACGAAATAAAAACGCCAATTTTACACAAATTATTTGGATGTGTAAACACTCACTCACTATAGTTTCTAACACATATACATACATACAGTGAGCATCAAAAAAAATTGTATACTAAGGTTAAAATTCTAACAATCCAACCAAATTCAACTTTTACCCACTTAAGGAGAGTGCACGAAAAAATTAGAACATATTTCGATTTTTTTTTATTTCTTTCTTTCAATTTTAAAAACTTCCAATGAAACAATTTTAAAAGCAAAAAATAACGATAATTTATTAATGTATAGTTTTTTTAATGTACAGTTCCTTTTGACGCCTACTGTACAATGTACATAAGCTAAGTTTACGGTTTTCTTTGTTTTGAGTTCAAGTGTGTACAGAGGAAAAAAAAAATACGAAAATAAACTAAAATGGTTACACAAACAAATTATAAATGTTTGCTTGCCTATGAAGAAATAACCAAAAGAAAGTGTTTGTGTATGATATACAGACAGAGAGAGAGCGAGAGTGAAACGTATGTTGTATTGTTATTTATGATATTTATTTAAGGCATTTAAATACTTAAACCCATACCCATACATACATGCATGCATATTTATTCTAAAAAAAACCAAGCAATGGCTTGCTTTAATAGTGACCTTAAAGAAATAATAAAAACAATAAAAACAACAACAACAACAACAACAACAATCATAATAACAAGAATAAAAATAAAAATAAAACAAAGAGAACGTAGCTTTGCCAACAGCATTTAAATCTCCAGCAAAATAAAATTCAATACAAAAACCAGGGGGCAACACACATACATCTTATATTGTATTGTGTTGTGCATTGCTTTGTATTGTTTCGGCTTTGTGTTCATACGAAGATAATAAAAGAGCTGCTTCTGTACACGAAGAGGAGTATGAGAGAGTGAGAGAGTGTAAGAGTCAGCAGAGTTTTATAGAATATCACTGTGTATAGTGTTCGTGTATAAAGCAGGCTTTATACTTGAATTGATAGATTCGTTTGGGTATGGCTTCAAGAGTTTACTCTCTCTCCCTGTAAATACAAAACATGTGTTAATTTTTAAAATTAATACAAGTGTATGTATGTATGTGTTAGAGAGTGAGTGTTTTTGTGTATGTGTTTGTGTGCTTAAACGTGTTCTCACGTCTGTTTATTAATGGCATTAATATATTACAGTGTTGATAACTTAAATAAATAAAAATAAACACAATAAAAAATGTGAAACAAATAAAAAAAAGGAAAAAAGGAAACCAACCAAGATTGAGCAAAGAATTCTGGAAAAATAATAGAAAATAAAAAAAAATGATTTTTCTTTTCTTTTCTTTTCTCATGAAGAAATAATATCCAACCGGATGTAAAATACAAAAGAAAAGAAAAAACTCTATTCTTTCCTTTTTATTTCAACTTACCATTTGGAAAAACATGCCAAATTTCAATTTAATGCCTTACAACAATAAAAATTAAAGCAAAAAAACCAAGTTTTTTAATATCTTTAAACCATAAAGCAGCCTAACAAACATACGTCACGTTATTATCTCTTAAAAATCTTAAAAAAAAAAAAAAAAACCGACAAATCCGTCCTTTATTTTCGGTTTTTCATCATCATCACAGCCATTTCGTTTTGATTTTAATGGTCATTTGACGGCGTAAACTAAAGTTCCTTTATGAAATAAATGAACACAATGGAATGAACCAACAACAACACTAACAGCAACAATAACAACTAATTTTCTCTGGTAAGCTTTATTTTTTTCTTTTTTCACAAACAACTTGTATACCTTTGGCTCAAGTGTTAAAAACCAAAAATAAAAAAACCCAAGGAATTTGGAAAGAAATTCCAAAGCAAAATATGAATAAAATATTATCGTATCTTTCTTTTACTTTGTGTTTCTTTTTATTATAAATTCAGTTTTTAGTTTAAAATTTTTTTTAATTCCTCCTGCTGTCATGACACAATTTTTAAGGCTGTTTTCATTAATAATAAATCACCTAAGAAAAGGAACAAGAATTTTTATTACAGCATTCGCTTATAATTAATATGCCTTCTCTGTAAGGTTACAGACTTTTAAATTAAGCGACAGAGTGCTCATAACCCGAATAAATTATGAAACTCAACATAAACATGTACGCTAAGCCGTTCATAACAGCCCTTCTAGTCAGGATTACAATCGAGCTTCTCACATCACCCATGCCTAAGTGATCTTTCATGTATTTTTTAATTATTAAAGTCTCTCATTACATGCAGACATTTATCCATTCTCTTGCAAGTTTGCCACAAGGCTTAAGAAGGGTAATGACTTTGAAAACTACTGTCCAATAGCAATGTGTTCCTGTCTTTTCAATGCCAAATTGTGAATCATCTCTAGAGTTGAACAACCTAGGCAGCTACAGGCAGTAGAGTACAGTAATCCCTCGATTTACTTAGCAGCTGGTTCCAAAAAAAGGCGACGTAAATCAAAACGACGTAAATCGAATTTCATATTGTATGTTTTTAACAAAGAACTTAAAAAAGTTACAGTAATCCCTCGATTTAAGTCGCAGTTGGTTCCAAAAAAAGGCGACGTTAATCGAATGACGACGCAAATTGAAGCAAGAGGGAACAAACGACGTAAATGGAAACAACGTTAATCGAGGTGACGTAAATCGAAGGATTACTGTATCCATAAAGCTCCTTTTACTGGCCACACACATACATAATTGGTCATTACAATCCTTCAGTCCGTCACTGGACCTATCGACCGGTATTTGTCAGTCATAATTTCGATATACTGCGTCATTTAGTTTGCTTTTGATGGTCATTGCTGAATTAAGCTAAGAATTGCTTCCTTACATACATAATTAGCCATTACAACCCTTTAGTCAGGATTACAAACTAGCTTCTAACACCACTTATCTTGTGTGTAGTAATTTTATACATGAGACCTACAGTTTAAAGTCACCTCCGAACGACAGATTTTTGAGAAACTTTTCATGGCAATTTTATGTACTCTCAGAGTTTTTGGCAGAAATCTGCTGAGAGGCTGTCGCCGAAGAAATATTTTTTTTCAAATTTCATTCTGTTGGAGATGTCTGAGCTGGGCACAGAGGGGCATTTTGCCTGAAAACCTGGCCAAAATTAATAGCAGTGTTTTATGAGTTAATGGCTGGAATTTTTTGATAGTGTTAGTGATAATTAGGCCCAAGGATGAACCCAACTGATTTTGGTTCAAATCGGTCCGTAATTTCGCCTAGCTCCCATATAAATTCCCCTCGAAATTGTACTTATTTACACATAATTATGGTAATTATGCAACATGCATAATACAATTTAGCGTGGATCAGTTCTTTGTACTAAGAAATCATGGTGTAAAGTTTGGTGAAAATCGGATCACATTTGACCCTACTCCTCATATAAAGTCCCCTTTAGAAATTCACGTTTGCGCTTATAAACGGCTTAAAAACATGGGTATCGTGATGAAATTTGGTATGAACGTGTATTTTGTAAATCTAAATCATAATACCAAATTTTATTATGGTCGGTCCATAATTGCCCCTAGGTCCAAAATAGGGCCCCTTAAGAAAATATGGTGAGCAATTATAATTGGCTTAAAAATTTTATTACCTCGATGAAATTCGACATGAACATGTTTAATATGAATGTGAATCATATTACCTGATTTTATTATGATCGGATCATAAGTGCCCCCTCTGATTCTATTGAGAAATAAGGCCATTCCCTATGGCTTTATTATACTGCGTCTAATTGTTTTTAATTTTTCGAAACAGAAAGTAAAATATTTAAAAAATCCCAAAAAATAATTGCGCAAATTTGCGCAAACTTTTTTTCTTGTTCCTGAATGTAGAGACTTCCAATTTTCTTGTGGTATATAACATTAAACTACTAAAAGCTACTTTCACCTTTAAAATCCTTATATTTTTTTGGGTAAAATAATGTGGATTTTTTATTTTTTTTAAATTTTGAACGAATAGTTTTAACATCAATATATGAGATATATATATATAAAAAAAAACTAAAAATAGCAGTTGCTCATACCTTTCAAATAATAAAAATCAATGTAAAACCTCTATTCGTTTAGCCACAAAAAAATATCGTATAAACCTACTAAAATTTCAAAAAAAAAAACACCAAAAACGCATTTAATTTTTTTCACTTTCCTGATTTTGACATCGTTTCAAATCTACAAATCTCAACTTAAAGTCGTGAGAATTCACTTATATAATGCAGAATTTTGTTGTCTATCGAACTGCGTACTCAGTTTCTTAAATTTCTTTGAATTCATTTTTTTTTGGCTAGCTTTTCAAGGTAAATGCCACTTAGTGCTGGTGTTTGAATTGAGGCCCCATGTCTAATAAGCCAACACACTACCTATTAGACCACGGCAATGTCTAACCCTACTGGCGTATGTTTAATAAACATCTTTACCATTTGCATTCAGTATACGCCTTGGGTTGCGTTATTCAATTTTTGAGAACAAAAAAACAAAGAAAAAAAATTAAAATTACTCCACACATATGGAAACCCCCATAAGAAATAATTTACACTGTGTCTCCTAAGTACATAGTGTATCCCTTAAATGATCCTGGCAATAAATAAAATTAAATTAAATTAATAATACAGTATGGGTACTGTATTGGGGGTAAAGTCATAAATATTTTATTTCTTTACCCGTTTTTTTCTTTTTGATTTTGATTTTGATTGTGATTGACACCTGTAGTTGACTTAGCTAAAACTATAAATCCCCAATCCAATCCAATGGCCCATGAACTCTTAATATTCACAGAACATTAATCACTCTCACTCTCGCTCTCTCTCTCCCTCACTCTGTCTCGCAATGCTCTCGAACTTTATTGAAAATCAATGTCAAGCCAAGATATTTATGCGCTCGCTCGTTATACTGTACACAGCCAGACAGGCGATGGTGATGGTGGTTCTTGTCTTGAATTTGATTTTGAAAGGAAGAAGAAAAAAATGGAAAAATAATTGCACACTTTCGTTACGTTACGAATTTTATTATAAGCGCATCCATAAAATATTCAATAACAATAAAAATTGATTTATTTGTACACAATCGAAATGGATGCATAAATACACCAGGGCTGGGATGGCCATTAAATGAAGAATTTTTTTGGTGGTGTACCACACACACACACGCACTCATTGTGATAGTTAAAGTTTTATTAGCTTTTTGAATAATGTTTTATATTATCATCGTAAATAAAATGTGGGATTTCCAAATGAGAGCAGGTTATCAATTTAGAACCTAAAGATAGCCTGGTGTAGTGATTGAGATTCCCGGTGTACGAGAATCCATACCATGTAGAGAACGTAAAGTGTACTCGACATTTGGTTATAAACTTTAAAAAAAATTAAGTGACCATCCACATTGGCCAATTGAGCCTTCGCAAGGCCTACAATTGAGCAGCAACGATCGTTGTATGAGGGGTTAGGCAGTTTCATCTGTTGGAATGTAATAGTTTTTAATAACCAAAGTTCCTTACCACCACAGCAAATAAATTTTTACTGAAATCGTTATTTCTAATTGGCAACCCTATCAATCTAGAACTTGTTTCTGAAGGCTAATTTCTTGCATAGCAGGTGAAATTTAATTTAAAAAATGAAATGAAAACTAAAATGAAGGGAACCACAGGAATGTATAAAAAAATTTATTTCAAAAAATATATGAAGACTTTAACCAGCATATAGGTCTGCCAGGAACTTTTTAACGCTATAGGAAGCATAAGCATCTGCCTCAGGAACTTTCTAACGCTATGAGAAGCGTATGAATCTTGAATTTTTAAGCAAAAACTTTTACGCTAAGTTACGTTAGATGAAAAGCTGATGTGTGTGATAATCCACAGGCCAGAAATGGTTCAATATATGTACCTTTTGAAATATGAATGAAATAGAAAAGGTTGCAGGAGGTGAGAAACATTCAAAAGAATGTGAAAAATGGAGAGAAAGATAGTCATCTAATAGGATAGATGCGAGAAATGAAACCGTCAGTGTCAGCAATTCCAGCAGAGTCTAACTCTCTAAGGACTCTCTCCATTAAAGAAACCCTGAACAAGAAACTTGAGTCTTCGTCTCTACACGTACCATTTTCTAGGCTCTGTCCTCAAGGTGTAATATAATAAAATTAACATTCAAAGAAGTCTGGAACAGCGCCCATGGTTTCGCACCATAGACAATTCCAAATAGAGGTCTCAGAATTTCAAATATTTTTTACCCATCTTCGTATTTTACTGCACTACATCCTGTCTCCTATCTTTAGCTGCCCACTTTCTTTGCCCCAAAGCAACGCAATGCACTGCATTAGCTGGGAACATTTCTCTGTAATAGAGAAAAATGCTGGTAATTTTAGTTTATCTCTGGCCTTTCATAAAATTTTATTTATAATTTGAGTACATATACATACGTGATGATTAATTTAATTTTTAATCTCTATATCAGCATAATTCATACGAGTGCGGACCCATTTACACACTAAAAATCTCTTTTTAGCACTCATTGTATACGACATTTATTTGAAATGCCAAATTATAATTAAATTTTATACATTTTACACACATACATACATCCACAATACAGCATACGAGTACATTTGTTTGTATTAGCCAGTTGGTAGAGTAGGAAAAAATCGATAACACATATGAAAAGTATTTCATGATGACAATTATTATTGGAAATATCAACGAACCACAGAGGCCACTGGTTGATAAAGCATAAACTTTTATAGACACCATAAGCAAAGAGAGAGATAGAAAGAAAGAGAGAAGGAGCGAGCCAGTGAGGTAAACTAAAAAAGAGAAAGAGATAGTTAACCTAACCGAATATATTAAAATCAATAATTAGAGAAAAACAACATGTTTTTCCTCTTTTTAACCACAATACGTTATAACAGTGTAAACGGATAATAATATAAAATGATGATATGATGCATAAATCAGACATTCAATACAGTGCTAAACAAAAGTAAAGAAATCAATTTCTGATATAGAAAATATGTTATCGAAAATTATCTAAATTTTTGCAAATTTTTTATCGAAAAATTTTTATGTAGAAAATTTGTTATCGAAAATTTTATGTATAAAAAATTTGTTATCGAAAAATGTTTATATACATACATACTATGTATAAAAAAATTGTTATCGAAAAATTTCTATATATAGAAAATTTTTTATCGCAAAATTTCTATACATATATAGAAAATTTGTTATCGAAAAATTTCTATACATATATAGAAAATTTGTTATCGAACACTTTCTATATATAGAAATTTTTTTGTCGATAAATATCTATATAGAAAATTTGTTATCGAAAATTGTCTATATAGAAAATTTGTTACCGAAAAATTTCTATTTAGAAAACTTGATATCGTTAAATATCTACATATATAGAAAATTTGTTATCGAAATTTATCTATATAGAAAATTTGTTATCGAAAATTGTCTATATAGAAAATTTAATATTGAAAATTGTCTATATAGAAAATTTGTTATCGAAAAATTTCTATATACAAAATTTGTTATCGAAAAATTTCTATATAGAAAATTTTTTATCGAAAATTATCTATATAGAAAATTCGAAACCGAAAAATTTCTATTTAGAAAACTTGATATAGATAAATATCTAAATATATAGAAAATTTGTTATCGAAATTTATATATATAGAAAATTTGTTATCGAAAAGTTTGCATATAGAAAATTTATTATCGAAAAATTTGTATATTGAAGATTTGTTATCGAAAATTATCTATATAGAAAATTTGTTATCGAAAATTATCTATATAGAAAATTTGTTATCAAAAATTATCTATTTGCTATCGAAAATTATCTACATAGATAAGTTGTTACCGAAAATTATCTACAAAGAAAAGTTGTTATCGAAAGTTGTATATTTAGAAAAGTTCTTATCGAAAATGATCTATATAGAAAATTTGTTATCAAAAAATTTTTATATAGAAATATTGTTATCGAAAACTTTGTACATATAGAAAATTTGTTATCGAAAACTTTCTATATAGAAAACTTGTTATCGAAAATGATCTATATAGAAAAGTTGTTATCGAAAGTTTTCTATATAGAAAATTTGTCATCGAAAAGTATCTATATTGATAATTTGTTTTCGAAAAATTTATATATAAAAAATTTGTTATCGAAAATTTCAATATAGAAAACTGATATTAAAAATGTTTATAAATTGTATACAAAATTTTTGTATCAAAAACTTTATTATCAATAATTTGCTATATTAAAACTGTGTTATCGAAATTATTTTTGTAGAAAAGACAAATTTTTAAATTTATTATTCGAATATTTCATCTATCAAAGCATATTTATCGAATGTTTTCGTTATCGAAAATTGTCTACTCCTTTTTTCATCAATTTATCAATATGAATGTAAATACATATAGTGTTGTAGTTTTGGTATTTGTTTAGGTCTGTTGCTATTTTAAAAATGAGTCCAGAGTCTATAGGCTGGATATTTACAGCATCAGTTACGCTGCTTACATGACCTCTCAGCGTACATTAACGCATACATGAATGCGTTTTTTTGTGTGTCTGATTTTGTTGTTGTTATTGATTCTGTAAATATTAAATTAATATATTTAAGCCACAGAAATATAATTAAAAAAAAAACAAATATAAAGCCAGTCAAGAGTGAAAGATAAAATTATGGTTGATAACCATTCACGTATGTACTCCCAGTGCTGGACATCTGCAGATAGCTACCCACCCACCCACACACACTCTCACACACACTCTTACAAATAACGCAAAATTGACTCTGACAATAAACCGAACAAATTTGTTTAAATAACCACAAACACAAACTCAAAATAAATGCTCATGCATATGCATGCCTAAAATCATTATGGTTGAGTAGGTGTAATCCTCCCCCCCCCCCTCCGTTCATTGGGAATTTCAGGCTCAAAACGTAATGCCATGATGATGACATACAAAATTTTGCTAAAGTGTTGGCATATACATAAGCAGGTTTCCCTTAATTATACATGCCACACGTTTTAAGCACAAACCAAACCGTTTAACCGACTGTGTATGAAGGGCGGCATGGGGAAATTAATTTTTTTTTTTGAGGCCTAATTTGATTGGTTCCTTCATATGCGAACAGAAGGTATTTATTTACACCAAAATATTTTCCATTTTTTTTTCTTTTTTTGAGGAAAATTCACTTGAGCATATGTTTTGGGAGAGTTAAATATGAAGAGCGATATTGATGTGGGGTTTTTTGTAATTAGGGTGGCTCCATAGCTTGAAAATGATAATCAATTTAGGAAGATCTTAATAAAATTATTGCGCCGTATTAGCGTAATGTATGGAATGAATTACGCTTGAGAAATTCTCCATTAATTGGTTATTATTGTAGAAGAAATAATTCAATTGGATGGCAACAAAGGCCACAAAAATAATTAAAACTTGAATTAACATTTAGGAGCTGCCCTAATACATTTCTTGAATAACAACCTGCCTGCGTCGTATTGAAGTCCTTAGCAAATAAAATGAAAATAAAAATGTAAATAACCACACGGTGTGATGGGCTATAGAAAATGAATTAAAAAATTTGTGTTTTTTTTCTTCCTTTTTGTTAAATCTGTCTACCATATGCTGCTTTTGTAAAAAGAAAATTTAATCTTTAAAAAAATCTTTAAGAAATGCATAAAAATTTTGTAAATTTCTTTAAGGCTACTCTGTTTCAACACTCCGTGACTTTGGCACATAAATCAGGTTGAATTTGATCGATGGCATGGGTTATATTGGCTTCGAGCATCGCTGTAGATTACGGCCTATTCACATACAATTGCGACATAAGAAACCCCCACCGGAAATAGCCTAACAGTGTTAAATCGCACGATCCTGGTGACCAGTTCACAATCTCCACCATGTGATAAGATCATGCCATTAAAAATATAGAATATCCAATGCGGCATGAGCTGTGTGGCGCGCAGTGCCGTCGTAGTTTATGCAGTTATTTGTTATCGAAAATTATCTATATATAGAAAATTTGTTATCGAAAATTGTCTATATATAGAAAATTTGTTATCGAAAATTATCTATATATAGAAAATTTGTTATCGAAAATTATCTGTATATAGAAAATTTGTTATCGAAAATTATCTCTATAGAAAATTTGTTATCGAAAATTATCTATATACGAAAATTTGTTATCGAAAATTATCTATGTAGAAAATTTGTTATCGAAAATTATCTATATACGAAAATTTGTTATCGAAAATTATCTATATACGAAAATTTGTTATCGAAAATTATCTATATACGAAAATTTGTTATCGAAAATTATCTATATAAAAAATTTGTTATCGAAAATTATCTATATACGAAAATTTGTTATCGAAAATTATTTATATATAGAAAATTTGTTATCGAAAATTATTTCTATGAAAATTTGTTATCGAAAATTACCTGTATAGAAAATTTGTTATCGAAAATTATCTATATAGAGAATTTAATATCGAAAATTATCTATATAGGAAATTTGTTATCGAAAATTATCTATATAGAAAATTTGTTATCGCAAATTTGTCTATATAGAAAATTTGTTATCGAAAATTATCGAAAATTGTCTATATAGAATATTTTTTAAAGTTATCTATATAGAAAATTTTGTTATCGAAAATTATCTATATACGAAAATTTGTCTATATAGAAAATTTGTTATCGAAAATTGTCAAAAATTATCTATATAGAAAGTTTGTTATCGAAAATTGTCAAAAATTATCTATATAGAAAATTTGTTATCGAATATTATCTATATATAGAAAATTTGTTATCGAAAATTATCTATATAGAAAATTTGTTATCGAAAATTATCTATATAGAAAATTTGTTATCAAAAATTATCTATATACGAAAATTTGTTATCGAAAATTATCTATATAGAAAATTTGTTATCGAAAATTATCTATATAGAAAATTTGTTATCGAAAATTATCTATATAGAAAATTTGTTATCGAATATTATCTATATAGAAAATTTGTTATCGAAAATTATCTATATAGAAAATTTGTTATCGAAAATTTGTCTATATAAGAAATTTGTTATTGAAAATATGTCTATATAGAAAATTTGTTATCGAAAATTATCTATATAGAAAATTTGTTGAAAATTATCTATATAAAAAATTTGTTATCGAAAATTATCTATATACGAAAATTTGTTATCGAAAATTATTTATATATAGAAAATTTGTTATCGAAAATTATTTCTATGAAAATTTGTTATCGAAAATTACCTATATAGAAAATTTGTTATCGAAAATTATCTATATACGAAAATTTGTTATCGAAAATTATTTATATATAGAAAATTTGTTATCGAAAATTATTTCTATGAAAATTTGTTATCGAAAATTACCTGTATAGAAAATTTGTTATCGAAAATTATCTATATAGAGAATTTAATATCGAAAATTATCTATATAGGAAATTTGTTATCGAAAATTATCTATATAGAAAATTTGTTATCGCAAATTTGTCTATATAGAAAATTTGTTATCGAAAATTATCGAAAATTGTCTATATAGAATATTTTTTAAAGTTATCTATATAGAAAATTTTGTTATCGAAAATTATCTATATACGAAAATTTGTCTATATAGAAAATTTGTTATCGAAAATTGTCAAAAATTATCTATATAGAAAGTTTGTTATCGAAAATTGTCAAAAATTATCTATATAGAAAATTTGTTATCGAATATTATCTATATATAGAAAATTTGTCGTTCGGAAACGGTTTTAAACTTTAGGTCCCCCGCCGCTCATGTATAAAATTAACAAACACAACATAGTTGGTGTGAGAAGCTAGGTTGTAATCCTGAGTGAAGGGTTGTAATGACGAATTATGTATGTATGTATGTATGTATGTATGTATGTATGTATGTATGTATGTATGTATGTTTGTATGTATGTATTGCGTTGCTTCGTTCACTTTAGTGTGGCTAGCAAAATTTATGATGACTCTGTAGTTTTTGTAGCATTTATGGAAACATATAACAACTCCTGTGCGTCGTCTTTTATTTTGTAGCTCTGTGTTGCCTTTAATAAATGTTGATTTCCATGGTAAAATGTTTTTAAACTGCACATATGACATTTAAATTTCAATCCGAATCCTTACACTCTCCCTCCCTACGAATCCTTTTTCTTGTCGGAATGCTTTTACTTTTGCCAACTTTTTACCAACTGCTGTGAGAAGCATCATTCAAGTAAAAAGCCTACATGGAGTCGAGTCTTCTGTGTCCATTAACTTGGAGTCACTATAAAAGACCTGCCAATTATTTTCTCCATTTCTTCTTGTTTCTTATACTCCTCAGCACTCTCGGCACTATAAATGTGTTCAAGGTCCTTAAGGAAGACAGAAAGCAACTAAAAGGCTTGTATGTCATCTCAAATACTGGTTAAATGTTAAAAATAAAAATAAAAGCACAAGAAAACAATTTTAAAATTTGTTTTTTTTTTAATTCAAATGCTTGTTTGTCGTTCCTTTCAATATGACTTCATTCGGTTTTATTTCTGTTACTCATACTGTGTATCCTTTTTAGTCCTCTTTCCGTTTTTTCTTTGTTTATTTTTGTTTCAAACGCATTTAACCTTGACCGTTACCAATAAACCTTAAAATGGTATTTTGGACGTACAAAAACATCAATAATAATAATTGTTATCGTTGTTGTCTTTTAATTTTTACTTATTAAAGGAACATGTATGCTAAGAGCCTTGACTAAACCAAACCAAACATTTACTCATGCCTCCTCCGTGTCCTTCGTATATTACTTTTTGACTGGTGCCTGTCTCTAAAATTTATGGCCTAAATTTGAAAAACTGCTTTGGCAGAGAAAATAAATTGATCCCAACAAACCAACAAACAGAAATTATTTGGGGCACAACATTACACTACGTTTTTAATGAATATTTAATAAATCCAATATAACCAATAGACCGTTCAAGCGTGAGGCGTTAGAATGATGGGGATGGGGGGTTAGTAATGTGGCTTAATGAAGAAAATTAGGTGAAGGAATAAACGCTCTGGTAGCAGCCAAAAAATTGAGTTGTGTTTGTGTTAATTTTTTTTTTAATTTTCATGATGGTTTGCCTTCACAATAGTTATCGATTACTACGAATGAACGCACTCGTAGCACCTGAAAAATTCCGTTGCGTTTGTGTTAAATTTCTTTTAATTTTCATGCTGGTTTGCCTTCACAATAGTTATCGATTACTAAGAATGAACGCACTCGTAGCTTCTGAAAAATTCCGTAGCGTCTGTGTTAAATATCTTTTTATTTTCATGATGGTTTGCTTTCACAATAGTTATCGATTACTAAGAATGAACGCACTCGTAGCGGCTGAAAAATTTAGTTGCGTTTGTTTGAAACTTCTTTTCATTTTCATGATGGTTCGCTTTCACAATAGTTATCGATTATTAAGAATGAAATTGAAATGTTTTCAATTGATTTACAGAGAAAAATTTCTTAAAGGCTAGAAAAACTAGTGCATTCTTTTGATAACCGATTTTACGAATGACCCTAATGAGCACTTGTAGTTCAGCTGTTTGTTCAGTCACGGATATCCCTTCGCTCATAACTAAAGTCTGTATGCTTTATTGATTTACTGATTGACTGATACTAGTTTACACAATATTTATCTGCTATATCAATGCAAATCTCCAATGTTATAGATTTTTTTAAAAACAATTGCATTGACAGTCATTAATTTTAACAATTTCATTGTCATCATTTATTTTTTATAAATAAACCTTAACAGTTATCGATTTTCTATCACTAATTCCATTATTATGTTCAAACTGCAGATACATATCTCCCGTATTATCGGTGTTTTATAGATAATTTCACTGTTATCGATGTCCTGTAGGTAGTCTTATTTTTATGTTTATTCTGTTGAAATCTTCTCTATTATCGATTCTGTATTCTGTAAATATTTTAATTTTTAGCGATTTTCTATAACTAACTGCATTGTTTATTTACCTCACATAGAAATCTTTCCCGTTATCGGTTTTTACAAATAATTTTCATTCATTTACATAGTTTCTATAGAAATTATCAGTTTTATTGGTTTTCTATATAATTTTCAAGTACTATCGATTTACTTTTACACTTTCACTGTTATCGATTTTCTATAGACAATTTTTAATAGCAAAATATTTTATGTTTTTACGTTTTATTTATGGAAATATTACAATAATCGATTTTCTATGATTTATTTTGCTGTTCTCTATATCTCTAACCACTTTTTTGTGATGTACCTTTAATAGAAACTTTATTTGTTTCTATAGCTATTCACTATTATCGATTTTCTATAGATATTTTTATTGTTATCGGTTGTGTATTGATATTTTACTGTTATCGATTTTCTATAAATATTTTTACTGTTACTGATCCTCTATGGATATTTTCACTGTTATCGAATTCCTTATAGATATTTATATTGTTATCGGTTGTGTATTGATATTTTCACTGTTATCGATTTTTTATAAATATTTTTACCAATATCGATTTTCTGTAGATATTTTTACTGTTATTTATTCTCTATAAATATTTTCATTGTTATCAATTTCCTATAAATATTTTTTGTTATCGATTTTCTTTAGATATCTTTCCTGTTATTTATTCTCTATGAATATTTTTACTGTTATCGATTTTCTATAAATATTGTTACTGTTATCGATTTTCTTTTGATTATCGATAAATATTTTTACTGTTATCGATTTTCTATAAAATTTTTTTATTGTTATCGATTTACTTTAGATATTTTTACTATTACTGATTCTTTATGGATATTTTCACTGTTATCGATTTTCTGTAGATATTTTTATTATTATCGGTTGTGTATTGATATTTTCACTGTTATCGATTTTCTATAAATATTTTTACTGTTATCGATTTTCATTAGATATTTTTACTGTTACTGATTCTGATATACTGATATTTTCAATGTTATCGATTTTCTATAAATATTTTTACTATTATCGATTTTCTTTAATATTTTTACTGCTATTGATACTCTATGAATATTTTCATTGTTATCGATTTTCTATAAATATTTTTACTGTTATCGATTTTCTTTAGATATTTTTACTGTTATTTATTCTCTATGAATATTTTCATTGTTATCGATTTTCTATAAATTTTTTTACTGTTATCGATTTTCTTTAGAAATTTTTATTGTTATCGATTGTGTATTGATATTTTCACTGTTATCGATTTTCTATAAATATTTTTACTGTTATCGATTTTCTTTAGATATGTTCATTGTTATTTATTCTCTATGAATATTTTCGCTGTTATCGATTTTCTTTAGATAATTTTACTGCTATTGATTCCTTATAGATATTTATATTGTTATCAATTGTGTATTGATATTTTCACTGTTATCGATTTTCTATAAATATTTTTACTGTTATTGATTTTCTGTAGATCTTTTTGCTGTTATCGATTTTTTTTATTACTAATTTCACTGTAATGTACTTTCTGCAAAAATCTCCCCTGTTATCGATTTTTTTTCAAAATTTTCATTCTTTTCAATTTTCTACATAAAATTTCAATATTATGGATTTTCTATTAAATACTTTAATGTTTTCGATTTTTTTACAAAGGCATTTTATTGTTATCGATTTTCCGTAAATAAATTTGCTTTTGGGGACTTTTTATAAGCAAATTACCTGCATTAAAATCCCAAAACTGTTTCTTAATAAAAATATTTGCTTTTCCTTACATACATACATACATGCATGCAAATGCGAAATATTTTGGCAAAGTCAGCAGTTGGATTAAAACAAAGTCTCTCTCATTATTATTGTCATCACAAAAACTTTGCAGAATATTTGCTAGGCATTATCGGCAATTCAATCGAATTGTTTTTGTGAACTCAACAAATTGAGAGACAGAAATTTAATGAAAATTTTCATCTTTTGTTTTTCAAAATGCTTTTGAATTTTACATGAAAGTGTTTAGAAGCAACAAAAAAATCGATTAGTTTTTAAATTGAAAATTATGTGTCAGATTTATAGATTTTAATACAATAACAGTTCGTAAATAAAGCTTATATGTATCGTTCATAATACTTGTGTTTAAAACACAAACACTGTTTAAATAGTTATTGGTTATGGGTGATTGATATTCCATCCGTTGAGCAAAGCTGACTCAAATAGGGTATTAAAGTTCATTCGTATATCGATAAACGTTACTGTTTTCTCTTTTTTTTTTACTTACTTTGTTACATTGTGATAGGAATGTCAGTTTTTATTTGACGTCAAACGAAATGTCTCTTAATTATGATAAAGTATCTCCACTTAAGTTATCGATATTCTGTACAAATACACTCTCGACAAACGTAAGCAATAATATGTTGTCATTGTAATGCATGACAAAAAAAGCAATTTTGTCTCGAATACACCTGAGGATTAAATAATGAAATAAATTCAATAATATTTCGCTTAAACAAGTCTGTTTCTTCTTTTTTCTGTTGTAGCGATAAATTGTTGCCTCAGTTATTTATATTCCAAAAATAAACTGATTAAATCTAACATATAAGTTGTTTAACGTGTCTCTATGGGGTATTCATAAAACCCTCATATGGTAGTTAAACTAATATCGATAACTGTGACATTCTCATTACTTAAAAAATACCAGTGCTTTTTATTACCATGTAATCGAGTCATTATAAAATAATTACAATTTTTCTACTAAAAAATTTACTATTTATTGAATTATTAAACGAAAGTTTAATGTTATCGATTTTCTACAAATAATTTCAATGGCAATGCTTAGCTACAGATAATTTCAGTGTTATCCTGTTTTTGTTAAGGACATTCCAGCTCTTTCGATTTTTAACAAAAGCAACTGAATATTTCCCAGTTATCGCTTTCCAAATGAAAATTATTTTTCTATATAAACTTTCCTTGTTATCGATATAGTATAGAACTATTTGCTATCAATTGCAGATTTAATATAAAAGTTTTAATTGTTATTGATTGATAGAAAATTTTATTGTTAATGGCTTCCAATATATAATTTCTAGCAGTTATCGATTTTTTTATACTTCACAGTTATCGTTTGTTTATATTGAAAATTTAGCTGTTATCGAATTTGTTTGGAAAATGTTACTGTTATTGATTTATTCCTATGGGACAATTATTTTCTTTAGAAAATTTATATTGTCATCAATTTTGGCGTTATCGTTTTGCTATAGAAAATATCTCTATTAACGATTTTCTATAGAAAATGTTATTGGTATCGATTTTTATTTATTATTATTTATATATTATTTTATTATTTATTATTTTTGGTTTTTTTTTTTGTTATGTGAAATATATCACATTTAACACAGTTATCGATTTCCTAAAGGATCTAATTTTTTTTACAGAAAATTTTACTCTTACCGATTTTCTATTGAAATCTATACTGTTATCAATTTCCATTGGAAATTGTATGTGTTATCGATATAACTTGAAAGTTTAATATGTTATCGATTTCACAATTAAAAATTTTTTGTTATCGCTTTTCGATATAAAATATATAACGATTTTATATAGGAAAAAAATCACTGTTGTTGATTTTACCTTAAAAAATTCATTAATACTAGCTTTCCCTAGAAACTTACACTGGCAACAATTTTATTTAGAAAATTGCTTTGTTCCTGTTTTTTTTTGTGAAATCTTATTGCTTTGGTCTCTCAAAAGAAATTGTTGATATTATGTGCCATTTAAAGAAAATTCAATTGTTATCGGTTTACTATAAAATACTGCATTGCTATTTCATTTATAAATAACTTATTTTATCGATTCTCTATTCACAATTTTATTGTTATCGTTTTGATATAACGATCTTTACTGTTGCACTCTTTGATTTTATACGAAAATTTTATTTTCTACAATAAAATTTTACTTCAATATTTTGCATAAATTTAACTGTTATCGATTATTGGTATTGGAAATTTTACGGTTATCGAATTTATGTAGAAACCATCGTATTTATACAGAACATATTGAATTAATTGTCACCAACGCTAGGGAGCTAAGCAATTATATACGCAATCCGTTCGAGAGATGGGCAACCTATTCAAGGGAAGATATTCAGACTGCCTGTCTATTAAGAAACCATATCATCAGTTATCTAAGTATAGGATATCTTGTTATTAACTTCTTTACTTCATTTATTTAATTTATCATTACAATCCTTTTAGTGACGATTACAAATTAGTTTCTTACATCATCCATGTTGTATGTGTTAATTTTTATCCATGAGAGGCAAGTCTTACAGTCTCAAATCAACTCCGAATGGCAATTTTCTTTACTCCCAGAGTTGGTAACATCAGACTTTCAAGAAGAAGTTGACGAAAGAAATGCTTTTTTTGAAATTTCGTTTTTCTTCTGTCGAAGCTAAGGGTGTCTGAGCTCTCGTATAATAAACCATCGCGCAGCAGCTTATTTCGATATTTCTATGATAAATTTTTAATGGAAAATTTAATTCAATCATTCTGTAGAAGTTATCACTGACATTATTACACACATATTTAATCGTATGGTCTTCTTATACATACTATACATACATAATTGATCATTACAACCCTTTAGTCGGGATTACAACCTAGTTTCCCACACCACATATGTTGTGTGTGTTGATTTAATACATGAGTGGCGGGACCTACAGTTTAAAGTCGCCTCCGAATGACAGCTTTTTGAGAACTTTCATGGCAATTTTGATTTTACTCCCAGACGTTTTTACCAGGAATCTGCTGAGAGGAAGTCGCCGTGGAAATATTTTTTATTTCGTATTTCGTTTTCAATGGAGATGTCTCAGCTGGGTTTTGAACCTACTAGACTACAGCGACTAAAAGATCCTTATTCGCACACACTCTGACGGATTAAAGAATTGTTGGATTCGTCTTAAAAGGATATCCTGATGTCATGTATCCCACAGACACGTGCAGTTCAGGGCCATCAATGTTGCCACTTAAAAAAAGAAAAGAAGAGAACAATGATTTTTCTTTACGACTTCCAACTAATATTTCCCATATAAAGAATTATTATCGCTGCAATCAAATTTCCTTATTTTAGTATCATAAGGATGTGCAATTGTCCTTGTAATTTGCCCCAGTATGAATATGAGTTTTCTGTGGCCAAAGGAAAATATGGGGGGGTTTTTGTGATGCTTTTTAATGCCTATAATTTACGTTCTCTGTTACAAGTTTGAAAAAAATTTTTTTACACAAAATAGGCGCCCCATAATCATGGCCTGCATCATTATTATTATAGTTGACCCCTGAGTAGAGCAACCATTTTTTTTTTTTTTTTTTTTTTTTTTTGTAATGGAAATGCATGTCAAGACATTTGACGGAGCTTAGAGCTTAAAGTCGACTCAGAACTTCAGATTTCTTTGAACGAACTTTTCATGGCAATTTTCTATTTACTCTCAGAGTTTTTGCCAGAAATCTGCTGAGAGGAAGTCGCCGAAAAAATATTTTTCAAATTTCGTGGCGATGTGGCCGTGGCGGCCTCATTTAAAATAAAATCATTACAAGTCTTCAGTCAGGATTAGAACCTAACTTCTGACACCACTTATGTTATGTGTGTTAATTTTATACATGAGTAAAGGGACCTACAGTTTAAAGTCGACTCAGAACGACCGATTTTTGAGAAACTTTTCATGGCAATTTTCTATTTACTCTCAGAGTTTTTGCCAGAAATCTGCTGAGAGGCAGTCGCCGAAGAAATACTCTTTCAGACTTCGTTTTGTTGGCAAAATAGTTGCACAGTTTTCATTTATTTTTCTTGAAAAAAAACGTCCACCTTCCCAGTGTTTTATAGTTTCTAAACATGTGCTGTTAACGAGCGAATTCCATAGTAATTCATTGCACATTCGCCATTCAAAACATTTCTTTGGTATTTTTTGCTAACGTCTTGTTACTGCAATGAAGCGTTTTAAAAATGTCAATAAACTGCAGAAAATTTCGTTTCGTTAAAGATGTCTAACCTGGGATTTGAACTGAGGCCTTACGTCTAATAAGCTAACACACTGCCTACTAGGCTATGGCGTTTACTTGTAATGTCTATAAATAAAACGATTCGGCTTTTAGTGTACAACAGATCATTAGGCGAAATTGATAAAAAATCGCTGATAAGTAATGAAATGATGGAAATGAGCTTTCTATTCAACTCCAATAAAGTAAATATTGGCTAAGCTCTTCACCAAAGAAAAAAAAAAGATTTAAACTGATGCAAATAAATTGTCACAATTTAACACAAGAAATTTTTAAATAACTTTCAAATGTAAATATGTATGTTTTATAGAAAATCTATATTTTGTGCTTATAAAATTATACGCATATAATATAACAAATAGAATAATAACAACGTATGCTAATATTCGCCACACATCTGTTATTTTCATAAAATTTTTATTGCTCCACTCCATACAATTGAGCCTGGATTCCACGTATTATTCAACAACAAATTGAACATAAAGATGAATAATTAATGCACGAATACCAATACCAATACCAATACGCATATATGTATATGAGCGAAATATATATTGTATTTAAATTGAGAGAGTGAGGCCTTTACATACATATGTAAAGGGTCCGCCAAATAACTTTTTTTTTTGGTTTGAAAATGCTTTAAAAAAAAACTACTGAATATTTTCTCAAATTTCTTTTTTTTATTTGAAAGTACAATCCTTCCGGTTAATAATGGAAAATAATTTCATTCAAATGTCTGCCTCGGCTGGCCATGCAGTAGCCTACACGATCGGTCCAATTTTTAAGCACATTATCGATTGTGTGCCGCTGTATTTCACCAATGGTTTCACGAATATTGTCCTTTAAAGCGTCAATTGTCTCTGGCTTGTCGGCGTAACACTTATCTTTGACGGTACCCCACAAATAGTAGCCCAACGGTGTCAAATCGCAGCTCCGAGGTGGCCAAACGACATCAGCTCTGCGGCTGATAATGCGATCTTCAAAAACAGGGCGCAAAGCATCGAGTGTAGCTTCGGCTGTGTGGCACGTAGCGCCGTCCTGTTGAAACCAAATGTTACCAATATTCTAACTCTTCAATTTTTGCGAACAAAAATTCGTTCAACATGGCCCGATAACGATCGCCATTTACTGTAACGGCCATTCCTTGCTCATTTTCGAAGAAAAATGGCCCAATTATGCCTCTGAACCAAAATCCGCACCAAACAGTGACTCGTTTTGGGTGCGTCGGCTTTTCAATGTATGCGTGCGGGTTTTCTGTGCCCCAAATGCGACAATCTTGCTTGTTTACATACCCGCCAAGATCAAAATGGGCTTCATCTGAAAAGATGATTTTTTTTGCCAAAATCGGCATCTTCTGGTGTAGGCTACTGCATGGCCAGCCGAGGCAGCCACTTGAATGAAATTATTTTCCATTATTAACCGGAAGGATTATACTTTCAAATAAAACAAAGAAATTTGAGAAAATCTTCAGTAGTTTTTTTTTTTTTAAGCATTTTCAAAAAAAAAGTTATTTGGCGGACCCTTTATATCCCGTACCCACACACATACATTTGTATACTTGAGAAGCATGGAGTAAATTTGCATAATTTATCTGAGATCCAGCAGCAGCAACATTGGAAGTCAGCCAGCAAACGAATCATTCGATGAAAATAAAAAAAAAATAAAAAAATTATTTAAAAAAAGGAAAATAAGAAAAGAATTCGTTAATATTTCAAAAGCTTATGGCCAATGTATGAGTTTGTACCTTAGGGACCCATTCGTCGGCATCTACCACGTCTGCAATATGTGACAAATGTTTGGGGGAAGTGAAAAGTAAATGATTTGAGGCCATAATGTTATGAAAATATTTATGGAAACCATTTCATATGAACATTTATCGTATATTTGTATTTGTTTTCCTTTATTTATTGACACTTAAAGTGTTTTCTTATGAAATTATAACGCCCCGGCAAAGAGAATAACTGTGAGGAATTGTAAAAGTGTTTGGCAAATTATGATAACAACAACGCTTTCCAAATGAATTTGAAAAGGAAAAAAATGGAAGGAAAGGCCTATTTAGTCGCTTTCAAATTAAATTGAAAATGTTTTCAATTTTGAAATTAAAATTTAAAATTTGTAAACTTTAGTGTTTGTATGCTTCGGTTGATTTGAAAAAGTTTTATTGTCTTACAGATTTTAAATAAAAAAAATTCACTACAAACCATTAAAATTCCATGGTCATAACATGCAGTCACCATAGTCTAGCAGGCAGTATGTTGGCTTAGTAGACGCGAACCCGTGATTCAAACCATAGCTTAGACATCTTAAATAAAACTAACTACGAAGAATTGTCTACGGCGACTGCCTCTCAGCAGTTTTCTGGCTACAACTCAGAGAATAAATAAAATTGCCGTGAAAAAGTTTCTTAAAAATCTGTCGTATGGACGTAGATCTTGTTACTCACGGCTGAGGTTCACATACACAACATGGGTGGTATGATAACTTAGGTTGTAATCCTGACTAAAGTATTGTAGTGACCAAATAGAAAAGTTTAGTTTAAACGCTCGTCATTTTTTTTGGAAATAAATGCTTTATTAAGATTTGTTTTTAAAAGACCATGACAGTCAAAGTGCTTTCCATTTAAAGTTACGACTTTTTCCCATCTTGTTGGCAGTTTACGGATTTGGTCTTAAAAAATCTGCTCACCTTTCTGATACTCTAGGTTAGGTTAGGTCTGAGTGTTAGCTTTGATTTCACAAAGCTCACTTGAGCACGCATAGCGGCCCGTTGTGATGCCGCGGGTGAACGCAGTCCCTGTACTGACCAAGTTCCACCAAAATCAGGGAAGAGGAAGAAGTTGGTCAGCGCAAGGGCTGCACATCAAAAGCACGACTACCCCATACTGGAAAACCAGCCATAAAGTTTGATGAACGAAGCTATATCCTTGATAGCAATATCAATGAAAGCTTCGTCAAGCTGACAAGAAATGGAGAGCCATATAGCCTATATCTACACCTAGCAAGAGACGGGCACTGACAAAGAAAGTGGATAACAGTCTCCTCTTCCTCAGTGGATCTGCATCCACGGCAGAAGTCGTTAAATGGGAGCCTCATTCTCTCCGCGTGTCTACCCATAACGCAATAACCTGTAAGCACTCTGATACTCTGCTCTAAAGTAAAAGCTTATGTCATAGAAAGCATTCTGCATCGATCCATAGAAATGGTAGTCAGCAAGGGCAAGGTCGGGACTACATACAGCAGGTGAAGTAAAACTTCCTATCCACTGCTTTTCCAAATAGTTTCTGGGCTAAGCAGCAATATGTGACCAAGCGTTGTCATGATGGCAAGTCACGATAACACGCCTTGTTGCTTACTCAAAACGTTTTACGGCCAATACTCGCTTCACGCGAATTATTCTTTACCTATACAGGTCACCCGCGATATTCTGGTCCGGGTTAAGCAGCTCATAATGAATTAAAACCTTCTGTTACTATCCAAATACAGTCCATTAACATATGGCAGTGGATATTATGCTTGACGGTAGATTTTACCAGTTAACGGGGCTTTACATATGAGTTCTTGAGCTTAAGTTTGTTGCAAGGCACCATTTCCTATTGCTTGCGATAGTTTGATGCAAATATGTTTCCTTTCTAAAGCAATCTAGTCTCACGACTTTAGTTCATTTGACAAGCAGTTTCTATGCTTTTGAATGAATCCTGTTGTCTGTAAACGTTTTAAAATGGCTGCTTGCGTCACTTGTCATGACTAAGCAAACTTTTTTTTGAGTTAGACAGGAAGCTTTATTCCATAAAGTTTCCAATTTATGGTCTGTGAAGTCTTTTTTGGCTGTCCCGCATTCTCTTTGTCTTTGTTATGAAAATCTGCATTTTTTTTAGATGGGCGTAGGACTCGTTACATCGTGTTTTTGATAGAACCTAAGCTCAGTGTATAATTCCACAAGAAAACGATCACTTACACGTGCAGTTTTCTTTGTAAAAGAGAGGCTCAACAAAACTTCTGGCAAGTTACCGATTCTGTTATCGATTATCACCAAAAAAAGTGCAAGTAATTGACTTTTTATACAGATTTCATTATTTTTGGTTATTTAATGTGCTCCGAGAGAGATTTTTCTTCTTAAAAGACTGGCTCAACAAAACTTCTGGCAAGTTATCGATAATGTTATCGATTGTCACAAAAAAAGTGCAAGTAATCGATTTTTTATACAGATTTCATTATTTTTGGTTATTTAATGTGCTCCGAGAGAGATTTTTCTTCGTAAAAGACTGGCTCAACAAAACTTCTGGCAAGTTATCGATACTGTTATCGATTGTCACCAAAAAAAAGTGCAAGTAATCGACTTTTTTTTTACAGATTTCATTATTTTTGATTATTTATTGTGCTTCAACAGACATTTCTGGAAATAAATCTCTGATTGCAACACATTCTGCTTCCACACAGAATGTATAAGCATTTGTAATCGTTTAATATCCTGGAATTAAAAGACAAACAATTTATACAAGAAATCGATATTGTATACCAAGAGATTTCTTTTAATTTATTCACTTGAAAACCAAAACAGTGGGTGTAAATCGCAACACAAATCCAAGAGACACACACAGAGACAGAGTGTGGTATTAAAAGCTTTACAGAAGCCATTGTCGACTGAATGGGATTTTCATGTCAGATTTCATTAAATTCATCGTCATTATCATCATCAAGATTATCATTATGAATGTTTGTTTCATGCTAAGTTTGATTTTTAATTGAATTTTCTTAGAAATTCACTTGTTGTTGTTGGTATTGTTGTTGAGGTTATGTTTCTCTAACTGTTTCAATTGAGAATTTGTGAATTGTAAGTGGAAGTTTATTATTAGGACAAGCAAAGTGGCAATTTTTTTCTTTTTTCTTTTTTTTTTTTTTGATTACTAGGAGACCATTTTGTTTTAAGAAAACACAGGATCATTGAGACAAAAATGTTATCTTCAATTTCTGTAAGAATTTTCTTCCCATTTTCTTGGTGTTTAAAAAAATCTATTTTCTCAGTATAAATACCTAACAATGGGAAGTTAAGGAAGAAATTTTTTTTGTCAATTTTTTCCGATTATTTGTTAAACTTTAATAATAAAAATTCTTTTCAAAAATGAAACTTTCCCTATCTATCCACTCACATAACAATAGAAATAGACTCTCCCATCCACACACATACACAGGCACACTTCCAAGCAATATGAGATTACATTGCATATTTCTAGGGAGTGGAAAAAGGAAGAACTCCCCAATATGTTACACACTCACTGTTCATTGTTGTGTTGGAGGAAATTAAGTTTGAAAAGGAAATGTTTGAGAAAAATTTCAAGATTATCTCCAGCTCCAGTGTCCAATCAAAAGAAAACCAAGAGACAGAGGAAGATGAGAAAAGGGACAGTTGCATAAATAACTTGACTTGAAATCCCTTAAATAGCCATTGAAATGGAAAGAATATAAGAATTGATTGGCCACATATGATTAGAAAATACAATCTCTACTCGATTACAAAAAAAAAAAATAAGGAAAATGGAAATGCATTTCTGTTCTTGTTTTTTTATTATCGTTTTATAAAACAGACTATCGATAACTGTTAGACTTTCAATGCCAATCAAATACATTGAAATTTTCTGTTATACGAAACCCATAACAAAGAATTTTCCATAGAAAATCGATAACAGTGCAGTTTTTTATAACAAATTAGGGATAAGAGTTTAATTTTCAATAGAAAATCGATAACAGTGCAGTATTTTACAGCAAATTAGGGATAACAGTTTAATTTTTGTATAGAAAATTGATAATAGTGCAGTGTTTCATAACAAATTAGGGATAACAATTAAATTTTATATATTAAAATTAGAGATGACAGTTTAACTTTCAGTAGAAAATCGATAAAAGTGCAGTATTTTGTAATAAATTAGGGATCACAGTTAAATTTTCCATAGAAAATCGATAACAGTGCAGTATTTTACAATAAATTAGGAATAACGATTAAATTTTCAACAGAAAATCGATAACAGTGCAGCATTTTACAGCAAATTAGCGATAACAGTTTAATTTTCTATAGAAAGTCGATAACAGTGCAGTATTTTACAGCAAATTAGGGATAACAGTTTAATTTTTGTATAGAAAATTGATAATAGTGCAGTGTTTCATAACAAATTAGGGATAACAATTAAATTTTATATATTAAAATTAGAGATGACAGTTTAACTTTCAGTAGAAAATCGATAAA
Organism: Sarcophaga carnaria; assembly: GCA_958299815.1. Taxonomy (NCBI): domain Eukaryota; kingdom Metazoa; phylum Arthropoda; class Insecta; order Diptera; family Sarcophagidae; genus Sarcophaga; species Sarcophaga carnaria. The sequence goes on from OY283153.1 coordinate 25,061,543, forward strand.
AGTGCAGTATTTTGTAATAAATTAGGGATCACAGTTAAATTTTCCATAGAAAATCGATAACAGTGCAGTATTTTACAATAAATTAGGAATAACGATTAAATTTTCAACAGAAAATCGATAACAGTGCAGCATTTTACAGCAAATTAGCGATAACAGTTTAATTTTCTATAGAAAGTCGATAACAGTGCAGTATTTTATAACATATTAGGGATGACAGTTAAACTTGCTATAGAAAATCGATAACAGTGCAGTATTTTATAATAAATTAGCGATAACACTTCAATTTTTTTATAGCAAATCGATAACAGTGCAGTATTTTATAATAAATTGGCGATAACAGTTACATTTTCTATTGAGAATCGATAACAGGGCAGTATTCCAAAGCAAATTAGAGATGACAGTTTAACTTTCAGTAGAAAATCGAAAGCAGCGCAGTATTTTATAATAAATTATCGATAACAGTTAAGTTTTCAAAAGAAAATCGATAAAGCACCCAATTTTTAAAATAAATCGGCAATAAGGGATAGGCGAACTCGGTAACGGCCATCTTGTCGAAAACTGCTTGCTTAATTGGATATATGTACAACCCTTTAGTCTGGATTACAACCTAGTCTCGCAACACCCTTATTCTGTGTGTTAATTTTATCCAGGAGTGGTAGTTTAAGGTTTACTCCGAACAACAGATTTTTGAGAAACTTTTCTACGGCAATTTTATTTTACCCTCAGTAGTTTTGTCAGAAGACTGCTGAGAGAAAGTCGCCGAAAGAACTCCTTTCTTTATTTTTCGTTTTTAGACTAGATGTCTGAGTTGGGCGTTGAACTACGGACTCTTGTCTAGTAAGCCAACACAATAACTTCCAACTTATTGAAGCTGTATTCAGTTTGTTTTGCCAAGTCATCGTGGACGAAAATATCAATGAAGTGTATTCTCTGAATGGGCTGTTGGGTGCTGTTAGAAAGTGAACCTATTCTTCATTAATGAGTTGCATTTCGGAATGAATAGGTATGTAAACAAACAAATTGTCGAATTTAGAACGATAACAATGCTTATGAGAACCAAGAGTGTTCAATGCATTCCTTTAAAGTCACTGTTTGGTGTATATTCTCGGTTGACGGCTTCGTTGGCAAATATTTCTTTGGCCAGACCATTACTATCTACGGCAGCCACTATAAGTCAATGATTACCAACGTTTTTTAAGCTTGACTTGGATGGTCTGAATATCAACAGCATGTGGTTTGCACAAGATTGGTGTGCGTGGCACATAGCTTTTGCCGTATTGAAGTCACGTTCATCTTACGTAAAGTTGATGTGAACTGGCCACCGAGATCGTGTATTTTGAAAGCATTCAACCTTTTTCTTGCAGGGTTTTCTTAAGATGCCCTGGTATGTGAATAAGTCACAAACGATAGCATTTCTCAATGCCAACATATTCCCTTGTTATCAGCCATTTTCAGCCTCAGTTATGATAAAATTATTCCTATTCTCTTCCATGTATGAGAAGGAAGTCTCCGTCTTCCCTTGCGAAAAACAAATGTTTCCTTGCTAAGGGTAATGGTATCGTGAGTATCAACGTTCCAAATCAGATCTTATAGTCGCGTTTGAACATTGCAATGTTCGTCCATAAAGATAAAGAGAGGAGTGATTCTCAAATATGTTTTCGAGTGACCAAAAATGTTTGATGTGATGTCCTTACTTGATCACACGATAGAATTTTCAATTGTTGAAAATCATTTTTAAAATAATTTTCTCTTTTCTAAAACATAGTTTTCCTTGACTGATAAAATTTTGTTGGAAATATTTTCTTTCTGTCAAGTTGTGTACAAAAAAACTTTTTTGTTTCCTTCTCTTGAAGTTTTTTTTTCATTTGCTTTCAATCAACCAAAATCCAGTGAACAATTCCTGCAATTTTTCATTCTTTTTTTTTATCATTTTCTAATAGTTTCGTGTGTCGTTCCTTAATCCCTAAAAGTAATTTCAATTTACACAACAGCTTAAACGCTCGCTATCTCCTGAGTAACAAACATCACAGTTTGATACGCATGATGCTAGCATTTCCGCTCAAAGACAACAATTGTGACACACAACTGACCACTATGATAATGGCCACGTTGTTTTAAGCGGAAGATGAACTGTTTTTTTTATGGTTTTCTCAAGGCATTTTTACGCGCAATCACAATCGTTTATTTAAAGCCATAATTCCCCTCCTCCACGACCTTTTTTTAACTGCCTTTTTGAGAAGAAGAGGGAATAGCACCAATGGCATCCATGTAACCGAATGGGAAATCTAGTAAAAACCCCAACGCATTAAACTAAAAATATTTTAAACTTACGGCTGCCAGATGCTCAAATACGAGTTCTTTGATGACCTTTTCGTATTTGTGACTTTGGACAGACAGACACAGTAATTCTCAGAAGCAAATGTGTTTGACAGTTAAAACCAGACGAACTATTTCCATTGAGAAGTAAAGAGGTTTATGGCCGGGTGGCTATAAAATTGTGCAGTGCAGTACAGTGCAGTGCAGTGCATATGATTGATGGACAATTGTAGCCTTTAAGTGGTCTTATCGTTGCCATAAAGTTTCTCAAGTCTTTCATTAATTAATAGCGGGTACTTGAGAAAAAACATTGGTAAACAATTTTGTCCCTTAAGAGGTTAAGAATATAAAATTTTTTTTCACCATTAACTTGCAACAGCATAGTGATTTAGGGATATACGTTAACAAAATACCCTAATACATTACCGTTATTTTTATTTTAAAATTGTTTCATTAGCAGTTTTTAAAATTGAAACAAAAAAAATATTTGTCAAATTTTTTCGGGCACTCTTATTAATTGGGTAAAAGTTGAGTTTTTGGTGATTTGTTAGAATTTTATCCATAGCATACAGTTTTTTTGACGCTCAAATACAACCCTTTAGTCAGGATCACAATCTAGCTTCTAACACCACTTATGTTTTTTGTGTGAATTTTATACATGAGTTTCGGGGGACCTGCAGTTCAAAGTTGACTTCGAACGACAGTTTTTTGAGAAACTTTGCATGGCAATTTTTTATTTATTCACAGTGTACTGAGAGGTAGTCGCTGAAGAAATACTCTTTCATACTCAGTTTTATTGGTAATTTTTCATTTATTTTTCTTGAAAAAAAAAAATGAAATCCCAGTGTTTTATAGTTTCTAAGCATGTGCTGTTAATGAGTTAACAGCGAATTCCACAGTAATTCATTGCACATTCGCCATTCAAAACATTTCTTTGGCTACTGCTATGAAGCAATTTAAAAATGCCAATAAACTGCAGAAAATCTGTTCATTTTAAATCTCGTTTGGTTTTTAAGATCCCGGTGTAGTAGTCAGACATGAAATAATGATATGGTGGCAAAAAAAGGTTTGTGTCATTGCTATTTGCAGTGTCAGTATTATAGGCCATTTACACTACAGCGAAATCTAGTAGATTAGATTTCAAATCTAGCTCAAAATCTAGATCGTTTACACTGTATTTATTTGACAGTAGCAAGATTTCGTTTTAATAACAAAAACAGCTGACTGAAATTTAAAAGAAAATAATAATATTTTAGTTTAACCCTAATCAAGTCAGGAAAAATTTTTACAAATCCAGTCAAAATGTGTTTCAGAGGCACATACAAAGAATTTACGTATTAATTTTGTTAACTTATTTTCATTTTATTAAATTTTTTCTTCTCAGTTACATAAATGAAATATTATTTATTTATTTTCGCATTTTAAGCAAACTAGAAGTTTTGAACAATGATCGTTGCAAGTATTTTTGTGGTAAATACTGCAAGACTGCTTACACATTCTGCATATCTTCGGTGGGCACATATAACATCTACGTCGCATATCTGTCTGCCTTGGCTGGTTTGAGAATTCATCCTCGTGTTGTATGGACCGAACATTGCACAAATTATTTTTATTTAATTTTAGAAGACTGCGGCAAATAATGGGTGCCTCATTATAACTCATTATTATATTTAATTTTGTTGTTCACCAACAATAGAAGTAATAGTTAGCGTTCCCATATGTGCCTCATAGACACATTTTGACATGATTAAGAACATTTTTGATTGAAACAAAATAAAAAATAAAAAGAAATTAATTTATTACTTGAAATTTGTAAATTCTAAATAAAACAACTGAAAGTAGGAATTCAAGAAGCAGTAAGAACCTGGAACCTATATTCAAGGAAGTTACAACATGACCAAGTGAAATATGTGTCGGATAGGCACATGTTGACTTGATTAGGGTTAAATTGAAATGTAATTTTTTTTCCTGCTCAGCGTTGTATTTTTAAGTTCTATTTGGCAAAACACATAGTTGCATTTGTATTTTTACTAGATTTTGAGTAGATTTTGCCGAAATCTACTAAATAAGTAGATTTTGTTTTGTATGGGAAATCTAGTTAAAAACAACTAGATTTGGCTCGAAATCTCATAAGTACTAGATTTCGCTGTAGTGTAAATGGCCTATTAGAAATTGTTTCTACTGCCTGGTAAAGGTATGCGCAGCTTTTTTCATTTTCATTTTTTAATATAGTTCGGCAATGTATGAGAATCCTATCAGAAGCCCTTCTTTAACAATTTTTTGATTTGTTTTTAGAAGTCGAATCACATTGGACCCCATGTGGCCTAAGTGTGTCCATGCGAATTCCTTGGGGGGACAGCTAACCTCTACATATGTAAAGGGTCCGCCAAATAACTTTTTTCTTGAAAATGCTTTAAAAAAATTATTGAATATTTTCTCAAATTTCTTTTTTTATTTGAAAGTACAACCCTTCCGGTTAATAATGGGAAATAATTTCATTCAAATGGCTGCCTCGGCGATCGTTATCGGGCCATGTTGAACGAATTTTTGTTCACAACAGGACGGCGCCACGTGCCACACAGCCGAAGCTACACTCGATGTTTTGCGCCCTGTTTTTGAGGATCGCATTATCAGCCGCAGAGTTGGTGTCGTTTGGCCACCTCGGAGCTGCGCTTTGACACCGTTGGACTATTATTTGTGTGTCAAAGATAAGTGTTACGCCGACAAGCCAGATTGACAATTGACGCTTTAAAGGACAATATTCGTGAAGCCATTGGTGAAATACAGCGGCACACAATCGATAATGTGCTTAAAAATTGGACCGATCGTGTAGGCTACTGCATGGCCAGCCGAGGCAGCCATTTGAATGAAATTATTTTCCATTATTAACCGCAAGGATTGTACTTTCAACTTTAGGCTCATATATCTCGCACATTTCGCTTTCAAAAGCAAATTTAATGAAACACCATAAACTAATGATCTCGTAATGATGTCAATAATGTTTGAACCTGGACTTCTTCGCTTCTCAATTGGTTGCTCCAGGCGTTTCGTAGTATTGCGGTAGTTTGTCCTCGACAAGTGGAATAGAATCATAGGCGCAGAAAAGTTCTTTGATCTTGAATCCCAAAACAAAGCCTGACTGTGTTAAAACATATGATCGTACCTTCTGGAAACTTCTGAAGCAACAAACCAACATTAGTCATGTTGTGTGACTCGTGGTATCATAATATGTACCTTTAATTCGAAAGTCTAGTAGGTAGTGAAGTGACCGTAGTCTAGTAGGTAGCGTACTATCTTATGAGACGTGAGGCCCCAGGTCTGAGACCTCCAACGAAATGAAATATGAAGAAATATGAAGATATGAAATGAAATATTCCTCTTAGCAGATTATTGGCAAAAACTCTGAGAGTAAAAAAAAAATTGCTATGAAAAGTTTCCAAAAAAAAAACTTTGTCGTTCGTAGTCGACTTTATTCCTCTTCAATTGAACTGTGTATGCCACTTGCCTCGGTCAAGTTGGACATTGCGCGGAAGTTCTCTCGGGACGCCAACCTATCCCGGGTCAATGAGGAGTCCTGCTCCACCGCTAGACTCACCTGGCCCTTGATGGATAGAAGGCGTACCAACCAATTACATGGTCTTGGTCGTGACGTCATCTCAACCACAGTGGCCGTGCTTACAGGTCATTGCGTTATGGGTAGACACGCGGAGAGAATGAGGCTCCCATTTAACGACTTCTGCCGTGGATGCAGATCCGCTGAGGATGAGGAGACTGTTGTGCACTTTCTTTGTCAGTGCCCGTCTCTTGCTAGGTGTAGATATTTGGCTCTCCATTTCTTGTCAGCTTGACGAAGCTATCATCTATTGATATCAAGGATATAGCTTCGTTCAGCAAACTTTCTGGCTGGTTTTCCAGTACAGGGTAGTCGTGCTTTTGATGTGCAGCCCTTGCGATAACCAACTTCTTCCTCTTCCTTGATTTTGGTGGAACTTGGTCAGCACAGGGACTGCGTTCACCCTTGGCATCACAACGGGCCGCTATGCGTGCTCAAGTGAGCTTTGAGAAATCAGAGCTACCACTCAGACCTAACCTAACCTAGTCAACTTTATTCCGTTGGTCCTCCGACACTCATATATAAAATTAACACACACTACATAAGTGGTGTGTGGAGCTAGGTTGTAATCCTGACTGAAGGGTTGTAATGACGAATTGTGTATATATGTATGTATTGTGTTGCTTCGTTCATTGTAGTGTGGCTGACAAAATTTATAATGACCCTGTAGTTCTTGTAGCATCTATGGAAACATATGGCAACCTCTGTGCGTCTTTTATTTTGAAGCCTTGTGTTGCCTTTAATAAATGTTGATTGTGGTTCTGACTGAAGAGTTGTAATGACCAATTATGTGCAGTAGTTATTGTTTTGGCTTATTTGATGAGAGCCTGTTGTTCTACTCTCGGCGATTTTCTCTCTACAGCCTTCTGATAAAAAAAATTCCAAGAGTAAATAAAATTATCATGAAATGATGAAAATTTTTTCAAAAATTAATCGCTCGGAGTCGATTTTAAACTGTAGATCTTGCCACTCAGGAATAAAATTAACACACACACACAACATGTGTGTTGTACGGAGCTGGGTTGTAATCAAAGACCAGCAATGAATCGGTTTTTCGCTACTCATGAGTACTCACGCAGTTTTGAGTATGATTGAGTCAACAGAATTAAAATCCAACTATGTACTCTGATTCATTCGTACTCCCTACAACATTGGTTTATAAGTATAGGTTGCAATGAGTATGAGTACAACGTTTTCATCAAACTCATAACATTCGAAATATGTTTGATTCATACGCCTACTCATTCAGATTCATAAATTTAGAAAAATACTTGTAGTACTCATAAATAATTCGTGTGATTCAAATCATTCGTTAAAATTTACAGTCTTAGTTGTTGTTGCATTTACAAAGAAAGAAGAAAGAGACATAAATAAAAAAGACAAAGACAGCAACCAGAGCAAACACGCAACCTTCTTGTGACTATTGTAGTGTTCGTACGCGAATCATACTTATTTTGTGATTCGTGTATACGATGAGTCATGGAGAGTTGAAATCAATAACATCAGGCGTATTGTTAAGTATGAGTACCATGAGTATTTCAGACTTTGAATATAAGTAGTATGAGTATGACATTAAAATAAGTATGAATGCATATAAATATCAGAAATTGTAAGTAGGATTCGAATCTACTCATCGTTTTGAATACTCATTGCTGACCTCTGGTTGTAATCCTTACCAAAAGGGTTGTAATATCCAATCCTATATACGAGTATTTGATATTCGTATCGTATTTGGTATCATAACAATAGAAACCTAATTTTAATATAAAAAAAAAACAAATTTAACTAAAGAGGAAGTGTAAAGAGTCTGTATTAAAAAAAGAAAACCAATTTTATTTTACTTCTTATTCATTGTGGCTTTAAAACTTCAACTTATCCAAACATTTCATTTCAATTCATTCATTCGTTCATTCATTCATTCGTTCATACATTCATTCAATCTTCACTCACTCATTTGCATATTTTGTCGTCATATTAAATAAGAACAAATCAGCAGACATTTTCCTAATTTTAACTTTTCAAAAAAAGATGAAGAGAGAGAGAAACATGTTTATAAATAGAATCATATTCTTTTTTTTTTTTTTGCTCACCATTTTCCTCGCTCTCTCTCTCACTGTTCTGTACAAAATGTGAATAATAATGACTTTGAATTGTTTAACCCCAATTTCAACAGTCATTTTGTTAAAACAATATTACCCAAGGCACATCCACATGCACACATTTACACTCATACGTACTCATACACACATATACATGCATTCACAAATACTAAAATAAACTCAACATAACAATGATATTTAAAGAAAATTTATGCTGCACTCATACATGAGTAGAACACTCGTAAATATTGCAAGCATTCCGTGAGAGAGAGAGAGAGAGACGGAGAGGGAGAAATTCTAATACCCACTGTAATAATATTTGTATAGACATGTTTTCAGTTAAAAGACCCACATACATATAGGTATACAGTGAGCGTCAAAAGAAACCGTACATTTAAAAAAATATACATTAATAATGGGTGAAGTTTTAAGAGCTATAGGAAAATTTTTCAAAAAAAGAAAAAAACACACACAATTCAGAAAAATGCATGGAGTCTTTATTTGAATCGATAGTACGGTCCATATAATTTAATGTTTGAAGATTATTTCATGCAAATGTTGACCACGACTGCGCCTCAAATGGTCCATCCGCTTAGTCCAATTTTGGCATACTCTTTCCAACATTTCGGCCGGTATCTCACGAATAAATGCTTCCATGTTGTCTTCTAATGCGTCAATTGAAGCGGGCTTGTCTGTATAGGCATGAGCTTTAACATAGCCCCGTTAAATCGCGTGATCTAGGCGGCCAATTGACCGGTCACGAACGTGAAATAAAATGTTCACCGAACTCGCCTCTCCAATAAGTCCATTGTTACGCGTGCTGTGTGGCATGTGGCACCTTCTTGTTGAAACCACACGTCATGCAAGTCAAGCTCTTGCATTTTGGGCCAAAAAAAAAATTGGATATCATCTCACTGTAGCGCTCACCATTCACAGTTACGTTACGATTCGCAACATCTTTGAAGAAGTACGGTTCAATGATGCCACCAGCCTATAAACCGCACCAAACTGTGACTTTTTCTGGATGCACTAGTAGCTTTTGCAATGCTTCTGGCTGATCTTCACTCTAAAATCGACAATTCTGCTTATTTACGTATCCATTGAGCCAAAAATGAGTTTCGTCGCTGAACACAATTTTGCGATAAAGAAGTGAATCTTCGGCCAACTTTCTAAGAGCCCATTCACCAAAAATTCTGCGTTGCGGTTGGTCGTTCGGCTTCAATTCTTGCACCAGCAAGTATTTTGAAAGGTTTCACACCTAAATCCTTCCGCAAAATTTTCCACGTTGTTGAGTAACAGAGGCCCAATTGCTGCGAACGGCGACGAATCGATAATTGATGGTCATCATTAACACTGGCCGATACAGCTGCGATATTTTCTTCAGTTCGCACTCTACGTAAGCGTGTTGGTGGTTGTATGTAAATTTGATGCGAAATTCAGTCACAATAGCCCGAATAGCCGCTTCAGTGGGTCGATTAAACTGACCATAAAAAATGGAAGAAGCGCGCGATGAACTTTCTTAACAGAGCACGCGCACGCATTGTGATAATAAAATTCAATGATTTGCAAGCGTTGTTCGTTTGTAAGACGATTCATGGTTAAATTATAGACCAAACTGAAGATATTTGAAAGTGAAACAAAACACGAAACGTGCGTGAACTGTTTAAACCAGTGTTGCCAAAAAGATAATAGCTAAAAAAAAATCACCCGTTAAATTACCGTTATTTTTATTTTAAAATTATTTCACTGCCAGTTTTTAAAATTGAAAAAAAAAAATTCCAAAAAAATTTGGAAATATTTTCATATTTTTTCGGGCCCTCCCCTCAAGTGGGTAAAAGTTGAGTTTTTGGTGATTGTTAGAATTTTCTTTTGACACTCACTGTGTGTATGGGTAAGGTTTTCCAAATTCCCATACTCACTTTCTTCTTCTATTCTTTAAACGTTTTACTAACCATAATACAACACCAACAACAAGAGAACCCGAAGAGTACGAGTATTTTAATAAATTATTACTGAGTGTATAACCAGTAGAGTGAGATAGTGAGTGAGAGAGCGAGAGAGTCAGCAAGAAACTGTGTCAGTGCATACGATAAAATTGTAAATTTTTTAAACAATGCTTCGTGCTTATGATAGTTGTGTTAGTAGTAGTGTTAGTACCAGTGTTGATAACTTTATAGGGTAGGGGGGAGGGGCATCATTAGAAACAGTGTGTGTTGAAAAATCCAATTGTTCTCTCAAACACCGTAAAAGAAAAGAAATCATGAAACAGCGAGCATTACTAAACTAAAAAAAATTATTTTAAGGCACTCAGCATGGAAAACCGCTACTTTGTTTGGATTTTACTTGTTTTTTATAACTATGGGAGACAAGAGTAGCTCTGGATACAAGAAGAATTCAATAGCTTTGGTTCCGAAAATGCTTCACTGTGGCAATCGAAATCTTGAATATTCGGAACCCATGTGGATCTTTGTACTGGTACAGTATCCTCCACGAAGAAGTAATGTTTATCCCCAAAGCTGTAAAATGTATGCCTACAATCCTTTAGTCATGATTACAACCTAGCTTTTCATACCACCCATGGCTGTGTGTTTTAATTTTATTCATGAATGACGAGTTTAACGTCGCCTCCGAGCGACAGATTGTAGAATTTTTTCATGGCAATTTTATTACCTCTCCAGGTTTTTGCCAGAAGATCGCTGAGAGTATGTCGCTCCGTTTTTGGTTCAGATGTTTGAGCTCGGGTTTGAACCAGAGGTCAGCAATGAGTATTCAAAACGATGAGTAGATTCGAATCATACTTATAATTTCTGAGACTTTACGCATTCATACTTATTTTAATGTCATACTCATACTACTCATATTCAAACTTTGAAATACTCATGGTACTCATACTTAACAATATGCATGATGTTATTGATTTCGAATCTCCATGACTCATCGTATACACGAATCACAAAATAAGTATGATTCGCGTACGAACACTACAATACTCACAAGGTTGCGTGTTTGCTCTGGTTGCTGTCTTTGTCTTTTTCTTTCTTCTTTTTTTGTAAATGCAACAACAACTAAGGCTGTAAATTTTGATAAATGATTCGAATCACTCGAATCATTTATGAGTATTATAAGTATTTTTCTAAATTTATGAATCTGACTGAGTAGGCGTATGAATCAAACATATTTCGGATTTTATGAGTTTGATGTCAACGTTGTACTCATACTCATTGCAAATTGTTCTTATAAATCAATGTTGTACTGAGTGCGAATGAATCAGAGTAGTTGGATTTCAATGCTGTTGACTCACTCATACTCAAACTTCCATGAGTACTTATGAGTAGCGAAAAAGCGATTTATTGCTGATCTCTGGTTTGAACCACTGGCTGTCCTTTAATATGTCAGCATACTACCTGCTAGGCTAAGGCGACTTTAATGGATGCTTAGCAACAGAAAATATCCTGATAATATACTAACGTATTCGGATAACCAGACAGTCATAAAGTCGCTTCTCAACATCGTATCGTATCGCTAACCAAGCTTGTACATTAATGTTCGCATTTTTTAAATCCCCAGACATGGTTTTAGCCTCGCAAACTGTATTGTCAACTTACAAGCCAAACTGGCCTAAGAAAATTCCCTATGTTATCCGCTGCAAGATTACGTTGCAAATTAAGAAAAAGTTCCACTCCTTGGTAAACGCTTCCTGAATAGAATTGAGGACTTAAGGCGGGTTCACCCACAAGTTTCTGAAACATTTTTGGTTCGCACAAAATTTTTTTTATATGGAGTTTGACGTTTCTCTCAGAGAGCGAGAGAAATTATTTTGTGCGAACAACTCTCAGTGTGAATTAAATTAATTTTAAATTTGGTCCGAACCATTTTAGAAAAGGTTGCCACACAATATGAAATTTATACAATACACCAATATTTCCAGAAGTTCATCGAAAGTCCCAGGGTCCATGCGATGAAAATTTATAAATGAATCTACGTCATTTAAACACATTTCGGAAACTAGTGAGTGAAAATACCCTTTGGCTTCTCTTTGTTTCAAAAGTGGTCTTACAGCCGTCCTCTTTTTTATCTTTGATTTTCGTTTTTCATAAATATATTTTGCAAGTAATTTTACTTTGGTCACTTCAATGGCGAACACGAGTTGTAAATGATTTATATCTATTTTATCCATCGCAGAACAAGATGTTTTTATTCTTACCAAATAATTCACCACAAATACTGATTATTTTTTGTTATAAATATAAATTTTTTTATTTCTTTATTTTGACACAAATATAATTAACTTTCTTAAGGTTATGCACATATGTATTTACGTCATTTTCAATTAAATATGGCAGCACTGTTTTTACGAACAAAGTTTCTGAAATGGGTGAATCATGTTGCAGAAAACTCTCAGTAAACAAGAAATTTCTCCGAACCAAAAATGTTTCAGTAACTTGTGGGTGAACCCGCCTTTATTCGACTGTTGGGTGAATCCAAACGATCCACGAACCATTTGCTCTCGTAACCAAATATTTGCCATGTGATTTCTGGAGCCATGCCTGCTGGCTAACCGATTCGGAGAAGGAGAAAGACACCGTCTGTGTCTTCGACAGAAATGCGATCGTGTAAGAGTACACTCAGAACCCCACTATTGACAATCTCTGATGGAACACTCTGAATTTACGGCTAATTTCAGGGGACTATGTATACATCAGCACATTCCTTTAGTAAAATTTAACTTGCTAGCACAATGGGCTCTATAGATTCACCCTTATTCTGGTTGTCGTCGTCGTCGTCGTCGTCGTCGTGCTTTTTGAGTCGACATCGTTTTCTATCGTCGTCGACACTGTTTTGGTATTCTGTAACACTACTGTGTCGACGTCGACTGTTTATCGAAGATTGTAATGAGGTTTATTTAGAAAAAAAGCTGTTTATCATCAGGCCTGTCAAAATCAGCGATGTATTGATCCATGTCTAGGAATACGTGGCCGTTTTGCGCTTTGCGATGTTGTAAACCACAGTCCCTTCTGTACTTGTATTCAAGACTATACAGGAAATCCATTTGTTCAGTGCCAAAGAATGAGTAAGTTTGATAGGATTACAATTGCTGCGAAAACTTAGCTATTAATACGATTTTTAATGTCTTTAGTTGAACCTGAAAAGGATGTTGTTGCTTCGAATCCTTGTCAACCTTCACCGTGTGGTCCAAATAGTATCTGTAAGGATATAGGGACAACACCTTCATGCACTTGCTTACCAGAGTATACAGAAAAACCACCTAATTGCCGCCCTGAAGGCGTTACAAACTCCGAATGTCCTTCGCAACACACTTGTATTAATCAGAAATGTAAGGATCCCTGCTCAGGACTTTGTGGCCAAAGTCCAGTTTGTCGTGTTAATAGCCACACTCCAATGTGTTATTGTGAGTCTGGCTATACTGGTAATCCATTTGTGCTATGCTCTCCTATACAAGAAAATGCACCCGAAGTTGTCGACTCTTGCAATCCATCACCTTGTGGACCCTATGCTTAATGCCGCCAACAAAATGGCGTTGCATCTTGTCAGTGTTTACCTGATTAATTTGGCAATCCTTATGAAGGATGTCGACCGGAATGTTTGATTCCGACTGCCCGTCGAACAGGACATGTGTTAATAAGAAATGTAAAGGCCCATGTCCTGGTACCTGTGGGCAGAATGCCGAATGTTTTGTTAGAAATCATTTGACGACGTGTAACCGTATTTAAGGATATCAAGGCGATCCATATCGCTATTGTGCTAAGGAAGAAAAACGTAAGACAATAAAAATTCACCACAAGAGTTAATTTTTTAATGCTTGTCGTTACCAAAAATGATGTCGACAAAATCAGAGTCGACACAACACAATATCGACTTAGTATTGACTTACAGAATACCAAATGTGTGTCGACAGTCATCGATAACTGTCAATAACGATAAACAGAATACCAATCTTAAATTGTCGACGCAAGTCGACGTCATCTTGCCTCCAAGACGACAACCAGAACAAGGGTGATTGTTTGTAGATGTGTCAAGTGCCATGGAATCAAAGAATCCAAGAGTCACAAATTGATTGAGGATTACTCGCCTTTAAATATTTAAAATTCGAAAACCATCACGACTAATTTTGCTGCTCCCACACCCAGATTTGAACTTGAATTGCTGGTGTTTGCAGTCCAAAGTTTTAATTGATGTGCCATGACACTGTATCCGTATAGGTCCCCATTAATTTATTGGCATTAGAGGAGCGTTTCCCTGCTAATCTAACCCATTCCTGGCAATTCAGTCAATGTTTGTTTCAAAAATGTTGCGATTTCGAGCAACATTCCTAACTGAGTTAATGTCGAAGCCAGTTCAGTACCTCTGCAGCCACTAAAGATCCTCTCAGTGATCGGTAAAATTTGTTTCCATGTTAAATCCTCCAAAATCCCCAATTTGACAGCCTATTTAACATACCTTTACCTTTCAGTAGCGCCCCAAAATACTCTGTAACTATACCACACCACATCACATCACACCACACATGGTTAATATGACTTATGCATTTTTAAACTTAATAACAGTACTTTGTTTTATGTCTGTGTATGTGTATGTATATGTGTATGTGTATGGGTGTGTACGAGTATATGCAAGTAAACGCATTTAAAAGTTAAAAAGTTAATATCTGCACTTGATTCTCTCGTATACATGTGTCGGGAAACTAAAGGAACTCTTCAAGACATTACAAGTGCATGTTGAAGTGAGTGAGTGTGTGTATGTATGTGAGTGAGTACTTGTATTTGATGTTATTTTGTTTGAAAATGTCATCATAAACTTATGCATCATAAAGTGCAAGAGAAGTTCGTACTTAGTCTTGTTCTTACTGCCTGTGTGTTCTACAACATCTTGAGAATTGTGTTGCTGCCATCCACACACACAGAGCAAATAATAATATTTAAATACACATATATACACACACACTCATACATTCATACATTCCTTAGCATGAATTATAAGCAATTGTACAAAATTTTACTGTTTGTAACAATGGCAAGCGTCTCCTGTCTTACTACTTGACATCATAGTTGGGGTTTTGTATGCCAGAGAGAGAGAGAGAGAGAGAGAAAGTTAGAGTGTGAGTTAGAAAGAAAGAATGAAATTTTTATGTTTTCCTTCCTTCTATTGAACCCTGAAGCAAAGGTTGAAAGGAAGAATGTTTTAAAATAATTTTTTTCTCTTCTTTTTTTGCAAATAATTTCGAGAGTAAACCAACTGAAAAAATTAAATTATTTAACGAAAATCGATATGCGGCCTGTGCTTTTAAATGTGTTTGTTTCTTTCTATTCTTATTTATTATATACGAGTACATACATATCTATCATATATTTCTTGAGAAACTCTTCATAATTATTTTTAATTTAAACCCAGAGTTCTGTTCAAAGATTTCTACAGTCTTGTGTGAGAAGTTATATTCTCTTTTTAATTAGAAAAAAAGTGCACCAAATAAATCGTATGTAATTCGAACAAATTTAAAAAGTTGCGGTTTTCTGGTCCTAGTGAACTGGTTAGCTATTACTATTAAACAGTTTCTCCTACGATCGGGTATATAGGCGCCTAAGCTAAGTTTTCTCTTCAAATGAGCAACAAAAACTCTTCTATATAAATCGTGCAAAATTGTCGCATTGCAGTCTTTTTTTCTTCGATAACTTGCATTTTTTGTGGATAGCTTCCATTTCTTGTGTCGATGACTTCTATTTTTTGGCCGATTACTTGAGTTTTTTTGTGGATGACTTATATTTTCGTAGTCTATGACTGGCATTTTATGATAGATGACTTGTATTTTTTGTTTGGTGACATGCGATTTTATGGTCGATAACTTGCATTTTTTCGGTCGATGACTTGCATTTATTTTGGTGGTAATTTTTCAACGATGACTTGTTTGTTTTTAGTCGCTGACTTGCATTTTTTAGTCGATGACTTGCATTTTTTGGTCAATGACTTGCATTTATTTTAGTGGTAATTTTTTCAACGATGACTTGCCTGTTTTTAGTCGCTGACGAGTCGATTACGTGTATTCTTTTGGTCGGTGTCTTGCATTTTATTTTTGGTTGATGGCTTACGTTTTTTGGTCGATGGCTTGCATTTTTTGGTCGATAACTTGCATTTTTTTGTTCGATGTCTTGTATTTTTTTTTTTTTTTGGTCGACGACTTACATTTTTGGTCAATTATTTGATTTTTTTTTTTTGGTCGTTGACACATTTTTTGTCGATGATTTGCTTTTTTTGTCGATGGTTTGCATTTTACTTAAATTTTTGGTCTATGGCTTGCTTTTTTTGGTTGATTTTATTTTTCTCAGAATTTTTGTCAGAAGGATGCTGTGACAAAATCGTCTGTAGGAGGGAAAGAAGAGTTGGTTTACAGCCTACCTAATCGAAGACCCGTGTTGAAGATGATCCTTAAAACTAGGAGAAGATGTTCGAATTGTGTTCGATTATTATAATTCAGGCAAATGACAATTTTAAGAAAATGTTTTAAAAAACTTTCGCAATAAATTCCCAGAAGAAAAATAAATTTTCTCAGAAAAATTAAATACTGGAAGAAGAAATACAAAAAATAATCTTTGTTTTGTATTATTTTTCCATTTTACGATGGAAAAAAGTATTCTTCTGCCACATTTGCTACTCAGTATGCATTTGAGTGTCAAATGCTGATAAGAAGAATTCTTTTCGAACACGTACACCTGCATTGCATTTGCAATTCTTCAAAAATGTTTTCCTACTGCACACCTCTCTCTCATTTTCTAAGAAATGCTCATGTAAACGTTTAACTTGATATTCACATGTATCATGGTGATGCTTTGCTCTGCGGAATCAATTTTGAAAAGTTGAAAGAAAAAAAAAAATAAAATCCTATTAAACGGAAATGAAAGTAAGACGTACATTCTTCAAAACTTTTTTTCTTTCTTTAGATGTCATTGGGTCGGGGAGTATAAAAATAAATATGGGAGATTATAACTTCTTAAGAAGATAGGGGCCCTACTTGTCTACTTGGGAACATGAGAGTCGTTTTCGATACATCATTAAACACGAATATGAACTCTCATTCGAGAGACTGCTGGACTACTCAACAATGCCCAACTAAATCCATAGTCAAAGGGCCTCGTGACCTAGCCGGTCGAGTGGCTAATAATTTCTGCCTTAATTATCCACAAGCTCGAACAGGCGAACTCAATAATATCGAGAAATACTTCAACTCGAGACTGAGTAATAAGTGATCATAGGGACCCTCTAGGGTATGCAGATGGTTTCAGGATCAAGAGTGGAACAAGTGCAGAGATATAAGGCCCCCGAGTATCCTATAAAAATTCGTGGAATCTTCCAAGCGATGTGCGGTAAATATACGCCATCAAAAGGCAGGACATGGCAACACTATCTGACGATCACAGTGCCATCTGATCCGAGCATTCGACTAGTTTAGGCTCGAGTCTCTAGAAAAATATGAAACTGTCGGGGTCATGCAGAATCAGCTGCACATGGTACAAAGGACATGATTTTACAAGACTCCCCCAGTTCAAGTGGGAATTCAGCAAGCAGATGAGCTTGTAAGTGGAAAACTTCATGCCGTTGATAGGACCAGATGTTTAAAAAAATGTGTTCGTATTCAGAATTGTTCCTAAACTAGATAGGCTTGAGACATTCTAAGCTGTTGTGAGTTGAATTACAATGAAAAGAACATTTCTACGGTATAGAAATCGCCTCGATCCAAAGTGTAGGTTCTGTAAAGAGGAGAATCTGTGAAGCTTTATTACATCCTTTAATGAAAGACCTTCCGGTTCCCTTAGTAGTATGGAGAGAGAGCTGAAAACATTCTGAGTTTTGACAGGGCAACAGAATTGGAAGAGAATTTATGGGGATACCGCATACAGATTGAGAAATACTTTTGCATCCCCAGCATCTCCCTCTTGCCGGCCTTGGATACCTTGTTTCTAAAGCTATAATTATGGTATACTTTTTCTAATTGTTATGATATGGTTCAGGATTGTAATTCTAACTGACTTACCCCTGTATTTCACACAGTCCTTGTATCTCCCCATAAATAGCAGTTGACTGCTTCAAATTGTATGATTCATTTCGCAAGCCTTGGGGCATTTGTTCGCGCCGTAATGAATTCCGAGTGTCGTTTAAAAAAGCACTGAATATCGTATACTAATCGGAAACTTGGGGTTGAAAAACCCCTGAGCATTTGTAGAACAGTGTAGAGATTTTGACCACATTTTACCTTCATTAAGACGACTTTTTGAGTTGATTCATAACAATGCATAAGACATGCATTGCAACTTTATTCTTGGCACAAACTTAGGCTTTGCAAAGGGGATTGGTTTGGCGGAATAGTATCCAAGTAGAAAACGAGAACAGTTGGTCACAGAAGTTGTGAGCTAAACCTAGTTATTTTTAGGCTAGACTAAGGTAGGATCACAAGACTTTCCCCCTTTTTACTCGCACTCACTGCAATAAAGCAACAGATCTGAGTTCTATGGAATCATAAGAGGTTGTTTGCCACTTCGGCTGTTGTCGTAGTTGCAATGTGTCTGCTCCTGGCTAGGTTCTCTCTGCATACATAAACAATTGGGCATTACAACCCTGTAGTCAGGATTACAACCTAGCTTCTCACACCACTTATGTTATGTATGTTAATCTTATACATGAGTGGCGGAGGACCTACAGTTTAAAGTCGATTCCGAACAACAGATTTTTGAGAAACTTTTCATGGCAGAGTTTTTGCCAGAAATCTGCTGAGAGGAAGTCTCCAAAGAGATATTTTTTATATTTCGTTTTGTTGGTCTGACCTGGAGACCTACAGTTTAAAGGTGACTCCGAATGATATGCCAATTTTCATTTACTCTCCGAGTTTTTGCCAGAAATCTGCTGAGAGGAAGGCGCCGTGGAAATATTTTTTCGTATTTCATTTTGTTCGATATATTTGACCTGGGGTTTGAACCGTGTTCTAGCGTCTAATAAACCAACTCACTACCTACTAGACTATGGCGGCTGTATAGCTCTGTTTAGATTATCTAATCTAGGTTTTGTTGTTTGAAACCAACATTTTCAAAATGGCTTGAGTGAAATAAAAAAATTTTTGTGCGTGGTTGGATAAGGTTGCGCCCTATAAGGTGCCGTTGTAAGACCGATATTATACATACATACATACATACATAATTGGTCATTACAACCCTTCAGTCAGGATTACGACCTAGTTTCTCACACCACTTATGTTGTGTGCGTTAATTTTATACATGAGTGGCGGGACCTACAGTTTAATGTCGACTCCGAACAACAGATTTTTTGGAGAAACTTTTCATGGCAATTTTATTTGTTCTCAGAGCTTTTGCCAGAAATCTGCTGAGAGGAAGTCGGCGAAGAAATACTTTTTGTATTTTATTTTGATGTCTGGCTTGGGGTTTGAACCCTAGCTAACAAGCCAACACACTACCTACTAGACTACGGCGACTACAAGACCGATATTATCCTTTCCATTAAATGATTACAACTCCTGGTTGGTATCTCTCGGCCATACCGATTGTCTTATGGAACTGTGAAGCCGTTTGATATCATCTTTGGCTTGCCATGTTCTTTTGTGAAATTTAGAGTGCCCAAAACTTATTCTTCTTCTTCTTCCGTTCACTAGTACGAGACAATGACAGAGAAGATATTGTGTTGTCTCCTCACCTTTACAGCTTCGGTAGAAGCGGTTTGTTTGGTATGCTGAGCCTCCCCGCTTGGGAGACCAAGGGCCAATATCCTCTTATAAAGGGTATGGAGCAGAGATCAGCACTGAATCGCTTTTTCGCTACTCGTAAGTACTCATGAAATTTTAAGTATGAGTGAGTCAACAGTATTGACATTCAACCACTCTGATTCAATCGTACTCAATACAACATTGATTTATAAGTACAGGTTACAATGAGTATGAGTACAACGTTGACATCAAACTCATAACATTCGAAATATGTTTGATTCATACGCCTACTCATTCAGATTCATGAATTTAGAAAAAATGCTTATAATACTCATAAATAGTTTGAGTGATTCGAATCATTTATCAGCAGTCTTTTAATTACATTTACAAAAAAAAAAAAAAGAAGAAAGAAAAAGACAAAGACAGAGCAAGTAGAGCAAACACACAACCTTCTTGTGAGTATTGTAGTGTTCGTACCCGAATCATACTTATTTTGTGATTCGTGTATACGATGAGTCATGGAGAGTCGAAATCAATAACATCAGGCGTATTGCTAAGTATGAGTACCATGAGTATTTCAAATTTTGAATATGAGTAGTATGAGTATGACATTAAAATAAGTATGAATGCGTATAAGTATCAGAAATTATAAGTATGATTCGAATCTACTCACGCATCGTTTTGAATACTCATTGCTGACCTCTGGTATGGAGCTGCTGCGATGGAATCGGCTCCGGTCTAATGCAATCTTAGGTTGGATGTAGAGATTCTCTCCAAATCTAATAATGGCCTGAGACATTATTTTCGCAACTCCCTCGTATCCTCGCAAAAGTTATTTTTGTATTCTGAAAATGCTTTCAAATTTGTTTTCTTTTTTTCTTTTTATTAAATTATCATCAGTTTTTTCTTTTGCTTTTTGCCGTAGTTGTTGTATTTTTGCCGTAGTCGTTGTATTCTTTTGTCATTTTCCTTTTCCTTTTTTTTTTGGCAAAGATATGATTCAAAACATAATTGCCACTTAAAGTCTCAAGTGTCTCAATAGTTTCATTATTTTACACAACAACTCTCAATAGTTCTGAAGGCATAAAGAACAAAGGAGGGAAGAAAAGAAGAAAAAGGACAAAGAAACATGTACGTTTTCAATACAAAAATAAAGCAAATGAAACACTTTGGGATCGGAGGTGGGGGGTGTCTTATATAAAACGATAACTACAACTGAAGACATACTACGCATGGGGGCGATTGTAGTCTGTTGAGAACAAAACATTTAGAATTTCTTCTTGAAAAGTGTTTAAATATTGAATTTAATTGAAGTTCTTCTTCTTGTTTTAATTATTTTACTTTAATTATCCTCATAAAAATGGAAACAATTAAAAAATTTACTCTTCAATGAAAGAAAATCAAGACACTTCGAATACTCAAACTGCGCTTAAATGCATGAGCACAGGCCGTATGGTATTTTGTGTGAAGCAAGAAGAGAATTAAAATTTTTTTTCAAATAAAGAAAGAAAATAAAAACAACAACAAAAAAACAAAATAATTCATCCTTTAGAGACTTATAAACTATTGAAGTCTACTTTGAAGTATCGCACATAGAGAGGAGGAGGAGGAATACAATCATTTGGTTGCCAATGGCAATGCAAATACAGACACTGTGTCTCAGTGTACAGCCAGCGCTGTGTGTGTCTCTGCATTGGGAAATGTCAGTCAGTCTGTTATAAATACTTAAAACCACATGGGTATTGTGAATGTGATTGTCAGTAAAGCTGTCATAATTGATGAATTGTAATGAATACTTATGACATTCTGAAGAATGGATTGAAATGATGCCAAATGTTATAGGGCAGGGTGGGGGGGTAAAGGATAAAGCTTTTAATTTAGGAGGCAGGATATTCTCTAATTGAAGGTAATTTATACTAGTTTTGCTTATTAGAATTGAAGGGCGAGAGAGGCCATACAGTGGTGGCCTTATAATTAGAAACGATGTTTCTGGAACAGAGTTCTCTGGAGTGACGAATGTAAGTTCTGATGGAAATCTGATGAAAAACGTATGTAAGACGTCCTCCAAACAAAGCCTTTGATCCCAGGTACACAGTGAAGGCTGGAAAACAAATTAACAAACATACATGTTGCTAAGTCGTTTCTAATTATAAGGCCACCACTGTATATCAAACGTGTAATTCAAATCCTTTATACCATTTGGTTGCCGGGAGAGGCTCAAGATATTATTCACTACACATGCGACCATACGTTCATGCTACCAACTTTATAGGGCATTCTTATAATACCCCCTCCAAGCCTATTGTCTTGCAAAGGACATAACGTTCATAAGGCCGAATAGGCTACAATACGTGGACATCACTTTTCGTTGTCACTACCCAACAATATTTTAGTGTGTCTGAAACCCATTTCGTTAGAGGAGACTCATCGCATCTGTTCATCTTTGGTTTTCCAAACGTCTCTTATCAAACCTCAGAGAAGAGTCATCGCATCTGTTCATCTTTGGTTTTTCGAACTTCCCCTACCAAACCTCAGAAAGGTATCGACCTGTATGCTCTCAACCTCTTAAGTTCATCTGGCTGTTCATCACAAAGAATTCCTACATGACCTGAGATCTAAAAGATCTCAACATCTTTTGGCCCCAATAGTATCACATTGTTCGGTAGTTAACTACGTATAGAGTGCTCGAATGGTGACTTGATTATCATCAAATAGTATTGCTGTGTGGCCTTTGTGCTTCCTATCCAAGTTGAACTAAGCATATCTGTTGATGACGTCAACTTCCGCTACGACGATACACGAGCATGCTTAACCATGGGTTCAAAATATTTCACTTTCATACCGAACATCACAATAAGTGTGAGGCCTCGGTTCAAACCCCCCGAACGAAGCATGAAAAAAATGTTTCTTTAGCGACTTCCTCTCAGCAGATTTCTGGAAAAACTCTGAGAGTAAATAAAAATTGCCATTAAAAGTTTCTCAAAACTCTGTCGTTCGGAGTCGACTTTAAACTGTAGGTCCCATCACTCATGTATAAAATTAATACACACAACATAAGTGGTGTGAGAAACTAGGTCGTAATCCTGACTGAAGGGTTGTAATGATCAATTATGTATGTATGTAGGTATGTATGTATGCATGCATGTATGTATGTATGTATGTATGTATGTATGTATGTTAACCACTTAACAGTGGCCTGTTAACTTTAACATTAGCTCTATTAAATTTTTTTGGTTTTTGTCTTTGCTAAATAAATTCTGATTTATCTTCACACACATAACATAAGTCGTGTGAGAAGCGAGGTTGTAATCCTTACTAAATGGTTGTAATGATCAATTATGTATGTATGTGTGACGAACCTCTTAAAAAAGTATGTATGTTTCATTCACTCTTTTTACTCGCGTGTCCTTGTAAAGTATTGCCCAAAATCATACAGCCAATGGATTCTGTCTAGGGGGCAGTTAAGTTAACTTAACTTTCTAAAGGGTCCGCCAAATAACTTTTTTTGAAAATGCTTTAAAAAAAAACTACTGAGTATTTTCTCAAAATTCTTTTTTTTTTATTTGAAATCCTTCCTGTTTACAATCCTTCCGGTTAATAATGGAAAATAATTTCATTCAAATGGCTGCCTCGGCTGGCCATGCAGTAGCCTACACGATCGGCCCAATTTTTAAGCACATTATCGATTGTGTGCAGCTGTATTTCACCAATGGCTTCACGAATATTTTCCTTTAAAGCGTCAATTGTCACTGGCTTGTCGGCGCAACACTTATCTTTGACAGCACCCCACAAATAATAGTCCAACGTTGTCAAATCGCAGCTCCGAGGTGGCCAAACGACATGCGATCTTCAAAAACAGGGTGCAAAACATCGAGTGTAGTTACGGCTGTGTGGCACGTAGTGCCGTCCTGTTGAAACCAAATGTTGCCAATATCCTCCTCTTCAATTTTTGTGAAAAAAATTCGTTCAACATGGCCTGATAACGATCGCCATTGACTGTAACAGCCACTCCTTGCTTATTTTCGAAGAAAAATGGCCCACTTATGCCTCTGGACGAAAATCCGCACCAAACAGTGACTAGTTTTCGGTGCGTCGGCTTTTCAATGTATGCGTGCGGGTTTTCTGTGCCCCAAACGCGACAATTTTGCTTGTTTACATACCCGCCAAGATCAAAATGAGCTTCACCTGAAAAGATGATTTTTTTTTTGCCAAAATCGGCATGTTCTGTAAGTCGAAGCGAAAACGCATTGGATGGTCAATTGGCTTCAACTCCTGAACCAATTGGACTTTATATGGCGTCATACCAAGGTCTTTATGCAAAATTCGTCTCAATGATGTCTCCGAAATGTTCAATTGCTGAGAACGACGGTGAATTGATGTTGATGGCGCTTCACGCACACTTTCTGCCACAGCAGCAATATTCTCGGGTGTACGCACTGTTTTTGGCTTTTCACGCTTTGGTTTATCGATGAGGATGCCAGTTTCTTTCACTTTTTTCACAAGATAACGAACATACGGAGCTTCTCTTCTTCCAAAATCCGTACGCAATGTTCGCACACATTCTGCAACATCACCATGATTTTCAAAGTAATGTCGCAATATTTCCCAGCGTTGTTCAAGCGTATACACAACCATATTCGTTCAGCGGAAGGATAAAACTAATTATCTGTCAAATCAGACATGAGCTAAGTGTTACCATTCACGAAATAAGCACTAGTTGGAAAGAAAAACGTTAGATGGCGGACCCGATATTTGTCAGTTCAACGACCCCGATGGATGAATTTTGTGGAACACTTCTCTGTGAGAACTTTATTATAGCACAGTAGTAAGTATTGATCTCACTAATGCTTGATAACTTTCCTGTAATGTTGGTCTTGGTGTTATCATTTTAAGGGCGGACGGCGGCTCCTGATATGATTTATTTATTTTTTTTTTTTTTGAGAGGAATAAAGGCCCCAAATATTTTGATTTCCAAGCAATAATGGAGAAAAAAATTTTGTTCTTCTGATGCATTAGAACCTGAGAAATTCCTATTCGTAGTCAAGCACTTAAACCGCTAGACATTACCACTTCAAATAGTCTCTCTCTGATGGTGCTGTTAATAGGCTTGTGGTTCAAACAAAATTTTTGTAATCTCCATGTGAATTCAACTGAATTTTTAGGGTTTTTTTCCTGTACTGCAGCTGCCTGGCTGTGTCTCCGCCACCGTCATTGAATTTAAAGCAGCCGCTTAAAATTGTTCTTCGTCCTTCCACTTCAGCAGCTGTCATGCTGCTGCTCTTTTCACTGCAATGTTTCAGAAATGCAAGTCGAAATTGCATAAAATTTCAAACTGATGATGTGCTGAACAGCTGAAATTAAATTTTCAAAAGTCAAGAATCAAAAATTCACATTCTGTCCCCTCCCCCCTATCCTCTCCCTACCACAGATTAAACAAGTGAACTTTATTGCTGTTGTTTTCGTAGATTTTTTGCTCTTCGGTTTTTTTTTCTGCTGCGCTTTAATTAAGAAAATCAAATAAATCTTGTGTGTGTGCGTGTGTGTGTGTAGCAATAACAGCGAAATGTCATGGCTTTACTGCCATAACGAACGATTTGTAATTGACTGCTGCTGCTGCTGCTGCGACTAGGGGAAGGGTGGCGCGGTGGCAAGATGACTGAGAAAAAATGATTGATTTTCGTGGCATTAAAAATCGCAAAAACGCCAAATGGAGAGAGAGAAAGCGAAAAAAAGTCTGGCATAAATCAATACAAGGGTCATTAAATGCTAAAGTCATTAAAATAGGGTTGAACTTTAAGAGCGTCACAGCTATAGCTGCAACAGCAAATATTTTAAAGCACAACTTCAGGCGTTTAACATTGTTATCAGGCAGCTTTCTCCTTATTCGTTAATTAAAGATTTTCGTTTAAAACGTATTTTTGCTTCTTTTCAAACAGAATTCATAAATCAAAACAACGTTTTGCATCGTATTTAAGTAAGAAAATGAACGGGGAACACTATGTTGGCCATCAGAGCTCAGTTTCATAAAGATTACAATTTATGGTGTTTACAATATGACGATGATGATTACATGCTTTTGTAATATTATTTTCACATCAATTTAAATGGAAATTTGTAAACCTAGAGCAAGAGCAAGCACGCCAAGTGTATTTTCTTGGCAGTTGGTCGTTGATATTCTACAACCTCCTCTGGTTTAATGAAGACAAATGCGTGCAGCGTACATTGTAGTTGGCAAGACAATCGTTTTGAAATTTTTTTAAATTTTTTTTTACATTCTTTTTGTCTTTCTGTTACAAATATTAAGAAAATCGGAAAAGAATTTTTAAATTAAAGGGGGGTGTCAGCAATAAGTCAATGATGTTTAGACATTCGTGCTTCTTAGCTAAACGAACAGCACTTTTCCGGTCAACGGATGGTCGTAAGTTAAACTGGTAGCCTCCTCGGAATTTACAGTCTACTAAAGTCCTACAAGAACCCCATTGTAATACCGATAGTATCTTGTCCCTCAGTTGACTATAAATTTAGGACTTTAACTCTCTGCTGCACAAGAATCCTTTGGTTCAGGACCAGATCTGCCTGGTCTATATACAAATGGGTTCATTATCCTATCTTTCTTTTGCAAGCTTGTGACCTCGTCAAATTTCATAGTCTACGGAAGTCCTACAAGGACCTGTTGTAACACCGATGGCAACTTTCCTTCTGTCGACTATACATTTCAGACTTTAACTCTTTGATGCACAAGAATCTCTCTTTTCATAACCAGATCTGCCTGGTCTATACAATTGGGTTCATTATCCAATCTTTCCTTTGCAAATCAGTAAAGTTTGTGTATAAATGTTGAGGTTCCCAAGAAAAGTCGCTGCAACATCTCCTTGTGGCCTTAATACCCGACAGTGAATGCGAGTATTTGAAGTCGCCGTAGTCTAGCAGGTAGTATGTTAGCTTATTAGACGGGAGGCTGCAGTTCAAACCCCATGTCAGACATCTCCTACAGAAAGAAATGTGAAAACAAACATTTCTACGCCGACTTCCTCTCAGCATATTTCTGGCAACAACTCTGGGAGTAAAAAAAAAATTGCCATTAAAAAGTTTCTCAAAAAATTAGCGTTTGGAGGCAACTTTAAACTGTAGGTCGGTCCCCCAACCGCCCATGTATTAAATTAACACACACAACATAAGTAGCGTGGGCAGCTAGGTCGTAATCCTGACTGAAGGGTTGTAGTAACCAATTATGTTATGTATTGTCTCTTAACTGAAAGGACTCCACTATTGGAGTTAAGATACGAAAAAAAGTTTCGGACATCATATGGGTTCCGGAACATAACGAACTTCTGGGTGAATTCTATACATTGAAACCCTGTAAGTGTATTACGAGGTCATTATGTTAGAACCCAGTATCCTGAAAGACGGCTAATATGCATTTTTACTGCTAACATAACTTTCACTGTAAAGCAAATATAACTTTCGTAGCTAACTTCAAACACTTGCAGCAACATAGACTGCAGGCCTGGAGAAAGAGTTCCGTATTTGCCCAGTTTTTAGTTTCGAAACTTCATATAGAATTGCAATGATTGACCACAATGATTGGTAACAATGATTGACCACAATGATTGACCACAACGATTGACCACAACGATTGACCACAACGATTGACCACATCCATATTCCTCTTCAATATATACAACGTTATTTAGACATGGATTTACAAGCCAAAATAGTCGTTTTTCTACTGTGTTTCCGTTGTAGCCTTTTTCGTTTCTGCTTTCAAATCTCCGATTAGCTCTGTATGTATGTATGTATTAGTACATACAGAGAATAACCCACCTTCAGAGCACCACTGTGGAGATCAGAAGGGAAAAATATGTTTGGAATGGAGATATGCTGCGAAAACCTTGCGATGATACTTCCTAGAAGGCTTTGATTTGGAACGATTGAAGTGTGCGGTATCGTTGGAAACCGCAAACAATTCGGCACCTACGTATTCTTAAGGGAAACCAACCAATTCGTTTGATGCTTTAAGATTGCTGGCATGAAACACAGAAAATTAAAAATTCTTTTGTGGATACCTTAAGTTCCCAGCATGGTACAGAATGGTGCCTTATTGACAGAGAAAAAAATTCAGTTTGTATCATGATGATGCAGGTTTTTATTACAAAAATCCGTCTATTCTGCCATGGATTGATTCCATATTCCTTTTATTTTACGAATTTATACGCGAGCTACTCTACAATTTAAAACAAAATCTCGGCATAAAGAAATTCCATTCCAATGATGTTATCAGCCGTTTACAGAAATCTTTACGTCTTCTGCTATAATGGATGATTTTTTAAGTTATAGGAAAATTTTTCAAAAAAAAAAAAACATAAAATTCAGAAAAATGCATGAAATCTTTATTTGAATCGATAGTACGGTCAATATAATTTAATGTTTGAAGATTAGTTCATGCAAATGTTGACCACGACTGCGCCTCAAATGGTCCATCCGCTTAGTCCAATTTTGGCATACCCTTCCCAACATTTCGCCCGGTATCTCACGACTAAATGCTTCAATGTTGTCTTCCAATGCGTCAATTGAAGCGGGCTTGTCTGTATAGACATGAGCTTTAACATAGCCCCACAAAAAATAGTCTAAAGGCGTTAAATCGCACGATCTAGGCGGCCAATTGACCGCTCCCGAAAGTGAAATAATATGTTCACCGAACTCGCCTCTCAATAAGTCCATTGTTACGCGTGCTGTGTAGCATGTGGGACCGTCTTGTTGAAACCACATGCCATGCAAGTCAAGCTCTTGCATTTTGGGCAAAAAAAAAAAAATTGGATATCATCACACGGTAGCGCTCACCATTCACAGTTACGTTACGATTCGCAGCATCTTTGAAGAAGTACGGTCCAATGATGCCACCAGTCCATAAACCGCACCAAACTGTGACTTTTTCTGGATGCATTGGTAGCTTTTGCAATGCTTCTGGCTGATCATCACTCCAAAATCGACAATTCTGCTTATTTACGTATCCATTGGGCCAAAAATGAGCTTCGTCGCTGAACACAATTTTTCGGCAAAGAAGTGGATCTTCGGTCAACTTTCCAAGAGCCCATTCACCAAAAATTCTGCGCTGCGATAGGTCGTTCAGCTTCAATTCGTGCACCAGCAAGTATTTTGAAAGGCTTCACACCTAAATCCTTCCGCAAAATTTTCCACGTTGTTGAGTAACAGAGGTCCAATTGCTGCTGAGCGGCGACGAATCGATAATTGATGGTCATCATTAACACTGGCCGATACAGCTGCGATATTTTCTTCAGTTCGGCACTCTACGTAAGCGTGTTGGTGGTTTAATGTCCAACAATGTAAATTTGGTGCGAAATTTAGTCACAATAGCCCGAATAGCAGCCGTTTCAGTGGGTCGATTAAACTGACCATAAAATTGAAGAAGCGCGCAATGAACTTTCTGAACAGAGCACGCATTTTGATAATAAAATTCAATGATTTACAAGCGTTGTTCGTTTTGTAAGACGATTCATGGTTAAATTATGGACCAAACTGAAGATGTTTGAAAGTGAAACAAAGCACGAAACGTGCGTGAGCTGTTTAAACCAGTGTTGCCAAAAAGATAATAGCAAAAAAAAATCACCTGTTAGAAGAGCTGAACGAATTGAAGAAACGTGGGAAGTAATGTATGGAGTTCTGAGTTCCAAAATAAAACAAAAAATTTCTCAAGAAAATTTCATTTAAGAAATCCCAGAGACTTATTGATTCGTCCTTGCAATTTATTTTAAATTTAATTTCTTTAAAATGTTTTTTAAAATCTCTAATATAGTTTCAATTCATTTTCATTCTCTCTCTCTGCCTCTGTAGCTCTGTCCCTATCATGCCTTCCACAAAATAATCCTATGTAATCTTCTCGAACTTCATTTCCTGTCCATGAAATGGATTTGGCTTTTCTCTCCCTAGTAAATACCTCTTCCTGTCGATTAAATGTCACTGCTGTGGTTCTGTTTTTTTTTCTCTTTTCTTTGTTTTCTCCCCTTTTTTTCTATTGTTCTTCTCATATTTCTAAGACAATTTCCGTTTGTGATTAGAAAATATTACAGTTAACAGTCGTACAATACATACACACAACATTGAGATGAGATTATCACAATCTGTATGCGAAAGAAGAATAACAATGGAAGAGATTTAACAGAAAGAGAGAGAAAGAGGGACAGATGGCGGTAAGGAAACAATTTTAAATAGCATTTCCAATACCAAGAGACATTACACCAGGAAAGAAAATTAATGAAACACTAAATAAATTAGAAAATGAAAGAAGCAATTAAAGCGACGCAAACTTGCTTTAAACGAGCAGAAAACAAAATAAGTGGCAATCCCTAAAGATGTGCTTATTAAATGTCTTAAGAAAACTTTAATTAAATTAAATAC
This sequence comes from Sarcophaga carnaria, assembly GCA_958299815.1. Classification (NCBI taxonomy): domain Eukaryota; kingdom Metazoa; phylum Arthropoda; class Insecta; order Diptera; family Sarcophagidae; genus Sarcophaga; species Sarcophaga carnaria. The sequence goes on from OY283153.1 coordinate 25,091,706, forward strand.
AAAAATTAAACAGCATGTCTTACATAAAACGGCAGTTAATTTAATAAATTTTAATTGTTTAATACTGTTAAGCTTAACGGCTCTTTTGTGTGCATGAGCGAGAAAAACTAAGTGAACGATTTATGCAGAGAATATTTGAAGTCGTCGTAGTATAGTAGATAAACGGTTCAAACCCCCCAGGTCAGACAATTCTAACACCAGCGAAATATGAAAAAAAAATCTTCGGCATCTTCCTCTCTCAGCAGATTTCTGGCAAAAAATTCTGAAAGTAAATAAAATAGCCATGAAAAGTTTCTCAAAAATCTATCGTTCGTAGTCGACTTTAAACTGTAGGTCCCGCCAACACTCATGTATAAAATTAACACACACAACATAAGGGGTATGGGCAGCTAGGTTGTAATCCTGACTGAGGGGTTGTAATAGCCAATTATGTTATGTATCGTCTCTTAACTGAAAGGACTCCACTATTGGAGTTAAGATACGAAAAAAGGTTCGGACATCATATGGGTTCCAGAATATATTGAACTTGTGAATTCTACACATTGAAAACCACATTGAAACCCTGTAAGTGTGTTATGAGGTCATTATGTTAGAACCCAGTATCCAGACAGTCTTGTATTTATCTGAATGACAGCTAATATGCATCTTTACTGCTAATATAACATTCACTGTAAAGCAAATATAACTTGTAGCTAACTGCAAACATTTGCAAATTTGACTACAGGCCTAGAGAAAGGTTTCCGTACTTGTCTCGTTTTTAGTTTCGAAACTTCATATAGAATTGCAATGATTGATCACAGTGAATGACCACAATGATTGATCACAATGATTGACCACAATGATTGACCACAATGATTGACCACAATGATTGACCACAATGATTGACTATAATGATTGAGCACAATGATTGACTATAATGATTGACCACAACGATTTGTCCACATCCATATTGCCTCGCTTTAAGTTCCTCTTCAATATATACAACGTAATTTAGGCAGGGATTTATACGCCAATATAGTCGTTTTTCTACTGTGTTTCGTATGTAGCCTTTTTGTTTTTGCTTTCAAATCTCCGATTAGTTCTGGGTAATCTCCTGATCTGATGCAGTTACTGTTAGTTCGAAGAGAGTTGTTTGTAAAGATTTTTTTGGCGTACTAATTTCAAATACTTGGCGTACGTTCCCTTTCTGCATTCGAATTGAATAAAAGTCCAAAGAAAAATCAAAATGTCCTTTTGATATGTGATACTCTATCCCCACACTGTCACTTTTCTATGTTTTCATATGTATGTCTGACAGTATTTTTGAGTAATTTTGTGTACAAATCAAACTCTTACCACACACACTCATTCGACTTTTCGTTATCAACTTAGTACATGAAAAAGATTCTTACTTGACAGCTTGTCAAAATATGTGTTTGAGTCTGTGTTCTACTCAATTAAGGGCATATTGTCTAGGCCAAGTTTATTTCTCTTGCAAACAAGGCCAATTAATGACAAATCAAGAGAGTTTTTAAGATTTTTAAAAAGTTTTTAAATTTCCAAAAAAAAATTAAATTTTTGTTGTTGTTTTATTTATTTCGTTAACGTTTTTTCCGGTTTTAATGAAATAATCTTGGAAAATTGCTTGTTGGATTATTCATACCACTTGAACAGAACATAAAATATTTTAACAGTTTCAGCAGTAAGTTTTTGTTGTAATGGTAGTTGTAGTTGTAATTAATGCTGTTGCCTAATGTATACGTACGTACATACATACATACATAATGAAAATATTTATGAAATTTTAATCTCCAGATAATCATATTTAATCGACTGTTTATTAACATCCGAGCCTACAACAGCATGTATTAACATTAAAGCGCCTTAGCACACGCAATGATGTAAGCACAGCAAGACATTAATTTACGCATACACTTGTAATCTTGTAAGCACAGACACAAGCACACACACAAGCATTGAAATGTTTACACAAAACTTTATTAACACTTGGAATTATTCTCAGCATACACTTTCAGCACTTTCTGCAAAAAAGCGATTGAGAGCGTCAGACGAAGGCAAGGGATAATGACAAATGAATAAATGAACAACGCGAATAAACGAATGAAATTAACGAACAAACTGAAGTCGTTAAACAACAGGCGTATATATCTGCACACACACAAGCAACTTAATGTTCGATTCGATATGATGATGATGATGGATTTTTTAAGGGGACTCAAGTGTTGATGTAGTTGTTGTTGTAGTTGTTGTTGTTGTTGTTGTCCTAATGAAACTGGTTTTTGTTCCTTCGGTTGAAAACATTATGGCTATGGTGTTTTATTTATGCCTGCATATGCGTGTTTATTATGCATGTAAGTTTCCTAGTGTTTACACCAAATAAGACGCAGTAAGCCAATTCGCGAGAGAGCGAAGAGCAAGAGAGCATAGCTTATAAATACGTAAAGCCTTAAATAAATAAATACTAAATAACTTTCACTAATACAGTGACATTTTTTGAAAAATAACAATTCAAGAGTGTTTATAACTTTAATGACAACTCATATGCATGCATACATACACTGTGTATATGGAAATTAATTGACTTAAATCTGCACACACATACACACACTCACAAATACTTGCTAATATTCGTAAAAGTCACGCACTTAGATTGTCGTAAAGACAAGTTTGTTAAACATGCAGCGTCTTTTTGCTTTTTTATGTGTTTTTGCTGTTTTTTTTTTTTTGTTGCTTGTTCACATGGCTTATGAAATTATGTATGTGGGGTGGAGGGAAACATTATTTAAAACATGATTATCTTGTAATTTAATTACAAAAAAGTTTTCCAATTGGTGCGTGTAAGGAACAGTGTTGGATGGATGTTAAAGGCCACTCTGGAATTTTTTTACATTTTATTTTAATTTTTATTCGTATTACAAAGCATAGAGTAAAGTATAGGCATTCAATGGCAAAACAAAAAATACTTCAGACAAGATGATAGATTATCGTGATTCGTGAAGATATTCTTCAAATATTTTACTAGAAACGGTCTACATGTTGCAGCAGAAAATAGAATATGTCTGCAAGTTCTACGTAAATTACTTCGAAACCTTTAGTACATTGTTATTCAATAATTTCCTCGTTTTTGTTTTTCAAATTACTTCATAATTATTGTCAGAATCAGTTCGTTGTGCTAGAAGTTATTTAAAAAAAAAAGTAAGAAAGTCTTCAGTTAATGTTATGCACAGATTTAATACTGATTAACGAGAGAACACTTTTATTATGATGAAAACAATTTTCCGCTTTTATTTGAATGGCAATATTTTATTTAATGTTCAAAATTTTTGATTTATCAGTAAATTAGGCGGTAATAAGCGTTTAAAATTGAGAAATTTCACGTTTTTCATTTAAAAATCTTCAGAAAAATTTTTATATCAATAGGTACCTCAACAAAGGCCCTCTTTGTCATAATTAACTGCTTTTCAATCTACATTACTTGCCAGACTCAATGCAACTTAGTGCCCCAACACTTTGTACAATGGGTCAATTCGACCTCCGGGTACTGTACTTGTCTTAATTGACAAGTACACGTCCTCTAACCTACTCCCCTAACAAGCTGACAAATTAATTCCTTTGTCTACTGTTCTCTTGCTAGACTTTAAATGGAATCAAAATCTCAAAATCTAGCATTTCTAGCCTCGCCTCCACAGCCAGACAACAATCAGACATCTTCCAGGTGCAACAAGCCTCAAGTCTAAAGTGGTTGACAATTGATAACATTCCTGCGATCGCCTCTATCTGCAGCTTTTTGTTTGTCTTACATAGGTTCCTAGCGAAGAAAGCTTTGATTTAACAAATTTGCCATTGTTTCTTAGTCTTTAGTATCCTGCATACGACGGTATGACCAAAACTCTGTCCCTTCTTTTGTTTTATTTGTCAGCATAGTTTTTTTTTTTTTTGGGCACTTTGTAGAACGTTGTTATATCTTTTTACTACTCCTCTACTAAATGTGGTCTAGTTTTGCATGTGAGTGAGATATTTTTGGATTATTGCAGTCTAATCTTTTTCCAGCGAGCCCTTCCTTCAGGTTTGTCAACAAGAATTTCTCACACTTTAAATTAAATCCCGAGAATAAGAGCAAATGCTGGTAAACTTGGCCTAATTCACGGTTTTTTGGTGTTTTTGACGGTATTTAACGGTTTTCAATTTTCTTCTCCTTCAATATCGTTATAGTTTGCAACTGATAACTTTCAAACGTAAAGAAAAGATCCCTGTTGGCAGGAATGGAGTTATCCTTTAAAAGTTTCGGACATGATATGGTGACCAGAGTATATCGAACTTGTGGATGAATTCTATACATTGAAAACCACAAAGAAGCCCTGTAAATGTATTATTAAATCAGCTTGGAGGTCATTATGTTAGAACCCAGTATCCTGCCAGTCTCGTGTTTATCTGAAAAACTGCTCATATGCTTCACAGATATACATTTGTCCTCAATAATCAGGCACATCAGCCGGTATGGTTGGTATTTCACCTTAAAGACAATGCAATTGTCCAGTGGCCTTCTACACTGCGAGTCGCCGTAGTCTAGTAGGTAGTGTGTTGGCTTATTAGACATGAGGTTAAAACCCCATGTCAAACGTATCCAACAAAGTGTGGAAACATATTCCACCTGCGACTTCCTCTCTCGGCAGACTTCCGTCAAAAACTCTGGAATCGTTCGGAATCGTGCTTAAACAGTTGGCTCCTCCTCAGCTACAAAAATCAACACACACAACATATGTGGTGTGAGAAACTAGATAGTACTCTTTACCAAAGGGTTGTAATGACCAATTATTTATGTATGTATATATGCTCTACACTAAGCTATAGCTCACGACTCCACAAAGAGGTCTCTCCCCTCACAACTCCAACTGGTTTCAAATCAACCGTGATTTCTATGAAATCTTTTACAAAGTTTGTCCTACATTTTATCCATCACTCTAGTCATTTGGAAGAGGGTGTTATGAACTTTCTATAGAGGTTAGAGGGCCGTATCATGCAAGCAATGTTCCCGAAGCTACCCATTTTCCTTAGTACCATCGATTTAGTGGGATTGAATCTGTATCTCTGTCCTGCGGCGCATAGAAAGTAGTAGAAAGTGAATTTTTTTTAAATACTTTTAAACTGGAGTTCAATGGCATCTAATGACTTGCCTTTGAGTGTGGAGTTCACTATAAACCATATTCGATTTGTATTCGTTGTGCTTTTGTTATAGTAAAAACACATAACATGGTATCACGTGGTATTTCCCAGAATTACAAAGCAAACTCGTGCTCATTTGCTGCAAACTAATCAGTGTTTTCCAATACACATAAACCACATACCGACACCATCTAGTGGCAAAAAAGTGCAAATGCTTATATCAATACATTACAACTTCTATCATTTCTCATTGCTATGTTCACCCCACGCACATTATCCACCATAGCGTATAAGTTATATTCGTGCAATAGAATACCAAGAAATATTACTCATACGCTCGGGGTGTTATTGCTTGTTTATTTACGTAGAGTTTTAATGACCCAAATTTCTTGTAATTTCGTTGTTGTCACAAACAAAAGAAATTCAATAAATTAAAATACATATGAAAAGCAACAATAACAACAACAACAACAACAAAAATTAAAAAAAAACACCACAAATTGCTTCAAGGAATTAAATTCGTTTTATTCTGTTTTTTTTCTGAGGCATGCGGGCTGTTCTTTATTTCTTTTTTGGTGTGTTGTGTTGCTTTTAAAAATTAATTGGAATGGAATTGTTAGACGGCGACCATTAAAATGCACGTGCAGATAACAACAAAAGCATGTAAATACGTCAAGCAATTGTAACAAAGAATACAGCAGAGATTATTGTAGAAATTTTTAATGTTTTAAGACCTAAAGTCTCTACAGTGCTGTAAAGATTATACGTAGGATACTGGAAGGCCGTATTATAGTAGGCAACTGTGAGGCCACGGTTCAAGCCCCAAGTCACAGATCTCCTGCAAAACGAAATTTAAACAAATATTACTTCGCCGACTTCCTCTCATCAGATTTCTGGCAAAGACTCAGAGAGTAAAATAAAAGTTTCTAAAAAAATTTGTCGTTCCGAGTCTTCTTTAACACACAAAACAGAAGTTGTGTGAGAATCTAGGTCGTAATCGTGAATGAAGGGTTGTAATGGTCAATTATGTACGTATGGATGTGTATGTAGTGGAAGACCTACTAAAAGATCACTTATGTTGTGTGTGTTAACTTTATACATGAGCGGCGGGACCCACAGTTTAAAGAAGACTTTGAGAAACTTTTCATGACAATTTTTATTTATTTTCCGAGTTTTTTTGCCAGAATTTTTTTTCAAATTTTGTTCTGTTGGAGATGTCTCTCTTGGTGTTTGAACCTTGGTGTTTGAACAGTTTATAATTTTAATCCTATTTACCAATGCGATTCACAGTATTCCTTGACCTTCAGCAGTGCTATACCTTAACTCCTTGTTCTTATTATTCTTATCCTTATTGTTATGGTTCCCAATATTTTGAAACAAATAAAGCGAGATAGAGAAACTTTTCTGAATAATCTTTTAGATGTTTGACCAACTGAAGCCGCCATTGTCGTAGTGTGTTCATTTATTAGACGGCAGCCAGTGTTTCAAACCCAGCTCAGACATCTCTAGTAAATATGAAATTAAAAAGAATATTTCTTTCGGCGACGTCCTCTCAGCAGTAGTCTGATAAAAAAAAACTGGAGAGCAAAAAAAAAATTGCCAAAAGCTTCTGAATAAATACGTCGTTCGGAGACGACCTTAATCTATAGGTACCGCCAGGAATGAAATTAACACACCAAACCTGAGTGGCGTTAGAAGCTTGGTTGTAAGCCTGACTACAGTACTGTAAGTAGGTGTTTGGCCACTTGAGACCTTTAAAAACTTTGTTCACGTCTAATTTGAAAAGAAAAATTTATGTGTCTGGGGAAATCGTTTAATTTTGGTTCAGCTTCTGTTACCTCTACAATATTTTTTGGGAGTTCTAAGGATAGCTTCATGTATGCGTTGATATCAATGGCCAAGACCCAAGGCCATAACGATCTTTTTCCATATTGAACTTGATTTGATCCTGCTGGCGATTTTCTTTTTTTATATTGCACTTCTCTTATTCAAGCACTGTCGAGCCATGCTTCTTTCTTTTTCTTGAAGATTCTATTCGTAAGCCATGCTACTTAAATTGAAATTCTCTCGTTGTAAAGGGTGTTTTTTATAGAGGTATAGAACTTTAAGTTGCAATAAAACAACGATGAATTATTCGATTGACATGAATTTTATTTATCCGAAAGATAATCTTGTGGCATTACATTTAAAATATGATTTCTGGCATATGACCGCCACGGCTGGCGCGGATGTAGTCCAATCTGGACGTCCAATTTTCGATGATTTTTCCAACATTTGTGGCCGTATATCGGCAATAATACGGCGAATGTTGTCTTCCAAATGATCAAGCGTTTGTGGCTTTACCGCATAGACAAATGACTTTACATAGCCCCACAGAATGTAGTCTAGCGGTGTTAAATCACAAGATCTTGGAGGCCAATTCACAGGTCCAAAACGTGAAATTAGGCGGTCACCAAACGTGTCTTTCAATAAATCTATTGTGACACGAGCTGTGTGACATGTTGCGCCGTCTTGTTGAAACCACATCTCCTGGACATCATGGTTATTCAATTCAGGAATGAAAAAGTTAGTAATCATGGCTCTATACCGATCACCATTGACTGTAACATTCTGGCCACCATCGTTTTTGAAAAAGTACGGACCAATGATTCCACCAGCCCATAAAGCACACCAAACAGTCAGTTTTTCTGGATGTAACGTTGTTTCCACATACACTTGAGGATTACCTTCACTCCAAATGCGGCAGTTTTGTTTGTTGACGTAGCCATTCAACCAGAAGTGCGCTTCATCGCTAAACAAAATTCGCTTATGAAAATCGGGAACAACGGTAATCTCGTTTTGGGCCCATTCGACGAATCTACGCCTTACTTGATGATCGTTTGGCTTCAAATCTTGCACGAGTTGGATTTTGTAAGCACGCAAACCAAAATCCTTCCGCAAAATCTTCCATAAAGTGGATGGACACAGATCCAATTGCTGTGCTCGATGGCGGATGGACTCATTCGGGTCTTCCTCAATGCTACGCTCTTCTGTACGCACCGTACAGCGTCTCTGGGGATGCGAGTGGTGGTGCGAAAACGTTCCATGGTTAATCGAATTAACTGCTCTGATGGATGATTTTGTCGACGATAAAATGGACGTAGTGCGCGATACGTTTTGCGCACAGAACCATTATTTTCGAAATAAAATTGCACTCTTTGCAAACGTTGTTCAGGCGTGAGTCTATTCATGATGAATTGCCAAACCAAACTGAGAATAAATCACTTGACAGCTGTTAAATCGGTCGCCATCTTGAAAAGTAATGCCAACTTAAAGTTTTATACCTCTATGAAAAACACCCTTTACCTTCATCTCATTTAAGCTATTTCTCTTCAGATTGCCACTTCTGCTATACTTTTTCTCAGATCCCTTCTCTATATGTTATTCGATCAAAATATACCCATAATCCGTTCAGATGATTTGTGTATGAATTAAGTTTAATGACCCTCTCTTTAAGGTTACTTTCCCCTACTAATTACTAAAACAGTGAAGCAAAGGCAAATAAAAACAAATTCTGACATTCATTCTGATTCAGTCAAAGGAACAAATTGTGGCCATCAAGTCTTCTTGCTTTTGTTTCTGAAACGTAAAGTGTTTATAATTTAAATGCTATACATGTATGTGTATATATTATATACATATGTATATGTGTGTGCGTCTGTGTATATGTGCTTAAGTATATTTTAAAGTATAACACTTAAATAGTATGTGTATTCATATTGTCGCTAATGCATGTGTCATTTAAAAAGTGCTGCTGCTGCTACTACTGCTGCTGTCATTAAAAGTCAGTGTCAAATGCTGCATATTTTATATCCATAAACAAGCTAAATAACGGTAAACGTCTGTGCATTTACTTATGTATGAGTGCAGGTCCTGTTGTTATTATTATTGTGAATGTAAATAAAAAATTTAAATTTGTTTGAGCATATCCTCGGGCTGAAGCTCGTTTTCTCGTGTAGAAAACACAACCTCTGATAGAGTGAGTGAGTGAGAGTTTACGTTTTTTATTAGCCATCGTTTATTTCAACTGAATGTCTTGGATTTTTATTTGTTTTAGAGTCTTAAAAGCTTAACAGATTTTATTATTACTGGCAGGAAATAAAGACTTTTTAAATTATATTCTAAACGATTTCGTTTTCTTTTTATACCATCTGGCAGTAGGAGGCAGACAGAGCATTCGCGATTGAGTGTTTTAAAATAATTTTCGCTCTACTCTCGATGCCACAGAGTAATTTCAATTGAAATTATAGGAAAAAGCCTGTGATGTCTAGTTAGGCATGCTAGGAATGCTTCGATGGGTCACGTAACTAACTTGCAAGGTCAAGACTCGCAACGTCAAGCTGCGAGATGATACGTAATTTGCAAATATTATGAAAAAAATTTACAGAAAACACACTAAGGTGGTATGGATTGAGCTTAATTGTTAAAATTGCTCTGAACGTAGAGCCTAACCGATCGATACTGAGACTTCAAATTACCTAGCCGAACACCATCCACACACACGCACATAAGGGAACTAAAATCAGAAAATGTGACCATCCAGGACAGATTAGCCTTCTTTTATGGATGGTAGGGCCTGAAGTAGTAGTAAGGCCCACAGCAGTAGTAGCGACTGCCTTGATGGGAGAGACACTTTCGGCTGATAATGCAGTAATATTTTACTACTACTACTACTATTTTGCTATTATTGAACCAACTGTTGTGCTATTGGCGGAGCCTAAAGTAGTAGGGCCTACAGGAGGAGTAGCGATTGATTGGGTGGGCAAGACACTTTCGGCTGATAACACAGTAATATTTTACTACTACTACTACTACTACTATTTTGCTATTATATTGAACTATTATTGTGCTATTGGCGGAGCCTAAAGTAGTAGGGCCTACAGGAGGAGTAGCGATTGATTTGGTGGGCAAGACACTTTCGGCTGATAACACAGTAATATTTTACTACTACTACTACTATTTTGCTATTATTAAACCAACTGTTGTGCTATTTTAATTAAATTTTCATTTTTCTGGTTAATTGTACCGCATGCCGCATGAGTAATTTGATTGGAATGATAATAATAATCATACGCACCATATTATCAAACATAAGAGGTGTCGTAACAAAAAATTCCATGTATTTTTTGGTGCCATGAAGTCGCGTTCGACGCAAGCCCATGGTTGAAATCCCAGCTCAGACACCTCGAACGAAAACGAAATATGAAAGAATCCTTCTTTCGTTGACTTCGTCTCTCTCTCTCTCTCTCTCTCTCTCTCTCTATCTTGTCTTCTGGCAAAAACTCTGCGAGCAAAATAAAATTGCCTTGAAAAGATTTCTTTTAAAATGTGGCCTTCGGAGTCAATTTTAAATTGTAGATCCCGCCACTCATGGATAAAATAAACAAGCAAAACATGAAAGGTATGATTTATTTGTCTACTGTATAGTTTCCAGACTGACAGGGTTGCCAACTTTATTTTTTTTTAACATTTATTGGATGTAATGGTGAAGAGATTTCTTCATTAAAATCCTACTTTTCCACGTCCAGTCGTCGTTGTTGCTTGGTTGTCCTTGTCTTCAGTAGGGTCTCAGATATCTTTCTGCATGAATCATTTCTAGGAAACTGTCGCCTCTTTTCTGGAGTTTAAATACGGATTGCCCAAGTTGATCGTCAAGCATTCACTCAAGCAGCTCCATCATATCATTTATTTATTCGATACTTTTAAGGGACACCTTTTATTAAAAATAAATCAGGCGGGCAGGTGGAATGCTGGCCAATAGATTTGATCTTAAGTAGATGCAGTTAAGTAGGATGGAGAGCTTTGTCATGAGAGAAAGTGTTTTCGCTGATATCATATAGAAGGATTGATAATATGGAAGTGTGGGTAATTGTACAAGGATTCGAGTCTTGTTAACGTTATGACGTGGTCCCTGTAGTGGACATAATGTTACCAAAGAATATAATAGAGACGTTAGCAGTGCCTCCCCTTGAAAAAGCAAGGAATTCAATTCAGAAAATTCCTTACATGTTGTTTGTAGCCAAAGACAGATGGCAACTCTAGCAGACTAGAACATGCCGCAGTAAACTCATTTCCTGCTGGAAAAAAAACTTGATTAATAAAACTGAAGTAAAGCTAAATAATAATGCTTCTTGAGCGTGCTATGTTCCTTAAATGGTACTAAGTTTCTTAAGTGATAAAAAATGATAAGAAATCTTTCAATTTCAAACAAAACTAATGAATTTCTTTAAGCGAAAGCACTTTTTCTAAAACTCCTTTAAAAAAGAAAAACATTCGCTTTCATACTTAACACCTTTCACACCCCTCTCCTGTTTTCTCCACGTCTCTTTGTCTATATGGAAGAATATTTTTACAACCAAATGCTGTTGTTGTTGTCTTTCTCTTTATGAATATGAAAACTGTCACGAGGGTAACATTTGAATAAAAAAAGGAAAAAAAAACGAAGAGAGAATTTCTAAATGATGTCATATCCTTGTTTTTTTTTTATTAAAATAGAAAATCAAGAAGCAAATCTAACCGTCTTTCTCTCTCTCTGTCTCTCTCGCGTTCTTTCTTTCTGTATGTATGTTTCCTTTAAGTTGTAAATGAGATTCGTAAACAAATTATGGGAATAGTTTTGCATATTCACAACGAACGAAAGAAAAATTATTTTAAAATCTGTTTAGGGAACTAACACAACAGCAAAGAAGCACACGTACACACACACTTTAAAGACACAGATGCTGCTGTCGTTCGCTCTCTTTCTCTCTCTCGTTCCCTCTCTCACTCTTCTGTTGTTATTTATTCTGTCATTTATTTTTTATATCGTAATATAATTGAATATTTTAAAATGAATTTTATATGGACTCGTAAGAAAAGGAGGGGGGGCTCTTTTCAGAAGGATTCATAAGCCACACAGACTAAAAGGCTACTGCCAAGGTTTTAAAAGGGAATTTAAGAAATAAATATGAAAAGAATTGTTTATTTTTAAATGAAATTCTTTACAGGATATTTAATTTTTTTAACAAAGAGAGTGTTCATAAAACATTTACTCACTTGAATGAATAAATATGACAATAGACTCCAATGACTATTGAAATCAGAGACGCAAAAGCAAATAATTAAACTCTGATAAGAGAAATCACAGAAGAAGAAACAACAAAATATGTCATAAGCCCAAGACCTTCCCTCTAAAGTTAGCGTTCGTCAATAAATTCAAGCAATCTAGTTCGGAGTACTAAAGGAAAGGAAACCACGTCCTTTTTTCCCAGATGACTCTTATGTTTGAGCCAGGCTAACAGGGTATCTATGAACCTGTCTTATCCGTTTGCTATTCGGCTTCACTGCCTTCCTAAATAAAGACGCTTAACAGAGTTTTTATTGCCAATTATTTGGAAACATTAAATTTCTGTTGGCTACTATTACATCCTATAATATCAACGAGCCACATGCTGTAAGACCCACTGAAAATCACACCCGACGAATTGCTCAACAATTTGAACGACCAGTGCCATAGGTTAGACAATGTAAACGAGACGAAGTCGCCGTAGTCTAGTAGGTAGTGTGTTAACATATTAGACTTGAGGCCACGGTTCAAACAAATATTTCTTCGGCATATTCTTCTCAGCAGAAATAAATTCGATCACGATTGTATAAAAAAACTCGTGCAATTGCAATTAATTTGTACGAGTTTTTATATAAAAGTTGCCGTACTTTAGTATAAGACATGAGGCCACAGTTCAAACCCCAAGTCAGGCATCTCCAACTAAAACGAAATTTGAAGAAATATTTCTTCGGCGGCAGATTTCTGGCAAAAACTCTGAGAGTAAATAGAAAATTGTCATGAAAAGTTTCTCAAAAATCGGTCGTTCGGATTCGACTTTAAACTGTAGATCCCCCGCCACTCATGGATAAAATTAACACACACAACATAAGTGGTGTGAGAAGCTAGGTCGTAATCCTGACTAAAGGGTTGTAATGGCCAAATATGTCCGTGTATGTACGTATGTATATAAAAGAGTCGAATACATTCAGTCGTTTCTTTTGTGGCATTCTAGCTCTTGAAACCACTGTCCAGGTATTTCTACACAATATCTCCGGTATATCATGTATCGATCGATGTAATTTCCTTCCAACTGGTGAAATGGTTTTTAGTTCTACACAGTTTTTTGCCGTAGCGACTGATGTTCGAAACTATAAAAATTGTGTCACTTGACACACTACTTCAGGCTAGTGAAACCACCAACGGAAAAATCCCTTGAAATTACATCATGGTTATCGATTTTTTAAAATAAACAGGTTTTAACCCAGGAAAAAGCACTGCCTCACAGGATTATTAGGTATTGCGTCATCCATGGACTTAATTGGAAACACTGTCATGGCAAAATGTAGGTCACAATATGAAAGGTTATTTAAGTATATGGCAACCCTATCAATCTAGAAATTTCCACAAGAGCACAATTGACTGCCCTGTGAGAAGCACTTGATTAGTGGCACTGAAATAATACGAAGAAATAATAACAAGTGCGGAAAGAGTTGTTAAGAGAGTCGTATGATTGTTAAAGGAGGAAATAAAATTAAGCCTGCTTAGAGGCAGGCATTACATTCCATCTTTTTGTCACGAAATTAAAATGAAAAGATGTGAGGAAAGCGTTCTTATTTAAATTGCTCCTAAAACTATAAATTTTCTCTTCCTTAGCAAGTACACATACATACATAAATGGTCATTACAACTCTTCAGTCAGGATTACGACCTAACTTCTCACATCACTTGGGTTGTGTGTGTTAATTGTATACATGAGTGGCGGGGGACCTACAGTTTAAAGTCTACTTCGATCGACAGATTTTTGAGAAACTTTGTCATGGCAATCTTATTTACTCTCGAGAGTTTTTGTGAGAAATCTGCTGAGAAGAAGTCGCCGAAGAAATACTAGTTTTCATATTTCGTTTTTGTTCGAGATGCTTGGCCTGGGGTTTGAACCAGCACTCTACCTTCTATACTATGGCGACTACAAAGGTTTTTAAGCAGATGACAACCCTGTCAGTTTAGAAATTTCTACAAGAAACACTCGATCAATACACTCAAATTAAATATTTTGAGTGTGCAACTGTGTGGGAATTGGCGACTCAATATCTTGACATGGATATCCAAGGCTTCCCGTTTTATCTATGCACGCAGGAGATTTCTAGAAATATTTAAGGCTACGAGGAGAGAGGGTTCATATCTTCAGATTGGCTTTTCTACATGATGATCTCTTTCAAAACTTTTACGTGAAATGAGCATTTAGTGGCCTTATATGAAGAGACGGTAGCCTTGGTGAATATGCTCAAGTCATGTATTTTTCTTTCCATGTCACAGCTAAAGGCTCTTTGTGATTTTAACTTGTTTCTTTACTTTATAAGGCTATCACAGTGGAAGCAGAATTTAGTCTTAATTAAGGAGATTGTCATCTCTACCAGCGTGCTCCATATAAATAGTATGAGTGTGCTCCATATAAATATTATGAGTTTGTGGTTCTACAATTCAACTAATGTGGTGGCACCTTTTAACCTGCAATTATCTCCTTCAAAACAATAATGTGAAGTGTTTAGTTGTTATTATTTTAGTTTAAAATTAAAATCCCCTTTAATATTAATAAAGTCTCCTTTTATTATTATTCAACGCTGCCTTTACAAATCATTTCGTATGCAAAACTTTAGTATTTAATTTTCTAAATTGCTTAGGGTCTCAGTAAAATGGCAATAAAAAACGGAGATACGGAGCAGCATAATTTTCCCATTTTTCCACATACACATACACACACACGGATTCATGTAATGCATAAAATACCGAATTTTATGCCGCTCAAATCTCTTAATGAAGGATATAAAAAATATTTTTTTAAAATGCGTAACAACACGAATTTTAAACGCAGTTTAAATTAAGTATACCGCACACAATAAGGCACAACAGCTCTCATATAAAAATGTTTGATGAATTGATGGCATGAATAACAATTGCTTGTTAATGTTGAAGGTTAAGCATAAGAATAGTTTCTAGGAAACCGAAACAATAGTTAAAGGATGCCACGGTCATTTCTAAACTAAATTTAAATCCTTAGCCCCTATGACTCCATACAATTTTGACGCATCTGTGGAGATAGGTATACCCTTCTGCTCCTGGGCTATCACCCTTAACCTTCCACAGTGTGTGTCCTATCTTGTATACGAATCCCTAACACTGGTAGTAGCATTTCATCGAACACTAAATAGTCAGCGATTTTGACATGAGTCTGTTAAGAAAACCACAGAGTGTCCTACGCTCCTTAGAGTCCTTAGAGTAGCCTGTTAACGAAGATTCTGAATCTGAAGTGGTTCTATTAGCTACGGCCTTAAGAGCATTCAAGATGACACAAATATTTGCCTGAAAGATGCCGTGGTTATCATCTAAACTAATATGAAATTCCTAGTCGCGATGTCTCCATTAAATGTCGGCACATCCGTGATGTTAAGTATAGCTTTCTGCCTCCGAACTACCCTATCCCCTTCACAGTGTCCTATCATGTATGTGAATCCCTAACACTGGCAGTAGCATCTCCTCGGACACTAAGTAGTCAGCAGCGATTTTGTCATGAAGTCTGTTCAGAAAACCAGAGTAGGACTCTCTAGCGCTGTTCCAAAAGACAGTTTCGCGTCATTCCTGGATGGAAGTGCAAATCCTAGGTCAAAATACGTCATGTTATGTTACATTTTCGCTAATTAGTACGTATGTATGTATGTAAAAGAGACAAATACATTCAGTCGTTTCTTTTCTGGCATTCTTTTGTCCGGGGATTCCTACACAATATCTCCGGTATATTATGTACCGATAGATGTAATCTCCCTCAGTCTCGACAAATGGTTTTCAGTTCTACACAATTTTTTACCGGATCGACTGACATCCGTGAAGTTAAGTATACCTTTCTGCCGCTGGACTACCACCCTGAACCTTCCACAGTGTCCTATCTTGTATGTGAATCCTTAATACTGGCAGTAGCATCTCCTCTGACACTAAATAGTCAGCAGCGATTTTTTCATGAAGTCTGTTAAATTTTTCACTTTCAAACTTTTTTCGAATTTTTAATTGAGGGCTTCAAATGAATGCATTCTCACCCCCCTTAACTCTCAGCATAAAAAGGGGAATTTGAATCACTTCAACTGTAATTTCAGCTGGGCTCACCCATCATACTTTGTACTCTTTAAACAGAATCAAGTTGACAGTGGCCAATTAAAAAAAAAAAAAAAAAAAAAAAAAAAAAAAAATGAAGAATTGAAGAATTGAAGAACTCAGTCACTTGCATGTGACTAAACATTACATGTGAGTGACTGACTTACTCCCACACGACAACAGGAGTGTATGAGAGTGCACACCTCAACAGCAGCTAAAAAAACCCCTGTAATTACCTTCTGCATGTGCCAGCATACATATAAAAGCAACAACGTGTACTTATTTATGAATGTTTGTGTATGTATGTATGTATGTTTGTGTTACCCATTGCTTTACTTGACATCACAAACAGCAACACTAACAACAACAATAGAAATAAAAGAAAAATTTTTTTGCCATGTCGTGCTCTCTCCGTGTGTAGAAAAAAAGAGGGTCATGATGTCATCTCTTTAACAATCTATCATTTTAAGTACACATACATACACACACTTACAAACACTTACACGTCTACCTACATACAACATAAGTAGGCCTACGAGCATGTGTTGCCTATGAAAATACAATCTAAAGGACCCATTAGCCGTTGACAATTGTGAACTTAAGCAGGCTAAACTAACCAACCAACCAACCATCCATCCATCCAACTGACTAAACCAAACGCTTAATGCACCGCACTGTTAAATCACGCATAGCAAAATGCCTCTCTTATTAACACATACTCTCACACACACACAAGCACTTATGTATATGTGTGTGCATGTCAAAATGTCATACCCTCAATATATGCTACAATAAATAGCCAGTAGCATACAAAATAGCACAAATACATTTACTGCTCTCTCACTCTCTCTCTTCTCTGTATACAGCATTATTTAAACACAATGGGATGAATTAGGATAAGACAGGATAAAAATTGAAATACCGTATTGGCCATGCATTTAAAATGTCTTTCACCTGAGGTGTCATCCAAATTTTTTTTGCTATTCATCAGCACAATGTAAGCCCTGTTGGAAATATCGCTTTAATTAGCAAAAACGTAACATAACATGACGTATTTTCATTCTGGACTTGCATTTCCATCCAGGAATGGAAGGCATGCAGGGGGACCTGATTCTATCTACTGAAACAGCGCTCCGTAGGACACTCTGTGGTTTTCTTGACAGACTTCA
Source organism: Sarcophaga carnaria (assembly GCA_958299815.1). Lineage (NCBI taxonomy): Eukaryota > Metazoa > Arthropoda > Insecta > Diptera > Sarcophagidae > Sarcophaga > Sarcophaga carnaria. The sequence continues at coordinate 25,109,241 of OY283153.1, forward strand.
TGTCAAAATCGCTGACTATTTAGTGTTCGATGAGATGCTACTACCAGTGTTAGGAATTCTTATACAAGATACGACACTGTGGAAGGGTTAGGGTAGTTCAGAGGCAGAAAGCTATACTTAACTTCATGGATGTGCCGACATTTAATGGAGGCATCGCGACTAGGGATTTCATATTAGTTTAGATGATAACCACGGCATCTTTCAGGCAAATATTTTTGCTATCTTGAATGCTCTTGAGGCCGTAGCTAATACAACCACTTCAGATTCAGAATCTTCGTTAACAGGCTGCTCTAACGACCATTGTGTCGATCTGGTATAAATCACAGCTGGTTCGTGATTGTAAAGAAGTTGTATCGGGTCCGCCATCTAACGTTTTTTTTCAACTAGTGCTTGGTATGGCGAATGGTAACACTTAGCTTATGTCTGATTTGACAGATAATTAGTTGTATCCTTCCGCTGAACGAATATGGTTGTGTATACGCTTAAACAACGCTGGGAAATATTGCGACATTACTTTGAAAATCATGGTAATGTTGCAGAATGTTTGCGAAAATTGCGTACGGATTTTGGAAGAAGAGAAGCACCGTCAGCTGCGTATGTTCGTTATCTTGTGAAAAAAGTGAAAGAAACTGGCATCCTAATCGATAAACCAAAGCGTGAAAAGCCAAAAAACAGTGCGTACACCCGAGAATACTGCTGCTGTGGCAGAATGTGCGCGTGAAGTGCTATCAACATCAATTCACCGTCGTCCTCAATAATTGAACATTTCGGAGACACCATTGAGACGAATTTTGCATAAAGACCTTAGTATGACGCCATACAAAGTCCAATTGGTTCAGGAGTTGAAACCAATTGACCATCCAATGCGTTTTCGCTTCGCTAAGTGAGCCTGCGATCCACTTACAGAAAATGACGATTTTGGCAAAAAAAATCATCTTTTCAGATGAGATTCATTTTGATCTTGGCGTTTATGTAAACAAGCAAAATTGTCGCATTTGGGGCACAGAAAACCCGCACGCATACATTGAAAAGCCGACGTCACTGTTTGGTGCAGATTTTGGTCCAGAGGCATAATTGGGCCATTTTTCTTCGAAAATGAGCAAGGAGTGGCCGTTACAGTCAATGGCGATCGTTATTGGGCCATATTGAACGAATTTTTGTTAACAAAAATTGAAGAGGAGGATATTGGCAACATTTGCTTTCAAGAGGACGGCACTACGTGCCACACAGCCGTAACTACACTTAATGTTTTGCGCCCTGTTTTTGAAGATCGCATTATCAGCCGCAGAGCTGATGTCGTTTGGCCACCTCGGTGCTGCGATTTGACACCGTTGGTCTATTATTTGTGGGGTGCCGTCAAAGATAAGTGCTACGCCGACAAGCGAGAGACAATTGACGTTTTAAAGGACAATATTCGTGAAGCCATTGGTGAAATACAGCTGCACACAATCGATAATGTGCTTAAAAATTGGATGATCGTGTAGGCTACTGCATGGCCAGCCGAGGCAGCCATTTGAATGAAATTATTTTCCATTATTAACCGGAAGGATTGTACTTTCAAACAAAAAAAAGTTATTTGGCGGACCCAATACAAACCTTTCTGTGCTGGTTTTCGGAACATAGCGGCGTACGCGGCAATGGGACGATGGATGCTTTCGCTAAGTTAGGTTCACTATCAGAAATCAAGACAATACTTGAATACTTTGTAGCGAACATAATCTCAACTTTCTTCTTTTTCCATGAATTTCGAATCATTTAAAGCTAACTCTTATATGGGTTTTAGAACAAAGTGATATCGTTAGCAACTGCATTGCTGATGAGCTGGCCAGTGCCGGTATGTAGCTGACAAACTCCGACATGTTACCGGGCATCAGTATTCTGATTGCCTCAATTAATTCGGCAATAATCCATCCATTTTACAGGGAGACACAATCTCTTTGGCAGCACTGTGGTACGTGCAATATTGCAAGACTTTGCTGGACACATATGGAGAAAAAGAGGACCGGCTCATGTCGCATGAGCCACTGTTCTTTTGATAGAAATGCCTTAGGACCAGTAATTCCAGAAAAATTGGCTTCTGCACTGATTTATCCCACTGTACTCCTACCACCTTAACTTGCTTGGTTGGTCTTTCGCTGTGTCAACGTTATGTTGACAACAGGACAATAGCAACCATAAATAGTTTCCCCCTTTCCCCTTAAATCCTCACATAGCTCATTCAATTCATTAACTTTTGAAACAACTAGTGTGCGGTGAAAAAAGAAAAATCGCTGCTGGCAAATGACTACTAATGCAACAAAATAGGGAGTAAAACCAAGTAATTAAGTTGTGATTATCACCTTACACACACAAACTCACACATACTTAACTTGACACCCAAAGTGAAATCCATTGGCTCAGCCAAACTTGGCAAAATCCAACAACACAGCCAGCCAGCATTCAACGTTTGTCATCAGCAGTAGCAGCAGCAGCAGCAATTTTAAATGTTTCAACCAAAAATGGTGGACTCTCCGGTACTGAGTGTTTCGTAGTGTACTTGAAGTGAAGGAAGAAGGGTTGTGCTGTGGTTGTCATTTGTCTTTATTAAGTTAAGAAGTTAGGACTAGAAAAAAAAGGAAGAAAAAAGTTTTCAATAGCAATAATCAGTTCTTAAAGTTGTCTTTTTGTTGTTATTGTTGTAAACTTTCTACAATTAATTTAATTAAACACAGTCTGTGTTGCTGTTAATTATGATGGAAAGAGAAAATATTAGAGCGGAGAATAGTTAACTTAATTGAAAGCGAATGAATGCTATTTAAAGTTGTTTTAAATTGCCATAAGCATTTGTTAGTTATTCTCAAATGTTCGTTTTCAAACACCTAAAAATATACTTTAGAAATGGAAATTAAATAATCCTAAAAGTAGGCAACTTTTCTGTTAAATAAAACTGAATTTTTTAGAATAATGGCCGCATACAGCTTATGTTCGAAGTTAAGGCAAAGTTTTCTATTCAAAAACAAATTTTTTGATTTTGTAATTGATTACTTAAAACCGCTTTAACGCTGTAGCTGTGAAAAAAAACGGGTATTATGGGCAAGAGATTTTTATACAAACTCAACAAACCTCTTTTAAAAAAGATTTACAAAAAAAAACTTTTTTCTTTTAAATATTTGTTCAATCCTGGAAATCTTAAATTAATACTCAAACCCCTAATGTAGGCAACAATAATACAAAATGTAAATTTAAAAACTCTCTCTCTTTCTCTCTCTCTCTCTCTCTCTCTCTCTCATCATTGTTATTCAAATAAACTCTTGATTCCATGATTCTCTGTTCTGTTATTTAAAAATGGAACAAAGGCAAGGATTTCTTTTTTCCATAAAAGAATTCAATTCTTTTTTTTCCTTTTTCTGTTTCCGAAAACTTGAGAAAATTTATTTCATAACCGTTCTTATGCCTAAACAAAGTATACAAGGTATTGTAATAAAAGGAATTCCTAGAAATTTTTGATATGTTTTCTTAGACTTTGTATGTCTTTCAATATACGTATGTATGCGTTATTAAATTTTCTTTTATTATTATTATGTTTTCAATTCTTTTTCTTTTCTTATTTAAATTTGTCTTTAAGTGGAGATTAAATTTAAATAAATTTTTATTAAAATTTTATTATGTTTTGAAAATGCTTTAATCTTTCAAAAAGGAATATTTCCTGGGAATGTAGGGATTGCAAGTTTAAATTCCTTTTGTCAGTTGATGTTTATTAATTTAAATAAATTCTTTATTTATTTAATTTTAACAACACATTTGAGTTGATATTTGAGCCATTTGCAACAAAAACCAAACCTCCCAGAGCTTTTTGCTTCTGCTCACTGAATAGCAGCAGAGGTCAGCAATGAGTATTCAAAACGATGAGTAGATTCGAATCATACTTAAAATTTCTGATACTTATACGCATTCATACTTATTTTAATGTCATACTCATACTACTCATATTCAAAGTTTGAAGTATTCATCATACTCATACTTAACAATACGCCCGATGTTATTGATTTCGATTCTCCATGACTCATCGTATACACGAATCACAAAATAAGTATGATCCGCGTACGAGCACTACAATACTCACTCACTATCTTTGTCTTTTTCTTTCTTCTTTTTTTGTAAATGAAACAACAACTAAGACTGCAAATTTTGACGAATGATTCGAATCACTCGAATTATTTATGAGTATCATAAGTATTTTTCTAAATTTATAAATCTGAATGAGTAGGCGTATGAATCAAACATATTTCGAATGTTATGAGTTTGATGACAACGTTGTACTCATACTCATTGCAACCTGTATATTATAAATCAATGTTGTAGTGAGTACGAATGAATCAGAGTAGGTGGATTTCAATACTGTTGACTCACTCATACTCAAAATTTCATGAGTACTTATGAGTAGCGAAAAAGCGATTCATTGCTGATCTCTGAATAGCACGTTACGTTTACGATCTGGCAACTTCTAGAACCTTACTGTTGATTTGTTATTGTTATTCGTTTCTTTTCTATCTTATGAGGTTTTTCAATATTGTTTTGTTATTGCAATTTGATCTTAGTTTATCCCAATTCTTGCAGTTTATTTGATGTTTTGTTGGTATTTGGCCGTTGCACATGAGTTTAGATTAAGTTCAAGGAAACCATAAGGCTCTGTTCTGGTATTACACACACACACATACTTTCATACTTAATTGGTTATTATAACCTTTCAGTTAGAATTACGATCTAACTTCTCATACCACTTATGTTGTGTGTATTAATTTTGTACATGTGGGATGTGAGCCGCAGGTTAAAGCCGGCTCCGAAAGGCCGATTTTTTTTGAGCAAGTTTTTCATGTCAGTTTTTCATTTATTCTCAGAGTTTTTGCCAGAAATATGCTGAGAGGGAGTCGCCGTAGAAATATTTTTCACATTTGGTTGTTGTTGGAGTTGAACTGAACTGGAGTTTGAACTGAGGCCTCATGCCTAATCAGCCAACACACCACCTACTAGACTATGGCGACTGCAGCCGCTTCTTATGATTTATATCGAGTTTTTTCGGCGTTCGCATTACACTGTTTATTACAGATGGAATTCTATTAAATGAGTTGATGCTGCGTTCAGGGAAACCGTAAGGCTCTGTTCTAGTATTAGTCGTTGATATTTCTTTAATGTTAGGCTATCCAACTCTACTGTTTCAATGGTACACTCTTGCAAATTATCTTGGGTTCCACTGTTCTATTACCACATACAATGGTTTGCACTCTAGGCAAATAAAGGAAATTATTTCCAAAAAAAATATTCACATATTTCTACGTACTACTGGACTTTCTTGCAGAAAACATTCGTTCGTAGTCGATTGACCAATGGAATACACAATTCATTACAAAAACATTCACACATACAAATGTGTGAAATGTTCTTTCTTGCAACCTCGCTTCAAACTAACCTTCCCTTTCCCACAATCTAGTTTTCCAGGTGCAACACAATGTATTGCTTGGGTGTAGGCTGTTCTCTGTGTAGGACACAACCTCCTTCAAACAAACAAAATTATTTCTTTGTTGCATGCAACCAAGTGTTTGAACAAGCAATGATGCTCAGAACAGTAACTACTTTGCTTGAGGTCCCTTCACCTCGATTTTGAGCACAGACACGATTAATTTGATTATTCCTGTTGCTTGAGCACCATTTCCCACAAAATCTGAAGAAGCAAGATCCAATGTAGAAAACAGCTGTACCGTACAGCTTGATTATTCATGTGTGTGAAGATAAAATCGAATTTGAAAATCCAAGACGCAATCCATAAATTTAAGTAGCGCCACATGTGGCGTTAACAGAACAAAATTAGCCCTCAACAGAGCATTGTCAGCTGTTTAACAGTATCCATCTGAACAAGCCCACTTGTTTAGGAGTTAATTTTGGGAAATTTTCTAGGTACCATACTATGTGCAAAGGAAGTTTCCAAAGACTCTTAATATAATCAGCAACATAGTCACTTATAAAGTAAAATGGTTTTGAGAGAATTGGCTTTGAAAATATAGATTTTTTGCTTCCAAACTCTAGAAGATCAGTGGCCATTTGGGAACATATAAGAAATAGTACATCTACCCGACTATTTGCAAATGGCAGTCCAGAGGGTCATCTTTCGAATCGTGGTAGTGGGATAGGTGGAATAATTTTGAGATTCGAGAAATTTAATTTTGAAAAAATCAATTATTGACTCCCTCCATCTCCCGCAAACCATCCTACAGATTTCAACTTTTTTATTCGCAATAATAATGAATTAAATTTTATGTCAATAATCTTTAATAATTGCAAAATAGAAGACTAATCTACTTATTGTCACTGTTAAACAGTTAACAGTGCTCTGTTAATAGACGTGAGAGAACATTTGCAAACATTCCTTAATCTCGATCATATTCTCCTATCCAAATCACGCTTGCCATTCCAAACTCCAATCTCAAACTGTCTCTACAGATAGATCTGTGAACTGTCGCTGTCTTGGGGAATTACCATGGATCTCAACATTAGTCTCTGCTGCCAGAAGAGGGAAAAGGAGGGAAGGTATTCAATATTTGCGGTAAAACGATCTACAAACATGCTCCAGCATAGAGAAATTTGTGATCGTGTACCAAAAAATTCACATAGTATGGTACGTTCAATGTGTGTGATCATAAATTCGAATTTGAAAATCCAAGACGCAATCCATAAATTTTAGCAGCGCCACGTTTGGCCCTTAACAGAGCTCTGTTAGCTATTTAACAGTATCCCTAAGGACAAGACCACTTGTTTTGAAGCTAATTTTAGGCAATACTCTAGGCCTACGAGTACCATACAATATGCAAAGGAAGGTTTCAAGACCTCAGATAGAAGCATACAAAGTGATATGATATTGAGCAAATTGGCTTTAAAAATATCAATTTTTTGCTTGAAAATTCTCTGATGAGTGCTCATTTGGATACATGTAAGAAATAGTACACCATACAGACTATATGGTTGTCCAGAGGGTCCTCTTTCGAACCGTGGTAGTGGGATAGGTGGAATAAATTTGAGAGTTGAGAAATTGAATTTTGAAAAAATCGATATCATCATAAACCCCTCCATCCCCATCAACCATCCTATATATTTCAACACTTTTATTCGCAATAATAATGATCATAATGAGAATGAAATTTTATGTCAATAGTCTGCAATAATTGCAAAGGGAGACCAATCTACTTATTGCCACTGTTAAACAGTTAACAGTGCTGTGTTAATAACAAAGTTTATCCTGTTAGAGGCAAAAAATGGCGCTGCTAAAAGTGTGGGTTTGCGTCTTTGGTTTTTAAATTCTAATTTATCTGCACATGTATTGATCATTCGCCTTTTTGTGTTTCAGGCTATTTTGATGACTTGAATACTACGTTTAAAAGTCAAAATCAAATCAATCCTTTAATTTTTACGAATGAAAACTTCTTTTTTATTTTCATTAAATTTAAGAAATTTATTTCATAAACTTAGCCGTTTAGCATCAGTGGTTTTTAAGCATAAGTATACTGATTTAAAGGTAAAAATCCTGCTTAAAAATTCTGTATTAAAGCAAAGCAATATATTATAATCCCCCTTTGAAATTGTTTTCAATATTTCATTACAAATTTGTATTTGAATTTCCTTCCTTATATCAAAAAAAAAAAAAAAATAACTAACCAACCAACCAGCCTTTGCCACAATCTCTTAATTTTAATAAAATTCTTCTTCTGAACTCTTTCTTTACGTTTCACAAGAAGGCCATTTAAACTTTCCTCTTTAACAGGGGGTTAATAACTTTACAGGTGGTGGTACATGGTGTTGTTGTGCTTACTTTTTCTTCGTCTTACCTTCGAAATGGGTTTTAAGGTCAGCTTATATATATATATGCCAGTAATTTGTTGCTTTAAAAATGAAAACTTTTTCAAATCACTAATAAAATTTCCCAACTAAGTTTTCAATTTACTTAAAACAACAACAGCAACAACAACAACATAAACAAAAAACTATTCACAATATTTTGTTACATGTTTTATCCTGAATCTTACAACAGCAACAACAACAATACAAACGACAACAACAACAACAATAATAATGTAAACAACATTATTGAAAATTGATCTTAAGTAAAGGAAAGGAAAGGAAAGTAAAGGAAAACAAAAGTATGAGTGTGTTAGAATTGGTTTTGTTGTTGTTACAACAGATTGATAAAATCAATAAACACTAATACATACATACAGACATACACATAAACAAAATATATCCTGTGCATATTCATTTACTTTACTCTTGTACACATAGTTACTTTCTCTCTCCCCACTACTTACTCGTGTATCTAACCAATAAGTTTATCCACCCACTTTCATCTCTTCTTAAACACACATGTCTCTGGCTGTGTGGCTGTGTGTGTATGTGTGTAAATGAGGAGTGTGTTTGCATGCAGACAACAACAAATATTTTGTGACAACAAACCGCAAACCTTTTTTTACCCTCACCATAACCATCGCCATCACCATCATCGTACTCTGTAGCTAGTAGCGGGAATCTAGAAATATTCGCCATTTTCAAGCCTCCATTTTTTTTCTATCAAAGCCATGGTAAATATTGAAAATCATTTTCTTTTTCTTCTTCTCTTTTCATTTTTAACCATTTAATTTAGTAATGGATGGCTGTATTTCGCTTTTAGAAGAGTAAAAACAAAGTAAAGCAAAAAAAGAAATGTTTTCTTTTTTCTCCACTCTCTTAAATTGACAAAAACCGATAACACAATGATAACAGTAAATCGATAGCGCTACAAAGCAGCTGTTTACAAGCATTAAAAAAAACTTGTTGCTTTAAACCATTTTTTTAATGTGAAAAGTTTAAAATTCATTGAAATTGAAATTTTATGAAACAATTTTAACACGTGATCATTTTTTTCCCTCTTTTTCAAATGAAATTTTTTTTTAAAAAATAATCGTTTTTTCTTTAGCAAAGGTTGCTTTTTGTTAGAGAAATTAACTATTAATATTTTATTGAAAAAAAAAAAAACAAAATTATTGTTATCGAAAATTTGTTATCGAACAAATTTCTTACCAAATTACATTGTTATCAGAAATTTTTTTATAGAAAATTTGAAATTGTATTCATTCATTATAGAAAACTATTATTTTAATAGAATTTAATAGAGTTGCGGCTCTATGCTCCCTAGTGCAGTAAGAGGAACATATACATATATAAAAGAATTTAGTTATCGAAAAAGATTGCTTTCGTATCAAATTACATTGTTATCGGAATTTTTTTAAGAAGTTTTAAATTTTTTTCATTTATTATAGAGAACTATTGTTTTAATAGAATTTTGTTATCGAAAATGATTGTTATCGAAAACTTTTGCTGCAAAAACTATTGTTTTACAAAATGTTTGTTATCGAAAATTTGTTATTGAATATTTTATTGATAACGAGATGCCATTCGATATCGATAATGTATGTATTGGGAAAACATGTAATAGAAAATTATTGTTATCGAAATCTATGTATTTTTCTAAGAAAAGAATGTTATCTCATTTGAAAATTTGTTTCCCATTACAACATAATATAGAACATAGTAATTAAGTTATCGAAAAAATTCGTTTTTTATATACATTGATTGTTATCGATATTGTTATTATTGTTTTGAGAACTATAGTTTTAGAAAATTCTTGTTATCGTAAATTTTTGTTATCATAAAATCTTGTTTTTAAAAATTTTTTTTTAAATTTATCTACATTGAATATATTTACTATCGAATATTTTTGTTATCGAAAACTATTGCTTTCACAAAATTTTTGTTATCGTAAATCTTGCTATGGAAAAATTTCGATATCGAAAAAATTTGATATCGATAATGAATGTTATCGAAAATTTTTGTGATGGTATAACAACGTAGGTAGTAGGTAGTGTGCTGGCTTATTAGACGTAAAAGCCACGGTTCAAACCCCTGGTCAGACATCAACACGGAAATTTGAAAAATATTTCTTCGGCGACTGCGTCTCAGCAGATTTCTGGCAAAGACTTGAAAGTAAATAAAAATTGCCCTGAAAAGTTTCTCACAAAAATGTGTCGTTCGGAGTCGAGTTTAAACTGTAGGTCTCGCCACTCATGTATAAAATTAACACACACAGCATAAGTGGTGTTAGGAGGTAGATCGTAATCCTGACTGAAGGGCTGTTGTAATGACCACTTATGTATGTATGTATGTATAACCACGTTGAAAGCCCCGTTACCTCTTATGCTGAAAACCAGAGCTTTGGAGGAGACTATCGTTAGGATAATGGAAGAAATGCGTGACATTTCTGTCTCCTGTCCAATGCACCAATGAACTCTAAGAGTTCGGTGGATGTTTCGCAACGAGACTGACTAATAAGTGGTGAAGGGAAGGTATGGAAATAGGAGCGGGAGTCATGTAAAGTTTTGTTAAATTTTTTATGTTGAAAATTTAATCAGTATTTTTTGTTATCGATAGTTTCAGTTATCGATATTTCAGTTATTGAAAATTCTTTTGTTATAAGAATTTTTTTATTGTTATGTCCCCATTATTTATATTTTTCTTTGTTTTTTTTTTATCGATAATTTTTTTCAATAGGCGATATTTTTATAGAATATTTGCAGTTTAATTTGCAAATTTTTATTATCAAATATTTCAATCTGTAATAATAATTGTTTTCTAATTATTTATTGTCCATTAATGGTAATAACATTAGCTGTTTAATATCCTGTTTTTATCGATAATTTAAATTTATTTCAGTCATAAAATATTTCCAAAAGTTAAACGATAATAGTTTACCAACAATTTCGAGGCATTTTTTTTTGCTTTTTTCTTTAAAATTTTTATCGTTTGCCATCATCGTTTATTTTTATTTTCCTCTTTACATGAGAAGCCATGGTTTATGTACGCACGCAAGTATCAATAAAATTTGTTACAGATTACGATCGTAAATTTTTGAAGTGCATTCAGTAACAAAGCAACACCCATTATGGCTACTTTAAGCTACTGTTTCTCTATATTTTTTTTATTTTTATTTTTATTTTCCTTTTTTATTTCCTTATATACTCAACTGTTGTCAAGTAGAAGCATACACAGAAAGAGGATGGAAAAGGTCTCATGTTAAAAGCTGCAGGACGGCATAGATCGTAAAACGAATGCCGTAGTAAATTTACCAGAGTATTGCACTTGAGCACTGGGCAACACATGTGCATTTTAAGTGGATTTATTGTCTTAAGGATGGCACGAACTACGTTTGGGGGGGATGGAGGGGTTAAATAGAAGGAAACATTTTTTAACAGGAATTATGACTTCAGAAGTATTTGCAGCTGTTTTGTTAGAGGACTTTACATGTCACAGTCTTTAATTCATGTTTGTTTCTTATGCTCCTAGTTGATATGGATTTATGTGTACCGCATAAACTACTGTATGATGCATGCAACATAATGTTGTTGATTGCAACATATGTGGCATTCACTAAATATTTTAGGATTGAACAGACATGTGTGTGAAAATAAATTCAAATTTAAAATCCAAAGATGCAAACCCACACTTTTAGTAGCTCCACTTTTTTCCCTCTAACAGTATAAACTTTGCTATTAACAGAGCACTGTTAACTGTTTAACAGTGGCAATAAGTAGATTTTTCAAAGCCAATTTGATCACTATCATATCACTTTGTATACTTCTTACTTACTGATTGTATTAAGAGGTCTTGGAACTTGACCTAGAGTATTGCCTAAAATTACCTTCAAAACAAGTGGTCTTCTCCTTAGGGATACTGTTAAATAGCTAACAGAGCACTGTTAAGGGTAAATTTAGTTCTGTTAAGAGGAAATTTTGCTCTTTTAATGCCAAACGTGGCGCTGCTAAAATTTATGGATTGCGTCTTGGATTTTCAAATTCGAATTTATGTTCACACACATTGAACGTGTGTCTTTTTTGGTACACGATCACAAATTTCTCTATGCTGGAGCATGTATGTAGATCGTTTTACCGAGAATATTGAATACCTTCCCTCCTTTTCCCTCTTCTGGCAGCAGAGACTATTGATGAGATCCAGGGTAATTCCCCAAGGCAACGACAGTTCACAGATCTGTCTGTAGAGACAGTTTGAGATTGTGTTTGTGGAATGGGATGCGTGATTTGGGTAGGAGAATATGATCGGGATTATGGGATGATTGGAAATGTTTTTCCACGTCTCACTTACTTCACTTTAAGAAGAGTTTGGAAAATCAATTGAGACCTACTCATTCCTGAGGCGTCACAACGGGCTGCTATGCGTGCTCAAGTGAGCTTCTTCTGCTCAAGTGAGCCCGTTCTTGTTGCGCTCAGTTTCTTTACTACACTCGCAGCCATTTGTGTCGCCAATATTAGTGGCTGCTGGTGTCCAGCTAGGGAAAGTAAACACAAACTTTAGTGGTTCTGGATTTTGTCCAATAGAATCTCAAGATACATACATACATACATACATACATAATTGATCATTACAATCCCTTCAGTTAGGTTTGTAACCCAGCTTCTCACACCACTTATGTTGAAAGCGTAAAATTTTATACATGAGTGTCAGAGGACCTACAGTTAAAAGTCGATTCCGAACAGCAGGTACTTTTCATTTCTTTTCATTTTACTCTCAGAGTTTTTGCTAGAAATCTAATGAGATTAAGACGCCAAAGAAATATTTGTTTTCATATTTCGCTTTGATCTGATCTGGGGCTTGAACCGTGGCCTCAAGCCTTATAAGCCAACAAAGTACATACATAAGTAAGGCGACTACTATAGGCCTTACAACGTGGCTAGAAAATTTAAGGGAGTTTGTATCTCCATGTGAATAATGTGAGCTCCGTTTTGGTTGAGTTTACTCCGAGTCCATGCTTAGCCTCGATTTAAGAATCTCCGAAAGTAATTTTGAATTTTTGTCTGTAGTCGCTACGACCATGTCATCCGCATGAGCAACAGTCTTACGCGTGTTTTTTTTTTTCGTGGCCTTCTGCACAATGTTGAGGTTGCAGTTCCATAGCAAAAGTGAGAATATATCCCCGTGTAGGTATCCTTCGGACCGACACTGTAAAAGCACTCTCAAGCAGTCCCCTCGCAAAGATGAGAGTACATTTGCTTGTGGTATCCTTGGGACCTGCACTATAAAAGGACTTGTGGCGCATAAACTGGTTCGATGCAGTGTGTATTCACCGAATATAATCTTCTGAGTTCGTTACATTCGATATATCGTATGTAGGTGCGTATGAGTCCCTAAGGGTCGGTGAAATGAGTTCTAGACAGCCAGGTTGGAAGAAGAAAACTTTCTCGATCGATTAAACCATTTGGCTTCCATCAAATTGAGGAAGTTCTGAGTATTGTTGACGGCTTTTGAAAAGTTCAACAACGATGGAGTTTTCTTGCCTAAGCCTATACTCTGTTATAGGGACTCTGTGTGTTATAGGGGCTCTGTTAGCTGCTGATTATTTTTATTTGCTCAGAGGCCTAGTAACCTGTTTTTGGGGGGTGGGGTGGCTGTATTGTTCACTTGTGTAAATTTGCTACCAGACAACACGTATGTACTTATGAACACATACATATTTATGACATTATTTTTGTGTAACAATAAGACCTTAGCTTATTTAAGAGTGACAACTGCATGTGACCAAATGCACACTCAGCCACAAAAGTATACATATGGTTAATAAATTTCAGAAATTTTTTAACCAATCCGTTTTCGTAGAAAATCTCTATAATTGTCTGACATCTTTCTTCGATTTTAAGACGGTCTTTTGCATTGGTTCAGAAATTTGTGAAATTTTTAATCGGATGCATACTTTTGTGGGCCTGTGCAGGGCCACAATTCAGTTCAATTTCAGAAATTTTTTAACCAATGCAAAAGACCGTCTTAACATCAAGGAAACTATAAAGATTTTCAACGAAAACGGATTGGTTAAAAAATTTCTGTAATTTGTTAACCGTATGTATACTTTAGTAACTGTGTGTATGTGTCTGGGTGCAGTAAGTGCCGAAAGAAACTGTACACTAAGGATAAAATTCTAACAATCCAACCAAACTCAACTTTTAGCACTTGAGGAGAGTGTCCATAAAAATTTTACAATAATTCAAAATTTTTTAAAACTTTTTTTATTTCAATTTTAAAAACTGGCTATGAAACAATTTTAAAATAAAAATAACGGTAATATATTAATATATATATATATATTTAAATTTTTTAGTCGCCGTGGTCTAGTAGATAGTGTGTGGGCTTATTAGACGAAAAGCCAGGGTTCGAGCCCCAGGTCAGATATCAAAATAATATACAAAAAGTATTTCTTCGGCGACTTGCTAATTTTTTTTTTGCTAATTTTTATGCACATAATCAAGATCAGAAACAGTAGAGTACTGCAAGCCATTTCAGCACAGAAGATAATGACAATAAAAGACGATAAAATTCGAGAGATAAAGGAAATAAACTTTTATTGCTCTCCGGTCTCTATCCCTTTTTGTGTTTTAATGTTATGTTTGTACCAAGTTTTCTCTCTATACTCATAGAATATATAGAAATCATACAAGCAACTTATATTTCATGTTGATAAAGACATAAACAGGTCAGTCCAGTTCATTTGTTTAAATATTTACAAAAAAAAAAACACAGGAAATGCTACTCATGCATATGCTGTGGCCTTATAAATTCTCGGGTATAGCACACGTGTACTAAAATACAAAACAAACATCAGGCGTATGAGTGATATTAATTCCCCACTGACAACAATCATACGCCATGACGGTATTTGAATGCAGGAAATAAATAAAAAATGGTGTTGTAATGACATCAGTGCTCGTGTACAGATTAATTCAATTCGTTTTCATTGGTTTCACACACGTTTATTTTTTATTTTTTGAGAGCAGAGAAGCTGCTTGCACTGGTTATACACTAGGTTTAGGTGTGTGTGTGTGTGGGAACAGTTAAAATTGTTTTGGTTGCTTTGGTTTGCCACTAAAATTCCCTGTGAGTGGTAGCTTGTTAACAGATTTTTCTACCTGATCTTGTTAAACGATTCTCTTCTTCAAACTAGCGCTTGCAGGTTGTGGTGGAATCAGTCTTGTTTTACGGTGCATATGTTTGATAACCAAATACTGATCACATTGCAGGCTGATAGACAAACTGCGCTGGCCGCTACCTGTCCTGATAAACAGTGCATTGTGTTGTACTCCAATTAAGGCACTACTTGAACTCCTCTGCCCTCTCTGGATACGTAGTTCGCTGTAGTCTAGTAGGTAGTGTGTTGGCTTATTAGAGGCAAGGCCTCGGTTCAAACCCCAGATCAGGCATCTCCAAAGACGACTTCCTCTCAGCAGATTTCTGGCAAAAACTCTCGAGAGTAAATAAAATTGCCATGAAAAGTTTCTCAAACATCTGTCGTTCAGAGTCGACTTTAAACTGTAGGTCCCGCCACTCATTTATAAAATTAAAACACACAACATCAGTGGCGTCAGAAACTAGGTTGTAATCCTCACTGAAGGGTTGTAATGACGAATTATGTATGTATATATTTTTAATGTACAGTTTCTTTTGACGCTCACTGTATGTAGTATGTACGAATGTATTTACTACTATGTTATGTTTACAAAATCTTTTCAAAAAAAGTTGAAAAAAAACCAGCAGGTAACCTAAAAATAAATATCAACTGCAATAACAGGACTTATTTTAAACTTGTATTCCTCAGAGAGAGAGAGAGAAAGAGAAAGAGTATCTCTTTTTCTCATTCCTTAACCGCTTAACATTTACAAACTGCTGCTCTTCTTATATGCTTGTAATGCCATGGAATGAATATTTTTGTATAGGATGTGGTATGTGTATGTATGTATTGTTGTTTTGTGTAACTGTTTATAAATTGAGAACGAATACTTAAAAAAACTATACAGACGTAAAGTTTTTCTTTCATTTTGACACGAATACATTGATATACTTGTCGTATGTTGTATTGTGTATAGAAGAGAGAGGGAGAGAGAGAAAGAGCGAGTATTCACTTTAAATATTAAAAAGAAAATAAATAAACAACAAAAACAAGTTTCTCCCAGCAATAGAGTGCTTCATTAAAAGTTTTATGTTCGGTTTTCATGCAATTCATGCAGCAACATTGGCTGCATTTAACACAGGCATACACAACAAATTTTATTTATGAAAACCTGTATGTATGTATGCATTTCATGCAACATGTACACAAAAGTTATGTTTAGTTTAATAACAACAACAACAACAACAGCAATAATAATAAACAATAAAAGTAATAAAAAATAATTCATTTAATAGCCTTGCTTTTAGTGTTTTTTGAAAAAGAAAGGAAACAAAAAAAATTTTGTTTTTTTTTTCCATTCCAAGTAGAACAACAATATTTCATGTTATTTTGTTGTAAATTAAAATCAACAACAACAACAACAAAAATTTTGCATACAAATTTTGCATGGAAAATATTTCATTTGTTCACTTTTAATTGCTTTTAATGGCAAAATGTGAAAAGTAAATTGAAACAATGTGTGGACAGGAGGAGATTTAAGAGACCCCCCCCCCCCCTCTATATATAGTCATGGTCTTGTTTCCAATGCTTCCAAACATTTTGACATGTCACATGCATACATGCAGTAAAAAAATACCAGAAAAAAGAAACAAAATCTGACGCTGATATTTGAAACAAATAATTTCAAATACTGCGGCAACAACGACGTCAATACATACTGTATGTATGCTGTTTGCAACAAATGTTAACCGTAACTGACAGATTAACCTCAAAAGCGAAAAACAAAAAAAAAACAACAAAAATGAAAACAAAGTTTTGTTCTAAAAATAAAAGAAACACGCGAAATATTGATTAACAGAGAGATGGAGAGAGATAGAGACAGAGCACAGTTATATTTAGATTTCTCATACTCCTTGCTACAGGACAACAGAAATTCTCCCAAAAAGGAAAAACTTTTCCAAAATGTACTTGAAGAGATGTGTTAGGTTAGGTTAGGTTAGAGGACATGTACTTGTGAATTAAGACAAGTACAGTACCCGGAGGTCGAATTGACCCATTGTACAACGTCCTAGTTTCTCACACCACTTATGCTGTGTGTGTTAATTTTTATACATGAGTGGCGGGACCTACAGTTTAAAGTCGACTCCGAACGACAGATTTTTGAGAAACTTTTCATGTCAATTTACTATTTACTCTCAGAGTTATTTTGCCAGAAATCTGCTGAGAAGAAGTCGCCGAAGAAATAATTTTTGTATTTTGTCTTGATGTCTGGCCTGGGGCTCAATCCCTGGCCAACACACTACCTACTAGACTACGGCCACTTCCAAGAAGAGATTTGTTATAGCGGTGGAGTGGTGATTAATTGGTTTGGGGAATTGTAAACTCCTTAAAGTATAAAACAATAGGCATAAACCAGGGATATCACATCTTTAAAGATAATCTAGCAGGCCTCACCACTTTTTTGATCACCAAAAATATACTTTTACCTCGATTTTGAGCACAGGCACGATTGATTTAATTAATCCTGTTGTTTGAGCACCATTTCCCAAAAGATCTGAAGAAGCAAGAGCCAATGTAGAAAACAGCTCTACCGTACAGGCTGGATTATTCATGTGTGTGGAGAAAAATTCGAATTTGAAAATCCAAGACGCAATCCATAAATTTCAGTAGTGCCACATGTGACGTCAACAGATTAAAATTTTTTCTTAACAGAGCATTGTTAGCTGTTTAACAGTATCCATCTGAACAAGCCCACTTGTTTAGGAGCTAATTTTGGGAAATATTCTGGGTCTATGAGTATCATACTATGCGCAAAGGAAGTGTCCAATGCCTTTTAATATAATCAGTAATATAGCCACATATAATGTAATATGATTTTGTGAGAATTGGCTTTGAAAATATAAATTTTTTGCTTGAAAATTCTCTAGAAGATCAGAGGCCATTTCGGAACATATAAGAAATAGTACACCTACCCGACTATATGCAGATCTTAGTCCAGAGAGTCTTCTATTGAACCGTGGTAGTGGAATAGCTTGCCATTCCAAACTCCAATCTCAAACTGTCTCTACAGATAGACTTGTGAACTGTCGTTGTCTTGGGGAATTACCCTGGATCAGATCATTAGTCTCTTCTGCCAGAAGAGGGAAAAGGAGTAAGGTATTCAATATTTTCGATAAAACGATCTGCATATGGTACATGCGCCAGCATAGAGAAATTTGTGATCGTGTATCTAAAAATTCACATTGTATGGTCCGTCCAATGCGTGTGAACATAAATTCGAATTTTAAAATCCAAGACGCAATCCATAAATTTTAGCAACATTTCATTTAGCCTTAACAGAGCAAAATTTTCTCTTAACAGAACAAAATTTGCCCTTAACAGAGCACTGTTAGCTGTTTAACAGTATCCATCTAAACCAGCCCACTTGTTTAGAAGCTAATTTTAATCCAATTTTTTATACTCAAAAGAAGGGTTCAAGGCCTCTTAATACAATCAGCAATATATTCACATACAAGAAATAGTACACCTACCCGACTATATGCAAATGGTAGTCCAGAGGGTCATCTTTCGAACCGTGGTAGCGGGGTAGGTGGAATAAATTTGAGAGTTAAGAAATTGAATTTTGAAAGAATCGATATTTGGTCCCCTACATCACCATCAACCATCCTATATATTTCACCACATTTATTCCCAATAATAATGATCATAATGAGAATTAAATTTTATGTCAACAATCTGCAATAATTGCAAAGTATATGACTAATCTACTTATTGTCGCTGACTCACAGCTCACGACTGACTGGCAACATTGCCTGTCGCTCTATTTATGTATACTTTATTTCATGTCTGGCAACTTTGCAATTTTTCTATGCAATGTTGTTCTTGTATTTGCCAACAATACATTGCCAAGAAAACAATAAAGAATTTTTCTAAATTTCTACACCAGCCTACTCCCTTACATGGTTCGACCTCCGGGTACTGTACTTGTCTTTATTGACAAGTACACGTCCTCTAACCTACTCCCTTAAATAAAATTTCTCCAAAACTTTTGAAAAATTCAATTTTAATTCCAAAAAATTTGTTTGATTTTGTGGCAGCGTTCGCCGTTAATATTTTAACAGGCCATGCCAGCAATTTTACGCTAAAATGATTAAAATTTCAAATATTTGGCCATAATTTTCGACCTGTCTTTATACTGTAAAGCTTAGCGCTGGTCAACAGAAAATGCCACGTAAAACAGGACATTTTATGGTTGTTTCTAAAAACCGTTACATGAACAAACCATTTTCATTTGAAAGGTGGATGTGTATATATATGTGTGTGTGTGTTTAAGTGTGTTCTTTTATTTTTTAAAACGCATACAAAAACGTGCGCTTTCCACGGTTTTGTTTTCATAATAACATACACGTAGTACATAGTATTTCAAAATATAGAAACGTGTGTGTGTATTGGTTTATATACACGTATTTGCTATTGTTTAACTACTACCTGCTATGGCCTCTTCTATCGCTCTCTCTCTCTCTCTCTCTTTCTATTTGAGTGTAGCCATGTTTGTTTGTTTCTATTGCGCAAAATTTTTATTTTTTATTCGTGTTTTTGTTTATTCATTTGTTTTATTACTGTATTGTTGTTGTTATTTTCATGTTGCCATTGTGTTTGTGGTCAAACAAGGTTTTTATTTTGTTTGTTTGTTTTTCGGTTTTCGTTGTTCCAAAAAACCGAACAATGAATGACAACAATTGTTTGTATAGCCCAACTGCCTGTGTGTATAATTTAAAGGCTCTCCTCTACAAATATTGTTGCAGTCAACCGTATTGTTTATGTTTCGTACATGGGGTTCGAGTAGATAACTACTGCCTTGGCTTGACCGAACATGTTGTATTGTTGTGTTGTATTGTATTGTGTGTAGAGTATGACCTCGTGTAAGTGTATTTATGTTTGTGTTTTATTTCAAAATTTATTATGCTTGTGCCAGCCACTCTATATATTATATTGGTTTCATTTGTATATGTGTGATCGTAAGTTTTGTTAATTGTTCTTGGTATTTCCTGTTCCATTCCGTTTTAATTTTATTAAATTGTGTTGCTATTACCTGTCAGTGTCCTTTTGTGTGCATAAAATTAGGCTTAACGTATGTACGTTTAAACTATTTTTATTATAATTAATGTTCTCCTTCAAACCAGTAATTTATGAAGTCTTTTAAATGAACACATTTTATTTAATTCACCGTAATATAAAGGTTTTTAGGTTTCAAAAGCGATAAAATATTTGTTAGATTTGCTTAGGTAGCGGGCCACCCTTTAATGATTTAGTCCTGCTTAATACAGAGATCGTCTTCTCTTCAGGGTAAAAGGCATTCGAGGCAATGCTAAGTCTATCGGACTGTGTGTAAGCCACATAATAGTGCAATGAATGACATTGCGATTTAAGGAATGAAGGCAATCATACTCTTCTCATCCATATTAGTTCAGCAGAGCCCTAAAGGACATTCCGATGGACATTCAGTTTAACTGCTGCGAAATTCATTTTAAAAATCCCCGATATTCACGGACGGGAATGGACAATGCTGAAGCAAAGTAAAAGATTTTCCGGAAATATTGAGACTTACAACATAACTAGGACTTCAGCCTGGAAAACACTACATTCATTAGGAAATTCTACTCTTAGAACTTCTAATTCAACATTTTAAAGGTAATCAAACAAATATTATGCAGATAAAGTGGGCGGATTCGCCTTGACAAACAGAGGTCTCACTTAGGCTAGCATTTAAACTGAATGTGATGCCACAATCAATTTTTCGGAAATATTGAAACTCTTAGAATATAACTAGGACCTCAGCCTAGAAAACACTACATTCGTTATGAAATTCTACTCTTCATTCTACTACTTCAACATTTTAAAGCCAATAAAACAAATATTATGCATATAAAGTGCCGGAATCGCCTTGACAAACAGAGGTCTCACTTAGACTAGCTTTAAAGCTGAATGTAATACCACAATTAACATTAAACCCGGGAATCAAACATATCCTAGAGGAAACCAGTCAGAAGCCAAAAGAAATCTTGCCATTGAAGAAATTCTTATATTAGAGAACTCGGTTAAGAATGTTAGAAAGACAAAGACCTGCATCTTGTTATGATAAAATGGCACAAGGCCCGCAGTTGTTTCTGAAGTCATTTGTTAGAATGCCAGCACATCTATCAAAAAGTTATTGGCCCTTGAGAATCTCTATTTTGCCACGGATAATCATGCGATTTAAGGTCAGAAGTGTGTAGGTCTTCATCTGATCCATGTAAGCCAACGAGATTGAGGCTTTCTTTGAAATGAGGGGATAATTCATACATACATACATAACATAATTGGATATTACAACCCTTCAGTCAGGATTACGGCCTATTTTCTCAAACCACTCATGTTGTGTGTGTAAATTTTTATAAATGAGTGGCGGGACCTTCAGTTTAAAGTCGACTCCGAATGACAGATTTTTGAGAAACTTTTCATGGCAATTTTTTTTTACTCGAGAGTTTTTACCAGAAATTTGATGAGAGGAAGTCACCGAAGAAATGATTTTTTTATATTTCGCTCAGTTGGGGATTCGTGACCTGGGTCTTGCGTCTAAAAGCCAACACACTACCTACTAGACTACGGCGAGCTACGTACGCAGATAGGGCAGAGGGGTTCAAGTAGTGCCTTAGTTGGAGTGCACCGTTTTTCAAGCTGCCAGCACAGTTTGTCTATTAGTCTGCCGTGTGATCAGTATTTGGATACCAAACATATGCACCGTAAAACAAACCTGATTCCACCACAACCTGCTAAAAATAGTTTGAAGAAGAAAATCGTTTAACAAGATCAAATAGAAAAATCTGTACACAAACTACTACTCAGGGAATTTTAGTTGAAAACCAAAGCAATCAAAACAATTTTAACTGTTCCCACACACACACACACCTAAACCTAGTGTATAACCAGTGCAAGCAGCTTCTCTGCTCTCAAAAAATAAAAAATAAACGTGTGTGAAACCAATGAAAACGAATTGAATTAATCTGTACACGAGCACTGATGTCATTACAACACCATTTTTTTTTTATTTCCTACATTCAAATACCGTCATGGCGTATGATTGTTGTCAGTGGGGAATTAATATCACTCATACGCCTGCTGTTTGTTTTGTATTTTAGTACACGTGTGCTATACCGGAGAGTTGTTAAGGCCACAGCATATGCATGAGTAGCATTTCCTGAGCTTTTTTTTTTGTTTGTTTAAATATTTAAACAAATGAACTGGCCTGAGTTGTTTATGTCTTTATCAACATGAAATATATGTAAATTGTATGTATGATTTGTATGTGTTGTATGAGTATAGAGAGAGAGGGAGAGGTCTTTAGAGTAGAAATCTTATTACAAACATAACATTTTAAACGAAAGGGGAGAGAGCAAGTAAAAGTTTATTTTCTTTATTTTCTCCTGAATTTTATCGTCTTTTATTGTGATTATCTTCTGTGCTGGAATGGCTTGCAGTACTCTACTGTTTCTGATCTTGATTATGTGCATAAAAATTAGCAAAAAAGAAAGAAAAAAAAGATTAAAAATATAAACGAAAGCAGGTTAAGAGTCCTGCTAATTGACATTTAACTGGAAGCCTTCAATTAAACAGAACAGAACAGAACAGAATTTCATTTCAGACTCAATTTCTGTTATTTTTTCTCTTTTTTGTTTTTCTTTTTTTGTGCTGAGCCGTGTGTTTAATTATTAAAAGTGACATGTACGAGTTGAAGCACGTAAAACCATAGTTTTTATGCCTCTCTCTCTCTCTCTACATCTCTGCTGTACTGTGTTCTCTACTATTCAGTTCAGTTCAGTTCAGTTGCAATGAAAATGAAAATTTTCATGAATATTTTAATGGATTTTCATTTTCAGTTCTTTTTTTTTATTATTTTTTTTTTCTTTTTTGCTGTGGCTTTTGATTTCATTTTTTTGCGTTTTTCTGTTTTCATTCATTTTCAATGCGCAACCTTTTCAATTGTCGAGAAGCGTGAGTGCTTTAAAAGGGTTTTTCTGGTTGACTTTTTTTGCTTTTCTTTTTCTTTTTGTTGTTGTTGTTGTTGGGCCACAAATAAATTATAAATTAAATTAAACTTTTTATTGCGTTAAAAAAACACTTTCACAAGCCCTCAGCTGCTCTGCTCTGCTCTGATTTCAATTACTAATATGCACGAGTATTTGTATACGGGTATACAGAGCCGCGGCAAAAAATTGTTGAGCCGCGTAAATTTATTCCAATTTTAATGGATTATCTGCACAAGAACACGGGTTTTATTAGTGCCACTTCAATACATTAATAAAAAGTCAATAAGATGATGTTTTTTAAAGTCGTTTAAAGTAAATATTTGTTGCTTAAAAAAGTTCAAGGAAAACCATTTCATTCAAGTCAACTATGGAGCCAATCTTACTAACTTAAGTTCTTATTACCATCCTTTAGTCAGGATTACAACTTAGCTGCTCACGCCACTTAAGTGTGTTAATTTTATCTATGAGTGGTGAGACCCAGAGTTTACATTCGAAGCCGAATGACAGATGTTTTGAGAAACTTTTCATGGCTATTTTATTTCACTCTTGAGAGTTTTTACACGAAAACTGCTACTGAGAGTAAGTTGCAGAGAAAATTTTTTTTCATATTTTGTTGTACTCGAGATATCGAAGCTGGAGTTTAAACCATGGCTTCGCTTTTAATAAGCCAACACACTGCCTACCAAACTACGGCGACTTCAATGCTTTCAGAACTCGCCTTTTTTCTCCATGAAATTGTGAACTATTCTAAGACCTCAAGAGCAGCTACCGCACTGGAGAGAACACTAAGTGAACCACGTTTAAACTGAAAATTCGGGAAAAATTCCATCATACATACCTATGTACGTACATACATAATAGGTCATTACAGCCCTTTAGTCTGGATTGCAACCTAGCTTGTCACACCACTTTTGTATGTTGTGTGTGTTAATTTTATACATGAGTGGCGGGACCCAGAGTTTAAAGTCTACTGCGAACGACAGAGTTTTTTGGAGGATCTTTTTATGGCAGTTTTCTATTTACTCTCAGAGTTGTTGCCACAAATCTGCTGCTAAGTAAGTGGCCAAAAAAATATTTCTTTTCATATTTCGTTTTGCTGGAGATCTCTGACCTGGGGTTTGAAGTACGGCGACTTATCCATCGCTGGTTATTAATTTCTTGCACGGAAGAGAGGATCTTTTCGACTGCTAAGTTGGACGAAGCCAACTTTTCTCTCCTAACTTGGCTTTTATTGCACGATCTCTTCCGTTTTTAAGATGTGCCATCGCATTTTTTTTTTTTTTGCAAGGCTAGCTACTCGAAGCAGGAAGTAGATGGCATCCAGTAGGGAATTATCCTATTTCTCCTGCATAGCTAACTCAGCTCATCTAGGCTAACCACGAGCCGTCGAAGTTAGTGCTCTAGTGTCTGATTGTCACTTAATAATGAAATTTTAAATTCAGCACATCTTGGTATGAAAGATTCAAGCAGGTTTCTCCATGCTTTCCGAATATTTCACATAGGGACCGAAGACCCCTATTTCTGTCCCTATATATCGCAGTGCAGTCCCCTTTCCTAAATGATAATGTAGCCTAAAAATTGCTCGTTCTTGTTACTCAGTCTCGTTGATGAAGTTTTCTGATTTTGTCTAGAGGACGTATAAGGAATTACCGGCCAGCCACTCGATTTATCTGATTGCCATAAGCCCAATCAGTTTTGTATTAGTTTGGTCTGCCATTCTACATCCGGTTCCTTATAGCTTTTTGAAAAGAATTTTAAATTTTTGGGATTCCAACATTGAACGAGGAGCACAATGGTACTCTTGAGGTGATTTAGGCTGACGTTTTAAAGATGTGTGAACCTGGTTTTACAGCCCACGAATTTGAAAACAATGAATATGGTGTAGAATATGCATCTGGATTATCTGGGTCTATGCCATCATAATATGCGAACAATTCAACTCGTTTGGAAAGTACAGAGGACTAGACATAGCAATACTAAGCATCTGACAGTCATTCAGGCATTCGAATACTCCGTTCATATCAAGTAAAATCGGGTATAGTATGAGACTGTCTGGGCAAAGTGAATCAATTTGACAGGGAAAATAGAATCAGTCTTTGCAAGATTACAGATCATTACAGATCACGATATCTTACGAGAAGAAAAGTTTCCTCTACGTTGATGAAACCAACACGTTTTCCCGGCGAAAGGGAATAGAGGTTTGAAAGAGTATACTTGGTGTAGCCTAGTATGTAGTGTGTTGTCTTATTAGACGTCAGGCTACGGTTCAAACCCCAGATCAGACATCTCCAGCTATATGAAAAAATATTTCTTCGGCGACTTCTTCTCAGTAGATATCTGGCAGAATCTCTGTGAGTAAATAAAATTGCCATGAAAAGTTTCTCAAAAATCAATCCGAAGTCAAATTTTAACTGTAGGTTCCGCCTCTCAAGCATAAAATTAACACACACAACATAGGTGGTGTGGAAAGCTAGGTCGAAATCCCAACTAAAGGGTTGTAATGACCAATTATGTATGAATGTATTTATACTCGGCCATAGAGATGATGGAGAAGGGCGGGCATTCTTGCCAAACCTATCCTAAATTCACTGCCATAGTTTTGGGTGGCATAAACCATAACACTGATTCAAAATATTTCGAACATTGAATCACCAGTTGCGATGGAAGTAATTTTTATTATTATTTTTTTTTCTCAAAACTTAACTAGAAAACTGTAGTTTCTAAAATGCTGCTTTCTTCCCCTCTACTGTTAAGCAAACAAAGCCATTAACATTGTTGACGCCTGAAAGCAGGCAACGATAATTAAAAAATGGCTTTACATGCACACACTCGTTAAAGGACTGCTCAGTAAAAAAAAATCTTGAATAGAATTTGAATTTAAGAGAGCATATTGAGAGAGAGAGAGAGAGAGAGAGAGAGAGAGAGAGAGAGATGGAGAGAGAAAACGAACGGAAGTATGCCGTTATCAAGTATTATATAAGAAGGAAATGTTGAAGACTTTTTCTTTGAGTTTATGTGTGCCAGTATTTCTCAGCTGTACTGGTAAGAGTTTAGTGGTTGGATTTCTTTATTCTGGTATAACGAGCAACAAGTTGGTTGGTTGATATCAAATGTTTATTTTTGTAATTTTCTTATTTACTTATGCGTTTTTATTTATTTATCTTTTCTTTTCCTGTCTTTTCTTTATCGATTAACGTTGATTGTTTTTTTTCAATAACAGGTTGCCAAGAGTTCTTGTTATTATTTTAATTGTCTTTCATACAATATTTATCAAATGGTTTCCATTCTCTATCATTCATTCACTCGTTCATTCATTCCATTCATTCCATTCATTTGCTGTTCATATCTTTAATGTATAATGAAGCATTTCTTTTCCAATTAAATTTCATGGAAATTAATTGAAGAACTTCAATTAAAAATCTAATTTCGTTTTGCCAGTTAATGCCACAAAAGAAAACTTGCAAACTATTTAATTGGCATTCATGAGAATAGTTTTTGGCAAATATGATCGGCATAAAAGCCTTTCAGCAGCCTGTAAGAAGCCTTAGAAAAATCATTTCTTTTCAGTTTATTAACCTTTTAAGACCTCCTCCTTTCTTAGAAACAAAATTAATTTTCCTTTAAATTTTTATTTTCATTTTAAATCATAAAAAAAATACAAGAGAAGAGAGAAAAAATCATTTAAAATGCAAAAACGTTTCGTAATAAATGCGTAACAGCATGGTGGGTTTATAGATTCACTGACCTGTGTAAAATGTCTCTCTATTAAGAGTGTCATGAATTTTGATTAGACAGCCAGACAGTATTCAGTTTATTAACGCCATAAAAACAAAAAAGAGAAACAAGAGAAGAAGAAAAATAAAAAAAATATTCTCTCCTTGTCTCTGTCTTTCCTCATCCATTCACACATAAAAAAGTGCGACAAGAGCGACAAAAACAAAAACTAATACAATTGATTTTCCATAACCTTAGGAAATGCAAGGCAAAATGCGAAAATTAAAGCCTGCAAAGGAAAATAGAAATCTAAACTAGTACGTCATACACAACCGACTCTTGATTAATTAGTACACGACTATAAAGTTTTTGATCTTCAACTTTAATACAGTGGAGTTGTTACTAATCGACTTTCTCAAGTTCGAGACTTGAACTTTACATAGAAGTTCTGTACTCTAATAATGCGTGATTTATTAAGAGCTTAAGGAAAATTTTTGAAAAAAAAAAACATAAAATTCAGACAAATGCATGAAATCTTTATTTGAATCGATAGTACGGTCCATATAATTTAATGTTTGAAGATTGTTTCATGCAAATGTTGACCGCGACTGCGCCCCAAATGGTCCATCCGCTTAGTCCAATTTTGGCATACTCTTTCCAACATTTCGGCCGGTATCTCACGACTAAATGCTTCAATGTTGTCTTCCAATGCGTCAATGCGAAGCGGGCTTGTCTGTATAGACATGAGCTTTAACATAGCCCCACAAAAAATAGTCTAAAGGCGTTAAATCGCACGATCTAGGCGGCCAATTGACCGGTCCCGGACGTGAAATAAAATGTTCACCGAACTCGCCTCTCAATAAGTCCATTGCTACGCATGCTGTGTGGCATGTGGCACCGTCTTGTTGAAACCACATGTCATGCAAGTCAAGCTCTTGCATTTTTGGCAAAAAAAAGTTGCATATCATCTCATGGTATCGCTCACCATTCACAGTTACGTTACGATTCGCAGCATCTTTGAAGAAGTACGATCCAATGATGCCACCAGCCCATAAACCGCACCAAACTGTGACTTTTTCTGGATGCATTGGTAGCTTTTGCAATGCTTCTGGCTGATCTTCACTCCAAAATCGACAATTCTGCTTATTTACGTATCCATTGAGCCAAAAATGAGCTTCGTCGCTGAACACAATTTTTCGATAAAGAAGTGGATCTTCGGCCAACTTTCCAAGAGCCCATTAACCAAAAATTCTGCGTTGCGGTAGGTCGTTCGGCTTCAATTCTTGCACTAGCTGTATTTTGAAAGGCTTCACTCACACCTAAATCCTTCCGCAAAATTTTCCACGTTGTTGAGTAACAGAGGCCCAATTGCTGCGAACGGAGACGAATCGATAATTGATGGTCATCATTAACACTGGCCGATACGGTTGCGATATTTTCTTCAGTTCGCACTCTACGTAAGCGTGTTTGGTGGTTTAATGTCCAACAATGTAAATTTGGTGCGAAATTTAGTCACAATAGCGGCCCGAATAGCCGCTTCAGTGGGTCGATTAAACTGACCATAAAATGGAAGAAGCGCGCCATGAACTTTCTTAACAGAGCACGCACACTTTGATAATAAAATTCAATGATTTGCACGCGTTGTTCGTTTTGTAAGACGATTCATGATTAAATTATAAGACCAAACTGAAGATGTTTGACAGTGAAACAAAAAACACGAAACGTGCGTGAGCTGTTTAAACCAGTGTTGCCAAATAGATAATAGCAAAAAAAAATCACCCATTACATCTGTAGAAAAGCAATACGAACAACATGTTGTTGTTGTTGTTGTGACAGCTTGGGTGGTTGCAGACTAAAGCTTTGCTAAAAAAAATTAAAAATTTTTATGTTAGTCGTTATTAAAATGTGGATAAATGCTGAGAAGTCATCGTAGTCTAGTAGGTAGTGTGTTGGCTTATTAGACAAACACCATCTTAAACATATCGTTCGGAGACGACGTTAAGCTCCAAGTGTTTTCACTCATGAATAAAATTAATAAACACAGGTTGGTGTAAAAACTAGGCAAGAAGCCTAAAATCAACAGTAGCCTCAATTAATCTTGTCCAGTTTATTTTTATTTATTTCCAATTAAAAACAACATGTACCGTGTTATGTGGCTTTTTTCTGGTCCGAAATGTGTTGTTACTGATTCCAGATCGTCGCTGGAAATGTCTATCTCTGTCGCAATCTCTGTCGTGATGTCCAATAGGCAGTTTTAATATTCGCATGACATTGCGGTGCAGAAGAATTGGTATTAAATACAGAAGGTTCTGGCAGTATCAATGAAGTGGAAGCTCCTCTCCTCACTAGCTTCCCTAGTTAAACCATTTTCGTAAATTCCATAACATAACCTAGGAAAGCAAAGACTAACCATATTGACCCTGTCTAGTTGCTTAACAATGCCCGAACAGTTCCATGATATCTTCTATTTAACTTCATTACGTCTGTCTAGCTGTCCAATAGTATTGCTCCGTCCTGTCGTCCTGTATGCTTCCTATCCAGCACGAATTGAACATTTATTTCGATGGCATAGAACCACGCATAACAATGCATGGCTGTATCTGTAGTTTGTACAACTCTATCTACATTGTTTTTCATGTCACAAAGTGAGACTTAAAAACATCCATCTTTTTAAGACTAGATCAGGCTAGTTACATATGAGGTGAAAGACAGTCTTATTCTTTTCCTTTGACCCACAGCTCCCGCAGAAGTCCTTTGACGAAATGTCAAGTCTTTAAGACCCGCTATTGTGTGACGAATGTCCATGAGATTTAAAGGCAGATTTGAATCGCTGCTTTTCATATCCACAACTGTGCTACGTAGAGTCTAACAATAATGCACTTACCCTGCTGCAATAAATCGAATTAACCAGAATGAAAAATTATTTGTCTTCAGCAGAAATTGAATCTGGGATGCTTGGGCTTCCATACATACTTACTGACTTACTTACTTAATTGGCCATAACAACCCGATTAACAGATTTCGGCTTGCAGCAACACATCCTTCCAGCCGCCTCTGTTTCTTGCGCGCCTACGCTGGTTGGTCACACCAATCGATGACAAGGCTTGCTCGATTTGGTCCTCCCAACGGACTTCCGCTGATCCCCTCATCAAATACCCGTCTCGCCGGAGCATCCTCCTTACGTAGGACTTTTATCTCGAACACTCTCAAGGCTGCTGTATCAGTGCTTAATAGGGTCCATGCCTCTGTGCAATGAAGAAGCACGGGTAGGATGAGCGTCTTGTAGAGTAAATATTAGTTTTGTCGTACGAGAGAGGTCTCCACTACTCAACTGCCTATTGAGACCATAGTAGCACCTGTTGGCAAGAGGTACAAACATACATACAAACATATATAATTTGTCATTACAACCATTCAGTCAGGATTTCGACCTAGCTTCTCTCACCACTTCCATTGTGTGTGTTAAGTTTTATACATGAGTGGCAGGGGATCTCCAGTTTAAAGAATTTTAGGAAACTTTTCACGGCAATTGCTCTTTACTCTCGGAGTTTTTATGAGAAATCTGCTGACATTCTTCATATTTTGTTTCGCTATAGATGTCTGACCTCGAGTTTGAACCGTGGCCTCACGTTTAATAAGTCAACACACTATCTACTAGATTATGGCGACTTCGTAGTGGGCTTTTACCACTGCAATATTGAAGCTTCGTTCGTGTTCGTTTGAACTTCTTTAACACGTTGACTGCCGACTACGAGGTAGCTAGTAGATTACGTTCCCTTCTAGGGAGCCAACTACGAGTTATCTCGTACTCACTAAATCTGCCATTTATTTGTAGCTACGAATAAAATCGATCGTATTATATCAGTGCTAGTATCGATAAATGGCTTCTGGGAAAAGAATCCAAATGTCAATGTTGGCTTGCGTGGCCAGTTTTCTAAAAATTGTCGCGGCAGTCAACGTTTTAATGTTCATTGGCTTGCTGTCGCTGGGAAGCTGCCTAAGACCGCAAGGCTCTTGAGGATGTTCCACTGTAAGACTACACTACACACTAAGATAATTTTTGATTCGAAGCGAGCACAGAAGGATTTATTATACTCTCCTGTCAATTACAAACTGGGTGATTAATTTTTAATTTCCCACATGTGTTAAATAGGCTCTTCCGTTAAGCCTATCCGTTTAAATTTTAATTAATCATACGCTCCGTAGAACAATGCTTAGCTTAAAATTAACAAAAATCCTGTTAAAGCTGGCAGATATTAATGTCTGGCGGAATATATTTTTTAATCAAATTATAATCGAATCTTTAATGAATTTCCCTTTCCTACCCTACTACCCCCTCTACTCTCCATTTTTTTAATAAGATTTCCCAGTATGTTTCGTTTTATTATATTTCCACTTGAAAATGGGAAAATTGTTTTGCAGGGAAATTAATTTTCCAAGTGCTTTAACTTTAAGCAAATAAAGTTTTACAAGAGTTTCAATTAAACTTTTTGCCAACGCAATACAATATTGATTTCAGAATTTCAGTTTATTTAAAAGGAGCGCCTCCCCCGCTCCGACTGCTCTCACTCTCTCTCTCTCCCTCTCTCTCTCTTTGTAAAAGTAATTTCCTGGGTAGTAGGAAGAAATGGAGACCAATCCACCACCAACCAACAAGTTTGTTTTCATTTTAACGATAACAACGATACGATTATAATACCGTAATAACACAGCAACCGCCACCATCAACTACAACAACAGCAACTACAAGTTTTTTTTACAGTTTATTAACTAACGGAACATTATCTATAAAAGTAATATAAAAAAGCTTACAACAACAAGTTATTAAAATTAACATGAAAAACCATTTGGTAAGCCTGTTGCTAAAGCCTGTTGTTCGCTGGCTGTCTGTGTCTGCCTGGCTGGCTGGCAATAAGAAAGCTTGCCTAGGCCTAGATAGGGGGAAAATTATGGTGGCGAGTGAGGGGGGGAGGGGGTACGAAAACATATTGTTGTTTAATATTTTACGTTTACTAATGAGTATGTGGCGCCTGCTTTTGTTTTTCGCTACACGCCTTAACCACTCGTTTGTGTAATACATTGCCATGCTAGTGCTGGCGTTTCAGGCGTGCTTTAAGGCCTAAGCTCATTAAACGATAAATAAAAATTATTCTGTAAACGTAAGTAATTATGGTTGCTAGACTAAGTAGATAGAGGAAGATTAAATGATTGTGGGCACATGTTTTGATAAATAAAAAATACCCTACAATTGGTATTACATTTACAGAGAGAGAGCCTTTGGCTTAGGGAACATGAGTGGCAAGTTTGAGTTCCAAAGGAGTATAAGTTCATTTGCATGGGTCGCCTAAAACTAGAGAATGACTCATTGTGTTGCTGTATCAACAGTAATCCCACGCAAGGACCCGTAAACCAAGACATGTCACGAATACAGCGAAAATGATTCTCCTAAATCGTTATGTACAATTCATGTATACCTCGTGAGTATACTTGACTAAATTGACCACATTTGGAAGAAATCTACGCTTGAGACAGTTCAAATCCCATGCGAGACGTGCACCAAACTGCCCAAGTTTAGGTTTCTGTTCAGCTGAATAGTCACAAAGCTGCTTTTGTACTGATTCGTTCCTAGCTTCCGACATTTGCTGAACTATTGTGCTGTCTAGGTCATAGAAAAGACGTGCACCAAGAAACCCAAGCTTAGTCACAAAAGAGCTGTTGTAGGGATTCCTTAGATTTCTTAACCAGACAGTTGCCATAAATTTTCATAATATGGGCATGCCCTACCCTCCGAAATTTGTTCAAATAATGTTTAGTACAGATCATGCACAACACGCACCAAGAAGTTCAAGTTTAAGTTTCGTTCAGCTTTGTAGTCATATAGGAGCTGTTGTACGGATGCGTCCCTACCTACGCCCAGGTGAAGTAAAGGCATGCACCACAGAGCCCAAGTCTAAATTTCTGCTTAGTTGGGTAGTAAGATGTGCAGCCCTTGCGCTGGCCAACTTCTTTCTCTTCCCTGATTTTGGTGGAACTTGGTCAGTACAGGGACTGCGTTCAACCGTGGCAACACAACGGGCCGCTATGCGTGCTCAAGTAAGCTTTGTGAAATCAGAGCTACCACTCCGACCTAAATCGAAACCTGGGTAGTAAGATCATCTTCATCATCTTGACAGTTCCTACAATTGCCAAAATATGGGTGCGAACTGGCTTCCCATATTTTTTCAAGTACACAATGCCCTCTGGATTTAATCGCTAGAAGACTAATTGACTTGCTTCCAACAGTCAAGAGAGTTTTTATTGCTTCCACTGAAACCCAAGTCCAGTGGGCTCTACATACTCTGTGACTGGTGATATTGCTCCACCGGAGCTTGTCTTGGTACCCACACGTTCCTTACTACATACATACATACATAATTGGTCATTACAACCCTTTAGTCAAGATTACGTCCTAGCTTCTTACACCACATAGTGGTTAATTGTATACATGAGTGGTGGGACCTACAGTTTCAAGTCGACTACGAACGATAGATTTTGGAAGAAATTTTTAATGGCAATTCTATTTACTGTCAGAGTTTTTGCCCGAAATCTACTGAAGAATAATTTTTTTTCATTTTTCGCTTTTGTCATGGGGTTTGAATCGTGGCCTTACGTCTAATAAGCCAACACACTACCTACTAGAGCACGGCGACGTTCTATACAGCACCCATTAATTATGCCCCCTTTAAAGTAGAGAGTTCTAGTCCTTCATATCGACAGAGAAGGCCAAAGGGTTCTGGTAGCTCAGCAAGCTAAGTAAAGTTCTTATGACCTTGTGTAAGAGCCACACCAAGTGATAAGCCGTTAGAAGAGCAAAATGCTTCAAAATATTATCGACTCAGCTGCTTGAATTCATTTGGGCGACAATGTAGAAGTTGATAGCATTAATCGATGTAATGCTGACGAGGTAGATATCGATAACCGAAGCTTCCAAATTGGATTTTTGAATACACTTCGCGGTCCTCTAAAGTTTACATCACCAAATGGAAAACGGCCGTCATAGTCTAGTATGTTGGCTTGCTAGAGACGAGCCCGTGGTTTAAACCCAAACATTTCGGCGGTTTCCCCTCATCAGTATTGTGGCAAAAACGCTCGAGACTAAAAAAAAATTGCCTTGAAAAAGTTTTCTCAAAAATCTGTCTTTCGGAGTCGACTTTAAACTGTAGGTTCCGCCACTCATAGACCAAAGTTGTAGTCCTGCCTTTACTTACCAAAATAACTTTTAAATTTTCCTTCTCTTCTTGTTGCTGTTGTTATTGTAATTGCGTTTTAAACTGTTTGCGCCCAATTCTATCACAAATACACCCACGAAATCCCTGTAGCACTGGTCTAATTACACTTTAATACGCAACTGTTTGTTTAGCATATACGCACACACTTGCCACACACACATACATACATAAAAACAAACATTGGTGTTGCCTTTAACAAACCGGAAATAAAAATTTTGCGTAAATATTACCGCCACCACATGACTTTTGCCTGCCTTGGCGTTTAGGGAAATCGTTTTAAAGGTTTTCAGCAGAAATGTTTTCCTGTCGTGAAATTCTTTTTGTAATTTTTTTGCTTTTTTTTGGCAAAGTACAGTGACCCTTTTGTGGCGCATTTATGTCAATTAAACTTTAAGGAAATTGTAACACAACACGAACGAACAGTTCGGGCTAAAATGGAGGCAAAGGTAGCTTGCTTTATGCGTGAAAGAATTCTTCTTTATTTCTATAAGTCTTGGCCTGGCTATGCTTAAGCATCCTGATAGTTTTCGATGGATTTAGGTTGCTAAAAAATCCTTTTGCCAAGGCATCGCAGGTGACAGAAAAGATGCTCTAAAGATCGTTTTCTTCTGAAGGAAGCTTTATGAGTTATTTTCAGACTTATTACGTGTATATCCAGAGCTAAAGGCTTTGTTAAGGCTGTTGTGAGATTCTTAATATGAGTCCTGGGTTGATTTTACGCATATCTTCCTCTGCGTATATATCCAGCGAGCATAGGAGCTGCTTCAAATTAAGGCACCAAGCGTCGTTTCTTAAATAGACTTCCGTATCTCTGCAATGTATTCCAGGCAGAATTCTTTACGTCGAATTAATGACGATTCAGTAGCATAATATTACCTAAGAATACAGTGCGTAACACAATTCCCACGAGCTCTGCAATTTCTCTAAGAAAAAGATGACGTTCATGCACAAGCTTGGATGTTGATATGACGTTCGAAACGTCCTTTTTAGCAAGCAGGTTCCCTGTGTATAGCAAAGTAATCCTGGAGAAATGACGAATTATTCGATTCAGTGGTTTTGGCCCTGGGAAATGTCTTGCATACGTACTGGACTGCATAATCTCTTTTACGTTATGCGCATAGTATTCACGGTGAGAATGGTTAGGCGAGAAATTTGTAATAAATTCCACTTCTTGATTAACTAGCCCTCAGTAGAACAGGATGAACCGGGCAAAACTTAACTGTGTAGTCCTTGCGCTGATCATCTTCTTCTCTGTGTTGGTAGAATTCGGCCTGCGTTTGCCTGTGGCGTCACAACGTGCCGCTATGTGTGCTCAAGTGAGCTTTGACAATCATAGCCAGAGAGCACGAAACAGTTGATTTTCTCTCTCGATTAAATATTTACAATGTGGTATATGTCCTCAGGATATTGCTCGTCGGCTATAGGCCGTAAAGTCAACGTGGTAGGTAGTGCGTTGGCTTATTAGACGTAAAGCCAGGGTTCGAGCCCCAGGCCAGACGTCAAGACAAAAAGTATTTCTTCGGCGACTTCCTCTCAGCAGATTTCTGGCAAAAACTCTGAGAGTAAATAACAAATTGCCATGAAAAAGTTTCTCAATAAATAAAATCTGTCGTTCGGAGTCGATTTTAAACTGTAGGTCCCGCCACTCATGTATAAAATTAACACACGCAACATAAGTGGTGTGAGAAACTAGGACGTTGTACAATGGGTCAACTCGACCTCCGGGTACTGTACTTGTCTTAATTGACAAGTACACGTCCTCTAACCTAACCTAACCTAACCTAACCTAACCATAGGCCGTCTTACTACATTTTTGAAGAATTTGCGACTCTTACGAAAGAGAAATCTCTTCTCATTCAATACCTCACTGTCAAGAATTTGCTTGAATGCGTGCAAAAATACTAGGCTCCCTATACGTGACATTTGCGACTAAATTGTCACTGAAGTCACTGAAGTGTGCAGTGAAGTGGTGTTGCCCGGTATATAAAGAGATTCTAGATTACAAGAATACTGGGATCCCTATATTTGACATTCCCGACTGAACTGCCTGATCTGAAGATAAATGTTATTGCCCGATATAACATAGGTTCTGGGTCACTTGGGCTAGAAGTCTCTTTCAAATGGTGCACATAAGGGGCCTAATGTCTTGGTCTGATGCAGAGATCAGCAATGAATCGCTTTTTCGCTACTCATAAGTACTCATAAAATTTTGAGTTTGAGTGAGTCAACAGTATTGAAATTTAACTGCTCTGATTCATTCATATTCCTTACAACATTGATTTATAAGTACAAGTTGCAATGAGTATGAGTACAATGTTGTCATCAAACTCATAATATTCGAAATATGTTTGATTCATACGCCTACTCATTCAGATTCATGAATTTAGAAAAATACTTATAATACTCATAAATGATTCGAGTGATTCGAATCATTCATCAAACTTTACAGTCTTAGTTGTTGTTGCATTTACAAAGAAAGAAGAAAGAAAAAGACAAAGACAGCAAGCAAAGCAAACACACAACCTTCTTGTGAGTATTGTAGTGTTCGTAGCCGGATCATACTTATTTTGTGATTCGTGTATACGATGAGTCGTGGAGAGTCGAAATCAATAACATCATGCATATTGTTAAGTACGAATACCATGAGTATTTCAAACTTTGAGTATGAGTAGTATGAGTATGACATTAAAATAAGTATGAATGCGTAAAGTCTCAGAAATTATAAGTATGATTCGAATGTACTCATCGTTTTGAATAGTCATTGCTGACCTCTGGTCTGATGATTATTTATAGCGAAGCCACCTAAGCTAACCTAGTCAATAGGCAGGCGGCACTTGAACTATCTTTTGTTTCATTGGGACACTTTATATAGGCTCTCTTTTGCCTCTCTAAAAGCATTTGCTTGAAAAAAAAAACTTTTCTTTAGTAAATCACTTGAAAGTAAAAAAAAGTTTCATTCCAAATTTAAATTCAAATTCTTAAATAAAATTTAAAAACTTGGAAATAATTTCCATCAAATATTAAATTCTCTGTGTTGAAAACAGCTTGAACAGAAACGATTTAATATGCACTTCCAGCCTCCGCACTCTCCTACTCATACACATGCATATATGTATACAACGAACCCTTAATGTATGCAAAAGGTATTTTTTTGCTCTCATTTGTATGTAGAAGTGTTAACATTTCATATACATTTACTCAATGTTAGACACACACACATAATGGTGTTGCTTTTTTCTCTCACTCTGTGACTTTCGCTTTGAAAAAATTAATTCTAATTTATGTTGTGTTGTGTTGTGTTGTTGTTGTAAAACAACACTCGTATTTTATGAAAATTTATGCAAAAATGCAAATTTTCAATTGAGTTTTTAGGAAGTTTTCATTATTTTTTTTACATTTATTTTGTTAATAAATTAAGGTATGCTTAGAGAGAGGGGAAGGTCAGCCAAGTAGGGGTTATGGAAGGGAAAATTATATAATTTTTTATAATTTAGAATTTAAATGTCATGGAAATTGTAAAACAGAATTTAATGTGATTACTTTCAACTACATACAGTGTTGGAAGAAATAATAGAAACGATTACTAGTTCATCATTAAAATGTTGTATACTTTTTCGTTATAAACTTTTATAGTTGAAAATTACTGTCAAATTCTTGCTAATGTAACGGGATTTTATTATTTGCTTTCTTTAATTTATTAGTTTTCAGGAGAAAGTATGAGAATACGTAATTTAACTGGAAAAATTAATAGAAACGTTTTTCTAAAACCGTATTTAAATTTAAAATAAATAAACTTTTTACATGAAATATTTAGAAGTGGTAAAAATTGAGTTAAAATACCTTTTTTTTGACCATTTGTAACATTTTCGGGTTGAGTGTGTGTTTTAAATCTTTCAAAAAATGGGTCGAGGTGTTCATACCACTGACGCTGAAAGAAATGTTATCCTTAAGTTAAAATCTGATGGCTTATCACTTGGAGAAATAGCCCACATAATGAAGTGTTCTAAACCTAAAGTATTTAAGTGATTCACTATACAAAAAATATCGAAACTAACGAAAAAAGAGAAAAACGTCCACGCGTTTTGGTCAAATTTTAGTACGTCATTCCAAAAAAAATTTTTTTTGAGTCATCTAATGGGCTTAAAACTATACTAGATGCTCCACTAACAAGCAGTACTATAAGAAATAGGCTCGAAGTACCTCTTTTAAGTAAAACCAAAATATACAGAAAAGGTTACAATTTGCCAGATAACACCAAAGTCGAAAAAATTGGAACAAAGTGCTCCATCAGACGGAAAATGTTTTGTACGTCGCCCTGCCAATAAAGAGTTTGATCCAAAATGCACAAAAAAGACAGTCAAACAGGGTTGCGGGCCCCTAATGTTATGGGGATGTTTTCAAAGTTTTTTGATGCGTTTCTATTATTTTTTCCAACACTGTACATACATAATTGGTCATTACAAACCTTTAGTCAGGATTGCGACCTTGCTTCTCACACCACTTATGTTGTGTGTGTTTTAATTTTTATACATGAGTGGCGGAACCTATTTGCTCTCAGAGTTTTTGGCACAAATCTGCTGTTTTAATGTCT
This sequence comes from Sarcophaga carnaria, assembly GCA_958299815.1. NCBI lineage: Eukaryota > Metazoa > Arthropoda > Insecta > Diptera > Sarcophagidae > Sarcophaga > Sarcophaga carnaria. Next base: position 25,147,881 of record OY283153.1, read on the forward strand.
AACCTGGAAATTGAACCGAGGCCTCAAGTCTAATAAGCCAACACACTACCTACTAGACCACAGCGACTTGTCAATACAGCACACTTTATAAGTAGTTTACCACGTACACTTTTTCGATTGTAATGGACCGTATCTCGGCTTATCACCAATGTTGGCCTTCAAATGCTTATAATTGTCTGTGGTTTGTCGACATAACACTTTTCTTTAACGGCGCCCCACAGAAAATAGTCCAACGGTGTCAAATCGCAGCTTCTTGGCGGCCAATTGACATCACCATTTCGACTTATTAAACGGCCATCAAACGTTTGACACGCAATAAATCGATTGTGACATGAGATGTGTGGCAGGTTACATACACCATCCTATTGAAACCATAAACATCGTTCACATCAATACTTTAAAGTGCGGGTATAAAAAATCGGTTATCATCAGACGTCGGCACAAAGAGAACATGATAAAAATGTGAGTGTATTTGTGAGAGGCAAGTGTTAACCCAGAGGAAAATTCTTAACGAACATTGTTGATGTTCGTGTCCTATGTGCGTAAAAATGTTCTTCCCCTGAGGGACATTGGTGCCGACGTCTGGTTATCATGACCGTAATGGTTGAACCCAGTCCTCATTTTCAAAGATATATGCGCAAATGATGTCTCCGCTTAACAAGCTGCACCAAACAGTCACTCATATCGGGGCTGCATTAATTTTTGTAAGACCACGTGTGGGTTTTTCTAAGCCTCAAATACGGCAACTTTGCTTATTCACGTACCCATCAAGATGTAAATGAGTTTCAGTCGAAAAGATGATTTTTTTTCTTCGTTTGGCAAAATCGACATCATCGTGCAGTTTCTGGTTGGCCCATCTAGTGAAAACAAAGCGGATTGTCATGCGGCTTCAACTCTGGAAGCAATTATAAAGCGTCATACCGATATCATTTCGCAAAAATTGAGAACGATGACGACGAGTTGATGTTGATAAATTCTCAAGCACATTCTCAGCCACAGCTTTGATATTTTCGAGAGTACTCACTGTAAATAGATGCCGCAGTCTAGTAGGTAGTGTGTTAGCTTATTTAGACGTAAGGCCTCGGTTCAAACCTAGCAAACACATTTCCAACAAAAGGAAATCTAAAAAAAATATTTCTTTGGCGATTTCCTCTTAGCAGATTGTAAAAAAAAACTCTCGAGTGTAAAAAAAATTGCCATGAAAAGTTTCTCAAAAATCTGTTGTTCAGAGTCGACTTTAAACTGTAGTTGACGCCACTCATGTATAAAATTGACACACACAACATAAGTGGTGTGAGAAAATAGGTCGTAACCCTAACTAAAGGGTTGTAATGGACAATGATGTTATGTATGTGTACTCACTATGGGAGCACGCTCACGTTTTGTCGCACCAACAATGAAACCAATTTCACGAACTGTAGCAATAAACTTGCGTGTAGCGGCCACTGTTTGTTGGTCCTTCTCTTCGTTCAAATTTTGTACGTGCAAATGTTCTTGCAATATTCGATCAACTTATGTTATTTTAGAAATAAATTTACAATAAATCCTAACGTTAGCCCCCCAAGCGTAAATCGCTTCATTACGTTTAGTGGAGATAATAGACTGAATTTTATGAATTTCCAGATTCGAAATAACCGATTTAAGCCGATAGATGGCGACAGTGAGCGTCAGAAGAAACTGTAAATTCAAAAAAAGTATACATTAATAAATTACCGTTATTTTTATTTTAAAATGTTCCATTGCCAGCTTTTGAAATTGAAACAAAAATGATTACAAAAATTTCGAAATATTGTGAAATTTTTTCGGGCATTCTCCTTTACACTTTCTGCTTAGTGTATAGTTTTTTTGACGCTCACTGTATGTCACATTAATTTGATTTTTTCAATTTAATTCTGTTTTTTTTTCAATTTTAAATTGTTTTTAAATGTCTTTTTTTATTTTTATAATTGAAAAATATTTTGCTTTTGTGAGTTGTAAAAAAAATTTTTTTTGGATGTTCAACTTGAGCCAAAGGTTTGTTGTGTTATCAATGCAAGGAAGGTTAGTTTTTAATTTACAAAAAAAATACTTTTTTGCAGGACCAATTTATCATCAACAGCTTTAATGAAATCCCGACTAAATAATTACTAAAGAAAATAATAAAATTAAATTCATATTGTATTATAAATAAATAAATAAATGAAAACCTAAAGGAACAACAACTGATAAACGGAAGGACCAACACTATACTAAATGGTTTTTTTTATGTAAAAAAAAATTGAACAAAAAAATCATGAATTTTTAAATTCTACACGAAACTGTACTGAAACTGTAAAAAAAAAAATATTTGGTATCTAATACTACATACAGACTCTTTAATTTTCAATTTCCGAAGGACCAATAACAAAAAAAAAAAAAAATTTTTAAAAAATTAAAAAAAAATATTTCCTTTTATAAAATAAAGCTGAACTTTATGGCCAATATAACTAAACAAATAAACATAAAATTTTTATATAATTATTAAAAATAATTAATAACTAGTGATACATAATAAAGTTTTATTAATCACCTGATGATAATTTATGATTTAAAATTATTTTTAATTCAAAAACAAACAAATAAAAAAAAACAAACCGTGTGTGTAAATATATTTTTTAAACATTAAAATTTATTTTAAATTTAAAAAATGAAAGAATTTTAATGCATTTGGTAAACAGGCTTTAATTAGACAACTAAGAGACCAAAATCTGTTAAAGGATTACGTTTAAATAAGGAACAAATAAAAATTAAATAAAAATAAAAATAAAAATAGAAAAAATTTACTACAATAAAATATTATTAGAGACATTAAATATAAATATTAAATTAGTTTTAAAACTTAAATAAAATATTAAAAAAAATCTAAGTTTTTAAAATAAAATAAATAATAAAAAAAAACTCAAAGGTAATGCGGTCCTTCTAAAAGTGGTCCTTCTAATAGGAAAAAAAAGAATTAAAAGTTCAAAGGCAAGGAAATGAACAATCATATACCACGTTATCTTTTGTTTTCTTTACTTTACCAGTTCTTAAATTCAGCTTACCCAAAAGTGGGCTTAATATTCCTCAGAAATATCTAGTCTGGCACTATGATTAGTATCATCTCCGAGAGGCTAGTGTGATAAGACTAGTCCATTTAACGTGTAGTCTATTGTACTCGCCGTAGTCTAGTAGGCAGAGTATTGGCTTATCAGACGTCAGTTCTTGGTTCAAACCCCAGGTCAGACATTTCCAACAAAACGAATTACTAAAGGGTCCGCCAAATAACTTTTTTTTTGAAAATGCTTTAAAAAAAAAACTACTGAATATTTTCTCAAATTTCTTTTTTTATTTGAAAGTACAATCCTTCCGGTTAATAATGGAAAATAATTTCATTCAAATGGCTGCCTCGGCTGGCCATGCAGTAGCCTACACGATCGGTCCAATTTTTAAGTACATTATCGATTGTGTGCAGCTGTATTTCACCAATAGCTTCACGAACATTGGCCTTTAAAGCGGTAATTGTCTCTGGTTTGTCGGCGTAACACTTCTCTTTGACGGCACCCCACAAATAATAGTCCAACGGTGTAGACAACGACATCAGCTCTGCGGCTGATAATGCGATCTTTAAAAACAGGGCACAAAACATCGAGTGTAGCTTCGGCTGTGTGGCACATAGCGCCGTCCTGTTGAAACTAAATGTTGCCAATATCCTCCTCTTCAATTCTTGTGATCAAAAATTCATTCAACATGGCCCGATAACGATCACCATTGACTGTAACGGCCACTCCTTGCTCATTTTCGAAGAAAAATTGCCCAATTATGCCTCTGGACCAAAATCCGCACCAAACAGTGACTCGTTTTGGGTGCGTCGGCTTTTCAATGTATGCGTGCGGGTTTTCTGTGCCCCAAATGCGACAATTTTGCTTGTTTACATACCCGCCAAGATCAAAATGACCTTCATCTGAAAAGATGATTTTTTTTTTGTCAAAAACCGGCATCTTCTGTAAGTCGATCGCAGTCCCACTTAGCAAAGCGAAAACGCATTGGATGGTCAATTGGCTTCAACTCCTGAACCAATTGGACTTTGTATGGCGTCATACCAAGGTCTTTATGCAAAATTCGTCCCAATGATGTCTCCAAAATGTTCAATTGTTGAGAACGACGGTGAATTGATGTTGATGGCGCTTCACGCACACTTTCTGCCACAGCAGCAATATTCTCAGGTGTACGCACTGTTTTTGGCTTTTCACGCTTTGGTTTATCGATGAGGATGACAGTTTCTTTCACTTTTTTCACAAGATAATGAACATACGGAGCTGACGGTACTTCTCTTCTTCTAAAATCTGTACGCAATTTTCGCACACATTCTGCAACATTGCCATGATTTTCAAAGTAATGTCGCAATATTTGCCAGCGTTGTTCAAGCGTATATACAACACACAATATTCGTTCAGCGGAAGTATAAAACTAATTATCTGTCAAATCAGACATGAGCTAAGTGTTGCCATTCACGAAATAAGCACTAGTTGATAAAAAAAAATACGTTAGATGGCGGACCCGATATGTAATGAAAAATTATTTCTTCGGTGACTTTCGCTTATCGGATCTGGGAGCAAAAACTCTCGAGATTAAAATAAAATTGCATAGTTGGTCATTACAACCCTTCAGGATTACGACCTACCTTCACACACCACTAATGTTGTGTGCGTTAATTTGATACATGAGTGGCGGCGGACCTACAGTTTAAAGTCAATTCTGAACCACAAATTTTTGAAAAACTTTACATGACAATTTTATTTTGCTCTCAGAATTTTTGCCAGAAATCTGCTGAGAGGAAGTCGCCGAAGAAATATTTTTTCAAATTTCGTTTTGATGTCTGAACTGGAGTTTGAACTGCGGCCTTACGTCTAATAAGCCAACACACTACATACTAGACTACGGCGACTATAACTGGAAAATGTAGGTCGTATAAAACTTTTTCTGGATCTGCTGATCCAGCCTGCTTTGAATTCTTTAAGTTTCATGGCTTATGCCATGGATTCCAGAAACGAAAAATATTTTATTTTTTAAAATTTTTGTTCTTAAAATCTTCAGAAAAATTGCATTTCCTTGCCTTAACAAATTTAAAATAATTGCAATAATTTTTTATAAATTTTAAACATTTTCTAGTCAATTAATAATTTTAATAATAAAAACATTAAAAACAAAGCAAAAAAACAAGAATTAACATAAACCATTAAGTGGTGTCCTATTAAAATATTTTTAAAAAATATTTTAAATTTAAAAAAAAAAATACAATTAATTTTAAAAGTTATTAATTGTATTGCATAAACATATGTGTATGTATATCAATGGGCTGTATATAACAATAAAACTAAAATCAATTTAAAACTAATTACACGTAATTAATTAATAATAAAAAATCATCATAAAAAACAAAAATAAAGTTAAACAAGGAAAAAAAACCAGAAATTTTTTTCTCACTCAACCATATATAAACCAGAGCTTCAGGTAATAGAAACCAAAACAAACAAACAAAAAAAAAATATAAATTAAAACACAATATACTGGGAGTCATTTAACAAACAGAAAAAAAAATTAATTAAAAAAAAACTACACTTCATATATGATTAATTAACAGCCATTAAACTCGTAAGCGTATGTATAATAAGTTATTAAAACAATTAACAACAGAAAATAAAAAAACACGTATAAAAACATATTTTTTAATAATTAATCATGATAATGAATTACTCAAATTAAAATAAATAAAAAAAAACAATATTTTAAAAGCTAAATTATAAACATTAAATATAAAAATTAAATTTAGAAAAAAAATTTATAAACGCAACTCAACTCAAAACAACTCCTCAGCACTTTTAGTTTTACAAACCAGAAACCCTCTTTTTAGTGTTACTTCCCTTTTCCTTACATAACCTCAAAGAGTAACAACAACTCTTTCCTTTCCTTTCAACAACAATTTCTATAAATAATCTCTCTTTCTCTCTATCTCTCTCTCTCTCTCTCTCACTGTTATCAAAATTTTTCTTTCAATTTTTTTGTTTTTATTTTTTCATTGTATATTCTGTGTAGTTTATCTCTGTTTATACCCTTCTATTTATATATATCGCTCCCCTATCTTGTTCCCTCCCCCCTATGTTCCATTTATCCTACAATTATTTTCGTATCCTGTGGAAGACTGGCTTTAAGCAATTTATCAAAATGCCCTTAAGGCTGGCCAATTCTACCTCGGATGTGTATATAAATGTACCCACATCTACACCAACCAAAAAGCCATTGAATGCCAATAATTGCCATACGAACACAACAAATGCAACAAATGCTGCAAATGCTGCAATTACATCCACTGCAGCAGTATCGGCAACAGCAACATCGTCGTCTTCAGCTTCAGCTACAACATCAACGGGCATTTTGCATAAATGTAATCGTTTCTCTAAATGGTTAATTGTAAGTTTTTCTTTTTCTCTCTCTTTCTTTATTTCCCTTCTCATTTCTTTTCTTTATTAATTTTATTTTGAAAAATGTTTTCTCTCTCCTTTTTTATGCACCCCTAGCTTGTCTTAGTTTCCTCAAATCCTTTCTAATGCCACACTTGTCTATAAGTATGTATGCACGTTTATTTATTAGTTTAGTTATGGCACATTGCATTCCAATTTAAAATTGATTTCAAATTAATACCACCCCCCCTTTCCTATCACCACACTTGCAGTTGCATTAGAATATTCAAAACTCGAGTCTTAAAAAGTCTGCCAGAGTTTGGTTTGCATTTCTCCACAAGTTGTGTTTATGGAACCTGGTATTTTGCCACCAGTTCTTTAAAGGTTTCCTTAAGGCACTCGATAAAAACCCTTTGTAGTATAGTTCCAGCGATTTTACATTTGTATCTTGATATAGTATCGATAACTCTAAAATTCCGATAACAGTTGCAGCAATAACCCTCAGGCCAATACTTGAATTACTTGATGGACACCCTTTACAGTTTCGTCACTACATCTGCATAGAACAAGCGATTTTACATTTGAATCTTGATATAGTATCGATAATTCTAAAATGTCGATAACAGTTGCCGCAATAACCTTCAAGCCAATACTTGAAATACTTGTTACACACCCTTTGCAGTTCCGTCACTACATCTGTATAGAACCAGCGATTTTACATTTGTATCTTGATATAGTATCGATAACTCTAAAATTTCGATAATAGTTGCAGCAATAACCCTCAGACCAATACTTGAAATAGTTGATGGACACTCTTTGCAGTTTCGTCACTACATCTGTATAGAACCAGCGATTTTACATTTGTATCTTGATATAGTATCGATAACTCTAAAATTTCGATAATAGTTGCAGCAATAACCCTCAGACCAATACTTGAAATAGTTGATGGACACTCTTTGCAGTTTCGTCACTACATCTGTATAGAACCAGCGATTTTACATTTGAATTTTGATATAGTATCGATAATTCTAAAATGTCGATAACAGTTTAAGCGTTTTCACAGTAAACATCAGGCTAATACGTCTAGTCTAGTAAACCAGAGGTTTCTGACAATACTCTCCACCTTCAGCTCCATTACGCTTGGCAGAGTAGGCTGAGGTATACATACATATTAGCGATTCTGACATGAGACTTTCGTTTAGGCTGCCTGACCCCTGCTGTATATTTCAGTCGATTATTCGTTGGGTTAACGGGTTTTCTGTAAAGCTCTACTGGGAGCTAATTAAGAGACTCGTGATCGAAATAAATTCGATAAAAAACTTCGTACATTACAAAATTGGTCATTACAATCCTTCAGGATAGGATGGCAACCTAGGTTCTCACACCACTTATGTGGTGTGTATTCATTTCATACATGAGAGGCGGGGAACCTAAAGTTTAAAGTCGACTTGAGAAACTTTTTTTTTTCTTACTCTCAGAGTTTTTGCCAGATATGTGCTGAGAGGAAGTCGCCAAAGAAATATTTTTTCATATTTCCTTTTGGGTTGGAGATGTCGGACCTGGGGTTTGAACTGTGGCCTCACGTCTTATAAGCCAACACACTACCTACTAGACTACGGCAACTTCTACAAAAACTCATGCAAATTAATATCAATTGTAAAGGGTCCGGCAAATAACTTTTTTTTTGTTTGAAAATGCTTTAAAAAAAAACTACTGAGTATTTCCTCAAATTTCTTTTTTTTATTTGAAAGTACAATCCTTCCGGTTAATAATGGAAAATAATTTCATTCAAATGGCTGCCTCGGCTGGCCATGCAGTAGCCTACACGATCGCTCCAATTTTTAAGCACATTATCGATTGTGTGCAGCTGTATTGCACCAATGGCTTCACGAATATTGTCCTTTAAAACGGTAATTGTCTCTGGCTTGTCGGCGTAACACTTATCTTTGACGGCACCCCACAAATAATAGTCCAACGGTGTCAAATCGCAGCTCCGAGGTGGCCAAACGACATCATGATTTTTTTTGCCAAAATCGGCATCTTCCGTAAGTCGATCGCAGGCCCACTTAGCGAAGAGCTGTAATGACCAATTATGTATGTATGTATGTAGTTGACTCCTGAAGAGTTATCACCGAGCCATTAGCCCACGGTTCCATTTGCTGTAATTATTTATGTGCACTTATTAGTACTACTTCTATCTTCATTACCTCTATTTCGTCTACAATTTCATCATGTTGTAGCGTTGCCAAATGCTTGTGGTTATACGAGAAGTTGTAATATCCTGTTCTTGAACCACGAAATTGTTTAAATAGTACCCTGGTGGTGCCCTAGAAATCTTTGTAGAATTGTGTAGAAAATCCCATTCTTATCGTTGACAGACCTAGATTCAATTGACCTTCTTTCACATATTACCCTGCTTATATCGTATAAGAGTTTCATGGCTTTATCATCAACGGATACTTCCCCAACAAGACCTGTCTCTTCTGCATGAAATTTTACCTCATATTGCAACATCTTGGCAGTCCTTGAAAATTCTCCTGTTTCTAGTTCTTATCCTTATCATCTCTTTTCAAAAATTAAACTCCTGTTTCATTTTTTTGGTTTTCATATCTCAGAATTGTTAGCCACAATATGTTTTTGAAAATATTTAATAAATTTGGCTTTCATTTGTACTCTTCTTTTATATTAATTTTCATTCATTTTGTTGAAATGTTATGTTAAAACCCGATGGTTACTTATGTATTCAACTTTTGTGGTTTAAAGTTTTAAAGATAAGAAGGGAACACATGTTCGAATATATGAAATGACATGGGTTTTTCGAATTTATTTTCTGATGATGCAAAACTTTTGTGGCAAATAAAATTTCAAATATTCACACAACAACAACAGATCATAAATTCTTTAAATGCTTACTTGCAACTTGTCAAAAGCATAGATTGCTGAAACTGGACAAAAATTGTTGCCACTTTATCTTCTCAGTTTAAGTTTTAAAACCGCATTTTAAGTATGAAATTATGACACAATTCTACATATGCAATCAAATAAATTCTCTATCTTGACTGGATAAGGAAGGTGCATTGGCCAAATGGAAATAGATTTTATTCTCTTACACAAGCAGTATGTGAGCGAATGGAACCCAGTCGTGAACATATTGTTATGTTTTTAGATTTTTGAAAACGATTAGTTTCTGTGGTTTATAAGATTGAAATTTGGAATAAAAAAGCATTTCTGTTGTTATTCATTGATTTAAATTAATAATAAACTTTAATTTGCAACACTGCGCTCAAACTTTACAGTGTCTTGTAACACAAACTTTATATACCTGTCCCGCTTTCTACCACCACACACTTACAAGGTTACCTGTAACTGTATTTATAATTTCTAACCGGCACCGCTTAGAACTTACTGCTGGTTTCTAATAAGTGTTATGTCACTATTGTATACACTGTCTACTGCAACTGACTGCTAACGTTACCTTTTACTTTATTTCACTACTTCACTAATTTAAACTCTGTCAACTTCTAGAATCTCTTTGTTGATTTGTTATTGTTATTTTTTTCCTTGCACTAAGTATTTTTTCTATCATTATAACAGCACTTAGGGGTACAGAATTCACATATGCTAGCCTGAATTATAAAAACTTGAGGCTGGTCTTAGAATTTTTATTTGTTTAAGCTACTAGCTCTTTCAAGAAGAATTTGAATGGCAAATAATTATTCTATACTTACAAAGACTTGAGTTATGTCATGTTATCCATTCAAAGTTAAATATTGTTACGTTTTTATCTTTTAAAAACGTTTAAAACATGAGCTCGTAGATTGTAAATAAAATCAAAATAAGTTTGTGTTTAATTTTGTGTGTGCCACTGTTCACAACTTGATGTAAACAACAACAATTGCTGTTCTTTGTTACGTATTCCTCTGATTATACCCTTTGTATAAACAATAACAATTACTAGGCAATTATTCGACAGGTCTTTGTAACGGAGATCTTCAAACTACGATTATTCTCTTCAAACGCACTGTGTCTTCACACAAGACTGGCTGAACTTCACTAACTTACTTGCCTGCTTTGCCTGGCCTTTTATATAGCAGACTAAACAGTGTAATGAATGTTCTTAGAGGCTAATGTTCGTGACTTCGCCTAGTCGAAATCTTTAAAAATGGTAAACAAGTAAACAAAAATCCACAAGCAAGACTGCAAGAATAAAAATAAACAAAATACACAAACAACAACAATAAATGTAAACATCGTTGTTTACGTCGTTGTTTACATTCATTATTGTTGTTTTTGTATTTTGTTTACGATTATTCTTGTAGTGTTGTTTGTGGATTTTTGTTTACTTGTTTACCATTTCTTTATGCTGGTGTTTGTTGTTATATTAAGCTATATCTTTCAGCTGAAGTGTAGTCTATTTTGTGAAACGTCCTGAGTAATGCTAGGTTGTAGTCTTAACTTATATGATGATAATGTTCGATAATGTCCAAAGTATCACTTCCCTTTAAGAAAGTGTGGCTGATAATTTGGTTTTTTTCGATTTTACGAAGTTCTGAGGTCTTTTTTACAATGCATTATCGCGCATATTGTTAATTATTTGGACTTGGATTTCCATCCTCATCCATATAAAGTTCAATTTTCTAAAACGCTTGAAACCAGCTTACCGTTCACACGATCAAACAAAATTTTCTTTAGTTTAGGGAATCATTTCTCACTCGATGGTTATGTAAACTTGCAAAATTGTCAGAGAAACAGGAAGTGAGTATCGAAAGTTCAGAAAAAGTGACCCTTTGTAGGTGCATCATGAACTGAAAGTGTTATTGGGGCGTATTTTTTCAAAAATTCTCTTGGAAGAACCGTTACTAACGTTATTTGGGAGTTTTAAGGCCTTATAAGACCTTATTAGACGTGAGGTCAAGGTTCAAATCCTAGGTCAGACATCTCCTACAAAAGGAAAATATGAAGAAATATTTCTTCGGCGACTTCCTCTCAGCAGATTCCTGGCAAAAACTCTGTGAGTAAATAAAAATTGTCACGAAAAGATTCTCAGAAAAACTGTCGTTCGGAGTAGACACTAAACTCTAGGTTCCGCCACTTAATGGTCTGAGAAGCTAGGTCGTAATCCTTTCTGAAGCGTTGTAAAGGCCAATTAGGTAGATTTTAGGTTAGAGGACGTGTACTTATCATTGGGACAAGTACAATACTCGGAAGTCAAAATAACCCATTGTAATACGTCCCATAGGAAAGAGAGAAGATAATAAAGAAGATGGGAAAAAGGAGAGGAGGTTGGAAATCACAGACCATGTGGTCTTAAAAAGATAGTACCATCAGTCAAATAATAACTTCATTTGTATTTCATTAAAAGTCTCCAGAAAGAGGAATTTTAGATTTTGTTGACGTTACTTTGACGCCTTTAAACTTTAATTGAGGGAAGCTGCGAACAAGGCCGTTTTTACACCGATAATCCTCTAAAGTTGAAACATTTAAAAGCCAACAATTGTCAAGTTATCGCAAGTTACCACGCGAAAGGTACGAAGAAGTGCTTATAAAGGATCGATCGCTGCAATTCAGAGGCGGTCATTTAACACGTTGACTGTCGACTACGAGATAACTCGTAGATTACGTTCCCTTCTAGGGCGCCAACTACGAGTTATCTCGTACTCACTAAACCTTTCATTTTTGTGTAGCTACGAATAAAATCGTATTATATCAGTGCTAGTATCGATAAATGGCTTCTGGGAAAAGAACAAAAAGTCAATGTTGGCTTGTGTGGGCAGTTTTCTGAAAATTGCCTCGGCAGTCAACGTGTTAAATGGCATTGCCAATGACCAACTAAATCAAAATCATAGCTTTCTGACAGGGTTATTTAACTTTACTTTTGAAAACAAAAAATGGTGCCGAACAGTGCTTTTCTGTCTTCTTTGGACTGTCATATGTGGCGGTTGTTGGCCAATCACAAAATTTAAAAAGAAGAAAACCTTCCTGGCTTTTTAATGCGCCTGTGTATTCTGATTTAATTTTTAACTTATTTATTACACTTCCTGCTTTACGATTTCATGTTTTTTAAATCGAATATTTCTTTCTTTTATGGAGGAGGAAAAGAAGAAAATTATCATTTTAAAAATTATTTTATTTGATTTGATTTTCGTTTTTTTTTTGTTCGTTTAAGATTTCTAAATTACATTTCGTTTCGATAACACATTTATTTGCTGGTAAGGGTGTTGGAAAATAACAAATTATTGCATGGTTTGTTTCATTTCGTTTCGTTTTTTTATATTTTATTAACGGTATTATGCTACACAGCTGAAGAAAGATCCTTTAAAGTCCTTTAACGTTCAATGGTACTTTTAACATAACATCGATAAAGATTTATAACGTCACAGCCACAGCCACAGCCAGAAAACAGTCATGGATGTTTATGTTCACCATGTTCGTTCATATTCTTCTTCTGTATTTTTTTTTCTTGTGAACAAACTTTCATTTGCATTTTCTGTCCCCAAAGACCTGAGGGTTTATTTTCTTAACTTTTCTGTTCGCTCGCTCGCTCTTTTTGTTTTTTTTGCCAAACAAAAGTTGTAAAAAACAATCGAATTTTTTTATCATTTTTATGTGGAAACAAACGAACGAAAACGAAACCCGCTTCCATTCTCAATAGAAATTAAATTTCCAAATTTTCTCTCTCGAAAATAAATAATAAATTTCGAACCCCTCCCCCCACGAAATGATTAAAAAAGAGCAAAAAACCAAAAACAAATAAAAAGAAAAAGAAACAAAAACCGTAAAGAAGAACTCTCTTGAAGTTTTTATAGTTTTTTGCAGCAGTTTCAAGCAGCTCCTTTGTTATGCATGAGTAGTAGTAAGAAGCTCATGTACATGCATACGTGTGTATTGAAGCATTTTGGGTGAGAGTTCCTATATGTGTGGTGGCGGTGTTAGTGTTGTTATTCATGATAATGATGATATGTGCGCGTGTGTGTTGTATTCGTTTATTTTATTATCTTTATAAATCGTTAAGTATATAAAAGCCTTAAAGGATATGCCACACGTATACTCGTACATCTCAATTATATATAAAGGGGAAGGTATACCAACTATTGAAGTTGCCGTAATCTAGTAGATAGTGTCTTCGATTACACAGCCTTGCATGGGTTTTGCAAATAAGATGGCTGAAGGCATTTTGCGCGCTGAAACTTTCCATCACGTCAGGTTTTCGAGAAAAAGGTGGTTGAAACCCCTAAAAGCGTTTTTGGCCATTTTAGAATAATTGTAGAGCTAAACACTGACGTGCTAGAACCATCGCTATTGTCAGAAATTGACAACTGATCTTTGCTCTTCAAAATGAGCCCAAAGCCAAATTGTTTGCATGCACCCTTAAAGTAGGGGGTGGGTTTATGTCAAGAGAAAAAGAAACACATTACGGAGGTCCTTAAAAATTAATCGGATTTACTTGAAAATTGTTACTCATGAGTTCTTGGGGTCACTGATTACAGATCTTCATTCAGATTTAAAAAATTCAAAATGGCGGATCCAATATGGCGATCAAGTAAATCTGATTAATTTTTATAAACCTCGACAGCCGTTTTGAATTTTTTAAATCTTCGGAAACACTTGGAGCAATCTTATTTCCACAAAAAAGGTCAAAATTTGCAGGCCGGTGTTATACAATGTCATCATTTCTAATGACCATAATGGCCAATTGATGTTGCCGAAACGCATATGTTCACAGCATTGTCTTGTAGAATCCATGTAATCTTCAATTGCAGGTCGAAAAAGCCACGTATCATGAGAGTTTTCCAAAGACAATTTAACAAAATTCAATCAATCAGTTACCCCTGTAGTTCGTCAGAACACATTAAATAGTCTCTCTTTCCGAAGACATTGCGAATGGTAGGAGGGTACATACGCACATAACACAGCCCTGCATATTTTGAATTTTTTGGTACAAATAAGATGGCTCCAGGTGTTTCCGAAGGCATTCTGCGGGCTGAACACGAATCCTGGGTTCAAAAACTTTCCATCACGTCAGGTTTTCGAGAAAAAGTAGTGAAAAAGTGCCTTCGGAAACACCTGGAGCCATCTTATTTGCAAAATCCATGCAGAGCTGTGTAATCAGTCATCAGTGGGCTTCTCCATGGAATCGCCTAATTAGCATTATGCGCCAAATTTTCTCTAACAGAAGTGATATTTTCAACTGTATGAACATTTCTCTGATGCCCAGGAATGACCACACTTGTAAAGCTTTTTGTCGCTTAAAATTTTTTCTAGAGAATCGGTTCTTTATGCCGACTATAGGCAACCTGAAATTCTTGAAAATTTATATTGTTACCTCTGTTAAACAGTTAACATTGCTCTGTTAACATCAGCATTAACAGAACAAAGTTAATGCAAAAATTGCCTCTGTTAAAATTTTTTGGTTTGCGTCTTGGGTTTTCAAATTCGAATCTATCTTCACACACATCCTATTGCCGTAGTCTAGTAGGTAGTGTGTTGGCTTATTAGACGTGAGGTCAAGGTTCAAAGTCCAGGTCAGACAAAAGATATCTGGCAAAAACTCTGGGAGTAAAGATAATTGCCACGAAAGCTTCTTCAAATATCTGTCATTTGATGTCGATTTTAAACTGTAGATCCCGCCATTCAAAGAAGAGTGGATACATAAAATAAGGGTGAAGTAGTTGCCGTAATCTGGGAGGGTATGTGTTTCTTTTTGAGACGCGAGGCCACTTTACAAACCCGGGTCAGATATCTCAAATAAAAATGAGACACGAAAAAGTATTTCTTCGTTGACTTACTCTCTCCGGCAGTCCTCTGGCAAAAGGGTTCTCTCTGAAAGTAAAATAAAATTACCATGAAAATCTTGCTTAAATTGTCATTTGAAAACTCTAAAAAACTATTAAATTCTAGGTCACACCACTAAAGAGTTGTACGAATCCATTAAAGAATCACCATCAGCGGCGTGGAAGCTTCTCTCTGCATAAGCTTACTTACCTGCTCATTGCCATGCATTCCCAAATGACATGATATTCAGCTGACGGAAACGTCATTAACCCTGCCTAGTTTATTTAACTTGCCCAGACAGTGCCATATTATCTATAACCAGGACCTCAATAAGCCGTTTGCATGAATAGCCGTAGTTTAGTAGGTATTGTGTTGGCTTGTTAGACGAGAGGCCATGGTTGAAACCCCAGGTCGGATATCTCCAACCAAACGAAATATGAAGAAGTATTTCTTCAACGACTTACTCTCAGCAGATTTCTGACAAAAACTCGGAGAGTAGAAATTTGCCATGAAAAGTTTCTCAAAAATCTGTCATTCGGAGATGACTGATGATTTAAACTGCATGTTCCCCGCCACACATGTATAAAATCAACACGCACAATATAAGTGGCATGAAAACCTAGGTCGTCATCCTGACTGAAGTTTTGTAATGACCAATTATGTATGTATGTATACGAATGATTCATAGCCACCCTTTGCTCGAATACTGTTGCTACATGCCGGTCTTTTTTCCTCGTGCCCATGTTCAATTGAGCACATCATTGGAATATTTCTCTTATTGCTCTCCTAGTCCATAAACTATTACGGAATGGTCCCCCTTTACAAATTCCTCACAGAGCCTATTTTCTCCCTCTTAAGGACGAGCACAACATTGGAATGTTTCTCTTATTGCACTCCTAGTTCATAAACTATTGCCCCTTTAGCCTCTTGAAATATTACAGAGTGGTCCCCCTTTAAAAATTCCTCACAGAGGCTATTTTCTGCATCTTAAGGACAGTTAAGAAGGAAACTGTCAGTCACATGATTTGTCGGGACTCAATGAATGAGGCAGCGTGTCGCTATCCCCGATAGCTCAAACTCAGCAAATTTTCGGTTAATAATAGTGTCGGCAATTCTATCATCGTGTCTAATTAAAGCTTTGTAGAGTTACTTTATTGGTTCACACAATGTAAGAGCCTATACAGTAATCCTTCGATTTACGTTACCTCGATTAACGTTGGTTCGATTTACGTCGTACAATTTTTTGTTCCCTCTAACTTAAATTTGTGTCGTCATTCGATTTACGTTGCCTTTTTTTGGAACCAACTGCGACGTAAATCGAGGGATTACTGTAGTATAAGGCTCAAAACCTTGTCGAGTTATTACACTCGTCCACACAATACGCTCCTAAGAGTCTTATACCATATGCGATAGGGGACATATGGTAAATATCAAGGAATCTCCCCTTTTTTCAGAGTAGAATAGAGGACACAGAGGTTTCAATCATTGAGCATATTTGCTTGCAAGTAAATTCTGCAAATTAGCTGCTGTATACACTAGACCATAGCGCTAGATCCGGGCAGGTCATCAAGGCTACCAACGGTTTTTAATTTCTTAAATCGTGACTTTGATCTCTCCTTAGTTGCTTGACGGAATCTCTACGTCCTCATAATTTATTGGTTACTGTACAACATCGTCTCCAAGAAGGGAAATGTAGGCGTCCTAGGCTCATAGCAGCATGGGGAAGTATACGCCCATTATGTATCTGTAATCAAGTTTCCTTTTTCTGCAAGCAAGCTGCTTTATACACCCTACTACAGCGCTTCCTCAGGGCAGAGCATCAAGGCTAACAGACGTTTTTAAATTCTTAAATCGTGACTTTGATCTCGCCGTAGCTGCTTAAGGGAATCTCCGTGCCCTCTTAATTTATTGCTATCGGGTACAACATCGTCTCCAATAAGGGAAATGTTGGCGTCAACGCCTCATATTAGCGTAGAGATGTATACGCTCTTGCTTATATTTCCTTCAGTTTCTGATTGTTGCATTAGACATTTCCTGGCCTTAGGCATACTTCCCCTATGCTCATAAATATTATTTAACTTGTTAAAGAGTCATGTTAACATAAGAAAAAATTATTTGTTTTCGGTTAAGCTTTGACTTGCATTTCTTTTTTTGCCACACACACACTTTTACTCTTTTCTGAAGACATTTGGCCTTAGAGGCTTAAAGATAAACTAAGAAGCGAAGTAGATGAGAAGGAAATGTAACAGTAAAGAATAATAAACTGTTAGAAAAAGTTGTTTATTTTTACTGTTATTCTCTTAATTTGATACTCTATCCTTATGCTTGCTTTTGCTATTCTAATTGGTTTCGCATTTCATTTCAGATTTAAAAGAGGCATTTAAAGCAATCGCTGTGCTGTGTGTATGACCAATAACATCAGTAAACTAACACACAGTGTTACTAAGAATTTCTTGGTATTTTTTTCTATTTTTCTGTTTTTGTTTTCCCTTTTGTGTTATAAGGCTTGAGGATGATTCTTGGCCTCTTGTTTTAGAAGCTTAGGATACGAGAGTATTTTTCCTTTTGTTGTTACTTCACAAGCTTTTGTTTTCTTGTTGTGGCTAAAGGCAGTTAAGATTGGTATACAGGCGTGGGCATGTTGTTAATCAGAAAAAAAGGAAAGAAAAGTATGGTGATGGCTAGGAAGGCAAGTGCTGAATTAGCTCTACCAGGCGGTCAAAAACAGTCCATTGTGTTGTGCGAGTGTTTCTCAAAGAGAAAGAAAAATTTATTTTTAAATTTTTAGTTTCTTTGTGTGTCCATTACTAAGTTGTTTTCCATGTTTGTGAAGTGAACTGCAATTCCAGCTCCCTCTCTCCATCTCTGTCTCTCTTTCTAAGTGTCTTAATGTCAGTTTATTTTTGTATTTAAAATAGCATTTTTGCCTGGAGTTTTTACTTTAATTTGTTTGTTGTTCTCCTTCCTTGCTTTTTTTCTTCTAATGAAACTTTAAAGTGTGTTTTATTGCTTAACAATCCAATACGAAAATCAAATCCAATTTTCTTGTTAGCATTTCCGATATTTTTCTTCTTCTTTTGTTTTCAATTGAATTTCAATTGCCCCCAAAAAGTTTTAAAAACTAATTTTTGTCAAAATAAAATATCTCTTGGATTTTATTTAAAATGTCTCTCGAAATCTTCTTCTTCTAAAACAAATTGAGAACAGGAATCTAAAAAAAAACATTTCTTTCGTTTGTTTGTTTCTCATTTAAAAAGGATTTAAAAAGTCTGCATACGACAGGCCATGATTATGCATTAGAATATGGAAATTTCTTTCAAATTAAATAAACAATTTGCAGGATTTTTAAACAAGAAGAATAAGTAGTAAATAAATGACAGGAATAAAATTTATACCACCCCTCCTAGATATTTTTATCTTGGGGAAAATTTCTTTCCTGCATAATTTGAACAAAGTAAACTAAATTACCGTGAAGTCGCCGTAGTCTAGTAGGTAGTATGTTGGCTTATTAGACGTAAAAGCCAGGGTTCGAGCGCCATGCCAGACATCAAGACAAAATACAAAAAAAAAATGTATTTCTTCGGCGACTTCCTCTCAGCAGACTTCTGGCAAAAAAAAAAAACTCTGAGAGTAAATAAAATTGCCATGAAAAAATTTCTCAAAAATCTGTCGTTCGGTGTCGACTGTAAAGTGCAGGTTCCCCACTACTCATGTATCAAATTAACACACACAACATAAGTGGTGTGAGAAACTAGGACGTTGTACAATGGGTCAATTCGACCTCCGGGTGCTGTACTTGTCTTAATTGCCAAGTAAACGTCCTCCAACCTAACCTAACCTAAACTAAATTACCGTAGACACCTTAAGAGATGTCATGCTACTGCCACCATACGATCAATTGTATTGTCATCAATCTGTATAAAGTATGCCCCCTATAATGTACCCCTACCCCCCCCCCCCACCAATCCTACTGCTGTGACAAACCTTAGCATGCTGCTTGATGTCAACAAAGACTATTACCCGCCTAGCAGTTGATATGAAGATTTTTCATTGTAAAGTTTATTAATGCCTCTGAGGTTACAGGAATGTGTTCTTGTTTTTGATAGCCTTCATCATAGTATCTACATGTTGGATTCGAAACGATTCTTATATACTGCAGAAGTGTACTTTGAGTGTGTAGTGCCTTGTAAAAAAAATTTACTAACCTTATATTATTCCCGGATAGTTTATGTGTGACTCAGATTTTCTTTTATTATAATGTTCAAAAAAAAAGTTTTGTTTGCCTCAAGTCAATCTCTCTCAAACTGTCTTATTTAAACGTATCAATCATTAGCAATCATCATCAATCATCTTCAAACAAAAGTCATCAATTGTGGAGCATAAGAAGGTTATTATAAGGAATACAAAAGTTTTGATTGCCTCAGGTCAACTGCCTAATTTAAACGTATCAATCATTATCAATCATCATCAATCAAATATCAATCATCATCAATCAAACATCGTCAATCATCAATTGTGGAGCAGAAGAAGGTTATTATAAGATATGAAGAATCAATCACAGTCATTTTCAAAATATACAACCCAAGAGAGCAAAATCGGCCTCTTTTTCTGGATGCAGTAGTTTTTCCACAATCTCCTGTGGTTTCATCGAGTTGAAGGTACATTTCCAAATACAAAATATGCCACAAAACAAAGTCCATTCAATTTAGATTACACGCCACACTTTCTTTAACAAAGGCGATATTGGTCTCAAGTACACCATTTTTCATAAGTAGTTTGCTGAAGTAGGCAAGAAAACTTTGGCATTTTATCTCAAAAGTGAGTGGAAAGCCGTAACTTTTTCGAGACTGAATAGGGATGACATGAGTAAAATGATAAACGTACTAATGGGCACACATTAACACCTGACCTGTATTGATGACATGTTGATGCAGTGTGCAGGGCCTGTGTTGAAGATATTGAGAAAAAAGAAACTGTTTTCTTGTCATTGCTCGGTCTTTGTAAGCTAGAGATTTCAATATTTTTTGGATTGCCACTCTACCAGACATAATTTATCTGAGTGGGTGGTTTGGAAGAATCAGAGGAAATTTGTACTTAGTATAGTTGTCTCCCTTAATACTAAACGAACAACAAGCCTCCTTGGTGCCTTAAGTGTATGGTATGACATCTCGAACCCTATGGTTAGTCATCTTCCATTCGATTTACCTAACTACCGTCATCTCAAAGCTGTTGTTACTGGTGCTACATTTCGCCCTTTGATCCTCGTGCCCCTGTAAATTGAGCACATCATTCGAATGTTTCCTTTATTGTACTCATAGTCTACAAGCTATTGTCCATTGGACCCTTGAGATATCACAGAATGGTCCCCCTTTAAAAATTCGTCACTGAGCCTATTTTGGGCATCTAAAGAACAGTGATGAACGAAGTTGTCAGCCACTTGATTTGTCCAGTAAAAAACTCAACGAATAGGTGAGCTTACTGCTGTCATCAATAGAAACAACTCAACTCGGGTAGTGTCTCAATTTCTGTAACCAGCTAACCTTGCTGGTGGGGTATGCCTCTATGTACCTCCATTATACGGTGTTCAGATATACACCTTTATTGCGTAAATCACAATAAACAATTATAGAGCTCAATATTTCATATAAAGTTTCAATTAATTATTGCGCAATAAATACGCCAATTGGTATAATATTGAGTAAAACAACAACAACAACTCACATGTCAACAACGACAAAAAAATACAATGCAATGTTGTTAATACAACCAGCTGTTTTGTTTACCACCTGTCAAATGAATATTGGATAATCAGCTGAACTGCGTATATTATTATGTCTGAACACTGAAAATATTGTACTCAATAAACCGAATATTGACTCAATAAAAGTGTATATCTGAACATAGTATTAGCTCTGCGTCATCGTCTTCCCCAAAGGCATCCGTCTGTTGTCCGTTGATTTACGTCCGATATCGTACTACTGTTCTTGTGCGTGCTGGTGGAGTATGCCTCTAAGTATCTCCATTAGCTCTGAGTCATCGTCTTCCCTAGAGCATCAATAGTCGTACGATGGTTTACGTACGATGTTGTACTTGTGCTTATGTCTGAAGGGCAACGGACAAAAGACATCCCTATTGTCAACCTTACATACATACATTACAACCCTTCACTCAGGATTACGACCTAGTTTCTCACACCACTTATGTTGTGTGTGTTAATTTTATACATGAGTGACGGGACCTACAGTTTAAAGTCGACTACGAACGACAGATTTCTGAGGAACTTTTCATGGCAATTTCCGATTTACTTTCAGAGTTTTTGCCAGATATCTGCTGAGAGGAAGTCGCCGAAGAAATACTTTTTGTATATTGTTTTGATGTCTGGCCTGGGGCTCGAACCCTGGCTTTACGTCTAATAAGCCAACGTACTACCTGCTAGACCACGGCGAGTTCTACCTTACTTATGTTAAAATTCTTGACTTTAGACTTATCGTAATCGAAGGACTGTAAGCTCAACTTGGAGAATAAATCTTTAAGTGGAAAACTTTTTAAAATGGAAGCACAGTTTAGCAAGGACTAGGCAACTTAAATTACAACCAACATGTGCCGTGGTGTTGCCTGTAGAATTAACTCCTGCAGTCCTTATAACAAACTACCACTCTCCCTGAATCGTCATTTGCAATGGTAAAGGCTCATATCAATTTGATATTGTCCCTCCCCCAATCCCAATCTGTAAGCATTTATAATTAAAAACTCATTTTAACTGCCATATACTACGTCTATTGGCCATTTAACATTAACGGAAATTATATTTAATACCCACTTTAGTTTATGGCTGCTTCTAAGCCAAGCAAAGCCAGCAAAAGCATTTCAAATGCTTATCACCATTGCCCTCTCCACCCAACCAAGCTTAGCTGAAGAATCTTCTTTGCCAAAAATAAAACCAAAAAAAAAAAAATCATTTGGCAGTTGAATTAAACAACAACAAAAAATGTTTATTGGCAACATAAAAAACAACAAAACAAACAAAAGAAAAGTATTTTTAAGCTGGAAATGAAATTAAATTTGTGAACAAAACACAACGTTAATGAGGAAAAGAAAAATTAAATTTCACTTGAATTGATGTGTCATTAAAATGGAAACATAATTTCATTGTTTTCATTTTATTTCATTTTCTAATTCATTTCTCTGTTTTCGTTTTCGTTTTTTCTCCAGTTCATGTCATATAAAGACAGGAAATTGTTAAAAAGAAAATTAAAAAAAAAGAAGAAATTGTCTTCACAAATAATGGAATTTTTAAAATGATTCCCTAGAAATTAGTTTTTAAATGAAATTTAATTATTAAGACAAACATACACACACAATACGATTACGATCACGAGATTACAATTCAATTGATTGAAAACTAATGTTGCACAGCTAACTTCACGCTAAAAAGGGAATTCAAAAGCATATTACACTGGCAACTAAAAAGGGACACAAATTGATAAGCAGTTCACATAAGATTTCAAAAAATAAAAAAGAAAAATACTGAAGAAGCCATCAGCTCGATAACATACAGTCAGCCACAAAAGTATACATACGGTTAATAAATTTCAGAAATTTTTTAATCAATCCGTTTTCGTTGAAAATCTTTACAATTGTCTGACAACTTTCTTCGATTTAAAGACGATCTTTTGCATTGGTTCAGAAATTTGTTAAATTTGTTAATTGGATGTATACTTTTGTGGGTCTGTGCAGGGCCAATCCAATGCAAAAGACCGTCTTAACATCAAGGAAACTATAAAGATTATCAACGATAACGGAGTGGTTAAAAAATTTCAGAAATTTGTTAACCGTATGTATACTTTAGTAACTGTGTGTACTTACTTACTTACTTAACTGGCCATTAACAAACCGATTAACCACACCAATCGATGACAGATCTTCCTCGATCTGATTCTTCCAACGCAAACAAGGTCGTCCTCTTCACCGACTTCCACGGATGCATACATACATAACATAATTGGCCATTACAATCCTTCAGTCAGGATTACGACCTAGCTTCTCACACCACTCATGTTGTGTGTGTTAATTTTATACGTGAGTGGCGGGACCTGTAGTTTAAAGTCGACTCCGAACGACAGATTTTTGAGAAACTTTTCATGGCAATTTTTATTTACTCTCAGAGTTTTTGCCACAAATCTGCTGAGACGAAGTCGCCGAAGAAATACTTCTTTTCATTTGGTCGATTGGTCAGTATCTGCTAGACGATTTCAGACATGGATTTTAAATCTTAAAATCAAAAGTTTTGAAAATTTGAGATGTTTTAAAGAATTTTTTTTTAAATTTTCTTATCTCTCGCCCTCTCTCTATCTCTACACTTGTCTCTCTCTGTATTTATAACCTTAAAAAAACCCAATTTTTTATACAAATTTCCAACAGCCATACAGCCACTTGAATGCTTACAATAATCACTTGTGATAACTTTAATCAAATATTTGATGTGTCTGTTATGAGAATATCAATCAAAAATAACCAAAAAAAATATTCGAATATTTTACCAAAGAAATGTTTAAAAAAGTACCACAGAAATTCAGTTTGAAAAAAAATTCAACACTTGATTTAATAATTCTGAGAAAACCTTAAAAATAAACCATCGTTATTTAGGTTGATATTGAAATGTTATTTCTTTCTTCCTGGATTGGATTATTTCTCCATAAAAACTAAATTAAAAAATCAAAAAAAATACAAAAAAAATATGAACATAATTTCACGCTCAACTGAACCAAACTGAATTGAAATTGGAGAAATCAGAATCGAAAAAATATGAAATCGAAAAACACAAAAATGTAGGAAATAAATTATAAAATACAGGAAGGGAATATAATGCAGTAGACGAATACGTGACACCCTTCGTAAGCAACTACTTTTGTAGGGGGCAAAAAATCCTTATCAATTGTACTGAAGTTCTGGAACCATGGTACTCAGCTGACGAGAGAAGAGCAGCGAACAATGGAAGCAAAATATTTCGATTTTCAATATGAAAATGTAATACAATTTAGAAGGTTCAATAATCACTACAGATAACGCAAAATTCAACTCCATTGACCCCTAAAATTAGCTCCACCATACGGCTTGCGTTTCATTATCTTTCTCTTAGAATATAAAGGGATGACGTCTTATCCCCTGTAGAATATCCAAAGCTATACTCATAATATCTTCTTTGTTCACACTGTTCCCATGTGAAAGTTCTAGTGTCAACGAATTTTATTCCGAAACAGCATAGTTTTCATCAAAGCAATGAGATATTCCGACCCCACCATAGTTGGCTGGATTGAAGGCTCTGTCAACAGTTATACAGAAGCAGTTGATATCTTCCCTTAAGATCTGTAGATTTGGAAGTCATTCCAGACTACCAGAGTCCTTTTTGTTTACAAAAAAGTCTTAAATATCAAGGATATCTCCACATTTTTGAAACTTCTTCATCATGAAGACAAAGTCAAAAAGTAACAGCAATCGCTTAATACATACATACGTCCATAAATTGTCATTACAACCCTTCAGTCAGGATTACGACTTAGTTTCTCACACCACTTATGTTGTGTCTGTTAATTTTATACATGAGTAGCGGGGGACCTACAGTTTAAAGTCGACTCCGAACGACAGATGTTTTAAGAAGCTTTTTCATGGCAATTTTTCGATTTACTCTCAGAATTTTTGCCAGAAATCTGCTGAGAAAGTTGGCGAAGAAATATTTTTTCACATTTCGTTTGGTTGGAGATGTCTGATCTGGGGTTTGAATCGTGCTGTCATGTCTAAAAATAATCAATCGCTTAATGCATCCATATAATCAATGCAAAAGGTCCCTTGATCACCCGGACAGAACAATATCAGCCATCGGCTTTCACAGGCAGTTTCAGAAGTTTCTTCTACAGTACGCCAATGCCCTGTTTGGCTAGTAAAACTTGAATAACGAAATTGCGAGTGATTGTAAAGGAACCTAGGTAGATGAATAAAATTAGGATTGACTTCAATCACCAGCAGGATCTGTAAGCCTTTATAGTATAGTCAGGATCATATTCAGGCGATGAACTTTTAATGCATTTTGAAAACTATAGGACCTCAAGTATGTTTAACTGAATGTCAAGGACTGGATATCATGAACAAAAGAGGTGTTGTAATGCAGTAATTGTGCACCTCAGTTGATCCATGAGGTGTCTTCTTGTCAATCACAAGCTAGTGGTGTTCATTCAATAGGAGTTTCAACAGATTTTCTTTTTACCCAGCATAGATGGATGTGTGTGAGTAAAAGCCTGTGTCTTCTACCCCTAATGCAGTTGAGGATCAAGTGCTTCATCTACTTACCTCAGCTTGCAGTAAAATCTGTGGGTATACCCCTCCTCTACAGGGGCCTTAATGGTGATCTGCCTACTGCCTCCAGAAATATTTTCAGCCAGTTTTTGCTGTTCAGTTTCAAAGCAAATTCCGCTTTCCTAGCATCGAAGCAAATGAACGTTTTAAAGGATCGAAGCTAAAACTAAGAGCTGAGGCATATTTTGTCCCTGAAGTAGAATACGTTGGAAGAGTGTGACAAAAAAATCTGAGCCGGTTTTTGATAAACAGCAAAAGGAGTCTGAAAAGCAGGTAAAAAGTTTTTCAAAGGTCTTCCAAACTGCTTCCACTACTTGGAATGCAAATTACGCATCAGCAAACAGATGAACATTAGACATACGCCCTAAATTTCATACGCCTACCAACGCCAACCTAGTGTAGGGTATTAAAAGAAACCAAAAAACAAACGAATTGAAAATGAAAACATGAATCCTTAAATCAAAATTACTCGTCTGTATCTGATTAGTTTTATTTCTTTTAAAAGTGAAATACAATCTCTTTTGGATTTGATAAATCAAAGTGTACTCAACGTACAGCAATTGTCTCAAGATCTCAATCATAAATTTCCAATGAAACCTTGTTTTCCTTTGCACACAAGCAAAGTCATAATTTTTATTGACACGCAATCATGATTATTTTTTTGAATTCCATTTTGTTGCTCTCTTTTACTATCGTATGCTAGACACACACATATGCATACACATGCACAACTACACATGTAAACAAAACATTTGCAAAATATTGTAGCCAAAAACAACAACAACAAACAGAGGAGAACATTCAACTTAAAGAGACTCCTCGTATTTGTCTTTATAATGCAGAGTGTTTAGCTTACAAGTGTTATGGTTTATGATTACATAGTTATTTCTAGAAGAAAGAAAATAGAGAGCAGCCTGATAGACTTGTTTAGATTCTTTATGTCTTATTAAATCACGCACACACACGCTCCTCGCACTCATACATGTGTGCTACATGTGTACCTGTCATACGAATTAAGAAAACAAACATCACACTACTGCTACGATATATTTTACGTTCCTTCGTTTCTCTTTTGCCGATTTGTGTACGTGATGTTGTTTTCTGTGTGTTTGTGTATGTCTAATATGGAAGAGTTTATCTTCTACATGAATGCCATGTTATGCTATGCCTAATACAATATCTGATTAAGGCATTAAAACAAATCATTTTTTTTGTTTTGTTTTATAGGACGGAAGAGCCACTTCTATTTACAGTGTGATATAGACAAGGTAGGCAAAAAAAGATGTCAATAGTAAAAAGGACTCTTAAATAGTTGCTAAAGGGTCCGCCAAATAAATTTTTTTTTGAAAATGCTTTAAAAAAAACTACTGAATATTTTCTCAAATTTCTTTTTTTTTATTTGAAAGTACAATCCTTCCGATTAATAATGGAAAATAATTTCATTCAAATGGCTGCCTCGGCTGGTCATGCAGTAGCCTACACGATCGGTCCAATTTTTAAGCACATTATCGATTGTGTGCAGCTGTATTTCACCAATGGCTTAACGAATATTGTCCTTTAAAGCGTCAATTGTCTCTGGCTTGTCGGCGTAACATTTATCTTTGACGGCATCCCACAAATAATAGTCCAACGGTGTTAAATCGCAGCTCCGAGGTGGCCAAACGACATCAGTTCTGCGGCTGATAATGCGATCTTCAAAAACAGGGCGCAAAACATCGAGTGTAGCTTCGGCTGTGTGGCACGTAGCGCCATCCTGTTGAAACCAAATGTTGCCAATATCCTCCTCTTCAATTTTTGTGAACAAAAATTTGTTCAACATGGCCCGATAACGATCGCCATTCACTGTAACGGCCACTACTTGCTCATTTTCGATGAAAAATGGCCCAATTATGCCTCTGGAAATCCGCACCAAACAGTGACTCGTTTTGGGTGCGTCGGCTTTTCAGTGTATGCGTGCGGGTTTTCTGTGCCCCAAATGCGACAATTTTGCTTGTTTACATACCCGCCAAGATCAAAATGAGCTTCATCTGAAAATATCATTTTTTTTTTGCCAAAATCGGCATCTTCTGGTGTATGTTCCCGCATGGCCAGCCGAGGCAGCCGTTTGAATGAAATTATTTTCCATTATTAACCGGAAGAATTGTACTTTCAAATAAAAAAAAGAATTTTGAGAAAATATTCAGTAGTTTTTCTTTTAAAACATTTTCAAAAAAAAAAATTTATTTGGCGGACCCTTTAGAAGAGAATAAACTTTAAGGGTTTAATCTGGAAACATGATGTAAGAAAAAGAAACAACAATTTGCAAGAATTGAGGAAAATAAACATAAAATTATAATAACAAGACTACATAGCTACATAGAAAAACAATAACAAGTCAACAATACATTCTAGAAGTTGCCAGACTAAATCTTAATAAATTATAAGTTCAGTGGAAAGTAAGTTTGCCTCTCCTTGACTACTAAAAAACAAATTTGAAGTTCTATTAACGTAGAAACGGAATTATTCTCGTTTGCAAGACTACATAGTTACATAGAACTACAATAACAATTCAACAATGTAGTTCTCGAACTTGCCAAAACCAAACCAAAATGAAATATAATTTCATAGGAAAGTCAGTTTGCCACTCCTTAACTGCTAAGTAACAGACTTAAAGTTCTATTAACGTAGAAACAGAATTATTCTCGACTGCAAACCCTTAAGGAACCGGGAAGTTTATGTGGATCCCTCTTCCTTTAAACTTACTTACTTACTTAAAGTCATTACAACCCTTCAGTCAGGATTACAACCTAGCTTCTCACACCACCTATGTTACGTGTTTTAATTTTATCCATGAGTAGCAAGACGGCCAAGCTGGCCATCGCGCGAAATTTCTTTCGAGAAGACAACCTATCCTGGGTCAATGAGGAGTCCTGGCCCTCGATGGATAGAAGGCACACCAACCAGTTACTCGGACTTGGTCGTGACATCAATCTCAATCACTGTGGCCTTACTTACGGGTCATTGTGTGATGGAAAGAGACGCGGAGAGAATGCAGCCCGCATCTAACGACTTCTGTCGCGGGTGCGGATCCGCTGAGGAAGAGGTGACTGTTGTTCACTTTCTTTGTCAATGTCCATCTCTTGCGAGGTGCAGAAATAGGTTATTTGGCTCGCCAATTCTTGTCAGCCAGACGGAGTTATCGTCCATTGATGTCAAGGATATAGTTTGGTTTATAAAATCTTCAGGCTGGTTTTCCAGCTTAGAAAAGTCGTGCTTTAGAATGTGCAGCCCTTGCGCTGACCAATTTCTTCTCCTCTGATTTGGAGACTGCGTTCACCTGGGGTGTCACAACGGGCCGCTACGCGTGCTCAAGTAAGCTTTTGGCTTCTAGGCTACCACTCTAACCTAAGCTAGGCAAGACCTACAGCTTAATATCAACTTTGAAAGACAGATTTTTTTTTTTAAACTTTTCATTGCAATTTTATTTTCCTTTCAGAGTTTTTGTTAGAAATCTGCTGAGAAGGACGTCACCGAAGAAAATTTTTTTATTTTTCCGTTTTTTTTTTTCATGTCTAAGCTGGGGTTTGAACAACGGCTTTGCGACTAATAAGCCTCTAAATTGGCTATTGGTGGTCAAAACTGCCAAACACGAAATAATAATTCTCTGAAATTACTAAGCGATACTCAAGTTAGATGGAAAGAAAGGGAGGGGTGTGGTACATATATATTGAGGATCGTCTAGAAACCATACCGACTTTCGGATCATTGCAGGCGAATGTCATGGTTAAACGCATGGCGAAGCAATGGTTGCTCAGTAGTGGAATATACCACGAGAAATCGTGGACCTACTGGAGCAGCCATGCTGCCATAAATCCTTTCGTACATCATATCAACATCCAAGCTTAGTTAGGAAAGTCGTATATTTTCCTGGCAAATAATTTAAATTATTTCAAAATTTCCTTTATATGGGTCTTGGATTATAGGGCCTTACACGGCAACTTTGTGACGAAAGTACTGTACCTAATGGTAGCTTGCCAAACTAAAAAATCTACTATGTAATCCATGTAATCCCCATTGGTCAATAATTAGCTAAAAATTAGGGAAACTAAGGAAGCCGCCGTAGCGTAGTAAGTAGTGTGTTGGCTTATAAGACGTGGGGCCACGCTTCAAACCCCAGATCAGAAAAATATTTAAAAAAATATTTTTTCGTCCGCTTACTTTCAGTAGATTTCGGGCAAAAACTCTGAGAGTAAATCGAAATTTGCCATGAAAAGTTTCTCAAAAATCTGTCGTTCGGAGTCGACTTTAAACTGTAGGTCCTCCGCCACTCATGTATAAAAAATTAACAAACACAACATAAGTGGTGTGAGATTAAGTAAGTAAGCCTAGCGTTATGAAAAAACAACGTAAGTGAAAAAAACACTATCATTCCGATAATATCAGCAATCTGTCAAGCATGGAGATTGACAGTCAAAATGGCTTCATCAGCAACACCGGATAGTACCAGTGCTAAGAGAAATGAAAGGCTGTGCTATCATAAAGCAACTGAATTTCAATCATACAGATAATATCAGTGATCTGTCAAGCATGAAGATTGATGATGGTGGATGATCTGTCAAGCACAAAATAATTTTAACAGAAACTCCGGGTAGTTCCAGCGTTAGAGGAAATGCAACAGTGTGGTGTTATAACATATATCCTAGCCTCCTTACCAAGCTTTTTGGTTCTTAATGACCCATTATGTATATTTGTAATGCTTCCTAGTTGCAAGAGAGAATCTGTTTGGCAGCTTGATTGATAATACTCTTGCCAATGTTGCAGCCTTTTTGTTGAATGGAATGTGATGGCACAGTAGGCCTTATACATTAGCCTTAATGATACACTAACGTGTTTTTATTTGCGGTGATATCACCTAATATAGGCGAATAGATATGTGTAGTTGTTTAAACGGCTTGCATATCTTCCTTCATTGTAAGCGCCACTTGGTGACACGCCTAATGTTAAGTGCTTGCATGAAGCATGATATTCAATAACAATGGACGCAAAACATTCTCTCTGACAACAAGTGCCTCGCATTTCATATCCCATAATTTGGGTTTCAATTTAGGGCAGCTGGACCTTTTTTAAAGTCCTTTTTTAATAAAAAAAAGTCCTTAAAACATTACAGGCACCTTTTTCTGTTCATTTGCTTACTTCCTACTCTCCGAATGGCCGAATTTTTTTTTCTAGGCTTTCCAAAAAAAAAATTTTAAATTTTGTTTCCCTCCATTTTTATTATAACGCTTCGATGTCTTTGTGTGTTTATTTAATATTTTTATGAAATTGAATATTTCAACCCGTCAATAAGACACCTTTAACTTGCTGTCCGTAATCGATTTGTGACCAGTGGCCTAAAAGAAGAAAAGGAAAAACTCCCCATAGACCGTACCAAAGTGAAACAAAAACTGTGAAAGTGGAAAATTTATGGGGCGTCTAAAACACCCAATGAATAAACGCCGATAAAAATAAACACATCAAGTGAAAGGAAACATAAAAAACAATGAAAGAAAGAAAGAAAGAAAAAAGGAGAACAACAACAACAGTTATTGGCAATAATGGACATGTCAACACGCACCAATAATTCCCCAAAAGCTTATCGAGAATAAATTTTTCCATCAACAAACGAGTAAGTTCAACAACAAAAATGTTCCACAACGCCTCGCTAAATTGGTGGGTTAGACAGAATTGATAGGCAATAACAATAGCAACAACAAAGCAATAATGTTGGTAGGGAAGGGAGTACGAATGGCAAATAATAGATGGAAAAAGGTTAATTTATTTACTTTAAAAACTTGTTTCTAAAGCCACTTTATCTATCCATTCCACCACCGACACTTGAGAAATCCAAGAAAATATTTCGTTTCTTGCCTTCAGGAAATGATGGGCTTTTGTCTTTTAAAACTTTAAAAAAAGAACAGAGAAAAAAACGTAAGCCCTCTAAGGAAACTGTGAGAAAAAATGATAAATTTATACGCCCTAAAAGGCAATAGCCACTAAACAAGACTCTTAGTGCACCATATGATACCCTACACTTGCAACAAAAATTACCTTAAGGGACGGGATAAATTTGTTTTATGAGGTTCTGTAACCAAGGTAATGCTAAAATCAGAACAACTGAACTGTTTCTATGGACCAAAGAGATTTGTAGGCAGACGAGCATAGATACATACATCACATGTAGGCCATAGTCTTTCATTTTCCCGTAACACTGGAACTACTTAGTGTTGCTGGTGAAGCCATTTCTACTGTCAATCTTCATGCTTGACAGATAACTGAGATTATTTGCATGATAGAAACTCTGCAGCTTCATGATAGCACAGCCTTTCATTTCCTCCAACACTTAGATTATGTACCTGGAGTTCCGGATGAAGCCATTTCGACTGTCAATCTCCATGCTTGACAGATCACTGATATTATCAGTATGATTGAAACTCAGTTGCTTTATCATGCACAACCTTCCATTTTCCCTAGCACTGCAACTACGCGGAGTTACTGATAAAGTTCTTGCGTGCGTGACAGATTATCAATCAGCATCAATCTTCATGCTTGACAGATCACTGAGATTACCGGAATGATAGAAACTCAAATGCTTTCTTCTCTTCTTACGCCACACAGTCTTTCATTTTCCCTAACACTGGAACTGCCCGGAGTTTCTGATAAAGTTATTTTGTGCTTGACAGATCATCCACCATCATCAATCTTCATGCTTGACAGATCACTGATATTATATGCATGATTGAAATTCAGTTGCTTTATGATAGCACAACCTTTCATTTCTCCTAGCACTGGAACTATTCGGTGTTGCTGATGAAGCCATTTTGACTGTCAATCTCAATGCTTGGCAGATTACTGAGATTATCGGAATGATAGTGTTTTTTTCACTAACGACATAACGCTAGGCTTACTTACTTACTTACTTAACTGGTCATTACAACCCTTTAGTCAGGATTACAACCTAGTTTCTCACACCATCCATGTTTTGTATGTTAATTTAATCCCTGAATGACAGAGGAGCCATTGTATGAGTTGGAGTTTCGTAACCTATTAACTCAATGAACGAAAAGGCGCCAGTTTGTACCTTCCTTCCAATGAAAAGTCTCAACTCCGTTTTTTCTAGGATTCACACCTAACGCGATCAGAAGCCCAATCGCTATCTTTCCCCAGAGCAAGTTGCCCCCAATTCATACATGCCTAAGTGGTCATTACATTTTTTAAGTCAGTACTGCGACCTAGCTTCTCACACCTCTTTTGTTGTGTGTGTTAATTTGATACATGAGGGGCGGGGGACCCTCAGAGTAAAGTCGACTTCGAACGACAGATTTTGTTGGAGAAACTTTTCATGACAATTTTTTTACTTATGCTCAGAGTTTTTGACAGAAATCTGCTAAGAGAAAGTTGCCGAAGAAATATTTTTTCATATTTCGATTTGATCGAGATGTCTAACCTGCAGTTTGAACCGAGGCCTCACGGCTAATAAGCCAACACACTGCCTACTAGACTACGGCGACTTCATGGTTGTTCCCAATAGGATCTAAAAATTCTAAAAGTCACATTCGTTATACGACTTGTTTCAACTTCACTAGCAGTTCGCACATCCAAAACATCGTTGCAGGGATGAGAGCATACTAGCCTTCCATTTTTCTTATAATGAGCGAATTGCCTGCCTAGCATGTTTCCATCACGAATTGAAAACTTAATAGGCCGCCGAATACAAAAAAGTTCTTCTCTTTCATCAATTATTTGGCCATTGAATGTTTTCTCTTTATGACCGACCATATTGCCGTAGACAAATAAAATTATTTGGCCTTTAGGCAAACAAAGCGATTTTTTCTCTTCACATTCTCTATTCTCTATGCCATCCCCCTCATCCCTAGGCATATAACGCGTAAAGAGCCAAGTCGTTAAATATGAACATCATGATTACTATTGAGTGGGTTTTTTTTTTCTTTAAATTTTTTGAAGGTTTTTTTAATTTTTTATGTTTTTCTTGAACATAATAAATGTGCCACAGAATTCTTTTTTAAGAGCCTTTTATTTTCCCTTTTTTTGTTTTCGTTATTATTGTTGTTGTAACAACATTATTTTGCCCAGCAAGTATGCTTGTGTCTGTCTGATATCATAGCCTTGCATGCTCTTCCTTTCTGATATCGTTTCTATGCATGTGTGAGTATCATTGTCATGGCTGTGCTAGAAAGCAACGAAGTGAAACGAAAATAAAAACGTTCACACTCGAAACCACTGAAGAGTAAAAAGACACAGATTTTGTTGTTCACGATGTTATTGTTGTTGTTTGTTTTCTATTCAAGAGAATACAAATTCTCCCGATATGAACAATATTCCTGAAAAAAATCGAAATAAAAGGCCTCATGATTTAATTTTTGGAAGTTTTCTTGTCTTTTTTTCTTCTTTACTTTAATGGAATGAAATGTAAAGAAGAACTCCATGTAAAGGAATCAAATTTCGTTTGTTTTAAGGGTTTTATTAAAGAAAACAAAGTGTTTTTTTTTTTTGGGAAATTCTGAAATTTTCAGTAATTTTCTGACGTATCAGGTACAAATGTGGCTTGTGATGAAATCTTTATTAGGCAACCGAAATCAAATATTAGGTTTACGTATCTGATAAGATTTTTTTTGTATTCGATGTAAAATAGTACCAAAAAAAGTTATTTTTCTTTTAAATACCAAATAAGTACCAAAAAGGTACCCGACAGTCTCATTTCTTTGAAAAAGAAACACATATTATATATTGGGTGTAAAATAGAACCAAAAAAATTAAAAATATTTTTTGAAGTATCAAATAAGTACTCAAAAAGTACCTGAGTGTCTCATTATTAATCATAAAAACAAAAAATGTTTTTGAAAAGAGGCCCACATTTTTTATTCGGTTTAAAAAATCAAAAATAAATTTAAAAAAATTTAAGTACCAAATAAGTACCAAAAATATCTCATTTTTTTATAAAATACACAAATTTTTTATTCGATATTTTTATTCGAAAATTAAAAAAATTTTTATTCGGTTAAAAAAAAAAAACAAAAACAATTTAAAAAAATATAAGTACCAAATAATTACCGTAAAGGTGCCTGAAAGTCTAATTTTTTATAAAAGAAACAAATTTTTTATTCGATATTTTTATTCGAAAATTACAAATAATTTTGTTTTAATTAAAAATAATTTTTTTTAAAGTACCAAGTAAATACCAAAAAGGTATCTGGGAATCTAATTTCTAAACATGAAACAAAAAAAATAAATAAAAAGCTTTCATTTGTTAAAATTCTGTTTTACAAAAAAAAAAAAACTAAACAGTACTGAAAAAGTACCTGAAAATAGTATTTTCCAAGTATCATTTTAAAAGAAAAAGTCATTTTGTTTTCTGCTAATGTCAAATTTTTTAAATTAAGTACCAAAAACAATCACAAAAAAGTACCTTAAAGGAACATATCACAAGAATGGAAAGAAGGAATTAAAAACTTATTTTCTTTAAGTATCAAAAAAGTATCTGAAAGTAAAAGTTACCCGATTATTTTAGTACCAAAAATTGCCACAAAAATTCCGGAATAAACGCCTAATAGAAAGGGCGAAAGAGCTCATTTACAGCAATAGAATATCCAACTTTTATAATTTATTACAGCATCATTGCAATGTGCTTGTATAACAAAAAAAAGCTGTGGGTAAACAATGGCACTTGTTTTCGAAAATCACAGATTTTACGTGACTCTCTTGTGCCACTTAGAACCTAGCCATTTATAATTGACTTCTTAATGGGGTCGTCCAATGAATTGTAAAGAAAATTCAATCTTTAGTCGCAATATCCGTTCATGGAACGGTGTCCAGCACAAGTCTTTCCTGTCACTTAAATTATGAACCGAATCAAAAAGTACCTAAAAACGGATGCCTCTTCCTATCCCCACACAATTTTATTTTCTTTTTAATTCACGGCATAGGTTTCCTATATCAAATTGACAGCCGCTTCAAAAAAGCATATATTATTTAGGCCCCATACATACATACATACATAATTTGTCCACTACAAACCTTCAGTCAAGATTACAACCGAATTTCTCACACCACTAATGTTGTTTGTGTTAATTTTGTACGTGAGTATCAGAGGACCTACAGTTTAAAATCGACTCTGAACAAGAGATTTTTGAGAAACCGTTCATGGCATCTGGCAAGAGTTTTGTTAGATATCTGCTGAGGGGAAGTTGCCGTAGAAATACTTCGTCATATTTCGTTTCGTTGAAGATCTCTGACCTGGGCTTCGAACCGTGATCTCACGTCTAATAAGCCAACACACTACCAAGTAGACTACGGCGACTTCAGTTAGGCCCCATTAGGTCTTGTTAAAATACCGATGGTACCTATTCCGTCATACAACCACAACCACTCCGATGGCTTTATTAAAGCGTGGATTTTATCCAAATCCCCTTTAAATAGACAAGGCCTGACAATAAATTTTGGAGTCGTCTCAGGTCCGTATGCAGCGAGCTGTGGTGGAGGAGGTGAGATCCCCATGAGGGTAACTGCCAATATCTTACTATCTCCATCAATGACATCCGAGTTTACGCTACAATCTTAGATGTTCTGCGCACACTCTTCAGCGATCTATTTGTCGGTTTAATGTTAATGAATAATTGTTTACCTCCACTCGATATACTCTGGTGTCGGGTTCACGCAGTGGCAGTTTTTCTACCGGTTATTTCAGCTTAAAAAGTGCTACAGTAATCAGATAGTGTATGGCATTATCCACATCCGACTTTATCGTGTGATCTGAATCCATGAGTAAATACTAGGCTGGTGTTCTCTAGGAGGTGTAATCCATTGAAAGCCGGTGTCAAAAACCGGACCTGATGTCAAGTAATCAATAAGATGACCCAGATCAACTGTGCGTATGATTTTCATATGATCATACCCTTCATACTCCCAAGCTTTCGGGGCACTCAGTCTCTTTCGCACGTTCAGAGCGTGTTTTTCTGGTGGTAGTCACTTAAGGAAAGTATACAATAACTTAGACGATGTAAATCTATCGTGTGATCACTCATATTGCCGTTAAACCGGGTTTGATGATTTCATTTCTCCAAAGCCAATCATCAGACCGCAGCCTCGTAGGATAGAGTAGGTAGGTTTGATCCTAAAGCCGTATAGCCTATTAGGCCTACTATTTTCTTGCAACAATGAAAAGTTGTTTGCTGCCTTTATGGTTCTGGATTATTGGCCAATTTAATCGCAAAGTTTTTGGCGCCATTTCTTTGATACTAGGGATCTCGAATTGAGAGTTTCCATAGCTCCTTGTGAAGAAAACTATCTCTCTAGTGGTTGGACTTATTCTCAGACCACGTTCGTTGCTTTACTTCCATTAAGTTCACATTAATTAATATGAAGCGTTTGTTGGGTACCAAATTTTGGTACCATTTTTTGGTACCCATTTTTTTGTACCATTTTTTGGTACCAAAATTTTTATCCCCAAAACGTACTAAAAACGTAAAATAAAATCAATTTTTTTTGTTAAATTCTTGTCTTCATTGTCATTATTTTCATTAAAAAAAAGAAAGTATTTAAATTCATGTTCAATTTTTAAACATTTGCCAGCCATAAAATAATGGATAAGACAATATTACGGCTCAAATGTATTTACCCCCCTTCCCCCTTCAGGATATTTTCACATCTTAGCTCATCCTTTTATTATGCCAGCAATAAAACCAACAACAACAACAACAATATCTCTAGAAGAAGAAGCAGAAGGGAAAATCATTACATTTGTTTGCAATCACTGAAGTGTTCCAAAATAAATATTTTTCTTCGGTGCCAATTTCATTGCCATTTCAGGCACATTTTTTTGTGTCTTTATTACGTATAAAAACTTACCCCGGGATTTTATTTTTCTTTCTTATTATTACGTACGTACCACATTATATTTTTCTTTTCTGTGAAGCTTTAAAGCAAATTTTTATCCATGTTTTTATTGACGCGTTTACTTAAATCTAAGAAAACAAAACAACAAAAAAATAAACTGGGAAAGGAAAAAACACTTGAAAATAAAAAAAAATATTTTCTCAAGAGTTTGACAAGAGGAAAAACTTCAAAAGTTAATTGAAAGATTTAAAAAAGGCCTCTGATTGCTAAAATGGTACGCAAAGCATACAACATTAATAGGGATTCATTCGTTTTAGTTAAAGGGGACAAAAGAGAAATTATTAATTTTGGTACTTTTTTGAAATTTTTATGTACTGTTAAAGAAGACACTCGAATGTACTTTTAAGATATTTTTTCATTTGTTTTAGTTAAAAGGGACAAAAGAGAAATTATTAATTTTGGTACTTTTTTTTGTACTTTTTTGAAATTTTTATGTACTGTTAAAGAAGACACTCGAATGTACTTTTAAGATATTTTTTCATTTGTTTTAGTTAAAAGGGACAAAAGAGA
The DNA here is from genome assembly GCA_958299815.1 of Sarcophaga carnaria. Taxonomy (NCBI): domain Eukaryota; kingdom Metazoa; phylum Arthropoda; class Insecta; order Diptera; family Sarcophagidae; genus Sarcophaga; species Sarcophaga carnaria. The sequence goes on from OY283153.1 coordinate 25,185,896, forward strand.
AATTATTAATTTTGGTACTTTTTTTTGGTACTTTTTTGAAATTTTTATGTACTGTTAAAGAAGACACTCGAATGTACTTTTAAGATATTTTTTCATTTGTTTTAGTTAAAAGGGACAAAAGAATAAATTATTAATTTTGGTACTTTTTTCAAATTTTTATGTTATTTTAAAGACGACACTCGAATGTACTTACCCCTTGGAGTTTTAAGATATTTTTTTTTTGGGTTAATTTGCGTCTTTATTTCTTTTTTAGTTTTTCTTTTCTTTTGTATACTTTTTTTTAGTACCTTTTAGACCACAAAGGCTTATTGTGGTACCACAGTTTAACATTTTCTTTAAGTTCTGAAACATTCAAAGCTTCTGATGAAGCGGCTTAGACTACCAAAGTCCACATAGTAGACTCAAAGATGTGTTTTTACCCTTTTTTTTCTAATTACATTAACAAAATATCGCATTACCACATGACAGAGAGAGAGGGAAATAATCCTAATGATGATCCCTTTCAAATGCATTAAATCGTTAAAAATCTATGACAAACGGAATTTAATGAATTTAGACGAAGAAGAAGAAGAAGAGGAAAACGCTGTAATTTCCTGAAAAAAACAGAGGAAGATTTTTATCACTTTTAATCACTTAATCAACCTGGAGGTTTTCAAAAGCTAAACAATTATTGTGCTGCTGCACTGATATTTCGCTAAAGATAACATGGAAAAAAGCTTTTTTAATTAAAGTAATGATGATTTCATTGGAAAAAAAATACATTTTAAAATTAAAGGAAGTAAAATATTTAATTAAACACTCACACTTGCACACATTTCCTCTCCTTCTCCACAATGCTTAAGAAAACTTTCTCCATAAAATTCGTAAATGAACGGATTTGCTCTTTAAAGGCGAATGTGCCATGATATTTAAAGGAAAATTTCTCTTCTTTTGTTTTGTCATCACACAATGGAAATATTTTCATTGTTTTCCTTGTTATTTTATTATTCGGGGAAATTTAAACAATAAAAAAACAACAAAATTTTCCACAAATACTCACATCGAGTGTAGTAGAATCGCTTATTTAAGCAGTTTTAAGATACAATTACTGCGATACCATGGCGATATAATGGTTGCGATAAGAGGGTTCGATAATGAGGATTTTTGTGGATGATAAACACAATGATCACAAACAAACAGTTTTTAGGGGAGAAAGGCACTATGGCCTGCTAACCATTATAATTTTATAAAAAAAATTTTTTTTTAAATATTATCAGACACACAGGCAGGCTTCCTTAGGTTCCTCAGTATTTAAAGAATAAAACATTTGAGTTCAGTATTCTATAAGGAAGTCGCCGTAGTCTTGTCAGGAATGTCCAACAAAACGAAATACGAAAACAAATATTTCTTCCACGATTTCCTCTCAGCAGATTTCTGGCAAAACCTCTGAAAGTAAATAAAAATTGCCATGAAAAATTTTTCAATAATCTGTCGTTTGGAGTCGACTTTAAACTGTAGGTCCATCCCGCCACTCATATATAAAACTAACACACACACACAACATAAGTGATGTTAGAAGCTAGGTCGTAATCCTGACTGAAGGTTTCTAGTGCACCAATTAAGTATGTATCTTCGCATTGCAACAAAGCACTTCTGATCTAAATATCTAGAGCGTCCCAATGCGAAAATTTAGTCTGATGGCTCAAAAATGCGTGTCAGACTGGACTGTGATATCTTAGGTTAGGTTAGGTTAGGTAAGAGGACGTGTAATTGTCAATTAAGACAAGTACAGTACCCGGAGGTCGAATTGACCCACTGTACAACGTCCTAGTTTCTCACACCACTTATGTTGTGTGTGTTAACTTTAAACGTGAGTGTTTAAAGTCGACTCCGAACGACAGATTTTTGAGAAACTTTTTCATGGCAATTTTATTTACTCTGAGAGTTTTTGCCAGAAATCTGCTGAGAGGAAGTCGCTGAAGAAATACTTTTTGTATTTTGTCTTGAGGTCTGGCCTGGGGCTCGAACCCTGGCTTTCCGTCTAATAAGCCAACGCACTACCTACTACACTACGGCTACTTCATATCTTTATTAAGGATGATTTCCGTCCATAGGTCATGACTATTTTGAAAACGGCGCAAGATCTGATGGATGGCGGAATGCTCCCTAAAAATCTCTTGATTTGCTTGCACAATCAGGCAGAGATTAATAAACTAACGAACGTAGTTTCAACATCCGTTCTTGTCCATGAATGCAGACGATTTCGGAGGGAAATTTCGGGACACTCAAATGTAACTTTTGTGGTTCCCATGGACGACAAACGATAATCAAATCATTCATCGAAATAGGCAATGCTGCAGGCAACGGGCACACTCCCCATTGCCCCATTTCTGGATGAATGGGTTTGTGAAAAAACAAAAAACGATCCGAACCCACATGAGATCTAACATAACAACCATTTAGTCAGGATTACAACCTTGATTCTCACACCAACCATGCTGTGTGTGTTAATTTTATTCATGAATGGCAGGATCTACAGTTTAACGTCAATTCCGAACGACAGATTTGTGAGACTTTTCGCGGCAATTTTTAATTTACCCTTCAAAGTTCTTGCTTGAAGAGCAGAAATTTTCATATTTCGTTTTGTTTGAACGAAGAAAATATATAATTTAGTATGTTCTAGAATGACAGGGTTGCCAAATGTAGTTTTTGTTGTTTTGTAAGCAGCAGTCTCTTTGTGACTTTCAAATGCTGTTTCTTTGTTGGTATGTGCCTCATTTAAGTTCCAATTAATTTTCTTGTTTAAATAGCAGAAGATGTTTTAGTTGGATACGCTCAATTGGGTGGCAGCAATTCATCCAAATTCTTGGAAAATTCTTGAGTAATACCATCAATAGTCGAACTTCTAGATTTTCGTAAGCACGTATAAAGGTTTCTACTTTTTTTTTCTCTTTTTTCTGTATATATTTACATCTGCTGCAATGCAAATCTTAGCTGACAGATGATATTGCTCTTCTGCCAGCTGTTATCGATAAAAACCATGAATTTGTTTTTGAAATTTTCTAAACACTTAGAAACTTGCCTTATGGATAATAAACCATTAACGCAGTGTAATGTTAAACAATTTTTAAATTCAAAATAAATTTTTGATTTTTTTTTTTTTTAATTTTTGTCCAAAAACAGTCCATAGTGTCAACCAATAAACATTACTTTACTACAAGTTTACTACGTTGTTTGTTAGTCAAATTGTGCTTTAATAAACCGAAAAAAATGGAAATTTTTTTGTAACAATTTGTCTCATTTTGTTTTTACTTTCTCTTCTTCTTTTTTGCGTCTTCCACTGGCTATTTTAAGGTTCTTGAGCCATTGACCATAATGGCAATGATAATCATCATGAAATTAAACCCAAACTTAAGCAAATAAGTAATTAATGGGTAGACCGACCCTTTAAGTTAAACTGGTTTGAAGATTCCGTTTTTTTTTGGGGGGGTGGGAAGGGGCCATGCCTAATTTTTCTATTTTTCTTTTCTAATTTTCCTTTTACGTTTTACGTTTTTTTGTTTTTGTTTTTCTTATTTTAAAACGTCGTCTGAGCCTAAAAAAGGTGTCAACTTAACAAATCGATAAATTTGCTTTTAGGAGGGAACCTGTTCAGAGACTGTATTAGGATATGCTTGATTATCTATTTAAAATTGTTTTTGTTCCAAGAAAAAAGAAAAGGATACGATTTTTTAAAAGAGGTCAATTATGACAGTCGTTATCTATTTTAAAGATGACAAGAAAAATGTTCAACAATAAATTTTTTATTCTTTTAAATTCGGATTAATTTTTAACACAATAAAATTTGAAATGAATTTTCTTTGAAAATTTTTTCTTTTCTTTTCTGGAAGTTTTAAATTTTTATGGAGGATTTCATAAAATTACAAAATAAATGCGATAGCAAGAGACACTTTAATTTGGACTTTTCAATTGAAAACATTGCACTTGAAGTCGGCGTTGTCTAATGGGAAGTGTGAGGTCTCGGTTCAAGCCCATATCAGACATCTACAACGAAACGAAGCACAGCAACTTTCGCTCTTCTTAATCCACGTATCAGACTGGTGTGTTGATTAATATCCTCAAGAAACTGTTTCTCAAAAATTTGTCGTTCAGAGTCGACTTTAAACTGTAGGTCCCTCCACTCATGTATAGCATCACACTAAATAAGTCGTGTGAGAAGCTATGTCGTAATCTTGACTGAATTATGTATGTATGTATGACTGTGTGTAACAGAAGCGGGAATATTATGCCTCCTAGGAGTGCCTCTCTATTGTCGTTCCTTATAATTATGTTATCTGCACCGCAATTATTATTTGTCGTGATGACTTACCTTAGCAGTAGCAGCCATGAGAACTAAAGGGTCTGCCAAATAACTTTTTTTTTTTTTGAAAATGTTTTAAAAGAAAAACTGCTGAATATTTTCTCAAATTTCTTTTTTTTATTTGAAAGTACAATCATTCCGGTTAATAATGGAAAATAATTTCATTCAAATGGCTGCCTCGGCTGGACATGCAGTAGCCTACACGATCGGTACAATTTTTAAGCACATTATCGATTGCGTGCAGCTGTATTTCACCAATGGCTTCACGAATATTGTCCTTTAAAGCGGTAATTGTCTCTGGCTTGTCGACGTAATACTTATCTTTGACGGCACCCCACAAATAACAGTCCAACAGTGTCAAATCGCAGCTCCGAGTTGGCCAAATGACATCAGCTCTGCGGCTGATAATGCGATCTTCAAAAACAGGGCGAAAAACATCGAGTGTAGCTTCAGTTGTGTGGCACGTAGTGCCGTCCTGTTGAAACCAAATGTTGCCAATATCCGCCTCTTAAAATTTTTGTGAACAAAAATTCGTTCAACATGGCCCGATAACGATCGCCATTGACTGTAACGGCCACTCCTTGCTCATTTTCGAAGACAAATGGCCCAATTATACCTCTGGACCAAAATCCGCACCAAAAAGTGACTCGTTTTGGGTGCGTCGGCTTTTCAATGTATGCGTGCGGGTTTTCTGTGCCCCAAATGCGACAATTTTGCTTGTTTACATACCGGCCAAGATCAAAATGAGCTTCATCTGAAAAGATGATTTTTTTTGCCAAAATCGGAATCTTCTGGTGTAGGCTGGCTACTGCATGGCCAGCCGAGGCAGCCATTTGAATGAAATTATTTTCCATTATTAACCGGAAGGATTGTAGTTTCAAATAAAAAAAGAAATTTGAGAAAATATTCAGTAGCTTTCTTTTTAAAGCATTTTCAAAAAAAAAAGTTAATTGGCGGACCCTTTAGTTTACTCTCTTTGAGTTAATAAGGTATCCTTATATTATCTCCTCCAAGTCAAGCCTATTTCTCTGATTAATTTCAGGATACTACTCGGTAATAACAATGACAACTCCCTGCCAAGAACTTGATATACACCCAAGTATTTCTTCATGGAATGCATTAATGCCCTACAGGTTCCAGGAATAAGTTTCGATGATTCATAGTCATCTTTAAAGAGATGATTTGCCGCGAGACAACCCCCATTCTGAGAAAATGTACCTGGAATCTACAGTGCCCTGTAGAAAGAACGTTTATCAACATCAGCGTAATTCTGGAAAGTCTGATGCATGACTCAGATCTCCTTTTATTGCAATTTCTATACAAATGTTTTGATTACCTCAAATCCCCTTGGTTTGGCTCTCATCATATTCCATTCCCAACATCCGCTACCATTTCATAACAGACTTCTGGCCCCATCAATGGCGTAAAAGTTCCCCTCCTCGCAAGCTTGCCAGCGAGGAGTATGCCTACATGATCTGGTACCCACTTCACCTGGTAACCAGCTGAGAGTATTCCCACATGATCTAGATCAGCGAGGAGTATGCCCACATGATCTGATATCCCATTCACCTGGTAACCAGCTGAGAGAATTCCCACATGATCTGGTACCCACATGACCTGATATCCAGCCGAGAGAATGCCCCCATGATCGGGTACCCAGCAGAGGGTAATGTTATTCTGTCTACCTAACTGAATCAGCTTCTGAAGACAGTCGTGTACTTTCTTCAATTAACCCTCATAAGAGCCGATTGCTCGAAAATGGCGGCCTAACGTGACAGTATTGCTGTATTCTCTCTTTTGTAGCTCCTATCCAAGTTTAATAGAGGACATCTTTCGATGGCAAAGACTTCCACTTGGAAAATAACCACGAGTTTTCCCAGTAACTAGAAATAATTTATTCTGGTATCAAACACTTCTTTCTGCTCCTGTACCATTCTTTACCCTTTCGTATACCACAATTTGTACGCTTTTAAGTGTATGTATATAGTATCCAGGTTACTCTATTCATATTTGTTGCTTAGTCTCAATGATAATAGAGTCCATCGGTTCTGTCCAGAAGGCTAGAGTCCATCGGTTCTGTCCAGAAGACTATTAAGGTCAACCAATCGCCAGTTGCTCCGCAATTTTCTATGTAAATATTTTGAATAGTATTAAAATGTACGAAAAGTACCTCTTTCAAAAAGTACGAAAGAAGTTCGCTATTAAAGAAGCCTTCTAGTTTTGATTGATTCCATATATTCTGGTAGTATTTTAGTGAAATATACTAATAATAGTTAATATAATATATTAGAGCCCGTGGTAAGAACATGGAATGCAAAAAGTACTATTTGAAAAAAGTACCAAATTTTTATTTTTTTTATTTTCTGTTTTTTTAATTTTTTTGTCTTAGCAGATAATAATAGTTATGCATGATAATTTCGTAGAATGCTTTTCCTTTTCCCCTTTAATTTTATTCTTTCTCTATGTGTCTGTTCTGCATAAATATTTTAGTTTCGTGGCTTAAGCATGTTTTCGTTTTAAATATTTTTAAATTCTGCACTCCCATACACAACAGAATTCAATACGAACGAAATGAAATTAAAACTCCCAGTATTATTTTGTAAAAAAAAACAGAAAACCTTTTAAATTAATTAATTAACAAAATCGAAAATGAAAAGCAAATTAAAACAATTTTTTTCAATCATGCTTATTTTGTCTCTCTTCTATAAAAAATACACACGAATTTTTACTGCAATCCACTACAAAAACAATTGCTTCAAATAATTGGTAAAAAATAATCAAATTAAAATAAAAATTAAATTAAATTAACAATTTCAAATTAAATTCAATTGAAAATCAATCGAAAAAAATACAAACGTTTTAATAAAAACAACAAAAATCTGAATGCACTTTAACCAACACTGCCGAACGTACGCATTAAAATTGACTATCAATGCGCCTTTAACACGTGCTTCCTTCCATATTGCAAATAAAACTCTAACAACTACAACAACAATAAAAAAATTAACAACAAATTCATTACAATCAAAACAAAACAAATCAAATAAAAATTTGCGTTCACCTTCTTATTCACGTACAATTATTAAAAAAAATTTTGGATTCCTTTTTTTTCTTAAATTTTATAAAAAAAAATAAAATTCTTGTTGCCTTGTGTTACTGTTACTGTTTTTGTAATGTAATGACCATAGAATGTCAATGTTCTTCTTCCGTTTGCATAATCTCCAGCGTGCTGAGGAGAATAAACGTAAAAAACGCGCCGAACAGCGTCATCGCCAACAGCAGCGTCAACGTCGTGGTGCCAAAGTGTTTCGTTGTGTCAGCGACTCGACGGGCCACTTGACACTGGCACCATCACGACTCTTTGAAAAGACACCAATGAGTCCATCGGATAGTTTAGATGAAATAGCATTACAAATACCCAGGTAAGATCACTAATTATCAAGACAAACATACAAAAAAAATGTTCCACATTTTAGTGCTATTGAAATATATTTTACAGAAAGTACCACACATATAAATTAGTAAGTAAGTGAGTTAAAAAAAATTAAAAAATATTAATGAAAATATATTGATGAAGTAAATTCGCTATAAACAAAATTTGTTACCGTAATCGACAATTTTGTTGCCTTTTGTATTAAAAACTTTATCGAAAATTTTTTATTTAAAAAATTATATCGAAAATTGTCTTCAAAAAAAGTATGTTATCTATAATTATCAACACAAAAATATCGACAGTTATGTTATCGATAATTTTTTATATAAAAATTATGTTATCGATAATTTTTTATATAAAAATTACGTTATCGATAATTTTTCAAATATAGCAACGCATTTTGCTGGCCAGTTGCTTCTGTGCAACTGTTAACAAATTTAGTAATTGCCTCATTCATGTTGTTGAATTGGCCTGCCTCCATAATAAGTTTTACCCTATCTATGGTACAATTTTTCGTTAATGCCTTAACGGCAACTTGCGTTGAATACTTGTTTGCTAATTCACATGACAAACCGTCTGATATATATGCGCTTTCCAATGATTTTGTTAAGTTTTCTATTTCACTGCAGTAATTGTTTGCAGTTTTATTATTTTGTCTAGTATTCATAATTTTAGCTGTCAGTACTTCTACCGACTCGCCCTTGACCGTAGCGCGCAATTTACTGATTATTTCCAATATTGTACCTTCATTTTCAATCAGATTCCTAGCGGTTCCTTTTAATTTAGTCTTTATTAAAGACACTGCTATCGCTTCATTGTCACCTTTAATTGTATTCAGCAATTGCAAGGAGTCTATAAATGCTCTCAGGTTTTCTGACCTGCCATCAAAGTCGATTACGAGCTTTGATGCTGTGTTTAGAAATTCTACTATTGTCTGGGTCATGTTTGTTGAAATTATTTCAGGTTTTGTTTCCTGATTATACAATAGAACCAATGTTTCGTTAGATTTTTGGTCTGTCGTTAGTTTATAAGATACTTCCTCATGGAATGTAGTTGGTAATTCAATATATAAACCTTTTTTTGATAAAATGCTTATTAGCCTACTCCTTACATCAGAAAAGAAACATTCGGCTGCTGCTTTGTGGGCTGTTGTAAGCTTACTGAAATTTACATTAACAACTACTCTGATTCTTTCGAATCTGTCAAACAAAGTCCTCAGATGCTTTACTACCGTTTCGTCCTTTATATTTCTTTCTAAATTTAAACATTTATATGATTTGTCAAAATCGTCTTTTAACAGTCTTAACCTTTTAATTATTTCCTGCCAGTCCATTTAGATCTTGTCCAATTCATTGGTTCTACTTGAATATCTCTTTCTAAGTCTTCTAGTATGCATACTGTATACCTTTAATACAAAATTCAATCCTAACAAAATTGTTACTATAATCAAACAAATTTCAATCTTATCTAAGTTTATTTTATTTTGAAGTACTTCTACCTCATTTATAACATTGGCCGTTGGCCTATCTAACTTAGTTTGTGTCTTGCACATATTCAAAGAAAAAGGAAGAGAAAAGAAATTATTAAATTTTAAAATGTCTTAACATCCTAATTGTTTCTTCCTATGTATTATTAAAAATTTTTCCTTATTAATAATTTAATGTATACTAACTTATTGATAAAAATCTAAATATATGTAAGTATTATTGACAAATCTTATATTAAAAGTCCATGTATATGATTTCTAATTGTAATATTATATTATTTCACTTGGAAATCATAAATATTGTAGTTAAAAAAAATGTTCGTAGCAAGTTTCGACTTAAAATTTTTTTTTTTTTTTTGATATTAATTTTGCCTCGAGCGGTTAACGCTTATAGGCCCTGCCAGTGCAACCCTTGAGGAGCACGTTGGTTTAAATAAAAATTTTTATTTTTTTATTTTTGTTCTGCAGCGGCGGTAGAGATTCTGTTCGACCTTAAACCACATGCGGGTTGTCTTCTTCATGTTTTTGTTCTTTTTGGTCCTTGATTCTTGAGGTCCTTGGTGCCTCTTGGCCAGGCGGTACTTCCTTCAACGGATCCTTGGCTGTCCGTCAGGATAAGCAAAATTTATTTTAGGTGCTTTTGAGCACACCAGTTGTTGTTATATATTTTTTTTTTCGGGTCCTTGGGTGCTTTAAATTTTAGCACACCAAGGTCCAGGCAGGATTGACTTGCTTTTTGGTGCTTGATAAATTAGCACTCCAGGATTGGCAGGATCACTGTTATATTCTAGGTGCTAATAACTGGAGCACTTCTAGAATAGTGGCAGGATCGCCATGTAACGTATTTATTTATTTAATTTTATTTTGTGCACTCAAGGAGCACTATCAAATAAAAAGACCAATAGTTTTAACTAAGTGCAGCTGAACCGCACTATTTGGTTAAATTTTATTGATTGATTTCTTGAGGGAAAATGTCCCTTCTTTTATACTAAATTTTGGCTGATTTGACAATTCCAAATCAAACCCTTAATTCTAATACAATTTTGTATTGACTTAATACTATAACATATGTTTGTGTGTACATTATATGTTTAACTATATTATATTGGTTTGTGTGTGTAATAATTATGGGACAAGTGGATGTTATATGACACGCGCCTATTATCCACAATAATTCCCACGGTAAAGTGTAAAGAGAGCTACACACGATCACCAGCAATGCCATACAACAACAACACACATACTACATATTATATGCAAACCAATGCAGTCAGCGGCCTGACAACAAAGTGTCAAATGATCGTTGCATGTGCGCGACGGTCAATAACATTAAGTCAAGTGGTCGCTGCTCATATGCAATTGGATATTCTTTTGTTTATGCATATGAAATGTTGTGCCAGTATTGACAACTGTAAAATCATGCTACAATATATAAAAATTTTGCTACCGATAATTTTCTATATAAAAATTATGTTATCGATAATTTACTATATATAAAAATTTTGCTATCGATAATTTTCTACATCGAAAATATGTAATCGATTATATTCTAGATAGAAATTATGTTATCAATAATTTTGTATATAAAAATTATGTTATCGAAACATGAAATTTTGTTATCGATAATTTTCTACATCGAAATATGTAATCGATTATATTCTAGATATAAATTATGTTACCGATAAATTTTTGTATAAAAATTATGTTATCGATAAATCTCTATATATAAACATTTTGTTATCGATAAATCTATATATAAAAATTTTGTTATCGATAATTTTCTATATATAAAATTTTGTTATCGATAATTTTATATATAAAAATGATGTTATCGATAATTTTCTATATAAAATATTGTGTTATCGATAATTTTGTATATAAAAAATGGTGTTAATATAATTTTCTGTATAAAAAATGGTGTTATAGATAATTTTATATAATTAAAAAGTTTTGTTATCGATAATTTTATATATAAAAAATTTTGTTATCGATAATTTTCTATATAAAAAAATTTGTTATCGATAATTTTCTGTATAAAAAAATTTTGTTATCGATAATTTTTTATACAAAAATTATGTTATCGATAATTTTCTATATAGAAATTATTTTATCGATAATTTTTTATGTAAAAATTACGTTATTGACAATTTTCTATACATAAAAATTTTGTTATCGATAATTTTCTATGTAGAAAATATGTAATCGATAATATTCTAGACAGAAATTATGTTATCGATAATTTTCTATATAAAAATTATGTTATTGATAATTTTCTATATATAAAAATTATGTTATCGATAATTTTCTATATATAAAAATTATGTTATCGATAATTTTCTATATAGGAAAATTGTGTTATCGATAATTTGATGTATAAAAATGTTGTCATCGATAATATTCGGTATACAAAGTGTTGTTATCAAAAAATTTCTTTATAAAATAGAATTTTCAATGTGTTTGACTGATATCCTGGACAGGATATTAAAATAGAAGCAACATCTAAAGAAGAGGGCAGGAAAAGCCCACAGATGCTGGTCAGTATGTAGAAGACTCATAATTTCTAAATGTAATGAGGGCAGCATCTACAAGGATATTGGAATGGAAATTTCTTATACAACAGATTGGGATAAGGGCGCCGTATGAAGGGAGATTTACGGTTTATCCTCTTCAGGGTATGGTAGTATTGAGCTAGGTGCACTTACATATAAGCATCTACACGCGGTACTCCACCTTAACCGCACAGATGTGGTAAATTATTATGAATGCAGATCATGCAGAGAGGAAATCGAAGGAAGTTTATAAAATGTTTAGACCCCCAATAGACAGTGCACAACAAACTAGCATGAGGGATTAGGTTTATGTCCATAGGCATATCTACCCCTCCAATCTATCCCACTACAGAAAATTTTGTATGTATATAGAAATTTTCTTTATACAAATAAAATTTTGTTATCGATAACTTATACAATATTTGATTATCGATAATTTATATAACATTTTGTTATCGAAAATGTTGAATAGAATTTTTTTCTGCTAAATTTGTTATCGAAATTTTATGTGTTATCGAAATTATCACTTAGACGTGTACCCATAACCGTAAGAATTACAAAAAAATTGTGTATGAAAACCTTTTATCGATTTTTCTTTATACAAAATTTTGTTATCGATAATTAATAAACGTATTGTTGATAAAATTATGTACAGTTTTTCTGTTTCTATCTTCAAGTTAATTCAAATGTTTTAATTCTCTCCTCATTTTTGTTTCTTTACAGGTATGCTATTGAAATTTATTGCATCAGTACGTAAGTTATATAAATTTTTCTTTAAAAGTGATCATTAAACTAAACAACTTTAAAGCAATTCAAAAATGAATAATTCCATAAAATTTTTCATTTTTAATCGTATGCAAAAATTTTGAAACGATTTTCCTTCACTTTGGCTTAATTGGAGCAAATCCAATAAGAAAATAGAGTGAGAAAGAAATGAAATTCAATTTAAAAATGATTTTCTCTTTCTAAACCGATTCCGTTACAATTCCAATTCACCCAATTTTTTTCGCAATTTTTCCCTTTCAAAACACATGACTGAACTACCTTCAGCTTCATGCAATTGCCAATGAATGGCTGGAATGTTCACAAATCCCTTCGAAAACAAAAGTACTCCTGCATACTTTTGTGCGTACTATGCCGCATGAAAGGAATTTTTAATGTCGATTGATTTTTTCGCCTTTCAATGGATTCATCTTCTGCACAATGCGGCAAAATTCTTATTCACATATTCAGAAAGTGATTTCTGTTCGGTACGGGAAAACCAAACCAGATATTTTGTTATTGTTTTTGTTGTTGCTTTTTTCTGATCTTTTTGTCAGTGATGGAAAACAATAAAATGTGGAAAGGTATATGTCAACAATGCTATCACAGAATAGCAATTTTGTTTACATTCAGAGAATGTAAAAAATGAACTGGAGGTGTACTATATGGGACATTGCACTTTGAAGTGAATGTCCGGGGAAATTCAACAAAATTTAATTTCTTTAAACATATAGAAAGTGGTGTTATCGAATAATAAAACTATTCTAATTCAAAATAGTAAATTTGTAAACATTTTGTTACTGAAAACTGTCTGTATAATATATTTCTGTTATCGATAATTTTCTTAACACAACAATATTGTTATCGAAAATTTCATAAACATAAATATTGATTTCGATGAAATTATTTTTGCATAGAATTATAATGAAAAATCAATTCAGTACGAAAAACCAAGCGCTAGAAATGGTATGTAGAACACGTGCAATGCGCAAAAAACTTTAGCCAAGCCAGTCAAAGTTCTGTAATTGGTGAGATCAGAAGGGTGTGATCCATCATACGCTGCTAAAACTGGCTGTCAGACTGGGTTTTAAGTTATACTGCCACTATATAAAAAAATTTGTTGTAGATTTTCTATACAAAAAAATGTTTGTTATCGGAAATTTTCTATATAAAAATTTTATGATATCGAAAATTTTCTGTATACAAAAATTTGTTATGGAAAATATTCTATATACGAAAATATAAAAATTTGTTATCGAAAATTTTTCTATATCTAAAAGTTTGTTATCGAAAGTTTTCTATATCTAAATATTTGTCATAGAAAATCCAATAAATCCAATCCAATAAAATTTGTTATCGAAAATTTTTCTATACCTAAAAGTTTGTTATCAAAACTTTTCTATATCTAAAAATTTGTTATCGAAAATTTTCTGTATACAAAAATTTGTTATCGAAAATGTTCTATATACGAAAATATAAAAATTTGTAATCGAAAATGTTTATATACCTAAAAGTTTGTTATCGAAACCTTCCTATATCTAAAAATTTGTTATCGAAACTTTTCTATATCTAAAAATTTGTTATCGAAAGTTTTCTGTATACAAAAATTTGTTTTCGAAAATGTTCTATATACGAAAATATAAAAATTTGTTATCGAAAATTTTTCTATACCTAAAAATTTGTTATCGAAACCTTTCTATATCTAAAAATTTTTTATTGAAACTTTTCTATATCTAAAAATTTGTTATCGAAAATTTTTTATATACAAAAATTTGTTATTGAAAATTTTCTATATATAAAAATTTGTTATTCAAAATATTTCTATTTCTAAAAATTTGTTATCGAAAATTTTCTGTATACAAAAATTTGTTATCGAAAATTTTCTGTATACAAAAATTTGTTATCGAAAATTTTCTATATACAAAAATTTGTTATTGAAAATTTTCTGTATACAAAAATTTGTTATCGAAATTTTCTGTTTATAAAAATTTGTTATCGTAAAGTATCTATATATAAAAATTTGTTATCGAAAATTTTCTATATATAAAAATTTTTTATCGAAACTTTGTTATTGAAAATATTCTGTATAAAAATTTGTTATCGAAAATTATCTATATAGAAAATTTTTATCGAAAATTATCGAAAATTTTCTATATACAAAAATTAGTTATCGAAAATTTATATATAAAAATTTGTTAACGAAAATTTTCTATATTCTCAAATTTGTTATCGAAAATAAGTTATCGAAAATTTTTTACGTATAAAATTTATGCGTAAATTTCAATTTTTCGAAATCACATTAATATGGAATAACCCATATGAGCCACATTATTCTTGCCAGTTGTATGAGTGCTTATGACATTTGTTTCCCTTTTATTTTGATTATTTTGTAATGAAAACAATAAAAAGCAACGGAAATCATGACAATCATACAACCAATTCGGTTTAACGAGATGAAAATTGTTTGAGAGGAAGCTAATTTGCTAAGAGAGGAAGCATTCGAAAACCCCAGCTCTGGTTAGGATTATTCATAAACTTCTAAATATTGTATGTACGTATGTACATATGTATATGCGATGGTGAAATGAAATTGTGGTGAAGCAAGTTTTTATTTATTTTTACAACGAAAAAGTTTAGATGAGAAATTCGCGACAAATTTATTTAAAATATGACAAAACAAGAGGAGGATAAAGATAAAATATTCGAGTTAAATTAGAGAAAAGACACAGAAAGGGAAAACAGGCTTACATGAAGGGATTTAAGGTGTGAGTTTAGGGATCTGTTTGTCACGTGTTACAGCAAAAATTCATAACATGGCGGTGATGTTGGTGGTTTGTTACAAAAATGTTTGAAAATCAAAATCTGAAGAAAAGAAAAATAGAAAATAAATTTTAATATCTATTAACCTTGCTTCTATTCAAGGGAAATTAATTTAATTTAAACGTTTTTAAAATGAAGAAAAAATAACCGCAGTTGTTTACCCGAATAATGCGTAATAGGCTTGACATTTATGAGCTTCAAATAAGAAACTTTGTTAAGCATTTTAAATACAAAACATTTATGAGAATATCCGGGTTGTTCCGAACTTTGACAGTTAATAACCGTCATGTTGTTGAAGCTTTATCTGTCAAATTAATTGTCACTTATTCAGTTTGTTTTAGCAAGTCACCACTGGCGACCACAGACAACAATGTTTGTTAGCTGAATGAGCTCTAAAGCAGTTGGCAACTGAGCCTAATTTTCATTGAAAAATTATCTTCAGCGATGAGGCAAATTTCAACATGCATACGTATGTGAATACACATAATTAATGAATTTGAAATGTTACGAGTTCACAATAAGATCCAAGAGCGTCCACTGTTTGGCTTGGATTTTAAGCTAAAGGCATTATAAAGGTCCATATTTGTTTCACTCTCAATGGTGAGCACTGTAGATCGATGATGGCATGAATTAGATGATCTGGATACCAACAACATGGGGTTTTAACAGCTTATGCCACATTGGATATTCCGCACGAGCGATTCGAGGGCATGGTCATCTTACGTAAAGGCAGTGGGAACTGGCCATCGAGATCACGCGATTTGAACCCGTTAGACTTTTCTTAGGGAGTTTTCTTAAATTCCATGTGTATTCGAAAAAGCTGCTTACCACAAACATACATACAACCAGGGTTACGACCTAGCTTCTTACACCATTTATGTTGTGTGTGTTAAATTTATACATGAGTGGCGGGGGAACCTACAGTTTAAAGTCGACTTGGAACGACAGATTTCTTTTTTGAAGCTTTCCATGACAATTTTCTATTTACTCTCAGAGTTTTTGCCGGAAATCTGTCGAGAGGAAGTAGCTGCAGAAATATTTTTTCAAATTTCGTTCTGTTGGAGATGTCTGTCTTCTGGGCTGGGGTTTGAAGCGAGGCCTAAGAAGCCAACACACTAGTTACTAAACTACGGCGGCTTTTAAGCATTCTATGGTTTTTAAAAGATCCACATACTACCTACAAGAGATTGTGATCCACTTTCTTCTGTCAGTGTCCGTCACTTGCTGGGTGCAGGAATAGATTATTTGGCTCTCCGTTTCTTTTCAGCTTGACGGAGCTATCATCTATTGATATCAAGGATATAGCTTCGTTCATCAAACTTTCTGGCTGGTTTTCCAGCGTGGGATAGTCATGCTTCTGATGAGCAGCCCTTGTGCTGACCAAGATCTTCCTCTCATCTGGTCTTGGTGGAATTTGGTCAGTACAGGGACTACGTTCACCCGTGGCATCACAGCTTTGTGACATGATCAAAGCTACAACTACGACCTAACCTAACCTACTATTACTACCTACTAGACTTCGACTGCTAACCACAGCAATCCACAAACCCTATTATAACCTATGTATGTCGTCCTCTTAAATTCAGCCTGATTTATGTGCCAGAGTCATGGAATATACTTTCTCTTGTATGTTGATAGCTTTGTCATCAAGAACACTTTGCACATAACCTCTTCGCCTCCATAGGATTAGTATTTGAAGCGGGAAACATATGTCTTGGTAGTTGAGGTAAAGGGACTAGCTTTCATGCATGTTAGCCTTGCATTTGTTTACATTGTGAAGCGCAGAAAATACTACTGCAGGATAAGCGGGTTACACATCATAGGCCCTACGGGGAAAGTAGAATATAACCTCAAAATACTCACGTGACGTGTTTTCTTGGTTACATTGTCCACATGCCTGTACAATATTTATGATGGAACAGTGATTCACAAGCCACATTGTAATCGTGCTTCAAAAAATCACCATTATTGCCCTCATCTGTAGGCAGACGAGAAGCCTTAAAATGAACTTCGATTCACTGGCCCATTATGTAAAATTTTTCTTGGATTTTCAGTCGAAAATATGTTCCCCCCTTTTTCCATTCCTCTTACCCGTTTATAGCCATAAGATTTATGGAAAGCAAATTGCCCCCATGGATAAGCAATTAAAAAGACGAACAAATTTTGTCCAGAAAAAAATTTTCTTTTTATTTCATTTTATTTTCCATACTATTCTGCTGCTGGTGCAGAATCTTCAACAAAGGTTTGCCAAATTAGAGTTCCAGTCACGAATACAATTCCAAATATCATGCAGCCAAGCATAATGGACTGGTCCGTAGACATCTTTTTTGATTTTCAATTTGAAATTTGTTTTTCTTTTCTTTTTTTTTTGACAATAATTTTCGAATTTAGAAAAATTTATTCAGCTGGCGGTGGTACTGATGGTGGTGGACCATAGGTAACTATTAAGAATCTTATTACAGCCGCTATACCAATAAATACCAAAATTCCGGGATATTCCATAACAAACTCCACACAAGTACTGAAAGTGACTTCAATTTTTATAGGAAAGAAAAATCGTTGAAAAAACCTTTTCGGAATTTGAAGTAAAAACAACAACAAAAATTATTTGACAATATTGTCTAGGGAAAGTTTTAATTTTTTTTTTGTTACAATTTCAAAGTGTTTAATTTAAAAAAAAATCGAAATTTTCATTTTACTCCCTCGATTTAAAGATGTACTCGCTAATGACAAGGCCCAACATTATGCCAAAGCCCAAGCCATGCACGTAATCCAATATGCCCATTAGCATTTCATCCCACTCCATTTTGTTTTTGTTTGTTTGTATAAATATGGTGTCACAGAATAGTTAATCGTCACGTCTCCCCAAAAAAAGGTCCAGAATAATGAAACACACAACAACAACGCCGGCTATTGATAAAACTTGTTTCATATCACACGCGAATAAATATCGTAAAACAAAAAATTTATTCTTCAAGAGATTTCTGGGAACGAAACTTTTTCTTCAAAATTTTAAAAAAATTTAATTTTGAAAATGAAATTTCAAAATGACAATCAATACGACGTACGTCAGACTAATAATTTGAAATCACAAAAAGATAACTTGTGAAGGCTTCTTGAATACCCTACAGTAGTTAATACAAAACATAAATGCAAATAAAGGAAGGCAGTTAGGTTGAAAGGGAGGAGATCTCATGCACTTATAAAGGGTCCGCCAAATAACTTTTATTTTTGAAAATGCTTTAAAAAAAACTACTGAATATTTTCTCAAATTTCTTTTTTTTATTTGAAAGTACAATCCTTCCGGTTACTAATGGAAAATAATTTCATTCAAATGGCTGCCTCGGCTGGCCATGCAGTAGCCTACACGATCGGTCCAATTTTTAAGCACATTATCGATTGTGTGCAGCTGTATTTCACCAATGGCTTCACGAATATTGTCATTTAAAGCGTTAATTGTCTCTGGCTTGTCGGCGTAACACTTATCTTTGACGGCACCCCACAAATAATAGTCCAACGGTGTCAAATCGCAGCTCCGAGTTGGCCAAACGACATCAGCTCTGCGGCTGATAATGCGATCTTCAAAGACAGGGCGCAAAACATCGGCTGAGTGGCACGTAGCGCCGTCCTGTTGAAACCAAATGTTGCCAATATCGTCCTCTTCAATTTTTGTGAACAAAAATTCGTTCAACATGGAATGATAACGATCGCCATTGACTGTAACGGCCACTCCTTGCTCATTTTCGATGAAAAATAGCCCAATTATACCTCTGTACCAAAATCCGCACCAAACAGTGACTCGTTTTGGGTGCGTCGGCTTTTCAATGTATGCGTGAGGGTTTTCTGTGCCCCAAATGCGACAAATTTGCTTGTTTACATTTTGTTCCTAAACCTTCTTCTCTTGTTCTTAAACCTGCCGAATTATTTAAATTTTACATTCCACGTCAATTGATGTCTACCGCTCTACTGTAGTACAGATTATTAAAGGTCGTATAACAAAAATGAAATCCCTTTCTTCACAAATACGATACGATTTTCGTTTAAGACAACATAGACTTCGTTTTCTTCTTCATTGCCTTGGAATTTGGGAAAATATAGCAAATTCTGGAACGATAGGGTTGCCAACTACCGTTCAATGTTCTTCTGAAGAATCGCATGTATTTGTTTCTACTCTTTCTCAAGAGGTACCTTATCTTTCATGATATTTGTGGTGCTAATATCATGCCTGCATTAGACGGATCTTTACATGCGGATATCTGCTGTGGTAGGATTGCCTTAATATAACAACTATTCTTAGCTGGATACAGCGGATATAAAGATTCGAATGCATACATCTCCATACATACATACATACTAAATTGGACATTACAACCCTTAGTCGGCATTACGACCTCGTTCCTCACACCACTTATGTTGTGTGTGTGTTAATTCCACCTACAGTTTAAAGTCGATTGCGAACGACAGATTTTTGAGAAGCTTTTCATGGCAATTTTCGATTTACTTTCAGAGTTTTTGTCAGAAATCTGCTGAGATGAAGTTGCCGAAGATATATTAATATTTCGTATTGTTGGAAATGTCTGAACTGGGATTTGAACCGAAGTATCATGTCTAAGAAGCCAATATGCTAACTAATACAATAAGGTGACTATGTTTGTTGTACGCTTACCATTAAAGTGTACCAATTAGTTGGATGGAGAGCATTTTTTCCAATATCCTTGCGGATACTATCCTCATCATTCCGCGCATGCCTAAACAACACATTCTTGAAACTTCCGAATTATTTAAATTTTACATTTTCTGTCAATCGATGTCCACCGCTCTACTGACCTACTGATGAGTAACGGTCTTATAACAAATAAAGTCTCTCACTTTACAAATAAAATACGATTTTCGTTTAAGACCACAAAGCACAAAGTACTTCAGATTCCGTTTTTTATTTCCTGCATTGCCATGTAATTTGGTAAAATGTAACAGATTCTGGAACGATAGGGTTGCCAACTGCCGTACTCCACTTAAAGCATCGCATGTATTTGCTTTTTCAAGAGGTGCCTTATTTTGCTCTGATATTTGTAGTGCTGATATCATGTCTGTCTTAAGCCTATCTTGACATGCGGCTGCTTGGTGTGTTAGGAATTGTTTGCGACCTATCTTCTCATACCATCTGCATATGTTGTGTGTATTAATTTTATACATGAGCAGCGGCACCTACAGTTTAAAATCTGAACGAAATTTTTTTTCGAGAAACTTTTTCATGGCAAATTTCTATTTACTCTTAGTTTTTTTTTTTTTTTTTTTTTTTTTGTTGTACAATGGGTCAATTCGACCTCCGGGTACTGTACTTGTCTTGACAAGTACACGTCCTCTAACCATCCTGTAGAGTTTTTTCCAGAAATCTGATGAGAGAAAAGTGCCGAAGAAATATTTTTTTTTTCATATTTCGTTTGTCTGACCTGGATTTTTAACCGTGGCCTCATGTCCAACAGGCCAACACACACACTACCTTCTAGACTACGGCAAATACAAACACCAAAGGAATACGCTCAGCGTGTACCACGCTATTGGTTAACATGTGTTTTTCGACTTTTCTACCTCGCAACAGAATCTGCAGGTGCTAATATTAAATATGTTTATTCTATACAGATAGCTATATCAGGTAAAGTACCCTGTAAATGCCCGTAAAAATGTTCTAATGACGTCATTTGTCACGTTTGAATGCAAATTCTCTTCTGCAAGCATCAAGGCTATAGATATAACCGGTTTTGGATATCAGACTTATGTTTGAATGATTGTGGTGTCTTTCTGAGTCAAAATTCTACTATCTCTCTAGATCTCTATATCTCTAGATCCTACTATTCTCGCTCACTTTCTTTGAAGCATCCGCATATAAATTTCTATTGCGTAGCCAGATCCAGATCCTAGTCGGAAATATTACATTGTATATGGTATTGTATTGAAGTTATACGCAATTATGTCCGTAATTCCACTCCAATATAGTGAAATGAGCAATAAGTTTTCCATTTTTAAGATGGAGAAATAATGCGCAGGCCTTTCGCTACCAAACAATTCCCACAACGTTTTCTTTCAAAGTTTTATTTCTAAAGCAACGTGTGAAGTGCCAAAGGCCTCCAATAACTAAAAATCAAATAAAATTTTAGAAATGCTTTATAAATAGGCCCACAATTTTTCCTATATCTTGTATACACATAAGCATAACCCTGTAAATAGGCCTTCTGTTTAAACTGTCAATCTTGCCACAATAAAAGGCCAGCCTTGAATTTAATTTCCAAACATTTGAATTGTTTTTGTAGTTTTGAACGTGATTGAAAATTATTTTCTTTCCTTATTTTGTTTTTACTTTTTGCTAAAAGAAAAGAAAAGAAGAAAAATTTCATTTTATTGCAAAATTCTCGAGAGTTATGGAGCCTATGCCTTTGTGGTACGTGCCAGTTGCAGCATTGGTCGTAATACTAATACGTGTGGGCTGGAAGGCTTTCAATTAGAAGAACGAGGGGATAATATTGAACAAAACAAAAACAAAAACAAACAAGATTAAAAGCGACAAGAACAGAAGACAAGATGGATTGGCGACCCTATATTCGTCTAGTTTTGGGCATCTATCTGGGCAATTTCATATATTTTCGAATAATTCGTTCCAAACGTTAATTTTAAATTTGTAATCGAAAATGAAAAATGATAATGAAAACACAAAAATAAAAATACGAATGAAATGAAACTCATGATTCATGATGAGAGGAGAGATTTTTTTTATTATTATCTGTTACAACAACATGCTTTACATGGGTTACATTTGTTACATGCGTTACATTTGTTACATCGGTTTGCATGCTTTAATGAACATCCCACTTGTACGCCTTTATTCTTCTTTGCGCGATAACATGGAAATGACCGCCAAATAGACGGCTTTGGCGTTTTCTTCTTATTATTGTTGTTGGTATTATTGAAGCGATTTAGCAGCTTTTGTTTCATGCGTCTATAGAACAAACGCGTTTGATGTGGATGTATGATGCAGGCCAAACCCCAAAGCAGTATTAATGTCGACAGGAACTGTTCCATCAAGAATTCAAACAACAAATTTGGATTACGTGACTGAAAACAAAAATTTACGACAAAAAAAAAGATTTTTTTTTTAATTATTCAGACGTTAAGACAAATTAAAAAAAATACTTATCAATTCCACTGTCACTGTCAAATTTTGTTGGTTTTCTTGGCAAGTTGTAGGCGAATTTTTTTTTAATTTAATTTTTTTTTAGTTTGTTTAACAGTTACAAACTCTAAGCAGCACCTCGGCAAGCACCAGGCCAGCAACTATGCCCAGAACGAATGTAACTGCTTGACTCATTTTTTTTGTTTTTGTTTTTAAACGGAAATTTTGTTTTAAACAGAAATGTTATCGAATGGTTGTTGAAGGAAATTTTGTTTTAATTTTGAAATATTTTTTGTTTGTGTTTTTTGTAAGCAAGTGATAATGGAATTTAAACACACACAGGGTGTTCAATATAAGCAGATATTTTGATTATTTTCAAAACGCAATTAACTGTAATCGAGGTGCAATAGAAGTTCCCGGGCCAGGGGAAAATATAAATAATATAAATAATAGTTGGAATAGAATAAAGTGCACTTCTATTGATCAGGACTTCCGATTTTTTTGTGCATTTCGAAGTACTACTGATCGCTACAAAACTTTAAGGACCTGATGTATGCGATAAAACTCTAGCACCTGTTCTCATGCTCAATATGGTGTGATCAGCCATTTAAATTTCGATGTCTGTTAGGCAACAGACAACAAAATCGCATGATCAACTTACCATCATACTGTTTCGAAAATGGAAATGGTATTTTTAAAATGATAAACAAAAACCCCAAAAACAAAACAATGGACCTGTTTACATGATCAAAGAATAAACAAAAGTTAGAAAAACAATGTCCTTGTTTACATGTTTTACGAATAAGCAAAAATATAGCAACAACATCAGTGTATAAAAAAGGGGATAAACAAAGTAAACAAACAAGTAACAACAACACTGCAAGGACAAACATAAACAAAATACACAAACAACAATAATGAAAACAACATGCTTACATTTATAGATATTTCGCGAAGGCAGTCAGTCTCCATCGAAAGCATTCATCAGACTGTTTATCCAGCGGTATAAAAGGCAAGACAAAGCAGTCAACGCGATGAGAAAGAATTCATTCAGTCTTGTGTGAAGACACGTTGCGTGTGAAGAGAATAATTGTGCTTTGAAGATCTCTGTTATAAAGATCTATTGACCAATTGGTATTGTGTACGCGGAAGAATGTAAAGGGGAATAACAATTAAAGCAAATTGTTGTTGTTTAAATCAAGTCGTGAAAGGTGGCACACGAACTCATATTTTTGCGTTTATAAAAGGGTAAAAACGTAACAATACGTACAACCAGTATGTTGCTTCACTTTGCTAGTCTATTAGTGGTGACACATGCATCCAACCAAGTATCAGGCTAAAAAAAGACATAAGTTTTCTTAATTTTTCGTAATTGAAAGCCTATTTCCTTTAAAAAAAAAGGTTCAAAAAACCACCCTTGAAGCGTTTACAGTTAAAAGGATTTCTAAGATAATAAAAAGGAACAACGTTCAGCAAATATTTTTATTTCCAGATTAGAGTTCAATGTCTTAAGGTATTTTTGACTCGAAAATCTTTTGCGTTCTCAATACAAATTAAATTTTCTCAAGCCCTTTCACAAAAACAAGCCCTTCTTGCAATTATTACATCGTGACTTATCTGTTCCTTTTTTATTCGCAGGTAATTGTTGTTGTGATTTTCCTCCTTTCCAATTTCATTTTATATTTCCCCAGATGACGATGATGATGATGATTTTCCCTGTCACAAACCCTTGGTGGCTTTTTAGTTCTCCATCCCCACGTTAATTGTTGTTGTGTTCAATACAATCAAGTTGGCTTGAGTTGTCTTGAGTTGTGTTGTGTTGTGTTGTGTTGTGTTGTGTTCAGTTGTGAGTTGGATTGTCTGGTGTCTTGATTAAATTTGACTGATAAAGTGCTCATTCAGACCAACAAATTCGATAAACTTTTCCATTTTATTTTATTACTCTGTTCTGGTTTTAGTTGTTGTTGTTGTTTTTGTTGTTGTTGTAATTGTTAAGAGTTTTAGCAGGAGTTATTGTTGTTGCTTTAAAACCAAACATAACAACAATAAAAATAAAATAAAGTAAGAAAAGAAAAGTTTTCTCGATTTAAACACTCTCAGAACGCAGTCATACTTTCAATTGGTTTTTATAACAGCCGCCAGTACAGCTGTCAGAGTGTCTCTGGGTGAATGCCATTTTTTTTTGGCTTTTTCTCTACTTATAAAGGGTTATCCATTTTGCGATTTCAAAACTAAAATAAGACACACATAAAGCTGTGATGAAGTCGCCGTAGTCTAGTAGATAGTGTGTTGGCTTATTAGACGTAAAAGCAAAGGTTCGAGCGCCAGGCCAGACATCAGGACAAAATAAAAAAAAATTTCTTCGGCGACTTACTCTCAGCAGTTTTCTGGAAAAAACTCTGAAAGTAAATCGAAGATTGCCATGAACAAGTTTCTCAAAAATCTATTGTTCGGAGTCGCTTTTAAACTGTAGGTCCCCGCCACTCATGTATAAAATTAACACACACAACATAAGAGGTGTGAGAAACTAGGAAGTTGTACAATGGGTCAATTCGACCTCCGGGTACATTACATAATTGACAAATACATGTCCTCTAACCTAAGCTGAGATTCTGATGAAACTTGGATTTCTTTATAATGGACCTTGCCAAGGCCAGTGAAATGATTTTCATCTTTGCAGAAAAGTCAACATTGAACGGCTGAAACCACTAAATGGTTAACCTGTTATTTCGTCTCTGGTTTATTTGTTTTGTATCCACTGTATATAAAGGGTGTTTTTTTATAGAGGTATAGAACTTTAAGTTGCAATAAAACAACGATGGATTATTCGATTGACATGAATTCCGAAAGATAATCTTGTGGCATTACATTTTAAATATGATTTCTGGCATATGACCGCCACGGCTGGCGCGGATGTAGTCCAATCTGGACGTCCAATTTTCGATGACTTTTTCCAACATTTGTGGCCGTATATCGGCAATAATACGGCGAATGTTGTCTTCCAAATGGTCAAGCGTTTGTGGCTTTACCGCATAGACCAATGACTTTACATAGCCCCACAGAAAGTAGTCTAGCGGTGTTAAAGCACAAGATCTTGGAGGCCAATTCACAGGTCCAAAACGTGAAATTAGGCGGTCACCAAACGTGTCTTTCAATAAATCTATTGTGGCACGAGCTGTGTGACATGTTGCGCCGTCTTGTTGAAACCACATCTCCTGGACATCATGGTTATTCAATTCAGGAATGAAAAGTGTTAATGGCCACTATCGTTTTTGAAAAAGTACGGACCAATGATTCCACCAGCCCATAAAGCGCACCAAACAGTCAGTTTTTCTGGATGTAACGGTGTTTCCACATACACTTGAGGATTACCTTCACTCCAAATGCGGCAGTTTTGTTTGTTGACGTAGCCATTCAACCAGAAGTGCGCTTCATCGCTAAACAAAATTCGCTTATGAAAATCGGGAACAACGGTAACCTCGTTTTTGGCCCATTCGTCGAATCTACCCCTTACTTGATGATCGTTTGGCTTCAAATCTTGCACGAGTTGGATTTTGTAAGCACGCAAACCAAGATCCTTCCGCAAAATCTTCCATAAAGTGGATGGACACAGATCCAATTCCTGTGCTCGATGGCGGATGGACTCATTCGGGTCTTCCTCAATGCTACGCTCTACAGCAGCAATAGCTTCTTCTGTACGCACCGTACAGCGTCTCTGGGGATGCGAGTTATCAATAAGAGTAAACGTGGTGCGAAAACGTTCCATGGTTAATCGAATTAACTGCTCTGATGGACGATTTTGTCGACGATAAAATGGACGTAGTGCGCGATACGTTTTCCGCACAGAACCATTATTTTCGAAATAAAATTGCACTATTTGCAAGCGTTGTTCAGGCGTGAGTCTATTCATGATGAATTGCCATACCAAACTGAGAATAAATCAGTTGACAGCTGTTAAATCGGTCGCCATCTTGAAAAGTAATACCAACTTAAAGTTCTATACCTCTATAAAAAACACCCTTTATAAGGCCTTCACATAATAGAAATGACCAAGTAAGGAGCATTAAAAAAAATGATGAACAGAGGAGGAGTTGCAGGAAAGAGACAGAGAGCTAGAGAGAGAGAAAGATTAAATAGCTAATCAACAATTTGTAGAAGAGAGCAGAGAAGCGACAACCACTTGAAAACGATAACAAAAAAGAATAAAGTGAGGGAGGCTAAGAGACATTGTCTTGCAAGTAGTTGGGAACAATGAAAATAGAAGTAAAGTTTGGGGAATATACTTTTGCTTCTTACAGAGCCTATTTACAGAGTAAAAAACGTAACAAAAAATCATTGCTCTGTTAGAAAAACCAATTCAAATAATGTTTTTTTTGACAACTAGAAGCCTATTTTACGTTGTTAGAAAACTTGAACTTTTAATTGATTGTCGACAATGTAAACTACAACTCCAGAAAGAACAACTTCTTAAGGCAATTAAAATACATTTTTCTGATTGAAGGCTTATCTATCGATTTATAAATATTTAGAAAAATTAGAAATCACTCCCTATGAAATTCATTCCATAAAACAAAACAATTTATTTCCACTATAATACAAAAATTTGGCCCGAATCAAGTTAAACTTGCATTTGTCTTAAACTTAGCGCACTTGAGTCCTATCAAATCCTCCGTTATAAAACGAAGCTCTTTGTAGATAGTTTCCAGATTTCCTCCACAAATCCTGGACGTGGTGTCCAAGCAATGACAACGCTATAGTTTTTGCCAAACTCGTTTTTAGGATATTTTCAGATCCAGAAGATCTGGTTAGATTCGGCATAATTCCTCCCATCAGACACTCCGAATTATCTACCTTGGTGCCAATTCTAGTATTGCCATCATCTGTAAAACTTCAGCCTGCTTAGCCCATGATCTTTTCCCACATTATTATCGTACGTGATTTACTTTTCATTGCTCGTAATTATTGGCTTAAAAATGGGTTCGATTTCGTTTCGTTTTAGCAGTGAATTACGAGTGGAAATTCGGTTCAAAAAATTCTTTATTATTAATTAACGTGGTACCCAACTATCGATTCTTTGTTATGTATTCAGTTTTTTTTCCAAATCATTGATAACTGTTTGTGTGAAGAATGTCAAATGCCGTACAATCTTCAGCTCAAGTGAGCTTTGGCATCAAAGCTACCACTCCAACCTACCTTCCTATGTAAGCTTTCCGTTATCCGTGGTAGTCGTCAACAGGTCTTGTAGCAGATAGTTGAGGATAGTGAATAACGTTTTAGTGGGAGTAGTGCCAAGAAGTCGAGGTAGTCTAGTAGGTAGTGCGTTGGTTTATTAGACCCTGGGGCAGAAAATATCCACCAAAACGAAATTGAAAAAATATTTCTTCACCGGCTTCCTCTCAGCAGATTCCTGGCAAGCAAATAAAATTCCGATTAAAAGTTTCTCACAAATCTGTCTTTCGGAGCCGACTTTAAACTGTAGATCCCGCCACACTTGGTCTTGGTTGTAACTATGACTGAAGAGTTGTAATGGCCAAATGCTAAGAACGTTGCCGAAGATATGTTTCTTCACATTTCGTTTTGTTACTGATATCTAACCTGGGGAAGAAGTACTTCTCCATTCTTCAAATTCGAAATTCTATCAAAACTAGATTCAGACGCCAACCTATCCTGGGTCAATGAGGAGTCCTGCTCCACCGCTAGACTCACCTGACCCTTGATGGATAGAAGGCGTACCAACCAATTACTGGTCATCTCAACCACAGTGGCCGTGCTTACAGGTCATTGCGTTATGGATAGACACGCGGAGAGAATGAGGCTAACATTTAACGACTTCTGCCGTGGATGCAGATCCGCTGAGGAAGAGGAGGCTGTTATCCACTTTCTTTGTCAGTGACCGTCTCTTGCTAGGTGTAGATATAGGTTATTTGGATCTTCATTTCTTGTCAGCTTGACGGAGCTATCATCTATTGATATCAAGGATATAGCTTCGTTCATCAAACTTTCTGGCTGGTTTTCCAGTATAGGCTGACCAACTTCTTCCTCTTCCCTGATTTTGGTGGAACTTGGTCAGTACAGGGACTGCGTTCACCCGTGACATCACAACGGGCCGCTATGCGTACTCAAGTGAGCTTTGTGATAGAGCTACCACTCCGACCTAAACCTAAACCTAAAGATTCAGACGTAATGTTGTCAATTTCACTCAGGAACTGGATATAATCAGATACGATAGAAGAGTGCCCAGAAAAAATAATGAGCCAGCGAAGGGTCGACATGAATGGGACACTTTACGGTCTTTATTCCTCTTCACACAGAACGTTATCTTTAGTTTACGACAAATGGCAACCCTGTCATTCTAGAACTTGCAATAAAAGGCCGTAATAAGAAAATATAAGTATAAAATAAGAACTTCTGTATTACTGTGGCGATGAGAAATCTATTTTCTAAGTTGCAAGCAATAAAAATCAAATACTTCTTCCGTGTTGGTGTGTGTAGCTTCTAAAAGTTTCTCTGCAAAAAAAAAAATTAAATTACAAAATTCGTTTCCGTTGTGTTCATTCTCTAAACCAGCCTCTCTATGCTAAATTCTTTATTATTAACATGTAGAGGAGTCTCTTACTGCCACTGTTAGGATGCCTTCATGATTGTCTGTCTTAAATAAAGATTCACAATTAATTGTGTCCGAAGGTTTGTGGTACAACTGCCAACTTGTACGAGTTGGTACCATATTTTTATATTCTAGAGGAGATATTTATCACTCCTACGTTGCTAAACACCTGAAACTTTTATAAATAACTGTGACCACAAAGCCAGAGGGAGGCAGATAAATTTATTAGTCGGGTTAATAAGTTTAAGGCTTAAACACTCTGACAAAACATTTTCGATTCTGTTAAATAAGAAATGATTGTGAATGAAAGTGAATGAATGAATGAGTGGAAGAATAATAAAGTTTTTATTTAATAGAAAACAATAACAACAAACAACAAACAAATAAAACTTTCCGTCTTTATATAAAAAGTTTTTTTCATTTTGTTTTTGAAGGCCATAATGTTTGAATGAAAGTTATTACGTACAGGCCAGACTCAATTAAAAGGACTTTGAAAAGGAAATTTTCAAATTAAAGACAAACTGACCTACATACGTACATCCATGCATACATACATATGTACACAAATATTTGGTCGTTACAGCCCTACAGTCAGGCTTACGACCTAGCTTTTCAACACCCCTTATGTTGTGTGTGTTAATTTTATACATGAGTGCCTGAGGACTTACAGTTTAAGGTCGACTCCGAACGACAGATTTCTGAGAAACTTTTCCTGGTAATTTTTTATTTACTTTCAGAGTTATTGCCTGAAATCTGTTGAAAGGAAACCGCTTCGTTGTATTCGAGATGTCTAAATTCGAGCTTGAACCATAGCTTCACGTCTAATAAGCCTACACACTACTTACTACACTAAGGCGACTTATCTCCCTTAAATTACAACAAAAAAAATCAATAATTCTGTAGCCTTCAAGACTTCAGGGAGCTTCAATGGTTGAATCAGCTTATCCGTTTGGTAGTTTCGTCGTAGTCTAGAAGCTAGTGTGTTGGCTTATTAGACATAACAGCCAGGGTTCGAGCCCCAGGCCAGACATCAAGACAAAATACAAAAAGTATTTCTTTGGCGACTTCCTCTCAGCAGATTTCTGGCAAAAACTTTGAAAGTAAATAAAATTGCCATGAAAAGGTTTCTCAAAAATCTGTCGTAAACTGTAGGTCCCACCACTCATGTATAAAAATTAACCCACACACAACATAAGTGGTGTGAGAAACTAGGACGTTGTACAATGGGTCAATTCGACCTCCGGGTACTGTACTTGTTTTAATTGACAAGCACACGTCCTCTAACCTAACCTAACCTAACCTTGGTAGTTTCAAAACCTCATGTCAGAAAAACCTATCAACTGTTTGATGTCTTTCAACTGAAGTTCCCTTAATTTTGTGAAGAGTTTGCCATTCACGAACCGAGGTGGGAAAAACGGAAATCTTCTGTGTGAAGAATTAAACAAAATTGGACGAGAGACTGGAAGCTGCACTGCTGTTATCAAACATTTGCATCCCTGCAATGTATGCACTGCCGAAAATGTGTTGCAAATAATCCAAATTTGTCATTTCCTAGGCATTCTCAGCATTAGGGCCTGTCTTGTGGCTCATTATGAAATATTTTGCATCTGCTCAACAGACCCTGGTTCCCCCTATTTATTACAAATCCTATAGAAAAAAGGGGGTGCCCTTATGCCACATACTAGTGCTTGCACTCATGGCCTAGATGCCCATCATAAAAACTATAAAACTTTCAATAGATTCCCTTGCCAACTTCCGGATCCATTGCGTTCTAGAACAGTCAAATCCGTTTTTGAACAAAATTTTCTTTCGGATCCGGGATTACGTTAACAAGTAAAATCGTTTCACATAACGCTTGGAGAACCCAAAAGTGATTGTGAAAAGATCATTACATTCCGAAAATACTGGATTGGAGGTATTGCTGGGCTTTGGTTTTTCTAAAATGGATTTGGAGGAACCATTTCCATGTATTCAAAGTGTTAAGACCATATGACCACAGAATTATTTTTATGCCTGCAATAGACAATTACGAACTGGATGGTGGTGTGGTTGCAACAAGACAATGTCACGAATCACACAACACTACCAAGCTTGACTTTATTACATGAGCAATTTCTCAGCAGAATAATTTAATATTTTGGTAACTGGCCATCAAGGTCATGCCATTTGAGGCCATTATGCTTATTTTTAATGCAGAATCTAAATTCGTACACATGAGGTTAATCCTCCAATATTGGGGGCTTTGAAAACCAAACCAGTTATCGATGGATAGCTGCTCTATATGTGCGAAAATGGTTTCCAACTAATCCAGTGTCAATCATTCAAATGGCCGTGTGTTTGCTTTTGAAAACGCAAAATGGTTAACCCTGCACTTCTATTTCTGTTGACTTAACATTTTTCCTCATATCTTTCTCTCTTTACCTTCACGTTTTTTTTTTCTTTTTTGATTAACTTTTTTCTTATTGTGCCAGAACTTATTCCAGTGTTTTGTCTTATTTATTAAATGCCATAAATTAATAATTTTTTCATTTTCTTTTCATAGAATTCAGTTTGTTTCTCTCTTCCTCTCTCTCCCTCTCCTATTTTATTGATTTTCTTCACTGTCTCCCTCAACTGCAACAGTTAATTTATTGTTCAGGTATTATTGGATTAAGGCACTCAGGGTGTTTTGCTTTTTAGTCCCCCGAAAGACTTTATAATAATCGACCATAAATCAAATTTAATGATCATATCAATCATAAATTATGAAAACAAACAACAAAAAAACTAAATAAACGAATAAATGAACACCCCTTTAATAAATTAAGTAAATAGTCAATCAAGCATGAAGTAATACTGACAAGCAAGCATGAAGAAGAATTTGGGCCACAAAAAAATTTGGATTTTAATTTAAGTTTTCCAAAAAATCGGCCACCAATACATATCATATACAGAATACAAACACAGAATGTTTATTTTGAATCAAGAATATGATAATCAAACAATAAAAAAATAATCAACAAAAAAAATTAGAAAAAGCACAAAAGTATACAGTAATAACAATAACAAATCAACAGAGAAATTCTCGAAGTTGCCGGACTAAAAAAAGAAGTGTTATTTGGTGTAATTCTTATCCACCATAAATAGTCCATTCGTGTGCTTCAATATCATCATATTTTTTACAACGTCTTAATCGATAAGTCACCAATATTACGTGTGTATGTGTGAAGATAAATACGAATTTAATTAGCAAAGATAAAAACCATAAATTTTGAACAGAGCTAATGTTAAAGTTAACACAGCAATGTTAAATGGTTAACAGAAAATACAAAAAACAATTCTCAAGGTTGATATCGGTGAATGGAATCTCTATTTCATTCCTTATAAATTATGCCCTACACACGTTCCTGCCAGGAGCAGCTTAACTGGTAATTCGGAAATTCTTTTGAAAATTGAAAAACACAAACATAAAACAAATCATTTGTTTTAACAATGTCTGAGGAGTTTGACGGATATTGTTGAAAAATGAGAGTTGCTGCCGGTATCCTACTATATACAAATTGTAGCCTAAGGTGTCCCTAATAAAACCCAATTAGTCCTACATCCCAAATAATCTTGGATCTTGGAAAATCGGGCTCGAAAATTTCACTACGCTTTAACACGATTAATATAGTGGAAAAATGGAACTTGCTGCCGAAATCCCACTATACATTCTCGGTATCAAGACTTCCAAAATAGATTTCCCAACGATCGGCCGTTATTTGGAACCAGAGATATAGGCGACGAATAAGAGCGGATAAGAGTGGACTCGTGGAGGAAATGGGCTGGATAGCCATGGTGTCAAGGATACCAAAACAGGTTTCCTTAAGGTTGGGCGTTACTTGAGGCTGCTGGCTTAATAAAGGGTGTTTTTTATAGAGGTATAGAACTTTAAGTTGCAATAAAACAACGATGGATTATTCGATTGACATGAATTTTATTTATCCGAAAGATAATCTTGTGGCATTACATTTTAAATATGATTTCTGGCATATGACCGCCACGGCTGGCGCGGATGTAGTCCAATCTGGACGTCCAATTTTCGATGACTTTTTCAAACATTTGTGGCCGTATATCGGCAATAATACGGCGAATGTTGTCTTCCAAATGGTCAAGCGTTCGTGGGTTTACCGCATAGACCAATGACTTTACATATCCCCACAGAAAGTAGTCTAGCGGTGTTAAATCACAAGATCTTGGAGACCAATTCACAGGTCCAGAACGTGAAATTAGGCGGTCACCAAAAGCGTCTTTTAATAAATCTATTGTGGCACGAGCTGTGTGACATGTTGCGCCGTCTTGTTGAAACCACATCTCCTGGACATCATGGTTATTCAATTCAGGAATGAAAAAGTTAGTAATCATGGCTCTATACCGATCACCATTGACTGTAACGTTCTGGCCACCATCGTTTTTGAAAAAGTACGGACCAATGATTCCACCAGCCCATAAAGCGCACCAAACAGTCAGTTTTTCTGGATGTAACGGTGTTTCCACATACACTTGAGGATTACCTTCGCTCCAAATGCGTCAGTTTTGTTTGTTGACGTAGCCATTCAACCAGAAGTGCGCTTCATCGCTAAACAAAATTTGCTTATGAAAAGCGGGAACAACGATAATCTTGTTTTGGGCCCATTCGACGAATCTACGCCTTACTTGATGATCGTTTGGCTTCAAATCTTGCACGAGTTGGATTTTGTAAGCACGCAAACCAAGATCCTTCCGCAAAATCTTCCATAAAGTGGATGGACACAGATCCAATTCCTGTGCTCGATGGCGGATGGACTCATTCGGGTCTTCCTCAATGCTACGCTCTACAGCAGCAATAGCTTCTTCTGTACGCACCGTACAGCGTCTCTGGGGATGCGAGTTATCAATAAGAGTAAACGTGGTGCGTAAACGTTCCATGGTTAATCGAATTAACTGCTCTGATGGACGATTTTGTCGACGATAAAATGGACGTAGTGCGCGATACGTTTTCCGCACAGAACCATTATTTTCGAAATAAAACTGAACTATTTGCAAGCGTTGTTCAGGCGTGAGTCTATTCATGATGAATTGCCAAACCAAACTGAGAATAAATCACTTGAAAAGTAATGCCAACTTAAAGTTCTATACCTCTATAAAAAACACCCTTTATCTATTTTGTATAGAAGTAAGAACTTGAGCTATGGAGACTATGCTTAGAATAAAGTGAGGCAAGTCTGACACAAGCTTTTTGTGCTGTAACATGCCAAATTGAGTGCTTGACATTTCTCTTCTTAATTCTCTCCTTGACAGAATCAGTAGAAATAACTACGTAATGAGGCAAGCTAATTTAGATGCTACAGGCCATTCTGCGACATATGTACGTATCGGTTGAAGACAGATAATGGACAGTATCAATTATATTCGCTTCCAGAGTGAAATATTGCTAAACTCTGACGTATCTTTTAAGCGAAATTCTACGCAATCGTAAGATAGTGAAAGGAGAGTGGAGTCCCTTTCAAGCCAAAAGTGTTTGAGGCAATCTAACATTTTATTGGGTAATTATGATAAGAAGAGTCTGAGTCATATGTCACATAATCTAACAGAAATTTAAGGATATTGACCTGCGGTTTGACTCCAGGCACTGTACACTCAAAGAACAATCGTACGGAATAAGGAGCCTCTAAAGCTCTGAATGTAGATTTTATGATAAGGGGAAAGCACTCATTAGAGCACATATTTGGAACATGTATACCGTTAATGAAACAAGTATGCTTAGCAAGTTCTAGGGAAGGTGTTCAATTTACAGCATCCTGAAGTTCGCCACCGATATCCTCTATATATTCCGGAGAGCATGGTATGGTTGAAGTACTCTTGAATCTCTATACGGTATTAATTCTAATATAATGTCATATGAATGAATACAGTAAAGTACAACGCTGGCCACCAAACTATAAATATGTTCCTCTTACTCCTCTAGCGAGCATAGGGCCGCAACAAGTTGGTTCCAATGAGCCCGATTGTCCGCGCAGTGTTTGACTTCGTTCCACTGTAGACGTAGTTTGGATAAACACCAAACAATTTTCCCTTTTTATAAGGTCAACACTCAGGGGATGGCCCCTACTCATGCAGTGCATTATGTTGGAATTAGGAAAATAAGTTGTGGAAAGGAGACCAAAGGGATTAGTGTTTGTGGACATTAGCTTTGAATCTTTTTTTAATATAAGTGGCAGGAAAGACTTCTACTGGTAGGGAGTCCTACATGTGGATAGTCCGCCTAAAGAACGAATTCTGTCTGTAATGCAGTGTGCGGTCCACTGCCTAAACGACCAAAAATGTATGTACCCTGCGAGACAGGAGAGTGCTACGTAAGGATACAAGACTTTCATTATCCTGTGACTTTATCTCGCGATGAACAGTGAAACACAAGCCAAATTGCAACGATGCTCCAATGAAACAATGGAGTTGAATACCCTACCGGCATTTGTGTGAACTTTCATCCTTTCCTGTACGTGGTTGAGAATAGAGCTTAAGGCACCAGCCCTCTGGCTGCTATTCGTACTAAATTTCGCAATTCTAGCTTTTCAAAAATCTTCGTTAACAATTTAAAAAGTGTATTGACTTCATCATATTCATAGATTTTCATTTCGATTTTCATTTCAAAAGCAAAAAAAATTGCTTGTTCCTCCACTAATTGTTTTTCAATGTTTTTCCCTGAGATTTCCTTTTAAAATGTAATTTTTCCCTCTCTTGTGCTTTTATTGTTGCTTTACAATCCGGCATTTAACATGACATAGAAGTGATTGGCAGTAATTGTTCAAACAAATAAAATTACAAGTTAAACATGGAAAAAGTTTTTCATTCTTCTTCTCATCATCAATCAAACGCAACCATTTCAGACGTGCTCTATTCTACTAAAGATTTCAGTTTTTTTAAAGCGAAGTTTAAATTCCTTGTTCCAAAACGTATAGCAAACGTACAGCAATCGTCAACATTTAATGGAGAAGAAGAAAAAATATTTTTCCCTTAAAAGGGGAATTCTTTTCTTGTCTTTAACTGTACTCTCCAGACACCATTTTGTTCTGCTCTGCTCTGCTCTGCTCTGTTCTGTTCTGCTTGGTTTATTGTCTCGTTTAGTGGGAATAAGGATTTGTTTATTAACCACATAGAGTTACCCATACATATACACACAGACCGATACCAAAAAATGTTTAAAAAGAGACTATCAGTGGAAAGAAGATTCGAATAAGGTACGTTGTTGTCGTGTTTTAAATCCTGTTTGCAACTGTTTTACCACTTACAACACGTAACCATTACCACCAACAACAAATGCAAAAAAAAGGGCAGAAAATCTCTCCCTTAAGTATCGTAAGATTTTGCAAGTTGCGCAACTTAAGTTCAGGAATTGCCTAATCAGTGCCTTCTATTATTTCTCCTTTAAAAAATGGCATTCTTAACGTTTCGAGGTCATGTTGCCATTAATCTTCTTTTTAAAGAGGATCAGGTTATGACTGGTTATGAAGGCAATTAACAAAATACATCTCCGTTTGGAGACCCGAGAAATGTCTATTGTGGATGCCTTACGTAAGTCGCCGTAGTCTAGTAGGTAGTGTATTGGCTTACTAGACGTATAGCCAGGGTTCGAGCCCCAGGCCAGACATCAAAACAAAATACAAAAAGTATTTCTTCAGCGACTTCCTTTCAGCAGATTTCTGGCAAAAACTCTGAGAATAAATAAAAATTGCCATGAAAAGTTTCTCAAAATAAAATCTGTCGTCCGGAGTCGACTTTAAACTGTAGGTCCCAGGCCACTCATGTAAAAAATTAACACACACACCATAATTAATGTGAAAAACTAGGTCGTAATCCCGGCTGACTGACTGACGAACCATGGCATAGTCAAATAACCCGACTATATTGTCCGCCAAACCTTTATTAAGGACCCACATCTCCGAGCTGAAAACTCTCCGAGTCCTGGCAAAGTCCTCTATTCTAACAAACTCCCCTCAAACCTTTCAAAAAGTTCCATTCCCTCACAATCTCTCAAACACCATCTATCTTCTGTGACTCAGGCAGCACGTCTTAAAACTTAATCCCAAGGCAAGGTTCAAAACATCTGGCCACCCTTTAGATCATTGTTTATTTTCACTTGTAGTTGTTTTCATATTTTTCGTGGATTTATTGTCCCCTCTTTTAATTGCTTTCTTCCATTTCTCTGTTTATTCTTTAACTTGTTTTTTTCTCCTTCTTTCCTCTGCATTCCATTACCGTTGTCCACCGTATTCCATTCGTTGCCTGTTGCCCTCATTATGTTCGATGGAAATTAAATATGAATTTCACATTTTATTTACAACAACAATAATACATGGAGTAGTTTCTGCATTGCATTGCATTGTATCGCATTGTGTCGTGTCGTCTCGTATCGTTTAATTAATCTGAAGAGCATTTTAGTGGCGATAAAAAACGGGTCATGAACTGTATTTAAGGATATCAGCAGCAGTATTTAATGACATTTTAAATGCTTGTGTAACGATTAAAAGATAAACAAAAAATATACACACACTCACAGAGAGGAATACAAAGTAATACAATGCAATTCAGTATAATATTCACAATATAAATGAAAATGGATTTTATTAACAAGGAATACAAGGTCAGGTCGATGCCTTACGATGCGCTATAGCAAGTGAAATATTTTTTGTCATAAATTTTGTCATATTTTTTGGCAAAAATTTGTTTAACATTTAGAAAGCGTAGTACTAAGACTTATGTTAGCTGATGCCAAATACCATATTTATGTCGGGTGGACTGTAGCCTAGTTAAATACGAAGATTTGATTTGGAGGAATTTTTTTATCAGCCTCAGGAGCAACGAAAATCTGTCCTACAGCGGCGCAGGAGGATCTGTTGCATATAACTGTTGGCTTCTTTGACATGAGACCTCGGTTCAAACTCCAGGTCGAACATCTCGAATATAACGAAGTATGAAAAATATCTCTGAGTGTCAAATAAAATTGTGAAAAAGTTTCTCAAAAATCTGGTTCGGAGTCGACTTTAAACTGTAGTTCCCCTGCCACTCACATGGGTGGTGTGAGAAACTAGGTTTTAATCCTCACTTAAGGGGTGTAATGACCAATTATGTATGTATGTAATGTTGACACGTTTACTTACTTACTTACTTAATTGGCCATTAACAACCCGTTTAACGGATTTCAGCCTGCCGCAACACATCCTTCCAGGCGCCTCTGCTTCTTGCGCGTCTACGCCAGTTGGTAACACCAATCGATGACAGATCTTCCTGGATCTGATTCTTTCAACGCATACAAGGTCATCCTCTTCGCCGACTTCCGCAGATCCCCGCATGAAATACCCGTCTCGCCGGAGCATCCTCCTCCATTTGAACGACATGACCGAGCCAGCGCAACCGCTGGATATTAATACGCTGCACAGCTTCTATGTCGTTGAGGAGCTCATACATCTCACTGTTCGGATCGGATACGGAAATTATCGCCAACTCTCACTGGATCGAAGATCTTGCGTAGTACTTTTCTCTCGAACACTCTCAAGGCTGCTGCATCAGTACTTAATAGGGTCCATCCCCTGCCAAAAAGAAGCACGGGTAGGATGAGTGTCTTGTAAAGTGTTAGTTTTGTCGTACGAGAGAGGTCTCTGCTACTCAAATGCCTATTGAGACCATAGTAGCACCTGTTGACAAGAGTGATCCTGCGCTTGATCTCTAGACTGACATCATGTTTGGTGGTAACGGCAGAGTCAAGGTAAATAAATCCCTTGTCTAACGTCATAACTAACATAACGAAGTATGAAAATTGTCATGAGAAATTTCTCAAAAATCTGTTGTTCGGGATCGACTTTAAACTGTAAGTCCCCTGCCACTCACATGGGTTGTGTGAGAAACTTGGTTGTAATCCTGACTGAAGGGTTGTAATGAACAATTATGTATATATGTATGTATGTACACAGGGTAGTGAAGATAAAACCCTTGGAATTTATGGTTGACTGTAGCCAAATGGAACATGAAGACTTCGGGATCTAAGGAATCGATTGGCTGACAACTTGCTTTTTAACTGGTCCCCTGAACGTAACCAGTAGGCTCCATAATTTTGGGAAAATCTTCTAAACGAGATTTAGCAACAGAAACGAATGAAGATACACAAAGAGTTCGTGGTATACCGATATCTCGAGAATGGATTTTGTAACAGTCGAAGGTGATTTTGTGCCCAGAAGGAAATATTCCGATAGTTGGGGATATCTTCCCAGTGGAAGTCTATGCCATCACAAGATGTACTAATTTCAACTTGAACAGGAGGAGGAGGAGGACAGCCATTCGAGCACACGGTTTTTATGAGGTCAAATCGAAGATAATATGGAAATGCCTTGGGTTACCCTCTGTTAGATGACAAGTCATGTGGAAATTCTAGGCAATGAGCAAGCAGACAAGCTAGGGAGGAGGTACCAAACAACTTCTGTGGAGTGGAAGCGAGTTTTCAAAAAGGTAGGCTCAACGAAGCCACCATAGTCTAGTAGATAGTGTGCTGGCTTATTAGATGAGAGGCCCCGATTCAAACCTCAGGGCAGATATCTCCAATAAAACGAAATATGAACAAATATTTTTTCAACGACTGCCTCTCGGCAGATTGCTGGCAAACACTCTGAGAATAAATAAAAAAATTGCCATAAAAAGTTTCTTAAAAACTCTGTCGTTCGAAAACGTCCTTAAACTGTCAGTCCTCGGGCACTCATGTATAAAATTAACACACACACAACATAAGTGGTGTGAGCAACTAGGTTGTAATCTTGACTAAAGGGTTGTATGTATGTCTGTATGGATGTTATGTTGACACGTTTTGCCGTCTTTTATTTTGCGGTGAAAAATAATTACAAAACACTGTAGTTCTTGCAGTTTTTTGCAGTTAATGCAGCTCAAATTTTACACTTGTATGGTGGGCTGGTATGGAAATGTAAAACTTTCAATTAACAATTAAATATAAAAGCAACAACAACAATACAAAAATGAAAAAAAAACCGTTAACGTAATGAAATAATTTTTATTTTTCAATTTTTAATTTTTTTTTGTTTTTTGATTCGCA
The DNA here is from genome assembly GCA_958299815.1 of Sarcophaga carnaria. Classification (NCBI taxonomy): domain Eukaryota; kingdom Metazoa; phylum Arthropoda; class Insecta; order Diptera; family Sarcophagidae; genus Sarcophaga; species Sarcophaga carnaria. The sequence continues at coordinate 25,226,146 of OY283153.1, forward strand.
AGCAAAACTGTTACACAATTTTACTTTTAAGTCAACAGCAGCGTAATATTTAATGATTTTCATTTCATTTTTAATTTTTTTTTTTTTTGGATTTTTGTATCAATTAAATAAGTTGTTATATTGTATTGTTATTATTATTATCATGGCTTGTTTTTTTTCTTACGAAACATGAACGAATTGAAATGAATTTATTAAAATCACAACAACAACACGAACAACCATAACAATCAAAAATAATAATAACAATATAAATTAAAAATAACAACAACAACCAAACTATTGAACAACCAAGCAAGCAGTTGTACATACAACGGGGATTACCAACATCATGAAAAGAAAACAAAAACATTTGAAAACATCTGAGTGAGTGAGAAATGAATAACACCAGTGCGTATGAGTAATTTATTCCAATGCATTCCATAAATAATAATTAAATATTAATCATACGTCGTGTATGGCTATGCATAAATGTTAATACAAGTAAAGTACGGTAGAAGAGTATATCGTTAGTATAATTCGCAAAGACGCTAAGTCCACTTTTTTCCAAAATTGAGATTTTAATGCAAAACGGTAACACTATACAAAATACATATTTTACAACAACAAAAAATGTCATTATGTAGTTTAAAGTTGTTGTTATTTTGTGGTTTGCAAAAACGCTAAGTCCACAAAACAATGAAAAAAATTAAAAGCACGTGCTAACTCCACTAATATTATTTATTAATTATTATTAATTTTTGATCTACGTCCTTTAATGAAAGCTATTTTGTAAAAATAATTGCGTTCAAAATGTTTAAAAATTTTAAAAACTGAGAAAGCTACGTTGTTTTTTGTGTCTCCTGTAAAATTTGAAAAAAAGGGACTTAACACATTTGCGAATTAGGCTAACGATATAAAAATAGTCAAAGAAAGTAGGCGATTGTATGACTGCATATACGAGGATGTGTTAATCACTCTTAGATTTTTTTGAATTATATACAGGTTTTAAACAAAAAGAATGATTTTACTTTTCAATACATTATTTGTCCTACCTCCTAATAGATCTTCTCTTGTATGAGCGAGGAATTCTACAATACTTGGAGTTCTATTTCGCAACTGCTGCTCTAACATGGTAAATTTAAAGGACATCATTAGGCAGTAGGCGAATGATAGCATACTAAGCCACCATCACACGATAGCAACGTTTAAATTGCGTTCTTGGAGCTTAATACCTATCCATACAAACATAATTGGTCATTACAACCCTTCAGTCAGGATTACGACCTAGTTTCTCACACCACTTATGTTGTGTATGTTAATTTTATACATCAGTGACGAGGCACCTACAATTTAAAGTCGACTCCGAACGACAGAGTTTTTGAGAAACTCTTCATGGTAATTATTTATTTAGTCGCAGAAGTTTTGCCAGAAATCTGCTGAGAGAAAGTTGGCGAAGGAATATTTTTTCATATTTCGTTTGGTTGGTGTTTGAACCGTGGTCTCACGTCTAAAAATAATCGATCACTTAATGCATCCATGTAATCAATGCAAAATGTCCCTTGATCACCCAAAGAGAACAATATCAACCATCGGCTTTCACAGGCAGGTTCAGAAGCCTCACTTTCTCTTCTACAGCACACCAAAGCCCTGTTTGGCTAGTAAAACTTTAATAACGAAATTGCGAGTGATTGTAAACGGAGTCCTGGTAGCATTACCTCAGAATCTGTAACCAGCAGAATCTGTAAGTCTTTATGGGTTAGTTAGGATCATATTGAGGCGATGAACTGGAATGAATGTTAGCAAGCAGAATATGGCTTTAGGTGTTGGAAGTGGCAACTATAGGACCTCAAGTATGTTTAACTGAATGTTTGCTCTCTGAGTTTTTGCCAGAAATCTGCTGCTAAGGAAGTTGCCGAAGAAATATTTTTTCGTAATTCGTTGGAGATGTCTGACCTGGAAGTTGAACCGTCAGGTTGTTGTCGTCAGGTCTAATAAGCCAACACACTACGTACTAGACTACGGCGACTACAATTTCTTTATAAACTTGCCAGTTCCTTCCACAGTACGTCGATTTGAATCACCAACTTTGTAGTCAGTTTTCACTTTTGCTTTGGCAAACTCTATTTGTACACGGCAAATGTTTTGCTAAACAATTGACACTTCAAGTGAAAGCTATTTAACAGCTTGCAGCCTTGCTCAGCCGGTGGTTTTGAAGCCACGAAATGGATAATGTGGAAGGATAATAGTTCATCATTAATTTACTATAAAAAGGCAATACAGTCAATCCTCCTATAACGCGGTACTCTCAGAACGTGGTTTCCATATAACGCGGAGCTGAAATTGCGACAGCCCTCCTATAACGCGGTACTTTCAGAACGCGGTTTCCATATAACGCGGTTTCCACATAACGCTGAGCTGAAATTGCGACAGCGGTACTTTTACAGCGCGGATTCCGTTCCACAACATCCCATAAGTTCCTTCCGCACAACCTTTGAATGTCTCTCTCTAGTAACTAGATATTGTAAGAGGGTTTAATATCAGTTTTATTTTCGACGCAAAAGCACAGCCGTGATATACAAACAACATGTTTATATAATATGCCAGCTTATCTCATAGCTGTCTGCGACGTCGGTTTCAGTCATCTCAGAGCTCTTTCACAGTAAATACGTTTTCTTGGTGACCAAGTCTTTCTGAAAAATTTTCTGCATCTCATGTCTGACAGTGAGGATGAATGTTGAAAAATTACATAATTTTACAAAAGTCCTTCTTATTTTTGTTGGAAAACAGTCTTTTAGTTTAGTTTTCATTAAATTTTTTTATCAATCCTTATATGAACTCTTTAATTCAATAAAAATAATTTATAATTTATTTTGTCTTGGTCTCCATATAACGCGGTACGAATGATGTGATTTGTACTAATTCCGAGTTTCTTATAACGCGGTTTCGATACAACGCGGTAGACGGTTTCCATAGAACGCGCTACGAATTAACCTGGTTTGTACGATTAAATCCAAGTTTCTTACAGCGCGCTTTCCATACAACGCGGTGCGCACTCTCCGCGTTATAGGAGGGTTGACTGTACTTCCTTTATTCACACAAATTTATTTCGGAACTCTAATGCAATACCAATGATTAGGTACCATTACCTTAGAATTTGTGTCAGTTTACCCGTGGCATCACAACGGGACGCTATGCGTGCTTAAGAGAGCAACTACTCCAGCCTAACCTAATAAGAAACAGCATTGTTTTCCTACATTTCTTCAGCCAGGGTATTTTGAGCTTAGTCGCCATACTTTTAGGCCCACTTTAAACAATTTTTTTTAATACCTTGGGGACTTAGCCTCCACCACCCATGTTATGTGTGTTAATTTTATACATGAGTGGCAGGACTTACATTTGAACGACAGATTTAAACATTTTTTCGTGGCTGTTTTATTTTACTCGCTGAATTTTTTCCAAAAAACCGCTGAGAAGTTGTCGCAGAAAGCAATGTTTCTTCATGTTGCGTTTTGTTCGAGATGTCTGAGCTGAGCAACAAGCTTTCGTCTAATAATCCAATACACAAAGTTATCTAAGATGCCAGTTTCTGGCATTGTTTTTTTTATAATTTTTTTTTAAATTAGAAAACAAATTTGAGATATGATATGAGAAGCTAGGTTGTAATCCTAACTGAAGGTTTGTAATGACCCCACAATGTATGTGTAGGTAATCTGTGTTATTTTTGAATTTCAAACTTCTTAAAAGAAAGCAACGTTTTCTTTACAATTTTTAACCTTAAAGCTTTTTCAAGCCTTACAGCTTTCTGTTATTTGTTAAGCTTTTCTGATAAAAAAAAAACTTTTTTTTACATTTAAGCTATGAGGAAAGCTTATTTAATAACATTAAAAGAGCCAGGACACCTTTAAATGATACTCTTAATTTAAACTGTTAAGAAAGAAAACATGGACTTTCAAAAGCTTTTTTTTTTTGACTTACCGGCAAAATTTGTAGTCCAAGGAAACAGCTGTTTCGGCTTTAGAAATATTTGTTGTTGTTTTTTTTCTTTGGATGAAAAAGCTGAGTTTGTTATTTTTGGTAAAAAAAATTATAACAGTTTGTTGTTTTGCATATAAGTTTAGGAATTTTAAAAAATTGCTGGTTTTTTGAAGCTTCAGTCGTCAGTCAAATGCCGAAGCGTTGAAATCGTTTCACTAAGAAAAAAACCACACGCGAACGGTTCAAAAAGAAAACAAAGAAAAAACTATGAGTTTAGTGGACTGAATGTAAAAATTTTGAATTAAAAAAAATAAATGTAACGGTTTTTTGTTATTTAAAATTATTTAAAAAATTTAAAAAAAAAAATTAAAAAATAAATAAAAAGAGAATGGAATGCAAATGGAAATTAAAAAAAGGAAAATAATGGAAGAAAAAATTTTTTTTTAATTTTTTAAAGAAAAATAAAAAATTATTTGAGTTAATGGAAGTTCGAAAATTCAAAACATATTTTAAAAAATATTAAAAAAAAATTTTAATTAATAAAACAAAAATTTGCGATTGTGATTGTGATTGTGCTTGTCTCAAGTGATTCTTAAAGCTGAAACGTTCATTAATATTTCTTTTTAAAATTCTTCTCTCGAAATTTATGCAAAATTCAAGCCTGAATTTTCCTTTAAAAAAAAATTTAAAATTCAATTTTTTTTTACATTTCTTTTATGGAATTCATTTTGAATATTTACTTAAGTTATCTGTGTTTAACAACATCCTTCTCAGTTTTTGATATTAAGTTTCTCTCCTTTCTTACTCCGGCAAATGCAAATAGAAATTTGAAAGACGAAAATTCTGATTCTGATTCTTAAACAAATATTCTTGAAATCTCAAGGCTGTAGGAGTGTACAGTACAAGTCAAAAGAAATTGTACACTAACAAAAAAATAAATATTCATTAATAAATTACCATTATTTTTTGCTTTTAAAATTGTTTCATAAACAGTTTTTAAAATTGAAAAAAAAAAAATTTTAAAAATATTTAAAAATGTTGTCTTAATTTTTTAGGGCACTGTCCTTAAGTGGTAAAACTTAAGTTTGGTGATTGTTAGAATTTTATCTATTTTATCCATAGTGTACATTTTTTTTGTCTCTTACTGTATGTTCGAATATATTTCAATAACAAACAAAAGTGGAAAATATTAAAATCATTTTTATTTGCATGCCACTCTCTCTCAGTCTCTCCGTCTCTCTCTCCAAAATATAACATTTTGAGCCATTTTTCGAAATGACTGAAAACAAATAAAAAAATTATGCACCATAAACGACAGTCATAATGAGGCTGGTTTTATAGCAAGACATTAAAATTGTTATTTGTTTTGCAGCCAACTTAATGTTGGTTTTCTTTTTGCTCTCATTAAATACAACAAGTTAAACATCCTTGCCATTAAAGTGAAGGTTAATGGATTAGGATTAATTTATAATAAAAAAAAATATTATTTTTCTCTGACAGTCATAAACCCTAAAAGTACACTGAAATAGTCCTCGCTCTCTTAATATTTATTTATAAAATCATTAATTAAACAGTGAACTAAAATTGGCAGATCAAATCTTAATTTAAAAAAACAAAAACGACCATTAATAACCTCTCATACATATCGACTAACTATCACAGATAGCAGATGATTGAGAGCTCAATAAAAGCATTTGAATGTAGAAAAATTAGCGGTATTAACAACATATTCCCACAGGTTTTGAAAACAGTGCTTAGCTATCAAAAACCATCGTTCATGACTTCTAGAAAGCAAACTTACTACAGTCCGGACTGTAGCGGGTAAGGGAAAAGTAATGGCAACGAGAACATAAATCTGCTACAGAACTTAATCACAAGCTGAATAAAGTAACAATAAACAGGAACTAACGGATGATTTTTTTGCTATTATCTTTTTGGCAACACTGGTTGAACCGCTCACGCACGTTTCGTGTTTTGTTTCACTGTCAAACAACTTCAGTTTGGTCTTATAATTTAACCATGAATCGTCTTACAAAACGAACAACGCTTGCAAATCACTGAATTTTTTATCAAAGTGTGCGTGCTCTGTTAAGAAAGTTCATCGCGCGCTTCTTCCATTTTATAGTAAGTTTAATCGACCCACTGAAGCGGCTATTCGGGCTATTGTGACTAAATTTCGCATCAAATTTACATTGTTGGACATTAAACCACCAAAAGAAGAAAATATCGCAGCTGTATCGGCCAGTGTTAATGATGACCATCAATTATCGATTCGTCGCCGTTCGCAGCAATTGGGCCTCTGTTACGCAACAACGTGGAAAATTTTGCGGAAGGATTTAGGTGTGAACAAAGCCTTTCAAAATACAGCTGGTGGTGCAAAAATTGAAGCCGAACGACCTACCGCAACGCAGAATTTTTGGTGAATGGGCGGCTCTTGGAAAGTTGGCCGAAGATCCACTTCTTTATCGAAAAATTGTGTTCAGCGACGAAGCTCATTTTTGGCTCAATGGATACGTAAATAAGCAGAATTGACGATTTTGGAGTGAAGATCAACCAGAAGCATTGCAAAAGCTACCAATGCATCCAGAAATAGTCACAGTTTGATGCGGCTTATGGGCTGGTGGCATCATTGGACCGTACTTCTTCAAAGATGCTGCGAATCGTAACGTAACTGTGAATGGTGAGCGCTACCGTGAGATGATATGCAACTTTTTTTGCCCAAAATGCAAGAGCTTGACTTGCATGACATGTGGTTTCAACAAGACGGTGCCACATGCCACGTAGCACTCGTAACAATGGACTTATTTAGAGGCGAGTTCGGTGAACATTTTATTTCACGTTCGGGACCGGTCAATTGGCCGCCTAGATCGTGCGATTTAACGCAGACTATACTATTTTTTGTGGGGCTATGTTAATGCTCATATCAATACAGACAAGCCCGCTTCATTTATTCGTGAGATACCGGCCGAAATGTTGGAAAGAGTATTCCAAAATTTGACTAAGCGGATGGACCATATGAGGCGCAGTCGCGGTCAACATTTGCATGAAACAATCTTCAAACATTATATTATATGGACCGTACTATCGATTCAAATAAAGATTTCATGCATTTTTCTGAATTTTATGTTTTTTTTTTTGTTTGAAAAATTTTCCTAAAGCTCTTAAAAAATCACCCATTACATCTCTTGTAAGCGATTCATTATCATTCAGCAGTGCACTGTAGCAATGAACTGCAACAGTACGTTAACCCAATGGGCAATATTTTCTATGTTTTCTTTATTAAGTTCTGGTAGTTCTGGGTTCATACTCATATACATACAGTAGGCGGCAAAAGAAACTGTACATTAAAAAATATATACCTTAATAAATTACCGTTATTTTTTATTTTAAAAGTGCTTCATAAACAGGTTTTAAAATTTAAAAAAATATTGTCAAATTTTTTCGTGCACTCTCCTTAAGTGGTAAAAGTTGAGTTTGGTTGGATTGTTAGAATTGTAGCCTTAGTGTACAATTTCTTTTGATGCTCACTGTACATAATTTATAAGAAATAAAATGTGCTTAAACCTAGACTCCCTCACATACATATTAACTTGATTGAAATTAAATTTTTTTTCTTCTTTTTGTTACATGGAAAAGGGTTCATAAGTATTTTAATTTTGCAAGAATTTTCCTGCCAACTACATTCGTAATTGAGCCATCATAACTCAACCAAGTGTTGTTTAATCAACATAATAATTAATCGATAAATGTCCTGCCATTTTCATATTTCATTCATTATCTTTGCTTGGCCCTTATAAATGCAATTTTTGAAAGAAAAAAAGATATTTTTTTTAAATTTATTGCCCTTCAGAACCCTCATATAATGTCTACGTTTAGTTTTCAATTAATTTTACGCTCTCTGACTGGCCAAAATTAAACTAATAAAAGAAAAATTGTTTAAGGCACAATACAAGAAGATGAAGGAGAGGAAGAAAAGTCTTCTAATCTAATCTAACTTTTGAAGGAAAATGTTGAATTTCATATGAATGTACTCGTACGTCATTATGTCTTATTTTCCAAACGAAAATAGACACTTAAGGGAGCTCTAACTCTCTAACTCTGTAATAATTTAACAGGACAGGCAGTTGTGAATGAATGAATAAATGACTGAATTAATGAAGAAGGGCTTATGAATAATGAAGGAAATAAAATTGAAAATGAAATGAAAATGTTCCTGTTCCATATTTTACTTCATTTCGTTTGTAACTGTCATTATTAATTAAATATTTATTTCTTTATTTATTTACTTGCTTACTTGTTTACTTATTTATCTTTTCATACGCTTTATTAACTTTCATTCTTTCTTTTTTTGTTAAAAAAATTTGTTGAAAATTTAAGGAAAAAAAGGAAGAGATTTTTTGTTAATATTTCAACAGAGACGTTTCAAAATTGCTATAAAAAATAGAAATTCCTGTCAAACCATTATTTGTTATATTCAATTCGCTGTCCCCCCCACTCCCCTTGCTTAGTTGGTTAATTAAGGCGACCCTAATCAACCTAAAATGTCTCGTTTCAATCACCACTTCTGTAGTCACTTTCCACAATTTTGACATGCTCTTCGGATGTTAAGCGATCCATATTTGGAGATGGAAAAAGCTACCGTTAAATGCGTAACAGCAGGCAGTGTTACCAGACTGACAGGTTTATTGCCTAATTTACTTAGGTTTAGGTCGGAGTGGTAGCTCTGATATCACAAAGCTCACTTGAGTACGCATAGCGGCCTGTTGTGGTGCCAGGTGTGAACGCAGTCCCTGTACTGACCAAGTTCCACCAAATTCAGGGAAGAGGAAGATCTTCGTCAGCGCAAGGGCTGCACATCAAAAGCACGACTACCCTATACTGGAAAACCAGTCAGAAAGTTTTATGAACGAAGCTATGTATATCCTTGATATCAATAGATGATAGCTCCGTCAAGCTGACAAGAAATGGAGAGCCAAATAGCCTATATCTACACCTAGCAAGAGACGGGCACTGACAAAGAAAGTGGATAACAGTCTCGTCTTCCTCAGCGGATCTGCAGGGGAGCCTCATTCTCTCCCCGTGTCTACCCATAACGCAATGACCTGTAAGCACGGCCACTGTGGTTAAGATGACGTCACGACCAATACCAAGTAATTGGTTGGTACGCCTTCTATCCAGCAAGGGCCAGGTGAGTCTAGCGGTGGAGCAGGACTCCTCATTGACCCAGGATAGGTTAGCGTCTCGAAAGAATTTCCTCACAACGGCCAACTTGACCGAGGCAAGTGGCATACCCAATTCAACAGTAGAGGATTCCGGAAAGAGCGCACCAGCGCTGGCGAGCTCGTCGGCCCTACAGTTTCCCGGAATGTTACTGTGCCCGGAGACCCACACCAGTGAGACACTGGTGAAGCGCCCGGAAAGAAGGTCTAGACAGCGGCGACATTCCCTAACGATTCTAGAGTTATTCACGAAACACGATAGAGATCTTATCGCGGCCTGACTATCAGAAAAGACCGAGACGCGAGTGAAAGGAGCACCGTTGACGAGGATCCATTGAGCGGCCCGTTAAATTGCCGTCACTTCCGCCTGAGGCACGGTGCAGTAGTCCGGCAGACGGAGAGAGCCTAATTTACTTACTAAAATAATTATGACAACTCTGTAGTCAGGATTACAACCTAGCTTCTCACACTACCTATGTTGTGTGATTCAATTTTATCAATAAGAGGCGGGAGCTACTGCTTAACTACGCCCTCGAACAACAGATTTCAAGAACAGGAGTTGAAAGATTGCCTGTAGATATTTGACATATTTGACAATATTTTGAAAGTTTTTTTTTTCAATTTTAAAAACTGTTTATGAAACAATTTTAAAAGCAAAAAATAACGGTAATTTATTAATGTATATATATTTTTTTCTTTCTTTATATACAGTTTCTTTTGACGGTCACTGTATACATGTGGGAATTTTAAATAATGCTCCATGTATTTCCATTGGAATAACGTTATTCAGTTAATAAAACAATTTATTTCATATGTGTGTGTAAATACAAAATTTTTTTTAAATTTTTTAAATATTTCATTTTATTGCTAAAAAATGCTTCAAATTTTATGGGTTTATGAAAATATTTAAAATCAATTTAATTTTATGCACTCAAGTCAGTCAGCCAATTTGTTTTTTCTGTATTTATTAAGAGCCATGTCTTGTCTGTTTGCCCAGTTAACTTCTGACCTACACTTTGGTGTCTGTGTGTTTTTGTTGGTTTTCCATTTTAATTACTGTTTATTTATTTATTTCCGCTCTTTATAACGGCTAATGATAATTGTGAAAGAAATTGTTGTCGCATTAGTTGTGTAAATAAATACTCGAAATATTAAATACTCTGGGAAGTCAACAAGTGAAGACACAAACCATAAATAATAAGAAAATAAATAATTTGTGAAATTAATTTAAAAAAAAGGAACGAATTAATTACGTCTTTAAATATAGAATATGAATTAACACTTTATGTAAATAAAATAAAATAAATACTTTTGCATTCAATACTTAAAAGTATTTAAAAATCCATTTCCCATGAATTTCATCTTTAAAGAAACAGATATTTTGAATAATTAATTAATTAATTAATAAGTTTGGTTGGATTTTGTTAACTTCCCACGAAATAAAATGTTTTCAAATTGAATTTTTCGATAACAATAATTTCTATAGAAAAGTTTTCTATAGTAATAATTTTCGATAGTAATAATTTTCGATAGAAGAGATTTCGATAATAATAATTTTCTATGAAAGTTATCGATTAAATAATTTTCCTTAGAAAATTTTTTGCTAACAATAATTTTCTATAATAAAATTTATCGATAACAATAATTTCTATAGAAAAGTTTTCAATAACAATAATTTCTATAGAAAAGTTTTCTATAACAATAATTTCTATAGAAAAGTTTTCTATAGTAATAATTTTCGATAGTAATAATTTTCGATAGAAAAGATTTCTATAGTAATAATTTTCTACGAAAGTTATCGATTAAAATAATTTTCTTTAGAAAATTTATCGCTAACAATAATTTTATATTAGAAAGTTTATCGATAAAAAAATTTATCGATAACAATAATTCGCGATACAAAATTGATCGATTACAAAAAATTTTTATACAAAATTTATCGATTACAATAATTTTCTACACAAAACTAAGCGATTACAATACTTCTCTATACCAAATTTATCGATTACAATAATTGTCTATACAAAATTTATCGATTACAATAATTTGCCATACAAAATTTAGCGATTATAATAATTTTATATTAAAAATTTATCGATTACTAAAATGTCCTATGCATGATTTATCGATTACAATAATTTTCTATTTAAAATTTATCGATTACAATAATTTTCTATTGAAACATTTTCTTTATAATTCTTTACAATTCTTTTCTATAGAAAATTTATCGATAACAATTACTTTTTATAGAACATTTATCATGTTTGGTAGGATTTTTTAACATCCCACCAAATGAAATGTTTTCAATTTGAATGTTGTTTAGGAACTCATACAATAATTGAATCCAGTCTACCTAGAAAAGTTTCAATCTTTATCAAGACCCCAACGAAAGATCATAAACCAGATTTTTCACTTGGATAATCCAACAGTATCTGGGCAATCTGATGAAGTCGTTAATGCTGAGTTCTTCTTGCTTTCATTGCTATGTTCATTTTTCAGACAGCATTTCACTCGAAAACAGTAGCTAGCTTATGACAGAGTAGTATTGGAAACGGCATCTTTAGAACAAGCCTCCATTGAGAAGAACTTTTTTTAAGAAAGTATTGTAATCACTTAAAGTAGACATTTGAAATGAAAATTTAATGCAAAAGAATTTGACAAACAAAGAGTTTAATGGAGCTTCAGGCAAGTATCTTGTGGCTTTATGTAGCCAGCCGTTCTTTATTAGGAATAAAAATTTTTCTACAATGCATTCTTTGTCATTTTAGTCATTGTCATTTAGTCCTAGATTGTGACAAAGAATGCATTGTAGAAAAATTTTTAATCTCCAGATATCACACGCATTAAGAATGCGATGATTTTGTTTCATTTTAGCAACGATTGACAGAGATTGAAGTGGCCATAATCCAGTAGTGTGTTGGATTATGAGAAGACGTTAGGTCACAGTTCAAACTCCTGGTCAGATATCTTCAACAATAACGAAATTTGAAAAATATTTCTTAGGCGACTTCCTCTCAACATATTTCTGGCAAAAGCTTAGAGAGTAAAGGAAAAAATTGCCATGAAGAGTTTCTCAAAAATCAGTCGTTCGAAGTCGACTTTAAACTGTAGGTTTACCCGCCACTCATTTATAAAATTAACACTTACAGCATAAGTGATGTGAGAAGCTAGTTTGTAATTTTGACTGAAGGGTTGTAATGATTAGATTAAAACAAACAGGAAGTGTTGGAATCCCTCAGAATAAAGATTTGAAATCAAAATCGGCCTTATAGCAATTTGACAACCAAACTTTCGGGCAAACTTCTGTTGCTTTATGTAGCCATCCATTCTTCTTGTGGCATATTATTCGTCTTCAATAACCCAAAACGTTCCAGTTTTGTGGGCTATGACCTATTGCGGGCTATTGTATTGGCCTTCAATACTAGCTTAAGCATCTTTTGGGGTTTGATTTCCCTCATCTGTCTTAAATGAGACACTTTTCAGCAAGAGAGCTTTCGTTTTAGAAATACAATGGAAAAATTCTTCTTGATTTTTTTATTTTTCCTCTAAAAATCCATCCAGAAACCCTTCGATCCGTCAGAGAGGAGTGAAGTAAGGCTAGATGAGCAAGGGGTGTACCCTAAAATATTTCCACAAAATTCCTCAGGATTTCTCTTCACAATTTAAAAGCAAAAAATACAACACTTGAACTAAATGTGATAGTCGAAAACGCCGCTTAATCTCGATTTGTAAGCCGATTTCGACAGTCTTTTTAAGTCCTCTGCGTCCAGCGCTGCTATTAGCTACAGGATATAAAGAAAGGAAAACGGACCATTAGACTTGAAATAGCGAATCCTTGTTGACAATTAGCCACTCAGCGCCGACATACGCTGCGACTGAATAAACTCCAACGGTTAACGAAATAAAATCGAAGACTTTGCGAACCTGCCAAAATGCTGTCCGTAGGAACGTAACGTAAAGTAAGCTGTATTTAGTTGACTTCAACAGAAAGAGGATGATAACGGCCCTGCCACACATAAATTACTCATAAGATGGCATATACAGTGATGGCCTTATAATTAGAAACGACTTAGCAACATGTATGTTTATTAATTTGTTTTACAGTTTTCACTGTGTACCTGGGATCAAAGGCTTTGTTTGGAGGACGTCTTACATACGTTTTACCATCAGATTGGGACAAATTAAACTTATATTCGTCACTCCAGAGAACTCTGTTCCAGAAACATCGTTTCTAATTATAAGGCCACCACTGTAGGTGGACAGTGAACCAACACCTAATAGATCTTCTCATGTATGAGTGTGTAATCTAATAATAACTGGAGTCCAGTTCGCAACTGCAGCTCAAACATGGTACTTTTTAATGAAACACGTAGGCAGTTAGCGGAAGATATAATACTAAGCCACCATCACATGTTAGCAATATTTAAAGGACAGAATCTATCTGTTTAGACCACAGAGGCATTAGCACAACGCCGCTGAGTGTGGTGTAATTGACTGAAGTTGCACTGATGAAAGCCATCCTCTTAGGATACCAACGTTTAAATAAAGTTTTGGAGCTTAACGCCCATCAGTTGCATACAAAGGATGGAATCTATCAGTTTAGACCACAGAGGTATTAGCACAACTCCGTTAAGCGTGGTTTAATTGACTAAAGTCACACTGGTCTAGGAAAAACCAGCTTTTTAAGCGCAGGAAAAACCGAACTCATCTGCAAGCAACATCCTTATAGACCCATGCGTAAGAAATAGTTCTGCTACTGAGTTTGGAAGCTGTTAGGTTGTGTGAATAATGCAAGAAAGTAAATATTTTGATTCGTCCTTTTATTTACGAATAAAGCAGCTACAACAACGACAACATAACATAACAACTAGTTTCTTAGTATCAAAAACGGCAATTCTATCATTCTGGAACTCCTACAGTGAGCCCATTACTCAGCTCATATGGAAAAACTAGAGCAATAGAGCAAAAACTTTACAAGAAAAATAAGAACACGGTGAAGATGACTTGTGTTACCCTTAAAGGAATAATAAATTAGAAAAAAATTTTATTGGAATTCATGGTTTCATGCCATGGCTATTAAAGCCAAGGCAAAGTATCCGCCCATCAGAATACAGTTTCCTATTGGTCAAAATCTCTTTAGTCAAACACACTTTCCTTCAGTAATATTGCTAATCCTGGCAAGTCGTTATCAGTCACTAATGGCACGTAAAGTAGTCCTTAATTTAATTTATTTTCTTCTATCTGCCCTGTTAACACAGCATTTTTTTTTTAAATTGAAAATAAATTTTAAACATCTTTCACCCTCCTTGTGCATTGAAATCTTAAAAAGGGCCGCCCCCTGTTATATAGAAAGTAAAAGTCCCCTATTTGCTCAACATCTACTTAACAACATCCATTATATTATCACTAAAGTCTCTTCGACAATATAATTCAACAATTCAATTTATTTCCTTTAAATTTTTCTTTTTCTTTTTTGGAGAAAAAACACCTTTTTTTCCTGTTGGCCTCTAAACAAGGCTAAATCGTTACCATGTGTGTGTGTATGCCTTTAAAGTCGATTACGATAAAATCTAATGGAAGTGTGAAAATTAGTTTATCGATAATAATGACACTTGACACACTACTAGTAGACCTTCTTTATAAAAAAAAAAGTAACAGAAATAAAAAACACTCGTAATATTGTAATAAAACAAACAAAATAAACTTTCAATGTTTTGTCATTGAGCCAAAACAAAAACAAAAAACAAAGAACTGAACCGGCAACAGTTGTCAGTTGTAACTTGTAGACTAAAAACAAAAAACAAAAAAAAAACAAGAGAAAATTTTGTTTCTATTTTTATAACACAGCGCCTGACTTTACGCTGTACGGATGAGGGCTTAAAATGGAGAACTAAAATGTAAGCGACTTTGTTAATGCAACCCTTTTTGTGATATGGTAATACCATATCATATACCATATGGTAATACCATATACATATCGTAGTCTAGTAGGCAGTGTGTTGCTTCAAAGCCCAAGATAAACATCTCCAACCAAAGAGAAAAATGAAGAAATATTTCTTCGTCGACTGCCTCTCAGCAGATTTCTGACAAAAACTCTGACAGTAACTAAAAATTGCCATGAAAGAGTTTCTCAATAATCTATCGTTTGGAATCGACTTTAAACTGTAGGTCCCACCATTCAAGTATAAATTTAGCACACACACACAACATAAGTGATGTGAGAAGCTAGGTTGTACTCCTGACTAAAGAGTTGTAATTACCAATTATTTATGTACATATGTATGTAGGAAACCTAGCAAGTGTATCATGTCCTAGGATAAGAAAGATTCGTCTGCCTTTGCCTAAAAATAACGCCTATCTGTGATCTTGTGTTGGTTGTAGTGGTGAGGAGTTTTTGCTGATTTAAACCTATTCTTGCTCAAGAAATATCCTGACCTTCCCATGATCTTTACTGTTGAGTTGATGTTATCCACTCTAGTAAAGCAGCGATCAGGGACATACTAATTGGAAGTCTCTTAATTAATAAATAAATGTTTACAATAGATTTTTATACAAAATTTATCGGTAACAATAATTTTCTATAGAGAATTTATCGATAACAATTACTTCCTATAGAAAATATATCAAATTCAATTACTTTCTATAGAAAATTTATCGATAACAATTACTTTCTATAGAGAATTTATCGATAGCAATTACTTTCTATTGAGATTTTATCGATTACAATTACTTTTTATTGAAAATTATTTTTTAAAACAAATTTATCGATAACAATAATTTTCTATAGAGAATTTATCGATAACAATTACTTTTTATTAAAAATTATTTTTTATACAAAATTTATCGATAACAATAATTTTCTATAGGAAATTTATCGATAACAATTACGTTCTATAGAAAATATATCACTTTCAATTACTTTCTATAGAAAATTTATCGATAACAATTACTTTCTATTGAGAATTTATCGATTACAATTACTTTTTATTAAAAATAATTTTTTATACAAAATTTATCGATAACAATAATTTTCTATAAAGAATTTATTGATAACAATTACTTTCTGTAGAAAATTTATCAATTTCAATTACTATCTATAGAAAATTTATCGATAACAATAATAATTACTTTCTATTGAGAATTTATCGACTACAATTACTTTCTATTGAGAATTTATCGATTACAATTACTTTTTATTGAAAATTATTTTTTATACATAATTTATCGATAACAATAATTTTCTAAAGAGAATTTATCGATAACAATTACTTTCTATAGAAAATATATCAATTTCAATTACTTTCTAAAGAAAATTTATAGATTACAATAAATTTGTATACAAAATTTATCGATAACTATTACTTTCTATTGAAAATTATTACTTTCGAAAATACTTTTCGATAGAAAGTAGCCATAGACAATTTATCGATAAGAATTATTTCCTATAGAAATTTTATCGATAAAAATTATTGTAAGGAAGTAATCTGACCTTCACGTGATGTTAATTGTTGAGTTGATGTAATCCACTCTAGTAGAGCAGGAGTCAGACGCTTTCTAATTGGAAGTCTCTTAATAAATTCGTAAATTTGTTCGTTTTTTCTGATATTTAACTCGAGTTTTTATTCAAACGCTTTAACTACTACGCCATGCTACCTTCAACATAGTGTGTGGTCATAAAAGGACATTAAGTTCTTTTTTTTATAATTATATATTCATTGACTTCAATTTGATGATTCATCTCAAAACACCTCTGGGTCTTCTCTTAATATTTTCACAAAAACATATCTTTCAAACAAACACGGGTATCATTGAGCAAATCATACTACGCAGAGATATAATTTAAAGGGTTTATACAACCATGTGCTTAGTTTTCCTCTTCACTGTCTTCCTCTCGCATAAAGTTCTCTTTAATACACTCTATATGAAGCCGTTATTTCGAAACATTGTTTATTAATGCTCTTCCTCAACAAAATGGCATCATGACACATTGAGAATGTATAACCAATAACAAACAAACACTTGCACAAACAAAGAAAGAAAGAGCGGGAGGGAGAGAGAGTGTGTGTGTGTGAAAGCATATGTGTTTTAAACACATTGTTGTTCTCCCATAATATTTAGAAAAAAAGGTCGTTAATACAATACAAAGTATGTTGAGTCGTCTGTGGTTTTTATTCCGTTATTATATGAGTGTATGTGTATTCGTTTGTGTATGTTTTTTTAAATATTATTGTAAAGCAATCCCTTTTATTTGTTCTCTTTAAATGCTTTCTTCTTGTGTTTCATATGTTTTTTGGAGAAATCGTAACGAAAATATATTTTAAAGAGGGGGCGTCTTTTGTTTGGTAAAACTTAATAGACCGTAAAATATCGATTATAAGGATAAATTAGAGCACTAGCGTGTAAAAAAAAAGGTTAATTTGTTGCTTTTTGTATACAAAAAACAGCAACGTCACTAACACCAATCCCCAGCACCACCAACACTACCACTTGTACCACCATTAGCAGGATTAGAAATATTAAACAAACAAATTTATTTTGTGTTCCTCAGTATATTTTTTCCCTTTTTTGGGGTTTGTTTTTATTGTCATTTATTTTTATAAAAATGAAAAAATATTGACAATTCATCTTCCGGTGTTTCGTTCGTTTTGCCTGTTGCTTCTTTAAGCCACAATAACCCTCTGTATCGTGGCATTTCAATTTTGTATACAAATTTTTTTACGTTTTTATGCAATTGTTGTTTATAATACCCGGGCAATCAACCACCTACGGTTTGTTATATTTTTTTTTTTTTTTTGAAAAGAAAAAGAAACAAACAAACCAACCAATAATCAAATATTCAACCATAAAAATTCTTTTTTTGTTCACTTTGACACCAACCAACATTTTTGTTTATTTGCTGCGTTTTGTTTTCTGTCAGCTTATTTTTTTCTCATAAAAATCTCCATATAAAAATGCCACAAAAGAAAATCTAAAAACTATGCTTATGGCAGAAATCACCATTGGAATGTTGAAAATATTTGACTTCAAAAAAGATAAAAAAAACCATTTGACCATAAAATCATTAAGAATTCAAATGTTGGCTAAAAAACCAACAAAATCGATAATCAAGTTGAAGTTTATTTAAGAACACATTGCCATTATTCGAGTGAAGGACTCATTTAATATTAAAGAAAAAATTTATCGAAAAACTTTTTCGGTAATATCAAATTTATATACAAGAATTTTCAATAACAAAAATTTCCTATAAAAAATTTTATCAATTATTATTTTTTTAAAAACCTTATCGATTACAATAATTTTTATTGAAAATTTTTCGATAACAATAATTTCAATAGAAAAGTTTTCGATAACAATAATTTTCTATAGAAAAGTTTTCGATAACAATCATTTTCTACAGAAACGTTTTCGTTATCAATAATTTTCTCTAGAAAACATTTCAATAGTAATAATTTTCGATAGAAAATATTTCGATAATAATAATTTTCGATAGAAAATATTCCGATAATAATAATTTTCTACACAAAAATTAGAGATAACAATTATTTTCTTTGAAAGTTTATCGATTAAAATAATAGTTCTGGAAAAATTTATCCATAACAATTATATTCTACAAAAAAATTTATCAATTAAAATAATTTTCTATAGAAATTTATCGATTAAATTAATTTTACTTAGAAAATTTATCGATAATAATAATTTTCTAAAAAAAAATATCGTTAACAATAACTCGCAATACACAATTTATCGATAAAAATAATTCGCTATACAAAATTTATCGATAACAATAATTTTCTATTGAAAATATATCAATTTAAATTACGTTCCATAGAAAATGTATCGATTACAATAATTAATTATTACAAAATTAATCGATTACAAAAAAATTGTATACCAAATTTATCGATTACAATAATTTTTTACAAAAAACTAAGCGATTACAATACTTTTCTATACCAAATTTATCGATTACAATAATTTGTCCTACAAAATTTAGCGATTACAATAATTTCCTATTGAAAATTTTATCGATTACTATAATTTGCCATGCAAAATTTTTTCGATTACAATAATTTTCTTTAGAAAAGTTTTCGATAACAATATTTCTCTATAGAAAATTTTTCGATAACAATTTCTATAGAAAAGTTTTCGATAACAATATTTGTCTATAGAAACTTTCTCGATAACAATAATTTCTATAGAATAGTTTTCGATAACAATATTTTTCTATAGAAAAGTTTTCGATAACAATAATTTTCTATAGTAAAATTTTCGATATTAATTTTCGACAGAAAAGATTTCGATAATAATAATTTTCTATGAAAGTTTATTGATTAAAATAATTTTCCTTTGAAAATTTATCGATAATAATAATTTTGTATAAAAAAATTTATCGATAACAATAATTCACAATACAAAATTTATCGATAACAATAATTCGCTATACAAAATTTATCGATAACAATAATTTTCTATTGAAAATATATATATATTCTATAGAAAATGTATCGATTACAATAATTTGTTATACAAAATTAATCGATTACAATACATTTTTATACAAAATTTATCGATTACAATAATTTGCCATACGAAATTCATCGATTACAATAATTTTCTATGGAAAATTTATCGATTACTATAATTTCCTATACAAGATTTATCGATTACAATAATTTTCTATTTAAAATTTATCGATTACAATAATTTGTCATACAAAATTTATCGATTACAATAATTTTCTAAAGAAAATTTATCGATTATAATTCTTTTCTATAGAAAATTTATCGATAACAACTACTTTCTATAGAAAATATATCGATTACAATTACATTCTATTGAATATTATTTATTTATCGATAACATACATTTTCCATAGAAAATTTATCGAATAAAATTATTTTCTACAGAAAATTTTTCGATTAAAATTTCTTTCTAAAGAACATTTTTCGATTACAATTACTTTCTAAAGAAAATATATCTATGACATAAATTTTCTATAGAAAATGTATCGATAACAATTACTTTCTATAGGAAATGTATCGATAACAATTACTTTTTATAGAAAGTTTATCGATTACATCAATTTTCCATAGACATTTATAGACTAAAACTTTTTTTCTATAGAAATTGCAATTGAAATCAATTGCATCTCTAACCATCCTCTCTACTTGTTGTATTTTCTAAAAAAAAAAAACAAAAAATTAAAACAGCCTTCTAGTCTGCTTTCGATTTTATCACACTTGTTTACCTGTAGCTGTTGTAAATACAATTTTTTTACTGCAAATAGACAGTTACATGTGCATAGACTAGGTTGTTAAATTTCTTTCATTTATTTTGCTTCTTTGTTGTTTATCTTGATGTTGTTGTTCTTGTGCCAGTCTAAAGAAAAGTTAATTTATTGTTTGCTTTTTTTCAAGACCCAAGTCGCTTATCCATACCTTTAACTTTTCAAAGCTTTTTGCCACTTCGAGTTCGGCAATAAAACATGTGTTGTAAATCAAACTCAACAATGTTTCAAAAAAACAGAAAGAGAGTGTGAAAAAACTAAAGAAAGAAAGTGTACAGAAGTAACTAAAAAAAAACGACAACGGAATGAAATTTCCAATTTAATCTGACGCTACATTTTACGTGAATTTTTGTTTTTATTGCCCTTTGGCTTATTTAGCCATTTTTCTGTTTTATTTTCTTTAACAGAATTTTTTTCTTCAAATTTTTTTTTTTCAATTTTTATTCGTTTTCATAGAAGTAGCACTTGTTGTTTTGACATCCAATTGTCCAATCATCTGTGCTAAAGCTGTAGCTTTTCTTTCGTTTTTTGTTTTTTTGCTTGCCAAAGAAAACCTTTTCAATTCAAGTGTTGAAGAGTTTTATTGGATGACTCGTCTTTTGCAAAATGCCAACAAAATGTATTGAAGCATAAATAACAATTTCAGTTAGTATTTCCTTCCACACATGCATTTGATAAACACGCGCGCACACTTACATACATTCGTATATGTAGTGCTGAAACATTAATGACTGCATGTACACACACATACCGACAAACGTACGAATGTTGTGTTGTGTTGTGTTGTGTGTATACATTGTAGTTTTACACTCTCTAATTTACTATTCAGTGGCAAGAGTGTTTCTCTTCAATTTCTATTTTCTTTTTTTCTTTTTTGTAGCATACTTTCAAGTGTTGTGAATGTTTGTTTATAAGCGAATGCGAGTTTATTTTGTATTTTTACTTCTGCATTAGTATGTGTAACAGAACATAACATGTGTTTCGTAGTCTCCTCATAACACAGCATCCCGATTTTGTTTGGAACTTGGCAAATAGTATAGCTTATAAGCCGATAACGTTAGCAACATATTAAGTATGAGAGACCATGAAATACTGGGCTATTAAATACAAACAATAAATATTCCAAAATTAGTTTTAAATTTAGTATGTTTTAAAAAAATATATACAAATGGCCTCTATCATTTAGTATTCTCTCGATGTAGTACAAATTATTTGGTTTATCGAAAAAATTTTCTTAAACAAATGTACGTTATCGAAAAAGATTTGTGGAAATTTTGTTATCATAGACATTTACATACATTTACAAGAGAAAATTATTGTAATCGTATTGTTATGGAATTATTGTATACAAAATCTGTGTTATCGATAAATTTTCTAAAGAAAATGTATGTTATCGATAATTTTTTTATTGAAAATATAGTTATCGGTAATTGTCTATAGAATATCAAAGTTATCGATAAATTGTCTATGGAAAATCTAATTTATCGATAAATTGTCTATGGAAAATCTAATTTATCGATAAATTGTCTATGGAAAATCTAATTTATCGATAAATTGTCTATGGAAAATCTAATTTATTCATAAATTGTCTATAGAAAATCTAAGTTATGGATAAATTATCTATAAAAAATCTAATTTATAGATAAATTGTCTATGGAAAATCTAATTTATCGATAAATTGTCTATGGAAAATCGAATTTATTAATAAACTGTCTATAGAAAATCTAAGTTATCGATAAATTATCTATAAAAAATCTAATTTATGGATATATCTTCTATAGAGAATCTAAGTTATCAATAAATTTTCTATGGAAAATGTATGTTATCGATGAACATCCTATAGAAAATGTATGTTATCAATAGATTTTCAACAGAAAATGTATGTTAAAAATAAATTTTCTATAGAAAATGATGTGTTATCAATAAATTTACTATAGAAAATGATGTGTTATCGATAAACTTGGTATAGAAAATGACGTGTTATCGATAAATTTGCTATAGAAAATGTATGTTATCAATAAATTCTCTATAGAAAATGTATTTTATCGATAAATTTTCTGTATAATATGTATGTTATTAATAAATTTTGTATAGAAAATGTGTGCTATCGATAAATTTTTTATGGGAAATATGTGTTGTCGATAATTGTCTATAGAATATCTAAGTTATCGATAAATTTACTATGGAAAACCTAATTTATCGATAAATTGTCCATGGAAAATGTAATTTATCGATAAATTGCCTATGGAAAATTTTATTTATCGATAAATTGTCTATGGTAAATCTAAGTTATCAATAAATTTTCGATATAAAATCTAAGTTATTGAAAAATTGATAAATAAAGTGTATGTTATCGATAAACTTGCTATAGAAAATGTATGTTATCGATCAACTTTCGATAGAAAATGTATGCGATCAATAGATTTTCTACAAAAAATTTATGTTAACGATAAATTTTATGTTATCCATGAATTTTCTATAGAAAAAGTATGTTATCGATACGTTTTCTATAGAAAATGTATGTTATTGATAAGTTCTATATAGAAAATCTATGTTATCGATCAGTTTCTATAGAAAATGTATGTTATCGATAAGTTCTCTATGGAAAATCTATGTTATCGATCAGTTTTTTATAGACAATGTTTGTTAACGAAAATTTATGTTATCCAAAAATTTCAATAATCGAAAATTGTCTGTAAAAGAAAAAAATGTCGTATAGTTAAATTTAATTATCGAAAATCAGTCTTTAGAGGACTTAATTCATTTTCTATTGAAAATTTGAAAACTATGAAAATTTTCAAATTTTTCTTAGAAGCTTTTGAAGAAATTTAAAGTTATCGACAAACTTTCCATTTAAAATTTCTGTTATCGAAAATCTATCGAATTTTTTTTTTTTTTTTTGTAAAGTAGCGTGCAGCTTAGATTCGTTAGTGCCTATATTTATATTCCTTCAGTTTTCATATAGTTTTCCTTATAACGCCACACACAATAATTTATAAATGTCAGCAACTTTATACGGTTCAATTCATAAATGTTCACCAGTTTCTTACATTTTAATTAATACGATTTAAAAAAAGAAAAAAAAGAATTTAAAAAAAATCAAAAAAAATATTTTATAAAGGCCAAGAAACTTTTCAAATATTATTTGAAAATATTTAAAAAAAATAAAAAATTAAAATTTACGAAAAAAAAAAATAGTACGAAAAAAGTAATAAAAGTTCTTTTACGTTTACGTTACGTTAGTTTACCATGGCGATGTTTAAATTTTTAATTGTCCTCTTAGCGTGTAATACCAAAATGACGTCAAAGTGATTGCTCTCTCAGACGAACATCGGGACATTGTGCCCTTTTTTGTTCTTGTGTAAAACCATTAAATATTTTAAATATTTTTTTTTCTCTTTTTTCTCTCTCTCCATTCTATCTTTATTTTTTGCCTTCTTTTTTATTTCATTTTGTGTTCTTTATTTTCTAATTTATTTTTTTCAAAATGAAATCAAGCATATTCCCCCCTGGTTGTTAAACAGGAAAACATTGTTGTCATCGTTGTCTTCGTAGTTGTTGCTGTCGCTGACGTTGTCGTTGTCCTTTTTAACAATAAAAACTATAAAAAAAAAAGTGGATTAAAAAACATTTCGGAATTAAGAAAATCTTGCGCTTTCCCGTCTGGTTGTTATTGTTGTGTCCGTAACAAGATTTTCTTTTCACTGATTTTCATTTGACATTTAAAAGAATTTTTTTTATTGCATTTGTCTTTAACAGCAGGTAAGAGACCAGGTCAC
This sequence comes from Sarcophaga carnaria, assembly GCA_958299815.1. Taxonomy (NCBI): domain Eukaryota; kingdom Metazoa; phylum Arthropoda; class Insecta; order Diptera; family Sarcophagidae; genus Sarcophaga; species Sarcophaga carnaria. The sequence continues at coordinate 25,250,385 of OY283153.1, forward strand.
TGATTTCAAAAGAATCTTAAAGCGTGGTTAAATTCAAAGAAAGAAATTTTTTAAATTATATGCAGTGTCAAGGCAAATGGTAGTTGAAATGCAATTAATACTGCACTGCTTATGCAGCAAATAAAAAATGATTTTATTGACCCATTCACCAGCAAATCACAAATATTTTGAAATTTTGATAGCCATGCGCTCTCTTAATTCAATTAAAATTTGCGGCATAAAATATGTTTGGGTGAAATATAACCTTTGTGAGGTACTCCACTGAATAAATTTCAATGTCTGCTTGGACTGATGGTACGTTGAGAACCTGGTGTATGTTAGGATTTTTAATTTAGCATGATGTGCGATATTTTGCACGACGTTTTGACACTGGATACTAACCTTATAGGCCTGTATGACTCTGCATTCGTATGAACTTTACCAGGTTCTCTGTAATCGTAAATCTAAGAGGCGAGTAAGCCAAGGATACAAGAAAATTATGCTGAAAGCCTGTAAATAACACGGTGCGACAGTGAAAATACACCCGAGTAGCTACATAGTCTAAGTTATTCATTAGGTTGAGTAGAACTCAAAAATAATCTTTTAATTTTTCTCGAACCCTCCAAATTTGTTTTATTTGACAAAAACTTAAAATTATTGAGTACCGAAATATGTTTGAACCTATTTTAAAAATCCAAAGTTTTTTTAGAAAGGAGAGAGATTAGCCTTTCAAACGGTATACATAAAGATTTTGTTCAAACTTATAAAGGGTCCGCCAAACAACTTTTTTTTTGAAAATGCTTTAAAAAAAAACTACTGAATATTTTCTCGAAATTTCTTTTTTTATTTGAAAGTACAATCCTTCCGGTTAATAATGGAAAATAATTTCATTCAAATGGCTGCCTCGGCTGGCCATGCAGTAGCCTACACGATCAGTCCAATTTTTAAGCACATTATCGATTGTGTGCAGCTGTATTTCACCAATGGCTTCACGAATATTGTCCTTCAAAGCGTCAATTGTCTCCGGCTTGTCGGCGTGGCACTTATCTTTGACGGCACCCCACAAATAATAGTCCAACGGTGTTAAATCGCAGCTCCGAGGTGGCCAAACGACATTAGCTCTGCGGCTGATAATGCGACCTTCAAAAACAGGGCGCAAAATATCAAGTGTAGCTTCGGCTGTGTGACACATAGCGCCGCCCTGTTGAAACCAAATGTTGCCAATATCGTCCTCTTCAATTTTTGTGAACAAAAATTCGTTCAACATGGCCCGATAACGATCGCCATTGACTGTAACGGCCACTCCTTGCTTATTTTCGAAGAAAAATGTCCCAATTATGCCTCTGGACCAAAATCCACACCAAACAGTGACTCGTTTTGGGTACGTCGGCTTTTTAATGTATGCGTGCGGGTTTTCTGTGCCCCAAATGCAACAATTTTGCTTGTTTACATACCCGCCAAGATCAAAATGAGCTTCATCTGAAAAGATGATTTTTTTTTTGCCAAAATCGGCATCTTCTGTAAGTCGAGCGTAGGCTCACTTAGCGAAGCGAAAACGCATTGGATGGTCCATATTCGTTTAGCGGAAGGATAAAACTAATTATCTGTCAAATCAGACATGAGCTAAGTGTTAGCATTCACGAAATAAGCACTAGTTGAGAAAAAACGTTAGATGGCGGACCCGATATGTTATGAGTTTTGATGGGGTAAACTTGGAAAATATTATTTTTTCAAGTTTGGCCATTCCTAGTTGCAAAATTTAATTAAAAAATATGAAATAAGTGGAGACGTTCTTAAAGTTCATTCTCTTGTCAAGAGTTTGACACTTCGTTTGATAAAATTGGACAAAAATGACCGTAAATATTATTTAAAGAGTATAGCAGCTTAGTCATAATTTTTATTTATGCTGTCTCATCAAATAAACTTTCATTTCAAAAATTTTAAAATTTTTGATGAATCTTAAGTGTTTATTGAAAAATGTGGTACAGCTTTTAGGTTACGAATAGTTTTATTTTTCATGGCATCAGCATGTTATATTTGACTGAAAGTTGGCGGATAGGATGACCAATTGGAGTAGGAGGAGAACCGGTCTTCTTAATGATGGAGAGTTTGACCAATGAATACACGTGATGACCACCACAGTTTCAACGTTTTTCTTTTTTTCTGAGTAGTGTCGCCTTTAGGTTTGTCACTTTTATCAATTCCATGTTATCGATAACTTTTCTATAGAGAATTAGAGTTTTTAAAAATGTTCGTATTTAATACGTATTTTATAGTAATTTTGTGTTTGACTGTAATAATCTTAAAAAAAAAACTAGAGAGTAACTAGTGTTTTTGTTATCGAAAATTTTATTTAATACTTATGCTCTTGAAATTAAAGCTTCAAAGCTGTTTTCTGTTTTCTTTGTGTTTAAATTTAAAGATAAAATTAATTGAGTTATTAAAATGCAAATGAATTAAATTTAATAAAGAAGAAAGTCTGTTATCGTTTGTTTCATTCACTACAGCTTGCAGTCATTTAAGTAGTCCTGCAGCTAGTCACACAGTTTGTCTAGCAGCCATGTGTTCATATGCTTATGCTGTGTTTCTACTGTGTAGCAAATACATGGGTTTCGTTCATTCATTTTATGACATAAGATTTTGGTTTTATTTTATGTCATGACATTGATGTTCCGATATTTTTATGTTTAAAAATTTTTGTACACTTTTCACTCTCGCTTTCAATTTTTCTGTCGTTTTTGCTATTTTAAATGCAAATGTTTTTTGTTTCACTTTACTTGGTTGCTTTGTTTGCCAGATACGGTTACGGTTCGTTGAATTTGTAAAACGAAATAATTTTTTTAAATATTTCAGCAATCCGTTGTTTGTTTTTTTTTCGTATAGTTTTTGGATATTGATATGCGAATAAATTAAATATTTATGATTCCGTATTTGTTTTAACGCACACCGCTTTCTACTCTGGAAGTCCTTTTTTATGCTAATCTTGTAATAGAGTTCATATATGTAGCCAGAGTCTATTTTTTGCCATTTGCTTAGTAGAAAAGTTATTCAAATTCTATGCTTTAGAAAATGCGCTCAGAAAAAATTTCTCTCTCTTATCCCGTTTCAATGTTAATGCCTTTCTGTTTTTTTTTTCTATTTACCTTACAGCAGTTATCCTTAAGCCATCTTTATATTCTCTTTCCCTTCTCATCCCTTCAGCAGTAGCTTGTATTTTCCTAGTTGTATGTTTGGTGTGCAGGAAATTAAAATATGAATAAAATATTAAAGAAATTAATTTTAAATTACTCTCTCCTTTTCGCTTTATTCGCAATTTTTTTTATTCATTTGTATGCGTTGTAAAATTAAAAGAAAATTTTAATTTCGTTTGTTTTCAAGCATACCAGCCAGGTTTATCTTCCGTTTATTTTATAAGCTTTGTAATCCTTTTTTTAAATTTAAACGATTACTAGTATGACTACAAATGCGTAAAAAATAAATATTTAAATTGTTTTAACAATTCTCGTATAAAATTTAACCTTAAAAAACGATATTTTATTACCCCACAAATGTTTTTAATCCTCAGTAAATATCAGCCAAGCATTACAAATTCGATAACATTTTATTTAATAAATACATGGGCATTATTTGCTGTTTATAAAACAAAAAGAAAAAACAAATATTTCCAAAAACTAATACGGACAATGATTTATCGATAACACTATTCATAGAAAGAATTTTTTTGTTATCGTCTTCTTCTATCAGATATTCTCCACCTTTACTTACAGTTTTAAGTACTTTTTTTCTTTTGCTCCTCTATTTTCATCATTTGCACTGCACTTGCTTTTCACTTACGTTTGTAACTTACTTCTTTAAGTGGTCACTACAACCCTTCAGTCAGGATTAAGCCCTAGCTTCTCATATCATTTATATTGTGTGTTTTCCTTTTATGCATGAGTGGTTATCGATAAATTTTCTTTAGAAAATATAAGTTATTGATAAATTTTCTATAGAAAGTATATGTTATCGATAAACTTTCTATAGAAAATGTATGTTATCGATAAATTCTCTATAGGAAACGTATGTTATCGATGAATTCTCTAAAGGAAATGTATGTTATCGATAAATTTTCTTTTGAAAATATAAGTTATCGATAAATTTTCTATAGAAAATACATATAAGTTATCGATAAATTTTCTATTGAAAATACATATATGTTATTGATAAATTTTCTATAGAAAATACATATAAGTTATCGATAAATTTTCTATAGAAAATACATATAAGTTATCGATAAATTTTCTATAGAAAGTGTATGCTATCGATAAACTTTCTATAGAAAATACATTTAAGTTATCGATAAATTTTCTATAGAAAATACATATAAGTTATTGATAAATTTTCTATAATTAAATTTTAAATTTTCTGTAGACAATATATGTTATCGATAAATTCTCTAAAGGAAATGTATGTTATCGATAAATTATCTATAGGAATGTATGTTATCGATAAATTTTCTATAGAAGATATATGTTGTCGATAAATTTCCTTTATAAAATATATGTTATCGATAAATTTCCTTTAGACAATATAAGTTATCGATAAATTTCCTTTAGAAAATATAAGTTATCGATAAATTTTCTTTAGAAAATATAAGTTATTGATAAATTTTTTATAGAAAATACATATATGTTATCGATAAACTTTCTATAGAAAATGTATGTCATCGATAAATTTTCTACAGAAAATTATGTTATCGAAAATTTTCTATAGAAAATCTCAATTATTAAAAAATTTCTGTAAAAGAAAAATTTTCCTGTAATCAATCTTAATTATCGAAACAGTCTGTAGAAGACTTAATATAGTTTCTACTCAAAATTTTCTATATAAACCTTCAGTTGTTGAAAGTATTTTCCATTGAATACTTTCTAAATGCTTTTTAGAAATATTTAAAGTTAAAGTTATCGGCAAACTTTCTATTTAAAATTTCTGTTATCGAAAATCTATGTATAGAAAATTATATGGCATTTTTGCAATAATATATGCAGAACAGGCTGTAATTTTTCCATTTTTTTTTATTAATTTTTTATTTTCTGTACAGGAAAGTAGAGTTTAGCTTGGATAGGCTCCAAAAGACAGATATTCTGTGAAACTTTTCATGACAATTTGTTATTTACTCTCACTACTGTGAAAAACAATTTTTTTTTTTAAATAAAAATTTAATTTGAAACGAGGTCATTAAGTTCTTAATGAAGTTAACATGGCACTGCTACGAGAGAGAAAATGAATCCTTTTTGTTCGCCAGACAAAAACACTCAGTCAGTTAGTTTTCAAAACTTAAATGACCCTTTTAGTGTAAGCTCTAGATTCATTTAATAAAAATTATTCATTGAATAAATTAAGTTGGAGAATACACTTGAAAAGTTTTGAAATTTTTAAGTTTTAAAGATTTCATCAGGGATTTCTATTAAAAAGAAAAATTGAAAAGTTTTTGTTGTTGTTGTTGTTGTTGTTGTTTTTTTTTTTTTTAATAAATAATTCATTTAATATTTTGCAGTTAAAAATCTTCCTTTAGATTAATTAAAATGTAAGCAAAAAAAAATTAATTTTAACCCGCCGCCGCCAAAAAAAAGGTCATTGTTGTAGTCAAACAAAAGGTCAGGTCAGCAGGCCCAACAGGCTACAGACGTTATGGAAACCTTTTCATTGTAACTGCAAGAGTTTTTCTTTCGAAAGAAAGCAAAAAAAAAACACGGAGAGAAAACCACTTGAAATTATAATAAAAATAACAAGTGATGACGTGTAATCAGGATTTACCGTTAAAAGGATATTAATACCAACTGTTAGACTCTTATAATGGTTGTAGTTCGGCTGTTGTTGTTGTTGTTGTTGTTGTTGTCGTTGTTAACAATACAAACACAATTTCAAGTCTGAAAGCCTTACAGTGTTAAACAATGAAAGAGTTTCTCCTTGGCGTTTAACGGTTTAAGCCTACAACTACGAGCAGCAGCAACAGATAGCAACGTGAGAGTGTGTGAGAGGGATTTTCGATATTTGTAGGCAAATTTAATAAAGTTATGGCGTAAATAATCTTTTAAACAAATTTTATTTTCTCTTTCATTTTCTTTAAATAAAACCAAGAAAGCGAAAACGCAAAAAAAAAGGAATGAAAAGCTGACCTCAAATCTTCAGCTCAGGGAATACCACAAAAGGGCCGTTGTGTTTTGGAATCCTAGTCGAGTTTCTCTTTTTTTATTGCGCTTTTATTGTGTTACCTTAGCAAAATAAAATTTATTAAGAAAATGAAAATTAAATTGTTTTTTAAACCCCCCCCCCCCCCAAAAAAAAAACAAATCCATTTACTTTAGCAAAATTTAATTTCTTCTCTTCTCTATTTTTTGGGTTTTCTGTCCTTTTTTATTCGTATTATTTTCAGATTAAATTTCTGATGCTTTTGGCTTTTTACCTCATAAGAAAAATTTTACGAAAATCATATTTTTCTAAGCGTTTTGCTTTTTTTTTTCTCTTTTTAATTTTCATTTCGTTTTCATTAAAATTCTATTAAATTTTTTTAGTACTTTTTAAAACATATTAAATGCCTACGTTTAGGAGAATATTTTAATTAATTCGTGTCTTTAATTTTGTTCCTCCATTTAAAGCTTAAAGAGGTTTAAAGAGCGAATAAAAAAATTCAAAAGCTTTGTTTGATGTCCTCATCTAGCTAATCTTTTAAAGAGTTCTACACTAGCGTAGTAAAGCATACATAATTGATCATTACAAGCCTTTAGTCAGGATTACCTAGTTTCTCACACCACTTACTTTATGGGCATTAATTTTATGCACGATCGGCGGGTCCTACAATTTTAAAGTCGATTCCAAACGACAGATTTTGAGAAATCTTTCATGGTATTTTCGTTGGCTCTCAGAGTTTTTGCCAGAAACCTGCTGAGAGGCAGTCGCCATAGAAATTTTTTTTCAAATTTCGTTTTGTTGGAGATATCTGGAGTGTGAACCGAGGCCTTACATCCAATAAACCAACACACTACCTACTAGACTACGGCGACTACGCTCATATTATCCTCTGGCATAAGAGTAGATTAATGGCGAACATTGGAGGCCCGTTACCGGCGAGACGGAGACTCCTGATGGAGACTGGAAACAGCATTATGCTTTATGGGAGCGAAATTTGGGCCGAAACACTGGTTGTTAAGAAGCGGACGAACGCACTGGTATCGGTACAGAGAACGGCTGCATTGCGTATCGCGTCAGCATATCGTACGGTATCCGCTCTAGCCGTAGTGGTGATAGCGTGTATTATCCCTGTGGATCTGCTGGCAGCGGAGCGGATGGAGATTTGTAGGGCAAAAACGGCTGGAAGTCCCATAACCGCTCATTTCAAAATGGCAACAACGATGGAACGTTGGAACGATAGAGGAAGATGGACGGCGAGACTTATTCCGGACATAAGGCCATGGATTGGTCGGAAATTTGGAGAGGTAAACTACTACGTTACACAGATGCTATCGGGTCACGGATATTTTAGGAAATATCTGCACAGAATGGGCAAGGCCGCCTCCCCTTACTGTCTTTACGAGGAAGGGGAGATAATTGATGACGCAGAGCACACCGTTTTCGAGTGCGCACGCTGGCAGAGCTATTGCTCTGCACTGACGTCGATAGTTGGGACGATCACGGCAGGTAACATTGTCAGGATTATGATCGCGAGCAGAGAAAATTGGACCTTAGTGGCGAATTACGTGGAGAGCATTCTAAGACTGAAAAAGAGAGATCTTGAGGCTGCGGAACATGTGGGCACGCCGGAATAGATGAAACTGGCACACGTGCCAAGCGGAATTCGAGACAGAGACCTGGACGAAAGGAATAGTGGAGACACTTAGATGTCTCTTCAACTTTCGACACGCAGTCCGGACGCGGATATGAACACGCAGGGGCCAATGGGACTCCACTCCGAAGTAATACCACCGTAGTTCCGGAGTGGGCACAACAAGTCCACGAGACGAGGGGGGGATTTAGTGGGTGAGGGCGCCACACACGGAGGACGTGACGACTTCCTCTATGGTGCGGTTAGGTACATTTACCCCTCCTCGGCGTGAAAAAAATCCTCTGGCATAAGAGGCAAGTAATAGCATTACCACCTATGTAAATACAGTTAAGTTAGGATCTAGAGATCCCTTCATACTCCTGTTTAGGCTATCATATGCCATATCTAATCCAGTTTGCATTTATTTGTTAAAATTTTTTAATAATTTGCGATTCCACCTGCTATTTAGAGTTGTTTTTATTTCTTTTTTGAAACATTTTTATAGCATTTAATTAGAATTCTTTTGCTTATTACTCTTCCTCCCTCTCACTCCCTCTCTCACTCTTAATTCTGAACTTTTTCTCTCTCTCGTCAAAAGCCATTAATTTTTATAAACAAAACGCGGGTATTTTTATAGTTTTCTACAGTGTTTTTTTAGTGCAGAAAAGTTTTCTTTTTTGTTATTTTTGTAGATTTTTATCGCACTGACGTTTGTACACATACATATGTACATATACACTCAGCCACAAAAGTATACATACGGTTAACTATAAAGATTTTCAATGAAAACGTATTGGTTAAAAAATTTCTGAAATTTGTTAACCGTATGTATACTTTAGTAACTGTGTACATAAGCTCTCACACACTTACATACTTGCCGTCAAATATGAAAAGAGAAAAATATTTCAACATTCAGTTGATAAAAATAATGACTCGTTAATGTGACTATCATGTTTCATGGAAAATTATGGAAAAAAATTAAAAAAAAAAATTTTTTTTTAATTTAATTTAATTTATTAATTCAGGTAATTTGCAATAACGGTAATTGAATTTTAAATCATTGGTACCATTATTGTTTTATTTAGGCAAACAACACAATTCCTTATTAAACGTTAAAATCAAAATCAATACGATTTCATACGCTATTCTAATGCCTGGTGAATAATCATAAGCAGTCGGCTTTGGATCCAAAAGCCAAGTAAAATTGTTTAAAATTTACGTTTTTTGATTATCATAAAATAATCAACTACACCAACTACTTCGTTTTGATTACAAAATTCCGCCGTTTAAAACAAAACCTTTTCAAAAATCCATTTCCACACTGTTGCAACAAAACATAGGACACGACCTAACTATGCTTTACTTTATTTAATTAATTCTGTGCTTTCATGGCTTTTCCCTCTTTTAAGCAAAAATAATTTTTATTTTTTCTGATTATTGTTGTTGCTGTTGTTTCTACTTTGTAATCGTGGTTCAATACACTTGAGTGCAATAAATGAAAAGGGAAAACGAAGAAAAAAACCACCATTTAGCATTGAGGGAATATAACAAAATAGTGGCGAGACAAAAAATAATTGATTTTTATCAAATCCATTAAAGGAAATTAGTTTAACAGTGTGTAACCACCATCACAAAGCACTCTGTTTGATACTTTAAGTATATTTAAAGTAAAAAATTCAACAAAATGATAAGAAACAATTACAAAATTTTGTTTAAAACGGCTTTTGAATCAACAATTATTGTCGGCGATATCAATACCCCATTGAACTTACTCAATTGGTCATTACAAGGCCTTAGCCAGGGTTACAACCTAGATTCTCACAGCATTGATGTTAAGTGTGCTAATTTTATCTAAGAGTGGCCGGATCTACAGTTAAAAGTCTACTTTGATCGACAGATTTTTAAGAAACTTTTCATGTGGAAATTTTATTTCACTTTCAGAGTTTTTGTCAGAAATCTGGCAGTAAGATGCTGAAGAAATATTTTTTTATATTTTGCTTTGCAGGAGACGTCTGACCTGGGGTTTGAACCATGACCTTACTCCTAATAAGCCAGCATATTACTTACTAGACTACGCCGACGTATTTTTACCTCTTCGATAGTGCGCTAGAAAAGCAAAAAATCAGTGAAGTATTATAAATTTCCAATGAATTTTTAAGCGTAGAAAACTGTTAATAGAATAGCAAATTATTATATTATAATATGGAGCAGAATATGGAGCTGAATATTACCTTTCAAACAATATATTTTTCAGACTGATGCGATAAATATTACCAGAGATATGACACTATAAAGCCACTTCTACCAACAATTCAATCACTTGTTAGATCCTCTTCAACAACCTACTACAGTGTCGTGCATAAACGAAACAGAAGCACGATCTTTAACAGTTGAAAGTATATACACACACACACAGATAAAGTAAATTATGATTAAAATAATAATAAACAAGAGCTTATGCTCATATACTTGGATAAATACATGAATAAACACACTCAACAAAAGAACACACACAACAAAGCGAAAGAGAGATTGAAAGAAAATAATGTTTGATTATCCACATGTTATACGCTCCTTAACTATTTTGTATAAACAAAAACAACAACAACACAATCTAAAAAAAACATGGTTTCCCTTGTAAAAAAAGAAAAACAAAACCTGTTTTGTACTCATATAAGTAGAAGGAGAATACAAGTATGGATGTGTGTACTCTTGCATAGAGAGAATATGTGAGAATAAGTTGTTTACATGTTTATGCTCGTATTGTGGTGTTATTTTTTGTTATTTTTTTATGTGTTCGTGTGTGAGAGCTGTTGTATTTCTGTTTATTTTTTCTAAGTAAACGTGTTGTGTAAAGCATGGCGTGCATATTACTGTTATTTCTCTCTGAGGTGTTTTTATTTTCTCTTTAAGGTCGTAAATTATTTACGAAAGAAACTCGTAAACTTTAAACGTCTTAATGGTAGTTTTCTTCTTTTTTTCTTGCTATACGAGGCATTTAAAAAGAATTCTTATGGCAGGCAATAGTAAGAGATTAATGAACAAATGTTTACTTTTTTATGTGTGTATATGTGCGCTTATGTGTGTAAACATGTGCTGAAAATAAAATAAAAGGAAATATTAATGGATGTGTTGGCTTAAACATATAAATTTCGGAATTAAATATGTTATCTGGCCAAGGCCAGCCAGTAAAACTACAAAAATTATTGCCAAAAAAAATTAATATGGCAATCAAATTGTAATCATTTAAATGCGAAATAAAACAATAACAAAAACAAATTGAGACTTAAATTCTGGAAAAGAAAAACAAATAAGAAAAAATTAAAAAAAAATTAAAATAAAAAAATTTTAAAAATAAGAAATAAAAACCAATTTAAAAAATTTTCAAAAAAATGTAAAACAAATAAAACAATAAAAAAAAATAAAAATCAAAAAAAAATTAATTAAAATAAAAGAAATTAAAAAAAAAATAAAAATAAAGAAAGTTTTAAAAATTATTTTTAAAAAATTAAAAACTAAAATAAAAATAAAAGTTTTAAAAATTTTTTTTTAAAAATTAAAAAATAAAATTAAAAAAATGGAATAAAACCAATAAAAAAAAAATATAAAACAAATTAGAAAATTAGAAAAAGTTTTAAAAATTATAAAAAATTTAAAATCCATTAATAAATAATTTTTCATCTACGAAAAGCGAAAAGGGGAAAATTATTTTCATCTCCATTCCCTTAATATAAATATGCGCTGTATTATATAAATAAATAATCTTCAACTTAAATACTTTTCCTTCCATCATTTTTTTCTTTTTTAATTTCCATTTCAAAAAAAGTCTTCTAAGCAATAAAAATTCAATATTGCCATGGATATCAATAATAATAATAATAAGATGCTTTATGTCATCATTGCTATCAAAGAAAATTAATAAAAAATAAAAAAATAAGAAGGAGAAAAATAGAGAATCAAATAATTCATGACATTCGCAAAAGGTTTTAAAAAAAAGAAAATTGTTTTTTTTTTAAGTGGCAATATTACAACACGTTATTAATAATTAAGAAAAATCCATCAAATGGATAATTTATTATGTAATATGGCGAGTGGTAGTCGTTACTCGTCGTATAATTGTTTAACATCATGGGATTCATATGATAAAATACCCAGGTAAGTTAAGAACAAATACTTATATGAAGAAAAAGTTTTAAAAAAAATTTGAATAAAAGTGGAAGTCCATTTAGTACCAGAAATTGTTGCAAAATCAGTTATAAAACACGTATTTTACATCGTAGTAGAAGTAAACCTTGGCAAGCCGAGATCTTATGATTTGAAACCCTCAGACAGCATCCCAGCGTCATATTGAGCATGAACCGATCTTTATTTTAAACAACTGGTTTTCAAGTCTGCAGTGCATAGTCGCCGTAGTCCAGTAGGTAATGAGTTACCTTATTAGACTTGAGGTCTTGGTTTAAACCCGTTGGTCAGACATCTCCCACAAAACAAAGTATGAAAAAATATTTCTTCCGCTCGTGAGATTTCTGGGAAAAACCATGAAAAGTTTTTCAAAAAATCTGTCATTCGGAGTCGCAACACTCATGTATAAAATTAACACACATAGCATAAGTTGGTGCTTGGCATCAACTGCCAAGGAAGGCATATGATAGAAGAAATCATTGTTTGGTATAAAATTCAAAACTGGCGGCTTCATCGATCCATATACAGTCACACAGATAATTATACGTACCCCCCCTAAAAATCATTTTTTTTTTAATGATAATATACGGACAAGTCAACTGATTTTTGCGCCATATTTTTTGTTTTCCGTCATAGCCGAACGAATTATATTTGTTCTCATCACTAAATATTACATTCGCCAAAAAATCATTTGTCTTGTCCATATATTATTGGGCAAATTCCAATCGTGGCTTTTTTCTCGACACTCATCTGCGGAAACCGTTCTTTCTCAAAACACTTAGAACTGTTTCGGAATGCACAATAACGCTGTGATCACTTTCCGAGGTATTTCGAATTTCTACGGCTGTAGTTCTAGGATTTTTATCCACAATACATTTTATATACCGGGCTACCCTTGAAGAAATTTTATACGAAATATACGTCGTACGTATAATTTTCTGTGGTGCCATATTGTTTTTAAGCAAACTGCAGTCACAAATTCATAGATTTTGGGAATCCTTTTTCTTTATTTAAGTAAATGTGTCGTTACAGACGCTAATGTAAAGAAATTCTAGATTAGAAGTTCATTACTTTTTAAAAAAATGATTTTTAGGGGGGTACGTATAATTATCTGTGTGACTGTATTTATCATTGAGATGACCAGGCCATCACTGTCAACAGTAAGCATTGGAGGTCGATGATTATCAACTTCTCTTTTCCTGATTTAGATTAACGAAATGTGGTTTCATCAGGATGGAGTTATGTGATCATCCCACGAAGGTGTCGTTAACTGGATACCGTGATTGCACATATTGAGCATGAAGGGATCTGTTTTTCAAGTCTGCAGCCTGTAGTCAGCCGGTTACTATCCTCAGGCTGCTTCCGTTACTCTGATGCATAAGTTATGTAAACCTCTTGCTAGTGCAATCACCATGGAGTCTCCAGGCCATGGAAAACTTTCTCACAAATCTATCGTTTGGAGTCGATTTTAAACTGTACGTAACCCGCCACTCATGTATAAAATTAACACACTCACAGCATATGTGGTGTGAGAGAAGCTAGGTTGTAATCCTGACAAAAGAGTTATAATAAACAATTATGTATGTATGTACGTATGTAACTAAGTAAACAGAAATGTGAGGGTAACACTTCATCCCCTGCCTTGTGCATTCAATTTTCCTATTTCCCTTCAAACTCATATGAACCAAATGTTCGAATAGTGCCCTGACTTCATGAAATTGTTATATTTCGACAGTCTAAGTTGAACTGAATGAAGAATCCCGATACAAAGTGAAATGATCGTGAATTTTTCTCTCTGGTACCGAACATTACCTCTCCTGTGCTCCTCCTATCTTTTCTTAAACAAGCCGTACATAACATGTTATATACCAGTATTGTTTCATTCACTCTTAACCCTTGGTCTTGTTAAAATTACACAAATCGATGGGAATAGTAGAGTGAGTGCCGCTCGATCTATTTGGTCGCAACAGCGCCTTATTTAAAAAAAATATTTTTTAAGTTTTTTAGTGCTTTATTAATACCTGACATTTTCTCCTTCTTCCATCGCACCTTCAGGCATATGGTTTATAATTAAATATGCACTCATACGTCAAGTATGAGCTCTCGGACAAAAAAAAACAAAAGAAAAAATTGCGTTGTGCAAATAAATTGTTTTAATTAAAATGCAAATAATGAATGCATATTAAAGCATATTTAAAGCATATTATTGCATATTAATGTAATGCCTCCATTAAGTGTTTTATTGTTTGCACATTAAAACAATACAACAGCATTTAAATGAAAGCCACTTACCTTTGACCCTGTCAATACATACACTCCTCGTTCGCCGTCTCTCTTTCTCTCTCTCTCTCTCTCTCTCTCTGTCAGTGGCATTTAATGTTTACATATTTTAAACTGTATTTTTAATTGAAAGTGTCATATGCAAGTTTAAACCGTGCCACTCAAGTTTAAGAGCCTTGTAAGCCACAAAAGAAAAAAAAAATTTTATATTGTTTTGAGGCCAATAACTCACAAACGCAAAACCCCAAAATCTTACTTGATTAATTGCACACACACATATACAAATGCACTGAGAAAATATGAAAAGAGAGAAGAGCATTAAACTTGAAACTTTTAGTGGATTTAACAGACAGCATTAGGTGTCAGTTCACACAGAAAGAGAGAAAGACAAGAAGGCACAGAAAGAAATCCGAGTGTATTATTACGGTTGTTGTAGTCTCAAGTTCAATTAACTCTGCGGACAAGAATAATAAAGAAATGAAAGTTAAAATGCAATTGTGTGTGTAATAGCAAGACAAATCCAAAGACCAAATACAAAGAATAGAGCTGGGAATACGAAATTTATTTTTTTGGCTATGATATCCAATCCAATCAAAACTAAAATTTTTTTTTTTCTTTTTGGAATCGAAATTCGATGCTAATGTGCATCGAAACAGAAGCTAAAAGTACAACAAACTTGTTTGCAACTGTGTTTTTACAATGTATTGGCAATAAATGCTTGTGTTTTCCAATTTCATGTTTTTCATGCATTTTTCTTTCTTTTTTTTTGGCTTTTAGGGAGGTCATACATATTTACGTACAATTTTTTATGATTTATTGAACTTAAAAGCAAACAAAATAACATTCACTTCTACTCGAGGGACTTGGTTTGCATGGGTTTTTCATATCCATTAAAGCCATTAAAAGGTTTTTATTAAATGGCATGCAATTTACAAAGTGCTTCAAAACTAAACTTTTAAAAAACATATCACAAAACACAAAACTTTATGGCAGGAAAGGGGAAGCTACTTATGAGTAAAAGAGTTGTAGGAAATTTATAGAAATTACTAATTTAAACGCCATGGCACTCAGGCGTTATCAAGGGAATAAGATTCCTACCGAACTGCTTGCGCAAATCGAACTGCATTTGCTAAACTGTTGACGTAAGAATTGCGGACCCCTGGTCTTCTAAACCATCTAAACGTATTGTTACCTAAATGCAGAATCTAGGTATTGGTGTTTTGCTTTTATATTGCTTAACATTAAAATTATAAACAAACATACAACAGCAAACACCAGCATAAAAAATGGTAAATAAGTAAACAAAAATACAACAACAAACGCCAGCATAAAAATGGTAAACAGGTAAACAAAAATACAACAAACATCAGCATAAAAAATGGTAAACAAGTAAACAAAAATACAACAACAAACGCCAGTATAAAAAATGGTAAACATGTAAACAAAAATACAACAACAAATACCGGCATAAAAAATAGTAAACAAAAATACAACAAGAAATACCAGCATAAAAAATAGTAAACAAGTAAACAAAAATCCAATAACAAACACTACAATAATAAACGTAAACGACGATGTTTCGAGAAAGCAAAACACGAACATTTGCCTTCGAGAACATTCATCAGACTGTTTCCTTTGCCATATAAAAGGCAAGGCAAAGCAGGCGAGTTAGTTAGTGAAGTACAGTCAGTCTTACGTGAAGAAGCGGTTTGTTTGAAGAGAGTAATCGTGGTTTGAAGATCTTCGTTACAAAGATCTGTTGTATAATTGTTTAGTGATTGTTATTGGTTATGCAAAGGGTGTAAACAGAAGAATAGCAAAGAAAAGCAATTGTTGTTGTTTACATCAAGTTGTGAACAGTGGCAAACAGAATTGTGTGAATAATAAAGCATTTTAATTAAAACTAAAAACAAATTTATTTTTATTTTATTTGCAATCTACGAGCCAGGCGCTATAGAGTCTCTTTCGAAAATCATATCAACTTACAAAATTGTTCGCGAATGTCTCGTATTTTTCCGAAAAATTAAAAAGTGTTCTGGTTTGCGGACACAGTGGCCAGGGGGGCTAGCACACTGACAAACATCCTATGGAATTCGTAGAAGAAATTTTCTTAGTTTAGGCGAAAATTATGAATGAATTCTACTCCATAGCAAATGCTTTTTGGGTTCTCAGTTACAAGTGTCCTAATCTTAATATAGCCAAGGTCTTGTTCTTTTGTCAGCAGTCCTCTTTTTTCTTTTCAGCAGCATATTTCTCTCCAGAAGCACCCGTATCTTTACTTAGGATTAATTTTCCATTGATGGCTGCACTTTTTTTACTCTCGATTTAATATTTCTTATGTGGTCTCTGTCCTCACAGGACAATATCGAAGAGGAAGGTAAAACCGTCGGTTAGGCGTCCCTTCAAGTGGCGAATCAATATGATGTTTGTATCACATGGGTACCAGGACATAGAGACATTCCGGGTAACTGCAGAACCACCACCGAATGACCATTGAACTCTTCGACAAATTTTCGACTATTCGCATCCATCTGGGGATCCCTTTGGGTAGCTGCAAGCTTATAACTGACAATGCAAGCGTGGACCTTGTCAACAGTAGATGGGCAGCTTCGGACACAATCAGAACGGCGGAGGAAATCTTGCTAAGCCTGAGTAGAAGGCGCTTGGCAGCTCTGCTTAAACTCTAGTGAAGTAGGCTCAGCGCTGTTGTCGGGTTTTCCAGGGTAGTCGTGCTTTTAATGTACAGCACTTGCGCTAAACAACTTCTTCCCTAGTTTGGTGGAACTCGGTCAGTATAGGAAATGCATTTACCTGTGGCGCCACAACGGGCCGCTATGCGTACTCTCACCATAGAATGAGTTTTTGGTATCAAAGCTACAATTCCAACATACCTACGTACTGTTTATTACGGGATTATTACGTATTGGTCTTGAACGCCTAGTAAATAATTTCTGTACAAGCTATGGAGATGAGGAGGAGAATGAAATTATTCTTCCGCTGCTGTGTACATGGCCGCCACTTGATCGGAGAAAAAAGTGGCACCAGGATGTACTGCCATGCATTAATGTTGGCAGCTTGTGTCGCTTCATCGGAAGCTTCGAGTGGTAGCTGGACTAGGGGAATATGTGAAACTGTGGCATCACAATGCACAGAGCCTAAGTGTGTCCGCTCATAACTCCATTGAGGGTTCAGCCACTTCTATCTACCTACATAGCTTGCTGTTCGTTCATAGCTTTCGAGCGCAGTATATATAACCGTAGCCTAATTCTTATCAAGAGTTTCCCTTTAATATATTCCATATTTTAGACTGCAATTACGATTGTAATTTCATTTCCGTACACCATACTGCCATATCAATTTCTCATTGTAATATTGTGTCATTGCTGATGTCCCACATACAGTGAGCGTCAAAAGAGACTGTACACTAAACTTTTACCACTTAAGGAGGGTGCCCGAATTTTTTTGTTTTTTTTTTGTTTCAATTTTAAACACTGGCAATGAAACAATTTCAAAATAAAAATAACGGTAATTTATTAATGTACATATATTTTTTTTAATGTACAGTTTCTTGTGACGCTCACTGTATGTATGGTATCAGAAGAATTTTATTTTTTTTTTGATTCTCAGCTATGTTGTATATAAGTTTTCTATCTTTACGTTACTACTGTTACTGAACATTGAAACAATAATCGGGGATCTTATAAGCTGCTCATTAAAACGTTTTTTTATTTCTTTTACTTACTTCACGTCATTCTGAACAATTTAAGGATTATCCTCGTATTAATCAATAAATAAATTAAAAATTTTCCCATTTTTAATATCGAATTCATAACAATATTTATGCGTATGATTAATATTTAATTCGTAATTCATATCAATCATACGCCACAGCTGAATGTCTGCTTAAATTTGATGCATGAATACTCATACAATAAATCCAATGAATTTAATACCTAGTAAATATATAAATAAAATTTTATATTTATTGTTTAAATAAAACAAACAATTGATTTATTTGCCTAATATTTCATATGAAATGAAATTTGATTTTGATAATAAATTTGTATGAAAAAAATTAAAAAAAAAATTTTAAATCAATAATTTATTGTTATAAATGAATTAAAAATTAATTAATTTAAAGCTTTTAATATGATTAAAAAATTTAAACGAATTAATAAAATTGAGCCGAATACGCTGGCGGCCTATTAGCTTAACTTCTTAGAAGAATTCTGTTCTAAAGCGTAGAGTATTTAAAATGAATTTTTCTTTATTTGTTTAAAGCAAATCTTCTTCTAAAAATCCAATTAAGCAGCATTTCTTTTATAAAAAAAAAACAGAAAACAGCAGACACAACAAAAATCAACTTCTTTAAGTAGCTCAAACAGCAAAATTCTTTCTTCATTATCTCCTGCTTTTCCTTTTCGAAAGAGAGCTGAAAATTAAAAATCAATGAATAGTAAAACAAGAGAAATTGAATTTCTGTAGCAAAAAGAAGAGAAGAAGAAACGGCACACAAAATTCAATTTTCTTTTAAAAATAAATTTCAATCACTCGCTCTATCTGCCGTGCTTGTATGAGACATTAAAAGTTAAAGCAATGAAGGTGAACATTTTTTTAATAGAATTTAATTATTTAATGGCAATATAATATACGAGTTTAAATAAAGTAAATAAAATGGAAATTTTCTAAGAAAATAATTAAAAAATTTCACGATTTTAAATTGGTACTCACGCCAGATGGCAACACTTACTTACGCTACGTCATTTAAAAGAGCACATCTTGAGCTAACAAAATCAGCTTAAATTGCTTAGTTTGGTAAAGAACATCATAATTCTGTTGCTCATAATGGTGAGTCTTTCAAACTGCCGGTGAAGATCAGCGTTTCTGGAAAGCTTTATTGAGCCACTATTCTTGCAAAGAAACTTGCACATGTGTGCCAACGTTTGCATATGGACTTATGCGATAAGCACGCTCTATCAAAAACACAATGTATGAAGCAAAGTGTCTCAAACACAGTGTATAAAACACAGTGTATTAAAAACAGTGTATCGAACACAGTGTATCGAACACAGTGTATCGAACACAGTGTATCAAACACAGTGTACCAAACATAGTGTATAAAACATAGTGCATCAAACACAGCGTATCAAACAGTGTACACAGTGCATCAAACACAATGTTTGATACATTGTCTTGAATACAGTGTATCAAACACATTGTATCAAACACAGTGTATCAAATACAGTGCATCAAACACAGTGTATCGAACACTGTGTATCAAATATAGTGTATCGAACACTGTCTATCAAATATAGTGTATAAACACAGTGTATTAAACACACTGTATTAAACACAGTGTACCAAACACAGTGTATGAAACACAGTATCTCAAACACAGTATATCAAACACAGTATATCAAACACAGTGTATCAAACACATTGCATCAAACAGAGTGCATCAAACAGAGTGTATCAAACACAGTGCATCAAACACATTGCATCAAACAGAGTGCATCAAACAGTGTGTATCAAACACAGTGCACCAAACACAGTGTATCAAACACAGTGAATCAAACACAGTGTATCAAACACAGTGTATCAAACACAGTGCATCAAACACAGTGTATCGAACTCAGTGTATCAAACACAGTGTATCAAACACAGTGTATCGAACATAGTGTATTAAACACAGTGTATCAAACACAGTGTATCAAGCACAGTGTATCAAACACTGTGTATTAAACACAGTGTATCAAACACAGTGTATCAAATAGAGTGTATCAAACACAGTGCACCAAACACAGTGTATCAAACACAGTGAATCAAACACAGTGCACCAAACACAGTGTATCAAACACAGTGTATCAAACACAGTATATCAAACACAGTATATCAGGACAACCAAATAAGTTTGAAGACAAATAATTGGAAGCCTTAAAATTCATATCAAACGAACAAAGAAGAACTCGCGCAATTATTAAACGCAACTCATTTAGCCATTTTAAAGCATTTTAAAGCAGCAGGTTTCATTCAAAAGTAAGCTGAAGCCACGACACTTTGAAATGCAATTTTGAATATCTGAAATACGGTGTGTAGTCGCCGTTGTCTAGCTGATAGTATGTTGGCCTATTAGACATGAGGCCTCGATTCAAACCCCAGATTAGACATTTCCAACCAAACGAAATATGAAGAAATATTTCTTAGGCGGTTTCCTCTCAGCACATTTCTGGCAAAAACTCTCGGGAATAAATAAAATTGCCATGAAAAGTTACTCAAAAATCTGTCGTTAGGAGTCGTGTTTAAACTGTCCCACCACTCATGTATAAAAATTAATACACAGAACATAAGGGGTGTGATAAGCTAGGTCGTAATTTTCAATGAGGGGTTGTAATGAGCAATTATTTATGTATGTACGTATGTGTGTAATTTGACAGGTTTGGATTGAACAAGATGGTCGCTATTAACAGTCAACTGTTCAAAAGTCACTGTTGGAAAAAGGTGTACAATAATTCGATTCTAACGGCCATAATTAATTGTTGTTATGTACGTTTTAAACTATTTTACGCGTTTTTTTTTTTCGATTGTTAAACGATACGTATTCGTAAATTCAAACCTTCCACAAAATAAAGTACACTTCAAATGAAAATTACTTAAGAGTTCTGTTGTTGTCCTTTTAAAATTCAAAAAACGCATATGACATGATAAATCCTGTGGAATTTACATTCAAAATATTTTCCACAAAATTCTGGTTCTTTTTTTTTTTGGTATGTATGCTAAGCTAAGCCTACTTAAATTCAGCTTCTTTCTGTATATCCCTTTCCCTACAAAATGGAATTTATTTCTGCTTCGTTGAAAGGCCTTTAGTGTTTAGCATAAATTGGTAATTTCCACATTATTATGGCATATTAAACTGTCGTAAATCTGGCAGAAATGAATTATGGGGGGAGCATACACTTGCCCCCTACCCCACCAAAAAAAATAAATAAATAAACTACGAAGACGTTTAAGTCGTATAAGCATGTCCTTACCCGAGGGGGAGAGTGTATGTGTGTGAGGATATTCAGTATGTCTTTTAAATTAGGGTAATTTGCACATGAAAATACATACAAACAAATAAATAAAAAAAACTTCCTTTTTATGATTTCATTTTATTTCTTTTGTTCCTTTTCTTCCTTTTTTTTCTTTGGCTCACAATAAATAAATTTCCTTAGAGTTTCGTGCTCCATAACAGCAATGCCATGCATGCCATCCATATCATCATGGCCACCTCCTTTATTGGGTTTAGAACGGAAATTTCATCGTAAGATGTATGAATCACACACACAACGTCTCTATTATTTCCGAACATTTCTCTCTGATAATTGGCTGAAATTATTTTTGCTTTTAACGCTCGTTTATTGGCAGGCAAAAAAAAATAAGAGACAACAGGCATGGCATGTTTATTTCCTAATAAATAAATGCTTATCCATCGTAGGCGTATGAGCAACATAAATTTCCTGATTTAATAGAAATATTACTCATACGTCGTCAAGCATTCCAAAGAGAATAATAAATGAAGGAAATAAAAATTCTGATTTGTAATGTAAACGCAGAAGAGGAGTATTTGTCTTGCTGTTAACTTAGAGGCTTTGGAGGGGGTTTTAAGATCATATGTTATTTGTCAAGGTCATGGCTTACCAATTTATTCCCGGTAATTTGGATAATTTGCTTTCTATCTCTTTTAACAAGAGACTCGCCAGACAAAAGTCCCAATAACATCTCATTACTAATGGGAGAATTACGATTTTGACGACATACAGTTCTAAGTCAGTTTGTGGATTTGTAAGAGAAGAAAGCAAGTGATTCGACTGGGTTCTGTCTACCAAATACAGTGTATCAAACACAGTGTATCAAAAACAGTTTACCAAACACAGTGTATCAAACAAAGTGTATCAAACAAAGTATTTCAAACACAGTGTATCAAACACAGTGTATCAAACACAGTGTATCAAATACAGTGTATCAAACACAGTGTATCAAACAAAGTGTATCGAACACAGTGTATCAAACACAGTTTATCAAACACAGTGTATCAAACATAGTGTATCAAACACAGTCTACCAAATACAGTATATCAAACACAGTGTGTCAAACAAAGTATATCAAACATAGTGTATCAAATACAGTGTCTCAAATGCAGTGTATCAAACACAGTGTATCAAACGCGGTCTATCAAATACAGTGTATCAAACTCAGTGTATCAAACACAGTGTATCAAACTCAGTGTATCAAAAACAGTGCATCAAACACAGTGTATCAAACACAGTGTATCAAACACAGTGTATCAAACACAGGGTATCAAACACAGGGTATCCAACACAGTGTATCAAACATAGGGTATCAAACACAGTGTATCAAATACAGTGTATCAGGACAGTTTGTGGATTTGTAAGAGAAGAAAGCAAGTGAGTCGACTGGGATCAATATCAGATTTTTATCGTAAATTTGATGCCAACAATCCCTTAAGAAAACAAGTTACAGTCTCAGATATGCGATCTCAGATTTATTCCAGAACCTTCCATCACAAATCATATACAGAAACCAGTTACCAGTTACCATTCCAGACTTATTAATTGCCAACAACAAATCAGTTCTGTAACAATTAATGCAAATAGCCAAACGTGGCTATTAAAGTCCTAGGGTTCAGTCATGATCAGATTAAGTAAGATGGTCTTTAACCTGAGCGTAGTTGAATCTGTATGACATTATACATCAAAAAGTATGTCTTTATTCGGCGAGTCGCACTTTCTGCTCACCTGGACCATCATTGGCTGAAGCAATATGATCTACATTTTCCTCTTCGCTTTTAAACACCTTTTCTGCTTCATGGTCCTTGTATATCGGAGCTAACACTTCGGATATTGTGGTTGTCTGTAGCCCATTTGCATTTCCAATCTTTTCAAAATTTATATCATATTTCCTCTGCTTGGCAATGCCAAATCTGTAGGAGATGAAATTACCGTATCCTGATCACAATGAGTGATTCTTAATTGATTTTGACTGTCACCAGTTTACCGCTCCTTTTGTTCAACCTCCTTTCCTGATGACCATATAGCGACGATGGCATTTGAAATAGAAATATGCATATTGTCGACCAAAAAATGCAAGTTATCGACCAAAAAATGCATTTCATTGACCAAAACAATGCAAGTCATCGACCAAAAAAAAATTCAAATCATCTACCAAAAAATCCAAATTATCGACCAAAAAAAATGCAAGTTATCGACCAAAGAAAATGCAAGTAATCGACCAAAAAAATGCAAATCATCTATCAAAAAATGCAAATCATCGACCAAAGAAAATGCATGTCATTGACCAAAAAATGCAAGTTATCTACCAACAAATGCAAGTTATCGAACAAGAAATACCAGTCATCGACCAAAAAAATGCATGTCATTGACCAAAAGAGATGATGAGATTTGAAGTAGAAGGACTCATCCTCTTTTAAATGAAAATCGAATCAAGCAAGTTCGTTCCTTTTAAACAATACTATTGTGCCACAGTGCTTAACAAAATTATCTTATTTCAACTTACTTTATATCGATTCAGTCAGCCTTAGCAATATTTGACTGCCAATAAATATCAAGCAGGCACATGTATTCCACCTGAAGATCGCTGCATTTGCATTTGTCCTCCAGTCGATTATGAAACTGAATCCCGAGATCCTTAAAGAAGATGCCAGTACCAGTGTCCTCAATCCGTGAAAGTTGATGTACCAACCTATGATGGAAGTTCCCTGCCTTAAGAATCCACACAAGTAGTAACGAGAACGTGTGCGGCCTTAGGTGCTTTCCATAGCGTAAAGGCATTCATTTAAATCTCTGCAAGAGCTTTCAAAATATTATTATTGATCACATTGTTTTTCAAACAGCTGTTGGTTTCAGCGTAAAGGAAGTTAGGCACGTAGAACTCCTTCAAATCTTGGCATGGTTTATCTCGTATCTCTGATACTCTAAAAGTTTTCACATGGATCCAACCACTTAGAACCACCGAATATCTGTTCCGTATTCAAATAGTTCCAAGAATAATTTCCCAAAGCAAACTGTAACCCATAAAGTATGACAAGAAAAGGATTTAATTTCCTTTCGTTTATTCTGTATTAACCATCAACCTTTTATAATTCTCTTGCTAACCTAGAAGCCATAAAGAAAGTCATGAAAACCAATCACAAAATCCTGCTGACGATTACACCATACTTATACACACGCGTGTTTATAAAATCCTAAACAAAGTAAAAAAAAGAGCCGAACTGAGAACTGCATTTAGAAAATTCCAATAAAAGTACGTTGGCATTGAGTATTATTTGGCGGCCAAAATAATGACAACCACCGTAATGGCAAGATAAAAATAAAAATAAAAAGAGAAACTCTCATCAAAACGAAATTCTCTAATTTAATATCCTTTCTCTCATTTTATGGTCATGTTTTTATGGCAGCATTTTAATGCCTGATTGCTCGGTCCACTACTAAAGGAAGCTATTGTTGTATTGTTGTTCACACACAGCTTAGTTTCATGCTGAGAACAAGTAGCGCTTTAATCATTTCCATAATTGATAAAAAAAAAAGAACGATAAGCACTTATTATTAACGGTTGAGGAAAAACTGTGCAACCATAAATAGGATAATAATGGTCAGAAGGAAATATTTTTTTATTTATTATTCTTCTAAAGAAAGTTTATCGTTAATGTAAAGCACCAGCAAATGTTTTCATTTTATAAACATG
Organism: Sarcophaga carnaria; assembly: GCA_958299815.1. Classification (NCBI taxonomy): domain Eukaryota; kingdom Metazoa; phylum Arthropoda; class Insecta; order Diptera; family Sarcophagidae; genus Sarcophaga; species Sarcophaga carnaria. Next base: position 25,275,388 of record OY283153.1, read on the forward strand.
GGAAGTGAAATATGGATGGTAGATCGATAGATACGTAGGTAAACTTCATACTTACTCCGTCTCTGACTACTATAGTATATTTCAGACTAAGTTAGCACGCATAAATCACGTTGCAAAAGTAAGCCTTAGTAAAGGATATCCAACTGCTAACATTACTATCCTCAACTAGCCAGCAGTCACATATTTTTACGATGCAATTTTCAGCTCTTGTGTCGCGACTATCATGGCTTTTTTCCCTGCAGTTTTGTGCCAATCTGAAATGGTCACCGGGATACCCTGGTAACTTGTAGCAGATAATTTTGCTACTGTGTATACACTCCTATATAATACCAGTCTACATATGAAAATATATTCCCAGAGTACCACCTTCACATTTAAACTGTTTGTTTAGATAGTTCAAGACAGTCCACCGTCGCTCTAGGTATATGTTCATGTACCCACAAGGATATCTTAGGAAATTGTGTAACAGAAGAACTTGCTAGAATAGTCTACCAAACTCCAATATATGTATATAGGTACACCACTTCCATCTTTCAAAACGATCCAAGAAACACTTCACCCCATCTGATTTCCAAAAAAAATGGAAGTCATCAACCAAAAAATGCAAGTTATCAAAAAAAAACATGCAAGTCATCGACCAAAAACATGGAAGTCATCTACCAACATCTAAGCAGGACCCTTACCTCGGCTTTCGCTGAAGACACAGCCATCCTAAGCATGGATAAAGACCTGCAGGAAGCATCTCGGTATTTGCAAGACCAGATAATGAAGCGGGAAGCTTGGTTAAAGCAATAGAGAATAAAGGTCAACGAACAAAAATGCACTCACGTAACATTCACATTGCGTAGAGAATCATACCCACTTGTTGAAGTAAACAACCAGATAATACCTCAGAGTACGGGGGTTAAATATTTGGGCTTACATCTTGACCGGCGACTAACATGTGCTAAGTTAGCACAGATTAAGTTAAAAGTGATACAGTTAGATTAGGTTAGGTTAGAGGACGAGTACTTCCATTACGACAAGTACAGTACCAGCAGGTCGAATTGACCCATTGTACAACGTCCTAGTTTCTCACACCACTTATGTTGTTTGTGTTAATTTTATACATGATTTGGTGGGACCTACAGTTTAAAGTCGACTCCGAACGACAATTTTATTTACTCTCAGAGTTTTTGCCAGAAACCTGCTGAGAGGAAGTCTTCGAAGAAATCCTTTTTGTATTTTGTCTTGATGTCTGCCCTGGAGCTCGAACCCTGGCTTTACGTCTAATAAGCCAACACACTACCTACTAGACTACGACGACTTCTAATAATAGTACAGTTAAGTTGGCTAATTAATAGAAACTCGGCCCTTAGCTTGGACTGCAAGCTCCTTCTATATAAAGAATATTAAAATCAATCTGGTGCTACGGAATACAGGTATGGTACACTGCCTCATCTTCAAACATTAATAGAATACAAAGGCGCCAAAATAAAATTCTGAGACTGCTGACAAACGCCACATGGTACATAAAAAATTCGAACATACACAAAGACCTAAACGGTTAGAGAGGAAATAGCGAAATATGCTGAAAAGTACTTAAGGGATCACCCGAATCAACTAGCTCGTGCTATTTTGAATGATGCCGGCCATATCCGACTAAGGAAACGAGACACTGTGGACCTCGTTAAAAAACGAGCGCAAATAATGTCAAATTGACTTAAGATTTTATGAAACCATGAAATTTTGTCCCGCGCTGGCGGGTCTTAGTTATTGTTATTAGTTTTAGTTCACTTTTATAGTGAAGATTCAATTAAATAAACTGACAAGAAAAAAATCTACCAACAACCTGCAAGTCACCTACTAAAGAAATGCAACTTGCGAAAAATACTACATTTTCTTGGTTCTGTATACATATCATTTCTGCACAATTTCTTTTTTTTAACCGTAAACACTTTTTTGTCATATCTCTGCTGCCACGTAAAGCTCAATCTTAAGGGAAACTGTTTTGGAATCCTTGATACCATGGCTAGGCCCACTAGGTCCACTTCCCCCACAAGTCTATATTTTATCCGATTTATACGAAGCACTTTTTTGCATATTTTAAGAAATGGATTAGCTTCAGCGGTTATGTATATCTCCGGTTCCGATTAACGCTCGACAGTACAAAAAAAACATGTTTTCAAATCCGTTTTCCATACAAGTCCATTTTTTATACGATTTATTCCGATTTATGTAGAGCACTATTTATTTTTGCTAATTTGAAGTTTGCTTCGTCACCTATATCTTCGTTCCCAATTAACGGTCCCGATAGTAAGGAAACCTGCTTTGAAATCCTTGATACTATGTCTATCCAGCCCACTAGGTGTATTTCTCCTACAAGTTCAGTTTTTATCCGATTTAGCCCGATTTATGCAAAGCCCTTTTTTGCTTATTTGAAGAAATCATTTAGCTTCGTTGGCTATATCTTCGATCCCAAAGCTTATTCGAACGTCATGAAAACTGCTATCCGAAAACCGTGAACTGCAACTAGCGAAATTTCTTACTAATGACAGCAACTTTATTGATTCATTAGGCTGTGATAACAGAGTGTGTGCTTGAACAAAGCGAGACTTTTAAAGCTACGTATTGATCTCGAGATGAACTCTATTTTAAACAAGAATTCCTTGTGTTTACAAGGCCCAGCCAATTTCTATCCTACTATTACTTCTGGATAGTCTGACGCAGAAGCCTAGTCTCTACCCACTATAATTACCTACAAAAAGTTTGGATTATCCTAAACCCGTCGAGGTTACCTTTGCAAACATCTTTTCCTAATCCACAGAAAAATATTTAAAAAAAATGGCATCGAATAGATATTGTATAGGTGCTGGGCTGGACACCAAGCTATCGTGAGCATTTATGGACGTATTCTGCTGCTGGTTGAGGCAGAAGATAGAGACAAAAGGTAGCAATCTAGGTAGCAAGGCAACTAGACATGGGGGCATCCTGTATGCATTGTAACTTTGAGGCCGAAGTCTATGCCGTACGCATAACTGTGAACTGCCTTATACGTTACAGAATACTACAGCAAAAACAAAATTGGCAAATCGATAAATTGTCGTCCACACAAGAATCTTTTACACAAGTACACGATTGCTGTCGTGTAACCAAATCACAATAATTAGGTGGCCACACTACGTATACGTAATATTCAATTTGATTTAAATATTAATCATACGTCATGGTGGTTGGTGTTATTAGTGTTACTGCTCACAAATTTACGTTCATATTATTCACTCTTCTTTCCATTGACAATAAAATAATCAAAAAAAATAAAAGTTAGAAAGTTAGAAAAACCATTCAAATTTAATTATTGTTGACACAAAAAACAGCAAACAAAAACTGACTTTCTGTGTAATGCTCTCAAGCAGACAGCTGCACATCGACTTTCTTTTGTTAGAGTGGAACAGTGGAAGGAGACTTTTGTGTTGTAAAAATAGTTTCGAAGGTCATGTCTGTCTACACAGCCACTATAAAATTACAACTAAAAATACAATTTCTTGTTAAATTAACGTGGAAAATAGAAGGAAAAAACGGAAAACAAAAGAAAACGAATTCCCAACAAAATTACAGCGAATTTACTGTTCTTTACAACTGTGAATCTGAAATACTTAAACGTTAACAAAAATATAAGGTGGAGGATGTTAATGGCTGTAACACTTTTGTTACCCACTTTCCAATTAAGAAAACGTTGTTGTTGTTTTCAAAAACAAATTGAGACAGAATACCGATGAGACAGAACACGAAAGACTAATAACGGAGAACGAAAAAACTGTTCCACGACAATATAAGAAGCCACCTGGAGTTGGTGGTCCCTTGGATCTAAAATTGGGCGTTACACCTAAAATAATAGTTTGAAATGCAATGTTCCGTCTGTATGAAGGAATCCTTTCTTAGTCGGCAGGTATAACCCATTTTATAAGAAGACTGGATCAGGGCAAAGACTTCTAATCACGAATTAACGACCATACGGGCTTCGTTGAGTACTGTTAAGGAGGATGAAAATATCTTCAGATTCTTGTCAGAATCATGGATTATAACATGGCCGCCTTTTATGCAATTTATAGCGAATCCCTCAATAAGATGGAGCAACAACATGATGAACTGGCCAGCTCTAGTACAACAATTAAACGCTCTAATGATAGATGCCACAAACGTAGCTTCGGATACCGGCAAACCGTACATATACGTACTTAAGTGGTCATTACAACCCTTCAGCGAGGATTACGGCCACTTGCGTTGTATCTGTTAATTTTATACACGAGTGGCAGAACCTACAGATTAAAGTCGCCTCTGAACTACAGATTTCTGAGAAGCTTTTTCATGGCAATTTTTTAAATACTCCCAGTGTGTTTGGCAGAAATCCGGGAGACTGCAAAGTTGTCCTGAACTGAGCAGATGTGGCACAAGCATTAAACACTGTGGTGAGTTCTCTTCACTAGAGACTCCATTAAAAACCTGCCACAATGGAATAATATAGGCTGCAAAAGTAGCTTCGGATATAGGCAACACAGTGCAGTAAAACTCACTCAGATTAAATGAATCGAGGTCGCACGGAAAGTCTACCCAAACTTTAAAAGAACGCTCTATGCAGGGTAGTTGGAGTAAACTCTAGGCATTACATTAGGGGTACTTATACGGGCCGTGTTGGTCGTGGGCATACGGCAGATGATTTATACAGGAGCTGCATAGAAGCGGAAACAAGGCAATCACTAGGCATTAGATTAGGGACACTTATACGAGCCGTATTGGATGTGGACATGTGGCAAATGACTTCGACAGAAGCTGCATAGAAGAGGAAACAAGGCAATCACTAGGCATTAGATTAGAGGCACTTATACGACCCGTATTAGTCGTAGGCATACGACAAATGATTTCTACAGGAGCTGAATAGAAGAGGAAACAAGGCAATCACTAGGCATTAGATTAGAGGCACTTATACGAGCCGTATTGATCGTATTCTACAGAAGCTGCACAGAAGAGGAAGAGTAGGTAACTAATATTTACCTACCGGATACATGCAGGAGAAAGCATCTCATCTTCCACTGATCTGTCGAGAGTGAGCTTAAGGAGAAGCTTCCCTTCTAAAATTAGGACAATCCTTCAGTCAGGATTACGACCTAACTTTTCACTCCTCTTATGTTGTGTGTGTTAATTTTTATACATGAATGACGGAGGATCTACAGTTTTAAGTGGACTCCAAACGACAGATTTTGTTTGAGAAACTTTTCATGGCAATTTTTCTTCTCAGATTTATTGCCAGAAATATTCTGAGACAAAGTCGCCGATTAAATATTGAAGATATCTGACCTGGAAATTAAACTCCATATCTGTATATAATGAACACATTTGCCTCATAATATTGCAGATATGAACTCGAGACTGGCCTGTAAACCTTCTATGTTGGCCACACACTAGTTGGGAACGTTGCAGGAAAAAATAGATTTGAGGGGTTAGAAAGCACGAGATAATCGGCACTGGAAGATGTAGGTTCCACATTAAATTGGCTTGACAGAAACTTCAATAAAATTTTGAAAGTCAGGCAAAAATGGAGATATCTTGAAGACGCCCATGCATGACCACTTATAAAAGACAGCTTCAATTTTGCGTGTTGAAAAGCTAGTCATTATAAAAATTAATCGCTGTAATGTAATTGGGTTTTAGCTATCACACGCTTATAATTAATTAAACCACTCTGTTGAATTACTGCTGAATTAACAGCGGGAATAACAGTGGCATTCAGAGCAGAAATTACAGTGGGAATTACAACGGGAATTACAGCGTCAACTACAGTGGAAATAACAGCGGAATTACAGGGGCATTTACAGCGGGAATTAGTGGCATTTACAGATTACTGCGTCAATTACAGCGACAACTACAGTAGGAATTACAGCGACAATTACAGCGGCAATTACAGTGGCAATAACAACAGCAATAACACTGGGAATAACAGCAGCAATTACAGCGTCAATTACAGCGGCAATTACAGCAGCAATTACAGCGGTAACTATAGTAGGAATTACAGCGACAATTACAGTGGCAATAACAGCAGGAATAATACTGGGAATAACACTGGGAATAACAGCAGCAATTACAGCGTCAATTACAGCGGCAACTACAGTAGCAATTACAGTGGCAATTACAGGAGCAATTATAGCGGCAACTACAGTAGAAATTACGGCGACAATTACAGCGACAATTACAGTGGCAATAACAGCAGGAATAATACTGAGAATAACACTGGGAATAACAGCAGGAATAACAGTGGGAATAACAGCAGCAATTACAGCGTCAATTACAGCGGCAGTTACAGCAGCAATTACAGCGGCAACCAAATTGGGAATTACAGCGGCAATAACAGCGGCAATAACATCGGCAATAACTGCATTAATAACAGCAACAATTACAGCGTCAATTACAGCGGCAATTACAGCAGCAATTACAGCGGCAACTACAGTGGCAACTACAGGTGCAATAACAACAGGAATAATACTGGGAATAACACTGGGGATAACAGTGGGAGTAACAGCAGCAATTGCAGCGTCACTTACTTCGGCAATTACAGCGTCAATTACAGCGGCAATTACAGCAGCAATTACAGCGGCAACTATAGTAGGAATTACAGCGACAATTACAGTGGCAATAACAGCAGGAATAATACTGGGAATAACACTGGGAATAACAGCAGCAATTACAGCGTCAATTACAGCGGCAACTACAGTAGCAATTACAGTGGCAATTACAGCAGCAATTATAGCGGCAACTACAGTAGAAATTACGGCGACAATTACAGCGACAATTACAGTGGCAATAACAGCAGGAATAATACTGAGAATAACAGCAGGAATAACAGTGGGAATAACAGCAGCAATTACAGCGTCAATTACAGCGGCAGTTACAGCAGCAATTACAGCGGCAACCAAATTGGGAATTACAGCGTCAATTACAGCGGCAATTACAGCAGCAATTACAGCGGCAACTATAGTAGGAATTACAGCGACAATTACAGTGGCAATAACAGCAGGAATAATACTGGGAATAACACTGGGAATAACAGCAGCAATTACAGCGTCAATTACAGCGGCAACTACAGTAGCAATTACAGTGGCAATTACAGCAGCAATTATAGCGGCAACTACAGTAGAAATTACGGCGACAATTACAGCGACAATTACAGTGGCAATAACAGCAGGAATAATACTGAGAATAACAGCAGGAATAACAGTGGGAATAACAGCAGCAATTACAGCGTCAATTACAGCGGCAGTTACAGCAGCAATTACAGCGGCAACCAAATTGGGAATTACAGCGGCAATAACAGCGGCAATAACATCGGCAATAACTGCATGAATAACAGCAACAATTACAGCGTCAATTACAGCGGCAATTACAGCAGCAATTACAGCGGCAACTACAGTGGCAACTACAGCTGCAATAACAGCAGGAATAATACTGGGAATAACACTGGGGATAACAGTGGGAGTAACAGCAGCATTCACAGCGTCAATTACAGCGACAATTACAATAGCAATTACAGCGGCAATAAGAGCAGGAATAACAGTGGGAATAACACTGGGAATAACAGCAACAATTACAGCGGAAATACAGCGTCATTATAATTGTAGGACCTCCAAAAGTTTTGTTTGACCTTTTTTATGACCTTTTGCATAGTTTCTTAGCTTTTCTCGTTCCTTTCTTGCCATGAATATTTTATGCTGAACAAAAAACAAAACAAATGAAAAAACAAAAACAGTAACAATCCAATTAGAAAACTTGTCATACCCATGAACGTCATCCGTAATAAATGATGTTTTCTTTAGAAAGTTGAGCAGAAAAATTAAATTTAAAAAATAGTTTCGTTTTGTTAAACAAATTTTATATAAAATAAAATAAAAAAAAAAAACATTTCTTTTATCTTTTCTTTTAAAAACTTTATTTTTTTCTCTTCTGTAAAGTAAAAATCCTTAAGCTTTATGAGCAGCTTCCAGAAAACGAAAATTATTCTTTAAAGAATATTTCTTTTGGCAAAAAATAGAAGCACAAGGATTTCTTACAAAATCCTCTAAACTCACGTAGGAATTGAAATGTTTTTCGGTGCATAAATTTTCAAAGGATTTGATTAAGAGCTGCCTTATAAGGTGTTTAAAGAAGTGGCAAAAAAATTTTTTTTGGTGTACTAAAGCGTCTCTACAAAGTGACATAAAAACGTCGTTTTTTTTTTTGGAATAAAATTTGTAGTTTTCCTTGTGTTTTTTATTTTAATATAAAACGTGCAGTTTCTTTAGTTTCTGTGTTAAAATTGCAAAATTTTTTGCCTTTCGGTTATTCACAGACATATTGGTTATCCTTGTAGTCATTGAGATAATATTTGTCTTCACATTTCATGCCTTGAGACAAGATATGGCATTTAAAGATATATTTGAAGTTTTTCAATATATTTGTATTCTAGCGTATACACATACATGCATACGTAATTGGTTATTACAACCCTTATGTCAGGATTACAACCAGTCGGGATTACAACCTAAGTCCTAAGCATTGCATATAAGACCGAATGTGTTGACAAGTCTGTTCACTAACTGTCTAAAAAAAGAGATATTTTATGATGAAAAGTGAAAAGAAAAATTGATCTCTACTTTACTTACTTAATTGATAATTACAACCCTTTAGTCAGTATTCAAACCTAGGTTCTTACACCACATGACTTTTTGTTCTTTTTTTTTCGCCGAGGAGGGGTAAATGGACCTAATCGCACCATAGAGGAAGTCGTCACATCCTCCGTGTGTGGGGCCCTCACCCACTAAATCCTCCCTCGTCTCCTGTGGACTTGTTTGTGCCCACTCCGGAACTACGGTGGTATTACTTCGGAGTGGAGTCCTTTTGGCTCTTTGGCCTCTTCATATTCATATCCGCGTCCGGATTGCGAATCGAAAGTTGAGGAGTCATCTAAGCGCCTCCACTATTCCTTTCGACTAAATCATCGTCCCGGTTACGCTTAGCACGTGTGACAGTATCACCTATGCCGACATGCTTACTCGTTCTGGAGCCTCAAAATCTCTCTTCTTCCGTCTCAGAATGCGCTCCACGTAATTCACTACCGAGGTCCAATTTTCACTGCTCGCAGTCATAACCCCGACAATATTAGCGGTTGTGATCGTTCCAACTATTGACGTCAGTACAGAGCGACAGCTCTGCCAGCGTGCACACTCGAAAACAGTGTGCTTTGCGTCATCAATTACCTCCCCTTCCTCGTAAAGACAGTAAGGAGAGGCGGCCTTGCCCATTCTGTGCAGATATTTCCTAAAATATCCGTGACCCGATAGCATCTGCGTAACGTAGTAGTTTACCTCTTCAAATAAGTCTCGCCGTCCATCTTCCTCTATCTTCCTCGTTCCATCGTTGTTGCCATTTCGAAATGGTGTTCTCCCTGAAATAACCGGTTATGTGATTTTCAGCCGATTTCGCATTATAAATCTCCATCCGCTCTGCTGCCAGCAGAGCCACAGGGATTATACCAGTACGGCTGGAGCGGACACTGTACGATATGCCGACGCGATACGCAATTCAGCCGTTCTCTGTACCGATATAAGTGAGTTTGCCCGCTTTTTAACATCTAGTGTTCCTGCCCAAATTTCGCTCCCAAAGCGGGCTACAGTTTATAGTCGACCCCGAACGACAGATTTTGTTTGAGAAACTTTTCATGGCAATTTTCGATTTACTCTCAGAGTTTTTGCCAGAAATCTGCTGAGAGGAAGTCGCCGAAGAAATAATTGTTTTCATATTTCGTTTTGTAGGAGATGTCTGGCCTGGGCTTTGTGCTCTGGCCTCATGTCTAATAAGCCAATATACTACCTACTAGACTACGGCGACTTCGACTTTGTTGCTATAATTCCAGTTATGACTTGCTGGACCATTTGATGAGGCATTAAAACCCATCTGCTGATGTGATCCCCAGAAGGTGTATTTGGCGTTGTAGCCATCGGCTGCCAGAAAGTTTCGTCATAGAGTTTATGAACTCAACATATTCTGCACAGTACTGGTTATATGTATTGGTGAGTCTTAAAAAATGATTCCGAATCTATCAGCTCAAGTAAATCTGAATATTCTTGCTTATTTGAAGTATGAATATGTCTGCAACGTACTTTTCTGTTGTATTGTGCTTGAGAGAAATATAAGAGATTGAGAGCAAAAAAATCCATCTCACCATTATACTCTCACATGCAATATCGTAACTTATTATTGTCACTTTATATATGATTTCCACTACTCACTCACTCACTCACTCTCGGCAAAGTAAGTGTGTTTGTGCATATGTGTAAGTGCGTAAATACCTACACATGTTGTATTGCAAATGTGTGTGAGTACGTACAAGTGTAAGCCTTTAAATATGCCATCAACAGTAGTCGTTTTCAGCATTTAAAAGATATTTATTGCACAACATGTTGCCAACAGTGACAGTGACAGTGATAACACCCCCCTTGTAATCCTTTTTTTCATTCGAACATTTCTCTCTTGCTTGTTCTCATACCGATTGATAGGTTTCTGTATGGCTTTATGTTGTAGCAAATAAAATGCAATTTAAAGTGGCCAAAAACTGTTTGCCACAACAATGTTTCTGTGCTTTTATTTTTCTCTCTTTAAAGGAAAATGGAAAATCAAAATCTTTTGATTGTCATCGATTAAAATTTGCAAAGAAAACCATACAAAATTATTCAAATAAAGTTCTCTTCTAAAAAAAAGAAATGAAATCGAAAAACAAAATCTTGAAATCCTTTTAAAATCCAAAGAATCCAAGCCGAGTAAAGTGAGAAACCCAAAAGCATCTTGTTGGCTCAGTAATATTTTGTTCTTTGTCATTGTATTGGTGCTAAGGGTAAGACGAACACCACAAGCACATCTTACCAACCCTCAGGTATATTACACCACCGGAGACAGTCCTTATACGCATCCATCAGATATTTGTGTAATACATCACCAGCATGCTGAAGCAGAGCCGGAAAGGTACCATCCGGACCAGGCTACTTAAAATCTCAAAGCTACTTGTAGCCCATTTGACCCTATCCCTGGTAATAATCTCCTCCAAGTCGGGCATCATGCCAGCATTACAGATAGGATCAGGTGCACCCAACGGATAGCTATACGGATCCACTCAATTGGGAAAATGAGTGCTCAATAGAACTTCTAGGGTTTCTTTTCTCGAAGCTGTCCACGTGCATCCTACGGAAACGGAGCACTTCGGCAAGATCCTCTATATTTGCGCTGAAACTCATTTAGTTGGTTCTCTTTGAGTGCTTTATTTCCCTTTTATAATCATTAAAACTGGATCTATATGCAGACCAGTCCACATCCTTGCCCGACCTTTTTGCCTTATTAAAGATTCTCCTAGTACAACAGCGGAGTCTTTAGAGTTCCGCATTCCATCTGACTGACTGGCTCCTCTTATCCGGGTAAGCAAGAGGACAAGCATCTCTATAACAAGAAAACAAAATATACGTCAAACATCTAACTCGATCATTGATGCCAGGACTGGAATGACGCCTAAGGGCCTCCTCCATAACCTTCTCAAATTTGATCCAGTCGATTCTTCTTGGATTCCTAAAAGGCTTATGAAAGCTACTAGACGGATAAATACTGAAGGATATCAGAATTGTAAAATATAAGGGGACTAAAACTACCGACATCGCGAGTATTGCATAGCATTGAACATTCATACGATTTCATTCCCTAATATGGTCAACGTGCTGGTGATTTTCCCATAAACTGCCTCTTCTCGTCTGGGCTATGTTACTGTACCTGTGGAGTTCGCTGTACTATTTCCCAGTTCCTTTCGGAATGATAGAGTTACCTCCATTCCATGGTCATCTCATAGGCTAGTGTCTTGGCTTTTTAAACCAAAGCTCGTGGTTCACAACCCAGCTCAGACATTCCCTTTGGGCGACTGCTTCTCAACTCAAAATTGCTATGAAAAGTTTCTCAAATCTGTTGATCAGGGTCGACTTTTAAACTGTGTGACCTGCTGCTCATGGATATCATTTGCACACACATCACGGCTGGTGTAAGTAGCTTGGTTGTAATCCTGACTAAAGTCAGGACCAATTAAGTAAGTAAGTGTTATCTGCAAACAGTTCAAGCGGATTATAAATTAAATTTTCATTTAATTTTCGCGAAGTGTAGGCCTAGTCGCCGTGGTGTAGTAGGCAGTGTGTTGGCTTGTTAGACGAAAAGCCAGGGTTCGAGTCCCAGGCCAGACATCAAAGCAAAATATGAAAAAAAAAGTATTTCTTCGGCGACTTCCTCTCAGCAAATTTCTTGCAAAAAAAACTCTGAGAGTAAATAAAATTGCCATGAAAAGTTTTTCTGAAAAATCTGTCGTTCGGAGTCGACTTTAAACTGTAGGTCCCGCCATGTATAAAAATTAACACACACAGCATAAGTGGTGTGAGAAACTAGGTTGTAATCCGGACTGAAGGGTTGTAATGATCAATTATGTATGTATGTATGTATGTCGGCCTTTTGAAAACAGATTGGATATCGACTGTCAGGACTGGTTTACCTTTCCCTTCCATATAACCCTTAAGAACTCCGGGTTATTCTATACTTCGATTAACACTTGTCATACGCATGCATTGGTAGCCTCTTTAGTACCTTTTCAAATCAAAGGTATCATCGTCCATCAAATTAATCTGTCTGAAATGTCTGGTGTAGCCGCCATAGTCTAATAGGTAGTGTATTGACTTATTAGACATGAGGCCTGGGGTCAAACCCAGACCAGATATCTCCAACAAAATAAAATTTAAAAAAATATGTTTTCGGCTGCTTTCTGTCAGCAGATGTCTGGCAAAAACTCTGATCTGAAATAAAAATTGCCATGAAAAAGTTTCTAAAAAAAAAAAAAAATTCGTCGTTCGGAATCGACTGTAGGTCCTGCCACTTATGGATAAAATTAACACACACAACATAAGTGGTGTGAGAAGCTAGGTCGTAATTCTGACTGAAGGTTTATAAGCACCAGTTATATACGTACACTCAGCCACAAAAGTATAGGTACGGTTAAAAAATTGCCGAAATTTTTTAACTAATCCGTTTTCGTTAAAAATCTTTATAGGAATGATGAATGATGTTAAGACGGTTTTTTGCATTGGTTAAAAAATTTCTGAAATTGAACTGAATTGTGGCCCTGTACAGGCCCACAAAGGTATGCATTCGATTTACAAATTTCACAAATTTCTGAACCAATGCAAAAGACCGTCTTAAAATCGAAGAAATATGTCAGACAATTATAAAGATTTTCAACGAAAACGGATTGGTTAAAAAATTTCTGAAATTTGTTAACCGTATGTATACTTTTGTGGCTGAGTGTATGTATGTGTGTTTTGTTACAAGAAAATGTTGCGAAAAGTAATGGAAGACTAAGGGTGATCATATTTCATCTCTTTTTATGCTTTGCATGACTTATTATGCGGCTTATTGACAAGTTTCCGCCCACGTCAGACGTTTTCTAAATATCATCGGACATATTCTCGGATTAATCATACACCAAACCAGTTCACCAGTTCGCAGTCGTACAGGCGCTTCATTGTCTTTATGCACCTGATAATGTGGCACAGCGTCTTTAAGCATCTGCTGTACCTCGTTCCTCTTCTATACGGTATATACGGTACGGTTCTCTGACAAGCCTACACTGTTTTTGTAAGTGCAAATGTATATGTGTTTACAAGAGATAGCAATAGATAGCCAAGGCCAATGCAGAGGCAAATGAAGTGAAAGTCTTATTGCAGTTCATCAGCTTGTTGGGATAATAAAACCATGAAATTCACTGGAAATTTTGTATTCTCTTCCATTGTCTTTCTCTCCACTCTGACTCCCTCTCTCTCTGCTTTTCACACATAGTTTTTGAGCAATAAAACTCAGGTTTTTAATTGTTTTTGTTGTTGTTACAATATTTAAGTAAAATTTTACTTACAATGCTGTCCCTGCCATGTTGTCATCTGTTGTTGTTCGTGTTGTTTTTTTTTGTTTTAAATTCCGTTAAAAGGATTTCATGTTACCAAGTCTTTTATCCTGCCAGTAAAATATTTTCTGTCACAATTTCTTTTCCTCTCACTTTTGTTTTATCTGCTGCTCCCTGTATTTCATAACGATTTTACTGCTGCACACTGTACTATTGTGCAGCATCATTATTTACGAAAAAAAAAAAAAAAATTTTCTGAACTGAAAGTTTTTCTTCGTTTACCTCTATTGCTTTACCCTGATGAAGATGTTGTATATTTGTGTGTATGAGTGTGTGTATGCATTTGGCCATAGGGGGGATATGTGTGTGTGGTGGTGGTAAGAGAATAGAATTTCCTGAAATTTATTGCTGTTGTTGTTGTTGTTTATTTAAAATCAAGATTTATATGCATCGGGCTGGGCTGCTAAACTTCTAACAATTCTTGTGTATATGCGAGTCAGCAAATGTATTTGTATGTTTTTTTATTTGTCTGTATGTGCGTGTGTGTGTTTGTTCAATAAATTTGACACTTTAACTTGAAAACTTAGAAATAATAATGGATGATGGCAAAACAAATCTGGTGGTGGTTGTTATTGCATAACCTGGAATGGAATTCAATAGAAATTATTTCATTACGATCGATAAACTATTAAAAATGGAATGGAATTTGAAAATATTGCAACAATAACACGGGCTAGCAGCAGATGGAAGTGGTTAAAACAGAAACTTTGTAAAAGTTCAAGAGTAAAACATGTCACATGACATGTCAGTTGAGGAAGAGTTGCATGCTAAAGGTTGGAAAATAGGTCATAACATATGAGAACGTAAAGGGAAGAGTCAACAAAAACAAAAAAGATGTCCTTAATGTGTTGAAGACGGATGTATTGCAGGCCTGCCTCTCTAACAAAGCTCTGAACTTTGCTTATAAAACTGAATGTGCAGGCCAACCGGTTCCTTAACTGTCTGATGAAGAAGAGATATTTTATGACGAAAAGTCTTACAAAAATTGTTCTGTACTTACTCACTTAATTGGTCGTTAAAACCCTTTAGTCAGGATTCAAACCTAGCGTTTTACACCACCCATGATATGTGTGTTAATTTTATACATGAGTGGCTAGAGCAACAGTTTCAGTACAACTCCGAACAACAGATTTTTGACACAACTTTTATTGGTAATTTCCTTTAGTCACACAATTTTTGCAGAAGACTTTTGAGGAGAATGCGTCCAAGAAATATTTCTTTCATATTTCGTTCCGTTCGAGATGTCTGAGTTGGAGTTTGAACTACAGGCTCACATCTAATGATACAACACACTACCTCCTAGGCTTCAAACGGTATAGGTTAGGTTAGGTTAGAGGACGTATACTTGTCAATTAAGCCAAGTACAGCACCCGGAGGCCGAATTGACCCATTGTACAACGTCCTAGTTTCTCACATCACTTATGTGTGTGTTAATTTTATACATGAGTGGTGGGACCTACAGTTTAAAGTCGACTCCGGACGACAGATTTTTTTTTTGAGAAACTTTTCATGGGACTTTAATTTACTCTCAGAGATTTTGTCAGAGAGGAAGTCGCCAAAGAAATACTTTTTGTATTTTGTCTTGCTGTCTGGCCTGGGGCTCGAACCCTGGCTTTACGTCTAATAAGCCAATACACTGCCTATTAGACTACGGCGACTAACTTATACGGTATTATGGTGCGTCAAATCTCCTCCCCAGGGCATGCGGCGACTCCTTATGGTGTGTCAAATCTCTTCTCATCGCTTCCAGAGCATGCGGCAACTTCCTCTCAGCAATTTTCTGGCAAAAACTGTGTGAATAAAGTAAAATTGCCACGAAAAATTTCTCAAATCTGTTGTTAATCTGCATGGTCTTGCCGTTCATGGATAAAAATTAAAACACACAGCATGTGTGGTGTGATAAACTAGGTTGTAATGAGCAATTAAGTAAGTAGGTAACGCCGTATGAAATTTTCTCGGACCTACTCAATGAGAGTTGGAACTTATAGAAGGTTTTCGTCATAACCCAATAGGCCTAATCGTGGAGAGAGTTATAGTATGTTCAGATATGCACTTTTATTGAGTCAATATACGGTTTATTGAGTACAATATTTTAAGTGTTCAGACATAATAATATACGCAGTTCAGCTGCTTATTCAGTATTCATTTGACAGCTGATAAACAAAACAGCTGGTTATTTCAACAACATTGCTTTTATTTTGTTTTTGTTTGTCGTTGTTGCGATTGTTGAGTTGTCAAATATCAACAGAAAGTGTACGGATAATTGTAATATGCGCACTGAACATACTTATGAGCGGGCTGCATTTTAAGTTTTACTCAATATTATAACAATTTACGTATTTATTGCGCAATAATTACTTGAAACTTTATATGCAATATTGAGCTCAATAATGGCGTTTATTGCGATTTAAGCAATAAAAAGGTGCATATCTGAACACCATATTAACATAGTGGCTGAACAAAGAAAAGACAAAACAAAGCTGATAGAAGACAGCCACGAATGGAAAGTCTAAGCAAACTACAAGAAAAATCCTTTAAGTGTAGACTGTTGATATTGAATTGAACGAAATTTTACATGGCAGGGAAAGTCGGGATAAAAGTGATGAAATAAGCAAAGTATAAAGAATACTGATCTGTTCAGAAACCATTTGCCTAGAAGAGATTTTAAAATTGTTTTAAAAAAATCCTGGAAAAGACCTACGAGAAACAAGTCGACACACGCCATCTTTTTGTCGACTATAAGGCTGCCTTTGATAGCCCCATAAGGGATCGTGTTTTTGCCGCAATGTCTGAGCTCGTTATATCTGCGAAGCTGATAAGGCTATGCAGAATGACGTTGAGCAATTCCTGCAGCTCCGTCAAGGTAGGAATGGACCTCTCCGAGACTTTTGATACCGTGCGAGGTTTCAGACAAGGCGACCCCTTATCATGCGACCTCTTTAACTTCGTCATGGAGAGTGTTCTGCGAAAGGCAGGAGTGCATCGCAGTGGCACTAATTTTCAAAAAAGTGTCCAGTTGCTTGAGTACGCTGACGACATTGACATCATAGGGCGTACGAAGCGAGATGTTACTGCTGCCTTTAGTGCTATTGAACGCGAGTCTACTAAGATGGGTTTGGCAGTAAATGAGGGCAAAACAAAGTATATGTTATCGACGAGCAGAGACGCGCGGCGTATTGATTCTCAGATTACGGCCGATAACTATACTTTTGATGTGGTCAAGGAATTTATTTATCTTGGCTCCGCCGTTAACACCAAAAATGATGTCAGTCTGGAGATCAAGCGCAGGATCACTCTTGCCAACAGGTGCTACTATGGTCTCAATAGGCAATTGAGTAGCAGAGACCTCTCTCGTACGACAAAACTAACACTGTATAAAAGGCTCATCCTACCCGTGCTTCTTTATGGCGCAGAGGCATGGACCCTATTAAGTACTGATGAAGCAGCCTTGAGAGTGTTCGAGAGACAAGTACTACGTAAGATCTTCGATCCAATGAGAGTTGGCGATGATTTCCGTATCCGATCCAACAGTGAGCTGTATAAGCTCCTCAACGACATAGAAGTTGTGCAGCGTATTAATATCCAGCGGCTGCGCTGGCTCAGCCATGTCGTTCGAATGGAGGAGGATGCTCCAGCGAGACGGGTATTTGATGCGGGGATCTGCGGAAGTCGGCGAAGAGGACGACCTTGTATTCGTTGGATTTGTCCTTCCAACGGATACAAGGATACGAGGAAGCCCTGTCATCGATTGGTGTGACCATCTGGCGTAGGCGCGCAAGAAGCAGAGGCGCCTGGAAGGATGTGTTGCGGCAGGCCGAAATCCGTTAATCGGGTTGTTATGGCCAATTAAGTAAGTAAGTTTAAAAAAATTGTACACTTTCTACCTGATAGCTGTCAATGTAATCAACGATGAAAACCCCTTAAATTTTTCGAAAAAAAACTCAAACGTGAAAGCTCCTATATGTGAAATTTAATTTCGGTTTTCTTTTGTCTTTTGTTATTATTCTCTATGAATTCATCCACTTTAACTGCCTAAAGCTCATATTTTAAGATTCTGAAGCAGTCTAGCACCGGCTACAATATTTTCCGACGTCGTTTATTCTAGCTTATCCGCTTCGGACGGTGATGGTTTTTAATTTTTTTCGTTTTTTTCCCCCTTCTAACGACAATTAAATCAAATTTTTGCTTTACTTTCCTTGCACAAGGCAATTTTACTTCATTTTTTTTTTGAAGTTTTAAATTTACTAACAAGAATTGCTTGGAAAATTTCCCTGTGTAAGGTGTGTATATGTACATACATATGTATGTATGTATGTATGTATGTATGTATGTGTGTACAATATTTTTAATTAACTTTTTTTAATTAACTTTTTCTTCATTATGTTCCTTTTCTTATTGTCTTTTCAGAGTCCGTGTGGAATATTACGTTAATGAAAATACATTCAAAGAAAGACTGCAACTCTACTTCATTAAGAATCAGAGATCAAGTAAGTAATAAAAAAATTCACAACAATTGACCCCATCAAAGAATAACAAAAACAAAACAAACAAAATAGAAAATGAAAAAGAAAATTTAAAAGACAGAAGCTAATTTAAGGCATAAATATCAAAAGAATTTAAAAAAGAAAGATGGATTAATAGACACCCTTACAAGCCATAGAGTTGAGAGATATCTACTGATTGACCGGAATTGGCCGAATGATTTCCACTTGGAATTCTTGTGGTGGCATCCAGAATATCACCACCGGCCATAAATATAGATTGACGGCACAAGTCGCCTGTAGCTGTGTCCTCAGACAACCATTTAAAATATTATCATCAGATTTTTGATTAGAAATAACGGCCACATTATATTCCCCATTACATAGGAAATTTGCTATTTCTATAGATCTATGAATTTATCGATGACTTGCATTTTTTAGAGTATACCTAACGATGACTTGTATTTTCTCAAATAAATTTATCGATGACTTGCCTTTTCTAAAATAAATTTGTCGATGATTTGCATTTTTTAGAGTAAATTTATCGATGACTTGCATTTTCTATAACAAATTTATCGATAACTTGCATTTTCTAGAGTAAATTTGTCGATGACTTGCATTTTCTCAAATAAATTTAACGATGACTTGCATTTTCTTAAATAAATTTATCGATGACTTGCATTTGCTAAAATAAATTTAACGATAACTTGCATTTTCTATAACAAATTAATCGATAACTTGCATTTTCTATAATAAATTTATCGATGACTTGCATTTTCTAAAATAAATTTGTCGCTGACTTGCATTTTCTAGAGTAAATTTATCGATGACTTGAATTTTCTAACATAAATTTAACGATAACTTGCATTTTCTATAATAAATTTAACGATAACTTGCATTTTCTATAATAAATTTAACGATAACTTGCGTTTTCTACAATAAATTTATCGATAACTTGCATTTTATGGCTTAGTAAAGAGTGCAGCACAATTTAGAAAATAGTCCTCAGAACCACAACCCCTGCAAAAGTTATACAAAGGAATTTCAAGCCCATCGGCATGCCTTCCAATAGAGTAGTGGTCGATAAGAATCGAAATAGTGTAATGGATGGAATTTTCCTTGCTGTCTTGATATGGATAAGAATATCAATCCAGCAGCTCCCAGCAATAATACATGTACCATCATGCTAACAACAAAGCTGCGCCTCCCTGTGAAACGACAGAGGATACCCAGTTTAACTGAGACAATCGGAAAAAGTATGCCTCGTAACATGTCTACGATTGTCAGCTCTGTATTAGTACTGTTCAGTTGCTTTACAATACAATGTTCGATAATTTCTCCATGTCAACCTTTATTAGAATAACTTTTGTTTGATCTCAAATTTCCCTGAAAAATCACCGGCTTTCATGAATATGAACACAACTCAAGATGAGGTTTGTGAAAGACTTGATCGCAACCTAACAATCTGAACAAATTAAGAAATTTTCAGAGTAAATCCCATCACCCATTAACCGTTTATATGAAATGACCGCCATTTTGTATACATTTGTACAAAATCCTGACAACCGGATAGTCAAACGAAGTGTAGTATCCAAGACCATTTAGAAACTGAAAGCGAGTATGCTATGCACTCCTACTATCATAATTGTCCCAACAAGCCAAACAGCTGCTAATATTACGATCGTATAAGCTGCTTCAACTAAGCGCCTCAAAGTTCAACGTCTTAAGTGCATACTTCTTTTTTTGCCACTACTTAGGCGATGACCCCTAGCCCCTATTCATAGAGTGTACCTCTGTGACTTTTTTCAAGAGGATTTGTTTATGAATAATTCTCACTTTATTTGTTCTATTATAATCGTTCATATATTATGTCATACAAGTCTAATTATAACAGAGGTAATGTTTTTACTTATTAGACGAGAGTACGTGGTTCAAATCCCAGCTTAAACTTCTCAAACAAAAACGACTTTCAGTCAGCAGCCTTCCTTCAAAAACTCTCGAGACTAAAATAAAATTGCCAAGAAAAAGTTTCTCCAAAAATCTGTCGTTCGGAGTCGACTTTAAACTGTAGGTACCCCGCCACGCATGTATAAAATTAACACACACAACGAAAGTGGTGTGAGAACCAAAAGGTCGTAATTCTGTAATACTGATTGAAAGATTATAATGACCAATTTTTTACGTAATACCTTGCAAACAATTCAAAATCACAAACAACCTGATTCTCTGATAGGAATCGAGCTCACGGCCTCGACACTTGTACTTAGCACATAACCACTTACACTACAGTGTGGCTGATATGTATTGCAACCAACTTCAGGTTGTTATCATTTGTAAACCGCTCGTCTGACAGCTGACAGATTTATTCCAGTGACAGTTCATTTTATTATTTACAAGCATACAAAAGCATTTTGATCTATTGGACATTCCAACAGGACTCAGCACCACTGCACTCAGCACGCGTCAAGAATGGCTTAAAAAGGAGGTTCCTCGCTTGATTTCTACCGCACAATGGCCACCAAAATCTCCGGATCTCAATCCGTTGGACTTTTGCGCCTGGGGCATGTTAAAGAGTAAGGTTCACACTAAAAAATACCCAAGTGTCGATCATCTCAAGACGGCGCTTCGCCGGGAATGGGCCAAAATGCCGCAGAGCCACTTTCGTGCAGCCTGTGATGGCGTTGTCGGTCGTTTGAAGGCCATAATTCCTACCAAAGGTGGCCAATTCGAACAAATCTAAACTGATTCTAAAATTTTATGTTATTTCCAACATTTTTTGCTTTTGAACAATAAAATTAAAAAAAAATTAAGAAAATATAGCGCTTTACTTTGTTGAATTATATATCAGCCACCCTGTATGAGGGCACTTTGAGAATCATTGCAGCCCGAGACAGCAATTGTGCAAAAGTGAAAGGCACTTTGAGAGTTCAGAAGATAGTCTTTGCGATTGATGTGCACTCTATAGATAGAAGCTTCAACAAATTGTTTGCAAAACTCAAAACTTTGTATAGAAATTGAATTCTAGTGGATTTTCTTTGGTCGTTTCAGTCGAAACTAAAAATATAAGTCTAGTACCAGTTCAATATCTTGTCCTGTTTATGTCCTTTTAAGAGCCTTTACTTTAAGCCATTAAATTCACTAAAAAAAAATGTGCTGTATTTAGGAAAATTTTAAGTTAATTTCGTCATCAATTCTGTTTAATGACGTAGTTTGCCGTAAGTTGTCCGGCCTTTACAAATGTTTTCCTTTCCTGACTTTTCAAGAGTCATTAATTTGTAACATCCTAACAATACTTTGAAAAATCATTTCCTATATTTGCTACATTGTTTTTCTGTTTCTATTTCATTTCATTGTATCTAATTAGAGCAAGGAAAACATAATTTTGCTAACTTACAGCTGCAGGGTGTTTGTAGCAAATTTGTGTGGAAGGGGGAAGTAAACTTTATGCCGTGTTGGCTAATATGCGTTAGAATTTTGGTTAAACCTGTGCCCATTTCTTTAGAAGCAAACAAACTACAATAGCTCCTGGCTGTTTTTTAAGGTCAAACAATTAAGCCTGAACTAATTTTGCCTTTAAACGATGTACTTGAAATGTTTTCGAACACACAATGGGCTGGCAAAAGAATTTACACTGAGCGCCATAAGTGAGTCAACACTTTTGTTGTTAAGTATAAAACAATTTTGTTCTTGAGTATAAAAAAAAGTTCCTTTATCATAAATTGTTGTTTTTGTTTTAAAATTTTATAAGTAATAAATAAACATTTTTATTTTTGGAAATTTATTCGACTATTCTCATTTACTTTTCTCGCTATCCTAAGAAAATGAATTATATCAGTGGTGGTTACTCACTGTTGGCGCTCACTGTATCAATTGCCTCTACGCAAAGGTGTGTTAGAGATGATGAAAGAATTCTTTTTTTGTTTTTCTTATTAAATTTCATTTCATTTTTGTAATGAAATGGCATTCGAATTTAATTAAAGGTTCTACTGTAGGGTAGCAGCACTCCTTTGTTGGATTTTATTTGGTTTTTTTTTTCTTTGTGGGCTTGCTGGTTGAATATAAACGTATCTTTCTTAGAACAATGATGGATGGCTTCTTAAAGAATCATTATAAACATGTTACCGTGAATCAAATCTGTTATAACAGGATACCTATTAATATTACAACTCAACCGGCCTGCTTAATGAATTGTCAGCACAACGGTGCTCCTTTCTACCCGCATCTAAATCTTCTCTGGTACTCAGGCTGCTCTATGATCTCTGTCGAGCGTCATAATTGACTGTAGTATCGTTAGGGAGTGTCGCCGCTGTCTTGAGCTTCTTTCTGAGCACTTTAGTGTCTCAGTTGTCTGGCTCCCTGGGCACAATCACATGCTGGGAAGCTGCAGCACTCCCGCCGGAATCCTCGTCAATAGGCTTAGGGTGTGTCATACATTACAACCCTTCAGTCAGGATTACGATGTCGTTTCTTACACCACTTATATTGTGTTGTGTTAATTTTATACATGAGTGACGGGACCTACAGTTTAAAGTCGACTCCGAACGACAGATTTTTGAGAAACTTTTCATGGCAATTTTATTTTCTACTCTCAGAGTTTTTGCCAGAAATCTGCTGAGAGAAAGTCGCCGAAGAAATACTTTTTGTATTTTGTTTTGATGTCTGGCCTGGGGCTCGAACACTGGCTTTACGTCTAATAAGCCAACACACTTTCTACTAGACTATGGCGACGGGTGTGTCACTTACCTCGGTTAAATTGACCATTGTGCAGAAATTCTTTCGGGACACCAATCTATCCTGGAACAATAAGGAGTCCTGCTTCACTGCTAGACTCACTTGGCCCTCGATGAATAGAATAAGAAGACGCACCAACCAGTTACTCGGACTTTATCGTAACGTCATCTCGATCACAGCAGCCATTCTTACAGGTCATTGTGTTATGAAAAGACACGCAGAAAGAATGCCTTCTATCGGGTTTGTAGATCTGCAGAGAAAGAGGAGACTGTTATCCACTTTCTTTGTCAATGCCCAGCTCTTGCGAGGTGCAAATATAGGTTAGTAGGTTCTTTAATCCTTATCAGCTTGACGGAGCTATCCTCCATTAATGGCAAGGATATAGCTTCGTTTATCAAACTTTTGGGCTGGTTTTCCAGCGTAAGGTAGTCGTGCTTTAATGAGTTTCCTAGTTTGGTGGAACTCGGTCTGCGTTTATCTGTGGCATCACAATGGGCCGCTATACGTGCTTAAGTAAGCTTTTGGTAACAAAGCTATCCCACTGCAACCTACCCCACTTCAACCTACCTAGCATTACAACTCAAATGTATGTGTCGGGTCCGCCATCTAACGTTTTTTTTCAACTAGTGCTTATTTCGTGAATTGTAACACTTAGCTCATGTAGCTCATGAAGCGCCATCAACATCAATTCACCGTCGTTCTCAACAATTGAACATTTCGGAGACATCATTGAGACGAACTTTGCATAAAGACCTTGGTATGACGCCATACAAAGTCCAATTGGTTCAGGAGTTGAAGCCAATTGACCATCCAATGCGTTTTCGCCTCGCTAAGTGGGCCTGCGATCGACTTACAGAAGATGGCGATTTTGGCAAAATAATTGATCTTGGCGGATATGTAAACAAGCAAAATTGTCGCATTTGGGGCACAGAAAACCGCGCGCATAAATTGAAAAGCCGACGCACCCAAAACGAGTCACTGTTTGGTGCGGATTTTGGTCCAGAGGCATAATTGAGCCATTTTTCTTCGAAAATGAGCAAGGAGTGGCCGTTACAGTCAATAGCGATCGTTATCGGGCCATGTTGAACGAATTTTCGTTCACAAAAATTGAAGAGGAGGATATTGGCAACATTTGGTTTCAACAGGACGGCGCTACGTGACACACAGCCGATGCTACACTCGATGTTTTGCGCCCTGTTTTTGAAGATCGCATTATCAGCCGCAGAGCCGATGTCGTTTGGCCACCTCGGAGCTGCGATTTGACACCGTTGGACTATTATTTGTTAGGTGCCGTCACAGATAAGTGTTACACCGACAAGCCAGAGACAATTGACGCTTTAAAGGACAATATTCGTGAAGCTATTGGTGAAACACAGTTGCACACAATCGATAATGTGCTTAAAAATTGGACCGATCGTGTAGGCTACTGCATGTCCAGCCGAGGCAGCCATTTTGAATGAAATTATTTTCCATTATTAACCGGAAGGATTGTACTTTCAAATAAAAAAAGAAATTTGAGAAAATATTCAGTGGTTTTTTCTTTTGAAGCATTTTCAAACAAAAAAAAAAAGTTATTTGGCGGACCCTTTATATGTAAAGGGTGTTTTTTATAGAGGTATAGAACTTTAAGTTGGCATTACTTTTCAAGATGGCGACCGATTTAACAGCTGTCAAGTGATTTATTCTCAGTTTGGTTTGGCAATTCATCATGAATAGACGCTTGAATAACGCTTGCAAATAGTGCAATTTTATTTCGAAAATAATGGTTCTGTGCGGAAAATCTATCGCGCACTACGTCCATTTTATCGTCGACAAAATCGTCCATCAGAGCAGTTAATTCGATTAACCATGGAACGTTTTCGCACCACGTTTACTCTTATTGATAACTCGCATCCCCAGAGACGCTGTACGGTGCGTACAGAAGAAGCTATTGCTGCTGTAGAGCGTAGCATTGAGGAAGACCCGAATGAGTCCATCCGCCATCGAGCACAGGAATTGGATCTGTGTCCATCCACTTTATGGAAGATTTTGCGGAAGGATCTTGGTTTGCGTGCTTACAAAATTCAACTCGTGCAAGGTTTGAAACCAAACGATCATCAAGTAAGGCGTAGATTCGTCGAATGGGCCCAAAACGAGATTACCGTTGTTCCCGATTTTCATAAGCGAATTTTGTTTAGCGATGAAGCGCACTTCTGGTTGAATGGCTACGTCAACAAACAAAACTGCCGCATTTGGAGTGAAGGTAATCCTCAAGTATATGTGGAAACACCGTTACCGCGCTTTATGGGCTGGTGGAATCATTGGTCCGTACTTTTGTCAAAAACGATGGTGGCCAGAACGTTACAGTCAATGGTGATCGGTATAGAGCCATTATTACTAACTTTTTCATTCCTGAATTGAATAACCATGATGTCCAGGAGATGGAGACGGCGCAACATGTCACATAGCTCGTGCCACAATAGATTTATTGAAAGACACGTTTGGTGACCGCCTAATTTCACGTTTTGGACCTGTGAATTGGCCTCCAAGATCTTGTGATTTAACACCGCTAGACTACTTTCTGTGGGGCTATGTAAAGCCATTGGTCTATGCGGTAAAGCCACAAACGCTTGACCATTTGGTCAACAATGGTCGTATTATTGCCGATATACGGCCACAAATGTTGGAAAAAGTCTTCGAAAATTGGACGTCCAGATTGGACTACATCCGCGCCAGCCGTGGCGGTCATATGCCAGAAATCATATTTAAAATGTAATGCCACAAGATTATCTTTCGGATAAATAAAATTCATGTCAATCGAATAATCCATCGTTGTTTTATTGCAACTTAAAGTTCTATACCTCTATAAAAAACACCCTATTTAAAAACGAATTCATAGCTTGAAAACCATCCGTTATTAGCAGACCCTTTAACAGTCTTTCTGTCTTTACTATTTGCAGGTAATCTAATACTGTCTCTCTCTCTCTCTCTCTCCATCTCATGTACATCTCATACCCTGATTTATATTGTTTGCTTGCGTATGAGTCATATTTAATTCATAGTCAAACAATATTACTCATACGTCAAGTATGCTCACACAAACTCATCATCATCATATGAAATGAAATGAATGAGAAAATATGAATAGAAACTCACTCTCTATCACAACTGAATTGAAATTGCTTGAAGCGAATGTTGACTTTTATTGATGATGTTGATGATAATCATCATCATCATCATCATGATGATGTTGTTGTTGTCATTAATGATAATGATGATGCTAATGCTTGTTTATATTTGGAATATCATTTAATGAATGCATTTCTATTGGCATTTCCCTAATCATTCTAATGAGTTGATTAAAATTTTGTGAAATTTAGAAAATGGAAATACAGGAGAATTTCTTTTTAATTTTTTAATTAATTTCTGTAAATAGCAGTACATTGAATAGGCATTTAAAATATGCAAAACTCGTATTGCCTTTATTTGTAATGTTGTTTACAATTAAATTATAATTCAAATTGAAAGATTAAACACCAGCATTTTAATGTTCCATAGAACGGAGTTAAATTTAATAGAACATCTGCTTGACAGTAATCATCAGGGCCTTTGCCTTTGCAAATTTATTTCTTTGCAAACCCAATTGAAAATCAACGTGAAAGTTTAATGAATGAATGAAAATTGTAATGGATGATCTTTTAAGAGCTATAGGGAAATTTTTCAAAAAAAAACACATAAAATTCAGAAAAATGCATGAAATCTTTATTTGAATCGATAGTACGGTCCATATAATTTAATGTTTGAAGATTATTTCATGCAAATGTTGACCGCGACTGCGCCTCAAATGGTCCATCCGCTTAGTCCAATTTTGGCATACTCTTTCCAACATTTCGGCCGGTATTTCATGAATAAATGCTTCAATGTTGTCTTCCAATGCGCCAATTGAAGTGGGCTTGTCTGCATAGACATGAGCTTTAACATAGCCCCACAAAAATATCCTAAAGGCGTTAAATCGTACGATCTAGGCGGCCAATTGACCGGTCCCGAACGTGAAATAAAATGTTCACCGAACTCGGCTCTCAATAAGTCCATTGTTACGCGTGCTGTGTGGCATGTGGCACCGTCTTGTTAAAACCACATGTCATGCAAGTCAGGCTCTTGCATTTTGGGCAAAAAAAAGTTGGATATCATCTCACGGTAGCGCTCACCATGCACAGTTACGTTACGATTCGCAGCATCTTTGAAGAAGTACGGTCCAATGATGCCACCAGCCCATAAACCGCACCAAACTGTGACTTTTTCTGGATGCATTGGTAGCTTTTGCAATGCTTCTGGCTGATCTTCGCTCCAAAAGCGCCAATTCTGCTTATTTACGTATCCATTGAGCCAAAAATGAGCTTCGTCGCTGAACACAATTTTTCGATAAAGAAGTGGATCTTCGGCCAACTTTCCAAGAGCCCATTCACCAAAAATTCTGCGTTGCGGTAGGTCGTTCGGTTTCAATTCTTACACCAGCTGTATTTTGAAAGGCTTCACACCTAAATCCTTCCGTAAAATTTTCCACGTTGTTGCGTAACTGAGGCCCAATTGCTGCGAACGGTGACGAATAGATAATTGATGGTCATCATTAACACTGGCCGATACAGCTGCGATATTTTCTTCAGTTCGCACTCTACGTAAGCGTGTTGATGGTTTAATGTGCAACAATGTAAATTTGGTGCGAAATTTAGTCACAATAGCGGCCCGAATAGCCGCTTCAATGGGTCGATTAAACTGACCATAAAATGGAAGAAGCGCGCGATGAACTTTCTTAACAGAGCACGCACACTCAATGATTTGCAAGCGTTGTTCGTTTGTAAGACGATTCATGGTTAAATTATAAGACCAAACTGAAGATGTTTCACAGTGAAACAAAACACGAAACGTGCGTGAGCTGTTTAAACCAGTGTTGCCAAAAAGATAATAGCTAAAAAATCACCCGTTAGATTGATATGTTGGCTAGTAACGAAAGCTTCTTTAGACTATCAAGAGAAGATCAGACAAATCATTCTGCATTCAGCTAAGAGGCGATCATTGGTAAATAAAGTGTACAGATAATACATTCTTTTCCTCAAGTGATGTCCACAAGTCCTTTGCAAGTATTTCAAAGCAATGACCAGTAGGAATAAATACAATCACAGAGATGTAGATAGATTAGGTTAGATTAGACTGTAGCTTGCCGTCTACAGACAAGTTCACTCGCCATATTGCGTTAACCAGTTTGAAGTAAGCCCCCTTGTCATAATCCTTTGGTGGTGTTGGGTTTTAAGCACTCCGCTGCTCCGGATAAAATCGGCCAGTTCCGTTACTGGCACGTTCGCCACATGTCCAGATCTTGAAATATTCTGTCATTCAAAAACCGATAACTCGCATAAAAGGTGTTGCACCGATTCAGTTTCTTTCACATCATGGCAGCTTCTACAGTAATCCTGGTGGGACAGACCGAGCTTGTAAGAGAAACTGCCCATAGAGCAGTGTCTCGCTATAATACTCGTTTGAATGCGAACCATTTTCCTGTTGAACTCAAGTAGTTCCCAGGTTCTCCCGTTGTTCGCTACTGGACACAGCAGTTTTGAAATTCGTTAACCAAGTATGTCGGACCATCAACGGTTTGTTGAATTCCATACTAATTTTTCCAATTTGAAAAAAAATGATGAAAGAGATGTTTTTATAATCCAATTTTAGAAGCTGATAGTTAGTCTGGCAACTATGGCGACTGTGCTCATACTATCGATCACGGAAAATTGAACATCTCGCTACACTCAAAGAATTCTGGCGTGATATTTAAACGATTTTATGTCCCACACACTTTGTTCAGTTTTTTCATTCGATTTGCTGCTTTAGTATGGTAAATAGATGCCTTAGTACTGCGTTATCTCACGGCTTATTGTATTCCCTTCACATTTTATAGGGTATGCCTATAATATCTCTCACAAACCCTTTGCCTTGACAAACTTCAAGATGCTGTTCGGTGTCAACAATGCCGGTTCACTGTCTAATATCTGGTATACACTCATATGTTTTCTTATGGAATGCATTAATACACCATACGCTACAAGAATGTATTCGCAAGATAAAATCGCAGCCTTTCAGAAACTAAAGGGTCCGCCAAATAACTTTTTTTTTGAAAATGCTTTAAAAAAAACTAATGAATATTTTCTAAAATTTCTTTTTTTATTTGAAAGTACAATCCTTCCGGTTAATAATGAAAAATAATTTCATTCAAATGGCTGCCTCGGCTGGCCATGCAGTAGCCTACACGATCGGTCCAATTTTTAAGCACATTATCGATTGTGTGCAGCTGTATTTCACCAATGGCTTCACGAATATTGTCCTTTAAAGCGTCAATTGTCTTTGGCTTGTCGGCGTAACACTTATCTTTAACGGCACCCCACAAATAAGTCCAACGGTGTCAAATCGCAGCTCCGAGGTGGCCAAAAGACATCAGCTCTGCGGCTGATAATGCGATCTTCAAAAACAGGACGCAAAACATCGAGTGTAGCTTCGGCTGTGTGGCACGTAGCGCCGTCCTGTTGAAACCAAATGTTGCCAATATCCACCTCTTCAATTTTTGTGAACAAAAATTCGTTCAACATGGCCCGATAACGATCGCCATTGACTGTAACGGCCACTCCTTGCTCATTTTCGAAGAAAAATGGCCCAATTATGCCTCTGGACCAAAATCCGCACCAAACAGTGACTCGTTTTGGGTGCGTCGACTTTTCAATGTATGCGTGCGGGTTTTCTGTGCCCCAAATGCGACAATTTTGCTTGTTTACATACCCGCCAAGATTTTTTAGTGTTTAGTTTTTTTAAAGCATTTTCAAAAAAAAAAATTATTTGGCGGACCCTTTATATGTTGCCCTCGAGAACAAATCTGGTCTGAGTATCTATAGTAGCTTGTCAAGAGATCGGATCGATTATCAACCTCAGATTATTTCCTTATTCTACATGCATACATACATACATACATAATTGGTCATTACAATCCTTAAGTCAGTATTACAACCTAGCTTCTTACACTACCCATGTTGTGCGTGCTAAATTTATACATGAGTGACGGAAGACCTACGTCGACTACGAACGATAGAAACTTTTGCGTGGCAATTTTATTTTACACTCGAGAGAAGGCTGCTGCAGGAAAGTCCCTGAAAAAAATTCTTTTGTATTTCATGTATGCTTGACAAGACTAAGCTATGATTTGAACCGTCGCCTCATGTCTAATAAGACAACTACCACTACTTACTCGACTACGGCGTTTTCTTATTGAACTTTACCAAAGAAATTTTGATTGCCTCAAACCCATTTGGTTTGAGAAGAGTCTTTGCCTCTCTTTATGTTTCCTTTCGTTGAGCATATCTTTCCAAATATTCGTAAACGGCGTGGTAGCTTCCTCTGTTGCAAGTTAGTCTGCTTGCTCATTGGTGAGAATTTCCATATGACCAGGAACCCTTATGATTCCCGATTTAACTTCCTAAAAGCCAAGTTCTCGATGTAAGATAGGAGGCCTTTCAATGAAAGACCCGATAATAACAGGCGTATTACATTTTTATAACCAAAACAAATCTATAAAAATTAATAAAATAAAAACCGATAAATATAATCGATAAAAATAATCGATAAAAATAATCGATAAATAACCACCAAATTATTTTTCCCATTTTTCCAGGTTTACGAATACGTATTGCTGATTTATTTTTTAAATTATTAGCCTGTGTTTTGTACATTTTACGTGTGATAACGGATACAAATCCAACATATGCCACTTGGTAAGTATGACCCCCTAAAGCCACCACCCCATCCCCCTTTCTAGCCAACATTCAACAACGAACAATGCAGATACTCTAAGCATATGTGAAAACACAAACCAATAAAATTAAAAAATAAATCATTTTTGTTTCATACAAACTCTTACGTCCAACAACAACACCACCAACAAATCAAATGTATGTATGTGTCTGTAACTAACATACACAACAACCACCACCACCACCAATGCAGTTATGGCTGTAATATTAGCAATAAAACAGAATTTTTAGCATCGGCCGAATTGACCGAAGAGGAATTTCAAGAGCATCCCATTATCAACTGGGAGGCAATATTGTGGGTTAATCGTCCCACTGTATTATGGGCTGTACAATTAATTTTAGCATTAGTTTCACTAACCGAAGCCGTTCTCCTAACATATCTTGGCTATAAGGTGAGTATGAGAAATAATGATTGTAAGTATATGTTGTATGTGTGCGAGTGCCTGTGTAAGTGACAGGTTATCGATAACAATTTATTTGTTTTCTTATATTATATTTACGTACGTATATAAGAGAGCTATTGTTGCTCTTTGTCTTTCTCTCTCACTCTCTCTCTCTGTCTTGATTTTCTATTTGTACAATTTTAATTGTTTTTCTTTAATTTATTTCATGTCGTCCCTGTTTTCTTTTACTCTCTCTCTCTCCCGTTCTCTTTTATGCTTATTTTTTACTTGTTTGTTTACCTTATGGGATTTTGTCTTTTTCTTCCTTTGTTTTTCTACTCTTTTCTTTCTTTTTTATTATGTTTTCTAGGGAAATATATGGCAACAGATTCTGTCATTTCATTTTATATTAGAATTAATTACGACAATACCTTTTGCTTTAACGGTAAGTGGAAATGTGATACTCAAGCAAACGCCTTAAATCAGGCTTTAAGTTTTCTTCTTTAAATTTATAAATCTTGCTCCTTCATTTCTCATTCTCTGTGTAGATATTATGGCCGCCTTTAAGAAACCTATTTATACCGATATTCCTGAATTGCTGGTTAGCAAAACGTTCACTCGAGAACATGTTCGTAAGTATTGGTTTTCATTTCGAATTTTTTTTTTTATATTTTCTCTGTAACATTTATAAAAATAGAAAAACAAAATCCGGAAAAGGAGAAGAGAAATATTATTTTTATCTGTGAGTTTTAATTTTAATTTTAGAACGATTTACATCGTGCCATGCAAAAATCACAGTCCGCCTTGTCTCAACAATTGACAATATTGTCAGCCACCCTGTTGTGTTTAGTTTTTACAAGGTGAGTATAACTAATCAAAGAACAATAAAAATTATTGTATTAAAGGGTGAGACAAAATGTGAGTTTATTTTAAGTAAAACATTAAGTTGAAATTCTAACTGCCATCTTGCCAGATAGCCACTTTAGATAGGCTGCCTTCCAAAATGTTAGTTGCTTTGTGTTTGAACAAAGTATCGTGTTTCATAATGCCGCTGTACAAAATATATACAATGTATTCTATTTCAAAACGTCGTCAATGTGTATTTTTAGCGCAGTCAAAAAGCAATCGGGCATCGGATTTATAAAGGGTGTTTTTTATAGAGGTATAGAACTTTAAGTTGGCATTACTTTTCAAGATGGCGACCGATTTAACAGCTGTCATGTGATTTATTCTCAGTTTGGTTTGGCAATTCATCATGAATAGACTCACGCCTGAACAACGCTTGCAAATAGTGCAATTTTATTTCGAAAAATATGGTTCTGTGCGGAAAATGTATCGCGCACTACTTCCATTTTATCGTCGACAAAATCGTCCATCAGAGCAGTTAATTCGATTAACCATGGAACGTTTTCGCACCACCAGGCGTAGATTTGTCGAATGGGCCCAAAACGAGATTACCGTTGTTCCCGATTTTCATAAGCGAATTTTGTTTAGCGATGAAGTGCACTTCTGGTTGAATGGCTACGTCAACAAACAAAACTGCCGCATTTGGAGTGAAGTTAATCCTCAAGTGTATGTGGAAACACCGTTACATCCTGAAAAACTGACTGTTTGGTGCGCTTTATGGGCTGGTGGAATCATTGGTCCGTACTTTTTCAAAAACGATGGTGGCCAGAACGTTACAGACAATGGTGATCAGTATAGAGCCATGATTACTAACTTTTTCATTCCTGAATTGAATAACCATGATGTCCAGGAGATGGAGACGGCGCAACATGTCACACAGCTCGTGCCACAATAGATTTATTGAAAGACACGTTTGGTGACCGCCTAATTTCACGTTTTGGACCTGTGAATTGGCCTCCAAGATCTTGTAATTTAACACCGCTAGACTACTTTCTGTGGGGCTATGTAAAGTCATTGGTCTATGCGGTAAAGCCACAAACGCTTGACCATTTGGAAGACAACATTCGCCGTATTATTGCCGATATACGGCCACAAATGTTGGAAAAAGTCATCGAAAATTGGACGTCCAGATTGGACTACATCCGCGCCAGCCGTGGCGGTCTTATGCCAGAAATCATATTTAAAATGTAATGCCACAAGATTATCTTTCGGATAAATAAAATTCATGTCAATCGAATAATCCATCGTTGTTTTATTGCAACTTAAAGTTCTATACCTCTATAAAAAACACCCTTTAGTTGACGCATTGTATGGTTACTTTGCATATCTACATAGTTTATATACAGTAGTATAACTGCATACAAACTTTGTATTGAGACATTTTGGAAGGCAGCCATAGTCACGCCTATCAATAACACTGCTTCCTTAAGTTATTCTTACCAATGCTAGCAAGCTTATCCTATCCTACACGCCAATGTCCGCATGTATGAAAAACAGCACGTGTTGCAGTTGTGGCTTCGATTCCAACCAAGAGTTTGTTTCCAACCAGAGACTATAATCAGTTAAACTTTCTTCAAAATGTTTAGACCATCAAATCCAAAAGATTCTGCAGAAATTTAACGCCTTCTACATCCTCTTTCCTTTAATTCTACTCACGTATTTAATTAGTCATTACATCCCTTTAGTCAGGTTTACTACCCAGCTTTTCACACCACCCATCTTGCCTTTGTCAACTGTATTCATGAATGGAGGGACCTACTGTTTAATCTGGACTCTGAACGACAGATTTCAGAGTTTTTACCCGAAGAATACTGAGAGCTATTTTTCGTACGAAATCTTTCATTTTATTCCAGATGTCTTAAGCCAGTGCTTGAACCACTGCCTGGCGTTTGATAAGTCAACACACTACCTACTAGACTACAAGGACTTCTACTGTAATTTGCTTTCCGGCATTCCAATACAATGCACTCCACGAATAGTAGTCATATCATGGGTGTTGATTTGAGTAAAAAAGTTTTAAAATTCTCTTCCATCTGAAAGACATGATCGAGCCAATATATTCGCTAAACAATATCCAAATCAGTGAGGAGCTCAAGCATCTCATCATTGAGGCTGTTGCAAAAATCATCGATAACTCGCATGAAGAGCTTGCATTGAACTTTTCTCTTGAATAGTCCCAGGAAGCTGCATTGCTGGGTAATAGCATCCACACTTCCAAGCCATAGCATGAGCAATATGACTGACTTGTAGAGAATGAGTTTCGTTACACAAAGGAAGTCTCTGCTGCTCAATTGTGCAACACGTCTGGTGTTAAGAATAAATTCAGACTTCATCTTCAGGCTGACAAAGGGTATAGTAACCTGGCACATCCCTTTCTGTCAAAGACTTCGTTTTTGTCCTCACGTACTGCCACTGTTAACACGGCGTGTAAATTTTGTAAATTGTTTACACAAATTTGTCTGAAATCTCTAAAAAAAATTCACGGAAAATACTGAAGTCCTGTAGAATATTTCGTGATATTGAATGGCATCGCGTTAGTAAAAATTGGCCTTCATTTGTAATTACAAAAACCCTCAAAATTTTTAAGAATCTGTTCAAATTTTCATTCCAAAGATTAAAACATCGTAAACATATTTTCAAGAAAAAAAAACACCTTTTTTACACACCCTATATTTTTAAATAAAAAATCAAATGAACACCCAAACAAAAGTTGATAATGACCACAATATCTCCACCCTTAAAAAAAATCAATCAAAACAATCCTAACAATAGCAACAAACCTTTAACCATTTCAATGATGCTTTAGCCTGATTATAATTGTAATTGTTGTTGTAATTTTTTTATTTTAACATTTCATTTCTCTTCTTTCCCCTTTTGCGGCAGCGTTTGTGGCATACAACATTTTCAACGTGCCGGCCATCGTCATTTGAATTTATTTCAATCAACGTATTATGTGGTCGTCACATTTTCAACAGTTGGTTACGGTGATTTTGTACCCGATATCTGGCCTTCACAACTCTACATGGTCATCATGATATGTGTGGCCTTAATAGTGCTACCAACACAGGTAATTTAATAAAACAAATAAAAAAAAACTATAAATTTATTAAACCATAAAGATAATGGAGTTTTAAATTTGAAAATAAAAGAATAAACTATTAAATTAGCAGCAAAAAATATTTAACCAGAAAAAATTATTAAAATTCAAGCACACTTAACATACATTATTGGTTATATATAGTTCCTCACACCACTTATGTTGTGTGGGTTAATTTTATACATGACTGGAGGGACCTCCAGTTTAAAGTCGATTCGGAACTACAGATTTTTGAAAAACTTTTTTATACAAAAATTTGTTATCGAATTTTTTGTCGAAATATTTCTATATAAAAATTTTTATTTAGATATAAAATTTGTTATCGAAAATTTTCTGTATAAAAAATGATTGTTATCGAAAATTTTCTATATAAATAATGTTAGTTTTTGGAAATTTTCTATATATAAAATTTATTATCGAGAATTTTCTATATAAATTTTTTTATCAAAAATCTTCTATATACAAAAATTTGTTATCGGATTTTTTTATATATAAAATTTATTATCAATACATAAAATTTCTTATCGAAAAATTTTTGTAGAAAAATTTTTTATCGAGAATTCCTATACATAAAATTTGTTATCGAAAATTTTCTATACATAAAATTTCTATCGAAAATTTTCTATACATAAAATTTGTTATCGAAAATTTTCTATACATAAAATTTGTTATCGAAAATTTTCTATATATAAAATTTGTTACCGAAAATTATCTATATATGTATAAAATTAGTTATCGATAATTTTCTCTGTATAAAATTAGTTATCGAAAATTTTCTCTGTATAAAATTAGTTATCAAAAATTTTCTCTGTATAAAATTTGTTATCGAAAATTTTCTATATATAAAAAATTTGTTATCGAAAATTTCCTATATATAAAAAATTTGTTATCGAAGATTTTCTATATATAAAAAATTTGTTATCGAAGATTTTCTATATATAAAAAATTTGTTATCGAAGATTTTCTATATATAAAAAATTTGTTATCGAAAATTTACTATATATAAAAAATTTGTTATCGAAAATTTTCTATATATAAAATTTGTTATCGAAAATTTTCTATATGAAAAATGATTGTCGAAAATTTTCTGTATATAAAATTTGTTATCGAAAATTTTCTATATGAAAAATGATTGTTATCGAAAATTTTCTATATATAAAAAATTTGTTATCGAAAATTTTCTATATATTAAAAATTTGTTATCGAAAATTTTCTATATATAAAAAATTTGTTATCGAAAATTTTTTGTAGAAAAATTTTTACGAAAATTATCTTTAAAAAAATCTGTTATCGAAAATTTGTAGCTAAAAAAATTGACTTGGTAGATATCATTACTGTATTTATTTCCATAAATACGTAATTATCGATAATTTGTCTCCAGGAAATTATGATTACATAATTGTTTTGGGGAACGAATATAAATTTGTTTTGGGAATGAATATAAATTTGTTTAAGACACCTCATATAACATGGACGCTGTACATGATGGATAGACACTTACCAAAATGGTTTAACAGCACAAATCATAATAAATTATTTAAAGAACATCACATTCACTCTGACATTTTCTAGGCAATTGCTCTTGATGTTGATGATATAAAAACATGTCTTTTAAAGGTTTTATGCCCTTTCATAAATATGTACTCACATGTCTGTGCCATAAATTTAACAAATATCTTGGGTCATGCATGTACGGTTCAAAAGGATTAAAATCACAATAATTTTTTAATTTTATGCCAAAACCAAAATTTCTTATCGTATCAAATACCACATCAAATATGCTTTTCTACCAAAAAAAACCAAGTAAATTTCCTGCCATAAATCAATATCTCTTGAAGTTTCTTTACCAATATTATGACAGCAGCATCCAATATTTCTTTTTGCTTTTGAGTTAAAAATATAATTTCAGGTATTTCGTCTTCTTTTTCTGGATAAATTTGAGGATAAAAAAGGAAAATAAATATAAAAATAGACAATCAATCAAAATGCATTCGAATTTTGCATATTTTATAAAGCTTTTGAAGTTTGAAAGCAGAAAATAAAAACAAATTTATTTGAAGACTCAATAAGAGATTAAAATACAGGATACAGGAATTTTTCCTCTTAGCAACCAGGAGTAAAAGGCCCTAGACTTATGGGGTTTTCTTATTATTTTGTTAAAGAGACCATAAGATCTATTATAGTCTTCTCATGCTTTATAGTGTATCGCCGTAATGTTTTCTGCAAGCCTATTGTCTTTACAAACTTATGAATGCTGCCCGGTATCAACGATGCCAGTTCTCTGCCCAGAATCTGGTATGCGCCTACGACTTTCTTTTGGGGATGCATTATTTACTCAAATGTTCTAAAAGTGTGTTGCCATGATTCATTCTCATCTTCCCAGAATCTAAATGTTGTCCTCGAGACAACTCCCATTGTAACTAAGTTTAGTCTGTTTCTTACAGTGCCATATCATACGACCGATTATCAACCAAAAATTAATTCTGGATAGTCTGATACCTGATTCCGATCTGTTTGCATTGTAGTTCGCAAACAAAAGTTTTTACTGCCCTGAGCCCACTTGGTTTGAGAAGCGTCTCTGCCTCTCTTTTTATTTTCCATTTCGTTCAGTACACCTTACGAAACATCGGCCACCAATACACGGTGGAGTTCTGCTCCTTTTTTTTCGTTGAGCTTACTTTTCCGCCACCACAAAAAAATGTTTGTTATCGAAAATTTTCTATATAAAAAATGTTCGTTACGAAAATTTTCTAAATAAAAAATTTTCGTTATCGAAAATTTTCTAAATTAAAAATTGTTCGTTACGAAAATTTTCTAAATTAAAAATATCGAAAATTTTCTATATAAAAAATGTTTGTTATCGAAAATTTTCTAAATAAAAATGTTTATTATCGAAAATTTTCTATATAAAAAATGTTTGTTATCGAAAATTTTCTAAATAAAAATGTTTATTATCGAAAATTTTCTATATAAAAAATGTTCTTTATCGAAAATTTTCTAAATAAAAGGTGTTCGTTACGAAAATTTTCTAAATTAAAAATATTTATCGTAAATTTTCTATATAAAAAATGTTTTTTATCGAAAATTTTCTAAATAAATAATATTTGTTATCGAAAATTTTCTATATAAAAAATGTTTGTTATCGAAAATTTTCTAAATAAAAATTGTTCGTTATCGAAAATTTTCTTAATAAAAAATATTTGTTATCGAAAATTTTCTAAATAAAAAATATTTGTTATCGAAAATTTTCTATATAAAAAATGTTTGTTATCGAAGATTTTCTATATAAAAAATGTTCGTTATCGCAATTTTTCTAAATAAAAAATATTTGTTATCGAAAATTTTCTATATAAAAAATATTTGTTATCGAAAATTTTCTATACAAAAAATTTTGATTTTATTGAATTTTCAATAAAAAATGAGGCCGCCACTGCTTCCAGTCTTGTCTCGGCTTGTTGCCGAGATTTCTTACATGATCAGTGAGGGTAACAGTATTTTGGCTGTCTAGCCGATTCAACTACTAAAGAAAGACCTTTGCTATCTTCGATTTAAGTTCATAAGAGACGAGTCTGACTATCGCATAGTATTGCTCCTATTCAAGTTGAATTGCAAATACCTTGCGATGGCAAGGCGATGGGCACTTCGAGGATATCATGCTGAGACCAAAAACTCCCATTTCTGTCTCAAGATTCGAGAGTTTTTATGTGTCGTATTCAGATTCTTTTTACTTCCATCGCCTCCATAAGTAACAACCTTTTGTATTTCCATTTACTAAGCTAAGTGTGTTGTGTGCTGCCTGCCTTTGTAATCGATAATTTCAATCAATCAAATATTTTTGAAAAAAAACAATTTTCAACAGACTTTTTGAAGAAAGAGCTGCTTAAGCTCAATTGAAAACAAAAAAGAAAAGAAAATTTTCCAAAAAAAAAAAAAACATGAAGAAATAATCGGGAGTTTTTTTTCTTTGCAGTTCGAACAATTGGCCTTCACTTGGATGGAACGACAAAAACTGGGTGGCAGCTATTCATCGCATCGTGCTCAAAGTGAAAAGCATGTGGTAGTTTGCTCAACGACACTGCATGCCGATACCATAATGGATTTCTTAAATGAATTCTATGCTCACCCGCTACTGCAGGATTACTATGTGGTCCTATTGAGTCCCATGGAATTGGATACAACAATGCGTATGATATTGCAGGTGCCCATATGGGCACAAAGGGTTATTTATATACAGGTAAACTAGCAGCAAAAAAACATTTCCATTCGAATTCAATGGGATTTTCGAAATTTTCTTCTTTTTCTATTTAAAAAAGGGATCCTGTTTAAAGGATGGCGATTTGGCAAGAGCACGCATGAACGAGGCAGAGGCCTGTTTTATATTAGCCGCACGCAATTATGCCGATAAGACTGCTGCCGATGAACATACAATACTGCGTTCATGGGCTGTTAAAGATTTTGCACCCAGTGTACCACAATATGTACAAATATTTCGGTGAGTCTTTGTTACTCTTCTACTATTGCTAGTAATATTTGCTTTAATTAAACAATTTATTTCACTAACTCTTTCCCTCTCCCTCTCTCTATTTCTCTTTTTCTTTTTCCTTTCATTTTTATTTACTTTTGCCAGACCCGAACACAAATTACACGTTAAATTTGCCGAGCATGTGGTGTGTGAAGATGAATTTAAATATGCCCTATTGGCGAATAACTGTACCTGTCCCGGTGCCAGTACATTAGTCACATTGCTATTGCATACATCAAGGGGCCAGTAAGTTGAATAAATTAAAGCATACCTTTCTGCCAAACTGTTTACGTTTGTGTTTGTGTTTGTGCAGTTCAGTTAACATGATTTGCCTCATTTGTAAACATATGATATGTACTCTCTCTCTCATACGGTTCTACAGGTAGATTAACGTAATAAAACTGTGCTCTGTGGGCACAGCAATAAAGTAGAGAAATTAATTTAGAAGATTAAGTATTTCGGGGTTTAACTTTAAGGCAACAGAGTTAGTGTTTTATTACCCACTTGAGAATTTATTTTGATACACGCTTACATTACACTTGAGGATGTATGTATGCCAAGGAAAAGGTTCGGTTCGGCCACCTTTCCTAGTTGTAGGATGTGTATGAATTTAAAGGAGTGTTTTTGTTCACAGGTTCCTGTTTAAATATTCAATTAAAATTTTCTTCATTAAAAAATTACTTTATTTTAGAACATAATTGTGATATTATTTACATCCTTTTGCCCTATTGCAGTGAGTCATAAGGCAATCGCTGAAGGACTTCTGCTCCTGGGAAGAAACTGGTAGCATTCTTGCTGAACATTTTAGAAATTTATTCGACCTTGTTTTCGCTAAGTTCCTTTATTATTTCCTCATATTATTTTCCTTATATTTCATTCATTTTTTTTCTTTATTTAAGAATACTTTGGGAACTCCAAAAATATAACCTGCTGTATCATCTTTAGCTTGACGTACATACATAAGCCAGATTTGACCACAGAGTTTGCAACAGTATTGTCCCCCAAAAGTTTTAAA
The DNA here is from genome assembly GCA_958299815.1 of Sarcophaga carnaria. NCBI lineage: Eukaryota > Metazoa > Arthropoda > Insecta > Diptera > Sarcophagidae > Sarcophaga > Sarcophaga carnaria. The sequence goes on from OY283153.1 coordinate 25,316,384, forward strand.
AATAATCTTCTCTCTCTACCATAATTACATTCAATTCTTCACTTTGTTTAACTCAAAATTAAACAACTTTTAACTTTATACTCTCTCTCTCTCTCTCCCTCCGTCTCCTCTCCTTGCAATCCATTCCAAATGTTTAAAAAGGTCAGACCATCTCGTTCAAAAACGAAATTAAATAAACCAACTGACCAACCAAAATTCAAACATTTATTCGGTATGTTGGTTAGCCGATGAGTAAATAAATAATTTCCATGAAAACCTAATCAAGATAAGCCTAAGCAAACATGTGTCATGATGACTGTATTGGTTCTGAAATGTGTTGAAAGAGGGGAGGAATGTTGTCAAAGAATTTTAAAAAGGGAAAATCCAATTTGCAATGAGTAATTGATATGTAAACACACATGTTGGTCTAGTAGTTAAGTTTTAAATTAAAAGGGTTTTCAGTCAAAAACATGTTGTATACAAGTGTTTTCCCCTGACAGTTAGTAGAAAAGTGGTACTTATAATGTAAGGGTTTTCAAATAAAAAATTTTTTGTTATCGAAAATGTTTTATGTAAATAATATTTTTATAGAAAAAATTGTTGTTATCGTAAATTTTGTGTATAAAAATTGTTTGTTATCGAAAATTTTCCATATAAAAAATGTTTGTTATCGAAAATTTTCTATATAAAAAATGTTTGTTATGGAAAATTCTCTATATAAAAAATGTTTGTTATCGAAAATTGTCTATATAAAAAATGTTTGTTATCGAAAATGTTCTATATAAAAAATTTTTGTTATCGAAAATTTTCTGTATAAAAAATTTTTGTTATCGAAAATTTTCTATATAAAAAATTTTTGTTATCGAAAATTTTCTATATAAAAAATTTTTGTTATCGAGAATTTTCTATATAAAAAATTTTTGTTATCGAAAATTTTCTATATAAAAAATATTTGCTATCAAAAATTTTCTTTATAAAAAATATTTGCTATCGAAAATTTTCTGTATAAAAAATTTTTTATATAAATAAGTTTGATATCGAAAATTTTTTATATAAAAAATATTTGTTATCGATTATTTTTAATAAAAATCTTATGAAATAACTTTTGTTTTTGACAATAATTATTTTATGCTCATCAAGGGAAGGCCAACAATCGCCGGAAGAATGGCATCGTCTCTATGGCAAGTGTTCTGGCAATGAAATCTATCACATCGTTTTGGGCGACAGTCGGTTTTTTGGTGAATATGAAGGCAAGAGTTTCACTTATGCCAGTTTTCATTCACATCGAAAGTAAGTTAACAAAAATTTATAAAAAATTCTTCTCTGTGATTACCATGAACCTTAATTTGAATTTGAAAAATTCATTATTTTGTGATTTGCTTTTGAATTTGTTTTGTTTTTCACTTTTCTATTCCCATAGATATGGCGTGGCTTTAGTTGGCGTTAGACCAGCTCATTTACCTGAATTCTATGAGGATACAATACTTTTAAATCCTGGCCCCAGGCATATTATGAAAAAGGATGATACCTGCTATTATATGAGCATAACGAAAGAGGAAAATTCTGCATTTGTCGTTAATCAAAATCAACAGAATCAAAGTGCGGATACAGCAACGGGTAAAGATGCAGGTGGTAAGTAGCCTCAGCAATGCAAAGCAATAAATTGTAAAACATATCCAAAAACCTTACCTACCAGGCCCCAAGCCCCAACAAACATTTACTATTTAAAGGGGTGTACCTCGAAATGAAACAGAAATTTGTTCTCTCTCTCTCTCTCTCTGCATATGATTATTGTTTTATAATGTTTGTATGTGGTTTTCATTTATTCTTTTTATGGTTTTTGTTTTTCATTTATTTTTTCTTCTGTTTTTGATTTGAAATGGTGACTCATTACAGTGTGATGGAGTTTAATTTGAATTGTTTTTTTTTGTTTTTTCTGTCATTAAAATTTAAAATGGCGTTGATTTTCATTCTATTTCAACCAGTTCTCTTACAATATATCGCTTAAAACAACATTTTCTATGCTTTTATGCTGTTTGTTTTATTTGTGTGCGTGTGCGTGTATGTGTATATGTGTATGTATGCCAGTATTTGTGTGGCTGTCTGTCAATTATATTCATTTCGTTTGTTTCTCTGTCTGTGTATGTGACATTTGCGTGCTACCACCACCTGATTTTCATTTCGATTTTTCTTTAATTTGATTTTTTTTTTTTGATTAATTCTTGTACATGAAATAAAAATTAAATGAAATTGAATTTTTCAAGTGCTTCTGCCAAGAAATTACCACACAATTAAGATTAATTAACCCAATGTATTACGTCATTATTGTTTCTGTATGCCATGGTCTCTATTTCCCTTACTGCTTAAAGTCGTTTAACTCAACTGTTCAAAGTCAAAGTTCAATGTTTACATACTTTATTTTTAATTCACATAAATTCTATGAAAAAACTTCACTTTGTTAAAGAGTTCTCTTATAATCGGATAACGGAAATAACTGTAAATAATATATAAAAAAATTTTGTTATCGAAAATTTTCTCTTAATCAAATTTGTTATCGAAAATTTTCTTTATCTAAAATTTATTATAGAAAATTGTAATCGAAAATTTTCTATATATAAAATTTGTTATCGAAAATTTTCTATATATAAAATTTGTTATCGAAAATTTTCTATATATAAAATTTGTTATCGAAAATTTTCTATATATAAAATTTGTTATCGAAAATCTTCTATATATAAAATTTGATATCGAAAATTTTCTTTATATGAAATCTATTATCGAAAATTGTTATCGAAAATTTTCTATATATGTATGTATAACATTTGTTATCGAAAATTTTCTATATAAAAAATTTTTTATCGAAAATTTTTATATATAAAATTTGTTATAGAAAATTTTCGATAACAAATTTTATATATAGAAAATTTTTATATATCGAAAATTTTCTATATATAAAATTTTTATATATCGAAAATTTTCTATATATAAAATTTGTTATCGAAAATTTTCTATATATAAAATTTGTTATCGAAAAGTTTCATTATATGAAATTTATTATCGAAAATTGTTATCGAAAATTTTCTTTATATAAAACTTATCGAAAGTTGTTATCGAAAATTTTTATATATAACATTTGTTATCGAAAATTTTCAATATATAAAATTTGTTGTGGAAAGTTTTCAATTAATAATATTTTGTTATCGAAAATTTTCATTATATATAAGTTGTTATCGAAAATTTTCTATATATAAAATTTATTATCGAAAATTTTCTTTATATGAAATTTATTATCTAAAATTGTTATCGAAAATTTTCTTTATATAAAATTTATTATCTAAAGTTGTTATCGAAAATTTTCTATATGTAAAATTTATTATCGAAAATTTTCTATATATTACATTTGTTATCGAAAATTTTCAATATATAAAATTTGTTGTGGAAAATTTTCAATATATAAAATTTGTTGTGGAAAATTTTCAATTAATAATATTTTGTTATCGAAAATTTTCTTTATATATAAGTTGTTATCGAAAATTTTCTATATATAAAATTTGTTATCGAAAATTTTCTATATATAAAATTTGTTATCGAAAATTTTCTATATATAAAATTTGTTATCGAAAATTTTCTATATATAAAATTAGTTACCGAAAATTTTCTATATATAAAATTTGTTATCGATAATTTTCTATATATAAAATTTGTTATCGATAATTTTCTATATATAAAATTTGTTATCGATAATTTTCTATATATAAAATTTGTTATCGAAAATTTTCTATATATAAAATTTGTTATCGAAAATTTTTCACTAAAATATGCTATCGACATTTTTCTTATTTAAATGAATTTTAAATCTGTAAATTTGTTTTGTATTGGCACAGGCAGTTCTTTAAAATGTTTCTCAAATAATAAAAGAAAACCTACAACGAATGACGTTCGTACTCTTATTACTCCTCAGGCAACAATTTGCTCTTCAGACTTAAGAGGGAAAGTAAGAAGGCATCAATTTTCAAATTAAAACTCTATTAGTTAAGGCAAATGAAATTTAATTAGAGTAGCTAGCTAGCATATACTGGAAACGTAAATGGGGTTCACATAAATTAATTAATTACTCATCTAACATAGAAACAGGAAAATTTAAGGGAATGAGAAGATTTTCTAATTTTAATTTCATTTAAAATTGACGTTGAAAGTCAACCATTTGAACACATTTGTATACAAAATAAAGCAGTAAAAGTAAATCTTAAGACTGTAAATGGAATTACGCAGGCTATATAAATTTTAAAAAGAAATAAGTTTTTCTCCTTTTGAAGAATTTAAAAGAGTGTTTGCTTTCCTTTTGAACAGAATTTACATCATATGTGGGAGTAAATTTATTTTTAAAATCTCTTCTCTTTACTACTGCATTAATGGTTTCATAAAATCTTGATGTTCTAATATATTATTTTGTGGTAAATTTACATCGTTCGCTTGCTTTTGCTTCTAGAGTCCTTTTGCGTTCAAAACTACTCTTAAAAATGTGCAAATAAAATTCAAACTTTTCGACAACAATAGTGTCGATAATAATTTCAACACTTTCATGCTGGAAAAAGAGAAAATAAAAACTTATAAACTTTAAAATGGACTTCCAAATGTGCTCTACCATCCCTAAGCCAGTACTTCCAATCACAGAGTATGGATAACGTTTATTGTCTTTTTAAAACGTATTAAAAATAATCTTATAAACAATTCAATTAAATAAACCAAATTGTCGGCGTTTGACCTAAGAAGCAAATTAAATATTCGGTTATCGATAATTTCTTTCTATAACAAATTCTTTAAATATTCTTTTATCAGTTATCGGTAATTTTCTATTTAAAATTATTTATGGAACAATTTTCCATAAAAATTTTGTTATCGAATTTTTTTTTATAAGCATTTTGTTATCGAAAAATTTTTCAAATATTTTATTATAGAAAATTTAAAAAAAAAATGTTATCGAAAATTTTTTTCCAAACATTTTGTTATCGAAAATTTTCTATAACAACTTTGTTATCGAACAGTTTTCTATAACAACTTTATTATCGAAGAGTTTTGTATAAAATCTTTGTTTTGTTTTTTAAGTAATTTTCAAATAATCATCGAATAATTTTACTATTAAAAAATTTAGTTATCGACCAGTTTTCTATAACTTCTTTGTTATCGATAAGTTTTCTATAAAAAAAATTGTTATAGAAAATGTTTTTAAAAATATTTGGTCGAAAATGTTTCAAATAATCTTCGATCCATTATGGGTAATTTTGCTATTAAAAAACTTTGTTATCGAACAGTTATCTACTAAAATTTAGTTATCGACCAGTTTTCTATAAAAAAAATTTGTCCAAATGGTTAAAAAAAAAATTGGTATCGAAAATATTTCTTTAAAAAACTTTAATCGAAAATGTTTCTATAAAATTTTTTATCGATGCGGTTTCTATAAAAAATTGTTATCGAAAATGTTTCTAATAACATTTCGTTACCTAAAAATTTTTCTCTAGAAATTTTGATATCGAAAATATTTCTATCAAAATTTTGTTGTCGAAAGTGTTTCTAAAAAAATTTTGTTATCGAAAATATTTCTATAAAAATTTAGTTATCGAAAATGTTTCTATAAAAATTTTGTTATCGAAAAAGTTTTCTTTAATATTTTGTTATCGAAAATTTTTCTACAATAATTTCTTTAAAATGTTTTAAAAATTTTGTTACGGAAATTTTTGGATAAAATTTTTTATCGTAATTTATTTTATCATTTTTTTTTTTTTTTTTTGTAGAATATTTTATCCTCAAAATAATTATAATTTGTTATTGGATGATATGCTTATTGGCTTGTTGTTTTATAAATTTTTTTAGTGTTCGTTTTTGATTATTCAACTTTTTTGTATTCATTTTCCCTTAAAGGAAATGCGTTTATGTTGTTTTTTTTTCTACATCCGGTTTTATCGTCTTCCTGTTTTAACAGGAAACATTTTACATAAAATGTTTATGAATGAAAAAAAATTCTTTGTTGTTGTATATATTTTTTTTAATTTTAAGTTGATACATTTAATTTTTTTTTAATTATAATGATGTTATCATCAATTAAATAGACTTTTAAAAAAAATGATTTTTTTTGGTAAGAAAATAATAAATGAAACGATTTTAAGATAAAATTTTAATTTAATTTAAATTAAATTCATTAAATTTTTTTAGAGTTTTTTAAAATTTAATTTAAAGAATAAGTGTTAGAAAGCTTGGAATTAATCTAAATTGAATCCAGATTAGAATACGATATGAATCCTGTTCCCCTTATTTTTTTTAAATTTTCACGTACGCAAACTACTTTAAATGCGTTGCGAGTGACAAACGTAAACAGAAAACCAATTGTTATATAAAAAAAAACAATAACAAAAGGGAATACAATCTCCCGTTTTCAGTTATGATTGCAAAATTTGTTTTTCAAGTCTCAGTTTTTATTTCTCGTTTTCAGTTCGAAATGAAAATTCTCTTGAAATGCAATGTTTTTTTCAGTATTCGCTTTATGTGTGTGTGTGTGCCTTTGTTTGGTTTTAAGGCTTTTTACAAATGTGTGCGTATCAAAAATGTATATGGCTGTATGTCTCTAAGTATGACTGTATAACTGTAGATGTTTAAAAGAATGCATAAAAATTTAAATTAAATAAACAGCAGCAACAATATTCAACATTATAGTCCGTTATTAAAAAACAACAACAACAACAATAGCAAGAACAATGTTAGGCAATAACAATACAAATATCATTTTCATATATTTTTACAACTATAACTACTAGTCCTTTCCCTTATTGTTTCGTTTCGTTGCCATTTGTAATACCAATACATTCTCATACAATACATAATAATAATTTAAATAATTCGTATAAACATCATATGTGTGTGTGTATATTTCTTCAATAATAATAATAACAACAACAACAAATTTAACGGAATTCCTAACATTTGCAACAATAATAACAAACATACGCCGAAAAAATAATCAAAAAAAATTTCATTAACAATGCGCCTGTATTAATAGCAATAACAGCCACGGCAACAACAACAACCACAACATCGACAATAGTATCATCATCATTACCAACAATAATAACATCATCATCAACATCAACAACAAAATCTTCGGCATTAACAACAACAGCTACAATACGGTCAACGGCTACAGCAACAATAACAAAATCACCATCAATACATACATTAGCGCCACAGGTGCCTGTGCCTTCGGTATGTGTACGAGTGCCTCATACCACCACGAATAGTTTCTATCACTGTGATGCTAACGAAAGAGCACAACAGTTGGGTATACAACAACAGCAACAACCAACTCAAACGCCTACACTCGATAGGCGATCTCATCAACAACAACAACAACTAAACCAACAACAACACCTCAGCCACAACCACCACCACCACCACCACAATCATTATCTTCATCAACAACTAAATATAAATAAAAAATCCTCTTCCGAATGTGATTTTACAACACTATTTGTGCGTGAGTGTGAACACCTTCAAAACTCTTCTAAGTTCTCTCTCTCTGTTTTTTTTCTAAATTTCTTATACTACCCCGCCCGTCTTCCCCAAAAACCAAGAATTTTTTGTATTTTGTTCGAGTAAATATTTTTTGAGCAACCAAATCGTAATCAACAAAGTACCGTTTTTTTTAAACTCGCTCTCACTCTTACTCTCTTAGTAGTTTGAAGCAAATCAAGAAAATTGCCTCCTATTTGCTGCCCCTCCCCCCTTGTAATATTGTAATATTATCACTCATACCTGGCCTTTTGCAAAAAAAAATCCCAATCCAACCCAACTCTCTCTTTAATCTTCTTAACCGTAAAGCGTGTGTGTTATAGATTAGTTTTGTTTACATGTAATCATTTGCTTTCCCCTCTCTCTCTCACTCTCACTTTCACCGTTAATTGTTTGGTTTTGTTTTTGATTTTATTTATGCCTGCATGTTTAAATGTTTTTTAGTTTTGCTTCCTTGCGCTCTTTTTGTAAATAAACTCTTGCATATATTTTCTCATTAGCACAGTTTACACACACACTAATGCAATAAATTTTCTTTATCTTGCTTTCTCTTTAAAAATCAAATGAAAAAGAACCATAAAAAATCTCTTGAATAATAAATGTAACGCCAAAGACTTTAAATTTTTAATGTGCGTGGCTTAATTGTGTTGCAATAAAAACAATAAAGAAACATTATGCAAGCAAATGAGCTAGTAATAGTCGACTGTAAGATACGCTACACATAGTTTCTATTAAGAAAATAAAAACACAAAATTATTGAACAATAGCCTAAGTTATCGAAAATATTTTGATTTTAATCGAGTTTATAAGACGATGATATGATTAAACGTTTAATTGCTGTTAGGACTTAGGTTAGGTTACGTTAGAGGACGTGTCCTTGTCAATTAAGACAAGTACAGTACCCGGAGGTCGAATTGACCCATTGTACAACGTCCTAGTTTCTCACACCACTTATGTTGTGTGTGTTAATTTTATACAGATTTTTGAGAAACTTTTCATGGCAATTTTATTTACTCTCAGAGTTTTTAACAGAAATATGCTGAGAGGAAGTCGCCGAAGAAATATTTTTCAAATTTCGTTTTGTCTTGATGTCTGGCCCGGGGGTCGAACCCAGCCTTTTACGTCTAATAAGCCAACACACTACCTACTAGACTACGGCGACTTCAAAAAGACTTAAGACTTATTAAAGCCCTATTTTTCCTGTTGCCCTATTGAAGCTGCGCTCATTTTTATTCCTTTTGAATCTCATTCATTTTCATAATGTTCCTTTGCTTTGTTTGTGTTTCTTGAATCAAAGTTTTCCAGCTAACCAGATAATTGGCTTACTGTAACAGATTCTAGAAAGCTAGGGTTGCCATTTGTTGGTGCTAAAAGATACCGTCCTCTGTTAATATTTTTATTGAATTGTAATATTGTGTGTAGTGGAAAGGAATTTTGCTCTTTTTCGCCACAAGTGTTGTTGTCTGGCCTTCTTTATGTTTTCGAAATGCATGATACTCTTCCCTGAAATTCCGTAGGCAAAGTGTTTCTTCAATGAAGTCTTTTTATTTTTAAAAATACGAATACTTTGATTCCAGTTTGCTTATCTTCACCCAGATTCTACTCTGCATTGCTTGAAGCTGCTGACAAGTACTTTAGTTAGGTCGAAAGAGAGCCTGCGATATGTACGTACGTAACAATGATTGGAACCAAGCTACCAAGCAACCAATTCAAACTACTAACATGGATACAGATCGGTAGGATCTTCTGCATAGTAAAAGCTCAGTTTCTTACTTCTCCTACAACACAATGGTGGGCATGTAACTGAGAGGTGAACAACAGTTTCTTGTTCTTTCGCATCTCTGTGTTAGAACATAGAAACCTGACGCCTACTTGGCTATCAGTATATCTATAAAGGTGCCTCTTACTCTCATTAGGACCATAGGGTCTGAAGATTATTCGTTCTATCCACTGCAAGTTGTTTTAACTCATTTCACGATTTGTTTATTATCGCTGTCTATACTTCCAGTTGTCAGCGTTAGCGGTGTCCTCTCCAACGGGGGATTACTGTGGTTGACCGATCGCCACTGACGTATACGATTTTGTTTGGTCCTGTGTGATTAGGACATGAGTCAGGATATTTGCGAATGTCGCTAATTAATTAAGGAGAGTGATGCCTCTTTAGTTCCTTTAACATAATTGGCCATTACAACCCTATAGTCAGGATTACGACCTAGTTTCTCACATCACTTATGTTGTGTGCGTTAATTTTTTTACTTGAGGGGCGGGACCTACAGTTTAAAGTCGACTCTGAACGATAGATTTTTCAGAAACATTGCATGGCAATTTTATTTACTTTCAGAGTTTTTGCCAGAAAACTGCTGAAAGGAAGTCGCCGAAGAAATATTTTTTCATATTTCGTTGAAGATGTCTGACCTGGGGTTTGAACCGAGGCCTCACGTCTAATAAACCAACACACTACCTACTAGACTACGGCGCCTTTAGTTCCTTCACTCAGCTAAATCTCATTTGTTTGTAATATTAGTTATCAGCACCTCCTTGAATTCATCGCTGAGATCACGGCCATCATCGCTAAGATCATCAGCCAATCATGGTAGAATCTGCTTTAAGCAATTCTGATAATATATTATCGCCTCGGCCCTCGATGTTCTTGTTCAGATAAAGTGAGGTTTTCGCTGACTATGTTCTACACAATCTAAGTGTTGGGAACATCGACATCTGGTCGAGCTATTTGCAGGGGATAAGTTGACGTAACCTTTTTCGTTTGATGCTCCATCCGAACACATCCAGTACTAATGGTATAGTGAACTGAAAGACAACTACTCTCATACAATTATCAGTCTTTCCTGCCACATGGAGTATCATGCCGATAACTAATGAGCTTCCGCCGACCGGCCACGAGGAATATAAACTCCGTAGAATTGCGAAGGAAATAATCACCTTAACTTTCCTTGCTAGAGGCATTATGTATCCAAGGTCGGTTGCGGAAACACAATATATTTTAATCTGATCTGAGAGCTAAACGACTAAACTGGCTGTCAAAGAGTAAGGTATTGTCCTTAATAACCACCACAGCAGTACGTAGGGTTGGAAGTTTCGCATGAAAGGCTACGCAATGATTGGGAACCCTAATCGAATGAGCTATACATGACGATTCTGAAAAGATGTGGACGGGCACCTATAAATTTACACAGTTTCGAACCATTCATGAGGGTTTGTTTAGAATCATTCACTAGATTCGTTAAACCATTTCTCAATTCCCTTGCTTTTAGAAGGGACATTCTGAATATCCTCGAGAAGTCTTAATGCGGACTGTACTGTACTTCTTTCAATATTTCTTACAGCTCGTTGTGCACAAGATTTCATGAACGGCGAGAAGTTATTGTACCCCGGGCTGCTTAGGGCCATTGCGTCTGTCTGGTGCAAATCACGGCTCGTTCGCGAGTGCAAGGAGTCGTTTAGGACGTTTGGACTGGACCGTATCCGTCTGTACTGGGTTCCGGGTCATAGCGGAATACTGGGCAAAGAGACGGCGGATGCCCTCGCTAGGTTCGCTTTCTGGGGGCGATTTGATAGTTGGTCCTGACCCCCCCGTTTTGTCACCTCTATGGCCTCATATATGGATGGGTCAGGGACGAAGAGCAGAGGCGTTGGGGGAACGGATCGGGTTGTTTTGTCTCTAGATGTCTATGGCCTGCTGTGGACAATAGGAGGACAGGTTGGCTGCTGGGCTTCGATAAGGCCAGCTTAAGGTTGGTTGTCGGTTTTATCACAGGGCACTGCGAGATTAGGTCGCTAACGGGGATCTGGAACAGATCGCAGCCGGACTATTGCAGGGCATGTTGCGATGAGGAGGAGTTGGAGACTATCGAACACCTCCTCTGTAACTGCCCAGCTCTTGGTAGAATGAGGTTGAGGACCCTTGGCAGGGCCTTCTTTAGGAGTTTGAATTCTGTGTCGAGAGCCGACATCAAGGCTCTCCACAAATTCATTAGTGGCTTAGGCTGGTTGAGAGGCGCTAGGGCTTCATTAGTGTAGTCGCGCCCTTCCCCTTTTTGTTGTGTCTTATCTGTGTAATTCCTCCACTTCCCATTCTCCCCTCTCCTACATCCTCTCCTTTTTAATCCCTTCCCTCTGTAAGGACGTTGTACAAGGGGTCAATTCGACCTCCGGGTACTGTACTTGTCTTTATTGACAAGTACATGTCCTCTAACCTAACCTAACCTATTGTACCCCGTGAGAGTCTCCTGGCGATGAGCGTGCCTTCCTAGCTATGTGCAGATTTTTCTGTTGTGCAGTAATTTTGAAATTCAGTCCAGCATATACTGTACACCTTAAGCTCTCGAAATTGAATCAATTTCTCGTACTAAAAACTTTATTTTCTTGTCAGATATTTTAAGCAATTTTTCGTGAACTTGAACAATCCTCATGTGCAGCTCTCATAAGACTCTGTAGGGTATTAGAAAAATATTTTCTTTAAACGTGAATTTAATGCTGGAACTGTAGCCCATTAAAGGCATGTGATTTACAACAACAACAACAATAAAAACAAATCAGTTTAATACACCTTTAACACGAAACCCCTATTAAAATATGAAAACAATGTTAAATTAAAGTCTTAACGCTAAATAGGCCTGCAATTAAGAAAATAAAATTGTTTGTTTAATATTTGAAATAGGCTTCTGATTAAGAAAATATTATTAATGAATACTCCTAGAAGCAGCTAAGCTTTCCTACACTACCACACTTGTTACGCCAATATTATGCATGTTTTTGAAACCAAAAAAAAAATATCTCGTAAGCCGCCTATTTTGTTTTTTTAAATTGAATTTAAATTTTCCAAAAAAAATTTCCACTAAACTAAAATATTTTTCTTGTTTGTTTTGATCTTTCCTTAGCATCAGATAATCCAACATCTGTGATAATCTCGGATTCAAAACAGAATCTTAAAGATACCGCGGTTACATCGACAAATGCAACGCAAATGCCAGCAGCAACGACAACAACCACTGTGACCACAAGCACTACAATACCCTTAAGCTTACAAGGTGTTACGGGGAGCGAGCGAGCAGCAGGTGTAGGTGGTGGAGGAGGTGGAGGTTCTACAACCCTAGGCACTATGGGTAATACTTTGACTGTGGGCCTCCAAGGTGGAGGCGGAGGAGGTGGCGGTGGCTTAACTGTGGGCTCTACCACCGGTAATCATTTAGAACTGCCTCAAACGGGTAATCCAAATCTATTAAGTCCGGATATCTTGAATCAAAGAAGAGGTAAACATTCGAAATATTTCTCTTTCAATGGAATTTCCTTTAATTTCTTAACTATTTTGCAGGCAGTCGTAGACCTTCAATATTACCTGTGCCTGATATGTTCACCTCCTCTTCGTTTAGTATATCCGGCAATGATGACGGCGATGAGGGTGATGAAAGTGAAGATGAAATTGATGATGATGTACCCTGGCGTTCACCATCTGAGAAAATTGCGTAAGTTTTTCTTTCTTTTCTTTTTCGAATTTTTTGCAATTTTTTTTCTCTCTCTCTCTCTCTCGTATTAATTTTAACGAAAATAGAATTTTTTCCTTCCCTCTCTGATTGAAATCTTTAGCTGTCTGTCCAGATCATATACATATATTTTAAATAGCTTTCTGAACATAACAATAACAACACAACTATCACTAACATTAATCATTCCATATGGTGTAACAAAACACATTAACATCCCCTTCTCTTTCAACACTGAACTCCTTAACCGCAAAACCTCATAAAGCCAAAGCCTTCACAAAGAACTATAAACACAGTTCTGTAGAAAAACCAAATTCCTTCTTCCTTTGTATGCAACATTTAGCGGCTGTAGTATGAGTTTATGAAGCAAGAAGACATAAACCATTCAGCGTTTCATTAAATGACGTGGATGTATCCAATACGTGTGTACTCGTATATGGCTTGAGAATAACTTTGTGTGTGAATTTAAAATTCTTGTAAACAAAATATGCCCACCTGGCTATACCTTACGTAAAGGGTCCGCCAAATACCTTTTTTTTTAAAATACTTTAAAAGAAAAACCACTGAATATTTTCTTAAATTTCTTTTTTTATTTGAAAGTACAATACCTCCGGTTAATAATGGATAATAATTTCATTCAAATGGCTGCCTCGGCTGGCCATGCAGTAGCCTACACGAACGGTCCAATTTTTAAGCACATTATCGATTGTGTGCAGCTGTATTTCACCAATGGCTTCACGAATATTGTCCATTAAAGCGTCAATTGTCTCTCGCTTGTCGGCGTAACACTTATCTTTGACGGCACCCCACAAATAATAGTCCAACGGTGTCAAATCGCAGCTCCGAGGTGGCCAAACGACATCGGCTCTGCGGCTGATAATGCGATCTTCAAAAACAGGCCACAAAACATCGAGTGTAGCTTCGGCTGTGTGGCACGTTGCGCCGTCCTGTTGAAACCAAATGTTGCCAATATCCTCCTCTTCAATTTCAGGGAACAAAAATTCGTTCAACATGGCCCGATAACGATCGCCATTGACTGTAACGGCCGCTCCTTGCTCATTTTCGAAGAAAAATGGCCCAATTATGCCTCTGGACGAAAATCCGCACCAAACAGTGACTCTTTTTGGGTGCGTTGGCTTTTCAATATATGCGACAATTTTGCTTGTTTACATACCCGACAAGATCAAAATGAGCTTCATCTGAAAAGATGATTTTTTTTTGCCAAAAATCGGCAAAATCTGTAAGTCGATCGCAGGCCCACTTAGCAAAGCGAAAACGCATTGGATGGTCAATTGGCTTCAACTCCTGAACCAATTGGACTTTGTATGGCGTCATACCAAGGTCTTTATGCAAAATTCGTCTCAATGATGTCTCCGAAATGTTCAATTGTTGAGAACGACGGTGAATTGATGTTGATGGCGCTTCACGTACACTTTCTGCCACAGCAGCAATATTCTCGGGTGTACGCACTGTTTTTGGCTTTTCACGCTTTGGTTTATCGATGAGGATGCCAGTTTCTTTCACTTTTTTCACGAGATAACGAACATACGGAGCTAATGGTGTTTCTCTTCTTCTAAAATCCTTACGCAATTTTCGCACACATTCTGCAACATTACCATGATTTTCAAAGTAATGTCGCAATATTTCCCAGCGTTGTTCAAGCGTATACACAACCATATTCGTTCAGCGGAAGGATAAAACTAATTATCTGTCAAATCAGACATGAGCTAAGTGTTACCATTCACGAAATAAGTACTAGTTGAAAAAAAACGTTAGATGGCGGACCCGATACTTTAATATTCTTTATATGAACTTCAGTTAGCTGCAGATTTGTCTGGTCTTTATACAAGTGGCCTCAGGTTCCCATCTTTCCTTTGCAAATGAGTACAGTTTGTTTGAAAACATTTGTTTGTCCCTCTGCAGAGGCCTTTGCGCTGACCAACTTTTTCCCTAGTCAGTACAGGGAATGCATTTACCTCTGGGGTCACAACAGGCAGCTATGCGTGCTTAAGTCAGTTTTGGTAATCGTACCTATCACTTCGAAATACCTAATGCAAATGAATTTTAGAACAATTTCTTGTTCAAACATTTGAAACGAATTTTGTTTTTGGCCTTAACAACCCGTTCATCGCAATTCGACCTGCTTTAACACATACTTCCAGGTGTCTCTAGTTTCACGCGACTTTGTAAATTGTTCACACCAATCGATTGCAGGTCTTTATCGACTTGATTCTTCCAAAGCAGAAGAGGTCGTCCTCTACGCCGACATACACCGAGATACCTGCTTGCCCAGAATATCCTTTTCCGATCGAAATGGCCGAGCCAGCCCAGCCACTGGATGTTAATGCGCTGCACAACGTCCATGTCATTGATAAGCTTATACTCAGCTCAATTGCCGGATTGGATGCGAAAATCATCGCCAACTGACACTGGGCCAAAGATCTTACAGTGGACTTTTCTCTCGAATACTCTTAAGGCTGCGGTATCCGAGAGTAACATGCTCTTGCGCCATAGAGAATCACAATAAGGATGAGCGACATTAGTTTCTACATGTGCAATGCACTCCCGCCTTCCGAAGAACACTCTCTATAACAAAGATGAAGAAGTCGCATGATAAGGGAAAGCCTGTTTAAATGCCTACACGATATCAAAAAGGTTCGGAGAAAGATTTGCTCTACCTGATTTGCATAACCTTAGCAGGTTTCGCAGGAAGATCGAACATAGCTGAACACGATGCTTTATAAGGCTTTCTAAGGCTGCCTTATAGTCGACAGAAAAAAGGATGCATTTCTCCATGATTGGACGTAATCTGGTCGCTGGTGGACTTACCAGGTCTGAAGCCGCACTGATAACAGCCAATCGGTGTTTTGACAAGTTGTATTGTGATTGGGAGAAATTGTATTTATACTCCTATAGTTGGCGCAGAGGACTGTAAGGGTCCTACCGTCGGTCGGGCACTTACTTCCAGCCATATTTTGTAAATAATCTGATTCATACACCCTAACAGATCGTTACTTCCGACCTTAAACAATTCAGGCCCTCCACCTTTATTGTTCTTACGTCGAAGGATCGCAACTTTTACTTCTTCTTGCTGGGCGGCGCAGTATCCACGCCGTAAGCATCGATTAACTTATCATACATTATCATCTATTGTGGCGGAATTGGTGCTGTCGTTGTCTCATAGTAGAGGAGGACGCCTTGCAATTCTGTAAACAAGTTTTCGTTTTCTTGAAGTCGCCGTAGTCTATTAGGTAGTGTGTTGGCTTATTAGACGTAAAGCCAGGGTTCGAGCCACAGGCCAGACATAGAAAAAAGATTCTCAGCAGATTTTCTTCAAAAACTCTGAGAGTAAATAGTAAATTGCCATGAAAAAGTTTCTCAAAAATCTGTCGTTCGGAGTCGACTTTAAACTGTAGGTCCCACCACTCATGTATAAAATTAACACACACAACATAAGTGGTGTGAGAAACTAGGACGTTGTGCAATGGGTCAATTCGACCTCCGGGTACTGTACTTGTCTTTATTGACAAGTACACGTCCTCTAACCTAACCTTACCTAACCTTCCGTTTTCTTTCTTGCAGAAAGATTCGCCGGGCTGTAAACCTTTGGTTAGATGCTTAACCCCCTTATGAAATTTTCGAGCATCATTCCTACATTTGCACAACTCGGCTTCCCTAAGTTCTTGTCTTTCCTGATTTCTCTTTTTGGATCTGAAAAGTCGTCTCTTTCTTTCCTTCTTCTCTCTCTCTCTCTCTTTCTCTGTATTTCATAACAATGGCTTGCATGGTGGCGGACTTCAACATTGTTTTATATGCGGCGTTTTTCGCTGCAGCTGCCTTTTGACACTTCTTATCGTAGAAATGGTTTATTTGGGTTGTACCCTTGAATCCAAGGAAGATGTTGCCCAGAGTTCACCAATGTCGTTGAGGTTGGATAGGGATCGACAGAGCTTTTCCGAGGGTTGAGCGGAGAAGGCCTCAGCTGTTCTGACGTTCAGCTTTAGCAATGTACTTTGAAACCAACCGAGAAGTGAAAGATGTTGCCCAGAGTTCACCAATGCCGTTGAGGTTGGATAGGGATCGACAGAGCTTTTCCGAGGGTTGAGCGGAGAAGGCCTCAGCTGTTCTGACGTCCAGCTTTAGCAATGTACTAGATTGTTAGATCGAAAGTCTAGTCGGAAACCTTAATACATATCCTACTGCGGACTTTATTCAGCATTTGGAAGTTATTTGTAAATTTTTTCCCATAAAACGTGAATTTTTTTTTTTTATTTTTAAAGATTGTTTTCAAATGTTTGGTCTCGCACGCCTTAAATTAAACCACGTTCTAAATGAAACGAAATAAATTCAAATTATCTTGACCACCAGTTGTCCATTAAAATCAAAATTTCACTGACCCACACACGAATTCCTTCAGTCATTTCTATCACACAAAAGACAGCATTTTTCTCAGCCGAAAATCACAAATTCTGACACTTTGGGTTATGCAAACAGAAAAACAAACCCAAACTGTCTGACATTCATGCTGTGATTTAAGCACACACACTCACAGATATTGCTGGTACGAAACGAATGAAATTCCTTGAAAAATTTCTTGCTTCAAGGATAACAAAAAAATAAAAATCGAAAAGAAAACCAAAAATTTCAAACATTTTTATGCGAAAAAAGAAACCAAAGTACTCCCATAACAAATAAGAATTTTTTTTGTTGGTGTTCATCATTGTGTTTTAACTGATTTTTGTTTTCGCCTTCACTGTACTCCAACTCTTAGTTGCTTGGGTGGTCATTTTCCACAATCACGTACGTATTCTCTTATTATGAGTTCATCGGAAGATTCCAATTTACGTTGTTGCTGCAACAGTAACAGCAACAGTACTAGCGAGGCGGACAATAACCAACAGAATCCTATGCTAGTAGCAACAGCAACAACAACAACAACCACACGAACACATACATTGGCCCAATACACAACAGGCAGTGGTGGTTGGGGCGTTGGTTCTGGTACTGGTACTGGCATGGGTTTTGGTGGTATTGGACGCCGTTATCAGAAAATGAAAAAGAGTTACAGTTGCGACAGCGATTGTTTGCGTAAAGTTTCTCATACGCGTGCAGCTAATAATTATTATATGCCCGGCATTGAATGTGACCCACAGAGACAGCAACAACAACAACAACAGCAGCAACAACAGCAAGCGTCTGATACTTATTGTTCGTCATGCTGTTGTTCGACTACAACTATAGCGCCAGCCTCTACCGCTACAACAGCCACATTTACCACTACCATGTCGAGTCAGCAACATGCATTGCCAGCTGCGGCTCAAAACATAAATGCGCCTGCCACCAGTACCCCCTTTCATACCACCACCTCAAGTAGCTCAATGTCATCGCGGGCAGCACGACCCGTTTGGGCCGTAGACTATTTACGGTAAGTCGTAACGTAGACAACTTTGACGTGTGTGAGTAACAAAACCCAAAGCAGGCCTGCAGGCTCATGCACAAGAACAATTAGGGTCAAGAATTGCTATTTTTTTCATTTCTTTTCTTTTCTTTCTTGCGTTTTTTCTTTTCAAAAAAAAAAAAAGAATTTCTTTGTGGCATGTCAGTGAAAAAAAATACTAAAACGTTGGTGTTGTTGTTGTTGTTGCTGCTAATGTTCTTGTAAATGAGCCTGCCTGCAATGGACCTGCACCACATGGCACGTGAAAGTTGCTTCGTTTGCGTTAATTGCTTCAGTTCAGTTCCATGCCATTCAATTCCGTTGCGTTGCGTTGCATTGCGTTCCGTTGACATGTCAAGTTTCTCTAGTGTTTGCCTAAACATCGTTTTTAATTTTGCTCCATAAAAGAAAAACAATGAAAAACAATAACAACAACAAAAATAAGAATAAAAATTTTGATTTTTCTACAGTTCCATTCTGTTCCGTTCGGTTCCGTTCGGTTCCGTTTCAGTTTCATTTCATTTGATAGTTTAATGCGTTCGCTAGTTCTTAAGCTCAATCGCTCGTTCTCTTGCCCGCTCTCTTGTTCACTAGTTCGTTGCATTCTTTGCATACTTCATTCGTTAGTTAAAAAAGCTCGCTATGGTTCTGCTTTCTATTTTCCTTTTTTGTTTTGTTTTTTTTTATTTTCATTATTAGTTTTCTTTATTATTTTATTTACGTGGCACCCAATTGTATGCACAATGGGTCCATGCTTCTGTAGTAGATTTGAATTTGATTTTTATTAAATATACTGTAGTTTATAATTTTCAATTAAAGTTTGTTAAACGTTGTTCTCTAATACAATAAATATTTTTTAAATTAATTTATTTATTTATAAATAATTTATTATCGTTTAATATCTATCCTAATCATAAATTACTGTTATCGAAAATGTATGCATATAAATATTATAAGTTATCGAAATTATAATTAATTTTTCAGCAAATCATATAAAAAAAATTATTATAAAAACAACTTCAGTATCCGATTTCTGTATTTAGGAAATTATTTGTTATCGAATATTTTTCGGTAAAACAAATACTGTTATCAAAATCTTTTCTACAATAGATTTCTATTATAAAATAGAATTTTCTATGTACAAAAGCATTTTCTATAAAAAAAAGACTTGTTATCGAAATTTATTCTCTACAAAGGATTTATCGATAATTAATTTATCGATAATTTATTGTAGATAAATGTATACAATTTACGATTTTGTTACACATATGTATGTATATGCTGTTATAAGATTTTTTAAATTTTATCGATAATAAAAAATACATAAATCATATAATAGAAAAATTTCTCATATCGATATCTTTTCAATAAAAAGTTTTAAAACACTTTTTCAATTGTATAGAAAATATATTTAAAAAAATTCATTACAATAATT
Source organism: Sarcophaga carnaria (assembly GCA_958299815.1). Taxonomy (NCBI): domain Eukaryota; kingdom Metazoa; phylum Arthropoda; class Insecta; order Diptera; family Sarcophagidae; genus Sarcophaga; species Sarcophaga carnaria. Next base: position 25,336,296 of record OY283153.1, read on the forward strand.
TTGTTATCGAAAAAATTTGTTATCGAAGTTTTTTAACTCAGTTATCGAAAAAATTTTTCTTATTTAAAACTTTTACAAAAAAGGCTATTATCGAAAAATTTGATTAGAAGATACGCATTTAAAATACTGTTATGAACTTTAGTTTTGATTACGTTAGGTGGCGGACCATCTATCTTAAGTCAAAGTTTAGGTCCATTGTGATACCATTATTAATACTCAACCTAAAGGTGAAGCATACCGTACATAAGGAGATTTCAGTCAAATATGACAGAAAACGATAAGTCAACAACCTCAGCCTTTTCACTAAAAGAGGAAATGGTAAACCTGTCTTCCTGCCTATTTATAGGGCAATGGTCCGCGAGAACTGTAATAGTACGAAAGATGCGATTTAAAGAAAGAAGTTAATCAGTCTCCTACTAAGGAAATTATAAGGATCCATGCATTCGACTCAAATATGTCTACGGCTTCCAAGTATTGCAGTATGTCTCTGATTCTCAGTCCTCTGTTACAATAGAAAGGGTCCAATTATACACTGCAAATGATGGCATAGTGCACTGTTGATCAAGTCAGTTGAAAGCCTAAGCATTCTGTCTATCAGTATACAGTGACACTGGCATTTCTACATTATCCAGCAAGCGTGGGAATCGTAAAGCTATGTTGGCTCCAAGACAGCCAGATACAGGCAACATAGAATGGTAGATTTAGACCCCAATTATTTGTTCATGGCTGTTTTAGATGTGTAAAGCGCCATGATTGCTTTTTTATCACTCTAGCAGCGCTAATATAACCAAAAGTTATTGCGAATAAAAACCGTTGAACACCATTCAAGATACACAAATTAAAGGTAGATATCGGCGAAAATCATAAATAACGCTTTACAAGGTTTGACGTCCACGAGTTGTAGTCCATTTCTTTTTATAAGCTTTAGAGCCTGACAAGTACTTCAAAGAAAGGATACATGAATCAAAGCACAATGATTAAAAGAAAGCACTGAAGACCCTTCTGGTAAAGAATTTCCGTGAGAAACTTCACAACGCAGTTACTGACATGGCCCCGACAATTGTCTCCGATTGAAGTGCACGAGATGTGGTCCATTTTTTTTATAAGGTGTAAGTCCTGACATATGCCTCAAAGAAAGGGTTCGTGTATCAAAGCCCAATGATCAAAAGAAGGCACTGATGACGGTTCTGCTAAAAAATTTCCGTGACAAAGCACTCACCAACACAGTCACTGACATGGTGCATAAAGAGCCCTGATATTGAATTGTTTCCCGAGGCCAAGGCATTCCCAATGCTTTCCATCAAGGAGCTCATCATAGTCATATAGTGTAGACAGATGTTATGCGATAAAATACTCCTTTGTCTATTTCTTTCCCCCATTTTGAATGTACCTCCAGCCATGGCTGAAAACGCCATAGTCCAGTGTGTTGGCTTCTTAGACGTAAGGCCACGGTTCAAACCCCAGGTCAGACATCTCCAACAAAACGAAATATGAAAACAAATATTTCTATAGGCGACTTCCTCTTTCTTAAAAAATCTGTCGTTCGTATAAAACTAACACACACAACAAGAGTGGTGTGAGAAGCTAGGTCGTAATCCTAACTGAAGGATTGTAATGACCAATTATGTTACATATGTGCGTCCACCCATAGTGCTGTTATGATTCTCTGTTAAATACTACACAGTCTTTATATTTTTTTCTTGTCTTCTATTTGTTATAGATTCCATTTATTTTCCCATCCCTGTTATGAAATGGAATTTATCGAATTTCATTGGTTATTCGATATTTTTTTAGATTCCATCATTGTTTCCTCTACTCTTTTACTAGCCATTTTTAATTAAAGGCCTGTTAACACCACCTGGATAACTGTTTACAATTCGAAAACAGGAAAACAGTTTAAGAAACTCTGTGTTGTCCTTAACTGTGTCGTTCCTCTCCCTCTCTTTGACTTCTTTCTCTAACTGCTTAAAAAAAACTTGATGATTTGTTTATGAAAATTGATACTCTCATAAAAACCAATTGAGAGAGTGAGTAGAGTGAGATGTAAAAGAAACTCTTGTTGTTGTTATGTTATCCCTACGAAATGTTGTTCGATAATGTGGAAAAAATATTGAAGAAAACTTGCTTAAAACTTTAACGAAAACTTTATAAAAGAAGAGAAGAAAATTTATTGAATTTATTGAAGTTTCTTTAATGCACAAACGAAAAGAAGGAAAGAGAAATGAAATGAAAATAAAATTATTCCCGTAAAACTGCAACAAAGTAAAGAAATGCAGGAATGAATACTTTATGTTGCAAGAAGCATGCAAGAAGCATACAACATTTAATGAACAAACCAAAGAGTACGTGATCATTTCATTCTGTTTCTTTTTTTTTCTTCAGTTTTTAACAAGAAATTTAAAGGGAGGGAGAGATGTATTTAAACAGGTTTGGGAATACAGAACTATTACCATGGCACCACCTTCTCAAACATGAGGCTTCTTGTTATGCTTGAAGAAATAATTCTGTTTGAAGGGTCGTAATTAAAAATAAAATTAAAATGTAGGGCAACGATATTATATTTCATGAATCATTAATTACATAAAATGGGAGTTATGAATGTAAAAACTTTAATAATTTTCATAATAAATTTTAATACTTCAGTATTAATTTGGTTAGGTTGTGTAGGTTGCCAGAAGTCGCCGTGGTCTAGTAGGTAGTGTGTTGGCTATTAGATGTAAAGCCATGGTTCGAGCCCCAGGCCAGACATCAAAGAAAAATATGAAAAAAAAAATATTTCTTCTGCGACTTCCTCTCAGCAGATTTCTGCCAAATAATCTGAGAGTAAACAAAATTGCCATGAAAAGGTCCTCAAAAATCTGTCGTTCGGAGTCGACTTTAAACTGTAGGTCCCCCGCCACTCATGCATAAAATTAACACACATAACATAAGTGGTGTGAGAACATAAGTGTCGTAATCCTGACTGAAGGGTTGTAATGACCAATTATGTATGTATAATTTAAACCCCGTAGGCTGTGTAGGTTGGCAGAGCGGCTTTAAAGGAAGGCTAGGTTCGCCTTCCATTTCATAAACAAAAAATTTAAACCTTACCTAATCTAACCTAACCGCGACCAAAAAAAAATTTATTATCGAAAAATCGATAATTTTTATGGGTAATAATGGGTGATTTTTTAAGAGCTATAGGAAAATTTTTCAAAAAAAACACACAATTCAGAAAAATGCATGAAATCTTTATTTGAATCGATAGTACGGTCCATATAATTTAATGTTTGAAGATTATTTCATGCAAATGTTGACCACGACTGCGCCTCAAATGGTCCATCCGCTTAGTCCAATTTTGGCATACTCTTTCCAACATTTCGGCCGGTATCTCACGAATAAATGCTTCAATGTTGTCTTCCAATGCGTCAATTGAAGCGGGCTTGTCTGTATAGACATGAGCTTTAACATAGCCCCACAAAAATAGTCTAAAGACATTAAATCGCACGATCTAGGCGGCCAATTGACCGGTCCCGAACGTAAAGTAAAATGTTCACCAAACTCGCCTCTCAATAAGTCCATTGTTACGCGTGCTGTGTGCCATGTGGCACCGTCTTGTTGAAACCACATGTCATGAAAGTCAAGCTCTTGCATTTTGGGCAAAAAAAAGTTGTATATCATCTCACGGTAGCGCTCATCATTCACAGTTCCATTACGATTCGCAGCATCTTTGAAGAAGTACGATCCAATGATGCCACCAGCCCATAAACCGCACCAAACTGTAACTTTTTCTGGATGCATTGGTAGCTTTTGCAATGCTTCTGGCTGAACTTCACTCCAAAATCGACAATTCTGCTTATTTACGTATCCATTGAGCCAAAAATGAGCTTCGTCGCTGAAGACAATTTTTCGATAAAGAAGTCGATCTTCGGCCAACTTTCCAAGAGTCCATTCACCAAAAATTCTGCGTTGCGGTAGGTCGTTAGGCTTCAATTCTTGCACCAGCAAGTATTTTGAAAGGCTTCACACCTAAATCCTTCCGCAAAATTTTCCACGTTGTTGAGTAACAGAGGCCCAATTGCTGCGAACGGCGACGAATCGATAATTGATGGTCATCGTCAACACTGGCCGATACAGCTACGATATTTTCTTCAGTTCGCACTCTACGTAAGCGTGTTGGCGGTTTAATGTCCAACAATGTAAATTTGGTGCGAAATTTAGTCAAAATAGCGGCCCGAATAGCCGCTTCAGTGGGTCGATTAAACTGACCATAAAATGGAAGAAGCACGCGATGAACTTTCTTAACAGAGCACGCGCACGCATTTTGATAATAAAATTCTATGATTTGCAGCGTTGTTCGTTTGTAAGACGATTCATGGTTAAATTATAAGACCAAACTGAAGTTGTTTGACAGTGAAACAAAACACGAAACGTGCGTGAGCTGTTGAAACCAGTGTTGCCAAAAAGATAATAGCTAAAAAATCACCCGTTATATGCTTTATTAAGATAGTTCCTTCAAAGAACATGCCATTCGGAAACTACGACAAATTCCTATCTTTTAGGCAATTTATGGATTTCGTCTCAAACTCGCTCAATTTTGATGTCCAAAGAGATCGTTTTGCATCGATCAACTCAAAATGACAATTAAAAAGTGCAAGATCTGTTCTACATGGGAAGTAAGCTAAAACGTCCAGAACACTTTTATACACACACTAAATAGTTCTTGACCGCCACCGCAATATGTGGCCGATCGTTCTCATGATTTCATATTCGTTGAATTTTTCGTGCAATGCTCGCTTCAAATGAATTAATTCTTGTCTGTTCAATTCTATGGTAAGAGTTTGAATTGATTTTAGCAGCTCATAATGGCTCAACAACAGCTCGAGTGTGCTAAACTTCAAGTGTCGAGGTCATGGCTTCGATTCTCACCAAAGACTTTGGGTGTTTGTGATTTGTTTGATCGTTTGCCTGGCATTCTATAAAAGATTCAACACAAAAGAAAAAAGGAAGGGAGAATTATTTATAAAGCAATTCTTGATTAAAAAAGTGAAATTTTTTTTATTAAATGTCTTGTATTGAAGAAATATGCGATGGGTGTGTATCCTTCAAAAAAAAATTTTATTTTTTTTATTAATTTTCTAAAAATTCAATTTAATATGATACTCGCTAATAAAAAAGAAAAACATTTCAATTGTTTTCATATTTATTTATTAAAAAAATTTTAATTTACTTGGTTTTATTTAAAAAAAATTTTTTTTTCTTGATTTTTAATATGTTCCTCTGATTCTGATGCTTTTAAATTTAACTTTTATGCTGTGTTTTTTGTATTTCGTTTTTGAATTGTTTTAATATAAAAAATATTTTCTACTGTTTTATTAAAACTATTGAAAGAAAATGAACAAAAAAACAAAGGAAAACATAATAAAAAAAATATCCTGAAATATTTTTGCATCTGCTATGAAAAAAAATTGAAAACAACAAAATAAAGAAAAAACTAAAGGAAAATGAAAATAAAAAATATCCTGAAATATTTTTGCATCTGCTATGAAAAAAAATTGAAAACAACAATAAGAAGAAGAAAAAAAACTTTCTTTCTTTGTTTTTTGCATCACAGTAAATATTTATTATTATTCTCTTTTTCTCTCTCTCTCTCTCTCTCTCTCTATCTGTTCTCTCATTCTCTTTTTTTATTATCATAGCATCGTTAAGGGATTTCCACCAGTATCACCGTTTATTGGTGTCAGTCCTACGCTTTGTTATTTGCTTAAGGAGAAAAAACCGTTATGCTGTTTACAGTTGGCACAGGTACGTACAGCAAATTTTGTGTCTTTTATATGTACAGGGTGGCTGATATGTATTGCAACCAACTTCAGGTTGTTATCATTTGTAAACCGCTCGTCTGACAGCTGACAGATTTACTCCAGTGACAGTTCATTTTATTATTTACAAGCTTACAAAAGCATTTTGATCTATTGCAGTCAGAATAAAAGTTATTCGTAATGGAATTCAAGCGTGATAGTGTGATTGCTTTATATTTGGCTGGGAAAACCACAGGTGGCTATCGTTAGAGCTGTCTAGCATTTAAATGTGAATAAATCTTTTGCTTCTCGTACCATTGCTCGTTACCGTGATACTGTCAGTGTTGCACGGCGTCCAAAAAGTGAACGAAAAAAACGGTAACAACACCAGAAATGATCCGAAAAGTGAAGGCCAGATTTGATCGAAATCCACGCCGCAATGGTAGAAAAATTGCTCGTGAGCTGAACATATCGCGAGAACGGATGCAACACATATTGAAAAATGGGCTTGGACTAAAGCCATTGAAGTTCCAAAAAGTGCAAGAGCTCGCCAAGGAGTTACTTCGCTTGCACGAAAGTGGCCAGTTACCGAATGTGGTTTTCTCCGCTGAGAAGCCATTCCAAATTGAGCAGTTTGTGAACAAACAAAATGATCGGATTTACTTGCCAAAGAGGTCAGCTGAAAATTTACACCTGCGATTGGCCACCAGAACTCAAGCGCCGCCGATGGTAATGGTGTGGGCCGCCGTAACGGCCGATGGTTGCTCCCCGCTCGTATTCATCGACCGTGGGGTCAAAATAAATGCCGAATATTATCGGGAAAATGTCTTAAAGACAGTATTGAAGCCCTGGGCAGACAAACATTTCGGCCGCAGACCATGGACATTTCAACAGGACTCAGCACCACCGCACTCAGCACGCGTCAACCAAGAATGGCTTAAAAAAGGAGGTTCCTCGCTTCATTTCTACCGCACAATGGCCACCAAAATCTCCGGATCTCAATCCGTGGAACTTTTGCGCCTGGGGCATTTTGGAGAGTAAAGTTCTCACTAAAAAATAGCAAAGTGTCGATCATCTCAAGACGGCGCTTCGCCGGGAAGGGGCCAAAATACCGCAGAGCCACTTTCGTGCAGCCTGTGATGGCTTTGTCGGCCGTTTGAAGGCCATAATTCGTACCAAAGGCGGCCAATTCGAACAAATCTAAACTGATTCTAAAATTTGATGTTATTTCCAACATTTTTTTAAATTAAAAAAAAAATTAAAAAAATATATCGCTTTACTTTGTTGCATTATATATCAGCCATCCTGTATGTATGTGTGTACTCGTACACTCTGTAATGTAGTATTTAATAACACCATGATAAATAATAATAAAACTGTGCTATTATTTACAGTTGCAGTGTGCTATTATTCTCTGTCATTTGATTTTCTCCCTCTCTCTGTCTCTCTATACATATATATCATATTAATTATTGTTTTTTATTTGTAGGTGTGTGAACATTGTAGCTACCGAAATGCCAAAGAGTATCAATGGCAAAATAAAACAATCATTTTAGCTGCCGATTATGCCTCGAATGGCATTTACAATTTCATCATACCGTTGCGTGCCCATTTTCGTTCGAAAACCTCATTAAATCCGATCATATTGCTATTGGAACGTAGACCAGATGTGGCATTTTTGGATTCGTTATCATATTTTCCATTGGTATGTAGAAATAATATCTTTACTTAGAAATTAAATTAAATTTATACAAAACAAAGTATGTGTGTGATATTGATCTATTGAAGCCACCATGTGTGTGTTCAAATGTCCACCGCGACTTCTCTGTATAGAGGGTTTCCGTAATATCCAATTTTCCATGACTCTGACTTACAAGTCAGGCTGAATTTAATCGATGAAGTCGCCGTAGTCTCATAGGTAGTGTGTTGGCTTATTAGACGTAAAGACAGGATTCGAGACCCAGGCCAGACATCAAAACAAAATACAAAAAGTATTTCTTCGGCGACTTCCTGTCATCAGATTTCTGGCCATGAAAAGTTTCTCAAAAATCTGTCGTTTGGAGTCGACTTTAAACTGGAGGTCCCGCCACTCATGTATAAAATTAACACACACAACATAAGTGGTGTGAGAAACTAGGTCGTAATCCTCACTGAAGGGTTGTAATGACCAATTATGTATGTGTGTATGCATATGTTACATATGCGACTTACCCGAACCCCACTGGAAAAAGTCTAACGGGGTCGACCCGCATGATCTTACTTAATTGGTCATTACAACCCTTTAGTCTGGATTAAAACCTACCACCCATGTAGTGTATGCTTGTTTTATCCATGAATGGCAGGACTTACAGTTTAAATTTGGCTACGAACAACAGATTTTTGAGCAGCTCTTCATGGCTATTGGAGGGTTTACACCACAAAATCGTCTCAACACACTACCTACTAGACCTACTGCGGCGACTTGAAAGAAATCGCACGATCTCGATGGTCAGCTCACATCAGCACAACGTAAAATGACTATGTTCTCAAATTGCTTGTACAGTGCCTTCAATGTGGCATTAACTGTGTAGCACGTGATACTGTCCTGTTGAAACCACATGTCGTTCGTGCCCATACCATCTAATTTAGGGCAAAAGAAGCACGAAGGGCTGTTCTGTTGAAAACACATATTGTTGGTGCCTCATACCATTGGAGGTAGTGATCGCGTGGAGGCTGAACTGTCCGACAGTGGGGCCAAAGACACCTTCCCGCCCGACTTTTGCATTAAAATCCCCGAGGACGATTTTGCCGTCATGGGCCGGGCACTTATCGTATACGTCCTCGAGTTTAGCATAGAAGGCATCCTTAACCACATCGTCCTTTTCTTCCGTCGGGGCGTGAGCACATATTAGGCTGATGTTGTAGAATTTTGGCTTGATGCGGATTGTGGCTATTCTTTCGTTCATAGGTGTGAACCCAGAGACAAGGTGGCGAAGTCTCTTATTAACCACAAATCCTCATCCAAATTCGTGCTTGTCCTGTCCATCGCATTTTCTGTATGGCAGTGATGTCAGTCCTATATTTAATGAGGGCATCCGCCAGCTGGGCGGAAGCGTCTACCCTGTAAAGGGTGCGGACGTTCCATGTGCCAATACGTAAATCATAGTCCTTTATACGTTTGCCGTGGTCGTCAACTTTTGAGGGGATCTTTTCATAGGATTCTGTTTTGGTTTTCATTGGATATTTGTTTTTACGTGGTGGGTACCAAGCCATACGCACAACCCAAATTTAACGTGCAAGGGATTGGACATTCGGTGCACGCATTAGTTGACATCTAGCTAGAATGCCATCCAGGAGGGGCCACGAGGAGGCTGCTTGAATACAACAAGACAAGGACCGTCCTGGTGGTCGCCACGTTGCCCGCAATCAGAAACTTTACCTTGTTTGAATGCATCCCTCCCTTCCAATTTGTTGGCGCCCACACCATCTAATTCAGGCGAAAATAAGTTGGGAATCATCGACCTATACTGTTGTCCGTTGATAGTGATAGCCTGCCCAATGTCGTCCTCAAAGAAATATGAACAGAGGACGCCACCAGGCCAATATCCACACCAAACTGTCTTTCCAAACTGTCTTTCCATTCATCCAGAAATGGACCTCAACATTGCAGATAATTTTTCGATGAAAGTTAGGATCAATGGCCAACTGCTGCAGAGCCCTTTCAGTGAACACGTGTCGTTATCTAAAGCCGCTTGCCTTCAGTTCCTGGATCAATTGAATTTTGCATGGGTGCCGGCCCAATTCTTGACACAAAATTCGCCAAGTTGTGGTTCAACAACAAGTTGTGGTTGAGAGCAACGCGGAATCTACTGAATCATTTTCTCCTGCACACTTCTACGAACACTGGCGATGTTTTTGGAAGATTTTTCATTTCCTCGACATACGGGTGTTGGTAGATCGTTTAGTGAACCAGTGGACTCGAATTTATCCATCACATTACGAACAGTCCTCTTGATAGGATCATAATGGCGAACGGCACGTCGCTGGAACCTAACACCCAGTTTGCTAAAATAATTTTAATATTTACACGTGGTATTAAATGATATATTCGTCCATGGGGATTTGGCGAAACAGACTAGATAAGTGCCAGCAGATTTTGAAGATGTACCTTCAACAAGATGTCCGCTATCAACTGCCAAAGGTCGGAAATTATTGTTAGAAGACCCTATATTATCAATTTAAATTTTCAATCCCTTAAAATACATCCTATACAAGCAAGTATCTTAGCAGACATTCCTTAAGGAATTTTTAAAGCAGATATATCGACTAGTCGCCGTAGTCTAGTAGGTAGTATGTTGGCTTATTAGACGCAAAGCCAAGGTTCGAGCCCCAGGCCAGACATCAAAGACAAAATACAAAAAAGTATTTTCTTCGGCGACTTTCTCTCAGCAGATTTCTGGCAAAAACTCTGAGTGTCAAATAAAATTGCCATGAAAAAGTTTCTCAAAAATCTGTCGTTCGGAGTCGACTTTAAACTGTAGGTCTCCCCACCACTCATGTATAAAAATTAACACACACAACATAAGTGGTGTGATAAACTAGGACGTTGTACAATGCGTCAATTCGCCCTCCGGCTACTGTACATGTCTTAATTGACAAGTAGACGTCCTCTAACCTAACCTAACCTAACCTATCGACTATGGCGGTATGCGACGAATTCGAATGTCTCTACCAATGTAATCTTAGCATCGAATTCCTTGTAAGATAAATTAGAGTTCTATATTGCAGTCGTTCCCTCAGATGATATGCATTTATTTTCGATCTGGCAACTTCTAGAACTTACTGTTGATTTGTTATTTTAAAAAATGTTTAACGAATTTTTCTTCGCTTTAAAATAAAAATTTTCATTTTTTAAAAAATACTTTCACTAGGATATTCAAATGATTTGAATCTACTTGCAGGTGTATTGGATGCTAGGATCTATAGATTGTCTGGATGATCTATTGCGTGCGGGTATAACATTGGCCGAAAGCGTGGTCGTTGTAAATAAGGAACTCTCGAATTCAGCGGAAGAAGACTCACTGGCGGATTGTAATACGATAGTAGCCGTACAAACAATGTTCAAGTAAATTAGAAAGAAACTTAAAATACTTTACTCTTTTACACTTGAAATATTGCTCCTCTCTCTCTGTTTGTCTCTCTTTTCTCTCTCTCTCTCACTCTCTCTCTATAGATTTTTTCCTAGCATTAAGAGCATTACCGAATTGTCACAGAGTTCCAATATGCGTTTTATGCAGTTTAGAGCTCATGATAAGTACGCATTACATTTAAGTAAAATGGAAAAGGTACGAGGGCCGTTATATACCATACGAAGATGTTATTGGTTTGTTTCTTTATTGAGTAATTTTTAAAACAAAAAAAAATTATTTTTCCAGCGTGAAAAGGAACGCGGCTCTCATATATCGTACATGTTTCGCTTGCCATTTGCGGCCGGTGCCGTATTTAGTGCCTCAATGTTGGATACGCTGCTCTATCAAGCATTTGTTAAGGATTATGTCATAACATTTGTAAGACTATTATTGGGTATTGATCAGGCGCCTGGTAGTGGATTTTTAACATCGGTAAACATCATCTTTCGCTCTCTCTCACTCTCTTTCACTCTCTCTTTCGCTCTCTATATATTAATGAATTTAAATTTGATTTTATAGATGCGCATAACTAAGGATGACATGTGGATACGGACGTATGGCCGCTTATATCAGAAATTATGTTCGACCACTTGTGAAATACCAATTGGCATCTATCGTACTCAGGATACTTCCAATACGGAAGCAACACATGTGAGTAATTCACCTGTAGACAAATGGGGACCATTTTCAGCTTTCGGAAAGCACTGTGTGCGCTTGCGACCATCGGTGAGTCCAAGTTAAATACCAATACTAAACAAACAACAAAAAAGAAAACACTTAACCACTCTCTAATATACTTAAACACTGAAATTCTGAAATGAAAAATTCAAGATTAAAGAAATTCAAACACTTTCAATGCCTTATTCTAACAATAATGACCAGAAAAGTAAACGTAAAGAGAAGAATCTTTAACACTCACTTAATCACTCACCTCACTTACTGTCTTTTAAGCTCTTTCCCTCTCTCTCTCGCTCTTTTAAACTTTAACTATAGAAAAATCAAATACATTAACTTACGCCACCACCCACCTACATTCGATTTGACACTTACTCAACTAAAATTATATTTTTTTTAAATTAATTTTTATGTTTCTTTTGTGTTCGTAAATACTAAAAAAATTGTTTTAAAATTTATTTTGTGTTTCACTGTAACTAAAATACTTAGCTTAGGAAAATATCACTGAAATTTCATTGTAGCCTTACATTAACTCTCGACTCTCTTTACTTAAAAAAAAAACTTAGAAAGTCTCTCTAGAAGTTGTTTTTAGTCTGAGAGCTGTAGTAGTTTTTTCTCTTCCTCTTTTAATATTAAAAATACTGTTAGAAAGTATTGTTTGCAGTCATTTAAGTTAAACAGTAAGAGATTTTATTGGTTTCTCTCAAATATTTTGCAATTTAGAATTTTCATAGCATTCCTCTTTCAGTAGTTCTTCCTAATATTTTAAAAAAATCTTTTAAAACCAGTTTTAAACAATAAAACCCTGCCAAGAACACAGATTTTTTTGGCATATTTTTGTTCTGTTTTACTTAATTAATGTTTATTTTTTTATTTTTGACATTTATTTTTGACGTTTTTTTTTTTAATTTGAAGTTCAAAATTTTTAATCGAAAAATGCTGGGAATTTTGTTTTTTTTTGTGAAAAATATTTTGTTTGAAATTTTGATAATATCCATAGGGTCCATATTTCATTGGCGAGCACTGTAGGTCCATAATTACCAAGCTCCTTGGTCCTGAATTAAATGATCAGAACACCAAAAACATGCCATTTGAATTGGGGGGTACTACTTGCCACACAGTTTATATTCTGCATCTCTCACATGGAGGTGCTCACGTCATCATGGCAATTTGGTTATTCTTTTTGACAGCTGATAACGGCCACCTGCTGTACTGTCCGGTATGTTATTAGTGATTTATTCAATTTTATTTACCAAATCATCATGTCTTCACCGTAGTAAGAGCGTGTTGGCTTATTAGACGTAAGGCCAAGACCATTTTTATTGTGGAGGATTTTCCCGAAGTTGAAAGTTGTGTAGAATGTTATGCCAAAACATTACACAATATTTCCGAAATGTTTTATTATGTACAAAAGGCGGTATTACATCCTACATAACCACTGTACATAATGGAAGAACAAGATGTAAGTGAAAATGTAATTTTCAAGTCCTCCGTGTCTTAATTGTGTTGCAATAAATACAAAAAGAAAACGCTCCGGATAAACTGTATGATACGCTATACATAGTTTCTAATGAAAAAAAAGAACACAAAACCGATCAACAATAGCCTATACAGTCACTCCAAAAACTGAGTGCTCACAGCTACTTTGATTTTGTTAACGCATATTTTTATTAAAAAAAATAAGTATTTTAAAAACAAAATTTGTTTTTATATTCACCATTTATTATAGTTTAATATTCAATACTTAAAAACTTAAAAAAATTCATATTATTCTATAAAAAAAAAACAAAAACAAAAATAAAACTTAATTTTCCCCTGCAAAAATTGAGTGCTCACTTATGATTAATTTAAAAAAAATCTCTTCAAACAATATTTTCAATATTTTGTTTGACCTCCCATATTTTTAATTATGGCTTCTAATCTTCTTGGAATAGAATTGACCAAATTTTGGGCCACCTCCGATGATATTTTTGCCCATTCTTCTTGCAAAGCCTGTATTAAATGACTTTTGTTCCCAATTTGCCTTTCCCTAATTTTTGTGTCCAAGAGTTCCCAGAGATTTTCAATTGGGTTAATATCTGGAGATTGAGGAGGTGTTTCCATCCATGTTGGAACGTTGGACAACAGCCACAGCTTAGTATTTTTGGCGGTATGTTTGGGGTCGTTGTCCTGGGTAAAAATATAATTTGGCGGAAGACCCATTTTTTGTACGCGGGGACCAAATGTGTTTGTAAAATGTCGATATATTTTTTGTGGTCCATAATGCCATCTATAATCTGTAAATTTCCAACACCACCAGCACTCATACACCCCCATACTAAGACTGAGCCACCCCCATGTGGGACAAAGATTCGCGTCATTTAATTCTTGGTTGGGCTTCCTCCATACTTTGCATCTTCCATCATTACCATACAAATTAAATTTACTTTCGTCTGTAAAAATTACTCGATTCCAATATTCCATAGGCTTATCTTTATGGGATTTAGCATAGACAAGACGTTTTTTCTTATTGACTTTGCTTATAAACGGCTTTTTTTCTCGCAACTCGGCCATGGAAACCAGCTTTATACAGCACATTACGAACTGTATTAGCACAAATATTGTAACCAAACTTTGTGTTAAAGGCTTTTGTAAGTTTTGTAGCTGGTAATTTCGGATCTTTTTTGATTTCCCGAACTATTAAGCGTTTTTGGGCTTCAGATAACGCAGGTGGTCGTCCAGATCTTGGCTCGTTTGTTAACTTTTTGGTATTTTTATATTTGTCAATAATCTTTTTAACGGTGGAATAAGGTCTCTTAACTATTTCTCCAATTTGCCTGATTGATTTTTGAGATTCACGAAGATTAATTATAATTTGTCTTTCCGCCTCGGTAGTTTCTTTTCGTTTAGGAGCCATGTCCACAATTCCTTTTTTTTTAAGTTACTTTTATAACCACGCGTGTCACCAAACTGAGCACTCACTTTTTGGAGCAAAAATTTTACGCATATTTTGTTTTTGCTTTAAAATTTAGAATTTTAAAAATCTTTTAAAATTTTTAAGTACATAATAAACTATACTGCATAGTTAATAAAATAATACAAATAGAATTTTCAAAATATTTAAATTCTGGTTAAAAAACTAATGGAAAAGACTAAATTTATTATTGAGCACTTATTTTTTGGAGCCACTGTATGTATATACGTATGTATGTATATGTATGTAAGTCACCATGGATAACCATTGAAGAGCACATGGCAACTTTAACAAAAAATATTATCTTTGAACATGTGATCCATTTCTGGATGAATGGGTGGGTACGTAAACAAACATAATTTTTAACGAATTTAACCCACTTGAGATTCAAGAACGAAACGAACTATTTGGTCCATATTTCTTTGAGAACAATGTCGTCCAGTTCATCAATGTCAACGGCAAGCAATATACATAAGTCAGTGACTACCCTCCTGTGCAAAATTTTTGTTTTCATTACTTGTCTTACTGTTGTTTTTCTATTTCTGTCTCTCTCTCTCTCTCTCTCTCTCTCTCTCTCTATCTCTAAATTTTTTACTACTACACCAGTATTGTAAAATGTAAATTTTGAAATGTTACTGAAGTATAACTGAAAGAGTACTTTTTCGTATCAAAGGGTGCTTTTGTAAAAAATATTTGTTTATATTTAATACACATATGAAACGGAACAGAAAAAGTAACGGCTTATATAAAACAAAAACAGCTGTTTCGGAAAGTAATAGAACGTAAAAGCTCCGTTTAGTCAAACGTCGACGGAACGTACGTTAGTTTTTAGCATATGAAGAGCGTTCTCCTTGCTTTTCACCTTCTGAACGTACATTTCTAGGTCAGCATTACGTTGATCATGAAAAGAGTACTGAAAGCTTCGCAGGTGTACTGTGGTACTTTTGAAATGGAGAAGTACTAAGTACTGCATTTTTCAACACTGTTACCAATCCTTACCCCCCCCCCCCCCTCAAACTAAAATTTAACTTCGTTGATTTTATTTGTGTTGCTCAACGTTGTAACAGAGTACTGTTTGTGGGAGAATTAAAAAAACATTTTAAATATAAAAATAACAAGCTTAAAAAAAAGAAAATTTTTAAACACAAATTTGATCGCTCGAAACCTTTTAATCAGGCCTTTTGATTAAACTCATGAAACATTTTCTTCTTAAAATCTTTAACTGGCTTGGTGTGCAAATAAATAACCTTGAAATCACCATAACATTACTGCAGTATTACTCTTTAAACAACAGTGTTAAGTGTGAATTAGCCACACGTAACGTAACGTACCGTAGAAAACGTTCTCTTTTTAGCATATGGAGAACAATGTAAACGATTACCGAAACGTTCTCTCTCGTTAGCAAAACGGAACGATCTGTATAAAACAAAATTCTCCCACGTTTTTACGTGACATTTGAACATAAGAGAGAGAACATGAGAGAGAGTGCAGTGTTGCCACCAACATTTGTGAAAAAATCACCAAATAATGAAAAATATGACCAAAATTAAATTCGCAGTTTTTCATTTTATTTTTTTCAAATTTAAATTATAATTGAAAAAAAAACAAAAAATAACAAAATAAAATTATAGTCTCATAATTAATTAATTTTAACAAACAAAACAAAAGCTATTTTTATAAGAAAAATAATAACCAAATCCGGAATAATCTACACATTAAACAAAAAACGGCAACACTGATGATGAGTCTGTATACCAATTTCTATGCATTGTGTTGTGTTTGTTTGTGTGTTGCTTTGTGTACTGTTTCGTTTTTATTTACATTCTTCGTTGACATATGTCCCGTTTTAAACGTTTCTATAACTACACAAACGTTTTTAAGGCTACGTACGTTACGATTTTACGTTTCTAACGCTTGGGTAACCAAGGCATTAGGGTTTTTCTTATCATGGTTTTCTCTTTCTCTCTCTCTCTTTCTGTCTTTCTTTGCAAGAATCGTAACAAATTAAATTTATTGTGTTGATTTACAAATAATTTTGAAACTAACCTTTTAAGAACTGCTCATCCACTCACATCCACTTTTTCTCTTCGTTGTTCCAATGCAATTTACTTCCACTACACACGCATTTCAAAGTAAATGCCTATACACCATGCATATGCACAAAAACAAAACACTTTTTCACATTCAAGACCATGCACTAACAACACAACATACATACATATATTTTTTTTCTTTTTTTTGATATAAAGCGGTTACTATGCCATTGTACTCCAGCTAGAGAGTTTGCAAATTTTATTACTTATAAAAACCTTTATTGGTGTTGTTTTTATTTTATGACATTCAAGCCCTTTCGCTAACAACAACACTTCACTTACATTTGACCTTTCCTATTTTTTTTTAACATACACCTCTACTGATGTATTCCATATTGAAAATTTTCTAATGATTCTTATTGAACTACAAAGGATAAGAAATCTTTGTATTCCGTTAGCATTTTTATTATTAATTATTAATAAACAATTATAAACGCTTGTTTTAACACAATACTATTCTATTTCTAATTTCTATTTTTTTGCTTATACAGAAACTTTAATTTATTAATTTTACTTTCAATTTTAAACCGCAAGCACTTTTACTTACATCTTCAATTGAATCAAATAACATCAATTAATAACATGACGATTACAATACAATAACAACAACAACAATTACATCATCTTTAAATGAAATTAAGTGCATATGCCCTCTCCTTTATCTTTAATAAGTACAAACAATATGGGTGACAAAAACCTCGTAATATTAATAACACAACCTATAATAATTCAAAAAAAAACAAGAACAAACACAACAGGTTAGTTGCATGTTACTTTTGCTTTCCTTACATTAAAAAACCTATATCTATGACGAGAGAAGAGCATTTCACGAAATGTAAACCAAATTACAGCAAAGTTTAGCTTGCCCTATAAATTATAAAGGCATTGTGATTGTAAATGTAAAGAAAACAAAACAATGTTATTTTTTGTGGCCAAACAATGTTAAATAGATTTCCTTCATTCTACATTGCATATAATGCAATCTTGCCTCTCCGTTCTTTAATTTCAAATTCATGCATAACAATCGAAAGAAAACAAAAACAAACAACAAAAACTCAATCATCTTATTTTTCTGTTTCTCTTATTATGTCTTTATTAACCGTTTGACTGCTACGCGGCGCAAAAGCGCTGCGTTCATTTGTTACGAAAATCGTATTTGCGCTGCGAATTTCAACTTCATGCACACACAAATTCATTCTCTTTGTTATTCATGCATTCATTCATAATACGAAATGGTCGTCTAGCACACTAACAATATTTAATACAATGTATGTAAGTATAGGGCTTATAAAAAAAACTTTCATACATTCGGCTTCATGCGAAAATGCTGCTTCGATTGTTGTGAGAGGAAAGAGTGTTAGTTGCTTGCTCTATTAAAAGGTTTTAAAAACAACAACTCTTTTGTGTAACCACACACGCTTTGTTTTTGTATGTACATATGAATGTATTGATGAATTCTATGATATTTTACAAGAACATGCTTTTGAAAATAATGAACAGAGAGGAAGAGTGCCGTTGGCTGTGGAATGCAAGAAATCTACTTAACATTGTTTGACCACAGAAAAAAAATAACATTGATTTGTTTGTTTACATTTCATTAAGTTTTTATGAAATGCTTCGCTCGCGTCATGTTGTTTGATAAAATTTTTTGGGTTTTATTTACTGTAAGCAAAAACAAATGCTTCTCTCCCACATTGTTTGTACTTATTAAAGGTAAAGGAGAGTGCTTATGCACTCAATTTCATTTAAAGATGATGCAATTCTTGTTATGTTAATAATTGATGTTATTTGATTCAGTTGCTTTAAAAAGAACTATAAAGCCGGCAGCCGGTTAGTAGTAATTTATGTGTTATTTAAGAAGTTATATGTGAAAGTGTTTGCTGTTTAAAATTGAAACTAAAATTAATAAATTAAAGTTTCTTTATAAACAAAAACATATAAAAGTTGTGTGAACAAAATAATATACATATGTATTGTGTGTAATTGTTTATTAATAATTAAAAATAAAATGCTAACGAAATACAAAGTTTTTAAGTAAATTTTTTCCTTTGTAGTTCAATAAAAATCATTGAAAAAATTTTATAAAATGGAGTACATCAGTAAGGGTGTACGTCAAAAAAAAATAGCAAAAAGCATAAATGGAGTGTTGGTAGTGCAAGGCCTTGAATGTAAAAATCAAAGCGACAACAACAAAAATAAAAAACTCCATAGCCGGAGTACAATAGCAGAGTACCGATCTATATCAAAGAAAAAAAATAGAAAAAAATATATGTTGTGTTGTTAGTGTATGGCCTTGAATGTGGTGTTTTTTTTTTTTTTTTTTTGGTGCGTAGATTTATGCACGTGCATGGTGTATAGGTATATATTTTGAAATGTGTGTGCAGTGGAAGTCAATTGCATTTGAACAACGTAGAGAAGGAGAGGATGTAAGTGGATGAGCAGTTCTTAAATGGTGAGTTTTAAAATTATTTGTAACCCAACACAATAAAATTTAATTTGTTACGATGCTTGCAAAACAAATGCTGTAGCATCGGGGTTTGTTAAAAAGGCAGAAAGTTAGAGAGAGAGAGAGAGAGAAACCAACCTATTAATTGATAAGCATTAACAGTACTGTTAAAGAGTAATACTGCAGTAATGTTATACATAGTTAATAGTAATGTTATAGCGATTTCAAGGTTATTTGCTTGAAAATAAGCCAGTTAAAGATGTTAAGAAAGAGATTTTGCATGAAAAGGGTTTGAGTGATCAAATTTGTGTTCAAATATTTTCTTTTTTTTAATTTTTTTGGCTTGTTGTCTTCATATTTAAAATGTTTTTTAATATTTTAAATACATATTTTTTTAAATTATTTTTTTTCTTTACATTTCTTATTGTTTCTTTTATATATTTTTTTTATTTTTATCTTTTTTCAAATTTAATATTTGTTGACCAGAAATAAAATATAAATTTATACAGTGGCTCCATCGCATAATCGGACAAGCACTAGTCTGATATGTATGTGCTTAAAACTTAAAAAGAAAATAATAAATATATGTTTTTTTTTGCTTTTATTTACACTCTACATTATAGACTTTCAGATTAATAAGAAAAATAAAAACATTTTTCATGATAACAGTAATTTTATAAAGAAAAAGAAAATTAACTCAATTTTTTGCGCTCAACGCATAATCGGACAAAGAAGAGCACCATTGCTAAAAATGACGAAAGAGAACAATTAATACTTTGTGGCATATCCTTTGTCCTCAAGAATGGTCTGTAAACGTTTTGGAATTGATTTTACCAAATTGTAGCATACCTCAGGTTCTATGGAGTTCCACGCTTCCAGTAAAGCCGCCTTAAGCTGATTCAAAGATTTAAATTGTTGTTGGTATACTCTTCTAGCTAATTCTTCCCAAAGATGTTCAATTACGTTGAGATCTGGGCTCTGTGAAGGGGTTTCTATAAGTTTGGGGCAATTATGGATCAACCAAAGCTTTTCCACACCCAAAGTGTGCTTGGGATCATTGTCCTGGTAAAAAGCAAAATCATTCGCAATGCCTAAGGACTAAAAATATCTTTAAAAACAGCAGTGGAAAAGATGTTTGCTTAAATACTATTCGTAATACATTGCACAAATATATCTACCATGGTAGAGTTACCAGAAAAAAGCCATTTATTAGGCCTAAGAATAAAAACAAGAGAATAAAATTCGCTAAAGAGTATTTGCTTAAAACAGAAGATTTTTGGAATAAGGCAATTTGGTGTAAAGATATCTTAAAATACATTTTTGCTGATAGTTTTTGTCCGTTACAAGGTTCTGTTCACTGACGAGAGCAAATTCAATTTGCATGGATCAGATGGCAAGATGTTTGTGTGGCGTAAACCAAATGCAGAATTTAGTTTTCAAAATACAAAAGCTACTGTTAAGCATGGAGGATGCTCTGTTATGGTTTGGGCCTGCATGTCGAGTGCTGGGGTGGGCAATTTGCATTTTATTGATGTTAAAATGGACAAATTTGGCTACCTCAACATTTTGAAGGAAAATGTAAAGCAAAGTGCCGAGAAATTAGGCATTGCGAATGATATTGCTTTTTACCAGGACAATGATCCCAAGCACACTTTGGGTGTGGAAAAGCTTTGGTTGATCCATAATTGCCCCAAACTTATAGAAACCCCTTCACAGAGCCCAGATCTGAACGTAATTGAACATCTTTGGGAAGAATTAGCTAGAAGAGTATACCAACAACAATTTAAATCTTTGAATCAGCTTAAGGCGGCTTTACTGGAAGCGTGGAACTCCATAGAACCTTAGGTATGCTACAATTTGGTAAAATCAATTCCAAAACGTTTACAGACCATTCTTGAGGACAAAGGATATGCCACAAAGTTTTAATTGTTCTCTTTCGTCATTTTTAGCAATGGTGCTCTTCTTTGTCCGATTATGCGTTGAGCGCAAAAAATTGAGTTAATTTTCTTTTTCTTTATAAAATTACTGTTATCATGTAAAATGTTTTTATTTTTCTTATTAATCTGAAAGTCTATAATGTAGAGTGTAAATAAAAGCAAAAAAAACATATATTTATTATTTTCTTTTTAAGTTTTAAGCACATACATATCAGACTAGTGCTTGTCCGATTATGCGATGGAGCCACTGTATTTATTAGCAGTGTTGCAAAACAGAAATTTTTAAATGGTACTGAACTATAACTGAAAAAGTACTTTTTTGCATCAAATGGTGCTTTTATAAAAAAATATTTATTTATACTCTTAATACACGTACGGAATGGAATAGAAAAACTAAAGACTTATACATGTTTCTCAAATACAAAACCAAAGTTGATTCGAAACGTAAAAGCCCTTTTTAGTCAAATGCCGACGGAATGTATGTTCGTTTTAGCATATGTAATGTATGCAAATTTAATACTTACCGAAATTACATTACAATTCCGCAAGCGTTCTCATTGCTTTTCGTATTATAAAAAGGAACATACATATTTTGCATGGGCGGGGCTAAAGAATAATTCTACCTTTACCATTATGTTAACATGTTGCTAACACATTAATAGTTGAAAAGTGCAAACCATAAAATATGTAATAATAAAAAAGTACTCAAAGCGTAGCGGGGGTACTGTGGTACTTTTGAAATGGAAAAATACTGAAAAAACTACTAAGTACGGAATTTTTCAACACTGTACTGTACTGTTATGCCTTGATTACCCAAGCGTTAGAAACATAAAATCGTAACGTACGTAGCCTTAAAAACGTTTGTGTAGTTATAGAAACGTTTAAAACAGGACATATGTCAACGAAGAATGTAAATAAAAACGAAACAGAACACAAAGCAACACACAAAAAAACACAACACAATGCTTAGAAATTGGTATACAGACTCATCATAAGTGTTGCCGTTTTTTGTTCAATGTGTAGATTTTTCCGGACTTGGTTATTATTTTTCTTATAAAAATAACCTTTGTTTTGTTTGCTAAAATTAATTAATTAGTAAGACTATAATTTTATTTTGTTATTTTTTTGTTTCTTTTTTTCTAAATTATAATTTAAATTTGAAAAAAATTAAATAAAAAACTGCGAATTTAATTTTGATCATATTTTTCGTTATTTGGCGATTTTTTCACAACTGTTGGTTACAATATTTTTTTTTTCGTGGCAACACTGCTCATGATTTCTCATGTTCAAATGTTACGTAAAATTCTGTTTTATACAGATCGTTCCGTTTTGCTAACGAGAGAGAACGTTTGGGTAAGCGTTTACATTGTTCTTCATTTTCTAATAAGAGAATTTTTTCTACGGTACGTTACGTTACGTGTGGCTAACTCCAGTATTATACAGATCGTTCCGTTTTGCTAACGAGAGAGAACGTTTCGGTAATCGTTTACATTGTTCTCCATATGCTAAAAAGAGAACGTTACGTTACGTGTGGGTAACTACAGCATTATACTATATCTCATGAGAATAACGTGTGTGCATACATTGTATACATGTATTGTATTTATCATTAATTAAGTTTCTCTTGTCGACAGAGTATAACAGTATCACACACATACATACATATGTACAGTGGTAGTATAAACTTAGTTTAAGAGTGTAAATTTGTTTTTGTTTTTAATGAATACTGTGTGTAGAAACAGTTCCTCCTGTTTCCTCAACTCAATAGTAAATTAGAAAAGAGAGTTTATATCACAAATAAACGAATAAAACTAATCAATATAGAGTATGTAGATTAATTAAGAGTCTTAGAATTTTGATTTTTTATTTGTTTTTTCTATTTAATTAAGATTGTTTTTAATTATTTTTTTTTTTGCTTTTTTCATTATTTGATTATTTGTTTGGTTTGATTGGTTGTTTGTTTGTTCTTTTTAATTTTTTTTTATTTGTCACAGCTTTTCATTACCATGTTATACGTTTTTTTTTTTTATTCAATTAATATGATATTTATTTACTCTCCTCTCTCTCTCTCTCTCTATCTCTTTTTGCTCTCTTAATAATGCTTGTGATACAGGAATGTTATTTGATCATTTTTTCTTATTTTTTAAACTCTTTCTTAATACATATACAAGTATAAGAGATTTTTAATAATTTTTTAATATTTTTGTAAAATTTAAAGCTTTTTAAATCCTTTAAAATATTTTTTTCTCTAATTTAAAATACTTTCTTACATATAATACTTTTTTAAATAAAAATATTGAATAAATTAATAGTAATTGAATAAAAAATATTTCAAATATTTTAACTAATAAATAAAAATGATTTTTTATAAATAAATTATTTGTTATTTATATATTATATTTACCTTTCCTGTTTGTGTTCTGTTTTAATTTATTAAAAACTGTTTTAATTCTATTTTAATTACAATTAATCAAAGCATATTTATTTTAATGGCCAAAAATTAAAACGCCATTTTGTTTTAGAAAGTTTTTTTTTATATATTTTAACTAATACTTCCAAATATTTTTATTTTTTCTATGAAAAATTAAAAATTTTCAAAGAAAAATTCTTTGTATGAGTCTTTCTTTCTCTCTCTCTCTCTCTCTCTCTCTGTCTTCTAGTGTTGCCAACATTAATCTTCTTAAAAACGTGAAAGTTTTAAAACCACATTTTTATTTTAATTTTTCTTTTGTGTTATTATTGACAGTATAGTATTCCATTTGGTAGGCCTACTTATATTGTATTGTTGTGTAGAGCTGCTAAAGCATTGCGGCAAAAGTATACAGAGTCGCTTTATAATGTTGCCGTCAACTCTTTTGCCTGTCGAATTTCGGCGTGCTGTTCAGTTTCAATAAGAATAACTCTGAGCACTTGATATCTCGTTCTGATATACATTACCTTCCCTCGTTACAGTGTCTACATATAGAGCTTGAAGTGTGCGCTACATTAAGCAGGTCTTCTTTGAGCCTACAGTGCCCGATGAGAAGGTTTCTGTATATTTAAAAGCAGGATTCAAATATCTTCCTACTACAGTTGCCTACCATAACTTTTCCTTCCATCATCTTCCCCAGAATGGTTTTCCAAAATTCTCTTCCTACATGATCTCTCCACCAAAACGTCTCAGACTAATATCAAGTCAATCTCGCAGAAGCTAAGTCCTCGAATAGCAAGCAACCTAACTGCATTTCATGTCTAGCTAAACTTCCGCTTGGAGATACCGTGTCTCCCCATGGATTCGAATATTTCACTCTGAGTCCAAATTCTTAAACTCTTCAACGGGCAAATTGCTTCTTTCAGTTTTAATGCTCGGAGAGCGCTATAAGTTAACGATTATCAACTACTTTTGGGTTGAGTTGGACGGTGCGACGTGCCGCGCAACTCATGGTACAATGGATATTCTGCACGAGCGATTTTATGTTACATATAGGTGATGTGAACCAAGGTCGTGATTTTTGACTTCGTAAGACATTTTCTTGTAGGGTTTTTTTAAATCGCAGATGTATTTCCTGTAAATAGTGCTATTACTGTGGTTTTGCTCCGACTTCGCATCAAATTTACTCTTACATTGTCAATGCATTTACTTGACTTAATCGGTTATTAGAACCTTTTTAGTCTGAAATACAACCAAGTTTCTCACATCATCCATGTTGTGTATGTTAATTTTATCCACGAGTGGCGAAATGCGCGTTGAAAATCGACTTCGAATGAAAAACCTTTGTAAAACTTTTCATGACAGTTTTATTTACTCTAGGAGTTTTAGCAGAAAACTGTTGTGAGGAAGTTGCCAAAGAACCACGAGTTCTAACCACCGGCTACTTAACTTACTAGCAAACGTTGACTTCTTTCATACCCAAGTGATCATTCAATATTAAAGCCGTATAAACTTCACTTTCGGTCAACATCACATTGTGATATAATTTTCCCAAATATTTATCTGTAGAAACCTCAACTAACAGATCGATGTTGACACAAGTCACTTTCCCTCTGGGTTAAAATATGGGAATTTCAAACAATTTTTCGAGGAACATTGTAATGAAAAAAAATCGCTTAAATTATGTTTTTATTTACTTTTTTTTAAATATTTTCTTTTTCGTTTTTAACGAATTTAATACGTTTTTATTTACAAAATTATTTTTTTTTTTATTAAATTAAGTTTATATCGTTGTTTTTTCTTATTTCAAAATTTATTTCAAATAATTTAAATTTATGGATTTATTTTGTTAAAACACCTTCAATTTCTTTTCAATTGTATTGACAACACTTGAAAACATTTTTGCGAAAAACAATAGTCACTTGGAAACTGAAATATAAAAAAAAATCATAAACTCTACAAAATAGAACACTTGATCTCTTACTATCTCCTGTACACAAACACACGCCTACCTATACACACGCACACCTATAAAAAATTCTTACGCTCTTAAGGCTTAATGCTCTTAATAAATATTAATTAAATGTGGCAACACATAAAGAAGACTACTTGAATATACAAACAAACAAACAAAACAAAACAAAATGATAAGGTACTTCCAAAAAAAAGAAGAAAAAAAACAAACACAACAACTTGCCAATAAAACACTTGATTGAACTCACAAAATTAAGCTTTTGATAATGATAATAAATAAACAAAAGCAAAAGCAATGCAAAAATAGAAACAAAAATGAAAATGAAAAAGAAAAAGAATAAGAAAAGAAAACATTATTATTGTATTGGACTTTAACTGATAATTACGCACACGCACGCAGTGAGTCCTTTGCCTATTTTATTTCCCGTCTCTTTCTCTCGCTCTCTGACTCTCTTTCTATATCTCTCGTTTTGTTTTAAATTGTTTTGTTTTTGTTTGAGTACAATTGTGTTGTTATTATTAAGTTATGGTTACAATTGGTTTTTGCGGTTTGATTTCATATTCTTTGTTATTGTTGTTGTTGTTTAAAAATAAAATCATCCAGAAAAGAAAAACAAAAACTAAGTGAAAGTGAAAGTGTGCTCAGTGTGCTTGCATATGTTAATGCTTCACTTTTGTTCTGTTTACATTGTGTTGTTGAAAAAAAGAAAAAAACAAAAACAAACAAGCATTTAACGTATGTGGCTATAAATTTTTAGTTTTTTTTTATACACCATTTTTCCTTACAACCTTCCATTACAATTTATTTTTTTTTTGTTTTTTTTTTTATTAAAATTTAATTTAAAAATGAAAAATCCAACGGAAAACTCGTTTGAATAAATCAATTAAACACCCTGCCATTCACTACCAATTTGATTCTCCTCTTTTTTATGTTACCATTACCGTTAAAGTCTTTAATGGCTTTTCATATACATACATATGTAGTATGTGTGTGTGTATGCAAAATTGTTTACATAAATTCAATTACTTTATTATTGTTTTTATTTATTCTCTTTGGCCGTGACTGCCTCTCTGTGTCCTCCTCTCTTTGTTTTTCATTATTTTTTTTATGTTATTTGCTTATCTCCTTTTTTTCTGTAGCTCTGCTTTTCTGTTTATTAGATTCACTGCATTTTATTTCTTGTTATTGTAGTTATAAACTGTTATTGACATTGTTGTTGTTATTATTATTTATTTTTAATATAGTTTAACTGTTGTTATTCCATTTATTTTTGTTTTTGTTTGTGTAACTACCATTGTTGTTGAGAGTTCATTTAGATCGTTCGCTTATAAAAAGAAAAAGTGTTGCCATAGCGTATATTTTTAAAACATGGAAATGTTATAGAAAAATTAAAATAGAATTTTAATAAATAATTACAAGTAATATATAACATTCCATAACAAATAAAATTAGTTTTTCATAGAAATAAAATACAATATAAATAGAAATAAATTGAAAAAAAAATAATTAAAAATTCATACCATCATTATTAGGTTTAAAATAGTACTTTTTTACAAATCGCCATCATATTAATAAGACTAAAATGTTTTCAGTTCAGTAAATTGCTTTTAAGAACTCGTACGATTAATATAAAACAAGTTTCAAATGGTAAATAGACCTCTAAACGATATTTTTTGTAAAAACACATTTTCAATCTGTAGCAAAAACATCGGTCTAGATGTCAGCTGTTAAATATCTTTCTTTTTTTCAGTTTTCAATTCAATTCTCTTTTGAATTTGAGGTTATGTCACATACAATACGTCTGTATTGCCATTGTTTTTTCTCCCCCATGCCAAAAAACTTAAGACTTCATGAGCCACACTTGACGTGCGTTAAACCCTCACTTATATTTTTTAAAGAAAGGTTTGCCATTTACGAACATGAATCGTTCTACAACCGAGAAACGCGTCAACATAATTACAACTGACTGCAAAAGTATTAAGGAGCGTCATAATCGTTTTACTGTGCACGAAATTGGCAGTCTTATAAAAACAATCTGAAGATACAGGATGCGTTACAAACATGGCCAGGCCTGAGCATCATTACAGCCAAAAATATCGCTTTGGTTAGCAAAAATATATCTTAACTACAGTTATCTGGTATTTCCATCCATATAAAGTCCAATTAAATTAGGCTGACCATCCATAATGCCGTAGATGTGTTCACAGGGTACGTAGACTTGCTTGTTTCAAATATCTGATGTAAGTGAAAGTGCCAATAGCGCTTAGGTTAAGCACATAAACAGTGTGAGAGCTCTCTAGCTTCTACATTCGATGTCTTATTGGACAGTTCGAGATTAATATTGCCCAGGAGTGATACCTTATCATCTTCAATGACGGCTTTATCTAGTATCCGCAGTCTCTTTTCTGACTTCATGGCAAGTGTACAGGCATCGTCAGATAATAGTCGAATCATATTGCCAACTACCTCTTTACAAGTGGCATGTCTTCCTTTAGGGTCTGTTGAATGATATGCGGTTATTTATTACAAGAGCGTAATTTCAAACCCAATCCAAATGTTTTATTTCTCTTCTTTTCTTGATGATAACTTACTAATCTTAAATTCCCTTTAAACCGAGCAATTTTTCAATTTGTTCTAGAAAAACAAAAACCAAAACGACATTCGAGCCTTAACAAATAGTCAAATTAAATATTTCAAGTATTTATCCAAATTCCCCCATTAAAATAAATGAACATTTTCTTTCTGTAAACATTTCTACAAATTGATGATAAATATTAACAGCATTTCCATAGAAGTATGGAAATAAATACTCAAGCATTTCTACAATTTGAGGATAAATATTAACAGCAGTATGAGAATAAATACTGAAGCATTTCTACAATTTGAGGATAAATATTTAAACGCGTGTATATGTGGACATTTAATACTTGAACTTGTACTCGTAAATACACAACGCCAATGGCGGCTTGTATTGGCTAATATCCGATTACAACCTTAAAGAAGATGGTCAATAAACATCTTTTTTTGGGTGTATTAAAATTCTGGCAATTTGTTTTTAATACAAAGAGGACCAATTTATTTAATGACTGAATGTCTAGAAATAAAAAAATTGAATTATAGAAGTACAATATCGTGAGGCTTAATTATAATTTTAAATTAAAAATTTAAATTTATCGCCTAAACGGTTATAAATTTAAGAAAAAGGTAGATTAAGCAATGTTTTCCTAAGGTCTTAATCTTAGGATATTTCTCCGCCTGTCTGACTGCTGTATTTTGGTTCAAGAGAAGATTAAGAGTAAGTGATCTCCAACAACTACAGATTACAAGTTGACAATCGGATCTACATATTTCGGGTGCTATCCTGATCTCAAACTGTTAAGCATATGTTTCGACTCCCTTGATCGATTTTCATGGCAACTATAGGTCCGGTTACTTGTGCATTAAAATTATCGCAGCCAACATGAGCAGTGTGAGATGATGCAACATAATTTTGACTACACGATTGTAAGAACCTGTAATTTAAGTACGTATGTGTATAGATTAGAATCAATTTTTGACCAAGATATAGAAGCTCATAATGAGCAATTTTCTTTTAACACTACCTAACACGCAGGACTGACATTTTGTTGATGTCTACGTGAAGTTTGACACTGCCAACGAAGCTCACCTTGCTTCGTCCGTGATCTTTTTTGCACATTATTGTCGTATCTGATTCACTTTTAATCGAACTTCTCTAGACCATGTATTACGCCTTACATTAGACATTAAAATCGATCGTTCCCTCGAAAATAAAGCTGATATTGAGGCTGGGAAAATTCTATCCACAATCGAAGGTAGAAAAATAAGAGGAAGAAAAAAGTGAAATCATCTCACTAGATTGACAGATCAGAAATCCTGGCATTCGATAACTGGACCTTGTATCCTGAGCCAACACCTCGGGGGCACAATACGTGTACGACGACAACAGACTCCAATTCAATACAGCACAATTTAAAAAAATCGGGAAATTTTGTGCCTCTTAAGCTAATCCTCGCCATCAATGCATTTTTTTCCAGTCAATAATTTTAGTAGGGTCCTATGAAGTAAGTCTTGGGAACTACTCCATTCTAGTCGAACCCAGAGTAGGTTGAAGATTCTACAATAATCCCTATTTCGCTGATCAATTAATTTATCAGCCCTGATAAGCGGCCCATACTCATCCACTCAAACTAATTGCTTATGCAACTAATAAATCCGAAGAAGTATTAAACAAAAGCTGTTCTCAGTTTCGGATTGCTGGGAGCGATATAAACTCCTCAGAATCTATTAAATATGGTGATATAGTGAGAGATGATTGACTGAACTCCAGTCACGTGGGCGAAAACGCAACGAAAATAGAAACACATTGCACTGAATGATTGTCTGGGGGTAATTAACTCAGTGTACTACTGTTTACTTCAACTTTATTGAAAGGAATATTGAAAAATACTACCAGAGCTTCCATTTTTATAGAATTTAATTAACTGTGCATCGTATATCATCCATACCTCGAATGTAATTAATATTCCTGGAGATATTACATGGTCGAAGTCGTTGTAGTCTAGTAGTTAGTGTGTTTGCTTATTAAAAGTAAGGCTACGGTTTAAACCCCAGATCAAACATATCCACCAAAACGAAATCTGATGAAATATTTATTCGGCAATCGCCTCAGCAGATTTCTGGCAAAAAAAAACTCCAAAAAAAAATACAATTTTCTTGAAAAAGTTTCTCAATAATCTCATGTTCGGAGTCGTCTTTAAACTGTAGGTCCTGTCACTCATGTATAAAACTAACACACACAACATGAGGGGTGTGAGAAGCTAGATCGTAATCCAGACGGAAGAGTTTTAATAACCAATTACGTATGTAAAGGGTCCGCCAAAAAAAAATTTTTTTTTTGAATATGCTTTAAAAAAAAAACTACTGAATATTTTCTCAAATTTCTTTTTTTATTTGAAAGTACAATCCTTCCGGTTAATAATGGAAAATAATTTCATTCAAATGGCTGCCTCGGCTGGCCATGCAGTAGCCTGCACCAGAAGATGCCGATTTTGGCAAAAAAAAATCATCTTTTCAGATGAAGCTTATTTTGATCTTGGCGGGTATGTAAACAAGCAAAATTGTCACATTTGGGGCACAGAAAACCTGCACGCATACATTGAAAAGCCGACACACCCAAAATGAGTAACTGTTTGGTGCAGATTTTGGTCCAGAGGCATAATTGGGCCATTTTTCTTCGAAAATGAGCAAGGAGTGGCCGTTACAGTCAATGGCGATCGTTATCGGGCCATGTTGAACAAATTTTTGTTCACAAAAATTGAAGAGGAGGATATTGGCAACATTTGGTTTCAACAGGACGGCGCTACGTGCCACACAGCCGAAGCTACACTCGATGTTTGCCGCCCTGTTTTTGAAGTTCGCATCATCAGCCGCAGAGCTGATGTCGTTTGGCCACCTCGGAGCTGCGATTTGACACCGTTGGACTATTATTTGTGGGGTGCCGTCAAAGATAAGTGTTACGCCGACAAGCCAGAGACAATTGACGCTTTAAAGGACAATATTCGTGAAGCCATTGGTGAAGTACAGCTGCAAACAATGGATAATGTGCTTAAAAATTGGACCGATCGTGTAGGCTACTGCATGGCCAGCCGTGGCAGCCATTTGAATGAAATTATTTTCCATTATTAACCGGAAGGATTGTACTTTCAAATAAAAAAAGAAATTTGAGAAAATATTCAGTAGTTTTTTCTTTAAAGCATTTTCAAAAAAAAAGTTATTTGGCGGACCCTTTATGTAACACAGAGCCTTCAATGTTAAGCTACATTTCCATTCTTTGGCGTTTTTGTAGGATTCCCTCTACAATATTCTGTAGTGCTGATTGTATGATATGTTAGTCACATAAGTTATGATCAAACGGTGGGCCTAAGTCTGCTGACATGACAGAGAGATAACATCTCTTTAGTAATGAATGCTAAAAGTTTGAATATAAAGCCACCCCCTGGCGTATGAGCAATTTCAATATGAAACATATGTATGCCATGCAATTTTTATTTAATTTTTAATTTTATTTTTTAATTATTTTTTGCTTTGTTCTAAACACTTTCATTTAAAATTTTATTCAATTTATTTAAAAGCCACACTCCATAATGGAATAAATCGATTTAAAATTTTTCGAAAAAAAAAAAATTTTTTTAGAAATTTAATTTCTTTTATAATTTTTAAAACATACAATAGAAATTATTTAATAAAACGTACATACGTACGTACATATAGTTGTTGCTGTTTTAGTAGAATTTAATTGATTTTGAGGTTTTTGTTAATGAAAATGCTATAAAATAGGCCCCTTACTGCCCCACTGTTATATGCTGCATGTTGTTATACAATGTTTGTGTAGAAATTGTTGAAATTATTTTGTTCTTGTTCTTGTTTTTACATTTAGTTACAGTTCCTTTATATTAAAAATATAACAAAATTTATTAAAAACTAATTTCAATATTTCTATGGTAGTTAAACTATTCACAAATAATTTTTATTAGAAATTTACAATGACGTTCATTTGTTTTTTTTTTTTGTTTTGTAATTTTTATTAAATGAAATAAAAATTATAATAACATTCTCATTACAAATAACAACAAAAAAAAAATAAAAAAAAAAAATTAAAAAAATATTCATGTAATCTTTTAACTAAAATATCATATACAACTCTGGCCACTATTTACTACTACTACCACCACCACCATCACCACTACTACTACTACTACCACCAATCGTACTACTACCATTATCTACTACCATTCTACTACTACTACTACCCGTACTTTTTGTTGTACTCGTTGTACTGTACTCTACTACTCTTAACTCATGTGAAATACTAAAAAAAAAAATTTAAACAAAAATTAAAAAAAAAACTCAAACAAAAAAGTATGATGAGGATACCACGGTTACACCGGATTCAGCTAAAGATAGTAAGGAAGTATTGCACAGTGTTACATATCGCCCACCATCAACGGGTGGCCCACAAACGCATCATTCTCATCATCAACATCATAAGTCGACCACTTGTCTGGGTGGCTGTACCAATCGTAAGGGATCAACTGTAAGTATAATTTCAATTAATAAAAATAGAAAAAAAACAGAATACATTCTACCAATACAACTATAAAATATGTTACAATAGGCCCTTAAGGAAAATCTAAATCTAAATCTTGAAATAGGCCTTATGTGGAAGATAACTATGATAACTATGCTTATCATACTCCTAAGCAGTTACTTTGGTTAATAGGCCTTCCATTCTAAAAACAAAATAAATTTTTTAAAACAAAATCTCTGTATTGCAACAAGAAAAAATATTATTTGGTTTTATAAATAGGCCTTACTTTATAAAAAAAATATTAGCGTGTTTCACCTAAAGACTTAAATAAGTTAGATTAGCTTGGGTTAAATTGACAGCCGCCTCAGTACACAAAGCTTACTTGGGACCAATAAGGTCTGTCACAATTACAACTCCTCCTCTCTACCCTCTTCTGCTCCCTCATTGTTACCGTTACTACAGAAGCCGTTATGATGAATTCCATATCTTTGGACTTGTGCACCCAGAAGCCAGTACTAGGCTAAAACTGCTATAAGGTGCCTAAGATGGAATCTGTTCAGGCTTAACGCCAATTTTACTGGATCTGCCATACCTTTCTGCATTTGGGTTCATTATAAAGTCTTTCGTTTCGTTTTGTGGCAAATCAATGCAGCTTGTTTCTGCTCTTCTGTAGAGGAGCGCATATCTGCTGCAATTTAATTGAATTCTCCGTTGTGCCAGTTTTTACAAACATATCGACATTGTCCCCGTATCCAAGAACCCTTATGAGAATAAGCATCGAATGCCCAATTATCTTCTCTAGAGGCATGCCACATAATCTTGGATGTGGTCTACACTTCCCCTAGGGATCTAATGGCCACTTTACTGTAAGTGTTTCACCATTAGCAAATACTCTGCTGTTGTGCGAATCCAGAACAACAGCAATATTTACGGAAAGTATTTTAACCTGAATAGTACTACAGTAATCGTGGTAGTCCAAGGCACAGACTCAGTTGTTTTGAAAAGATGCCATTTTCGACGTTATCGTGTGATCTGGATCAACGAATGAAGCTCTTCGGGGGATGTAAACTGGTTTTATAAAGGGATATGTCCGGGGTCATCACCACCAATCATCGCTTCCCTTCATTTTGTATGGTTATGGCCCTATTAGCAGCGTGAAAGCTCTCCATTGCAGCAGCTCATGCGCCGGCTTATTGACATAAATTTACAGTGAGCTTCTGTCAGTTAGGCTGTCTTCTGTCAGATAGTATTACTATGACCAGTTGTTTGCATTTCCTATCCGAGTTGAACTGAGTTCGATGATCTAGACTTTCTCTTAGAAGATATCCCCGTACTCCTCTATGGCTTCCGAATGTTTTTCTCTGGGAACGAATATCTCTGCTTCTGTCCTTAATTCCTTCGTATAACACTTAACAATCTCCCCCTTGAGAGAGTAAGTTGAAACGAAATATGAAACAAATAATTTTTAGGCGACTTCCTCTCAGCAGTGCAGCCCTTGCGCTGACCAACTTCTTCCTCTTCCCTGATTTTGGTGGAACTTGGTCAGTACAGGGACTGCGTTCAGCCGTGGCATCACAACGGGCCGCTATGCGTGCTCAACTGAGCTTTGTGAAATCAGAGCTACCACTCAAACCTAACCTAACCTATCATCTCAACAGATTACTGGCAAAAATTCTGAAATTAAATAAAAAATTGCGAAGGAAAGTTTCCCAAAAATCTATCCTTCGGATTCGAGTTTAATGTATAAAAATTAACACAAACACAACATATGTGGCGTGAGAAGCTAAGTCGTAATCCAGACTGAAGGGTTGTAGTGAACAATTATGTCATGTAGTCTATACATGCTCTGGTTTTGTCCTAAGAAATAGTTGAGGATTAAAGTTGTTTCCCATTATGCAAACCATAGTCTCCATTGTTTTAATCTTCGCTGCCATAAACAACGGGCTTTAATCCCATCGAACCTCAAGCATCGCCACAAAAAACCGATATGCCAGCAGTTGCTAATCTCCTTATCCATTTTCTTTGGAAGTGTTTTCAAATTCGTTCTGTCTGCTGAAGAAATAGTCCACAATTGAACTGATCATCCCGGTATACATAATTCCTGGGTTTCATCTTCAACATTTTCCAGTAAGGCTTCTGCATATTATTTTGGCATGCTCCTGGGGCCTTTCTTGAAATGCTATCTGCATAGACCCTCAATATCAGATACTTTCCTACCATTTCCTATAATATTACCTTACCCAGGATTCCAATATTCTTTAATTTGGGAAGTTTCCTCCTTAAAGTATAGCTTAGTAAATAGGCCCTATTTTTTTTTAGTTTTTTAATTTAAAACTTTATTTAAAAAACGCTTAACTGGCTTAATAAAGGGTGTTTTTTATAGAGGTATAGAACTTTAAGTTGCAATAAATTAACGATGGATTATTCGATTGACATGAATTTTATTTATCCGAAAGATAATCTTGTGGCATTACATTTTAAATATGATTTCTGGCATATGACCGCCACGGCTGGCGCGGATGTAGTCCAATCTGGACGTCCAATTTTCGATGACTTTTTCCAACATTTGTGGCCGTATATCGGCAATAATACGGCGAATGTTGTCTTCCAAATGGTCAAGCGTTTGTGGCTTTACCGCATAGACCAATGACTTTACATAGCCCCACAGAAAGTAGTCTAGCGGTGTTAAATCACAAGATCTTGGAGGCCAATTCACAGGTCCAAAACGTGAAATTAGGCGGTCACCAAACGTGTCTTTCAATAAATCTATTGTGGCATGAGCTGTGTGACATGTTGCGCCGTCTTGTTGAAACCACATCTCCTGGACATCATGGTTATTCAATTCAGGAATGAAAAAGTTAGTAATCATGGCTCTATACCGATCACCATTGACTGTAACATTCTGACCACCATCGTTTTTGAAAAAGTACGGACCAATGATTCCACCAGCCCATAAAGCGCACCAAACAGTCAGCTTTTCTGGATGTAACGGTGTTTCCACATACACTTGAGGATTACCTTCACTCCAAATGCGGCAGTTTTGTTTGTTGACGTAGCCATTCAACCAGAAGTGCGCTTCATCGCTAAACAAAATTCGCTTATGAAAATCGGGAACAACGGTAATCTCGTTTTGGGCCCATTCGACGAATCTACGCCTTACTTGATGATCGTTTGGCTTCAATTCTTGCACGAGTTGGATTTTGTAAGCACGCAAACCAAGATCCTACCGCAAAATCTTCCATAAAGTGGATGGACACAGATCCAATTCCTGTGCTCGATGGCGGATGGACTCATTCGGGTCTTCCTCAATGCTACGCTCTACAGCAGCAATAGCTTCTTCTGTACGCACCGTACAGCGTCTCTGGGATGCGAGTTATCAATAAGAGTAAACGTGGTGCGAAAACGTTCCATGATTAATCGAATTAACTGCTCTGATGGACGATTTTGTCGACGATAAAATGAACGTAGTGCGCGATACGTTTTCCGCACAGAACCATTATTTTCGAAATAAAATTGCACTGTTTGCAAGCGTTGTTCAGGCGTGAGTCTATTCGTGATGAATTGCCAAACCAAACTGAGAATAAATCACTTGACAGCTGTTAAATCGGTCGCCATCTTGAAAAGTAATACCAACTTAAAGTTCTATACCTCTATAAAAAACACCCTCCCTTTACATGTCATTCAGAGCAAATGTATTTATTTCTTTTTTTTGTGATAGGCCCCCAACTTAAAATTAAAAATTTTTTTTAAGAATGGAAATTTGTTTTTTTAATTCTAATCTTTAATTACGTATGATGATGTAAATAATTTACTAACATTTCTTAAATATAAAGATCTTTAACGTCTCGCTTGGTATATGAATTATGTAAAGTATTGAAAGGTAGGTACGCTCCATGTGATTGAAGCTCATATGGAAAAAACAGAAACTTCCAAGAGAAACTGTATGAGAATGAATTGACTTGACTTGATTTGTATTGCATTGTGGAACCAGCAAATGGTCTTAGAAAACGTAGATGAAGCATGTGTCAATTAATAATTCATTTTTTTTTTCGTTCGTTCGTTCTGTCTTCTCTATTATAACATGAACTCTTATTTAAATTAGAATTTACAAAACAAAAACAAAACAAACTGCTTTTATTTAAAAAAAATAACAAATTAGGAATGCTTGAGAAAAATTATTTTAAAAAAAAAATAAAAACATACAAAACATTTTCAACTAAAAAAAAATTTAATGCTTTTAACAGGCCTATCCTGGGCCCTATCATTTAAAAAGAAAAAATTGAAAAGTCTTTAGAAACAGAAATATTTTGTAAAATTCCTTTAAGCCTTAAGGAGGATTAAGGGAAACTAATTGTACAACAGTCGTCTATGTTTTTTCAGTATTCGATCAATTTGGCCGATGAGGCACGCGATAATCATGCCCAACAAATCGAACGGGCGGAAATAGCGAATCTGGTACGTAGTCGCATGGAATCGCTTAATTTACCCACCATTGATTATGATGATGTCAGCGAAAAACGCAACCATTTATCGTATGTGATAATCAATCCAAGCTGTGATCTTAAACTAGAAGAAGGCGATTTGATGTGAGTGCCACGCATTATCACTCCAAAACAATCAAAAGAAAATTTTATTCAATTCAACTTCTTGCATTCTCTTCTCTGTTTTTCAGTTATTTAGTACGTCCTTCACCGTTCTCAGCACAGAAGACCTTTGAACGTCATAACTCCAGACGCAAATCGAACATATCATTTTGCTCCAACATTAATTTGGGTGCTGCCTGTGGCCCGCAAGTAGGCGCCGTAGGTGTGAATGCCAACGCTGGTGCTGGCTCGAGACGTGGTTCGGGCATGGGTTTGAATCCCATGCAAATGCAGAGTGTACAAACATTGGCTGGGTATGCTTCGCCACGCTGCACACCGCCAATACAACAAATTAAATCCAATTCTCTTTCTCTACCCGACAGTCCTACGGTTGTTGGCTCGCAGCGCGGTCGGAGTAATTCATTACGGGTTGGCTATACTTCAAACTTTTCATTTTATTCCTATTCTTTCCTTTTTTAAACGTTTAACAACTAAAGACAAAAAAAAAACCAAAAAAATATTCGGAACAATTTTTATCCAATCGATTATCCTTTCTTTTCGTTACGTTTCGTTTGTGTTGTTTTGTTGAGTTTCTGTTGTCTAACAACTATCCCGTAACCTTAAGTTGAAAGCAAAATTTTATTCACTGTGTGTTTATGCTTAAGCATGTCAAAGAATGTTTTTTTTTGATTTAATTAACAATAATTTTAAATTTATTTATTATTTTCTTTTATTTAAGTAAAGCAACAGCTCTTTTTACAGAAAATTTTTCATTTTCTAGTACAAAAATATTCAATTTCGAGAGAAGAATATACAGTGTTGGTAATAATAATAGGGACTCACCAAAATCTCCATTCATGAAATAAATATCAGGTTATCCATTTAGTGCCTTCAATCGATGGTCTAGTAAGTCTGCCAGCTATTACATATCTTCCATATGAAGTGTTACTTATTTGGCGAAAGGCTCCCCATCCGCGTGTTTTCACATCATAGGTGGGTGGTGATTCAATCGTGACTACTTTTCGACCAATACGGAAAAGTAATGGTCATCACATAATCGCCATGAAAAGTTCCTGAAAAATCCCGCCATTCATGTAAAAATTAACAATTAATCCTGACTGAAGGGTTGCAATGATAAATTATGTATGTATGTATGGTCATCTCAATCGACCTGTTGTAACGGGTGATTTTTTAGCTTGTATCTTTTTGGCAACACTGGTTTAAACAGCTCACTGTCAAACATCTTCAGTTTGGTCTATAATTTAACCATGAATCGTCTTACAAACGAACAACGCTTGAAAATCATTGAATTTTATTACCAAAGTGTGCGTGCTCTGTTAAGAAAGTTCATCGCGCGCTTCTTCCATTTCGTGGTCATTTTAATCGACCCACTGAAGCGGCTATTCGGCTATTGGCCAAGCTTGACTTGCATGGCATGTGGTTTCAACAAGACGGTGCCACATGCCACACAGCACGAGTAAAAATGGACTTGAGAGGCGAGTTCGGTGAATAATTGGCCGCCTAGATCGTGCGATTTAACGCCTTTAGACTATTTTTTGTGGGGCTATGTTAAAGCTCATGTCTATACAGACAAGCCTACTTCAATTGACGATTGATTGGAAGACAACATTGAAGCATTTATTCGTGAGATACCGGCCGAAATGTTGGAAAGAGTATGCCAAAATTGGACTAAGCGGATGAACCATTTGGGGCGCAGTCGCGGTCAACATTTGCATGAAATAATCTTCATGCATTTATCTGAATTTTATGTGTTTTTTTTTGAAAAATTTTCCTATAGCTCTCAAAAAATCACCCATTATATCAGGGTATACCCAAGGTCATAAAGAAATTCTGAAAAGGTTGGAAGCATTACAGATGTGTTTAAGCCTGTGCATGGTCGCAATGTACGTAAAATTTTTTTATTTTACATTCCATCCAAATAAAGTCCTCCTATGCAGCAACTAAGTTAAATTGCACAACTTAAATGTGCCTTTTGAGTGATTGAAATTTTGAATTTTTTTTGAAAAAAAAAACAGTTTTTTCTCCAACGAAGCTCATTTCTTCAGCCCCGATTAGCCAAAAGAGCACGGAACGTAAGTTCGTTTTTAGAATACGAAAAGCAATGAGAGTGATTACCGAACCGTAATGTAATTATATTACTCTTCTCATGTTAAAAACGAACGTATGTACGTTCCGTTGACGTTTGGCTAACCGGGGCTTCAATCAGTAGTTACGTCAAAAAGCAAAATTGTTGGACATGGCGCTCGAAGAACCCAAAACTGATTGTGAAAAATTCATTTCATGTAGGAAAACTGACAGTTTACTGTGTATTATGGTTAGAAGATGTCCATTGAAGTCTATTTTTTCGAAAACAACTCGCTAGCTTTAATTTAGAGCACTATGTTCATTTGGACATATTGCAGGGGTTTTTGGGGTCGCTGATTACAGATGGCGGTCAAGTAAATCTGATTAATTTTTATAAACCTCGACCGCCATATTGGATCCGCCATTTTGAATTTTTTAAATCTGAATGAAGATCTGTAATCAGCGTCCCCAAAAACCCCTGGCTGACAATTTTCACGTAAATCTGATTAATTTTTAAGGACCTCCGTAACGTGTTTCTTTTTCTCTTGCACCCCTTGACATAAACCGACACCCTACTTTAAGGGTGCATGCAAACAATTTGGCTTTGGACTCATTTTAAAGAGCAAAGATCAATTGTCAATTTCTAGCACGTCAGTGTTTAGCTCTACAATTATTCAAAAATGGCCAAAAATCCCGAAAACCTGAAGTGATGGAAAGTTTTTGAACCCAGATTCCTGTTCGGCGCAAAATGCCTTCGGAAACACCTGGTGCCTGGTGGTTATTAACTGGACGATATGGAGTTTTAACAAGACCGTGGCACCAGCGACACCATACGACTACGACGCTTGTTGTCGAGACTGATTGATCTTGACATGTCTGTTCGTTCTGCAACACCCATTCATTTCGTATCACTTAAACGCAAGTGTTTTGAAGTAAACTGTCACTCTCTACCATCATGAATTGTAAAAACGAAACGGCGTAAAAATTAATACCGAATCCCATCATATTCTATGGAATGGATTACCCAGTGAGTGATTTTCCCTATTATTTCTGCCAACATTGCAGAAATTTTTTTAAAATTCGAAATAGGACATTATTTAAAAAAATAATCCACAGAGCCATTCAGAAAAAATATTCGAAATAGGCCTCTAATTTATAAAATGAAAATTTTTTTAGTTTTAATTAAAATTTTTGTTTTGTTTGATTTTATTTTTAAAGCCACCTTTAGCATGTTTTAAGGCTTAAACATAACTAAAAATATATATATTTTAAACGATTTTTATATCACGATTAAGCTAGAATAATTTTTTAAGCCTTATAACTCCTAAATAGGCCTCTAATTAAGAAAATGTTGATTTATACAAAATAGGTTTTTTTTCAAAAACTAAAATACAGTCAAAGCTCGGTATAACGAACGATATATTGTCAGGCCCTTTCGTTATAGTGAAAAATTCGTTATATGGCAAAGTTTTTTTTATCAGAATTTTATTATGAAAAAAAGAAAAGTACATTTAATTCATTTCATTAAAAATATATAGATATGTCCTTGAAAATAACTTTTGATAATCAATAAGTGAGTGAAAGTGTTAAAAATTATTTAAGTTGGTGGAAAAAAATCATTTATAGACGTTTGTTTACAAGTAACCTGAAGACTCATTTGAAGAGCTTCTTCGTGTATTTCTCGAAGTACTAATTGTGTTGAAATATTAATATTGTTTTGGGCAGCCCATTGTATACATATATTTTATTACTTCAAAATGCTTGATTTTCGTTTCATTATTAGAAAATTGGTCAACAATTTCAATATTATCCTCATTTTCGTTATCTCCATCCAAAGTAATATCATTTAAGTCTCCATTGTTCCAAACGTTTAAATCTGTACTAAATGGAATCTAAAATTAAAGAATAGATAAACAAAATCTGAAAACATTAAGGCAAGGATTTAAATTAGCTTACATTTGGAAAAATTGTACTTAATAGTCTGACTCCACGTCTTATACACTGTACTTCATCCCCTTGAAAAAGTCTAGAAAGCGCGATCTCGTCCTCATCATCAAACTCTAAATTTTCCAAAAGTAGAATTTTTTCTCATACAATCATACAGGATGCATCATAAAAAAATTTTAAAAAATTTATGATGTTTCAGATGCCACTATTTTTGTAAGTAAGCGAATGGCGTTTTGGTCCATTAGCTGGATAAGAGGAGTCACGTATTTTTTACAAGTTCCTCTGCAGGAGGATGACTTGGAGCATTGTCCAGTATCAGCAAAGCCTTCATTGGAAAATTTTTATGACCACTTGTTCAAAAGCACTGTGTGCTTGTATACAATGAAAACCAACGGTACTTTAACGAACATATTTTGTGTTCTTTTTTGTTACATTCTTTTTGTTTTTACCAGTTTTTAAATCATTCGTTACACTGAGCTTGAAAATTATAAAACATTCGTTATATAAGGTAGTCAATGTAAGAAATTTACTCATTCGTTATGTTCCGAATTCGGTAAAGTGAATATTTGTTATACCGGGCTTTGACTGTAATGCAATTTATGGGGCTTAATAATAGGGATTTAACTGACAATTTCTATTTCTCATTTGATTTTTTTTCATCTTTTGTAAATGCTTTGAAATCGTTAAATAGCATGTATTATTATTATTTGAGGCTTTAAATTTTTCGCTTAACTAGAATATGCTTTATTTTTTATTACAAATCTTTCATTTATTTTAAATACTGTATATTTATATAAAAATTATTTACTTTAATTACACCAATTTACACATATTTTTTGCTATACTTTTATGTCACCTTATGCTCATTATATGCCTTAAAAATATTACCACTTCAAGCTGTATTAAAAAAAAACTCCCATCCTTGACTTAGTTAAGCCTTTACCTACCTACCTACACTCACTCTCTAAGTATATCACTTTCACGCACTCACCCTCTGGCTCTTTTTCACTTTGTGTTACCCCCCCCCCCCAACGTTTTTTAAATCCCCAATTTACTTAAAAGTGAAGCACATTTTGACTTTGTGTTTTAATTTCCCAACTTAAGTGTCTAACCCTGTATCTACTATGTGTCTTTGTTTCTCACACCAAAATTGGCTTAACCCTTTATAAACGCAATACCTCTTAAAACTGTTTCTAACTGTATTTGTTTATGTTGTTTTTGACAAGTAAAAAAAAAAATTATATGCCCTTGAGATCAAAACAACGGTATTTTAGTTTGAGTAACTTTGTAAACCAAAAAAAAAAAACTAAAAAAGCCACTCGTAATTGCAACATCACCATATCACCACCACTACCAATACCACCACCAAGAGAATGTAACATCACTGCTAACGCAAGTACTAATAAATGACCATCACCACCACCACCACCACTACTACTACTACTGAATTACTTAAAACGTGTGTAACTCAACAACAGTTTTAAATGTGTGAGACTAAATGTGTGTTACTTGTGTATATCTGTGTGTGTATGTATAAAACCAATGAACTCTCTCTCACACGATGAAGACAGTTGCTATCCTGCTGCTAAGGCAAGACACAGTGGATGCATCATTAAACATAAGGAGCAAGCAGCCTTTTTTTCCATTATTATTGTTATTAAAATATTTGTTAATTAATCGAATTAATTAATCAAATTAATTCAATAATTATGTATTATTGTATTAATTTTTTTTCTATTTTTTTTCTATTTAAGCTTGGTATTGTATTTTAAGTGTTTAAAAAAACAAAAAATTTTGAATTTTTTTTTTAAATTTTAAAAAAATATGTATGTTGGTTGCCTCTATATTGTATGTATTTCTTTTAGATTGATAATGATATATTATTGAGAAGATCATCATCGTTGCGACAGGGTTTGCCAAATGTGGGTGTTAATACGGGTAGACGAAAATCGTCACTGGAGGAGATAGGCATCAGTCATTTTACCACTTTAATGCAGGCCACTAATCATACTAATCCCATTAAAATCGCTCTCAATGGTAGCATAGGCTTAGAGGTTAGTCTCAAAACATTCGCATTCACTTACATTTCTAACACTTTCAATCATCAATCAATCACTCACTCACTCATTCACTCACTTACTACTACACTTACTAAGTATGTAGTGTTGTTTTATAAATCATACTAATATGATAACAACGAGGTAGTTTTAGCAGACATTGCCTAATCTTGCAAAGAATCGTATATCGTTACAGGTGACACCACCCGAAGAGCCTACACCCATTTTGGGTGTACCTTGTGTAGTGCCTAGTGGCCAAAGTGGTGGCATTAATCCCTCGACTTTGGGTGGCGGTTCTTCATTGAATATAAACAATGTGGACTTGTCGCCCTCGCCAAATGCAAATTCACCCCTACAATTACCCACGGATCAGAATCAGCAAGGCGGCAGTGGTTCCCAATCCCAGCTGCCTTCACCACAACATCTTCAGGGCACAATTGTATGATACAACCTTATGTGGGGTCGTAGACTCCGCTCATCAATATCGAAGAAGAATAAATGGATTTAATATGACGCCAAACGCTAATAAAAAAGGAACATAAATGACAAAACAAACAACAAAAACTCCTTCTTCTACAAGAAGTAGTGGAAAAAATAACCAAAAGAAAAATAAATAAAACCCAGACAAATTAATTCAAAATCAACGACTTGTAAATTAAATTATAGAAAAAGAAACAACAAAAACATAAACCAAAAAAAACTCTTATGTTTCAATTATTCTGATGTATTATATGGTCTTGTTAATTAATTTTCAATAGAGTTTAAGTCAAAAACAAATTTAAAAAAAATTAAGAATAAAGTGTAGAGTCTTTACACATTAAGTTTTAATATTCGAAATTGTCTTAAAAATTGTTGTTTTTTTGTTGAATAAAGTTGAAAAAAAATTAATTTTTTGTTTTATTATTATTTCCTTATACATTAGATTCCTTTCCACCAAAAATATCAAAAACTCTTAAGTTTTATTTGCATTTAGCTCGCGAGCTAAATTATTTACAAGAAATTTTAAGTAAAGAATTAAATTTTGTTTAAATATTTGAGCGTTTTATTTCAATATTAACTCGTACCGTATTTGTTTAAAGGAATTTTTATTTGAAAGCATAATTTTCCGTATGCCTATGATTTAAAAAACTTGGTAGTTTTATTTTAAATATAACTCGGAACCCTTACATTCACTTCAAAATCTAATTTGTTTAAAATTATTTCCAAGAAAATTTATTTCAATTTAAACTTACGTTTTAAACTCTTTAATAGGAATTTTTAC
The DNA here is from genome assembly GCA_958299815.1 of Sarcophaga carnaria. Classification (NCBI taxonomy): domain Eukaryota; kingdom Metazoa; phylum Arthropoda; class Insecta; order Diptera; family Sarcophagidae; genus Sarcophaga; species Sarcophaga carnaria. The sequence goes on from OY283153.1 coordinate 25,380,771, forward strand.
ATGAAAATTAAGAATGAAAATAGTTTAACATTTCGCGAGTTTTTTGTTTCAAATTTAGCTCATGAGTTAAATTATTTAAAAGATATTTTAACATTAAAATTTATTTGAACGTAAATAGTTTAAAAACTTCAGAGTTTAATTTCAGAATTTGAACTACGAATTTTAGTTTTAATATATACTGTGTCAAATGAAAATAATTTTGCTTAAATGGTTTAAGATCTCATGTGTTTTGTTTTGAAAATTCAAATCACGAGTTTTATTTATGATCGAAACTTTTATTTGAAAAATAATTTTGTTTTAGTAATTTAGGAGTTTAGTTTCAATACTCCAAGTTGCGAGTTTTATTTCTTTAAAAATGACTATTTGGAAACACAATTTTGTTTTAAATGTTAAGCTTTTTATTTCCAACTTAATTTGTGAGTCTTACGTTTACAACAAGAGTTTTATTTTAAAATTTATTCATTCCGATTCCTTCGCGAAACTCGAGAGTTTGAATTAAAAACAAAAAATTGCGAGTTGAATTATTTAAAAGAAGTTCGAATTCGATTTAAAATGTTTCTCAACTCAACTCAAGTGGTTTAAAACTCGCGGGTTTGACACTCAATTCAGATAAGGAAATTTATTTTTTTTAAGTTTATATGTAAAATTAATTTGATTTCAACAGTTAATGAATTTAATTCAAATATGGACTGAAATTTTAATTTTTTTAAAGAAATTCCAACCATTTAAAACCGAGTTTTATTTCAAAATAAGCTCATGAGTTAAATTATTTAAAATATTTTCTAACTTTTAAAACTCCCGGGTTTTATTTCGAAATTAAGCTCACAATTTTTGCTCCTAGAGAGTTTTGATTCAAATATAATTTGTGAGCTTCAAAATTTTTTTTCATTTAAATCTTTTAAAACTTGCAAGATATTAAATAAATCTTTAGCTTGGGTGCCCTGGTAGTCTAGTGGGTAGTGTGCTAGACTATTAGCGTGAGGGTCGTGCGTTCGATTCCCACCAGAGACTCTGGTCTGTGTTGTGCAAGTTTTCTCTTTAAATGAGATTAAAACAATTACAGTGAACTCACAGAAACGTGAACTAGCTTTTGCAAAGTAATATTATCTATTCTGTTTACTTTTCCGATTGGTTTCTGGTAAACTAAGGAAAAATACAGAGGCAATGAGTTTTATGCGGGGATTCCGAAAATTTAGAAACATGGTAGGGAGAAGAATTTCTTGTGATTTTAAATTCACGTTTATGGGCTTTCTACTTTTGTTCACGTTTTAGAATAGTGAATGTAAAAAGTGTTCATGTTTCTAGGGTGTTTACCTTTCTGAATGTTTATATTTTCGCATGTTCACTGTATTTTAATAAAAATATTCATTTCGCCAAGATTTTATAGAAACGCCAGACAAAATAATTTTATTTGTGCAGAAAATTGAAAAACTCGCCAAAGAGTTTTATTTTAAATATAAAACACGAGCAATTTTATTTTAAATAAAGGCCGCTAGAATAACTCACATGCTTAGTTCTTCAAAAGTAATAATAATTTTAACGAAATATAATAGCAACTTATAAGAAAGGAACTTAGCTTGTGTAGAAACTTCAAAAACTCTCATGAATTACTTTTTATTTAAACTCGCATGCGATTTTTATATTTTAATTATGTTTTGAGCTTTGTTTTTCAAAATTAATATTGATTTATGCCAACATTTTGTAGATCTTTCTAACGAACTCATTTCGTTCGTTCAATTAGGTAGAAAAATATAAAACTCGTTCGCGAGTTTTATTTTTTTTCCTTTCTTTTTTAATTTAGCTCGAGAGCAAATTTAAATTTGATTTACATATAAAAAACGGAAACAGTATTTATACAAAGCTGGTGTGTTTATTACCTAACTCTGAAATTTTATTGAAAATAATTTAAACGATTTTTTAATTTAATATTTGAATGAAAAACCTTGAAAAAAATTATAATTTTTTTATTTTAAACATTTAACATGTCAATTTCATTACAAAAAAAAATATAAAAAGAAAAAAAAGTAAAACAAAAAAATAACTGAAAACCAGTATAAAAAAAATACTGCGAAAACAAGTAAAGAAACAAGGTGTGTTTTGGGAACAAAAAATATGTAGTTAAACAAAAATAATTAACAAAAAATAGAAATATTAATTAAAGAATAAAAACAAAAAACGTTGAATATAAATTTAATAAAATTAAATTAAAAAGTAGAATATTGAAATAAAAAAAAAATTAAAAATAATTAAATCTTAATATAGATTTTAAAAAGTAAACCGGATTTTTGTTAAAACAAAAAATAATTAATTATTAATAAAAAAAATGTATTTATTTTTGAATTTTTATTCAAATTCCAGCTTAAGCCTTAAAAATTTTATAGTTTTAATTTTTTTTTTTTTTGCTATACAAAGTCTGAATTTTTCCTAGGCAAGCTTTAGTTAAAAAGCAAACAAAAACAAAAAATTAAAATCATTGTAAATAAAAAGAATGTCTGTCTGTCTAATAGTTTAAAAATTATTATTTTGTATACTTTAAATGGTTTTAAATAAAATAATTATAAGATTTAAAAAAAGAGAAACAAACGCTTTGGTAAACAATAAATGCTTTACAAATTATTAACAAAAAATAAAAACACAAAACAAAACTAACGAGAAAAATGTATATTTTATTAAAAAAAAAAATTATTAAAAAACTATAATTTTTTAAATATTTTTGCTTTTAATTTTTTTTTTTATTTTCTCGAAAATGTAATCTTATCAATGAACAATTGTCTGTAATAAAGCGATAAAATTATTTTCAAGTCGATTAATTTAACTCTTTCGGTTCTAAATCACATGCACATGCATTCATAGTAAAAGAAAATCGGAATCAGAATTAATAACATCGAAGAGCTTAAAGAGATGAAGGACCATTACTTCTATTGGCAGAATAAGACTTCCTCCATCTGCAGGGTGTCAAAATTCACACAGGTGTGCACACACCTTTCCTAATATTCTGAAGTTTCATTTAAATTTTTCACAAATCCAATACTACTTCCTGCTTGTGGGCAAAGTTTGTGCCACATTTATAGTTATTCATCTCATTCTCGGATTTTGGTTTGAAAATTTCTGTTTAGAATATTTAAAGAACACATAATATTAAAAGAGTTATTAAAAAGTTTGTGGTCGAAAGGGTTAAACAAATCCGTTTTATATATTCTTATAATATAATTTGCCATCTTGTATACATATATTTTGTATTATTTTTATATTTAAACATTTTCTCTGACATTTTTTTTTTGTATCTAACAAATGTACCAATTTTTTAGCGCTTTATTTGCCTAAATAAACTAGAAAAATAAAAATAAAATTATACTTAAGAGGCAAAATTTAGATTTTAAATGATAACATGATCAAGAATTCATATTTTTTTCACAAACATACATACACTTAGCCACAAAAGTATACATACGGTTAACACATTTCAGAAATTTTTTAACCAATCCGTTTTCGTCGAAAATCTATATAATTGTCTGACATCTTTCTTCGATTTTAAGACGGTCTTTTGCATTGGTTCAGAAATTTGTGAAATTTGTTAATCGGATGTATACTTTTGTGGGCCTGTGCAGGGCCACAATTCAGTTCAATTTCAGAAATTTTTTAACCAATGCAAAAGACCGTCTTAAAATCGAGGAAACTATAAAGATTTTCAACGAAAACGGATTGGTTAAAAAATTTCTGAAATTTGTTAACCGTATGTATACTTTAGTAACTGTGTGTAATTGGTCATTACAATCCTTCTGGCAGGATTACGACCTAGCTTTTCACACTACTTATGTTGTGTGTGTTAATTTTATAAATGAATGGCAGGACCTACAGTTTAATGTCCTCTCCTAACGATAGATTTTTGAGAAACTTTTCATGGAAATTTTATTTAAAACTCTGAGAATTTTTTCATATTTCATTTTGTTGGAAATGTTTTGGCCGTTGCCTTATGTCTAATAAGCCAACATAGAATCATCTGCTTTTTATTTATTTAAAATATAAATTTTGCCCTACAATAAAGAAATTAAATAAAAAATAAAAATTATAATAAATATACTATACAACAACAATAACAACAAGAAAAGAAAAAGAAAATTAAAAAAAAAATTCGTAGATTTTATTTTTGCACTGTGTAATAAAGAGAACAATTTGCAACATCCCTGTAATTAGTTTACAAAAAAAAACAAACAACAAAAACAAAAACGTAACAAAATTAAATTAAATTGAAATAAAATCGGTTTTACAAAATTAAAAATAAAAATGAAATATAATTCAAAAAAAATTGTGTACAAATTAAAAATAAAACAAGAATAAAAAACTTAAAAATTATATATGAAAAGGCTAAAATTATAAAAGAAAGAGAAAAACTGTCTATAACTACTGAAAAAAACACGTGTATAAAACCAAATTATTAAAATAAAAGCAACAACAACAAGAACATTTTATGGTAATTTATAGAAAAGCTCAGAGTACTAATTATTATTATAAAAAAAAACAAAAAATAATTGGTAAAACTATAAATTAAAAAATAAATACAAAATAAAAAAGAAAAGAAAATATATATACGATATATAAAGAGCGTAATTGATTATAAAACAGTACATATGTAGTTATACAAATTAAAAATTGGTTTAAAAAGTATAAAAAAAGAAGAAATAAAATGAAAATAAAATAAAATAAAAAAACTGTTCAATAAATAAAACAAAATAAAATAATAAAATAAATAATAAAAAAAAGTGTTTTTATTTAAACAACATTAATGACATCGCCTGTTTTTTTATAAAATTTTTTCTAAAAATTTTAATTTTCTTACACGATTAGGAACGAACTGAACTATTATACGCATTATTCTTTAAACCACTTACTTTATTCTATCCCTCTGCTGCAAATAGCTTGAAAACTATACATACATAATTAGGCATTACAACCCGTCAGGTAGGATTACGACCTAGCTTCTCACACCACTTATGTTGTGTGGGTGTGCTAATTTTATACATGAGTTAAAGTCGTCTCCGTACAGCATGTTGTAACGAACGGGTAATTTTTTTGCTATTATCTTTTTGGCAACACTGGTTTAAACAGCTCACGTACGTTTCGTGTTTTGTTTCATTGTCAAACATCTTCAGTTTGGTCTATAATTTAACCATGAATCGTCTTATAAACGAACAACGCTTGCAAATCATTGAATTTTATTATCAAAATGCGCGCTTCTTCCATTTTATGGTCAGTTTAATCGACCCACTGAAGCGGCTATTCATGCTATTGTGACTAAAATTCGCACCAAATTTAAATTGTTGGACATTAAACCACCAACACGCTTACGTACGGTGCGAACTGAAGAAAATATCGCAGCTGTATCGCCAGTGTTAATGATGACCATCAATTATCGATTCGTCGCCGTTCGCAGCAATTGAGTCTCTGTTACTCCACAACGTGGAAAATTTTGCGGAAGGATTTAGGTGTGAAGCCTTTCAAAATACTTGCTGGTGCAAGAATTGAAGCCGAACGACCTACCGCAACGCAGAATTTTTGGTGAATGGGCACTTGGAAAGCTGGCCGAAGATCCACTTCTTCATCGAAAAATTGTGTTCAGCGACGAAGCACAATTTTGGCTCAATGGATACGTAAATAAGCAGAATTGTCGATTTTGGAGTGAAGATCAGCCAGAAGCATTGCAAAAGCTACCAATGCATCCAGAAAAAGTCACAGGTTGGTGCGGTTTATGGGCTGGTGGCATCATTGGACCGTACTTCTTCAAAGATGCTGCGAATCGGAACGTAACTGTGAATGGTGAGCGTACCGTGAGATGATATTCAACTTTTTTTTCCCAAAATGCAAGAGCTTGACTTGCATGACATGTGGTTTCAACAAGACGGTGATACATGCCACACAGCACGCGTAACAATGGACTTATTGAGAGGCGAGTTCGGTGAATATTTTATTTCACGTTCGGGACCGGCCAATTGGCCGCCTAGATCGTGCGATTTAATGGGGATATGTTAAAGCTCATGTCTATACAGACAAGCCCGCTTCAATTGACGCATTGGAAGACAACATTGAAGCATTTATTCGTGAGATACCGGCCGAAATGTTGAAAAGAGTATGCCAAAATTGGACTAAGCGGATGGACCATTTGAGGCGCAGTCGCGGTCAACATTTGCATGAAATAATCTTCAAACATTAAATTATATGGACCGTACTATCGATTCAAATAAAGATTTCATGCATTTTTCTGAATTTTATGTTTTTTTTTTAAATTTTTCCTATAGCTCTTAAAAAATCACCCATAATATTGTGGTGATCCCTAATTGTCCATAACTTCATAAACCATAAGAACTCTACATAAACGAAAGCCTTGTGATTAAGAAATATTCGTTTTTCGATTTCAAAAGTAAGGTTATGGTTTGAATATCGATTAGTCGCTTAGAAGAAGTCGCAGCACTCCATCATTTTGAGGTTCTTCTTAACCACTGTTATGCATATTTGTATCAACATCTCAGCGTAAACTTGATAACGATTTACGGTTTTTAAATACCACAGCTTTAGTGAATCATTCGCTTAGGCATACACTTTTATTCAGGCTCTTTGCCACAATAAAAGTCTTAATGCGTTAAATTGCATTGCGGCCATTCGAAGCCGTCAAAATGTGAAAATCTACTTACTGGAATAAAATCGCTTGGGTTGAATGGTTCGTATATCGTTCTATTGAAACCGCATGCTGTCCAGTTCAAAACATCATGCGGTCATAGCGCTAGGAATTCATGATAAGAGTTCTTCAATGTAATTTTCTAAAAACACGTCCAATGACACCTTCAAACCATAATGCGCCAAAAAGGAGTCACTTTTTCACTTCTGGTTTTTACGAGCCCCATCAAACTTTAATTGTTAAGATAATCTGCGGGTGAGAAATTAGTTTTATCCGCATTGAAATCCTGTTGCACTAGCTTACAATTAACATATCTACGTCTTTGGAAATTGTCAGTCGACTTCAATTTTAGGTTAGGTTAGGTTAGAGGACATGTACTTGTCAATTAAGACAAGTACAGTACCCGGAGGTCCTAGTTTCTCGCACCACTAATGTTGTGTGTACATGAGTGGTGGGACCTACAGTTTAAAGTCGAACGACAGATTTTTGAGAAACTTTTTAATGGCAATTTTATTTACTATCAGAGTTTTTGCCAGAAATCTGCTGAGAGGAAGTCGCCGACTTAAATTTTAAGTGAATTGAACTTTATATGGATGGAGATGCAAACCAAAATGCAAAATATGCCATAATGAGCCTTAAGACACACTTAATTTCCGGTAGCGCTATAGAATCGACATAATTTGGATTATAGGCGACACTTTCTGTAACAGAAACATCATTACGATGATGAACAGATCTCTGTAACGCTTTCAATATCGTACAAATTCTTTTGAATCGCGCAAACGATCCATATTCGTAAATTGCATGAAAAACTTTATAAAGACAATAAGTACCCATCACATCCTGTAATAATATGGTTACCATCTTTCGTTTTGTAGCAATTATGCCGTCTATGAAAAATTTATTGGGCCGCTATAGTGGGTGTATTATTGATTATATATTGAGGTACTGAAGTCCCCGTGGTCTAGTAGGTAGAGTGTTGGCTTATTAGACGAACAGCCAGGGTTCGAGTCTCAGGCCAGACATCAAGACAAAATACAAAAAGTATTTCTACGGCGACTTCCTCTCAGTAGATTTCTGGGAAAAACTCTGAGAGTAAATACAATTGCCATGAAAAGTTTCGCAAAAATCTGTCGTTCGGAGCCGACTTTAAACTGTCGGTCCCACCACTCATGTATAAAATTAACACACACAACATAAGTGGTGTGAGAAACTAGGTCGTAATCCTGACTGAAGGGTTGTAATGACCAATTATGTATGTATGTATGTATGTATTATTGAGGTATTTTTCTCATTGAGCCTTGGGCTTTCTCAGGAGGTGGCTTTTCATAAACATTTTATGGTGTTCAGATGTAAAAGCCGGAAATCTATCTGAGGAAGAAGAAATCTCCCAATTTTTCTCTCTCGCTTACACATTTATTATGTGGTTGCTATCATCTAAATTCTCGATTTGTTAATGGGTGGTGTAGTCGCCTAACCTAAGTTTGAATTTTTAAAAATAAAACTTTTTTTTTTTTAATTTAAATAATTTAATTTTATTTTATAGTAAAAAAAATGTGATGTTGTTGTCAGCATAAATTTGATTAAATTAAATGCCTACAGTGATGAGTATAATTTTAGGCACACATACAAATACAAATACAATAGTGAAAGGTGTGTTGAGGGGTGTGTTGAGGACGGGTGGAGGGAAAGAGACATACAAAAAATTATTACTTTATTTAACAAAAAATAATTTATAAAAAAATATATTAAAAATAAATGTTATGAATGAATTACACTCTCTGATATACGCTCTCTTAGACACTTACTTGGAGAGCGTTTAAGTTACAAAGTGAAAGGATTTGGTACAGAACATAGTTTCGAGAGAGCAGTACATTTACAGCTTTTACCCGACGGTGCTTTACGATTAACCAAACATAAACGGCCATCAGAACAGCCGCCATTATTAATCTGGCAAGGACTATTCATTTGAGGGCAATGATCCTCTATGGCAGTCATGGCATACATTTTGTGGCTGCCAAAGAAGGGTATCTGCATGCTCTTCTGGCGTTGGCCCAAAGTGTCAACACTTTCAAGTTTTTTACTGTAATTAAAGCAGACAGGAGAACAAATAATTGTACGAATAATTGTACGTAAAAGAAAAGCACAGCAACTTACGTAGACCAATCGGTCCAATAAAACTGATCATGGGTAAAGACCAAACCGAAGGGATAAGTCAACTCATTGGATATGGTGCGTATTTGTTTGGAGTAGCCGTCAATACACTCCACCTTTTTGGTACCAGCATCGGCATAACATAGTTCACCCGAATTTTCTAACACCACCAATGAATTGGGCAGAGTAACACTGTCTTGTCCCAGCAATATTTCCCGACCAGTGCCATCCAAATCGGATACTTCGATTTTGGGTGCCTCACGATTCCAGTCAGACCAATACAGTTTTCTAAGATACAATAAAAAAAAACGTATTAAAAAGACTTCTTTGGAAAACTAAAAGAGAAAAAACCTACTCTCTATAGGGATCAACAGCTATGCCGCGGGGATTAACCAAATTCTTATTAATAATGACAGCTCTAAGTGTGGGATCTTCTAAACTGGCCACTTCAATGGTATCCTTAACCGAATCCGTCCAGTATATGCGACGGGAAATACAATCAATAGCAATGCCCTCGGGAGATTCAATATCTGAAAGGAAAAAATAAAAAATTTAAAATTTTTTTTAAGAAAAAGTACCAAAAATGTTAGCAAAAAATAGTACCAAAAATTAGTACTAAAAATTAAAATAAAATTTCGTTGTATTATTAAAAAGTCAAGCGGCCCATGGTTTCTGTTTATTTCTGTATTACAAAAAAGTACCAGAAATAAAATTATAATCAAAAAAGTACCTTAAAAAATAGTACCAACAACTATCAACACCTGAAAAGAACTTTTGGTGTATTTTAAAAACATAGTTTCTCTTATGTTTTACCCACGTAAGAAGGTACCATTTCATTCGGTACAAAAAAAGTACTATTTTGAACGCATTATTGTTCCAAATTTAAAGTAAAAAAATAGATTTTTAGTACCTTAACGAGACACTTTTGATCCAAATTTAAAGCAAAAAATAAAATTTTTAGTACCTTAACGAAGTATGAAAGTATCTTCAGTCATTTGTTATTGTGTTTAACAGAAAAAAGTACCTTTCTTGCGCCTTATTGAAGAACAAGTACCTTCTTGGTACCTTCGATTATATTAATCCTCCCATCTAACTTCTAAACATCGATGTATTTGCCACATAATTCTGAATAGGAACTGGCTTCGCGTAGTCTCTTTTTCGTATGAGAGTGATTAAGCCCCTGTTTAGATACTTATATGGGGCCGTATAATCAATTACTACCGAGAAATGGATTTGTTCTCAAGGCACTTGTAGTAACCTGGAAACCTTTTAAGCTGGTACCCTTTGGTACTTGGCAAAAAGTACTGTTTCTTGAGGGGTACTTTTAATAAGTTATTCTATTGTTTTAGGAAGCATTTTTGGTGATTGGCAGGCACATAAGTACTTTATTTAGTCTAAAAAATATGTTCATTTTATCCCACAAAATTAAAGTATAAGAAAGTACTTTCTTATGGCCCTTAAGGAACTTTTTATGATTGAAGCTTCAGTTATAAAATGTACATTTTTAGGCCGATAAATCATATTTTTTAATTTTCGATGGATTTTTTATGATTGACGTTTCAAAAGTATCATTTTTATTCGGACTTTTTCTTATACTTTAGAAGTATTTTTTGTTGTTTTCGGTGCTCTTGTAAAGTACTTACTTTGCTTGTTAATAAAAAAAAAGTACTTTTTTAAGTACCATCTTCTGGTACTTTGATAAGTAACATTTCAAAGGTATTTCTTTCTTTGTACCATAATAAAATAATAAAAAAGTACCAGTTTTTTTCGGACTTTAATACTATTTTTTAAGAGTATTTTTTGCTGTGTTACGTACTTTTTTAAGTACCATTTTCTGGTACTTTGATAAGTAACATTTCAAAGGTACTTTTTTCTTTGTATCATAATAAAATAATAAAAACGTACCAGTTTTTTTCGGACTTTAATATTATTTTTTAAGAGTATTTTTTGCTGTTTTAGGTACACTTGTAAAGTACTTATTTTGATTTTTAAGAAAAAAATTTCTGGTGCTTTTTTAAGTACAATTTTCTGGTACATTTTCAAGTACCATTTTCTGGTACTTTTTTAAGTACCATTTTCGGGCACTTTTGTTTTAAATAAGTACCTTTTCTTAATTGTAAACTTACCTTCAGTGATAAAATGCTTCATATCGGTGCCATCATATTTAGCGCTGACGATTTTCTTGGCCGAAATATCACCCCAATAAATGCGTCCCTCTACACAGTCCTTATCCAAGCCAATGGCCATCGAGGCCACCGATATAGGGCGGACATTTTTGCCATTCAAAGGTACACGCACAATGACAACACCCTGGGATACCAGTAAAAAGCCAGAATCATGATGTTGCCTTTCAATACAAACCGAACCGTTGCCATAAAAACCTGTATGAAAACAGAAGAAAAATTTCATTAAAAAAAAAACTTTTTATATCAAAAAATCAAAAACTATTTAAAAAAAACAATGACAAATCGGGTATTTAAATATCAAAATTAGTTTCATTTAAAATTTTTTTGGTTTTTCGTCTTTTAAATTCCAATTTTCGGCTTTTTTTTCAAAATTTTCAAAAATTTTTGGTTTTAAAAAATATTTCAAAAAAGAAAATCATGTTTGCACCCAAATTATTAATCAGGCGTTTTACTGGACTCTATACGTATCCCTGTACCAAGTTGACGTTTTTGTTGCCCCACAATTGCCTGCCTTCCATACGAAAACTGTCGGCACGTAAAACGCTAGGCGTTAGCTATGGCCTGAAATCATCGAAAGTTTGCGAGAGTTTGCCGAGATCGAAATTACAATCACGGAGAAAACCTTTTGTGCCACGTAATTTTGCCACTGAATACACAACAGCCACTGCTACTCCGAAAGTGAGCTCCACATTTGAAAAAAGAATTCCCCAGGGAGAACCGCAAGCAATTACTCCCATGGATGGTTTGAGAGAATTCTTCTCTCATCCCTTGACCTGGGATCGCAACAATGGCTACATGAATATTCTCTTGGGTTTGGCTATATTCGGCTATAGTTTTTGCACCAGCTGCAGCTGCGATACACAGACATCGGCTACCTCAAACGAGGTCAAAAAATAAACGAGGTCCAGTTAAGCCGCCGTAACTTTTGGCTACTGAAATAGTGTCTATGCAACCCATTTTTAATCTGAACTTTTGAAAATAAACTTACAATCATAAATAGCAAATAGCAATTCGTTAAATGTTCAGATATTTGTGATATATTTTTGTTAAGGTCAAAGGTCAGGTTAATATTTCAAAATATTTAAAACTTTTGATAATAAAATCTTTCGAAATCAAGCTCAAAAAATTTGTTTTATTTTCACTCTTTCCTCTACCACTTACCCTTGTTGCACACACATATTAAACCGTTATTGGTGGACAAACAGGCAGCATTCATATCGCACAGTTGAGGGGTATTCAAGCAGTTCTGATCCTCCACACAAACGTAACCATCACCATTGTAGCCGGCATTACATTGGCACTCATAATTGGCAGGGTCCCTATAAAACGAAACGTGTTAGAATCTTAAAAATCTGAAAAGTATTCCAAAACCTACTCTGTGGGTTCACAGCTGGCATGGACACCGCAATTGAATTGCACATTACAGGGTACGGGTTTACTTTTGCAGCCGACCAAAGCATCACCCTCATAGCCTAGCATACAATCACAATATTTAACATCCTGGAATTTATCATACTTGCACAAGGCATTGGGTCCACAGAAAACGGCACCACAACTGCCGGGCACAACACACAAATCGGACATATCACGCTCAAAACCTTCTTGACACTGACAGATATCACGATCGCAGTAAGCATTTTGACCACAATCCAAATCCTCCGTGCATTCTGGCGCCAAAGTACAATGATAACCATCGCCATCATAGCCACGCTTGCATTGGCACTCGGAATGGCCCAAGATCTCATTGTAGTTACACTCAGCCTGGGGATCACATATTTCCGGTTTGACAGCACAAGACTCATCTATGATGGCACAGCTATAGCCATCGCCATAATAACCGGTTTTGCAGGTGCACATATGCCTTAATTCCACATCAAACCACTCACAAGTGGCATTGCTATGGCAATTGAATTCCACATCACAGGGTACTAAAAAACCAATGATTTGTTAAAAAAATTTCTTTGGGCCTCAAACAACATAACCCAGCTACTTACCGAAATCTTCGGGCCTATGACCCAAATGATAACTGCCTACATAGCGGCACATTTGTATGTCCTCCATAAGTTCGTAGCCCTCGTCGCAGGTACAGTCGCCCAACATATTACATCTGGGTTCAATGCAACGGCCTTCTTCCCACGCCTCGTCAGGGCCACAGTTGCTAACACAATAAACACCATCACCCGTATAGCCTTCACGGCACTCACAGTTCCCGTCATAACAATCGGCATTGGGTGAGCAACGATAACAACCGTCGGCTTGATGCGTGGGATAAAAAGATTGCGGCTGAGTCTCAGTTTCCGGTAATTCCGAGGGCTGTTGTTCATTAATCACTGGCAAGTCTTCTACCTTCATCACAGTGCTGCCTAAAGTATTGGGCGTAGAGGATTCAATATTATCAGCCACACTGCCATTTACCAGACATCTGAAACCATTGCCCTCGAAGCCCTCAAAACACACACAACTAAAGCCACCTTCATTATTGCTGCACATAGCATTTTCACTGCAAGCATGCGTTCCCAAGGCACACTCATCGATATCCACGCAGATTTCAGCGCCTGTATCCGTTACCTGGGGAGCATAGCCATGCAAACAGTCACAACGATAGTTGTCATCATAGGGTATGCACACCATATTCTCGCCACAAATGGCTGTGCCATCAGTGCAAACATTTGAAGAGGCCGCTACTCCAGCCACGGTCAAGATACTGGTCCGTAAAGCCTGATCTCTTTCGAAATAGTCCAGCATAATTTTGGAGATTTTTTGGTAGTACGAGGAGCCCACCATAGAATCCTGCTGATCCGTTAGACAGCGTTCAAAATAGATATTCTGTTCCAATTGTAAATTAATGACACGATTCTCTTCGGGCACTTCCAAGACATGGGCCTGCACCGAGTGCAATTCATGGGGATTGACAAATCGATACTCTTCGGTAAACTCGGCCATGTGCAGCTTGGAGTTGTGATGAATGGCTGGTACTTGGCCATGTAAATCAATTTTAACCGATAGTTGATCCCAATAGTTAAGACCCTCATAGGTTTGATTGATCAGCAGCATCTCGCCCGTGTCAAAACTAAGTTTGGATGTGTGCAAAAACTCACCACCCGTTAGTTGATAGCCATTCTGGGTATTATTAAAAGGCTTGGCAAATAACCAACCAATTGCGGTGACTATGGGTAAAGCCAGTCTTAAATTGGCACCCAATTCCGTGGTGATGGGTGTCACTGCAGTATAACTACGGCCATCGGCTGTAACCACATAGGACTGAAGTTTGGAACGTTCGGGGATCATTTCACCATTTAGTTCACCGACTAGGGAACCAGTTACACGCACGGGAAAATCATCTTTTATGCACACTTCACCATTGCCATAGAAACCCGGCTGACAGACACAGCAGAAACCCTCTTCTTTGTCAACGCAAGTAGCACGTTGACTGCAAACACGTTGACCAGCATCGGAACAGGTTTGGTACAGTGGGGAATCGGTAAGTGCATTCAAATTAGTAGGTGCCTGGACATTGCGTTCGTATTCAAATGGGCCTACACGATATAGAAATACACCGGGTATGCCAACATTGGATTTTTCAGTTAAAAAGCGGGCCTGTAAAGAAGCAATAAAAGTATGTTTAATAGTGATCTTTGACCCTTGACCTGACCTTTTAATAAAAGAAAAATACGTACATTTTCATTGCCAGAACCCTCCAAATTGAAATAACGCCCATCTTCGGAAACAAAACCAGCTTGAGCTCTTATATCGGGCAAGCCCAAAGGACCATTTTCGCCTTGCAACCAATTTAAGCCGGAGGCAGGATATAAAAATTGCACAAACGTATCCTGATCATCGGAAATTATAATGACCTATGAAAAGAAAATTTTAGATAGCGTTCCAGAGTACTCAAAAAAAACTGGAAACTCACCTGGAAAGTGTTTAACTTATCGGTTTTGGATTCAAAATAGCCCACATTTTTCCAAGTGGCCACCACAATATCGGTGGCTTCAAAATCCCTTTGTTCGTTAAACGCATAGCGCACCAGTTCGCTAACCTTCTCCAATTGATCGGGATCTTGTGAGGAGAATATGGAAATGCTGGTCGATTCGTTTGCGGAAGTGGTATCCACATTTGAATAGAAACCCGCTATGGAGGGATATTCAAAGGGAAACGGTTGATTGATGTAATCCGGAAATTCAATATTAAATGTCAATATGCCATTGGTATTGATCTGGAATCATAGAGAAAAGAGAGAGAGAGAGAGAGAGAGAGCGTCATTAGTCATGTTGACACACTTAATTTGAGAGCGGGACACCAACAATGTCTTTGAAAGTGTCAAACAAATTAGGGTGAGAAAATTATTTTCCCTCCTTCCATCGTTTTGTCACTCTCTTCCACTCGGAGGAGGCAATTAATCGGGTAATAAATTTGAGTTTAAATTTATTTGAGTAGCAAACAAAAAAACTATACAACACGCTTATTAAGATTTAATCTAAATATTGTTCTTAAAAGGAGAAGTATTCCCCTTACTTTTTAAAACCACTTGAAATGCTTTGCTTGTCTTATTAAGTGGGTACTTAAGGTCTAACAGGGTTGGTGGAGTGGCGTAAAAAAACACTTTAAAGCATAGCAGCAGGCAGTCATAGTAATTGGAACAAAGTGGCGGAAGCATAATGAAAACAAATGTTATCGATAACATACGTTTCCATTCGTAGAGAATAAAAACAAAAAAGAACACGAGAAAATGACATGAAATATCCCACAAGAGAGAAAAAAAAAACTGAAAAGAAAATTCACAGATACATGCCGCTTAATGATTTTGTTAATTGTTTTACATTCACACATAAATAAACCGCTCATCTTCATATTAAAGGGGAAGGTAAGCCAAGTGACAGCAGTTGAATAATATGGTAAAGAAAATATTTCAATATCATAGGGCTCTCGCATTCCCAACAAATTATTTTCTACATCTGCTACTGCTCCCACAGCTCTTCTCCAAAACCTTCTTCTTCCACGTTTCTTTGCAGGTTCCATTTCAAGCCTGAGCGGTAATATCGTCTCTTGGTTCATATCCACTTATACTGACTTAGTTTATGACTTAATAGATGCGATTTAGTTACTCTTCATGACGAGCGGCTTTATACTGCGTTCGTTATCCCCTCTTGGATCCTACTGTGCACAAGAATTGTAACAGAATCTCGAGAACTAATCATCTAAGAATGTTGGAAATAGAACTCATCTTCTATTCTATGTTCAAATAGCTGGGTATTGTATTCACTTATAAACTTTAGTGGAAGCGGACTAACATCGAGCCCAGATTTTTACATTTTCCTCCCTTAAAGAAAGAGATCAAGTTTCTGCTGTTCACTAGGAATTGTAAGAGAATCTCGAGAATCAATCCTTCAAGACTGATAGGAATAGAGCTGTGATTCTCAAAAACTTGGAAATTACTCTTCACACCAAACTCTCATGAAGACAGCATGTCTTCGCAAAGAAGCAGAAAGCTTATGGCAGAAAATTTGCCTTTAAGCAGGCCATTGGTAAAACAAAGGGACTTAAACACTTCATTATATTCTATCTCTACAGGGCTATAGTAGAACTAGTAATCCTGATTAACAGTCTGGTCGATTCTGCGATATTAAAGGGTGTTTTTTATAGAGATATAGAACTTTAAGTTGCAATAAAACAACGATGGATTATTCGATTGACGTGAATTTTATTTATCCGAAAGATAATCTTGTGGCATTACATTTTAAATATGATTTCTGGCATATGACCGCCACGGCTGGTACGGATGTAGTCCAATCTGGACGTCCAATTTTCGATGACCAAATGGTCAAGCGTTTGTGGCTTTACCGCATAGACCAATGACTTTACATAGCCCCACAGAAAGTAGTCTAGCGGTGTTAAATCACAAGATTTTGGAGGCCAATTCACAGGTCCAAAACGTGAAATTAGGCGGTCACCAAACGTGTCTTTCAATAAATCTATTGTGGCACGAGCTGTGTGACATGTTGCGCCGTCTTGTTGAAACCACATCTCCTGGACATCATGGTTATTCAATTCAGGAATGAAAAAGTTAGTAATCATGGCTCTATACCGATCACCATTGACTGTAACGTTCTGGCCACCATCGTTTTTGAAAAAGTACGGACCAATGATTCCACCAGCCCATAAAGCGCACCAAACAGTCAGTTTTTCTGGATGTAACGGTGTTTCCGCATACACTTGAAGATTACCTTCACTCCAAATGCGGCAGTTTTGTTTGTTGACGTAGCCATTCAACCAGAAGTGCGCTTCATCGCTAAACAAAATTCGCTTATGAAAATCGGGAACAACGGTAATCTCGTTTTGGGCCCATTCGACGAATCTACGCCTTACTTGATGATCGTTTGGCTTCAAATCTTGCACAAGTTGGATTTTGTAAGCACGCAAACCAAGATCCTTCCGCAAAATCTTCCATAAAGTGGAGGGACACAGATCCAATTCCTGTGTTCGATGGCGGATGGACTCATTCGGGTCTTCCTCAATGCTACGCTCTACAGCAGCAATAGCTTCTTCTGTACGCACCGTACAGCGTCTCTGGGGATGCGAGTTATCAATAAGAGTAAACGTGGTGCGAAAACGTTCCATGGTTAATCGAATTAACTGCTCTGATGGACGATTTTGTCGACGATAAAATGGACGTAGTGCGCGATACGTTTTCCGCACAGAACCATTATTTTCGAAATAAAATTGCACTATTTGCAAGCGTTGTTCAGGCGTAAGTCTATTCATGATGAATTGCCAAACCAAACTGAGAATAAATCACTTGACAGCTGTTAAATCGGTCGCCATCTTGAAAAGTAATGCCAACTTAAAGTTCTATACCTCTATAAAAAACACCCTATAGAAGGCCATCTGCCGCCATTATTATCAGTGACACGAGAATAACATCAACCAGGCATGTTATGCGGCATGTTCAACGAGCTTCACCTGCAGCAGCAGACAAACTCTTGTGGCAATTTAGAGCTCCATGAATATCCTATAGTCATAGCCTTATATACCTTATTCCCCAGTACCTGGTTCTCTATAAAATGATAAGACATTGTCATTCCAAATAGAAACGAAGACAGATTCTGATCACCATTCTCTGGAAATATACACGAACGACTAGAAGTTAAACAGGAAAATGGGCTGTGGAGTGTATATAGAGAGAAAGAACTTGGATATCAATCACTTATACAGGCTGCCAGATCAATACAATGTTGGCATTATATAGCTGGCCATTAGCGTAATATTCCCAGGGAGTATACTGATATAGCCGGACACAGACTACCATAAAATCTTTTTCAAACTTCATATTGACATCCAAGCTTCTCCCTGATTTTCTTTAATTTTTGTGTCCTTGAGCACAGCGATATACCCGATATATTTGCACCACCCATAGGGGTCCCCTTAGCCATTGTTGGGCAAAAAATTATGGAAAATTTCTTTTCCTCGACTAATGCTTCCTGGGTAGAAGAGAGGACATTTCGACTGGCAGGTTTAGCTGGCCGTGAAGTGAGGTCGAAACTGATCATTTTTCTCTCTCGACTTGACATTTATTACGTGATCTTTCACTTGACATTGCTAAGTGTCCCTCGGGTTATTTTTGCAGAAATTGCATCACGACCCGGAACTCGCGCGACCGCGGGACCCCGTTCTTAACATACCTGTCGGAAATTTCTGCAGCTAGAATAATTAGTTCCGCACTGAATTAAAAGAACCGCGATTTTTTGTACCAACCACTTAAACCACTTTTTCCCTCACTTTCTAGGAGCAAGTGCTTTAGTAAAGACTACCTGATCGAAATATTTGTTTTGGTATACCTTCTCCCCTTTTGAAAAAAAAAACAAATGCTTAACCATTGAAGCCCATTACAGTTCGAACAAGACATCAATAGAAGTGAATGAGTGTGTGGTGTGTGTGTTGTGTGTTAGGCGCTGCAAGTGCTTCCCACACCAATACATTTAAAGATCGAAGGGAATGAATGAATGCAAGATTTTTTTGTTTCGTTTTTTTGCTTTTTGGCGTTTCTCTACATCTGAAGATGTCATTCATAGATCGGGTGTTAGCGATTGATGATGTTGATGCTGATGCCAACAATGTAGTGTAGTGTGTGGTGTTGTGGCTCTGTATTAATTTATGATTTTGCACCCAAATACTCTGGGGTATTAGGCCTGTTCTCTGTTGTAAGACTATGTGAGCGTGTGTCTTATAAACGTCTGTTGTCTGTGCATCAGTGTTGCAGGCTTCTTTGACGGACTGCAACAGTACAACAATAAAACAACAACAACAACAACAGTAATAACACTTAAAGCACACATTATTGTTTTATTGCATAAATAAACACAAGCAAAAGTATCTTCTCATGAATAAGGCCTTATGCCAGTTGCAGCAGGTCTGTTTATCTTCTGTTCTGTTCGGTGTTGTTGCTTTGTTGCTCTTTTGTTGGTTGTATGCATTGGAATTTTCTTTTTATATTTAGAATTACAAAAAATTCTTTCCAGACTTTATTTTTCTGAATCATTTTATTAAAAAAAAATTTTTTTGTTTTTATTTCGTTATTCCTGTGGCATATTGCTTCCATGGTGGTTTTTTTTAATTTTTCTTGTGGTTTTTTTTTCTTTTGTATGGAATATGCATTTTAAATGGAACATAAATATTTGTTTTCCGGTTGTATACTTTACTCTCATGGGAGAACGAAGGGTGGCAAGAACTATTAAATGGAAATGGAAACCATTTTATATGTGCTATGGTGTAAAAAACTTGTGGCAAAACATTTATTGTGTTTTGCTTTTAACCACAGGTGTAAAGCATTTCAATAAATTTAATTTTTATTTTAAATTAAAATTTCTTTATTGATTAATAAATAAGTTTTCAATTTGTATCCCCAGGTCAACATATGTAACACAATATTTATAAAATAAAATTTAATTACCATTTTATTAAAAATTTTGCTTTGCTGAATTCATAAAACTTTAGCTGAATAAGGGTATTATAATTTTCTAATAATTTTAAACTATTTTGCTTATATTGAATAATGTTTTTTACCTGCTGAATTCTTGAAAACTTTCTCAAATTTTGAAACATTATTAAAATCATTAGTTTTTCTACAATTTCTATTAACTTTCCTTTGCTGAATTCATGAAGAAGTAGCTGAATATACATTTAAAAACTTTCTCCATAATTTCAAACAATTTGAATACTATTTGGGAACTTATTCCGCTATCTGAATTACGAAAAGTCAGTCATAAAACTGTCTGATAATAATTTTAAACTATTTCGCTTACAATACAACATTTTTTTTACCCGCTGAATTATTGAAAACTTAGTTTAACTTAGTTTTTAATTTCAAATTTTTAAACCTTCTTAAAATCATTAGTTTTTCTACAATTTCTATTAACTTTCCTTTGCTGAATTCTTGAAGAAGTTGCTGAATATGCATTTAAAAACTTTCTCCATAATTTCAAACAATTTGTATACTATTTAAGAACTTATTTCGCTAGCTGAATTACGAAAAGTCAGTCATAAAACTGTCTATTAATAATTTTAAACTATTTCCCTTACAATACAACATTTTTTTAACTGCTGAATTATTGAAAACTTAGTTTAACTTAGTTTTTAATCTCAAATTTTGAAACATTCTTAAAATCATTAGTTATTCTACAATTTCTATTAACTTTCCTTTGCTGAATTCATGAAGAAGTAGCTGAATATGCTTTTAAAAACTTTCTCCATAATTTCAAACAATTTGAATACTATTTAAGAACTTATTTCCCTAGCTGAATTACGAAAAGTCAGTCATAAAACTGTCTGATAATAATTTTAAACTATTTCTCTTACAATACAACATTTTTTTACCTGCTGAATTATTGAAAACTTAGTTTAACTTAATTTTTAATCTCAAATTTTGAAACATTATTAAAACGATTAGTTCTTCTACAATTTCTATTAACTTTCCGTTGCTGAATTCATAAAGAAGTAGCGGAATATGCATTTAAAAACTTTCTCCATAATTTCAAACAATTTGAATACTATTTAAGAACTTATTTCGCTAGCTAAATTACGAAAAAGTTAGCTGAATTGGCAATTTTGTAGATTAATAATTTTTTTTTCGATACTTAAGCAATCATTTTCACAAGGTAATTGCTGCTACATATCCTAATTAAAAGAACTTTAAGAGAAAAACTTTAAAAATTTCCCAATTTTTTCATATTTTTCACTTTTTGCTGAGCTGAATCAATATTCCAGCAGCTGAATATTAGATAAATACCTTGTAGAATAATTATGAACAGTTTTATTTATATTTAAGCACTTATTTAGCCATCTGAATTACCAAAATTGAAAAATCATTATAAAACCTAAAAAAATCTAAATTTTATGTAAAATTTAAACATTTTATTCAGCTGAATTTATAAATAAGCAACTGAATATGAATGAAATAACTGTAATTAAATACTGCTGAGATAAACTCACCAAAAGAAATACATATTTGTTCAATTTTGTTTTGTTCGAGATGTCTGAACAACGCGCTCGCCTCTTAAGCCCACATACTACTTACTAGCTGAAGATAATGATCTGAACTTATGTGGTTTCAACAAGACAGTGCCACACACTTTACAATCGATTTTGGTGTTATTACACGAGGCATTTTCATTAATTGTAAATTCACGTTTTGATACATTTAATTGGCCCCCGAGGTTATACGATTTTTTGCTGTTAGACTTATTTTGCACACCTAGATCACAGACCGTAACTACTTCAATAATAATCCCCAATATTAGTCCAACTGTCTCCAAGATATCGTCCGAAATGTGCCAAAAAATGGTCGTATTGATCAATTGCTGCCGTCTATCCCAAGATGGATATACAGTGGGTTGCACAAATTAGTATATGTTTGTACTCTGAGCAATTTTAATTGCATAAAAATATAAGTGTTAAAGCAAATTTTTTTTTCGTTTTTAATTTCGTATTTAGTACTGAACAAAATAATATAAATTTCAGAACTAAAACGATCAAATTATAAGAAAAAATCGAGAGGAAAATAACTCGGATGTACTCAATTTTGCACCATTCCAAAATTTTAGGGAATACGAGTATTTTTAATATATAGTCCAAAGACCCTTGTTATGTACAACCTCATTTACGCGACTTGGCATGCTCTCCACCAAATTCTCTATAATTTCTTTCATAATATTTGTCCATTCCCGATGAATCCGTTGCAAAAGCTCATCTAAATTGGTTGGGGCTGATCAGTACTGTCCCAACCGTTTCTTTGCGATTGGCCACAAATTCTCAATCGGATTGAGTTCGGGACTCTGTGCTGGCCTGTGCACTAATTAAAACTTTAGCTCACTAAGCCATTTTTTAAAGATTTTGGAGGTGTGTTTGGGGTCACCATCCAGCTGGAAAAGTACTCCTTGCGCAGGATAGGCGCTCTTTTCGGCACAATCGGGAAGATGAGTCTGCAAAATTCTCAAATAATCTCCTTTTTTATATTGTTATTGATTCTTTGCAGTGGTCCGAGATGCTACCATGTAAAGCAACCCCATACCATGACATTTCCTCCACCGTGTTTCACCGTTTCCTTAACATAGTGTCTTTCAACTCTTTCCCCATGGCGGCGCCAGCAATATTGCTTACCATTGGACGGAAAGCGGTTGAATTTTGATTCGTCTGTCCAGATCACACGTTTCCAGTCATCCACTGTCCTTTTTCTTTTTTACTGCTGAGGTATAGCCAATATCTTTAAGAGCTCTATTTGCCGCCCATCGACTAACGACTTTCCCGATTGCCAAAAAGCTCCTTTGGGTGTTAAAAATTTGTTTCTTTTCATTTTTGTTAGCATTAGACGAGCATCTGCATTAGTTAATAGATTTCTACGACCTCTGTCTTGAAGCTAGGGAACAACAGACCGTTTTTGGACTCTGATGATTACTGACTGACTAACTCCAAGTTGTTTACAAATTTCCCTGGTAGAATAGCCACTGCCAGTCAAAGCTACAATACTATCTTCAGTTGATTTCGAAAGTTTCTTAATTTTTTAACAGAAATTGATTTTTGTTCGATAAGTTGCAAATATTCGCTCAACGAGATTAAGTAATTAATATTAAACTAATATTTTCTTAAAAAAAAGTCAAAGTAATGCAAAATTGAGTACATGCGAGTTGATTTTGCTTTGTTTGTTTTTTTCTTAGGGCTTGATGATTTCTGTTTTAAATTTTATTTTATTTTGTTAATTACTAAGTGCTAAATAAATGACAAAACACTTTTGAAGTTTTCTTTATTACTTTTAGTTTTATTCAATAAAAAACGTCCAAAATACAAACATGTACTCATTTGTGCACCTCACTGTATGTACGTAATGGCATGGCAAGATCCAAGTGTGATTGAAGTCATGTCTTCATGCGTGTTATATTGAATAATGAAGACGTGAGACCACGGTTCAAACCCTAGGTCAGACATCTCTAACAAAACGGAATATGAAAACTAATATTTCTTAGTTGGCAAAAACTCTTTTGCGATGAAAAGTTTCTCAAACATCTGTCATTCGGAATTGACTTTAAACTGTAAGTCCCGCCACTCATGCATAAAATTAACACACCAAACAGAAGTGGTATGAGAAGCTAGGTCGTAATCCTGACTGAAGGGTTGTAATGATCAATTATGTATATACGTATGTATTTTTCTTGTTTATTTTTTTCATTTTGGCAACTTCTAGAACCTTACTGTTGGTTTGTTATTGTAATTTGATCTGTGTTTACTCGAATTTCCGTAATTCTGTAGTTTTGTTATGGGTTTACTAGAATAAATACTTTAGAAAAGAATAAATACTTTTTTATGTGAATCCTTCTTCTTCATTAATTTCTCTTTCCTATTCTTGTTTTTTTTTTCATTTTCCATCATCATTAACATTCTTGTTGATCATGACAAATTTTTTTAATTTTATTTTCATTTCAGTTTTTTTTATTATTTATAATTAGCAGACATGCATGCATTATACAAAATCATCGTATAATTTTATACCGACACACACTAAAAATAAAATTATAAATTTCACTAAAAACTTATTCGTCTTCTTTTTATTAATTTTTTTTTTTGATGAAATTAAAAAAATTATGCCAAATCGTTTGATTTGATTTCAAAATGTGTGGTGCGATCAACACCATGATTTTTAATGAAATTTTCTTGGTTTTTTTCGACCGGCAAGCACTCTTCTTGCGGTGGCTCTTTGTTTTTTAGACAATTTATGACATTAACATAGCTAACCATAGCATATCTAAGTGTGTATGTATTTGGCGTCAGAATGTTTTAAAAAAAACTCACTCACTCTAATAAAAATTAAAAATATTTTGTTGCCACAACAAGCATAAATACTTTTTTTTTTAACGTGGTCCAAACGCACACACACGCTTCCAAATTGCAGATCCAACGCCACACACAGACCACAGACCAATTATTAAAAGAAAAAGAAGAAGAACAAAATTCTAACACCCGCCATTTCTTTAAGTTTCAAAAACAACAACAAAACATTTTAACAAAAAAGTGTCGTTTTTTTTTTTAATAATTTGGCCAAAATCCAAAAAATTGTTCATATTTTTGAATAAAAAAATTTTAATTTTTTAATTTTTATGGATTTTGTTTTTAAGCAGACAGTTTTTTTTTCTTATTTTAAATAGAAAATGCAAAATGGCATATAAATAGAAATGCTTTTATTTCCACTGTGGTATTAACCTCGTGTTAGATTTTTGCTACAACTAGCATGTGCAGCATGTTATATGTACAATACATATGTAAATATGTAAGAATTTATTGTCAATGTTGTTTACAGTTATTAATATATGTCAGTATATTGGATTGCAAAACACTGGCCTGTAGTTCAGTGCTAGGATGGAGTTCTCTTCCCATAAGCCAACATAACTAAGCTGTTTTTAGTCGCCGTCAGTGTTGAAAAATTCAGTACTTTGGTACTTTTTTCAGTACTTTTTCATTTCAAAAATACCGCAGTACCCCCGCTACGCTTTGAGTACTTTTTTATTATTACATATTTTATGTCTTGGGCTTCTCAACTACTGCCAATGCATTGGCAACATGTTCAACGTAATGCTAAAGGTAGAATTAGGCTTTAGCCCCGGTTGGCCAAACCTCAACGGAACATACATTCGTTTTTAGAATACGAAAAGCAACGAAAACGCTTGTCGAACTATATTGTAATTTCGGTAGGCATTTGCATTGCTCTTCATATGCTAAAAACGAACGTATGTTACATTACGTTCCATCGACGTTTGCCTAAAAATGTTTTTTTGTTTTGCTACGTTCCGAATCAGCTGTTTTTGTCCTGTATGTGTATTAAATATAAATAAATAAATAGTCTAGTAGGTAGTGTGCTGGCTTACTAGACGTGAGCCCATGGCATATATCTCCCACAAAACGAAATATGAAAAAATATGTCTCCGGTGACTTCCTTCTGCCAAACACTCCGGGAGTAAATAAAATCGCCACGATAAAGTTTCTCAAAAATCTGTCATTCAGAGTAGGCTATAAACAGTAGGTCCCGCCACTCATGTATAAAATTAACACCCACAAATTAAGTGGAAGTTAGGTCATAATCCTAATTGAAGGGTTATAGTGACCAATAATGACGAAAATACCATTTGATGCAAAAAAGTACCTTTTCAGTTACAGTTCAGTACCATTTCAGAATTTCAGTTTTGCAACACTGGTCGCCGTAGTCTAGTAGATAAACGTAAGGCCATGGTTCAAACCCCCGGTTAAATATCTGCAACAAAACGAAGTAAGAAAAAATATTTCTTCGGCGAATTCCTCTCACCTGTCTTCTGGCAAAAACTCTGAGAGTAAAATAAAATTGCTATGAAAAGTTTCTCAAAAATCTGTCATTCGGAGTCGACTTTAAGCTGGGACCAACAGCTTACAGCTACCTACAGCCACTCATGTATAAAATTAACGCATACAACATAAATGGTGTGCGAAACTAGGTCTTAACCCTGACTAAAGGGTTCTAATCTTCAATTATGTATGTATGTTTGTATTTTCACATACTACTTGACTTTCTTGCAGAGAACATTCGTTCGCAGTGGATTGGCTAATGGAACGCACAATGCATTACAGAGAATAGCCTCTCTTTAGCCGTATTATTCGTATGTGAAATGCTCTTCTTGCAGAAAATTTTCAAAACTAACATTTATGAATGGCTCTACTCTCGCTTTGTTGTCTCCCACAACCTATATTTCTAAATCGAATGCAATGCTTTGCATAAGTAGGGGCCATCGCCACTGGGGTTTAAATGTGAAGAATAGAGTGGATGACACTTACGTTATCCTGATGCATAATCACTTTTATCTTGGATAGATGATCTCGCTTTTTTTCAAATTCTTATTAAAGGTATGCAAAAAGTTTGAAAAGAAAACTTCTTTTATCGTTTTGAAAGCAGCCAAAAACGGTCATTATAACTTTACTAAATGAAAAACTCATCTTGTACTTCTACGATGTCGATTTAGCATTCAAAAAATCCTCTGTTTTGACTAGCACTTGGTCCTTGCTGTGTTATGGTGAAGCCATGTTACGTACACGCTTAGGATAAAATAGTAGGGAGCAGCCGCTTTGCTAAATCAATGCTCACTTGAGCATAAATATAGCGGCCTGTTGTAGTACCACTACCACAACTGACTGACAAGTCTGGATAAGCGCAGTCTCTCAGTATATCTAACCATTACGCAATGATCCGTGGGTATACATGAAGTTACGTTCCTGTGTTCTAATATAAGTAGTATGCTTCCTATTCAATGTAGGACAGCTGATTCTGGCAAAAAAGCAAAAATCCTGTCCAACCGGACTTTTCAGAAGTCGCTAAATTTATTTACCTAATAAGCAGGTCGCCATAGTCTAGTAGGTAGTGTGTAGACGTAAAGCCAGGGTTCGAGCCCCATACCAGAGATCCAAAAAAAAAAAAAAAATTCAAAAAGTATTTCTTCGGCGACTTCCTCTCAGCAGATTTCTGGCAAAAACTCTCTGAGAGTAAATAAAATTGCCATGAAAAGTTTCTCAAAAATCTGTCGTTCGGAGTCGACTTTAAACTGCAGGTCCCACCACTCATGTATAAAATTAACACACACAACATAACTGGTGTGAGAAACTAGGTCGTCATCCAGACTGAGGGGTTGTAATGACTAACTATGTATGTATGTATGTACAACGAAAACAGTGTCTATTTGGATAGTCCCTCTATCGTGTTAAAAGCGGCCGAAAGCTACCTTACAGTCAATCAATCCACAGGCGAAATTGTGTTTCGTACATAACGGAATGGCTAGGCATGGTCAAGCATTGTAGCGAAACCAATTGTTTTCGAAATCATAACTTTTCGAAATCGCAAAACTGGATAACCCTTTAACAACATCAAACACCTTTCTAAAGCAGTGATAACGATTGTTGCCAAATTGTAAAAAAAATATACGAAATAATGAAGAAATAAAAACAGAAATTGGAACACTTGGAATAATTAAATATTTTAATTGTTTCTTTGGATTATCAATTGATCAATATTAGCTCTGTATATACATATGTATGTACATATGTGTGTACATCCAATCACTGTACTCTTGAATATTGATTATCTCTGTATATATTGTATACGAAATGCTAATGTTGTTGATGATAATAATGTTGATGATGCTGATGATGATGCTCATATCAATGCGCAAATACCATACAGAGAGTATCGTGCAGTTTTCATTTCAATACGAGTTTGTATTGATTTTGAAAACTGAAAGTATCTGAAGGCAGTGCCTGCTGCTGCTCTGCCGTTTGTTGATTGATGACTTGATCGAATTGTTTAATCAGCAAGAGATTTTAAATTCAGAATCTTTGTTTTTAATTTCTTCTTCTTTTTGTTGTTTACGCCTTATTGTTGTTCTACTTTTTTCTAGTATGCACTCCCATATAGTCCACTAAACCAAATTCTTTTTTCCATTTCGAATTGATTGCGTCTAGGCACTGCATCTGTTTTTTGATAAAAAATTTGTAATTCTCTGCCTATTTTTTTTTTTTTTTTTTTTATAAAAATTTCAACAGATTAGAAATGAATCTTGTATAGAAATCAGCACGTGATTTATTTTATTTTTTTGTTTAATTTTATTTCAATCGCTTAGAATGCAAAATAAAACGCTTCTACATTGTATGGTAAAGGGCTAAGCTATTTTAATATGAAGAACATTGCTGATAAGCAAACCAAAAAGTCTAGCAGATAATCTTGAATGCAATTTTGTAATGATTTTGAGAATTTAAAAATTAAAACTTTTTGCAATTAGCAACACATGATTTGATTTAAAAAGTAAGCACTTTAAAACTGAACAACTTCTAGAACTTCATTCGTCACTCGATACAAAAAAATCGTCAATCGATAAAAAAAAACCGTCAATCGATAAAAAAAATTCGTCAATCGATATAAAGCCCAGCTTGATAAGTTCTATGAGAAATCTTACTGAATTCCATTATAAGGCTAATCATCATAAGGCATAGTCATCTCACTTGGCTCAAGGGATTCAATTTTGAATAATAAAATCAAGTGTTTGTTTACCCTTTGATCGACTCTCACTGCAGAAATATGGGTACCTTGTCACAAGGACCATTCCGTGATGAATTAGTTACATAAGGCACACGCCTACCGAATACCAAACATGAATGTAGGTATACTTCTTACCTCTGTTAGACTGGCAAGAAGTGTAATACATCATTACAACTCTCCAGTCAGGATTATGAGCTTGCTTCTCATACCACTTATGCTTTGTGTGTTCTTTTCATACATGAGTGCCAGGGCCTACAGTTTAAAGTTGACTTCGAACGATAGATTTTTGAGAAACTTTTCATGGCAATTTTATTTAACACTCAGAATTTTTGCCAGATATTTGCCGAGAGGAAGTCGCCTAAAAAATATTTTTCATTCGTAGTTGATTGACCAGTTTTTGCCAGAAATCCTCTGAGAGGAAGTCGCCTACGAAATATTTTTTCGTTCGTAGTTGATTGGCCAGTGGAACGAACAATGCATTACAGAGTATAGTCGCTCTTTAGCTGCACTATCCATATATCTGGAACGCAATTTAACAAAAATAACGTTTATGGACGTCACTACTCTCGCTATCTTGTCTCGCACAATCTATTTTTCTAGATCCAATACAATGCATTACATGAGTAGGGGGGCCATCATCGCCAGACTGTTAGTTGCGCAAAAAAAGGAAATTTTCACTTGGGTCTAAATGTGAAGGATGGAGTGCATGAGGGGAAATTTTATTTACTGAGTGAAAACCCCATCTTGATCTTCTATGATGCCGATCTGGCATTTGAAAAATCTCTCACTATTTTGACTACTGCTGGGTCTTTGCTATGCTATGGTGAATCCATGTTGGGTCAAGGCTTAGGATAATAGAGTAGGGAGTAGCCATTCGCTTGAGCCTATATAGCGACTCGTTGTAGTACCACATGAAGTTGTGCCCCAAAACTGACCGATATGTCTATATAAACACAGTCTCCCAGTATGTCTGTCCAAGACCAATGGAAATACAAAGATCCGTAAGAATACATGCAGTGACAGAGATGTTCCTACGATCTAATTGAAGTAGTACGCTTCCTATTCAATTTAGGGCAGCGGATACTTACCTAATAGTCGCCATAGTCTACCACTCGCCATAGTATAGCAAACCCCGCCTGGTGTTTGAACCGTGGTCTTACGCCTAATGAGCCAACAGAGTTTATTTGACTACAGTGTAATCCATTGTATGTAGCAATAGAACAGTGGATCAGGAAATACTTTGCAAGAGTGTTCTAATGAATCAATAGAGTTGGATGGCCCTACCGTTGTTAATTAACTGATGGAGTGAAGAATTTCTTATATCATCTTTAGAAACCTAGTAGGCGCTTGAATGCTTCTTTCGATGCTTGATAAATATACTGGTTTTAGCGAAAATCGTATTCGGTTTCTTGCCTACAACTTTCATATTCCTGATTCTCCATAGTTACAGGTGACGTAAAATTGGGGGGGCCTTTCGCTTTTTTAACTCGGCTTTATTCGCACGAGCCTATTTGGAGATTGACTGGAGATCGGATGCAAGAGAGTCATACAAAACTGATAGAAAATCCTGGCATTATCTGCCAAATAAATCTATTTTGATGACCTCGATGGAATACAAAAATTCGGGATGAAATTAAAACGATTTTTTTATTCAAAAACGCCAGACCCTTATTGATGTACCCTCAAAGGCATTAAGTAAGAAGTCATTTCTTGTATCGTGTTTCTTAATTGAAAATTTTCTTTAAAAACTTTCATTTATTTTTCTACTCACATATATTTGATCGTATTTCTCGCTATAAAAGTTGATGGGATTGTCGAGATGCCAAAGTAGAAATTCACTGTCACCGTTTGATAAATTTGCGGCAGGATACTCTGGACCGGTGGGATAATACAATTCGTTTAAGCGTAAAATATCCAAAACATGAGCCGTCGAGGATTTGAATATTAAAAGCAAGACAGAAATTAAGCTTAAATACTTCGTTAAGCGGGAATTCATTTTGAAATAATTTTTTTTTAATTTTTCGTGGAACTTTTTCGTTATAATTATTGAATTATTTTTTAAGAAAATTTTAAACACACAGCACACACTGCATTATTTTGGATTTCTTTTTAATTGGGGTTTTCTTTCCTTAAGAAAAATTGGAAATGAGATTTCTTTATTTTTTTTGAAATGCGTGTACAGAAGTGGTTTTTAAAAATAACTTCACTTTATTAAATTATACACACACACTAACACAGACACTTATGCACATACACAGAGACACAAAGAAATTTTCTTTTTTATTCCTTAAAGCGTTTGGTTAATCCGTACAGCGATCTATGCACTGTTGCTACACTTTCACAACTGAACGATCGTACGAAAAAGCGGATCCTCAAAAACTCAAACAACAGACGCCGCCGCCAGTATTGCTTTTGAATGAAATTCTTCACAGCCAAAGCAATCAGCACAATAAAAGCAGAGGCCGTCATCATAAGTACATACATATATGTATGTGGGGTTTTGCATGTGTTAAAATTATGTTTAAATACCGCTACACATGCTTCACAGCATAACGGAAACACAACATGATGATCATTTATCATGAGAGTGAAGTACTTTTACTCTCTCCATCTCTCTCTATCTCCCTCTCTTCGGCATTCGCTTGCGCCCTTTTAATTTATATTTCGCTGTCATTTGGCTTGTCACATTAGCAGACCGTTAAATGTCGTAAACTATTCTCACTCCCTCCTTTATGATCAAAGGGTGTTAAGGTGAGTATTGCGACACGCTTCTGAAAAGTATTTTCATTTACAAGATTGATGATGCCCAAGGACAACAAAAACAAAATAGAAGAAAAAACATTTCAATACTCATTGGATTTGTATTTTTAATGAGCATTTCTAAGAAAAACGTAGCACGTGCAGAAAATCATTCGTCACAGTCATAAGCGTACATATATATTTTTTTTTTGTTTTTGTTTTAATGATCACTTTTAATGCTTAAGATGTTTAAAAATAATTTTTTAATGTGAAGGGGAAACACACGCCATAAATGGGGGCTTAATAAGCAATCATTCATTAATTGTTCGATAACTTGTGGTACCTTAAGGAATAATCGAAGAAAAACACGATCACTAAACAGGACTTAAGATGATCGTTTTCTTTGGATGTCAGAACCAAAGAAGATGGTGGCGATTTTATTCAATGGGCCAAAATGCTTTTAAATCAGAGAATTCGACCAATTTCCTGGAGATGCTGGAATACAGAGCAGACAAGAATATCAAGAGAATGCAGGGTCCCATGAGAAATCCCTCAGGATTCTATATTTGGATGTACGATGGCATATTGAGACTGGGGCGTCCGCTAGTAGGATATCGAACGTATCGTATTTGTTACGTTCTGGAAATGATGTTCAACAATGCTGCAGGAGAATATGTAGATGTTTGGATAATGCTAACCTCGAATTAGCAGCACTAAACAATACCTTTAAACATCTGTTATAGTCGCACCATTCTCATAATACACTCAAACTGGGTTTGATGAATACTTTTCTACAAATCATACTAAAGCTAAAGCTAACTATCAAACCGCGACCACGTATAATGGATTACATAACCGTATAGCCAGTGTACATTTATAGGGTTGGAGGCACCTATTTCTACAAGGAATAAAGACCGATTTCCTCCTTAGGGCGCAATTTCCGAAAAAAAATTTGAATCACTACCTGTGGTCGCAACCTCTATCCAGTTTTGGCCAGATTTTCTGTGCTCTTCTGTTTGTATTCGAAGACTCCTATCCTCGACTGCATTGTCAATTATAAGCTTGCAGGTCTTTCAAGCGATTCCAAAGTAGAGAGTACATCGGAGAATTCAATGATAGTGCCATATCAGGCCAGTTTATCAACTTTACAATTACCCAGAACATCTTTATGTCTCAATACCCATATGATATACACACCATAGCGTTTTCCGTAACCTTAATGAGATATCTGCGATACCTATACACGGTTCTGGATTTCACCGTAGTGTAGTAGGTAGTGTGTTGGTTTATTAGACGTGAGGTCACGGTTCAAACCCCAGGTCAGATATCAAAACGAAATATGAACAAATATTTCTTCGGCGACTTCCTCCCACCAGATTTCTAGCAAAAACTCTGAGAATAAATTAAAGTGCTATGAAAAGTTTCTCAAAAATATGTCGTTCGAAGTCGACAATAGCAGAGGTTCTAAACTTTTTATATTCTCTTGATTAATACGGTATCAAGATTTATTTAGGGGTCGGAATGGGTTTCTATACATAACATTTGACCCTTAATTTTTGGTATCACCTAATTTATGAAAAAAAATTTTTAATCACTACCTGTAGTCGCTACTAACACGTCATCTGCGTAGGCGATTGTCATGTAGCATATTCTTCCCATGCTATTGGTAGGGTGTTAAGATTGAAATTCTATAGCGAGGGTACATCACTTTGTGGTTTATCTCGTACCGCCACTTTCGAAACACTTGCGGTGACCAAAGTAGATACTACACGCCAGTATTATTAACTGTAAATTGTTATGCGGATTTAAGGAACTTAAATATTTGTTAGTTTAACATGCAACACTTTGGTGGTCGATATTTAGTGTAACTTTTAGCGGAACCGTGCAACAATGAACAATAATAACCGTCAATGGGACACTAGGCGTATTCTCACTTGACAAGCAATTATGCGACAGAATGCCTAACATATCAATGGCAGCTAATAGCATTATTCTAATACCGAATCAACTTTCCTTGTCAAAAGAATCCACTAGGACTCTGAGAGTAAATAAAAGTGCTATGAAAGTTTCTCAAAAATATGTCGTTCGAAGTCGACTTAAAACTGTAGGTCCCGCCACTCATGTATAAAATTAACACAACGGCTACGCCGAAAAACCTGACTGAATATTTGTAATGACCAATTATGTATGTTATGTATGATCTGGATCAGTGATAATTGCATAAACTCGCCACATAAGGTTAAAAATATCTTCACCGTTTGTGAAATTATAATTCAGGCAATACGGGATCAAGTCGACGCCTCCATTCTATAACGTTCTAAGTGTACTTAGAACGTTTTTAATGCTCTTGCATTTTTAAATTCTACGTAATCTAACTTAAATACTGTCAAAATTTGGTTAAGATGCGCCATCCGTTCCGAGGTTATAGGGAAAAATCTACTTAGAATACACATATAGTCGTATGTATCGTGAAAACTTTGAGAGCTCATAACTCAAAACATACTTTTTCGACTTAGAATGTTATAGAACGGAAGCGTCGAAGTGTTGTTCTGGAATTCACAACCACTCCAGGCATTATATGGGCATCTAGTCATCAAGAACTTATGGGAAATATAGGATAGAGCCAGATTACCCAATACCATGGAGAATCCAATACCTTTCAGCGTATTAAAGAGCGAGAGCGGAAGTTAGCGGAAACGTCAAAGTGACAATTATGGAACAATGATAAGGAAAAATTACAAAGGTCCCGATGAGGAGAAAACCAAGAGTATTTTAAAAATGAAGTGCGATAGGCTTAAAGCCCTTGGTTTTTCTCCTCTCCTTCAACCTACCTGCCTGCCTATAGTTCTACTAAGTCCCAATATTAAGGTTTTCATAGTCGTAAGTGAGAGTTTGTAGGAACGTAATTGATTCAGTTCAAGTGTTTAAGTAAATATTCCGATTACTGTCATGCTTAAGCGATGAATTTTTTATTCGCAATTAATACTTCATCTTCGAAATTATTTTCTCAGTTTTTCTTCAATAAAATTTAAAGGCCGTTTAAAGTAGCACTTGTTGTCGAAACACTTGTCAAATTGACAGCTGTCAATTTGTTACTCTTCTAAGAATTTTATGTTCCTCTTGAGTCGATTGCAATTTCTTTTCGAAAACCCTTGACTCATTCGTCAAATCATTATCAGCAACACTTTGTGGTTATTGTACGTTCAATTATTTCGATTGAAAAAAAAGAAATCTTTTTAACAACTTGCCATATAAATAAAATTGAATTAAAATTGGAAGAAAAAAATGTTTTAAATTTTATTCCGGCAATAAATCAAACCCATAAGATAGATATACGGAATATACTCTGTCTGTCTGAGTGCTTGATTAAAATGCGTTGCTCTTTTCAAATTTTTTTTCTTAATTTTTTTTTTAAATCGCCATGAGATTCCATTAATCTTAAACATCTGTTGGTATTTAAAAATATGTTTTTTTTGTTTGTTTTGGACTTATGAATTTGCCTACAGTATTCACTGTGGAAAACGTCCCCCACACATTTTCAATATTGAAAGAAATTTTCAAATTCCCATATAAATCCACCAAAGACGAGAAACAAAAATAAAAGATTAAAAGATTTGAGAATCTTACAGAAAAAGATGACACACCACACGATTTTATATAAATATTGACAGCTGTCACTTTGACAAGTGGCATAATTTGGAAATCATTCAAACTCAAAACACTACTTTGAACACCCCTTTAAAAAAAATTAAAAACAAAAATAAAAAATCTCGTAAATGAATGAATTAAAACCACAGCCATAATTAAAACTGTATTATTGAGGAATACTTAAAGTATTTTTAGGGTTAAATGGAGGTAATTAAGCAGTTTTAATTACATACTTACGCCTTACCCACATAGTCCTTTCTAATGAGCGGTTTTCTGTGAAAATAAAATTTCTAATTTGCAATAGAAATATGTAGTGCTTATTATTATACATGGAAACGTTTCAGAATCCAAGAATTAACTCCCCAAGGTTATTGAAGAGCCATCCGCTTGTTTGCCTCTAAATGCCAGATCATAGAGACAGAATGTATTTGACAGTTCCACATTTTCATCAACCATGTAGAAAGACGATTGTCGTTGTCCCCAAATCACAATGCCCCGTTTAACTTAACGAGGCTCTAAAAGGCTTTCCGTTCAGATTCAGTACCCATTACATTGTAAAACGGCAGATCCTGGGTTATACTGAAGATTCTACAAAATCACCTATTTCGTCATGAAGATATCTTCTTCGTCTAATCGACGATCAGATCGACGAGGCATTTTAAACACGGCCTAACCGACCCTTCCTTCCAGGGCCATTTGGCCCTGTACAGTGCCACCCTATACCAGTCTAAAAGCCATGTGATAGCCTTCCTGCAGGCTGAAACCATTCTCGAGTTTGTATAATATCGAATAAGTATCTTTAAGGCTTCCCAACTATCCACGTAGACAGCAAATACCTTTGCCTGAAATATACTAATCTCATCAAGGAACCTATAGGACGGATTCACTAGTGTAGCAGCTATTTTCGAGACATCTGCAAAGAGGTAATGCCAGTCAACTGCTGTGGGTACAGAAACACCACCGACAGCAACTTGAAAACTACATACCCTGCCTGTATACTCTTGCAAATCTGTACTCAGGGTCTGTATGCCCAAATCAGTAACCTAGCATGTCTAAACTCCTCTACTCTGTATAAGTAACCTCAAAATGTTCCTTGCTGTAAGCACCTTAACCACCCCATCTACAGGAAGTAGCCCTTAAACATATGTAACGAAATCTGAGGAATATTTCTAAAAGCAGCCAATATATCCAAAGTGAAATAACTTTGCACCTTACTCAGCAACTGCATCCTTATATAAGAACTGCGTTCTATATAAGAACTGCGTTCTATATAAGAACCGGTAAGATAACGGAGTTATTGACACACTTCACCAACTCTGAGTGAAGACCCTATCCCCTACCAACGGTATACTAAACTGCATCATAAGTACTGAATTTATTTTTAATAGTTTCCAAGACGTAATTACAAAAAACTGATAAAGCGAAGCTTCGGCCAAAGTACATGGCTGACATTTCGTTATATCATTTATTTGGTAGACACCAAAATGCCTTTTCCTCCACCGACACAGCGCTGGTCATGTATGCAATAGGTAAAGAATAGCCCGCTCTCCTCATCTGTACAATTTGTACAGAAATCGTTTGCCAAGTTTCCTAGACAAATGCGCATCTCATAAGTGTCCGTAATGACTTCAACAACCATACCGAGCATGCTCCTTTGAAGTGTAAACATACTTTTCGCGCGCCCTCTATCCAGTTTTGGCCAGATTTTCTGTGCCCTTCTGTTTGTATTCAAAGACTCCTATCCTCGACTGCATTGTCAATTATAAGCTTGCAGGTCTTTTAAGCGATTCCAAAGTAGAGAATATCTCGGAGAGTTCAATGATGGTGCCATATCAGGCCAGTTTATCAACTTTACAATTATCTAGAACATCTTTATGTCTCAATACCCATATGATATACACACCATAGCGTTTTCCGTAACCTTAATGAGCGCCCAAAGTGAGTAAACACCGCTGAAATAATTCATTTTCTTAGGATAGCGAGAAAAGTAAATGAGAATAGTCGAATAAATTTCAAAAATTAAAAACGTTTATTTATTACTTATAAAATGTTAACACAAAAACAACAATTCATGATAGAGCACCTTTTTTTTATACTTAAGAACAAAACCATTTTATACTTAAGAACAAAAGTGTTGACTCACTTATGGCGCTCACTGTATCTGCGATACCTATACACCGTTCTAGATTTCATTATTCTTGGCCTCAGCGCTTCTATTTTCTCTTGATTAATACGGTATCAAGATATATTTAGGAGTTGGAATGGTTTTCCATACACAACATTTGATCCTTAATTTTTGGTATCACAATGCACCTAACCTCTGCCCGAAATGGAATCCTACACTTTATGAACAGTTCGCCTACCACCAATATAATCGCTGGATATGCTCAAAGAGGTTGTATAATTATCTCGTATACTTTTCATAAAAAAATTCAATTCTTGGATGGGATATTTCAATTTAAAAGAAATTTAATTTCTGGCCTCCAAGAACAAACAAGAAAGAAGGCAATGATGCATTAAAATTAATTAAAAATAATAATTTCATATTTTAATACGAAAAGATAAAAGGAGTGGTGGTGATGGTTGTTTTGCTTAAGAAATTTTTGGGCAGTTTTTGTTATGCATGATGGATTACAAAAGAAAAATATTTTTTCTGTCCATAATTACGCTTAATTACGATCATTAAAAAACAAGCCTTTAATGTCTTCGTAATTTTGATGGAACCTTAAATTTGTAGAAGTAGAACAAATAAAAAAAATTTAATTTGTAATGC
Source organism: Sarcophaga carnaria (assembly GCA_958299815.1). NCBI lineage: Eukaryota > Metazoa > Arthropoda > Insecta > Diptera > Sarcophagidae > Sarcophaga > Sarcophaga carnaria. The sequence continues at coordinate 25,418,531 of OY283153.1, forward strand.
ACAGCTGAAAGAAATATTCGTTTGGATGGTGATATGAAGTGATCTGCATCATAATGCAGTTAATAAATTCAAACATATGTTTGCCATAATGAATTGACCCATTTCTGTGGATGGAGCACATCAAATTGTAATGGATTTTGTTGCTTTTATGCTCGAATAAATGTGACAAAATGTTACAGTTTGTGATTTCAGGAAAATGGAAATTATAAGCATTTCGTAATACATAGTTTTATATGCTGTCCCCCAGAAACAACAATTTGTATCCTCCATGCTGAAATGAAGTTCTTAAATTTAAATTTGAAGCATTTTTTTCGAACATTATTTTGTTTTTATTATTATTATTAGAATAGGCGTTTCTTTTTGTTAAATTCTTTTTTTTTATTTAAAAAGACTAAGTATTGTATGAGAAAAATAATTGCATTCCTTTGGGGGGAATTGACGCTACTTTCTCAATATTTTTTTTTTATTGTTGTATGTTATTTAAATACTTTCTTAAAGAAATAAGGGTTTTATTACTATGTCTCTGCTGTTTTTCAGTATGTTTTGTTTTTATCATAATGCATAATTTCTTTGTTTTTTTTCTTTTCTTTGCGAATAAAGAGCCTGTGCGGTGTTGGTTGTTGTTGTTGCTGTTATTTTGTATGAAGAACATTTAAATTCAGTCACGTTTCTTTTTGCGTCTAGGCTTCTTTTTCTTTTTTCTTCGCTCCTATTTCTTACTGCTCTTCGTATTTGTATCATCCTTACTCTTATCGGTTTTCTCAGCGTCAGCACCAGATTTTTTATCCTTGGTATCCTTATTCTCTTTATCTTTACTTTCTTTTGTTTTATCATCGGTTTTCTTGTCTTTACCCTCTTCGGCATCACGATTAGCCAATTTGTTGTTGATCAGATTGTGTAAAGCAATAATGGAACGCACCATCGAGGCTAAATACACCACCAACATTTGATCATTTGTCTTAACATACATGGTTTCGGTAAACTGGTCGTTGGTTATATCAGGCAATAGATTGAAAATATCCTGCAGCTGATAAACAATTTGATAATTAATGGGCATTTTGGCATCACCCACCCGCTGTAGATAATTTTTGATATCACTCAATTGGGCCTTGAGGCCACGCAAGCCCATTAATTGGTTGGTGATCTTTTGAGACAGGCTGCCAACGGTGGTATCCTTAATGTCACGTAGTAAATGCTCTACACCCACTTCCTCGGCCTCTTCGGCACCAATTTCGCTGGGCACATGTTCAAATGTTTTACTGGTAGGCGAGCCATCATCATGTACCTCTTCAACGGCTATATAAGCCTCTGTGGGTAAGCCCAGGTCTTTGGGCTTGGCATCGATTATTACTAAAACAGAGTTGGGGCAATAACGTCTAATCAACTCGTTGATGGCAATATCATTCTGATGCAGTTTGGGTCCGGTGTGGTACCAGCCCACAACACGCTCTTTGGCATTGACCTTTTTAAACATGCCATACATATTCTCCAAATAGTCATGATCCAAAAACCACACCGATTTGTCTTTGTCATCCTCATCGAAGGGCACTAACCAATAGAAAAAAAAATCAAATTTCCAATTGGAAGGTTTTAACACAAAATATTTTATGCTTACCGGCAAAACTGTTGGATATATCAAGTATACCCTTGGCCCTCCAGCAACCCAGTAAAACGCCTACAACACGTTTCTGATTGCCAATTTTGCCCATACGATTGAAATGATCCACCACCGATAGCAATACCAATGGATGGACAATAACTTTGTTTACCAAGACTTCTGAAGACGGCATTTTTTTGTTGAATTTATTTTCTTTTGCTGACTAACTGCTGCACTGTCTGTTGATGGCCAATTGAAATTTTCTTTATTTAAGTATTTTCGTTCTAAACGGGAATTGTCTCCTGCAAAAATCTCTTGGTGACTTTCAAAGTAAAAAATATTTTGCAAAACTCCTAAATGACAGGCAGAATTTCTAAAGACAATTTGTGTTGGCTGCTGTCAAAGTTGGCAGCACTGATAAACAATGAAAATCAACACGGTTACAGAGTTGATGTTACATGTCAAAAAAAAATTGAGCAGCCCTGTCTTTGTGTTGAATTTAATGGCGGCGGTTTAATAGAATTTACCGTTAGTTATACAAAACGGATAGCGGAAAGGAAAAACTAAATTGTAAAGCTTAAAAATTAAAGAATTTATTAAAAATATAAAAAAATGGATTCCATAAATACAGAAAACAATCCCGAACATGTAAAGGAAGAATTTAAGAACTGGTTAAAGAAATACTACGAGGATTTGGTAAGTTCTATAGAAAATTCCTTATGAATAATCGCTCCATGCGGAATAAAGGTTCTCAGTAATTTTTGTGTTCATGTTTTATAAAACACACGTCAAATTTCTTCATAGCCCCTAAAGAAATGGAACATTTATGATTACTCAAATTAAATTTTCCAAACAGAACCTATTATTAAACTAAACAATTAGGAATGATTTTAACAAGAAATTTAACCCCCCTAACCCTCTAGAAAACTAAAAACCAACTTCTTAAATCGCATCTAATTGAACGCCAACAACGTAACAATACCTTAAAGACCGAAATAGAGCAGCACATTAATAACACACTCACTAGCGCAACCATGGCCATGGATGTAATGCCCAGCAAAGCCCAAATCTTGTTAGAGGATAAAGTAAACAAATTGAAAACTAAATCAGAACAATTGAGAAAATGTAACGAAGCAATTAATGCAAAAGTAGAGGAGGAAAGTAAAAATATAAGGAAAACTTTCTTAGAAATGCTAACCAAAGATGACATCACTTTGAAGGTAACAACAACAACGAGGAAGTCATATTTTATTTTTTATTAAAAAAATTGTCTTTAAAGCCTTACCATGAAGTTGAAGCTGCCATTAAGAATATAAAAGAACAGACAGATTCTTTAAAACAACAACTAAATGAAGAAACGGAAATTTTTACAAAACGTCAGCAAAAACGTGAACAAGATTTCGTAGAGATCAATAAAATTGTTGCTGTTTTAGAGCCCATAGAACAGGAATTAAGGTATGTTGCAAGGTTTTGAGGAAGCCCTTGCGTAAATTAATTCAAGCCATTCTTCTATAGGTTTGAAATGCAAACTACTGACAATACTTTAACAGAGCAATTGAAATCATTGAATTTAAGATCAGCTGAGGAGGCCACTATGGAATCTCCTGAAGCAAAGGAGTTAATAAAAGAGATAAGCAATTTGAAATCACAATTAACTATGCCGTAGGAATTAAAATTTCTCTTTTTTATTATTAATTTCTTATGTATTATAAGTAGACTTAGAAAACTTGTTTAAAAACAAACAATAAATACTTGAATACTTTCTCGATACATCAGCGGTGTTTCAACGATATCAGGCCTATAACATCGATTAATGACAGGACAACGTGCTCGGATGCGATTAATGAGTGTTTACAATTTCATTGTTTTATTTAAAAATGCTTTTCTTAATTTATAACCCTTAACTCTAAAGTAAACCTAATTAACATGTACTGTATTATATCTTAAAACTTAATTCTATTGCTAATGTTTGCGCAAACAACTAACCATTTAGCATGTCTCTAGTTCCGGTGGTATTGGTATATCATTTTGTGCAGCAAATTGCACTAGAGCGGTGTATTTCTTTTTCCAAGTTTCTATTTCTCGAGCACACTGCTCATTATCCTCGTGCATCTGTTCGAGCTCTGTCCACTCGTGGGTCTTTTCAGTCTCCAAAACATCTTTCTGTTCAATACGTTTAATGCGGCAACTGGCTGCATATCCACGATTTTTCAGTGTGCGTCTACGCTGTTTCATACGTACTATCTCCTCACGATTTAAGCCACGCATTTTTAAGGTGCGATTTAAATCACGTACCGAAATAGAAACCAATTCATCATCACTGATATCAGGTATGGGACAGGGTGATAAAGGGGCCTAAAGGGTGCAACAAATCCAGGACAAGAAAATAATGAAAGAAAAAGAAATCATCATTAAAATTTCTTTCTTTCTTTGCGTAGTAAAATATCCAAAAAGGTATTTTAAATTGATGATATTAATTGCATTTACATAAAGTTCTTCAGTTACCATTGCTGAATTGTTTTTGAGACTCCTTGACTGTTGTTGTGCTGTTGACTGATGTTGGTGTAATGGCTGCTGCTCCATTGTTATCAAACGAAGAAAAAAAACAATTGTTTACGGATTTTGCAAGTTGTGATGATGTGGTTGTTTGATGAAAAATAAATTATTGATTTTTATTCTCTTTATGTAATATATAAAACAAGTATTTGTATTTTAATTATTTAATAAAAATGTAAATACCGTTTCAAGATTTATTTGTTCGGTTTTTATTATCAATTTAGAGTTTTTAACAAAATTCTCACGAAATTTTTTCTCGATGATACGAACAATGCTCAATAATAAGTAAAACAAAGCCACATAATAAAATATGACGTCGTCAAAGTTATAACGTAATACACATGATGCAACTAATAAGGTGACAGCACAAGCACAGCTGACTTTTTCGCTGTAATTCGCCGCAACCGCACGTTTGTCAAAATTTGTTTACATTTCTTAACTTAGTTGCATCATGATTTCGTTTTTGTCTTTGCTACTGAGGATTTTATTTTTTTTGCTTTAATTAGTCTATAATAAAACTATTCCTTTTTGTAATGGAATGGAAACGATTTCAATTTCTGTTTTGAAATTTAATTTGTTATTATTTGAAAGACTCAGGTTTTAATAAAGAAAAATTTCATATTTTATGAATAGTTAGTATTAGTGAAAGTAATAGTGTGATATGATACATAAAAATAACCTTTTATGCTAAAAATTAATAAAGAATAATTAAAATCGAATCTATTTATAAATAAACGTTACATTGTACTTAATTATTTGCAAAGAAGTGACATAATTGCTTTCTTATCTCTGTTGAACTTCTTCCACCATACTGGTGGCAATTTCCTGATGGCTTAATCGATGGAATATCACTTTTCACTATGCTACGCCATGTTCCCTCGTGAAGGTCGCCATTTTTATCCTCCCAATCTATGTAATTTTCGGGAATATACGATGATTCGTCGTTAAGTGTTATAAAATTATGCAAAGTAACACAGGCTAATACAACTTTTTCAGCATTTTCCGGTATTAAATGCAACGTAGTAAGTAAAATTTGCCAACGAGATATTAGAATTCCGAAAGCGTTTTCGATTGTACGACGTGCTCTTGATAGTTTCTTATTAAAAAGATCCCTATCAGCAACCGACGCTGCGTTAGGATAAGGACGCATTAAATTTACACCCAAAGGAAAAGAAGTATCAGCAACAAAGAAATGTGGAAGCAGGAATTCCGTATTTGGCAAATTTCTAGGTGGAGGAATTGGAAGGTAATTATTAATCAGTCTGTTTCCAAAACGACTTAATTGGAAAATGCCTAAGTGTTTATAAAGTTAAACAACATTTTAATTAAACTGAAATTGTTTTTGTAAATTGCAACTTACCACCATCATGCGGACTGCCATAGCCACCAATATCTACATGGGTGAATAGATATCGTGCATCGCATGCTGCTATCATAACAATAGAAGACCATTTTTTATAGTTACTATTGGGAGGACACCGAATGCTAATATGTTTGCCATCAAGGGCTCCAATGCAATTAGGTACATTCCATAGTTGCCAAAAATCTACAGCAATTTGTTTGTAATCTTCTTCGCTTGGCTCACAAACATAAGGATTACTTAGCACACTCCAAAGAGCATCACAAGTCTCAAGAATTATCTTTCGAACTGTTTCCTTGCCCAACTTAAACGACCATGCTAGCGATTGGAAAGATGCGCCTTGTGACAAAAATCTATTTGCAAACAAGAAAAAGGAAAAGAAATTTAATTATATATTTTCAATTTAAAATAACAACACCCTCTCTTACATCAATGTCACAGCCAACCGACATTCGGGCGGCACGCATTCTCTTAATGCCTTCTTTTCAAGGAATGGCTTTATAAGTTCCAGTAAGAGTTCATATATCTGGGGTGACATTCGGGTATATTCGAGAAACTGTTGGTGGTCCGTCTCCTTGATAACCAAAAACGTCTGTACAAAGAAACCATTTTTTAATCTGTAACGATTTCCTTCCTGTACCGAACAAGAGCGAAACACATGCAACAAATGTATATTTTTGTTGATATTTATTACAAATTTTTATTTACAAATGACAGCTGATTTTGACAAACGTGCGGGAGCTTCACAAAAACAAAATGCATGTTGTTTTTGCCTTGTTGTATTTGTTGCCGAGGCACTGTCACCTTATAATCAATTCGCCTTGGACTGAGCACTTCAATAACAAAAAGCTTCATAAACCACAAAGTTGCTTCGCAATGAAGATAAACGGCGTCAATTCTTTAAAGTGTAACGTACTTGCAAATTCTTGTAATAATTTTTACGGCGGGTACAAACAAAATTAGATTTAATGGTTTCTGGTATTAGTAAAACATTTATCATGATAGGTTTTGTTTTCATATAAGAGCTTTTAAAATGTTATGATATTTAGAAATACATTTTTTAAATTCTCTTATGAAATGTTAAAAACATTCATAAAGCAACGGCTTTACTTTCTTTACCTTCGACGACTGTATTACCAAGGCGAATTGATTATAAGGTGACAGTGCCTCGGCAACAAATACAACAAGGCAAAAACAACATGCATTTTGTTTTTGTGAAGCTCCCGCACGTTTGTCAAAATCAGCTGTCATTTGTAAATAAAAATTTGTAATAAATATCAACAAAAATATACATTTGTTGCATGTGTTTCGCTCTTGTTCGGTACAGGAAGGAAATCGTTACAGATTAAAAAATGGTTTCTTTGTACAGACGTTTTTGGTTATCAAGGAGACGGACCACCAACAGTTTCTCGAATATACCCGAATGTCACCCCAGATATATGAACTCTTACTGGAACTTATAAAGCCATTCCTTGAAAAGAAGGCATTAAGAGAATGCGTGCCGCCCGAATGTCGGTTGGCTGTGACATTGATGTAAGAGAGGGTGTTGTTATTTTAAATTGAAAATATATAATTAAATTTCTTTTCCTTTTTCTTGTTTGCAAATAGATTTTTGTCACAAGGCGCATCTTTCCAATCGCTAGCATGGTCGTTTAAGTTGGGCAAGGAAACAGTTCGAAAGATAATTCTTGAGACTTGTGATGCTCTTTGGAGTGTGCTAAGTAATCCTTATGTTTGTGAGCCAAGCGAAGAAGATTACAAACAAATTGCTGTAGATTTTTGGCAACTATGGAATGTACCTAATTGCATTGGAGCCCTTGATGGCAAACATATTAGCATTCGGTGTCCTCCCAATAGTAACTATAAAAAATGGTCTTCTATTGTTATGATAGCAGCATGCGATGCACGATATCTATTCACCCATGTAGATATTGGTGGCTATGGCAGTCCGCATGATGGTGGTAAGTTGCAATTTACAAAAACAATTTCAGTTTAATTAAAATGTTGTTTAACTTTATAAACACTTAGGCATTTTCCAATTAAGTCGTTTTGGAAACAGACTGATTAATAATTACCTTCCAATTCCTCCACCTAGAAATTTGCCAAATACGGAATTCCTGCTTCCACATTTCTTTGTTGCTGATACTTCTTTTCCTTTGGGTGTAAATTTAATGCGTCCTTATCCTAACGCAGCGTCGGTTGCTGATAGGGATCTTTTTAATAAGAAACTATCAAGAGCACGTCGTACAATCGAAAACGCTTTCGGAATTCTAATATCTCGTTGGCAAATTTTACTTACTACGTTGCATTTAATACCGGAAAATGCTGAAAAAGTTGTATTAGCCTGTGTTACTTTGCATAATTTTATAACACTTAACGACGAATCATCGTATATTCCCGAAAATTACATAGATTGGGAGGATAAAAATGGCGACCTTCACGAGGGAACATGGCGTAGCATAGTGAAAAGTGATATTCCATCGATTAAGCCATCAGGAAATTGCCACCAGTATGGTGGAAGAAGTTCAACAGAGATAAGAAAGCAATTATGTCACTTCTTTGCAAATAATTAAGTACAATGTAACGTTTATTTATAAATAGATTCGATTTTAATTATTCTTTATTAATTTTTAGCATAAAAGGTTATTTTTATGTATCATATCACACTATTACTTTCACTAATACTAACTATTCATAAAATATGAAATTTTTCTTTATTAAAACCTGAGTCTTTCAAATAATAACAAATTAAATTTCAAAACAGAAATTGAAATCGTTTCCATTCCATTACAAAAAGGAATAGTTTTATTATAGACTAATTAAAGCAAAAAAAATAAAATCCTCAGTAGCAAAGACAAAAACGAAATCATGATGCAACTAAGTTAAGAAATGTAAACAAATTTTGACAAACGTGCGGTTGCGGCGAATTACAGCGAAAAAGTCAGCTGTGCTTGTGCTGTCACCTTATTAGTTGCATCATGGCTCAGTCTTTTCTAGTTACATTGTGCTTTTCTATTATTGTGTTCGACTTAATTAGCTATTTGCTGTGTTTTAAGGTAAGAAATAAATTTCATTTAATTGTGTATATTTATCTAAATTATTATGGATAAGGAGATAAATATTCTAACTTAACATAACTATACCGAAAATGTTACAAAGCCTAGTTAACAAAACATTTAAGACGCAAAATAATCCGAGTATGTTACTAAAATGTAAGAGAACCGTAAGCCAACGGTATTTTCAAAATGGCGAGTGAACAGACAGATTTGCCTTTCATGTAGGAATGCTGATATCCACTGAGGGACTTAAGTCAATTTTATTCCCCAAATATAAAATAGATTATTTTAGACAAAATTCAGTCTTCGGGCCTAAGATGGTATGCCCTACCGTACATGGGTATAAATATTACACTAATTCATCCTGTTGACGATCAGCAATATTCTGCAAAGAAAAACTTCATTCCACGCAGTATACCATAAACATATCGTCAAAAGTTACAAAGCCTAGTTAACAAAACATTTAAAACGCAAAATAATCCGAGTGCATTACTAAAATGTAAGATAACCGTAAGCCAACGGTATTTTCAAAATAGCGAGTGAACAAACAGATTTACTTTTCGTGTAAATATGCCGATGTCCGCTGAGGATGCTTAATTCTATTTTATTCCTCAAATCTGTCCATATTTCTTTAGACAAAATTCAGTCTTCGAGCTTATAGTGAAATGTCCTACACATGCATGGGTATAAATATTACACTAATTGATCCTGGTGACGATCTGCAATATTCTGCAAAGAAAAACTTCATCCACACAGTATACCATAAACATATCGTCATTTGCCAACAATCGCTCTACTAATACAGCATCCCTACAACCAGGAAAGTGTTTTCAAGAAAAAACAGAGCTATATACTATTCAGGATCATCTTTTTACCAAACATACATCATACTACGATGCCTGAATAAAATCTTAATGAATCTCCACAGATCGTTGACAAAATTGATTTATACGTGAAAATTTCACCGTGAAGTCTTCTTTATGTTTCCTTTAAGCGATATACAATCGTCACCAAGTCTTCTGACACCCGAGAGAGATTTCTATTTTCGTAGACAACCTATAAGATTTGAACCTTTTGCATCGGTAGAGTTTTATTTATAACCTCTGGACATAATCTGGTGCAAGTACAAGTCCTCCAGATATCACTACACTCTTCGGTGTAGTGACAGTTCAGACTGAAACTAATTAGATCAAAGTATCCTAAATCTATTCTTCAGACCAAGTAAGCTTCAATATAAATTATAAAGCTTTACGATTCTTTATAAACAACAAAACCTGGACAGTAAATGTCGTAATAGAAACCATTAATTATTAGCGCCGTTCGTTTTCAAAGTAACTTGTTCTTAATAAAGCTTTAAGGTATTGAACAACCCTGTTTTTGGTCATCAGTTTTGCGCTTTCATCAGCTGTTCAGTGTATTTTTTTAGTAAGATTATTTAAATTTCACTTTTTTGTTTATATTTATTTAAATTAACATACTTTAATAAGACACTCATTCCAACTTAACAAGACTGCACCAAAAATGTTCCCAAGCGTAGTAAATAAAACAATTAAAATTCAAAATATGCTGAATGTGTTACCAAAATTTAATAGAACACTGAGCCAACGATATTTTTCAAGTGGCACGGCGGGCGAACGAATCTGTATTGTGGGTGCAGGACCTGCAGGTTTCTATGCAGCTCAATATCTTTTAAAAAATTTACCGGAATGTAGAGTCGATGTTATTGAAAAACTGCCAGTGCCCTTTGGTTTAGTGCGGTAAGTTTGATAAACTGAAATCATGTTGTTGTTGTAGGTGCCATTGTAGTAGTTGTGATTATTGTAGAGCTGGGGTTTGGTAGGACTAGATTGGCAATGGGATCAAATATGGTGTGGAAAATTGCTTGAATATAACCTTAAAAGGAAAAAGTTTAAATAAAGTTTTATTATATATGTTGTAAATAATTTAGAATTGTTTATTACTGCCTATTTGAGCAAAAGTGGCCTGTGCTGTATTCAAGTTAAAGGCCAAAATTACAAACAGCAAAAACGTAACGATGTTCCTGGAACACATATTATCTGCTACTTTAGTTTATTTTTGTCTACTCTAAAATTTCCTAGGAAAAGTGCTCGTATTTATATATTGAAAACTTAATTAATATTTTTGCCTGTTATCTTAATGACTTTGAATATTTTTTACGTTATCTTTTTAAGCATTACTACAGTACTGATGACATTAATTGTTATTGCTTTTCTTTTTTGTTTATAGTTTTGGTGTTGCCCCTGACCATCCCGAGGTTAAGAATGTTATTAATACGTTTACAAAAACCGCTCAAAATCCTCGCTTTAAGTTTTACGGCAACATTTCATTGGGCAAAGATGTTTCTCTAGAACAGCTGAGAGAGAATTATCATGCAGTACTTTTAACGTATGGAGCCGATCAAGATCGTGAATTGGGTTTACAAAATGAATCCGAGTTTAATGTTTTGTCAGCTAGAAATTTTGTAGCCTGGTATAATGGCTTACCCGGAGCAGAAGATTTAAATCCCAATTTGACGGGTAAAACTGTAACAATAGTTGGTCAGGGAAATGTTGCTGTAGATGTTGCGAGAATGCTGCTAAGTCCAATAGATGATTTAAAGGTAAGTTAAGTTATTTTCTTATTGAATTTTGTTTATATTTATAAAAAACAAAACATCACATATGATTATATATTACATACATACATATATCAATCCGGGGGTTTCTTTAATGTTTTTTTTTTGCTTCTGCTATTCTTGATCACTTTAAGAGTTATTTCTTTTGCATTTGCTGGCTGTTTCATTCTCATCTCCTTCCTTTTTCCTTTTGTATTCACTTCTAGACCACTTATATTTAGCAAGCATTATCCATTTTCTCAACATTTTCTGTTGCTTATGATTTTTTGTTGCTCTTTTGGTTTGATTCACTTTTCTGATGACCCGTTTGTAGTTTCTGGGTGAAGGTGTTCGATTGACTCCTTTCCTAACATAACCTAACCTAAACCACAACTTTACACAATTTCTAGAACTTCGATATTACCTCATATCCTTTAGAAATTCTAGTCCATTTCTCCATTTACTTTAAGTATTAAAATTTTTTCAATTTTTATTTTTTATTTTTTTAAAATTTTTTTTTTATTTTTTTTTATTTTTTAACACAAAACTTCACTTTTTCTCTTCACAAATTCTCGACCTTTCTAGCCCATTTCCCCATATAGATTTAAATCTTAAAAATATTTTTTTCTTATTTTTTTTTTTTTTAAACCCAAAACTTCACTTTTTCTCTTCACAACTTCTAGAAAACCGATATTACCTCCTATGCTTTAGAAACTCTAGCCTCTAGTAAAGTTGAACAAGTGTATCTTGTTGGTCGTAGAGGACCTTTACAAGTTGCTTTTACCATAAAAGAATTGCGCGAAATGTTAAAACTACCAAAAGTAACGACACAATGGAGACCACAAGACTTTGAAGGCGTAGCTGATGTATTGGACAAACTGGCTAGACCACGTAAACGTTTAACCGAACTCATGTTAAAAAGTTTAAATGAGCAATCATTGGCAACAGCGTCAACAACACAAAATAAAAAACAATTTCTGCCCGTTTTCATGAGATCACCGAAATTGTTCAAAGCCAACAACGAATTGATATTTACTGTCAACAAAATGCAACAGGACCAAGCTATACCCACCTCCGATGAAGAATCTATGCCCTTTGATGTAATACTACGTAGTATAGGCTATAAATCGTCTTGTGCCGATAATGGCATTTGTTTTGATAGCAAAACGGGTAGAGTATTCAATGAACAGGGTCGTGTATTTAAATCTTTAAATGATAAAACTATAGACAAAGGTTTGTATGTGGCTGGTTGGTTGGGCACTGGCCCAACTGGTGTTATATTAACTACCATGAATGGTGCTTTTTGTGTAGCCAAAACCATGTGTGATGATATTTTAGCCAAACAAGTAGAAACGCTTAGCAAAAAGGCAGGCATAGAAAATATTTTAAAATCCCAAGCTATTGTTACTTGGCAGGGTTGGCAAAAAATTGATCAGGAAGAATGTAAAAGGGGCAGTTTAGTGGGTAAGCCAAGAGAAAAAATGGTCAAAATTGATGAAATGTTAAAAGTAGCAGGTGTTCAGTGAAGCTTTTAAAGCGTATGTTTACGTAATGTGAACGTATGGCAAAGGAAAAATGTTGTTTTTTTATTGTTATTTCCTTTTGGTGTAAGTCTACAGTAAGCTTTAATAATAGTGTCTAGTAATAAACATTCTTTTAGCACAATTTTATTTTAAATAAACTTACAATTTTCTATTAATGTTAATATGTTCAAAACTAATAAAGTTGACGAATATTGAAGAAAACTGTTATAAAAGACTAAAGTGTTATAATATTCCTTTTATTATTATTAAGGTTCGTGTGGTCCTTAATCTATTACAAAAGTATTACAATTTGTCTGCTGCCTAATTTTTCTATTATTGTCCTGTTTTTTTTTTGTATCCAACTGTTATAAAAATAGTCTTGTTTTATGTGCTTTAAAATATACCAGAAAATCCTTAAATAACGGTTCTATAAAATATACCAAAAAATCCTTAAATAACGGTTGTAAAGAATATACCAAAAAATCCTTAAATAACGGTTGTAAAAAATTTACAAAAAAATCCTTTAATAACGGTTGTATAAAATATAATAAAAATCCTTAAATAACGGTTGTATAAAATATACCAAAAAAAATCCTTAACTAACGGTTGTATAAAATATACCAAAAAATCCTTAAATAACGGTTGTATAAAATATACCAAAAAATCCTTAAATAACGGTTGTATAAAATATAATAAAAATCCTTAAATAACGGTTGTATTAAATATACCATAAATCCTTAAATAACGGTATGGTTTTTGGAATTTAAGAACAATGGGTTTTTATAATGTTTTGTGTCGGTGTATTTTACTCTTATAAATTGTGGATAAAACATTTACGATATAGCATTGCAAATGTTCCATGAAACTTTTTACAGTATTTCTCTCTATATTCTGGCATCTGGCAAAAAAAATAATTTTTTACAGATAATCTGTTAAATTTAAAATTCAAAAACCATGTTAAGAGTATTTATTCTCAACCCTGGGGTGAAATGAATAAACCCAACAAATTTCTTCGTTTGTCATCTGCTCTATAAAATTAGCATAACTTTTATTTTAAATTTGTCTTCATCAGTTGTTAGCAAATCTCTCTGTTCTTAAATTGTATTGGAGATTTTAATTTCATGACTTCGCAAAACGTGGCAAACACTACTTTACTTTCGATTTCAAACCTAATAGAAGTTTCTTCATTTCGGCCACAACAGGTCACTGTTTGAGAAGTCATTAGCCAAGCTATTCCAAGATCCACAGCCATGCAACAGTGTTGTACTCTTTATAATTGAGATTGTGGATACTTTCATAAATTCTGTTTTCCCGTTTGTATTCGTTATACAAAGCCTCTCGCTAGACATACGATGAGGTGTTATAATGTTTTCCAAGTACAGAAACATCCTTAAGCTCTATCACGTCTATCGAGGGACCTTGTCTTCTTTATTTCAATACCTTTCTATGAAATGAAGTCTCGATCGACTTCGCCATTAAAACCCATCAGACGATGAAATCGTTTAGGGATGTATTGGATATCCCAGAAGATTTTAATTAGACATTGTAAATATGTCTTCTCTTCCACAATCTGTCCGATATGCAAGCCAGGGTTAATGATCAAATAAAAGCACTACACTCTGATGCTGCAGCGCCCATCAGTGGTCAGTCAAATCATTTTGATATCCTGGTTTCAGTGGAATCGATGCTGATGTCAATATAAACAAATTATACGTTCTGATGTTAATGAATTCAGTATACACCTAAAACCGAAGTGTGGATTTTCTTACGTATGCATTCTCCTCGTTATATGGTATCGAAATATACACAAGTGCAATAACACAACGTGACTGGTCCTACCGATTCTAACGCATGGCTGCTTTGTGTGGTGATTGAATTTGGAGTCGGCGAGTTGAAGTGAAATTAATCTTTGAACCTTATTCAGCAACGAGCAATTAGAAAGCATGATCCTCTCACATGAGCTGGCAACCGAAATCGTGTGATTTGACCCAGCTAAAATTTTTTACTGAGGGATTTGCTGAAGTCGCATGTGTATGGGAGTAAGTCACAAACCACAGTGGTCCCCAAAGGCAAACGTATCCATATGATCGGTCATATTTATATTTATTTGCCAGAAAAGCCGTGGCGGACATTTGAACGATGTTATATTTTCTTTCAAACGAATACACAATTTTGATGATATCTCACATACATTTTGTTATATTTGTTATGTAAAGATAGGAGCTTAAAAAGTCCCTGTTGATTCAATTGCTGAGAATGAGGAGGCATCTACGAATTCGGATTATTCATTGCAATTTCTATAAAAGAACCAATATTTTGGACAGTGAATATATTACGATTATAATCTAGGCTGACTTCATTTGTAACACTTCAAATCTCTTAAGATTTCTGTAAAATCTTGCTAATATATTGGTCGATTATGACAATTATAACCAGCACGTAATGCTCGAAAATTGCTTAAGTTGGAATCACTATTACTTCCCAAATTGATGGTTTTGAAATCAGTTGAGATATAGAATAACCCTTGTGTATATATGGGTATATACATACATATATATTTGTCGCCGTAGTCTAGTACGTAGTGTGCTGGCTAATTCGACGTGAGGCCACGGTACAAATCTCAACAACAATTATTTCTTCGGCGACTTCCTTTCAGCAGATTTCTGGAAAAAACCCTGAAAGTAAATAAAAATTACCATGAACATTGTCTCAAAAATCTGTCGTTCGGCGTCGACTTTAAACTGTAGGTCTCGCCGCTCATGTATAAAATTAACACACACAACATAAGTGGTGTGAGAAGCTAGGTCGTAATTCTGACTGAAGGGTTGTAATGACCAATTATGTATGTATGTATGTATGTATATACACATTAGAAGAAAGTTTTTTTTTTGCATGCAGAAGCTCTTTATTAACCATACAGCCTAAAAGGTAACTTCCATCAATCCTTACTTGCAAATCATTTCATATTTTAATTGAAACCTTAAAAATATTTCGTATTTAAATAAAAACATTTTCAACCTTTTTTTTTGGGAATATTCAAATTTTACCCCATCCCCCCTACCCCCATCACTCGTATAATTATATTATATTTTGGGTAGACTGACTACATTAATCCATTTTTGCTGTTATATTACCACCATAACAAGTATATGTATGTATGTTTTTAAATTATGGTTTCTGGTTGGTCTACACCTTTTTGTTGTTATTACTTTATAGGCATCCCTCCATTCATCCATCTATTCCATGCATACATATGTATGTACATATGTTCTGTAGTTTATATTTTCTACTCCATAAATATTTAAAATATGTTGATGGGTTTTAATCTAATTATTATTGTAGTTGGTGTAGTTGGACGGGGGTGGGGGTGAAGGAACAGGTGATATTTGGTAGCCTATGAAAATATGTGTGTTGACTTATACATACATACGAACATATGTGCCTGTGTTACTTTTCTCTGTGTATGTTAAATTACCACGATGGTAATAATTTGTAAAATTTTTGTGGCTTGCTTTGTGTGGTGGGGGGGAGGTATTGTAATTAATTGGTTTTTAATGGAAAAAATTAAATAGGTTTTCGCGTTTTATTTAATTTAATTTTTTTTTTATTTTTTTTTTATTTTCACCAAGATAATTGTATAATTAATTTGATTATGGCTAATTCTAATATAAAGCGCGTGGTCTTGAAATGTATTATAAAATGTACAATGGCGATGGTATTAAAAACAATAAAACAAATCGTAGAAAAGCGGTCTTATCCCCTTTAGTACGATATATTTTTCCTAGCTTTCACAATCTCGTCATTCACGTGTTTATATTCAGACCAGCCTAACCAGCTTCTTAAAATATTCATCAATTGCAGACTTTATTGCACATATTTCTAGATGGGATATAATTTGACGGAATAGAAGAAGCCTCTTATTTCATAAATTCGGAAACTTGTCTTCTCGGGCGATCAATTTTCTAGATTTTTCTACGTTTGGTCCCTTAAATTTGGGAATTCAAGCGCAATTGTATAACAGCTGTTCTTACGGCTATTACGTAAGATATTACCGAGTATATATTATAGATGTTCGGGTACTTATAGTGTTGGATGCCGAATTTTTGTTGCTTCAAGTAGAGAATTGCGAGATAAATCTTTGGATCTGTGTACACTGTGGCTGACTTCCAAAATGTTAGTTGCTTTGTGTTTGAACAAAGTATCGTGTTTCATAATGCCACTGTACAAAATATATACAATGTATTCTATTCCAAAACGTCGTCAATGTGTATTTTTAACGCAGTCAAAAAGCAATCGGGCATCGGATTTATAGTTGACGCATTGTTTGGTTACTTTGCATATCTACATAGTTTATATACAGTAGTAGAACTGCATACAAACTTTGTATTGATACATTTTGGAAGGCAGCATGTGATAGGAGAGTTTTGGTTTCTTTGTGAAATAATAAATGTTGCGTTAGTTGTTTGGCTGTACATTGAGAAGACTGTTGTTCGCGTTGTATTGTTACTATAGAACGCTGCACACAACTGCGATCAAAGCACTTTGGGTAATCTTAAACTGATTACCTTTTGACCAGAAGACCAAAATAATTGCCAAGTCCACGAATTTTACGCTTAGCATTACGGGTATGTGGTCTAGTAGAACGCAGTATTACTGAGGATATGGCAGAGAAATTCGAATACTACGGCCAGTCAAGCAGCTCCAAAAGACGTGATTGGTTCCTATTGTATGCCGTTCATTTTTTAACGAGATGGTGAGACATTCTAATACTATCTTTACCTGGCTTAATGGTTACGTGAGCAATGAGGAAAACCTCGGCGCTTTATGATGAGTGGAGGTTGGGCGTAATTTCTGTTCACTTTGGTGGTGGCGCTGGTCATTCGTGAAGAATAGGACTCCTTTATTACGAATTTTATATCCTCCATTACGTGGAGGAAGAGGCGACTGTCATCCACAACCTCTGTCATAGACTAGCATTATTTGTAACTAAAATTATTGTATAGTT
This sequence comes from Sarcophaga carnaria, assembly GCA_958299815.1. Taxonomy (NCBI): domain Eukaryota; kingdom Metazoa; phylum Arthropoda; class Insecta; order Diptera; family Sarcophagidae; genus Sarcophaga; species Sarcophaga carnaria. The sequence goes on from OY283153.1 coordinate 25,436,242, forward strand.
AGTTTCTTCATACGTTTGTATGTGTTGGCAGTCTCATTGCCTGTAAACAGAGCAAGGTTTCTCTACAATCACGTAGTAGAAGAACAGCCGATTGCAATAGTAATCACCTGCGAAGATTTGACACTGGCAAACTTCGCAATACTGCTTATTATATCGACGTCTCCAATCTATTTTTAATTATAAGGCCACCACTGTAGGCAGGACTTTAAAATCTACATGAACCGGATAAGATAGATAAGCCTACGGGCAACTTGCCAGTGTCTTTGTATGGTTGTGCATAATGGAATGTAGCTCGTTGTGACCTTGAAGTCTCTGTCAACCGATGAATGAAACAGATTTAGAGGATTTTGTGGCCAAATATTATCATCAATACTTAACTCTAGATACGAACCGAATAAACCCCAAGTGAAATCATATTTTTTCTGTAGCATTTCAGTTATTCTATCTAGAAATTCCTAATATTATCGATTGATGCTATGTGCATATAAAAGCCTATTGGACGGTTAGGTTAGGTTAGATTAGCGTGGTAGCTTTAATTTACCAAAAAGCTCACTTGAGCACGCATAGCGGTCCGTTGTGATGCCACAGGTGAACGCAGCCTCTGTACTGACCAAGTTCCTTAGATCCAAGGAGGGGGAAGTTGGTCAGCGCAAGGGCTGCACATTTTCAAAAAGCACGGCTACCCCACGCTGGAAAACCAGCCAGAAAGTTTGATAAACGAGGCTATGTCCTTGATATCAATGGACGACAGCTCCGTCAAGCTGACAAGGGTCGGAGAGCCAAATAACCTATATCTGCACCACGCAAGGGATGGGCATTGGTAGAGGAAGTGGATGACAATCTCCTCCTCCTCGGCGGATCTGCATCCACGGCAGAAGTCGTTAAATGGGAGTCGGATTCTTTCCGCGTGTCTACCCATAACACAGTGGCCTGTAAGCATGGCCACTGTGATCGAGATGATATTACGGCCAAGTCCAAGTAGCTGGTTGGTACGCCTCCTATCCATTGTGGGTCAAGTGAGTCTAGCGATGGAGCAGGACTCCTCATTGATCCAGGACCGGTTGGCATCCCGGAAGAATTTCCACGCAATAGCCAGTTTGAACGAGGTAATTGGCATTCCCAAGTTGATTGAGGAAGATTTCGGAAGTAGTGCGCCAGCCTTGGCCAGCTCGTCGGCCCTACAGTTTCCCGGAATATCCCAGTGTCCGGGAACTCGGACAAGTGTGACGCCGAGGCGCCCAGAAATTGAGAGATTGAGGCAGCGGCGACATTCTCTGACGATCCTGGAATTATCCGCAACGTTCGACAGAGACTTTATCGCAGCCTGGCTATCGGAGTAGATCGAGATACGGGTGAAAGGGACAGGAACACCATAGGCGAGGATCCCCTGTGCGCAGATGGCAGATGGCCATTACCTCCGCCTGGAACACCCTGCAGTAGTCCGGCAGCCGGAGTGAAATGTTCAGGTCCAATTTCCCCGACTATTGGACGGGAACTGACCACTTTTTTAAGGTTAGTCTTTTCTAACAAGTCGGAGTAGTTATTGTTAAGTCCTTATATTCTACAGTAAATGGCTTATGAGGTCCAGTACAATCGAAAGATTCCTGCGTACCAAATTTTTTAATGAGCTGACCTATGTGACGTCTTAGTGTGTTTGTGAGAATTTGAATTTTGTTTTGCCTGCGATTGAGTTCAATTGATCAAACACCTAATGATTACTATTGTTGATTAGTTTTGTCTTATGTTGTGGTTATTAGCCTCTTCCTATTCTTTCTTTGTATTTAATTAAGCCAATAAACAGAAAAGCTTTATTAGCTCAAGTAAAATAGAGAGAGGACACTTGAAAAATATTTTCTTTAATTTGTAAGAAATTTTATTTGAAATTTTAAAAACTATATTTTTTAAATCCGTTTTTTCTCTCTTTTAAAACATGCATATCCAGTTAAAATATTTAAATTTTAATAAGTGGACAGTGAAGCGGAAAAAAAAATTTACTATTTAAACAGCTTTAATTGAATAAATTTTTTCAGCTGCTTTTAGCATTATTTATCGCATTTTATTGAATTTTGGGGGAAATTTTTTTCTTTTATTTTTTCAAAGTTTATTTTTGCCTAATAAATCATGTGTAAAATATTGATGACATTTTATTTCCAAAAACTTTTTTTTTAATAAATTTTTATTTCACCTACAAAAAGGAAAAATCAGAAAAAAAGAAATGAAATGAAACGAAAAACAAATAATTAAAGTTTTTTAATTGAAAAATACTCAGCAAATAGTGTAAATAAATTGGAAAAAAAAAATTTTGTTTTTCCAGTTTAAAATTTTCTCGTTTGAAAACAAAAAAAAATTTTTTTTCTGTCACTTTAATTTTTTTGGGGTAATTTATGGTCGTTTTGTGTACGAAAAAAAGGCCGTTAAATTAAATTAATGATTGCATAAATCAATTTAAAATATATTGTAGGTTTTTGTAAACCATTATTTTTCAAATGTTCGGTCGAAACACAAACACACACACACACAAATGCCAGTATGTTTGAGAAAATACACACAAACATATGTACATACACATCGTAAATATTAGACGACCTGTGTTTAAAATTTATACATAAACTATGTGTGATCATTTGCATATTTTTTTGCTCTGCATACAGCGAGACAAGTGATAAAAGAAACTGTCAAACAGGAATCCAAATCCTTTCAAACATTTTCAAAAACCTTTACAACTAATTTTTCAATAATAAGCCTTATGCGTATTTGTTTGAATTATATTGTGTCCCATTGTGTGTGTGTGCGGCATAGGTGTTATTTAATAGTACATTACCCAACACCATCATTGATGCTGGATTATACAGACAAAATGTTTCGGACCATTTTAATTTACATTTTTGGTCATGTATTTTTAAAGGATAATTTAAAATTGTTTTGTTTAATGCTGTATACAACAATGAAGGCATTTACATTTCATTTATTTCAATTAAAGCTAGCAAAAGTTCAATTCAAAGTTGAGATCTCAATTGTCTTATTCTCTTAGTACATAAATAGCCACCACAACCATGAATGCATAGTCTCTGGATACATATTAGATAAAATATTGTGGCCTTTAACACTTGCTCAATATTGTACAGTGCTTTGTTTCACTATCGTGACCCTGAATTTTGGCATCCGACAGAGAGTTTAAGCTCTTAACGAAATTCTTTTCTAGGACAATCAATCTTTTTCTTCAAAATGCCAGACAGTAACAGTGGAGGCTGCTCAATCCATTTGCCCTGTAGAAAGCCGGCCGAGATTTGTCTCAGTTTCCACACCTCACTTCACAATGTTTCGTACATAATCCTTTAGCAAAGTCACATCACAATCTTTCAGTCAGCAATCTTGGACTTATTGAGTCCAAACATAGATTTAATTCTATCCCTATCGTCAAATGCGCAAGGATCGTTGTTGCTTAACTCCCCGATCTACCCACCTAGCTCCTCTACTCCCTTTCCTGAAACCATTTCTAGATGATATTTAGACCAACTGAGATTTAAGACCAACGATAATCAAGCGAGAACACAATATGACAGCACGTCAGCTTACCTCTGCACTTAACAAAATCTGACTCGATTCAGTCCAAAGACTACTTCGGAGCCTTTGAAAAAGTGAAACGTTGCAGTTGTTATCTGGCCTAGAATGGAGCTCCAGTTCTAGATCTTCACGAAAAACTCTAGCAACAGTGAGTGTACCACCCCATTTTGCAAGCTCCCTACTATTCTTAAGGTTCTCTTTCGATTGGAAATCCTCAACCCAGTCTCGAGAACAGTGATAGTCAGTGATTTTATCCATAAGTCCTTCACCTCATCAGCGCAGAAAAGAATTTTTATTGTTATTGTTATTGTTTTCTTTGGATTCCGTAAGCTTCATACGCCCATTACTAGTGCTAATGTCTTGAGGTGATTCCAGCTCTAGCGTTGTAGTGTTGCAGTCGTCTTCTCTATCCCCATTGACCTTGTATTGGAATTGAAGATTTTTATTTTGACGATGTTGCCGATGTTGTTGTTTGAAGTCGCCGTAGTTAAGTAGGTAGTGTGTTGGCTTATTAGACGTGAGGCCACAGTCCAATCCCAGGCCAGACATCTCGAATATCACGAAATATGAAAAAAATATTTCTTCGGCGATTTCCTCTCAGCAGATTTCTGGTAAAAACCTTAGTGTAAATAAAATTATCATGAAAAGGTTCTCAAAAATCTGTCGTTCGGAATCGACTTTAAACTGTAGGTCCCCCGCCACTCATGCATAAAATTAACACACATAACATAAGTGGTGTGCGATGCTGGGTCGTAATTCTGACTGAAGGGTTGTAATGACCAATTATGTATGTACGTCAGTTTTTCCGTTCCCAAGAACATCACTATACCTCTGAACGTAACACAAACTGCCTCGATTTAGTCCAAAGACTACTTCGGAGCCTTTAAAATGATGAAACGCTGAGTAGTCATCTAATCTATAATGGAGCTTCAGTTTCAGACCCTCGCGGCAGTGAGCGTTGCGATGTAGCCTTCTTCTCTAACCCTATCAACCTTATATTGGAATTGAAGATTTTTCTTTTGACGATGTTGCTACCATGACTTGACTTTTATGCCTCTATCTACAATGAGTCCATGATTCCTAGAATTTTATCATATTTGTGTGTCAGCAGACAGATTTCATCTACGTAGTGGAGGTCTTCTGGTTTTCATAGCCCTCTAGTCGTGGCTCAGACACGTTGTAGTACGCAGTCTTGTACAATACTAAATCTAAATATTTAATTTTAGAAGTTTTAACGTTCGCCAATGCAAAACCATTCCTTAGTTTTAACAATTTATGATGGCAATCTGTCCAATTGCTTTTATAGACTTCAGCCCAACACAATTGGCTACGTTAGTTGGAGGACCGTCTTTAAAGGGTCAAGTTCTATTAAGGTTAGGGGTTAGCCCTACTGTGATATAAAAATTAAATGAAAACTCAAGAACCGCCATCTCTTCTTCAAAGAGCTGGGCGTAATGAAGACTCAAGAACCTCTGCATCTTCTTCAAACTACAGGGCGTAATGAAAACTCAAGAACCTCTACGTCTTCTTCAAAGAGCCGGCCGTAATAGAAACTCATGAACCTCCGTCTCTTCTTCAAATAGCCGGGCGTTGATTCATGAGGTGGATGGTTTAGTCCGTGGATGGCCAAGTGATTCAAGAAAAAAAGACAATCCGGCCTCTTATCCAAAACAGAATAACAGAGCCTGTCTAAACTGGATAGTACCCAGTTTAACCTGAAATATGTTGAAAATTGGCAATTTTGTTAAGTAATTTTCAGAGATATTTCTATATTCTTGAACCGTGACTCATCGTCGGTTTTTCAATGTATGCGTTCGGGTTTTCTGTGCCCCAAATGCGACAATTTAGCTTGACCCGCCAAGATCAAAATGAGCTTCATCTGAAAAGATGATTTTTTTTTGCCAAAATCGGCATCTTCTGTTGCAGGCTACTGCATGGCCAGCCGAGACAGCCATTTGAATGAAATTATTTTCCATTATTAACCGGAAGGATTATCCTTTCAAATAAAAAAAGAAATTTGAGAAAATATTCAGTAGTTTTTTTAAAGCATTTTCAAAAAAAAAGTTATTTGGCGGACCCTTTATTTTGGAGCGATCGGCATATGCCTTGTATTGTCAGACGAAAAGCCGGTAGTTCGGTAGTTCTAAAATCAAATCTCCTTTCAAGAAAATTGCAAGGAAGCGTGTTGTCGATCGGAATACGTACACTTGTTTGCGGGTATTGGGCCTTCATTTAATTGCATTGAGACTTACTGCCAGAAGCTCAGCTTACTGTTTCAATAAGTGAATATCGCTGATGGTTTTTTTAATTTACGATATCGAATAGTGGTACGACTCTATGCATGATGTTATCAAAGGAGCTTATAGAGGTATAATTAAATTTCAAAATAAAACGTATCCTAATTTTTTTTTTTGGCGTGTAAGGTAGGGTTTAAAATGCCTTCGCACTTACAGTGACCGTCGTCAGCTGCGTCGAGTGGGGCTTCCACTAAAACAATCCCTCCTCCTCTTCTGGAGATACTCCCTTTCCGGGACGGCTATCTGCATTACTTCGGGAAGAACGACGTCCTGTTAAGGACCGTTGTCTACTCTCCCACGTCTGGGTACGCCACATTTAAAGCCAGCCTCATGCTATTGGCTCGTCTTCTCCTGTATCATTCTGTCATACTGTATCAAGGTCGACCTTCTTCCTGCGGAGTACACATTCCACGTATCTTCTCACAGTGTTCCATTTCGTCTCTCTTTCGAGCATTGCGTCGGGTGTGAATTCGCCAATCTGTTCCATCAACACATTCTTCTCGTCTTGCCATTTGATGCAATGGAAGAATGTGTGTTCAGCGTCTTCACTCATTTCCTCGCAACAAATGCAGCCGGGATTATTCACCTTGCCCATGCGGTGTAGATATTGTCGGAAATAACCATGACCCGAAAGAAACTGGGTCAGCAAGTAGTTAATTTCCCCAAAATTTCTCTGTGTCCATGCTTCTATAGATGAAATAAGTCTAGCAGTCCATCTTCCACTTGTTTCATCACTACATCTACTTTGCCATCGCCGTATCTGCGGTACTAATGGCGAGGTTTTCCCTCTTCCCTTTCCATAATCGTCTTCGCTCGAATGCCAGCAAGTCGATAGGTATCTCACCGGTGACCACGAGGACTGCGGCGCCCGAGACCGTGCGATAGGCCGAAGCGGCCCTTAGTGCTGCTGTTCGTTGCACTGCTGCTATTATTTTCCGCTTGGATTCAAACTCCAACGCATCTCCCCATATCTCGCTGCCATAAAGTAGTATCGAGTTAGTCGTTCCCATAATCAATTTGCGTTTGGACTGCGTTGGTCTGCCGATATATTAGCAATCAATCTGCTCAACATGCCCGTTAGTTTTGCTTGCTTTCCTTGGTAGCCACATGCTGTATTTGGGCTCAGTAGTTAAGTCTACAGTCTAGTCTGAGACCCAAGTATCTCACTGCCTTCTTTGCGATCAGTGATACGTCACTTATCTCGAGTGGAATGTAAGCCAATGACATCAGTATGACCTCGGTCTTAATTCTCACGAGCTCTAGTCCGTGGTCCTCGAGCCATATCTGCGTCCTTATCACGACTTGATTCAGTTTCCTCCTGGCATTCTCCATATCGCTCGCTGAAATTACCGCCACTATGTCATAAACGTATCCTAATGACACTCCTGAATTTAATCTGAACTCTTTTTATTTCTCCATTTTCATATTAATATTTAGAGACGTCAGTGTACAATTTAAAATGATCTAAAAACTCCTAAAACAATTGTTGCTAAACCCAAATGGTATTATAAAATGATAATAAAAAAAAGATCACATTTTAAAATTAAATTTTTTCTGCTTCAACTCATGACTGTGTTTTGTTGCTAGAATTCTTTTTTTTTTGTTATCATTTTTTGTTTTTTTTTGCCTGAAAACTTATGCAGAAAATAAAATCCTGAAACCAAAATACATTTGCAACTTACCACATATGTATGTATGTACATACATATAATACACGATATACATAGATAGACAGGCATTTAGTTTTAATAGTGTATTAGTGTGTGTGTGTGTGTGCAACAAAAATTATATGCATGCAATGCCGGCAAACATGTTTAAATCTAGAGAAACATGCTTTAATTTTAAATTCATTTGTACACTCATAATACGAATACGACTACAAGTCATGCGTGTGTGTGTGTAGATGCAACACATCCTGTCCTGTGCTCCTCTAATGCTTACAAACACACAATTTATGGCCTTTTGGAATAGGTAGAAACAGAGAGAGAGAGAGAGGAAAAAACAAACAAAATGAAATAAAAAAAATTAACCGGAAAATACCATTACACCACTTCTCTGATTATAATGGCCATTAAAAAAAATTAGGAAAAAAATTAGGAAAAAAACACACAAAAAAACTGAAACAAACTGCAACACATATTAGTAATTATAATATGATGTTCGACTATAAATTCATAAAAATAAAAATAAATGCAGTTTTCGTTTTAGAATAATACAACTACTGGTTTAAGCCGATTGCCGAATTGCCCTTTTTTGGTCGTGATTTTTAATGTTTAGGTGTTTACAATACTCTGACAAATATGTAGTTTAATTACAACTGAGTTGTTATTGTTTTACAGTAAGTCCCCGCTTAACGCTGTTTCAGTATTACGCGGTAGTTTTGGGATTCCCCTAAATCACTAAGCACACTGTATTGATACTAGAGATGAACGATCCAGTGATTTTTGAAGAACGTTGTTCTCAGTGAACGTGATTTGTTAATCACTGTTCTTTAAAACAGTGATTGTGATCTCAGTATTCCAAAAGAAAACAATAATGACAATAACGTATTTTATTAAGTCGTAAGAAAGAGACAACTGGATACATACTACGAAAAGACTACTAACCAAAATCAAAGTGGTGTCATCAATGTTATTATTTTTTTTATATGAAGTTTGACAAGTTTTACAGAAAGTTCATGTATAAAAGACAAAAGTAAATAATCAGCATCATCTAATAGTAATTCTGCCTCGCTCAAAATAAAATGAAATAAATTTGAGTATGTAACAATTTTTAACGACAATTAACGACATTATTAGTAACTATTATTTGGCAATTTCAATCACTGTAGTTACCAGTGAATTATCAATCACCGTGATTAAATCACAGTTTTGAAAATATCGCTCATCTCTAATTGATACTTGTTCTATACTGTGTATCTTTTTCAACGCCCTTTTGTTAGTCTGTCCAGAATAAAGATTCCAACTGTATTTTTCAAAGTCGCAATCGCAGTACGAACGCATCTTTCCTGCGTCACAATTGATTTATTAGTTGCCTCGTTTAACGCTGTTTCGTTTAGCGCTGGAACTTTTTGGAACGTATCCCTTTCTGTATTTTCTTTCCTGTCTTTCGAGCTCTTTCTATGTAGTTCGTAATTCGATCTTTGTTTATCCCTGTTCCCTTAGTTTATTTGTTATTTTTTGTTTATCCGTTTTCGTTATTCATATTAGCAGAATAAACAATCTGTGTTTATTCTATCATAGCAACAATATTCTCTAAGAGTTATTGGTTATTGTTAAACTAGGAATTTTGATCAGGCATTGTGTACTAAATTTCAGACATATGCTGAGGTAAAACATGAATGCTTTCTATCACATCAGCTATTCACTATCGTGCTGTATGATAGCCATGAGCGAAGAATGTTCAGAGAGAAGTGAGTCTCTCACTCAATTCTAGACTAGAGATATATAAAGGGTCGGCCAAATAACTTTTTTTTATGAAAATGCTTAAAAAAAAACTACAGGATATTTTCTCAAATTTCTTTTTTTATTTGGAAGTACAATCCTTCCGGTTAATAATGGAAAATAATTTCATTCAAATGGCTGCCTCGGCTGGCCATGACTGTAATGGCCACTCCTTGCTCATTTTCGAAGAAAAATGGCCCAATTATGCCTCTGGACCAAAATCCGCACCAAAGAGTGACTCGTCTTGGGTGCATCGGCTTTTCAATGTATGCGTGCGGGTTTTCTGTGCCACAAATGCGACAATTTTGCTTGTTTACATACCCGCCAAGATCAAAATGAGTTTCATCTGAAAAGTTAATTTTTTTGCCAAAATCGGCATCTTCTGGTGTAGGCTACTGCATGCCCAGCCGAGGCAGCCATTTGAATGAAATTATTTTCCATTATTAACCAGAAGGATTGTACTTTCAAATAAAAAAGAAATTTGAGAAAATATTCAGTAGTTTTTTTTAAAGCATTTTCAAAAAAAAGTTATTTGGCGGACCCTTTATTAGGAAAACCAAAGTCACAAGAAGTAATAAGGTTAGCGCCGAAAAGGTCAGGTTACAAGGCAACCAGACGAGTATATACCTCGTTCACTATCTACATGATTGCTTCTGCCATCTATTCAATACAATGAAATCAGAATAGCGGCATAGAAACAGATTGTAAATAATAGGCTCAAAAAAGTGAGAGCGGCATTTGAACGACTCCAAACAGTATGGAAAAACTCACAAATGTTCAGAGAACCATGCTTGGAATGTTTACTCACTTTACTTTATCCATTACTCACTACACTACAACTACTGCTATTCATCGACAAATGCCTCAGAATCGTATGCAGAATGTTCTGGCCTAATAACATCAGCAACATCGATCTCCAGAACTTTATCAACGGGGAACCCATAATAATACCAATAACACGGAGGAAATGGAGGATCTGTCATCAGAGACCTGATAGAAAAATAATGGCTCAAAAAGCAGTGGTTGACTAAAAAAAACCCTTGGATACGTACGATACTCCAAGAGCTAAGACACTGCAATCTTAAAAGGGAAGCCTTAAAAATAACAATCACAAATCGTGTAAAATTGTGAAAGTCACATGCTCTCACATGGGGCTTAAGGAAAGGAAAATCTTGTAGCCAATAGAATGATCCGAATCAACAGTACTTAAGATTTTGACTTTCGCATAGCTTCTGTACTTTCATGCTTTCGTGACGCTTAGAAAAGCATAGCTTACTTGGTTCGTATAAGGTCGCATTGGGTCTGATAGTATCTATTCCGTTATTTATTTATAACTCCGGGTTAGTATTGCCTTACCAACCTGATGTTTTTATCCGAATCTCCTTTGGCTAGACACGCTCAGCCAATAATTTCCCAAGCGTCGAACAGAGAAGATATTCTCCGGTAGTCTCTTTTCTCCTCATTATTATAGTTTCTGCAAAAGACCAGCCACCATACGTGAGAATTTAGAGGCCAGTGTTCAATTATAATTGCTATGAGATTCCTAATATGAACTCTGATTAGGTTTGAAGCAAATTTTATTCTTCGTATACCCATAGCAGGTCAGCTTTCGTTTCGAAATGAATAAAGTTTGTTTGCGTTCAGTCGTTTGCCAATCTTTGGCAAAAGCAATCAATTAACCGTGGTCCCGTTGTATATAGTTGGTTTGATTACAAGGTCGTGTAGTCAGTCTTCATATTTAGGGTTGATAGCTTAGTCTAGGCCTGTTGCTTTCTTGCGGCAATAGAGTCGATGCTGTCTTAGTGGTTTCGATTGGCTGCCCAATATGAGTTCAAGACTTTTTGCGTTATTGAATGGAATAAGGGAAAATCCTTTGATGCATACATAAGAGATCATTAGAATCCTTTAGACAAGATTACGATCTAACTTCTCACACTACTAATGTTGTGTGTGAGTGTTTTTTTTTTAATTTGAAAGATCACTTTCGTTACTAGGAATTAAAAGGAATTCTTTTCCTTTCAACAAACCCCTCAGAAGCGCTTCTCCAAAGAGGCTTCCATCTATAACTAACACCATAGCAATGTCACCAAGATACAATTCTTTGAAAAGAGTAGACAGAACAACCGCTTTTATTTTCACTCAAAGCTTAGCTTTTAGACATAGACAGATGGCAACTCTATCATACTAGAATCTGTAATAGCAGAGTAGTAACCTTCTTAGCTAGAAGCCGCCGTAGTCTGGTACGTAGTGTGTTGGCTTATTAGACGTAAAGCCAGGGTTCGAGCCCCAGGCTAGACATCAAAACAAAATACAAAAAGTATTTCTTCGGCGACTTCCTCTCAGTAGATTTCTGGCAAAAACTCTGAGAGTTAATAAAAATTGCCATGAAAAGTTTCTCAATAAATAAAAATCTGTCGTTCGGAGTCGACTTTAAACTGTAGGTCCCACCAATCATGTATAAAATTAACACACACAACATAAGTGGTGTGAGAAACTAGGACGTTGTACAATGGGTCAATTCGACCTCCGGGTCCGGTACTTGTCTTAATTGACAAGTACACGTCCTCTAACCTAACCTAACCTAAACCAAAGAAGGAACTGTAATAAGAAAATTTAGATGCTTCGTGACATGTGTGTATAATATGGTGTAGACTAAACAGTCTCTACACTCTAGTGTACCACCACCGACCATTAAATATTTAGAGCTTTATGTCACCTAAACAATGGCGAATTTTTACAATGGCATACAGCAACACAATAACAACAACGATGTGTTTTTTTTTTTTGAAATTCTCATTAAATTTTTATTGTTGTGTTGTGTTGTGTTGTAGCCGTAGTGCGTTAATTTGTTTAAACACACACGAAACGTGCAAAACTGCATAAATTGTGCTGTTGTTCGGTGTGCTGTTGTTCTGGTGTTTGTTTTAACAAAAATTATAATATTTGCAAAAACTAATTAACAGTTTATTAACTAAATAATACAATAAAAACAATATGAATATTTTAAAACGGAAAACATCATTTAAACTAGAAAAAAAAACAAAAACATGCGAAAAAAAATTAACAAGAAAACTAGAAAAATTAATTGGAAATAAAAATACAATAAAATTGACCATAAACGTTTTAAATTAAAAGTCAACATTTAAATATTTATACAAATTTGTTTAAAATTAAAATTTAAATGACAATTAAATAAAATAAAATTAAATTAAATAATTTGTATTTTAAACAAATTAATAATGATGGTTGATTGTTATAATTAAAACAATAAAAACAATTTGTATTGAAACCTGTTCGGATGTTTATTCTTCTCCCATAGCAGGAGACTACACATACATACAATATTTGAGAAAAAATAGTTCGTTTTTATTTGTGTTTGGAATTTAAATTTAAAGAAACCTGAATTGAAATATTTGCTACACAAAAATGCTACGAAAATCTTGCAGGGGAAGCAGGAGTAAACAACATCCTTCCATTACACTAAGAAACTGTAATAGACTCCGATGTAATGCTAGGTTAGATGGCGAACTTTACTTGAAGAGTAAGGTGCCACTTAGGCCAAAGGTTAAGCCCATTGTCATAGCACAAACAAATAATCAACACGTTGTCTATTTTGACTACAAAATAAACCTTGCTTTTGCATTAATTCTTATTTTGGAGACTTCATTTAAAGATGAAATAAAGTGAGAAGTTGAGAACATTTGCCTCTTGATGGCAAGACCCGACACTGGCAAGTGAAGTGAAAAATAGTCTCTACCTTCTCCTCAGGCTTCCAGCTTCTGTAAAAGTCATTTCAGGAAATGCCTCAGGCCAGACATCAAAACAAAATATAAAAAGAATTTCTTCGGCGACTTCCCCTCAGCGGATTTCTGGCAAAAACTCTGAGAGTAAAGTTGCCATGAAAAGTTTCTCAAAAATCTGTCTTTCGGAGTCGATTTTAAACTATAGATGCCGCTACTCTTGTCTAAAATTAACACACACAACGTAAGTGGTGTGAGAAGCTAAGTCGTAGTCCTGACTGAATGGTTGTAATTACCAATTATGTATGTACTCGTATGTGTATCGGTATGTCTACCAATAGGACAGGGATTCGTAAGAACTGCTGTTTAAGAAAAACAGTAGCAGATGGCAGTGTGGCGATTTATTAGACGGAAGGCCATGGTCCAATTCTCGTCCCCCCTGAGACGTCTTGAACAAAACGAAACATGAAAAAATATTTCTTTCGGCAACTTCCTCAGCTGCCGAATTCTTCTGACAAAAACTCTGGTAGCAAAATAAAATTGCAATGAAAAAGCTTCTTAAATCTATCGTATGTGGTTGACTTTGAACTGTAAGTCCCGTTGCTCACGTATAAAATTAACGCACACAACCTTAGTGGTGTGAGAAGTTAGGTTGTTATCTTGACTAAAGGGTTGTAATAGCCAATTGAGAAGGAAAAGAAGATACAATTAGTTCTCTTTTTATATTGGTCCAGTAGAGGCCAGCAATATTCCCTCCAGAGTTTCCCTATAAAACGATTGTTGCATAAGCAGTTTAATTGAAGCAAAAAGAACGGCTTGTCAGAGACTATAAGGTCTGCATTAGCAATATAATTTCCTTTATTTTAAAATCCATATAAAAGCTGTTCTTGTTATTTTCTTGAAAAGTCTCCAGTATTCATAGACGAAGACGGACATTGACATGATTTTTATTTGGGACTTGATCGCCTCCTGCCTTTGTGAGTAAATTAAGAGATTTTCAGGAAAATCCTACCACCCAATAATCATTGCCAGTCTTTATTAAGGCCTTAACCTCCGGCTGGAAATTAGTGCAGTGTTCAGGCAGCTTACACGAACGTCTAAATGTTCGAACCTTTCATAATTTTGCTACGACCAGTCAGCATTATTAGAGCCATCGTTATAGAAATACCTCAAGGACCCACCGAGAAGCTGCAGTTTTTAAGACCAGATGTCCATCTTTGTATTCTTAAAATCATATCTCCTATCAAGAAAATTATAAGGAATCTTGTAGCCGATCCGAATATATTTACAGCTTCCCAGTATTGCAGGGAGCTTTGCAAGAACGTCTAATGTCAGAAGCCCTAGATCTATATTACAGAGCATAGTCTATTTAACATTTTAGAGCCATCGGTATGTAGCTCAAGTATCCCACGGAAAAACTTATCAGACCAAAATTCAAACTCCTGTCAAGAAAAGTGTTACGCCGACAAGCCAGAGACAATTGACGCTTTAAAGGGCAATATTCGTGAAGCCATTGGTGAAATACAGCTGCACACAATCGATAATGTGCTAAAAATTAGACCGATCGTGTAGGCTACTGCATGGCCAGCCGAGGCAGCCATTTGAATGAAATTATTTTCCATTATTAACCGGAAGGATTGTACTTTAAAATAAAAAAAGAAATTTGAGAAAATATTCAGGAGTTTTTTTTAAAACATTTTCAAAAAAAAAAGTTATTTGGCGGACCCTTTATATATTCGTACGTAATTGATCGTTACAACCCTTCAGTCAGCGTTACAACCCAGCTTCTCAAACCACTTATGTTGTGTGTGTTCATTTTAAACATGAGTTGCGGAATTTACAGTTTAACATCTACTCCGACCGACAAATTTTTGAGAAACTGTTCATGGCAATTTTATTTGACACTCGAGTTTTTGCTAGAAATCTGCTGAGAGGAAGTCGCCGTAGAAACACTTTTCATATTTCGTTTTCTTGGAGATATCTGATTTGGGGTTTGAACCGTGGTCTCACGTCGAATAAGCCACCACACTATCTACCGGACTACGGCTCTCTCATTCACTTAGTCTAGGAGACACTATTAAGGAAATGATCTTAGGTTAGGTTAGGTTAGAGGACGTGTACTTGTCAATTAAGACGGAGATCGAAATGATCCTTGCACAACGTCCTAGTTTCTCACACCACTTATGTTGTGTGTGTTAATTTTATACATGAGTGGTGGGACCCGCAGTTTAAAGTCCACTCCGAATGACAGATTTTTGAGAAACTTTTTCATGCCAATGTTATTTACTCTCAGAGTTTTTGCCAGAAATCTGCTGAGAGGAAGTCGCCGAAGAAAATACTTTTTGTATTTTGTCTTGATGCCTGGCCTAGGGCTCGAACCCTGGCTTTACGTCTAATAAGCCAACACACTACTAGACTACGGCGACTTCCTAAACCTGCCTCCATATATTCGTACATAATTGGTCGTTACAACCCACATCTAAACTCAATTATAATAAACAATCGCTTGAAATTTATTAAAGTAACTCTGAGTGATGCTATAGCGGGTGTTTACGACCTCATCGAGATGCATCATAATTGAAATGTTTGTATAACTTCTTAAACACACTATCAACTATACTTTGTTTGTCTTTAATATTCCAATTTATTTCACTCTATCGCCTCCTTAAGTAAGTTGTTCAAACATGTATTCAATTACCTGCTTGGGATATGAAATTCCAAGAAATATTGGCAAAATTTTCTCGTAAATATTCATGGCTTAGTAAAGTTTTCTTAGTAGAATTTAAATTTAAAATTTTCCTTGTATAAATATTAACTGTAAAATAATTATAATTCCTTATCATACCATCACTGCCATTGCCACTGCCACTGCCACTACAATTGCCACTGCCACTACCATAGTTGTGTGGTACATACAAGACATAATTATTTCATAATTATAATATAATTTACATATAAACAAACACACACACACACACTCACTCACATTGTGTATGTATGTATGTGTATGTATTAAATTTCGAAATTATTTGTTTATGGCATTAAAAATGTTTACTGAATTAATTAATTTTAAATACTCGTCGTACATACATACATACATACATATTTCCCCCCTCCCAAGAAGTCTATGAAATATTTGAAATATTCAGTCGTAGGAAATTATTTCAAACTTAAGTTTAGTGGTTCGTACATTGGGCAGAGAAGTTATTCGTTCGTATTCAATTTCCTTAAGTGTTGTTGTTGTTGTTATCGATATTATGGATACAAAAACGCCAAAAATATAATTCAAATATGGCAAGAATTAAGGAGATTGTAACGTGCACAGCATATCAAATTGTTTTAAAATTAGGGGATGTAATTTCGACCCACTGAGATAGGTCGTTGCAAGAACCTTAAGGCGGAGAGCATGGGATTTTCCTGTATAGTAAAGAAATCTAAATGATGGAACATTGTTCATGTCATTGTTCGAATTTCGTAAGCTCAAGAGCTTAAAATTTTTTGGGGAAGTCAGTACACCAGACACCAGACTCATCTCTGAGGAGTGCCCTCTAAAGGAATAGGTGCCCGCTAAGGAAATTTGTGCTAGACAGAGATTTCATATAGAGAATAAGCACAACAAGCCGAATTGATGGCTTAACAGCTACCTACCTACCTAGCTACCTAGGCATTCCTTTTCATAAGTACGTAACTCACGTTAAGTCGCCGTAGTCTAGTAGGTAGTGTGTTGGCTTATTAGACGTAAAGCCAGGGTTCGTGCCCCATGTCAGACATCAAGACAAAATACAAAAAGTATTTTTTAGGCGACTTTCTCTCAGCAGATTTCTGGCAAAAACTCTGAGAGTAAATAAAATTGCCATGAAAAAGTTTCCCAAAAATATGTCACTCATGTATAAAATTAACACACACAACATAAGTGGTGTAAGAAATTAGGACGTTGTACAATGGATCAAATCGACCTCCGGGTACTGTACTTGTCTTAATTGACATGTAGACGTCCTCTAACCTAACCTAACTCACGTCTAGCATATAAGTATGTAACTCACGTCTAGTCATTTCGAGATATCTATCTTAGAATCCCTAAAGACTTAAAGATTTCTCTGTTTTTTTTTTTTTTGGCGGTCAACCATATTCTTCCAACCATTTTCCTTTTAAAGAATACAAATCTCTGAAAACGCAAGTCCCCATTTACTTACAGGACTTGTACCTCTCAATTAAGACAAGTACAGTACCTGGAGGTCGAACTGACCCATTTCCTTACTATTTCGTCTCTTCTCTTGAATGTATTGAATGTAGAAGTGAAGGTCTATTCCAGCAAATAGATAAACTTAGGCTACATGTGGTCCATAGTAATACTACAATTTTTCATTTCCCCCAACAAAGGAACCATCTGATGAAATCCTGGATCCATGGGGTTATCTGCATAGCAGAAACCCAGTTAGTTTCTTTTTTCTTAAGTAATAGAGCTGGACTTGCACCGAAAAGCTGAATAACAGATTAGTTTTCTTCATGCAGAAGTCATTGGTGGTATGGATAAGTCCATAGTCTTCACAAAGTTCAGTAATATCTGCGACAACTACGCTAAGCGTGCTCGTTTGAAGTTTGTTATGACTTTCCGAGCACACTTCAACTAGTCTTGGTGAGATTTGTTGTAATATCCAGTTGTTTGTGGAATCAGTTGTCACTTCTGAGCTTACAGGTTCTCAATGGGGCTCCTACAATAGAAAATTAGCCACTAGTTCTGTAGTTGCACTATACCAAGCCAATTTATCTGTTTTGCCATTTCCCAGAAAGGTCCGGAAATGTCACGTAGTGCATATGTGATGTAAAAACTGTACTACTCTATCATCCCGTTGAGAGCGTCGTGGCTGCTGTCGGCTGTACTAAATTTCGTCATATTAGAATCTAGGGCTCTGACAGTGTCATGGCTTTCAGAAAGTATTGGCATATGTTTACCAGAAATATTGCTATCCTTAGTAATCGATACTTTCGCCTGAATGATGCTGCAATGATACGATAGCCTTATCGAAAGGGCTCTTCCTGCCGTCTCCGGAAAGATGCCACTTCCCAAAGATCGAAACAGTTGCACAAGAAATAAAGCTTCCACACTATTCTCATGATACTCGTAGCTGATGTTATTCTCGGATGGGCAGAGGTCTCTGGAAGAATATGAACGATTACTGTGCTCCATAACTTAAGTTTGATAACAGATTCGAAGTGTAAATGATAGACAGGCCTACAAACATGTTGGCAGTGAGGCCAAATTGAATCACCCCTGCAGTCTTCCTAATAACTCAAATGCCTTTCAAGCCAAGATCTTGGCCATTAAGACAGCATGCTTACTTTTATCTTAAGACGAAGATCGTGGTCACATCTGTATCTGTGTTGCTAGCCTGATGGCTACTTCTGTCCTTCGAGAGCACATTACCACGTTTCGCTTGGTTACAGACTGAATTGAACATACTTGGCTAGCTTTCTAGGACAACGCTTGTATAGATTTAGGGCAGTTGGTTTTTCTTTAGACCTGAATGGGCGGGCGAGTTTGCCCGTTCAGGATCTGACTCCTGTGAAAGCTAACTGGCCTCGGAAGCGTGTTCTTAAACCCTGATTTACAAAGCTTTTGTCGGACTATTATTTGCAAATCGTAAATTAGGGGTGGTGGTTTGCTTTTGCATTTTATAGGATCTGTAGAGTTATGTGGCCCGAATAGATCACTCATCTCATTTCATCTAGACTTACCGGTCAGCGACCTTTAGGGGATCATAGCCGGGGGATTGAACTTTAGGTCAATGGCTGTTGTCTTAGCCCTGACGATATGGAAGACACTTGACATGACAGTTCGCCACTCCCTTTACAGGAATAAATGGTTCTTACACGAAATCTGTGGGATGTTACCTTCCTAAGTATCTCGATCCGCCGAAATGGACTTGAGTTGTACCCACCTTTTTTGGTACGAGTGTTTTGGTAAACTTGGAAGAGGACATGACAGTTTGTCATTCCTTTTAAGCTAATAAGGGGTTCTTGAACGAAATCTGCAGGATGTTACCTTCCTAAGTGTTTCGATCCGCCGAAATGGACTTGAGTCGTACCACCCACCTTTCTTGGTTCGAGTGTTTAGTTGTCTCATATGACGGGCAGCCATGCTGATGATTGCTTTGACTTGTCCTAAGTAGCCTATACGATGACATAGTGTAGAGTCATGGTTCTAGGCACATTGCCAAAACAGTGTTGCTGCAATTGATCATATTGAAATTTAAATTTTCAAATTTAAAATTCTTCATTGCATATTGCAATATTTGTTGCACCTGAACAATAGCGAGACAACACACCCTTTACCCTTTACATGTACCATCAGCTGTTAAAGATTAATTTCAACACACTGTTCCCTTATATGTACAAGGTTTTGTAATCCCTAATGATCATAGTAGAGCTTGATTAGTTGCTGTTCTCAATATGCAGCAGCTTCATGCATGCATGCATGCAAGCATGTATGCATGTGTGTATGTTTTATAAGGCTTGTAATTGATTATTTCTCAATAAGTATTCAATTTCTATGGCCCCAAGTGTAACGCCTGCAAAACCAATTTCTAACTACCCCCCTCCTCTAACAAACACTCACCCACTCTTTAGGACATTGCGGTATACATGCACACGCACACACCCACATTTAGTTAATGAAAAGCAGTTTCATACACAAGCAAATTGCATTATAAGAACGCTATCGTCGATTCGATTGCATACATCTGCAGGAAGCCATTGACTATTGATTTGCATTCAATATTCTTTGGAAACAGTAGCAGAAGATGTACAACCAACTGGTTTATAATACAAGGAAATTCTAAACTTCTAAAGTTTAACTAACTTATTAACCAACAACAAAAGAGAGAGAGAGCGAAGGCAAGAGAGAGGGGAATGGAATGTGTAGAGAGTTGGCAACTTTGTTTGTGGTAGATTTTAATTTATACGGTTGAATGTGATGATATTGTTGCTGCTGTTGCTGCTGCTGGATTTAGAGTGAATGAATGAATGTTCATTTTAAAGGTATATGTGTCACACAATGCTATACAATTGACTGCAGGCTGGGCCCCCGTCTATTCAGTTGGCAAGAGCACATGTTTATTGTTTATACTGTCTGTCATTTAATAATTATTAAATTTGTCTGTCTGTCTGTCTGTCTGTTTGTTTGTCTGTTTGTGTATGCCTGCCTTTTGTATTAATGCAGTTAATTGGAGAAATTAATTTCCAATGAAAATATTTTTTAATAATTCCCTCTCTGGTGTTTTTTTATTGCATTTCATTTTTGCAAACATTAAACATGTAAAGGATTTAATTAACTTCTTTATGCATAAATTATTAAAGTAAATAAAATCCAGTAAAATAAATACATATCACTGGATAATTATGATTGTTTTCCCCTGGGGACATCATCGACGACCATCAGGTGTACTACTACTACTGGGTATCACTTCAGTGTTCTTTTTGTAAGGCGGAGAAATAGTGAGGCAGGCAATCAATAGATAGATAGATAGAAGTGATAACAATAGCAGCGGGCAGCTAAAATGTTGGCCAGACACAGGAAGTCGCCGTAGTCTAGTAGGCAGTGTGTTGGCTTATTAGACGAAAAGCCAGGATTCAAGCCCCAGGCCAGACATCAAAGACAAAATACAAAAAGTATTTCTTCGGCGACTTTCTCTCAGCAGATTTCTGGCAAAAACTCTGAGAGTAAATAAAATTGCCATGAAAAAAGTTTCTCAAAAATCTGTCGTTCAGAGTCGACTTTAAACTGTAGGTCCCACCACTCAGGTATAAAATTAACACACACAACATAAGTGGTGTGAGAAACTAGGACGTTGTACAATGGGTCAATTCGACCTTCGGGTACTGTGCTTGTCTTAATTGACAAGTATACGTCCTCTAATCTAACCTAACCTAGCCAGAAACATTCATTCAGAAACATTCGCATTCAGACCAATTCGCCTTACATTTTTAAAACACTTTAGAAATTGATTAGAAACTGCACAAGACGTATGGCATTAGGTTAGGTTAGTTTAGCAGATAGCTTGCCGTTCACTGTGTTACCCTTATTGTGATGTAAGCCCCCTTGTCATAATCCATAAGTGGTGAGTTTGAACCACCACGAGCTTCGGATAAAATCTGCCAGTTCAGTTAGTGGCACGTTCACCACCATGCCCAGATCTTCAAACGTTGTGTCACGCAAAAACCGAAGACGTCTGCTCTGAAGAGCGGAGCACTCGTATAAAACCAGATCCTTGGAGACTATAGTGCAATGAGAGACCAAGAGTTTCGTCAAGCAGCTGTAAAACTTGACAGATCGAGTGGCTGACTTATCGTACCTCTATTGTCTTTTGAACAGAACAAGCAAACTTAGCAATCTTGGAAAATGCTACTTTAAGAGAGGAACAGATGGGCCAAAGCAAGGTAGTGGCATATGATAGATAAGTGGGAGCCATATGGTAACTCGCGGGTATCTTCCAAGTGAAAGTTTTTGCCGTTCAACTCAGACAGAACTCACTGAGAATGAGATATTTGAACACTTAGTGTGTATAGGAGTAATCTAAACCAGTTCATCAAAGGTCAAATAGGGCCATTTTGTGGGTTCTAGTTCATTCTAGGTACTCAGAGTAATAAAAAGGCAGGCGGCATTGCAAGCAGAACAAATTCCACATGGCCGATGATGCCAAAAAAGGAAAATTATATTCGGCGATAGGGTAGATAAAGAGAAGCGGAGATGGAATCGATCTTTTGCTAGATTATAATGGGAGGTGATCTGGTTATTGCAGCAGGCTATTCATTTAGGAATTTAAGAACAGTAGCCTGTTTCCTGAGTGGGCATTATGGACTCAATGCACATTTGTTTATTATGTAGACGCTTGCACGGAGTTAATGTATTTGAGTAGGATATACTAGGCAGGGCATTATCCTTACTAACACCGAATAGCATCATAAGGAAACCTTATGAGACATTATAGAGGAAACTTATGTAAGTGACGGTTAATAAAAATAATAAAAAAAATTTAAGATTTGGGTCTTTGTAGACTACGTGTCTGTAAGTCAAAGAATATATCTTCCCATCTTTACATGACTTAAATCAGCTATTAACAACCTTTTTTTAAGTCATTGGTTAACCAGTTCTCTTAACAAAAGTTCATTTTACCGCAATAAAACAGCCCTTTACAAGTGGAACATCGTTTCTAACTGTGTTTTAGGTTGACACTGTGGGCATCCTTTGGTTTACAATCCTGGTTTGGAACCAATTAGTAAAGAAAAAAGTAAAAAAAAAATAATTTCAAATTTATTTTTAACTTGCAACAGTCGTAAGCACTTAATAACCTTAAAAAACGTGGCCTTTATGCCCTAAAGTGTGCTTTAATTCCTTTACTAAACAATTTTAGGTTTTTATTTCTTTTTTTTTGGTTTTTTTTTTTTTTTTTGTTGCAAAACAAAATTAACCAAACGAGAAATATTATAATGAGTGGTTTTCAACCCTTACGGCCTTGAGAAGGAATTGTAAAAGACCATGACATGCATTAATTAAAACCTGTGGTGGTACAACAGCATACACAGAGAAAGGA
The DNA here is from genome assembly GCA_958299815.1 of Sarcophaga carnaria. NCBI lineage: Eukaryota > Metazoa > Arthropoda > Insecta > Diptera > Sarcophagidae > Sarcophaga > Sarcophaga carnaria. The sequence continues at coordinate 25,458,876 of OY283153.1, forward strand.
AAGCAAATCATTATTTTACATTTCGAAATTCGAATTCATTACGAACATGACATGACATTTGAATTATAATTGAAAAAAAAAAACAACCGCTTTCTTTTTACAAAAAAAAGAAAGTATACCTGCAGGCGTTTAACATGATTATTTTGTTTTGTATTTCGATTTAGCTTAGTACATGCTAGGTTTTAGGGGAGCTTAAGTTGTATTAAACTAAACTTAGTACGGATGGTGTAACATAAAGTTGGTTAATCGCATGATGCCAACCGTGCAACGTTTACTTTCATTTATTTTCCTCATTTGATTTTTTGCATCAGACGTACATATGCAACAACAGAAAAAATTCCAATTATTTATAGTCACGTTTTTAACAAGCATATCGTATTTGAAATCCTTAATGCAAAACAAAACAAACAAACCGAGAACAAACAACAAATGAAATGGAATCGAATTATGAAATGAAAAAAAATTAAAAAAAAATAACAGGAAAAAACCACACAAAAAAGAAATAATAATGAATTCTACTGCAAATAATGAAATTAACATTAATTAAAACTGTCTTTGGCTATTTGTTTTTAATGTTTATTATTATTTTATTTTATTTTTTAATTTTTTTCCTCTTTTTTCTGTGTTTTTTCTTTGTTGTTTCTATTTGCATAAAAATAAAAGCCGATTGGTTTTGATATTATTATTGTCCACATCCACCATATAGAATTCATGACAATTTACCAGGAATTCATAAATTTTTTTTCCGCTATTATTTACAATTAAATCAACAATTTGTTTAAAACATTTAAACGACAATTTAACTCGAACATTATTTAAATTCTGTTCACATTCTATGAAAATTGTGATTAAATTTATGATACACAAATACAGCTGCGTGCAACTAATTAAGGACACGAAGTTTACATGTGAGCTTGAAGCAAAAAATACAAATTATTGTATGACATTGTCAAAATTTGTCCAAGTTTAGTTAATTTAACTGTTAGTCGTAGAAACTAACTACTTATTGTGTCAAATAAATAATTATTTATAAAGCTGTGAGCCATTTTTTAAAGAATATTGATTTCATTCGTGCATATAATTAAGGACACACCGTAAACTTTATGAAAAACATGTACTTATTAGAAAATTTCCATTTTCACCAAAGACTGCTATCCCAATTTCATTTGCTGATTTATGCGAATTTTTTTTCGACTCGCGGACAATCAGTGCATCTTCACGAACTGTCGTAATTTGGCTTCTTTGTTTACGAGGCAGCTTTTCAGCTGTCGAATTTTTTCTGAAATATTGCACCGCTTATGGCAAGTTGTAAAAACCAAAGTAACCTCAGTAAAAATAAGCAGTTTTGATGATCTCTTTGCCGAAACAAAGAAAGCTTGGGAGGCCATTCCAACCAGTGTATATGAAAGTCTTGTTGCCTCGATGCCTCGGAAATGTCAAGCTGTTATCGACAACAATGGTTTTGCAACAAAATATTCATTTTTTTTCTAATAAGTGCATGTTTTTCATAAAGTTTACGGTGTGTCCTTAATTATATGCACGAATGAAATCAATATTCTTTAAAAAAATGGCTCACAGCTTTATAAATAATAATTTATTTGACACAATAAGTAGTTAGTTTCTACGACTAACAGTTAAATTAACTAAACTTGGACAAATTTTGACAATATCATACAATAATTTGTATTTTTTGCTTCAAGCTCACATGTAAGCTTCGTGTCCTTAATTAGTTGCACGCAGCTGTACATACATACGAGGGCAAATTATTATTCTCAGTAATTATGGTCTCTCTCGGAAAAAGGCGCGTGAATAAGCAAGGTTATCATGAAATTCAAAGAAAAAATCATCTGAAAAGTTCTTTTTAAGTACCCAGTGAAATCATATTCTTTTAAAATTTTAATTAAATTTATGCTACACATACAGTCACACAGATAATTATACGTACCCCCCCCCCCCCCCCTAAAAATCATTTTTTTTTAAAGTAATGAACTTCTAATCTAAAATTTCTTTACATTAGCGTCTGTAACGACACATTTACTTAAGTAAAGAAAACAGATTCCCAAAATCTATGAATTTGTGACTGCAGTTTGCTTAAAACAAATATGGCACCACAGAAAATTATACGTACGACGTATATTTCGTATAGAATTTCTCTAAGGGTAGCCCGGTATATAAAAGGTATTGTGAATAAAAATCCTAGGACTACAGCCGTAGAAATACGAAATACCTCGGAAAGTGATCACAGTGTTATTGTGCATTCCAAAACAGTTCGAAGAGTTTTGACAAAGAACGGTTTCTGCAGCCGAGAGCCGAGAAAAAAGCCACGATTGGAATTTTCCCAATAATATATGGACAAGTCAACTGATTTTTTTGGCGAATGTAATATTTAGTGATGAGAACAAATATAATTTGTTCGGCTGTGACGGAAAACAAAAAATTTGGCGCAAAAATCAGTTGACTTGTCCATATATTATCATTTAAAAAAAATGATTTTTAGGGGGGTACGTAAAATTTATCTGTGACTGTAGGTTAGGTTAGATTAGAGGACGTGTACTTGTCAATTAAGACAAGCACAGTAGCCGGATGTCGAATTGACCTATTGTACAACGTCCTAGTTTCTCACACCACTTATGTTGTGTGTGTTAATTTTATACATGAGTGGTGGGACCTACAGTTTAAAGTCGACTCCGAACGACAGATTTTTGAGAAACTTTTTTCATGGCAATTTTATTTACTCTCAGAGTTTTTGCCAGAACTCTGCTGAGAGGAAATCGTCGAAGAAATACTTTTTGTATTTTGTCTTTGATGTCTGGCCTGGGGCTTGAATCCTGGCTTTACGTCTAATAAGCCAACACACTACCTACTAGACTACATAAATACGAGGGTAAATTATAATTCTCACTAATTATGGTCTCTCTCGGAAAAAGGCTGAAGTACACAGGAAGCGCGAACAAGCAAGGTTATCAAGTTCATTTTAAGTACCCAGTGAAATCACATTCTATTAAAATTGTGATTAAATTTATGCTACACATACTATACATACGTACATGCAAATTTATTTTGGAAAATAAATTATTATTCTCAGTAATCATGGTCCCTCTCGGTAAAAGGAAAGCAGAGATTTGCCAACAGACAATGTCGTCACGAAATTAAAAGACGAAAGCATCTGCAATTCATTGAAATTCAGCGTAGTCTAGTAGGTAGTGTGTGGGCTTATTAGACGTGAGGCCACGGTGCAAACCCCATGTCAGACATCTGCCAGAAAAAATGAAATATGAAAACCAATATTTCTTTAGGCGACTTCCTGTCAGCAGAATTCTGGCAAAAATTCTGAAAGTAAAATAAAATTGCTACTCAAAAAACTGGCGTTCGGATTCGACTTGTAACCGGTAGGTTCCGCCACTCATGTATAAAATTAATACACACAACAGAAGTGGTATGAGAAGCTAGGTCATAATCCTAACTGAAGGGTTGTAATGACCAATTATGTATGTATGTGTGTGCAGCATCAGGAAAGTTCTTCTCAAGTATCCAGTAAAATCTGCGAGCAAAACCAACATGGAGGTTTTAAAAGCAGTAAATTTGACAATCTAGAGAAGCAAAGATATTTGGACGAAGTAGTAGCATTTAGCCTTGAGGGCATTCACTCTCACCGTCCAGGTTAGATTTTATTTGGCTGAAATGCCGCATAATTCGCCGCAATCTAGGAGGTAGAGTGTTGGCTTGTTAGACGAGAGCCAGGGGCTTAAATCACAGCTCAGACAATTCAAACAAAGCAGAATATTCCGCTCAGCAGTTTGCTGTCAAGAACTCTGAGAGTAATACTTTCTGACAGCCTCGGCTTTTATGAATTTAATACGAAACTAATGTCTAAGCTAGATAGAGGCAGAAGAGGGAGAAAACCAAATAGGTGTGAGGCAACTTAAAGTTTTCCTCTGTTGTGATGCTCAGCAGGCTCAAAGAATTCTTGTTAAGAATAAGGATCCAGCGAGCGAAGAAAAATTCATCATTCAATGAAGAAAAATTTTGAACACAAATTCAGCATTGAAAGCCAGTTGCCCTAGCATCTAATAAGTACAGCAACAGCATTGTGAATGGTCAGCCGAGTTAAAGTGTTGCTTAAGGGGGTCTTTATATGTATGGGACGTAGGCCATAAAACAGAAGTTTTCGATAGTTCGTACATTGAGCTGATTTACAGGGCCTAACCTCATCTGCAATGCTTCCAGTTCTCTCCACCAAAAGTTCTCTCTTACATTTTGGCCAAATCCTTGCTCTGGATTATGATTATTTATTGTTAAACGATCATTTGATTGTTAAACGATCCATATTCATACATATAGTGGCGAGCAAAAATGGATGCAGCCTGCCACATTCTTAATAAAAGTACTATAAAATCCTAAAGAAATAGGCAAATTAAATAAAGCTTCAGGTATATATTACATTTTTTGATATATTTTTTGAAGATATAAAAATAAATATAAAAAAATTAAATGCACTTCATTTATTTGCTAAAAACTTAAACAATTCGATTATACCACTTTTGCACATATTCGAAATTTTTAAATATTTATTCATTTTTAATATTTTGTCCAAAGTCCTTTATTTTTTTACGCATTTAATGCGCTTGGGTATACTTTCCACTAAATTTTCTTTGGTTTTTTTTTGGTATTTTTCTCCCTACATCCTGTATCCGAGTCAAAAGTTCGTCTAAATTGGTTGAAGCTCTTTCATATGCTGCCAGTCTTCTCTTAATAATTGCCCAATAATTTTCTATTGGATTTAAATCCGGGCTTTGTGGTGGCCATTTAATCAATTGAAAATGTAGATAGGACATCCAATTTTGAACAATTTTGGCGGTGTGTTTCGGATCGCCATCCTGCCGGAAAAACAGTTCTTCTTCAGCGCACGCACTTTCTTCAATAAATTCTGGCAATTTTGTTTGAATGATACTGAGATAATTATCCTTTCTCATTATACCCTCTATTTTCACCAATGGATCAACACTCCACCAAGTAAAACGTCCCCAAACCGTCAAATTTCCACCTCCATGTTTGATTTTCTGTTTCACCTGATGCCTTTGAAGCTTTTCATGCGGCCGTTTGTCACTTTTTTCCATCTGATTGAAATCGCTTAATTTTTGTTTCATCCGACCAGATCACGCGTTTCTATTCGTCAACTGTCCATTTACCATAAGTTTTGCAAAATTCTAAACGTGCCTTGACGTTTTTATGCGATAGAGCCGGCTTTATTTGCTTAATGGCGGATACTAACCCGATTCTGCGAAGTGCTCTTCGGGCTGTTCACTCGTTGACATTTTTATTTATGGTCTTTGCAGTTAGCTTTGGTGTTTTTGTGTCCTTATTTTTCAAAAGACGTTCCATAAGTCGAGCATCGTCAGCGGTGAGCTTTCTTGATCGACCTCTAGTTGTAGAAACTGGCTGCAAATTTAGTCGTTTTCGAACACTTAAGACCACATAGTGTAATATTTGCAGTGCTTTTGCTATTTTTATTGCAGATCCATTTTTTTCTGTTAGAAACGCAATACTATTTTCAATTTCAAAACTTGTTTTTTTTTTCATTTTATTAATATTATAAGACCAATTCTTAATAGCGACGATAATTAAGTTAAAATCACTACTGACAGCTTCTAATTATTAAAATTATGCATAGAATGGAAAATAAAAGAATTTGTATTGTTTTTTGCTTTTATGCAAAGATTAGCATAACGTGCAAAAGTGGAAGAATTGACATCAAACACGTTTATTTAAATTAATTTCTATTTGATAAAATTTTTTGAATTTTTATTTTGAATACACTAAAGTAATGAAAATTAGAAGAATAAACCGCAGCAAGAATAATCCTATTCCACACTTTTAAAATTTTACAAGATAATAAACGCGAATATTAAAAACATGCATTCATTTTTGCTCGCCACTGTACATATGTACATAATATGATAATTACAACCCTTCATTCAGAATTACAACTTAGCTTCTCAACATCACCCATGTTGTGTGTGTGTTGATTTTATACATGAGTGGCGGAACCAAACTACATGGCAATTTTAATTTACTCTCAGAGATTTTGTCAGAAATCTGCTGAGAGGAGGTTACCGAAGAAATATTATTTCATATTTTGTTTCGTCAACCGTGACCTCACGGCCTACTAGACCACGGCGACTTCTAAACTGTCCATATTGGTAAATGGCAAACCCATTCACTTAATAAATCACACTTCAGCTTCACCAGACCGCTTTTGCCATACATACGTCTTTGAAGCCATTAAATGGATATCCCGTTATATGCCTTCTTCGCATCCTTGTCGTTTAAACGTTTTGTAACGAAAGTTGAAAAACAAATCGAGATTACAAAAACGCTTACAAATATTTTAAGCGGTCTTAAAAGAAATTTTATATGCCAGCGTTATTTTTTATGGTCTGCTGCTGCTACTCTGCTGACAATATTATTGTTGTTACATGCATGCATGCATGATGTGGTGTAATTTTATGTTAATCACGTGTGTAAACAAAATACCAAATTATCTTAAATGTTAAAGGTATTGTGTGTGCAGCATTAAATTTTTATTTCACCATAAAAATAATCCTTTCCTTTTGCTTTCCTTTGCTTACTTTTCACCTTAACTGACTCTTTACCTTTTTACATATTCATTATAAATGTTGCTGTTGTTGTTGTTGCTGTTGTTGTTATTGTAGCGCTTAACCAGCGGCAAAGTCAGAGGATATGCATTGCACATGTCTTTTAACACTGTTTTCTTCCGATTTTTTTTTCCATTTTTTCTACATTTTTTTTAATTTGTTTTCATTTGTATTTGCTTTCTTCGCGAAAAAAAAAACGAAAAGAAAAAAGGATATTCGTTACATTTAACACAAGATACGAATACCATCATGCAGGCCAGGCATATGGCGTTAAAACCATATCCATGTGGATTCATATTCATTTAAATTTTTATGCCGGAGAAACTTGAGAGGAATTGTATGACCTCGGTAAGGAATCATATCGCATGTACGAGTATAGTGGATGGGCAGTTTGTTTTTTTTTGCTGGGGTTCTGTTTGTTTTTTTTTTGTTTTTGTTTCGTTTGTTTTCAATTATATTGTTTACCTTGTGGTTTAATAGCTTTCAAAGTTTTAACACGATTTCAATTAAGGCTATCAACTACAGTTACAACAATAACAACGAATTTGGTTACAAAAACAAAACTACACAAGCACTTCAGCAGTTCACATACAGCACAATACAAATATCTGTAGAAATTTTATTGCATATGAAGGAAATTTTATATTGTTGCTGTTGTTGTTGTTGTTGTCTCTGTTTTATTCCCTGTTATTTGATTATGCTTAACTGCAATTTATAAACAGCCATTCTCAAGAAATTAGTAAAGGAGAAAAATTGTGTCCGAAATTTTAATTTTTTGTTTAAAAACAAAAACTCTTATCTTCCACCGGAATTTATTGAATTTTTTTTAAAAACTCTTCTATACTATTTCTAATTAGTTGTTATCAACTGTATGTATGCTTATATTTCGATATTTATATAGTGTTATATTGTGTTTTATGTAAATTGCGCGTATACACGCATATCATTTGTATATCATGTAATATTTAAGTGCTTGTATAAGGTATAGTAAAAGGAAATCCATTTTTTTCAGTACTATTTCTTGTATTACTTTTTGTTTATTTAAAGCTTTTAAAGCAATTAGAACGATTAGAAAGCATTTTCTACACTATCGCTTGGCTTTGTTCCCGTTTCCTTACAGATTCTAGAATAATAGGGTTGCCCTTGGACTTTGTTTAAACAATAAAGTATAGGGTTGTTGTCTGGGAGTATTAGTAAGAAAATTTCTTCATTAAATCACATACATACATACATACATAATTGGTCATTACAACCCTTCAGTCAGGATTACGACCTAGTTTCTCAAACCACTTATGTTGTGTGTGTTAATTTTATACATGAGTGGCGGGACCTAAAGTTTAAAGTCGACTTCGAACGACAGATTTTTGAGAAACTTTGTCATGGCAATTTTATTTACTCTCAGAGTTTTTGCCAGAAATCTGCTGAGAGGAAGTCGCCGAAGAAATATGTTTTGTATTTTATTTTGATGTATGGCCTGGTGCTCGAACCCTGGCATTTCGTCTAATAAGCCAACACACTACCTACTAGACCACGGCGACTTCATTAAATCAGTACACATTAAGAGCAACTGCTGCCAGATCTTGATGTTAGGATAGGATAGGAGGGATTGGTGGTTTTGTCAAATAAAAACTCACTTCAGCACATAAAGTGGGCCGTTGATGTAACACAAGAGGCGATGCCCTAAAACTAACTGGCAAGTCTTGATTAACATTTCAATCATGATTTCCTTAGAATTAAGCTGAAAAACAGCCCGAAAGTAACGATAGCTCCGACTCTAGGAAAATTTGAATACGAGGCGTCTGCGTCTAAGCAGATCCTCCTCAACCTCTGCCTATTTATTACTTAACGATCCATGAGAATAGATACAGTGACACAGTTGTCCGTACAATCCAATTTAAGCAGTTGTTAAGTTCACTTCCAATCAAGTTTAAGCCAGATGGGTACAACTTCGTAATAGACAATGTACCATATCTACTAGGTTGATCAGTAACAAATTTACCTGTGAGATATCCCTGTTACCAGAAACCCAAAATAGATTGGCACAAAACAGCCGCAGGGCTCGATCAAGTGAGTCGAACCACATGCGAACCAGCTTAAAATAGAAGGTTGTATAACTGGCGTTTGGCTGGCAGACTGGAGGGGAGTAAAAGACGTAACTCAGAGTCTGTTCAGTAGCATGAGGACCGTTATCGTGACATGAAATGCACAGCAGAGGACAAGGAAATGCAGAGTTGTCGAAAAAAATTCCACAGTGTATCTAATTCTCATGAACAGACTTCCACAGAATTCCCAAAGCTGGCCATGCCAGACGACGAGAGAATCGCTTTTGAATTCCAATGTTAAATCTCCTATCAATACTATGCTTTCATGGTGTATAACTAATAGCACTAAGAGATAGGAAAGATGAGTTCATGGAGGAAATAGTATGACAGCTTCGCAGTACGTTAAGCATAACAAAAGAGGCTTTTAAGGAAACTAGAACGTTCACTAAACTTCTCCCCCTTGTTGTTATAATATCTAGCCTTTGTTGTACTTCCTGTCTCGAGGTCTAGGTCTGGGATGATAGGGTTGGCAACTGTTGTCGCTTTAAATTTAATTCATAGATTTGTGGCTATGGAAACATAGAAATGCCAAGTGATTTGCCAAACTCAGGACTCGAAAATCATATTCTAAGTTGATCGAGACTTAACATTAATCCTAAGACCATTACATAATGGAATGATAGGGTTACCCTATATACATACATATATTGTCTAGGAAGAACGCACTATCGGGTCCGCCATCTAACGTTCTTTTTTTCAACTAGTGCTTATTTCGTGAATGGTAACACTTAGCTCATGTCTGATTTGACAGATAATTAGTTTTATCCTTCCGCTGAACGAATATGGACCATCCAATGCGTTTTCCCTTCGCTAAGTGAGCCTGCGATCGACTTACAGAAGATGCCGATTTTGGCAAAAAAAAAATCATCTTTTCAGCTGAAGCTCCATTTTGATCTTGGCGGGTATGTAAACAAGCAAAATTGTCACATTTGGAGCACAGAAAACCCGCACGCATACATTAAAAAGCCGACGCCGACCCAAAACGAGTCACTGTTTGGTGCGGATGTTGGTCCAGAGGCATAATTGGGCCATTTTTCTTCGAAAATGAGCAAGGAGTGGTCGTTACAGTCAATGGCGATCGTTATCGGGTCATGTTGAACGAATTTTTGTTCACAAAAATTGAAGAGGAGGATATTGGCAACATTTGGTTTCAACAGGACGGCGCTACGTGCCACACAGCCGAAGCTACACTCGATGTTTTGCTCCCTGTTTTTGATGATCGCATTATCAGCCGCAGAGCTGAAGTCGTTTGGCCACCTCGGAGCTGCGATTTGACACCGTTGGACTATTATTTGTGGGGTGCCGTCAAAGATAAGTGTTACGCCGCGACAAGCCAGAGACAATTGACGCTTTAAAGGACAATATTTGTGAAGAAATTGGTGAAATACAGCTGCACACAATCGATAATGTGCTTAAAAATTGGACCGATCGTGTAGGCTACTGCATGGCCAGCCGAGGCAGCCATTTGAATGAAATTATTTTCCATTATTAACCGGAAGGATTGTACTTTCAAATAAAAAAATAAATTTGAGAAAAAAAAAAGTTATTTGGCGGACCCTTTATAAGAAACAATTTTACTTATTGTGTTAGCTGTTATGGAGAGGAATTGTGTTAATTGATTGTCTTGCTCTCCTGAGAGTTAGTACTGTCTGACCTTCGTTTGATGTTTATTGTTGATATTATTTCGTTGGGTGTTAAGTGTCAGTTGGGGTCTGTATGAAATAAAAATTTCTAAAAATATCTCTTAAACGAATAAAGATTTCTTTTTACTACACTTAATATGTAGCATATGTGGGTAGGTGTTGGGCTATTTAAGGCCTTCATAATTTATTTGCAGGCATTAAAGGACGACTTTAGATACTTATGTATATAGTATGTATGCACACGTATGTATGTATACATAATCAATGTACATGCAATCGTTACATATACCATCATTATTCAATATTTTAATTTCATTAAGTTTTTTTATTCTTAAATGTTGAATTGGAAAATTGAAATTGTAAATTATTTTTGTTACTTTTGCTTCTTTTTTTCTTGTTTTTGTTTTGTTACTATTGTTGTAATTGTTATGTTCAACTTGTTGTTGCTGTTGTTGTTGTCAATAGTTAGGCAAATTATATGTAATAATAATGATAAGTACTCTGTTTGATAGCATTTAACATCTGTAGAAATGTATCATCGAACACATGTAGTAGTAGACCGCAATTGGTATTAGGGTTGTACCCATTTTCTTAGCCAAAAAATTTTAATAGATAACCTATTGGCATCAGATGTTAAATAAATTCATTGCCAAAGGGTTTTGTAAGAGGAGAGTTTTTATTTTAAAGGAAAATCGTCTAAAGAACGGCATTTGAGATTAACGTACAGAATGCTACAAGCTTTCAATGTCACGAATTTCCTAACTTTACAATCTCTATAAGAAGCGTGTAATCATGTTTTACAAATATTGCGATACCAATTCTAAATAGCGGCGAAAAGGTCGTTGTAGTTTTTTTCCTTGCCTTCCAATTTAAAATTCCTCATACGTTAGGGCCCTGTGTGCGGCCTATGTGTGTGAAGATAGATTTTAAAATCTATCTCTCATGTTAGCTAACAGAACTCTGTTATGTTATTAACAGAACTAACAGAGCTCTGTTATGTTATTAACAGGAACTCTCTTAAATAACTAATTTAAGACTGGGAGAGAAAAACAGGAAAAATTAATTAAATTCCCGGGTAAAGTAAGAAAAAAAAAGCAAAAATTTATAAAAATAAGTCCTATAGTTATCCACTGTTACAAAATATTGCATAATAAGAACTACAATTAACAGATAATCACACATTTCGGAAAGCTATTGTAATCCAATAAATAAATCAATATTGCGGGAAAACAGGACAACATGGGCGGACAGTGAACGTTGTTTTTAAAGCATTGTACGTCCCTTTAACTAACCCAATCGCCAGAATCCTTAACAGCGGGCGTTTTCATAGTAGATTTTGAAATTTTCTGAGATTTCAGATTTTAAAATCCTTTTGTGGGAAAACAGGACAACATGGGCGGACAGTGAACGTTGTTTTTAAAGCATTGTACGTCCCTTTAACTAAATCAATCGCCAGAATCCTTAACAGCGGGCGTTTTCATATCAGATTTTGAAATTTTCTGAGATTTCAGATTTTAAAATCCACTGTAAGTCCTTTTGTGGGAAAACAGGACAACATGGGCGGACAGTGAACGTTGTTTTTAAAGCATTGTACGTCCCTTTAACTAAATCAATCGCCAGAATCCTTAACAGCGGGCGTTTTCATATCAGATTTTGAAATTTTCTGAGATTTCAGATTTTAAAATCCACTCTATGTCCTTTTGTGGGAAAACAGGACAACATGGGCGGACAGTGGAAATTGTTTTTAAAGCATTGTACGCCCCTTTAACTAACCCAATCGCCAGAATCATTAACAGCGGGCGTTTTCATGGTAGATTTTGAAATTTTCTGAGATTTCAGATTTTAAAATCCACTGTAAGTCCTTTTGTGGGAAAACAGGACAACATGGGCGGACAATGAAAGTTGTTTTTAAAGCATTGTACGTCCCTTTAACTACCCCAATCGCCAGAATCCTTAACAGAGCGTGTTTTCATATCAGATTTTGAATTTTCTGAGATTTCAGATTTTAAAATCCACTGTAAGTCCTTTTGTGGGAAAACAGGACTGAGTGGGCGGACAAAGTAAATTGTTTTTGAAGCATTGTACGTCCCTTTAACCAACCCAATCGCCAGAATCCTTAACAGAGCGTGTTTTCATATCAGATTTTGAAATTTTCTGAGATTTCAGATTTTAAAATCCACTGTAAGTCCTTTTGTGGGAAAAAAGGACAACATTGTGAATGGTAAATGTAATAATAATCAAAGACGTCAACAAAATTAATCAAAATTGGTTTGATAGTGGGGAATAGGGAGAAATAAATACTTCTTAAAAAGACAAACGTAAACTACAGTGGCTCCATCGCATAATCGGACAAGCACTAGTCTGATATGTATGTGCTTAAAACTTAAAAAGAAAATATTAAATATATGTTTTTTTTTTGCTTTTATTTACACTCTACATTATAGACTTTCAGATTAATAAAAAAAATAACAACATTTTTCATGATAACGGTAATTTTATAAAGAAAAATAAAATTAACTCAATTTTTTGCGCTCAACGCATAATCGGACAAAGAAGAGCACCATTGCTAAAAATGACGAAAGAGAACAATTAATACTTTGTGGCATATCCTTTGTTCTCAAGAAAGGCTTATAAACGTTTTGGAATTGATTTTACCAAATTGTAGCATGCCTCAGGATCTATGGAGTTCCACGTTTCCAATAAAGCCGCCTTAAGCTGATTCAAAGTTTTAAATTTTTGTTGGTATACTCTTCTAGCTAATTCTTCCCAAAGATGTTCAATTACGTTGAGATCTGGACTCTGTCCAGGGCTTTCTATAAGTTTGGAGCAATTATGGATCAACCAAAGCTTTGCCACACCCAAAGTGTGCTTGGGATCATTGTCCTGGTAAAAAGCAAAATCATTCGCAATGCCTAAGAACTAAAAATATCTTTAAAAAACAGCAGTGGAAAAGATGTTTGCTTAAATACTATTCGTAATACATAGCACAAATATAACTACCATGGTAAAGTTACCAGATAGTTACCCGGTTGTACTACTTCGAGGTGGACCCCTTTTCTGACATATGTTCCAGTTCCATCGTCGTCAGCCTGCGTCAGTCTGCTGCGTCTAGATCAAATTTCTTCCTTCGCAGGACGTGCTCTACAAAGTGTTTTACTGCGTTCCAGCTCTCTTTACTGTTTATCATTTTCAGCACGACGTTTGTAGGGCTAATGACGCCGATTTCAGCTGCGAGTCGCTGACGGCTTTCGGCCAATCGACAACAGCTGAAGAAAGTGTGTTCGGTATCATCTAACGTTTCTTTCTCTTCATAGATACAGAATGGCGAGCGGCATTTCCCCATGCGATGCAGGTACTCTCTGAAATATCCGTGACCGGTCAGCATCTGGGTTATGTAGTAGTCTTCTTCGCCGTTTTTTCTGTTTTTCCACACTTGCAACTCGGGAATCAGTTCATATGTCCACCTTCCATGCTGTTCATTTTCCCAGCGAAATTGCCATTTTAGCAAGACTTCGTGCTTTATCGCTTCTATGCTCTGTGGTTGAGCCGTACTTTGCCTAGCGTTGAAAATCATCCGGCGCTCATATGCTTGTAGGTCTATGGGAACCATTCCGGCTATAACTAGGACAGCTTGTGTCGATACTGTGCTATACGAGGATGTCACTCGTAGAGCAGCTATCCTCTGCGCAGACAGTAGTTTTCTAGCCCTGATCCGGGTTTTCAAAGTAGAAGCCCAGATTTCAGACCCATAGAGGAGTATGCTATTTCCAGCCTCCATGAGTAGCTTCCTCTTACTTAGGAGGGGTCGACCAATGTTTGCCATCAGTCTACTTAGTTGAGTTGTTATTCTAGCTGCTCTCGCTGTTGCATACTCTATCTGCTCTGAGTAGGTCAGTTTCGAGTCCAGTCTTCGATTTCTTCGTGGGAATAACTAAGTCGCCTATGTTGATTTCGATCTCGATCGGAATGTGTCGTCTGGTTAGCAGAAGCAGCACGGTTTTTATGTATGGCTAGCTATAGGCCGTGAGATTCTAACCAGTACTATACTATGCTTAGCTTACTTTAATTTAATTGTAGCAATTATTCAGTGTTATTTCTTGCCTCTTAATGCAGTTGTCACAATCAGGATACAGCAGCACAGCTTCAGATCAAAGTGGCAGCAAATCCTTAAATGGATAGATTTTCCGTCTCTGTCAAATTGGATTTGTTTGAATGAGAATATTGCAGAGGGCATTGCTTCTATGCAATGAAATTCGATGACTCTATCATCATAGGGCCTGCTACAGTGGGCAAGCCTCTAGTTTACTTCTAAATATAATTGGCCATCACAACCCATTAGTCAGGATTACAATATTTCATCATATTTCGTTCGTTTGTTCGAGATGGCAAAGTCGGGGTTTGAACTCATGACCTCTAGTCTAGTAAAACAACACACAACCTACTAGACTAGGATGGGGACTCTAACCATTTATAATGTCGTAAATATGATAATTAAATACTAGAGCGGCAGATTTCAATGCCGCTTTTTAGCGATGAGGCTAATTTATCACCCGATTGTTATGTCAACAAGCAACATTACTTCATATGGGGATGGGAGAATCCTGAAGTGATTGTAGAAATGCCGTTGCAATCTGGAGATGTCATTAAGCTTTATTTTTTCTCCATAAAGATCCGGAAAGAAACGCTATTATTAGGACAGAGGGCTGGGATTGTGTTTTTTCATTGGCCTCAATTTGAAGATTATTAACTGGACGATATGTGGATTCAATAAGATGGTGGTACCACAAGGTAAATAATATGCATGATTTGGACTTTATTGCATGAGAATTTTCCGAAAGAGTAATTTCATGACGTTATGACGACATCAATTCATTGCCTAAATTATGGGATTAGATACACCGCGTTACATCTTACTCACTTACTTACTTAATTGGCCATAACAACCCGATTAACGGATTTCGGCCTGCCGCAACACGTCCTTCCTGGCGCTTCTGCTTCTTGCGCGCTTACATCAGTTTGTCACACCAATCGATGACAGGGCTTCCTCGATTTGGTCCATCCAACGGATACAAGGTCGTCCTCTTCGCCGACTTCCGCAGATCCCAGCATCAAATACTCGTCTCGCCGGAGCATCCTCCTCCATTCGAACGACATGGCCGAGCTAGCGCAGCCGCTGGATATTAATACAGCTCACTGTTGGATCGGATGCGGAAATCATCGCCAACTCGTACTGAACCGAAGATCTTACGCAGTACTTTTCTCTCGAACACTCTCAAGGCTGCTGCATCAGGACTTAATAGGGTCCATGCCTCTGCGCCATAAAGAAGCACGGGTAGGATGAGCCTTTTATACAATGTTAGTTTTGTCGTACGAGAGAAGTCTCTGCTACTCAATTGCCTATTGAGACCATAGTAGCACCTGTTGGCAAGAGTGATCCTGCGCTTGATCTCCAGACTGACATCATTTCTGGTGGTAACAGCGGAGCGAAGATCGATGAATTCCTTGACCGTATCAAAAGTATAGTTATCGGCCATAATCTGAGAATCAATACGCCGCACGTCTCTACTTGTCGATAACATATACTTTGTTTTGCCCTCATTTACTGCCAAACTCATCTTAGTAGACTTTAATCTAACATTTTCCAAGTTATTGCCGTAATACCATTTGAAATATGGGATAAACATAGAATGATGTAAACATTCCAGAGGTGGTCTTGTGTTTCGTACATAATGAAATAAAAATTTATTCGAAATTACGACATCAGGCCTTAATATTTTCTTTAATAATTTTAATAATCTGAGTAATTTTAATTAATAAATTAAACAAATATCACTCATATCTGCCGTACACAACCATTAGCATTTTTCAATTAAACTACAGAGACGGTGCGAGTATGAAAATGTTATTCTTAATTAACATGATAACTTACGTACTCACATATGTAAAGGGTCCGCCAAATAACTTTTTATTTTTGAAAATGCTTTAAAAAAACTACAGGATATTTTCTCAAATTTCTTTTTTTATTTGGAAGTACAATCCTTCCGGTTAATAATGGAAAATAATTTCATTCAAATGGCTGCCTCGGCTGGCCATGCAGTAGCCTACACGATCGGTCCAATTTTTAAGCACATTATCGATTGTGTGCAGCTGTATTTCACCAATGGCTTCGCGAATATTGTCCTTTAAAGCGTCAATTGTCTCTGGCTTGTCGCGGCGTAACACTTATCTTTGACGGCACCCCACAAATAATAGTCCGACGGTGTCAAATCGCAGCTCCGAGGTGGCCAAACGACTTCAGCTCTGCGGCTGATAATGCGATCATCAAAAACAGGGAGCAAAACATCGAGTGTAGCTTCGGCTGTGTGGCACGTAGCGCCGTCCTGTTGAAACCAAATGTTGCCAATATCATCCACTTCAATTTTTATGAACAAAAATTCGTTCAACATGGCCCGATAACGATCGCCATTGACTGTAACGGCCACTCCTTGCTCATTTTCGAAGAAAAATGGCCCAATTATGCCTCTGGACCAACATCCGCACCAAACAGTGACTCGTTTTGGGTGCGTCGGCTTTTCAATGTATGCGTGCGGGTTTTCTGTGCCCCAAATGCGAAAATTTTGCTTGTTTACATACCCGCCAAGATCAAAATGAGGTTCATCTGAAAAGATGATTTTTTTTTGCCAAAATCGGCATCTTCTGGTGTAGGCTACTGCATGGCCAGCCGAGGCAGCTATTTGAATGAAATTATTTTCATTATTAACCGGAAGGATTGTACTTTCAAATAAAAAAAGAAATTTGAGAAAATATTCAGTAGTTTTTATTTTAAAGCATTTTCAAAAAAAAAAAAAGTTATTTGGCGGACTCTTTACATAGTACATGAGGGATATATGAGGTATGATGTTATTGTTTTTCTTAATATTATTTAACTTTAATACTATTTAAAATGAAAACTGTTTAAATTATTTCTCTTAATACCATTCATTATCCGTATTCTGTAAATGTGCTTTGCTACAGTGTAATTGAGTTAAGTTAGGGGTACATGGTATACAGCCAAAAATGCCGTAACATGCATAATCTCTATGCGATTTAAGTCACTTTGGGAATCAAAATTTATTTATTCTTAAAAAGATTTTTAATTCTTTAAATTTTTCATTTCTCTAACAAAGTGTACAACACATGTATTATCTCCTTTAAACCTTTTTTTGTTTTTTTTTTTGTTTTTGCTTTGTTATCGATAATTTAATTGCATTACATTTACAATAGATGACAACACTTTTAACCAGTTAAACATGTCGTTCGTTATTTATTTACACAACCAGTATACTTTTGTTAAACAATTTGTGTTTTTTTTCTCTCTGTCTGTCTGTCTGTCTGTCTGTCTTCTCTATACCAGAGTGTGTGAACATAATAATTTTATTATTAAATATTGTTGTAATACAACAACAACAATAATAATAATACACAAGAGTGCAAATGTTGAATGATCATTCATATGTACGTATATTATTGTTAATATTGGTAAATATTTTTAAACACAATTATTTACAATTGAAATGCAATTTAAAATGTCACGTCCCGCTGACAAAAAAATTGCAAAAAAAAAATAAAAATTCTTACATTGTGATGACAAAAAGTGTAAAAAAAATAAAGTTTATAGAATTTATTAAATTTAATTTACTTATCAAGTTTTGTTGGATAGGGGCTTGTTTTTAATGCATAGGAGTTGTTGGCTACAAATAGCAAGGTTACGCACCAGTGCATTATTCATGCAATAACCCACAGAAAAAGATCAATTAATGACACGTAAAGAAAGCAATAAATTTGAAACTGAAGCGGGGGGCCACTTTGACCCGCCGTTTCCAAAACAAAAATAGTAGTAGCAATTAATTTTGTATAAGTCCTTGCAGTCGGTAAAACTATCGAATTCTTTTCATCTAAAACCATTTGCATTGCCGATCTATGTCGCTACGGCACTGACATCACGTACTACACGCGAAATGATCAGCATTCTTACTCCTATTCGACCCCCACCTGGGTAACAATCTTGCCGCGATGTGGGGGCTTTAGTGGCTTACAGGCCACTGTGTTATGGGTAGACACACGGAAAGAATGCGACTCCCATTTAACGACTTCTGGATGCAGATCCGCCGAGGAGGAGGAGACTGTCATCCAATGTCATCTGCCAATGACCATCCCTTGCGGTTATTTGGCTCTCCGACCCTTGTCAGCTTGACGGAGCTATCGTCCATTGATATCAAGGACATAGCCTCGTTTATCAAACATTCTGGCTGGTTTTCCAGCTTGGGGAAGTCGTGCTTTTTGGAAAATGTACAGCCCTTGCGTTGACCAACTTCCCCCTCCTTGGATCGGAGGAACTTGGCCAGTGCAGAGGCTGCGTTCACCTGTCGCATCACAACGGGCCGCTATGCGTGCTCAAGTGAGCTTTTTGGTAAATTAAAGCTACCACGCTAACCTAACCTAACCTACTGCTATTCTATTAAAAATCACTTTCTCCCTAGTGCAACGTCTACAACGAAACAGTATCGATGACTCTTGCAATGCAATAGCTTGCCTTGCAATACAAAGTCATTTAAATGTTCGCCTGTGGACTTATTGCGACAGTCGATCCTTTTGAAGCCGCCTTAATCTACTAAGTAGTGTGCTGGCTTATTAGACGTGAGTTCGGGGGTTAAAGCTCAGACATCTTAAACAAAACGAAATATGAAAAAATATTTCTTTCGATGACTTGCTAACTTTGAGAGTGAATAAAATTGTCATGAAAGTCTTCCCTTATTCACTCTTGGATAAAATTAACACATAGGTGGTGACAGAAGCTAGGTTGTAATCCTGACTAAAGGATTGTAATGACCAATTCAGTAAGCCGATTCCTTTGAAGTAGTTTTCAACTACTTTTTCGCATCCTTTCAGTGGATCAATGTCTCGTCTAAACCATAATATGCATCAAACATTCTCTTTTTTTTTAATAAATTGGCATCTCCGAAGTCACTTCTGGATATTCCGACCACCATATGCAATAATTTTGGTTGCTGGCGTAATTACCGAATGATAAACGAGCTTCATCCCCACAGAATTTTTTTTTGTTTTTGAAAAATTATCATTGAAAGCCTGTTGCTTTAGTACCAAATTAACATGTCCGTGGCATTGGGAATGAGCAAATGGCTTTCATTGTTGTAGCAGTTAAATATTATATGGAATGTGGTACAAGTCCATAATGCAAGTTAGGTCCTATTGCTAAAAACGGTGAGGTATCAATAAATTCGAATTTTGTTACAATTTCTCTGACAGTGACAGTGCATTGTGTGAGACACAGCCTCTCAAAATTTCTTTATGAGTTTGCAAATTTCTTGTACAGTAGGTCGATTATGATGATCGTAATTACTTCCAATGCTCATCAAGTGGCCACTCTTTAGTTATCACTGTTGGTCACTTAGTACTTCAGTACTTCTACTATTTTTACGCGTTCTTCGTTTGTTATACGATTTAAGTTTGTACATGGCAAACTACAAATGAAAGCTATAGCTGGCAACCTTGTCATTCTGGCGGTTTTTAAACCACTAACTGGATATGAACCTGATATTCAACTCTATCTTCAGTTCTTCTTCGGGGAAATATTCTTTTATAAGCAAAGTATTCTGAGGCCTGCCAAATCAATGGCTGTTGACCCTAAACAATTTTTTAAGGTGAAGACAGATCGTTAATGCCACTGCAGCTTTCTTCGAACGACTACTGCCGAGGTTGTGAGTCTGCTGAAGAGGAGGAAACTGTTATCCACTTCCTTTCCCAATGCCTATCTCTCGCGAGGAGCAAATTTATGTTATTTGACTATCCATTCCTTGTCATTGTCCATTGATATGCAGGATATAGATTCGTTCATAAAACATTCAGGCTGGTTTCCAGCATAGGCGAGTCGTGCTTTTAGTGTGCAGCTGCAACGCTGACCAATTTCTTCTATGAGTTCGGTGGATTTTGGTCAGTATGGTGACTGAGCTTATCCGTGGCATCACAACGGACCGCTATGCATGCTCAAGTGAGCTCAAAACTACCACTCCAACCTACCCACCTAATGGAATGCTAAAGTCAATCAAGGAAATACTCGACAGATTTCCATTCAGAAATTGCGTGCAGGTCAAAATGGCTTACGTTCAGATAAATATGAGTGGCAAGAGTACCATCTACAAAAAAGCTAAAGAAGTTAAAAGCTAATGCGATAAGGTCGGTATGAGAGATAAAAACTCAAGTTGGAGTGGGAAATGGCCCTGAACTCTTATCAAACTCTAAAGGCGGCCACAAGACATAATCTATTAATAACGTCATGTTATAACACTTCTTCACTCGAAATTAGACGTGACATCATCTCAATCACTGTGGCCGTGCTTACGGGTCATTGTGTTATGGGAAGACATGCGGAGAGAATGCAGCTCCCATCTAACGACTTCTGCCGTGGGTGCAGATCCGCTGAGGAAGAGTAGATTGTTGTCCACTTACTTTGTCAATGCCCATCTCTTGCTAAGCGCAGATATAGGTTATTTGGCTCTCCAGTCCTTGTCAGCTTGACGGAACTATCGTCTTAGTATTGATGTCAAGGATATAGCTTCGTTTACCAAATCTTCGGGCTGGTTTTCCAGCGTAGGATAGTTGTGCTTTAGAATGTGCAGCCCTTGCTCTGATCAATTTCTTCTCCCCTGATTTGGAGAACTTGGTTAGTACAGAGATTGTGTTCACCTGTGGCATTGCAACGGGCCGCTACGTGTGCTCAAATGAGCTTTTGGCATCAAGGCTACCACACTAACCTAACCTAACCTAACCACTTCTTCAACTGGATGTTGCAATGACACCTCTGGTTATATTTTCTTTTTTTTTTATCATTTTCTCGATTTAATTCGTTTCAATATGATTTTCTCTTTTCTACGTGATTTTAATTTTATTTAAGTGTTATGGTTGTGTTGCTATTGTTACGTTTCGTATTATTTTAATCTATAAAAAGTTAATTAATTTCATGTTTCCTCTCTCTGTCTCCTCTCATTCTCTCTCTCTCTCTCTCATTCACTCACTCTATCTATTATACTCCTTTCTTTTTTTTCTATTGTATGATGATGATGCTGATGATGTTCTTGTTGTTATTTTTGTAAATTATAAAATCATAGACAACAAACAATATGTAAATATTTTTATTATTATTTCGATATTTATTTTCTCTTCCTTTTTGGTTTTTTTTTTCTTTTTGCTTTTTTGCATTTGTAAGGGTGATGATACCTTCTTTTTTTGCTTTTTCTATTTATTTATATTACATTAAAAATACACATACACATTACATATGTACATATGTATGTATGTATGTGTACACGCATTGAAAATTATATGAATTTTATTTTATGAATACAATTTACACTGTTTCCTAAGTAAATTAAGGAATAAACATGAATAAAATATTTTAAACCCAGAGAAAGTGAGGTTAGAGTTAGTGTGAGTTTCAGTTCGAAATATTCTGCTCTGATTCCTGACTCTAAGTTAAGGTGGAATGACATTCTCCAACTACTGCTGCAGAACCGGCCCTCATCCTGGTGCAGTATGCTTATTCGATCGTTATTGGACTCTATATTATTAATGCAGTTGTCTCTTTTGGTATACTGGCCCTCGATAAAAATTGCCATTTAAAAGCTCCTTAATAGAGTAAGGATATCTGTTGCATACCACCCCCACAAACAGCTTCTTTGCTATGCTCAATGGCCCGTATTTGCCACAATGCGACTTAGACCTTAGAGTATAAAGAAATTTGCAGAAGTCGGCGTAGTCTAGTAGGTAGCGTGTTGGCTTATTAGACGCAAAGCCAGGGTTCGAGCCCCAGGCCAGACATCAAGACAAAATACAAAAAGTATTTCCTCGGCGACTTCCTCTCAGCAGATTTCTGGCAAAAATTTTGAGAGCAAATAAAATTGGCATGAAAAAGTTTCTCAAAAATCTGTCGTTCAGAGTGGACTTTAAACTGTAGGTCCCACCACTCAGGTATAAAATTAACACACGGACAACATAAGTGGTGTGAGAAACTAGGACGTTGTACAATGCGTCAATTCGACCTCCGGGTACTGTAATTGTCTTAATTGACAAGTACACGTCCTCTAACCTAATTTAAATTAAGGAGTGAACATGATCGTTATTGAACTCCATCTTTATGCAGTTGTCTACTTTGGTATACTGGCCCTCAATAAAAATTGCCATTTAAAAGCTCCTTAATAAAGTAAGGATTTCTGTTGCATACCACCCCTACAAACAGCCTCTTTGCTATGCTTAATTGCCTGCTCATGTCGCAATGCGCCTAAATGCCCTTGTTACGCTGTCACATTATTTCCTCTGTGCACTTCTCTATCATATCTGAGGACCTTATAGTGTTTTCACACCGAGTGGTTTTAACGCAAAAGTTGGTTTTAACGTTAAAACCAAAAATAAAACCTGATTTTACCATACAAAATTATTGTGTTAAAACCAAAATAAAACCTTTTTTGAATTGGTTTTAAGTTGGTTTTATGAAATACAACCTTGTTTTGATGTACTAAATGTACTAAATCAGAGCTACCAGCTCTGAAAACCTGAAAACAGCTGATAAAAACAAAAACAAATGTAAATAAATAAATAAATGTAAATAATCATTTATTTTGTATTAAAAAAGGAAAAATTTGGAATATTTTTAATTTCTTCAATGAAAATTTTAAAAATTTGTAAATATTTAATTATTAGTCGAAATGTGTGTTGTTTCTGGTCACAATGAATATAGTTTCTTGTGCGAAAGGTAAGTCAGAAGCTAAATATATCAAGATGAAATAAGGCATATTGCTCATAAATTTTTTTTCTCGCAGTCATAAACGTCATGAATTTAAAACCAATTTTAATAAAACTTGCAGTGTGAACGCAAAATCAGCTGTTTATGGTTTTAATGCTAAAATCAGGTTTTAAATTTTGGTGTGAAAACACTATTAGAGTCTAAAGAAATTTTAGTTTACCTCGTCTGAACTTAGCATTGATAGGAGATTTCACTTTAAAATACCAAGCGGGGCAGACAGGGTCTCTGAATACTCTGACGGAAATTCTGCAGAAGTCTGAGTAGTTTCTACACTTGATATTTAATTAGGCTGTAGAATTTTCTTCGGAATACTTAATTTTAGTATAGTTCTTCGCCTATTAGACCACCGAAGTGTGTTTCAGGTCGTGGTAATGGCTATAAATTATGCTGCGGAACTGACGCTGAGTTAGAGATCTCCACCACCTATTCATATTTATCTTCCCTGGCAGTTCAAAGGCAATCAAATTTAGTTTTGGGCACAACTTTTAGTTGTAAAGTCGCGATTCACTTGATCAACTTTCTTAGCAATTTTGTGCCAATTTAATGTGGGTTCCTGCTCACAGTGAAACCCAAGTAATTTTGTAGCTGATAAGTTTTCTATAGCGGACACACTTCTACATCTTACCTCCGTTCCGCTGTCAATAAGACAAATCCTAGACTGATGTGGAAGTTTATTTGTTTTATTGCCATGCCCATCATGGCTAAATTGGATAGGAAGCGGACGATAAACTACTTAAATTAGATTGTAAGACTCGCTGTGCCGCTGTATCTATTCTTACGGACCATTGCATAATGGGTAGGCATGGAGAGATGGCGATCATGTCTTCAGAGGTTATAGATCGGTTGTCCACATTATTTTTCAATGTTCGTTTCTGGCTCAACACGAACTTCTCTTAATTGCTTCACCGTTTCTCGAATCTCTAACAGAGTATCATTCGTGATTTTCAGGATGATTGCAAGGAAGTCATGATTCGAATGCGAAGCCCTTATGGTGAAGCTCAATTGTTGGGCTTAAAAGGCTTAAGTTTTCACGATCGGATAGACTATATGCAGCTATTTTATTACATTAGAGTCTGAAGACATTCCTCGTCAGTCTACAATTGAATTACATATTATCAGAATAGTGTGTGATATGGTCAATGCTAATGGTCCATACCACTCCTAAGGATTGTAAATTCATTAGTTTTTCCTCCTTCTGGAAAACTGTGAAGCGACTTATTGATATCAATCCACGTCAAATCTTGAATTATAATCTCCCATCCAATCCAATAACATGCATGTAGTAAGAGCTCAGGAGATCAGTCTACACAAGTCGCTGGCAGAGAAGGAATATAACTTGACTGCCTTCTGTAATGTAGAATTAGACGTTGCAAAGGGCATACTACACAATACGGTGGAGATTGAAATTTCTACGCGGAAATAAATTAACAGGGAAACTTTCCTCATCATTAGGAGAATATATAGGACAACTTTACAAGTTCTTCACCCAATAGGTGAAACATTTGCAGACTTCTTGGCTTCATCACAAATTCTGGATACTTCCATTACTTGTGGTTTTTATACACAAAGGCTCATATTTGGTTCATCCTACTTACCTAATACTTCTTATCATTGAGCCTTATTTCCTTTTCTGAGAAGTGTGTTGACTTATTAGACGAGAGCCCGTGGAGCGAACCTAAGCTCAGATATCTCGAACAAAATGAAACGTCGAAAATAATTATTTCTGCCAGCAACTTCCTCTCAGCAGTCCTCTGGCAAAAACTCTAAGCGTAAAATAAAAATGTCATGAAAGGTTTTGCAAATTTGTTGTTCGGAGTCGTCATTAAGCTGTAGTTCCTGCTATTGAGGTATAAGTGGTGTGAGAAGCTAGGTTGTAATCTTGACTGAAGGGTTATAATGACCAATTACGCAAGTAAGTTGTAAGTACAGTCAATGTAGGTTCACTACTCTTATTTACAATTGTTAGTTTGTTGTGAACGATAATGTTGAATAGTGAGTCATCTGTTAGGTCCATGTAAATACAGTACTTCCCCCACTGGTAGGGGATATACCATATCGCTTTCCTGCAGGGTTCGTTGCATCATGAATGCTCGTTTATTGCTTTTAATGGTGATATTGAATGTCTTTATCGTGAAAATTTGATTGTCTAGTAGTTTACCTCTGTCCACATAAAAAGCTCTGGTTCGGCTGCATACTGTTTAGTTCCTGTTTTTAAGTACACTCAGCCACAAAAGTATACATACGGTTAACAAATTTCAGAAATTTTTTAACCAATCCGTTTTCGTTGAAAATCTTTATAATTGTCTGACATCTTTCTTCGATTTTAAGACGGTCTTTTGCATTGGTTCAGAAATTTGTGAAATTTGTTAATTGGATGCATACTTTTGTGGGCCTTTGCAGGGCCACAATTCAGTTCAATTTCAGAAATTTTTTAACCAATACAAAAGACCGTCTTAACATCAAGGAAACTATAAAGATTATCAACGAAAACGGATTAGTTAAAAAATTTCTGAAATTTGTTAACCGTATGTATACTTTAGTAACTGTGTGTATTTCCATGTTTGTAGGCAGTTAAAGGATGAAAGCAACAGTCGGCGCTTTAGGGTGGTAAAGTCTAAACTAAGTAACCTCCACTAAAATTTATCGTTGTTGACGACAGTAACATTGGCATCCTCTATATTGTTCTTTGATTGCAGATGAGCATCCTCATTGTCTGTTACTTCTATGCCCACAAAGAAGTCACTCATATGAGAAAGCGAAGTAATCACCATATTGTCTAACTGGGCTCTCTAGAGTTCGATATCTTGAAGTATAGCTTGAAGATTTCCTAGAAATACATCCAAGGTTTAAACGTCCACTTGACTCAATGTTCTACAAAATCAACCAAATAAGGCGCTTTTTTCTTACTTTGTTTTCTATTTTTTCCTGTGGGCCTATTTATCACATCATAGGCTTTTGATAGGAAATAAAACCTTGGAAACATTGTAATTTAGTTGAGTTATATTTGTTGTAAAAAAAAAGAAAACAACAACTCTTCCCCCTAAATATGCACAAACACATGTTTCCTATTCAATGCATCCCTTGATAGTCCTCACTCCTACAGTTCTTCTTGGCTCTGTATCTCTCTCTCCCTCTATCTCTCTCTACACACAAACACATGTGGTAGAACATGAAATAAACATATGAAATATGTGTTATTTTTATGAGTGTGTGTGTGTGAGTGTGTGTATGTTTTTTTTAGTGTGTGTATATAATACTATTAACATACTGTTGGGGGCTATTATAAATACATGCATATGAAAAATGTTGTTATTATTGTAATAACACACACACAATATGATCATTTTTTTTTTGGTTGTTATCATTGTTGTTATTATTGTTATTTAAATAAATATGTTGTTACAAACACTAACAAATAATTGGAGAGCGAGAGAAAGACACACACACACACACAAAGATTTCCATACTTTGCAAGAGGCATGAAAGGTTTAGAGAAGGCAGTATGAGAGTGCTGAGTGGCGAATTTCCGCAATCAGAGACCAGTGAACCAGAAAATTTTTAATTGAAAACAGAACATGAAAACACCCTAGATTTTCATGCTGTAGCTTGTGAGGGAATACATTTTATCCCATCAAACGAATTTTGTTTTAAATCAGGGATAGCATAAGACCTTGTTATATACGGAATGCAGGCAAATGAGGGATTCAAAAACTTATAAAGTATGCCAGGATTTCCTTATGGAAACAGAAAAGTTGATACGATTGGCTTATACAGGGGAAGTGTACCTGATTATGGTCTATTACGTGAGCAAGGCGTTTAGCATTTTGGATGTAAAGAAGACGGTGTGTTTAGCATAGAAAACCGAGGCGTTTGCATTAGTCCAGGAAACCAATTTTAAGGAATTTGAAGAGAGCAAACTTGTAAGGTGCCTAATGTAGACGTTGTGGCTAAGGGTCAAGGCCTGGTCAATGACAATAAAAGAGGAAGCAACGCAAATACTATACCAGAAATAGCAGAAATGCAAAGAAAAATGTTTTAACTGCGGAAATAGCGATCATGGAAGTCGCCGTAGCCTAGTAGGTAGTGTGTTGGCTTAATAGACGTAAAGCCAAGGTTCGAGCCCCAGGCCAAACATCAAAACAAAATACAAAAAGTATTTCTTCGGCGACTTCCTCTCAGCAGATTTCTGGCAAAAACTCTGAGAGTAAATAAAATTGCCATGAAAAAGTTTCTCAAAAATTTGTCGTTCGGAGTGGACTTTAAACTGTAGGCCCCACCACTCATTTATAAAATTAACACACACAACATAAGTGGTGTGAGAAACTAGGACGTTGTACAATGGGTCAATTCGACCTCCGGGTACTGTACTTGTTTTAATTGACAAGTACACGTCCTCTAACCTAACCTAACCTAACCTAATAGCGATCATTACCAAAAGAACTGTAAAGAGGCAGAGCCACAGAACAAAACAATATCCCTCACGACCCCAAGATATATAGAAACCAAGCGAGTGGACGAACGTCACTATAGTCTCCCTTAAATTGGAGTTAATGAGTTAGCACTGAGGGGCAACAGCTAGTTGAGTGCTCAAGTGTAATGCAGCAGAGTACCTTGAATCTGACAGAGTGTGGTAAAATTAATTTCTAGAGCATCGCAGTTTATTATTTTGGCCGATATAGTGAAGCACAGATGTGAGGCAATGAGCAGTTTGACGTTCACGATGGGAAAACCGTTTGAAAGGAAGGTGGCCATTTCACTTTATTTCGAATATCAACTCCTTGCATGGTGGAAAAACATTTTGCGGCAAATTTCTGTATGACCAAAGCTTTTCACTGGCCATGGCTGGGCACATTTGTTCACAACATACATACATACATATGTACATACAGTGGTGGCCTTATGATTAGAAACGATGTTTCTGGAACAGAGTTCTCTGGAGTGACGAATCTAAGTTTAATTTGTCCCAATCTGTTGGAAAAATGTATGTAAGACGTCCTCCAAACAAAGCCTTTGATCCCAGGTTCACAGTGAAAACTGTAAAACAAATTAACAAAAATACATATTGCTAAGTCGTTTCTAATTATAAGGCCACCACTGTACATACATAATTGGCCATTACAACCCTTTAGTCAGGATTACTACCTAGCTTCTCACACTTTTTATGTTGTGCGTGTTAATTTTATACATGAATGGCGGGGGACCTAAAGTTTAAATTCGAGTACGAACGACGCCCTTACGTCTAATAAGCCAACACACTACCTAATAGACTACGGGGACTTTACATAATGGACATAATGGTTATTTATATGCCCTAATTGTATGGATGCGGAACATATTTTTCCATTCTTCCGATATTAAGATGGGCCTGGGAAATGGATTCGAGGCCATGCTCGATGTAATGTTTAATTCTGAAATTGTATGAAAAGAAAGCAGTCGTTATATGGCTGAAGTCATGCTGGAATCACTTGGGTTTAAATGACAGAAGCAAAATTTTACATAAGAAAGCTTTAAAGCGTGGTTAATGGTTGATGGATATAGGGCGTGGACTTAGGGTAGAATTAGAGGAACGTATGTTTCCTTTTAGAATATGAAAGGGAATGAGAGCGATTACCGAGGCGTAATGCAATTTCGGTAAGCATTTGCATTGCTATACGTATCCTAAAAACGAACGTACGCACTATGTAGCATTTTGCTGAAAACCTGGCCAAAATTAATAGAAGTGATTTATGAGTTAATGGCTGGAATTTTTTGATAGTGTTAGTGATAATAAGGCCCAAGGATGAACCCAACTGATTTTGGTTTAAATCGGTCCGTGATTTCGCCTAGCTGCCATACAAATTCCCCTCGAAATTGCACTTAACTATGGTACACATAATTATGGTAATTATTGAACAATCATGATAAAATTTAGCACGGATCAGTTCTGTGTACTAAGAAATCATGGTGCAAAGTTTGCTGAAAATCGGATCACATTTGACCCTAGTCCCCATATAAAGTCCCCTTTAGGAATTAACGTTTGCGCTTATAAATGGCTTAAAAACATCGGTATCGTGATGAAATTCGGTATGAACGTGTATTTTGTAAATCTAAATCATATTACCAAATTTTGTTATGGTCGGTCCATAATTGCCCCTTGGTCTAAAATAGGGCCCCTTAAGAAAATATGTTTAGCAATTATAATTGGCTTAAAAATTTTATTACCTCGATGAAATTCGACATGAACATGTTTAATATGAATGTGAATCATTTATGATCACATTTTATTATGATCGGATAGGTACCACATACGGTCCATTAAGCAAATCAAACGTACATCTCATATTGTTATAATAGTCGATATACATACATATGTAATTCTAAACTTCTATGATAATTAATATTTATTCATAATATTTATTTTACATTATTTAGTCACTTAACTTAAAAATATTTAAAAAGTCAAACTAGCTACAATCGTTAAAATCATTATCATTTTCATCATCAATGTCAGGAAGGAGTAATTTAATAGTATCTGATGAAAATGCTTTTCTAATCCCTTCGCGATTTTTGTGTACTGCAGCTTATAAAAGGGTCACTGCTTAAAAGTAACCTATTTAGGACATCTCGATTGGTATCACTTCTACTGAATTTCCTCGCATAATTCGTACACCTTATGGCTTTATTGCCTATGGCTTTATTACACTGCGTCTAATTTTTTTCAATTTTTCAAAAAAAAAAGTAAAATTTTCAAAAAATCGCCAAAAATAATTGCGCAAATTTGCGCAAATTTTTCTTTTTGTTCCTGAATGTAGAGAGTTCGTATTTTCTTGCGGTATATAACATTAAACTACTAAAAACTACTTTCACCTTTAAAAATCCTTATCTTTTTTTTAGGAAGGGTAAAACAATGTGAAATTTTTATTATTTTAAAATTTTGAACGAATAATTTTAACATTAATATATGAGATATATGTATATATAAAAAAACTGAAATTAACAGTTGCTCATACCTTTCAAATAAAAAAAAATCAATATAAAACCTCTATTCGTTTAGCCACAAACAAATATCATATAAACGTATTAAAATTTCAAAAAAACACCAAAAACGCATTTAATTTTCTACACTTTCCTGACTGACATCGTCTCAAATCTACAAATCTCAACTTAAAGTCGTGAAAATTCACTATATAATGCAGAATTTTGTTGTCAATCGAACTGCATACTCAGTTTCATAAATTTCTTTAAATTTATTTTTGCCTTTTTCGCCAGCTTTTCAGGGTAAATGCCACATAGTGGTACGTTTCGTTACGTTCCATGAACGTATGGCTAATTCTATCATTCGAATGTAGATGGCAGTGATAGTGAATGATGCTTGCTTATGAAAAGAAAACTCCCAAGAATTCCTTGCAATCAAAATGTTTGTTGGGTTATATGCTGACATATGCAAAAACAACACAATATAAATATTTGTAACACAAAATTATTCTATTGAACAAAATAATTTTTCTTGTTGCTGCTGTTGTTATTGCGTGTGTAAGCCAGTTTGTTGCTTTATTCAATATTTTCTTTGTTGTTGTTGTTGTTGATATTTTAAACTAATTTCCATATTTTGTTAAAAACTGTTTCTTTTTTTGTTGTTTACACACACACACACACACACAGCAACAACATGAAAAACTTTTATTGCATATTTTAAATTATAAACATGAATATATACATGCGTGTGTGTGTGTGTGTGTGTTCGTATGTATGTAAATATGTAGCATTGTGTTGATTGGGTTATTTTTCAATACAAAATCAAAACAAAATTGAATTTGGGGGGGGAGCAAGCCAACAACAACAACAACAACAATAAATTGAAATTAGTTTCGTTAGCATGAAATTAGTACTCTTTGTTAGTTGTTGTTGCGATTATTGTTAAACAAAAAATAATTAGTTTTGCTGGAGTTATTTTTGTTCTTTTCATCGTTAATTTTTAAAGCGTAGAGAGCCTAGGCTATTTTTATTGTTAAAAAAAAAAATGATGAAAAATAAGGATTTCTTTTCCACATGATGGCTTTGTTATGAAAAGACGTACAGACACGCAGACAGACTGACATACCCTTTAAAAAAAGGGTTTATATTTTATGGATTCTGGCATAGGATTGATTAGTATTTTGTTCGATTTAAACCCAACCCAACACAAGTATTTTGTTCTGCCTCGGAGGTGAAAAACTTTGTTGTTAAATATTACATGAGCAATAAATTGAATGGCTTTCGTCAAGGATTTTTTAAGTATTTAAACAGATTAAGGATATCTACATAGCTTGTGATGTACAAAGAAATTCTGATTTAATATAAAAAGCAAAAGAGCAATCAAAGGTAATAATAAAAAAGCACAAAAAGAGTAAAATTTAAAAATTATCTTGTTTTTTAAATCAATTTTTAACACTCTTACTGTGGAGGCCATGCATGTTATTGATTAATCTTTTTACGGAGTTTGTTTGAATTACAAGTAAATTTTCTTGTATAAAACATGATGTTGATTTGTTAACAAGAGATAATAAAATTGATTGATAAGTTTTTAAATGTAAAAATATAAATTAAAAAAACAAAAAATTAGAAATTTCCTGATTTAACCACTTGAGCACTCATTGATATTTAGAGATTGAGGTGAAAAGGCTTAACACCAATAACTCACTTGCTTACTAGCTCACAAGCCCGACAATAATATTACCTGTAGATTTAAGTACATACAGTGGTGGCCACGAATTTAAGACACGACATATGACTTACTTAGTTGTGATAATATTTACAATCCTGTAATATCAAATTTGATATTCCTTATTCTTCTATGTACTCTGTAATATTAAGAAAAAGTACCATTATTTTATTTTGTTTCTTTTTACATTTTGTTGCTTTTTGATCATATTATTGTAAAAACGTTTATTTGAAATTGACCACGAATTTAAGACATTTCAGAAATATCTGGTTTTTAAGTGATTTTTTGGTGTTTTTTTTTTAAGCTTTGAGCAACGAACGTTTTATTTTATTTTATGTTGTAATACATAGAAATATTTAATTATAAATGGTCAGAGGTACTTGGAGTACCGATGCCGAGCGAAAACTGATACAACAACTAAAATTTGATGGAAAAAAATAATGGAGATATCCAAGCTGCTTAAATGTTCTAAATGCAAGATTTACAACGTGCTGGAACACATCAAGCAACATGGTACCACCAAAAATGTCAAATAGCAACCTAGAGTCCGAAAAACCACACCCTAAAGTAGCTGCTAATAATCCTTTCACGAGCTCAAGTAAAATAAAAAATAAAATTGTATTGGATTTTGGTATCGATATTTCGTCTAGGGCAATAAGCAGATGTCTAAATGGGAAAAACTTGCGTGGGTGTATTGCACAACGTAAACATGTGTCAAAAAATATTAAATCCTGACTAGAATTTGTCTTGATCTATATAATATGTAAATAAAAATTCTCAACCAAGTATAGGTAGCAAAATTTTATTACTTTTTCTTCCTAATATTACTAAATAAAATCTTAAGAAAAATATCATGGACCTAAAATATTTTTGATAAGATGTAAAAATTATCACAAATGTATAAGTAAAATGTCGTGTCTTAAATTCGTGGCCACCACTGTATATAGTCGTTCTTATCATTCTGGATATTAATATGCAGTGGTGGGCTTATAATTAGATACGATGTTTCTGGAACAGAGTTCTCTGGAGTGACGAATCTAAGTTTAATTTGTCCTAATCTGATGGAAAAACGTATGTAAGACGTCCTCCAAAGAAAGCCTTTAATCCCAGGTACACAGTAAAACAAATTAACAAACATACATGTTGCTAAGTCGTTTCTAATTATAAGGCCACCACTGTACATTGCGATATCCGCTAGAACAAACATATATTCTTAGGACGGTGCTCCATCTGAGGCCCTAATTTTTTTATTAAAATCACAAATAAACTTCTAAAAATGGAATACAATACACACGTGTGGGCTGTTGAATCTATACTCAGCCACAAAAGTATACATACGGATAACAAATTTCAGAAATTTTTTAACTAATCCGTTTTCGTTGCAAATCTTTGTAATTGTCTGACAACTTTCCTCGATTTTAAGACGGTCCAATCCGTTTTTTTTTTGAAAATATTTATAATTGTCTGACATCTTTCTTCGATTTTAAGACGGTCTTTTGCATTGGTTCAGAAATTTGTTAATCGGATGTATACTTTTGTGGGCCTGTGCAGGGCCACAATTCAGTTCAATTTCAGAAATTTTTTAACCAATGCAAAAGACCGTCTTAACATCAAGGAAACTATAAAGATTTTCAACGAAAACGGATTAGTTAATAAATTTCTGAAATTTTTTAACCGTATGTATACTTTAGTAACTGTGTGTAAGTCTGCTTTAAGATTCCCGACCACATTTTAAAAAGGGCAAAGGGGTTCACTATACTAACAAACTCTAATGATTCATTGGAACACCGACTCAATGTGGCTTGAATTCCATTGTTCTAACGCCACCATAACGATTACGTAATACCTGCCTTCCATGTAGAGCTCATATATTCGTAGTCGATTGGGTATTGGAACGAACACTGCATTACAGGGAACACATGTTTTTAGTCACACTATCCATATATCACATATCGCTCTTCCTGCAAAAGTTTTTCCCGTGCCATAAAATGGAAACCAACCAGGCCCATTCTCTGAGTGTTGGTTGAATAACATTATTCTCATAGGGATAGCAGATTGGAGAATTACGACCAACATTCATGTCAGCATTCAATTGAAGAACATCTAGAATATCACACTTACCCAATCCAGTTCGAAGGTTTCTACTCCCACTTGCGACTTATAACAGGTTGATATAGACCATCTCGCGTCACGTGCTCAAAAAATTTAATTTATTACTCAGGCTGTCCTCTACTGAAGACTTAAATAACTTCGATAACTTATATATCCTTGAAAAATTAATCGAAAAATTTGATTTTTGATAGAAAATATATCGATATCATATATTTAACTGTATTTTAAATATTTTGTGGAAGCATTTATCGCTAACTTCAATTTTACATAGACAATTATTCATAACTTAAATTTTCTAAAGATAATTTATCGATAATTTAAATTTCCTATAAAAATTTATCGTTTTTTCAATTTTACATAGACAATTTATCCATAACATAAATTTTCTATAAAGAATCATCAATTTTTATAAAGCATCAATTTTCTATACAAAAATCTCAATAATTTAAATTTTCTATAAACAATTTCTCGATAAATTAAATTTTCTGTAAACAATTTATCGGTACTTTCAATTTTATTTTGACAACTGAAGTTTTCTATAGGAAATTTGTCATGAAGATCAATTTTATGTAGATATTTATCGATAACTAGAATTTTTTTTTAGAAAATAAATGATGACTTAGATTTTCTATAAAAAATTTATTGCTAATTTGTAATAACCGAGTTATCGAATTTCTGAAAACAATGAAACGAAAAAAATTTTAAATTTCTTTAATTTTTGATTACTTTTAATTTATCGATTAAAAGCGTTAATTTATGTTTGAGCTAAAATATCTATAAAATATTAAATTCTTTTCAAAATTACATCATATTTCAATAACTATTTTTACACTTATAATTTATCGATAATAATCGATAACTAAAGTTTACTTTAAGTTGTTAGTAACATTTACCATTTTCTTTACATGTAATTATTTTCATGTCTTTTATATTTAGATGCCTTGATAGTATAGTACTTTTAATTTATCGATAAAAACCGATAACTTATGTTTGAGCTAAAGTATTTATAAAATATTTTCTTTTTAAAAATAAAATTTTTATTTTTTTACTTTTAATTTATCGATAGTAATCGATAACTAAAGTTAAGTTGTTGATAACATTTACCATCATAGCTGCCAGATTTGACGATTTATTGTCATTTTGACGATTTTGGGCATCAAAAATATCATATTGACGATTTGACGATTTATGACCTTATTTTGACGATTTTTAAAAATAAAAATTTTATATCATATTCTTTACTTTAGTACATTAAAAGCCACTTTAAGATTTGCATTTACTTTGCAGTTGTTATTAATCAAATTTTCCATCAACACATTCAGCAGGATTTTGAATCCTTCTTTGTCAACCCTGTCATATTCCTGGAATCTAGAATATAGCCTAGAATTGCATAGAATCGAAAAATCATGTATGTATGTATGTATGTAGCTTAATTCCAAATTTATGGAGTATACTTTCTTTTTAATTGTATTTGACCTATTTATATTACTCATACGCTTCATATTACATGTACTGTAATAGTTACCCTGAAAAGTATGCAATAAAAAAATTTCGATTTTTGTCATGTTTGAAATTAATGGAATTAAATATAACTCATACGTCACATATGTTCTTTGCATTATGAATTTTACATACATATTTAATATGAGCATAGTGTGAGTAAAAATAATAAGTTGGCGATCTAAAAGTTTAAATTTAAAAATGTAATAAAACAAAAATACTTTGAAATTTTGATCAAATTGTGATGTGATGATTTTTCTGTATTTTATTCCTCTTTAACTCCTTAAAAGCTGAAAAATTACAACTCCTAAATAACATAATAAAATAATAATAAATTATGGACATTAGGCTTGTATATTTTTATACTATAAGTAACAGGATAGACCTCTGCAGGAATTGAGTTCCACATACGAATAGTCCGACTAAAAACCATATTTTTATTTTTTGGATACACTACCGTCATTAACGAGATGCTATGGCATCTCCTGTACACTGTCGAGAAACCGCAAATTAGACGTTGAGGCACTAACCCATACATGAGAGTTGTTGTATTCCATTCTCTGTCAGTTATAAACGGTGTAAATAGTAAGATCAGATGATAAGAACTTAAAAAGGAACTGAAAAATGTGCCAGCATTACACTGATTTTTCATGCTCAGAACATCAAAAGCTTCTGACTCCCTAATACCTACATCGCCCATAGATCTAGATGAAGTAATATTATTGCTGTGCTTATGTGTCAATAAACAACGCTGAGATAGATTGTTTAAACCTTAAAAAATTTTTTCCTGAAAATTATATAAAACTTCTCCATTTTTTTTGTAAGAAAAACATTAAATGAAGATGAGGGACGCTAGCTTTTAATTTCCCATAAATTCTTTTTTAAATGTTTTATTTTTGTACTCAGATATGTAGATACATTGATTTCATATGTTTTACTACAATAGAAATAATTTTGGTTTTTAAAAATTTTTAATTTATTTATTTACTTTTCCTGACGATTTCTTGACGATTTTAATAAACGTCTTTGACGATTTTGACGATTTTTTCTCAAATATTTGACGATTTGGTGCCTCATTTATCTGGTAGCTATGTTTACCATTTTGTTTATATGCAATTATTTTCATATCTAATATTTTTGAAAGCATTGATAGTATAGTACTTTTAATTTATCGATAAAAACCGATAACTTATGTTTGCGCTAAAATATCGTTAAAAAAATTAATTTCTTTTTAAAAATACAACATGTTGCGATAATTTAAATTTTTGTTTGCACATCTAATTTATCGATAATAATCGATAACTCAAGTTTGCGTTAAGTTTTGGTAACATTTTCTTTACATGTACTTAGTTACATGTCTATTATTTTTAGATGCCTTGATAGTTTATTAGGCGGTACGCTGGTCTATTAAAGCGAGCGTTGTGGGTTCAATAATGTGTGAATTAAAAAATATAATAATTTACAATATTATATACAATAAAAACAATGTTAAAACACAATAATTTACATGTTTTTACAAATAAATTTGAAATTAAATTTGAAACTACTCAAGACCAACCAATGCGGACATAAATTGTTTGCATTTAAATGCAACACACAGCATTCATGGAATCTATGCCACTAGGCAGGTGTAAATATCTCCTCATTATACATTTATTATGGGGATTATAGGAAACCAAAAATGTTTCATAATTATAACGGAAGTGCATACATATATGCTACTATTGTGTGTGTGTGTGGGTATTTTGTACTGACGTCATTTAGAATTGAATGCTGCAGTAATAGGAAATTATAAAAACAAAATGGAAACAGAAAACAAAGAGAGAGAGAGAGAAAATATATTTTATTTATTTATTTAAAATATGTACAATATTACAGTTTTAATAATAATAATAATAAAGCAAAACAATTTAAATTTTATTACCGTGACCAACCATGTCTACATATTTTTGGTCAACTGGCACAGGACAAAAAGCAACAATCATTCATACATACTATAGATACAAACAATGCAATAACAATACAACACAATGGAATAGAATAGAAAAATAGAAAAAAAACTGAATAGAAAAATAGAAAATAAATCTGCATTTGAAATCACAACAAGTCGCATGAACTCAAGTGAATTGAAATGAATTGAATTAAAAACAACAAAAAAAAAAACCGAACAAAAAAACCAACAAAAATTATGAAAATGAATTGGAATTCTATTTATATGCATGTACAGCTGTGTTCAAAATAATAGGAGTGCTACCATGTAATATTTTCAAAGTTAAAATTTTTTATTCTACCAATTTGCAAAACATGATATATTTTAATGGTAGTTACAACGATATGTAAGAAATAAAATACAAAAAAAAATCTCGTAATAACTTTAATATTTACGATGAAATTGATTCATTTCTGTGTTTGCCCCTGAATTCAGTTGATCAAAAAAATAGGAGTGTGAGTATTCTTTTAAAAATAAAAATATAACAGCACATAATTTAAAGAAAAAAGTGAAAAATAAGTACGGAAAAATTTAGTTACAACTTTTTCTACAGTGATTCGCATAAATTTTGGTAATAGTGGGACGAGAAAAGCACTGTACTGAAGAAAAGAGAAAACTATTTAAAAATTTACGAAATAAAGGCAAAACTTACAAAGAAACTAAGAAAATCTTAAGTTAATCCGATCAAATGATCACAAATACATTAAAATATAAAAAAAAGCACGAAACGCGTGGGCGCGAGGCCAAAACATCTACTGTCGATGACCGCCGAATTGTGCGATACAGCCAAATAAATCCTTCAGCGTCTTCAAATAAAATTCAAAAGGATCAGAATCTTGCCGTATGTGTCCCTACTATTCGTAGGCGTCTGATGGACAACAATTTATTCGCAAGAAGTTCACAAAAGGTGCCATTGTTGACATACAAAACAGGCAGCAGCACGCTTAAAGTTTGCCCAAGAACATATCAAATATCCGAAAGAAAAATGGAGGACTTATTGTGGACCGACGAAAGCAAAATTGTTTTATTTGGTGGCACTTGGTCTAGACAGCATGTTAGACGTCCGCCCAACACCAAATAGAAAGCTCAGTATACACAAAAGAGAGTTAAACATGGTGGTGCAAAACTAATGATATGGGGAAGCTTTTCATATAATGGTTTAGGCCCAATACATCGAATTAAAGACATAATGGATAGGAACGTCTATGTCAGCATTTTGAGAGAAGTGATGTTACCGTATTCCACACCTCTAAAATGGATATTCCAACAAGACAATGACCCGAAACCCACCAGTAAATTAGCAAATGAGTGGTTTCGGGTTAATGGGGCAAATGTTATGGTGTGGCCAGCTCAGTCTCCTGACCTTAATCCCATAGAACATCTATGAGGGATGTTAAAAAATATGTTGCCGAGAGAAAACGTCAAATGCAACTGAGTTGTGGTCTGTAGTGCAAGATGTGTGGGGATAAAATTCCACTAAAACAATGTCAGGATTTAGTTGACTCCATGCCTCGTAAATATGCTGCTGTAATAAAAAGTAAAGGCTATTCTACCAAATACTAATCGTATTTAAAGTTTCTGATTATAGTCATAAGCATTTTTAACATTTTTAATAGTAAATTTTAATGAAAACTGAAATACTCCTATTATTTTGAACAGCACTTTTTAAGATATTTTTTTTAAACTTCCTGTTACTTACTTGTTGAAAGCTTTATTTAATTAATGAATAACTTAAATAATTTAGTATTGAATCAACATTACATTACACCAAAAAATTGAATTAAACCATGTTTTTTATTTGTTAAAATTTAAGCTTTTGTTTTTCAATGGGCTCACTCCTATTTTTATGAACACAACTGTATATGTGTGTGTGAATAAGAGCTGTTCACGTTGCTGTTTGCATTAGTGTTTGAATTTTAATTTTTTTTCCTATTTTTTCCGTTAGATTTGAACGAGAAACGTGCTCATAAATAAATGATTTCTTTTTTTTTTTCGTTACGTTTTATGAATTCGTTCGTTTTCGTATTCATATGCAAATTTGGTGATTATTTAGAGGAAATTTAATAAATAATTTCTCATTTCATAATGAAATAATAAATGGAATTAAACAAAATAACAACAACAACAACAGCAATAATAATAATAATAAATTTTATAGTGTTTGTGCTGTTTTGAAAAATAAACGTTTATGGCATTAGAAACATTTGTTGTTATCGAAACAGAAGAGGAGAGTGGGGGGAAAAGGGAATACAACAGAGTTAAATCTGTAAATTTAATAATAAATCACTTTGTATTTTAAACTACATATACGCTCACGTATTGTATTGTAAACGGACATGTTCGAAAATTACCGGGGAATACACTTAAAGAAGTTACGGTCAGTAGCACAACAATACTGCAACGGTTAGCATGCTTATGCTTGCTGCCCAGGCATTATTTTCAGTGTATATTTGACCATTGGTTTTAAACGCCGCCGTTTTGCCATTAAATACTAGACAATAAATTTTACCTTTTCATTATTTCTTAATATCTATGAAAACACACACACATATTTATACATACATATGTATACACACACTAGAAGTGTTGCAATAATATCGTATTTATAAAATAATACCGGTTTCATATTTTACCTTCCGACCATATAAATGTTTGTTAGTGTCTCTGTTTAAATATGTGTGTATGTTACAATGTGAATGTATCCTGTACCAATACAATAACACAAAGCCTTTAAAACCGCAATAAATTCTCATATAACATTAAGTACTCGTACTCGCATTCGTACTTAAATATTTTCACACACACACAAACACAAATACTGTCTGTCGGCATTACGCTTTACGAAAAAAACACACCAATATTCTGCACACACATACACACACACAACAGGGTGAACGTTATAAGAACCAACAAATAATTTTACAAAACTATTGCTAAGAAATAATCAAGATAACCTTAACTTTTCTATAAAAAGTTACAAAAATCGATAAGTATTCTATGTAATTGCAAAGTTATCGAAATAATATTTATTATGATTTAAAGTCTGAAAGGTTTTATATTTTACCGCCTCTAAAACAATCAACCAAAACTTATCGAAAAATGTTTGTGCCGAAATTTAAAGCTATCGAACAATTTTATTTAGTAATTTCAAAAATTTATCGATAAATTAAATTCTCTATATACAATATATCGATAAGTTTTCTATATATGTACATAGTTGCAAAGTTATCGAAATAGTATTTATAATGATTTAAAGTTGTTAAAAGGTTTTCTTATTTCCCGCTTCTAATAGGTAAAGCCCACCTAAAAGAAGCAACCAAAACTATCGAAAAATTGTTGGTGCCGAAATCGATTTATTTTTTTTAGAAATTTCACGTAATCGAAAGTTCTCTTAAGGAAATTTTCAGTTATCGATAAGTATATAAGTGTTCGGGAATAGAAAGTTATCGAATTTTGAATTTGTTTTCAAAAAATTTAGTAGAAACAAAGTTCTTGAAACCTTCACGTAGAAGTTTGAAGTAATCGATAAGTAACTTACATACTTACTTAATTGGATTTTTTTTTAGAAATTTCACGTTATCGAAAGTTATCTTAAGGAAATTTTCAGTTATCGACAAGTAAGTAATTGTTCGGGAATTAAAAGTTATCGAATTTTGAATTTGTTTTTAAAAAATTTAGTAGAAACAAAGTTCTTGAAACCTTCATGTAGAAGTTTGAAGTAATCGATAAGTAACTTACATACTTACTTAATTGGGCATTATAATCCATTAGTCCGTATTGCAACTTAGCTTCTCATACTGCTTATGTTGTGTGTGTTAATTTTATCTAGTAAGTAGCGGGATCTACTGGATAATATGGACTCTGGGTGATAGATTTGAGAAACCTTTCAGGGCAATTTTATTTAATCTTCACAGTTTTTGCCAGAAGACTGCTGAGAGGAAGTCGCCGAAAGAATTTTTTTTTTCGTTTTGTACGAGATTCAATTTATTTTTAAATTTACAATTATCGATTAATTATGCAGAAATTGTATTTTATTGTAACATTTTACATAGAAATATAAAGTTATCGGAAAATTGTATTAAAATTAAAAGTTATCGAAAAAATTAATACGAAGTTTGAATTTTATCGAAAATTTTTTCTTTTAGAAACTAATTGTTATCGCAAAATTTATATGGAAATATAAAGTTATCGATAAATTTTATATAGAATTTTTATTTTATCAAAAAATTTCATACAAAGTTAGAAAACTATCGAAAATTTTTTGTTGAAATTAAAAGTTATCGAAGAATTTTTTCTAAAATGTAGATATTGTAAAATGTTGTAAATATAATTTAAAATATTTACAAATTTATATGTAAAAGCTTACAGTTATTAAATAAATTAATGCTGCAATTTTGTTATCGAAAAGTTTTGTGTAAAATTTTCAATTTATCAAAAATATCATTTATCATATTAGTTTTAATATTATCAAAGATATTAATTAAGCTTTGTAATTCTATTTCATTTTAGCTATAAGAACAGCTGTACTGCAGTCATAAATGTTAAGCCTTACAGAGACTGGATTATAAAGTGTTACATAACACTTCATCAAAGGAACGATAAACTGAACTAACAACAAAATAACAGGAATATCTCGCTTTTATTTAGCCTGAATGCCAACGCACACCGCAGCAGTTCGAGAAGAATCGGCGACAACCGAAAGGGTGAGTCATTTTTGTACGTTTATAGTTAGTAAGGAAAGTTATCGAATAATTTTATATAGAAATTTCTGAATTGTTGTTCGACGAATGCTAAATATCGTAGCTCGTTGAAAGATTAGTCAGTTTCGCAGAGTCCAAAACGATTTAATTTTTGTCTTTTTATATGGGCATTAAAATTCTCATGGTCAGTTGGCATCAGATTGTCTTTGTCCATCCAAATCTTTAAAATGTTTCGAAAACACCTGTTAGTGAGGTTATCGAATGATTGTAGCATTTATGAACAGTGTTTCAGATTCGCTTATGAATACGGATTTTTCCCAAGCGTTATAAACACGATATTTTTGTAGTATAAAGAGTTTCATTTGAGTTCAATATATTTCGAAATCTTTTATATGCAATTCTGACCTTCTCATCTACATCGATCTCAAGTAATTTGAATGGGCAAAATCTTACGTTGGCATTCTGAGTACATGATCAATTAAATTTTTTAGTGGATATATGCTAACCATATTTAACAGTTGGCCTTTTGTAACGCAGTGATCCCAAGAAATATCCAAAAATTTATTTGACACATTTGTACATTCGCGCTGGAATCGTCCTACTGTGACCCGACACACAGAAAAAATCTGCGGCAAAGCAGCATATATAAAGGGTGTTTTTTATAGAGGTATAGAACTTTAAGTTGCAATAAAACAACGATGGATTATTCGATTGACATGAATTTTATTTATCCGAAAGATAATCTTGTGGCATTACATTTTAAATATGATTTCTGGCATATTACCGCCACGGCTGGCGCGGATGTAGTCCAATCTGGACGTCCAATTTTCGATGACTTTTTCCAACATTTGTGGCCGTATATCGGCAATAATACGGCGAATATTGTCTTCCAAATGGTCAAGCGTTTGTGACTTTACCGCATAGACCAATGACTTTACATAGCCCCACAGAAAGTAGTCTAGCGGTGTTAAATCACAAGATCTTGGAGGCCAATTCACAGGTCCAAAACGTGAAATTAGGCGGTCACCAAACGCGTCTTTCAATAAATCTATTGTGGCACGAGCTGTGTGACATGTTGCGCCGTCTTGTTGAAACCACATCTCCTGGACATCATGGTTATTCAATTCAGGAATGAAAAAGTTAGTAATCATGGCTCTATACCGATCACCATTGACTATAACGTTCTGGCCACCATCGTTTTTGAAAAAGTACGGACCAATGATTCCACCAGCCCATAAAGCCCACCAAACAGTCAGTTTTTCTGGATGTAACGGTGTTTCCACATACACTTGAGGATTACCTTCACTCCAAATGCGGCAGTTTTGTTTGTTGACGTAGCCATTCAACCAGAAGTGCGCTTCATCGCTAAACAAAATTCGCTTATGAAAATCGGGAACAACGGTAATCTCGTTTTGGGCCCATTCGACGAATCTACGCCTTACTTGATGATCGTTTGGCTTCAAATCTTGCACGAGTTGGATTTTGTAAGCACGCAAACCAAGATCCTTCCGCAAAATCTTCCATAAAGTGGATGAAGACAGATCCAATTCCTGTGCTCGATGGCGGATGGACTCATTCGGGTCTTCCTCAATGCTACGCTCTGCAGCAGCAATAGCTTCTTCTGTACGCACCGTACAGCGTCTCTGGGGATGCGAGTTATCAATAAAAGTAAACGTGGTGCGAAAACGTTCCATGGTTAATCGAATTAACTGCTCTGATGGACGATTTTGTCGACGATAAAATGGACGTAGTGCGCGATACGTTTTTCGCAAAAGAACCATTATTTTCGAAATAAAATTGCACTCTTTGCAAGCGTTGTTCAGGCGTGAGTCTATTCATGATGAATTGCCAAACCAAACTGAGAATAAATCACTTGACAGTTGTTAAATCGGTCGCCATCTTGAAAAGTAATGCCAACTTAAAGTTCTATACCTCTATAAGAAACACCCTTTATGTCTATATGGCACATAGGTAATGCTCTGTATTTGATGGTTTCAGAAGATCGTGATCCATTATGAGGTGCTAAAACTGGAACGGAATATCACGGGAATTTTGAACGGATAACAAACAGTTCGTTAGGAGCGAACATTAGCCGGAAAACACCCTGAATATGCAACCAGAAATGGATCGAAATATTCCACCACGACAACATTCGGCCGGTCTAAAACTATATCGAAAATGGTGAATGAAATATGCAGATGCGGTAGTCTACTAGGTAGCCTGTTGTTTTATTAGACATGAGACCTCGGTTCAAACCCCATGAATCACCTGATCGTTCAAAAAACTATTTTAATTAAGAATTTATTGCCAATCAAAGTGATCTGTTTTTAAGTTATACCATCAATGTATAAATTAAAGTTATCGATTGTTTTTCTTCTACAGAAAAAAAAAATAATAGACATCATTAGCAATACATTGAACTAAGTTTTGTGAAGTGTTTAAAAATGTTTATTAAAAAATTCACGTAATCGATAAATTTTATTTCGACAGAGGAAAAAGTTATCGACAAAAATCTCTGTTACACTTTATGAAAGTAAGTCTATATTTTATAAACACTTAC
Source organism: Sarcophaga carnaria (assembly GCA_958299815.1). Taxonomy (NCBI): domain Eukaryota; kingdom Metazoa; phylum Arthropoda; class Insecta; order Diptera; family Sarcophagidae; genus Sarcophaga; species Sarcophaga carnaria. The sequence goes on from OY283153.1 coordinate 25,503,675, forward strand.
AACACATGCACACACACATGCACACACATACAAATGTACATGCAGAAATACCGAACATAATGAATGTATTTTGTTATTGTATATTTCAACGCTATACAGGCAATAATAGTGGCAACAACAACAACAGCAACAACAAAAACACATACAAACATACATAAGTGGCATAATAAATAGTTGATGTTTCCTGCTTAAACTGTGTGTGGTATACAGTTACAAAATCTACCGTTAAAAACAAAGAAAATCAACAACAAACAGCAACAGAAGAAGAAGAGTTATGGCGGTTGAGGAAAAATAAAAACAACAACAAAAGGTTTCATTTTTCAACACTAAACCACAAACAACACCACAACAACTAATGATACAGACAGGTTATTTGTAATGGACTCTCTAGTTCTCATGTGTGTGTGTATCTTTCTTTCTCCCACATAATCTTGATTTCTTTTTCGTTCTTTATTCGCTTCACTTTTGTTTATTTAACACATAGAAATAGATCTGAAGGTAGTTTTTCTAAGGCAAAATTATTAAACAGATCGCACAAGGAACTCTTTTTATAAAGTTTGCGTTTGATGACAAACCCATGGTAACAACAACAATAACAACCATATTAACAGATTATTTACGAACTCTGTGCCCCATATATTGGGTTGACAAGAAATTTCCGTTACAAATTGTCGGTAGATGGCAGTAATATTTCACTGAAGTCGACTACAATCATGAGTAAAATTGAAAAATAGCGGCACTTAAGCTACGTGAATAATGCTTTGCACAGGACTTTAATCACCTAACAGTTGCTAACCGTTTGAAGAAATCTGGCAACACCAAGAAACTCGTTATTTGGGAATGGGAATCGAATTTCAATTTGCGCTTCACTGTTAAAATCGAGCGAAATCGAACCATTTACTCATGCGAAATTTTATGGGCAATGAAAAGTAGATTGCGTACGACAGAGTAAGGTGAACCTTTCAAAATGAAGAATGAAAACCGCTCAAATGGAACTGGACAAGATACAGAGAGTGACTTGTGTTGGTATAAACCGGGCAAAGGCAACCTGAGCTAAATCAGCATTGGGCTAGAGTTGTGCAAACTATGGTTATGATAATGGAAGGAAAATCAAATTCGGAGGTGGAGTGGAGTAGTGAATGGAGATGAATGGCCAGTGGCTGGCAGCTTCTATCTTGATTATGCTCTGGACAGAGCCAGTAGCCATATGGGAGTATTTTCCAACGAGACTGATAACAGCAAGAGTAAGCTAAAGGGAGCACCATTCCATCGTATACATATGGGTCGAGTATAGATGCTGGAGCAGAAGCAGGAGTGTTGTGCCTCAGAGTGAAATATTCTAAGCCCACGAGGAAATTTGGCAGAATCTTTCAAGCGAAAGTTTTCTCCGTCAGAAGATCTGCTCGCTTTAATTTGAACAGGAAATACAAACGACAAGACAGCACTTCTGTCTCACAATAAGGCTGATATTTGGACACTCAGCTCGTAGGAAACTGACTAGGCAATATTATTGGCACTGTCTGGACAAAACAAATCAGCAAAGTAGGCTTAACTTGTGCCAGATTCCGGATCATGTGGGAATTTATGGCAATGAACAGACAAATGAGCTTGTGAGGCAGTTGATGTAGCCAGAAACTTTCTACGGAGTGAGAAGAGATATTTAGAAGGGTATACTCGATGAAACGAAACTTAAAGTCGCCGTAGTCTAGTAGTTAGTATGGTGGCTTGTTAGATGTGAGGCCTCGGTTCAAACCCCAGGTCAGGCATCTCCAACAAAACGAAATATGAAAAAAATGTTGCTAAGCCGACTTCCTCTCAACAGTTTCCTGGCAAAAAATCTGAGAGTAAAATAAAATTGCCTTGGAAAATTTTTTAAAAATCTGTCGTTTGGAGTCAACTTTAACTTTAGGTCCCAGCACTTATGTATAAAATTAACCCATTCGCTGCCAAGCCTAAATTATATGAAGTCATTCCCATTGCCATTTATATTTTGAGTGTTATTGTTTACCAAAACCCTATAATTTCTTGGTAAGAGTACATATATTATCATACAAAATTATTTACAAGCAGAAAACCAAAGCCGAGTATACCCGTCGTTGGCAATAGGAAGGCAAAAAGACTCGAGATACTTTTTCGTATTTGTGTACTTTGTGTGTTTAGTAGAAAAACAAATAACAAATCACGCAGATGGAATAAAACGAGACACATTGCGAAAATTGGCAACACAGAAATGTTTGTGACAAAAAAAAATTGCTAACTCAAAAGCCTGCATGTTATAATATAGTTAAAGTCGGACGAGTATACTCGTCTTGGCAGTGGGGGATACCCTGTCAAAGACGAGTATACTCGTCCTTGGCAGCGAATGGGTTAACAGACACAACATAAGTAGTTTGAGAAGCTAGGTCGTAATCCTGATTGAAGGGTTGTAATGACCAATTATGTATGTACATATGTGTGTATGTATAGTATGACACTGTCTGGACAAGCTAAATCATCAAAGTATGTTTAACGTCTGCTAGATTCCGATTCATGTAGGAAATCAAGGCAGTGGACAGGCAAATAACCTTGCGAAACAACAGATGCGGCTGAACCTTTCTTTGGAGTGGGAAGAGATATTTGTACGATAAGGGAAGATAAAAAAGGCCAGAAATCAAATGGGTTTGAAGCAATATTTGTTGGGTAATTACAATATAAGCTTCGAGTTAGGCAACGTACTATTCAACAGCAACCTGGACATTTTGCATTCAAAGAAAACGTGAAAAAAGATTTCAGGATAGTAAATGGCCTTTTGAGCGTCTTCTATAGATTCAAGGAAAAACTTTTTAGAGATCCAAATGTATAGATTCTGTGCTGAGAGGACTGAGTCATCAGAACACATAATGTGCTGTAAGGAAAGCTTTTTAAATCTGCTGCACGGAGACAATGTTAGACCATAAGTACCGCCACTCTGCATACAAAATTAACACACACAACATGAGGAGTTAGGTCGTAAGCCTGACAAAAGTGTTGTTTAGACCAGTTCTTGGTATTTCACTCTTCACAAATATATTCAATGCCGCTCTGGCTTCGCCTTGAACAACACTTTTAAATTTATTTGTTGCTTTCTCTAACAACAGGCAAATATTGTCCTCGCATCAATCAATCAATCTATCATCGATTTATGCGTTACTCATCTGTGTTAATAAAATTCCCATCAATTACAAGACGAATGTGCTTCATTTTTGGTTTGGAGTTTATAGCCGAACTTTATCAAGAACCCAATAGAATTGCTCCTTTATACAACATTTGTTGCGCTGTCTGTGTCACTTGTCTGTCGTGTTTGTTTTAGTTTAAGTAAGTGACTTAACTGAGTCTCTCTTTTGTTGCATTTTTAACTGCCAAGCTGAAAAGGGTTGTACACTTAACCTTTACTATACGTAGATTTTGTTGTTGTTGTTGTATTTTTTTGTTTATTTTTTGTTGTTGTTTTATTGCTTATTTAAACGTTTTGAAAAGTGTTTTTGCGGCTAAAATTAATAGAAAAAACAGCCATTTGGGAATTGCCATAAATATCCCTGAATTGTTTAAATAACATCCTTCCGTTTCATACGTTGTTTTTTCTGTTTTTTTTTTGTTTGTTTTGCAGCTATTTTTTATCACACTCTCTCTCTCTCTCTCTCTATCATATGCACACACACACTGGTGGCTTTAAAGGTTTTCGGAATTCGTTTCTGTGTGTGTGTGTGTTTAAATATTAAAAAACTTTTATACGACTCAATAAATGGAAACTCGAGGAATAAAAAAAATACCGAATTTATGAATGATCAACAACAACAACAACAAAAGCAACAACAATTATAGTTTTAAATAACAACGAAAATTGTTTTTGTTTTCCAGTTTTTTTTTTTTTTTTAAAACTTTTTCTTTTTAACACCAATAGTTTATGTTGTTCTTGTTGTTTTTTCCGTTTGTTTGTTGCCCTTGTTTTACTCGCTTAATTTAATTCCCAGAAAAATTTTGTGTTTTTTTTTAAACAAATTTTTGTTGTTTTTAAAACAAATTTTTTTATGCCATTGTTCTTGTAATTGTTGTTGTTATTTATTTCGACACACACACATATTTGAAATCGAATTTTAGTTTTTATTTCCGTCCAATAAAAAAAAAAAAAAAAAAAAAGAGAAAATTGTTTTGAATTTCAAAACGTTATTTAAATTAACAAATCAACTGTGATTTAAATCAGTGATGCTCAAAATCCAAGTTTCCTATCACATGTGATAGGCAAAGAAAATTCTGCTGACGCTGCGTTGACACACCTACACTATAAGCTTACTTGTGTGGTTTTTTATAATGATCGTGTGTTTGTTGCTTTGTTTGTTGCTTTGTGTTGAACTCAGAGAACAAACTCAATTCAGTTGATTTTTAGCACTTGATGAAGCAAGACTTCGCTACGCAACTTTTTGAATGATTTTTTGTTTTTTGCAAATACACGCAGCAAAATGTTTGATGCAAAATGGGGATTTTAATTTCTTTTTTTATAGAAAATATAGATGGTAATGCACAATGTATTGTGTGTTATCGCACTTTATGTCGTAATTCTTTTTTTTTTTTTATAAGACATTACGAGGCTAGCCATGCATACATACATACATACATCAATATATTCATCAATACATACATACATACATCAATATATTCATCAATACATACATACATACATCAATATATTCATCAATACATACAGACACACATACATCAAAATATTCATCAATGCATACATACATATGTACATACATACATCAATATATTCATCAATACATACATGCATACACACATCAATATATTCATCAATACATACATACATACATCAATATATTCATCAATACATATATACATACATACATAAGTTCATTATGTAATAACATACACGCAACACAATAAACCAATTTTTTTATTTATTTTTTATTTTGCCAGTGTACGATTCGCAAAAATTAAGTTGAATTTTGTTCTCCGCTGCTTTACTAACACAACCAAAACTATGATAGTATGTGTTTGAGCACCACTGATTTAAATGTTTAAACGTTTATAATTGCATCAGTATTAGAATTTATTTATTTTTTTTTTTTTTTATTTAGAATTTTCAATTCTATTTTGAATTCTCAATTCTATTTACGAATTTAATGCATTTTTATGTTATCGATAAATTTTCTATCTATGTATGTATGTATGTGTGTATAATCGAATGCATTACATAAATTATTTTGTAATTGCCACAAAGTCCTTTCTATTTTTTTTTTCGTTTTGTTACATAAAAATAGTTTTTGTGAAAATTTTAATCATGATGATGGCATGGAAAATTGGATTTATATTTAATACAACATTACATAAATAAAATAAATTAACATTATCTAGTAAATTAAATTCTTTACATAAGTATTGCGTTCTCGATAAAAAAAAAATTGACCAAACAAGCTTTTTTCATTTTGAAATAAGACCGAGTATTTTCTAACATAGCCTGATAGGATTGGATTGTAAAGAACACATTTTCCGATTAAGTATGGAAAAGAAAAATATACATCAAATTGTTACGAGCCCGCTGATTACAGGCCATTATTCATTTCATGAAATTTCCCATGACTTTCACAGGGATGTGGCTGTATCCCAGTGATACAGTGTCATACATGGTCAGTTCATCCGCTCTATAGTTAACTGAAAACTGTTGTGTCCCAGTATCCATACATACATACATACATAATTGGTCATTACAACCCTTCAGTTAGGATTACTCACAAACACTTATGTTGTGTTTGTTAATTTTATATATGACCTACAGTTTAAAGTCGACTTCGAGCGGCAAATTTTTGTAAACCGTGGCTTCATGTCTAAAAAGCTAACACACTGCCTACTAGACTACGTTGACTCGTCGTTCCCATATGTTACGAAAATCATATCGTTCCTTTATATAGTAGGGATTTCTGCAAAATCTATATGGGGAATTTCGTGTCAAGTGACCCAATTTTTAAAATCGATGTCTTCCGATTTCGATGAAATTTGCACCAAGGTTAGTACTATTAGATAGTAGGCCAGACACAAATTTTCTCTATCAGTCAAGAACTGCCGGAGTTAGAGGGGGCCAAAGTTGGACATTTTGGTCATACTGGGTTTTTTTTAAAAGTGTGTAACTTTTCACCTATTGGTCCTAGCAAAAATTTTCCAAAGGATATTAGATAGCTATTTCTTCGATCTTTCCAAAAATATTTTTTTTAATTTTTTTAAAAAAAAATTTTTATATATTTTTTTAAAAATTAATTTTTTTTTTAAATTGCCAAAATCAACATCACAAGGATGCAGTAGAAGTTTTTGAACAAATAAAAAAGAAGTACAAAACGTCACAGAGTAGATCTGAAAGAATTCAACTTCTTACTCTTGCCCCATCGTCATGGAGTTGTTCAAAAATAATGACCGAGTTTGGAACGTCTCAACGAAAAGCAAAAATTGCTAAAAACTTGGTTGCTGAGCATGGGATTCATACACTTCCAAACGAGAAGAAGGGAAAGACTTTAGCGTGCGAAACTGAAGCCCTAGTAACTCAATTTTATTATAAAATATTGAAATAATATTGAAAAATCTTATTCTTGAATTAAAAAATAATTTTTTTTGATAGATATCCCACTCGCATCCCATTAAGCGATTATAAAGGCCTTAAAGGAAATTGTATAAGCTTTCTTTTGAGAAAAAAAGGCCCATTTTGAAAAAAAATTTAAAAAAAAAATTTATTTAAAAAAAATATAAAAAAATTTTTTCCAAATCGGAAAACATCGATTTTAAAAATTGGGTTACTTGACACGAAATTCCCCATATACCATCCTGGAGTTCAGAACATTGCAACTCAGTGCCTTAATAGCTCTAAATCAATCTGAAAGTATCTTAATTTATTTTCAAGAAGTGTTTTCGTCTTTAATAATATTCCCGACACTTTCACCTGGAAGATCTGGTAGACTTGAGGTTTTAGTTATGCCCACGGATTACAGAAAATTCCACCACAAACCGTTTAATTAAATTGCCGTGGTCAGTGTAAATCTGAAAGAAGTTGTTTATGACGTGCACTGCAACACTTTTCTAAACATTCTATTCGGAACTTCGCCGTGAACTTATATAGTGGCATCATATAGTCAGTATTTCCTACAGTTCTGTGTTTGCCCAGAAACAATCCGAGCAACACTCGGCCTAAGATTGCGAACTCAGCCTCAGCTGTCTCATGAACAACAGAAAGCCGTTACATCAATAACTAGTAATCTTAGCTGCTGAGCCCTTACAGTCTTCTTTTTTGTAGGGTGTTCTTAAATCGCTAATGCATGAGTAAGCTACAAACCTTATCGTTCCTAAGAGCCATTATTACCCATGCCAGGACATTTGGGATTCATTGCACTCATAGAAGCTGTGCCAGACATTTTAACGATGTTATATTCCATACATAATGGCATCAATAGGTCTTTCAAATGAATAAAAAATTTCTATATCAAGAAGAGATTTAAATTTAAAGAACAAACGACACGATACAACAAATTTTTCAACTTTCTTTCAAATTATTATTCATGTACTTCCGATTACAGCAATAATTTTATAAAGAAAATTTAGAAAGAAAATTTGTTTTCTTTTTTTTCCTTTTGTATTTACAACATCTAGACTCCTGGCTTTGCTTTGCTATAATTGTTGTTGTTGGTTGTATTTGATAAATCCTGTAAATAATGTTCAAAAATTGTTTGTCTGTGCTTTTTAAGATGAGTTCATGAGTTACTTAACATTGTGAGATAAGTAATGGACTTGTGTACTTGAGTGTGTAGTAGTAATAATCACAAATCAAATCAAAATGTTATTTAAATAATGGAGTACAGAAGAATAGGAAGAAGCAAACCAAAATCTTATTTACCCTCTACCTCTCTCTCTCTCTGTCTATCGTTGTCATTTTAAATTTCTAAATTTCATTTCATTTATCATTTATAATAATAAAGATTTCCTTCCTTCTTTAAAACACTAACCATGTACAATACATACAGACATACTGATGTATGTACCTTAATAGCCTATCACATAGAGTTTATAAACAAAATAGACTTTTACCTAAGCATTGTTGAAGAGATGGTATGTGTGTTCGTGTTTCTAATTAAACCAGAATATTTTGTTGGGAGTTTTTTTTTCTACTTACGATACATAGTCCTTGTCTTCTCTCTCGCTCTCTATTGTTATAACATTTATACTTACTTTGTACGTGTTTGTGTGTGTGCAAAGAACTCAAGAAGAGAGCCAGCAGAGAGTGATTTCTATGGATTTCTTTATTTTTTCTTACAATACCGTTATTTCTTCTACGCTCTTCATTTTTTTGTTTTGTTTTGCATTGTTCGTTCGTTTAACTTTCTTTATTCGTTTCTTTTTAATCAAATAAAAAGCCAAGGGCAAGTTTTTGAAGTTGAATTTTTTTATTTTATTTTATTTTTTTTTTATTTTTTTTATTAAAAAGGAAAAAGAAAAATTCAAATAAAAAGATGCTGGCAGTATAAGAAGAAGAAGAAGAAAAATATTGTAACTTTATTATGATTTGTCAAAGAGAGAACAGGAAGAATAAAAAAAATAGTAGTAAAACACTTATACATACAAATACAAACTTCAAATACAGTGTGTTATCACTTGTACATACATAGATACATAGTTACTACGTATACATACATACTACACACAAACTTTACTACATATTTATTTACTACATTGTTGTTATTGTTATAACACTATACCCAATACACTTTGTATATTTGTTGCTTTTTTAATTTATTTAAACTAAAAAATAATAAACAAAAAACAAATACAATAACAATAATGAACTATTTTTTGAGGTTAAAAAAAAACAATTTTTTAAATATTAAAAAAAACGACAACAGCAACACTGGTTGTGTGCAGGCGAGAACTTAAGAACGGCAAAGTTAAACATGGAGTCAACAGAGTACAAGTGTATGTGTATGTGTGGGGAAATGTAAACAAAAATATTTTATAATTACTTTATTGTTGTTGTTATTATTGTTACTGTTGCTGTTTCGTAGTTGTTTTTTTGTTTACCTACTGACATTTTAACTATGCAAAGGAGAGGACATCGAGTTTGAATTAAGTAAGAGAACTATTTTCCTTTTCTTTTTTTTTTGTCTGTCATAGCAGTTGTTTTTATATTCTTCTTCACTTTTTTTAGTTTTTTAATTCAGTTTTGCAACTGCATATAGTAGAAGAATTAGCAAATGAATAAAATGTAAAGTAGCAAGTGAAGCAAATGAACACAATTTTAAACTGAAAACTTAAAAGAAAAACAAATTTTAAAAAATACGTCAAAGTAATCTAGTAAAGTAGTAGACATGACAGTAATAATTTAAAATATTTACACTGTTGCCAATAGCAAACATTTAGTCATATTGTTTAGTCCTTTTTTTCTTAAAGAAAATCTTAAATTTTCTATTGAAATTTACATACATATATACTAAAAAATTTACAATTGAAAATTCAGGTAATCGAATTTTAGAGAAAATAAATGTTATCGAAAATATTTGATGTTATCGAAACAAATTTTTTCATAGAAAATTGGTATAATCGAACCATTTTTAATAGGAAATTGATGGAACGAAAATATTTGTATAGAAAACTTTTGTAATGTGATACATTTTAAAGAAATTTCTTATAATCAATATATTTTCTTTAAAGAAAATTGAAGTAATCGACAATTTTTATGTAATTGTAATATTTATAAAGAAATTTAAAGTCATTGAAAGTTTTCTTTAGAAAATTAATGTAAAACATTTAGTCATATTGTTTAGTCTTTTTTCTTAAAGAAAATCTTAAATAATAAGTCAATTGCATATAAATAAAAATAAATTTTCCATTGAAATTCAATAATATCGATAACAAAATAATAAATAGAAAAATTTCCAATTTTACATATTCTGTGGAAGGTTCAATGAAAATTTTACAATAGAAAATTAATGTAATCGAGTTTCAGCTATTAAAGTAAATAAATGTTATCGAAAATATTTCTTTAGAGAAAATTTATGTTATCGAAACGAATTTCTTCATAGAAAATTCATATAATCGAACAATTTTTCATAGGAAATTTATGGAAAGAAAATATTTGTATAGAAAACTTTTGTATTTTGATACATTTTAAAGAAAGTTCTTATAATCGATATATTTTCTTTAAGGAAAATTGAAGTAATCGACAATTTTTATGTAATTGTACACGATTTTTATGTAATTGTAATATTTGTAAAGAAATTTGAAGTAATTGGAAGTTTTCTTTAGAAAATTAATGTAAACGAAAACTTTTCTATAGGAAATTGAAGTAATCGGTATGTTTTTCATGAATTAATATGACGTTTAATGTAAAAAATTTTGTTTTATGAAACAATGGTCTGTCTAGTTTAAGGTATCATTTAATTGTAAATCTTTAGTTATTTTCTTTCATACATTAAGTTCTTCGATACATTTTTGTTAGAGAATTTGTAACTTTGATTAGTTTTCAAAAGATATTTGAATTTCGATTTTTTTTTTACAACAATCAATTCTTTTTATGGAATCGACGAAACGATTGTAGGAAGTATAAGCTCTTGAGTATTTTTTTTTTTTTTTGTAAATTGTTTGTGAATCAAGAATGATCATCGTCATGTTAAATTGTGTACGAAGATTTAAGTAATCGATAAATTTAATGTTATCGATATTATTTTTTATAATTTGTTTTATAGCAAAAGTTTTTTAAAAGTTGAAAACAAACATGCATTTATTCATAATTTTTTAAATTTATTTTATCGATAAATTTAATTTGTTCTGAAAAATTTTAAGATAAATTCTGAGTAATTTGAAATTTTTTATCGATAAAATTACTGTTATCGATATTTTTTTTTATAATTTGCCTACCGCTTAATTTTTTTATAAATGTGTTTGGAATTTTATTTTATCGATAATTTTATTTGTTGAAATTTTATAAAATAAATAAATAATTCTATAAAGTTGAGGTATATCCTGAAGAAAATTGTAATTATGTTATGGTTAATTTTTTTATACTCTTTCTTCCGTTTAGTTTATTCAAATATTGCTATCATTAATTTTGTTTTAATTTTATGTTATCGATTAACTTTTTTTATTTATTATTAGAAATAAAACGAGTGTGCTATCGTGAATGTTTATCGATATTCTTTGTTACCGATTAGGTTTACACTGTAACTTTTACAAAATCAACTGAAATCTTCATGTTATAATTTGTAGAAATTTTAAAAAATTATCGATAATATTTTTTTTATAATTTGTGTTCCATTAAAAAAAACTGTAATCGTCATTTTTTTTTTTAAATGTTCATCAATTGATTAATTTTTTTATTACAATTTTATAAAATATATCAATACTACTATAAAATACAAGATAAATTGATAATAAAGTTATAATAATGTTATCGATAAATTAATTTTTTCGTTAAACATTTAAAAAAATATGCTATTGTAATATACTACTTTTTTTTTTAATATTTATTAAACAAATTAATAAATTTATAAAGTTAAAGAAATAATAAATACATAAAATGTACATGTTATCGATCAATTTTTTTTTTTTATAAAAAACTATTTATTACTGGCCCTAGTGTTGTATTATAGTCGTCTTTTATTTCTTATTTATTTTTTAGTTAAAAAAAATCGAAGCATAAATAAGAAAAGAAAATGAATAAAAAAAAAGGAAAAAGAGAAGCAGTAATAACGTCATTTGAAATTCAAAAAGTTTTTAATAAAAAAGAAAAAAACAAGGAAGAGAAAAAGAAACAAAAAACTGTAGAATGAAGTCAACATTCTTAATAGTTTTAACGCCATGTTGTCGTACGTTTGTCTTTGCACGTCTTCTTATGCGTGCGTATTACTTTGCCAATGCTGAATGTCCTCTGTGATAGTGTGTGCTTGTGTTTGTATTGCGTACGTAGCCCTTAATTGTGTTGTGTTGCTGTTGCTGCTGCCGTTTGTATGCCGTTAACTTAAAGCAATGAACTAATGCGCCTCAATATTATAAATGAATGTAGATTTATGTGTATGTATTTATTTAGTTGGTTTTGTTGTTAGGGTAGGTGTTGGTGTTGCCGTTGTTTTGTTGTATGAACTAAACAAGGATAAATGAGTTTAAGTGTATAGATGGATGGATTGTTGACTGACTGAGTGGACGTTGTTAGTTTAAGAATAAAAAAGAGAAATTTATAGAATAAGACAGTACGAGACGAGAGGAGAGTGAAAAACGAAACGTATGAGTGAGAGTGTGTTAAACACTAAAGATGATGACATAAAACCTCGTCTATGTTTTACGTAAAGCAGCATTTAAAGAAACTGATGACATTTACTAACATATGTATGTATGTGTATGTATGTATATATGTGAGTAATAGAAGAGCAATAAGTTAAACCAGTTTCTTGTTTCTATTTTTTTCTTTCTAGTTTTTTGATTAAATTGTTGTTGTTTGTTTGTTTGTGTGTCGTATTTTTCTTTTTCTTTACTACGTATCTGTATAATAGTATGTATGTATGTGTTGTTACTTATTAAAAGTGGCGCTTATTTGTGTAAGTGTAAGAAAGCTGTTTTACTACTTGTTTGCTTCTCTTTGTTGTTGTTATTTTTGTTGTTATTTACTCTAGTTTTTTGAATACTTTCTTAAAGTTGCAATTTTAACTCATTTTACCAATTATTTTCTATGCCAGTGTGTTTGCTATAAGACTGTTGTTATACGTATATTTGTGTGTGTAGCAGGGAGAACTTTTAAGAGTAAGTTAAAGGAAGTGTGTTCTTCTGTGTCTGTGCGTGTGTGTATGTGTGTTATTATTTATAATTACTGTGTGGCTGTGTACGTGTGGTGTGTAATTTTATTGTGGTGCAATATACGCTGGTTTTTTTGTTTCATTTTTTACTTTTTAAACTTAACCAGTGTTTTTGTTGCTATTTGCTATTGCTGGTTGCTTCTGCTTCTGCTGCTGCTCCTACTGCTACTACTCCTGCCAATATTTGTTTTAAAACAAACGATAACTCTGTGGAAATGTAGAGACAGTCAAACGTTGTACAACCGCTTGTAAATGATCGTATTTTAAGGCTCCCGCAATTAAATAAAGTTCTTCAAAGTTTTCACGATTTCGCTTCTCATCACAAAGTTTTTGCAAATATTTATACATGCGACCATACTGCTCATGGACAAACGCATGCCACAGAGAGAACTGTATTACCTGGAAAAAATAAAATTAACACAAGAAAAATTATTTGTTTTTTTTTGTTTATAAAAGAAAACTTTTTCAGTAAAGAAAAGTAAAATAATAATGAACATTTAAAAACTATTGTACAAAAGCAGCAGCAGTGATAGGAGTAAGCGGGGGTAAAATAAAGTTTTATTACCATCATCAAATAAACGCATTAAAACTTTCAACCTGTGTGTGCAATTTTTAAATGCACTTTTAAAATTTTTTTTTACACATTCTCATCTTACTTTCTCTTATTTTTCTTTCTTTTTAGTTTGTTTGCTACTCATCCGTTTGTCTATCTTACCTTGCGTGTCTGTTTGTAGTTTTACTGTCACCATTTGACACACTGGGATTTTTAAAATCAACTACGGTTACGCGCTAGACACAACCCACACAACTACACTAATGAAAACAATCTTTTTAATTGCTGTGTGACACATCATACGAAAGCTAAGAAAGAAAATCTTTATATGACAGCCTTCTCCTACCTCCAGCAATCTCCTGCTACTACTGCTACTAAAACTTCGCCATCTACTTAGACTTTTATATAAAGGAGTTAATGGCCAACAACAACAACAACAACAACACCAACAGCAGCAATAGCATTGGTAAGTGTATCTGTATGTTGTATTCTTAATTAAGAAATGTTGTCTTAAATGTACTTAAGAAGACATTGTACTGCTGCTACTGTTGCTGTAGCGATACATTTTCAAATGTTTACTTGGCACTTAAATGAAGATTTAATCTTTAAATCATGTCCTTTTTAGACACAATTTTCAAGTAAACTACTATTACTACTAGTCGAGAGAGAATAGTAAAATTAAATGAACACATCAAAGATAAACATTTAAAATAGCAAATGTGACAGTAAAATCACTGTAAAAACTATAAAAAAAACATTCACAAAATGTTCAATCGAATGTTAATAGTATCATAAATGTTGTAAAACATATTCAAGTTATCGATAACTTTCTTAAACAAACAAATATTTGCATTCCTTCTTAGGAAACCTTCTTTACTTCTCTCCATAATTATTTTAAGAATTTTAGGCTGTCGAAAATTTATTTAATAGCAATTTATGTTATAAATAAAACTGTCTGTAATCGAAAATATTAAGTTCAGTGGAATATTCATATTTTCGTGTAGATCTCTATCGACAACAATAACAATATTCATGAAACCGATAAATTTTGCATAAGAAATTAATGTTATCGATACATTTTTTGTATGTACATTTTGTATAGAAAATTTTGTTTCGATATAAATCTCTATCGATAACTTTTTTAATTTTTTTTTAGAAATTTTTAAATAATCATGTCTGTCAATTTTTATATGCAAACTTCTTTTTCAAGTTTTTACGCAATTTATTAGAATAATATTACATTCGTTTTACTTTCGACAGGGTTTGTTTACTCGGTTTTTAAAACGAGAAAAATTATATGAATTCGGTTTAGAAAAGACCAAAAAATGTGAATTCGTTTTTAAACGAGAAATTTATTCGACTTCGGTTTACAGAACAGACATGAATATGGATTTATGTTATCGATCTTTTTTTAAGTACGTATGGACATATGTATGTTATTCAGAATATTCTTTTCCAACGAAAGTTTATGTTATCGGTACATTTATTTTAAATAAAAATTTTTTAGAACAATTTAGGTTTTTCCTTAATCTATACCAATAATGTTATCGATAAATTTTTCGTATTAAATGGTCTCGCCTACATTTATACATACATATTAATACAGATTCCGTAATCGATATTTAATATCTGTAATTGAAATTTAATTTCTGTAATCGAAATTTAATTTCTGTAATCGAAATTTAATTTCTGTTATCGAAATGTGATTTTACTGAAGTGGAGTTATGTTATCGAGTAATTTTGTATAAACACTGATTCTGATCAGCATATATCTTCTATTTAAACTTATTTTCCATAAAGAATAAAAATACGGATTTAGAAAAAAATTACTGCATAAAGCTTTTGTTATCGATAACTTGATTTTTTGAAAAGTATGTTATCGCAAGAATTTGTTGAAAAAAAAGTACAAAATTGCTTGGAAAATTGATATTATCAAAACATATTCCTTCGAAAATTCTTCTTTTGCTATGTTCTGTAAAATTTATGACTTATCGGCTTAGGTTTTAGAAGAGATTTTATGTTATCGAAAGAATTTATATAGAAAATTGCAGTTTTCAATTAATTTCTTATGAAATTTATATCTTATTAATCAATTTCTAAAGCAAAACTAGTTTTACAAATAATTGTCCTATAGGAAATTCCTGTTATCGATAATTTTTTTACGTATTTTAACAACAATTTTTGTTTTGTATGACCCAAAAAATCATTAAAATTCTTTTCAACTTATTTTCAAACTCAAATTAAGTGTGTTGTTTGTCGACTATGGGTTTATGATAATATCCCATAGTGCTTTTGCAAAGTGTTTTCGGCCCACTTATAAATTATGGACGCCAATAATTGCACTCGAAAACTTTTTTATTTTTTTTTTGCCTCATTTAATTCGTTTCTGTTTTATTTTTTTTGTCCTGCTGGTGGTTGTTAAACGTTTTCATTTGATTTTCGTTTTTATTTTTGGTGGATTTCATTGTGGCTTAAATGACTAACAAACAAACAAACAAAAAAATAAATATTGGCTTTACGTTCGCGTACGTACAGCTCTAGCTGGCCTATTCCCAACGCCCACCACTATATAAATAGTCAATAAATAAAGGAAAGAGAAAGAAATAAATATAGAATAGAGTAGAGAGTATTAAACTCACCTTTGAATCACTGGCGTCCACGAATTTAATGATTTCAGTGTAGATATTATCGATATCCTCCAAACGATCTTTAACGTTGTTATCCAGCACACACAATTTAGCAACGGCAATACCCTTTTTGGCCAATGCTTCCAATAAATTCTTTTTCTGATTGTCCATTTGCCTGTAAATGAAAACAATTTTACAAATAAATTTTTTTTTATTTTTTTTTTATTTTTCTACTATGAAAAGAATACATTAAAAACGAAATAGTAGTGTAGAGCCCACCAAAATGAGAACAAAACAAAAAAAATTGGAATTAAAAACATTGGAAATAAAAATGTGGAAAAAAAAGATGAAAATTAAAATCAAATACGAACAGAAGTCCTCGAATTACTCTGGTCCTAGAGAATTGTATACAGACGAAGGGAGGAGAGGATATTATAATTTTTAATGCTGTAGTTTGGCAATAGGCAGTGGAGAAGTATAGAGACACTCTGCTAAACTCATAAAAGGAATTTGAACTCGTAGGTGTAGCATTCTCATAAAGGGTGTTTTTTATAGAGGTATAGAACTTTAAGTTGGTATTACTTTTCAAGATGGCGACCGATTTAACAGCTGTCAAGTGATTTATTCTCAGTTTGCTTTGGCAATTCATCATGAATAGACTCACGCCTGAACAACGCTTGCAAATAGTGCAATTTTATTTCGATAATAATGGTTCTGTGCGGAAAACGTATAGCGCACTACGTCCATTTTATCGTCGGCAAAATCGTCCATCAGAGCAGTTAATTCGATTAACCATGGAACGTTTTCGCACCACGTTTACTCTTATTGATAACTCGCATCCCCAGAGACGCTGTACGTTGCGTACAAAAGAAGCTATTGCTGCTGTAGAGCGTAGCATTGAGGAAAACCCGAATGAGTCCATCCGCCATCGAGCACAGGAATTGGATCTGTGTCCATCCACTTTATGGAAGATTTTGCGGAAGGATCTTGGTTTGCGTGCTTACAAAATCCAACTCGTGCAAGAATTGAAGCCAAACGATCATCAAGTAAGGCATAGATTCGTCGAATGGGCCCAAAACGAGATTACCGTTGTTCCCGATTTTCATAAGCGAATTTTGTTTAGCGAAGAAGCGCACTTCTGGTTGAATGGCGACGTCAACAAACAAAACTGCCGCATTTGGAGTGAAGATAATCCTCAAGTGTATGTGGAAACACCGTTACATCCAGAAAAACTGACTGTTTGGTGCGCTTTGTGGGCTGGTGGAATCATTGGTCCGTACTTTTTCAAAAACGATGGTGGCCAGAACGTTACAGTCAATGGTGATCGGTATAGAGCCATGATTACTAACTTTTTCATTCCGGAATTGAATAACCATGATGTCCAGGAGATGTGGTTTCAACAAGACGGCGCAACATGTCACACAGCTCGTACGACAATAGATTTATTGAAAGACACGTTTGGTGACCGCCTAATTTCACGTTTTGGACCTGTGAATTGGCCTCCAAGATCTTGTGATTTAACACCGCTAGACTACTTTCTGTGGGCTGTGGGGCTATGTAAAGTCATTGGTCTATGCGGTAAAGCCACAAACGCTTGACCATTTGGAAGACAACATTCGCCGTATTATTGCCGATATACGGCCACAAATGTTGGAAAAAGTCATCGAAAATTGGACGTCCAGATTGGATTACATCCGCGCCAGCCGTGGCGGTCATATGCCAGAAATCATATTTAAAATGTAATGCCACAAGATTATCTTTCGGATAAATAAAATTCATGTCAATCGAATAATCCATCGTTGTTTTATTGCAACTTAAAGTTCTATACCTCTATAAAAAACACCCTTTATAAGGAGTGGGCGTAGGCTTAATAATTACGATTCAGTTTAAAAATTGTACGAAAAAAACTTAGAGATGTAGGCGTGTTAGGAGTTGCCGTAGTCTAGTAGGTTGTGTGTTGGTTTATTAGACGCGAAGCCATGGTTTAAGACCCAGGGACACTCTGCGAAACTAGCTATAAAAGGAATTTGAGTTGTAAACACTTATTGAGCTTGTAAGAGTAGGCGTCAGCGTAATAATTACGATTCAGTTTAAAAATTGTGCGAGAAAAACTTAGAGACGTAGGCGTGTTAGGAGTTGCCGTGGTCTAGTAGGTAGTGTGTTAGTTTATTAGGCGTGAGGCCACCGTTTAAACCCCAGGGGCACTCTGCGAAACTAGTTATAAAAGGAATTTGAGTTGTAAACGCTAATTGAGCTTGTAAGAGTAGGCGTCGGCCTAATAATTAAAAAAAAAAATTTTAAAAATTGTACGGCGTGGCAGCATTTGCCGTAGTCTAGTAGGTAGTGTGTTGGTTTATTAGACGAGAGGCCAAGGTTCACACCCCGGATCAAACATCTCGAACGAAGTATGAAAAACTATTTCTTCGGCGACTTCCTCTCAGCAGATTTTTGGGGAAATTTCTGAATTTCTCAAAAAATTGTCGTTTGGAGGCGACTTCAAATTGTAGATCTCCCACCACTTGTGTATAAAATTAACACACACACAACATAAGTGGTATGAGAAGCTAGGGCGTACCCCTGCATGAAAGGTTATTATAATGGCCAATGAAGTGAGTTAAGATGTAGGCGTGGCATTTTAAACATAATTTTCAAAATTACTAGGAGTTTACTGGGAATTTTGAAGAATAAAATCAAAAACACTCTACACATTCCCTTTCTAATTTTATTGTTAGAGGTAGCGCTCCTACAAAAAAAAAGGGAAACGAATTGAAAATAAAATCCAAATAAAGTATACGTTGTTCGAGTCAATTTAGTAGTTCATTATTTTAAAATAATGTTTTTATCCAAAACTGCCAGTATGATGATGGGGTAGAAATAAAACACTACAACTAGTCCTTAATTTTACTCTGCGACTCTACTCGCCACCTACTACTCCTCGTAGTACTCCCTGTATTTGAATGCTCTTATCCGAATGCCAGTCCTTTGGGTAATGAGGTTGCTGTTGTTGCTGCCTGTTTGCTAGTGGTAGTTGGTGATGGTGTTCAAATTTCAACAGTTGAGCTCAGTTACACATTCTATAAGCATTTCTATGGCTCTGGAGCAATAATAGTTGCAGTAGGAAGCAGTATTAGCTGCAGCAATGGGTGAACAATTTTTTTCTGCATCACAAAATCTCTCAGAGATATTGTATTTCAGTTTAAATTCTTTTTTTCCCACACACATACATTTACATTTTGTTGTTGTTGGTTGTAGTTTTCTATGTATAATTGCTTAAATTATACACTGTTTTGCCTTGCTTCGTTGTTCAAATGCCTATAACTACGCAAAAAAGGTGACAAAGGGGGAGGGGGTCCAAGGGGAGTGGGTGGTAGAGCAGGATAGGCAACTAAAACTGTTGAGGTCATCCAGGATTTGTAGTTGGTGCACATTTTTTCATTTTCAAAAAAAACATTCAAAAGGCTAAACAGTTGGAACACACAATCAAGTTTGCTGGAATTGGAATTGTTTTCTGGTTGGTTGGGTTGGGATTTGCTCTCCAAAATGCTATTAAAATTAAGTCAATGGGTTTGGCTATTGTTCTACTCTCCCCCCCACCAGTACCAGCACAATAGTTGAAAACTAAAAAATTTTAAACGATAATTTTTTTTTTTAAATTTTTAAAATCAATTCACCTTAAATTTCTAAATATTTTGCTCATATAGGCACAAAGGCAGCTCATTAAAATAATGTGCATACATACATACATATGTATTCGTTGTAAAAACCTATTTAAATAATTATCGAGAGAGTATTTTTAAGAGGATTAAATCAGCAGAGTTGACTTAAACCGATAAAATATTGTGCATAAAATAATAATCAACTCTGCACTACTCTGCTCTTGTAATACAAAAAAATAAAAAAAAATAACGACAAGGTTGTTATTGTAATAAATTCAAATTAAGTATCATGTTATTTAAATTTATCATCGAATAGCAAACAAAAAAAAAAAAAAAGAACACGAAATACAACAGCAACTACAATTTAAAGGGAAAACATAATGAAACCTGGGATTATTTTTCAAACATTATTTAACAACAGCTAATCCGTCTTAATACGCCTTAAAACATTCATAATTAAATAAATATTTTATTACTACTACTACTACTAACGATGCATATGCACTCATACACATACACTTATCGCATAAAATTAAAGGAAAACAATTTTCAATTAAACAGAGAAAGAGCAGAGATGAAGTGTAAATTCTTGGAATGAAAAGTGAAAATTTTATAAAATAAATCCAAATAGTACCTGGAAAACCATTTAAAATTATAAAAAAAAAAAATTAAATAAAAAAATTATCGATAAATTATCGATAAAAAGTATATAAAATATTTGTTTGAGTTAAAAAGAAAAGTAATTATCGATTAATTCTCGATAACATATGTTAATCGTTAAAGGAAGTTAGCACTAAATTTTAAACAGTATTTGAGTGAGAAAAAAAAATTATCGATAAATTACCGATAAAAAATTGTTAATCGATAACCGATTTTATAGAAAATATTTGTTTGAATGAGAAAAAAAATTATCGATAATTTCCCTATAGAATATTATTAAACGATAAAGGAAGTTCGCATTAAATTTTAATGCCGCTTCCATACAATTTTGTATAAAATATTTGTTTGAATGAGAAAAAAAAATTTTCGATAAATTCCCGATAAAGAATTGTCAATCGATAAAGGGGAAGTTCCCATTAAATTTTAATGCAGCATCCATACGATTTTGTATAAAATATTTGAGTTAAAAAAAATATTTATCGATAAATTCTCGATAAAATATGTTAATCGTTAAAGGAAGTTAGCAGTAAATTTTAATACAGCAACCATCCTATTTTATATAAAATATTTGTTTGAGTGAGATGAAGTATCGTCAACACTTTGAATTATAAAAAAAAATTATTGATAAATTCCCGATAAAGGAAGTTAGCATTAAATTTTAATGCATCACCCAAGTTTATATAAAATAAAAACATTTAAAATGATTTTTGTGCAGACTATCCCAAAAGACATGAACTGTGTGGCACGTAGCTCCGATCTGTTGAAACCACATGTCTTTGGTGTTCTGATTATCAAATTTAGGTTAAAAGAACTTGGTAATCGTTCACCTATAGTGACAGTCGGCCGAACGTTTTTCTAAAAGAAATATGGATCGATGATGCTGCCAGCCCAAAAGCCACAACAAACAGTGACTTTTTTTGCCTGTATTGTACGCCTTTGGATCTTATATGGATTGGTATCGTTCCAAATTCGTCAATTTTGTTTGTTCGTGGATCCATTCCATTATGCCTACATACATCATACATAGTTGGTCATTACTACCTTTCAGTCAGGATTACGACCTAGCTTCTCACGCCACTTATGTTGTGTGCGTTAATTTTATACATGAGTAACGGAACCTACAGTTCAAAGTCAACTCCAAACGACAGATTTAAGAAACTTTTTCATAGCAATTTTATTTTTCTACCAGAGTTTTTGTCAGAAATCTGCTGAGAGGAAGTCGCCTTTCTCCCTCCCCTCCACAATTGTCTTTTGATCGTATTTAAATACAAGAGGGAAATAATACATATTCTTGATTAAATCCCGTTTCCAATTTTAGTCTGTTGCAAACAACATTTCCATACTTTATAAGGAAGCTGAAGTTTAGGTAGGCATATGTAATGAGTATCCAAAAACTTGTTTACACACCAAAGAGCATCAAATTACAATTTAAGGTACATAGTTTATCAAAAATCATCAAACCTAGGCATAGGGGCGAACGCCATTCAGATTGTCAATGCATAGGAAACAATATACAGCTATGGACATATAAATGGCACACATTTTAATTAAGAAAAAAACTTTATGTTTTGTCAATTAGAAGTTTATAAAATGCTACAATTATCTCTTAAGATTGTTGCTCTAAGAATTTTTGTTTCAGCAGCACTCAAATATTCCGTTATATTCTGCCTATTATTTACCGTTATTATTTTTGCGTAAGCAAAGCTAATTTTAAGTGGACATGTAAATGGCACAATTTATTTGAAATAGTTATTACACGCGTAGATTTCATTCAAATCACTTGATATTTTGATAAAGTGTTAAAAAAAATTTAAAAAAAACAAGTATAAAGAAAAATTTTTTCAAAATGGGATCAGACAATCAGACAGCAACCGAGGATAGGCGGATCATATGGAAAATGCATGAAAATGGGGAAAAAGTATCGGAAATTGCTAAAGGACTGCAAGTTTCAAGAAAAAAAGTTTTCAATGCCATTAAATCATGTGTAGAGAATCCCGATGTATTGATTAAGGGCAAAAGTCGGAAGCCAAGACCTCGAAAAACAAACTTGCGTACAGATGCAGCAATGGTAAGAATGGCAAAAATTGATCCATTCAAGTCTTCACGGCAGATAGCGTCTGATATTAATGAATCTTTTGGCTTGGAAATATCTAGCAGGCTTGTCAGAAGAAGATTAGACGAGGCAAATTTGTTTGGGCGCATTTCCAGGAAAAAACCGTTGTTCTCAAAAAAAAAAAAATGTTTCAAAACGTTTAGCCTTCGCCAGAACCCATAAGGACAATCCTATTAATTTTTGGAAAAACGTGTTATGGAGTGATGAGACAAAAATTAATAGAATTGGACCAGATGGCAGAACCTTTGTTCGTCGTCCTAGATGCCAAGAATATAATCCTCGGTTCACGCAGAAGACGGTAACACACGGCTGTGGAAGCATCATGGTTTGGGGTGCATTTTCTTGGCATGTCGTTGGTCCACTTGTAAAAATCAATGGAAAAATGGACAAGTTTCAATATTTGGATATTCTAAAAAACCATATGGAACCATTCGCTTTCGATTCTATGCCAATTAAGTGGAAATTCATGCAAGATAATGACCCCAAACACTTGTCAAACCTAGTAAAAAATTGGTTTTGTTCGGAACAGATTCCCGTTTTGGATTGGCCAGCCCAGAGCCCTGACTTAAATCCTTTTGAAAACCTGTGGTATGAAGTCAAGGTTGAAATCACCAAAAAAAAAAATTATAAAAATATGGACGATTTATGGTCAGCCGTTCAGGAAGCTTGTGGAAAGTATGGGTCGTAGATGCGAAGCTGTCATCAAAAACAAAGGCTACAGCACAAAATATTAATGGCAGGGCATTTGTACATACCAAAAAATCAACAAATGCAATATTAAAAGGACTTTTTAAGTTTGTGCCATTTATGTGTCCAGCTCAATCCAGTGGTATTTTTTATAAATTATGTATATTTTTTGTTAATTAATGAATTTCAACTTAAGTTTATATCATTCTTAAATACAAATAATAAACCTTTGGCTAAATCCAAAAATTTGTTTTTGATTAATAGTATTCGCGATACTTTAGCCTAAGAAAAACCTTATTCAAATGTGTGCCATTTATATGTCCATAGCTGTAAGTAGGTTGTAATGTTTATCGGTTTATATTCGATAAGTTTTTTTGAAAAAGATTTTTTTGTGTTATCGTTTTTACAGGCTTTTACTGCAGTAAACTTGTGTCAAGACATTGCCTAGGAAATTTCATAATCGATTCCTATAGAAAATTTATGTTATCGTTATCGATAAATTTTAAAAAGAAATTTTTTTTTTCAAATTGTAAATTTTCTGTAGAGTATTTATGAATGAAACCGATTATGTTTATAATAAAAGGAATTTGTTTCTCAGAATATTTCCCCATGAATAATTAAAAGCCATAAGTTTTAGAAAATTTAATTTTCTCAACAAATTTCGCTTGAAAAATTATTTGTTACAATTGAATTGAATTTGAATTGAAGAATATTAACAATATTTTACTGATGGATTTGTATGCAAATATTGTATTTCACTCAGCGAATGAATAAATTTCGACATGAAATTATTGTTAAAGACAGACAGGCAGACAGCATTAATGGGTATTATAAACCATTTAAAGGCATGTATCTATCTATCTTCATGAGCAAATATTTGTATTGATTAGATTGTCATAAATTTCAATCAATGTTTGGTAAAAATTCTCCTCTCCACTCCTCTCCTTGTGTGTGTGTGTGCTTTTTTTTTTTGCAAAGCACTGTTGCTGTGTGTTGCTAACAAAGTAAACACAGTAGCCACCAGACGTATGAGTAATAATTTCAATGGAATTGAACGCAAATATTATTATTCATACGCCTCAGTAGTTTTTTTTATAGAAGTTCTGTGGATTTAAAAAAAAATTTTTTTTTTTTATTTTAAATTCAGCAAAGAAAAGACAAGAAACTCTTGTTCATATTGTGAAATATGAATGCATTTGAGTCACCACCACATAAGTGGTAAGCGCCCGTCCCGTCCAGTTAAATATCCCAATTAGTCAATGACCGAAAATGGTATTCTAAACAGTTTACGAATGCAAAAGCTAAGGGAATTAAAAGAATAAAACAGAAAAATCACTCTTTTCCCTTCATTTAATTGTTGTTTGGTTGTTTGCTTTTTTGTTGAGCGAAATCTCATTGAAAATTTAAATTATTTCCAGCATATTTTCACTTTTTCAAGGACTTTAATAAACAAAATCCTTTTTAAAGGCTCTTAATTTAAGAATTTTATACTCCACTGACCACTTAAAACATTCTTTGGGAAACAAAACAACAACAACAACAACAAAAAACGAATTTAATGAAATTTCTTCTTGGCTTTTTCCAATTGTTGATGGCCCGAGAAAAGCCAAAAACACACAGAAAGTTTATTAACAAATAAAAAAGGGGCCCCGGCCGTCCCAAAAAAGAAGAAAAAGTTAAAATTTGTGAATGCCAAAGAGTGTTCAAGTAAATGCTTAACAAACACAAATACACACCCAAATACAAACATATTTTCATGAGTAGCAAATATATACACACAAACACACAAACACACATTTTTTAGGGGTTTATTTAATTTCAGCCTTTTTGGCTTTAACAAACTTGCAAAACAAAAAAAGACAAAAAAAGGAAACAAATTAAAAGGGAATAGAGATTGAGAAGACAAAAAGAGGTAGAGAGAGAGAGAGAGACGAAAAAAAGAATGTTAAATTAAGTGTGATCGCGGCAGTGGCGTCAACTGTGAATGAACCATATTGTGAGAGCCACAAACACATGTATTTAATGCCAGATAAACGCTGATTTTTATACGCCATTTTTTCATTCCTTGTTTGTCTGCCGTTTAACGCTTTAAAACCATTAAAAAAGCAAAAAAAAACAAAAAAAAGCATCGTGGCGTTGTGGCATGCGTTTATCTCTCACATGCAAAAAACAAACAAACATAGAACCCAGCAAACTGATAGAAACGCACAGACACTGACACACATTCATATACGCACGTCTGAGAGCAACTGGCCATAAGGCAGTCTCACTCTCTACTGTACAATGCTTATGCCAAAATTGCAAAAAAAAATATGGTTATACGAGGGTCTTAATAATGTTTAATACACCACACAATGAGTTTCTCACGAAATCCGTATGGCTTGTAATTCAGCTTAAATTCGAGGTATTTTCACCAGGATTTAAAATGCAAAAAGAAATGAATCAAAATTAAGCTTAAAAGGCAATCTTTATGGAGAATTTTTAAGTTTTCTTATACGAAGAATTATTAAGGATTAGCAGAGCTAAACACAAAGTAAAGAAAAGTAAAGAATTCAACAGTAAAAGTGTGTTTGAATTTTTTATTTTTCATTTGCATTTTGATTTTCTCTCTCTCTCTCTCTCAGTCTCTCTTCAACTAAACAAACCAAAAAACCAACTTCGTGGCGTATGATGAATATTTGTTTTGAATTCCACTTAAAAAAAATTTATCACTCATACGCATCCAGGGTTCCTATGTTTTTCTATAGAAATTCTCATACTTTGGGAAATATTTACAATTGAAGGTATGTGCGTGTGTGTGTGTGTGTCAGTAACCAACAACATTTCATGCATTCTCGCACAGAGAGCATAATTTAAACCACAATTAGCCGATGGCTGTGTTAGTAGCAAAGGTTTGTTTTGTTATGTTTACACATGGAAATTTTGCAGTAAATTTTTGAAGACTTTACAGAAAAATGAAGTCGCCGTAGTCTAGTAGGTAGTGTGTAGGCTTATTAGACGCAAAGCCAGGGTTCGAGCCTCAGGCCAGACATCAAGACAAAATACAAAAAGTATTTCTTCGGCGACTTCCTCTCAGCAGATTTCTGGCAAAAAAAAACTCTGAGAGTAAATAAAATTGCCATTAAAAATTTTCTCAAAAATCTGTCGTTCGGAGTCGACTTTAAACTGTAGGTCCCATCACTCATGTATACAAATTAACACACACAACATAAGTGGTATGAGAAACTAGGACGTTGTACAATGGGTCAATTCGACCTCCGCGTACTGTACTTGTCTTAATTGACAAGTACACGTCCTCTAACCTAACCTAACCTTACAGAAAAATACTCAAGCAGCCCTTACAACCCTTTAGTTAGGATTACGACCTTGCTTCTCACACCACTTATATTGCGTTTGTGTTAATTTTATACATGAGTTGCTGGACCTACAGTTTAAAAGTCGAATCCGAATGCCAGAATTTTTTGAAAAACTTTTTCATGACAATTTTTATTTTGGTCCCAGAGTTTCTGCCAGAAATCTGCTGAGAAGAATTCGCCGAAGAACTATTTGTGTTCATATTTCGTTTTGTTGGAGATGTCTTACCTTGGGTTTGAATCGTGGGCTTACATTTAATAAGCCAACACACACTACCTACTAGACCTTGGGGACTAAAGAGGCAGGTAAAGAGATATGCAATCGAAATTGAATGAATTTAAGACTGAAGTAACAATATATAGTCCCATTAGCAGCTGCAGATTGAAACCATGAGGTTACTTTACTATCATGTGTGTACTTTGAAGACCACATAAATATTGTCAGACAAATGTACGGGCCAACTATGCTCAGAGATACATTTCACTGCTAACTAAACGAAACAATTTCAATAATTTCCTTAAGTCAGTTGCTCTGTACGTATGCGAATTAAACAATATAGCCCTATAAGACTTCAGCTTAATCCCGATCCTTGTTAACGGATGCCTAAGACAAATTCAGCGGATTTTTCTAGTCAAACACTATTGGCAGTGCTCAACAGGGGAGACAACATTTTAAATCTAGATTCGTAGACGCAGGTGGAGCTGGACCTATTGTTGTTCGATTCCATTAGGACATGCAGTCCTAGGAAGAGAGACACATTTCCAGGGGCAGCCTTGATGCCAAACCTTACGACGACAGCTGAAAATAAAAGCAGCGAAGATAAATAAATCGTAGAATGAAGACAAATTACAAGTCACAGGGGATAGAAACGCAATTGTTTATGTCTTAACATCCAAAAATTTCTCATAAAAAGCCAACCCGACTCCAAAACGAATCTTGATAAGTCTGTAATTATTTTGGACGTTTGAAACAAAGATTAGAGGCAATGAGAAGCCAGTAATCTACGCCTCTTATTAGCAAATAACAGCAACTGTTGCCTGAGGAATGCCAAGACTTCCAAAAAGGGAATTGGCTTGTGAAAACCACAATAGTAGGAGATATGGATGTCCATATGATTGGAGGGGCAGAGGACAATCTGTCTTCTTATTCAAATCAGTGGAAAAGAGCCTTTATGCCCTCGCGCTGCCTACGACGCTGGGTCGCTGTGTAAAACGTCAGGAGAGTACTTACTTTAACTGAGGCATCCTCACAGCACCTGATGGTGAGCTCTGTACAAAGCTATGACGTTATATGACTTATACGCCGCCTGAGTATCAAAGCAAGTTGGGAGACTTTCGAGAAAAATCTCATAACACTTCAAGCAATGTGTCGCGTTCAATACTGCCATGACCTCAGCGTGAAAAACAATGCAGTTGTAAGACAATCTATACGAACGTCTTATGTCAGGAGCCCCACGTTTGCACCACAGCCTACGCTGTTGAGCAACTTGGAGTCAACAGCGTGTAGCACAAGAGTCCTATCTAGAACGTCACCTTCTAAAATCAAGTTTCTTATCAAGAAAATTATAAGAATCCAAATATGTTTATGACTTCCCAGTATTACAGCATGTTCCATAGCCAACAGCGTGTAGCACAAGGGCTCTAACGAGAACCTCCAGATTAGCAAACTAAAGGTCTCCTTCTAAAATCAAATCTCTTATCGAGAAAGGATTCAAATATGTTTCTGTCTTCCCCCGTTTTACAGCATGCTCCATAGGCCGGCTTTAAATGCATTGAGTTCGGCCTTTTGCTTCAATAGAAAATAGGAGAGGAAGCCAATCAGCTCAGCTAATAATACCATCATGGGAGTGCTATGCTGATGGTCTGCACATCAGTCAGTAGTTGGTAGCAGGGACCCTCTGTCATATCAACCTGAATTTTAAACGTCAAACAATTTTCTCTCCCTCTCTCTCTCTCTCTCTCTTTCTCGTTATGTTGCTTGTCCAACGTGTACCTTGAAAGTGCGTCCCCAAAATACATATGTATGCTACTGATGGCATAACATATAACCCCTAAGGCTTGCAAACATTTGTTTGTGAACAAAGTTTTGTTTTGCTTTTGTATTGAAGTGAAGTGGAGTGGATTTTAATAGCTTTACGGTGGAGATGACGATGACTATGGATGACTGTGTGAAAATTGTTTGTTTAAGAATAATTTGTCATAATTTTTCTACGTGTGTGTTTTGCACAAGTATCTGTGTATTGGTGTATTAGTTGAGTTTATTATAAAATATCATTTAGAAAAATGTATGTACGAGTGAGTTTGTTTGTTTGCTTGTGTGTTATTAAATCTATAATCCATCATTGTTAACACAACTAACCCTCGCATGTATTGTACATGCGTTGTGCGTGTATGATTGGTTATGATGTGGCCTCAACATGTGTTCATCCAGCTGTTGCGTGTGACTTTGTTGATGTGGTTCGTTGTTGTTGTTCGTTTTGTTATGGAAATGACGGTTCTTGTCATATTTTTTTTGTTGGTATTGGTCTCGGTGTTGCTGTTGTTGTTGTTGTTCTATTTATTTTGTTTTTCTTTTTTTCTCACTGATAAAGTGTGCGTAAAACCACAGAAAGTATGCACAGATGGCACATTGGCAAAAATGTTTCGCTTCTGTCTTCTGGTATGCTGCCGTCATAAATCAATCAAACAATTTTCGACGCTTACAAAGTGCAACACCGCCAATACCAACACCGAACAGGAGAACGTAGCGTTACGTTTAAGTCCCTTAAGAGTTTTTAAATATTTTCGGTTTTTTTTTTTCGCTCTTTATTTAATTCATCTTTTTTTTCGGAAGAACGTTGTTAAAATTTATTTAAAAAAAGAATCTATATAAGGGTGTAGTAAAAAGGAATCCATTAAAATGTCAATATGCGTCAATAATCTGTAATACTAGCTTGAGGACTTTGGAAGATTACTTGTCCCAATGGCATTTAAAGGCGTGCCAAAATTCATACGTTTTTATCGATTCTCGTTAATAAAGGCGAAAGACAAGCTTCAAACCAAAAAATATTTGGTGTAATGGTCCTAATAGTAACCAATAAAGAGCAACTTTGGTTTCTTCAAATCCATTTCGGTAATTTTGATCTCAACGCTGCTTAGACATCTTTTTTATTAGGCTCCAGAAACCAAGAGTGATCCGATACCCTTGTGCCTAGATTCTACATGCGCCATATGGTCCTTAGAGACATCAAGGTATTCCTTCTTATCGTTTCTTAAAAAAATTTGTGCATATTTGTGCACGGGCTGCATGCAAGACAATGGGCGACGTGGAGTACAATAATTATCAGGGAGTCGGACTGCTGGATATAGCATCCACATGGTCACTTTGGTAGTATGAGCGTCTTTTCCTCAAATCTGTGCATATTTGTGCACGAGCTGTTTGCAAGACAAGGGACGCCGCCCATTGTAGTGTCACAATTCCCAAGGAATCGTGCTATCGTCAGCAGCCAAATGTTCACTTCGGTATTATGATCGTCTTTTCCCTTGTAGTTGGGAACTCAATACATATATGGAACCATCAACTATATGGAGCACTTGGCAATGTTTCTCATTCGCATTCCGGATAGAGCATTGTGAGACTGTGGATAATTCCCGAGTGGGTCGAAACTGTATTGGGTCTCAGATGTTAGGGTCTGTTGTATTCAGATGGAGATATTTGCTTCTGTGAAGGTTCTTGAAGTTGCAACTGATCCCACTTCTACAAATGCGGATTCTTTATGACTTTTATTTATAATTAAGCTGCTTTGTGGGCGATTGAGTCAGTCTAATCAAAGTCACTACTGTGAGGGCCTTGGACCAGATCGGATCTGTCTCTGTTGCATATCCAGGCATAGTGCTATACCTGGGAGATGGACTCTTGCTACACTAAAATAGCACCCAAAGGATTACATGCTGGTTGGCCGTAATTTTTAATATGCGCCATAAGACGCCTTGAACCAGGTTGGATCTGTCTCTGCCTGGACACATAGGCATAGTGCTATGCAGGGGAACGAGGTGGACTTTTGCTAAATTAGAATCCCACCCAATGGATTACATGGCGATTATTTCTAATGTTTCAATGGAATAGGGAGAAGAAACAAAATTGCTTGAAGGAGTATAATGTTGAGTGTCCAAGCACCTTCGACCTCCTATTGATGACAGTAGAACGGGCGTACTGAAGAGGCTTAATAAGTTCAGCATGAGACTTGTGATAGGATGCTTTGCAGGGCAATGTGTGAGCTTAGGTTGCGGTGACAAGAACCTCGGATAGATCCCAGCCAGGCTACTGGCGAGTAAGTAGTCCAGCCCTCTCTCTGTAACTGCCCAGTGATCTTTAGAGAATTTGAACTGCAATTAAGGTTTTTAATGGAAATCAGGTGACTAAGAAGTGTACGTTCATCTTCGCTTAGCTGAATGATTCAATCAACATTTAATTTTTTTCGTTTCGGACATCATTTTTTTCAACAGCAGCTAACTTTAACTCTATGCTGGCTATGAGCAGTTGTTGGCCACTATATATGTATGTGTTAGCTAAAGAACCACTTTTTCGGGTTATTGTTTTGGGGTCGATCTGATTATTAGTCGAGTAGCCGGGCGATTTCCATGTGATCTTGTCAATGGTTGGTTTGTTTTTATGTGGGAAAATTGATTCCCCAATTTAGGTTTATGTTTTCTGTTCGAATTCCAAGAGGATGGTTTCCCACAACTTCCCTATTGCTATCAACTGGTTACGCTTGACCATAATGGTGGTTTCCTGTTACCATCAGTAAGCCACCTTTCTTCCCAGATGTAATCGGCTTGTGAAATTGCTCCTGGGAAGGAAGAATAAGCCAGAGCGTAATATTTAATGCGCGCTAGGTTCCTAACTCTGGTACGAAACCATGGCATAATTATTCGATTAGAAAGAATATGGATCAGTGATGCCACCAAAGTGTGATTAACTATGCAGAGGCATAG
Organism: Sarcophaga carnaria; assembly: GCA_958299815.1. Taxonomy (NCBI): domain Eukaryota; kingdom Metazoa; phylum Arthropoda; class Insecta; order Diptera; family Sarcophagidae; genus Sarcophaga; species Sarcophaga carnaria. Next base: position 25,535,146 of record OY283153.1, read on the forward strand.
TTGGATCAGCTGTGAAGTGTAAAATTGATTTTCAATTAAAAAGAAGGAACCTGTTATTTTTTCCCGGAGAAAATATGGATTTCTTTTTACTTAACCTGCTATAAACTCATAGCCGCATTAATGGCAGAGAATAGCACTTAAAACAGCAAATATTTATCCAAAGTAAATGCCAATATTAAGCTGAGGTTTTACTTTTTTTTTTTTTTTTTTTTTTTTTTTTTTTTTTTTTTTTTTTTTTTTTTTTTTTTTGTTTGATGAGCCTAGAGGTGTTATTAATTTAATTATAATGGAAAATATTACAACAACAGCAACAACCACATCAGCAAAAAGAAGAAAAAAAACGAAGAGAAAATTGCTTCCAAATAACTGTTAACTTAACATGTTAATCACGCGCTACGCCAACGTAATATGAATATGGCTTTTAGGCGCGCTCTCTCACTCTCTCTCTCTCTCTCTGTCTCCTTTTTCGATACACTCTAGTATTGAGAGCTTGCCATTATAACAAAAAATGTCTGGGTATCGTTTTTACGGTGATATTGACATTAACGATGACGTTCAGGTTTTAAATGTTTGCTTTTGCGTTGTTTTTTTCTCTTCTACTACTCTTCTTCTGTTTCTGTTTTGCTCGTTTTTGTTGTTTTTTTTTGCAAAACGACACACAAGATGAGATTGAAATTGTGATTGTGATTGTCAAACAATCTTTTCAGCCTCTTGCAAATTGACACTTTGGCGGATGAGTGATTTTTTTGGTGGGAAATTTAACAAAAAAAAATCGATTTTTTTTTTAGATTAATTCCATGGCCGCCAGGGCAGCAGGCAAATTGTTGCCTGTATTGCTATTGTGTTGTTGCCTTTCTATACCTGGTGGCATGTTAAATAAAAAGCTTTTAGCGACAAAAATTCTTTCCATCATTCAAGTCAAGTGGGTGGGGTGTTAGGTGTGTGTATTGTGTGGTGTTAGTGAGTGAGTAAAACTATATCACAGAGTGGTATCAAGTGCGATAAACTGATGAATTTTGTTGCCTCAAATTTCTCTTCTCTTCTGCGATTTTTTTTTTTTTGCTTGGTTTGTTTATGCTTCCCTAACAGAATTGTTTGTATACATCGTATACGAAAACAGCAAAAAAAACTTCCTGTTGATGTTGAATACCATCAAGTGAAGGCAAAAACAAACCGAAAAAACCCGAAAAAAAAGATCAAAAAATTATTTTTGATTAAGCGCCAGGAAAAAGACTTTCAACATATTAACTCACAGATAAAATGTTGCAAAATACACACACACTCATGCATAGTCACACAAAGTAACAAAAAAAAAAGTCATCCTAACAGACGCCAGCTAAACGGTCGTTCACTGTGTATAGAGAGTCTAGGGACCACCTCTTCTATATAGAGTGGCGTAGAGCTGTAATTATGTTTTTCATGCCACCGCCGACAACAAACAATACCCCGAAGTTTTATGAACATTTGCCCCCTCTCACCCCTGTGGCCATTAACAACCAACACCTTTTCTAGGCCACTGCGTTAAGTAGTCGACAGTAGTCGGCTGCTCTGCTGTTGTTTTGCTTGCAACGTTTTGCCAGCCAGCCAGCCAGCCATTCAGTGTGTTGTAAGTAATGTCGGCATATTGGTAAAGAGATTAAAATTTATTTTTTTTAATTTTTTGGTATATTAACCCCGACAGTAAATTAACTGCTTAACCACGTTATATGAAAAGACATCAATTTACTCTGGTGGGCGAGCTACACTTACTCAACGTAATAAAAACGTAAAAAAAAACGTTACACAGAGGCAGACGACAGCATAAGATAAAATAGACAAAAAACAAGACAAGATTTCTTTTTTTTTAGAGGCTCTTCAAAGAAAAACTTAATAAAAATGTTTTTATTTCATCTCCTGTAAACAAAATAAGGGGGGAGGGGGCTATCTAAACAGTTTTCATAAATATAAAGTATGAAGATTTCTCAATTTCGAGTCTATTTCACGCCTGAGACAATTTCTTTTTTTCTGTTTTTGTGTTAAATTATGGTTTCATAACTGCCAGTATGGGCAAACTTTTCAGTCGTTAAATATCTTTCATCTGAAATGGCATTTACTTAGCCAGAGCCTGGCCACATCTGAATAGGAATCGTTTAACATCCAAAGAACGTAAAAAAATAGTTAGAAAAGTGTCAACAATGATGGTGACTGAAAGGTGGCCGCTTTGGTAGTCGTAATTAACCAAACGAGAAAGGAAATTGTCAAGAAAAATAAAGAAATTTGAAGAGTCCGAAAGCCTTAGAGATGTAATCAGGCCTGTGCATCATCCCAAGGTACGCTCTGTTGAAAATATAGCTTCAGTTTCTGCGCATTACTCCTAAGTTGGCACTGGAGATAATTTTATGTCTTCCACCGCTTGATCTCTACTGTAGGGGCGTGGCGGCTAACATTAGTAGGTGTTTCTAGCCCACTTGAATCGAATTCTGGTCATGCGCCGCGATACTAAAGGAATATGGGGTTGTCGGAAGCAGTGATTCCACGATACCGCGTCATGACTTCTCAATAAGACTCAGGACGTCCAGTCTGGATAGGGAGGACTGGAAAAACGCAAAGCAATCCCTATAAATTTACACCGATGGCTTACATTTGGATGAAATCGTGGAGTGTGGAATTTTTTCGGAATAGATCGGAATATCTCGTTTTATAAGGCCGGCGAATTTACTGCAAGGTCTTTAGACAGACGTGCGGGCAATACAGGCTGCGGTGGAAATTATTGTGAACGCAAACTTTCCCAAGCACTGGATGCAAAAGTGATGAAGTCTAAGATGGTGTACAACAGTCGCAAATATCTCAACGAGGTAGCAGATCGATATGATATCCATATCCATATCACAGGCATTGCGGACATTTCGTATAACTGGCCAGACGGGACACAACCCCGTGATGAATTCCTTTGAAAACCTGCAAGCTTATATCGATCGTGGATTCCGTCAACAATAGGTGGGCGGCTTCGGACACGGGGAGAACGGCGCGGAAAATCTGGCCAAGACTGGTTGGAGGAGCGCACTCTGGCAACTCTGCTTAAACTCCAAAAAAGCAAGCTCAATATAGTTGTCGAGTTTATTACGGAGTATTGCATTATGACGGCAGAAAATCTGGCCAAGACTGGATGGAAGAGGATGCACTCTGGCAACTCTGCTTAAACTCCGACGAAACAAGCTCAGTACATTATGGGCAACGCATAGGAGGCTCATTGGCCTTACACTTCTGATTTCTGTAGAAACTGCAGAGATGAAGAAGAGGATGAGACTGTTCTTAAACTAATATGTACATGCTCGGCGCTATGTCTAAGGCGAATGAAGTACCTGAGTGCGTACCATATGAAGGATCTAGATTAACTGTCATACATTGCTAATGACAGTCGGAGTCGATTCATCGGAAGCTCCAAGTAGTTCCGGAACTAGGGTATAAATGGAAAATTGTGGTATTATATTGTGTGGCCCTATGAGACCTAAGGATGTCCAATCAAACTTCACGCATTAAATACCCGTCTGGCAGGAATAACCGGCGCAGCCGCTAGTTGTTAATGTGTGTGCTGCACAACGTCCATGTCATTGATGAGCTCATACAGCTCACTAATCGATCGGATGCGGAAATCATCACAAACTCTTAATGGACCGAAGTTTGTTTGAGACAATCAAAAAAATTTTTGAAAAAATACAACAAATGGAAATTTAAGACATGCATCAGATTTTCCAGGAATAACCTGCGGATTAGTCACCGGTTTTTTGAAAGGGCAGTGTAAATTCAGAGTTTTAGAAGTCGCCGTAGTCTAGTAGGTAGTGTGTTGGCTTATTAGACGTAAAACCAGTGTTCGAGCCCCAGGCCAGACATCAAGACAAAATACAAAAAGTATTTCTTCGGCGACATTCTCTCAGCAGATTTCTGGCAAAAACTCTGAGAGTGAATAAAATTGCCATAAAAAAGTTTCTCAAAAATCTGTCGTTCGGAGTCGACTTTAAACTGTAGGCCCCAACGCTCATTTATAAAATTAACACACACAACATAAGTGGTGTGAGAAACTAGGACGTTGTACAATGGGTCAATTCGACCTCCGGGTACTGTACTTCTCTTAATTGACTAGTACACGTCCTCTAACCTAACCTAACCTAACCCGAGTTCAAAAGATATTTGGCTATTGCTGCGGGCTAACGTAGTAGATTCACTTTTCATCTTTGCAACTTTTCAGACTTATACCGACTGTGTTCTGACTGTGCTCAAAATTGCAAGGCACTCAGATTTTTTTAAAGGCTTTTTCTTTTAGCAGCCAGTTTTACTTTATATATACGTTCAATTGCTGAGAATGCCGTGAAATCTTCAAATATTCTTATAAACTTACCAATTCCTTATACACCTTATACGTTTATAACGAGAATATGCTTAAATAGTGCCCACGTATAAATCACCACCAATCAGTTTAGTACGGAGTACCTTAGTGAGTAGTGTGGTAGACAAAGTTTATTTTTTTTTTTGGGTATTAAATAAAAATTAAATAACAGCCTTCATATTTACAGTTTATTGTTATAATTGAAGACCACTTCAGTGATTAAATACGTACAAAATGGACAAAAACATTCAAAGCTGAAACAAAACTTAGTTAAAATTAAAACTGAATAGTTTTTCCTTTTTTTCATTAAAGAGCTTAGAATTAATAAAAATTTTCAGCTGTAAAAGGACGCCTATTTAAAATTACAAACAATAAATTGCCAACACAAGTAAATTATTTGCTTAACAGACAGAAGTCCTATTTAAAATAAATAAATAAAGTATGAATTAAATAAAGTATTAAAAAAAGGAGTCATTGTTTAGATTTAGAGCTCATTAAATTGCTTTGCCCCCTTCGCCCGTTGCCCCTTTCTCTAACCTGCTGCTCTAATTTACAATTTCCCGTTTTATTTTCCATTTTAAATCCTCTCGACGAAATGATTGATTATACGCTCACACACACATAAAAAAATCCTTTTTATAAACGTCACTTTATTAAATTCGATTTAAAAAATACAAATAAAAACAGAAAGAGAAAGAGAGAGAGAAAAAGCCACTTGATTTGTGTTCATAAGAGCATGAGTTTAATACACTCGCACACAAACAAATGCACACGTTATGGGAGAGAGGGAAAGAGCTAGAGTGGAGATACTCATTAAATGCTTTAATGAAAAAATTTTATAACGGCGTTGAGCCGTCAAATGGCGGCTGCTTTGCTGCTGTTCTCGTTGTCGATGACAAGAATGTTGAAAAGAAGCGATGATTGTAATGATGAACTGCGTGTTTAATAATAATAATAGGGATCATAAAAACAAAAGTCATAAAAGCTAAAGGCTATTTTTGGTCACAAAAATAATAAAACAACAACAGCAACAACAACTACAGCAGCAATAACAATAACAAAATGAAAACAAAACAAAACAAAACCGGTTTATTAAATTTATACCCAAAGAAATTTTTCATTTCGTGTAACACAATGTATAACTGCATGAAGACAAGAGAGAAGCAAAAGAGTTTTATTACAAAACCACTCCAATACGGGCACATACACAGGCACACACATACACCCAAAACAAAACAAAACAAAACAATACAATATAAAATTTATTTTAATACTGGCAACAATAACAATTCACATCAAAATCGAACAAAAAGCCAGACTGTTTGAACAAAACCAGTTGGTTGACGAAATAATAAATGACAAAAACAGAGAGAGAGAGAGAAAGTGAGAGATAGATTACTGATAATGTACTGTGTCACTCACACTCACACAATAGTTTAAAATTCCTTTAATTAAAATTGTTTTATGTTGTAAAAGACTTAAATTGAAAGCCAAATAGGCCTCTACTTGTAAAAAAAAGAGTAAATTTTTGTTTTAAGGCAAATGCATGTCCTAAATGAGCTGTGATTTGAAAATATTTGTATTTCTCATCGAAATAATTTGAATATTTACAAGATTTTCTTTAAAATTTATTGGAATTTTAATTAAAAGAAGGTCAGTCCGTCTGGCTGTTTGCCATCACAGGGATGTTTAAATTAATACCCATGTGTTACATGAAAACATGAACTTTAGAAGATAGCCTAGCAGCATAAAAGCCTAAAATGGTGTTTGCAAGACAACTACATTGACTATAATACCGTAACGAGGTGCCATAGTACTGCGACCATACATCAAACTTAAAGTCAGGCTTACAGCCTAGTTTCTCACACCACTTATGTTGTGTGTGCTAATTTGTATACATAAGTGGCGGGACCTACAGTTTAAAGTCGACTCCTAACGACAGATTTTTAAGAAACTTTCTGCTGAGAAGAAATCGCCAAAGAAATATTTTTTTTTTTTATATTTCGTTTTGATGTCTGACTTACTATTTTCCTTCCAAATTTCAGGAGGTTGCTCGGTGTCAGTAAGAACACTTCCGGATACACAGTACTTCCTTCTGGTATTAATCAATGCCTCACAGGTACCAAAAAACTGTTCCTATGATTTATTCTTATTGTTACAGAAACAACTGCCATACGGAAGAATTGTACTCTGAGTTTAGGTTAGGTTAGAGGACGTGTACTTGTCAATTAAGACAAGTACAGTATCCGGAGATCGAATTGACCCATTGTACAACGTCCTAGTTTCTCACACCACTTATGTTGTGTGTGTTAATTTTATACATAAGTGGTGGGACCTACAGTTTAAAGTCGACACCGAACGACAGATTTTTGAGAAACTTTTTCATGGCAATTTTAAGTATTCTCAGAGTTTTTGCCAGAAATTATGCTGAGAGAAAGTCGCCGAAGAAATACTTTTTGTAATTTGTTTTGATGTCTGGCCTGCGGCTCAAACCCTGGCTTTACGTCTAATAAGCCAATACACTATCTACTAGATTACGGCGACTTTTAAAATTCTGAGTTCACACTGCCCTTTCAAAAAACCGGTGACTAATCCGCAGGTTATTCCTGGAAAATCTGATGCATGTTTTAAATTTCCATTTAATGTAGTTTTTTTTAACAAATTTTTTGATTGTCTCAAACACGTCTGATTTGAGGAGAGTTTTTACCTCTCTTTATCTTCTCTTTCTTTCTAGACACACGTTCCCACCTCAACAGCGTTGTGCAGGCTTGCCTAATCGCAGGCTAGTCTGTCTTCACTTTACCGAAAATTCACTCACACCTGGGACCAGTGATGTTGTAATTTAAAAAAAAAAAAAAAAATTTTAAAACAAGGCGGTCCGTTCCAGTTTTTGTTCCGGTTCGGGTTCGGTTCAAACCCTTATTTATAAAAATACTTATAAAAATTCGTCAAAAATTAGAAAAAAAAATCAGCAATTCTTTTTAATTTTTTTTTTTTTTTTCAAAACGTCAGCCAATTCTCATTATCAGAAATCATTTTTAGTTCCGTAACGCGTTCCTGTCCAAATTGGAAGTACCGTAACGACGTTCCAGAGCGTTCCGGCTCGACAACACCACTGCCTGGGACCCAGCAGAGGGTAACACAATTAATTCTCTCAGTTGACAGTTTCAGTTTCCCCAGAAAGTGTTCGATTTAACCTTCTAAAGCGTTCTCTTCACCCTCTCAATTGCGTTTAAGATCCAGAATAAGTCCAGAATTTGTCGTCCTATCAAATCAAAGTTCGTTTTATTTATGTCGGGGTTAAGACAATTTTAAAAAAATCTCAAAATTTTAGCGCGCTTTTATTATTTCCACCACTACTCCACGTATCAATCAATGATTGCTTGTGACAAAAGGCGTGTATTTTATTTCGTTTTTTTTTTTTTTATAAAATATTTATAAAACAATCAAATATTTTCAGTTTATTTGTTCAAATTAAAGTGTTTTTGTTTGTTTTCTTAGGAATCTTTTAAAAACATATTCATGTTACCAGTCCTGGCCGCCTCCTTCTCTAACATTAAATCCTCTAAGTTTCTCTCTCTCTCTCTCTCTCTCTCTCTCTCTCTCCCTCTCTTTGTGTGTATGGGTGTATGTGAGAATTCATTTTTCATTTTTTTGGTACGATTATATGATATGTCAGTGATGATGATTTGAAGGGATTACATATAGAAAACCAATAATAACGAGAACCACAGCAGAAACAAAAACAACAACAAAATAAAATAAATGAAATGAAATGAGTTGAGAGCAGAGAGAAGAGAAAATATTTAATAATAAACCACAACAGAGTTCACACGTGGCACCTTTAGGTGACATCTAACAAACCGAGCATGAACAATCATGTCAACAAAGATGTCCGTTATTATGATTTTTATTTATATTAACATTCCTTTTCTTTCTCTCTCTCTCTCTTTATTCTTTTTTGATATTGTTTTTGTTATGTGGTCGAATGTTATGTTGTGTTACGTTATGTTGTGTCATATATTGTACTATCGTGGTATCCATTTAGTGGCTTCAAAACCGCCGGTCTGGCAATTGACTTTCAGCGGTGATTATGAAGATGTTGCAGCACTGGCAAGCAATCGATACCTTCGAGTCGGCTACATGGTTCCTTTATAATTTGCTCGATAAGAGATTTGATTTTAAAACAGATTTGCGAACTTCTGGTTTCAGAATCCGGTGGATTCCGTTAGGGCCCTTGAGGTACACTGGCTGAGATAGTGCAGGCCTCCGATCGCTTCGCTACACTTTCGCATAGCCTTCCTGAGCACTGCAGTCAGAATGCAAAGATCATGGGCATATTGAAAGCAGCGTAATATTTGCTAGGTAATGAGATATTTTCAGAAAACATCTTAATTTGCTCGTATAGCTAGGGTGTAAAGTCTCTATAGAATGCCATCTCGACGATCATAGCGTTCGTCCATGAAAGCCCAGAAATGTTTCACATCATTTAAAGATAACCCTTATATGGGTTCCAGAATCTAGCAATATAATCGGAAATGACTGATGCGGCCAGGCTGCCATGAAGTCCCTTTCGAGCGGTTTTCGAATGATTGTCGCCTATTTTTCCGGTAGATGACGGATTAATGTAAGGCTTCCGTAATTTGGGTCTCTAGACATAAGGAAATACGCGTAAATGGGTAAAACACTGGTAAAACTCTCTATGTGATGCCCATTGCGGCCTCCATGGCCACGATTAGTCGAGAAATTGGGGAAACATTCAACTCCATGGCTAATGGTAAGTTGCGTTGTTCGAATCTTAACCTAAGAAATTAATAATTTTTCTCTACGAAACTAACATTCATTATGTAGGCCCTGACCTTATGCGATATAACCTAATAGGCAGGTATGCCCGTCCTCTCGCGAGATTTTAAACAGAATTATAGGTTAGGTTAGGTGGTGGACTTCTATTCGAAGGAAGAGCTCCCACCTAAGCCCATTGTGATCCCATAATCCATTCTACCCCGGGGGTGAACCATTGCGAGCCCACAAAATAAATCTTGCCATTGCAGCAGTTTTTATATTAAAAAGCTCGGTCAACGATGTCAGATAGTGAGAGGTCAGAAAACTCAGTTTCTTTGTGACATAAGCAGGACGCAGACACATGAGGTGAAAGACAAACCCACAGCTCCCGCAGAAATCATTTGTAGGAATGCCGAGTCTTTCCGCATGCCTACCAAAAGAACAGTGGCCTATAACAATCGCCATTATGTGATGGATGGGCGCGCGTTTTAATAACAGAAGTGAGTCAGTGTATAAAATTAACACACACAACATAAGTGGTGTGAGAAACTAGGTCGTAATCCTGACTGAAGGGTTGTAATGACCAATTATGTATGTCTGAGTCAGTCCTTTTCTTACCCGAACATGTCCAGCAGGGTCTGGCAATGTTGCACGTACCCATCTGCTGCCAACGAGATTAAATCTTCTCGTAAAACAAGTGGACAATATCCAAATCAACCGAGGCAATGGGAATACCTATGGCTTGTAACATGTCGAAGACTGTCAGTTCCGTACCTAACCTGGCCAGCTCTTGAGCACTGCCATTTCCAACGATGGAATTTCCATGGAACCCATATAAGGGTGACCTTCGAATGATTCAAAATTTCTTTAAGAAATCCTTGGCATTCATGGACAAGAACGAACGTTGAAACTATGTTCGTTAGGGACTTAATTGCAGCCTGGCTATCAGAGTTAATCAGAAAAAATCCCAATACTCAACAAGCATTGAGCCGCCATCAAAATTGTCATGACCTCGGCTTAAAAAACACTGACACATGGGTGAAAGACAGAGCCACAGCTCCTCCTGCAGGAATCATTAATCAGAATGCCGAATCTTTCGACATGCCTACCAAAAGGACAGTGGCTTGAAACAATCGCCTTTGTGCGATGGATGGCCATGAGATTTAAACACAGAAATCAGCGCTTTCTTTGACGTAGATTGCCAGGTACGTACCGGCTATGGCTAGCTCATCAGCAATGCAATTTGCAACGATGTATTTGCGCATAAATCAGGAGATTTCCAGGGAAAATTTCGCCAATCAAAAAGCATTAAGCCGCCTTCAAAATTCCCATAAGATCTGCTTGAAAAACCCGGCAGTGGTCAGGCAGCCAAAGAAATTGTAACTCGAGGAAGAGGAAAGAGAGCATCTTTCACTTAAGTAATGTGTTGTTGTCAATCAATTTTGGAGTAAAACGCGCGGGAATACTGACTCCTATGTCCCCTTGTGTGTTTTATTCAATTTTACTTTTGAAACACAAAAATGGATACCCTTTACCGTTGTACTATTAAATCATACTTAATAATGGTTTCTCTATCACTCTTCTTTTATGCGTCTGTTTGTATGTGAGTTGGTTTCTTTGTAAAATAAACAACATTAAAATGTGTGTGTGTGTGTGTGTAAAAGAGAAAATAAAAACAAACAGAAACAGAAAAACAATCACGCAGTGGTGCTCTGACATAAAACAACTCAAATCAAGCTGCAGTTAATAAAATAAAATTAAATAGAGCAAGAATGTTGAAGCATAAAATACAGTTACACTGAGAGAGAGAGAGAGAGAGAGAGCGGAATAGCAAACGAGTTTAACACAAAAACTCTATAAATCTTTTATGACACGCCAAACAAACAGTGTATGGAGAGAACAAAAAAAAAAAACACGGAACGAATGAAAGAAATAAAAATAAGAAATAAAGAAAAAGAAAAACCGTGTAAAATATGTTGTTAAAACTAAAATGGTTTTACGAATTCATATTTATTTTCATTTTTATTTCTATTTTTATGATTATTATATTAAATATGGCATTAAAAATGATTGTGACATCAAATTTAACAGCAGCAAACGATGTCAGTTTGTGTTACACTGACTGACTGCTTGCTGCTGCTGCTGTTTCATCCATCCATTGGAAATGCTTTCGCTTTTTGGTTTTGTTTTGCTTTAACGCTTATGTATGTTATGTGGAAAAATGACATTTTCCTCTAACTCTCTCTCTCTCTCTCTCTCTCTCACTCTATGTTTTTTCCCATTTGTTTTGCTTTACAGTCGTGCGCGGGGATACAGTTGATTTAATTTTAATTTGACTGCGATAAAAACATCAAATGGAATCAAAAACAGACGTTTTAGTTTCGCTTTTGAAAATGGGAAAAAATATAGTTTTTAAAATGATTTTTTTAAACATAATTTTTTTCCATGTTTTAGTTTTTATTTCTATTCTTGATAAATCTCTGTAGCATTTTATGATGGATTTTTTTTGTCAGTCTGTTGGGATTTTGTTTGAATTTAACATGAGCCCGGATTTATATACGTTATCATTAATTATAAGGATTTTAAATTTGAATATTTATTATATCGTACATAAATATACATATTTATGACAGAAATATAACAATCATACATAATAATAAACAAGCGAATTGGCATCACAGTTTAGGTGATTGACTATTAAAACAAACAGAAAAAAATTGAAAAAAAAAACATTTTTTAAATGAGTTTTTAAATATTTTATAGTCATTTAAAGAATTAAATTTTATGATTTATTAATTTAAAAAAATATATGTTTTTCTGTTATTCATTCGCAATACAACAACAACAAAAACAAGACAAAAAAGATAATTTTTCTCAACGAAACTGGCATTCATTAGGTAGGCTCTGACCCTACGCAATATAGCCTACTAGGCAGGCTTGCCCATCAAGTGGGAGTCCTCTAGAGTGATTTTTAACCCTTTGGCGAACACCAAAATTTTCGGAGGCCTTCCCGTAGGACACTTCTTCTTTATAATGATTTTATGAAGGAAACAATTTATGTCCCCCCAGAAACCCTTGTTATGACGTCTATAGACGTCAGTGTCCGTAAAAGGATTAAAGAAAGGTTAGGTCCCACTTAGGCTAGCGTTTACGCACATTGATATACTACACTTAATTCTACCCGAGGGCCAACCATTCTATAGAGAAAACCATCTCGAGTCTGAAATAAATCTTGCTATTGCAGCAGTTTTCACATTAGAAAGCTTGGTCAAAGATGTCAGATAGTAAGCGGTCAATAGACTCCGTCACTTTATGACAAGAGCATGCAACTGACATATAAGGTGAAAGGCATACCCACAGCTCCCGCAGAAATCATTAGACGGAATGCCGAATCTTTCGGCACACCTATCATAAGGACAGTGGCCCTTAAGAATCGCCATTATACTATGGATGGCCACGCGTTTCAAGAACAGAAGTGAATCAGTCCTCTTCTTGTCCGTACATGTACAGCAGAGTTTGGCAATGTTGCTGCCAACGCGATTTTCTTTTATTCATTCGTAATACAGCAACAATAAAAACAAAAAAACAAAAAAAGTTCAGTGCCACATATGAGCAACATGTTAAGCATACGCTACAGTGTACTAAAGGGAAATAGTAAATTTGGTTTTATCGGTTGGGGCCATCTATCGGTTTAAATTTAAACCATCGGTTATTTCGAATCTGGCAATAGGTAGGTAGGTAAGTCGGAGTGGTAGCTCTGATATCACAAAGCTCACTTGAGCACGCATAGCGGCCCGTTGTCATGCCACGAATGAACGCAGTCCCTGTACTAACCAAGTTCCACCGAAATCAGGGTAAAGGAAGAAGTTGGTCAGCGCAAGGGCTGCACAACAAAAGCACGACTACCCCGCACTGGAAAACCAGCCAGAAGGTTTGATGAACGAAGCTATATCCTTGATGTAAATAGATGATAGCTCCGCTAAGCTAACAAGGAATGGGGAGCCAAATAACATATATCTCCACCTAGCAAGAGACGGGCACTGGCAAAGAAAGTGAACAACAGTCTCCTCTTCCTCAGGGGACCTGCATCCACGGCAGAAGTCGTTGAAAGGGAGCCTAATTCTTTCCGCCTAATCGGTTGGCCAGGTGAGTCTAGCGGTGGAGCAGGACTCCTCATTGACCCAGAATAGGTTGGCGTCAATCTGGCAATACTTATGTCATTCTTTTCCATCACAAAAATTCAGTATATTTTCTCCACTGCACGTAGTGAATCGATTTACGTTTTAGCAACGTAGGGATTTAATGGAAATTTATTTTCAAAACAAAGACAATGGATTGGATATTGCATGAAAATGTCGTACAAAAAAATTTGGTCGAACAGAAGGACTACCAGTGCCCCCGGTATACGCAAGTTTATTACTAAAGTTCGTAAAACTGGTTTCATTGTGCCATGCGCCAAGACGTGAGCGTGCTCGGACAGTGCGTACACCCGTAAATATCGAAGATTTGGCTGACATCAACTCGTCATCGTTCTCAAGAATTGAACTTTTTACGCTCCAGTTTACGCCGAATTTTGCGAAAATATTTCGGTCTTACAAAGTTCAATTGGTTCAAGAGTTGAAGCCGCATGAACATCCGCTTCGTTTTCACTACACCAGATGGGCCAACGGTAAACTGCATGATGACGTTGATTTTGCAAAAAAAACAAAAAAAAAATTAAATGAAATTGAGTTCATTTTCATCTTGATGGTTACGTCGTTAATACCGTATTTGGGGCTCAGAAAACCCACAAGTGATCCTACAGAAGTCCATGTATCCATTACGAGTGACTGTTTGCAGAGTGGAGACATAATTGGCCCATATTTCCTTGAAAAGGAACACGGTCCAACCATTACGGTCAATGGTGATACCTATTGCACTCTGATAACTGATTTTTGTACCTGCTCTTTATACTATTGATGTGAAAAATGTTTGGCTTCATTTGGTTTGGTGCAACTTGCTACGCATCTCATGTCACAATCAATTTATTGCGTGTCGAACGTTTGATGGCCGTTTAATTAGGCGAAGTCGTGATGTCAATTGGCTGTCAAGAAATTGTAATATGTCACCGTTGTACTATTTTCTGTAAAAAGCCGTTAAAGGCAAGTGTTACGCCGACAAACCAGATTCAATTGAGCATTTAAACAACATTCGTGATGTCAAAATTGATCTGATTGAATGAGAATGGTCCGCTCGAATGAGGTACTGTGAACATGTTGCAAAAATCCTGGCATGAGTTACGGAAACAGCCTCTTTGATCGCTGTAGTTTAATGAGTAGTGCATTGGCTTATTAGACAAGAGTTTGAGAGTTCAAACCACAGCTTTGGTCTCTTGAAAAAAAAATACTTCTTTCAGAGACCAGATCTCGGCAGTCTTCTGGGAAACTTATTCGTTCGAATTTGACGTTAAACTATAGGGGCTCTGTCACTGCCTTAAATTAAAGCACACAACATGATTGGTGAGACTCTAATCCTGCCTAAAGTATTGTATAATTCACTCAAAGACTAACTTTTACGCTTCTTTTGTATTTAAATTGCAAACATTTTAGACTCCACCCTCGTCTGAAACAACTATTTAAAGAAGAATACGATAATTTAAATTCTCTGGCCACATTCATCATTCATCATTACCATCTCCATCTCCATCTCCATTGCCATTGTCTTTGATTTTATAAAACTGAAGTCATAAACAAACATTTCCCATTTAATTCTTCAAATTTATTTTAATGTGGCCTATGCCTGTGCCGTGTCTGTATTTGTCTGTACGTGCCATCACTGTTAAGGTTAATGTCTAGGTGTGTGTGTGTGTGTAAGTGTGGATTTGTGGTATAAACATTAAAGTTTAGCTTGAAGCGTGTATTTTTATTTATTGCCCAAGTTTTGTTTTACATTCTCGGCATACAACTTGCTTTTCTTATACTCTCGCGGCTTCAAATCCTTAGTAAATGTGTATGTGAGTCAGTGTTTGTGTGTGTGTGTGTGTATGTTAGTTGATTGGCTTATTTTTGTGTTTGTATGTATGGTTGTTATTGTAGTTGTTGTTGTTTTATTGTTTCAACTTTCTTACCTTCAAGGTTTATTAATTTTATTTTAAAGTTTCAAATTTATTTCGTTGGTATTTATTATTAGACATTCGTTCTCCTTTTACCTTTTCTTATTGTAATTTGTTGTTGTTGTTGCTTTTGTTTTTCACTGTCATTCTCACTCGCTCTCTTTGTCTATTAAAGAGTTAACCATTTCTCGGTTTCAAAAGCTATGATTTCGGCAAATTTGTAGGTGGAAACAAAATATCTTTTAAATGACTTCCTCTAGATTGGTGGCAGAAGTCGATTGTTTTGAGTTTTAACAAGGCTTTTTGCAACTTTTGAGTGGTATTTTGGGTCCTATTAAACACAGTCTTTGGCCATCATAAAAAAGGTCCAACGGCGACAAACCAAATCATTCTAGTGGCCAATTACCGTCACCAGAACTTGAAATTACTCATTCACTGTCCAGTTCAGTCTAGTCTTTATTTGCCAGACAAGTAAACGACTTTTCTTACGATCATAACGCTTTGGATTAATGTTAACGGTTCTTCCATATGTTTAACAAAAAAAAAAATGGCCCAGTTTCACTCACGATCTTTCTTTTCTCTTCCAGATGCATTGGCTTTTCCACAATCACTTCTACATTCTCGGAGACTGGTATACAACAATTTGGCTTGTTGCTGTAATCATCGAGGGAACACTGAGCCTCATCGTTTCATCGTTTGAAGAAAAAAAAAGTTTACATATTGCTCTGGCATCCGGCTTTACCCCAAGCAATTCTTTCATATGGAATACTCATCAAATCTCTGAATATATGTAGAGAAACGCAAGTGTGACACCTTAAGTGCGAATGTCCTTTATAACGGTCCAATATCGCCTCTTGCTGTTCAACGTATTCCCTAGCAGTGACAGGAAATATACCCACTCGTTTAAATGACCATCTTAACGTTCTAGAGTATGAGGCTGAGAATCAATCATATACAGTCGAAGCTGAGTGAATTAGAGGCTGAAGTTGTAGCGGTGCACCCTTCGCGTGGCAGTCACCTTGTCACGGTGCTGATTGTGCTGTACCGTGCCACATCGTAAATAAGTACTACCAATTCCTAAATCCCCCTAGGCTAGTACAGGTAGTATAGGTGGCTAGCTGGCTAGTATAGTTGGCTAGCTGGCTAGTATAGTTGGCTAGCTGGCTAGTATAGTTGGCTAGCTTGCTAGTATAGTTGGCTAGCTGGCTAGTATAGTTGGCTAGCTGGCTAGTATAGTTGGCTAGTATAGTTGGCTAGCTGGCTAGTATAGTTGGCTAGCTGGCTAGTATAGGTGGCTAGTACAGCTAGTATAGGTGGCTAGTACAGCTAGTATTTTTTTTTGCGGGAAGGAGGGAAAATGCTTTATGCATTCATGATGGTCGTCACCAGACATGTTTTACCTCTACTATGCAAAATTCTCGTCAACATTTTTTTGTCAAATACCAGGCCAACAGAATCGAGCAGCAAGCAAATTTCGGTAAACAAAAATGTTTAAACGCTTATAGCTCCGGATCCATGGGACCTATTAAAATGAAATGGGTGTCATTGGAAAGGTCTGAGGCCATACTTTCAGATCGTGCCAAAATAAAATTACCAGACAAACATAATCGTGCAGCAATGGAAATGGAAATGTTTAACCTCTAATAACTCTGGATCCATGTGACCTATTGAAATGAAATGGGTGCCATTGAAAAGATCAGAAGTCGTACTTTAAGATCCAAGTCCAAGTGTAAGTCTAAGTAGGACCCGAAAATTTAACCTTGAAAGATAGATAGATTTTATTCACCCACACATACAAACAGTTTTTCTATGCAAAATTCTCGTCAAAATTTTTTTTTCAAATACCAGGCCAACAGAATCGAGCAGCAAGCAAATTTCGGTAAACAAAAATGTTTAAACGCTTATAACTCCGGATCCATGGGACCTATTAAAATGAAATGGGTGTCATTGGAAAGGTCTGAGGCCATACTTTCAGATCGTGCCAAAATAAAATTACCAGACAAACATAATCGTGCAGCAATGGAAATGGAAATGTTTAACCTCTAATAACTCTGGATCCATGTGACCTATTGAAATGAAATGGGTGCCATTGAAAAGATCAGAAGTCGTACTTTAAGATCCAAGTCCAAGTGTAAGTCTAAGTAGGACCCGAAAATTTAACCTTGAAAGATAGATAGATTTTATTCACCCACACATACAAACAGTTTTTCTATGCAAAATTCTCGTCAAAATTTTTTTTTCAAATACCAGGCCAACAGAATCGAGCAGCAAGCAAATTTCGGTAAACAAAAATGTTTAAACGCTTATAACTCCGGATCCATGGGACCTATTAAAATGAAATGGGTGTCATTGGAAAGGTCTGAGGCCATACTTTCAGATCGTGCCAAAATAAAATTACCAGACAAACATAATCGTGCAGCAATGGAAATGGAAATGTTTAACCTCTAATAACTCTGGATCCATGTGACCTATTGAAATGAAATGGGTGCCATTGAAAAGATCAGAAGTCGTACTTTAAGATCCATGTCCAAGTCCAAGTGTAAGTCTAAGTAGGACCCGAAAATTTAACCTTGAAAGATAGATAGATTTTATTCACCCACACATACAAACAGTTTTTCTATGCAAAATTCTCGTCAAAATTTTTTTTTCAAATACCAGGCCAACAGAATCGAGCAGCAAGCAAATTTCGGTAAACAAAAATGTTTAAACGCTTATAACTCCGGATCCATGGGACCTATAAAAATGAAATGGGTGTCATTGGAAAGGTCTGAGGCCATACTTTCAGATCGTGCCAAAATAAAATTACCAGACAAACATAATCGTGCAGCAATGGAAATGGAAATGTTTAACCTCTAATAACTCTGGATCCATGTGACCTATTGAAATGAAATGGGTGCCATTGAAAAGATCAGAAGTCGTACTTTAAGATCCATGTCCAAGTCCAAGTGTAAGTCTAAGTAGGACCCGAAAATTTAACCTTGAAAGATAGATAGATTTTATTCACCCACACATACAAACAGTTTTTCTATGCAAAATTCTCGTCAACATTTTTTGTCAAATACCAGGCCAACAGAATCGAGCAGCAAGCAAATTTCGGTAAACAAAAATGTTTAAACGCTTATAACTCAAGATCCATGGGACCTATTAAAATGAAATGGGTGTCATTGGAAAGGTCTGAGGCCATACTTTCAGATCGTGCCAAAATAAAATTACCAGACAAACATAATCGTGCAGCAATGGAAATGGAAATGTTTAACCTCTACTAACTCTGGATCCATGTGACCTATTGAAAGGAAATGGGTGCCATTGAAAAGATCAGAAGTCGTACTTTAAGATCCATGTCCAAGTCCAAGTGTAAGTCTAAGTAGGACCCGAAAATTTAACCCTGAAAGATAGATAGATTTTATTCACCCACACATACAAACAGTTTTTCTATGCAAAATTCTCGTCAACATTTTTTTTCAAATACCAGGCCAACAGAATCGAGCAGCAAGCAAATTTCGGTAAACAAAAATGTTTAAACGCTTATAACTCCGGATCCATGGGACCTATTAAAATGAAATGGGTGTCATTGGAAAGGTCTGAGGCCATACTTTCAGATCGTGCCAAAATAAAATTACCAGGCAAACATAATCGTGCAGCAATGGAAATGGAAATGTTTAACCTCTAATAACTCTGGATCCATATGACCTATTGAAATGCAATGGGTGCCATTGAAAAGATCAGAAGTCGTACTTTAAGATCCATGTCCAAGTCCAAGTGTAAGTCTAAGTAGGACCCGAAAATTTAACCTTGAAAGATAGATAGATTTTATTCACTCACACATACAAACAGTTTTTCTATGCAAAATTCTCGTCAACATTTTTTTTAAAATACCAGGCCAACAGAATCGAGCAGCAAGCAAATTTCGGTAAACAAAAATGTTTAAACGCTTATAACTCCGGATCCATGGGACCTATTAAAATGAAATGGGTGTCATTGGAAAGGTCTGAGGCCATACTTTCAGATCGTGCCAAAATAAAATTACCAGACAAACATAATCGTGCAGCAATGGAAATGGAAATGTTTAACCTCTAATAACTCTGGATCCATGTGACCTATTGAAATGAAATGGGTGCCATTGAAAAGATCAGAAGTCGTACTTTAAGATCCATGTCCAAGTCCAAGTGTAAGTCTAAGTAGGACCCGAAAATTTAACCTTGAAAGATAGAAAGATTTTATTCACCCACACATACAAACAGTTTTTCTATGCAAAATTCTCGTCAACATTTTTTTTCAAATACCAGGCCAACAGAATCGAGCAGCAAGCAAATTTCGGTAAACAAAAATGTTTAAACGCTTATAACTCCGGATCCATGGGACCTATTAAAATGAAATGGGTGTCATTGGAAAGGTCTGAGGCCATACTTTCAGATCGTGCCAAAATAAAATTACCAGACAAACATAATCGTGCAGCAATGGAAATGGAAATGTTTAACCTCTAATAACTCTGGATCCATGTGACCTATTGAAATGAAATGGGTGCCATTGAAAAGATCAGAAGTCGTACTTTAAGATCCATGTCCAAGTCCAAGTGTAAGTCTAAGTAGGACCCGAAAATTTAACCTTGAAAGATAGATAGATTTTATTCACCCACACATACAAACAGTTTTTCTATGCAAAATTCTCGTCAACATTTTTTTTCAAATACCAGGCCAACAGAATCGAGCAGCAAGCAAATTTCGGTAAACAAAAATGTTTAAACGCTTATAACTCCGGATCCATGGGACCTATTAAAATGAAATGGGTGTCATTGGGAAGGTCTGAGGCCATACTTTCAGATCGTGCCAAAATAAAATTACCAGACAAACATAATCGTGCAGCAATGGAAATGGAAATGTTTAACCTCTAATAACTATGGATCCATGTGACCTATTGAAATGAAATGGGTGCCATTGAAAAGATCAGAAGTCGTACTTTAAGATCCATGTCCAAGTCCAAGTGTAAGTCTAAGTAGGACCCGAAAATTTAACCCAGAAAGAGATAGATTTTATTCACCCACACATACAAACAGTTTTTCTATGCAAAATTCTCGTCAACATTTTTTTTCAAATACCAGGCCAACAGAATCGAGCAGCAAGCAAATTTCGGTAAACAAAAATGTTTAAACGCTTATAACTCCGGATCCATGGGACCTATTAAAATGAAATGGGTGTCATTGGGAAGGTCTGAGGCCATACTTTCAGATCGTGCCAAAATAAAATTACCAGACAAACATAATCGTGCAGCAATGGAAATGGAAATGTTTAACCTCTAATAACTCTGGATCCATGTGACCTATTGAAATGAAATGGGTGCCATTGAAAAGATCAGAAGTCGTACTTTAAGATCCAAGTCCAAGTGTAAGTGTAAGTCTAAGTAGGACCCGAAAATTTAACCTTGAAAGATAGATAGATTTTATTCACCCACACATACAAACAGTTTTTCTATGCAAAATTCTCGTCAACATTTTTTTTCAAATACCAGGCCAACAGAATCGAGCAGCAAGCAAATTTCGGTAAACAAAAATGTTTAAACGCTTATAACTCCGGATCCATGGGACCTATTAAAATGAAATGGATGTCATTGGAAAGGTCTGAGGCCATACTTTCAGATCGTGCCAAAATAAAATTACCAGACAAACATAATCGTGCAGCAATGGAAATGGAAATGTTTAACCTCTAATAACTCTGGATCCATGTGACCTATTGAAATGAAATGGGTGCCATTGAAAAGATCAGAAGTCGTACTTTAAGATCCATGTCCAAGTCCAAGTGTAAGTCTAAGTAGGACCCGAAAATTTAACCTTGAAAGATAGATAGATTTTATTCACCCACACATACAAACAGTTTTTCTATGCAAAATTCTCGTCAACATTTTTTTTCAAATACCAGGCCAACAGAATCGAGCAGCAAGCAAATTTCGGTAAACAAAAATGTTTAAACGCTTATAACTAAGGATCCATGGGACCTATTAAAATGAAATGGGTGTCATTGGAAAGGTCTGAGGCCATACTTTCAGATCGTCCCAAAATAAAATTACCAGGCAAACATAATCGTGCAGCAATGGAAATGGAAATGTTTAACCTCTAATAACTCTGGATCCATGTGACCTATTGAAATGAAATGGGTGCCATTGAAAAGATCAGAAGTCGTACTTTAAGATCCATGTCCAAGTCCAAGTGTGAGTCTAAGTAGGACCCGAAAATTTAACCTTGAAAGATAGATAGATTTTATTCACCCACACATACAAACAGTTTTTCTATGCAAAATTCTCGTCAACATTTTTTTTCAAATACCAGGCCAACAGAATCGAGCAGCAAGCAAATTTCGGTAAACAAAAATGTTTAAACGCTTATAACTAAGGATCCATGGGACCTATTAAAATGAAATGGGTGTCATTGGAAAGGTCTGAGGCCATACTTTCAGATCGTCCCAAAATAAAATTACCAGGCAAACATAATCGTGCAGCAATGGAAATGGAAATGTTTAACCTCTAATAACTCTGGATCCATGTGACCTATTGAAATGAAATGGGTGCCATTGAAAAGATCAGAAGTCGTACTTTAAGATCCATGTTCAAGTCCAAGTGTAAGTCTAAGTAGGACCCGAAAATTTAACCTTGAAAGATAGAAAGATTTTATTCACCCACACATACAAACAGTTTTTCTATGCAAAATTCTCGTCAACATTTTTTTTCAAATACCAGGCCAACAGAATCGAGCAGCAAGCAAATTTCGGTAAACAAAAATGTTTAAACGCTTATAACTCCGGATCCATGGGACCTATTAAAATGAAATGGGTGTCATTGGAAAGGTCTGAGGCCATACTTTCAGATCGTGCCAAAATAAAATTACCAGACAAACATAATCGTGCAGCAATGAAAATGGAAATGTTTAACCTCTAATAACTCTGGATCCATGTGACCTATTGAAATGAAATGGGTGCCATTGAAAAGATCAGAAGTCGTACTTTAAGACCCATGTCCAAGTCCAAGTGTAAGTCTAAGTAGGACCCGAAAATTTAACCTTGAAAGATAGAAAGATTTTATTCACCCACACATACATACAGTTTTTCTATGCAAAATTCTCGTCAACATTTTTTGTCAAATACCAGGCCAACAGAATCGAGCAGCAAGCAAATTTCGGTAAACAAAAATGTTTAAACGCTTATAACTCCGGATCCATGGGACCTATTAAAATGAAATGGGTGTCATTGGAAAGGTCTGAGGCCATACTTTCAGATCGTGCCAAAATAAAATTACCAGACAAACATAATCGTGCAGCAATGGAAATGGAAATGTTTAACCTCTAATAACTCTGGATCCATGTGACCTATTGAAATGAAATGGGTGCCATTGAAAAGATCAGAAGTCGTACTTTAAGATCCATGTCCAAGTCCAAGTGTAAGTCTAAGTAGGACCCGAAAATATAACCTTGAAAGATGGATAGATTTTATTCACCCACACATACAAACAGTTTTTCTATGCAAAATTCTCGTCAACATTTTTTTTCAAATACCAGGCCAACAGAATCGAGCAGCAAGCAAATTTCGGTAAACAAAAATGTTTAAACGCTTATAACTCCGGATCCATGGGACCTATTAAAATGAAATGGGTGTCATTGGAAAGGTCTGAGGCCATACTTTCAGATCGTGCCAAAATAAAATTACCAGGCAAACATAATCGTGCAGCAAGCAAATGTCGGTAAATGGAAATGTTTAACCTCTAATAACTCTGGATCCATGTGACCTATTGAAATGAAATGGGTGCCATTGAAAAGATCAGAAGTCGTACTTTAAGATCCATGTCCAAGTCCAAGTGTAAGTCTAAGTAGGACCCGAAAATTTAACCTTGAAAGATAGATAGATTTTATTCACCCACACATACAAACAGTTTTTCTATGCAAAATTCTCGTCAACATTTTTTTTCAAATACCAGGCCAACAGAATCGAGCAGCAAGCAAATTTCGGTAAACAAAAATGTTTAAACGCTTATAACTCAAGATCCATGGGACCTATTAAAATGAAATGGGTGTCATTGGAAAGGTCTGAGGCCATACTTTCAGATCGTGCCAAAATAAAATTACCAGACAAACATAATCGTGCAGCAATGGAAATGGAAATGTTTAACCTCTAATAACTATGGATCCATGTGACCTATTGAAATGAAATGGGTGCCATTGAAAAGATCAGAAGTCGTACTTTAAGATCCATGTCCAAGTCCAAGTGTAAGTCTAAGTAGGACCCGAAAATTTAACCCTGAAAGATAGATAGATTTTATTCACCCACACATACAAACAGTTTTTCTATGCAAAATTCTCGTCAACATTTTTTTTCAAATACCAGGCCAACAGAATCGAGCAGCAAGCAAATTTCGGTAAACAAAAATGTTTAAACGCTTATAACTCCGGATCCATGGGACCTATTAAAATGAAATGGGTGTCATTGGAAAGGTCTGAGGCCATACTTTCAGATCGTGCCAAAATAAAATTACCAGGCAAACATAATCGTGCAGCAATGGAAATGGAAATGTTTAACCTCTAATAACTCTGGATCCATGTGACCTATTGAAATGAAATGGGTGCCATTGAAAAGATCAGAAGTCGTACTTTAAGATCCATGTCCAAGTCCAAGTGTAAGTCTAAGTAGGACCCGAAAATTTAACCTTGAAAGATAGATAGATTTTATTCACCCACACATACAAACAGTTTTTCTATGCAAAATTCTCGTCAACATTTTTTTTCAAATACCAGGCCAACAGAATCGAGCAGCAAGCAAATTTCGGTAAACAAAAATGTTTAAACGCTTATAACTCCGGATCCATGGGACCTATTAAAATGAAATGGGTGTCATTGGAAAGGTCTGAGGCCATACTTTCAGATCGTGCCAAAATAAAATTACCAGGCAAACATAATCGTGCAGCAAGCAAATGTCGGTAAATGGAAATGTTTAACCTCTAATAACTCTGGATCCATGTGACCTATTGAAATGAAATGGGTGCCATTGAAAAGATCAGAAGTCGTACTTTAAGATCCATGTCCAAGTCCAAGTGTAAGTCTAAGTAGGACCCGAAAATTTAACCTTGAAAGATAGATAGATTTTATTCACACACACATACAAACAGTTTTTCTATGCAAAATTCTCGTCAACATTTTTTGTCAAATACCAGGCCAACAGAATCGAGCAGCAAGCAAATTTCGGTAAACAAAAATGTTTAAACGCTTATAACTCCGGATCCATGGGACCTATTAAAATGAAATGGGTGTCATTGGAAAGGTCTGAGGCCATACTTACCATGCATGGCCAGCTGTAGGCCGTGAGATTCTAACCAGTGCTTAGTCCGCATCATGACTTGTCGTAATCTGACCTGAAAGTGACCTGCCTTCTTGGCCCTTGGTTTGTGTCGTATATCAGCACTCTATTCATTAGCTAGTCCTTAATAACTCTCATCAAATACGCTGGAACATTGAAAGTTGTCTCCAAGGCCTCCATCATATCTGTCCACCTCAGACTGTTGAAGGCGTTTTTTATGTCTAAGGTGGCCAGGAGTAGAACCGGTCTGGGCAGCTTCGAATGCATCTACTACTTCCTTAAGAGCTCCTATTGTAGATCTTCCCGGCCGAAATCCGTATTGTCTTGTAGAAAGACCTCCCGAAGTTTTAAGGGCCTCATCAAGCCTAGGCTTTATGAGCCTCTCAAACAATTTGCCCGCAGAGTCTAACAAACACAGGGGCCTATACGATGATGACGATGCTGGATCTCCCTTACCCTTACTGATAAGAACAAGTTTTTGTTCCTTCCAAGCGTGTGGGAATATCCCCTCTTTAAGAAAACTGTTATACATTTTAGCAGCATTTCGGGCCGGTTCATTGTTATCTCCTTTATTACCTCTGTTGGGACTCCGTCGAGTCCGGTTGCTTTTTTGTTTTTGAGGCTGCGAGCAGCTATTTTTAGCTCTACTGTTGTGAACAAGGGAGTATTGAAACTGGTCTCCTGACTGTTCCGCTGTCATCTTGTCTGATTTCGTGTTGTGGAAATAGTGTGCTCACAATATTGTGCACAATACCTTCGTCCATAATTTCTACCGGGTTTCTCATTCCGAGTTTGTTCATCACGAGTTTGTAACCAAGGCCCCAGGGATTTTGGTTTATATCGGTCCTCAGTTCTTCCCACTTTTACTTTTGAGTGTTCGGGTTTTCAGCCGTTTTTCGGCTTCTTTATATTCTCTACGCTCTATTTCTGCGTCGCCTCTGCGCCTGGCTCTGGTATACCTTTTTCTTGTTTGTAAGCAGTTCCGCCTGGATTCTTCGATCGAAGCGTTCCACCAGTGTTCTGGTTTCCATTTGAGACATTTGTTCATTTTTTGCACTGCGCTGTTACAGCATCTTGTGATTGTCGCCATGATGTGGGCGACTATTGTTCTTGTGTCTGCTTCGCTTCAAAGTTCTCCTACTCGTCTGTCGATTTCGGAGAGCAGTACTGCTGTATTAAGTTTATTCACGTTCCATTTTCGGGTGGTTCCACTAGTTTTCCCCTTGTGTGCAGGTTCACCGTCTTTCAAACAGAACGATATATACTGATGATCTCTGGCTGTATATATTTCCAGAACTCTGCAGCCTAGTATAGGTGGCTAGCTGGCTAGTATAGGTGGCTAGCTGGCTAGTATAGGTGGCTAGCTGGCTAGTATAGGTGGCTAGCTGGCTAGTATAGGTGGCTAGCTGGCTACTATAGGTGGCTAGTACAGCTAGTATGGATGACTAGCTCGCTAGTACAGCTAGTATGGATGACTAGCTCGCTAGTACAGCTAGTTGCCTAGTATAGGTGCCTAGCTGGCTAGTACTTCGAGTATAGATGGCTACCTGGCTAGTAAAGGTGGCTAGCTAGCTAGTATAGCTAATGATCTGCTGTTATTCCAGATCAAGAAGAATGTGGATGCGGGCCTGATGCAGGTGCCCTTGCTCGCAAGATACAGAGTTCATGGATTTTGGTCTACCCTCTTTACACTTCTTATGCCACCAGCAAACGGTAAGTTGAGGACCTGCATGCTTTTCAGAAGACTAATTAACTTCTTCTCTTACCACAGATGAAGAGCGGAGGCTTCTGTAGTTTGTCAGCATCTGAGAGGAATGTTCGGTTAGTAAGTTATATGTCACCCCGTAAGTGGGGTGATAACGCAGGGGTGACATGTCGCTAAGTAGTGCTTAGCTACTAGTGTTGTTATGTTGTTTAATAGGAAGTATTCTACTTTCTCCATAGAGATACTCAATGCTAGACACCTTGACAAAACTAGAAGCTATTCTGGAACGGTAAGCAGTTCCTACCATTTGATGGCAATTAATGGGTGATTTTTTAAGAGCTATAGGAAAATTTAAAAAAAAACACGTAAAATTCAGAAAAATGCATGAAATCTTTCTTTGAATCGATAGTACGGTCCATATAATTTAATGTTTGAAGATTATTTCATGCAAATGTTGACCGCGACTGCGCCTCAAATGGTCCATCCGCTTAGTCTAATTTTGGCATACTCTTTCCAACATTTCGGCCGGTATCTCACGAATAAATGCTTCAATGTTGTCTTCCAATGCGTCAATTGAAGCGGGCTTGTCTGTATAGACATGAACTTTAACATAGCCCCACAAAAAATAGTCTAAAGGCGTTAAATCGCACGATCTAAAAATGAAATAAAATGTTTTCCGAACTCGCCTCTCAATAAGTCCATTGTTACGCGTGCTGTGTGGCATGTGGCACCGTCTTGTTGAAACCACACGTCATGCAAGTCAAGCTCTTGCATTTTGGGAAAAAAAAAGTTGAATATCATCTCACGGCAGCGCTCACCATTCACAGTTACGTTACGATTCGCAGCATCTTTGAAGAAGTACGGTCCAATGATGCAACCAGCCCATAAACCGCACCAAACTATGACGTTTTCTGGATTCATTTGTAGCTTTTGCAATGCTTCTGGCTGGTATTCACTACAAAATCGAAAATTCTGGTTATTTACGTATCTATTGAGCCAAAAATGAGCTTCGTCGCTGAACACAATTTTTCAATAAAGAAGTGGATCTTCGGCCAACTTTCCAAGAGCCCATTCAACAAAAATTCTGCGTTACGGTAGGTCGTTCGGTTTCAATTCTTGCACCAGCAAGTATTTTGAAAGGCTTCACACCTAAATCCTTCCGCAAAATTTTCCACGTTGTTGAGTAACAGAGGCCCAATTGCTGCGAACGGCGACGAATCGATAATTGATGGTCATCATTAACACTAGCCGATACAGCTGCGATATTTTCTTCAGTTCGCACCGTACGTAAGCGTGTTGGTAGTTTAGTGTCCAACAATGTAAATTTGGTGCGAAATTTAGTCACAATAGCGGCCCGAATAGTCGCTTCAGTTGGTCGATTAAACTGACCGTAAAATGGAAGAAGCGCGCGATGAACTTTCTTAACATGCGTGCTGCATTTTGATAATAAAATTCAATGATTTGCAAGCGTTGTTCGTTTTTCGATTCACGATTAAATTATAAACCAAACTGAAGATGTTTGACAGTGAAACAAAACACGAAACGTGCGTGAACTGTTTAAACCAGTGTTGCCAAAAAGATAATAGCTAAAAAATCACCCGTTAGAACGATCCATGTAATTGGTCTCTATGACTTTCTGTGCCATGTTTCGTGAGCAACCAATGACTGCCTCAAGGATCTTATCCTGGCTTTTATCTTTTCTCTATGTATAGATGCGAAAATGGCAAATGATTTTCACGAATTAAATGACACTACAGTGTAGTAGTATTGTTGGCTGATTGTTGGCAGTTGATTGTGAAACCATTGTATGGTTAACCCGTTATTTGATTTTACTATGCCAAGGAAATTGTTCGTGTTTTGAAAACAATTTAATTTGTTTTTATTTTTGTTGATGCTGCTTTTTTTTGTTTGTTGTTGCTCTTATTATTATTATTATTGTTTTTATTGTTGTTATTGTTGTTGTGGCTTCAACTTTGCTCTTTTTATTATGACTAAACATTTTACTTAATGTCCTATTGTTGTTATTGTAAAGGGTGTTTTTTATAGAGGTATAGAACCCGAATGAGTCCATCCGCCATCGAGCACAGGAATTGGATCTGTGTCCATCCACTTTATGGAAGATTTTACGGAAGGATCTTGGTTTGCGTGCTTACAAAATCCAACTCGTGCAAGATTTGAAGCCAAACGATCATCAAGTAAGGCGTAG
The DNA here is from genome assembly GCA_958299815.1 of Sarcophaga carnaria. Classification (NCBI taxonomy): domain Eukaryota; kingdom Metazoa; phylum Arthropoda; class Insecta; order Diptera; family Sarcophagidae; genus Sarcophaga; species Sarcophaga carnaria. The sequence goes on from OY283153.1 coordinate 25,563,622, forward strand.
ATTCGTCGAATGGGCCCAAAACGAGATTACCGTTGTTCCCGATTTTCATAAGCGAATTTTGTTTAGCGATGAAGCGCACTTCTGGTTGAATGGCTACGTCAACAAACAAAACTGCCGCATTTGGAGTGAAGGTAATCCTCAAGTGTATGTGGAAACACCGTTACATCCAGAAAAACTGACTGTTTGGTGCGCTTTATGGGCTGGTGGAATCATTGGTCCGTACTTTTTCAAAAACGATGGTGGCCAGAACGTTACAGTCAATGGTGATCGGTACAGGGCCATGATTACTAACTTTTTCATTCCTGAATTGAATAACCATGATGTCCAGGAGATGTGGTTTCAACAAGACGGCGCAACATGTCATACAACTCGTGCCACAATAGATTTATTGAAAGACACGTTTGGTGACCGCCTATTTTCACGTTTTTGACCTGTGAATTGGCCTCCAAGATCTTGTGATTTAACACCGCTAGACTACTTTCTGTGGGGCTATGTAAAGTCATTGGTCTATGCGGTAAAGCAATAAACGCTTGACCATTTGGAAGACAACATTCGCCGTATTATTGCCGATATACGGCCACAAATGTTGGAAAAAGTCATCGAAAATTGGACGTCCAGATTGGACTACATCCCCGCCAGACGTGGCGGTCATATGCCAGAAATCATATTTAAAATGTAATGCCACAAGATTATCTTTCGGATAAAGAAAATTCATGTCAATCGAATAATCCATCGTTGTTTTATTGCAACTTAAAGTTCTATACCTCTATAAAAAAACACCCTTTATTTGTGTCTTGGACTTGTTTCTTACATTTTTTGTTGTTCTTTTTTTGGGGATTTTTTTTATCATCACATAACAATCTGGGCTTGTTTGTTTCTATCTATCTGGGCCAGCAACACAATAAAGAAATAAAAAACTTGTTTAAGGGCATCTTTTCGTTTTTTCTTTCGTCTTTTTTTTGTGTTTTGGTTTCTTCCTTGCTAGTCTATTTCCACTTCCCGTTCTTATTCATCATTTTTTGTTTCGGGGGGATTTTTGTTTCCTATTATTAATCGCATATAGTTCTGGTCATGGTTGCCATTTTTTTGTGTTGCTCAACAAAAATTTGATTAAAAGAGCAGCAGCAGCATCAGCATAAGCCTTAGCAGCAGAGGGAGTTCTGCTCTATTTTGTCTTGATGTCTTGATTTTGCTTTTGGCTGTTTTAAAATGCTGTGTGGTGGCTTCGCTATGAGGATTAGAGTTGTTATGCTGTTTTCTTCTGCTTCTTCCATTTTTTGTTTTGTTTTGTTTTTGTTGTAATTCATTTAAATTAAACGAAAACTATTTGTGAAAACTTTTTAAACAACAAAAAGGACACAAAAAGAACACACAAAAAAACTATACGACCACCAGTAAAATTAAGTTATTTTTCGGTAATTTAGTAAAAAGATCTCTTTCACTCACTCTTATCACACTCACTCACTCACTCACTTACACTGTTGTCTGTAACTCTGGGGGGAGGACAAGTTTTAAGTGTTCGGGGGTGTTAAATTTCACTTCATGTTCACACGATATATGAAAACATTTCAAAGTTTCTCTTACTCGATTAACTTGCAAAGAGTGCAGGAAATTTAAAAGTTTTCTTTTGTTTTTCTACTTCTTCTTCTCTTCGGATAATCTTATTAGTGAGTGATACTTGGGCGGTGGAGGGAGAGAGGTGTTGGTGTTCAAGAAGGTCATTAAGAGGTGAGGAAAGTTAAAAGACTGTTTAATTATGAAAATGTGCAATAATTATCGATAACATGCACACACAAAATTGAGAAGAAAAAAAAAATAAAAAACGTAAGAAGAACAAGAAGGCAACAAACTTTTTTTTTTCAATAAATTTTTCGAATAAAGTTTTGCCACACGAAGTATTTTATGTGACAATATTTTAAACACTTTTGTGAGCAAAATTGTTTTTGTTAGAAAACTTTATCGATAACATAAAATACACCGAGATTCTAGAGGATTTTAGGTTATAAATACAGTACAATATTTTCCTTGACATTAATTACATCAGGATCGAAATTGGGTTGATATAGGAGCTGAAGTACGGCGGCTGAAAACGCCGTATTCTAGTAGGCAGTGTCGGTTTATTAGACGTGAGGCCGCGAAAATATGAAGAATATTTTTTCGGCGACTTCCTCTCAGGAGATTTCTAACAAAACTCTTAGACACTGAGAATAAATAAAATTATCATGAAAAATTTTTAAAAAAATTTCGCGTTCGGATCGACTTTAAACTGTAAGTTGCGCCACTCATGTATAAAATTAGCACACAGCATAAGTAGTGTGAAAAGCTAGGCCGTAATCCTAACTGAAGGGCCAATTATGTATGTATGTATGTATGCATGGATGCTGGAGTCTTACTGTATAGACTTGACAGCAACTGACATCTTCAGATGAAGATATTTTCTATCTTGAAAGCTCTTGAGGCCATAATTCCACTCGTTTTTTCAAATGCAAATTTTTACATGATATCTGTTGACAATCAACCTTCCCTGAGGATGATAGCGTCGCCTGGTGAAATTCACAACATGTCCGTGACAGTAAGAACTCTATGAGTCCCAGGACCTTTACACTCAAGCATAAAAACTAAGGCAACCTCTGCTGTCAACTTAAGTTGCCACTGGGCACTAGTGGGTTAATATACTTGATACTTTACAGTGTACTCTTTGGGTGATAAATTTGTTGATGACTCATCGGAAGGCGTATTACCGGTATTTTGCATGCCCCAGCTCATTAAGTGTCTATCGGTAATTGTAGAACCACAGCAGCGTTAGGCTGATGACAGAGTTTTGTTACAGTGCATTGACACGGCAAGTTAGGGAGAGGAAATACACTGGAAGGAGAGTTGTATGTATGCATGTTGCATTCCCCAGGTCTTTAGCTGTCAATCGGTGATGGTAGAACAACAGAACAGTTAGACTAGTGATAGGGTTTCGTTACAGTGTATTGGCAGGGCACAACAAAAATATTGACAAAGATTTAAGATGGACCCAGAGTCCAAGTATCGCAACTGTCTTGGAGATAAGAAAAAGTTGGAGACTTTAAATATGTACCTTGGGTAAGAGATTCGTTGAATATTTGATCTCTCTCTCTCTCTCTGGTTTGGAGTCGACACTAGCGACCTCATGAGGTTTGTAATAAGGCGACTAAGGGCAGCTGATTGATAAGTTCTGAATTAGTTTTAGCTTTGCTTAGATTATTAAACTCTTTATCTCTAGGACAAGTGACGTCATTGCTCCAACGCTCTCAAACTCAATCAGCCAATTACATTAGAGACAACACAATAAATTCACTTTTTAGGGAACCTGAGTCTTAAAATGATATGGTATATGTATTGTCATCTCAGAAGGCAGCTGAAATGATTCCTCGAAACGGAAAGGGTCATTACCCAGCTTCAGTCATTGGTATGAAGGTGTGCCTCTTATAACGAGGGGTCACTAATTTTATTTCTGCGAACAAAGGCTCAAAACCTTGAAGAAAGTTTGCCAAGATATTGTTTTAAAACATACATACATAATTGGTCATTATAACTCTTCAGTCAGGACTACGATTTAGTTTCTCACACCACTTATGTTGTGTGTGTTAATTTTATACATGAGTGGCGGGACCTACAGTTTAAAGTCGACTCCGATCGACAGATTTTTATTTATTGAGAAACTTTTCATAGCAATTTTTATTTACTCTCAGAGTTTTTGCCAGAAATCTCCTCGGAGGAAGTCGAATACTTTTTGTATCATGTTTCGAACCCTGGCTTTACGTCTAATAAGCCAACACACTACCTACAAGATTACGGCGACTTCAAAACCGTTCTACGTTTCAAAACCAAACGTGTACCTCTCTGCAAGATTCTGCACTGTGGTGCTGTGGCTCTAAACGACACAAACTTGGCATCGAAACAATTTACCAGCAATCTTCTACCTCTGAAGTACTGAATTGAACCTACTGGCGTACAAATTGTGGATAAATTGTGGAGGATATGGTTTGCTACGAAAAATATCCCATCATACCATCCGTCTTAAGATGAGCCTTGAGCCTCGTGCTGTGGCTTATTTTTACAATTAACGATAAGGGCGGACATTTTGTAGAAATTTTTGCTTTTTGAAACAAATTGATTCAAAAGCCTTCAATATTTTTAATTTTTCTAACAAAAAACATATGTGAGAGAGCATTTATGTCTCTACTAAGTAGTGTTGAGTCAAAAAACAAATAAATATTATAGACAAGGAACAGGATTTATAAAAATATTGAAGTTTGTTTAACGAGAATTTTAAAATTGTTTCGTTTTTAACAATAAAATGTCGAAAGAAAATTAAAATAATATTCACCTGTTGATAACAGACCATACTTTATTGCCTGCCTAGCCCCTAAGCTACGCATTTTTATTTCGAAATGTTTTTTTTTTAATTTTATTCCCATTTTACGCCTTTCATTTGTAGTAATGCTTTGATAACTATAACAACAAAAATCAATAGATTCCTCTTTTCCATTTCGGTTTTACAATAACAAACAATTCCTAATAATTTAAGACGCTTTTTGGGAAAATTATTTCAAACAAATCCCCCCTTAAAATATGCAAGAAATTCAAATTACAAAATAAAGTTTTCGGGCATCATTCATGGAGAAAGAGAGAGAGAGAGAGAGCAATAGATAGATGAAGAGAGCATGTAAAATATGTATTTCTAACAGTAGATTCACATTAAAAAAAAAAAAACTTTCGAAAGTTTTATAGACTGTGATGCACCACAGGTGCAGGCAGCCATATACACACACTCTCACACACACAATTTACAATTTAAGAAATGCTTGCTGTAGCTAGCTGCCCATGTGTGTGTGTGTTTGAGTAGTGGTAATGGGATAAAGAAGTATTACAACAACAATAACAACAACAACAAATACCTGTATATGTTAAAATAACTGCTTCAAAATGTTGGAATTTCTTTATTATTTTTCATTTCATTTGTGTGTTTGCTTGTGTGTTGGTATTTTGTATTTTTGGAAGTTATGCGTGTGGCCAGAGCTTAACATGTTTGGAAAATAAAAAAAAAAACAACAACAACAATAACAAACTGGTTTTAAGGTTTAACAATTTCTTTCTTTTTTTTTTTGTTTGTTTTGTTTTAAAAGATATGAACATGGATCTCCTTTATTACACACACTTGCTATGAATGGAAGGAAAAGGAAGAGGGTGGTGTTGAAAGATTTTACAGAAGATAATCTTCTCTCTGCTATTTTGTTTTTCTATCGAATTCCATTTGAAAAGTGTTGTTAACCAGTGTAAAGCACTTAGTAATGGATTTTTCAACACTAACAAACCAAAAAATAATTCTTTTTTTAAACACTTCAAAAGATTATCGATTGCTTTATAATTAAAAGAAAAAATTAAAAAAATACTTGTTTTTCTATTATTTTATAAAAATAATTTCAATTAAATGCATACTATACATACATACATTAGATAGAAATATTTGAATGTATGCATGTATGTATGTATGTTGTTACATAATGTTATCGAAACAATTTTTCTATTTGAAAATATTTATATTTTTACAATTTTATAATTGAAATTTTATTTTAGAAATTTTAAATTTGAATTTTTAGAAATTTTATAATTGAAATATTTAATGCCATCAAGTTTAAAATTTCGTTAAATTTCTGTTATCGAAATAAATTTTTGTTTATCGAATAAATTATATGTTAACATAATTAGATTTAAGTTATCGAAAAATCTTTTAAAGGAAAAAATATTTGTTATCGAAAACAATCTTACAAAGAAAATTTAGGTAATCGAAATAAATTTTCTTTTTGTTATCGGAAAAATATTTTTTTTTTTGTTATCGAAACATATTTTTGTTTGAAAAAAATATATTGTCAAAAGTTATCGGAAAATCTTTTAAATAAAAAAATATTTGTTATCGAAAACAATCTTACAAAGAAAATTTATGTAATCGAAACAATTTTTTTTGTTTTTTGTTATCGGAAAAATATTTTTTTTTGTTATCGAAACATTTTTTTGTTTCAAAAAATTATATTATAAAAAATTTTATGATTAAAGTGTTTAAGAGGATTGAGTTTAAATGAATGAATAAATAAATTTTTGTTGTCGACCTAAGTTATAAACAATTGTTATTGAAAAAATAACTTTGTAATCGAAATACATTTCATTTTTGGGGGGAAAAATTTATATTATCAGCAATTTCATGACTAGAGTGTTTAACATAAGCTTAAAATATCGATAAATTTTTGTTATCGAAAAATAATTTGTGTTATCGAAATAAATTTTTGTTATCGAAAAACATTTTCAATTACAGAAAGTTTTTATAAACGAAAAAAAAAATTGTTTATTGAAAAAATTTCTTATAGATGTTGATCTACACGAAGGAAGACCACAGGTTCCAAGTGGAGACCAAATTCAGAAAATCATATACTGACACTACAGAAGATGTGTAGAGAAATATTTTTTGCTAAAATACGCTTCAATAATCATTGAATAGAAAGTCAAAAGACTTAAAAGAAGACAGGTTTAAAGGAATACAACGTTGGAATACTACTACCGGAGCGATAAAGCCAACTTTAACTAGAACAACGTCAAATGGGACATGATTCTGTATGTGAAATCAATTACGATACGAGTACGATATGAGGAAATAAATTTAACAAAGATTGAACTGAGCAGGATGATAGATGTCCTTACAGGGCACTTGATTTTCAAGATGCCTTTGTAGGGCATGAGAGCACAAAAAAGCAATGGAACACTATGTTTTATTATTCAGATTTTAGAAATGTGGAATCCCAAAAATTTTACGAGTGACACTTTTCTAGACCTTAAACCAATAATTGAAATGGTTTGGCAGAAGTTGAGGTTATGCGTATACAGGTACTCCTAAAATCTCCATATTTTATGGATTACACACCAACAGACATTGCTGATTTAAATCAACAGTTCAAAAGAAACTGAAAATGTATAGAAACGATATAGATTTCCTATGAAAATAAAATTGGCAGCTTTATGCCAATAAGACTTGGGACAGTTAGTTTGGATCATATAACCTAACTAACAACTAACTTGCCTAACGAAAAAAGTGCTTAAAATGATTATTGAGTTAGTTATCGAAAAAATCGAGTTATCGAAAAATATTGTGTTATCGAAAATAAGTTGAATTATGAAATATTTTAAGGAAAAAATTTAAAACGAAAATTTATTTTATTGAATAAAATACGGAATTAATTGTTAAAAATAATATAATATTTTAGTGTGTTATTAGGCAAAATGTTTACGAATAAAAAGAAAAAAAAGTTATCGAAAAATTTTTTTTATCGAATAAAATTTGATTTAAAAAAAAATGAAATATTTTAAGGAAAAAAAAAGAATTATTTTATAAAATAAAATACGGGTATAATTCCTAAAAATAATCTAATAGTTGAGTGTGTTATTAGGCAAAATGTTTATGAATAAAAAGAAAAAAAAGTTATCGAAAAATTTTTTTTTATCGAAAAAAAAAAAATTTGAATTAAAAAAAAATATGAAATATTTTAAGGAAAAAAAAAGAATTATTTTATAAAATAAAATACGGAATTCATTGTAAAACATAACCTAATATTTTAGTATGTTATTAGGCAAAAAAATTCCCCCAGAAAGTATTTTTTTTTTGTTTCAGGATTTTATCGATACTAAAAATCTATGGTAATAATTGAAAAGATATTCTGCCTATGAGAAAATTAAATTCAATTATAGCCTAGAATTTGTGTTTTTAAAATATTAAGTTTTTTTTGTTAAATTTATTCAATTTGAGGCATTGTTTTTATTTATTTTAAGAAAAAAAATATTTTTTACGATATTTATCGTTATTGCGTATTGGAAAAATTTTCTGTTTTTTATAAGAAAAATTTTTTTTAATATGCAAACCCTTACTTACATAAATACATATGTACATATGTAAGTAAGTACGTGTGTACATATAAATATAAAATATGTATTGATTGTTGCTGTACTAAGAAGGCCTTATAATTTTTTTTATTGTAGTTTGTGTGTGTTGTTATGAGAAATAAAATCTTTGTTTTGCTTTAAAAAGTTTTTCATATTTTTATAGCAGATTTGTAACACATTTTTAAGCTATTAAAGAAAGGAAAAAGTTATTAAACCTTGTTCTTAAGAAATGAAAAAAAAAGGAAAACCAGGTCAACAAATTTTCATTTACACGATATAAAACGATTTTTTCTTTCTTTTTTGAAGCTTTTTTTAAAGCCATTTTATTACTTATTAACAGCTTAAAATTACATCCTTAGACATTAGCAAATAATTACTCAACATAAATTTTGTTTTTTTTTGTTATTTGCCACAGCTACATACACAAAGAGAGAGAGAGAGAGACAGAGACTAGCTCTGGTAACAAAGAAACACTGTGGGCCAGGAAGCCGGAGACAAGTGTAATAATATACGTATAATATTTCAATATGTTTCACAAAATGTCAAGACAATAAACGTAAAAATTTATTTTTGTTTTGTTTTACAACATACACACACACAGAGGCACAAGGGTAGCCTGTCATAGCATACCTAGAGTCTATTATTGTAAGCCAGTATCAACTGGCGTATTGCATTTTAAAAACTGTGGCATTTTTTTTTTATAGTCTTTACATTTGTGTGGCACATTCTTATTAAAACAACAACAACAAATATGTGAAATATTTTTTTCAAATTTTTTTCCAGTTTTTTTATTTCAAATAAAATAAAAAAAGACAGAAAAAAATAAAAAAAAACAAATACAAAACACCACAGCAATTTGTGTTTGTAAAGATATACAAGTAATAATGGCATTGACGTATTTGTTTAATTTCATTTTTACTTGTGTTTTACACACACTCTCTCTTTGTAAAACAACTAAAAAATAAAACAGCAAAAAAAAAAGAAGACAACTTTGCCATAGAACTTAAATAAATACACAAATACAAACGCACACACACACACACACAGATAGTATGTAAGTAAGTATACAAAATGCTCTTTTCGTTTAGTTCAACCCATACAAATAGAGCATCATCAGCAGCAGCAGTAGCAGCATAAAACCATCACATGACATAAACACATGTACAACAACAGAAAAAAAAGGGACAAATACGAGCCATACACACATGTCTACATTTAATTTTACTCCCAGCAACAACCATTTAAAATGTAAAATAAACAGTCAAACGAAAACAAATATCTTCACATACGTACGAGTCTTTTGCTCAAATAAAAATATACAAAATATTAACAAGAGACCAAATAACAAGCAAGAGACCATACATGTACATGTACACACATATACCTATGCATCAGTATTAGTGTAGTGTGGCTGTGTACAAGCATTAGCATCCAGCATACAAGCATTCAACATCATTTATACAGAGAGAGAGCGAGAAGCAGCAGCAGCATCAGCATCACAACATATCCTTGAAGAGGTTAAAATTACACAAATATTTGAAATCATACACATTCTCATATGGATGAAGGTTAAATACTTTTTCGTGTAGACACACACACACGCAAGCACTCACACACTCTTTTTCTTTTAACTACGAGCACAAGAGCAAAAGAAGAAAACACAAACGACGACGACGAAGACGACAACAACGACGATGATGATGAGCTGGTTTATTGCACGAACAAACGAGCAAAGGGAATACTAATGTAACGAACGTACAAGCGAGCGAATACACAGCTAAACAAAAAAACAAAAACAGAAAATTAACGAACAGCCAGCAAACGACCGACATATTGCCTTTACCCTATATTTCCTTCTTTATTTGTTGTTGTTGTTGTTGTTATTGTTATTGTATACGAGTTTTTCCTTGTTGTGCTGGTTTCTTTAGCAAATTTACACATTCGGCTTAGCTTAAACGATAACGAGCCTCTTGAACCCCAAAACACTTAAACCAAAAAACAAACACATCAACACTAACAAGCAAAACAAAACACAAACCCTTTAGCCTAAAAGAGAGCACACACAACAAATAATCACTCTTAATAAAGAGAGATTTTCAAACATTCAAGAGCGTAAGTTTAACTTACTCTCTATGAAAGTTTTTGTAGCATGTTATACAATTGAAAACATGCTGCTCTCTCTCTCTCTCTCTCTTTCTCTATGTTATTAAAACATTAAATGAGTTGTTACAAGCAAACAAAGAGGGAGAAAAAGCAAAACCCAGAAAGTTACATACATACATACATATTGTGTGTTATGATATGATGTCTTTTAGAGTGTTAATAGAGGTTAAAGATGTGATGGAATTTAAAGTGTGTGATTTCAATTAGAATTAAGTGCTCGATTCCTTGTAATACAAAAACAAATAAATATAAACAAACACACACACATACCCATACATATGTACATACATCCATGTATAGTAATGTAAACATAATTATATTTACACTCAAATAATACATGAAAATTACAGTAAAATAAGTATGTAACAGTGCCTAAATGTGTTGACAGAGCAGAGCTGGACTGAGCTGAGCTGAGCAGAGCAGAGCAACAAATTAATATTGATTTCTTTTGGTAGTAAAGAAAATCACAAAATTCCAAGAATTTTAATAAGAAATTTAAAAAAAAAATAATCTTTATTCCTCATTAAAACAATTAAAATAATTTAAATAAACTTCTGAGGAATGTTGAGTATTTTAAAGAATTTTCGTAAGAAATTAAAAAAATATTTTTTTTAATATTTTGTGTTGTTAGCAGAAAACTAATAGAGAGAGAGAAAGGAAAGACTTAAGTCGAGGGACATCGGACTTGTATTTCTTAGGACTCTAAGATACTGGAAAGAGAATTTCCAATGCGACTAAAGAACGTATTATCCAGCAGTACCTTAAGCGATCAATTGATTAAACCATACATACGAGTACATAATTCGGTCATTACAACCCTTCAGACAGGTTTACGACCTAGTTTCTCTCACCATTTATGTTGTGTGTGTTAATTTTATTAAAAAGTGGCAGGATCTACAGCTTAAAGTCAATTTCAAGCGACAGATTTTTGAGAAACAATTCTCATGGCAATTTTTTATTTACTCTCAGCGTTTTTGCCAAAAATCTACTGACTTGGTTGGAGATGTTTGATCTGGGATTTGAACCGTGGCCTTACGTCTAATAAGCTGACACATTACCTACTAGACTATGGCGACTACAAATCATTGATTAAAATAATACACTCTGCGTGAAAGTAGAGTACAACGTTAAAATATATATTTTACAAGGACCAAACTGGTGATTTTTGTTATCATTATTCCTTAAGGGAGTTGTTTAGAAGCGATTCATTAATATAAAAGAAAAAATTGGTTAGATAAGTGAAAATTAAATGAACAAAAAAAAATCATTATCGAAAGCCGAGGACCATCCACAAAGGGACCCTTCAAAACCTGGATTTAGCTTACTTAACTTAGGTGGTCACTACAACCTTTTAGTCAGGATTACGACCTTGATTCTCATACAGTTCATTGTGTTAATTGTATGCATGAGTGGCGGTCGGTACCTACAGTTTAAAATCGACCCCGAATGACAGATTTTTGTGTAAATTTTCATGACAATTTTATGTTACTATCAGCGTTTTGGCCAGAAGACTGTTGACGGCAAGTCGCTGAAAGAATATTTTTGAAAATATTTCATTTCGTTCGAGACATCTCAGCTGGGGTCAATTATACACACAAGATTATGCTGAGAGTATGCAGTCGCCGCGGTCTAGTAGGTAGTGTGTTGGCTTATTAGACGAAAAGCCAGGGTTCAAGCCCCAGGCCAGACATCAAAATCAAATACGAAAAGTATTTCTTCGGCGACTTCCTCTTATCAGATTTCTGGCAAAAACTCTGAGAGTAAATAAAATTGCCATGAAAAAGTTTCTCAAAAAAATCTGTCGTTCGGAGTCGACTTTTAAACTGTAGGTCCCGCCACTCACGTATAAAATTAACACACACAACAGCATAAGTGGTGTGAGAAACTAGGTCGTAATCCTGACTGAAGGGTTGTAATGACCAATTATGTATGTATGTATGATTACGCTTAGAGTTTTGTAAGATGCCAGGGGAAGGCATCTTTTTATTTTAAGCTGCTACAATCTAACGAAAATTGGGTCAATTTTATGTTGTACAGCTCTCGATTTAAGCAGTTTGGAAATAGTCCTGGTCTCACACGTCCTTAGAGAGTCTTCACAAATTTGTGGAAGATGACTGGAAAAAGGTTTCACTTACAAGTCACTTATAAGTCGCAACTTGCTTAATACTGCAGCTGACCTTTACAGTCGACAATTTTTCATGCTTAAAGGTGACTAGTCACGCTAATTGATAAGAAATATGAGACATTTTCCATGATTGTATGCCAACTAGTAGTAGGTAGGTAGGCAGGTGGGTTGGAGTGGTAGCTTTGATACCAAAAGCTTACTTGAGCAAGGAAGGTAACCGTAGTCCCAGTGCTGGCCGAGTTCCACCAAACTAGGGAAAAAGTTGGCCAGCGCAAGGGCTGAACATTAATGCCAACTAGTGAAATATGACAAATTAAATCAAACAATCTGGTCAGTGTCAGATAGTAATGCTTTCTGAAGGGTTTTTTCCATTCTGCTACCTCTTATGAAATGAATTCAACGTTGAAAGTCAAATCTGTTTTCACCGAGATGTTTTGCCTAGCCTAGTACTAATTAACCGCGTAAAAAATCCCCATTCATGGTTGATTAGAAACTGATTCTCAAAATGCATGTGCTACTTTCTTGCTGAAGAGATCTCTTCTGTCACTTAGATGGCAACAGATTAAAAGCTAACCTGAATAAATATGAGTCCTAGTTCCTAGAAAATGCACTGCATGATTAGGACTAATCCCCTAAGTTTTAGGGGGCGATCATATAACTGATATTAGCTTGTAGGTCTGCAAAATTCTCTGGATGATGAAAGAAGAGCTCAATTCAATTACTATTCTAAACATTCCATGACTTTTTATTAGACGTGAGGCCACGGTTCAAGCCCCAAGTCGGACATCAAAACGAAATATGAAAACAAATATATCTTCGGCGACTTAATCTCGGTAGATTTCTTTTAAAAACTCTCGAGAGTAAATAAAATTATCATGAAAAGTTTCTCAAAAATCTGTCGTTCGGAGTTGACCTTAAACTGTAGGCTCCAGCCATTCATGTATCAAAATAACACACACACACAACATAAGTGTCATGAGAAGCTAGGTTGTAATCCTGACTGCAGGGTTGTAATGACCAATTATGTTATGTTATGTAGGAAGAGCATACAACATACAGATGCTGCGGCACAAAAAGTCTTTGTAATTACTTCTATGTTCCACTGGCCAATCGACTAGGAACGTATTAAAAAATTAAATTCTGTGGATGATGAAAATATCACTTGATCAACCAAAATAACAGCAAAAATAAGACGTTTTCTGCTGATAAATCACAGAAGTACTTTAGCAATTGTATTCAATTGAAATCATTTGCAAAACGTTAAAGCAACAGAGAAAGATAATATTGGATTAAAACAGAAAAATTGAAGTCAAGAATTTATTCATGAATTTAATTCAATTACTTTTCTAAACATTCTATGACTTTTTATGATTGCAACAAAATTCCCAATTCCTTGTGATTATTAAAGGAAAATAATTTCATTCAAATGGCTGCCTCGGCTGGCCATGCAGTAGTCTACACCAGAAAATGCCGATTTTGGCAAAAAAAATCATCTTTTCAGATGAAGCTCATTTTGATCTTGGCGGGTATGTAAACAAGCAAAATTGTCGCATTTGGGGCACAGAAAACCCGCACGCATACATTGAAAAGCCGACGCAGCCAAAACGAGTCACTGTTTGGTGCGGATTTTGGTCCAGAGGCATAGTTGGGCCATTTTTTTTCGAAAATGAGCAAGGAGTGGCCGTTACAGTCAATGGCGATCGTTATCGGGCCATGTTGAACGAATTTTTGTTCACAAAAATTGAAGAGGAGGATATTGGCAACAGTTGGTTTCAACAGAACGGCGCTACGTGCCACACAGTCGAAGCTACACTCGATGTTTTGCGCCCTGTTTTTGAAGATCGCATTTTCAGCCGCAGAGCTGATGTCGTTTGACTACCTCGGAGCTGCGATTTGACACCGTTGGACTATTATTTGTGGGGTGCCGTCAAAGATAAGTGTTACGCCGCGACAAGCCAGAGACAATTGACGCTTTAAAGGACAATATTCGTGAAGCCATTGGTGAAATACAGTTGCACACAATCGATAATGTGCTTAAAAATTGGACCGATCGTGTAGGCTACTGCATGGCCAGCCGGGGCAGCCATTTGAATGAAATTATTTTCCATTATTAACCGGAAGGATTGTGCTTTCAAATAAAAAAAAGAAATTTGAGAAAATATTCAGTAGTTTTTTTTTTTAAGCATTTTCACAAAAAAAAAGTTATTTGGCGGACCCATTATTTGCCATCTTAATTAACCAAGTCTATGTGCATACAAATTCGTTAAAATTTAAAATTTCTTATTCCAATAACATTTGCCGCCTTTTTTAATGTGCTTCTAACAGAACTTCGAAAATGTTATTTAACATGAGACAAATTTCTATTATGATATAAAAATGTACACAAAATTTCTATGTAGCATAAGATAATAATTTTTTAACATTTTCTCATCATGGAAATAATGTTATGCTCACTTTATGTTATTAACACAGGCTGTTAAAGGGATATTAACAGAGTTTTTTTTTTTGCAATAAAATTTAACAGAGAATTCAAAGTGTTAACATTGGCGCCATTTAAGTGAAAAGAAAACGATACACACATACATACATAGAAAAAAAATTTGAATATATTTTCAATGAAATGTATGTGTATGTGTGTGAGGAAGAGATTCTGGTGTGTGTGTGCAAATTATTTTTTATGATACCCAAACAACAGCAGCAACAAATATGCTAGACAATGGGTTTTTTTTTGCCATCCTTCCTTTTTTTGTTTGATTTCTTGTAATTTTTCTTGATTTTGTTTTTGTTGCTTCTTTTTGGGGGAATATGGCAAGAAATTGCTGCATTAATATAATAACAATAACAACAATAAGGATAACAACATGTACATGGGCACACACACACATACATACATATATATAAATGAATATGTTAACTTGTTATTTAAGAGACAGAGAGATAAACAAGACAATACAGACAGACACGAGAGACAGACAATAGGCATGCAGAGGCAAGCAACACTAGGCAACAAACAGCAGTTACAAGTCGCAAGACAGTAGGCAAGCAGGCAGCAGCAGGCTTTTGTTTTTTTTTTGTTTTCTTTTGTCATCATTATTGTCTATTGGTTTGTATAACTGTTTGGCTGTCTCTTTATATTGTTATACTTATTGGTCGTTTTAACGTCATCATTGTAGTCATATATTGAGTTTGTTTTCCGTTTTGCTTTCTTCTTCTTGTACTTTTTTTTTTTTGTTACTGTTGTTAACGTCTTCCTGCTGCTGTTTTGAATAAAAAAAACTTGTTTTTTTTTGTGCAATCTTTTGTTTTCGTACTCGCTCTCTCTCTCTCTCTCTCTCAGCCTCTGCCACTCGGTCTTGGTTTATTGTTTAGTTGATAATAAACAAAACAAAAAAACATATTAAAAATTATAACAATAGCAGCCAAAAACAATAACATCAACAAACGAGCGTACAGGCACAGGCACAGGCACAGGCAAAGCGAGAGATAGAGCAAGAGAGAGAGAAGGGGAGATCATAATAAGAAAAAGTATTATTCATTAATTTTGTTAAACAAAAGGAAGTCATTGTTTGTATATTGAGAGAGAGAGAGGCTGGCTGTGTTTGCTACACAATCTACACACAATAATTGTGTCTTGTACGTACAAACAACAAACGACTGGGAGGTTGCATGTTCAAAATATGTACAAGCATATTGCTGTTACAAATACACACACACATACTCGTACATAATTACAAAGCAGCTGTTGTCTAATTAGTTGTGTGTTGTGTGTGGTAGTTATACAGTTAGTTTGGTAGTAAATGATGATATAAGTGGATTGACATCATTTTTCTATTAAATTGACTTGGTTTCTTAGGCAAACAACAATAACAACAACAAACAATATTAAATACTCATAATTAATAAAGAGAGAGAAAGAGAGAGAGGGAAAGAGAGCATAATAATAAACATTCAGTTGACATATGGTAGCTTCTAATTGAAGTAATTTATAAGAAATTGTATAAAAAAAAAAAAACAAAACAAATTGAAAATAAATCAGTAGAGTCTATCAAAGGCCAGATTTTTATGGCATCAATAAATATGTAATGCCAGCACTCAGGGGACAGGCCCTAGCACTCAAATACAGCATTGTTTAGGTACTAAAAAAAAACAATACGGCAGAGGGGGAAAAGAGAGAGAGAGAGAGAGAGAGGTAGTAGTGTTTATGGAATTGTAAGCGACAGGAAATGCTTCTGTAGTATATGTTAGGTTAGGTTAGGCTAGAGGACGTATACTTGTCAATTAAGACAAGTACAATACCCGAAGGTCGAATTGACCCATTGTACAACGTCCTAGTCTCTTACACCACTTATGTTGTGTGTGTTAATTTTATACATGAGTGGTGGGACCTATAGTTTAAAGTCAACTCCGAACGACAGATTTTTGAGAAACTTTTTCATGGCAATTTTATTTACTCTCAGAGTTTTTGCCAGAAATCTGCCGAGAGGAAGTCGCCGAAGAAATACTTGTATTTTATATTGATGTCTGGCCTGGGGCTCGAACCCTGGCTTTGCGTCTAATAAGCCAACACACTACCTACTAGACTACGGCGGCTTCTGTAGTATACTGCTGCACCCAAATTTTTTTTGCAATTCTTAATGTGTTCAACTAGCCAATCGATTACAAAAGTATGTGCACTGAAGGAGTGATTAAATGTAGAGTTAATAGGGAGTTAAAACGATATGATATCTCTAACATATGGGTACCAGGACAGAGGGACATTCAAGGTAACTGCAGAGACAGACATTCCCGATAACTAAAGCTGTGCGTAAAAGTACATCAGCTACCGGTGGTGTAAGGAAACCTTATCGTTATCGCTCTGATACAGTTTCTTTGCGTGAATTTCTTCGCTATCGAAGGAGTACTGAATTGCTGATCCACAAATTGCCTTTCCAGCGTTTGGTTCGTGAAATCGCTCAAGATTTCAAGATTGAATTGAGTTTCCAAAGCTCTGCTGTCAGGCTCTTCTCTAATGGCTCTTCAAGAAGTTAGTGAAGCCTACTTGGTAGGTCTTCTTGAAGATACATATTTTTGGCCAGGCGTCGCACAACGATCGAACTCTCCGATGAATTCTACAGACCAAAGCACTTAAAACAGACAAAGCAGTGGTAGCTTCTGTCAACAATATAGGAAAGGCTTCTGAGATGGGAAGAATGGCACAGAAAATTTTGCCAAAGCTGGATAGAAGGCGCACAATAAGTCTGCTTAAGCTCCAAAAAAGCACCGTCAGTATGGTTGTCTTGGGGATTACGGGGCATTTTAGTATAGGCCTTGCACACCTTGCAAATGATTTCTGCACAAGCTGCTGAGATGAGGAAGAAGGAGAGACCATTCTTCACCTACTGCGTAGATACCCGGCACTATGTTGGGGGGAGGGAGGGAGAAAGGCACTATGTTGGGGGGGAGAGGGGGAAAGGCACTTTGTTGCCTATTATATACATGATCTGGAGGAACTGTCACGTATTGCCATTAGCAGTCTGAGTTAACCCGTATGGGGCATTGTATTTGGACACAAATGCGAGGTTCATTGTTCATAGACATCTTGCAAATGAAGCCGCAGAGATGAGGAAGAAGAACACACTGTTCCTCATTTATTAGATAGATGCCCGGCCCTATGTTAAAGGAGAAAAGGGGTGCCTTGGTGCCTACCATATAGGTAGATGATCTGGAGGAACTGTCATACACTGACAGTCTAAATCGCTTCATCAGAAGCTCAGAGTGAGTACAGAACTAACGGACAACGGAGAACTGTGGTGATATCACAATGGCCTCCATGCAGCCTAAATGTGTCCATTCAATATTCTCTACCTACCTACTTAGATTTAGCAGGGTCGGCGGATTGCATGCAATATCGTCGTAGTCTAGTAGAAAGTGTGTTGACGTGTGGCCACGGTTCAAGCCCTAGAGGTCAGATATTAAAACGAAATATGAAAACAAATATTTCTTCGGCGACTTCCTTTCAGCAGATTTCTGGCAAAAGCTCTGAGAGTAAATAAAAATAAAAATGAAAAACCTGTCGTTGAAGCCGAAACTGTAGTGCACGCCACTCAAGTATAAAATTAACCCACACAACATAAGTGGTGTGAGAACCAAGGCTGTAATCCTGACTGAAGGGTTGTAGTGATCAATTATGTATGTATCTTGTGGCATTACATTTTAAATATGATTTCTGGCATATGACCGCCACGGCTGGCGCGGATGTAGTCCAATCTGGACGTCCAATTTTCGATGACTTTTTCCAACATTTGTGGCCGTATATCGGCAATAATACGGCGAATATTGTCTTCCAAATGGTCAAGCGTTTGTGGCTTTACCGCATAGACCAATGACTTTACATAGCCCCACAGAAAGTAGTCTAGCGGTGTTAAATCACAAGATCTTGGAGGCCAAGTCACAGGTCCAAAACGTGAAATTAGGCGGTCACCAAACGTGTCTTTCAATAAATCTATTGTGGCACGAGCTGTGTGACATGTTGCGCCGTCTTGTTGAAACCACATCTCCTGGACATCATGGTTATTAAATTCAGGAATGAAAAAGTTAGTAATCGTGGCTCTATACCTATCACCATTGACTGTAATGTTCTGGCCACCATCGTTTTTGAAAAAGTACGGACCAATGATTCCACCAGCCCATAAAGCGCACCAGTCAGTTTTACTGGATGTAACGGTGTTTCCACATACACTTGAGGATTACCTTCACTCCAAATGCGGCAGTTTTGTTTGTTGACGTAGCCATTCAACCAGAAGTGCGCTTCATCGCTAAACAAAATTCGCTTATGAAAATCGGGAACAACGGTAATCACGTTTTGGGCCCATTCGACGAATCTAAGCCTTACTTGATGATCGTTTGGCTTCAAATCTTGCACGAGTTGGATTTTGTAAGCACGCAAACCAAGATCCTTCCGCAAAATCTTCCATAAAGTGGATGGATGGACACAGATCCAATTCCTGTGCTCGATGGCGGATGGACTCATTCGGGTCTTCCTCAATGCTACGCTCTACAGCAGCAATAGCTTCTTCTGTACGCACCGTACAGCGTCTCTGGGGATGCGAGTTATCAATAAGAGTAAACGTGGTGCGAAAACGTTCCATGGTTAATCGAATTAACTGCTCTGATGGACGATTTTGTCGACGATAAAATGGACGTAGTGCGCGATACGTTTTCCGCACAGAACCATTATTTTCGAAATAAAATTGCACTATTTGCAAGCGTTGTTCAGGCGTGAGTCTATTCATGATGAATTGCCAAACCAAACTGAGAATAAATCACTTGACAGCTGTTAAATCGGTCGCCATCTTGAAAAGTAATGCCAACTTAAAGTTCTATACCTCTATAAAAAACACCCTTTATATATGTTATGTATCTCCGTATTGAAGTAAATGCTAAGAAAACTCCATAATAAGCCAAGAGAAGGGACCCTTGTTATATGGCTAGTCCTGTTAAAGAACGACTTTTCCTTGTGATGTATTGTCCAATTGACTTGCCTATTGACCACGAACGTTTTTCAATTAAGAATGAAACATTAGTGTCTCTGAATTCAATATGGACCGGCAGTAGAGACTAGGATTCGTTTTCGCTGGTATAACTCGATAATAAACCAAGAGGAAGTAAAGAAATCAGTTAAGCTTAGTTGGGGTTTTGCTTTAAATTATGAGTTTTGTGGACTCCAGCAGAAATTCATAAAGTACGAGAGAAGGCTGTAAGGAGTGTATACTGAATTTATTACAGAAGACACGAAAGTGGAGTCACAAAATATTCCGAGAGACCGTCAAGATCATTACTGACTTACATAATTGGTCATTACAAACCTTTAGTTTGGATTACAAGAGGTGCCTACTGCTTAATGTCTACTCCAACAGATTTTTGAGAAACTTTTCATAGCAATTTTATTTTACTTTCAGAGTCTTTGCCAGAAGACGACCGAGACGAAGTCGTTGAAAGAAATATCGTTTTTTTTAGATGTTTGAGCTGGGTTTTGAACCACAAGCTTTCCTCTAATAAGCCAAGACATTACCTAATGGTCCCCATACGACTTTAAGCAATTGAGCGCCAGATGATTTTCAACGCTAGACAGAGCACGACCCAGTCGCAGAGCATTGAAAGGATACAGCACGAAGTCTACTTAAAATGGCAATATTGCTGGGAAAATGAACGGCATGGTAGGTGGGCATATAAACTGATTCCAGAATTGCGGAAAAGTGTGGAAAAATAGAAAAAACGGCGAAGTAGACTACTACATAACCCAGATGCTGACCGGTCACGAATATTTCAGAAAGTACCTGCATCGCATGGGGAAATGTCGCTCGCCATTCTGCCTCTACGAGGAGGAGGAAATGTTAGACGATGCCGAACATACTTTCTTCGCCTGCAGTCGCTAGGCCGAAAGACGTCAGGGTCTCGAGGCTGAAATCGGCGTTATTAGTGCTAAAACGTCGTGCTGAATATGACAAACAGCAGAAAAAACTGGAACACAGTAAAACAATTTGTGCGTCCTGCGAAGGAAAAAATATTACCCAGACGCAGTAGAATAAGAAAAGAGCGGAGTCTGGACGCAGGCTGACAATGATGGAACTGGCACAGGTGCCAAAAAGGGGTCCACCTCGAGGTAATACAACCGTGGTTCCGAGGTGGAATGATACCCCGATGAGGAGACAAGGCGGGTTTTTAGTCGGTATACCCAGTGGGAGAGTCCGACATACCATGTATGGTGACGACCTTCACGACCTTCATAAAGCATTTTCCCTCCTTCCCGCAAAAAAAAAAACGGTGACTTCCTAGTTACCTACCAATATATAATTTGTGAACATATTGAAATCGGTGTCACTCAGTCAGGTTGTTTAAAGGGGGGAAAAAGGAAATATTTCCAACAATCAAAAGAATGTATCACATGGTCATTTGAAATCCAACTCATTGAATTCCAAAAAAATTAGCATTCGACCAAATCGATTCTCCTGTAGACGACTGCAAGCCTAAGCCCCACAATCGATTTGGTTATGATGGTTTAAAGGCGCCAAAAGGGAAATTCAAATAAAATACTGGGAAACCATTCTAATTATGTTAAAACTATCTTTACTAATTAGCAGAACACTGCTGTATAACAGGTCTATTATTACACACGTAAATAGCTGTTACATGCAATAAAAATAGTTTCCACTGGCAATGAGTGTACGTACGACGTACGTATCTGTGTGTATTGGAATGAAAATTAGTGGTAATGCCGAATGAGAGTTGTTGCGGTGGAACGTGTACTATATTTGCTATTGTTATTGTTGTTGTTGTTGTTTTATTGCAATAGTAATGAAACAATATGTTCACGCTTTTTTAAACGATGATCACCAAGGCAGTGGCAAAGATATGACGAGGCAAAATCAGAGAGTGTAAGAGAGAGAAAGAGGGAGAGAGAGAGAGCGGGTTAATCATTGTAATTGTGTGTGACTGGGTATTTGCGTGCAGTTATTTTATAACTGTACGTACGTATGAATGAATAAATGAGTGTGTGTGGGCATGTATGCGTAAGTGTGTATTGACTTACATTGTTCGTAATTATTTTTGTTTTTTCAGCTCTTCTTATGATTCCCTCTCGTTAATACGATACATTCGAATTGGTTTGTCAGTGCAAAGGAGGAGGAGGAGAGGCAGGTAAGTAAAGGGTGTTTTTTATAGAGGTATAGAACTTTAAGTTGGCATTACTTTTCAAGATGTGCGACCGATTTAACAGCTGTCAAGAGATTTATTCTCAGTTTGGTTTGGCAATTCATCATGAATAGACTCACGCCTGAACAAGGCTTGCAAATTGTGCAATTTTATTTCGAAAATAATGGTTCTGTGCGGAAAACGTATCGCGCACTACGTCCATTTTATCGATTTGTCGACAAAATCGTCCATCAGAGCAGTTAATTCGATTAACAATGGAACGTTTTCGCACCACGTTTACTCTTATTGATAACTCGCATCCCCAGAGACGCTGTACGGTGCGTACATAAGAAGCTATTGCTGCTGTAGAGCGTAGCATTGAGGAAGACCCGAATGAGTCCATCCGCCATCGAGCACAGGAATTGGATCTGTGTCCATCCACTTTATGGAAGATTTTGCGGAAGGATCTTGGTTTGTGTGCTTACAAAATCCAACTCGTGCAAGAATTGAAGCCAAACGATCATCAAGTAAGGCGTAGATTCGTCGAATGGGCCCAAAACGAGATTACCATTGTTCCCGATTTTCATAAGCGAATTTTGTTTAGCGATGAAGCGCACTTCTGGTTGAATGGCTACGTCAACAAACAAAACTGCCGCATTTGGAGTGAAGGTAATCCTCAAGTGTATGTTGAAACACCGTTACATCCAGAAAAACTGACTTTTTGGTGCGCTTTATGGGCTGGTGGAATCATTGGTCCGTACTTTTTCAAAAACGATGGATGGTGGCCAGAACGTTACAGTCAATGGTGATCGGTATAGAGCCATGATTACTAACTTTTTCATTCCTGAATTGAATAACCATGATGTCCAGGAGATGTGGTTTCAACAAGACGGCGCAACATGTCACACAGCTCGTGCCACAATAGATTTATTGAAAGACACGTTTGGTGACCGCCTAATTTCACGTTTTGGACCTGTGAATTGGCCTCCAAGATCTTGTGATTTAACACCGCTAGACTGCTTTCTGTGGGACTATGTAAAGTCATTGGTCTATGCGGTAAAGCCACAAACGCTTGACCATTGTGGAAGACAACATTCGCCGTATTATTGCCGATATACGGTCACAAATGTTGGAAAAAGTCATCGAAAATTGGACGTCCAGATTGGACTACATCCGCGCCAGCCGTGGCGGTCATATGCCAGAAATCATATTTAAAATGTAATGCCACAAGAATATCTTTCGGATAAATAAAATTCATGTCAATCGAATAATCCATCGTTGTTTTATTGCAACTTAAAGTTATATACCTCTATAAAAAACACCCTTTACATACGCATTTGTATGCATGAACATGTTGGCTTTAGCTTTAGTTTATCGTTAATATGTTACCGTTACCGTTACCGTTACCATTACGTTGTTACGTTATATCCGTTGTGTGTGTCTGTGTATGTACTATGTGTGTTTGTGCAATATTTTTGCATCCTTATCTCAATTAAAAGTGATTGTAAAATGCATCGAAGGTGGCCACCATTATCTCTGGCGGTGCTCATAAATGTTTCACACACAATGCTGCTGTATCAGTTATGCTGCTGCTGCTGCTGTCTGTACTCTTGAGTAACGTAACGAGTTACGTTTTAAAAACCATTTTATCTCGGTGCATGTAGTCTTGTTTTCGTTAAACTACCTTAAATATTCGGTTACTCTTTAAAATCAAGATTTTAACGAATGCACACACACATTAATGAATGGCTTAAGGCTTGAATTTTTCATCATTTCAATGAACAGAATATTGCCTTCTTAAAAGGAAATTTTCGTCTGATGATTCTTAATGACTTCGCATCGTTGTAACTGAGAATTATTTCGTTTTTTTTTCTTTCATTTTTATCTCTTCATTTTTCATTTTCATTTTCATTTCGTTTTTTTTTTTCTTTTTCCATTTCACTGGCAAGCAAAAAAACAAGTTCAATGGAAATTTCCTTGACTTCTTATCGTCTCGCCTCTTCTCTTCTTGTTGGGCTTTAATTAATGAAAATGGCTAAAAATTTAATATCTCGATAACAACAACAAATGCTGTTTTGTCTGTACGCTTTAAGCTTAACGGTATTGTGATTCCTGACATGTGGTAACATCGATTAAATATACGAGCATATCGTTAGTGTAAGGAAATCATTGGAAATAAGAATATTTATCATTTCTTAAACGAGAACGAGCACTCAGAGAGAGAGAGAGAGAGAGAGAGAGAGAGAGAGAGAGGAAGGCTCCTACTCAAGCAGTGCAGTATTGCCATACCGTAAAATTATTTAAAGGGTCCGTCAAATATAATTTTTTTATTTTGAAAATGCTTTAAAAAAAACTACTGAATATTTTCTCAAACTTCTTTTTTTTTATTTGAAAGTACAATCCTTCCGGTTAATAATGGAAAATAATTCCATTCAAATGGCTGCCTCGGCTGGCCATGCAGTAGCCTACACCAGAAGATGCCGATTTAGGCAAAAATTTCATCTTTTCAGATGAAGCTCATTTTGATCTTGGCCGGTATGTAAACAAGCAAAATTGTCGCATTTGGGGCACAGAAAACCCGCACGCATACATTTAAAAGCCGACGCACTCAAAACGAGTCACTGTTTGGTGCGGATTTTGGTCCTGAGGCATAATTGGGCCATTTTTCTTCGAAAATGAGCAAGGAGTGGCCATTACAGTCAATGGCGATCGTTATCGGGCCCTGTTGAGCGAATTTTTGTTCACAAAAATTGAAGTGGAGGATATTGGCAACATTTGGTTTCAACAGGACGGCGCTACGTGCCACACAGCCGAAGCTGCACTCGATGTTTTGCGCCCTCTTTTTGAAAATCACATTATCAGCCGCATAGCTGATGTCGTTTATCCACCTTGGAGCTTCGATTTGACACCGTTGGACTATTATTTGTGGGGTGGCGTCAAAGATAAGTGTTACGCCGACAAGCCAGAGATAATTGACGCTTTAAGGGACAATATTCGTGAAGCCATTGGTGAAATACAGCTGCACACAATCGATAATGTGCTTAAAAATTGGACCGATCGTGTAGGCTACTGCATGGCCAGCCGAGGCAGCCATTTGAATGAAATTATTTTCCATTATTAACCGGAAGGATTGTACTTTCAAATAAAAAAAGAAATTTGAGAAAATATTCAGGAGTTTTTTTAAAAGCATTTAAAAAAAAAAAAGTTATTTGGCGGACCCTTTCCATGGTTAGGGGCAATAGTGAGTAGTGCATAGAAAAATGTACATTAGGCGCGAGTCTCTACAATCTGAGCATATTTTCAAACGAAAGCAGCAATATTTGGAATATTTTAGGGTCATTCTCAGCTCTTCAAGTGTCTTAAAGTTGGCAACAAGATGAGAATATTTTTGTAGGACCCCTCCTCCTCTTTTAACATTTCTAAGGTGCAATGTCCCCTAAATTTCGGTAAATTGTTTAGGATTACTTGCCACTGAAGTACCATTCATGCTAAGGAAATGGCCAATTCATTGGTGGCGGAGAGTTTTGTGTTGTGAAGAGAGTTTTGTCAATGAAGACAGAACTTATGCTCAAGAAAGCGTGAAGTCCTTAGTGACTAATTATTCATTGCGATATTGGCAGCCTTACTTACTTACAAAACCTAATTGTACCTCTTTGTGAGCGATCTTAAGAGGATCTGAGGACAGGAGAAGGTGGACGGCGAGACTTATCCCGGATATTGAGCTATGGATTGGACGCAAAATCGGAGAGGTGAAGTACTCCACTACACAGATGCTATCGGGGCATGGGTATTTTAGAAAGTACCTGCATAGAATGGGCAAGAGTGCCTACCCTTATTGCCTTTACGAAGAGGAGGAAGTAATTGATGATGCAGGGCACACTATTTTCGAGTGTGCACGCGGCTGGCAGAGCTATCGCTCTGAACTGACGTCAATAGTTGGAACGATCACGGCCGCTAACATTGTCGGGGTTATGATTGCGAGTAGGGAGAATTGGACTTCAGTAGCGAATTACGTGGAGCGTATCCTAAGACTGAAGAAGAGAGATCTCGAGGCTGCAGAACATGTAGACACGCCGGCATAGATGATACCTGTACACGTTTTAAACATAATATGACACAGGGACCTGGACGAAAGGAACAGTGGAGACACTTAGATATCTTCCCAACTTTCGACACGCAATCCGGACGCGGATATGAACACGCAGGGACCAAAGGGCCAAAAGGACTCCACTCCGACGTAATATCACCGTAGTTCCGGAGTGGGCATGAGTCCACGAGACGAGGTAGGGATTTAGTGGGTAAGGGCCCCACACACGGAGGATGTGACGACTTCCTCTATGGTGCGGTTAGGTACATTTACCCCTCTTCGGCGTAAAGAAAAAGAATAAATCTTAAGAGGATCTTAAATCGCTGGCGGTGATGGCCCTTGCGATATGAGGACATTCTGTACTAACTTACTAGAAAAGCTATGATCATTCCTGGCATAATAGGCTCCTTACAAACATCATGAACACTATTAAGACAGCGGGAAAGTATTGAGAAGAGAAGAAGAAAGTATTGGCACTCATAAACTGAATAAAAATGGGATCATGATTGAACATTAGATTCGTTTTGAGAGCGTCTGGTGTTGACTTTTACGGTGTTTTTTATAGAGGTATAGAACTTTAAGTTGCAATAAAACAACGATGGATTATTCGATTGACATGAATTTTATTTATCCGAAAGATATTCTTGTGGCATTACATTTTAAATATGATTTCTGGCATATGACCGCCACGGCTGGCGCGGATGTAGTCCAATCTGGACGTCCAATTTTCGATGACTTTTTCCAACAATTGTGGCCGTATATCGGCAATAATACGGCGAATGTTGTCTTCCAAAATGGTCAAGCGTTTGTGGCTTTACCGCATAGACCAATGACTTTACATAGCCCCACAGAAAGTAGTCTAGCGGTGTTAAATCACAAGATCTTGGAGGGCAATTCACAGGTCCAAAACGTGAAATTAGGCGGTCACCAAACGTGTCTTTCAATAAATCTATTGTGGCACGAGCTGTGTGACATGTTGCGCCGTCTTGTTGAAACCACATCTCCTGGACATCATGGTTATTCAATTCAGGAATGAAAAAGTTAGTAATCATGGCTCTATACCGATCACCATTGACTGTAACGTTCTGGCCACCATCCATCGTTTTTGAAAAAGTACGGACCAATGATTCCACCAGCCCATAAAGCGCACCAAAAAGTCAGTTTTTCTGGATGTAACGGTGTTTCAACATACACTTGAGGATTACTTTCACTCCAAATGCGGCAGTTTTGTTTGTTGACGTAGCCATTCAACCAGAAGTGCGCTTCATCGCTAAACAAAATTCGCTTATGAAAATCGGGAACAACGGTAATCACGTTTTGGGCCCATTCGACGAATCTAAGCCTTACTTGATGATCGTTTGGCTTCAAATCTTGCACGAGTTGGATTTTGTAAGCACGCAAACCAAGATCCTTCCGCAAAATCTTCCATAATGTGGATGGACACAGATCCAATTCCTGTGCTCGATGGCGGATGGACTCATTCGGATCTTCCTCAATGCTACGCTCTACAGCAGCAATAGCTTCTTCTGTATGCACCGTACAGCGTCTCTGGGGATGCGAGTTATCAATAAGAGTAAACGTGGTGCGAAAACGTTCCATGGTTAATCGAATTAACTGCTCTGATGGACGATTTTGTCGACGATAAAATGGACGTAGTGCGCGATACGTTTTCCGCACAGAACCATTATTTTCGAAATAAAATTGCACTATTTGTAAGCGTTGTTCAGGCGTGAGTCTATTCATGATGAATTGCCAAACCAAACTGATAATAAATCGTTTGACAGCTGTTAAATCGGTCGCCATCTTGAAAAGTAATGCCAACTTAAAGTTATATACCTCTATAAAAAACACCCTTTATAAGAAAGACTTGTATTGATGTTGCATCACTAGGCTCAATACAAGCCAGACGCAGATAGAACATCTATGCATCTGTTTGCCAGAGATTTGCGGAGGTGACGTTGGGATACTTACGATCTAGTGATCGTGATAATTGTTTATAATGGTAAACAAATTAGGACTCAGAGAAAAGGTTTTTGTTAACTTTGCGAAGACACGCTATGTCGGGTTAATGACACGATGTATCTTGATCATTTGCTTTCTCCCAATTAAGACTTTAACTAGACTTTCTTAATTTAAATTCCAGTCTTTAAGTGAAGAATTTTTGTGAATTTAAAAATGTGTAGACACACACCCCTTGTAGAGCAACTGGTTATTATTGTTTTCTCTTTTCCCCCTCTACCTACCGCTCTCATTCATACTTCGTCTATCATTGTGATTGTGATTGCTTTTATCGATTACAATTAAGCCTTTGGAAATGTGTCATTATGTACGTATAAGAGCCGTACATACAAACTGTAATACAAACATAATACGATAGAACAACAGAGCAAACAACAGCAACACATCAAGAGACTGGGAAAATTTCAACAGAAAATATTTTTCTTGGCAACGTTTTGCAGAGATTGGCGAAAACAATAAAAACAGGAAACAGAACAGACGATATTCATCCATACACACACATACACTCATACGCACACTAAGAGATAGAGATAGATGAGTGTATGTGGATATATAAACACCTACGGTTGGTCACTTATAATTACTATACCCCTGTGTACAATATACCGTTGTATGTTTGCATGTACATATATATGTATGTAAAACACATACATATATACATACATCTATCAGTTGTGTATTGTATGGACAACGGTAATGAAATACGAGCGACAGTGGAAAAATAGAAAAAAAAAATTTTTTTGTTTGTGGAAGAATAAAAAAAAAAAGCAAGAAAAATTGGAGAAAAACTTACGTTTTAATCTTTGCAGCATCGGGACGAGTATCGCATTTAATACCGTAGTAGGCCAACAATGCATCCTTATCCGTATCTCTAATGACATTGTCCGCCAACAGAACAATGCGTTCGAGAGCCTGGCGCAATTTATGCTTATCCACCTCCTTTTGCTGCGGTTGTTGTTGTTGTTGCTGCTGTTTCTCCTCCGTTGATGATGAGGCTCCGGATGACAACGATGATGATGAATCGTCCAATCCTGTTGTTGTTGATGTTGCTACTGTTATTGTTGTTGTTGTTGCTGTTGCTGCTGCTGTTGTTGCTGTTGTTGTCGTAGTCGCATTATTATTGTTGTTTGCCTTTAATGACTTGGCAAATGTAAACGGATATTGAGCCTTCAATTCTGTTGATGATTCAATGTTCTGTATGAGCAGTAAATGAGCAGCCAAATGTTTGGGATGTGCAGCAATTATGTCTTCATAGATTTTTTCCGCTTTTTCAAGTTCTATAAAAACACAAAAAAAGAAGGAAGAGAAAATGAAATGAAATCATCAGTTCAGAAAATAAAAGAAGAAGAAGAACAAAAATTGCCAGGACAAAGTTAAAAACTCATTGAAATGGACGAAATGATTCGATGAACAAAAAAACAAAAAAAAAGGAAGCAAAGAAAGAAAAAAAAAATGCAAATGACAACATTAATCTGTAAATAGTTTTTACTCCCTCCTCTTTATTGTTGTGCATATAAGGTGTAGTAAAGAGTTTTTTTAATTAAAATTTTTTTCTGTCTGGAGAGTTTAAAAAGTTGAGTAAAAACTCTAATCCTATAGCACGGATTTAAGTCTTCCATTTTACTGGATTATGTACTACTTATATAATGGATTTATTATTACTACACCTTATACTATTTCAGAATCATTTCAAATGAAAGAAAAAAGAACATCAAAGTGGCAAAAATAATGAATGAAAAGAAATAAAAAAAAATCGAAAAACAAATTAAAGGAGAAAAAAGGGAATAAAACTGTGGTAAAACTTATATTTTATATGTACAGGCTGAAATTGTGTGGAATAAAACATTATTCGATGAACCTATTCGAGTGGAAGGAGATTAAAACCCCAAACCAAATGACCAAAAACGCAATTAAAATAAAAACACAAAAACAAAAGAGGGAGACAAGGACAGAGAGGGAGAGAGATAGAAGGAGAGAGAGAAATGAACAAAGCAACAACTGATATAAAAATAAAATTAATAAGAATTTAATTAACTTGGCACTTGGCGGTTTTTATTCTTCCGCCAATTTTGCCTCTATTCTTCAGTTTTTTTTAAATATTTTTTCGTTGTTTTTTTAACCACTCTTTGGCTGTCTCTTTGTCTTTTTTCTTTTTGTTTTTGAAGGAAATAAATTGAAAAATAAACAATTGAAAAACAAAAAAAAAAGAATTTCAGCAAAAATATTAAAAAAAACAAAAAAATGAAGGCAAAAAAAAATGTGTCTACTTGGCAGCATTCATGCATAACCGACACACCCTAAAAATATGCAATAAATTTAATGCAATTTAAGTCCTGATTGCACCATTTAAAAGAAATAAAATAAAAAGCTAACTGTACTGCATATACAAACACACTTATAGAGTCAAAGAACGAGAGAGAGAGACAGAGTGATAGAGAGACAGGGGAGAGAAACACAGTAGACTATACAAATAAATTAATGCTGTGACTATACTACGGCAACGACACTCAGCAAATGAGCGTAGTTGTGAGTCTGTTGTTTTTTATTTTTCGTTTTTTTTTTGATTTTTTTCTTTTTGTTGTTGTTGGCATAATAAAGGCGATATTTTTAATATGACATTAAGATCTTTATCGTTATATTTGCAGTTAATTAAGAGACGTTATATATTCATTCATTATTAAAGCATACTTTAGGGTGAGTTGCGTTGCGTTGCGTTGAGTAAAGTTGAGCAGTGAGCAGTGAGCAATGAACAGAGCAGGCAGTTCTTATTTCACATTTTTATTGCAGCTTAATTTTATGTGGAAATAATTTAATGAAAATAATAAAAATAATCACAAAAAAAAAAAATAAACAAGAAAAACAATTTATAGGGATATAAAGGCTATGCAAATGAAATAAACAGGATTCACTACAGGATACCGAGAGATTGTGTCAAAGTGAAAAATAATCAAAAAAAAAAAAAAAATAAAAACAACGCATCAAAAAAATCCTATAAAAATAAGCATTTTGAAATTAAAGACAAATTGAAAGCAATTTTAGAACGACAAATTTTCCTGTGAAGAACTTCAACAAACTAAATAGGCCTCCGATAAGAATAACACAATATTGGAATTAAACGTTCGCTCAAATGTAATTTTAAAATAGAGTTCTGCAGTAGTTTGTCAGATCTGTGGAAATGGGCAACCAGGTGTTCGCTTCAAACCAAATACCTTGGTTTGTTTTACTACATCGATTTTAAATATCCATTTCGAGGTATGTAATTAAAATTGATTTCGGGAGTTGTCTTCGAAGGGACTCATGATGTCAGTAAAAACTGCAATGTGAAGCTCTCCGTTGCCCGATATATAGATTAAGATTGGTTTGCATAGAGCCACCCTTTTTTATGCTCAATTAGGCTCCATACAAATTACTAGCGATACACCATGCGGAATTTGTCTCAAAACAGAAATCAAAATGAATTCACAATCCAATCGATTTTTAATTGCTGCAAGAGAGCAATAGCCTACGCTTCTAAAGGGTCCGCCAAATAACTTTTTTTTGCTTTAAAAAAAAACTACTGAAAATTTTCTCAAATTTCTTTTTTTTATTTGAAAGTACAATTCTTCCGGTTAATAATGGAAAATAATTTCATTCAAATGGCTGCCTCGGCTGGCCATGCAGTAGCCTACACCAGAAGATGCCGATTTTGGCAAAAAAAAATCATCTTTTCAGTTGAAGCTCATTTTGATCTTGGCGGGTACAAGCAAAATTGTCGCATTTGGGGCACAAAAAACCCGCACGCATACATTGAAAAGCTGACGCACCCAAAACGAGTCACTGTTTGGTGCCGATTTTGGTCCAGAGGCATAATTGGGCCATTTTTCTTCGAAAATGTCAATGGCGATCGTTATCGGGCCAGGTTGAACGAATTTTTGTTCACAAAAATTGAAGAGGAGGATATTGGTAACATTTGGTTTCAACAGGACGGCGCTACGTGCCACACAGCCAAAGCTACACTCGATTATTTGCGCCCTGTTTTTGAAGATCGCATTATCAGCCGCAGAGCTGATGTTATTTGGTCACCTCGGAGCTGGGATTTGACACCGTTGGACAATTATTTGTGGGGTGCCGTCAAAGATAAGTGTTACGCCGACAAGCCAGAGACAATTGACGCTTTAAAGGACAATATTCGTGAAGCCATTGGTGAAATACAGCTGCACACAATCGATAAAGTGCTTAAAAATTGGACCGATCGTGTAGGCTACTGCATGGCTAGCCGAGGCAGCCATTTGAATGAAATTATTTTCCATTATTAATCGGAAGGATTGTGCTTTCAAATAAAAAAAATAAATTTGAGAAAATATTCAGTAGTTTTTTTTAAAAGCATTTTCAAAAAAAAAAAGTTATTTCGCGGACCGTTTAAATGTGTGGCGGCTGTCCAACTTTCTCCCATAAACCAACTCTATACTAAGGGACCACGATTCGATGGTTGGTTTTCAGACAAAGTCTTATCAAGCTCGGTTTTAGAGTATGAGTAGAGGATGACAGCGATCATGATTACTGGTAGTCGGAAGACTAAAAAATTTAAGGCATTGTTAATTATCCTTAACCTACTAGTGACGAAACATCGGACTCGACAATAAGGCTGAGGAAAGCAAAGGCATGGTAGTACTGAAACCAGTGTATTGTCTTATTGCTGATCTCTGATTGGGACCCCAGTAAGCTGAGTGTTTTTTAAGGCACTTGCTATTCAGGCTCTGTTCGTTATTTTAAAAATAAAAAGAATTCTCTTTCTAAACTTATAATAAATTGAAGATTTACTTTCATTCCTTTACTCTCCTTTCCTTTCAATATGATGACGCAATAATAATGACAAATTTCAATGTAATTTGAAATATTAAAATCCTTATAAAACTTCTGCAATTTGATTTTAACACTCGCTCCTCTCCCAGGAAGAGTTTTATTTTATTGTTCTTGTTGTTGTTGTAAAAAACAAAAAATTAGGAGGGCCATTAAAAATAGTTTTTCTGTTAACACTGATTGCAGCAGCAGCATTGAAACCGACACCCACACAACCGACCACAATCGCACAAAAAAAAACAACAACAACAATGGAACAAGTGTAGAAAGGAGGGAGAAATAGATGGGAAAGTTTTGAATTTCACAAAAACTTTCAACCCCTCTTGGTGGATGCCACAATTCAGTTTTCATTTATTTGTCTTACGGTGGCTAAAATTCGTTTTTGTTCCTGTTGTTACTAAATTTGTTTACGAATTCGTTTTTGTTGGCTTTGTTGTCGTTGTTGTTGTTTTCGAAATGCAAATTTAGTTTTAAATTGTATTTGAAATTCTATTTCAGCGAAAATCCAAATAAAATTCTCTCCCTCTCTCGCTCTCTCTCTCCCTCTTTGGGAGTGGAAGAGATAAAGACTAATTAAGTGTTTGTAAATAAAATATAAAAGGAGGCGAAAGGGGGAAACTTATTTACTTACCACACTTGGTTAACATGGAACACTGGAAGTCACGCAATCCCTCGGCGTATTCATCATTGGCTGTTTTAGCCTTTTTAGGCGAACCCTGGCCAGCATCACCCGAATTGGAGGGCACAGGCGAAGGACCACCAGCACCACCACTGCCACCGGTACCAGCAGTAG
This sequence comes from Sarcophaga carnaria, assembly GCA_958299815.1. Classification (NCBI taxonomy): domain Eukaryota; kingdom Metazoa; phylum Arthropoda; class Insecta; order Diptera; family Sarcophagidae; genus Sarcophaga; species Sarcophaga carnaria. The sequence goes on from OY283153.1 coordinate 25,597,273, forward strand.
CAGCTGCATTGGAATTATTGGCATTATTTTTTAATTTTCCACTGGCCAACGATGTTGTAGAAGCCGAATTAGCAACACCATTAGAGGCACCAGCACCACTACCACCACCACCACTACCGCCATTCTTCTTGCCTGTCTCTACAGGACTTAAAATGTAGGTAAACTCTTGTACATCTGCCTTGCGGCCCATCTCATCCTTGGCCAAATTAATATTACCACCCAGCCAGGCACAGTTGTTGGGCAAATTAGCCTTACTCAGCTTGTCTTGCGTTAAGGGCGACACGTACAGTACTTTGGGACAATCCTGCCTAACCGTACAATAATTGAACTTGCGACCCATTGTCACGGCCTGATTGTAATGATCATAAACGTCTAGATTTAAACTATTGGGCAGCTTAAACAATGCCACCATATTCGCCTCATTGATTTTCTCCAACAAGTCACGTTTCTCGTGGCGTACTTGCAAGCGTATCGTATACTCGCCCTTATCCAGTTTCGTATAGAAGGTATGCGAATTGGCATCACCGCATGCCACCATATGCTTATTGGCATCGAATATCATCCACAATTGCGATTCGTATTCTGACTCGTACAGCACCGAGTTAAAGATGGGCGCATAAATGGCCACCTCCATTGTCTTGGCCACATTCAACGTGTAGGTGAGTAGATTTTGATAAATTTGTCTACCCTCGGGTATCACGTCACGTGTCGAACTTAAAGGTGATACTTTAGCTTCGTTCGCTTTAAGGACTACGGCTGCTGTTTTTAATTGTATGGCCGGCTGTAACTCTTCACTAACCAATGCAGAGATTTCCAATTTGTGTACACCACGAGCTGCCAGCATAACGTCTATATTTGTGTGATGAGATACATAGAGAAAGAAAGAAAGAAAGAAAAAAACAGAAAGTGAGTGAAAAAAAAGTGGAAAAATTAAATGAAAAATGGTTTTTAAAAATAAAAATAAAAGAGATTTGATAAGAGAGAAAAAAAAAATACAAGAAAAAAACCAGGATTAAAACAGATATTGTATTTATTATTGCAATTGTTGTTGTTGTTATTTATTTTTTTTATAGTTTATGTGGCACAAAAAGGGTGTAGCAAATGGACATTTTAGTTCTTCATAGCTTTTAACTGTTTAAGAAGGTTTCCACTGTAAAATTAAAAATATTCGAAGACATTGAGACATAGGGGAAGGCCCCTATTTATGTATTTTGTATGCTGTAGGAATTCGTAGAAGGAAGGATATTGATTTCTTTTTTAATTATCCAATCAATTTTGAAGTCGCCGTAGTCTAGTAGGTAGTGTGTTGGCTTATTGGACGTAAAGCCAGGGTTCGAGCCCAAGGCCAGACATCAAACGAAATACAAAAAATATTTCTTAGGCGACTTCCTCTCAGCAGATTTCTGGCAAAAACTCTGAGAATAAATAAAATTGCCATGAAAAGCTTCTAAAAAATCTGTCGTTCGGAGTCGACGTTAAACTGTAGGTCCCCCGCCACTCATGTATAAAATTAACACACACAACATAAGTGGTGTGAGAAGCTACGCCGTAATCCTGACTGAAGGGTTGTAATGACCAATTATGTATGTATGTTATAATGACCACAGTCACCGGTGGGAATAGAACTTAGAAGCCACATAGTACTAAGCACTAGACTACCGCTGCTCCTAGATATTTTATTAGCTTATTAGATTAGGTTTAGTAAGAGTGGCAGACATTGTGCAACTTACTTACTTAATTGGTCATTACAAACATTCAGTCAGTTAGGATTACGACCTAGCTTCTCACACCACTGATGTTGAGGGTGTTAATTTTTATACATGAGTGGCGGGACCTACAGTTTTTTAAGTCGATTCCGAACGCCAGATTTTTGAGAAACTTTTCATGGCAATTACTATTTACTCTCAGAGTTTTTGGCAGAAATCTGCTGAGCGGAAGTCGCCGTTCAACTGTGGCCTCACGTTTAATAAACCAATAAACTACCTATTAGACTACGGCAACTGATTAGGTTAAACAACAGTTGCAGGCCACGCATTTAGACCACAAGATGCTTTGTGTTACTCTGACGCCCCATCCAATTTGTACCTCTTAGAAAACTCAATATACTCCCAATTTTTATATATGCGACATAAAGTAGACCCTCTAAAGCAATATATACCACTTTCGCTAGGTGTTGACTAGTGAGAGCAAAAAAAAATGTCGTAGTTTTCTCTCCATATCCATTTCCCACATCTGCGGCAGTAAGCATACTATCCTACGCCTAAACGTTATGCATGTTTCCCTATAAGATAACAATCGGTGACAGTGATAAGTAACCAAGTACCAAGTATCGTTCTTCAAAAAATCTATACGTTCACTATCAATATGGATATTTAATTACCCGCACAATTCCGAGGGGTTAGCTAAACAGAATATCATATGGAAAGAAGAGAGTCAACTAACTGTGCAACAAAATCGAATTCAATTGAATTCGCCATGTAGCTTTCTAACGTCCATAAATGCTAACTCAGTTAAGCTGTACAGAGAGTTCATAACTAGAAACCATTCCCAGATTACAGACAACGCTGACTAGTGGTACAGACAGTGAATGATAGCTCATTCTCCTCCATATCATTACAGTCTCCAATTAAAAAAATTCTCCTTGTGGACATCATAGTCTTCTCGCATGGTTACTGCGTGACCACATATCACCCCCTGAACTATTATGCACAGGCTGCAAGTGAACCTCCTGACTAGCATCGCATCAGATGATACAACAAAATTGGCTGCGTATAACACAGTGATGTTTCTCATCCTATCTGCTCTGGTGTTAATCGACAATCGTAGTATATCCCAGTTTTAGGTTAAAAAGAAAGGAAAATTAATTAACGTTCGCAATTGACTGCTTACTATCTGCCTTATTTAGCCTATCTGCCTTAGCCAGCCTATAAGCCTTAGCCAGCCTATCAGCCTTAGCTAGCCTATCTGTGACTTAACAGTCATCCCGTTAGGCTTGTCATTAAAATACACCGTCCTCTGCTAATGTATCGAGATGTAGTGAAAACACCAACCAAAGTCTTAAGTGTTGGTTGGCTATACGCAAGCATTTGAATAACTCTTCCATATTTATACAAGGTAATACCATAGCTAGATGATAACGTTACAAACTGCAAAAACTTCAGTTTGGAAAGCATTAAAAAATCTTCTTGTCCCTTCTTCTGGTATAGAAACTTCCAGGGCCTCAAATCGAGATTGATTCGTTCGAAATAATTATCGAAACTCCGGAATAGAAACAAGTATCCTATATTGCTTTGCTATAAACTACAGTCTGCTAACTCTACCAGCAACAGCCTTAACCATTTCCTTGTCCTTTTAGGCAACACGTAATTCAGGGTTACGTGTTAGTGTATGCCTGTCAGAATTATGTGAAGCGCAGCAGTGATCATCGCATCGAACGTCTTTAAGGCTTTATTTGATATCTGCCTTGGTTAGAAGTCTTTTCTTTTATTATTAAGCGAAATAATCGTGTTATAAAGTCTGGGACTTAGACGTCAGACAGATCTGATAGCTGGACTAAGTTGCTTTGGATGTCTTGAAAATTTGAATGTTACATGAATTCATTCCTTGACTTTTACTCTCCAGCGATTAAATCACTACTCTTGGTGGGAAATTTGCTCGAAGAAATTCGCATATGCCATTTGACATACATAAGTAGAGCCTAGAATTCTGATCATGACACTATGACACCCTGGTATGCGCCCTAAGTACATACACTGAGCGCCAAAAGTGAGTAAACACCACTGAAATAATTCATTTTCTTAGGATAACGAGAAAACTAAATGAGAATAGTCGAATAAATTTCCAAAAATAAAAACGTTTATTTATTACTTATAAAATGTTAAAACAAAAACAACAATTCACGATAAAGGAACTGTATACTTAAGAACAAAAGTGTTGACTCACTTATGGCGCTCACTGTATATATGAAATATAAAATTGAACCCAGTAAACTAAACTAAGGGACAGGAGACCTGGACAGTTTTGTTAAATCAAAGCTTACTTGAAAGCACGCAGTACGTACTGCTTTTTTTTCTGAAACCAAATTGATGGTTCGGAGTATAGCTGCTCCGATTTAGAATTGGAGATTCAAAAATTTAAGTTGACAAGAATACTCTTATGGGCCTTTCTGACTCCGCTTTCAATTGATATCGGGGTTATTGAGTTTGATGGACTTCATTAAGCCGTTTTCTGCCATTCCTTAAGCTTTATTTTACTGTTGCAGTGGTGGATGGACTTTTCTGTTTGCAGAAACAAATCTTTACCACGTCGCACTATGTGGCATTTACCCTGAAAAGCTGGCCAAAAAGGCAAAAATGAATTTAAAGAAATTTATGAAACTGAGTATGCAGTTCGATAGACAACAAAAAATCTGCATTATATTGTGAATTTTCACGACTTTAAGTTGAGATTTGTAGATTTGAGACGATGTCAAAGTCAGGAAAGTGAAGAAAATTAAATGCGTTTTTGGTGTTTTTTTGAAATTTTAATACGTTTATATGATATTTGTTTGCGGCTAAACGAATAGAGATTTTATATTGAATATTTTTTTACTTGAAAGGTATGATCAACTGCTACTTTCAGTTTTTTTATATATATATATCTTATATATTAATGTTAAAATTATTCGTTCAAAGTTTAAAAATAATAAAAATTTAACATTTTTTTACCCTTCCTAAAAAAAGATAAGGATTTTAAAGGTGAAAGTAGTTTTTAGTAGTTTAATGTTATATACCATAAGAAAATATGACCTTTCTAGATTCAGGAACAAAAAGAAAAGTTTGCGCAAATTTGCGCAATTATTTTTGGCGATTTTTTGAAAATTTTACTTTTGAAAATTTTACAATTGTCAGAAGAGGCTTCCGAGGCTAGAAATAAGCACTTCAGATTATATCGTACGAATTATGCGAGGAAATTCAGTAGAAGCGATACCAATCGAGATGTCCTGAATAGGTTACTTTTAAGCAGTGACCCTTTTAAAGGGTGTTTTTTTTATAGAGGTATAGAACTTTAAGTTGGCATTACTTTTCAAGATGGCGACCGATTTAACAGCTGTCAAGTGATTTATTCTCAGTTCGGTTTGGCAATTCATCATGAACAGACTCACGCCTGAACAACGCTTGCAAACAGTGCAACTTTATTTCGAAAATAATGTTTCTGTGCGGAAAACGTATCGCGCACTACGTTCATTTTATCGTCGACAAAATCGTCCATCAGAGCAGTTAATTCGATTAACCATGGAACGTTTTCGCACCACGTTTACTCTTATTGATAACTCGCATCCCCAGAGACGCTGTACGGTGCGTACAGAAGAAGCTATTGCTGCTGTAGAGCGTAGCATTGAGGAAGACCCGAATGAGTCCATCTGGCATCGAGCACAGGAATTTGATTTGTGTCCATCCACTTTATGGAAGATTTTACGGAAGGATCTTGGTTTGCGTGCTTACAAAATCCAACTCGAGCCAGATTTGAAGCCAAACGATCATCAAGTAAGGCGTAGATTCGTCGAATGGGCCCAAAACGAGATTACCGTTGTTCCCGATTTTCATAAGCGAATTTTGTTTAGCGACGAAGCGCACTTTTGGTTCAATGGCTACGTCAACAAACAAAACTGCCGCATTTGGAGTGAAGGTAATCCTCAAGTGTATGTGGAAACACCGTTACATCCAGAAAAACTGACTGTTTGGTGCGCTTTATGGGCTGGTGGAATCATTGGTCCGTACTTTTTCAAAAACGATGGTGGCCAGAACGTTACAGTCAATGGTGATCGGTATAGAGCCATGATTACTAACTTTTGCATTCCTGAATTGAATAACCATGATGTCCAGGAGATGTGGTTTCAACAAGACGGCGCAACATGTCACACAGCTCGTGCCACAATAGATTTATTGAAAGACACGTTTGGTGACCGCCTAATTTCACGTTTTGGACCTGTGAATTGGCCTCCAAGATCTTGTGATTTAACACCGCTAGACTACTTTCTGTGGGGCTATGTAAAGTCATTGGTCTATGCGGTAAAGCCACAAACGCTTGACCATTTGGAAGACAACATTCGCCGTATTATTGCCGATATACGGCCACAAATGTTGGAAAAAGTCATCGAAAATTGGACGTCCAGATTGGACTACATCCGCGCCAGCCGTGGTGGTCATATGCCAGAAATCATATTTAAAATGTAATGCCACAAGATTATCTTTCGGATAAATGAAATTCATGTCAATCGAATAATCCATCGTTGTTTTATTGCAACTTAAAGTTCAATACCTCTATAAAAAACACCTTTTATATTGACTATTATAACAATATGAGATGTATGTTTGATTTTCTTAATGGACCGTATGTGGTACCTAGGGGCACTTATGATCCGATCATAATAAAATGTGATCATAAATGATTCACATTCATATTAAACATGGTCATGTCGAATTTCATCGAGGTAATAAATTTTTTAAGCCAATTATAATTGTTAAACATATTTTCTTAAGGGGCCCTATTTTGGACCAAGGGGCAATTATGGACCGACCATAACAAAATTTGGTAATATGATTTAGATTTACAAAATAGACGTTCATACCGAATTTCATCACGATACCGATGTTTTTAAGCCATTTATAAGCGCAAACGTGAATTTCTAAAGGGGACTTTATATGGGAACTAGAGTCAAATGTGATCCGATTTTCACCAAACATTACACCATGATTTCTTAGTACACAGAACTGATCCATGCTAAATTTTGTCATGATTGTTGCATAATTACCATAGTTATGTGTAAATAAGTGCAATTTCGGGGGGAATTTGTATGGGGGCTAGGCGAAATCACGGACCGATTTGAACCAAAATCAGTTGGGTTCATCCTTGGGCCACGTTTTCAGGGTAAATGCCACATAGTGAGTCGTTACGAATAAGAAAAATCGCCGTGGCTACCTGGAACAATTTTATAAGCATTGTGTTGCTAACTTTACCCGCCTATAAGAATGGAGTCTATTAAAACAAATTTATTCCTTTGTAAACTTTTAAAACCCACACGATGAAAAAAACGAGCTCTGGATGTGTAACCCTTTAACAATCCCATTTTTTTTTCATTGTAGATTTTCTATATGAAACTTTGCAAATATTTGTGATTGTGTATGTATGTACATGTGATTCGGGGTATAATGAAAAACGTTTTAATCTTTTGAAGTGCATATTTACTGCTATTGCCACTACTACTACGATACAACAGGCACATTGTATACAAACACTAGGGCAGCAGCATATAATGGCGATTGTTATAATGCAATAGTGCAGTGGTATTAGTGTAACATACATACATACATACACAAAGAGAGAGACATTAACACGATAAAACAAAAAAGAAAACGTCAGAAAAAAAAACTGATTTAAAGTTAAAAATGAAATCAGCTTTAAAATACATAAATCATTGACTGTACTAAAGAGAGAGAAAGAGAGAAAGAAAGAGAGAGAGAAAGATTAAGAGAGATAGATAGTAAAACATTTGATATATGAGTTCTATTTTTTTTTTTGCGAATGGCATTATCATGATAACATATTCTCCTATACTTTCCATATATGATTCTTGATTCTTTGTTGCCTCAAAACAGATTATTTTGCTTTTTATTGTTACACGTTGTTATAAAGGGTCCGGCAAATAAAAAAAAAAAACTACTGAATTTTCTGAAATTTCTTTTTTTATTTCCGCTTAATAATGGAAAAAAATTTCATTCAAATGGCTGCCTCGGCTTGCCATGCAGTAGCCTACACGATCGGTCCAATTTTTAAGCACTTTATCGATTGTTTGCAGCTGTATTTCACCAATGGCTTCACGAATATTGTCCTTTAAAGCGTCAATTGTCTCTGGCTTGTCGCGGCGCAACACTTATCTTTGACGGCACCCCACAAATAACAGTCCAATGGTGTGAAATCGCAGCTCCGAGGTGGCCAAACGACATCAGCTTTGCGGCTAATAATACGATCTTCAAAAACAGAGCGCAAAACATCGAGTGTAGCTTCGGCTGTGTGGCTCGTAGCGCCGTCCTGTTGAAACCAAATGTTGCCAATATCCTCCTCTTCAATTTTTGTTCACAAAAATTCGTTCAACATGGCCCGATAATGATCGCCATTGACTGTAACGGCCACTCCTTGCTCATTTTCGAAGAAAAATTGCCCAATTATGCCTCTGGACAAAAATCCGCACCAAACAGTGACTCGTTTTGGGTGCGTCGGCTTTTCAATGTATGCGTGCGTGTTTTCTGTACCCCAAATGCGACAATATTGCTTGTTTACATATCCGCCAAGATTAAAATGAGCTGCATCTGAAAAGATGATTTTTTTTTTGCCAAAATCGACATCTTCTGGTGTAGGCTACTACATGGCCAGCCGAGGCAGCCATTTGAATGAAATTATTTTCCATTATTAACCGGAAGGATTGTACTTTCAAATAAAAAAAGAAATTTGAGAAAATATTCAGCAGGTTTTCTTTTTTAAAGCATTTTCAAAAAAGTTATTTTGCGGACCCTTTAGTTAAAACTCGTGACTGCCACCAAAACTATGGTGCAGGAGTTGGAATTAGAAAAAACAAAAGCCAGCATAAAAAACAAAATTAACCAGTGGTCAACTATTTTTTTTTTACTTTCTTTCTCCCTCTCTCTCCCGTTCTGTCTCTTTCATTCTCTTTCTAATTCTGTAATTCTGTTTTGTAATACGATTTAAAAGTTAACAAAAGAACCGTTTTAACTGTGCAACAATTTAATTAATGCTTGTGCTACTAGTGTTGGTAAGAGATGAAGAACAGAACACAACTAGTGTTGGTAAGAGAAGAGAAGAATAGAACAAGACAGAACAGAACAGAACAGAACACAGTATTGGTTTACAAAACATAAGGAATTAAAAATTAAAAAGAATATTCAATTAAAAACACAAAATAAAAAAGCAAATGAATAGAAAAGCTATGCTTATTTTCAATTATTTAATTTACAAAATTTTCTGTCTTTATTGTTGTTTTTCCAGAAAATTTCTTACTTTCCACCACAAGCTTGTATTTCTTTTCCTTTCTCTCTTTCAATTATTAGAAAAACCAATTATTTGGTTGGTTTTTCTCTTGTATTTTGTTTTGTGTAGTTGTGTGTGTGTGTAATTGTGTGTATATTTGCGGTTAGCATTTTATGGTGTAGCCGTCCGTCTCTGTACATCCGTCTGTCCTTCAGAGTCTTTACATCTGTTTGCTCTTAGTTTTGCTTGAGCGTTTTAAAAGGAAATGTGTATGTATTCTTAACCACATTATTGAGTGACAATCATAATTTATGGCAGATTTATAAACAAAAATGTGTATCACAGAGACATTTAAGATTGATCTTTAAAAATTTGGTTTTTTTTTTTTAAATCCAATCAATCTTTAATTACACTGTGCTGCAATAAGAAAAAGAAAATAGATTTTGCACTACAGTTACACATAGAGTTGCGTGTTTAAACGTCTTCATTTGTCTACCTATGTATACTGCCAGGTGGTGGTGTAGTATTAATTAAACTAACAAGTTATCCATTAAGTGGTTTTAAAAACTTTCATTTGAAGTGTCATTTATCGTTCACCGATCGAAAATCGAGTAAAAATATTAAAAACTTTACCACTTTGCAAGCAATACTAACTAACTTAACCCATTCTCTGCCAAGGACGAGTATACTCGTCTTGGTACTGCGGGATACCCTGTCAAAGACGAGTATACTCGTCCTACTTTAAATATATTATAACATGCAGGCTTTTGAATTAGCAAATTTTTTTTTGCCACAAACATAATATAAATATGTAAAAAACTTGAAAAATACTACAAATAAATTTTTTTACAAAAATAATACTTTATTTCTAATAGAGAATGATCATTCTACATTTGCATAAATGGCAATGGGAATGACTTCATATAATTTAGGCTTGGCAGCGTATGGGTTAGTTAGTCATTACAACCCTTTAATTACGATTACGACATAGCTTCTCACTGTAGTCATGAGTGTCAGGACCCCTACCTTAAAATGGTCTCCGAACGACAGGATTTTTAGGAAAATTGTTATGACAATTTTTATTTACTTTCAGAGTTTTTGCCAGAAGATTACAGAGACACAGCCACAGTCATATTTCGTGTTGTTTTAGACGTCTGAGCTGGGGTGTCTCAGTGTCTTATAAGCCAACACATTAGGTAATTCGACTACAGCCATATCGGTCGTCATAATCGATTTATTGCAAAAGGAATCGGAAAGGTTTCGCCGAAATTTGAAGAGAGAAGAGTTTGAAATTGTGTTCAGGCGTGTACATCATGGCAATGTACGCATTGCCGAAAATAAATTTTCCCTTAGAGAAAATATGTTGATTCTATGGCAGTCTCAGCAATTGGGCCTACTTTACGGCCCTTTAGAGAGAAGTTTTATGTTTCTTTTTTATAATGGGTGATTATTTAGCTATTATCTTTTTGGCAACACACATCTTTAGTTTGGTGTATAATTTAACCATGAAGCGTCTTACAAACGAACAACGCTTGCAAATCATTGAATTTTATTATCAAAATGCGTGCTCTGTTAAGAAAGTTCATCGCGCACTTCTTCCATTTTATGGTCAGTTTAATCGACCCACTGAAGCGGCTATTCGGGCTATTGTGACTAAATTTCGCATCAAATTTACATTGTTGGACATTAAACCGCCAACACGCTTACGTAGAGTGCGAACTGAAGTAAATATCGCAGCTGTATCGGCCAGTGTCAATGATGACCATCAATTATCGATTCGTCACCGTTCGCAGCAATTGGGCCTCTGTTACTCAACAACGTGGAAAATTTTGCTGAAGGATTTTGGTGTGAAGCTTTTCAAAACACTGGCTGGTGCAAGAATTGAAGACGAACGACCTACCGCAACGCAGAATTTTTGTTGAATGGGCTCTTGGAATGTTGGCCGAAGATCCACATCTTTATCGAAAAATTGTGTTCAGCGACGAAGCTCATTTTTGGCTCAATGGATACGTAAATAAGCAGAATTGTCGATTTTAGAGTGAAGATCAGCCAGAAGCATTGCAAAAGCTATCAATGCATCCAGAAAATGTCACAGTTTGGTGCGGTGTATGGGCTGGTGGCATCAATGGACTTATTGAGAGGCCAGTTCGGTGAACATTTTATTTCACGTTCGGGACCGGTCAATTGGCCGCCTAGATTGTGCGATTTAACGCCTTTAGACTATTTTTTGTTAGGCTATGTTAAAGCTCATGTCTATACAGACAAGCCCGCTTCAATTGACGCATTGGAAGACAGCATTGAAGCATTTATTCGTGAGATACCGGCCGAACTGTTGGAAAGAGTATGCCAAAATTGGACTAAGCGAATGGACCATTTGAGGCGCAGTTGCGATCAACATTTGCATGAAATAATCTTCAAACATTAAATTATATGGACCGTACTATCGATTCAAATAAAGATTTCATGCATTTTTCTGAATTTTATGTTTTTTTTTTGAAAAATTTTCCTATAGCTCTTAAAAAATCACTCGTTAATTGTTTCTTTTTTTTGTTTTACTTCCAATAAAATTCTTCAAATATCTGCTTTAAACGTTTCTTTGTGTCTTTCGACTTTGGTCAATCCATTTAAGCCATAAAACCCTCTGTTTATGCACTAAGCGCGTATGGTTGTTCCCAAAAGTAATATTTTTTTTTTATTAAATTTTGTTGCAAAATTTTTTTTGTTTTATTATTATTTAAAGGATTTTTCTTTTGTTTTAGTTCCTCATTTTTTCATAACTTTGTTATGAATTCGGGGGGTTTTTTTCTATAAAAAATTTATCTTCAGCATCATCACAGTTTAAAGAAATAACGAAAAAAATCGTGCAATTCCAACAAATATGCCGTTTTAGTTGGTTTAAGTATGTATGTATGTGCTTGCGTTCTATGGCATGTGTGTAAATGATTATCCAGTAAGCATTTTGAAGATTATTTTCGATAAATTCGAGGAACACTAACATCAAATGCAACAAATGCTTACAATGTAGATTAGTTTAGATAAGGTAAACCCCCCTTGAAGGTCTATCAATATCAAATACTCAACCCTGAAATCAAGCAATTACTATGGGAAACCATTGCAAATCCATAATATATATCCCTATTGAAGTGTTCCTATCTCTGTAGACGAGTAAAGCACCTCGTCCACTTCATAACAAGAGCCTGGCAATGATACTTGAGGTAAAAGTTAGTCACCTCCTTCTCCCAGATTCATTCTTGTTTCATAAATCATTTGAGAGAATATCAAGTCTATCGATACGCCTTCCAGTAGAGCAGTGGCCTATGTAAACCCCACTACTGTGATGGATAACCAAGCGCTTTAAGGAAAAAACTCCCGCCTCGCCTTAACCATACAAGTCCAGCACAGCCTAGCAATATTGCACGTGTTCGTTGGATATCATTGACCGTAAAGCAGGAAAACCCCACTACTGTGATGGATGACCCAGCGCTTTAAGGAAAAAAAACTCCCGCCTGGCCTTATCCATATAAGTCCAATAAAGCCTAGCAATATTGCACGTGTTCTCCTGGTATCATTGACCGCAAAGCAGCCAGTTTAACTAAGGCAAGTGAAATCTCTATGCCTTGTACGTTATTGATGATTGTGGGAGACCTATAGCAGCGCTGGTGTGGTCATAAGCAAACAAATTTCGTATGTTTTCAGAAACACATACTGAATGATGTGAAATTGCCCTGAGAAAACAGGGCGAGGACGGTTCAGAAGTGAGAAATTTAAAAAGTCAAGGACTTATTAAAAAAAATTCATATGCGCCTATTATTTCTTCCATTGCTACAGATGGACTACTTGAAAAAAATATGTAAACCTCTTGTAAAGTAACAGAAAAGTCACTCAAAGGGCGCTCATAATTAAGGGTAAGTAAAGGGTGTTTTTTATAGAGGTATAGAACTTTAAGTTGGCATTACTTTTCAAGATGGCGACCGATTTAACAGCTGTCAAGTGATTTATTCTCAGTTTGGTTTGGCAATTCATCATGAATAGACTCACGCCTGAACAACGCTTGCAAATAGTGCAATTTTATTTCGAAAATAATGATTCTGTGCGGAAAACGTATCGCGCACTACGTCCATTTTATCGTCGACAAAATCGTCCATCAGAGCAGTTAATTCGATTAACCATGGAACGTTTTCGCACCACGTTTACTCTTATTGATAACTCGCGTCCCCAGAGACGCTGTATCCAGAAAAACTGACTGTTTGGTGCGCTTTATGGGCTGGTGGAATCATTGGTCCGTACTTTTTCAAAAACGATGGTGGCCAGTACGTTACAGTCAATGGTGATCGGTATAGAGCCATGATTACTAACTTTTTCATTCCTGAATTGAATAACCATGATGTCCAGGAGATGTGGTTTCAACAAAACGGCGCAACATGTCACACAGCTCGTGCCACAATAGATTTATTGAAAGAGACGTTTGGTGACCGCCTAATTTCACGTTTTGGATCTGTGAATTGGGCTCCAAGATCTTGTGATTTAACACCGCTAGACTACTTTCTGTGGGGCTATGTAAAGTCATTGGTCTATGCGGTAAAGCCACAAACGCTTGACCATTTGGAAGACAACATTCGCCGTATTATTGCCGATATACGGCCACAAATGTTGGAAAAAGTCATCGAAAATTGGACGTCCAGATTGGACTACATCCGCGCCAGCCGTGGCGGTCATATGCCAGAAATCATATTTAAAATGTAATGCCACAAGATTATCTTTCGGATAAATAAAATTCATGTCAATCGAATAATCGATCGTTGTTTTATTGCAACTTAAAGTTCTATACCTCTATAAAAAACGCCCTTTACTACATGAATTAGAAAAATAAAAGGAAATACTCACTGGGTATAACCATGTACATATGTTCGTATGTGCATGTGTGTGTGTGTTGTGTCCAAACGAAGAGATTTAATTTTTGGTTGTTTGTATATGAGTCTATGTGTGTGTGTGTGTGAGGATTTGCTTGCCATAGAAAATTGCATAAAAATGTTCAATGCATGCATATGAATATGATTGAAACAAGAGAGGCAAAATTCGCTGTACTCTCTTGCTCATGTTCTCTCTCTTGTTTTTTTTTTTTTTTGGTTTTGTTCTCGATTTTCTAATACAAATTTCCCAATCTTGTATTGAAGAATACAAGGCAGGCAGGCAGGCAGGCAGGCAACCAGGCTGGCTGGCCAAACTAACAAACAGGAAAGTATCATGTATCAAAAATATAATATGAAAACAAACTCTTACACACACCGCACTCATACACATGTCATAGCTATAGTAAACTCTGTGTCTCTCACTCTCTCTCTCTTTCTCGTTTTGCATACATAAAAACATGAGAGAATGTATGCATAAGTTAGCAGCAAAGAGTGCTCGTTATGTGTGCCGAAAAAAAAAAAAACAAATTTGCCGAAATAGAAAAAACAAAAAAACAAAAACAAAGAATTTAAATTTATCCATTCAATATTGCAACACATACAACGTAGTCAGGCAGACAGACAGACAGACACACTGACATGCATGCACCTACATTTGCACTCACTTACACACACTGACACACACATGCGAGTATTTACAATTATATTGGAGAACACAAACTCAATTGTGTATAGGGTTTGGGTTGTTTCACGCACAGAATACAACTGCAAAACTGCAGAGCAATAAAGCAATAAAAAAAATTTAAAGCAAAAGTAATTGATTTATAAGAATATTTTGTTTGTTTGTTATTAGGGGCCTATTTATATGGAAATATGATCAAAGAAATAGTGCTTGTGCAACGCAAAAACAATTTTAAATCAAAGTTAAGGTATTTAAAAATAAGCTAACGGAGTAGTATTGTCCCAAAGAGTACGACGAAAGATCAGACAACGTCAGCTCTTGAGAAAGAGCAGTACTCGGGGAATAAAGAAGAGACACTTTGAGATAAACGCTCTCTTAAACAAATTAAAAGAAATTCAAAACGTTCAAATCATAGTTTTTATGACCTGTGACCCACATGTTGATTGAAAACATTATCATTTCAAAGCTTCTAACACCTTCACAAACTCCATCGAGGAAAAATTCTAACCTTTATCACCCAGGACGGTCAGGCAGCGTAATGTAACTTACTACGACACGCATTAAATTTACAGAAGAAGTTATTTTTATACAACGCAAGATGACAACCCTCTTCCCTAACATCGCCAGACATGTCACAGTCAGGTCAGTGGATTAAGAAGTAAAAGAAAAGCTTGAGGAAAGGGAAAGATAGAAGAAACGAGAGTAGAATGAACGGTCATCTCCAGCTAATGCCAAAGATAGAACCTCTCAATACCAGAAATCCTAGCATAGGTCAACTCATCGAGGCTGTTGAAGAAACTTCAGAATGTAATGGGTTCGCCGTCTAACGTTTTTTTTTTCAACTTGTGCTTATTTCGTGAATGGTAACACTTAGCTCATGTCTGATTTGACAGATAATTAGTTTTATCCTTCCGCTGAACGAATATGGTTGTGTATACGCTTGAACAACGCTGGGAAATATTGCGCCATTACTTTGAAAGTCATGGTAATGTTGCAGAATGTGTGCGAAAATTGCGTACGGATTTTGGAAGAAGAGAAGCGCCGTCAGCTCCGTATGTCCGTTATCTTGTGAAAAAAGTGAAAGAAACTGGCATCCTCATGGATAAACCAGAACGTGAAAAGCCAAAAACAGTGCGTACACCCGAGAATATTGCTGCTGTGGCAGAAAGTGTGCGTGAAGCGGCATCAACATCAATTCACCGTCGTTCTCAACAATTGAACATTTCGGAGACATCATTGAGACGAATTTTGAATAAAGACCTTGGTATGACGCCATACAAAGTCCAATTGTTTCAAGAGTTGAAGCCAATTGACCATCCAATGCGTTTTCGGTTCGCTAAGTGGGCTTGCGATCGACTTACAGAAGATGCCGATTTTGGCAAAAAAAAAAATCATCTTTTCAGATGAAGCTCATTTTGATCTTGGCGGGTATGTAAACAAGCAACAAGCATTTGGGGCACAGAAAACCCACACGCATACATTGAAAAGCCGACGCACCCAAAACGAGTCACTGTTTGATGCGGATTTGGATTTTGGTCCAGAGGCATAATTGGGCCATTTTTTCTTCAAAAATGAGCAAGGAGTGGCCGTTACAGTCAATGGCGATCGTTATCGGGCCATGTTGAACGAATTTTTGTTCACAAAAATTGAAGAGGAGGACATTTGGTTTCAACAGGACGATGCTACGTGCCACACAGTCGAAGCTACACTCGATGTTTTGCGTCCTGCTTTTGAAGATCGCATTATCAGCCGTAGAGCTGATGTCGTTTGGCCACCTCGGAGCTGCGATTTGACACCGTTGGGCTATTATTTGTGGAGTGCCATTAAAGATAAGTGTTACGCCGACAAGCCAGCGACAATTGACGCTTTAAAGGACAACATTCGTGAAGCCATTGGTGAAAAACAGCTGCACACAATCGATAATGTGCTTAAAAATTGGATCGATCGTCTAGGCTACTGCATGACCAGCCAAGGCAGCCATTTGAATGAAATTATTTTCCATTATTAAGCGGAAGGATTGTACTTTCAAATAAAAAAAGAAATTTGAGAAAATATTCAGTAGTTTTTGTTTAAAGCATTTTATTTTGCAGACCCTTTACATAAAAGGCTGCCTTACATTACCACGAAGGCTAAAGGAAGTTCTGATGCCTCTGTTTCTTATAATTTTTCTAGTTATCAGGACGCTAAAAGAGTTTGTCTTTAGTTTCTCACACAATTCTGTTCTAAAATTGTCCAAATTGATCCATATTACCCTAGAAATTTGCAATTTCCTCTATTCCGCCTGATTACGATTACAAAGAAGTGCTCAAGGGGCAGGTCTAAAAGACCCATCCAACAGGTTCGCGTGCCTTCTCTTGCTAGTTTATCTGTAGTCCCATTATTTCACACATCTCTGGAACTTAAAAGCCATCACCACAGTCTTTCTGTCCAAAAATTTCGTGATAATAACCTCGAAATCACTTAGTGTCCGGTCTGTGGCTTTAAGGCAGCTTGACTATCTATACAGATAGCCGTCGTATCGTCTGATGTATTCCGTTGCCGGATTATCTCCTTTGCCTTAATAACCGCAAGCATTTCAACCAGCAATACACTACACTCATTATAGAGCCTATAAGGCAGCTTTATGTGCTCCCTACGGTAGACTTAGGTCCCAGCACTAGTCTTCATCTGCGAGCCATCTTTAAGGAATGCACGACCAACAATAAGATTGCCTAAGACTTGCCACTGTTCTCTGTCGAGAAAAACCGCACTGGTTAGTTTAGAAAAGTTTGGTTTCCTAGTGAGGCACTTTAACCGAGATCTTATATTTCTCTCCCACATAAAAAAGTACATTTTCAGTTACAGTAAGGTTCCATAATTATGATGATAGGCCAGCTCCCAGAGGATTGAGGGCATATTATATTCCTTGTCTTCCTTTAGAAGTTATGTATATGCCAAGTGGTTGTTATATTACAATGTAAAATGACCCTTATATGGAGTGCATTGTATGTACATGTGTGCTTGGGTGTGAGTGTGTGCATGTACACTGAATGCAATCAGTGTTTTCTAACACACAACACATTTGTCTGAATGAATGAAATTTTCTATTTGTATTCGCATTAGAGGCTGATGATGCTGATGCTGACGCTGGTGTTTTCTCTTTTCCCGTTTTTTCTAATTTTTTTTTTGGTGGGGCATTGCTGCTGCTGCTGCTACTGCTGTTGCAGTGTAGCGGTTAACGTGGCTATGGTGGTCACGTTAACAATGTTAGCATGATAACTAACCAGATGATTTACAGAAACGTTGTATTTTTATATAAAAAAACAGGCGAAAAAAATCAAAAAAGAAAAACTTAACAAATGGCCGCCGATCTTTGTATACAAAATAATATTGAAAGGATTTTAAATAATTTGCGGATAACGAATGTTGTGTTGCATTTCGTTTTTGATAAAAAACAAGAATCGAAAAAAACCGGAATATTTCTAAAAAAAAAAAAAAAAAATAAACAAAAATTTTTTTGTGTTGTTTTTTGATGCCAATATAAAATATTTAAGGCATCTCTAGATAAAGAGAGAGAGCGAGATAGATGCGATAACTAGATTTTCTCTGGGGATGAATGTAGAGATATTGTTTTACATACAGAAAATAAATTTGAAGCATATTTTTGTGAGGAAAACGTATAGAAACGTTTGCTAAAATAATAAATAAAATATGTATTGTGAATGGAAATTTATTATTAGAATACATACATACATACAATGGAAATATTTAACACAAATATTGTATTGCATTGTAATACAAAAAAATATGAAATCAAATTTCTTGTTGTCCAGAAAAATACTTGTTTTTTAAAATTTTTTTCAAGCATACTTTTAAAGCTTCAAAAAAATGCTGCATACTTTTAGGGATTTAACAACAATAGGAAAAATTTATAGGTTTTAAGTGTTGAAAAATATTTGTCTAATGGCTTAAAAACAATTTCTTAAAAAAAATACTTATTTAAATAAAAAAATATTTATTCTTAATTTTTTAAGATTTTTTTCATTTAAAATTATTACTGTTATTAGCAACAATATTTCATAATGTTTCTACAGCATACTTCATGGATGAAAAAGTATTTGTGTTGCTGTGTGTAATTTCAGGCTTACAACAAATGTAACAATATTTGTGTAAAGATTTTTGAAGCATACATTAAGGCTTAAATTAATATTTGACTATCTTAAGGCGTTTGTATTAAGGTTTTTGAAAAATGTTCCGTAAACAAAGATTTAAAATGCAAAAAAAAAAAAAAATAACCATAATACTTTCAAAAAATATTTGTTACATTAGTAAACTGTATCTAATTTATAATGGCTACCAAGGAGCAAGAGCAGCGAAGCACGGAAAAGAGAAATATTTTTTGACAGGTTTTACATTTTACCTGTTGCTGATATGTTTCAATGGTCCTCAGAAATTCAACTGTAAATGTAAGTCGTGTACTGTCAAGGATAACAGTCTGTCAAAAAAGATACACATTTACTTGCTTAAGTAGCCAATACAACCTTTTATTATTACAACCTAGTTCCTCACACCACCTATGCTGTGCGTGTGTTACTTGCAGCCATAAGTGGCAGGATCTAAAGTTTAAAGGGCGACTGCGAACGTTAAATTTTTGAGAATCTTTGCATAACAAATTTTCCATTTACTCTCAGAGTTTTAAGAAACTTTTCATACCAAATTTTCCATTTACTCTCAGAGTTTTTGCCAAAAGACTGTTGTTCGTTTTGTTTGCAATGTCTGAGCTGGGGTTTGAACCACGGACTTCCCTAGAGTAAGTAAAAATACTGTGTATTAGACTAGGATGGCTTCAACCCACTATAACAAACGAATAAATTTTCACAGGTTTGCTACTGGACAGCAACAGATGGCAGCAGCATCATGATGGAATCCAAAGAATCTTTGAAGTTCGTTGCTGATGATACTTTCTCAAGACATATGTGTCATGATTTTAATCCACTATTATTTGGTAAGGGCTGCAGCCCTTTCATTTTCATTACAATTCGAAATAATGATGAAACTTTTTATTCCTTCCACTTCAAAAAGCCAATCTCTATAGCATCATTGTCTTTGGCGAATAATTTTGTTGGTGATTGCCCCTATTTTTACACTGTGAGGATAAATATTGGGTGTTTTTTATAGAGGTGTAGAACTTTAAGTTGGCATTACTTTTCAAGATGGCGACCGATTTAACAGCTGTCAAGTGATTTATTCTCAGTTTGGTTTGGCAATTCATCGTGAATAGGCTCACGCCTGAACAACGCTTGCAAATAGTGCAATTTTATTTCGAAAATAATGGTTCTGTGTGGAAAGCGAATCGTGCACTACGTCCATTTTATCGTCGACAAAATCGTCCATCAGAGCAGTTAATTCGATTAACCATGGAACGTTTTCGCACCACGTTTACTTTTATTGATAACTCGCATCCCCAGAGACGCTGTACGGTGCGTACAGAAGAAGCTATTGCTGCTGTAGAGCGTAGCATTGAGGAAGACCCGAATGAGTCCATCCGCCATCGAGCACAGGAATTGGATCTGTGTCCATCCACTTTATGGAAGATTTTGCGGAAGTTTCTTGGTTTGCGTGCTTACAAAATCCAACTCGTGCAAGATTTGAAGCCAAACGATCATCAAGTAAGGCGTAGATTCGTCGAATGGGCCCAAAACGAGATTACCGTTGTTCCCGATTTTCATAAGCGAATTTTGTTTAGCGATGAAGCGCACTTCTGGTTGAATGGCTACGTCAACAAACAAAACTGCCGCATTTGGAGTGAAGGTAATCATCAAGTGTATGTGGAAACACCGTTACATCCAGAAAAACTGACTGTTTGGTGCGCTTTATGGGCTGGTGGAATCATTGGTCCGTACTTTTTCAAACACGATGGTGGCCAGAACGTTACAGTCAATGGTGATCGGTATAGAGCTATGATTACTAACTTTTTCAGTCCTGAATTGAATAACCATGATGTCCAGGAGATGTGGTTTCAACAAGACGGCGCAACATGTCACACATCTCGTGCCACAATAGATTTATTGAAAGACACGTTTGGTGAGCGCCTAATTTCACGTTTTGGACCTGTGAATTGGTCTCCAAGATCTTGTGATTTAACACCGCTAGACTACTTTCTGTGGGGTTATGTAAAGTCATTGGTCTATGCGGTAAAGCCACAAACGCTTGACCATTTGGAAGACAACATTCGCCGTATTATTGCCGATATACGGCCACAAATGTTGGAAAAAGTCATCGAAAATTGGACGTCCAGATTGGACTACATCCGCGCCAGCCGTGGCGGTCATATGCCAGAAATCATATTTAAAATGTAATGCCACAAGATTATCTTTCGGATAAATAAAATTCATGTCAATCGAATAATCCATCGTTGTTATATTGCAACTTAAAGTTCTATACCTCTATAAAAAACACCCTTTAGATTCCAAAAATGATAACAAAATACTAAACAAAAAAGGGGGCAAATAAAGAATTTCCATTTTACAGCACACACATCCTTTTATGAATCCTTAATTGGGGGTTTTGTTGTGCTTATTCTGTGATGATGGAAATGGTGTAAATATTTGATAAAATTATCCTTTCAAAAACAGATGAACTTCTTTTTTTTTTTTTGTTTGATTTAACTTATCAAATGTTAATGCCCGAAGTTTACTTTTGTTTAAAATTCTGTTTTCGGCATTGTGTTGCCAACATAAAAGGGAAATCCGATACAATTTGATAAGAAAGTAAAATGTTAGGGAGTGAGCGTAAAAAAGAGAATTTTTGAAAAAGCAAATGAAAAACCGATAAAGTCACCAACTACTATTGGAACAAACACCCTATCTAACCAACAGCTTTGACTGTTAGATTCCATAACTTGTGCTATCTTATCATGAATGAATCTTTCCAACATAATTTGTTCTTGATTTTTTCTCTTAAACTCGTACTACTAGGGGCACTACAAACCCAAGCAAACCAGGTTCAAATTAGGGTAAACGCCTACAAATTTTCATCATATTTTTTTAAAAATTACGCGGCTTCTGCAGAAAACTTTGTGTTCACTTGCCAGATGGCAACTCCATCATGTTAGGATTTGCTACAGTACAGGGTGGCTGATATGTATTGCAACCAACTTCAGGTTGTTATCATTTGTAAACCGCTCGTCTGACAGCTGACAGATTTATTCCAGTGACAGTTCATTTTATTATTTGCAAGCTTACAAAAGCATTTTGATCTATTGCATTCAGGAAAAAAAGTTATTCGTGATGGAATTCAAGCGTGATAGTGTGATTGCTTTATATTTGGCTGGAAAACCACAGGTGGCTATCGTTAGAGCCCTCCAGCAATTAAATGTGAATAAATCTTTTGTTTCTCGTACCATTGCTCGTTACCGCGATACTGGCAGTGTTGCGTCGCGTTCAAAAAGTGGACGAAAAAAACGGTAACAACACCAGAAATGATCCGAAAAGTGAAGGCCAGATTTGATCGAAATCCACGCCGCAGTGGTAGAAAAATTGCTCGTGAGCTGAACATATCGCAAGAACGGATGCAACACATATTGAAATATGAGCTTGGACTAAAGCCATTGAAGTTCCAAAAAGTGCAAGAGCTCACCGATGGACAAAAAAAAAAAGTTAGACTGGAAAGAGCCAAGGAGTTACTTCGCTTGCATGAAAGTGGCCAGTTACCGAATTTGGTTTTCTCCGATGAGAAGCCATTCCGAATTGAGCAGTTTGTGAACAAACAAAATGATCGGGTTTACTTGCCAAAGAGGTCAGCTGAAAATTTACAACTGCGATTGGCCACCAGGGCCGCCGTAACGGCCAATGATCGCTTCCCGCTCGAACGTGGGGTCAAAATAAATGCCGAATATTATAGGGAAAATGTCTTAAAGGCAGTATTGAAGCCCTGGGCAGACAAACATTTCGGCCGCAGACCATGGACATTCAAACAGGACTCAGCACCACCGCACTCAGCACGCGTCAACCAAGAATGGCTTAAAAAGGAGGTTCCTCGCTTCATTTCTACCGCACAGTGGCCACCAAAATCTCCGGATCTTAATCCGTTGGACTTTTGCGCCTGGAGCATTTGGAGAGTAAGGTTCTCACTAAAAAAATACCAAAATCTCAAATCTCAAGACGGCGCTTCGCCGGGAATGGGCCAAAATACCGCAGAGCCACTTTCGTGCAGCCTGTGATGGCTTTGTCGGCCGTTTGAAGGCCATAGTTCGTACCAAAGGTGGCCAATTCGTACAAAGCTAAACTGATTCTAAAATTTGATGTTATTTCCAACATTTTTTGCTTTTGAACAATCGAATTAAAAAAGAATAGAGCGCTTTACTTTGTTGCATTATATATCAGCCACCCTGTATAGATACGTATGTACGTCAGAGAGAGGCTTTGGAATTGTCCTACGAGGCACTGAAAAAAAAGTTCGTGATAACATTGCCTAGAAGATATTTAGAAGACCTTAACACCTGCAACAGAATCAAATTATTTATTGTGGCAAGCGAATAGGAGTCTGAAATAGTGAGATATGGGAGTCAAATACTGGTAACCTATCGGGAAACTTTCGAAATATGTGCTCAAATCAGCTTGGATGAGAAGTATAGAAGAAAGGAGAAAGTAGTGCAATACGGGATTAGTATAAGACTATCTGGGCAAGCTAAATCAGCTAGGCATGGCAAATGGGGTCATTGTTTCCTCATTGCAATTGAGCTTGTACAATCTACATCAACTAGGCAGAGAAAATAGGGTCACTCTTAGCTGGATCGCCGGCGATGTAGGAATACGAGTATACAGCAATAAGCAGGCAGATAAGCTTGCCAGTATGAGAGATTCAACATCGCTGATGGGGTCACAACCTTATCAGAGAGAGAGAGAGAGAGAGCAGATGAAAATACAATACTTAGGGAATGTTATCTACTCAGTCGTTGCATTGTATTGGAACTACTAACATATGCTATGGAGGTAAGGAAAAAGGTGCACTACACGTATTTCAAATGGAAACACCTGGCTGCTTATATGAATTACTAGGCAGGCAGTTGTCCTTACTGACATTATCGATGAAACAGTCTACAACTCGCTAGGGCAGTAAGATAGGGGAAGACAAATTATTAAGAAACTCTGTGTATTTACTGAGGACAGTATATGAGCCGCCGTGGTCTAGTAGGTAGTGTGTTGGCTTATTAGACGAAAAGCCAAGGTGCGAGCCCCAGGCCAGACATCAAAATAAAATACAAAAAGTATTTTTTCGGCGACTTCCTCTCAGCAGATTTGTGGCAAAAAGTCTCCGAGAATAAATAAAATTGCCATGGAAAGTTTCTCAAAAATCTGTGGTTCAGAATCGACTTTAAACTGTAGGTCCGCCGCCACTCATGTATGAAATTAGCACACACAAATAAGTGGTGTGAGAAACTAGGTCGTAATCCTGACTGAAGGGTTGTAGTGATCAATTATGTATGTATGTATATGAGCTTTCCTCTTGTCGAATGAATTGGAACTTGTGTTAATGTATTCCGTTATCTGATGGTGACCAGGAAATTCTTATTGAGGAGATGATATGATGTGGCCATCAAGATCGAGTGCGATTTGACCTCGTTAGACTTTTTTTGGGGTGTACTTAAGTTGCAGGCGTGTGCGAATAAGCCACAAAATCACATCGGTTCACAAAGCAATCATAACTGATGCCATCTGTTAAGATAAGCGTTACAATAACAATACAATGAAGCCGCCGTAGTCTGGTAGGTAGTGTGTTGGGTCTTATTAGACGTGAGGCCGCGGTTCAAACCCCAACTTAGACATCTCGAATAAAATAAAATAAAATTCTTTCGGCGATTGTCTCTCAGCAGTCTGCTGTAAAAAACTCAGAGAATAAAATAAAATTACCATGAAAAGGTCCTCATGGATAAAATGGACACACACTAACATGGGATATCAAAGAATATGGATATAAAGAATGCGCATCATGTAGAAGTAAAATTTCTTATGGCGGGTCGTAACATCACGACCCGCTCTCACCAAATTTTTTTTAAAAATCATTTCTGGGTGAGGGGAGAGGAAGACAGAAGGAAAATGAACACAAACAAAGAGCGTAACAATGTGTTGCTCTCATCGTACGTATGAACATGTGTATGTATTCTTGTGTTTTTTGATTTAGTTGTCGATCAGACTGCGACAAGAATACACGTGCTGCGGATGCTTTATCATTTTCTTTCAGAATAACACTCGAAGAATATTTTGTGTTAAAAATGTTCTGTCATTAACTGGGCGTATTTCATTTTTTTATTTTGTCTCATAGTATAATTTTTTTAAATGCTTTGGAATGCTCGTTTTTTTTTTCTTTTAATAAAAAATGGTTTTTTATTCTTTTTATATTTATTTATCTAAAAAACATGGCCTAATTTTTAAGCCAAAGATGGATAGCTTTATGTTCTTTTAATAATAAAATCGATTTTTTATTTTATTTTTATTTATCCAAAATTATTAAGCCAAAAATAGACAGCTTTACGTATGTATGTTGATGAAATGAAAGTAAAAAAAGAGTATATTACTAACACTTTTCTATGGCTGTAAATAAATAAATTCTCTCAACTTATTTGTCTCTCTCTTACTCACAAATCCATAACCAAAGGCATGTGTTAACTTAGAGGAAAACTGTTAGTAATAATTTCAAGTCTACTTATTAACCCAATGATATGTATATGTGATCGGAAAATATAGAAAAATTGTACTGCAGACACCGTATTTAACTTGGCAAGTATTCTTCCAAAAATCGAAATCATTTCTCATTAATATTAGTGAATACTACTGTGATATTTCTTTGGGCGTATAATTTAAGTCTGAAAAAAGCGACATGAACCTTCTTCTTTAAAAGCTGACAAGATTTTTACGTTCTTTTTAACGAACATTCTTGATGTTCGTGTCCTATGTGTGTAAAAAGCCGAAGATGTTCTTCCCCTGAGGGACATTGGTTTTTAGCACCAGAAAAATAAATAAAAAGTGGTCAAACAACAAAAACGCACGATGAGAACAACGCATTGTTACGCTCTTGGTTTCTGTATCATTCCCTTCTACCTTCCCCTCCCGCGTCATGAAATATTTTTGAAAAATATTCCAAAATATGTTAAAATGCACATTCTTTATACTTTATTTTCTTTGCTAAAAGGTTGTGGCTAAGTACCACAATAACGTGTACAAATTTTTGCCTCCGCTCTCCTTATCTTATTGTTTCCAAATAGAAAATTTATTTTTGGTGTTGCTGAGTCGTTATTAAATGTTTATTTATTTTTTTCTTCTGATTTTAGGTTTTCATCTCTTAATTGTTGATTTAATATTTAATTTATGGCTCAATAAATAAATAATGAGAATATTTTTTTTTTTGATAAACAGAGTGTTTGCAATTAAAAATGAACAACAAAAAAATGAATAAATAAATAACATTTAATTGCAATTAAAATATAAGAAAATATTCGATTACATTAATTAAAAAATATAGAAATTCTCGTTCATAGAGAGAGCCAGAAAAGAAATGCAAAACATTTCTTAAATCAAAAAAAAAAAAAAATTCTCTTGTCGATAACAACGTTTTGTTCAATAAAATTTAAACCAAATGACCTACAAAAAAAAATTTCCTTCTACTGCTCTTACAGTGGCTCCAAAAAATAAGTGCTCAATAATAAATTTAGTCTTTTCCATTAGTTTTTTAACCAGAATTTAAATAATTTGAAAATTCTATTCTATTCTATTCTATTAACTATGCAGTATAGTTTATTGTTATGTACTTAAAAATTTTAAAAGATTTTTAAAATTCTAAATTTTAAAGCAAAAACAAAATATGCGTAAAATGTTTGCTCCAAAAAGTGAGTGCTCATTTGTTTGTTTTGTTATTAATTGCGAAAATAACTGCACTTTTACGAAAACAATACAAAGTAAATTGGGATAATAAACGTTTTTAAGATTATTAATAACATTTTGGTGAGACGCGTGGTTATAAAAGTTACTTTCAAAAAAAAAAGAAATTGTGGACATGGCTCCTAAACGAAAAGGAACTACCGAGGCGGAAAGACAAATTATAATTAATCTTCGTGAACCTCAAAAATCAATCAGGCAAATTGGAGAAATAGTTAAAAGACCTTATTCCACCGTTAAAAAGATTATTGACAACTATAAAAATACCAAAAAGTTAACAAACGAGCCAAGATCTGGACGACCACCTGCGTTATCTGAAGCCCAAAAACGTTTAATAGTTCGGGAAATCAAAAAAGATACGAAATTACCAGCTACAAAACTTACAAAAGCCTTTAACATAAAGTTTGGTTACAAAATTTGTGTTAACACAGTTCGTAATGTGCTGTATAAAGCTGGTTTCCATGGTCGAGTTGCGAGAAAAAAGCCGTTTATAAGCAAAGTCAGTAAGAAAAAACGTCTTGTCTATGCTAAATTCCATAAGGATAAGCCTATGGAACATTGGAATCGCGTAATTTTTACAGACGAAAGTAAATTTAATTTGTATGGTAATGATGGAAGATGCAAAGTATGGAGGAGGAAGCCCAACCAAGAATTAAATGACGCGAATCTTTGTCCCACATTTAAGCATGGCGGTGTATGAGTGCTGGTGGTGTTGGAAATTTACAGATTATAGATGGCATTATGGACCACAAAAAAAATATATCGACATTTTACAAACACATTTGGTCCCCAGCGTACAAAAAATGGCTCTTCCACCAAATTATATTTTTACCCAGGACAACGACCCCAAACATACCGCCAAAAATACTAAGCTGTGGCTGTTGTCCAACGTTCCAACATGGATGGATTTAACAAGGCCCAGAGGATCGTTGGACAGCTCAGTAGATTAGTGGCGAACATTGGAGGCCCGCTACCGGCGAGACGGAGACTCCTGATGGAGGTTGGAAACAGCATTATGCTTTATGGGAGCGAAATTTGGGCCGAAACACTGAATGTTAAGAAGCGGACAAACGCACTGGTAGCGGTACAGAGAACGGCTGCATTGCGTATCGCGTCGGCATATCGTACGGTATCCGCTCCAGCCGTAGTGGTGATAGCGTGTATTATCCCTGTGGATCTGCTGGCAGCGGAGCGGATGGAGATCTATAAGGCGAAATCGGCTGGGAGTCACATAACCGCTCATTTCAGGGAAAACACCATTTCAAAATGGCAACAACGATGGAACGAAGAAGATAGAGGAAGATGGACGGCGAGACTTATTCCAGACATAAGGCCATGGATTGGTCGGAAATTTGGAGGTAAATTACTACGTTACACAGATGTTATCGGGTCACGGATATTTTAGGATATATCTGCACAGAATGTTAAAGACCGCCTCACCTTACTGTCTTTACGAGGAAGGGGAGATAATTGATGACGCAGAGCACACCGTTTTCGAGTGTGCACGCTGGCAGAGCTATCGCTCTGCACTGACGTCGATAGTTGGGACGATCACGCCCGGTAACATTGTCGGGGTTATGATCGCGAGTAGAGAAAATTGGACCTCAGTGGCGAATTACGTGGAGAGGATTCTAAAACTGAAGAAGAGGGATCTTGAGGCTGCAGAACATGTGGGCACGCCGGAATAGATGAAACTGGCACACGTGTCAATCGAAATTCGAAGTAAAGATCTGGAGGAAAGGAATAGTGGAGACGCTTAGATGTCTCTTCAACTTTCAACACGCAATCCGGACGCGGATATGAACATGCAGGGGCCAAAGAGCCAAAAGGACTCCACTCCGAAGTAATACCACCGTAGTTCCGGAGTGGACACAACAAGTCCATGAGACGAGGGGGGGATTTAGTGGGTGAGGGCCCCACACACGGAGGATGTGACGACTTCCTCTATGGTGCGGTTAGGTACATTTACCCCTCCTCGGCGTGAAAAAAAAAAGAAAAAAAAAAAAAAAAAAACATGGATGGAAACACCTCCTCAATCTCCAGATATTAATCCAATTGAAAATCTCTGGGAACTCTTGGACAAAAAAATTAGGGAAAGGCAAATTGGGAACAAAAATGATTTAATACAGGCTTTGCAAGAAGAATGGGCAAAAATATCATCGGAGGTGACCCAAAATTTGGTCAATTCTATTCCAAGAAGATTAGAAGCCATAATTAAAAATAAGGGAGGTCAAACAAAATATTGAAAATATTGTTTGAAGTGATTTTTTTAAATTAATCATAAGTCAGCACTCAATTTTTGTTTTTGTTTTTTTTTTTTATAGAATAATATTAAATTTTTTAAGTTTTTAAGTATTGAATATTAAACTATAATAAATGGTGAATATAAAAATAAATTTTGTTATTTTTTTAATAAAAATATGCGTTAACAAAATCAAAGTAGCTGTGAGCACTCAGTTTTTGGAGTGACTTTATATTAACCCTGTATATTGTTTTTGTTTTCTTTCTTATTTTTCCTAATAAAACTTCTTGGCAATAGCCTTCAGCCATTGACATCAAAACCGGAGTTTCAAAAATTTTAAATTAAAAATGTTTTCAAAAAATATTTCGAAAAAAATAAAAAAAAAAATAAAAATAAAACACAATCCCTGATTAATACCCTTCATAGTCTCTATACAGACCGGCCTTTACATACACTGTCATGTTCTTTCTCGCCCTTCTTTGTAAGCCTTGAGAAACTTTACATAGCTTATACCACCACCACGCTATGGTGCCCAAAATATTACATTCTTAGGCTGTGATTTTAAATTTTTTGTTTTTGTGGTTCTACATGGCTTTTATTTGCTGTTGGCCGAAAAAAAAAAAGTTTGTCGAAATTTTTTTTTTTATGGGCCATCAGATTACAAGAAACATTTAAGCCTACACTCGCTCTCTCATCTATTATCTCTTGTTTAAGCCTCAAATAATATTGTATTGTTACCAAATGCTGTTCACTCATACTCTTGACTTTCATACACACTTACATTATGTTTATGTATGTATGTAGATAAACAAATTCAAAAAAAAAATTTATTTTTATGAGAAATTTCGTAAATTTTTTTTTTTTTATTTTAAACACTCGCTTTATGAAAATTTTCAATCCGTTTGTTTGTTTGTTTTGTTTTTTTTTTTTTAAGGTTAGGTTTAGTTGGTGAAAATGACTCTGTTTTTCGTTCTGTTTCTATTGCGAACTCAGAAAATAAAAAAAAATAAAAAACGCAAGAAAAACTAAAAAAATGTTATTTTTTAATACGCATAACTTTGTTTGTCGGTTTGTTGGCCTATACACATCAGGGTCATTTAACAATGAAATGAAAAAAGAAATTACCCCGAGGCCTGCAATCATACCAAACAAATTTTAATCCAGTCTGGCGCTTAAAGTTGCATTTATTTAATGTATGGCACGAATAAGAATCGTTCAACAGCCGAAGAGCTCGTATAACTTACTACTGAGTGTCCACGTTTCAAGCATTATTGTGCGATTATGCGTACAAGCAAATACTCTTTAATGGGTTCCAGAGCATAAGAATTTTAACGGAAATTGCATTGTTAGTGCAGGGCTAGGATAGAGCAAACAATCTCCGATAAGTTACAAGCTAAAGGTGTTTCGATCGCAACTTCCTCCAATATTGATAAGCTCTTCTAAGCTGGCATAGGTTAACAGAAGGACTGATTGCCTTCTTTCCCTTAAAGCACATGGCCATTCAGCACACTAATGTGGTTTCTATTGGTCTCTGCTCTATTGAAAGATATATCGATAGACTTGGAATTTAATCGAACAACTTCCGATTTTCAACTTCTTTCACCTCATTTGTCAGTGTCCACCTCTTGCTATGAAGAGGCAGGGGGTGGTTTCACTGCTTCCTATTTTCTGTCACCTTTGACAGAACTTTCCAAAATAAAGGTCAATACAACAACAAGTATTATTTTGAAGTCGTAATTATTTTCTGGTGATTTTCGATGTCTCAGTATCATTACTATCGTCTGACCTAAGTGGCCAGATGTCAGCCACTTAATCTAAGGCACAATAGTCTGTAGGTTGGGCTGTATTTTTTCTCAAATAACCCTGAAAGAACCATGTCCGTAATTCAGAGTTTAACGACCTTATGATAATCGACTTTTTTTGGCTTACAATTGAGAATTACGAACTAGACGATGAGTGGTTTTAAAAAGATTGTGCCACATCACTCGGTCGACTTAAGAGTTTTTAGCATGAAAAGTTTCCGAAAAGATTAATTTCATGTTTTGCGGCTCTCAATTGTCCGCTAATATCATTCGAATTGTGGCCGTTAGAATTTTTGAGTTCGGATTACTTCAATCAATCACAGTGTCTACACGGCAAATATCGTAACGTTGAAGGATTTGCAAACAAATATTCGTCATGAGAAAGTGAAAATATCGCCAGAATTTTTTCTTGCTAATATCAGACAGTTTGGTTTAGAATGTGAAGAATCGGACTCACACTCGCAATGGGAGATGAGACATTAAGTGACAGACGGGGTCTTCCCTCCACTACAGGTTGTAACTTCAGAAAAGAAAAAATATTCGAGAGCATTGGGACAGTCTCTCATCCCATAAGTACAAAGATTACATTAGTAAATGTTCAGTCAAGAGAAGAAAAAATAAATTCTTTCGTCCTTGCGGGGTTAAAATTCAGCTAGCTGAAGCAAACGGAAGTAATGGCATGGTGTAGTCGCCGTAGTCTAGTAGGTAGCGTGATGGCTTAATAGACGTGAGGCCACGGTTCAAACCACAGGTCAAACATTAAAATGAAAAATCTGAAAAATTATTTCATCGGCTACTTCCTTTCAGTAGATTTCTGGCAAAAACTCTGAGAGTAAATAAAAAATTGCCATGAAAAGTTTCTCAAGAAATCTGTCGTTCGGAATCGACTTTACACTGTAGGTCCCGTCACTCATGTATAAAATTAACACACACAACATAAGTGGTGTGAGAAGATAGATCGTAATATATGTATACATATGTATATGTAATGAAAAAATTTTTTTTTGGCTTTTACGCGGATAATAAAGATTATTTTCCCGTCTGATATCGATTCTGACCATTACGTCCGCAACAGTGTTTCTGGAATTTCCCTATGCCTACATATATAATTGGTCATTACAACCTTTCAGTTAGGATTACGACCTAGTTTCTCACTCCACTTATGTTGAGTGTGTTAATTTTATACATAAGTGGTGGGACCTACAGTTTAAAGTCGACTCCGAACGACAGATTTTTCTTTCATGGCAATTTTATTTACTCTCAGCGTTTTTGCCAGAAATCTGCTGAGAGGAAGTCGCCGAAGAAATACTTTTTGTATTTTTGTTTTGATGTCTGGCCTGGGGCTCGAACCGTGGCTTTACGTCAATAAGCCAACACACTACCTACTAGACTACAGCGACCTATGCCTAGGGACTTGAATAATAGAGTTTCGTATAATTCGCTATTTCCCAGAGAAATAGGCAACATTTATGCAGACACTTAGGCGTCACTAGAACTTTCGAAAATGCATTTATAACAGCTTAGTTGTTGCTACTCAGCAGCCATTTAATTGCCATGATTTTCGCTTGAAAAAGACTGTATTGATCTTGGAGGTCTAGAAAGGGGGGGAGTGGTAAGGTAGACTTGATGATTTAAAGTGTGCATATCCCTTTGGCAACGGGTGCCGTGTATAGACGGCAATCACTTGGTGAAGCACAGTGCCTGACGTCGTGTAAATACGGCAGTCGTTTATAAAGGGTCCGCTAAATAACTTTTTTTTTTTGAAAATGCTTTAAAAAAAAACTACTGAATATTTTCTCAAATTTCTTTTTTTATTTGAAAGTACAATCCTTCCGGTTAATAATGGAAAATAATTTCATTCAAATGACTGCCTCGGCTGGCCATGCAGTAGCCTACACCAGAAGATGCCGATTCGTCTTTTCAGATGAAGCTCATTTTGATCTTGGCGTGTATGTAAACAAGCAAAATTGTCGCATTTGGAGCACAGAAAACTCGCACGCATACACTGAAAAGCCGACGCACCCAAAACAAGTCAGTTTGGTGCGGATTTTGGTCCAGAGGCATAATTGGGCCATTTTTTCTTCGAAAATGAGCAAGGAGTGGCCGTTACAGTCAATGGCGATCGTTATCGGGCCATGTTGAACGAATTTTTATTCACAAAAATTGAAGAGGAGGATATTGGCAACATTTGGTTTCAACAGGACGGCGCTACGTGCCACACAGCCGAAGCTACACTCGATGTTTTGCGCCCTGTTTTTTGAAGATCGCATTATCAGCCGCAGAACTGATGTCGTTTGGCCACGTCGGAGCTGCGATTTGACACCGTTGGACTATTATTTGTGGGGTGCCGTCAAAGATAAGTGTTACGCCGACAAGCAATTGACGCTTTAAAGCACAATATTCGTGAAGCCATTGATGAGAAAATATTCAGTAGTTTTTTTTAAGCATTTTCAAAAAAAAAAGTTATTTGGCGGACCCTTTATGTACATTTGCGTTTCCGCAAACCATGGCAACAATGTATGGTTGGACACACCGTCGTGAAAAGTTGCAAAGTATGGCAGAGGTGGACTGTCGCGAAAAGGACTATGGCGTGCATGTGCTTATCTATTCACCTCCAGATATGCAACCATAACAAATGTAAGAAGGACTATGAAGCCTCAAATTGAAAATCAACATCAAAAAAAAAAGGAAATCAATCCGTATAAACGAGGCAGAAATAATCAGAAAGAAACAAAAAAAAATGTATGTAAATAGGCCTCCTTTAATTTGAAAATAAATATGAAATGCAAGTGCTTTAAACGAATTTTAATAAAAATCTGTGCACTCTTGCCAAATTTCTACTGCAAATTATAGAAGAAATAGGCCACATATGTTATAAATGATGAGTGAATTGTCTCATATACATACGTACATACATATCTGCGTACAATGTACAATGTATGTGTGTATTTATTGCATTTGTAAGTCTTTTTTATGTAAATACTGGGTGTATAGTTTTAAACAAAAAACTTTACAGTTTTTTTTTTTTGCTATTCTTCTCTGTTTTTCTTGTTTCGTTATTGCTATACCAAGTGTTGTTGCTATTTTTTTGTTGCGAAACAAAAAGAAACAACATAAAATGAGAGTTTGTAAGTGTATATGTTGTGTATGTTTTTAAATCAAGCAGCCAAAATGTGTACAAAAAAATAAAGAAAAATACCAAGAGAAACTGCAATAACAAAAAAAAATTTATTCAAAATATTACTTTGATGCTACAAAAACAAAATAAAATGAAACAAAAAAAAATAACAACAACTTACAACAAAATTCAAAACATTCAAACACACTTGCACATGTACATACATACATACCTACATACGTATGCATACATTTTAATATTTTATAGAAGGAAAAAGAAAAAAAGTTTCAACATTTTTTTCATACTCATCAGCATCATACAATACAGCAGAGAGCCTGTGCCTCTATGAACAGTTATTGTTTTTTTCTTGTGCTGCTCCATTGTATTATAGTGTAAGAGAAAAAGCGAAAAGGGAAAAGAAGAGGGTAGAAGAAGTATGTTACATTTAAACAAACTTTAGGAAAAATAGTGTTACGGCATACAAATATAATGTAAAATAGTTTGTAACACTTTGGGTATTTCTTCACAAACACATACGCTTTTTTTCCTAGATTGTATTACAACAACAGCATAGGCGGCCCAGGCCTACAACATTTGAAAAAGTATTTTTATAGGAAAATTCATACTTCGAATTGACACATACAAGTTTTTCCAATGAATTTTAAAATAGAACAACAACAACAACAACAACATGAATGACAAAGAAAAAATGAAAAGAAAAAAGAGGGGAAAAAGGAAAAGAAAAGGTGTCTTAAAATGACGCAGGTTAAACGCTTTTTAATAAGAATAAGGTGATGACCTTGGTCTAGAATATTAGAAAGAAAAACAAACAACAAAAAAAAAGGTCTTGTTAAACGAATATAAGCCTTAGGCGATGTCATTAAAGATTCCATGCCCTTTACTTCGACAAATATAAGCCAAGGAATTTTTATTAAATTATTCGGCAAAATAAAGGCAAATAGTTGGGCAAATTAAACCAGCATTGTGGTTGAAGTAAATAGGATTTTGACTATGTAAACAGCTACAGTGCCAAAGTGAAACAATTTGTTAAAGGGTGTTCGCCTCTGCATCTACTCAATTGGAGCTTGTTTGTTAAAATTGGTCTACCGAAATGCCAGCTGTCACCTGTACACAACTCAACTCTCCAAGGAACTAAAGGCAAACGCCTATAGACTACGATGTGTGTTTGCCGAAAGGGCTCTGGAGAAACTGGAAAACTTCAACAATGCGGCACATTTGTGAAACAAACTGGTTGATCTTGGTATTCACATGACATCCAAGATCGTTCAATGCTCCCAAGCAAGTGACATTTTCTTGTGAAATTTAAGCTGGCAGTGTTACCGATTCATTTGTCGGAGAACGACATTGGCCAGACTCTCAGTGTCAACAGCGAGCACTAAAGGTCAGCGATTAACAACAAATTTTTTGACCTAAATTGAATAAGTTTTCAAGAGGACAGAGCTACATGTCACACAGCATGTGCCATATTTTATATTCTGTACAAGCGATCTGAGGGCAACACATTCTTGGAACTTGTTTTAATGCATTCCAGAAAAAAAAAACTTCTGTTTGCATTACTGATGCTGAGCAGGAAATTTTTATTGAGGAGTTCATGAGAACCGGACATCGAGATCGTGTGCGATTTGATCTCTTTAGTTATTTTTATGCAGTGTTCTTAAGTCGCCGACATATGTGAGTAAGCAACAAATCACAGGGCTTCACAAAGCCATCATAACTCATGCCATCGGTTACGATTATCGTTACAATAACAATACAAAGTCGCCGTGGTCTAATAGGCAGTGTGTTGGCTTATTAATCGTGAGGCCACGGCTCAAACCCCAGATCAGACATTTGCAACAAAACGAAATATGAAAAAATTCCTGACAAAAGCCTTGGAAGTAAATAAAAAATTGCCATGAAAAGTTTCTCAAGAAAATCTGTCGTTCGGAATCGACTTTACACTGCAAGTTCCGCCAATCGTATATGAAAATTAACACACACAACGTAAGTGGTGTGAGAAGCTACATAGGTTGTAATTCTGACGAAAGGGTTGTAATGATCAAATGTATGTATGTGTATTATCTATTTTAACATGATCGGATCAGATTTGTTTGCCCTTGCATTCTTTAAGTTTCTTTCCTTTGAAGTTTTTATTATCACACCTTGGTTCGTTCAGTATCTTAGTTAAGTTACTCAGAGTTCAGTAACTCAAAACTTTAAATATAGTATGTTGTTGATTCCAGGTGCCTTATTGCCCTTGGATTACATTTCAACAGATGGGGTTGTTTCTGTTGTCAACAACAAAGGCCAAACTGATCCGTTTAAATCCCAATCAAAAGGCAGATGCTTTGTAAGAATCTTGTGTTCTACACCTTCTACGAATCTTGTATTCTACACCTTAACTATTTATGACGAGTATACTCGTCTTTGCTGGAAAATAATGAAGCAGGCAAAAAAGTATTCTGAAACAAAATTAAACAGTTAACAGGGTTAAGTGAATGAATAAAAAGTTAAAAATATAAGCCAGTTGTTGTTAGATTTTTCGATGAATGGAAAAATTGTAATGCTGACGAAAGGGTTGTAATGATCAATTATGTGTGAATGTATGTATCTGGTATGGTATGGTCTCGCTTCTCTCGGAAGATTCATATGCAACTAATCAATGAGTTTAACATCAGAGGTTTTGTCAATGAATCAAACGCTGTAACAAATATGTACATATGTATGCTTACCGAGCAATACAAGGTCGTGCGTGTAGCCGCAAGTGATTAAAGTCAACTGGGAGACACTAAGCTGAGAGATTTTAAGTGTTGTGAATATTATCACTGAATTAAAATCAATTTACTAAGATGTGCTGAAGAATAGACGCCATTTTGATTTTAGAATTCTTTGCAAATGTCCTTATTAGCATATAAATTCTCTTTTATGAAAGCAAAGCACCGAAATTGTTACACAATAAATAGCTGGGAAGAAAAAATTTGATATTCTGTCATGCAAAAAAATATAATTCCGAGGTTTATTAAAAAATTAACGCTTTTATTCGATTTTTTTTATATTTTACATTCAAATTCATTTAATAAAGAAGCAAGAAAAATAAGAAATTAAACGCATGAATATAATAAAAAGTTCTGGTAACTGAACATTCATTGAATTCAAGTTCTAATCAAACAAAAAATTACAAAAAAAACGAAATTAAAATAAAATAAAAATTAGAAATTTTTAAAATATTACTAAGGATCGTGTATCTGGGAATTGTTTTAAAATATAACTCCTGGCTAGAAATGTATCTTTTGTTTGCTTGGTGCAAAAATCAACCAAATAAGTCACAGGTTTTTTGGTTGCCACAAACACGTATATATGTCGAATATGTTCCGGGGTAAGCGACAAACCCATTTGTTTTGCTATTCCAATAACATTAACTTTGGCACCGTCCTTAGTCGTATCGGAACTTTTAATATCTTGAATTAAAACCGTGTGGTATGTTTCATCTAAAATAGATAAAGAAGCTGAAGTATCAATACACCTTAGAAATTCATTTTTTATTTGTACAGTGGAAAAGCATATGTAGTAAGCAGGAAAGTATTTTCTTCTGATAGAACCATCATAGATTTTACCACGGAACAACAGCTGACCCATTTTTAATGCTAAATCCATAACTTTAGACGCAGCTTCGTCGTAAGTCAAGTCAAAACGTTCGAATTTCATTATCCAAATACTGTTGCTTGGCGGAAGGAATATAGTACCATCGCTTATGTCATCACCATTCTCATGTCCGTTGGAGGATACCTTGTTATTGGCAACAACATTAGCTACCTTGCACAGAAAACGGTTTTCAACCTTTTCGATGCGATCTGTTTATTTATAATTTCATCCTTTAAAGTTTCTTGGTTTTCTTTAAGCTGTTCCAAAGATTGTCTTGTAAACTCATAAGCTTTGTTAAGTTCAATGATGTTTGCTTCAGCTTCTCCAAAAATTCCGTTCTTTTGCGACATCCTGTTGATTCGGCAACTACTCAAACTTACAACCGTTCTTTGCAATAATACGCTCAATACTGAATATATTTTGTGCTGAAGGTACATACAGATGGGTAGAGCAAGTAATATGAAGAATCTTCATATTAATCTTCATTGAAGATTATTTTTCTATTAAATGGGGAAACTCCCTGTTTCGTAATTAAAACATAAACAAATGCAGTGTTGCCAACATAACAAAAAACATATTCATGTACGCACACAACATGCTTTTACCCCATTTACACTACAGCGAAATCTAGTACTTATGAGATTTCGAGCCAAATCTAGTTGATTTTAACTAGATTTCCCATACAAAACAAAATCTACTTATTTAGTAGATTTCGGCAAAATCTACTCAAAATCTAGTAAAAATAGAAATGCAACTATGTGTTTTGCCAAATAATACTTAAAAATACAACGCTGAGCAGGAAAAAAAATGACATTTCAATTTAAAAACAAAACTAATAAGATAAGTGCGGCAAAAATTTTCAGAGATGTTAGCTTTAACCTCTTCACGCCCCTGGCCTAATATGTGGACGTTTAATTTTTTATAATCATAATTATAATAATATAAAAAAAAAACAAAAATTTTATAGTAAGTTTATTGACTACCAAATCCTCCAACAAGAGAAGTAAACATTTTACCGTTTGTCTGCACTGAAGATATTATTTCCGATGCATAGATACATACAAAAACGTGTAATAATTCTTCGGCAATCTGTTTTATTGGATTATATCAAGAAATCGCTAATATTTGAAAAAAAAAATAATATCAGATATATTTAATATAATAAGTTTTACCATCACTACCTAAAAAATCTAAAAGCTGGACTAAAGTGAATCCTGGAATTAGACTGGACGGTATAGGTAATTATCCTAAATACAAGGAACTGAAAAATCCCCCCAGATGTCACGACAAAAATTGTGTAAGACGAACTCTCTACATTTGTGAGAAATGTTAAGACTATATATGCCCGGAATGTGTATGAAATCATATCACACATAAATTACCATTAACGCTCAGTGGCCACAAATGTGGACGTTATTCCTTTTTGTGAATTTTCATTCATTTTTGTTTTCTGAATTCCTATTTAAATAAAATTAAATAATTTAAAAAGAAAACAAAATTTAATAATCTTCGTCCCTGAAGAGGTTAAGCATAACAAATGAAAAGTTTGGCGGCTTTTCGATGAACATATCATATGAAATATTAGGAACATCTTGCTCCCAGAATGATCCATGACGAACCTGTATTAAAGTGCGGTTTAATATTTATATATTATTACCTATGTAATATGTATATGTACATATATGCTTACGATACTAAATGTCCTATATTTTTCATTTTTGTTTGGTATTAAACTAAATTTGGAAATATTATTATTTTCTTTTAAATTTCAGTCAGCTGTTTTTGTTATTAAAATGAAATCTTGCTACTGTCAAATAAATCCAGTGTAAACGATCTAGATTTTGAGCAAGATTTGAAATCTAATCTACTAGATTTCGCTGTAGTGTAAATGGGCTATTTCGCACATGCAAAAGGTAAATACGTATGTACAGTGTTGCCATTTAGTTGCTTTTCGGGTATTTTTTGGTGTATTTTTGCACTTAGTACCCGTACATTTTTAACAAATAACCGATATAATAAAACGGGTATTTATAGTGCATTTTAAAATTTCTCACAGTGCTTTTAGTGCTTTTTTATACAACTACAAAATTTTTGAATTTCTTTTTGACACTGAATTTTTTAACGACCTTTTTGATGCCTTTTATGCAACTATGATATTATTTTCATCGGCAACTGCCTTTTAGCAGATTGCTGGCAAAAGCTTTGGAAGTAAATAAAAAATAGCCATGAAAAGTTTCTTAAGAAAATCTGTCGTTCGGAGTCGACTTTAAACTGCAAGTTCCGCCAATCATATATGAAAATTAACACACACACAACGTAAGTGGTGTGAGAAGCTACATAGGTTGTAATTCTAACGGAAGCGTTGTAATGATCAAATGTATGTATGTGTATTATCTATTTTAACATGATCGGATCAGATTTGTTTGTCCTTGCATTCTTTAAGTTTCTTTCCTTTGAAGTTTTTATTATCACACCTTGGTTCGTTCAGTAGCTTAGTTAAGTTATTCAGACTGCAGTAACTCAGATATGTTGGTGATTTCAAGTGACTTATTTCAACATATGGGCTTGTTTATGTAGTCAATAACAAATGCCAACCTGATCCGCTTAAATCTCCTGAATTTGGAAAAAACTTGTTTTATGTAACGAAATAAAGCAAGTAAATACTCAGAAGATAGTAAAGACAGCAGATGCTTTGTAAGAATCTTGTGTTCTATACCCATAAACCCTTAATTGTCTACGACGAGTATACTCGTCTTTGCTGGAAAATAATTAAGCAGGCAAACAAGATTTCTGAAACAAAATTAAACAGTTAACAGGGTTAAATGAATGAATAAAAAGTTAAAAATATAAGCCAGTTGTTGTTAGATTTTTCGATGAATGGAAAGATTGTAATTCTGACGAAAGGGTTGTAATGATCAATTATGCATGTATGTATCTGGTATGGATATCGTCTCGCTTCTCTCGGAAGATTCATATGCAACTAATCAATGAGTTTAACATCAGAGGTTTTATCAGTGAATCAAACGCTGTAACAAATATGTACATGTGTATGCTTACCGAGCAATACAAGGTCGTGCGTGTAGCAGCAAGTGATTAAAGACGATTGGGAGACTCTAAGCTGAGAGCCTGTTTCGAAATTTTCAGTATTGTGAATATTGCCACGGAATTTGTAATTAAATTACTAAGATGTGCTGAAGAATAGATGCCATTTTGATTTTAGAATTCTTTGCAAATGTCCTTATTGGCATATATATTCTCCTTTATGAAAGCAAAGCACCGAAATTGTTACACAATAAATAGCTCGGAAGCAAAAATTCGGTATTGTCATACAAAAAAAAAATTATTTTTAATTCTGAGGTTTATTAAGAACTTAATGCTTTTATTCGATTTATGCAATATTTTTTTTATATTTAACATTTAAATTCATTAAATAACAAACAAGAAAAATAAGAAATTAAACGCATAAATACAATAAAAAATTCATCCATTGACTGACTTCAATTCTAATCAAACAAAAAATTATAACAAAAAAAAAACAAATTTTAAATAAAAAAAAAACGTAGAAATATAAATTTTTAAAATATTACTAAGAATCGTGTATTTGGGAATTTTTTTAAAATATAACTCCTGGCCAGGAATGTATCTTTTGTTTGCTTGGTGCAAAACTCAACCAAATAAGTCACAAATTTTTTGGTTACCACAAATACGTCTACATCGCTAATATGTTCTGGGGTAAGCGACAAACCCATTTGTTTTGCTATTCCAATAACATTATCTCTGGCACTGTCCTTAGCCGTATCGGAACTTTTAAAATCTTGAATTAAAACCGTGTGGCGTAATGTTTCATCCAAAAATGTTAAAGATTTTGTACGTGGGTAACCTTTCAAAATCGGAATAGCCCTTAGAAATTGATCTTTTACGAGTATCGTGGAAAAGCATACATAGTAAGCAAGAAAGTTCTCATTCACCCGATACACGTATACATATTTGATATCTTCACCGAACAGCAGCCGACCCGTTTGTTTGGCTAATCCAATAACATTAGTTACAGCCGTGCCGGAACTCATATCCGAAGATTCGAAATTTTTTATCCAAATACTGGTGCTTGGCGGAGGGAATATAGTACCATCGCTAATGTTATCTCCATTCTCATGACCGTTGGAGAGTACTTCGTTATTGGCAACAACAATGTTAGAATCATTGTTTGGCTGCTGTTGCTTCTGATTCTCAGTAGTGTTGTTGCCTCCAGCTGCTGCTTTATCGTTAAATGCGTTAAAGGCCTTATTAGCCATCTTGTACAGAAAACAGTTTTCAACCTTTTCGATGCGATCTGTTAATTTATTTATAATTTCATTTTTTAAAGTTTCTTGATTTTCTTTAAGCTGTTCCAAAGATTGTCTTGTAAACTCATTAGCTTTGTTAAGTTCAATAAAGTTTGCTTCAGCTTCTCCAAAAATTCCGTTCTTTTGCGACATCTTGTTGATTGGACAGCTTTTCAAAACTTACAACCGTTCTTTGCAATAATTTGCTCAATACTGACGGTACACATATGTACATATGTGTATAGGAAGTAATATAAAGATTATTGTTCTATTAAATGGGGAAACTCCCTGTTTCGTAATTAAAACATAAGCAAATGCAATGTTGCCATATCGAAAAACGTATTCGAAAGAGGAAAATACGTACGTCTGGCCAGTTGACTTTTGTTCGTTTACAAATGCAAGGAATGCCGAGTTTATTTTGCTTACTTTTCAAAATAGTGCCAGAATTTGAGAGTGTTAATCAAGGCAAATTCATAGAATTATGAATTCGCCTTGGTGTTAATTAATATATAAATAGATATATACTACATACATATATCGTGCTATTAATGTTTATATGCGACACAAATTATGTGTTAACGTATGCAGAAGAAGCATAAAAAGATTCTAAATTACATTAATTGTCACAGTAAGGTTTACATATGTTTAATAGGTGACAACATAAAAAAAAAATATTTCTTTCAGCGACTTCCTCTCAGCAGTCTTGTGGAAAAAAACTCTGAAGAATAAATAAAGTTTCCATAAAAGAGTTTCCCAAATCTGTAGGTCCCGCTAATGGCAGATAAAATTAACACACATACGACATGGGTGGTGTAAGAAGCTAGGTTGTATACCAGACTCCAGGGTTGTAACAATTGGAGTTAGGTTGGAAAGAGTGTCTAGAGCTGCTTTAGGACCGTAGTCTAATAGATAGCATGTGGACTTATTGGACGTGATGCCACGGTTCAAAGCCCAGGTCAGACATCGCCAACGAAACGAAATATGAAAAAAACATTTCTTCGGAGGCTCTCTGTCAGCAGATTTCTGGCAGAATCTCCGAGAGTTAATAAAATTACCCTGAAGTTACCCAAAAATTTGTCGTTCGAAGTCGATTTTTAACTCTTTTACACCGCCACTCATGTGCAAAATTAACACTTACAACATAAGTGGCGTGAGGAGCTTGGTCGTAATCCTAACTGAAGGTATGTTACGTCAAGAGCATATGCTGAAAGCATCAATCCAAGGTATTCCATCAAACAACGCACCCATGTGTCACAACTGGCTCCAATTAATGCCCTGAGACAAGAGTTCAAAACTTTTTTCTACGGAGCTTCGGCAAATTCAAATCAGTAAACTTTTTAAATGCCATGCTAAACGAAGTATGGAGAGGCTTAGGAATATCTAGATGAACCAAGTTCAAAATTACAAACGCCTATGTAAAGTATACTCCGTTGAACGAAAATAAAATCTCTTTGGAAGCGAACAGAATCGTCATCTTGTGCCTCAGAGACAATTCTGCAACACGAATCTTTGGAATTTATTAAACGTGTAGTCTTCCTTTAAGAGGAAGATCTATAGGATCACAAGGAAAGTGGTCGAGTGAAAAAACCGCAAGGCTCAAGAAGCCTCAGAGGCAATTTGACAACATGGATCTTTGAAAACGAGGAGCCTTCCTTTAAGAGGAAGATCTATAGAATCACAAGGAAGGCGCTCGAGTGGAAGAAACCATAAGGCTTCAGAAGCCTCAGAGGCAATTTGACAAAACGGATCTTTGAAAACGAGGAGCCTTCCTTTAAGAGGAAGTTCTATAGCATCAAAAGGATAGCGGTCGAGTGGAAGAAACCCCAAGGCACAAGAACACGGAGAGCGTTTACGATTTTCGAAAATACAAGGAAATAACAGCACAAAAGCGGTTAAGATGGAGATAAAGCCTTTATGGGTTAATTTAACGAAACATCACTTTATTTGATTGCAAACCTTTAGTCAGGTTTTGCGACCTAGTTTCGCATATAATTCGATTTTTTTTTCAAATTTCTAAAAAATATTTCACTTTTAATCCCATAATCCCCCTGAAAGACTTTTTTATCAATCATTACTTCCAATACATACTTAAATAACTTAAAAATGAATTTAAAATCAAAATAAATTTATTAACAAATAAAAATTTATTTTTTAAAGAATTCAAAACAATGCACATTGGTTTAAAATTCAGTTTTTTTTGGCCAAAATGTAATTTTTTAATTTTCGTTTTTTGTAAATTTTTTAATACAGCATGATAGATAACATTTCAAGTTATCAGAAAATAAATTTTGTTTTTCTTAACCGGTATTTACCGTTAGTCTACAGAGCGACAAACATAGAACTTTTTACTATTATTGAATAATCAAGTGCAAGTAGTTTAATTTAAGTAGTTGGTCAAATAGTGTTTTTGAATAAAATTAAAAAGTTAACAAAAATGTTTTTAATGGATAATAAAGTTTATGGTATGAATTAACTAATTGTAAAATAAAAAGTTAAAAAAAATAAATAGACATAGAAATAAGGTGTGTTGTTTACATACATATTCGCGCATTCAATTATTATTTTGTTTTTCCATAAATTTAAACTTTTAAAAAAATGTCCAACTTTGTCCAGTGAGAAAACAAAATTCGAAAATAGCATGTGGTCTTGTGCAACACATTCTAAAGTTTTTTCCTGCAATAACTTGCAATAACTTAAGATATTTGCTTTTTACTGGACTACCTTGGCTTCAGAAATGAAGAGCTCTTCAAAATTTGACAAAAAACAAATGCTAAAGAAAAGAAAAAGGAGGAACTTTTGAACTTCGTTCTAGAAAAAAGTGGAACTGCAAATCCTCCTGAGGATTATTTACAACATTTAAAAGAAAAAATAAGGATATATTTAATGTATTTATGTCTCGAAACATGAAATGGCTAAATTCTGAAGTATTTTTTAAAAAAGTTTTAACTGAAGTACCAAGCGCTCTAAAGCAGGTCGGCCACGAATGTCTTTAATAAAATGTCGAATCGTAGCAAGAGAAGAGAAGCAGCAATTATGTCTTCATCCAAGGAATTACGACAGATTTATTAATAA
Source organism: Sarcophaga carnaria (assembly GCA_958299815.1). Lineage (NCBI taxonomy): Eukaryota > Metazoa > Arthropoda > Insecta > Diptera > Sarcophagidae > Sarcophaga > Sarcophaga carnaria. The sequence continues at coordinate 25,641,999 of OY283153.1, forward strand.
ATGCAGCGCGTATGTCTGCTCGTAAAAAGGGAGAAAAAGACTTAGCTGTTGTTCTAAAGGAAGCAGTGCAAAGTCCAACACGACCATCGAAAATACGAAAACTGTGCGTGAAAAACTCAAAGGAGCCTGTTGCTCTCTCTAGCGAGGAAGCATTTGCTTTTCTTATCGAAAGCAATTTCTCAAAAAAAAAAAAAAACAGTACTGTGCTATCTCTATGGAGAATAAACAAAGAAACTGTAATATATTTCCTCCTTACTATAAGGTCATAGAAGTAAAAAACATGTTCCAACCTAAGAATATATTTGTTAACAAAACGGTAGCAAAAGTACCATTACAAATGCTACTAGAACACACTGCAAAAAGAATTGTAGAAATCCAAAAGATGTAAGTTCAGCTGCATTTCAATATTGATAAAAAAAAATTAAATTTCTGCAGAGTTAATCCGCTCGATTTTGTAGGCCTATGAAATTAGAATTTTTAAAGGAAACAAGAGATGCAATACTAAAGGAAAATTCCGATTTGGATAATGAAATTAAAATTTGGCTACAGTAAAATTGCAGATAGACGATTTAAAAACAATAGAAACAACATTTAAATTATTCCTTACCGTAATAGATCGAAAAGTTTTAAACGTTCTTACAGGAACCAGATCCTACATGTGGTGCTACTTCTAAAGATTTCATTGAAATAAAAAATTACAAATCTGATAAATTTAAGCCAAAAGAAAGGAATCTGAAATATGGCCTAAGTCCGCTTCACTGCCGTATACGGTTTTTCGAATTTTTATTACATTACAGGATGACATTAGGGATGACAAGGACCGGGAAAAAGTGTCAGAAAGAAAACAGAAAATTCAAAATGGCTTTTGGACACAGTTTGGACTTCGAGTGAACATTCTAAAAGTAGGTGGTTTTGGTTCAACAAATAATGGAAACACCTCTCGCCGTGCTTTCACTCATTATAAGGAATTTGCAGAAATTACAGGAACTAAAGAAGATCTAATTTATCGCCTACATATTATAATCATATATTTAACATGCCAGTTTCACAGAATTGACAAAATATGATATTAATAATTAATAATAATTCAAATATTAACAAAAAACTATTATATTCTCGCCGTAAATAATTTTGGCCAAAAAAAAAATCGATTTTAAACCAATGTGCAATGTTACAAAAAATAACCATAATCTTGGCCATCACCAGAGTTTATCTTCTAAGCAGTTTTAGTTAAAGGAAACCGTCAAATCCATGCAATACAATACAAAATATGGATGCATTGGAATACATACATACAATAAACTAACATACGAGGGGCGGGGGTCTAGCAAAAGTTACGAAAATAATCTATAATCTTATGAAATATTGGATCAAGAAAAAAACTCCCACCATTGAAGTTAGAAATTCAATTTAATGAAGGCCAAGGCCGTTGTCTAGCAGGCAGGCTTATTAGACATGAAGCCTCGGTTCAAACCCCAGATCAGATATCTCAAACAAATTCGAAATCGACTTTAAACTGTATGTCCCACCACTTATGTACAAAATTAACACACACAACATAAGTGAGAAACTAGGTCGTAAACCTGACTGAAGGGCTGTAATGACCAATTATGTACATATGTACGAATGAAGGCTTGAAGGATGGCACAATTATATTACAGCCCAAAGCTAATCCTCCTGATTATCCTTATTGTCATGCCCCATTACTTGTAAACAGAACAGCTGTTATGTACACTCTAACTAAGCTCTACATGGCCGACTACCTGCAAAGATTAAGGGCAACAAAAACCTGTCCCTTATCGCCCCTATAGGATTTCAATCTGCTGCATATGCTACTGGAGACCAGAGCTTTGGAGAAAATTGTTAGGAGGATGAACGATAATTTGGGGAATTTCATTATCTAAGGAGCCGAGTAATTGACAGCTCGGCCCTTTACTGTCCCCCAACAGGACAGAACGTGGAGACTCTATGATTTTGTGAAATATTTTGCAACGAGACTTAGTAACAAAAATGAATGCAGTAATCTGGCAACTCCAGTTTAATTTAAAGATGAACTGTATTATGGTGTGTAGATGGTCTCAAAACGGATGTGAGAACAAGAGCAAAAGTTTTTTGGCCCCAGAATAGAACATTTCATGCTCAGGGGGAATCTCTCATCTCAACTTCCATAGAAAGTACAAAAGACACGACATTCTATCTGATAGCCAGGCCGCCATTAGAACCCTAGGCTCCTATGAGATTAAATGAGAAACAGTAGGGGTATCCCTGCGAAATCTGAATTAGTCGGGAAGGTAAAATAAGACCTCTGCTGGGTGGCAGTTTATGTGGGAATTCTCAGCAAAAAGTAAGCAGACAAGCTTGCGAAGAGGAGATCTCCCACACCGTTGATAGGATCAAAATTCTTTTGTGTAGTGGCGGCAGATGTTAAGAAAAGTATGCTCCACGAAAGGAAAGATAAGGGGAGACAAAGATTCTTCTTAAATCAAGTGGCATGCATAAGGCATGCATTAAACTATCCAGGAATGAGCTTAGGTTGGCAATTGGCCTTTTGGCAAAGACTCGGGCATGTCTCGAAAGCAACATTAAGACTCTGGGGGCGGTGATAATAAACCATCAGAACACCTTTTTGGAATCTCTAGGGCATTAATGTATATCACACGAACACCTCTGGGTGCATATTAGCTGCTAAGCAGGGAATTGTCACCAATGGACGACACCAATAACTTGCGCTTCCAACAGGACGATGCTAAGAGCTACTTAGCTTATGGCCACCTTGGTATTCTGCAAGAGGTATTTAAAGTTCACATGAAAGTGATATGAGATGAGCAACGAGAAACGAGTGCGATTTGTGGGATTTTCTTAAGTCGAAGGTGCATGCGAATAAGATACAAATCTCAGCGGGTCTCCAAGCCAATATAATCCACGTCATCGCTTTAGTTCAGCTTGACTTATGCGTCAGAATCATAACAAATTTGGCATTTAACTTTTGGTACTTTTAGAGAAGCGGACATAAAGGCATCAAGAATAAAAGAGTGCGATCATGTCTTCTTTAGATTTACATTTAAAGACAGGAGGCGTTCGATAAAATACCTGATATATGCAGGGCAAAACGTTTTCGATTTACCCTCGTACATACAGTTGTGTTCAAAATAATAGGAGCTCCCTTCATTTAAAAGCAAAGTTTAAAATTAGGAAAAATAAAAAAGAAAATATCCATTTTTTTTTACTTAAAATTTATTTCTACTTCATTTTCTAATTTTTTAACACTTAATTGTTTAATTAAAACTACGAAAACAAAAAATATTTCATGTAAATAAAGCTTACTCTCAAAATTAATTGTTCAAAATAATAGGAGTGTTAGCAAACAACCCAATAATTTTTAAACATAAGGCACAAAAGTTTGATATTATCTTAAAATAGTCAAGTTATTTTAGTATTTGGTTGAGTAAACATTGTGTTCAATGAATTCAGCACATCTACGTTGCATTGGGTCAATAAGATATTGGCATCTCTTTGAAAGAATTTGATGCCACTCATCGCGCACTGTGATCCATAGTTCTTCTGCATTTGAAGGTTTTTTTCTCTGCAACATACTTTTTAACATCTCCCCATAGATGTTCTATGGGATTAAGGTCAGGAAACTGAACTGGCCACGCCATAACCTTTACCCCATTAACCCGAAACCTCTCATTTGACAATTTACTGGAGTGTTTCGGGTCAGTATCTTGTTGGAATATCCATCTTAGAGGCGTGGAGTATGGTAACATGACTTCTCTCAAAATGCCAACCTAGACGTTACTATGAATGTATTGGGCCTACACCATTATATGAAAACCTTCCGTATATCATTAGTTTTGCACCACCATGTTTAACTGTCTTTTGTGTATACTGAGCTTTATATTTGGTTTTGGGCGGACATCTAACGTACTCTCTACACCCAATGCCACCAAATAAAACAATTTTGCCTTCGCCGGTCCACAGAATATTTCTCCATTTTTCTTTCGGCCAATTGATATGTTCTTGGGCAAAATTTAAGCGTGCTAATACCTGTCTTTTTGTCAGCAATGGCACCTTTCATGGACTTCTTGCGAATAAATTGTTGTCCATCAGACGCCTACGAATAGTAAGGCCACTTACGGCAATATTCAGATCCTTTTGAGTTTTTTTGCATACGCCGAAGGATTCATTTTGCTGTATTGCACAATTCGGCGGTCATCGACAGTTGATGTTTTGCGCTTGCGCCCACGCGTTTTGAGCTTTTTCATATTTTTATGCATTTGCGATCATTTGATTGGATCAACTTAAGGTTTCCTCAATTTCTTTAGAAGTTTTGCCTTTTTTTTTCGAAGATTTTTAATTAGATTTCTCTTTTCTTCAGTACAGTGCTTTTCTCGTCCCACTATTACCAAAATTTATGCGAATCACTGTAGAAAAAGTTTTAACTACATTTTTCCGTACTTACTTTTCACTTTTTGCTTTAAATTATATGCTGTTATATTTTTATTTTTAAAGGAACACTCACACTCCTATTTTTTGATCAACTGAATTCAGGGGCAAACACAGAAATGAATCAATTTCATCGTAAATATTAAAGTTATTACGAGATTCTTTTTTTTTTGGTATATTATTTCTTACATATCGTTGTAACTACCATTAAAATATATCATGTTTTGCAAATTGGTACAATAAAAAATTTTAGCTTTGAAAATATTACATGGTAACACTCCTATTATTTTGAACACAGCTGTATGTAGAATTGATTTGGAGTTGTTGTTGTTTTTTTTTTTTTTTTTTTTTGTTGAAATTCCTTTTTAGTATTGCAACGATTTGTGTGGCCAGTCAGCCTGGAGTTATTCAAAAACAAACTGAAAAACTTATTTGTTGTTGTTGTTTTTTGTTGTCATTTTTCATATTTTTGTTAGTGAAAAAACTCTTAAAAAAAGACGAAGAATTTTTTTTAACACAGTTTGTGTTTCTGTTTTATCTACTTCATATCCCGTTATTTTAATTCTCTTTTTTGCCTTCCATTTTTTGTTGGTATTTGTGGATATTGTGTTCATAGTTTTGCATTTAAAGTTGATTTCCTACTGTCAGTTGTAAATGTTTTTTTAAAAAAGAAAGCAAAAAAAAAGAAAAATACTACAGTGTATATGAGAACTTGGAGTAGGTTTGTATGTAAGTGTGTGTGCTAGAGAGAACATATGTGGGTTATAAAACTAACCGACTAACCGACATTTTATAAAAATAAATAAAATAATTTAAATTTATTGTATGAACAAACGTATGTACACACTCGTCCATACATACATAAATATTACATTTTATATACTCTTACATTTATAAATTTATGTAAATTGTACGTGTGTGCATGTGTGTTTGCATATATATAAAATGTTTATTTGCGTATTTCAATGCTACAACTGACTGCTTGATACTGATGTTGCTGCTGCTCTTGATTGCAAACTTTTATGCTCATCGTTATTATAGAGTACAAGTACAACAATAAAAGCAACACTAACAACACTAACAACAACAGCATTTACACTTAACGTTTCAAATCATGTTTGCTTGTGGGTGAGTCTGGTTGTGCAGTGTATGTGTTCAAAGAGAGAGAGAAGCCGTTTATTTAGTTTCTGTTTCTGTTTTGTTGTTGTTGTATTTTTCACATGAAACTTAACGTTTCAAATAAAATTAAATGTACACACTTAGAGCACAGAGAATGAGACATGATGGGAGAAGGGGGGGGGGGGCAAGAAAGAGAAACTAACGCGTACATATATGGTATATGTTGTATTTAAATAAGACTCGTTTTCTACATCTAAATCGTGTGATTAAGGAGCTTACAAAAATAGTTTTTCATTAGGAATTGAATCCTTCTATCGAAACGAAAAATCCAAAAAAAAAACTGGCTTGTTTTTTAATTTTTTTCTTTCATTCCCTTAACCCTGTTAACTGTTTAATTATGTTTCAAAAACTGTTTGCTGGCTGCTTGATTATTTTCCAACAAAGACGAGTATACTCGTCATAAACAGTTAAGGGTTTATGCGTATATAGAACACAAGATTTATACAAAGCATCTGTTGTCTTCACTACCTTCTGAGTATTTACTTGCTTTTATTTCGTTACATTAATCAAGTTTTTTCCAAATTCAGAAGGAGATTTAAGTGAATCAGTTTGGCATTTGCTGTTGATTATATATGTAAATAACGCCGTGTATTGAAATGTAATCCCAGGTCAAGAAGGCACTCGGAATCAACAACATAGCTAAAGTTCTGAGTTACTGTTTTGTTCACTTTGTTTGAGTTTGTTTTGTTGGAGTTACGGATTAGATTATCATTTGTTTCGTTAGAACTCTGTGCTAATAGTGTAATTAAATGCGACTTTCGTCGTATACTGAACCATTTTCTTAATAAAAATCATATCAAACGATAGTTTACGATTAACCGCTGTTGAGTGAGAAATTAAAAGAACGGAAATGGCATTAGAATGGAAAGGGTCCGACAAAAAACTTTTTTTTTTGAAAATTCTTTAAAAAATAATACTGAATATTATCTCAAATTTCTTTTTTTTATTTGAAATTGCAATCCTTTCGGTTAATAATGGAAAATAATTTCATTCAAATGGCTGCCTCGGCTGGCCATGCAGTAGCCTACACGATCGGTCCAATTTTTAAGCACATTATCGATTGTGTGCAGCTGTATTTCACCAATGGCTTCACGAATATTGTCCTTTAAAGCGTCAATTGTCTCTGGCTTGTCGCTGCGTAACACTTATCTTTGACGGCACTCCACAAATAATAGTCCAACGGTGTCAAATCGCAGCTCCGAGGTAGTCAAACGACATCAGCTCTGCGACTGAAAATGCGATCTTCAAAAACAGGGCGCAAACCATCGAGTGTAGCTTCGGCTGTGTGGCACGTAGCGCCGTCCTGTTGAAACCAAATGTTGCCAATATCCTCCTCTACAATTTTTGTGAACAAAAATTCGTTCAACATGGCCCGATAACGATCGCCATTGACTGTAAAGGCCACTCCTTGTTCATTTTCGAAGAAAAATGGCCCAATTATGCCTCTGGACCAAAATCCGCACCAAACAGTGACTCGTTTTGGGTGCGTCGGCTTTTCAATGTATGCGTGTGGGTTTTCTGTGCCCCAAATGCGACAATTTTGCTTGTTTACATACCCGCCAAGATCAAAATGAGCTTCATCTGAAAAGATTATTTTTTTTTTTTGCCAAAATCGGCATCTTCTGGTGTAGGCTACTGCATGGCCAGCCGAGGCAGCCATTTGAATGAAATTATTTTCCATTATTAACCGGAAGGATTGTACTTTCAAATAAAAAAAGGAAATTTGAGAAAATATTCAGTAGTTTTTTTTAAAGAATTTTCAAAAAAAAAAAATTATTTGGCGGACCCTTTACATGTCTGCAGAGACCTGTAGTCAACCGTACCAGAAATAAAATAGACGGGAAATTGATGAAATTTGGTGTCGCCGTAGTCTAGTAGTAGTGTGTTGGCTTATTAGACGTGAGGCCACGGACGAAACCTGAAAAAATATTTCTTCAACGACTTTCTCTCAGCAGATTTCTGACAAAAACTCTGAGAGTAAATAAAATTGGAATGGAAATTTTCTCAAACAAAATCTGTCGTTCGGAGTCGACTTTAAACTGTAGGTCCTCTGCCACTCATGTATAGAATTAACACACACAACATCAGTGGTGTGAGAAGCTAGGGCGTAAACCTATCTGAAGGGTTGCAATGACCGATTATTCCCTTTTCCTGCAGAACACCTGCAGTCGTAATCCTGGCTAAAGGGTTGTAATGACCAATTATGTATGAAAACGTGGAACGAGCTGAAGACCTTAAAACCAGAAAATCAAAAATGAAAAGCAGAAATTTGTGTTAAAGCCATGTGAAATAACCCATATTCATGTGCGTGATGTTCTAAATATATTTTTATATATTCATTACAAAGACACACACACACACACATATACACACAAACACATTTGCTCATGTCTAATTGTATTTGTGCTTTAGCAATGATAACACATATGTATGTGCGCCCTCAAGCAGCGAAATAAAAAGGAAGAAAGTAAGGGAATGTCACACTGTTTTCCTAACTATTCATTGCCACCTACACATCCTTAATATGTATAACGTTAACAAGCATTGTACCACACTCACACTTATGCACATATCTAGTACGAATGTGTGTATGTATGTATGTATGTAAAGGGTGTTTTTTATAGAGGTATAGAACTTTAAGTTGGCATTACTTTTCAAGATGGCGACCGATTTAACAGCTGTCAAGTGATTTATTCTCAGTTTGGTTTGGCAATTCATCATGAATAGACTCACGCCTGAACAACGCTTGCAAATAGTGCAATTTTATTTCGAAAATAATGGTTCTGTGCGGAAAACGTATCGCGCACTACGTCCATTTTATCGATTTGTCGACAAAATCGTCCATCAGAGCATAACTCTGATGGACTCGCTCGCTCGCATCCCCAGAGACGCTGTACGGTGCGTACAGAAGAAGCTATTGCTGCTGTAGAGCGTAGCATTGAGGAAGACCCGAATGAGTCCATCCGCCATCGAGCACAGGAATTGGATCTGTGTCCATCCACTTTATGGAAGATTTTGCGGAAGGATCTTGGTTGGCGTGCTTACAAAATCCAACTCGTGCAAGATTTGAAGCCAAACGATCATCAAGTAAGGCGTAGATTCGTCGAATGGGCCCAAAACGAGATTACCGTTGTTCCCGATTTTCATAAGCGAATTTTGTTTAGCGATGAAGCGCACTTCTGGTTGAATGGCTACGTCAACAAACAAAACTGCCGCATTTGGAGTGAAGGTAATCCTCAAGTGTATGTGGAAACACCGTTACATCCAGAAAAACTGACTGTTTGGTGCGCTTTATGGGCTGGTGGAATCATTGGTCCGTACTTTTTCAAAAACGATGGTGGCCAGAACGTTACAGTCAATGGTGATCGGTATAGAGCCATGATTACTAACTTTTTCATTCCTGAATTGAATAACCATGATGTCCAGGAGATGTGGTTTCAGCAAGACGGCGCAACATGTCACACAGCTTGTGCCACAATAGATTTATTGAAAGACACGTTTGGTGACCGCCTAATTTCACGTTTTGTACCTGTGAATTGGCCTCCAAGATCTTGTGATTTAACACCGCTAGACTACTTTCTGTGGGGCTATGTAAAGTCATTGGTCTATGCGGTAAAGCCACAAACGCTTGACCATTTGGAAGACAACATTCGCCGTATTATTGCCGATATACGGCCACAAATTTTGGAAAAAAGTCATCGAAAATTGGACGTCCAGATTGGACTACATCCACTCCAGCCGTGGCGGTCATATGCCAGAAATCATCTTTAAAATGTAATGCCACAAGATTATCTTTCGGATAAATCAAATTCATGTCAATCGAATAATCCATCGTTGTTTTATTGCAACTTAAAGTTCTATACCTCTATAAAAAAACACCCTTTATGTATGTATGTATGTATGTGTGTATGTATGTATGTATGTACGCTTTTGGAGAATTTATTCAGCGTGTTGCAGTGTTATAGTTTTTGAAGTCAGAGTTTCTCGAAGAATTAATTGCAATTATAAGTTTGTATTGAGAGATGAGATGTAAAACAACAACAACTATAATACTAACAACAATTGTGTCATCATATAGTACCCACATATCCATACAAACACCGAGTAACAGCATCATGAGAGACTGAGACAGCAAGTGTTATGAGAGAGAGCGTGTCGCAAAAGAAAAAGGAAATGAAAATTGAGGAAAAGTTTTCATTGACATTTTATTTAATTAAACAAAGTAAGTGATGTGGAATTTGTGCTGTTTGTGCTACGGAAATTTAACATCTCTTTGCTCCTCTCATTGCTTTGAAGATTCGATTCGATGCGAATCTGTAACTTCCAATTCCTTTAGCAGTTAGGCAAAAGGACAGAGACAGGAGACGGAACAGCAAGGGGAATGATTACTATTCCAAGTAATTAGAAAATTTCTCAAATGTTTGGAAAACTAAAAAAAAAAAAATAAATTTACAAACAACGAGCCACAGTTTATTAGCGTTACTGTAGTAAGATTGCGTGCGTTTGTACAGAGAGAGAGACAGTGTCACATGCTGTCAATAAAGAAGACTTAAAAACTTAAAAGAACACGAGGCAAAACTGGGATCCCTCCTTGTGGTGCTTCCAAGAACACTTACAGTTGTGTTCAAAATATTAGGCGCGCCCTTCATTTAAAAGCAAAATGTAAAATTAAGAAAAATAAAAAAGAAAATATCAAATTTTTTTTGACTTAAAATTTATTTCTAATTTAATTATTTAATTAAAACTATGAAAACAAAGAATATTTTGTGTAAATAAAACTTACTCTCAAAATTAATTGTTCAAAATAATAGGAGTGTTAGCAAACAACCCAATAATTTTTAAACAAAAGGCACAAAAGTTTGATATTATCTTAAAATAGTCAAGTTATTTTAGTATTTGGTTGAATAACCTTTGTTTTTAATGAATTCAGCACATCTACGAGGCATTTAGTCAATAAGATCTTGGCATCTCTTTAAAGGAATTTGATGCCACGCATCGCGCACTGTGATCCATAGTTCTTCTGCATTTGAAGGTTTTTTCTCTGCAACATACTTTTTAACATCTCCCCATAGATGTTCTATGGGATTAAGGTCAGGAGACTGAACTGGCCACGCCATAACCTCTACCCCATTAACACGAAACCTCGCATTTGACAATTTACTGGTGTGTTTCGGGTCATTATCTTGTTGGAATATCCATTTTAGAGGCGTGGAGTATGATAACATGACTTCTCTCAAAATGCCAACATAGACGTTCCTATCCATTATGTCTCTAATTGTATGTATTGGGCCTACACTATTATATGAAAACCTTCCCCATATCATTAGTTTTGCACCATCATGTTTAACTGTCTTTTGTGTATACTGAGCTTTATATTTGGTTTTGGGCGGACATCTAACATACTGTCTAGACCCAATGCCACCAAATAAAACAATTTTGCCTTCGTCGGTCCACAGTATGTTTCTCCATTTTTCTTTCGGCCAATTGATATGTTCTTGGGCAAAATTTAAGCGTGCTAATACCTGTCTTTTTGTCAGCAATGGCAGCTTTCATGGACTTCTTGCGAATAAATTGTTGTCCATCAGATGCCTACGAATAGTAGGGCCACTTACGGCAAGATTCAGATCCTTTTGAATTTTTTTTTTTTTGCATACGCCGAAGGATTCATTTTGTTGTATTGCACAATTCGGCGGTCATCGACAGTTGATGTTTTGCGCTTGCGCCCACGCGTTTTGAGCTTTTTCATATTTTTATGCATTTGCGATCATTTGATTGGAGCAACTTAAGGTTTCCTCAATTTCTTTAGAAGTTTTGCCTTTTTTTTCGAAGATATTTAATTAGTTTTCTCTTTTCTTCAGTACAGTGCTTTCCCATGCTCGTCCCACTATTACAAAAATTTATGTGAATCACTGTAGAAAAAGTTTCAACTACATTTTTCCGTACTTACTGTTCACTTTTTGCTTTAAATTATATGCTGTTATATTTTTATTTTTAAAAGAACACTTACTCTCCTATTTTATTGATCAACTGAATTCAGGGGCAAACACAGAAATGAATCAATTTCATCGTAAATATTAAAATTATTACGAGATTCCATTTTGTATTTTATTTCTTACATATCGTTGTAATTACCATTAAAATGTATCATGTTTTGCAAATTGATAGAATAAAAAATTTTAACTTCGAAAATATTACATGGTAGCATTCCTATTATTTTGAACACAGCTGTATATGGTGTATTATATTTAAATACGACTCGTTTTCTGTGTCTAAAATGTTAAGTATTTCATTACGATTTGAATTCATCCATTCATCGAAAAATCCAATGAGATCAGGCTTGTTTTTGTAACTTTTTATGCATTCCTTTAACCCTGTTTACTGTTTAATTTTGTTTCGGAAAACTTTTCCTGCCTGTTTGATTATTTTCCAACAAAGACGAGTATACTCGTCATAAATAATTAAGTGTTGAAAGAACACAAGACTATTACAAAGCATCTCCAGCATTCACCGTCTTCCGAGGCATTGTAATGAGTATTACAATGAAACTTCAAGTGACCAAACCAGAAAAGGCGCATACCGGGAAAAGCGGATGCTTAGACCTTTCCTAGGATACTTTTTCGAACTGATCAAACGGGTAATCATACGAAAAGTTTATTCTTAATGGAGAAATAGAAGAAATGGCTAAATCACCAGGATACTATCGTATAGATTTGACCGTTCTAGAACGAATTGAATTGTGAGGTAATTTATTACGATATGAATACATTTTTTGCCAGATTATTGCGAGTGAGGACTAGTACGTGGCATAGGGCCACCCCGATCTTTCTTTACCCGTTTGTGGTAATAACAGAGAGTGGCCATTCTGTGCCACTGGCCTGTTATGCAAAGGTGAAGGCTCAGTATTCTTAACTTCGTAATTTGAATGTTACTAAGACAGAACTGTGGACCTGGGCGAAAAAAGCTTGAACACTTTAGAGGACACCTAAAGATCACTAGACCTACAATAAGCAGGGAATATGCGACACCAGTACCTAAGGATTCGGCTATTAGGAAGAGGAGTAAATGGAATACGTAATCGCCGTGGTCTTGTAGGTAGTATGTTGCAAAATTAGACGTGAGGCCGCGGTTCAAACTCCAGGTCAGACATATCAAACAAAACGAGACCGGAAAAAATATTTCTTCGGCGATTTTTTTCATCAGATTTCTAGCAAAAACGCTGAGAGTAAAAATAAAAATTGACATGAAAAGTTGTTCAAGAAAATCTGACGTTCGGAGGCGACTTTAAACTATAGGCCCCCTGCCATTCATGTATAAAAATAACGTACGCAACATAAATGATGTGGCAACGTGGTAACATAACGGGTGATTTTTTAGCAATTATCTTTTTGGTAACACTGGTTTAAATAGCTCACGCACGTTTCGTGTTTTGTTTCACTGTCAAACATCTTCAGTTTGGTCTATAATTTAACCATGAATCGTCTTACAAACGAACAACGCTTGCAAATCATTGAATTTTATTATGAAAATGCAGCACGCATGTTAAGAAAGTTCATCGCGCGCTTCTTCCATTTTATGGTCAGTTTAATCGACCCACTGAAGCGGCTATTCGGGCTATTGTGACTAAATTTCGCACCAAATATACATTGTTGGACACTAAACCACCAACACGATTACGTAGAGTGCGAACTGAAGAAAATATCGCAGCTGTATCGGCCAGTGTTAATGATGACCATCAATTATCGATTCGTCGCCGTTCGCAGCAATTACTCAACAACGTGGAAAATTTTGCGGAAGGATTTAAGTGTGAAGCTTTCCAAAATACTTGCTGGTGCAAGAATTGAAGCCGAACGACCTACCGCAACGCAGAATTTTTGGTGAATGGGCTCTTGGAAAGTTGGCCGAAGATCCACTTCTTTATTGAAAAGTTCATTTTTGGCTCAATGGATACGTAAATAAGCAGAATTGTCGATTTTGGAGTGAAGATCAGCCAGAAGCATTGCAAAAGCTACCAATGCATTCAGAAAAAGTCACAGTTTGGTGCGGTTTATGGGCTGGTGGCATCATTGGACCGTACTTCTTCAAAGATGCTGCGAATCGTAGCGTAACTGTGAATGGTGAGCGCTACCGTGAGATGATATTCAACTTTTTTTTGCCCAAAATGCAAGAGCTTGACTTGCATGACATGTGGTTCCAGCAAGACGGTGCCACATGCCACACAGCACGCGTAACAATGGACTTATTGAGAGACGAGTTCGGTGAACATTTTATTTCACGTTCAGGACCGGTCAATTGGCCGCCTAGATCGTGGGATTTAACGCCTTTAGACTATTTTTCATGGGGCTATGTTAAAGCTCATGTCTATACAGACAATCCCGCTTCAATTGACGCATTGGAAGACAACATTGAAGCATTTATTCGTGAGATACCGGCCGAAATGTTGGAAAGAGTATGCCAAAATTGGACTAAGCGGATGGAAGATTTCATGCATTTTTCTGAATTTTATGTTTTTTTTAAAAATTTTTCCTATAGCTGTTAAAAAATCACCCATTACATACATAATTGGTCATTACAACCTTTAAATCAGGATTACAACCTTAATTTTATCCATGAGTGGTGGGAGACCTACAGTTTCAAGTCGACCTCGAACGACAGATTTTATTTACTTTCAGAATTTTTGCTAGAAATCTACTGAGAGAAGGCCGCCGAAGAAATTTTTTTCAAATTTCGCTTTGTTGGAGATGTCTTCTGACCTGGTTTGAGCCGTGGCCTTATGTCTAACAAGCCAACGCACTACCTACTAGACTACGGTGTATCAAAATTAGGACACTGTGTTTAGAAAAAAGTTGAGTTAATTTGAGAGTATCTAGAGACATGTCCAGAAGCTTTTTCATTCTTTAGGACTCAAAGCCTATTAAGAAGCTTAAGGAGAAATGTTTGTTCTTCCCCGGCATAAATTTTATTTTTCATTAAAACAACTTGGCAGGATTCTGAATATTTTTAATTTAAATTTCTCTTGTATACGTTGTTTTTAAGAGAAATAAACATGTTTCTGTTCAAATGATAACCAACCAGCCAAGCCATTAATTTAATCTCTCTCTGAACATTTTATTTTATTTTAAAATATTATTTTAATTTTATTGTTGTTTTTGTTGTTGTTGTTGTTTTATGTTGCTTTTATTACTTGCTAATGTTTCTGGCCAACTTTTATAGTTTCCGTATGTAAGGGAACTGAGCTGGAACAAATATGCAGGTATTTTTTTTTTTTTGTGTAATATTTTCGGCAATTTTTTTTTTTTGCTCTTTCTGAACACAACAAAGTTTTGTAACGAAATATTTTAGCATTAGAATGTGTTGTTTGTTTAAATGAAAAGAAATAAAAAAAAAACAAGAAAACGAGGTAGAATGAGAGAAACAGGGATGTTATACACACGATGTGTATACGTTTTCCATAGCCAGGCATTTTTTTTTGGCTGCGCCATATTTTTTAATTTAATTTCCATGTGCCAAAAACGAAATAAAATTTAATTGTATTTATACGGAGAGAGAGAGAATGAGAGAGAGAGAATACAGCAAAGAAGCCAGTGTAATAATAATTGTGTTTTTTTTCGTTTACTTTTGTTTATTTTTATTTGTTTAAATTATTATTTTTAATTATTTTAATAAAAAAAAAACACAAAAACATGGCGAAAAAAAATTCAAAAATAATTTCAACGTTTTTTTTTTAGCAAAACTTTGAAGCGTTTTCAATCAACACTTTTTAAATTTGCCAGAAAAAAGAGAAAGAAAAGAAAAAACTACTAAACGGAAGTGCATCAACAGCAACAACAATTTATTCATGGATTTTTCAATTGGAAAAAAAAAATATTTTTATGGTTACCTCCACCATAAACAAAACTTTTGAATTAAAAAAAATGAATAAAAAAAAAATAAAAATAAAAAAAATAAAAAAATAAATCGTAATTGTAGCCTTTTATAAAGGTGTTTTTATTATTTAATTTTCATATCAAAGAAAAAAAAAATTAAATTTTTTTTCTGCATTTTACGTGAAATTTATTCATCGAATTAAATACAACCCAAAAAAAAGCTTGGTTTTAATTCAATTTCCTTCAATTTACACTCAAGCAAACAAACACAAAGAGAGAGAGAGAGAGACAGAGAGAGAGAAAAAAGTGTTGCCTTCGCCGCTTTATTCGATTTCAGCCGGCTGAATTAAATCTTTTTGGCATTTTGGCTTAAAAGGGCATAAAAAACCCAGTGTGCGAAATTAAAAGTTAATAAAAATCCTCGTCGTCTATAAAATAAAATCAAATTGAATGAAAATATTATGTGAGAGAGAGAGAGAGAGAGTGAGAAAAATGCCATAAAATTTAATGGCATAAAAGCAATTCAAAATGAATGCGTGTTTTGATGGTGGACGGAAGGTGGGGGTTATAAGAAGATAATCCAGCACCATCAATAACTGGTAGAAGCTTTCAAGAAATTGCTGCAACATAGAAGTGGGACAATAAATTATAAAAAAGGCATCATGGCATTTATTTCGAATCATCGAATTCGCTTCTACTTATTTCGGACAAATTCACAGTTCAGCGAATTAATAATTTATTGTTATTCATTATGGTCTTTACCATCTTTTTATTTTCTTTTTAGTAGGTTTTGCCATTTTTATTCAAGAAAAATATTTATTGCAACATATTCTAGAATGATAGGGTTGCCAACACATTCTATGATATTGTCTTAGATCAGTCTTTTCCTTCTTTTGTTATTTGTATTCATTTGACAGCAGACCAGGTTCTTTGGAGACTAGGGCGAAAAGGCTTAATATGAAGAACTCACTTACATCCAACAGACCGACCGTCAATCTCCGAATGGAGTCATGCAAAGAGGAACTCAGTCAATTGCCCGCAAGACCCAATGTTGTTTGTGTTGTGTGGTCGCCGTAGTGCAGTAGGTAGTAGTAGGTATATTAGAGGTGAATCCTCGATTCAAAACGCAGCTCAGACGTTTCCAACAAAACGAAGTCGAGAAAAAATATTTCTTCGGCGACTTCCTCTCAGCAGGTCTCTAGCAAAAACTCTGAGAGAAAAAAAACTGCCATGAAAAGTTTCTAAAAATCTGTCGTTCGGAGTCGACTTTAAACTGTAGGTCCCACCACTCATGTATAAAATTAACACACACAACATGGGTGGTGAGAGAATATAGGTCGTAAGCTTGACTGAAGGGTTGTAATGATTAATTGTGTATGTTATACGAGTATGCATGTTGGTAACTCATAACCACGACATTAATATAACGTCATCTGTAGCTATGAGTGATGTAAACATTGAGTGGTCAGACCATGAAATATCAATGAAATTTTCGCTTAAGCCCAAGTCATTTTAAGGGCACATCAAGTGCAAACAGGACGGAAAATCTGTAGGGTATTAACCCTAGTGATACATTAGAGTGCCTTCGTAATATGGTTTCTGTTTCACCCTTTTATTATTACTTCAGCGGAATGTGCTTAAGGAAAAGAAAAAGTTCGATTGGCCATTGGATCCCAAATATGGATTATGGAGAGAGTTCGTACTTTAGCCGCACTATCCGTAAGTGGACTTCATAAAAGAAACGCGGTCAATGCCAATCGTTCACCTTCTCCACATGCATTCAATGTCATTCACTGTACCCATGTGTTTACCGATATTAAGTGCTCTTTAGTGACATCTGTAATCGAGCTGAGATTGCTGTTTTCGTTTTATTTTTTTTTACCATTTAAGCTCATGCTCTTAGCATGGCACAAATTGTCCTCTAAAGATTTTGCCTACGGCATCCTTATTTCAAGATACTCTTCACGACAGTGTAGTACACTCCCCGGTTTTCAGTGTCCTATGAGTACATCTCTCTAGTTTCTTAACTAAATTGATTGCTCTGTTGCTCCGTTGCCCTTGGATAAAATGGGTTTTCATGCTTGACTGCTGATGTAATAATGGATATATAAACGGCACATTTTTGAAGGCTCCACATACAGGTCTAAAAGGACCTGTCAGTTTAGCTTCTGCTTAAATTTAATCCTTTCATTCCCGAATTTTTGGATCAGAGCTAAAATTTTTTTAAGTACATGTGTTTGTTAGTCATGGTCTAAATATGAAGTGATATTAAATTCAGAGTCCTACGTATTGTGGTTTTACACGTTTTTAACCAAGCTTGTTTGCCAAAAAAATGTTTTAAAAAAATTAAAAATTACGGAATTTATGAACAAAAATGTACAATGTTGCCTATAGGCAACATCGGGCATGAAAGGGTTAAACAAATCACGTCTTCTGCGAAAGTTTCATGCTGAAAGCCCTTTATAGAAAGATCATCACGAAGGAAAAATTAAAAAAAAATTAATTTTGTGTGCCTCACAAACTCAGTAGACGTTCTGAATACTCAGTGAACATTTTGCAAAATATGTTGGCCATTTGAAGATTGAAAGTGCACGAAATTGCGTAAGCCATGGGCTTAACAGTTTGCTCAGTAATATTTGCTTTAAATGATCATTTGCTCAACATTGGCTACAAAGGAATTTGTTGTTTCATCCCTTAAAGTGAGGGCATTAAAAACAGTGGATTAATCGGGGCAAATCGGTGCCAAAGAGTCAATGACGAGTATAATGACCACTAATTGGGATGATTTAATGGGGAATTGAAAAAAATAACAATTGGAAAAATTTCTTTTGGGAACAAAAGCACACATACATACAATAATTGGTCATAACAACCCTTCAGCTAGGATTACGACCTAGCTTCTCACACCACTTACATATGTTTGTGTTAATTTTATACATGAGTGGCGGGACCTACTGTTTAAAGCCTCTTCCGAATGACAGATTTTTTGAAATACTTTTCAGTTGAAGATGTCTGATCTGGGGTTTGAACCGAGAGCTTACGGCCAGTAAGCCAATACACAATCTACTAGACGACGGCGACTGGCGGGTATAATATCGATAATGGCGGGTATAATGCCCACAATATAACCAGTAACGAAACGCGATTTGACAGCGCATAGGCCAAACATGAAAGGAACAGCAAATATTACCAAAAAGTATTTCTATCCCTGTCTGTTTGCAACTCTGTTTTGTTTATTTATGTTTTTTAGTTTTCGGGGTGGGTTTTTTATATTGGCGAGAGTTAATAAAAAATGCAATTTTTGTCTAAAACTATTAATAAATAATAAAAACAACAAATAACAATAACAATTTTGAACTTTCCTTTCAAGAAATTAAAAAATATTGGCAACTTTCACCGAGAAAATTTTTTATGAGCAGTACGTCTTATTTTGATCTTGTAATATTTAGCTTCTTAATTACCTCTTGTACAAGAAACTATATTCATTGTGACTGAAAATCACCCACATTTCGATTAATATTTAAATATTTAAGAATCTTTAAACCTTTCATTGAAGAAATTAAGAAATATTCCAAATTTTCCCTTTTTTAACACAAAATAAATGTTTATTCACATTTAGTTTTTTTACTTTAACCGCCACTTTTCAGTCTGTATATCTGTTGCTTCTAACACATTTGATTCGCAAAACATTACAACATTTTCCCCCCCTCTAAATTGGCCTATGCTTTTATGTTATGAAGGTTTTTTATCTGTCAAAAGTTTCGTATCTGTATGCCTGTGATAATGCCCACTAATTGGGATGATTTAATGAAGTTTTGAAAATACGATTTGGCCAAGCAAAAATTTTGTTTTAGGAACAAATGCCCTTTCACAAAATTACAAGAAGAGGCAGCATGCATAGTAGCGAAATAAATGAAAGTGCTTGGAATTCAATTGTTATTGACTAACTATGCTTTACTTACGACCATAGGAGGTCACCAAACTCACCCTCTAATGTTAGGTTATCCAACTGATCAAATATTTCAATTTAAATAAATAAATTTGAAATCTAAAAAAACAAACTATTTAAATAAATAAAGAAATACTGTCTAAACAAGTTAAATATTTTTGAATTTATTTTTTTTTTTTAATTTTTTTTGCTGAAATGCATGCAGATGGCCTACAAAAAAATCTCTGCTGTTGTAAATTAAAAGTGTGCACATGAGTAAAAAAAAATGAAAAACGAAAAAATGAGCATAAAAATAAACTGCAACGTCAAATACGTGTAAATTTTTAATACAAATACACACACAAAAGCAAAAGGCAAACATTCAAGTAACACATGCATACGTACACACATAAATACAATAGATTTACTCTTTAACTTTTATGATGCAGTAGAGTATAGAAAAGAGCGTACATGTAATGGCTTACATACACACATATATGTGTGTACGTGCATACACACACATATGTATATAATTTTATTGTCCATAATAGCCTGCGAATAATGCACGAAAACATGTATAAACACACTCATACGCATACATGAGCAAGGCAAGAATGCAGAGAAAGAGTGAGTGTGATCAACAACACACGAATACAACGCATACTACACACGTTTTAAATGTGCACATAAATTTATAACGTTACGTACCCAAGCAAACTCATATGCATTTGCCATCATCATATCCAATGCAATGTGTAATGCAATGGCGTATGTAATGTTATACACACAATATGGGAGAGCGAGAGTTTATAGCACCGTATAAGCAGTATTGAAACCATTGACTTTTGACAAACGCTTATAGCAGCAAATTACTAGCCAATTTAAAGGGAGAAAAAAAATGTTATAATGTTTTGCGAATCAAATGTGTTAGAAGCAACAGATATACAGAGTGAAAACTGGCGGATAAAGCAGAAAAATTAAATGTAAATAAACATTTATTTTGTGTTAAAAAAGGGAAAATTTAGAATATATTTTAATTTCTTCAATGAAAAGTTTAAAGATTCTTAAATATTTAAATATTAATCGACATGTGTGTGATTTTCGGTCACAATGAATATAGTTTCTTGTGCAAGAGATAACTAAGAAGCTAAATATTACAAGATCAAAATAAGACGTACTGCTCATAAAAAATTTTTCCTGCTGAAAGTTGCCAATATTTTTTAATTTCTTGAAAGAAAAAGTTAAAAATTGTTATTGCTAGTAGTTGTCTTTATTATTTATTAATAGTTTTACACAAAAATTACATTTTTATTAACTCTCGCCAATATAAAAAAACCCACCCCAAAACCTAAAAAACATAAATAAACTAAACAGACAGACAATCAGAAAGGGACAGAAATACTTTTTGGTAATATTTGCTGTCCCTTTCATAATTCGCTGGTAAACGTCAAAATTGCGTTTCGATACTGTTTATACGGTGGTTTATAGAGTGTACTCGCCATGTGTATGTGTTTGTGTGTGTGTCTCAGTAATGGAGTAAATGGATGTGCGAGTGCATGTGTCAGAGTTTGTAGTTTTTATATGTTTTAAAACGGGTTAAAAAACAAAAATTCCATAAAAAAAGAACAAAAAAAAAAAAAAATTGAAAAACCAACATGAATGAATGGCTCTCATTGAAATGGCAGTATAAACATTCACACGCGCATAAGTGTAACTGTAGTTACAGTATTAAGGTAAAAGTAATGGCCACAGATTGAGAGAGAGAGAGGGTAACATACAAAAAAAAAAGGAGAGCAAGAGCACAAAATTGAGGTGCTAAAAACAGCAGTAATAAAAATAAAAATATCAGCCATTACTTTTGTGTGTGTGTGTGTGTGAATTTAAATAATAAAAACACACACGCACACAACCGTTTTTTTTCAATGGGTTTTTCTTTCTATTTTTTTCTCTCTCGTTCTTTTTGAATATTTTTTCTTTTCAGTTTTTGTATAATTTATTTTATTATTTATTTAAATATCAAAATTTATATAACGGATGGACTATCTATCGATTTAAATTTGAATCACCGGTTATTTCGGCAACACTGGCAATACTTATGTCATTCTATTCTGTCACAAAATTCAGTAAAATTATCTCCACTGAACGTAATGAATGATTTACGCTTGGACCAACGTTGGGTTTTATTAGAAATTTATTTTCAAAACAAAGACCGGATATTGCACGAAAATGTCGTACAAAAAATTTGGTCGAAGAGAAGGACTATCAAAGCCCGGTATACACAAGTTAATTGCTAAAGTTCGTAAAACTGATTTCATTGTGCCATGCACCAAGGCGTGAAAATATCAAAGCTATGGCTGAGAGTGTGCTTGAGAATCCATCAACAACAACTCTCTAATCGTTCTCAAGAATTGAACATTTTACGCACCAGATTACATTGAATTTTGCAAAAAGATCTCGTTATAAGGCCTTACAAAGTTCAATTGGTTCAAGAGTTGAAAACGCATTACCACTCGCATCGTTTTCACATCGCTAGATGGGCCGGGCCAAGGAGAAACTGCACGATGATATGGATTTTGCCAAAAAAAAAAAAAAAAAAAAAAAAAAAAACAAAAACTTCTTTTCGAATGAAGCTTATTTTCCTCTTGGTGAGTACTTTAATAACCAAAATTGCCGTATTTAGGGCTCAGAAAACCCACACGTTGTCCTACAGAAGCCAGAAGAAGGCATCATTAGCCCATATTTTTTTTTTGAAAATAAGGACGGCGCAACCATAAGGTCAATGGAGATACCCATCGCACTATGATAACCGTTTTTTTTTTTTTTTTTGTAATCGTTCTTCATGGTATTAATGTGAACGATGTTTGGTTTCACTTGGTTTGGTGCAACTTGCCAGACATCTCATGCCACAAACAATTTATTGCGTGTCAAACGTTTGATGGCCGTTTAATTAGCCCAAATGATGATGCCAATTGCCCGCCAAGAAGCTGCGATTGGACATCGTTGGACTAATTTCTGTGGGGCGCTGTTAAAAAAAACCGTTCTGCCAATAAACCAGAGAGACAATTGATCATCTGAAGGGCCAACATTCTTGGTGTCATTGTCGAGATACTCGAAAAAGTGTATCAAAATTGGAGGGATTGAATGTGGTACTGTGAAGCCACAACAGCGGCAGCAATATGAATGAAATAATATTCCATTTCCAAACGGAACAATTGTACTTCACAACAAAAAAAAATAAATTTCGAAAATTTCAAACCATTTTTGGGTTTTATTGCCGTTTTTAAATTTAAACTTTTAAATCACCCACCCTATAAAAATAAATGAAAGAAGAAAAAAACAAGCATTCAGGTGAAATGGGAACAAGCGAAAAAGGGCAAATGTTAAATGGAGAACAAAGAATTGTTGAAATTAGAAAAAAATTCAAACGAAATACAAAAAAAAAAAGAAATTCATTGAAAAATAGTAGAAAATAAAATAGAATTCGCACCTTTTTTTTCACAATTTCATATTCAGTTTTCCATTACATTTCTTTGTAAAATTCTGGCAAATAAACTGTTTCGTTTTGAGCGTTTTTTCTTCTTGAATTCATTTGAAAACTTTTGGTAAAAAGAAGATGATCAAAATGTACCGCAGGTAGGATATAGAAAATCTAAAGGGTGTTTTTTATAGAGGTATAGAACTTTAAGTTGGCATTACTTTTCAAGATGGCGACCGATTTAACAGCTGTCAAGTGATTTATTCTAAGTTTGGTTTGGCAATTCATCATGAATAGACTCACGCCTGAACAATGCTTGCAAATAGTGCAATTTTATTTCGAAAATAATGGTTCTGTGCGGAAAACGTATCGCGCACTACGTCCATTTTATCGTCGACAAAATCGTCCATCAGAGCAGTTAATTCGATTAACCATGGAAAGTTTTCGCACCACGTTTACTCTTATTGATAACTCGCATCCCCAGAGACGCTGTACGGTGCGTACAGAAGAAGCTATTGCTGCTGTAGAGCGTAGCATTGAGGAAGACCCGAATGAGTCCATCCGCCATCGAGCACAGGAATTGGATCTGTGTCCATCCACTTTATGGAAGATTTTGCGGAAGGATCTTGGTTTGCGTGCTTACAAAATCCAACTCGTGCAAGAATTGAAGCCAAACGATCATCAAGTAAGGCGTAGATTCGTCGAATGGGCCCAAAACGAGATTACCGTTGTTCCCGATTTTCATAAGCGAATTTTGTTTAGCGATGAAGCGCACTTCTGGTTGAATCGCTACGTCAACAAACAAAACTGCCGCATTTGGAGTGAAGGTAATCCTCAAGTGTATGTGGAAACACCGTTACATCCAGAAAAACTGACTGTTTGGTGTGCTTTATGGGCTGGTGGAATCATTGGTCCGTACTTTTTCTAAAACGATGGTGGCCAGAACGTTACAGTCAATGGTGATCGGTATAGAGCCATGATTACTAACTATTTCATTCCTGAATTGAATAACCATGATGTCCAGGAGATGTGGTTTCAACAAGACGGCGCAACATGTCACACAGCTCGTGCCACAATAGATTTATTGAAAGACACGTTTGGTGACCGCCTAATTTCACGTTTTGGACCTCCAAGATCTTGTGATTTAACACCGCTAGACTACTTTCTGTGGGGCTATGTAAAGTCATTGGTCTATGCGGTAAAGCCACAAACGCTTGATCATGTGGAAGATAACATTCGCCGTATTATTGCCGATATACGGCCACAAATGTTGGAAAAAGTCATCGAAAATTGGACGTCCAGATTGGACTACATCCGCGCCAGCCGTGGCGGTCATATGCCAGAAATCATATTTAAAATGTAATGCCACAAGATTATCTTTCGGATAAATAAAATTCATGTCAATCGAATAATCCATCGTTGTTTTATTGCAACTTAAAGTTCTATACCTCTATAAAAAAACACCCTTTATAATCTATTACGGGGAATAACGCATTAACTTCTGATAAATTAGCAGATGCCAACACTTTATCAATAACTCTACAACTAAGCTTCTCACACAGTTAAATACCACTTTGAAGATAATCTACTGCAAGTGAATGTTAGGTTAGGGGTGAGACAACCACACTGGAATACTAGAAGAAGCCATTGGCTGAGTGGTTCAAATCAAACAAAGTGACAAGTCAAAAACTAAATCAAATAGGAAAAGAAGCAAAGCAAAGGTTGGTCATTACAGGATTACGACCTAACTTCTCACACCATTTACACACAGTTACTAAAGTGTACATACGGTTAACAAATTTCAGAATTTTTTTAATCAATCCGTTTTCGTTGAAAATCTTTATAGTTTCCTTGATGTTACGACGGTCTTTTGCATTGGTTAAAAAATTTCTGAAATTGAACTGAATTGTGGCCCTGGCAACATTTGGTTTCAACAGGACGGCGCTACGTGCCACACAGCCGAAGCTACACTCGATGTTTTGCGCCCATGTTTTTGAAGATCGCATTATCAGCCGCAGATGGCCACCTTGGAGCTGAGATTTGACACCGTTGGACTATTATTTGTGGGGTGCCGTCAAAGATAAGTGTTACGCCGACAAGCCAGAGACAATTGACGCTTTAAAGGACAATATTCGTGAAACCATTGGTGAAATACAGCTGCACACAATCGATAATGTGCTTAAAAATTGGACCGATCGTTTAGGCTACTGCATGGCCAGCCGAGGCAGCCATTTGAATGAAATTATTTTCCATTATTAACCGGAAGGATTGTACTTTCAAATAAAAAAAGAAATTTTCGAAAATATTCAGTAGTTTTTTTTTAAAGCATTTTCAGAAAAAAAAAAGTTATTTGGCGGACCCTTTACGAGTAGAATGTTTGGAATCTGCTGGGACTTAACATCACAACTAAATAACAACGCTGACTTTGATGATAAGTGCTAACTGCCATGTACCCCAGTTTATGGTGGATTGCTGCTACCATACGGTAGTACAACATGCTGCCACACTAGATTCACTATTAAGAAGATGCAAACGTTCATTGTTGGAATGAAATGCACATAAATTGTGAATCTATCTGCCTTGGTTTAAAATATTTAACAGGACCGATTTGTTCCTATTTCTATCCTTTTTTTACTCCTTCTAAACTGGAAAATCCTTTGGCAGATTTAGAAATTATTTTTTTTATTTCTTTTCTTTTTTTTAAATAATATTTTCAACTGCTACTGACAATGCATAGTATATGTGGGTGTATGTGTGTTTCTTTTTCTCTTTTCTTTCCCTTTTTTTTGTAAATAAAATGCTCATTTTTCTTTGCCTCTTAGTTTTTATTTACTTTACTCTTCTGCTCTTTTCTTTATGATTTTTCTCTCTTTCTCTCGTGTCTTTTTATTGCAACTGTTATGAAGGATTACTGCAACTGTTGTTATTGTTATTGTGGTTGTTGTTGCTGTTTTTGTTAGGAAAATAATCATAAATTTCTATTTGATTGTTGTTGCATTAATATTACATTTAATATGCACAGTTACAGAGAACGAGAAACAGAGAGAGAGAGTGAGTGATACAGTAAGCTGGAAAAAGAGAAAGTGAAAGCAAAACTTGTGCATTTTAATCTTTAGCCAGACTATTAGAGTGCTTGTGTGTGAGTGTGTATTTGCGAGAGTTTCAATGGCGGCGGGTGAATTTTAGGCAACAGGAAATGCCGGTTTTTTTTTAATGCTGATTTCAATATCATTTTAAATATTCCGTAAATAAAATGCAATTTATTTTGAATTTTTAAAGCGTTTTTTATGAATTTTTTATCACCACATTTTAGTAGGAATTTGAGAAGAGATTTGGGGATTAAAAACTATGATTTTGTGTTGCTATTAAAAAATGCAACAAAAAAACAAAAACGTTTAAAAAGTTCTTTTACGGGATTTCTTAAGAGGTTTTTCCGATCTCTTCATCATTTCATTTCATTTTTTATGAATTTCTACAGATTTTATGATTTTTTTTTTATAAATTTTATGATTATTTATGTCTTCTTCTTTCTTTTTAATACATTGGGTTATGTATTCAGTGGTTTCTGGCACGGCTAAGAGCCTTTAAATCTCTTCCATCTGAATTTTGTTTTATTTAATAATGAAAACATTGACGGAAATGGTTTTTTTTTTAGCAACCAGAGAACACATTAAAAATACATACATATGTAGGAGTACATATGTAGTTGGTCATTACAACTCTTCAGTTTAGATTACAACCTAGTTTCTCACACCACTTATGTTGTGTGTTCTGTACTTGTCTTAATTGACAAGTACACGTCCTCTAACCTAACCTATGTTGTGTGTGTTAATTTTATACATGAGTGGCAGGACTTTCAGTTTAAAGTCGACTTTGAACGACAGATGTTTTAGAAACTTTCCATGGCAATTTTATTTATTCAGTATTCAGTTTTTGCCAGAAGTCTGCTGAGAAGAAGACGCCGAAGAAATATTTTTTTCATACTTCCTCTTGTTGGAGTTGTCTGACCCGGAGTTTGAACTGTGATCTCGTGTGTAATAAACCAACACACTACTTACTAGACTACGGTGACTTAGCCAGGTGACACCAGAGTTTAAATTCTGAATATCAGAATTCTTAGCAGAATCCTGCTCGTTAAGGCCAATAATAGAAACCCCAGCCAAGTATCCAGAGTCTACCGCTCTATACAACAGAGCAGATACAGAATGTATTTAACAGATTCCCCAAAAATGCTGCAAAAACTAGAGATGCACCGGTTCCACTAATCTTTTCCCTAAAGGAGCAATGTCTTGTCGAGAAACTCTTCAAGAACCTTATAGAAATCCTATCCGGTTGCATTACAGACACATAATCGTACTTCGGTGTCAGGAATTACACAAAATTATTCAGAAATTTGAAGAGACTGAAGAATATGCATCATCGCAATATACAATTTGACGAAAATATTGCTTCATTTTGAGAAAGTATTTTTGTATTGTATGTAGTATTTCCATGTATTCTCATTATGGTAAATACAAAATGACATGACATAGCAATACTATCTAAGAGTCAAGCGTCCATTCGAGTACTCAGCTCTTATGGGGGAATTCTTGGCAATGGGAAAACAAACGAACTTGCAAGGAGGGGAGTTTTCTCGCCGTTAATGGGGCGATAATGTAGTAGGTACTGTGTTGGTTTATTAGACATGAGGCCACGGTTCAAATCCCAGGTCAGATATCTCAAACAAATATGAAAAAAAAATATTTCTTAGGTAGACGCCTCACCAGATTTCCGGCAAAAGCTCTGCGTGTCAAAATTGCCATGAAAAGTATCTCAGAAATCTGTTGTTTAGAATCGGCTTTAAACTAAAGGTGTCGCCACTCATGTATAAAATTCTCACACTCAACATAAGTGGTGTGAAAAGCTAGGTTGTAATCCTGACTGAAGGGATGTCATGGCCAATTATGTATGTACGGAGTGAGGTCAGTGTGCAAACGTTTAGAAAGAGAGGGGGAGAGAAGAATAAATCAAGTGGGTTTAAAGACAATTAAAACTTTTGTTGGGAAAAAGCAATAAGAAAATATCTGAACCAGGTATCACACTATCAAGGAATAACCTGAGGTTGATAGCCAATGTTTTGACAGGCCACAGTAGACTCAGAGTCAACTTATTCAGAATGGATATTGTTTGGAACCAAAAATGTCGATTCTGTGATGATGAGAAAGAAATATCGGAAGAAATTCGTGAAACCTTTAAGACATTAACACATCCCGGAAGGAAATACCTGGGTGCATTGTTGATAACCAGCAGCATTTTGAAAGTTGTCAGGGCAATAGGTTTAGAGGAGACATTATAGAGTTACCCTATATAAGAATAAATCACTTGGTCCCAGTAGAAGGCATCTCTTCACCACAATAATAATAATAACAATAAGTGTGGTGGATATTATCTCATGCAATAATTAAAGCGAGATAATCATTCCCTACGGCACAGATACGTTGACTATAGGCCTGGGAGAACCCAGATGTGGTTGAAAATTGACTGTGTGGTAAGCATTATGGTCTGAAAGTGTTACCATTGAAGATTATAAAGTGAACGGAGTGTGGGTTCGACAAGACGGTACCACGAGCTGTACATCAAGACCGGTTATAGCTTTTATGCAGCAGAAGTTTCCACAAAAAGTAATTTCACGTTTTATGAGACGTCAATTGGCTTCCAAGATCATGAAATTCGACGACGTTGGACTCTTTTTTAGGGCCTACCTTAAAGACCATGCCTACGCGGATAACATGTTAAAACCGGAGTTTTTGAAAAGCAACATTTGTCAAGTTGCCACCGAGATAACATCTAAAATGAGCGAAAAATTGATTTCAACAGGATCGAAACCAGAGGAGGTCATGTAAATGGTGTTTATATTTTGTACGCAATGACAAAGCCTATGCATTATGTACTAAGAATTAAAAGTTTCAACTTTTCAAGTGGAAGAATGTGAAGTATTCTTTACAATTGTATTTAAAATTTAAGATAGTTAAGTAATAAACTCAAATTAATCTAATTACCTTATCTTAAGCAGATTTTAATATAAAACATGTAGTTTTTTGTCACGAAACTTACCTAAAAAGAAACAAAAGAAATAAAAAAGTGAAAATTATTTAAAAATTTATATTTTCTTTGTAAATATCGTATTGATTTGAAATTCTTAAATAATAAAAATTTTAAATTCCATACAAATTAATTACATTTCAGTGGATGCGATATAAGGTTTGCACAAAGTGTTACAAAATTTTAAAAAATATCACAAACAAAGTTCATCTTCCTTTAAGAATTGCCGCTGAATCACACCAAAGTAATCGAGCCATTTCTGAAGAGTGCACTTGTAAAGAGTCTAGGCAAATTTGGCCCTTTAATCCTGATGTTTTACATCTATCTAGACATTGAGACATTGGAAGGTGCAATGTAGAGAGAAGGGGCTACTGAACAGCTACCATTTACGTGACATGGTATTTTTAATGCATTTTTGCTTGCTAGAAACCTGATCGATACAGTTAGCTGTCGTTGTGGAATGTAAACTGATGACTGGAAGCATGTACGGACTACACGCCCAGACTATGATGACATTAGAGGGGGTACTACCCGTATTCCGAGGTTGAGGAATTTTAGTAGGGCTTTAGAAAACGATCGAACAATTGGGGGGTTTGGCGTTATTGCCACTGAAGTTTTCAGGCGGAGAGGTACAGAAAGGCAACCCCCCACCTCTTTCGTTTCTTGGTGCATCTATTCCTGCAATATTTGCCGTTGTCTGCCTCCATAAGTCATTCTCGACTTACCTCTAGTTGTTTTGCCTTGTTTGTGATGTCTTGACCTTGTGCCCTCTGGGTGTCTTAAAACATTCCTTGACGCATGCTCTTGTCACTGCTGCGCGATTTAGTGTGTAGGTAGTGTGTTGGCTTATTAGACGAAAAAGCCAGGGTTCGGGCCCCAGGCCAGACATCAAAATAAAATACAAAAAGTATTTCTTCGCCGACTTCCTCTCAGCAGATTTCTGGCAAAAAGTCTCCGAGAATAAATAAAATTGCCATGAAAAGTTTCTCAAAAATCTGTCGTTCGGAGTCGACTTTAAACTGTAGGTCCCGCCACTCATGTATAAAAAATTAACACACACAACATAAGTGGTGTGAGAAACTAGGTCGTAATCTTGACTGAAGGGTTGTAATGACCAATTATGTATGTATGTATGTATTTGTGCCGTATCATATTGCTGCTTGCGGCTGATGGCTCTTGGTGCGTTAGGCCACCAGTCCAGAGCCATTTCGTGCTCAACTGCTAGTAGTTTTTATACTATGAAGTCTGACCACAGGCTCTTTTTTGGTAAACTTTGGCTTTATAGCTCCTAAAGCATAAGTTGGGTGTGCCGCTACTCTCTTAGCTGTGTGCCGTGACCCACAAAACAGACAGTAGTTTAGATAGTCTCTAGCCACTAACTAGGGGAAAAATTCATGACCAAGTTCATGTCTTAAAAGTGATACTCACATGTGAAATTTTATATGTGAAGGTGCAGGTCGAAGCTTTGTTTTCTTCCGTGCTACGGAGCGCCGTAAAGTGGTCTTCGGACATGCACTGACGTTGTTAAACGCAGCGAATTGATTGTACATTGACGCTGATATCATCAAACTACTAGCTTACTGGGCATAACTTGTCTAACCGAAGGCGAATCAGATACAGAACAGAATGTCTGAGGAAACCCCTTCCGGAATTATAAGGCGTAATGGTATTGCAGCCTAAGTAACTACGCTTAGTTACAGTAAGGTACACTATAAATACGTCTGATTAAATTGCGTTGAACCTAAGCAAACGATGCCTACACCAGGTTTGGCGATTTGGAATGATTTGTTGCCATTGTCTGGAGTTATAGGGTGTTGTTTGCTATAGTGGGGATAATTGGGAATATACTGTGAACGATTCAAACCGTGATAGAAATAAAAAAATCATCTTTTCAGATGAAGCTCATTTTGATCTTGGCGGGTATGTAAACAAACAAAATTGTCGCATTTGGGGCACAGAAAACCCGCACGCATACATTGAAAAGACGACGCACCCAAAACGAGTCACTGTTTGGTGCGGATTTTGGTCCAGAGGCATAATTGGGCCATTTTTCTTCGAAAATGAGCAAGGAGTGGCCGTTACAGTCAATGGCGATCGTTATCGGGCCATGTTGAACGAATTTTTGTTCACAAAAATTGAAGAGAAGGATATTGGCAACATTTGGTTTCAACAGGACGGTGCTATGTGCTACACTCGATTTTTTGCGCCCTGTTTTTGAAGATCGCATTATCAGCCGCAGAGCTGATGTCGTTTGGCCACCTCGGAGCTGGGATTTGACACCGTTGGACTATTATTTGTGGCGTGCCATCAAAGATAAGTGTTACGCCGACAAGCCAGAGACAATTGACGCTTTAAAGGACAATATTCGTGAAGCCATTGGTGAAATACAGCTGCACACCAATCGATAATGTGCTTAAAAATTGGACCGATCGTGTAGGCTACTGCATGGCCAGCCGAGGCAGCCATTTGAATGAAATTATTTTCCATTATTAACCGGAAGGATTGTACTTTCAAATAAAAAAAGAAATTTGAGAAAATATTCAGTAGTTTTCTTTTCAAAACATTTTCAAAAAAAAAAGTTATTTGGCGGACCCTTTATATTGCCAGCTTGGTCCACAGGACAACGTCAAACCAGGATACCCACATTGAAGTTGCGGGAGCTTTGTTGGGGGAGGTTATAATGCGCAACTATTTTTGTTTCTTGTAAACAATTTTGTTTACAAAAAATCATTACAATACATACTTATGAGAAGCTTTTTGGTAATGCTTATCAGGATTTTACAAAATGAAATAGAATTCTATTCAAGAGGATTATTCTAACTTTCCTCAATAAAGTCTTTAATTTGCTGTATTCTTTTTACTACACCTTATTTATGCCGGCACACTTTTAATACCCACTTTAAGTTTAATATTCTGATGATCTTTTAAATATTAAAACCCAGTTTTAATGTTAATATTGGCAGCGATTTTAATGGTCTTAGAGACTGAAGAATGGAGCAGACAGACTTACTGGTGAAAGAGCATATAAATCTTAATATAAAATGAAAATTCTTCTTCTATTTTATTCCTTTAAGAAAGTTTCTTATTACGCTGTTTATTAGATTGTATGCGAAACGAAAAGGAATTCCATCCAGAAGATAAATTGTAGGAGTTGGCATTTAAAAATGCACAAAACATTATGAGAAAATTTATAAGAAAATATGAATGAATTTGTACGTGCATATGCATTAGTGGATACAAATAAACCCATGCGCTCGCACACAATGGAATACATACTCTTGTTGGCAGTGTTGTAGCCGCATCCGCATCCGCATCCATATCAACTACTACGGCATCTATCTATAGATCTGAATCTGCATCTGTATGCATGTCGTGGAAAATCTTTTATTAAATATACGAGATATTATTTTAATATATCGTACACACACACACACACACACACACATACCACCAATACAAATAAATAAGTTAATAACATAAAGAGAGAAAGAGCAAGAGAGAGAGCGAGAGTACGAACGAAAATGATGGGAAAATAAAGAACCGAAAACATGCATATGCTCACGTTTCATACTAAGAACAGCAAAGGACAGGTAATTAGTAATTGGCGAAGACTTAATGTAGGCGATGAAATGCAGTTGCCGTAGTTTAGTTGGCAGTGTGCTGGCTTATTAGATGTTAGGCCACAGTTCAAACCCCAGGTCCGAAATCTCCAACAAAACCGAAATATGAAAAAAAAGTATTTCTTAGGCGACTTCCCCTTAGCAGATTTCTGGCAAAAATTCTGGGCGTGAATAAAATTGCCATGAAAAGTTTCTCAAATAAAATCTGTCCTTTGGAGTCGACTTTAAACTGAATGGCGGGACCTACAGTAAAGTATGTCAACTTTAAACTGACTGGCGGGACCTACAGTAATGTATGTCGACTTTAAACTGTAGGTCCCACCACTCATGTATAAAATTAACGCACACAACATAAGTGGTGCGAGAAGCTAGGGTCCTAATCCTAACTGAAGGCTTGTAATGACCAATTATGTATGTATGTTATGTATGTATGATCAAATGCAGAATATACAAATTCTTAAGGTCCAGATATGGGATCATAAAAGAAAAACGAAGTTTCTGATCAAGCCACGTAGCAACTTACATCATAATAAACCCAATGGACTTCCATGCAAGGTCGATTGCTCATTTAGTCCATCCCCCCTATTAATATTTTCAAAATTAATTCCCAAAATCTCAAAATTGGTTTGGAAAAATGTCCAAATGCCTCATGGTTAGGCAATAGAATTAGGAATTCAAGCCCTACAATCGACAGAGTTTGTTCACTTAGTTGATGGTAACTGCAAACAAGCGGCTGTATTTATGTATCGGGTCCGTTATCTAACGTTTTTTTCTTCAACTAGTGCTTATTTCGTGAATGGTAACACTTAGCTCATGTCTGATTTGGCAGATAATTAGTTTTATCCTTCCGCTGAACGAATATGGTTGTGTATACGCTTGAACAACGCTGGGAAATATTGCGACATTACTTTAAAAATCCTGGTAATGCTGCAGGATGTGTGCGAAAATTGCGTACGGATTTTGGAGGAAGAGAAACACCATCAGCTCCGTATGTTCGTTATCTTATGAAAAAAGTGAAAGAAACTGGCATCCTCATCGATAAGCCAAAACGTGAAAAGCCAAAAACAGTGCGTACACCCGAGAATATTGCTGCTGTGGCAGAAAGTGTGCGTGAAGCGCCATCAACATCAATTCACCGTCGTTCTCAACAATTGAACATTTCGGAGACATCATTGACACGAATTTTGCATAAAGACCTTGGTATGACGCCATACAAAGTCCAATTGATTCAGGAGTTAAAGCCAATTGACCATCCAATGCGTTTTCGCTTCGCTAAGTGGGCCTGCGATCGACTTACAAAAGATGCCGATTTTGACAAAAAAAAATTATCTTTTCAGATGAACCTCATTTTGATCTTGGCGGGTATTTAAACAAGCAAAATTGTCGCATTTGGGGCATAGAAAACCCGCACGCATACATTGAAAAGCCAACGCACCCAAAATGAGTCACTGTTTGGTGCGGATTCTGGTCCAGAGGCATAATTGGGCCATTTTTCTGCGAAAATGAGCAAGGAGTGGCCGTTACAATCAATGGCGATCGTTATCGGGCCATGTTGAACGAATTTTTGTTCACAAAAATTGAAGAGGAGGATATTGGCAACATTTGGTTTCAACAGGACGGCGCTACGTGCCACACAGCCGAAGCAACACTCGATGCTTTGCGTCCTGTTTTTGAAGATCGCATTATCAGCCGCAGAGCTGATGTCGTTTGGCCACCTCGGAGCTGCGATTTGACACCGTTGGACTATTATTTGTGGAGTGCCGTCAAAGATAAGTGTTACGCCACGACAAGCCAGAGACAATTGACGCTTTAAAGGACAATATTCGTGAAGCCATTGGTGAAATACAGCTGTACACAATCGAAAATGTGCTTAAAAATTGGAACGATCCTGTAGGCTACTGCATGGCAAGCCGAGGCAGCCATTTGAATGAAATTATTTTCCATTATTAACCGGAAGGATTGTACTTTCAAATAAAAAAAGAAATTTGAGAAAATATTCACAGTAGTTTTTTTTTAAAGCATTTTCAAAACAAAAAAAAAAGTTATTTGGCGGACCATTTATAATAAGAGGATCGATCAGCTGACAACGAACCCTTACGCCGGGAATATTCGTAATGTTAGCACATGGATTGGCTTATGATATTCCAAGGAACAACATGCAAATATTCGCTGATGGCTCAAAACAATACGACGAGATAGGATGTGATATCTTTTCGAATAAATAAATTTAATAAATGTACTTTAAGTCTACAGTGCCCGATCAAAAGGTAGGTTATAAATCCAGATCTGATGCATGAGTGTAATTTCTGCAGAAAAGTATTGCCCTTCCTTTATCTTTTTTTTTTTTTTTGGTGAGTAAACCTTTCAAAATATCTATCCACTCCACACCAAAGCGGGGTCATCCTCTTAACTACTTGCTTAATTAGAAATTGAAGCGTGATAATCCCGGTTTGTTGTAAATGGTCACAGCTCCGGGCATATGGTAATGAAATTAAAATCGAATGTGCCTGGAAGACCCAATGCTGAAAAAAGCAAGTTGTGCTCGATGAAAACACTTCTTTGATCATCGCCACCTAGTGCTTTGGAGTTCTTACTACAGTCGTATGGAAGATTTTCTAAAGGGTGTTTTTTATAGAGGTATAGAACTTTAAGTTGGCATTACTTTTCAAGATGGCGACCGATTTAACAGCTGTCAAGTGATTTATTCTCAGTTTGGTTTGGCAATTTATCGTGAATAGACTCACGCCTGAACAACGCTTGCAAATAGTGCAATTTTATTTCGAAAATAATGGTTCTGTGCGGAAAACGGGTCGCGCACTACGTCCATTTTATCGTCGACAAAATCGTCCATCAGAGCAGTTAATTCGATTAAACATGGAACGTTTTCGCACCACGTTTACTCTTATTGATAACTCGCATCCCCAGAGACGCTGTACGGTGCGTACAGAAGAAGCTATTGCTGCTGTAGAGCGTAGCATTGAGGAAAACCCGAATGAGTCCATCCGCCATCGAGCACAGGAATTGGATCTGTGTCCATCCACTTTATGGAAGATTTTGCGGAAGGATCTTGGTTGGCGTGCTTACAAAATCCAACTCGTGCAAGATTTGAAGCCAAACGATCATCAAGTAAGGCGTAGATTCGTCGAATGGGCCCAAAACGAGATTACCGTTGTTCCCGATTTTCATAAGCGAATTTTGTTTAGCGATGAAGCGCACTTCTGGTTGAATGGCTACGTCAACAAACAAAACTGCCGCATTTGGAGTGAAGGTAATCCTCAAGTGTATGTGGAAACACCGTTACATCCAGAAAAACTGACTGTTTGGTGCGCTTTATGGGCTGGTGGAATCATTGGTCCGTACTTTTTCAAAAACGATGGTGGCCAGAACGTTACAGTCAATGGTGATCGGTATAGAGCCATGATTACTAACTTTTTCATTCCTGAATTGAATAACCATGATGTCCAGGAGATGTGGTTTCAACAAGACGGCGCAACATGTCACACAGCTCGTGCCACAATAGATTTATTGGAAGACACGTTTGGTGACCGCCTAATTTCACGTTTTGGACCTGTTAATTGGCCTCCAAGATCTTGTGATTTAACACCGCTAGACTACTATCTGTGGGGCTATGTAAAGTCATTGGTCTATGCGGTAAAGCCACAAACGCTTGACCATTTGGAAGACAACATTCGCCGTATTATTGCCGATATACGGCCACAAATGTTGGAAAAAGTCATCGAAAATTGGACGTCCAGATTGGACTACATCCGCGCCAGCCGTGGCGGTCATATGCCAGAAATCATATTTAAAATGTAATGCCACAAGATTATCTTTCGGATAAATAAAATTCATGTCAATCGAATAATCCATCGTTGTTTTATTGCAACTTAAAGTTCTATACCTCAATAAAAAACACCCTTTAGAAGAAAAGTGATAAAGGAATGCCCCGAATTGTTGAAAATTAATTCATGGCTTTAGCAGGGCGATAATACGGTTCCTTACTAATTGATATTTGAAGGGCTAATAATATTTCAGCCACTTTGGGTACCAAATTTGGACCTTTAATATTTAAAGATCAATTCGGGAACTAAAACTTGCAACATCGTATCGGAAAGTGATAGTCAGCAGTACTATGGCGATCAAAAAAATTTTTCTTCTTTCTTTGCCCTTGTGCTACTAATTTTTTTTCTTTGTCCCTTAATAAAGTAAAGCTTCTGATAAGAAGGCCTATTTTTAATTGCTAAGTTGCCCATAAAATCCCTGGAATTATAATTAAAAGTTAAACCAAAGACTACTGACTGTAAAGTAACTTCAATACTAATTAGTTGGCCATGGCTAAGCTTGTATAATTTACTACTTTATGCAAAATAAGTTTTCCATAATAAGGATAAAAATATGCACACAAAAACAACAACAACAACAACAACAACAACAACAACAATGATGATGACGACGCCAACTACAAATGCCAATGCATGCAATTATTAAAGCAGCATACAAACACACATCACCGAACACACAGACACACATACACACACATTCGCATACTCGTGCACAGAGAGAAAGTCACTCTTGGAGTGACAGTCAGTCAATCAGTCTTTGAAAAAGACAACAACAGCAGTCACATACTTGTGTACTTATGGGCCAATATGGATCTCAGTTAAGGAGACTCACGATAATATTATCCTCTCCTCTGGAATAAGACGAACAGTCAACATATTTTCAACTCATTTCAAGTCGTTTTTCTATCATACACACACACATACACATACATATACACACGTATTCTACCATCTTTAGTGCTCTTAACAGCGATGACATGTACGACTGCTGACTGGTATGCCCTTCTCATCATATTGATGGTTTATTTGTATTTATTATGCATGACTTGGTATATGTATGTGAGTGTGTTGGTGTGGGTATGTGTGAGTTTGTATTAGAGAGAGAGTTTTATTTCAAATATGCATCTAAATGCCTTTTACTCCTCTGTACAGGGTTTGTTAGGTTCAAGTTTTTTTAAAAAATATTTTTTTTGGTTTGAGGGATCATGACACCAATCTTGTTTGCTGTGGTTTGTAGTCAAGCATATCAACCGCTACCCTGCCACATTAATTTAACACCCGTATGTGTGTAAAATATAAAGGGTGTTTTTTATAGAGGTATAGAACTTTAAGTTGCAATAAAACAACGATGGATTATTCGATTGACATGAATTTTATTTGTCCGAAAGATAATCTTGTGGCATTACATTTTAAATATGATTTCTGGCATATGACCGCCACGGCTGGCGCGGATGTAGTCCAATCTGGACGTCCAATTTTCGATGACTTTTTCCAACATTTGTGGCCGTATATCGGCAATAATACGGCGAGTGTTGTCTTCCAAATGGTCAAGCGTTTGTGGCTTTACCGCATAGACCAATGACTTTATATAGCCCCACAGAAAGTAGTCTAGCGGTGTTAAATCACAAGATCTTGGAGGCCAATTCACAGGTCCAAAACGTGAAATTAGGCGGTCACCAAACGTGTCTTTCAATAAATCTATTGTGGCACGAGCTGTGTGACATGTTGCGCCGTCTTGTTGAAACCAAATCTCCTGGACATCATGGTTATTCAATTCAGGAATGAAAAAGTTAGTAATCATGGCTCTATACCGACCACCATTGACTGTAACATTCTGGCCACCATCGTTTTTGAAAAAGTACGGACCAATGATTCCACCAGCCCATAAAGCGCACCAAACAGTCAGTTTTTCTGGATGTAACGGTGTTTCCACATACACTTGAGGATTACCTTCACTCCAAATGCGGCAGTTTTGTTTGTTGACGTAGCCATTCAACCAGAAGTGCGCTTCATCGCTAAACAAAATTCGCTCATGAAAATCGGGAACAACGGTAATCTCGTTTTGGGCCCATTCGACGAATCTACGCCTTACTTGATGATCGTTTGGCTTCAAATCTTGCACGAGTTGGATTTTGTAAGCACGCAAACCAAGATCCTTCCGCAAAATCTTCCATAAACTGGATGGACACAGATCCAATTCCTGTGCTCGATGGCGGATGGACTCATTCGGGTCTTCCTCAATGCTACGCTCTACAGCAGCAATAGCTTCTTCTGTACGCACCGTACAGCGTCTCTGGGGATGCGAGTTATCAATAAGAGTAAACGTGGTGCGAAAATGTTCCATGGTTAATCGAATTAACTGCTCTGATGGACGATTTTGTCGACGATAAAATGGACGTAGTGCGCGATACGTTTTCCGCACAGAACCATTATTTTCGAAATAAAATTGCACTATTTGCAAGCGTTGTTCAGGCGTGAGTCTATTCATGATGAATTGCCAAACCAAACTGAGAATAAATCACTTGACAGCTGTTAAATCGGGCGCCATCTTGAAAAGTAATGCCAACTTAAAGTTCTATACCTCTATAAAAAACACCCTTTATGTCGTAAAATGCATTAAGTTCACACGGGTGTTCCTGTATACGACCTGATGATTCGTTGTTAACATCACAGTGACCTACATATTGGGCTTGAAGCAATTGTACGCTGAGTCCGATATTTAATTGATTGCCTGGTTAGAAGGCCGGCTACTAGGCCTCAGGCCACTTCTGGATAGTTTGATGAAAGACTCAAACTTCATTTCTTTGTAATTATATGAGTTGAGTTGTCTTCCCTTTCGCGACGTTTACTCTTCGAACAACTCTTACTCTTACACAGATAGGCCATGACCCTATCAGTGATCTGCTGGCAGTGGAGCGGATGGAGATTTATAAGGCGAAATCGGCTGGAAATCACATAACCGGTTACTTCGGGGAGAACACCATTTCAAAATGGCAACAACGATTGAACGAGGAAGATGGACGGTGAGACTTATTCCGGACATAAGGCCATGTATTGGTCGGAAATTTGGAGAGGTAAACTACTACGTTACACAGATGCTATCGGGTCAGGGATATTTCAGGAAATATCTGCACAGAATGGTCAAGGCCGTCTCCCCTTACTGTCTTTACGAGGAAGGGGAGGTAATTGATGACGCAGAGCACACTGTTTTCGAGTGTGCACGCTGACAGAGCTATCGCTCTGGACTGACGTCAATAGTTGGAACGATCACAGCCGCTAATATTGTCGCGGTTATGACTGCGAGTAGTGAAAATTGGACCTCGGTAGTGAATTACGTAGAGCGCATTCTGAGACGGAAGAAGAGAGATCTTGAGGCTGTAGAACGAGTAAGCATGTCGGCATAGGTGATATTGTAACACGTGCCAAGCGTAACCGAGACGATGATTTAGACGAAAGGAATAGTGGAGACGCTTAGATGACTCCTCAACTTTCGATTCGCAATCCGGACGCGGATATAAACATGAATAGACCGAAGGGCCAAAGGGACTCCGCTCCGAAGTGATGCCACCGTAGTTCCGGAGTGGGTACAAACAAGTCCACAGGTGACGAGAGGGGATTTAGTAGGTGACACACACGGAGGATGTGACGACTTCCTCTATGGTGCGGTTAGGTACATTTACCCATCCGCGGCGAAGAAAAAGAAAAAAAAAATGACCCTATCAGCGGTTTGGAAGCTTCTTTCCTCTCAAAAGTATTGCCCTATAAATGGAAAGACCTTATATTTCCGATTTGGCTGATTCAGACAGTCTCATATTATTCTTGGGTTTATCGAAGTTTTAGAGAAGATGCGGCTCGAAGGGGAGACACTGAATACACCACTGAACAGCACTGTAGCGTGAATTCGTGCAAGTATACTGGGAATATCATTCTAGACATCCCTGGCGGGACAATCTAATTTTATGAAAAGGGACGTTGGCCGGTGTATGTAAGCGCTACTAAATGACGTAGGCTAGAGAATTTTTAATATTGGCCTAAACCTGTTTCCCACGTGTGTAGTGACGTCACATGTCACACCTAACCTAAAATGCCTTCAACCAGACAACCTTCAACCTCGTCATCTCAGTTACAAAAATACCTGATTCTGCTATTAGTCCAAATTCCGAGCTCACTCGTTATAAGCAAGGATTCAAATAAACCTGACGTATACATCGTTTTCGTCTTTCGTCACCGTAGTCTAGTAGGTAGTGTGTTGGCTTATTAGACATTAAATCACGGTTCAAACACCAGGTCAGACAGCATAACGAAAATAAGAAAATATTTCTTAGGCGTCTTCCTCTCAGCAGATTTCTGGCAAAAACTCCGAGAGTAAAAGAAAATTGCCGTGAAAACTTTCTCAAAAATCTGTCGTTCGGAGTCGACTTTAAACTGTAGGTCCCGCTACTCATGTGTAAAAAATTAAAGCACACAACATAAGTGGCGTGAGAAGCTAGGTCGTAATCCTGACTGAAGGGTTGTAATGAACAATTATGTATGTATGTATATATCGTTTTCTGCCGTAAAAAGTTCACCAGTTTAGCTCTGTAAACGCTTAATTATTAGACTTTGACGCTGCAATCGTGATTCACCCACTTGACCATACCACTGACATAGAAGCCAAGCCATTGTATCCCACTTAGTATTTGCTGTACAATCTCTTTAACTTTGAAGTTAAGCCTCCAACCTGAGATCATTGCAGCTCTCAACATGAGAGCATTACAGCAACAGAAGGTGGAAAGCAGCATGAAACAAGGGATTTATGTTGTTGAGAGTGTTTGATTGGCATTTTACGAAAGGAAACTTGAACTTACTAGAGCGTATGTGTATCAGGATAATATATATTATTGTTAATATTGAAACGGGAAACGGAAACAGACTTGGCAATATCAGGCTCAGGCACTTACGCACATACAGCAAACCAACTACACACACCCAGATAAATGCAAGGCCATTTACAGTGGAAATATGCAGAAATATGCAAGTGTGAGTGTAGTCTACTGGCTGGCATGTGTAAATGCATGTACGTATGTATGTATGTGTCATGGCATATGCCAAGGCACTTTGGCAAAATTGATGTTCCATTCCATAATAATGGAAATGAAAATGAGAGCAGAAAAAATAAAAAAGACGAAACGAAAGAAAAACATACAATTTACAACAGCAGCATGTATTTAAATTTGAAATGTGCACAGTGGTTTATGAGGTCTAACCAGAGACCAGCAGCCATTACCAGCCATTCAGCCAGCCAACCAATCAGTTGGCTTAAGCAGCTGCAGTAGCTACTTTTCAAATGATGTTCACATCAATATTATTTGAGAATAAATTCAGTTTTACCACCAGCACCAGCACCAGCACCACCACCACCACCACCACTACCACTACAGCTACCACAGATAATGTCAACACTGTCATTGCTGATGCTATTGCTGGTGGTGGTGCTGGTGCTGGTGCTGCTGTCATTGTCAACAATGTCAACATCTTTTAAGCCTCCATAATCGATAAAATATTAGCGGCAAAATATTTCTTGTTTTGCTAAATCGAATTATTTTAAACGGTTTTTTTTACCCTGGGCCATCCTTCACTTTTATTAGCAGCAAGGGGAACAAACCTAGCAGTCTTCACATCACCATGTAATACGATTAGCAGTGCAGTGAGCCACAAATAATATATTAGAAGTTAAAAATGCAAAAAGCGGGAGTGCCATGGAAAAGAAGAGGGTAGAGCCGCCACCACACAAGAGTAATAAAAATTTGAAAAAAAAGGTTGTGAAAAAGTTTCACAATTTTATGGCAAAAATATGCTACGAATAGAAAAAAATACAATAAAATGTTATGCTTTCACTCTGTTTAACGCAATTGATATCCTTTCCCTTCCCTTTCCTCCTACTAAGGCTCTACCTCTCTGCAGCTATTGAATGCCGCCGACACCAATTGCTTTCATGTGAAATCAATCGTAAGGAAAATTGAAAAAATTTACAGCCTCTAATAAAAAAAAAATTAAAAAAAAGAAAACAAATAAAAACAGGAGCAAAGTATGATTCTTATCGGTTTGGTTTGGTTTTAAATACAAATAAAGCCTTGCCACACATGTGTAATAGGAGCTTAGAGAAAAGCAATTGTTGTTGTTCTTGACGTTGGTTGTTAAATAATAAAGGATTTGAAAGGTATTTGCGCCTTACATTTAGAATTGAAATGAAAATTTAGTGGAGATTTAGAAACGATCTATAATGGATTTTTACGGTGTAAGTTAAAGCCATCTTTCAGTGAAGTATAT
Source organism: Sarcophaga carnaria (assembly GCA_958299815.1). Classification (NCBI taxonomy): domain Eukaryota; kingdom Metazoa; phylum Arthropoda; class Insecta; order Diptera; family Sarcophagidae; genus Sarcophaga; species Sarcophaga carnaria. The sequence continues at coordinate 25,684,742 of OY283153.1, forward strand.
TCATGGAAATGGGATCCGTTGCAAAGCTAACCCCAATTTGACTCAAATTATCAGATGACTTTTCCCTAGGGTAGCATAATAGTAGCATAAGAATAGTAAAATAGTAGCGTATTAGTAGCACAAGAATTGTAAAAGAGTAGCATTATAATAGCACAAGAATTGTAAAAGAGTAGCATAAAAATAATAAAAGAGTAGCATAATAGTAAAGAGTGTTTTTATAGAGGTATAGAACTTTAAGTTGCAATAAAACAACGATGGATTACTCGATTGACATGCATTTTATTTATCCGAAAGATAATCTTGTGGCATTACATTTTAAATATGATTTCTGGCATATGACCGCCACGGCTGGCGCGGATGTAGTCCAATCTGGACGTCCAATTTTCGATGACTTTTTCCAAAATTTATGGCCGTATATCGGCAATAATACGGCGAATGTTGTCTTCCAAAATGGTCAAGCGTTTGTGGCTTTACCGCATAGACCAATGACTTTACATAGCCGCACAGAAAGTAGTCTAGCGGTGTTAAATCACAAGATCTTGGAGGCCAATTCAGAGGTACAAAACGTGAAATTAGGCGGTCACCAAACGTGTCTTTCAATAAATCTATTGTAGCACGAGCTGTGTGACATGTTGCGCCGTCTTGTTGAAACCACATCTCCTGGACATCATGGTTATTCAATTAAGGAATGAAAAAGTTTGTAATCATGGCTCTGTACCGATCACCATTGACTATAACGTTCTGGCCACCATCGTTTTTGAAAAAGTACGGACCAATGATTCCACCAGCCCATAAAGCGCACCAAACAGTCAGTTTTTCTGGATGTAACGGTGTTTCCACATACACTTGAGGATTACCTTCACTCCAAATGCGGCAGTTTTGTTTGTTGACGTAGCCATTCAACCAGAAGTGCGCTTCATCGCTAAACAAAATTCGCTTATGAAAATCGGGAACAACGGTAATCTCTTGATGATCGTTTGGCTTCAAATCTTGCACGAGTTGGATTTTGTAAGCACGCAAACCAAGATCCTTCCGCAAAATCTTCCATAAATTGGATGGACACAGATCCAATTCCTGTGCTCGATGGCGGATGGACTCACTCGGGTCTTCCTCAATGCTACGCTCTACAGCAGCAATAGCTTCTTCTGTACGCACCGTACAGCGTCTCTGGGGATACGAGTTATCAATAAGAGTAAACGTGGTGCGAAAACGTTCCATGGTTAATCGAATTAACTGCTCTGATGGACGATTTTGTCGACGATAAAATGGACGTTGTGCGCGATACGTTTTCAGCACAGAACCATTATTTTCGAAATAAAATTGCACTATTTGCAAGCGTTGTTCAGGCGTGAGTCTATTCATGATGAATTGCCAAACCAAACTGAGAATAAATCACTTGACAGCTGTTAAATCGGTCGCCATCTTGAAAAGTAATGCCAACTTAAAGTTCTATACCTCTATAAAAACACCCTTTAGTATAAGAATAGTAATAGTAGCATAAGAACAGTAGAAATAATATAAGTGGCAGCGAACTCGCAGATTACGCGTTAAGTTTAAAAGTCCACAATACGAATTCTTCCGAAATTTTCGTTTAGACACCCAATGAAGAGATTCAAAGCGATTGTCAGTGCTTATCTGGGCCCCAATAAGTGATACTCGACTTGCTACAAAAGTTTGCCAATGGCACAGGGTTTTTTGAAGTCAGGACAGAGTTATAAACGAATCTATTCGATAAAAGGCTTCCTGTTTTAAAATAGGACAGGGCACCACATGATAACCACTTATGGTAGTGCACTACATTTAAATAAAATTTTAATATTGACAGTGTAAAGAGAATTATTTGAAATTGAATTTGGCTGATATTCTCTTCTCAATTGCCGTGAGTAAGGTAGTAAAGCAGTGGTCAATAGAATCAAGCATTCAGGCCACGAAAATTTACCGTTGTGTCAGTTTGCGAGACAGTTTCAAATTTTAGATAATATTCGATGGATACTTTGTTATCCATAAAATTCTAGAGAAAACGCTGGACCCATTACGATTTCTTTTTAACTAAGGATGATTCTTAGACAGTGCTAGTTCTAGCTACATGATGACATCCTGAGGAATTCCAAGTGTGGGGACTGAATGTCTCCCGCTATAGACAAGAGATAATGGCTAGGCTTACATAACTACCACATGGATCGAAATCGAAGGCTGAAATAGGTGCTCGCACAAGGATATAACTTTGAATGGGAAGTTGGCGCCGTGAATTAGACTCAGTGTATTATTATTATTCCCGTTACCGTAGTCTATTAGGTAGTGCGTTGGCTTATTAGACACGAGGCCTCGGTTCAAATTCAGGCCAGACATCTCCAAAAAAACGAAAATATGAAAAAAAGTATTTCCAACGGCGACTTCCTCTCAGCAGATTTCTGGCAAAAACTCTGAGTAAATAAAATTGCCATGAAAAGTTTCTCAAGAAATCTGTCATTCGGAATCGACTAACGAAAATGCACGATACGTAGTCTTATGCTAATACGTTAAACTTCACATAGAACGTCGTCCACCTGCCAGAGAACGTCATTTGCTGACGAATCCAGAGCGCATGACAAAGTCAGATATAAAGGCTATCGCTGTGCGAATTCGGTATCAGAATATATTGTGTGGAGATACTGATAGTAAGTCGTGCATTAAATACCTTAAGAGTGGCCATCAAATCAAATATTATCCAAAAATAGAGGGTGTCTCCGGAGGAAATAGCAAGATATTCAAGGTTACCCTCATAGAGATTCCTGGATACGGGGACATTGAAGATTACTAGAAAGTTGAAGCAAAGACTGGTACAACAGAAAATTCAAATGAATTCAGACGTCAAAATGGAATACCCTTGCAGAGGAACAAACAACTGAAACTCAAGGGAATTTTAGCCATTTGTTAAGGAAAGATTGAATAATGAACCCATTTGTGTAGAGGGCAAACAAATCTGACCCAACGGAACTAAACAGTCATTAAACCCATAATTCAAGATCCATTTTAAGAACCTTATAGTAGTTATAACGGGACCCTGGCAACTTCTTAGATACTTTCGGAGGCTGGGAATACCTTACGTTGTCTTCTGCAAAATCTGCAATGACGAGAAAGAAAGGAGTCGACATTGCCTGGTACTCGGAAACCTGAGACGAAGAATTCTTAGGCAACCAGAATATGCTTTGTCGCAGGTAATTTGGACAAAGTTCATATTTTCACAAGACAATCAGGATGCCATATTCAAATGATGGAATACGTATTATGTCTGTTACATTAGTCCATGGTTTTACGTGAGCATCGCCGCGATGGCTTAACCCACGGTGCTCTAAGCACGGGTGGAAACAATGCGTCTACCAGCGTCACCACGCACAATGTGCAACCCTGCACAATGCATCATTACATCACCATACGTGAGTACCAACCAATTCGAAGCCTTGCATTTGGCCAAGACTTCCCTCTTGGATAGGGGAGACTATCTAAACGCCACATCTCCAATGGTTGAGAGTGCAACGCCACACTGAGCTTGCGCTCTTCCCGCGATTTGGGTTTAAACCAAAGCCACCACGTTGCTCCCACAAGTGGGCCGCTATGTCTGTTACAATAGGACTTTATAGGACCCCAGGAAAACCATGGTTTTTAAGGTGGCTGCGAATTTAATCTAAGCTAACCTCGTTCATCTCGAAGTCGCCATAGTCTAGTAGCTTGTGTGTTGGCTTATTATCGGTTCAGACCCCCAGGTCCGACATCTCCACCAAAACGAACATATGAAACAAAATATTTCTAAAGGCGACTTCCCCTCAGCACATCTCTGGGAAAAATGCTGAGTGTAAATAACAAATTGCCATGAAAAGTTTCTCAAAAAATTTGTCATTCGGAGTCGACTTTAAACTGTGGGTAACCCGCCAGAGGTACCCTGTCAGAGTTTTTGCCGAAAGACAGCTGAGAGGAAGTCGCCGAAGAAATATTTTTTCAGATGTAGTTTTGTTCGAGATGTCTGAGCCAGGGGTTGAACCATTGCCTAACGTTTTATAAGCCAACACTCTACCTACTAAGCTACGCCGACTTCCAACTTCGAACCCACAGTTAATGAAAGAAAAAGGGTCAACCAAAAGCAATAAATAATTTTTGTTAAATGTTCACTTTATTTTATACTTTCGAATGGATTTTTATTTCTTTATTTCAATTAATCCCTTGGCGATGATGATGATGATGGTCTAAACTACCCAAAACAATCAACACATTTTACTTCTATTGTTCTACTCGGTCTGTATATCCCCCCAACAAAAGCAATTTTTCTTAAAATTCATTCAGTCTTCGGTTGCAGCACACTTTCCAGCAATTTCTTGTGAAAAGTTTATAATTGTGATAAATTTTGTGGAACCATTTTTTTTCTTTTTCGATTTTTTTCATAACCATTTCAAATGTGTCATCTTTAGTTTATTATCGTAATCGAACGACGAACAACAACCAAACACAACCCACACTTGTGGGATTTTCATGGGAACCACTGTTAAATTATGGGGCAAAAAAGAAAGGAAAAAAAAAGTGGAATGAAATGAAACTAAAATAAGCACAATAAAACTAAAAAAAGAAAAAAAAATAGAAAGAAAAACTAAAAAATATATCGTGAGCATTATTCATTCTCAATTTAATTTTAAGCAAGCAATGAAGGAAAAACTCAAATTTTCATCTCGTATAATGGGTACGGGCATGGGCATTGACATGGGGGTAGTACGGCTTTGGCTATGAGTATGGTTATGGGTAAAGAATTGTAACAAGTTTTACTTGGAACTCACACAATCAACACAATGTTTATAAAGCAGCCAAAATGTTTCTGAACAGCAAAAAAAAAAAAAAGAAAAAATATGAAAAGAATTCCAGCAGCAGCAGCAGTAATAATATAAAACACCATGTGTTCCCTTTTTGCAACAAAATAGCAACATATAAACCGTATAACTATTCCTTACTATTTTTTCAAATTTTTTTCCCACTTTTTTTCAGTTTTTTTCCTTTTCCCATAAACGTGTGCAAATATATCAGTAAGTGTGCATATGTGTGAGAGAGCGAGTGACAGAGTAAGAAGGGAACACCAAACTATTGTAACCTTTTCAGCAAAGTTAACCTCTTTTCATTAGTCACTCTACTAGCCACAAAGTGGCTTTCTAGAGACAATTACTACCTCGCTTTCAGCCATAATTAGGCGGACTGCCATGAAGTTGGCAGCAGAAGTTTTAAAGGAAAACATTGTGTGAGTTTTAAGGCGCTAAAGAAGAGTGCACAACAAACTTGCTGAACTATGTTAAGGCGAGGATATAATTTACTAAAAAGCTCACTTGAGCACGCATAGCGGCCCGTAGTGGTATCACAGGTGAACGCAGCCTCTATACTGACCAAGTTCCTCCGATCCAAGGAGGGGGAATATAAAGGGTGTTTTTTATAGAGGTATAGAACTTTAAGTTGGCATTACTTTTCAAGATGGCGACCGATTTAACAGCTGTCAAGTGATTTATTCTCAGTTTGGTTTGGCAATTCATCATGAATAGACTCACGCCTGAACAACGCTTGCAAATAGTGCAATTTTATTTCGAAAATAATGGTTCTGTGCGGAAAACGTATCGCGCATCAGATAACTCGATTAACCATGGAACGTTTTCGCACCACGTTTACTCTTATTGATAACTCGCATCCCCAGAGACGCTGTACGGTGCGTACAGAAGAAGCTATTGCTGCTGTAGAGCGTAGCATTGAGGAAGACCCGAATGAGTCTATCCGCCATCGAGCACAGGAATTGGATCTGAGTCCATCCACTTTATGGAAGATTTTGCGGAAGGATCTTGGTTTGAGTGCTTACAAAATCCAACTCGTGCAAGATTTGAAGCCAAACGATCATCAAGTAAGGCGTAGATTCGTCGAATGGGCCCAAAACGAGATAACCGTTGTTCCCGATTTTTATAAGCGAATTTTGTTTAGCGATGAAGCGCACTTCTGGTTGAATGGCTACGTCAAGAAACAAAACTGCCGCATTTGGAGTGAAGGTAATCCTCAAGTGTATGTGGAAACACCGTTACATCCAGAAAAACTGACTGTTTGGTGCGCTTTATGGGCTGGTGGGATCATTGGTCCGTACTTTTTCAAAAACGATGGTGGCCAGAACGTTACAGTCAATGGTGATCGGTATAGAGCCATGATTACTAACTTTTTCATTCCTGAATTGAATAACCATGATGTCCAGGAGATGTGGTTTCAACAAGACGGCGCAACATGTCACACAGCTCGTGCCACAATTGAAAGACACGTTTGGTGACCGCCTAATTTCACGTTTTGGACCTGTGAATTGGCCTCCAAGATCTTGTGATTTAATACCGCTAGACTACTTTCTGTGGGGCTATGTAAAGTCATTGGTCTATGCGGTAAAGCCACAAACGCTTGACCATTTGGAAGACAACATTCGCCGTATTATTGCCGATATACGGCCACAAATGTTGGAAAAAGTCATCGAAAATTGGACGTCCAGATTGGACTACATCCGCGCCAGCCGTGGCGGTCATATACCAGAAATCATATTTAAAATGTAATGCCACAAGATTATCTTTCGGACAAATAAAATTCATGTCAATCAAATAATCCATCGTTGTTTTATTGCAACTTAAAGTTCTATACCTCTATAAAAAACAAACTTTATATGGATATAGTGGCATTTATAAAATCACAACGCCTACGATGGCAGGACCCACCAGATGCGCCAATGCTAGATACCGAAGACAACGAAGATAACAAGTCCCCGAACAATTTTGTAAGTTTTAAGCTGCCAAGGAAGGAACTTCCTGAACTAGGTTAAAGCGCGGACTTGTGGCATTTATAAAATCACAACGCCTAGAACGGCAGGACATGCCACATGCGCATACAAAGGCATACCATAAAAATCAATGCTAGACGCCAGAGGTACTAGACAACGAAGAAAACAAGTCTCCGAACAATTTTGAAAGTTTCAAGGTGCGAAGGAGAGAGCTTCCTGAGCAATGATAAGAAGAGGACTTAATGGCATTTATAAAACCGCAACGCCTAGAACGGCAAGCAGAGGTACTGGACAATGAGGACAACAAATCTTCCAACAATTTTGAAAGTTTAAAGGTACCAAGGTGCCTGAGCTATGCTAAGGAAAGGACATAGTGGCATTTACAAAACCACAAGGAATAGGATGGCAGGAATCGCCACATGTGTAGACGAATGCATAGCAAGCTGCCAAGGAAGGAATTTCCTGAGCTACGAGAAGAAGTGGACATAGTGGCATTCATGAAACCGCAACGTCTAGGATGGACATGACACATGGATGTATGCAAACCATAAAATTCAATGCTAAACTAGGTCGTCAGATATACTAGGCAACTAAGACAACGAGTCGACGAACAGGACAGGGGAGTATATAGAAGACAATGTGAAACTCAACGTCTAGGATGGACATGACACATGGCAGGCATATCAGAATGCAGACCATAAAATTTAATGCTAAACTAAGAGAGAGAACAACGAGCCCCGCTAACAAGATAGAGGAGTACGTAGAAGACTACGTGGCACTCATTTATTTTAACGATGTGGTTTAGTGAACATTCTGTATGCCAATGTACGTACCCCTTTGCTCTATTTAAACTCTACATTTTCGGTTGGGCAATTTCCAGAACTTACAACCGAGAACAGACATCAGAGCTACTAGACAACGACGACAATGAGTCCACGGAGGTCGAACTGACCCATTGTACAACGTCCTAGTTTCTCACACCACTTATGTTGTGTGTGTTAATTTTATACATGAGTGGTGGGACCTACAGTTTAAAGTCGACTCCGAACGACAGATTTTTATTTATTGAGAAACTTTTCATGACAATTTTTATTTACTCTCAGAGTTTTTGCCAGAAATCTACTGAGATGAAGTCGCCGAAGAAATACTTTTTGTATTTTGTCTTTGATGTCTGGCCTGGCGCTCGAACAAAGGCAAGACACTACGTACTAGACTACGGCGACTTCATTACACAAGTAAATAATGCCATTTAAAATTATCAACCTCGTTAGAGTACATTGAGCAGTAGCACACTGCAACAATCATTAGCGACCCTAAACGGTAGCAAATAAATATACTTGTTGTCCCTCCCGCTCACAGCCACTATGGATTACATTCGCAAATAGGTTGTTGCCAAAAAGTGCATGCATTAACCAACACCTCGAGTAACTAGACTATGTAGATGAAATAGTTTAACGTGCTTCAAATCTATTTGAGAAGCTGTCCTACAAAACGATCGATTTCAAAATGTAAAGCATCATGCCATGACCCGATATACTATAAGGTGAACGGCAGCACATTGATCATTTCAAACCTTTCGTTAGGATTACAATCTAGTTTCTCATGACAACATAATGAAATGTGTTAATTTTGTCCGAGAGGTTGTGGCGGTAGCTACAGTTTAATTTCGTTTACGTACGATGGAATTTGAGAAACTTTTCATGGCAATTTTATTTTACTCTCAGAGTTTTTGTAAGAACGTTTGCAGAGAGAAGGCCACCGAAGGAAATGTGTTTTTGCCGCACCTGTTAGATATGTGCCCAACAATATGTCAAAGAAGAAAAAAGGAAACTTTTTATTTACAATGGAGACACTTGTTACAGATTTTAGGTGTATAAGTCACAGAATGGTTCGGGGACTAGAATGAATTACTTTGGCAATGGTCCTTCGACCATTTAACCAAATGCGTCTATCACAATTTCATGGTTGGACAGCCACGATATTCCACTGTAATAAAAGGAAATTTTTAGATTCCTAACCATGAACGAGATCGCATCAGTCACTTCCCAACTGAAAGAAATAGAATGGGAAGAATTGTGTTCAAGGAAAACGAAAACATGTTCCAAGAACGATCAACGAAATTCTGCGGTTGATAGCTATTTTAAGAAGCTATGGAGTCAAATTTTACTATAATTGCAGCAATCGTATATCGCTGGAAAACAAGTACAGACGGACTTGATCGCAACGTTATCTCGATCACAGTGGCCATGATTACAGATCATTATGTTAATGGGAAGACATGCGAAAAGAATGCATGTCCCATCTAAAGACTTCTGCAGTGGATGCAGATTTGTTGAGCAAGAGAAGACTATTATCCACTTCCCTTGTCAATGTCCATCTCTTACGAGGTGCGGATATAAGTTATTTGGCTCTCCAATCCTTGTCAGCTTGACGGAGCTATCATCCATTGTTGTCAGGTATGTAGCTTCATTTATCAAACTTTCGGGCTGGTTTTCCAGCGTAGGGTAATTGTACTTTTAATATACAGCCTTTAAGCTGACCAACTTCTTCCGCAGTTTAGTGGAACTCGGCCAATACACGGGACTGCATATCCCGTGGCGTCACAACGGGCCGCTATGCGTGCTCAAGTATGCTTTTCGTTTGCAGAGAGAAGGCCACCGAAGGAAATGTGTTTTTTTTCACACTTCGTGTTGTGCCAGATGTCTTGTCTAATAAGCCAACTCACTACCTACTACGCTACGGCGAAAATAAGTAAACAAGACAAAGAGACAACAACAAAATACACACATCGAACGGTTCAGAGAATTACACAAGTAAATAATGCCATTTAAAATTATCAACCTCTTTAGAGCACAATGAGCAGTAGCACACTGCAACAATCATTAGCGACCCTGTTGTCCCTCCCGCTCCCAGCCACTATGGATTACATTCGCAAATAGGTTGTTGCCAAAAAGTGCATGCATTAACCAACACCTCAAGGAACTTGACTATGTAGATGAAATAGTTTTACGTGCTTCAAATCTATTTATATACCACAGGGGGAAAAGCTGTCCTACAAAACGATCGATTTCAAAAAGTAAAGCATCATGCCATGACCCGATATACTATAAGGTAAACGACAGCACATTGGTCATTTCAAACCTTTCGTTAGGATTACAACCTAGTTTCTCACGCCACCCATGTTGAATAGGTGTTAATTTTGTCCGGTGGGTTGTGGCGGTACCTACAGTTTAATTTCGTATACGTATGATGGGATTTGAGAAACTTTTCATGGCAATTTTATTTTACTCTCAAATTTTGTTGTGGGAACGTTTGCAGAGAGAAGGCCACCGAAGGAAATGTGTTTTTTCACATTTCGTATTGTGTCGGATGTCTGAATCATGGGCTCTCGTCTAATAAGCCAACACAATACCTACTACGCGACGGTGAAAATAAGTAAACAAGACAAATAGACAACAACAAAATACCCACATCGAACGGTTCACAGAATCACACAAGCAAATATGTCGGAATTAACGAGAAAGGAATAAAACAACGATTAAAAATGTAAGAAACTTGGTTTTTATCCTAACTAAAGGGTTGTAATGAACAATTCAGGAAGTAAGCTTGGAGAAACCTGTTGCTCTATGACATGGTGTTCACTCAGTTGCTCGCTACTTAAAATAAATGTTCCTTTATAAATGAAATGTTGTTAAATAGGCTATCATTCCTTTAAAATACAAATACAAGGTGGTGGTGGCATGTAAAGAAAAGCTGCTGCTCTATGGTGTTGCATTTTTTTATACAAAAAAATTTCATTTTTGTTGCAACATTTTTCTTTGCCATCAATTTTTGTGCTTTTATACGTGGTGCATGCAACTTCATCATCCTTTCTTAAACACCCATAAATAGGAATTTTGTCAGTTTTTTCTCTCTTTCTCTCTCTCTCTCTCCTGAGTTTTTCAAAACTTTTTTCATATTCAACAGTACCCAGCAGGAGGTCTTTGTGCGCTCTCTCTGGGATAAATTGTATCCTTTATGGTAAATGCTTGTTTTTTTTTGCTTTGCTTTGAACGTATAGTTCAGTATAAAATATTGCATCTATATAAAGTCATATTAATATATACATACATATACAATATACCAGAGAAGCAAGAAGAAGAGGAGAGGAAAAAAGAAAGAAGGTGCCCTTGTGTGCTTGCTCCCTTTTAGCTCTTTGCTGTGAGCTTTTGATATTAAAATTTTAAAAATCAAAATCACTAGAGTTCAGAATGTAAAAAAAAAAAAAACGTAAAGTAAAGAAAAGAAGCAGAATCAGATAAAATATGATTGAGTAGCAGCAGCACAAAGAGAGAGAAAAAAGAAAATTGGGAGAAAAAAAACGTAACAAGTAACAGGATTCAGGATTCAAATTATTTTTGATTTGTTGGATATAATACAACAACAATAACAGCAGCAACAACAACACTGATACCGATAAGGATAACAAACAAGCAACAACTATTGTTGTTGTTGTAAGAAAAAAAAAAACAATATTGAAAAATTTCCATATTTCCATACAGAATTTAAAGCCATGCTTTGACTATTTTTTAAGGACGCAGTGGTGGGGTCTTTGGTATTTTCATTCTAAACCAGTTCAGCTCAACTGCTTCATTCACAAAAAAAATTTTTTTGACACATAAAAAGCAAAGAATTAAACGTTACAGAGAGAAACACTTTCGTACAAAACAAAAAGAATGCAAACTAGAAACCAACAAAAACAATAAAACTAAATAAATAAATAAGGATATCAAAAGCTAAACAACAATACACAGAGATTTTTTTATTCAAAAAGGACATGCCGAACAGGCGTTGTTGGCTGGTGGTTTGAATTTGTGCTCAGCAAAAAAACTACATTCGTTGAAATACAATCACTTATGCAACAGGATTTCTTTGTTAGGAAACTATAAATGGCAATCCAAACATTCTAGGACCTGCTACACTTGAGTTACCTAAAACAAGTTAAAATCAGAAGAACAAAATCCGCTGCGTTGAAACAGCCTTACTTCCTTTAAATATTGTTATGCAGACAAATACAAACTAATGGAAAATAAATAAACATAAAAATAGGCAACAACAAAATACACACTTCGAACGGTAATAGAATCAAAATAAAAAAATCAAATCAAAACCGAATAGGAATCCAGAGCTGTTTTAAAACAGCCTTCTTTCCGTTAAATAATGTTATGCGAATAAATACAAACTAACCGAAAATAAGTAAGCAAGACTAACAGACAACAACAAAATACACACATCGTACGGTACACAGAATTCTGCTAAACAAATACATAGGAATTTACGAGAAGAAAAGAAAACAACGTTGAAAAATTCAATAACAACGCGAGTCTGTAATCAAAAACGAGTTATTGGAAGATATTTATTAAAGTGCACGTTAAGTATAGTAGTATTGAACATCGAAAGCTTGATAATAAGGACCGTGAATAAAATTGAAATAAATAAGTAAATAGCGATCAGAAATACATCCTTTATTTTATTTTACTTCCATAGAATCCACGCTAATATAAACGTTTAGGTCGTATAGGCACGAATGCCTATTATTTTGCATTAAGAACTTAACTCGATGGGAGCCAGTACTGGCTTACTTTGAGATATATGGCGCACTATCTTAGGCTTACAAAATGTTATTGCAGCTAATCGTGTAAAAGTTTTCTGCGGTAATTGAATGCGATGTTAACTTCCTTCACAATATAAGGGGCAACACGGACTAGAATGAACAAAGTTAGCCACTCTTAGGTTTTATTTAAAATAATGATATTATGGCGCGTAATGTAGGCAACATGCCTATTTACTTAATTGGTCATTACAACTTTTTACAACTTTTTAGTCAGGATTGCGACCAGGCTTCTACGCAACCCATGTTGTGTGTGTTAATTTTATTTACAAGTGGTGAAACCTAAAGTTTAATACCGACTTCGAACGCCGGGATATTGAGAAACTTTTCATGGCAATTTTATTTACTTTCAGATTTTTTGTCAGAAGATTGTTGAGGGAGTTGCCGCAGAAATATTTTTTTCGTAAGCCTGAGCTCTAGCCTAATAAGCGAACACCTGACCTACTAGACTACGGTTTAGAATAAAAAAGGGCGAGCGCTTTTGACAATTTTTCGTTTGCAACAAGGCAATGTGAGTGCATGGTTATACGTGCAGTATCCAAAGGGTTCAGATACTAGAATCTATTTCATGTTATCAAACCACAAGACGTGGTTCGACGTGATCTCCAACGCTGAAATTAATGAAGGGGACAAAAAAATGTTTGAGTAACGTTGGACAACGTGTGAGGATATCTAAAGCAAATAATGCTGACGGAAAAAGGTTCCAGTGTTAGTGATCTGCCCTTGCACTCTTCTCCTGCAGTAACTGATTTAATTTCTGTTAGCCGTGTGCACTCAAGACACCTCTCGTTTTCTTTTTTCTGTGGTTTTCTTGTATTTCATATTAAAATTAGAGCACAAGGCTGATAACAGTAGAACCTTTGAAAACAATACAGATAATAAATTTGACTGCTATGAGTTAAAGAGGCTGAAATCTGAGAATGCCGTGTAGCAGAAGTATAACAACAGTGTTCCTAATCTAATAGCAAGTTTCTTTGAAAATTTCTTTAAGGTTTTCATTTCATTGTGTCTACACTAAAGAGTGTTCACTGTGTGTCTGTATCAATGCATTTAGATTTCGGATTAGAATTTGAATCTCTATGTTGTAATGGAGACCAACAAATAGAACAGATTTAAAGACTTCTGGTTAGAATGCCATACAATAAATGAAATCAAATAAAATAAAACTAAAAACAGAATAAAAAAACAGAGAATGAAATGCAGGACAAAATCAAAAATGAATAAAAAATAAAAATAAAAACAAAAAAAAAATAAACTCAAGTTGAGATTTGGCATCACAATTAATTCCCAATTGGAAATCCGTAGAGGATTTAAGGAAACTTTAAAAATATTGGAAAATTTGAAAAAAATTGTTGATATAAATCGTGATGTAATATTGAATCAGTGACTGGGAAAGTGACGCCCTCAGCCACCAGAGTGATTTTTGTGTGTGGAAATTACACACTGAGGTTTTCAGACGTTTCACACCTCGTGAAAAAAGGCTTAGAACCGCTTACTAACTTACGTACATTTCGTCTATCACAAAGTGCTTGAGTATCATATGCAATCTACTGCGAAACTATTGTATTTTACGTGCTATTAGACCTACTCACTCCCACTTATTGTGAAGTGAGTGCCTCGGGGCTAAGGGACAAACAACGCCTCACCTAGTAAAATTAAAACTAAGAATCTCCAGATCCCTTTGCCTAGAATCATTTCATCAATTCTAGATAGAAAATACTTTGCACTTTAGTTGGATGTACTCAATCTCAGGGTCAGAAGATTAAAGGACGGGATCTCGTCACATTTCCTTCGTGACAACTTTGCTGTCATCAGTGTAAACAAATTTTGAGAATGTGAATCGTTAGTGGTGAACGAATTAAGCTTTCTGTCTACGCCAAAAAGGAGTCAAGAAAAAACCTAAAATATTTCGATACTCATCGGCTAAAACTGACTAAAATGGCAGCTCAATACATAGTATACTGGCCGAGAATTTCAAGATGAAAGAACTTTAAATGTTTGTCGGTATTTGGCAGTAATAAGGGCAACGCCGATTCGACATGAGACAAAGTCAAGCAGAAGCAGTAGAATGTATGAATCGTGTTGAAAGGAAATATAGAGAAGAGTATCTTCCTGCGTGTTACGGGTGCATTTGTTTTAGGGAGCAAGAAATTTAAATAGTGCCAATACAATACAGTAATCCCTCGATTTACGTCACAGTTGGTTCCAAAAAAAGGCGACGTAAATCGAATTTCATATTGCTCATACTACAAAGTAGTATGTTTTTAACAAGGAACTTTAAAAAGTTACAGTAATCCCTCGATTTACGTCCAGTTGGTTCCAAAAAAAGCGACGTAAATCGAATGACGACGCAAATTGAAGTAAGAGGGAACAAAAAATTTGACGACGTAAATCGAAACAAGGTTAATCGAGGCGACGTAAATCGAAGGATTACTGTACAGGCTGTGGAAATCAGAAGCGATGTATAGCCATCGTAAGTCTCTCAATAAGATAGTAGAACGGTGCAGCTTTTACATTGTATGAGCACCGGGGGTCATAGTGATATTCCAGGCAACGATACAGTGAATGAATTCCACAAGCGAGGCACAATTATAAGACTCTCCGGGGAACCCTTTAAAAGACCGGCAAGCTTATAATTGACCATACAGATGGGGGAAAAATAGCGCCGCATAACTTTCCAAAACTGGATAGGTAAGGCACGAAAAGTCTGCTTAAACTCGAAAGAAGTACACACATTATGGTTACAGGACACATTGGTCTTGGACACAAAGCCAGCGATTTCTGAAGGTACTGTTGAGAAGGCGAGGAAGAGAAGAAAACTTTGCTACACAATGTGGGAGAAGAAAAAAAGCAAACTTGGTATCTACAATGGAGACACCAGTTACAGATTTTAAGAGTCTAAGTTACTTCATCAAAAAATCCGAATGGTTCAGGCACTAGAGGAAATGAATGACTTTGGCATCACACTGGGCCTTCCGACCGTTTATATATGTAAGTACGTCCAGCATAAGTTCTTGGTTCCACAGCCACGATATTCCACTGTAATAAAAGCAAATTTTTCGATTCATAACCATGAATGAGATCGGATCAGAGCAATAGAATTCGAAGAATTGTGTTCAAGGAAAACACAGACATGTTCCAAGAACGATGAACGAAATTCTGCGGTTGATAGCTATTTTAAGAAGCTATGGAGTTAAATTTTACTATAATCGCAGTAATCGTATATCGCTGGAAAGCGTGTACAGACGGACTTGATCGCAACATCATCTCGATCACAGTGGCCATGCTTACATGTCATGGGAAGACAAGCGGAAAGAATGCATGTTCAATCTAAAGACCTCTGCAGTGGATGCAGATCTGCCGAGCAAGAGAAGAATATTATCCACTTTCTTTGTCAATGTCCATCTCTCACGAGGTGCAGATATAAGTTATTTGGCTCTCCAATCCTCGTCAGCTTGACGGAGCTATCATCTATTGATGTCAAGCATATAGCTACGTTTATCAAACTTGTGGGCTGGTTTTTTAATTGGTAATTGTGCTTTTAAGTACAGCCTTTAAGCTGACCAACTTCTTCTCCTGTTTAGTGGAACTCGGCCAATACACGGGACTGCATATCCCGTGGCGTCACAACGGGCCAATATGCGTGCTCAAGTATGCTTTTCGTGTCAAAGCTACCACTCCAACCTACCTACCTACCTACGTGTACAAAGCTAAGGCGAGATTATTTCAAGAAATAAAGAAAAATTCATACATTTTTTTGGTTAACCTTGTTAGGACATTGAGACCGTCCACGATCCTTCCCTTCCTCTGTTAATAGGGCACTCTTTTAAACATTACATGACTTTCACTACAGAAAAGTCCTATTTTCTAGTCCTAGTTATTAAAGAAATTTAAAACAAAATTGAAAAACAGAAAATGTTTCTAAAACGACGAGCTATTCAAGGAAATCTTAAAAAGTAATTGAGTGGGTGGGGTGGGTAGAAGCAGCAACATGGGGGGTGTATGAAGGGGATTTACTTGAGCATAACTAAGGAATTGTACGATTTAGTGATCCATATGTGCATTTAGAATTTCTTTCCAATAGGGATTCACAACATTCACATTTTGTTTCAGGATGAAAAGATAAGCCAGAGAGAGGAAAACAATACGATTTCATATCGTCGTATTCTATAGACGTTCATTTTTGTTTCTCTCTCTCTTGTTTGTTTGTGTTGTTGCATTATGACTGTATTGTAGTAGTAGTAGTAGTAGTAGCAGTATTGGTAGTAATTGTTGTTGTCTTTTGCTATGATTATTACTGTTGCTATTTGCTGTGAATGTACGAGTATATGAGTGCAGTTTGACAAGAGATTTTCCAACCAGACGACCATGTCATCCGGTAAAAATTCTGTTACAAAAGCTTGCAGCAACCAAAAAAAAAAAAACAAAACAAAAAAAAAAATGCAGAAAAAAGTGCATGAAACGTAATGAAAAAAAGACAATAAAAACAACAACAAAAAAAGACAGAAATTGTCATGAAACCAATGGGTATGTACGTGCGTTTGAAAATTTATATGCGTATGTGTGTGTGTGTGTGTGTATGATTGTTATTGTTGCAATGAATGACAACAAACGCAAAAAGTTATCAGAGCAGAAATATTCTTTTTTTTTTTTTAAATGTTGTTCATTTGTATGTACATTTGTGCATTTGTATGTGTGATTGCAATTCATTATCTTTTTTTTTAGAATTTTTGTTGCTCTTATTGTTGTTATTGTTTAAAAAGAAACAAGAAAAACAACTACAGTTACAATATCACACTTCTAGCCAGTCCGACTCTCACTCCATTCTTTTGATGTACGAATGCATGCAACACTAATAGGCACACACACAGTTAAAGACAGGCATGCACACATGCTTATACAACGAGAAGAAGAGATTGATCGGCCATTAAAGACAAAATCATAGCGAACATTTAAATCTATGTTTACATACGACTGCTATGCTCATATCATATCGAAACAACCATAAGGAACCGAAAGTAGTCTGGACCTGAATTGGTTTGCTGACAAAGAGGTTACCAATCTAAGCATACAATCAAAGAAGATAAGTTTAACACTTTCGCTCTATCGTGCTACCGAAGTGTTAAAGTTCTAAAGTTCTTGGTATTACGTATCGTTTACCACCGGTGGTACACAGCCAATCGATGAGACAGTCTAGTGCGGGCCACCGGTGGTACGCGCCGCCCGATAAGGCAATCTAGTCTAGGCCACCGATGGTACGCGCCGGCATGAACGTGTTAAATTGATAGCCACCTTGAAAAGCATACCTTACTTGATTTCAGAACCTTGCTGTAATACCGATGGCAGCTATTCCCTCATTCAAGCATATGTATGGTGCAGGCGTGTTCTGTCAATACTTTCCGAGCCCCGAAAAATTCAGAGTACTGCGAAAAGCAGCGGCAATTAGCTGTACCATTATGGCCACAATTAATGTCTGTGCATTAAAGAGACTGACCAAACTGCCCGGCATTACAAACAAAATATTGGATTAGCTATTAAAAGAGATGGGTAGCCGCTTGCAGTCATATAACGGGTGATTTTTTAGCTATTATCTTTTTGGCAACACTGGTTTAAACAGCTCACGCACGTTTCGTGTTTTGTTTCTTCAGTTTGGTCTATAATTTAACCATGGATCGTCTTACAAACGAACAATCATTGAATTTTATTATCAAAATGCGTACTCTGTCAAGAAAGTTCATCGCGCGCTTCTTCCATTTTATAGTCATTTTAATAGACCCGCTGAAGCGACTATCCGGGCTATTGTGACAAAAAATTTCGCACCAAATATACATTGTTGAACATTAAACCACCAAAACGCTTACGTAGAGTGCGAATTAAAGAAAATATCGCAGCTGTATCGGCCAGTGTTACTGATGACCATCAATTATGGATTCATCGCCGTTCGCAGCAATTGTGGGCCTCTGTTACTCAACAACGTGGAAAATTTTGCGGAAGGATTTAGGTGTGAAGCCTTTCAAAATACTTGCTGGTGCAAGAATTGAAGCCGAACGACCTACCGCAACGCAGAATTTTTGGTGAATGGGCTCTTGGAAAGTTGGCCGAAGATCCACTTCTTTATCGAAAAATTGTGTTCAGCGACGAAGCTCATTTTTGTTTCAATGGATACGTAAATAAGCATAATTGTCGATTTTGGAGTGAAGATCAGCCAGAAGCATTGCAAAAGCTACCAATGCATCCAGAAAAGGTCACAATTTGTTACGATTTATGGGCTGGTGGCATCATTGGACCGTACTCCTTCAAAGATGCTGCGAATCGTAACGTAAATGTGAATGGTGAGCGCTACCGTGAGATGATATCCAACTTTTTTTTGCCCAAAATGGAAGAGCTTGACTTGCATGACATGTGGTTACATAGCACGCGTAACAATGGACTTATTGAGAGGCGAGTTCGGTGAAAATTTTATTTCACGTTCGGGACCGGTCAATTGGCTGCCTATATCGTGCGATTTAACGCCTTTAGACTATTTTTTGTGGGGCTATGTTAAAGCTCATGTCTATACAGACAAGCCCGCTTCAATTGACGCATTGGAAGACAACATTGAAGCATTTATGCGTGAGATACCGGCCGAAATGTTGGGAAGAGTATGACAAAATTGAACTAAGCGGATGGACCATTTGAGTCGCAGTCGCGGTCTAAATTTGCATGAAATAATCTTCAAACATTAAATTATATGGACCGTACTATCGATTCAAATAAAGATTTCATGCATTTTTCTGAATTTTATGTTTTTTTTTGAAAATTTTTCCTATGGCTCTTAAAAAATCACCCATTATTACGTCCTAAATAAAAATCTATAAGATGGCAGGGCAAGAGAACTTTCATATCCTTGAAGGATATGAAATAACAACAACAATACAAAGTCAATTCGCCTCTAAAAGGAATACAACAAGAGACCAAGAGAGAAATTTTCGATAATAACTATGACCGAACATTGTCAGCGATCGCTGCCTTAGAGACCTTATAACCGGGATAATCATAAATATCGGGTTATCCATTTAGTGGTTTGCAAAACGCCAGGTCTGCCAAAGCTGCCAGGTGTTACTCTTTCACCTTAAGTATCATTTATTGAGTGAAGCATTTGCCTTTTTGGAATATGGATTGTTTAACACACACACACACATACACATAATTGATCATTACACCCCGGATTAGGATCAGGCTTACGACCTAGCTTCTCACACCACTTATGTTGTGTGTGTTAATTTCATATATGAGTGAGAAACTTTTTCCATGACAATTTTATTTATTCACAGAGTTTTTGTCAGAAATCTGCTGAGGGGCAGTAGAAGAAGAAATATTTTTTTCATATTTTCGCTCTGATGTCTGACCTGGGCTTTGAACCGTGGCCTCTCGTCTAAAAAGCCAACACACTACCTACTAGACTACAGCGACTTTGTATTGTTTAACAACCTCGTAAAAATACTTAAAACTGTCTACAGAAGAAAGGACTCAAACATGTGCACTTTTTGAGCTTTGCGGGTTTAAAGGGTGCGCCAAATAACTTTTTTTTGAAAATGCTTTAACAAAAAACTACTGAATATTTTCTCAAATTTCTTTCTTTATTTGAAAGTACAATCCTTCCGGTTAATAATGGAAAATAATTTCATTCAAATGGCTGCCTCGGCTGGCCATGCAGTAGCCTACACCAGAATATGCCGATTTTGGCAAAAAAAAAATCATCTTTTCAGATGAAGCTCATTTTAACCTTGGCGGGTATGTAAACAAGCAAAATTGTCGCATTTGGCGCACAGAAAACCCGCACGCGTATATTGAAAAGCCAACGCACAAAAAACGAGTCACTGTTTGGTGCGGATTTTGGTCCAGAGGCATAATTGGGCCATTTTTCTTCGAAAATGAGCAAGGAGTGGCCGTTACAGTCAATGGCGATCGTTATCGGGCCATGTTGAACGAATTTTCGTTCACAAAAATTGAAGAGGAGGATATTGGCAACATTTGGTTTCAACAGGACGGCGCTACGTGCCACACAGCCGAAGCTACACTCGATGTTTTGCGCCCTCTTTTTGAAGATCGCATTATCAGCCGCAGAGCTGATGTCGTTTGGCCACCTCGGAGCTGCGATTTGACACCGTTGGACTATTATTTGTAGGGGTGTCGTCAAAGATAAGTGTTACGCCGACAAGCCAGAGACAATTGACGCTTTAAAGGACAATATTCGTGAAGCCATTGGTGAAATACAGCTGCACACAATCGATAATGTGCTTAAAAATTGGACCGATCGTGTAGGCTACTGCATGGCCAGCCGAGGCAGCCATTTGAATGAAATTATTTTCCATTATTAACCGGAAGGATTGTACTTTCAAATAAAAAATGGAAATTTGAGGAAATATTCAGTTGTTTTTTTTAAAGCATTTTCAAAAAAAAGAAAAGTTATTTGTCGGACCCTTTATTATAAAGAAGCTCATTTTGCACTTGGAGAATCCCAAAGTGTGCCTAAGTATCTTATGGTGTCATTGGATTGCATTTGCATAAAATTAACGCTGAAAAGACTCTTCTCTGGCTTTTTTTTGACCAGCAATTGATAATTTTAAACTAGGCGCGTCAATGGTTTGAACAACATGTGCCAAAAATACAAACGCAAAAACTCTTGGTGCTAGGCTACGTTGATGACTGTGTCTATACGAATAATATCCTAACGTTGGAGCACTTAAAAACAAACACTCGCCATGTTATCGTCGTGATACAGCCCGCGCAGAGTGTAATAATGGCTACAAGTGTCGCAACTAATCCAGAGGCGATTATTTCAATGACCTTGAATGTACGTGAGTACATGGAATGGTCCAAGTAGTGTAAGGAAATCAAACTTTCATTGAAAACATAGCTTAAAGTGAATGTTATCATTTAATTTTACTTCTGAAAGCAAGAAATGGAAAACTCTTCGGTTGGACTTGAGGACGTGTACTTGTCATTCGGACAAGTACAGTTTCCAGAGGTCAAAATGTAAATACGTCCTAGAGGAGAGAGAGAGACAGAGAGAGGATAGTGATCGAGATAGGGAAATTGGAAAAGTAGAAGAGATAGAAAAGGGTGTGTATAAAAGATATCAGCTCAAGGAAATTTGCTAAACCGCTATCAATTTTAAAAGATAAATTTGAAATCAACGGGAACGGAAACGGAAAGTACTTTAGATTTGTGGTGATGGAAGAGAAATACAAACTATCATGATCTCTTACGATTTCGAATCTTAAATATTTAATTCACTAGCTTAAGTTATTCTAACTACCTTACCTTAGAGGTTTATAAAAGAAATATTTTAGAAATTTTCCATAAAACTTACCTGAAAAGAAATAAAAAATAAATAAAATTTATTAAAAAAAAATTATTTTTTAATAATAAAAGTCGTGTAAATAATCGTATTTAATTTATTAAATCATAAAAATTTTAAAATCATGGAGTGTAAAACGTAGTAACTACGTTAGTCTATAATATTTACGAGCATTTGAAACACTCTCTTCCGCAAAAGTTGTGGCAAAGATGAGTAAATGATTGATGAACCTACAAATATAGTCCAGTATTAAGATATGTTTGGAAACTGTATACTTGGAATTGGTAGGGCACTACACAGAGACAGTGTTAATGATCAGCAAGAGGTCAAAACAGGTCTTAAAACTAAAAGATGGAAAACGAGGAATTCCCTCTGGAACTATAATTGTTATAATCGACAACAGTAGTCGACGTAGTCTAGTAGGCAGCATGCTGACATGAGACCACGGTTTAAACTCCAGGTCCGACATCTATAACTAACACGAAATACGAACAAATATTTCTTAGGCCACTTCCCCTCACCAGATTTCTGGCAAAAACTCAGAGAGTAAATCGAAAATTGCCATGGAAAAGTTCCTCAGGTTGTAATCCTGACTGAAGGGTTTTAGGTTTAGGTCGGAGTGGTAGCTCTGTTATCACAAAGCTCACTTGAGCACGCATAGCGGCCCGTTGTGATGCCACGGGTGAACGCAGTCCCTGTACTAACAAAGTTCCACCAAAATCAGGGAAATGGAAGAAGTTGGTCAGGGTAAGGGCTGCACAACAAAAGCACGACTACCCCGCACTGGAAAACCAGCCAGAAAGTTTGATGAACGAAGCTGTATCCTTGATGTCAATAGATGATAGCTCCGTTAAGCTAACAAGGAATGGGGAGCCAAATATCCTATATCTACACCTAGCAAGAGACGGGCACTGGCAAAGAAAGTGAACAACAGTCTCCTCTTCCTCAGTGGACTTGCATCCACGGCAGAAGTCGTTGAAAGGGAGCCTCATTCTTTCCGCGCGTCTACCCATGACGCAATGACCTGTAAGCACGGCCACTGTAGTCGAGATGACATCACGACCAAGACCAAGTAATCGGTTGGTACGCCTTCTATCCACCTTGGGCCAGGTGAGTCTAGCGGTAGAGCAGGACTCCTCATTGACCCAGGATAGGTTGGCGTCCCAAAAGATCCTCCGCGCAATGGTCAACTTGACCGAGGCAAGTGGCATACCCAATTCAACAGAAGAGGATTCCGGAAGGAACGCAACAGCTCTGGCAAGCTCGTCGGCCCTACAGTTTCCCGGAATTTCACTGTGCCCGGGGACCCACACCAGAGAGACACTGGTGAAGCGCCCCGAGAGAAGGTCGAGACAGCGGCGACATTCCTTAACGATCCTAGAGCTAATCACGAAACCCGATAGAGATCTTATCGCGGCCTGACTATCAGAAAAGATCGAGACGCGAGTGAAAGGAGCATCGTTGACGAGAATCCACTGAGCGGCCCGGTAAATTGCCATCACCTCCGCCTGAACCACACTGCAGTAGTCCGGCAGACGGAGAGAAATATTTAGGTCCAGTTTCCCAGAGTAGACACCGCTTCCAACCCCATTATCGAGTTTAGAGCCGTCGGTATATATATTCAGGACTTCCGGGGGGACGTGTATGCATGTAATCGATAACAGATTGAACTTAAAACGGCGTACAGAATATTTGTGTCAAAAGGTAATCCATGTGGTGAACTCGTTGGCCACTATAAATAAGTGGTTCTGGACAAAATGGAAGAAAAGTGCTGCTCTGACGTATAGCAAACTCTATCCAATATTGCAGGTCGGCCATCTGCAAAGGATTATTAAGGTGCCTGTATTCTGAGGTAGCTGTCGCGGTGTTTGTAGTGATAAATTGTGCGTAGTAGCGGGTAAGATGGTGGCGTATATATTTTACTTAATTGGTCATTACAACCTGAGTCAGGAATTACGATCTAGTTTCCTATACAACCCATGTTGTATGTGTTAATTTTATCAATGAGTGGAGCTACTTACAGTTTGAAGTCGCTTTAGAACGAAAGATTTTTGATGAACTTTGCGTGGCAATTTTTTTAGTTTCAGAGTTTTTGCAAGAAATCTGCGGAGAGGAAGTTGCCGAAGAAATATTTTTTTCATATTTTCGTTTTGAATACGATGTCTAACCTCGTGTTTAAACCGTGGCCTCACGTCTAGTAAGCCAACACACCACCTACTAGACAACGACGACGTCACGAAGTTATTCTCTTCACAAATAAAATGTAGTCAAACCAAAATCGATTGTGTTGTTTGCCCAGCTCTGTTGAAATCATTCATTCACTCACCCGTTCAGTTCATAATCTTCAATTGCTGTTTTCGTATCTGAGTTGGGGTTTGAAGCACCGGCTCCTTACTACGCTACGGCAACTTTCGAAAATTTTCGAAAACATATGATGAAAAGCAGATCCATTCTGACCAGAACAAGACGCAAAAGAGAAGAAAGTGAAAATCGTTCAGTATATTCTATAAGACTGTCTGGTTTTAATGAAATTTGAGTGGAATGCTTGGGAGTTTGTTTCTTTCTTTGAAAAACTTTTGGACAACATCATCAGTTATTTAAGAGCAGTAGACTGGTTCAATGATTGAAATTATATTAGAATAGATGAGACTAGATGGGCCTTAACAGTCTTAAGCTAACATAGTCTAGGTCTTAGAGATAATGTCTTGCTATAATACGGATGCTTAGAGATGTTGCTTACGTTTGTCTAAGCCGCATATGCCTTCTCCTAGTTGAGTAGTTATTTATGAGAAGAACAAAGACAACTGAAAACAATACCCACAAAAAAAAAAGTGTTTTATTGTTTGTGTAAATTTACGTGAGCGTTTATGTTTATGTATGTGTGTATAGTACGCTTATAGGTATGAGTGTGTTTTGTTCTCTTTTATGTTTTTGTTTTTGTTTCTTCGTCTATTATTCGTATATTTCGAACACGGATTAAAGCCTTTCAACACTGGCATGTCAACCTGGTAATAAATGTGAGTATTTGAGTGTGTGAGTACTATTCAGCAGTATGTAGGTGTGTATGCATGTGTAGATAAGTATTAGTAGGTGTATGTGTATTTCTCTATAAAAAGAAAAAATAAAAAGAAACAGAAGAATACCCAACTATAACCAGAACAATGCCAGAGAAAAATATTGTGAAATGGCGAAAAATGAAAAGCAATTGCAATTTGTGCAGTACTGTGTAAAGGACACAGACGACACACGCGATGCAATGCAATGCGATGCAATGCGATGCGATACGATACGTTGCGACAGTCATCAACGACACGTTCGTTCGTTTGCTCGTTTGTCTGTTCGGTTATACACGTTGATATACAATAACCGCATGCATACTGACATACATTTCCATTTGAAATTGTCCTTTTTTTTTGCTGCTACTGCTACTGCTGCTGCCTCTCTTTCCCTCAATACATTCTCAATCTTTTGTTTTCTCTCAATCACATGCATACCCAGTTATGTACGTTGTCGTACAACACTGGTTTGTTTTTTTGTTACGTGTAATGATTAAAAGACATTGAATTGAAACGAGGGTTGTTTTTGTTTTTTGAAAAGGAGAAAAAGTAGGCGGTTTTATTTAAATGTCAATTCATTTGACTTTTAAAAAAACAGTTTTTTTTCCTTTCATTTCTGTCATGGAGGAAAACATCTTGAGAACGTAATGAAAGACATGTATGTACCTCCTCCTCTGATCAATGCCTTCGAAGACGTATTTCTTTGAGGAAAATGAAGAAACGAAATGGGTTGTTCAGTAAGAAATGGTTTGACAGCTTTAAAGGGATATTTATTTCAAGTATTTTATTTAAGAGGCCCAAGGACGTATTTATTTACTCACTTGCTTACTGAATTGTTCATTACAAATATTTAACTAGGGTTACAGTGTGGCTTCTCACATTATCCAGGAGTGGCACGAACTACTGTTTAACTTCGGCTCCAAACAACAGAGTTTTTCCCAGAAGCCTGTTGAAACGAATTCGTCGAAAGACATATTTTTCTTAGGTTAGGTTAGGTTAGAGGACGTGTACTTGTCAATTAAGACAGGTACAGTACCCGGAGGTCGAATTGACCCATTGTACAACGTCCTAGTTTCTCACACCACTTATGTTGTGTGTGTTAATTTTATATATGAGTGGTGGGACCTACAGTTTAAAGTCCACTCCGAACGACAGATTTTTGAGAAACTTTTCATGGCAATTTTATTTACTCTCAGAGAGTTTTTGCCAGAAATCTGCTGAGAGGAAGTCGCTGAAGAAATACTTTTTGTATTTTGTCTTCGATGCCTGGCCTGGGGCTCGAACCCAGGCTTTCGCGTCTAATAAGCCAACACACTACCTACTAGACTACGGCGACTTCGCACATAATTCTTATTTCATTTTATTCGAGATGTCTGCACTGGGTTCTGAACCACGGGCTCTTGTCTAATAGGTTAGTTTAGGTTAGGTTAGGTCAGCGTGGTAGCTTTAATTTGCCAAAAAGCTCACTTGAGCACGCATAGCCGCCCGTTGTGATGCCACAAAGCAAAAAACAATTATAAACGCTTTCACTGCAGTGGGATTAAACGCCGTGAAAATTTTGCCGTCCCAGAAACTGATTTTATGCCAAAAGCTTGGGTAGCTACATGATAGCTCAACCCGCTTTCGAATGAAAGGCAAAAACAAGACGAGCTACGATGTGGAGCAAGAAGGCAAAGGAGGTAATCCTATCCTACATTTAAGGCAATCGAAAAATAGATACTCAATTATACTGGCTTAGAATGGACCTCCTTCCTAAGCGAAACACACACAATGTAAGGATCAGCAAAAAGTATAAACTAGGGTTGGGCTGCAGGCTGTGTCTGTGCGCATAAAGATGACCAATGCTGACTAGCTGCAATACTAACTAGCCAGCCAGCTAGCTGCAATACTAACTAGCCAGCCAGCTAGCTGCAATACTAGCTAGACAGCCAGCTAGCTGCAATACTAGCTAGCCAGCTAGCTAGCTGCAATACTAGCTAGCCAGCTAGCTAGCTGCAATACTAGCTAGCCAGCCTAGCTGTAATACTAGCCAGCCAGCCATTTAGCTGCTATACTAGCTAGCCAGCCAGCTAGCTGCAATACTAGCTAGACAGCCAGCTAGCTGCAATACTAGCTAGACAGCCAGCTAGCTGCAATACTAGCTAGCCAGCTAGCTAGCTGCAATACTAGCTAGCCAGCCTAGCTGTAATACTAGCCAGCCAGCCATTTAGCTGCAATACTAGCTAGCCAGCTAGCTAGCTGCAATACTAGCTAGCCAGCCTAGCTGCAATACTAGCTAGCCAGCCATTTAGCTGCAATACTAGCTAGCCAACCAGCTAGCTGCAATACTAGCTAGCCAGCCAGCTAGCTGCTATACTGGCCAGCCAGCCACCTAGCTGCAATACTAGCTAGCAAGCCAGCTAGCTGCAAAAGAAGACAAGGGTACCAGTGAAGATACATAATGTGATGCTCTCAAAAAGCAGTTTTACTCTGCCATACTTTCAACCTTATCACCCCAACAATCACATCCTGCAGGACAATCCGTTTTCAAGGCACACTTGGAGTGATATACGACCATTTAGGTCTCTATGGCAATTACAAACGTCCACAAAAGCTTAAGTGGATACTTATCTTGGAAAGCTCAACTTCCAGCTACAGTTCGACTAGGATACTAAATAGGCATCCACCCGAGATTGCTGACATTCCGAGATTGACGTTTAAATTTAAAATGATTTCTGCTCAAGCAGTAGAATGATTTGGAAAAGGGGGACTCTGTTCTTCACCTACTGTGTAGTTAGAGGTGGAAAGAATGCCTTGGCACAAGCGGACTATCATTAATGACAATCGGCAGTCTGGGTCGCTGGTTTATTAGAAATTCCATATGGTAACGAGACTAGTGAGAAAGAGAAAATTGTGGCATCACAATGGGCCTTATATGGCCCAAGTGTGTCTATACAACTTTGGCTAGACTTGCACCCCTCTACCAACCTAAATACGCAGGCAGGCGTTTAAAATTCAAAAAACTGACAAAAATTAATTTTTTTTTTAAAGGAAAGTATTGCACAAAAATGGGCGTGGCATAATGAACATTGTACAACAAATTCCTAAGCTTTACAATATATTTTCGAATAAGAGTCCTTAAAACTTAAAAATTATAAAACAGAAATTTCAAGACGACCATTCAGTCTATTTGTAATGTTGAAGACTTGTGATCAAAGTAGGCGTGGCACTCACAAATTTAATTGATGAGTATCGAAGTTATTTTTTCCAATTTTAAATTCTCTTATGGCTTCTGTAAGCCTCAAAATGCTATGAGAATTACAAAAAAAAACTAAAGATTGCCTTTTACTTCTCAGTGGACCCTCGTTTTAACACTTACTTTCAGTTGGAAACTGAAGCAAACTACATACAGATGATGCCTTCAGGTATTTGTGCAAACAATTGATACAGTTTTCGTACAGTTTTTTTGGTTGTTGTTGCTGTTGTTGTAATTGTGTTTCTTGTTGTAGTTGTCTGTGGATAAATGCATCCCAGAAATGTCGGCAACACATTGAATTCTTTTCCTTTTTCTGTTTTTTTTTGTTTTGTTTAAATTACCGAACAAAACTTAAACATTTGAACACTTGCACGCATAGCAAGCAATGTTAACAACAACAAAAGAAAACTTAATCAACAATTAGATTTTTAACCAAATAAAACAACAACAACAACAACAACAACAACAACAACAGTAATAAAAGCAAAGATAACAGAAACAAAACCAAGGCACTCAAATAATCTGTGAATGAATGTATGAATGAAGGAAGGAACGAATGCATGAATGCAATATCATGCATACAGAGCCTGAATGCAACACAAAAAAGGTTGAATAATAAACAGCAGAAGTATGTACCTACGGACGGACAGATACAAGGAAGAGAGATGAATGGACCGATAAATGTTGACTAAATTCTATTTTACTTGCTGTTGTTGTATGGTAAACCAACAACATTATAAATTTTCTTTTGAAAACTCAATCGGATTGAAATTAGTTTAATTTTACCTTCAGGACAGACAAACAAACAAACAAACAGACGGACAGAATGGCATACGGACAGACCTGATTTACTTGAGTTTCTTGTTGCTTCGAGATTTACTTCGAAAGGAATTCAAGTTCATTAAGTTATACACAGATTGAGGGGGGGGGGTTAAGTTTCAAGAGCCTTTCACAGGCCATCTACATATGAGTGTGCATTCTCTGGCTTGAAGTGCATGCAGGAGAATAGATGGACGAGGTTGATTTTCGATTTGTTTGTTTGGTAATCGAGATTTAAAGTGTTTGGCAATGTTCAAATTAAATTAAAAGAGTGTTTTGTTGTTGTTGTTGTTATTGTTTGCTTGTTTAGTAGTTTCTAAACCATTTCATCGAATGAATGAAAAATTTTGTAGAAATTCTGTAATTTTTCCTAGAGACCATAAAACAAACAAACAAAAAATACTCGTTTAACTAACAAGTAACACCGTAGAGGACAAAAGAGGACATTAGAGCTACAGAGTTTGAAGGAGGCCACATTCGGAAACCTTATTTGGGTTCCCAGCACTTCAATAGATAGTTTGATTGCGTATTACTTTAGTAAGTCTACTGGACAATAACAAAAAAAAAAAAAAAAAAAAAAAAAAAAAAAAAAAAAAATCTGAGAAATCGTTGCCTTAAAAGCGCTCAGTTTAAAGTGAGCGTCACCACAAGGTTCTGTTTCATCTTCTGGTGCCGTATTTTATCCTCTCAATTCCCAACACAAACTTGCAAAGCTAACTCCCACCAGCGTATCCCCCAATCTCCATAGTGGTGTACTCACATTCCAATCCTTCAGTCAGAAATGCGCCCTAGCTTCCCACACTACTTATGTAATGTGTGTTCATTTCATCCATAAAAGGCGGTGCCTACAGTTTAAAGTCGATTCCGAACAACAGATTTTTTGAGAAACTTTTTCATGGCAATTTTATTTGATACTTAGAGTTTTTGCCAGAAATCTGCTGAGAGGAAGTCGCCTGAAAAATATTTTTTTTTTATTTAGTTTTGCTGAAGATATCTGACCAGAGGTTCGAACCGTGGCTTCAGGTCTAAAAAGCCAACACACTTCTAACTAGACTACGGCGACTTTAAACTGGACACTCACAGTCTCCCTAATTAGGTGCGATGCAGTGAAGAGTAGATGCTAGACGGTGGCAACTGTGCTTGTTAAAACAGATGCAGACTTGAGAATATCCAAGATGGTCACACCACATGTTCATTGCTGCTGATAACGCTGAAGAGGTCCTCTTTAGAACCAATTTTTAAACAATTCATGGTTTTAATTTGAGCACGAGGCAACAGATAATGGTTTGGTGAACATAACTTCCAACGTAAGTTACAATAACCGAACAAAGACTGGACAGCTGGTTGCTGTAAGTCAGCAGAAGTTAATCTTACAGCTTAAAAGTCTGACATGGGCGTAGGGAAGAAGACTATGTGGACAACCGTTTGTAAATAGCAAAAGCCCTTGCAATAACCAATAAAATTTTGGAGAGTACCTGAGAGAGAGCGAAGCATTCCAACTATTACATCGTATATGTATGACACTCAACTTAGAAGTCTTACGCATTCAAATATAAAGTTTCCATCCTTTCATAATCTATAGTTACAGCACAATACCCTGCCCTAATAGAGGCCAATGTATTTCGTGTACTCATTAAGCAAGAACACAACATCACTCAAATAAAGGCTATGCTGATACCATAGGGGAAGTCCCCTACTCATGCAGTGTATTGTTATGGAAGAGGGGAAACGGGGAGTAGTTTTAAGGACCACAGATTTTGAACAGTAAAAAGGGTTCTATTGAATTTCGTTCTGGTCTGTACCGATAGTTGAGGTCTTTGCGCTTAAAATATTAAAAAAAAATTCACGTTAGGGTCTTGCCCTTCCAGTGAAGAAAAATGAGAAAAATTGTTGAGATGGTTAAAGGCATAGGCTTCTTACATGATTCAGTAGTTTCAATTTTAAAATGACTCTGCTTACATACATACATTATAACCCTTCAGTCAGAAATCCGACCTAGCTTCTCACACTACTTATGTAATGTGTGTTCATTTCATCCATAAATGGCGGCGCCTACAGTTCAAAGTCGATTCCGAACGACAGATTTTTTGAGAAACTTTTTCATGGCAATTTTATTTGATAATCAGTGTTTTTGCCGGAAATCTTCTGAGAGGAAGTCGCCTGAAAAATATATTTTTTTGATTTAGTTTTGTTGAAGATATCTGACCTGGGGTTTGAACCGTGGCTTCATTTATAAAAAGTGAACACACTTCTTACTAGACTACGGCGACTTCAAACTGGATGCTAGACGGTGGCAACTGCGCTTGTTAAAACAGATGTAGACTTGAGAAGCCAAGATGGTCACACCACCACATGTTCATTGCTGCTGCTAACGCTGAAGAGGTCCTCTTTAGAACCAATTTTTTGATAATTCACGGTTTTTATTTGAACATTAGGCAACAGATAATGGTTTGCAGTAATGTGAACATGTCTTCCAACGTAAGATATAATAACCAAAGATAGGACAGCTGGTTGCAGTAAGTCAGCAGAAGTTAATCTTACAGATTGAAAGTCGAATATGGGCACATGAAAGCAGATTATGTGGACAACCGTTTGTTAGAAATTAAAACCCGTATGTAAATAGCAAAAGTACTTGCAATAACCAGTAAAAGTGGAAGAGAGAGAGAGAGAGCAAAGCCTTCCAGCCTTAGAAATCTTTAGCCGAAATGCATCGTATGTGTATGGCACTTGTCTTGGAAGTCTTTCATCGCATTCAAATCTAAAGTGTCCATCCTCTCATAGTTTATATTCCCACCACAATAGTGGATTTCAGTGTATTTAAAATCAATGCAATGTTGATGTCATCATGAGTAGGGGACCTCCCCTATTTCTAACTAGCTTCTCAAACCACTTATGTTGTGTGTGTTAATTTTGTACGTGAGTGGCGGGACCTACAGTTTAAAGCCGACTTCGAATGACAGATTTTTAACAAACTTTTCATGGCAATTTTATTCACTCTCTGATTTTTTTGCCAGAGAACTGTGGAGAGAAAATCGCCGGAAGATATATTTTTTCATATTTTGTTTTGTTCGAAATGTCTGAAATGGGGTTTGAACCGAGACCGCACGTCTAATACTAGACTATGACCACTTGACTTTGGTATGAGTAAGCTTTTAGCAAGATGAGTAACTTATTTACTCCGAAACGAATTCTTGAGAGCAAAATTGTATAACGTGGTTCATTCGCAACATAGACAAGTTGGTGAGAGATTCCTAAATGTGCTCTAACAACACTACATCAGAGAACAAACAAGTAAACAAATCAGTAACCCAGAGTGGAAATGTCAGTCAATACAAAGCATAAAACACCATGTAATCCACCAGACCACCTGCAAAAAGGGGGTAAAACAGTAGCGGCGAATATTATGCCAGACTTATTGTGACGATTTAATAAGGATTTGATAAAGCATGGTTGCTGTTGATCACGAAAAAGGTTTTTGCATCAAGATATTGCAACGGGGCACACAAAAAAGTGCAGTTTTCACCCACTAATTAGACCACAAACTGCTCTCCCAACACACAATATTCTACGTATGTAATCCCAAGGGACTATTGCTTGTTGCCAAGCATGTAGGAATATCTCGAATTGAAGAGATGTGACTTGCAGCAATGGAATCGCCTACCAAACAAATATATTTGGATGAAGCGAAAAAAAAATTGGAAAAGAGTGAGTCAAGAGTGTACAGAGCCCAGCGGAGAGTTTTTACCCGCCTTCATATGCTGAAATCAATAATTTTTATATGATTTAAAGAAAATTCGTGTTTAAAAGCCTCAATTCAAAGGAAATGAATCCAATGCTCCAGTTTCTGATTTAAAAAAAAAGGGAAAAAATTCGTTTTTTTTTTAACATTCACATTCCCTGCGTCCCCCTCCACAGCATCCAATCAAGCAAACCATAAGTTTACGTGATGAACCATAAAACTCTTAAAATCGTTTCCTGTTCGTTTAATTTATGGTTTTGGTCGCAAACGTTTTATTTTTTGTTTTTTTCTTTCATTGCAGTTTTTTTGTGCAGCGTCCAGGCCAACAAAACTGATTGCAAATCGATTAAATAAAGGAGCAAAAAAAAAAAATCGTATAAAAGAAAGGATTTTTGGCCATTAAAATAAAGAAGAAGAAAGAAAAAAAATTTCTTTTAAAAGCAAAATGCAACACAGCGTAGCTTAACTTTGTTTTCATATGATATGACAACACAAAGTACTCCTCCTCTTCACGTGCTTGCTTGCTAACTGGTGGCTCCCCCTTTTTGTTAAAAAACATTACATCGGCAGCAGCAGCAGTTGTTTGCTGTTTTTTGCCTGAATTGATGGACTTTTTTTTAACCAAAATAGTTGCCGAAATTTAAAACCGAAATTCCAATTACACAGCAAATGAATTTTTTTTTTAAGTTAAAAGTATTGCAAGAGAGAGAGAGAGGGGAGAGTGGAAGCGGAACTGGGCTAATCAAAGTTTGTTTTATTTTCTAACCAAAAACAAAAAAAAAAACCAAGAGTTCAGCGTCTTAGAGCAACTGCTTGAAAAGTTTTCCGTGTAGAAAAGTAAAAAACTTCACAATGATGTCAAACAATTTAATAGACACACACAGAAAGAGAGAGAGAGAGAGAGAGAAAGAGAATAAAGAAAAACTAACTAAAACCATCAGCCAGAATTTATTCTTGAAAAGTGGAAAATGCACTCAAGTTTAGAAAAAGAAGAAAAGCACAAGAGAGCGAGTATTTTATAAAGAAACAAACGAAAATACTTGATTTAGTTTTTTTGATGATGAAATTAAAAAAGAAAATAGAATTGAAAAGAACAGAATTAATAAAACAAAGTAGCAAATCAAACCGAAGGCAACACTACTAAACAAAATTCATACAGTTAAGGGCAGGAAATTAGCGCAGTCATGCCTTTAAGGACAAGCTCAAGCCACAAAAGTATACATACGGTTAACAAATTTCAGAAATTTTTTAACCAATCCGTTTTCGTTGAAAATACACTCCCCGAAATATTTATAAGACCAAATGTATTTCTCGAAAAACTTAAAATCTTTTAGACCAATTCGTATCATTTTTGGGTTAAATATAACTAACAATAAAATAAATGTTTTTATGTAAAAAAAATATTTTTTTCTTTATTTAATAAAAGGATAACACAAAATGAATTTCATTTTCAAACGAAAAAATTATAAGACCAATATTAAATAATATTCACCTAAAACTAAAATAACAATGATAAAAAACAGCTACTGAGTAATTTTTGTATTTATTAATAATGAGTGTGTCCACCAATTTTCTAAATAATATAGAAAACTATGGAAAGAGGAAGAGAACTGGGAGGACGCCCACGCTATCTGAACGAGATATTCGCAATATAAAGCGATTAGCAGCAAACAGCTCGATATCTCCATCAGAAATAATACGTTTGTTGGATCTTAACATAACAGTAAGAAAAATACAACAAATTCTACATTCATATCCGCACTTAAAATACTGCAAAACAGCCTCTAAGCCTAGCCTAAATAAAAATCATAAGAGATGCAGACTGGACTTTGCAGAAAAATACCAATATTGGGAAGAAGAATGGCCTTCAGTTGTTTTTTCTGATGAAAAAATATTTCATTCAGATGATCCAGACGGTTCTCAAATATATTGGATGGATTCACGTAAAAAAAAATCAACGAATGCCGCAAAATTTCGGTGGAGGCACCGTAATGGTTTGGGCTGGGATTTCGACTACGGGAAGAACTCCTATTTGCTTCATATCAACTAAAATGAACAGCGAGAAGTATATTGAATTATTAGATGACGTTTTAATTAATTTTGGGGATGATTCGTTAGGCAATAATTGGATATTTCAGCAGGATAACGCCGCAATCCATAAATCAAAAGCAACAAAATCGTTTCTGTCGTCCAGAAACATACCAGTTTTGGATTGGACGGCATGTAGTCCAGATCTAAATCCGATAGAAAATTTATGGGCAATACTATCGGACCAAGTTTTCAAAAATAACACCCAGTATAAGGATGTAAAATCTTTAAAAAGTGCCAGCATAAGAGAATGGAGTAGGATTGATCAAAATTGCATTAAAAATTTAATAAATTCTATGCCCGTCGACTTCAGGAAGTCATTATTAATCACGGTGGACACACTCATTCAAAAATTACTCAGTAGCTGTTTTTTATCATTGTTATTTTAGTTTTAGGTGAATATTATTTAATATTGGTCTTATAATTTTTTCGTTTGAAAATTAAATTCATTTTGTGTTATCCTTTTATTAAATAAAGAATAAAATATATTTTTTTTTACATAAAAAGATTTATTTTATTGTTAGTTATATTTAACCCAAAAATGATACGAATTGGTCTAAAAGATTTTAAGTTTTTCGAGAAATACATTTGGTCTTATAAATATTTCGGGGAGTGTATTAATAATTGTCTGACAAGTTTCTTCGATTTTAAGACAGTCTTTTGCATTGGTACAGAAATTTGTGAAATTTGTTAATCGGATGTATACTTTTGTGGGCCTGTGCAGGACCACAATTCAGTTCAATTTCAAAAATTGTTTAACCAATGTAAAAGACCGTCTTAACATCAAGGAAACTATAAAGACTTTCAACGAAAACGGATTAGTTAAAAAAATTCGGCAATTTGTTAACCGTATGTATACTTTAGTAACTGTGTGTACACACATAATTGATCATTACAACCCTGCCGTCAGAATTACAACCTAGCTTCTCACACCACTAACGTTGTGTGTGTTAATTTTATCTATGAGTGGAGGGACCTACAGTTTAAAGTCGACTCCTAACAACAGATTTTTGAGAAACTTTTCATTGCAATTTTATTTCATTCTCAGAGTTTTTGTCAAAAATCTGCTGAGAGGAAGTTGGCGAAGAAATATTTTTTTCCGATTTCGTTTTGATGGAGATGTCTAACCTGGTGTTTGAATCATGTCCCCACATCTAGTAAACCAACACACTACCGACTATACTACGCCAACTTAAAGCCAGTGTGGTACCACAATTAATATTCCAACATTCCAGGGGTTCAAATAGTACGTACGTAATTGGTCATTACAACCCTTCAGTCAGGATTACGACCTAGTTTCTCACACCACTTATGTTGTGTGTGTTAATTTTATACATGAGTGGCGGGACCTACAGTTTAAAGTCGACTCCGAACGACAGATTTTTGAGAAACTTGTCATGGCAATTTTATTTACTCTCAGAGTTTTGCCAGAAATCTGCTGAGAGGAAGTCGGCGAAGAAATACTTTTTGTATTTTATTTTGATGTCTGGCCTGGGGCTCGAACCCTGGCTTTTCGTCTAATAAGCCAACACACTACCCACTAGACCACGGCGACTTCAAATAGTGCCTAAAAAAAAAAAACCAAACTAACTCCAGAATAGAACAGGAAATATTAAAAATCTCTGTCACTTCGTGACACGTGCTGGACACTGACACATGTGGTGGAAGATAGTATTTTCCTTTCTGCTGATGCAGAAGTCATTCAATGAAATGCTAGGACTAGCGGCATGCATTCCATTGGCGTGTGAAAACTTTAATTGTGTGATGAATGAGTACGTATGCAAGCCAGTGGCGTGTGAAAACCATAATTGTGTGATGGATGAGTATGTATGCAAGCCAGTGAGGCATCAATCTTAATTGTATGAGGAATGCGTATGTATGCAATTTCTTTTTGCCGATACAAGTACAGCAGAGTCTAGCAATATTGCACCCACTTTCCTACAGGCAACGAAGCTAAGCATGCCCATAAAACGAGCGGAGAATACTTAGCTTAAATAAGACCCTGTCAAAAAGAGACGTACGTTAGGTACTTAATTGCAGCCTAGCTATCCAAGTGAATTAAAGATTTTCAGGGAAAAATACCTTGCAGATGCCCTAGTCTAGTAGGTAGTGTTTTGGCTTATTACATGTGAGACCACGGTTCAAACCTCAGGTCAGTCATATCCAACGAAAGGAATCATGTATAAAATTAGCACATAACAATAGGGGTGTGGGGAATTAGGTCGTAATTCTGACTAAAGGGTTATAATGACCAATTATGTATGTATGTACGTAATCCATAACAGATTGAATTTAAAATGGCGTACAGAATATTCGTGCCAAACGGCAATCAAAAAAGTGAACTCGCTTGCCACTATAAATTATCCCTGACTGGAAATATGCCACTCCTCAATCAGCATTGCACCGCTTTCAAAATGGCTCTGAAATCCATATGAAAACCACTGCAATAGTCAGGCAGGCCTAAATGAAAATTTAATATCAGTACCGGCGATATATACACCAGAGATCAGCAATGAATCGCTTTTTCACTACTCATAAGTACTCATGAAATTTTTAGTATGAGTGAGTCAACAGTATTCAAACCCAACTAATCTGATTCATTCGTACTCAGTACTACATTGATTTATAAATACAAGTTGCAATGAGTATGAGTACAACGTTGATATCAAACTCATAACATTCGACCTATGTTTGATCCATACGCCTACTCATTCCGATTTACAAATTTAGAAAAGTACTTATAATACTTACAGTCTTAGTTGTTGTTGCATTTACAAAGAGAGAAGAAAGACACAGAAACAAAAAAGACAAAGACAGCAAAGGAGAGCAGACACACAATCTTCTTGTGAGTATTGTAGTGTTCGTACGCGAATCTTACTTATTTTGTGATTCGTGTATACGATGAATCATGGAGAGTCGAAATCAATAACATCATGCGTATTGTTAAGTATGAGTACCATGAGTATTTCAAACTTTGAATATGCGTAGTGTAAGTATGACATTAAAATAAGTATGAATGCGTATAAGTATCAGAAATTATAAGTATGATTCGAATCTACTCATCGTTTTGAATATTCATTGCTGACCTCTGATATACACCATAGCTCACTAGATCCAATATTTCGGAAATAGCGGTATATAGTATGTCAGGGGTAACACTGGGATCCGCCAAACTTTCACACCAGTATTCTTTAGTTTTCTAAATTTTAGAAGGAAATGATATCCCAAGATTAAGCCTTCTTTAGAATCCCTGCTTGGAATTCTAATGTCAAATCTCTTAACAAAATTAAGTTCAAGGGAGTTATATTGTGATGCCACTTCTCTAGATGATTTGTCTTAAAAGAAAAATTTGTTCATGTGCAAGGGAAACTCATTTCATTGCTATTTTCCTGAACACCACTGTAATCACACGAAGAGAAAGAAAAAACTCAAGCAAAACATTTTATTCTTGCAACAATATTACACAGCAAGTTTCAATAGAAAAAAAACTGAAAGGCACAGAGCCAAAGTGATCTCAAACACGATTTGTAATCAAAAAAGAAAAAAGAAAATGAAAGAAGAAAAGAAGAAAAAAACAGAAGTGAAGAAAGAAAATGAAAATGGTGAACATGAAGAGACACTAAAAGGAGCTTAACTTGTCATCAGATATTGAATGAAAATATTTCTTTCTGTCTCTGTCTTAATATTAAAACAATATTGTGACAAACTTTTGCCTGGCAAAAGTGGCAAACAAATAAAAAAGAAGTTTTTAAACTCAACTACTTTTAAAGAAAGAATTAAAAAAAAACAACAAAACATAGAACATTCTTATGAAGTTGAAGCGTACATTTAGGCTAAGGAAAGTCTTAAGAACCACATTGGCATTCAATTTCCTATTGATGGAAGAGCTTGTGAAAGCAATGAATATTGAAAAAAATTTCTCAACTGTAACTGCACTAACAGAGGAGGCTCTGCTCCTCCTTTAATGCACAGCTCCTGCAGACGCTACTTGAGAAAGATGCCAGCACTAAAGGCATGCCTTTCAATAGAGCAGTGGCTTGTGAGAACTAAAGTAATGCGATAGGTATTTAAGGAAAGCCAGACAATCAATCCTCATCTTGCCCATATCGGTTGAGCAGATACTAGCAATATTGCACGTACCCTTCTGCTGCCAATGGAGTTAAGCTTCTCCATCAAACCATCAGTTTAATCAAGTTTAGCTTAAGCAATTCCACCACATATGCCCTGTAACATGTTAGAAATTATAAACTCCAACAAAGTACCAAGCCTAGCAGGCAATTTCAAACGATATCACCATGTCCCGCTACCCGTATAAGAATTACTTTCAATGAAATTTTCTTGAAAAATTCTTGCCATTCATGGTCAAGGACGAACGAGAAGGTGTAGTTCCTTTGGGAATTGATCTTAACCTAACGGTCAGATTAAATTAAAAAATTTTCGGGAAAAATTCCATCACCCTGTCCCGCTTTTTAACATGACTATGACCTCAAATGAATGGAGTAATCTGGAGGTTACATACTCTTGTACAAAAGGGAAAATTTTGTGGTATACAGATGCGTGAAGAACGAATCTTAGAGCAGAAACAGAAGGTTTTAGTCACAGGATCAAATACTTAGGAAACATGGGGAAACTCGTGGGTATCTTTCAAGCGGAAGTCAAAGGCCAGATCACTTTCTCTAGCGGAAAAGTATGCTCAACGCAAGATAAACGATAAACAGAGACAAAGGCTTTCCTACAGCCAAGTGGATTTGAGGTCTCTGATTATCAGGCAATAAATTAATAAATAATCTGAGGTTGATAACAAGACTTCTGTCAGAGCGCTGTAGATTCTGAATGCACTTATTTAGAATAGGGGTTGTCACGACTGCCACATGTATAAAAAAATAAAAATAACTTGTGAGAATACATTCTTGGAATCTGTGAGGCATTAATGCATCCCTAAAAGCTAACACCTGAGCGCCTACCAGCTGCAGAGCAGGGAAATAGCATTGTTGACACCGAGCAGCCTAGCGAAGTTTGTCAGGGCAATAGATTTGGAGAGAGAATGACATTATAGGGATACCCTATAAAGTATGCGGGGAGAATGATAGATGCTATCTATGCAATACTAAAACATCTCTTCACCACAATAAAAATGAACAGGTTTTAACAACCTTGGGGCTTAATGTCACTAGGATTGTTAACAAATAATATCGGAGTTGAAGTACAAAAGGGATTACTGAAGACTGGGATCGCTGATTTGCTGCGCACTCCATCTTACAATCTGAACACCTCTCGCTAAGCCCTGAACCCACCAAAGCAATGTTGGCTCACAAACATAACACACATTATTGGTCATTCCAAACCTTCAGTTAGGATTACGACCTAGCTTCTCATAGCACTCATATTATGTGTGTTTATTTTATACATGAATGGCGGGACCTACAGTTTAAAAGTCGATTCCGAACGACAGATTTTTGAGAAACTTTTTCATGGCAACTTTATTTTACTCCCAGAAATCTGCTTAGAGGAAGTCGCCGTAAAAATTGTTTTTTATATTTCGTTCGAGGTGTCTAACATGAAGTTTGAATCGTGGCATCACGTCTAAGAAGCCAACGTTCTACCCACTAGACTACGGCGACTTCAATATTGACTCAACATAGTGCTAATAAAGGCAGGAGAACTTTGAATCCAAAATAGGTCCCAAATACAAAATTTAATCTGAAAAGTTTGGGAGTGAGTGGTAAAGAAAATACATTTCTGAGGCAAACGATAAGCAACACAATTAATTGCTTGTTGAATCACAGTAAGACGATATCAAACACGTTCGACTTAGGCTGAGGCAGCGCGCAAATGACAGCAGGAGGATATGTTGGACAGAATTAAAAAGATTTCGTAATTCTTTACCAACCCCTTACATACATACATAATTGGTCATAACAACCCTTTAGATAGGATTACAGCCTAGCTTCTCACACCATTTATGTTGTGTGTGCTAATTTTATATATGAATGGCGGGACCGGCAGTTTAAAGTGGGCTCCGAACGACAGATTTTTGAGAAACGTTTTCATGGCAATTTTATTTACTTTCAAGAGTGTTTGCCAGAAATCTGCTGAGAGGAAGTCGCCTAAGAAATATTTTCTTGTATTTCGATTTGTTGAAGATGTCTGACCTGGGATTTGAAACGAGGACTCACGTCTAATAAGCCAGCCCACGACCTACTAGACTACGGCTTCTTCTATCTTCACCTTCACTGCATCAACCTCGCATTTCCTTTAGTTTCTAAAGGGTCCGCCAAATAACTACTGAATATTTTCTCAAATTTCTTTTTTTATTTGAAAGTACAACCCTTCCGGTTAATAATGGAAAATAATTTCATTCAAATGGCTGCCTCGGCTGGCCATGCAGTAGCCTGCAACAGAAGATGCCGATTTTGGCAAAAAAAATCATCTTTTCAGATGAAGCTCATTTTGATCTTGGCGGGCCAAGCAAAATTGTCTTATTTGGGGCACAGAAAACCTGCACGATTACATTGAAAAGCCAACGCACCCAAAACGAGTCACTCTTTGGTGCGGATTTTGGTCCAGAGGCATAATTGGTACATTTTTCTTCGAAAATGAGCAAGGAGTGGCCGTTACAGTCAATGACGATCGTTATCGGGCCATGTTGAACGAATTTTTGTTTACAAAAATTGAAGAGGAGGATATTGGCAACATTTGGTTTCAACGGGACGGTGCTACGTGCCACACAGCCGAAGTTACACTCGATGTTTTGCGTCCTGTTTTTGAAGATCGCATTATTAGCCGCAGAGCTAATGTCGTTTGGCCACCTCAGTGCTGCGATTTGACACCGTTGGACTATTATTTGTGGGGTGCCGTCAAAGAAAAGTGTTACGCCGTCAAACCAGAGACAATTGACGCTTTAAAGGACAATATTCGTGAAGCCATTGGAGAAATACAGCTGCACACAATCGATAATGTGCTTAAAAATTGGACCGATCGTGTAGGCTACTGCATGGCCAGCCGAGGCAGCCATTTGAATGAAATTATTTTCCATTATTAACCGGAAGGATTGTACTTTCAAATCAAAAAAGAAATTTGAGAAAATATTCAGTAAATTTTAAAGCATTTAAAAAAAAAAAAAAAATTATTTGGCGGACCCTTTATATGTGACATGGATTTTTGCATAAAATTGTTCATTTTTAAATTTGATTTTTTTTATGTTTTTCTTATGAATTTTTCTTTATCTTTAATTTATTTATATTCTATTCTATTCTATATTCAATTCTTATCTAAACAACAACAATGGCATCTGTATTCATAAAAATTCCATCATAAAATTTATCGATAATTCTTTGAATTCAAGAGAAAATATTTCATAACGAAACTAAAATGAATATTTGAATTTCACTTTAAAAAGTCGGATAATTTTCAAGAAAACAAAAATAGAGAAAAATAAAGAGAAGAAAATATGCGAATAAAGTATTCTTCACAATCAATAAATTTTTAAATAAACATTTAAAAGCAGCAGACAATTAATCTTTTCTTCCATCTCTAAAGTACTGATTCTTCTGAATTTAAATTGTAGAACAAGACATTTTAATCGTAAATCACTCAAAATCATTCAAGAAAAACAACAACTGAAACAAAAAATATAGAAGAGAGACATTTTTGTTGCCTGTTTTATTTGCTTAAAAAAAAAAATATTTTTTAATATGGATTTCGTTTTTATGCCAAATGAACTGAAGTTGATTTGCTTTTAAAACACAATTTCGAAATGAAAATAAAAAAACAAAAAAAATTGCAAAGAAAACATGCAAACGTTTGCATTAAGACCCGTCTATATGCATGCGCTTTACAGTTGATGTTAAGAAATTAGAAATAAAAATCGAAAACAGAGGCTCTAAGTAAGACTGCACGAGAGGAAACATTCTCTGCATAGTCATGCTTAAAATCGGTAGCAAAATGAAGCAGATATCCCGATATAGGAAAATATTCAAGCAATTTAATAAGGCCCTATACTCCCCTTGTCGATTTATAGAAACAGAAGTCGGTTAAGCGATTTGGTCAGCGCTGTTTAATTACGTTACGTTGATACGAAAACTAACTTGTACTAAAGTCGTGTGGCCCTCCACTTAACGAGAGCTTTATATAAAATAAAAGGTCCGCCAAATAACTTTTTTTTTTGAAAATGTTAAAAAAAAACTACTGAATATTTTCTCAAATTTCCATTTTTTATTTGAAAGTGCAATCCTTCCGGTTAATAATGGAAAATAATTTCATTCAAATGGCTAACTCGGCTGGCCATGCAGTAGCCTACACGATCGGTCCAATTTTTAAGCACATTATCGATTGTGTGCAGGTGTATTTCACCAATGGCTTCACGAATATTGTCCTTTAAAGCGTCAATTGTCTCTGGCTTGTCGTGGCGTAACACAAATAATAGTCCAATGGTGTGAAATCGCAGCTCCGAGGTGGCCAAACGACATCAGCTCTGCGGGTGATAATGCGATCTTCAAAAACAGAGCGTAAAAAATCGAGTGTAGCTTCGGCTGTGTGGCACGTAGCGCCGTCCTGTTGAAACCAAATGTTGCCAATATCCTCCTCTTCAATTTTTGTGAGCAAAAATTCGTTCAACATGGCCCGACAACGATCGCCATTGACTGTAATGGCCACTCCTTGCTCATTTTCGAAGAAAAAAGGCCCAATTATGCCTCTGGACCAAAATCCGCATCAAACAGTGACTCGTTTTGGGTGCGTCGGCTTTTCAATGTATGCGTGCGGGTTTTCTGTGCCCCAAATGCGACAATTTTGCTTGACCCGCCAAGATCAAAATGAGCTTCATCTGAAAAGATGATTTTTTTTTTGCCAAAAT
Organism: Sarcophaga carnaria; assembly: GCA_958299815.1. NCBI lineage: Eukaryota > Metazoa > Arthropoda > Insecta > Diptera > Sarcophagidae > Sarcophaga > Sarcophaga carnaria. The sequence continues at coordinate 25,728,328 of OY283153.1, forward strand.
CGGCATCTTCTGTAAGTCGATCGAAGGCCCACTTAGCGAAGCAAAAACGCATTTAATGGTCAATTGGCTTCAACTCCTGAATCAATTGGACTTTGTATGGCGTCATACCAAGGTCTTTATGCAAAATTCGTCTCAATGTTGTCACAGAAATCTTCAATTGTTGAGAACGACGGTGAATTGATGTTGATGGCGCTACACGCACACTTTCTGCCACAGCAGCAATATTCTCGGGTGTACGCACTGTTTTTGGCTTTTCACGCTTTGGTTTATCGATGAGGATGCCAGTTTCTTTCACTTTTTTCACAAGATAACGAACATGCGGAGCTGACGGTGCTTCTCTTCTTCCAAAATCCGTACACAATTTTCGCACACATTCTGCAACATTACCATGATTTTCAAAGTAATGTCGCAATATTTCCCAGCGTTAGATGGCAGACCCGATATTGAATCACAAAATTTAAAGAAGCCAGCAAAAGCTGCCAAAACGATCTCCTAAGTGGTCCACTAATTGAGGTTTCCACACCACAAACGATGACACGTAAGCCATTTGAACCTGGAGAGTATGTTTCCCAAGGAAATAATGAAAGCAAGTAACCGGAGAAGGAATAGACCTCCACATACATGTGGAGACGACAGATTAATGATCGAACTGCTGCTATGAAGAAAGAAAAGCGGCTGAAGCGAAATGACAACGATATCGTAACGGCGAAACATATGTAATCAGCTAATTAGCCTATGTTGCCTAAGTGGTCAATGAGAATATAAAGAAGGGCCTCAAATCAATCAACCTGACATACAGTGTGCGGTAGTGGTATGAAACAAGTCGGATTCCTGACTTAATTCATTATTATAACCCTTTAGTCAGGATTACAACCTAGCTCTGCACAACACCCATGTTAAATACATACATAATTGGTCATTATAGCACCCCTTAGTCAGGATTACAACCTTCTTACAACACCCATGTTGTGTGTGTTAATTTTATATATGAGTGGAGGGGGACCTACAGTTCAAAGTCGTCTTCGAACGACAGATTTTTAAGAAATTTTTCATGGCAATTTTATTTACACACAGTTATTGTCAGAAATCTGCTGAGAGGAATGCCACATTTTCATATTTCGTTCGAGAGGTCCCAGAGAATCGTGGCCTCACGTCTAGTAAGCTAACACACTACCGACTAGACTACGGCGATTTCCAACACCCATGTTGCATGTGTTAATCTTACCAATGAGTAGTGACAGGACCTACAGTTTAACACTGTCTCCGAATGGCAATTTAAGTAACACTCAGAGTTTTTGCCAAGAAACTACAGAGAAAAGATGTCTGAGCTGGGCTTGGAACCATGGACTCTCGTCAAATAAGCCAACATACTGCCTACTAGACTACCGCGACTTCGTACAAAGGTTAGGTTAGGTCTGAGTTGTAGCTCTGATTTCACAAAGCTCACTTGAGCACGCATAGCGGCCCGTTGTGATGCCACGGATGAACGCAGTGCCTGTACTGACCAAGTTCCAGCAAAATCAGGGAAGAGGAAGAAGTTGGTCAGCGCAAGGGCTACCCCATACTGGAAAACCAGCCAGAAAGTTTGATGAACGAAGCTATATCCTTGATATCAATGGATGATAGCTCCGTCAAGCTGACAAGAAATGGAGAGCCAAATAGCCTATATCTACACCTAGCGAGAGACGGGCACTGACAAAGAAAGTGGATAACAGTCTCCTCTTCCTCAGCGGATCTGCATCCACGGCAGAAGTCGTTAAATGGGAGACTCATTCTCTCCGCGTGTCTACCCATAACGCAGTGACCTGTAAGCACGGCCACTGTGATGGAGACGACGTCACGATCAAGGCCAAGCAATTGGTTGGTACGCCTTCTATCCATCAAGGGCCAGGTGAGTCTAGCGCTGGAGCAGGACTCCTCATTGACTCAGGATATGTTGGCGTCCCGAGAGTGGCATACCCAGTTCAATTGAAGAGGAGGATGCGCAAGGAGCGCACCAGCTCTGGTGAGCTCGTCGGCCGTACATTTTCCCGGAATGATACTGTGCCCGAGGACCCACACCAGTGAGACACTGGTGAAGCGCCCAGAAAGAAGGTCGGGACAGCGGCGACATTCCCTAACGATCCTAGAGTTATTCACCGTACAAAACATTAATCGAATATATTTTCACGATAGACGTTGTGTCTGGGCTCTGCTGTTGTATATATGCAATCCTTAACTGGCAGCCTTAGATTAACCATGAGGAATTTGAAATACATTTTCAAGTTACTAAATATAAGAGTAGACACTTTTTAGTTTATTCTTCTCGAGCTTTTTTTTTTTGATTTTACTACTACTGACGAGTAAGTATTTCTTATAAAACGTACGAGTACGAGTGTGTATAAAAAAAATTTATTTTTTTTTTGTATTTTTTTAACAATTTGATTTCATTTTCCCATTTAATTTTCTTGACATATTTGCACTCTTTCTTGTGTTATTAAAAGAAAAATAAAAAGAACAGAACCGAACAGAACAGTGAATTCCCATTCAAAAACTTTGTTTATAGAGAAAGAAAGAAATAAAAAGAAGAAAAAAAAATAGAGAAAGAAAGTCAGTCACTTGTACAAGTAGACAGACGTACACGTAAATACATACACACAGAAATATAGAAATACAGAAATAAAGCTAGTCTCAGAAGCATAGCTGATGTGGAGCGTGGTATACAAGAATAATAGAGAGTCTCACACAAATGGATCTGTAATAAAGGGTGTTTTTTATAGAGGTATATAACTTTAAGTTGGCATTACTTTTCAAGATGGCGACTGATTTAACAGCTGTCAAGTGATTTATTCTCAGTTTGGTTTGGCAATTCATCATGAATAGACTCACGCTTGAACAACGCTTGCAAATAGTGCAATTTTATTTCGAAAATAATGGTTCTGTGCGGAAAACGTATTCGCGCACTACGTCCATTTTATCGTCGACAAAATCGTCCATCAGAGCAGTTAATTCGATTAACCATGGAACGTTTTCGCACCACGTTTACTCTTATTGATAACTCGCATCCCCAGAGACGCTGTACGGTGCGTACAGAAGAAGCTATTGCTGCTGTAGAGTGTAGCATTGAGGAAAACCCCAATGAGTCCATCCGCCATCGAGCACAGGAATTGGATCTGTGTCCATCCACTTTATGGAAGATTTTGCGGAAGGATCTTGGTTTGCGTGCTTACAAAATCCAACTCGTGCAAGATTTGAAGCCAAACGATCATCAAGTAAGGCGTAGATTCGTCGAATGGGCCCAAAACGAGATAACCGTTGTTCCCGATTTTCATAAGCGAATTTTGTTTAGCGATGAAGCGCACTTCTGGTTGAATGGCTACGTCAACAAACAAAACTGCCGCATTTGGAGTGAAGGTAATCCTCAAGTGTATGTGGAAACACCGTTACATCCAGAAAAACTGACTTTTTGGTGCACTTTATGGGCTGGTGGAATCATTGGTCCGTACTTTTTCAAAAACGTTGGTGGCCAGAACGTTACAGTCAATGGTGATCGGTATAGAGCCATGATTACTAACTTTTTCATTCCTGAATTGAATAACCATGATGTCCAGGAGATGTGGTTTCAACAAGACGGCGCAACATGTCACACAGCTCGTGCCACAATAGATTTATAGAAAGACACGTTTGGTGACCATCTAATTTCACGTTTTGGACCTCTGTGAATTGGCCTCCAAGATCTTGTGATTTAACACCGCTAGACTACTTTCTGTGGGGCTATGTAAAGTCATTGGTCTATGGGGTAAAGCCACAAACGCTTGACCATTTGGAAGACAACATTCGCCGTATTATTGCCGATATACGGCCACAAATGTTGGAAAAAGTAATCGAAAATTGGACGTCCAGATTGGACTACATCCGTGCCAGCCGTGGCGGTCATATGCCAGAAATCATATTTAAAATGTAATGCCACAAGATTATCTTTCGGATAAATAAAATTCATATCAATCGAATAATCCATCGTTGTTTTATTGCAACATAAAGTTCTATACCTCTATAAAAAAACACCCTTTATAATAAAGCAAGAAACCGCTACAACAACTACAATTACATTTACATGCACTTATGCAAGTGTTAGTGGTAGTGGTAGAGTAGTTGTTACGGCTGTATTATTTAGTTCCCTTTTTCTAGGGCGGGCCATGATTTTAAAGGGGTGGAGGAGGGGTAGAAGGAGCAGTGGTTAACAATATTGCATTTTGTTTATTATTAAGAATGCGTGATTGTTTTACTTGAGAATTCTCATCATTTTTTTTTTTTTAACAAGAGTTCCAAAGAAACTTTTTCCTTCTTCTTCTTCGCAACATCTTTGTTTGCTTCGTTATTTTTCTTTTTTTTCCAGTGAGTGTTTGTGTTTGTGTGGGTGAGTGTAAGTCCCGTTTAAACCCCCTCAAAAAAAAAATGGAAAGAATAACACACTCATTTAAAAAGTTTAACACACACTTAAATATACAAATGCATACACAATTGGCACAATAAATACACTTCTTTTAAAAACATAAACACGAACATCAACACCAATACCAGTACGAACACAAACACCAACACCATGCATATGCACACACATCTTCATAAACTCATTTACTGCGTATCCTTCAAAGCTGTACAAAGAAAAATCATTCAGCGTTCTTTATCATCCTCATCCTCATCTTCATCGCCATCTTCATCATCATCTTGCTATCAACGAAATGGATTTTTAGCTCTTTAACTAGAGAGCAAGCATTCGCACTCGCTTTATAAAGGGGGCTGGGCTGTACGAGGGTGGTCCAAAAATTAGCCACCCTTAGCAATGTCATATGAATTAACTTTCAAGGCTTCGAGAGATTTTACATTTTCTCTGGAGTTGTTAAACGATTTTGGGAAAAAAATGCTCAGTCAATCCAACGTAAAGAAAAAACGATCACGATTCTTCGTGCTGCCAATACGAGTAACGTATCCACTCCAAAAATTGCCGAAAATTTATCCACATTTTGTGTGATTTGAATCACGTCGATTCACGCACAAACATCTACCACGACTGAAAAGCCGCAACGAAATGAAGTCGAAAGCATAGGAAGGTAAGATATGCAATCGATTTATTGCCTTTTAAAGAGTCAATCGGAGTTTGAAGAACATCTCCAGGAATGGTAAAAAAAATCTCCATATTTTGTGGATTTAAGTGATTGTCGGCAGTAGAGGACGTTCTCGATTCACGCACAAGCGTCTACCACAACTCAAAGCTGGAAGGAAGTGAAATCGAACGCACAAAAAGGTAACATATTTAATCGATTTATTGCCCTTTAAAGAGGCAATGGCAGTTTGAAAAACCTTACCTTGGTGAGAAGCGTTAGTAAAACAAACAAACGCTTTAGGGTCACTTTCTTTAGGTTTTTGTTTTGCTGCCCCTGAAATTAATCAATTTCTTCAGAGAGTTTGTTGTAAGCTCGATATAAGGGCAGCATAAATTGTCGATCGCGCCAAAAATTAAGGCTTACTTAAGTTAAGTTAAGAAAAGTTAAGTTAAGAAGGTAAGATATGAAGCTTAAATTAATAGTCGCCTCAAGAAGCATGGCTTACTAGGGTTACAAAAAAATTTGGAAATGTACCCAAGAAGCTGTACGCTACGTCAGCTCGCAATAGAATTAAAACAACTTGAGCAGGCAAATAGGATTTTGCTGTGATGTGAATAGGAAAACCTATTGGATAGGAACAAATGCAATCTGCAGGAGATGAGATCTCTAGACTTTTCAGTAATTTGAAGATGATCTTGCTGAGTGACAATGCTATGGAAATATGGGACCTTAATTAGAAGTGAAGATGGGTCGGAAAAGTAACACGGGCAGAGCAAGTTCCGCCTGATGCACTTGTAACCAGTCGCGGAAGTGACAGAAGACGCCAAGAAATGGAAGAAGCGTGCCGAGAATAAGGGAATAAACTGTGGATCATGTTTTCTTAGTTGCCCACAAGAAGAAAACCATTGAAGCTCCCTGAAAAGACAGATCCGACTGGATATAACTTACGGTAATACTGTTAATCAATGTTCAGTTAGAAAGCAGTGTGTCTTTTAACGAATGACATGTTCGTATAGCGAAGAATCACAGAGTGAGAGAGAGAGAAAGAGAGCAAAGTATGAAGAACTGGAAAGCAGTATTCGCCGCAATAAAACATTGATTAGTTCTCTTCCATTAATTTTGACACCACCCTCGTAACTTAACTTGTGCTCTTAAGTAGATTTGAATAACAAACAACTGCAACAACTGCAACAGCGGTGATAACGATAACGATTCCATCACTCCTAAAGCACAAATTGTTCTCAAAGCTTAAAAACAACGAGTACAAGAAAAGGGTGTAGCCAAGGAAAATGTTACAAGAACAATAGAGTTTCAGCAAATCGCCTTAAAAATATTAAAATTGGCAAATTTGTAAGAAGAAGAGAAAAAGATGATGGCACTGCCAGTAAAACATGATTCTAAAGAGTAGAAATTTATGCCAATAAAAGATTGGCAGTCCCTTACAAATTTAAAATTGAAATCATCTTCAAAGCATAGCAAAATGAAAGCAAGACAATTCAACATAGTAATCGTATGCAGTAAAAATGAGGTGTTTAAACAATTCGCTTACAAATCAATATCAAGTTGAAGTTTTTAAGAGTTTTGAAATTACAGGGTTTTTATAGACCCCCAATGATTCCTACAGGAAGATAGCTGATGAATCATAGAAATAAGTTAAATCTATATATTCGAAAGTGGGACTCACCAATGCATCCTATAAAACAACCCAATATATGGCAACCCTATTATTCAAGAACTTTTTGAAACAGCTTGGAAACTTGATCAATGAAACTGCAACAAAGCCAAGAAATAATAAGAAAATGCGGTGAGGTTTACAATCCTTTAGGTTATTACAATCCTTTAGTAAGGATTACAACCTAGCTTCTCACACCACCCATGTTGTGTGTGTTAATTTTATCCATGCATGGCGGGACCTACAGTTTAGTGTCGATTTCGTACAACAGATTTAAGGAACTCCTCATAGCAAATATAATTTACTCTCACGAGATTTTTGTGTATTTAGATTAGGTTAGGTTAGGTTAGAGGACGTGTACTTGTCAATTAAGACAAGCACAGTACCCGGAGGTCGAATTGACCCATTGTACAACATCCTAGTTTCTCACACCACTTATGTTGTGTGTGTTAATTTTATACATGAGTGGTGGGACCTACAGTTTAAAGTCGACTCCGAACGACAGATTTTTATTTATTGAGAAACTTTTCATGGCAAATTTTTATTTACTCTCAGAGTTTTTGCCAGAAGTCTGCTGAGAGGAAGTCGCCGAAAAAAAAACTTTTTGTATTTTGTCTTTGATGGCTGACCTGGAGCTCGAACCCAGGCTTTTGCGTCTAATAAGCCAACTCACTACCTACTAGACTACGACGACTTCGTTTTGCTCGAAATGTCTGAGCTGGAGTTTGGACCACAGGCTCTTGTCTAATCAGCCAACCTACACCCACTTACAAGGCTATGGCAACAAAGCAACATATGAAAGTCAATTGTCGCGGTTTTCTTTGTGCACCGGAACAAGGTTTTCTACTGTCTTGATAGCGATGAGTAGTTAACAGTTTTTAAAAGTGCTCAGCCATGTGTACATTCACCCACAGGTCATCAAATTGATTGATTGGAAGAGGTTGACCAAGTAGATGAAAGTTGACGAGTGGAGGCTATTAGAGTCAGAAGAAGTTCATGTTATGCATGGCTTTATGATAACATTTTTTGAAATTGGTCCCTCATGTGTACCTCCCTCCTCAGGTCAATAAATTGGTGGGATGGAAGAGGTTTAAGAAGTAAACGAGTGGTGACAACTGGAGACTGGTAGGATTACTAGAAGTTGGTTCATGTCATGCGACTTTTTCAAAAGAATTAAACATTTCCAATAGCGAAGATTATTCCGAATCTGATAAAGGGAACCTAAGCCGTGCACTGAAATTATTGAATGAGTTTAATAAGCATGCCCTTGTTTTTAGAAGTCTTATAAGCAATTAACCAGTGAGTAGCTGCCATCATCTTCGGCAGCAAGAACAAACAATGTATTACGACCCAAAAAACTCGTAACTTTAAATCACTTTCAAACATTTCATGCACAAACAAATATTAATCTGTGCTACTACATATAGAGTGGACACAATCTCGTTTGAATCTCTTCAAAATTATGACCTCATTTCTTACTTTAGTTAACTGAAACTGAAAACTTGAAAAGAAACCCATTCAACTGACCCACTACTATTCACAAGAGAGAGAGAGACTTAATAAAAATTTAAAGCATCACACTTTACAGTCTCATTGTAATTCTGTGTTCTTTCAACACCCACACCATGCAAATAGGACATCGACATGCACGCACTAGCATGCCCAAACACAATAATAAACATCTCATCTCCGTCATCATCATATTCATCTCCTCGTACCCATACTCATACATACTCAGTTGTGTGTTGCTTGTTGTGTCTTTTACGCTTGTATAGCTGCAAGAAGTTTAAATGTGTCGCAATTGAGAAGAATATCTGGAACAAAAATACGAGCGCACGAACAATGAATGAGAGAGAGAGAGCGAGTGAGTGTATAAATAAATGACAACAAGATATGCAACAACATAAAAGAGATAAAGTAATACAACACTGGCGACAAGAAGAACAAAAACAAAGAAAATTATTATTATGGAAGCGAATACCAAAGATTAACGGCAGCGTACAGAAGATAAAAGAGGGAGAGAGCAGAGTAAAATACAAAATAACTCAGGAAATAGATTTGCATACGCTTTCATTATCCTTTTGACGACAAATGCAAACCCACAACTAGACTAACGACAGCGAAAGCTAGAGCAAGAAAAAGGAAAGAAATGCCGGAAAGCAGCGTTTGTAAAGAGGAAAACAATGAAAAAGAATGGTAAAAAAGAAATGTTTTTCTGCGAGCAAAGAGAGACAGAGAGAGAGAGAGATTGAATGGTAATGCACTAACGGGAACTATAATGAAGCTTTAACGAGTGTTTAAAGGACTGCCTCAAGAAACTGTCTTTTCTTGCAATTAAAGTCGTATTTCCAGTGCTGTAAGCTACGTTTAGTTAAGTATGCAGATCATGTTCCTATTGCCGCAAATTTCTGTGTGCGAAGCAGTCAGAGAATCCATAATTCCGTTCAGTCTAAATAGGCTTCCTGGACCTCAAATTATAATTCAATTCCCATAAAATCTTATAAAATGTTCGATTTCTTGTGAAAAATTTTTGGTTTCTGATCATTTTATAACACCTGACCTGTCCAATGGTGACGCGTGCTTTACAAATTTTTCAGTTTCTGAACTCTATAGACTAGGATTTGCAGCTAAGCGTTAAGCCAAGTACTAAAGTAGGACTCTAGTCACGAAATTGAAAATATAAGTGAAAAAATCCAATTCCTGCAGTGTTAATAGTCTTCGCTGGGCTCTGTTGCTCTTTAACATTGTACTTCACAAACGAACGTGGCAATGTAGAAACGTAAGATCGGGATCAGCCTTCGAAGAACGCTATAGCTCCTTAACGTAGTATTTCAGAAATGAACGTGGCAATGTACTGAAACAGTCTGAGAAGTACAAGATGACAACACAAGAAATGTCTGGGATACATGGAGGGTATTAGCAACGTTCACATTATTCAATCGTCTAATATCATTGCTTTAATCACCTATAGGCCCTACCAACAGATATTATGACCTTGCTGAAGCTACATCTATCAAACTAGTTGTCTAGTGTAATCAGTCTTCTTTCTGAAAGCACCATGGACGATTATAGACAGCGACATGTGTTCGCTGAATGGACTTAGGAGCAGTCGAAGATGCATCTTCAGCGAGCCTCATTTCTGGATGCATAGTGAACATGTGAACAAACACGAGATCCAAGAACGTCCAATGAATATGAAAAAATTCACTGCTTGGTGTAGATTTTCGGCAGGTGGCTTCATTGGTTCATATTTCTTCAAAAACGATGCTTGCTACACCATCACTGTCAAGCACTATAGGTTGATGATAATCAACTTCTTTTGGCCTGAATTGAACGATCTGGATACCAATAACATGAGGTTTAAACAGAATGGCGCTAGCTAATGCCACATTGAATATATTGTATGAGCGATTTGAAGGCATGGCCATCTCACGTGAAGGTGAACTAAACTAGCCTCCGAATTCGTTGCAATTTGACGCCGTTAGGGATTTCATTGTGAAGTTTTCTAAGACCTAGATGTATGCTAGTAAGGCATAAAACGACAGCTGTTCTCAAAAACAACATAACTCATGTCATCGTCAAAGTTCAGACTAATTTATCCTTAGGAAAAATTTAACGTTCCGGATGGGCTCCATCCAGAGAATTCTAGGTCTTCAAATGATTAAAAAATTTCAATGATGTCTCACACACACTTTCGTTTTATTCAAATTTAAAGAAACATCTATAATTGATCATTACAACCCTTTAGTCAGGAATACGACCTAGTTTCTCACACCACTTAAGTTGTGTGTGTTAATTTTATCCACGATAGGAGGGACCTATAGTTTATAGAAATTATTTTTGTGAGAAACTTTTCATGGCAATTTTATTTTATTTACTCTCAGAGTTTTTGCCAGAAATCTGCTGAGAGGAAATCGCCTAAGAAAATTTTTTTCTAATTTCATTTTGTTGGAGATGTCTGACCTGGGGTTTGAACTGTGGCCTCACATCTAATAAACCAACACACTATCTACTAGACTACGGTGACTTAGGTCATTCAAATGAATAAAAACATTTCAATGACTTATGAAACACACTTTCGTTTTATTCAAGTTCAAAGATATAAACAGCTCAATGAAGGCCTTTACAGCCTGTTATACGATTTCTGATACTTGTCCTAGCCTTTTCAAAAAAAAGCTGCCTCTTCTAAGATGTTTGTTGCAGATGTTCCTTCCTCTGGGAATGGGGCCTTGTGTATGAACGATTTTGGAGGCGAATTAAAGCTCGTAACTGTATGAAACTCGATAAACTATTTACATATATATAACAACTAATGGGTCCGCCATCTAACGTTTTTTTTCAACTCGTACTTATTTCGTGAATGGTAAACACTTAGCTCATGTCCGATTTGACAGATAATTAGTTTTATCCTTCCGCTGAACGAATATGGTTGTGTATACGCTTGAACAACGCTGGAAAATTTTGCGACATTACTTTGAAAATCATGGTAATGTTGCAGAATGTGTGCGAAAATTGCGTACGGATTTTGGAAGAAGAGAAGCACCGTCAACTCTGTATGTTCGTTATCTTGTGCAAAAAGTGAAAGAAACTGGCATCCTCATCAATAAACCAAAGCGCGAAAAGTCTAAAACAGTCCGTACATCCGAGAATATTATTGCTGTGACAGAAAGTGTGCGTGAAGCGCCATCAACATCAACTCACCGTCGTTCTCAACAATTGAACATTTCGAAGACATCATTGAGACGAATTTTTCATAAAGACCTTGGTATGACGCCATACAAAGTCCAATTGGTTCAGGAGTTGAAGCCAATTGACCATCCAATGCGTTTTCGCTTCGCTAAGTGGGCCTGCGAGCGACTTACAGAAGAAGCCGATTTTGGCAGAAAAAAATCATCTTTTCAGATGAAGTTCATTTTGATCTGGGCGGGTATGTAAACAAGCAAAATTGTCGCATTTGGGGCACAGAAAACCCACACGCATACATTGAAAAGCCGACGCACCCAAAACGAGTCACTGTTTGGTGCGGATTTTGGTCCAGAGGCATAATTGGGCCATTTTTCTTCGAAAATGAGCAAGGAGTGGCCGTTACAGCCAATAGCGATCGTTATAGGGCCATGTTGAACGAATTTTTGTTCACAAAAATTAAAGAGGAGCATATTGGCAACATTTGGTTTCAACAGGACGGCGCTACGTGCCACACAGCCGAAGCTACACTCGATGTTGTGCGCCCTGTTTTTGAAGATCGCATTATCAGCCGTAGAGCTGATGTCGTTTGGCTACCTCGGAGCTGCGATTTGACACCGTTGTACTATTATTTGTGGGGTGCCGTCAAAGATAAGTGTTACGCCGACAAGACAGAGACAATTGACGCCATTGGTGAAATATAGCTGCACACAATCGATAATGTGCTTAAAAATTGGACCGATCGTGTAGGCTACTGCATGCATGGCCAGCGGAGGCAGCCATTTGAATGAAATTATTTTCCATTATTAACCGGAAGGATTGTACTTTCAAATAAAAAAAGAAATTTGAGAAAATATTCAGTAGTTTTTTTTAAAGAATTTGCAAAAAAAAACTTATTCGGCGGACCATAACCTCTCCTATACAACAGACGATTAGTTTGGTTAAATAATTACAAATTTAAATAAAATTTTAAAGTTTTTAAAGTGAAAATTATCCAAATTGGTGTTTAGGAATATAAGTAACAAGTAACGTAAAGACTAATGTTTCCAGAATGGATTTCAATTGGAAAAAACATTTAAAAAATGTATGTTTTTCTTGAAAAAAAAAAATTTTTTAAATAAATTAAAAAATTTATAAAAAAAAGCAAATATTCACACAAAGAATTAAAATAATTTTACAAGAATATTTGATTGTTAGACATTAAATTGAAACAATAACAACAATTAAATGATAATTTTTTTTACATAATTTTACAATTTAATATTGAATTTCTTTCTATTTTTCTGGTCTTTTTTTTGTTTTGAAAAATTCTGGTGTTTAATTGCCCACAAATTGCTTTGTAGAGTTTTTTTTTATTAGAAAAAGGGAAAAAAATCAAAGAGCTTGAAGTTAAAACCTGAATGAGCAACCACAAAAAACTCAATAAAATTTTCATATTTACTATATACGAGGGTAGGATTTAAATTTAAGTAAGCAAATACTTACGAAAAGCATTGCAAATAATCATTAAGAGGGCAATAGAACATAATAAAAAATAATACATATTTTCTTATAACCTCCTCGTATTAAGATTGTTATAAAACCACATAAGAATTCTTTTGTTATACTATAATATAACATATAATAAACTATTATGCAAATATTATCATTGCATATGTAATAGTTTTCAATTTTATGAATTTAATTTGTGTACAGTGCATATGAAAAGTCAACATACATACAACTGAAATAATATAATACGGGAGACCAAGTCATATTTTAACTAGCATAAGAAAGTGTACACTAAAATTAAAATTTTTAAACTTATATGTATACAGCAATTAGAGGTGTTAGGGGGAACCTACAGTGAATGCCATTAATAATCGTCAGAGGTCAAAAAAGTGTAACACTGACAGTCACTTCTGTTAGCAGCATTAAGTGAACACACAGCACGTAACTAAAAGTACGAAGTTAAAATTTATACAAGAATTTATGGAAAAGGGAATAAAATTCAGAGGGGAAAATTAATAACCTTAAGGGGGTTTGACTCCTCGATATGTAAGTTTAGTTCAGGAGATTGCTATTTATTAATCTCTGAATCTTAAATATGGTATTTTAATAATCCTTTAAAAATAGGCTACTTAATACGATGGCTGTACCCATTTCCGATAATGCACTGTTCCTGCTAATTTGATTTTAGCGGTGGACATACTAAAGGGTGTTTTTTATAGAGGTATAGAACTTTAAGTTGGCATTACTTTTCAAGATGGCGACCGATTTAACAGCTGTCAAGTGATTTATTCTCAGTTTGGTTTGGCAATTCATCATGAATAGACTCACGCCTGAACAACGCTTGCAAATTGTGCAATTTTATTTCGAAAATAATGGTTCTGTGCGGAAAACGTATCGCGCACTACGTCCATTTTATCGTCGACAAAATCGTCCATCAGAGCAGTTAATACGATTAACCATGGAACGTTTTCGCACCATGTTTACTCTTATTGATAACTCGCATCCCCAGAGACGCTGTACGGTGCGTACAGAAGAATGAGTATGAGTATGAGTCCATCCGCCATCGAGCACAGGAATTGAATCTGTGTCCATCCACTTTATAGAAGATTTTGCGGAAGGATCTTGGTTTGCGTGCTTACAAAATCCAACTCGTGCAAGATTTGAAGCCAAACGATCATCAAGTAAGGCGTAGATTCGTTGAATGGGCCCAAAACGAGATTACCATTGTTCCCGATTTTCATAAGCGAATTTTGTTTAGCGATGAAGCGCACTTCTGGTTGAATGGCTACGTCAACAAACAAAACTGCCGCATTTGGTGTGAAGGTAATCCTCAAGTGTATGTGGAAACACCGTTACATCCAGAAAAACTGACTGTTTGGTGCGCTTTATGGGCTGGTGGAATCATTGGTCCGTACTTTTTCAAAAACGATGGTTGCCAGAACGTTACAGTCAATGGTGATCGGTATAGAGCCATGATTACTAACTTTTTCATTCCAGAATTGAATAACCATGATGTCCAGGAGATGTGGTTTCAACAAGACGGCGCAACATGTCACACAGCTCGTGCCACAATAGATTTATTGAAAGACACGTTTGGTGACCGCCTAATTTCACGTTTTGGACCTGTGAATTGGCCTCCAAGATCTTGTGATTTAACACCGCTAGACTACTTTCTGTGGGTGTATGTAAAGTCATTGGTCTATGCGGTAAAGCCACAAACGCTTGACCATTTGGAAGGCAACATTCGCCGTATTATTGCCGATATACGGCCACAAATGTTGGAAAAAGTCATCGAAAATTGGACGTCCAGATTGGACTACATCCGCGCCAGCCGTGGCGGTCATATGCCAGAAATCATATTTAAAATGTAATGCCACAAGATTATCTTTCGGATAAATAAAATTCATGTCAATCGAATAATCCATCGTTGTTTTATTGCAACTTAAAGTTCTATACTTCTATAAAAAACACCCTTTACAAGAATTTATGGAAAAGGGAATAAAATTCACGGGGGAAAATTAATAACCTTAAGAGGGTTTAACCCTTGATATGTAAGTTAAGGCTAGGTGATTGCTGTTTATTTATCTCTGGATCCTTTAGATGGTATTTTAATAGTCCTTTCAAAATAGGCTACTTAATACGTTGGCTATTCCCATTTCCGATAATGGACTGTTCCTGCCAATTTGATTTTAGTGGTGGACATATTACTTCCCATGAACATACTTCCGACAACGTTTTCAGGGAGTTTATTTTTGCAATGAGACTAACCTTCGTATGGAATTTCGACACAATTTGGCAAAAATGAATTGAAAAATGGATAGAAACTCTTTTTCAGAATCAAACCTTCAGAGTAAACGTGAGCAATTCATTGCCTCATTATTAGGCAGTAAGTGACAGGTTTTGCGCAGTCGTACCTTAATAGTAAAGCTTACTCACATTATAGGACAGTAAGGAGAGGTTTCCCGTTAGGAAAGAAAAAGTGAGTGCCGCGTGAGTTCGAATTAATGCCACAACAAATTGATGATTTTGGCCAGTAGCCGGGGGGTTCAACCATAAAAAAACAAAATTTAAGTGTATGTGGCAGCTGAGGTCGCCGTAAGACTAGAGCCCGTGCTTTAAACCCTAGCTCAGACAACTCGAAGACACAAAAATATGAAAAATATTACCTTCGGGGACTTCCTCAGTACTCTTCTGGCAAAAACTTTGAGAGCTTCGCATAGAGTAGACTAAAACGTAGTATGTTGGCTTATTAGACTAGAACTCGTAGTTCAAACCCCCGGCTCAGATAACCCGAATGAAACGAAATATGAAAACCAATAAAATTTTTTCGATGACTTCCTTTTTAACAGTCTTCTGGCAAAAACTCAGAGCTTCGCAGAGAGAACACTAATATGTAGTGTGTTGGCTTATTAGGCTAGAGCCCGTGGTTCAAACCCTAGCTCAGACAACTGGAAGAAAACCAAATATGAAAAAATGTTACTTTCGGCGAGTTCCTCAGTACTCTTCTGGCAAAAACTCGAAGAGCTTCGCATAGAGTAAACTAAAACGTAGTATGTTGGCTTATTAGGCTAGAGCACGTAGTTCAAACCCCAGCTCAACCCCGAATGAAACGAAATATGAAAACCAATAAAATTCTTTTGATGACTTCCTCTCAGCAGTCTTCTGGCAAATATTCTGACAGAAATATAACACTTTCATGAATAGATTCCTAAATCTTTTGGAGGCTTCGTTGGGAGACTGCTGGTCTATAAGTAGATTGCTAAATCCATTAAGTTCTATTAATACCATCAACAAACGGTGCAGTTAGGATAACGGAGGTGCGTGAGCTCGAAAGAACTTTGATTGAGGATTTCTAGGATACTCTTGTCCATCAATTTAGGTTATGTAAGTATAAATGCATTTCTGGTGAGAACAATAACGATCACGTTTGGAAATTAAAGGAGATAGGTGGTTAGTTCTTTGATATTGTTACGCAAATCGAAACGACCTAATATCGTTTAACATTAAAAACAATAAACAAAAGCCACACAATACAAATACACACTAACACCAAGAATACAATGAACGTGTTGATTATCTAAAGCTGCACACACACATATGTACAACGAACCTGATTGCACCTGGTACCAACAACAACACCAAATGAAAATAAATCAGCTACGACAAATATGTGATAGACAACATAAGCAAAGTACACAAGCAATAATGTACTAACAACAGAACTTTCGAGAAGGCGAGAACACGAACCTTCCACTTCAAGAATGTTCGTTAGACTGGTTGTGTCGGACTATAAAAGGGCTGGACAAAGCAGGCAGCAGTCAGTGTTAATCCAGTCAGCCTTGTGTGAAGTTGCGTGTGAACAAAACAAGTCGTGGTTTAAAGTGAATAATTGTGTGAACTAGTAAAAAGAATAAACAGATTATTATTGTTGTATCGTTAACGGTGTATACGGTGGGACACAAAAATAGTGTAAAGAATAAAGAGAGTTTAACTGAAATTAAACACAATTTGTTTTTACTTTGTTTGCAATTAACGAACTCATATTTACACGTTTTTAAAATGGTAAAAACGTAACAATATGGAAGTTGATTAGCACAGATATTTGCCACCCGACAATCTGACCGCGGGAAGTAGGGCTCTAATTTCAATTCAGCACTGCGCTAAGTTGTTGACAACAGATGAAATATATTTTGGTGAATTAAACGCATTGCTGCAGAGTGTTACACAAATGAAAAGTAATGCAAAACACCAAACTTCCAATATAAGCGAGCAGTGTATCACTGTAATCTGTCAGATTTTTAAACCTAAAAAAATGTTTGTTGGGTTTAAGACACGCTACTCCATCCCCATAGTCTCACTCACTACTCACTCATTTATTCACTTCAACATGTCTTGTTTTGCGTAAATATTGTGTCTTATTGTTGTTATTATTGTAGTTGTTGTAGTATTTGTTGTATATTATTATTGGAATAACAAGTTCATTGTGTCTTAAACATGCTCTAAAAGCGAATTGAGTTAAGATGACAACAGCAACAACGATGCGTTAATTCTCTCATGGATAACACCATCCCTGATACCCGGACTGACTGGCATATATTGTGCGACAAATGAATATTAAAAGAAAAGAAGAAAAAGTGCAGAAAGAAATATTGCCTTTGTTGTTTAATTTGTTGCTATCGTTGTTGCTCCTGATATACATGCATGAGAACAGCAACCAAGACTACAGCTTCGTAGAAGATGCATTTGCCACCCACCCACTCGACAACATCAATTGTGTTCAGCATTCTTGAATGAATTTTTGCGAAAAGTGCGTGAGTGAGTGCATTTGCTAAAAGTAAAGTGAAGAGGTCACCACTAGAGGGCTTAGAAGGCGGGAGATACGATAAAAGTAATGTTTAACAACTCTAAATGGGGGTAAGATATTAAAATACTTAAATTCTTATACAGTAAATGTCACAAATAATCGGACAAGTACGTACGTACGTACGTACGTACGTAATTGGTCATTACAACCCTTCAGTCAGGATTACGACGTAGTTTCTCACACCACTTATGTTGCGTGTGTTAATTTTATACATGAGTGGCGGGACCTACAGTTTAAAGTCGACTCCGAACGACAGATTTTTGAGAAACTGTTTCATGACAATTTTATTTACTCTCAGAGTTTTTGCCAGAAATCTGCTGAGAGGAAGTCGCCGAAGAAATACTTTTTGTATTTTATTTTGATGTCTGGCATAATCGGACAAGTGCTGATCCGTTTAGTTGCGAAAATATTTTTTAATTTGTGAGGTTAAGTAAAATTGAATGCACACGGTGACAATTGTATAATTTATACTCAACAGATATTGGAAGCTGAGTACAACTTATATATCCTTTCAATTCTTATTATTTACATCACTTCTTTGAGTAATGTTTACCAGAACTGGTCAGGATTACAACCTAGCTTCTCTTATCACTTATGTTGTGTGTGTTCATTTTATACACGAGTGGCGGGGGACCTACAGTTTAAAGTCGATTCCGAACGCCAGATTCTTTTGAGAAATTTTTTCATGACTTCTTAAGAGATACCCCCCTTTATATTTGGCCTCAATTAATATTGTTACGAAAATGAAAAATCTATATGCTTGTGTTTTGCTTTTACATCGCATAACATTAAAATTATTAACAAAAGCTACAAAAACAAAACAATGCAGTAAACAAATCTGTTTACAAATTATCGTGCTGCTTAATAAAGGGTCCGCCAAATAACTTTTTTTTTTTGAAAATGCTTTAAAACAAAACTAGTAATTATTTTCTCAAATTTCTTTCTTTATTTGAAAGAACAATACTTCCGGTTAATAATAGAAAATAATTTCATTCAAATGGCTGCCTCGGCTGGCCATGCAGTAGCCTACACCAGAAGATGCCGATTTTGGCAAAAAAAAATCATCTTTTCAGATGAAGCTCATTTTGATCTTGGCGGGTGTGTAAACAAGCAAAATTGTCGCATTTGGGGCACAGAAAACCCGCACGCATACATTGAAAAGCCGAAGCACCCAGAACGAGTCACTGTTTGGTGCGGATTTTGGTCCAGAGGCATAATTGGGCCATTTTTCTTCGAAAATGAGCAAGGAGTGGCCGTTACAGTCAATGGCGATCATTATCCGGCCATGTTGAACGAATTTTTGTTTATAAAAATTGAAGAGGAGGATATAGGCAACATTTGGCTTCAACAGGACGGCGCTACGTGCCACACAGCCGAAGCTACACTCGATGTTTTGCGTCCTGTTTTTGAAGATCGCATTATCAGCCGCAGAACTGATGTCGTTTGGCCACATCGGAGCTGCGATTAGACACCGCTGGACTATTATTTGTGGGGTGCCGTTAAAGATAAGTGTTACGCCGAGAAGCCAAGGACAATTGACGCTTTAAAGGACAATATTTGGTGAAATACAGCTGCACACAATCGATAATGTGCTTAAAAAATGGACCGATCGTGTAGGCTACTGCATGGCCAGTCGAGGCAGCCATTTGAATGAAATTATTTTCCATTATTAACCGGAAGGATTGTACTTTCAAATCAAAAAAGAAATTTGAGAAAATATTCAGTAGTTTTTTTTAAAGCATTTTCAAAAAAAAAAGAAGTTATTTGGCGGACCCTTTATAACAACAAACACCAGCATAAAAAAGTGGTAAACAAGTAAACAACAATACACAAACAACAGTACAAGAATAAATGTAAACAAAAATACACAAACAACATTACGATAGTAAATGTAAACAATGATGTTTACATTTATAGATGTATGTAAACAATGACGTTTACATTTATAGATGTATGTAAACAATGACGTTTACATTTATAGAGATTCCAAGAAGGCAAAGTCATGAACATTCGCCTTCAAGAACATTCATTAGACTGTTTACTCTGCCATATAAAGCAGGCGACTGGAGTTAGTGAAGTTCAGTCAGTCTTGTGTGCAGACGCAGTGTGTTTGAAGAGAGTAATCGTGGTTTGAAAACCTCCGTTACAAAAATCTGTCGAATAATTGCCTAGTAATTGTTGTTTATGCAAAGAGTATAAACAGAGAAATAACAAACAAAGCAATTGTTGTTGTTTACATCAAGTTGTGAACAGAATTACTACTAAACACAAATTCATTTTTATTTTATTTGCAATCTACGAGCTCATATTTTAAACGTTTCTAAAAGGTAAAAACGTAAGAATATGTTACTCAACAAACTTGTATTAAAACTATCGAACTTTAAAACCATAATTAAGTGCCATTAGATTCCTCCTCTTTAAGCAATTCTTCCCTACAACATCTAAAAACAAAAGCCTTAAAGCCTTTCTCTAATAATTTCGATTTCGAGGAAAATTTAAAGCACAGAAATTGTCAACTCAAGTATCTTTTGGCTAATAAAACCTTTATTTACTGACTGACATACTTTCAGCAAGAAAGAATGAAAGGCAACAAGAAGAAAAATGAATAAAAGAGAGGAGAGTCTTTAACATGGTCACCAGAGTTAGTCGAAATGGTATGCAGGACGATGACAATATTAATAAGTTTTATTGGTGTTGGTGTTGTTGTTGCTGTTGTCGTTGTGTATCCTTATCCTTTATCCTCTCGTTCAAATTGTTATTTTTTATGCCAATGTTTGTGTTTGTGTTGTGCTGTGTTGGGCGGCTTTTGATTGGGTTTTTTTTTTAAGGACAGGCCAGGATTTTATTTACTTCATCCTCTTGTGCTGCCAGCCACCATTACATTTCAATGGTTCGCTTGTCTGTCTTATACTTTCATTTCTTTTTTCTTGCTACAGAGAGGCAAAAAAAAACTGTGAATACTTTCCATTTCGCACTTCAACAACAAAAGATTTATTTGCATTTGATGACAATCTCAATTTTATATGAACGAACGTAATAAAAAAATGGAAAAAAACTAAAAAATGCAAGCAAGAAGGACTCAGAAAAATGTCATCAAAACAAAAAAAAAAAAGAGAGAGAAAGCCTGAAGAAAAGTAGCCTTTCTTCCCCCTCTTCCATCTTACTACCCTACCCTTTGGCTACTTAAACCTACAACCATACATACTCATTCATAGTCAACTAACTAGCAGCCAGCCTTTCATTCAATCCATCCACACAGTGATGTGATATGTTTTCCTTCCTTCATCTGGGCTGAGGCATAAAATAATAAAAAAAAAGACGAACCGGCAGGCAACATTATAAACTGATTTGTGGAGTAGTAAAGCTGGAAGCTGAAGCTGAAACTGAGGCTGATGTCGATGATGTCGATGCTGTTCATTGCCGCATCATTGTTGTCATTGCTACAATGGGGCTGTGTGTGCGCATTTAGTTTAACTGGTTGACCCCTTTTAAACTCTTTACAACTGCAAACACCACATGATAAATGGGTCGCGTCTGTTCTATATGCTACTTTTGCATTGGATTTTTACTCTTTTGTTTCCATTTCCCTCTCCCTTTTAATGTTTTTTTTTGTGGCAGGGTAGGGTATCTGCATGTACGTATATGTTGTTGTGTGAAGGCACTTTTAAGCATTTAAAGGTTTCCTTGTCAAATGTTTGCAACTTTTTTATTTGCTGTCAATTTGTTGCAATTTCTCTCTCCTCTCTCCTTTCCTATTTTATTTTTGTTGCTGCTGCAGAAAACACATTCAAAAATCGGATTTTCATCGTCACAAAAAGAAAAATCCCCCTAAAAAGGACCAGCACAGCAACCAACAACAGGATAAACAACAACAATTGCTAGTTTTAAACGAAATTAAATTTTATAGACACAGCAGCAGTAGCAACAGCCACAGTCGTAGTTAAAATGAAATTGAGATCTTTTTTGTTGCAGCAGCAATGTTTTGTTGCAACACCAGCAGCAGCATAAATTATTGCCGCAAAAAATAAATATTTTTTCGCATTTCTATTCCTGGTTTTTTCTTTCTTTCTCTCTCTCTTTTTAAATCAAATCACAGAAACGAAAAAAAGAGAAATGCCGCAGCGTAAAGGATTTAAGTGGAGATAATAAATCTTTAAGCAGCAGCCAACAGCAACAATAACAACAAAAACAAGCTGCCACTAGTAATATTTTAATTTGAAATCTGGCAATCCATTGGCTGTCTTGTCTCTACTACTGTCTTCTGTTCTGTGCAACGCCGAAGAAGGGCAGGGGGAGAAGTGTTGATTATAAATCCGGATAATGTTAAAACCAAATTAAAAAATATTTCGTTTCCATCAGAGTCGTTCTTATTTTCTGCAATCTTATCGCAATGTAAAGTTGCAGCCAATGGCGTAAAAATTGCAACAAAAAAAGAAAAAAAATCAATCACGAATAAAAAAGTTTTTTTTTTGTTCATTCACAACATGTCACGTATCACGGGTGATTGAATAGCAATTAGGCCGTAATTCTATGACTCTCATCTCATCAAGCGTCTCAATAAGCGTCTTACTCTGTCTCAATATATCATAATTTATTAATATTCCTTTAAGCATTTCTTAAACAGCCTACAAGCTAGCCATTGGCGAGCTCACACCTCCGATCAACAGGAAATTGTTGAGTGGTAAGAGCTACACTTAAGAGAAGTGGATTTTAACATTAATACGCTCATTTCATAAGCATGATAGAACCTATTATGAAGTCGCCGTAGTCTAGTAGATAGTGTGTTGGCTTATTAGACGCAAAGCCAGGGTTCGAGCCCCAGGCCAGGCCTCAAAGACAAAATACAAAAAGTATTCTTAGGCGACTTCCTCTCAGCAGATTTATGGCAAAAACTCTGGCCGTGAATAAAATTGCCATGAAAAAAGTTTCTCAAAAATTGTCGTTCGGAGTCGACTTTAAACTGTAGGTCCCACCACTCATGTATAAAATTAACACACACAACATAAGTGGTGTGAGAAACTAGGACGTTGTACAATGGGTCAATTCGACCTCCGGGTACTGTACTTGTCTTAATTGACAAGTACACGTCCTCTAACCTAACCTAACCTAGAACCTATTAGGACGGTTTCCGCAGTTGTATCTTATCAGACATGAAGCCACGGTTCAAACCCTAGACATCAGCTGTCTTCAATACAAACGAAATCTGAAAAAATATTTCTTCGGCGACTTCCTCTCAGCAGATTTATGTCAAAACCTCTGAGAATAAATAAACATTGCCATGAAAAGGTTTCTCAAAAATTTATCGTTCGGAGTTGACCTTAAACTATAGGTCCCGCCACTCATGTATAAAAATTGACACACACAGCATAGGTGGTGGTGGTTATGTGTGTATGTATGTATCAATACAATATAGGGATGTCAAGAAGCACCACCTCTCGGGAAGGAGCAATACAACAGTAATACAGCAACAGTAATACACTTCTTAGGAGCGCATTGTTTGTAGGCTATGACAGACGAGAACCCTATCATTCTAGAATCTACCACATTAGGACAATCACTACCTTAGGTAGAAAGATTTCAAGACAAACACGATAACCCCAGATTCAAATACAGTAGTCAACATTATGACATCATCACATTGCATTGTGTTCGAACAAAGTGTAGTGTTTCATAAAGCCGCTGTACAAAATGTTTACAATGTATACTATTTCAAAACGTCGTCAATGTGTATTTCTAACGCAGTCAAAAAGCAATCAGGCATCGGATTTATAGTTGATGCATTGTTTGGTAACTTTGCATATCTACTAAATTTATATACCGTAGTACAACTGCATACAAACTTTGTATTGATACATTTTGGAAGTCAGCCTATGACTCACTCAACAAGGTTTCGCACCACTACATTGAATACAGCAATGCACTACACTTTCCCCAGACGGTATTGTGTTCAAGTAATGGCAGATGGGCATCTGAAAATATTTAATTATGAAACTGAGACAAGGCAACAAGAAAAATATGGCAATCGATTAAGAAGTTGGTGGTATATTGTAACAGCTTTATTACAAGAACTGAAGGAATATAGTTTGTGAACATTGTAGAATCCAATTTGCTCTTATCATTTTAGAGCTTGAAAACCACATCAAAAAAATTAATACTTTGGTGCCATTTATTGAACACGATATAACCTCATGGCTTCACCACCTAGGTTAGGTTAAATAAGACGAACAGGAAACAAAGAAAGAAATAGAAGCAGGGCGGCCCAATTCAATAAGGTGGTACATAGTATAAAAAAAAGAAGAAAACCTCTTATGGTCATATAACGGCAATCATTACCGAGTTATAGCACTGGCAGATTCCCTGTACCATCAAGATTGCTACCAAATACGTAAGGAGTTATCAATCCATGTAGCCAGAAAGGGATCTTAAAACCTTCCGCAACTAGCTCATTTATTCACATATTTTTTGCCAGTAGACTGCTAAGAGGAAGTCGCCGATAAAAATATTTTTTTTAGATTTCGTTTTGTTTCAAATGTCCGAGTTATGGTTTGCATCTCGGCTTCTCGTCCAATAATTTAACACATTCTCTATTACACTACGGTGACTTCCATATATCTGACGAAATAATTTGCGAAAACTTCACCCTAGAGAATCTTGCACTCATGCAGTTATTTTTTTTTTTGATCATTCCAATCACATACTAACCTCCACTAACTTCCAGCAACGATTTAGAACCTTTCGTGAACAACTTAATCCAATTCCTATGATCATGGAAAGAGATACATTGGTCAGTACAACCCTTCAGACAGGATTACGACCTAGCTTCTCACACCACTTACTATGTCGTGTGTATTAATTTATACATGAAAGGCAGGACCTACAGTTTAAAGTCTACTTCGAACAACAGATTTTTGAGAAACTTTTCATGGCAATTTTTTATCTACTTCCAGAGTTTTTGAGAGAAATCTGCTGAGAAATCGTAGATGAAATATTTTTTTATAATTCGTTTTGATGTCTGACCGGGGGTTTGAACTCGGGGCCTCACGTCTAGTCAGCCAACATACTATCTACTAGACTACGGCGTCTGTAGTCGAGATACACTTTGAAAAGGAAAAAAGTAAGTTAAGGACAAGAATTGAAGTCTCCTATATACCTCGCCACCTACATCCAACCACATAGTGCATCATTCGAATGCAGATATCGTTACCAGGAAATCTCTTTTTAGGAGTTTTGTCTCCTTGGAGTGAGAGTGAAGGTGCTCAATAACCCCACATTTAGAAACAATCGATTCCATGGTTTCTTTAGATAACATATGTAATGTGGGCCATCATGTCATTGTTTTCTTTCAATAAAATAAGAGAATTTGGCTGCCATTAAAACCATAGCTTTACGTGGAATTCAAACAGGTTGTTTGGAAAGAGACAGAGAAAAATCATTCATTGTGGCTACACTCACAATACACCTCCAATGGAGGGTAAATGAGTTACAATCTACACACTGGCCGCTAATCACAAGCCTGTGGAGAATAGAAATATTTTGAAATTTTTTTGAAGTGGTAAGTAGGCCTCTTCCCCTCTCCTTATTTAGATATATGAAAACATGCTCTTGCTGTATAATTATTTAAAATAAGTGGGCAGTTAAATGATATACCAGCTCTCGTTCTCTCATATACGCTGCGAATCAATTAGTGAAACAGAAAGAAAATATTTGAAACAAAGTTTTATTTCTATTCGGCAAGCAATTTTTCAAACTAAATGACCCAAAAATTGTCGATAAAAAGTTTGGAGAAGTTAACAAAAAAAAAATTGGAAACGAAAATCATGTTGGCATACGCTGTGTGCTGTGCTGTGATGTGCTCCTTTAATTAAATTTTTAAGTAAAGTCTTAATTAACATTTCATGAACATTTGTAAACATATACTCACAGAGAGCAATGGAGAGAAGGGGAGAGAAAAACTATTCCAAACTATTCCAAATATAGGATACGTAAACACACATTTAAAGGGGCCATAACATGGGCTATTGGCACAGTCAGTCAGTCAGTCAGTCGGTAGCATGGATCTCATTAGCGAGTCAATGGGTAACCAGCAAATAGAATTTCAAATTATAAAATATTCAACCAGGCATCCTAGCACTGAAACAGAGACTTGTAACCTGCAACCAACTGCCACCACAATTGCTTGATGCCCGTTTCTCTCTGGTTGTTGTTGGGTAATTTGAAATGCGAATGGTGAGTGATGGTGAGTGGATGGAGGATGGATGCATGATGATATTGTTTTAATATTAA
The DNA here is from genome assembly GCA_958299815.1 of Sarcophaga carnaria. Classification (NCBI taxonomy): domain Eukaryota; kingdom Metazoa; phylum Arthropoda; class Insecta; order Diptera; family Sarcophagidae; genus Sarcophaga; species Sarcophaga carnaria. The sequence continues at coordinate 25,754,405 of OY283153.1, forward strand.
AAGTTGAAATAAAATGTTGCACAAACAGAAAGGAAACGTAATACTTCGAATCATATGTTCATTCATTCCTTCTGTCAGTCATCCATTCATTCATTCATTCAAACATTCAGTCAGTCAGTCATTCATCCAGGCATTCATTTTAATTTTTATTCACACATATGAGTGAATATAAACAGTGGAAGTGCAGCAAAGACTGTGCATGTGGTGCTTGCAACTTGCAACAGAGAAACTCAAATGCCCTAAAAGTATATGCGTTTTTTCTGAAATAGAATGAATGAATGAATAGTCGTGTTTTGACTGACTGTGTGGCATTTTAGATGACTCACTGACAGACATTCATTTAAAATGTTTGTTTACTTGGTGCTGGCTGCTACTGTTTATTTTATTTGAAATGTTGTTACTCGGGATTTTATTTGTTTGTTTGTTTGCCAGTAAAACCCAACAACGAACGACCCAAGAACCATGCAACCAACCATCATTTTAATTCCATAACTTATCCACATGCCATTGCCTAACTGACTGCCTAACTGGCTGACTGCCTGTCTGTATGTCTTTTATTCAAAGCCAAAGTAAACCGCGCGTTTCGCCAACCATTTCGAATTTTTTTTTCTTTCATCATCACATAGTGAGCAAGGAAGTAAGCAAGCAACCATCATCATCATCATCATCATCTCATCTCTTCAACTTAAAAATCAACATGAACATGAACATCAACATCAACATCAACATCATTTTTATAAAGTACCGGGGATGATCTTTAGAAATTTTTGCAGCAAAACAATTTCACGCTCCCATAATCCAACAAACGAACGAATTAATGAACGAATCAACGTATAAACCTAACGTGAGCAACGAATGAACGAACATACGAACAACGAATAAGTCAAGGATGCAATTCTCCTCTTCAACTATTGCCTCTGCTTCACAAATGCTGCAGCAACAAAACTATTGCTTAAGTTTTAAAAAAGCTTACGTACGTACGTACTCTCGTACAACACCACTCACTCAACTATAGGGTAACGCATACAAGGTGGGCAGATTATCAAGGAAAGTGGAGAAAAACTTTAAAAAATAACCTGCCACGCCTACTATTTCCTTAAAAAAAAAAAGAAAAAATGGATAGGCCGCCATTTGTAGATTAGTTTGACAGCCATTCGATTTATTGTGATGATTCTAGAATATAAGCTTACGCCTTGCCGTTGTTTCGATCCCCTATTACTTGTTTAATTGAAAATTACAACCCTTTAGTCAAGATTACAACCTAACTTCTCACACCACTCATGTTGTGTGTGTTAATTTTATCTAAAAGTGGTGGGACCTACAGTTTAAAGTCAGCTTTGAACGCTAGATTATTAAGAAAAGTTTCATGGCAATTTTCTTTTACTCTCAGAGTTTTTGCCAGAAAACTGTTGAGGGGAAGTCGCCTAAGAAATATTTTTTCAAATTTTCTTTTGTTCGAGGAGTCTGCGCTGTAGTTTGAACCATGTTCTTACGTCTAATAAGTCCACACACAACATACTAGACTACGGCGAATAAAACTGACAATTAAGCTGAATATTCTCCGGTAAATATAACGCGGAAGGCTTAGCTTCGTTGGCAGCTTGAGGTCACATGCAGTATTTCCAGGCTCTGCTGGACTAGGCGGAATACGAAGAGAACTGATTGTCTTCTTTCCTTGAACCGCATGATCATCCGAAACACACTATTGCGGTCGTCAAAGCAGCATTATTAGAAGACATGCCGAAAGGCATGAAGACACAGAGGTCCCCAACTTCTCCGCTTTGACAGAGCTCTTCAAAGTTAGCATTAACGAAATACATACATACATAACTGGTCATTACAACCCTTCAGTCAGGATTACGACCTAGTTTCTCACACCACCCAAGTTGTGTGTGTTAATTTTATACATGAGTGATGGGACCTACAATTTTAAAGTCGACTCCGAACGACAGATTTTTGAGAAACTTTTTCATGGCAATTTTATTTACTCTCAGAGCTTTTGCCAGAAATCTGCTGAGAGAAAGTCGCCGAAGAAATACTTTTTGTATTTTGTTTTGATATCTGGCCTGGGACTCGAACCCTGGCTTTACGTCTAATAAGCCAACACACTACCTATTAGACTACGACGACTTCGAGCGTATGATCATCCAACACACTATTGCGGTTGTCAAAGCAGCACTGTTAGAAGACATGCCGAAAGGCATGGAGACACAGAGATCCCAACTTCTCCGTTTTGACTGACCTCTCCAAAATGAGGATTATTGAAAAAGCAGGCTTGATTTTAGAATCGGAATGATTTTCTACAGGGATTGTTTGATTCCCGAGTTTCAAATTAATTCGTGATATTACAATGGGCCTAACGACCCTAGTAGAGCCTTAGCATACAAATAAGGCGCGCCATATAATGTATATTATGGTTGCGCAACTGAAACACTGTAAATACTCATACTGGAACGTTATGGCATTTGTTACGCTCAATTCCCTAAATATGGCCAACGTTCCAAAACAAATTCTTTACCATGCCATTCTAATACGGATTACACTTTTGGTTATACCCTTTGCTTAGCTAAAACTAAAACTAAAACGAAACTTTGCTGTTCATCCTTAATGATGATGTTTTCCAATTTTTCTTTCATTTCGTCTTGGCAATGTTTTTTTTTCCTTTTTGGGATTCATTTTTTCCTTCTATTTTTCCACAATTTTTCTCAATTTTAGCTTTTGGGAAATCTTGTGTTGCGTTGTTGTTGTTGTTTTATTTTTCTCATCTTTTACTGTCTTATGCTTCTCAATATTTCAACATTCGACACTAATAAGTAAAAGCAGTGAAGGCAGCAGCAGTAGTAGTGGTAGCAGTAGCAGTAGAACGCAATACAGTACGATGTTGGCTGCTGTTCGTTCATTCTACTCTATAACTACTACTAGAAGCACAGTTAAGTTGAGTTGAGTTGAGCGTAATTATAAAAACGAAACAAGCACACACACAGAGAGAGAGAGTAAGAGAGAGAGTGAAAGAGGGAAAAACTTTTTTGCATCGTAATTAACATGGTTTTTTTCAACATTCTCTTTACAGTGACTGCTGCAACAACATCTACTTGAGGCTTTATGCCCCTAAAACAACACTCTTCTAAACTACCTACCTCCCCTCCCTTCCCCCGCCACCAAATCTTTATATTCTTAGTAGCATTACCACAGAGGTAAAGAGGCAAAACAAAAACAAGAAAACAGAAAGAAGCTGAAGCTGAGGTTATAGAAGGCTCTCATATTCATACCACACACACACACACACAAAAGCTGTTACTTTTGTTAATGTTGCTACAGTTGTTGCTGCTCTTGTTGCCCGTTATAGTTTCATTAAGATGATGTTGTTAGTGAAACTATTTATGGGGTATGTAAGTGTGTGTGTAAATTGTAAAGCAAAAGTAAGTTTTTCTGTTTTTTAAATTATAAGAGGGCGGGTGGTGGTTATGGTGGGGTTGGTGGGGGACTTACAATTTCGGTTTTGTTGCAATATTAGCTTTCTATACACACACACATACCGACAAGACAAACTGCAACTATTTTTCTTATCAATGCTTACTTGTGCTTGCTGGCTTGCTTGCTTTACTTTACTGTATGTATGCTGTTGTAGTTGTAGCTCTTGCTGTTGCACAAGAGATAAAAAGTTTTCCCTTCTATTTTATCACCTACGTACACATAAAAGGCATATGTTGTTTTAGAATTTTTCTTTTTCCATTTGCCATTTGGTTGTTGTTGTTTTTTTTTTAACTACTCCTCTGAAAATGTTTTTCACCAGATAAAAACGAAAAAACTCCCAAAAAAAACGACGTAAAACGAGAAAAGTAGAAGAAAAATCATAAAGAAAATTAATTAAAAGCCAAATTAGTTTGACCACACGCCTTGCCAAAACACACCGCACCACACCACACCAGCACCACTCCTGCCGCCTTTGAGTACGAACTGTAATGTAAACTGCTGCCACATACCAACAACTTGGCTAATAGTTTTGAACAATTATGTAATGTTTGGTTAATAGGGAACGGAAAAGTTTTGATGTGATTTTCAAATGTTTTCTTTCGTTCTTTTTTTTTTAAATTCCTTCACCTACTCCACTCCCTCCCTCTCTCCATTGCCTGCTGCTGCTGTTCTTTTTTTTAATTACAAGTATAAACTGAAAACAAATATGGAGCAAATAAGCAGCCAGCATTACCCACCACACAAGGAAGTTTTCCTTTTTAATATCATTTGAAAGTATGCCATTAAAATAAAAGAAGAAAAATCTGGAACTTTACAATATTATTTGAGAAATGACAGAAACTCGCTCTATCTCTCTCTCTTTCGCTTTCGCCTCTCAAACTTTTTTCAAAAATTTTTCGAAATATTTTTAAAAAATTTAAAAAAAAAATTGTTAAAGCCAGATTAAATTGCAGGAATAAGGTTTCATTTGCCGCATTAAGATCTCACTTCAGTTCAATCTTATCTGGCTAAAGGAGCAAGCGGGCATTTGGGGGTAATTATGACAGCCTATCTAAGGCAGGCGAGCCTAATTGCATACTTTCATGTCCGGTATAGTTAACACAGAGTAATATTTCTGCATTCACGTCTTAATCAAGAAGAAAAGAACTTCAGGGAATATTTTGGTGCCGTGAGAGGTTTGTCACTCCTTATCATGCAACATCTTCAACTTCATCAAAGAAAGTGTTGTGCAATCACTACCCATAACTAAGGACGAGCAGCATATTGGATTTCAGGCTGCGATCGAATAGCACACGTTCGACCCTTTCAAAGCGTTACCAGCGAAAAAGATTTCAATCTCAAGATAAAACATGTAATTAGTCTGGCCGACAGGTGTTTTTATGGTCCCAATTGACAAATACATAAATTGAAGAGACCTCTCTCATGCTCCACAAGTCGCTTATTTTCCTGTTATGTACCGATGAAGCTGCCTTGCGAGTATTCAAGAGAAAAATTATTTGAATTAAGACCACATGCGACAGATCAGCAAAGACAGGCATCTGATTTATTTTCCCGTTCAGAAACAAGAACCATAGAGTGTCATTTCCACATTTCCACGATCTGTCCTGATTGTTTTGAATTTTTAAGACTTAACGAAGTTTCATTGCCCCTCTAAATAATCCAAAAATTCCCCAGGACTAAGAGATATCAACATCAATAATGAAGGAGCTCGTGTAAGTTAGGCCTTTTGGATAAGAATAGGATTTAAAGGTTCTCATTGCTGCAACAATTGTGAACATTTTCACAAAGAACACTATTTCTAGTGCTATGGTAATCCTATTATGCCAGATTTGCTACAAGACCAAGGCAGGTTTCTTAGCTAACAAAGCTAGCTAGAGACCTTTTTGTTGCTATCAAACCAATCAACTTATAATGTTAGTTTAATGGTGTATATACAATCCAATATTCGCCGTAGTCTAGTAGGTAGTATGTTGGCTTATTAGACGTAAGGCCCGAGTTCAAACCCCAGGTCAAACATCAAAACGAAAATATGAAAAAAGTATTTCTTCGGCGACTTCCTCCGCAGATTTCTGGCAAAAACTCTGAGAGTAAATAAAATTGCCATGAAAAGTTTCTCAAAAATCTGTCGTTTGGACTCGACTTTAAACTGTAGTTCCCCCGCCACTCATGTATAAAATTAACACGCACAACATAAGTGGTATGAGAAACTAGGTCGTAATCCTGACTTAAGGGTTGAAATGGCCAAATGTGCCTTAGCGAAAATTCGTGAAGTAGAATAAAAACTGATGACCTACCTATCTAACCTAATACCTACCCTAGCTCTTGTTTCGAAATTTCGATGGAAATTGATTGAAATCCAATGATCCACCAACTACAAAGAAATCCATTTTAATGACCACCACAAAACTTATTCTTTCTTTTTTTAACTAATAAAACAAATGAAATCGCCGTAGTCTAGTAGTAGATAATGTGTTGGCTTATTAGACAAACACAGGCTCAGACATCGCTGATATCGGCAACTTCCCCTTAGTAGTCTTCTGGCATAAACTCTAAAAGTAAATGAAATTGGGATGAATCGCTTGGAGTCGACATTAAACTGTAGGTTCGTCCCGCCACTTCTGAATAAATTAAACACAGGCAACGCGACTAGTTTGTAATCCTGACAGAAGGGTTATAATCACTAATTAAGTGAGTGAGTAAGTAAAATGGACAAACTAAAGTGTCCGCCAAATAACTTTTTTTTTATTTGAAAGTACAATCCTTCCGGTTAATAATGGAAAATAATTTCATTCAAATGGCTGCCTCGGCTGGCCATGCAGTAGCCTACACCAGAAGATGCCGATTTTGGCAAAAAAAAATCATCTTTTCAGATGAAGCTCATTTTGATCTAGACGGGTATGTAAACAAGCAAAATTGTCGCATTTGGGGCACAGAAAACACGCACGCATACATTGAAAAGCCGACGCACCCAAAACGAGTCACTGTTTGGTGCGGATTTTGGTCCAGAGGCATTATTGGCTATTTTTCTTCGAAAATGAGCAAGGAGTGGCCGTTACAGTTAATGGCGATCGTTATCGGGCCATGTTGAACAAATTTTTGTTCACAAAACTTGAAGAGGAGGATATTGGCAACATTTGATTTCAACAGGACGGCACTACGTGCCACACAGCCGAAGCTACACTCGATGTTTTGCGTCCTGTTTTTGAAGATCGCATTATCAGCCGCAGAGCTGATGTCGTTTGGCCACCTCGGAGCTGCGATTTGACCCCGTTGGACTATTATTTGTGGGGTGCCGTCAAAGATAAGTGTTACGCCACGACAAGCCAGAGACAATTGACGCTTTAAAGGACAATATTCGTGAAGCCATTGGTGAAATACAGCTGCACACAATCGATAATGTGTTTAAAAATTGGACCGATCGTGTAGGCTACTGCATGGCCAGCCGAGGCAGCCATTTGAATGAAATTATTTTCCATCATTAACCGGAAGGATTGTACTTTCAAATAAAAAAGAAATTTGAGAAAATATTCAGTAGTTTTTTTTAAGCATTTTCAAAAAAAAAAAGTTATTTGGCGGACCCTTTACAATCCAAATGTGCTCACATAACTGATAATATGTTCACCGTCGCCTTAGCGAAAATTCGTGAATTAGAATGAAAACTGATGACCCACCTATCTGACCTAGTTCCTAGCCCTAGCTCTTGCTTCGAAATCTCGGTGGAAATTCATTGAAATCCAATGATGAAATCCAGCACAAAACTTATTCTTTTTTTAAATAATAAAACAAATGAAATCGCCTTAGTCTAGTAGTAGATAATGTGTTGGCTTATTAGACAAGAACCCATAGTTCAACACACAGGCTCAGACATTGCAGATATCGGCGACTTCCTCTTAGTAGTCTTCTGGCATAAATTCTAAGAGTAAATGAAATTGCCATGAATCATTTGGAGTCGACATTAAAATGTAGGTTCGTCCCACCACTTCTAGATAAAATATGCATAGACAACGCGACTAGGTTGTAATCCTAACAGAAGGGTTATAATGACTAATTAAGTAAGTGAGTAAGTAAAATGGACAAACTACACTGATGCATATTCCTATAACCGCACTTAATTTTTTTTCTCTATTTTTGTTTTATCTTTGTTGTTCTCATCCAAAAGTAAAGAATGATGTTTTTTAATAAGAGGGAACTTAACGGTACTTTTTTAAAGTAAACAAGATTTTTTTCTTAGTCTTGTTGTTGGCCTTATTCATGCGATCAAATGTTCTTGGTGCTATTTTATGTGGAATATTCCTATAAACACAGACGTGAAAATTGCTTTTAAAAAAAATTACCAAAAATAAGATTTTATAAATTTCTGTTTCTTATAAATAAAGATACGTTTTTAATGACAATATCTTAATTTTACAGCAGAATTTTCTAATTTAATCGATAAATTTCATAACGTTTAAAGATGCCCAAGGGAACTTTTCTGTCCGATCAAGAAAAGATCCAAATTAATTTTTTTCAAGACCAAGGATGTTCCAATAGAGAAATTAGTCGTAAAATTAAACTTAAGAAAGGACAAAATTATGGTGTTCGGAAACCTACCAAGGGAAATACAAAATTAACTAAAAGACAGATTAATCTTATAAAACAAGAAGCAACCGGTAACAAATTGAATTCTACACAAATAAAGAATAAACTAAATCTTCCTGTGACTTCCAAACACGTTGCTCACATTTTACGAAGAGATGAAAACATAAAATGGAAGGAGCCAAAGTGTAAGCCAATGCTCAAAAAACAGCATAAAGAAAATCGTCTAAAATTCGCACGAAAATACATGAAATGGGAAGAGGAGTGGAAAAAGGTAATTTTCTCTGACGAAAAAAAATTTAATTTAGACGGTCCTGACTCATACTCATGTTATTGGCACGATTTGAGATCAAACGATGTTCGGATGTCAAAACGTAAATTAGGCGGTGGTAGTGCAGCATTTTGGGCAGCATTTTCTGCAGTTGGCAAATCTAAAATTTGTTTTATTCCAACAAAAATGAATAATACAATTTATAACGAATTGCTGGAAGATGCTCTTCTCTCTTTTATGGATGAAAAAATTGATGAAGATTGCATATTCCAGCAAGTTAATGCTGCTGTACATGTTTCAAAGCAGTCTAAATCATGATTTAACGAACACAGCATACCCCTGTTGGACTGGCCGGCTTGTAGCCCAGACTTAAACCCAATGGAGAACTTGTGGGTATACATGGTCCGTAAAGTTTATTCAAATAATGGCCAAAACGAAAGCATAATGACTTTAACAGTGCTAAAACTAAAAATAAAGCAAGTTTGGGAGGAAATTGATTTCGATCTTCTTAAAAAATTAGTGGAATCAATGCCAGACCGTATTTTTGAGGTAATCCACAACAAAGGATCATCCACCCATTATTAATAATGCTATAGAGACTGATAAATGTAAGTGCGTTTATAGGCAAATGCCATTAAAAATGGCAGTTAAACTCTAAAATTAATTTAAAAAAAAATAAAATGAAATACTAATAAAGTTTTTAGTTAACAATATTTTAAATGAAGTCTTAGCTGATTTAATAAATATATTATTTGCCCACTAAATATTTTGTTGCTTAATTTTTTCTAATTCTTTTAAAAAAAGTTATGTGCGTTTAAGGGAATATGCATACATTTCTAAGGAGATTTTTGTTGAAAAATATAAAAATCTCACCTTAAATTAATTTCAAATTCCTCTTATTCTTTTACTCTCTTTCTGTTAAGTATAAAAAATAATATGCTGATGTAAGCATATTCACTGACAATCACTCCATTTAGTTGTGTTTTCCCAGAAAAGAATCACACAGTTTTAGAAAACGAATTCAATATGCTACACTGAGTTTCATATATTTTTTTTTCGATTGTTTGATACTAAAAAATAAGTACCATTTCAACGAAAAGCCTTTTTGCTGCCTCTTTGGAATGGTTATGGCTATGGCTGAGGCAAAGGCTCAGGCATTAGTTGGAAAATATAATTTTCTAAGGATTATTTCATTTATGGTTTTAAAATATATTTTAATATGATAACAAAACGAAACAGGAGGAAAAAAATTGCATGAAGGAAACTTTTCTTTGTCTTTAAACTTTAGTTATGAGTATTATCCCTTTTGCTTGTTCCCTAGCTCTGCCTATCTCTCTCTCTCTCTCTCTCTCCTGCTTTAATGTTATATTAAAAAGTACAAAAGGTATTTGATATGGAAAAAGAGAGAAAGAAAAAAACGTGAGATTATCTGCCTTTTAAAAATGGAGAGAGAAGGAGAGAGAAAGAGTGAGAGAGAGAATATTTTTAGTTTATAAAACTTCTATTGTAAATGAGAAATAGTTTGGGTGGAGAGGCTAGAGGGAAAACTATATGGGCGACAGTACAATGAAGCAACATTAAAACAGAATAAAAATGCAATAAATATACGCACACACAAAAGAGCGAAAGAGAGAGAGAGAGAGAAACAAGAAAGAAACCCATAAACTGGCATGAAGTTATTAACATTTATATCCTTTAATAGCATTGCAGCCAAGCCAAGCCAAGCCATACCATGCCAAATAGCATAGAAAAATACCTGTAAAACAGGTAAAAAAAATTGCAAAGGAAAAAAGAGAGAGAAAGAGAGGGAAAGAGAAAGAGAAAAAAACGGAAATGTTGCCGCTGTAGCCGCCATAACCGGTTAAACTAATAAAGTTTTACTAGAGAGCTGCATTGTTTTCTTTAAAGAGAATTTATTATAGAATTTACAAAAAACCTGGAAACTTTAAATTCACTTTTTCAAACGAAAACGAAAAACGCAAAAAAAAAGAAACGAAATCCTTTACTTTACTTTACATGGCAAAAGTTTTATTTGATTACAGAAAAACAACAGAAGAAAAATTTTTTAAAACTCCTCTTGATATCTTAATAGCCACCCATCATGAATGGGGGAATTCGATAATTACATTCCAAAACAAAAACAAAAAAAACATTAAAAAATTAGAAGCCATACCCACCCACGTATATCGAAAGAAAAAATTAAGGAATTGATTAGTCTTCTCCTTCTTCAAGCTTCCCCTTTTCGTTTCTTTTATTATCAATTTGAATAGCCGTCGTTTGTTTAAGTGTTGGAACTCTTCTCTTAAGACCCAGCAAAGGAGTGTAAAGAAGCCTTATGGCTTCATTAAATTTAGACAAGTTTAATGCCAAAGGATTATATGAACACTGCAGCAATGCACATGGAAATAATGTGTTAAAACACTATTCACTCAGATGCTTACAACAACGAGAAAAAAAAACGGAAGGCAAACAGTTTCTGTTGGTTATAAGCGCTTTAGGCCATACCCTACACACCACCAGCCTGTTTTGGAATAGGTTAGGTACGGTTAGTTTGGAGTGGTAGCTTTGGTATTAAATCTCACTTGAGCACGTATAGCGGCCCGTTGTGACTCTACGGGTAAGTGCAGTCTCCGTACTGACCAAATTCCACTGAACTCATGGAAGAAGTTGTTTAGCCCAGGGTCTGGAATAAGTCCACGTTAGGTTAGGTTAGGTTAGATGACGTGTACTTGTCAATTAAGACAAGTACAGTACCCGGGGGTCGAATTGACCCATTGTACAACGTCCTAGTTTCTCACACCACTTATGCTGTGTGTGTTAATTTTATACATGAGTGGTGGGACCTACAGTTTAAAGTCGACTCCGAACGACAGATTTTTATTTATTGAGAAACTTTTCATGGCAAATTTTTATTTCCTCTCAGAGTTTTTGCCAGAAATCTACTGAGAGGAAGTCGCCGAAAAAATACTTTTTGTATTTTGTCTTTGATGCCTGGCCTCGAGCTCGAACCCAGGCTTTTGCGTCTAATAAGCCAACACACTACCTACTAGACTACGGCGACTTCAAGTCTACGTTAAATGCCTTAAAATATTGGAAGGCGAGAATTATGTTAAAATTTTCAAAGGGAAAAAGACAAATCCTACGAACTGTTGCACCACATTTTGATCCCACTACTCCTCATTGCTGATATTTGTTCAACAGAACCTCATTTTTTAGAACTTTCTTTAGGCAAGAGCCGAATACTAATCCAATTTAGTATGGATTAAAACCATTATGAGATATTTTACAGACGCACTGGTTATACTTCAAATCTAGCATTTCCTAGTTGGGTTTGCGGTTAATATGTTAAAGAGCGAAATTACCAACTCAGAACTGATGAGATTTGCCTAAGATAAGCAGTGTCACGGTGAACACCAGGTACACTGCTTTCATAAAGGCAGTACAGTTGAACTCGCTGTTGCCTTGATTTATAATTATCGTGTAGAAAAGAGGAGTGTGACCAATTGGAGTAGGCACGCAAGAAGCAAGGGCGCCCGGAAGGATGCTTTAAGGCAGGCCAAAATCCGTTAATCGGGTTGTTAATGGCCAATTAAGCAAGTAAGTAAGAAGAGGAATATACGATCTATTAATGTCCTGACAAACTTTAGGATATTTTTTTGGGTTCAGAAAGAATAACTCCCTGCGAAGTAGTTGATACGCACAGGGGTGATTTCCTCACAGATTCGAAGAATGTAGTTTGATGGCTCATTCTCTTGTTGAGAGTATGTTAATGGGATAAAGAGAAAGATTATCAACTTAGAACTGAGAGGGGCTTGGCTAACGACGCCAAGAACATACATACATATGTACACAATTGATCGTTACAACCCCTAAGTCAGGATTACAACCTAGCTTCTCACACCACACATGTTGTGTATATTAATTTTATACATGAGTGGCGGCACCTACAGTTTAAAATCGACTCCGAACGACAGATTTTTGAGAAACTTTTTCATGGTAATTTTATTTGACACTCAGAGTTTTTGCCAGAAATCTGCTGAGAGGAAGTCGCCGAAGAAATACTTTTTGTATTTTGTTTTGATGTCTGGCCTGGGGCTTGAACCCTTTTCGTCTAATAAGCCAACACACTACCTACTAGACTACGGCAACTTCTAACTCCTCACAGATTCCAAGAATGTATTTTGATGGCTCATTCTTATGGAAGGACTATCAACTTAGAACTGAGAGAACTAAATGGGACTTGGCTAATGACACCAAAAACATCTCAGGGTAAATCCTTAGAATATCACAATTAGCCTGAATGCTGGTCTCAGTAAGACGCCTTCCCTTGAGGGAGTCCGCCACCTAATCTAAATCCATAGAAGGATTTACCGATGATAACTTGTGGGAGACAACATTTTGTTCACAGGAGATATATTTATATTTCGATCGTGATAACAGATGTAACAATGTCCCTTAACTCGCTTTTAACCTCTTCTACAATCTACTTGCTTTTGATCATCGCTTAAGGTAGTAACACAGAGGGCTGCCATTCGTGTTCAAGTGAGCTTTGTTTTCAACAAAGTTGCCACTGCCCCTATGCAATTCTACCACAACACAATACTCTGCTCTGAAAACGGCTACGAAATGAATCCTGCTGGTCGAATATAAAAAAAATTAGAAGAGCAACTCAGACCTGACGCCTACTTTGGCCACCATCTTCCGAGCTACAGATGGTTGGTTGGTTGTCACAATTTCAAGGCGCTGCAAACATTTTCTTAAACAAAATATGGCTCAAGATAGTTGTGTAGGGCATTTAAAAACGACAGGAAACAGGAAAAACTTGAGCACATACAACATGCACTTGGCCAGTTTAAAAAAAAAAAAACAAGAATAACAAGAAGCAAGTTGAAGAATGCAAATGAAGTTGCTGAAGACGTTGATGGCGACAATGTTGAATTGAATTGAATTGCAGTGAACAGAGAGACGCAATCTGCATGCATGAATAACTGGCTGCAAGTATGAATGAATGAATGAATGAATGAATGGTTGCAGTGAATGAGTGAAAGAATAGCTGAAATGCCCAACAATAAACCACATAAACTTGGAAAGTTTTTTTTCTTCTGCGAACATAAAATACAATTCCCCAAAACGGAATTGTAAAAAAGTTTTTCTTACATTTCTTAAACAGAGTCCTTCTTTCTATCTTACTTCTGTTCCTAACAAAAGTTTAAACTTTTGCTCTATTGTTGCTCTATTTTGCAGCAACAAATTAAAGGCTCTAGCAACGGGGAAAAAAAAAAAAAAAACAAGAAATGGGGGAAAAAAATCAAGAATATGTCCAGAAAATAGACAAACAAAACCCACAGGGCTGGTAGTTTAAAGTTGTTAAAAATGTTCAACTAAAAACCCAAAATAAATCCAAAAATTAAATTTATAAGTGGCCAAACACTTAACAGCAGCAGCAACAACCGGCCGAGCCGGCCTACACAAGGACTATGGCAATAGCCTTCAACAACCTACAACCACCTTCCCCACACCCTCTGCTATCTCCAGTGAAAATGTAAATACGTACTTAAGTGCAGAAATGCAACGCATCTTATGAAGAAAGAACAGAAGTACCGAGAACCAGAATAGGCTCTCAACAGCAGCTCAAACAAAAACAAAAAAACTCTGTCCATCTAGCAAGAAAAGGAAGACCCCAAGAAACTTAAAAAGATTTTTCATCTTCTGCCTTTTCTTTCTTGTTTTTTCACTCTTTTGGAAAGCGTTGAGTGCATTGGACACCAATGATGACACCCTAAGAGAGTAACGGCATTTGAACTTTTAAGTAAGACTAACAACAACAACTACAACATCAACAACAACTATAATAAGAACCATTAAGAAATTTTGCCTGGTACAGCAAGATGGCCGGCCAGTGGGGCAAGTAGCTGCTGCTGACCATTCAACACCCTTCTAAGCCACTACAAACCAAACAATTTTCACATGGAAAAACTCACTTTAAATTGCATAAAAAAAGATCTCTTAAAATAGAGCGAGAGAGACAGAGAGAGAGAAAAGAAAATAAACTTTACATCGTATTGTAAAGGGTGTTTTTTTATAGAGGTATACACCTTTAAGTTGGCATTACTTTTCAAGATGGCGACCGATTTAACAGCTGTCAAGTGATTTATTCTCAGTTTGGTTTGGCAATTTATCGTGAATAGACTCACGCCTGAACAACGCTTGCAAATAGTGCAATTTTATTTCGAAAATAATGGTTCTGTGCGGAAAACGTATCGCGCACTACGTCCATTTTATCGTCGACAAAATCGTCCATCAGAGCAGTTAATTCGATTAACCATGGAACGTTTTCGCACCACGTTCACTCTTATTGATAACTCGCATCCCCAGAGACGCTGTACGGTGCGTACAGAAGAAGCTATCGCTGCTGTAAAGCGTAGCATTGAGGAAGACCCGAATGAGTCCATCCGCCATCGAGCACAGGAATTGGATCTGTGTCCATCCACTTTATGGAAAATTTTGCGGAAGGATCTTGGTTTGCGTGCTTACAAAATCCAACTCGTGCAAGAATTGAAGCCAAACGATCATCAAGTAAGGCGTAGATTCGTCGAATGGGCCCAAAACGAGATTACCGTTGTTCCCGATTTTCATAAACGAATTTTGTTTAGCGATGAAGCGCACTTCTGGTTGAATGGCTACGCCCACAAACAAAACTGCCGCATTTGGAGTGAAGGTAATCCTCAAGTGTATGTGGAAACACCGTTACATCCAGAAAAAGTGACTGTTTGGTACGCTTTTTGGGCTGGTGGAATCATTGGTCCGTACTTTTTCAAAAACGATGGTGGCCAGAACGTTATAGTCAATGGTGATCGGTACAGAGCCATGATTACTAACTTTTTAATTCCTGAATTGAACAACCATGATGTCCAGGAGATGTGGTTTCAACAAGACGGCGCAACATGTCACACAGCTCGTGCCACAATAGATTTATTGAAAGACACGTTTGTGAATTGGCCTACAAGATCTTGTGATTTAACACCGCTAGACTACTTTCTGTGGGGCTATGTAAAGTCATTGGTCTATGCGGTAAAGCCACAAACGCTTGACCATTTGGAAGACAACATTCGCCGTCTTATTGCCGATATACGGCCACAAATGTTGGAAAAATTGGACGTCCAGATTGGACTACATCCACGCCAGCCATGGCGGTCATATGCCAGAAATCATATTTAAAATGTAATGCCACAAGATTGTTTTTCGGATAAATAAAATTCATGTCAATCGAATAATCCATCGCTGTTTTATTGCAACTTAAAGTTCTATACCTCTATAAAAAACACCCTTTATAAACGCATGAATGATGTTGAAATGGGAAATAAAGAGAGAGGGTCGGTCAGTCAAAAGGTTAAGCAAAAAAGGAACCAAAATAGGCAAATAATGCTGATAAGCGTAATGAATAAAAGTCAGTTGGTCAAGACACACACAAACTTAGGCAGACAGACCAGCATCAAAGAAGTACAGTGGTTTTCCTGGCAGGTTTTCTTATTAGTTTTCGATAGAAGTCTTCATTTTGACTTGCCTTCATACTTCATACTTGCTACTGAATTTATAACGTCCTGCCAATTTAAGTTTATAAGCAAATCAAATCAACTTCGATAAGAAAGCAAATAAATAATTAGAAATGGGATGATGGCAGTGTCCCGTGAGAGCAGAGACAGTTTATAAAAAATGGTTGGTAACTCTACAATTCCAGAACCAGCTACAGTAGACCATTTAAGTGTTTAACGGGACAAATTTCGTTAAGAAAGCAAATAAATAATTAGAAATGAAGGGATGACAGTGTTCCGTGACAGCAGAGACCACATAATAAAGTCAATTAGAAAGAAAAATATGAGCTTTTTTGTCCTTCCTGGAATAAGTTTTGGCAGTTGCGCAAAGAGGTCGAACAGGTCCTTTCTTCCAACCGAGAAGTATTAGTTAAATGTAGAGAATACCTATGTTGACTTCTGAATATTGTTGCTGTGACTTGTTGACATTTTGAAGTCCTAAACCACAAAGGTATTTTCATTTGGTTGCTAGAGCAACTAGCCAGAATGCCAGGGCACTCTGTGGCAACGAAATCATTGTGGATTTGGGCTCGACCTACTATCTCACACCACTCATGCTGTGTATGTTAATTTTATCCACGTGTAGTGGGACTGCCAATTTAAGTTTATAAGCAAATCAACGATGTTTCCCTATGTATAGTCACAAATAACACCTGCTTATAACTTGGCTAATAAGCTTAAAAGCCAAATAAAAAAATATGAATCTTTAAATTTCCCCATTTTAAAAGCATTCTACACACATGCAATTCATGGAAAAATAAAAGCATTTTAAGTAATGTTCCATTAATGACTGAAAATCAATTGAATATTCCTTCAGCGACAGACACCACCACCACCACCAATTTCAAGTGCGCTGGTCAAAGCCATGACACTGACCACTGTGTACAGCATTAAGAAAAAAGTGCTGCAAACAATATAAAAGAAAAGAAACACGCTCAGTGCAGCACTGTACACAAACACACTCTTACTATCGGGTGGGCCATCTATCGGTTTAAATTGAAATATAAATCGGTTATTTCGGCAATGCTGGCAATACTTACAGTGGTGGTCTTATAATTAGAAACGATGTTTCTGGAATAGAGTTCTCTGGAGTGACGAATCTAAGTTTAATTTGTTCCAATCTGATGGAAAAACGTATGTAAGACGTCCTCCAAACAAAGCCTTTGATCCCAAGTACACAGTGAAAACTGTAAAACAAATGAACAAACATACATGTTGCTAAGTCGTTTCTAATTATAAGGCCACCACTGTATGTCATTCTATTCTGTCACAAAATTCAGTAAATTCATAACATAATGAATCGATTTATGCTTGAGCAACGTTGGCATTTGTTGGAAATTTATTTCCAAAACAAAATGTCGTACAAAATCTGGTGGCAGAGCAGGACCGGAAACAGTGCCCGGTATCTGCAAGTTTATTGCTAAAGTTCGTGAAACTTGTTTCATTATTGATACGCCAAGACGTGAGCGTAGTCGTTTAGTGCACACACTCGAATATATCGAAGGTATGGCTGAGAGTGTGCGCGAGAATCCATCAACATCAACTCGTCATCGTTCTCAAGAATCGAACATTTTACGCAGAAGTTTACGTTGAATTTTGCAAAGAGATCTCGGTATAGCGCCTTACAAAGTTCAATTGATTCAAGAGTTCAAGCCGCATGACCATTGGCTTCGTTTTCACTTAGCTAGAGAGAAACAACGACAAACTGCACGATGTTATGGATTTCGCCAAAAAGTAATCTTTTCGAATGAAGCTTATTTTCATCTTGGTGGGTACGTTAATAAGCCAAATTGCCATATTTGGGGCCCCCATGCAATTCTATCACAACACAATGCTCTGCTCTGGGTACGGCTACGAAATAAGCCCTACTGGTGGAATATAAAAAAAATTAGAAGAGCAACTCAGACCTGACGCCTTTGGGGCTCAGAAAAGCCACACATGGTCTTACACAAGCCAATGCAGCCATTACGAGTGACGAATTTGGCGCAGCTTGTGGAGTGCAGGCATCATTGGCCCACGTTTCTTTGAAAATAAGGACAGCACAACCATTACGGTTAATGGGGACACACCTATCGCATCATGATAACCGATTGTTTTTATACCCGCTCTTCATGGTATTAATGTGAACGATGTTTGGTTTCAACAGGATGGTGCAACTTGTAACACAATCGATTTATTGCGTGTCAAACGTTTGACGGCCGTTTAATTAGTCGAAATGGTGATGTTAATTGGCCACCAAGAAGCTGTGATTTGACACTGTTGGACTATTTTCTGTGGGTTGTCGTTAAAGAAAAGTGTTATGCCAATAAACCAGAGCGACAATTGAGCATTTGAAGACCTACATTTGTGATGTCATTGCCGAGATACTCGAAAAAGTGCCTGAAAATTGGAACAATCGAATGAGGTACTGTCAGGCCAGCCGCAGCAGCCATATGAATGAAATAATATTCCATTTCCAAACGGAACAATTGTACTTCACAACAAAAAATAAATTACAACCCTTCAGTCAGGATTACAACCTAGTTTCTCACACGACTTATGTTGTGAAGTCGCCGTAGTCTAGTAGGTACTGTGTTGGCTCATTAGACGTGAAGCCAGGGTTCGAGCTCCAGGCCAGACATCAAGACAAAATACTAAAAGTATTGCTTCGGCGACTTCCTCTCAGCAGATTTCTGGCAAAAACTCTGAGAGTAAATAAAATTGCCATGAAGTTTCTCAAAAATCTGTCGTTCGGAGTCGACTTTAAACTGTAGGCCCCGCCACTCATGTATAAGAAATTAACACACACAACATAAGTGGTGTGGGAAACTGGGAAGTTGTACAATGGGTCAATTCGACCTCCGGGTATTGTACTTGTCTTAATTGACAAGTACACGTCCTCTAACCTAACCTAACCTATGTTGTGCGTATGATAATTTTATACATGAGTGGCGGGACCTACAGTTTAAAGTCGCTTCAGGACGACAGATTTTTTGAAAAACTTTTCATGGCAATTTTGTTTATTTACTGTCAGAGTTTTTCCAGAAATCTGCTGAGAGCAAGAACGCCGAAGAAATATTTTTCATAATTCTTTATGCACGAGATGTCTGACTTAGGGTATGGGGTCTAATAAACCAACACACTACCTACTAAACAACGGCAACTTTTCTTTGATTGCATTTTTAAATTTAAACTTTTAAATGGTCCACCCTTTATGTACACAACAAAAAAGCGTTACAAATGGACCACAGACACTATACAGATGAGCTTAAGATCGACCTCGGAACAGCAAACAAACAAACAAACAGACAAACAACTGTGGGAATTGTTCAGTACAAAACGCAAAACAAACACTGTTTGCAACAACCGGACTAGCAACACAACAAAGAGTAGAAAGTAACCAACATAATGGCAACAATAATAGCAACAGCAACAGCAACAGCAACAATAACTCTTAAAGACTAACACCAAACAACAGTGGCATTATCATCAACACAATAATTTTTTTTTAAGTTCTCTTTCAGTCTCTCGCTCTCTATGTTAGTCTCTCTTTCTTTCTCTGTCTAATAGTGTGGTTGCCATAGTGGCCATAAATGTAGAAAGCATTAAAAACAACAACAAGAACAATAATAACAGCAATAATGGGTTACAAAAAAGTTAAATTTTTAACAACTTTTTAAGGTTTTTCTAATACCATAACGTTTTACACACAACAACAATAGTGAAAATACACACAGAGAGAGAGAGAGAGAGAGAGAGAGAAAACCGAGAGAAGATAAAAGAATAATTTACACGCTGTAAAATATTAAAAAAAAACGTACAAAAAATCTATGAAAACCATCTTAAAAGGTTAAAAAATATACAATTTTACACAAGTTTTTAGTTAAGCTGTATGGTATATAGTACAGTGGCAAGCAAAAGTTTACACTTTTGAATTTTTTCAATTAAAAACAAAAACTATACTCTTGCATTGGAGACCCTATTTATTGATTTAAAGATATACAAAAACAGATAAAGGGTCCGCCAAATAACTTTTTTTTTTTAAAAAATGCTTTAAAAAAAACTACTGAATATTTTCTCAAATTTCTGTTTCTATTTGAAAGTACAATCCTTCCGGTTAATAATGGAAAATAATTTCATTCAAATGGCTGCCTCGGCTAGCCATGCAGTAGCCTACACGATCGGTCCAATTTTTAAGCACATTATCGATTGTGTGCAGCTGTATTTCACCAATGGCTTCACGAATATTGTCCTTTAAAGCGTCAATTGTCTCTGGCTTGCCGCGGCGTAACACTTATCTTTGACGGCACCCCACAAATAATAGTCCAACAGTATCAAATCGCAGCTCCGAGGTGGCCAAACAACATCAGCTCTGCGGCTGATAATGCGATCTTCCAAAACAGGGCGCAAAACTTCGAGTGTAGCTTCGGCTGCGTGGCGGCGTCCTGTTGAAACCAAATGTTGCCAATATCCTCCTCTTTAATTTTTGTGAACAAAAATTCGTTCAACATGGCCCGATAACGATCGCCATTGACTGTAACGGCCACTCCTTGCTCATTTTCGAAGAAAAATGGCCCAATTATGCCTCTGGACCACAATCCGCACCAAACAGTGACTCGTTTTGGGTGCATCGGCTTTTCAATGTATACGTGCGGGTTTTCTGTGCCCCAAATGCGACAATTTTGCTTGTTTACATACCCGCCAAGATCAAAATGAGCTTCATCTGAAAAGATGATTTGTTTTGCCAAAATCGGCATCTTCTGGTGTAGGCTACTGCATGGCCAGCCGAGGGCAGCCATTTGAATGAAATTATTTTCCGTTATTAACCGGAAGGATTGTACTTTCAAATAAGAAAAGAAATTTGAGAAAATATTCAATAGTTTTTTTTAAGCATTTTCAAAAAAAAGTTATTTGGCGAACCCTTTATATTACGAGATAATCAATTCTATTCGCATACCAATCATATGTATTAAGATTACCCCAGGTTTTATATTGCTAGGCGATGTTAAAGCCAATATTTTGCGTGAAAATAATTCTTTAATCGGTAAAGTGCTTGACAACAAAACCAATAAATCTAGGTTCGAAGATAATCGCGACAAGACAATCTAAATTTTAAAATTAAAATCATTAAAACCGCCTCTAAATCATCTATTCGAGAAGCCTCTAGTTCCCTGAACATCAACCACAAAGTCAGGCAGCAACGTCTTCTCTTAAGGCTAAAACTCAAGAAGCAGAGTTTCCAATTATTAAACCCAATAAAACAGCAGAATACGAGTACATTATTAAAGACACGTCATTATTTGTAACGATGTTTGGTAACCCTACTATTCCAGAACCAGTTACATTGGACAAATTAGCTGTTAAATGGGAAAAACTTCAATAAGAAAGCAAATAAATAATTAGAAATGAGATGATGGCAGTATTCCGTGAGAGCAGACAGTTTATAAAAAAATGATTGGTAACCCTACAATTCCAGAACCAGCTACAGTAGACCATTTAAGTGTTTAACGGAACAAATTTCCTTAAGAAAGCAAATAAATAATTAGAAATGAAGGGATGACAGTGTTCCGTGACAGCAGAGACCACATAATAAAGTCAATTAGAAAGAAAAATATGAGCTTATTTTGTCCTTCCTGGAATAAGTTTCGGCAGTTGCGTGAAGAGGTCGAACAGGTCCTTTCTTCCAACCGAGAAGTATTAGGTAAGGAGTAGAATTGTTTCCCTAATTTCCGGCTTAAACGTGACCAAGGGAATCCCTAAGCGAGGATCATTTTGAAAGGTTTGAAGACAATATGGAATAAGATTGTTGTCTTCTGGATATTGTTGCAGCGACTTGTTGACAATTTGAAGTCTTGGACTGCTAAGGCCAAGTGCACATATAACTACATTTGGTTACTAGACCCTAGGAAGGACTCACGGTTATTTGTAGCAATGAAATCATGGTGAACTTGGACTCTTATGAAACAGAATCTATTGGCCTTCTGTCAGAATTACTACCTAGCTTCTCATACCACTTATGTTCTGTGTGTTAATTTCATTCATGTATGACGGGACCTACAGTTTAAAGTCAACTCCGAAGGGAGGGATTTTTGAGAAACTTTTCATGACAATTGTAGAAGTCTAAGAAGTTTCAGAGGAAATTGCGAAAGAAATATTTTTTCACACTTCATCTTGTTCGGGATGTCTAGCTGGGGTTTGAACCACGGGTTCGCGTCTAATAAGCCAACAAACTGCCTACTATACTAATTTAAATTTAAATCTTTATGGCGTAATTTTTTTTTTTTACAAATTTTCGTTTCTTAAAAGAACGGAGAGTTGTCGCAAAGCATTTTTCCTATATTTTTATAATGTGTTCGCTGTGATTCACATTCTTAATCAAATCGAGCCCCTGTCGCAGGGCACTGATAGAAATATCTTCTTGCCCAGAAACAATGACTTCTGAGGAAAATTTTAAGGAACTTTAAGTCCTACAATGTGGCTCTACTTAACCTTTTGAATATGATGTTTGTTGGTGAGATTACCTTCTGTAGGAGGTTAGGTTCCAGCAGAATGAAATGAGCCTTCTGGAGAGAGATTAGGTAGGCTGCATCAAAAAGCATTGCTTACTTGGGTCCTATAAGATCCTATTTTAATACCGATGGTATCAATTGCATCATTATGACTTAAATCACTTTATTTCAACAAATTCTGGGTGCTCAAGAATCCTCCGCTTTAGGTTTCTAAAAGCAGGACAATGACGGAGATAAAGCTTTATGTGGGAGGCTGATCTACTTTTTAAAGTTTAAAAACCTTGATAAACATTTGTTCGGAAATTTTCTAAAGCATATGAATAGTCTACTACAGCAATTCGTAGGAGGATAAAGTTGTTGCCATTTCTTGGTTTGTTGTATTGGATGTAATAGTAAGGAATGATGAAAAATTTTTAATCTTCTGCTACATTCGAAACTCTATGGCTGGGGTTTGTTGCAATTTACAGCGATTAAACTATCAAATTGTTATAAATCTTGTTGTCAGCGACATTAAGGATTAGAATGGAGTCCTAGAAAAGTATACATTTAAGCAAGACCGGTCTAAACAATTCGAAAGAGATACCTCTGTTGGGCTCAAAAGAAATATGTGGACAAAAATACTTAGCAGATCATAATTCTCAGGATATAAAGGTATTAAAAGAAGTATGGATAGGGTCCAAGGTAGTTATGTACTAAAAACATAGAAAGGTTTTCATCCAATTGGCCTAAAGACCTCAGCAGTATATAGGTATGCCAATCGGGAAATTCCGAATTCCGAAATCCCGGGATTTTTGAAATGCCGAATCCCGAGATTTTTAAACATCAATCCTGTTTGGAATTCCTAGCAGTGTAATATAGTTTGAGCAACATATAATTGTTGATGGTAAACTTTTGTTGCTCACTGTATTTTAGTATTTATTTTTTTTTAACAATTTTTTTAAAGCTTCTCTTTATGTTGACCCAACATAGAATAAATATTTCTTTACGTTTTCAAGCTCTCTATCTCTCTCTCTCTTTCTCTCATACTATGTATAGAAGATTTCATACGTAAAGTTTGTGTAAACGTTGGTGGTTTCAGTTCCATTATTATTTTATTTCGAAAAACTCAAAACTGCAAACCAAAAATAAAATATTTCTTTTGGTTTCTTCTTTCATTTCTTTTTTTCATCGTATTTTGTTTGAGTATGGTTTTCTTTATGGAATTTTTTTTTTTGGGAAATTTTTCCCCCTTATTTTTCTATTGTTGTCTTATAGTTGTGGTAATGCAGTGTGGCAGCTATTGTCGTTTGCTGCCGTCGTAGTCATTGTGTAGTGGTTGCCACCACTACTATCACCACAACAGAAGAGTTTTTTTAAAGGAAGGAGATGGTAGGAATAATAGCATTGGAATACTTAACTTAAAAAAATATATAAAAAAACTTACATGCATTTAGGTTGGCTGCCTGTATGCCATGGAACTCCAAACTGTATTTGAGATGGCTGCTACCGAAGTTTGACCAATACTTTGCAATACACAACTCAAGTATGTTCTTCTCCTGCAACAAAAAACAAGAAAAAATCAGTAAAACATACCATAAAAATTATATAAAAAAAGCAAAAGCAAAACCAAAGAAATCCACATAAAAGGAATGAAATATGAATAGACGGTCCATAACGGACGGTTTAAAAAGAAAAGAAGAAAAATAAAACTCCCCACATGAGATTAAGTATGGCAAGTACCAATGCACTGCACGAGTACTTTTTATAGGTAAGAAGGCGGGGGTTTATTCCCTTGCTGCACAAAAGTCCTGTGCTCGACGACCGCATTGATATTAACAGATGCACATAAAAAAAGGGTACGAGATCAAAAACTCAAGAGAATTGGAGACACACAAAAGGATTAATGGAATTCCGAGAAATTTCTCTCCTCTTTTATGCTCCTTATAATGTTGAAGTGCTTTGGTTTCGTTCCTCTCATGAAAAATGAAAAATGAATTGAAAAAAACCACACGAAATGAAATGAAATAAAAATTGAAAAATGGAAAAAACCCCGTATAACAATAGACAAAAATCTTAAGCCTTATTTATGTATGTACATATGTATGTTACGAGGCCAGCGGAGGAGCAGCATTTGGTAAATGGATAGAAGGGGTTAATTCAAGTATCCTCAGGTCTAGGACAATAAATGTAAGACACACGTTATTTATTTAGAATGTAGAAATTATTAGAATATCTGCAATAAATTTGAATCGAAAGTAATGATATGCACATGTAAGGTGTAATAAAAGGCAGTCCATTATGCTAGCATGAACCCAAAAACTGTATTCAGCTACACAGGTCAACTAAGCATTGTTTTCTTTGATAACTTGTTGCCGTTCTTTTAAAATAATTTCCATTTTGGGGAAACAATCGTTTTTTATAAAGAAAGCCACAATACATACAAGCAATAGACGATATAGTCAATGATTAGGTGGTGGCAGTCAATAGATGCCAAGCTAGAGGTAGTATAAGATGGCTGTAAAAAGATCATCCAACCTAGCTGTCGGAGTTTTAGGAGCCACGTTCCTAGAAAAATTATTATTGTACAGACTCAAAGAGGAGATAAAAGCAATTAATGGTTTCGAGCAACTGTAGTTCGAATTTAACCACAGAAAATGGAAGGCGAATGCCATACAGCACGTAGTAGATGACTGCAAACACAGATGATAAGTGATCAAGATTTGTTAGGTTATCTTCTACAGATAATCGATAGTGAACTCAAAAAAAAAAAAAAAAAAAAATCGCGTGCGCTATAATGTAGTTGGTAGAGGGTAGAACTTCAATTGTCGATGCCGTGGGTTACCCACCAAGGTGTTTCTGATTGTCTGTGGCATTTGGGGCACAGAAAACCTGCACGCATGCATTGAAAAGCCGACGCACCCAAAACGAGTCACTGTTTGGTGCGGATTTTGGTCCAGAGGCATAATTGGGTCAATGGCGATCGTTATCGGGCCATGTTGAACGAATTTTTGTCCACAAAAATTGTAGAAGAGGATATTGGCAACATTTTGGTTTCAACAGGACGGCGCTACGTGCCACACAGCCGAAGCTGTTGTTGCAATTCTATTTCTTATAAAGGGTCCGCCAAATGACTTTTTTTTTGAAAATGCTTTAAAACACAAACTACTGAATATTTTCTCAAATTTTCTTTTTTTATTTGAAAGTACAATCCTTCCGGTTAATAATGGAAAATAATCTCATTCAAATGGCTGCCTCGGCTGGCCATGCAGTAGCCTACACCAGAAGATGCCGATTTTGGCAAAAAAAAAATCATCTTTTCAGATGAAGCTCATTTTGATCTTGGCGGGTCAAGCAAAATTGTCTTATTTTGGGCACAGAAAACCCGCACGCATACATTGAAAAGCCGACGCATCCAAAACAAGTCACTGCTTGGTGCGGATTTTGGTACAGAGGCATATTTGGGCCATTTTTCTTCGAAAATGAGCAAGGAGTGGCCATTACTGGCGATTAATAGCGATCGTTATCGGGCCATGTTGAACGAATTTTTGTTCACAAAAATTGAAGAGGATATTGGCAACATTTGGTTTCAACAGGACGGCGCTACGTGCCACACAGCCGAAGCTACACTCAATGTTTTGCACCCTGTTTTTGAAGATCGCATTATCAGCCGCAGAGCTGATGTCGTTTGGCCACCTCGGAGCTGCGATTTAACACCGTTGGACTATTATTTGTGGGGTGACGTCAAAGATAAGTGTTACGCCGACAAGTCAGAGACAATTGACGATTTAAAGGACAATATTGGTGAAATACAGCTACACACAATCGACAATGTGCTTAAAAATTGGACCGATCGTTTAGGCTACTGCATGGCCAGCCGAGGCAGCCATATGAATGACATTATTTTCCATTATTAACCGGAAGGATTGTGCTTTCAAATAAAAAAAGAAATTTGAGAAAATATTCAGTAGTTTTTTTTAAAGCATTTAAAAAAAAAATAGTTATTTGGCGGACCCTTTACAATAGAAAAAAGAAAGTGAGAATTATTAAAAAAGGTCATTGAAATAAAAAACACTATTTCTCTTTCCATTCTCCTATATTGCAACAAACGGCACAACACGAATAGGAGTCATTTCCTAAGTGCCATGACATGGGTGTCAAAAGTATGGGGTAACATTAAGTCCTTTGCTATGGAACATAATGTGCGATGGGTTGCTGAAAATGAGCCTATCACAGGTCACAAAATTGTATAGATGAAGCAGCACTAATTATTTACCAACCTTGAGCACCAGTAGTTTAAATCGTGCCAAATTAAAGTTTACATCAAACGGATTTCTCGCAAAAACTCTGAGAGAAATAAGAAATTGAAAAGTTTCTCAAAAATATCTGTCGTTCTCAAACGGTTTTCGAGAAAAAGGGGGTTGAAACCCCAAAAAATAGCGTTTTTGGCCTTTTTTGAAACATTTTAGAGCTAAAAACGGACGTGCTAGAACCATCGCTATTTCAGATTATTATCAGAAATTTACAATTGATCTTTGCTCTTTAAAATGAGTCCAAAGCCAAATTGTTTGCATGCACCCTTAAAGTAGGGGGTGGGTTTATGTCAAGGGGAGCAAGATAAAAAGAAACACATTACGGAGGTCCTTAAAAATTAATCAGTTTTACTTAAAAATTGTTACTCAGGGGTTTTTGGGGTCGCTGATTACAGATCTTCACTCAGATTTAAAAAATTCAAAATGGCGGATCCAATATGGCGGTCGAGGTTTATAAAAATTAATCAGATTTACTTGACCGCCATATTGGATCCGCCATTTTGAATTTTTTTTAAATCTGAATGAAGATATATAATCAGCAACCACTCGAAAACCTGACGTGATGGAAAGATTCGTGTTCAGCGCGCAAAATGCCTTCGGAAACACCTGGAGCCATCTTATTTGCACAAAAAAGTCCAAACTTGCAGGGCTGTGTAATTTACAAGACTCCTATCATAAACGATGCTAGTGCGAGACAGTACATTAATTTTGTTCAATGTGAGGTATTTTCTCAAGTCAATACTTATGGATCATACTCATAGTATTCATTCCTTTTACAACCTGTTCTTCCAGTTGCAACATAATGCACTGCATGACCAAGAGCCAGCTCTTAAGGAAAGTTAAAATATAAACTTAAACTAGTCTTTAGATCTCTTACTCTAAAGGTATAACAATTGATTGTACCGAATATTGTATTCCCTTTATTTTATTAGATGCAACACAATGCACTGTATGAGAGCAGACACTGTCCATCAACGTAATTAAAAAGATTACGAACGATTTTATAAAGGCGAAATATCTAGGCTAGGTAAAGGTAGCCATCTTTAAGGGTAAAGTTCCACTAAGGGCAGAAGGTTAAACTCATTGTGATGCCACAAATCAATATCTAGGAATTAAACTTTCCTGATAGGAAACCATCTCATCTACAAAATAAATTTTGCTGTTGCATTAACCTTTATTTTAAGGACTTCAGTAAAAGATGAGAGATCCTCTTGCATAGCAATAGCCAGATATCTTCTTATATATAAAAATGAATGTGTGTTTATTTGCTTGTGGGTTTGTTTGAAGTCTATAGACGGCTAAACGGCTGAACCGATTTTCTTGAAATTTCACAGTATCTTCCTGTATGTCTGGAAGGAGTTATAGGCTACTTTTTATGTTGAAATAGACAAACAAAATAAAATAAAATAAATAAAAAAAAAAGTATGAGTGTTATTTTCTAACAAAATATTACGTATACGTCACACGTAAGCTCTATGTAATCTTATCTTCTTCTTCTTATATATAAAAATGCATGTGTTTATTTGTTTGTGGGTTTGTTTGAAGTCTATAGACGGCTAAACGGCTGGACCGATTTTCTTGAAATTTAAACAGTACTCTCCTGTATGTCTCGAAGGAACTATAGGCTACTTTTTATTTTAAAATTTCAAATAGGCGAGGTGCCACGCCCACATACCCATATAAAAATTAATATTTGTTTGTATGTACCTTATAGAATCGTAAACTATGCATTTCATCATGTTATGATCTTTGGCAAAGTTGTTGCGCATGAGCCGGGTAAGGTTTCTAAGTTGGTATGACTAATTTCCGGCAGGTGGCGCTACTGAAAATTACTTAAAATCAATTAAATCGTAAACTGTGCATTCTTTAATAAATTATTCAAAATGAATGACAAGCAATTGGTCGACCTACACCTCAAGCACGGAAGAAAAGAGCACTACGAACCTCAGAATTAGACGAGCATTCAGGCTGAAAAATCTTCGAGTATATGCCGCTGAGACCCGTTCGCTTGAACCACTTGAACAACGAGAAGTGAGATTAGAAACTGATCGAATGCGTAGTACTCAGGCCCGTTCATCTGAATCATCAGGACAACGGGAAACAAAGTCAATATAATCATTCAAAATTAATTGGACATTTGTGTAATGTCTTTCCTTCAAATTTATTTTAGTTGGTGGCGCAGCAACACGCGCTGGGTACAGCTAGTTGTTACATAAGATGAGATATCATCTGTTCACGCTCCTCACAGCCTCAGCATTGAAAGAAATAATTCGAGGGCATGTCAAGGCCATACGATTTAAAGAAAGATGTCAATCAGTACCTTTCTGATACATTTCAATTCAACAAACCCTTGCAATAAAGTTGAGCCTCTCAGTAATATAACCTAGCTTAACTAAGGGCAATTGAAATATAGTCAACCCTCCTATAACGCGGTGAGTGCTTACCACGTTGTATAGAAAGCAGGCTATAAGAAACTCGGATTTAACCGTACAAACCAGGCTAATTCGTACCGCGTTCTATGCAAAACCATCTACCGCGTTGTATGGAAACCGCACTATAAGAAACTCAGAATTAATACAAATCGCATCATTCGTACCGCGTTATATGGAGACCAAGACAAGATAAATTATAAATTATTTTTATTGAATTAAAGAGTTCATATGAGGATTGATAAAAAAAATGAAACAAAAACTAAACTAAAAGACTGTTTTCCCACAAAAATAAGAAAAACTTTCGTAAAATTATGTAATTTTTCAACATTCATCCTCACTGTCAGATATGAGTTGCAGAAAACTTTTTAGCAAGACTTGATCACCAACAAAACGTATTTACTTTGAAAGAGCTCTGAGATGACTGAAACCGATTTCTTAGACGGCTTTGAGATAAGCTGGCATGCTTATATAAACATGTTGTTTATATATCTCGGCTGTGCTTTTGCATCGAAAATAAAACTGATATTAAACCCTCTTACAATATCATTTATGGGCTGTTCGGTAGGAACCTATGGGATGTTGCTGAACGGAAACCGCACCGTAAGAATACCGCGTTATGGGAGGGCTGTCGCAATTACAGCTTCGCGTTATATGGAAACCGCGTTCTGAGAGTACCGCGTTATAGGAGGATTGCCTGTATATCGAAGATTGTAAGCTCTGTGCTAGCCCTGCCTATGTCCGGGAATCAATATAAGAATTTCCTTTGAATAGCTTGCACCTAACGTAACCTTTTTCTTTGAAAGTTTAGCATAAGATTACTGTTCCCATGTCACGAATACAAACACAAACAAATTCATTTGTAAAAATCTTTTGGAGGGAATGTATACTCCATATACAGTGTACCGTTTATTTTATAATGAAAAATTAAATTCAAGGAAGACGCTTTCTAAACAATTTTTTTTCTTTTTTTCTTTACTTTTTAAATAACAAAAGAGGGTTAAAGAACTGGGTAGAGTCAGTAAGAGAGAGGGGGGGGGGAGTAGTAATAATAGTTTTCAAGTTTATTTAAAGAGCCATTATGTGAGTGTGTGTGTGTATAAGGAAAAGAATAAAGAATGTGTAGTGCTGATATACTTGTCACATAATAAATGTGAATATGGGGTGTATGTGTGTGAGGATGGCCATTACAATTTAAAATAACAACAACAACAACAAGAAAAAAATAACAGGATATATTTTTTAAAGAAATCTCCACTTAAACTCTCTATTACACATACAAACATGCACATGCACATGCATGCTTAAAGAAAGCAAATACAAAGAGGTAAAGCAAACACACGAAAACATTTTGAGAGAGAGATAGAAAGAGAAAAAAAATTACCTTCAAAATAATAAAATAAAGAAGAGAATTCAATTGTTAAAGGCAAAAGAAGAATAAGACCAAGCATAAGAAGAGAAGCACACAAGTCCATAAACAAACGAATAACTTTGCTAATAAATGGCAAAAAGAAGAAGAAGAAGAAGCATTAGAAGAGTTCCTCTTGTAATGCTTCGAGTTCTCTTTACTACAATGTGTAGTGGTGATGCAACAACTTTAAGAATAAACAGGCGAGCAAGCGAACAAAAAGCAAAAACAGAAGAAGAAGCTTTACTTAAGGATAATAATCATAAACAAAAAAAAGAGAAAAACAACAACAAGAAAAAAAGAGTCGAAAATATTGTTGTTTTTGGGGAAACAAATATTATTCAATGTTTAACTTGGCACAACACAATCTTGTTTATAAAATGCATTCAAACTTGATGAAGTGCTGCTGAAAGAGATGCAACAACAACAACAGCAGCAGCAGCAACAAGAGGAGAAGACAATGACTACTACAACTACTCTGCTACTAAGAGACAGAGAGAGAGAGAGATATCAAGAGGACCATGATAATAATGATGATGATGTTGAGGACGTTATGCTTCTTGATGATGGCATTTTGGCTATACAATCGTATACTTGAACTTTTCATATGAAAACATTACTTTACATTGGGGGAATTTTATTTTATTTTATTGTTGTATTCTATCCTATTGAATTTGTTTTGTTATGTTTTTTTCTCTTTTATTTTTTAGTCAAAGGCAACAAATTGTTATTACAACTATTTTTATTATAAATGAGATTATGGCAATAGAAATATTTAAAAGAAAGAGAACACATACATACATACACACACTTACATATCTATACACTAAATATAAGCATATGTATGTATGAAGAAGATCAAGTTTGAAAGTAGGATATAAAGAAAGACACACTGTTATCCTTTTGAAATATTAAGAAATATCAAAAAAAAATATTGGGTGTTCCAAAAAGTTTGTTTACAAATTGTCATCAGATGTCCCAAAAAGGTAATACAATATCTCTGGTAAGATTTTAAAAGCTTCACTTTACTAGCATAAATTATACAGCCCTGCATGGGTTTTGCAAATAAGATGGCTCCAGGTGTTTCCGAAGGCATTTTGCGTGCTAAACACGAATTTGGGTTCAAATGAAAATGATGAAAATTGTTATTCAGGGGTTTTTGGGGTCGCTGATTACAGATCTTCATTCAGATTTAAATTCAAAATGGCGGATCCAATATGGTTTGATTAATTTTTATAAATCTCGACCGCCATATTGGATCCGCCATTTTGAATTTTTTAAATCTGAATGAAGATTTGTAATCAGCGACCAAAAACCCCTGAGTAACAATTTTTAACTAAAACTGATTAATTTTTAAGGACCTCCGTAATGTGTTTCTTTTTATCTTGCTCCCCTTGACATAAACCCACCCCCTACTTTAAGGGTGCATGCAAACAATTTGGCTTTGGGCTCATTTTAAAGAGCAAAGATCAATTGTCAATTTCTGACAATAGCGATGGTTCTAGCACGTCAGTGTTTAGCTCTACAATGAATCAAAAATGGCCAAAATGGCGCTATTTTTAGGGGTTTCAACCCCCTTTTTCTCGAAAACCTGACATGATGGAAAGTTTTTGAACCCAGATTTGTGTTTACTGCGCAAAATGCCTTCGGAAACACCACGAGCCATCTTATTTGAACAATAAAAGTCCAAATTTGCAGGGCCGTGTTATTAAACGACTCTGAATTCGGAATATTACCGTCTTATTTTGCTTTCCTCTTGTAGAAAAAATGTTTCGCAAACTGCAGAAAATATTTGTGACGTTTATAGAGGCGATGCTTCAAAGCTAGTAAAACGACATGGAGGGCTCATACAGGGAATATCTAAGGAAAGACCATACATGCCAGAATGGTACGCAAAATGCTTGCAGGGCCATCCTGGGAATTTACGACAATTAGCAGGTAGATAAGCTAGCGAGACCGAGAGATTCTACACCGCTGATTGTTTCAGATCCTTTCTATGAAATGGAAAGAAAAATTTGTAGGAATATTCGATGAAAAAGAAGATACGGGCAGGCGTACATTCTTCTCAAGCTAACCCCATCATCATACCTCCCTCTTTGTATGTTGGATAGTGCCGGTAAACTATTAGAGAAACTGCTCCAAATGCAGGCTGGCAGCGCCGATTGAGACAGCTGGAGGACTATCGGAGAGGCAGTATGGTTTCCGACCGGGTAGATCTACACTTGGGGCCATAGCGGACATAGTGGAATGGACCAGATTTAGGCGTTGCTATCCGAAACGCATTGTTGTCCTTGCCACGCTTGATGTGCGTAATGCTTTTAACAGTCTACGATGGGAGGATATCATTAAAGCACTGAGAAAATAGTAGCAGCGGTGCAACGAACAGCGGCCCTAAGAGTCGCTTCGGCCTATCGCACGGTCTCGGGCGCCGCAGTCCTCGTGATCACCGGTGAGACACCTATCGACTTGCTGGCATTCGAGCAAAGAAGATTATGGAAAGCGAAGAGGGAAAACCTCGCCATTAGTACCGCAGATGTCAGAACTCAAACTATACGGCGATGACAAAGTAGATGGAGCGATGAAACAAGTGGAAGATGGACTGCTAAACTTATTCCATCTATAGAAGCATGGACAAGCATGGACATTTTGGGGAAATTAACTACTTCCTGGCCCAGTTTCTTTCGGGTCATGGTTATTTCCGACAATATCTACACCGCATAGGCAAGGTGAATGATCCTGGCTGCATTTATTGCGAGGAAATGAGTGACGACGTTGAACACACATTCTTCCATTGCATCAAATGGCAAGACGAGAAGAATGTGTTGATGGAACAGATTGGCGAATTCACACCCAACGCAATGCTCGAAAGCGAGACGAAGTGGAGCGCTGTGAGAAGATACATAGGATGTGTACTCCGCAGGAAGAAGGTCGACCTTGATACAGTACGACAAAATGATACATGAGAAGATGAGCCAACAGCATGAAGACGAGCCAACAGCTTCGAATATGGCGTACCCAGACGTAGGAGAATAAACAACGGTCCTTAACAGGATGTCGTTCTGGGCTCTTCCCGAAGTAATACAGATAGCCGTCCCGGGAAGGGAGTATCCCCAGAAGAGGAGGAGGGATTGTTTTAGTGAAAGCCCGACTCGACGCAGCTGACGACGGTCACTGTAAGTGCGAAGGCATTTTGAAACCTACCTCACACGCCAAAAAAAAAAATGCCAATGAGAATTTATTCCAACATCGGCGCTAGAAACTCTGTTAGATTTAAGCCATCGAAAGATGTGTTTAATTCAACTTGAATAGGACATATAACAGACGAGACATAAAAATACTAATTGACAGCCAACAGACCGCCAACCGAGCACTCGGCTCTTATGAAGCCAAGTCTGAGGTAGTATGGAACTGTCTTAGGTAAAGGAATCGATTGGGTTGGTAAAATAAGATTATCGTCTGCTGTGCCCTAGATTATATGGAAATCCTCGGCATTAAGCAAGTAGATGAGTTTACAAAGAGAGAAGCTCTACCATGCAATTAATGGGGCCAGAACCCTTTAGTGGAGTAACAGCGGATGTTTGGAAAGGTATGCCTAACAAAAGGGGAAAATATAAAGCGGCAAAGAGTCTTCTCAAACCAAATAGATTTGAAACAATCGAAACTTTTGTACTTCATACAATGAGTGGAGATCTGAGTCATGCATCAGACTATTTAGGAATGACATGATGTTGGTAAGTGGGCTTTTGACAGGGCACTAAAGATCAGGGTACCCTTACTAAGAATAAGGATTGCCTCGAGCCTAATATGGAGATTCTATGATGATGAGAATGTATCAATGGAAACTGTGGGTGGTCGGAAGTAAATGATTTCCCAACAATCTAGAGGTAAGGGTCTGTGGTTGATAGTTTTTAATATAAGCCCGGAATTGAAAATGTTGAATATTGCAAGAAAAGATGTTCTGAGTTTAAATGTATAACTTTTACCCTTACCCAATAATATAATGCATACATATATTGGTAGTAAATACTATTGAACTGTAAACGGAAACATATATTACAGTCTGATTTAAAAGTAATAAATAAACGAACGTAACGAAACAATACAAAATGAAATAAATCTTCTTCGCAAGCAAACCAGCAACAGCAGAGAGAGAGAGAGAGCGAGAGTACTAAACGGGAACGCCAGTCAAGCAAAAAATAAGAGGGGCAGAAGCAAAGAACCGGTGAAGGAGCAGCAAGAGGGGAGCATAAGGGGAAAAGAAAAATATAAACAAGAGATAATGTTTGATTGTGAAAACTTAATACATTTCAAAAGACGAAAAATAGAAACGTTTTGTGATATTAACGAGTTCCTCTAAATCATTACAAAAAAAAAAAAGGATTTTTTTCTTTTGCTTCTCGTTTTTCGTTTTTGTAAGAATTTTAAGTAGCAAAACCACAAGGAAAAAAGTAATAAAAATGAAAATAAGGATATAAGGAAATATAAAAAAAACACTTTTTATTTGTTAAATGGAAGAAAAGGAAAATGAAATTTCGAATGGTACTCAAAAGATATTAGAAAACTTAGAACCTTTTTCAAAAAAAAAAAAAAAAAAAAAAAAAAAAAAAAATTCGAATCCAATTGAAATTTAAGGACTTTATATGTGGAATGTATGTGTATGTACATGTGTGTGAATATAAAAATATTTGTTTTTATTATTTGTTTAGTGAGGACCATTTTAAACTTTTTAATGGTCGGATTTATATAAATAAAAATCTTTGAATATAAGGATCACATAAACGAACATATTAATGCTGCCACAAAATATCTACCACCTCCATCTACGATTTCATGTCTTTGTTTCAATTTCACAAATCAAGTTTTTCCAGACAAGCAGTTTGAAGGTAGTAGGGCTTCTATCGGGTCCGCCATCTAACGTTTTTTTTTTCAACTAGTGCTTATTTCGTGAATGGTAACACTTAGCTCATGTCTGATTTGACAGATAATTAGTTTTATCCTTCCGCTGAACGAATATGGTTGTGTATACGCTTGAACAAAGCTGGGAAATATTGCGACATTACTTTGAAAATCATGGTAATGTTGTAGAATGTGAGCAAAAATTGCGTACGGATTTTGGAAGAAGAGAAGCGCCGTCAGCTCCGTATGTTCGTTATCTTGTGAAAAAAGTTAAAGAAACTGGTGTCCTCATAGATAAACCAAAGCGTGAAAAGCCAAAAACACATCATTGACACGAATTTTGCATAAAGACCTTGGTATGACGCCATACAAAGTCCAATTGGTTCAGGAGTTGAAGCCAATTGACTATCCAATGCGTTTTCACTTCGCTAAGTGAAAAGATGCCGATTTTGGCAAAAAAAAAATCATCTTTTCAGATGAAGCTCATTTTGATCTTGGCGGGTATGTAAACAAGCAAAATTATCGTATTTGGGGCACAGAAAACACGCACGCATACATTGAAAAGCCGGCGCACCCAAAACGAGTCACTGTTTGATGCGGATTTTGGTCCAGAGGCATAATTGGGCCATTTTTTCTTCGAAAATGAGCAAGGAGTGGCCGTTACAGTCAATAGCGATCGTTATCGGGCCATGTTGAACGAATTTTTGTTTACAAAAATTGAAGAGGAGGATATTGGCAACATTTGGTTTCAACAGGACGGCGCTACGTGCCACACAGCCGAAGCTACACTCGATGTTTTGCGCCCTGTTTTTGAAGATCGCATTATCAGCCGCAGAGCTGATGTCATTTGGCCACCCCGGAGCTGCGATTTCACACCATTGGCCTATTTTTTGTGAGGTGCCGTCAAAGATAAGTGTTACGCCGACAAGCCAGAGACAATTGACGCTTTAAAGGACAATATTCGTGAAGCCATTGGTGAAATACAGCTGCACACAATCGATAATGTGCTTAAAAATTGGACCGATCGTGTAGGCTACTGCATGGCCAGCCGAGGCAGCCATTTGAATGAAATTAATTTCCATTATTAACCGGAATTATTCAATAAAAAAAGAAATTTGAGAAAATATTCAGTAGTTTTTTTTAAGCATTTTCAAAAAAAAAGTTATTTGGCGGACCCTTTACATGAGTGGCGGGAACCTACAGTTTAAAGTCGACTCCGAACGACAGATTTTTGAGAAACTTTTCATTGTAATTTTTATTTAAACTCAGAGTTTTTGCCAGAAATCTGCTGAGAGGAAGCCGATAAAGAAATCTTTGTTCATATTTTGGATTTGAAGTCTGACCTGGGGTTAGAACCGTGGCCTTACGTCTAATAAGCCAACACACTACCTACTAGACTACGGAGACTGCTTAAGTCATTTGATTTATTTTTTCCCGGTAATATTTACAGATCAGCAGTAGAACAAGCACTACCGTTTGGCTGTTGGTATGCAGATTGCTTAACGTTGATAGGGCGACAGATTTTAGAATTACTAAATTCACCCATTTTTTACATTCAATTACATTTGCAGTCTTCCACGTCTTTCAACTGCAGCAAGCTCCTATTTTTCGCCAAGAAGTTGTTTAAGCAACCCACCCAACAATTCGCATTGTGCAGACATTTTTTTTATAAACTAAATAGGCCCCGGCCATTAGAATTTGCTTTTATTCCACAAACAAATACATACAACGAAAACTTATTTTTTATATTAAAATTCATGTCATGAAATTCATGAATTTCATTTTCAATTCACCAACCATCCCCATCGCCATCCTCTCTTATTGCAAAAAATCCCAGTTTTTAATTTCTTTGAAAATTAATTATTAATCACATTTAACCACATGATTTAGTTGTAAATTAAATACCATTTGTTGATGAAATTTTCGGTTTTAATTTTCAACACCAAAAACGGGAGAGAAAATAAAAACGAAATGACGGGTAAAATGGGGGAAAAAGGAAAATTTATCGTAAAGAGCAGTTTTCCTTGCACATTTAAATAAAATATTTATCGTTATAAACAACAACAACAGCAAGTCATTAGTTTCAGTTACTGATGCTGACGTACGACGGCGATGAAAGTGATGATGACGGCGACAGGAAAAAAAAATTATGATGAGAATGAGAATGAGGATGAGGACGAGAATGTTACGCTGTGAAGCGATGCGAAGCCATGCAATGCGATGAGATGAGAAGTGTGGGGTCGTAATGGGTAACCTAATTTGAAATTTGTTATAAAAACAACAACAACAACAACACCGAAAAAACAAGAGTGTTATTTTAGTTTTTCCTTTTTTTGTTTTTTAAATTTTCTACTTTTCTTTACGTTTATTTTTTCCCACTCTCTCTCTCTCTCTCTCTCTCTCTCTTTCTCTTTTTTTTCGAAAGCGGAAATAGTCTGTTAACTTTTAGAAAATTTACGAGTGCATGTGTGTCAACGCCATTGACGAAAACAGCACAACGATGCAAGTAGGAAGCCGTCCTTTCTCCTTTTTTTTTTAAACATACACTTGTGTTTCTCTCTCTGTCTCTCTCCTTCTCTTTTCAATTTACAAAAGAAAATTTATCATCTAAATTTTTCATCATAAAGAATACTTGATGAATTTACTACCGAGATGAAGATGATGTTGGTTGGCTCACGCTTCACTCTCATGTCGTTAGACGTTTCTACCCTACTCTGCCCTGCCTCTTATTCTCTATACGGTTCTGCTTTGCTCTACTGTGTCCTTTGGTTTTTTGATATTTGTAAAGAAGGGAGAAAAAGTGCTGGTGAGGTAATTAGTAGTGAGTTCTTGTATAAACGGCACAATCTATCCAAATACATTGCAAAAGCAATAAATCATGGCAACATGGCAAGTGTTATTTATTTTAAGAATGAATTGATAGAAAATGAAATAAAAAAAAAATAAAAAAAATTGTCAACAAATCTATATCAATAAGAGGTCAAAAGGTCAAACAACAGTCATACCGCAATATTTAGAACTTTTGCCAGATTTTCTGGCATTAATTGTGAAAATTTCGTAATACGGTGTTCAGATATGCACCTTTATTGCGTAAATCGCAATAAACGCCATTATTGAGCTCAATATTTCATATAAAGTTTCAATTAATAATTGCAAAATAAATACGCGTTTTAGTTGTGTTTAGTGAGCATATTACAATTAATCGAACACTTTTTGTTGATTATGCCTGAACACTTAAAATATTGTACTCAATGAACCGAATATTGACTCAATAAAAGTGCATATCTGAACATAGTATAAGGATGATCTAAATTGCGCAGATGACACGTATTTACAGACATTCATACATAATTGGTCATACATAATTCGACCCCACACCATTTATGTTGAGTGTGTTAATTTGTATACATAAGTGGCCTGGCCTACAGTTTAAAGTCAACTCCGAACGACAGATTTTTTAAAAAACTTTTCACGGCAATTTTATTTACTCTCAGAGGTTTTGCCAGAAATTTTCTGAGAGGAAGCATAACCCCACATACATACATAATTGGTCATTACAACCCTTCAGTCAGGAATACGACCTAGCTTCCCACAACACTTATGTTGTGTGTATTAATTTTATACACGAGTGGCGGGACCTACAGTTTAAAGTCGGTTCCGAACAACAGGTTTTTTGAGAAACCTTTCATGACATTTTTAATTACCCCCGAGAGTTTTTTTTTTTGTATATAAATCGTTTTGTTGGAGTTGTCTGACCTGGAGTTTGAACCGTGATCTCACGCCAACACTAATAAGCCTAGACTACGGCGATGAAACATAATTCCACAGGAAAACAGAAATTCCAAAGAGACTGCGCACGATGAATTTGACGGGCGCTTTTAGGTGGAACTTCCTACTTTGCGGCAACGAAAATGTATCGCTGAACACCGAGATAATGTTTGCTCACAAATACCTCCACAGGTATTTAATTACAAATATCAGCTTACGGACCGAAGCGAAAGCAACGTAGTTAAATCGTGGCAAAACCTGGACTACGGATATGATGTAAAACAAGGAATCCGTAGGCACATTGAGGTTGACTAGATGGTTAGGTTAGGTTAGAGGACGTGTACTTGTCAATTAAGACAAGTACAGTACTCGGAGGTCGAATTGACCCATTGTACAACGTCCTAGTTTCTCACACCAATTATGTTGAGTGTGTTAATTTTATACATGAGTGGTGGGACCTACAGTTTAAAGTCGACTCTGAACGACAAATTTTTTGAGAAACTTTTTCATGACAAAATTATTTACTCTCAGAGTTATTGCCAGAAATCTGAAGAGAGGTAGTCGTCGAAGAAATACTTTTTGTATTTTGTCTTGATGTCTGGCCTGGGGCTCGAACCCTGGCTTTACGTCTAATAAGCCAACACACTACCTACTAGACTACGGCGACTTCTCACTAGACTAGACTGGATGGTTTCTTATAATTTCTTCGATATAAGAATAGATTTTAAGATTCCAACCAGGCACTTTAGGTGTGGCTATTCAAAATTTGGATCGTGGGTTTGCCAAAACTAGGGCTAATACAGGGCTCACAATCACCGACGTGTTACAGAGCATAGGGGTTACGATCGCCTTCGTTAAGTCGTAAACCCTCTGATCTTTACAAAGAAACGCGCAACTTTATTGGATGCAGGAGTTTTTGTACCGCTCTATTGGAAGACATGCTAAGAGGTTTGGGACAATTTCTTGACTGATTTCAGAAGCTGTGAATCTGAGAAGAAGGAAGAAACTATTTTGCAACTTAAGTATCAATATCCGTTTGCCGTATCCAACTTAAGTAAGCCATGAGGAGAGGCAGAGATGTTCTTGCATTCTCATTTTCTGCAGTAACAAGATTAATTTTGGAGTTGGAATGGTTTTCTAACTGGAATATTTGATCCTCGGGTTGGATAGTGATGTGGTTGTATGACAATGGACTAAAAGTCTGAAAGGGGATCTTACCTCCTTGGAGGGTTAGCCACCTAAACTAACCTGTCTAATCCTAAAGACTGAAACAAAACAACTACCAGTTGCAACTGACTAAGGAGACGTACATGATAGCTGAGATCAACTAGGTTCCTCCTACAGAAAGAAAGCTTGATTCAGGAAACTAAAGGAAAGCTAGGAAATTTCTTAAAGGAATAAAGAGAAGTAAAAGTAATAAGAGGAATAATTGCCTAGATTGTAATCCTCAGGATCCTAGACATGCTGGAAACCCTGTGAACATATGCGAAAGGCAGCTTGTGAAACATAATAGATTAACTGAACGTAGCGGAGTTGAATTCAAAAAACGACATATTATGTAGACTAGTGTTCAATGTAGCGTGAAGGTCAGACGCCAAGACCAAGTAATAACTAACATTTCTAATTAGTTAAAACCAACTGCTTGTACATATGAATGGATACGTGTGTAAAGGTATGCATGTGCTAGCTTGTGCTACATTCCAACGATTTCTGAGTATTTAGGTGAACCACATGGATAGAAAAGTCTTTGAGAGGATAATTTCCTTTCGTCTTACTATAGATTACATTTGGAAATGTAAAAATGCTACAGACAAAAAGTATAAACAAGGCTTAAACGATCCCAGCGCCATTGCCGGGCATTAATTCGCTTCAAATCTGTCAGACGACCACTGTTGTGTGAACGCCGATCTTTTTGATTCGAATGAACTGGATGTATATCCTTACATAGTGAGATGGCGAAGTGTAGTAATTAAAGTACACTAGACCTACCATAAGATCTGCTGTCCTGATCACCAGTACACTCTGTTCCACTCGGATATTACTTGCTGGGCTAACTTCTGACCTCCCTTTAAAGAAGACGCTTGAACCTCTTGCAGTAAGGCTGTAAAAAAATTCATTTCTGGCGAAACCTGTACAATGGACTTCCGGCAATACTGAGAAGCCATAGAAACATTCAGTCGATCCGAACCTGGTATTATGGTACCTTATTATTTCTACAAGAGATTTGAATGCAGAATTTCAAGTAGAAACTTCAGGTCTTATTATACGAAGGATATTATAGTGAGGCCCTTGTAGTCCAAAATGCTGGACATTGTAGACTCTGGAATATTTATTAAGGGTTCCGGCATTAAACTTTTGTAAAGTTTGCCTGAACACTGAAGTGTGTTACAAATGGGGGTCATGGCCATATTGAAGGCGACACAATGCTTGTGCGACCATAAATTCTAATTATTTCAGGGCACTTGGTCAGAGGAGAAAGAGACACCTCGGTGCCTACTACATGGAGGACCTAGATGAACTGTCATGCATGGATATTGGCAGTCTGAGTCGCTTCATCGGAAGCTTCGAGTGGTTCCTGGAATAGGGGAGAATGTGAAACTGTGGTATGACAATGGGCCCTTTGGGCGGCCTCATGACTCCATCGGGGGGACAGCCACTTCTACCTACCTACCTACCATTATTATTTCAGGTCAATAACTCTTGTAGGGGTGGCAGGACATAGGGATATAGTCACATATCATATTGTTAATGAACTGATCAGGAATGCACACTATATCCGAATTTCAAATGCCCCTGTTTAACTGGATATTTTCCCTGGTATTTTTAGAGGGAGTCTCAACTCCATTGGCAATAGAAGGGTAAGTGCAATATAAATAGGTTCTGCTGAACTGCTGTTTTTTCTTACATCGCATTATTGGGGTTCTCAAAGGTTGCTGCCCTATTCGAGGGCATGTCGATAGATTTGAAATTTCCTCATTCTTTCATCTTATCTGTCAATGACAGGCTGTTGATATCAAGAATCGAAGGTTCTTGACTTCTCATTTTTGTCTAAACTCTCCCAAATAAGATTTAAGGCGCCAGCAAGATTTACTTTGAAGTTGCAACGGTTTCCTATAGGGAATGTTTGATCCCCGGGGGTTGGATATTGAATACTGCAATCATAGCTGATCTAGTCTGAAGGAGGCTAATCCAACTTAATAGTGTGAAATGAAGGCATAACTAGGAGTCACGAAGTGTAAGCTATTGCCAATAAATTATGAGAACTTATCTCAGTTAACAAAGTATACATTTCCTTAAGCATTAACAACTGTGACTTCCTTTCTCTGTGAATATATATTTTTTTTTTTAAAAATTCGTTGAAACTTCCTGCGGAATTTCTGAACGCCAATTTTAAATAAGATTTTAGCGTTCATTCGCGCCACTTTGCAAAAATTTTGCAACAAATTTCGAAATCATTAGAGACCACATTTGCTGAATATGCGAACAAAATCGTTTTACTATCTCCTTACACAATGTAAGCTTTGGGACTCCATTAACCATACATGATGCATGCTTGTACATACGTACACATAAGCGTGAAACTAAGATTCCTGGATAGGATAGTAAAACATGCACACACACACACACTTACATATACTTATTTAAACACGTAATTACATATTATACAAATACACATACATACAATGTAAAGATGTTATATAGTACACATGTATGGTTGTTACACATTGTAATACACCTTCAAAAGCACTTACCTGACACTTGAATGCCAATGTGGTTTCATTTTCTGAATTGACAGACAAAATCTTCATAGTTTCCAAAACACGACACGATGACTTGGGCAACAATTGTACCGTGTGTACAAAAAATTTACCAACATCCTTGTCACGATTTTTATCGGTTGAGCGCATACGTAAAACTTAAGAGTTGACATTTTTTGTAGAAGAGAGGTTGTAT
The DNA here is from genome assembly GCA_958299815.1 of Sarcophaga carnaria. Taxonomy (NCBI): domain Eukaryota; kingdom Metazoa; phylum Arthropoda; class Insecta; order Diptera; family Sarcophagidae; genus Sarcophaga; species Sarcophaga carnaria. The sequence goes on from OY283153.1 coordinate 25,797,549, forward strand.
GTTACATCCCAGCAGCAATCGACATCATCACCAAAAAGGGAAAAGCCACACGCATATATATGGACACGTACCAGTGGAATGAGTACAAGTGGTTGTTTGTTGTTGTTGTTGTTTTGCAATACAGCAGCACAGTCATCAGAAGCACAACCAAAAAAACGAAAACGAAAAAAAAATAGACGAAGAACCGGGAAAGTTTAAAACGAACCATGAAATGAAATAGAAAATAAAGAAAAAAACAATCTTAGTTTTTTTCGGTAACAAAAAAAAGAGGGAAACAAACAAATTTACTTAAACTAAAATAAATATTCTTTATCTAAAACAAAACATAACAAACGAAAAAAAAAGAAAAGGATGTGAAAAATTGGTAAAGAGTGTTGTCACCCAGATACAGTGAAAGTCAGCAAAAATCGTACAGCAATTATATCCCGAGAAAATGTGTAAAGGATCCGCCAAATAACTTTTTGTTGAAAATGCTATAAAAAATACTGAATATTTTCTCAAATTTCTTTTTTTATTTGAAAGTACAATCCTTCCGGTTAATAATGGAAAATAATTTCATTCAAATGGCTGCCTCGGCTGGCCATGCAGTAGCCTACACCAGAAGATGCCGATTTTGGCAAAAAAAAATTCAGATGAAGCTCATTTTGATCTTGGCGGGTATGTAAACAAGCAAAATTGTCTTATTTGGGGCACAGAAAACCCGCACGCATACATTAAGAAGCCGACACACCCAAAAACGAGTCACTGTTTGGTGCGGATTTTGGTCCAGAGGCATAATTGGGCCATTTTTCTTCGAAAATGAGCAAGGAGTGGCCGTTACAGTCAATGGCGATCGTTATCGGGCCATTATGAACAAATTTTTGTTCACAAAAATTCAAGAGGAGGATATTGGCAACATTTGGTTTCAACAGGACGGAGCTACGTGCCACACAGCCGAAGCTACACTCGATGTTTTGCGCCCTGTTTTTGATGATCGCATTATCAGCCGCAGAGCTGATGTCGTTTGACCACCTCGGAGCTGCGATTTGACACCGTTGGACTATTATTTGTGGGGTGCCGTCGTCAAAGATAAGTGTTACGCCGCGACAAACCAGAGACAATTGACGCTTTAAAGGACAATATTCGTGAAGCCATTGGTGAAATACAGCTGCACACAATCGATAATGTGCTAAAAAAAAATTGGAACGATCGTGTTGGCTACTGCATGGCCAGCCGAGGCAGCCATTTGAATGAAATTATTTTCCGTTATTAACCGGAAGGATTGTACTTTCAAATAAAAAAAGAAATTTGAGAAAATATTCAGTAGTTGTGTTTTTTAAAGCATTTTCAAAAAAAAAGTTATTTGGCCGACCCTTTACATCACACCATAAATTGTTCAAGAAATTCAGTTGTTTCTGAAGGATATATTGAGACCCTAGGCCGTTGACCCATTTAACTCACTACGAAAGGCCGGGAGAATAGATAATTCGAGTGAATTCATTCCTGCGTTTGGTATTCCTCCACAAGTGAGGCGAACAAATGGCCACCCGCACGAACTCATTTGAGGAAATTAACCCACTTGTATAGAGGACCGCACAACACTGGCCCACTATGGACATAAGCAGAAGAATATTTTGTATTAAATCTAGCCACTCATTTACTTTAGGTACCTCATAATAGTCACAATTGGACAGAGGTCTTTAGGTGAACCCCCAGAGCATAGCTCACAACGAGTCAAGCAGAAGCTGTAATGACAGGGAAAAAAGGAAACCACAAAACATCTTCTCTGTCTTTGTCTGGCACTTTTGAACAGGATATGTCTAGCCAAATATGATTTGGACACAATCCACGCCTTCATGAATGACTGAGAAATCTCAATCAGAAGTTGTTCCACCTTACAGGACCCAAATAAGCCATAAATTTTGCTTCTTTGTCTGGCACTTTTGAACAGGCCATGTCTAGCCAAATATTTTTTGGACACAATCCACGCCTTCATGAATAACTGAGAAATTTCAATCAGAAGTCGTTCCACCTTACAGGACCCAAATACGTCATGAATTTTGCTTCTTTGTCTTTGTCTGGCACTTTTCAACGGACCATGCCTAACTAAAGATGACTTGAAGAGAATCCACGCCTTCATGAATGACTGAGAAATCTCAAACAGAAGTTATTCCACTTTACATACGGCATGACATAACCTCACATAACCTAACATAACCTAGACTTTTTAGAGACATCGCATGTCATGACATGGCAGTCATTCGGCCGAAAGTCCTCTATAAAAGGTAGATTTTAGTTCTTTAGAAGCTACAGAGATAAGGAGGAGGATGTAGACAAATAATTAGTCACTTAATAGGTACTTGCCCAGCTGTCGTGAGAGAAGAAAAAAATCAAGTTGAACTCAAAGAGACGAACATTGGAAAATTCAGCGGCCCTAACAAGAGCTCCGATATTTCTGTAAACCGGACCGGCTAGCAAACTCATGCATTAGATAGTGTCAACTACATGACTAGATTTCCACTGTCCTCGTTTAATTGAGGGTGTTCGTGCAACATTTCCATAGACTATACCGGCTTATTGGTTACCGCTGCTTATTTTCTTGTATAGTTTTGTAGAAGGAAAAGAATTCTGCGCCAAAAAAGTGGCAATTTTTCTATGCATTATGGTCTGAAGGTGCCACCGGCCCGTACATTTTCGAAAATGAGGTTGGCAGAACCGATAAAATTAATCCAGAAGCATATTGGCTGTGTGGTAAGCGACTTGTTTTGGGCTACAATTGAAGATTATGAACTGGAAGATGGTTTCAGCAGTGCGATGCCACGAGCTACAGGACGCGATCTATTTTGGCTGTATTTTCAGAAGGATATCAAAGGCCATGTCGACGGGGTTAATACCCCAACGTTGGACCATTTAAAACCCAACAATCGTGAAGTTATTGTCAAGAAATCGCCTAAAATGAAAGAAAAAAGTAGCCGAATTCCGAAACGACTCCAAAGACGATCATTTAAATGACATTAAATTGCATTTATACTGGCATGGAAAGCTGTAAGCACTATAATGAAATCAAAATTTCATTGAAATCACAGCTTCGTGGGTATTTTGTACGATTTCCACTGGGATACACTGTAAATTATAGACAGGTAAACTTATCAAACCAATACTACTGAACTAGAAACAGTACAAAATAGCAAACGACCAACTCTAATAGTAAAGGTTGAAGAGCAAGAGCGAGAGCAAGAGCAGTAATAGTATTTCTATCTAGTTGCAGTGGTAGTTGTAATAGTACCTGTAGTGGTTAGTTAAAATTTATCTAAAGTATCATCATCAACTTCAATGCACTCACTTCGCCCAAAAAAATACACAAAAAACCCCAAAAAAGGTTGTGCAATAAAAAAGAAATGAAAGGAAAGAGGAGAAAAGAGGAGAAAAGGAAGGAAGTATTTTCTATAGAGAAGTATAAAGTGATGATAAATTGACTTGAATTTCACATAATAACCTTTAACGCTCTGTTACTCAGATGCTATTGATACCATTAACCCGTTGGAATAGAATAGCAATTGGAAACTAAACATTTCCAATTTTGCGAAAACTGATTGAAATCAGTAACAGCGGCAAGGATTTATTTTTTTAAGGTAAAGAGGATTTCTTTAAATTACATATTCTTTAGAAAAGAGACAGAAAAAAGGAGTTCAAGAAAAAATGTGTCAATTGTGCCATGAAACTGCAACTGCAATTTATTATCCCAGAACCAGCCGGTACTGATGAAACTATTTAGAGTCTCAGTGTATGTCCTTGACAGATCTGTGAGATTATCTGTATAGTAGAACTCCAATTGATTCCTTCGACATAAAACGGGGGAATGTGCTCAAGAGATAAAGAACAGGTTCCTCCTCTTCATACATACATAATTGGTAACTAAAGGGTCCGCCTAATAACTTTTTTTTTTAAATGCTTTAAAAGAAAAAACTACTGAATATTTTCTCAAATTTCTTTTTTTATTTGAAAGTACAATCCTTCCGATTAAAAATGGAAAATAATTTCATTCAAATGACTGCCTCGGCTGGCCATGCAGTAGCCTACACGATCGGTCCAATTTTTAAGCACATTATCGATTGTGTGCAGCTGTATTTCACCAATGGCTTCACGAATATTGTCCTTTAAAGCGTCAATTGTCTCTGGCTTGTCGCGGCGTAACACTTATCTTTGACGGCACCCCACAAATAATAGTCCAACGGTGTCAAATCGCAGCTCCGAGATGGCCAAACGACATCAGCTCTGCGGCTGATAATGCGATATTCAAAAACAGGGCGCAAAAAATCGAGTGCAGCTTCGGCTGCATGTCACTTAGCGCCACCCTATTGAAACAAAATGTTGCCAATATCTTCCTCTTAAATTTTTGTGAACAAAAATTCATTCAACATGGCCCGATAACTATCGTCTTGGGTGCGTCAGCTTTTCAATGTATGCGTGCGGGTTTTCTGTGCCTCAAATGCGACAATTTTGCTTGTTTACATACCCGCCAAGATCAACATGAGCTTCATCTGAAAAGATGATTTTTTTGTGAAAATCGGCATCTTCTGATGTAGGCTACTGCATGGCCAGCCGAGGCAGCCATTTGAATGAAATTATTTTACATTATTAACCGGAAGGATTGTACTTTCAAATAAAAAAAGATATTTGAGAAAATATTCAGTAGTTTTTTAAAGCATTTTCAAAAAAAAAGTTATTTGGCGGACCCTTTACAAGCCTTGAGTCAGGATTACGACTTAGCTTCTCACGCAACTTATGTTGTGTGTTACGTGTTAATTTTATACATTAGCAGCGGGACCTACAGTTTAAAGTCGACTACGAACGTAGTTTTCATGACAATTTAATTAACTCTCAGAGTTTTTGTCAAAAATCTGCAGAGAGGAAGTCGCCGTTGAAATATTTTTTTTTTTATATTTCGTTCTGTTGAAGATTTTCTAACGTGGGTTTTGAACCGTGGCCTTATGTTTAATATGCCTACTACTAGACTACGGCGGATTCCTCCTCTTGCTCATGTCTATAGCTCCTGAATAGGTCACTGGCATATAGCCACGACACACGGGCATCGCATGAGTACCCAGTAATGACACTCAGGGATGTATATCTCTCCCAGCGATGTTTGTCATCACCAATAATCATTACCACAGGCTTTATGGGGTGGGCACTTTTAGCTGAAACACACTGCAATTATAAAGGGTGTTTTATTATAGAGGTATAGAACTTTAAGTTGGCATTACTTTTCAAGATGGCGACCGATTTAACAGCTGTCAAGTAATTTATTCTCAGTTTGGTTTGGCAATTCATCATGAATAGACTCACGCCTGAACAACGCTTGCACTATTGTGCAATTTTATTTCGAAAATAATGGTTCTGTGCGGAAAACGTATCGCGCACTACGTCCATTTTATCGTCGACAAAATCGTCCATCAGAGCAGTTAAATCGATTAACCATGGAACGTTTTCGCACGACGTTTACTCTTATTGATAGCTCGCATTCCCAGAGACGCTGCACGGTGCGTACAGAAGAAGCTGCTGTAGAGCGTAGCATTGAGGAAGACCCGAATGAGTCCATCCGCCATCGAGCACAGGAATTGGATCTGTGTCCATCCACTTTATGGAAGATTTTGCGGAAGGATCTTGGTTTGCGTGCTTACAAAATCCAACTCGTGCAAGATTTGAAGCCAAACGATCATCAAGTAAGGCGTAGATTCGTCGAATGGGCCCAAAACGAGATTGCCGTTGTTCCCGATTTTCAGAAGCGAATTTTGTTTAGCGATGAAGCGCACTTCTGGTTGAATGGCTACGTCAACAAACAAAACTGCCGCATTTGGAGTGAAGGTAATCCTCAAGTGTATGTGGAAACACCGTTACATCCAGAAAAACTGACTGTTTGGTGCGCTTTATGGGCTGGTGGAATCATTGGTCCGTACTTTTTCAAAAACGATGGTGGCCAGAACGTTACAGTCAATGGTGATCGGTATAGAGCCATGATTACTAACTTTTTCATTCCTGAATAGAATAACCATGATGTCCAGGAGATGTGGTTTCAACAAGACGGCGCAACATGTCTATGCGGGAAAGCCACAAAAGCTTGACCATTTGGAAGACAACATTCGCCGTATTATTGCCGATATACGGCCACAAATGTTGGAAAAAGTCATCGAAAATTGGACGTCCAGATTGGACTACATCCGCGCCAGCCGTGGCGATCATATGCCAGAAATCATATTTAAAATGTAATGCCACAAGATTATCTTTCGGATAAATACAATTCATGTCAATCGAATAATCCATCGTTGTTTTATTGCAACTTAAAGTTCTATACCTCTATAAAAAACACGCCACGACCAATGCGCATCGCATGAGTACCCAGGAATGACACTCAGGCGGCATTAGCGGGATGTATATCTCTTCCAGATATGTTGTCATCATCAATAATCGTCACCACAGGCTTTATGGTGGACACTTTCAGCGAAAACACACTTCAAGTATACGGTAGATAGCGTTATCGAATGAGCAATTTATGTCAACTTTGAAGAGTTTCCTACAGAAACAGCTATGTTCAGTTACAAACCAACGTTGAAAATTCCTATGGAATTGTTCAGGAGATTTTTTAAATTCCCATCTTTGGTAAAATGTTTAAATGCTTTCAGTAATTTTTCTTTAAACATTCAATGCTATGGCAAGCATTCCATTTTTGTAACCAATTTCCCTATGAGCACAATTCCCACCATAGTCGTCATTAGTAACAAAAGCCGATGATTTTTGTTCTCCTATTTTTTTTTTGCAAATCCTCCCAACGGGCAAAATGAGATTGGTGTGAACTGCAGTTCAGGGTCGTTAGGAACACACTTCAAAAATCCTGACCAAATGAAAGTAAACACACACACACACACACAAACGAACATAAAATTGCTGAGATTGTGCAAAAAATTTTTGCAAAGTGTTGAAGAAACCTCAAACAATTCATCCACACATACATCCACATCTACTTGGATTCAATACATTGCCCCTTATATGTACATGGCAAGACGACTGTGTTTGTGTGACTATAAATTACAAAAATTTCTGGATTTACAAATACTAAGAATTGTTAGGGTTTTTTGTTTTCTATTTTTCCTTGGGACTTTTTAAAAAAATTTTTTTTGACAAATTGACAATTTGTCACCTTTACAACCACGGGCATATCACTGTGGCATGACCACAACTACATACGTCTACCACTGCACCTCAAGATCAAAAGTCTCTTGCATTGATTTGTTAACATCTCCTCTCTATGGTTTTTTCATTTTTTTCCCTCTCTTTTCTATCTCAATTCAGCATTTCTGTTCTGTTTACCCATCATCTTCTAGGAATTGAATGAAATTTTTTATAATTGATGGAGGGAAAAAAAGAAAGAAAGAAGGTAGTAAACTTACCTGCCCAGGTGGCTTGGGGTGGTACCAAAATGAAGTCTCTTTGTATTGTATTGGGTTGAAATTCAATACAGCCAGCACTGCCACTAAGTGAAAGGGGCTGATAGAGACGCGTCTCTTGGCAATCAATAGTGGCTGGTTGTACAACTGTTACGGGGATTTCGAATAATGAGCCCTTTTGTACACATGACGTATCAAATGCACGTATTCTGGAATGAAGAAGAAAAACAGAAAAATGTATGAGAACAACAATAACAACAACAACAAATAGGTAAAAGAGGAAAAAAAATTGTTTTTCAATACTGCGAACGTAAAGCATACTCATGTGTTTTATAATAATAAAAAAAAAAAAAAACAAAACAGAAATCAAAATGGAAAAGTGAACAAGCAATTAAAGCCTTGAAAGGAAGGTTCAAGTTTGAAATGAAGGAAAAGTTAAGTAAAACTTATGAAACTGCTTGGAAAAATAGTCTCCTTATAAGGCACGTGGCAGGGATTTAATAAATGTTGAACGTCACACTTTCAGTCAATTAAACACAAAATGAAGTCCAAACGATTGTTTAATTTAAAGTTAAAGGGCTGGAGGGGTTAAATCATTCCTCATAACAAGACCTATTCGGTATTTTCATTATAAAATTAGAATCGTAAACAAGTAGTCAACAGAAAGACCAAGTTCAACTACACGCTAGATTTCAGCATAACCCCGGATTTGTCATCAACATGTGGTTGGCAGTTGCCCACAATACGGATAGGCTTAGTTAAGGTTGGTTCGATAGGTTCATTGAGACTTAATTAGAGAGTATGGTCATCAGAAAATTAATGACTGGATTCCTTGCAGCACATTGTGATTTCATGTCGCTGAAGGGGATCTGGTTAGGTTAGGTTAGGTTAGAGGACGTGTACTTGTCAATTAAGACAAGTACGGTACCCGGAGGTCGAATTGACCCATTGTACAACGTCCTAGTTTCTCACACCACTTATGTTGTGTGTGTTAATTTTATACATGAGTGGTGGGACCAACAGTTTAACGTCTACTCCGAACGACGATTTTTGAGAAACTTTTTTATGGCAATGTTATTTACTCTCAGAGTTTTTGCCAGAAATCTGCTGAGAGGAAGTCGCCAAAGAAATACTTTTTGTATTTTGTCTTGATGTCTGGCCTGGGACTCGAACCCTGGCTTTACGTCTAATAAGCCAACACACTACCTACTAGACTACGGCGACTTCAGAAGGGGATCTGAGACAGATTTCAATTCTGATGTTTGCAAGATAGGTGACCATTGTGACTGTCCGGCTATTTGTAGGAGAGAAGGTTGAATACCCTGGGGTCCCTCACAGAGACTTTGTAGCGTGCCGATATTCATTCGCACCTGAGGTTTATTATGGAATTGAGTTCCCTGAGGGATATGAACTCATTCTTGCCTAGCTAATCCCTCTTATTTGTTTTCTGCACTTTTCTCTCTCTCTCCTTCCATTCCATTCCTTTCTCTTTCTAGAATGAACGCAATGGGTCCCACGATCTCCGGGTCGCTACAGACTTAGGTTAGGTTAGGTCGGAGTGGTAGCTCTGATATCACAAAGCTCACTTGAGCACGCATAGCGGTCCGTTGTGATGCCACGGGTGAACGCAGTCCCTGTACTAACCAAGTTCCACCAAAATCAGGGAAAAGGAAGAAGTTGGTCAGCGCAAGGGCTGCACAACAAAAGCACGACTACTCCGCACTGGAAAACCAGCCAGAAAGTTTGATGAACGAAGCTATATCCTTGATGTCAATTGATGATAGCTCCGTTAACACTACAGACTTACATGGAATCAAACTAACCACCAAATCCTAAGCCTGTAAAATCAAGGACACAAAAGAATTAATCCCCCCCCCCCCAAATTTTGACGCTTATAATCTAGCACAGCTACTTGTCATCATCATTCTTGTCACGAGGCATTCAGGCCTATATCCTGTTACGTAGTAACCTGTCATAAAATCAGAAAGTTGTAGGTGGACTTCTGAGCTACCCAATCAATTTACCTAAGGTTACTATCGAGGGGCAATTAAAATGGCATATAGTTGTGCTTAAAGTGCTGCACGTTTCTTTTAATTTTTTTTCTTAATCATTTCGCTACTAACAATACAAACAGAATCCTTCTGACTCTTCAAAGAACATAACATCAACTAGAGACGTTGGAGTAAAGACGGACAACGCCAGCTCTTGAGAAAGAGTAGGACTCAAAATGCAGAATTCTTAATAGACAAGCACACCCCTTGAGAAGGAGTAGAACTCAAAATGCAAAATTCCTAACCAGTATACTCAAAACAATAAATTGTTACACAAGGTGCTGGCTGACTTCCAAAATGTATCAATACAAAGTTTGTATACAGTTTTAGTACGGTATATAAATTTTGTACATATGCAAAGTTACCAAACAATGCATCAATTATAAATCCGATGCCTGATTGCTTTTTGACTATGTTAAAAGTACACATTGACGTCGTTTTGAAATTGTATACATTGTAAACATTTTGTACAGCGGCTTTATGAAACACTATACTTTGTTGAAACACAAAGCAACTAACATTTTGGAAGTCAGCCGTTATGTCTAGACAAAGGCAGAAGGTCCACTACTAAGGAAGACCAATCGCTTGCTTGATGGGAATAACTTTATTAATGAAGTAAAATGCCGGTCAACAGCTCCCCAGAAGAGTTTTGTGAAGACTCGAGAGGAAATACAGAGTTCTGCCGTAACGCGAACACCAACTACATTGATAATTGGGCAGATGGACTATTCAGAGAACATCACCTTTGAGCATAGCGCTCTTGAAGGCCTCTTGATGCAGTAGTTATTCAGTGTTTCTGAGAGGAATTCATCAACTATCGGGTCCGCCATCTAACGTTTTTTTTTCAACTAGTGCTTATTTCGTGAATGGTAAACACTTAGCTCATGTCTGATTTGACAGATAATTAGTTTTATCCTTCCGCTGAACGAATATGGTTGTGTATACGCTTGAACAACGCTGGCAAATATTGTGACATTACTTTGAAAATCATGGTAGAATGTGTGCGAAAATTGCGTACGGATTTTGGAAGAAGAAAGGCACCATCAGCTCCGTATGTTATCTTGTGAAAAAAGTGAAAGAAACTGGCATCCTCATCGATAAACCAAAGCGTGAAAAGCCAAAAACAGTGCGTACACCCGAGAATATTGCTGCTGTGGCAGAAAGTGTGCGTGAAGCGCCATCAACATCAACTCACCGTCGTTCTCAACAATTGAACATTTCGGAGACATCATTGAGACGAATTTTGCATAAAGACCTTGGTATGACGTCATACAAAGTCCAATTGGTTCAGGAGTTTAAGCCAATTGACCACCCAATGCGTTTTCACTTAGCTAAGTGGACCTGTGATCGACTTACAGAAGGTGCCGATTTTGACAAAAAAAAATCATCTTTTCAGAAGAAGCTCATTTTGATCTTGGCGGGTATGTAAACAAGCAAAATTGTCGCATTTGGGGCACAGAAAACCCGCACGCATACATTGAAAAGCCGACGCACCCAAAACGAGTCACTGTTTAGTGCGGATTTTGGTCCAGAGGCATAATTGGGCCATTTTTCTTCGAAAATGAGCAAGAAGTGGCCGTTACAGTCAATGGCGATCGTTATCGGGCCATGTTGAACGAATTTTTGTTTGCAAAAATTGAAGAGGAGGATATTGGCAACATTTGGTTTCAACAGGACGGCGCTACGTGCCACATAGCCGAAGCTACACTCGATGTTTTGCGCCCTGTTTTTGAAGATCACATTATCAGCCGCATGACTATTATTTGTGGGGTGCCGTCAAAGATAAGTGTTACGCCGCGACAAGCCAGAGACAATTGACGCTTTAAAGGACAATATTAGTGAAGCCATTGGTGAAATACAGCTGCACACAATCGATAATGTGCTTAAAAATTGGACCGATCGTGAGGGCTACTGCATGGCCAACCGAGGCAGCCATTTGAATGAAATTATTTTCCATTATTAACCGGAAGGATTGTACTTTCAAATAAAAAAAAGAAATTTGAGAAAAGATTCAGTAGTAGTTTTTTTAAAGCATTTTCTAAAAAAGAAAGTTATTTGGCGGACCCTTTACATTGATAATTGGGCAGACAGACTATTCCGAGAGACAACTGAACTATAATTAACATCACCTTTGAGCATAGCGCTCTGGACGATCTCTTGATGCAATTGTTAATCGGTGGTTCTGAAAGGAATTCATTGTCTGGGGAGTTTTTGGTAGATGGAATTCCCTCGTTAGCTGAGACTTTCAGTTTCTTTGCACCTTTAGAAAAAAAGGTTCTATAGAAGTCGTTGTAGGATATTTTTCGTCGTATGTTGTAACCTCTATGAAGTTCCAAAGATGAATTCTTGGTAGATTTCATACATGTCATATGCCTATATCTGTATAAGACCACAGCCATTTGTTTGTACTGCAAGACAAGAATGCCAATCTCGCCTATGTATTCATTCTAATTATTTGACGCACTAGCTTTTGAAGTCGCCGTGGTCTAGTAGGTAGTGTGTTGGCTTATTAGACGAAAAGCCAGGGTTCGAGCCCCAGGCCAGACATCAAATAAAATACAAAAAGTATTTCTTCGGCGACTTCCTCTCAGCAGATTTCTGGCAAAAACTCTGAGAGTCAATAAAAATTGCCATGAAAAGTTTCTCAAAAATTTGTCGTTCGGAGTCGACTTTAAACTGTAGGTCCCGCCACTCATGTTTATACATTAACACACACAACATAAGTGGTGTGAGAAACTAGGTCGTAATCCTGACTGAAGGGTTGTAATGACCAATTATGTATGTAAGCCCTATCGTTAGGTTCCAATTCAGTTGTATATACTTATGTAACGTAATTGGCATTTGTAAGATGCTTTTCTCTTCAAATTAATTCCTCTGTCTGTACTTATGTGAATATGTATGAATTTATGTATGTATACAATTCATGTAAAACGTCTTACTATCTCCCTCAGAAATATCCGGCACTCTTGGCCATTTCCAATGTGGTGTCCACACTCCCGAAGTTCTGATGGCTGCATTGCTTCTATATACCTCGATACTAATAAAGTGATTCGCAGCTAACTTCATAGCCATTCAGTTTTACTTATGTAAGCGATTACATAAAATTGTTCACTTTACTTTCGATTACAAAATTTCTTATGAAATGAATTATTTTATCGACCACACCATCACCTCTGAATTCTTATGTATCTCTCTTCCAATTAACATTGTGAGTGCTGCTAAGGTGTCAAATTGCCTGTCAGCCATGCTATTACACAACCATGGCTTATAATCACTTCGATTCGAGTTTCGTAATTAGCCTTTATATAAATAAATTAATTATTGATACGTTTCAAGTATTTGCACTAATAAATACTCATGAATTTAACGATAAAACAAACAATAAAAATAATCCCTTTAAGAGCGTAAGAGTGTTTTCGAAGAAAAACGGCCACAGTCGCAGCCACAGCCACAGCCACAGCCACAGCCCCTTGTCAAATGTCAAATAATTTGTTCGAGAACAGAACAAATAAATTTCAATCTCTTCTTAAACTATTTATTGATGTCACTTTCACTTAAATGAACTCTTTTTATGGAAAATAATTGCATACAAATAACTCCTAAGCATACGTATACACACATACATACATAGTACATACATACATTCATACATATTCACATGAATGCAGAAACACAGAAATTAATTTAAAGAGAAAAGCATCTTACAAGTGCCAATTACGTTACATAAGTATTCAAATGTTTGCATATTTCTATGCATGTGTGTGTGTGTGTGTGTCATATTCAACATACATTTAAATTTTGATTCCAAAGAAGTCTTAAAGGATTAAAAATCCCTGGGCAGGCGGCATGTGTTTTTACTGTAACTGAACTGAGCTGGGCTATGCTGTTTTGGGCTGCTGCTGTTAATTATGATGCTCTGCAGCATACTTTTTCACATTTAATCCACTGTTCTTTAGAAAACATTCTTCGCCAAACAACAATCGATTCGCATATATGCATACATATGTATGTATGCTTGTGTGTATGTGTATTTGTGTATGTACATATGTATTTGTGTAGAGAACAAATGTACACAATTCATGCATGTATGCTTGTTTAACATGAATACGATTGTAAAACTAGTTGATGAATTTATGAGTATGTGTGGGAGGAGCACGGAAGGGTGGGTGACAAAAGTTTTCGTACTTTTAAGGCGTTCAAATTTGAAATGAATTTCAAATTTTAAGTTTAAAGAAGGACTAGAATTGTAGCTTTTGAAGCAACTATAAATCTTTCCTTTAAGCTACAATTCGGTGAACGTGCACGCAACGTGACGGAACGTAAATTCGTTTACAGTATGTGAAAGGCAAGAGAGAGCACTTCACGGAAATCAATTGAGCCACAAATATATGCAGAAGGCTTGCAGGCAAATGTGGAGGCTGCAATTCAAGAAGGATGCCTTGGATGTGTACCAGAGGATGGTCATAGTTTGGGCAGGCAGAATGAATTTTAAAACAGCTCTGCTGAAGTATCGAAAATCTGTCCCACAATGTTGGGACATTGTCCCTGTTGAATTTAAGATCGTAGAATTTGATAATGTTAAGGGTAATGGGAAACAAGTCTAACACGTGATATATCAGGGGCACCGCACTTAACAAATCAACCGCCATCTACCTAACTACAGCAATCCCTCGATTTATGTCGCAGCTGGTTTCAAAAAAGGCGACGTAAATCGAATGACGACGAAAATTGAAGTTAGAGGGAACCAAAAATTTGACGACGTAAATCGAAACAACGTTAATCGAGGCGACGTAAATCGAAGGATTACTGTATACCTCGACAAAACCGACAAACGCTATAATTTTGAGAAATACTAGTTACGACGTAATAAGAGTGAATGGAGCGCCTTGGAAAGGTACCAATCAGTGGAATCCAGTTGAATCAAGGATAGGTATGGGAACAGGAGCGGGAACCGTGGAAACAATATATTCTTTTATGAAAGAAACCATTCATATAAATCAGGGATAAGGTATGGGAACAAGAACGGGCGCTTGCAGTCATATGGTGGTGCGGTAATCGTCATAGGAAAACATTTGCGCAATTCAACTTGGAATGGATGTATAGTCACGCTACCATGTGAGCACTCAGCGCCTATGAAGTTGACACATTCTTAGTATGGGTTTGTCAGGGCAAACAGAGTCAGTTAGGAGGGAGAAATGGGATCACTCTTCATATGGGAATTCGGTACAAAAAGCAGACAAATTAGCTTGGGAAGACCCGATGTTTTACGCCGCAGATGGGCCCGGAATCATTTTGTGGAGTAGGAAAAGATGTTTGTCATGGTATACTCGGCCAGAGGAGGGAATGAGGCAGATGGAAATTCCTCTTGTCTTTCTGTGGAGTAGGAAGAGATGTTTTTCAGTGGATATTCGATCAGAAGGAGGAAGCAGTCAGACGAAAATTTTTTTTGTCTTGGATAGTTATATTACGAAGAGATCGTAGTCATGCATTATAATTCGCAAAAGTAGCCTGAGAAGAGTAATCGCCTTTTGGACAGGGTATTGTAGCCTCACGATAGGGATCGCTTTAACACCCAAATTTAGTTTCTGTGATGAGAAAACAGAATTATGGCTGGCTGCAGAAAATTACTCTTACTTATCAGCATCTTCTTTTCGGGAAGACACTGTGCACCACTTTGAACTCATTTGGTCACAGTACTCTCGCAGTTCTGCACAACAATAAATCTAGGAAAGCAGGCATGCAACAGCTAAATGAAAACTTAGAACGGCTACAGCAAAACAAGGGGAAAGAGAACAAAACTATGGAACGTCTTCCTTTCTATTATTATCTGGAACGGCAATGAGCAACTAGAGTTTATCGACGGAACTTGCCTAGTCAGAGATTGGGATAATTTCATACGGTTGCCAATATGGCTGAGAAATGCCAGACATAGTCAAGTGAGCTGTGAGTTTTTTGAATGATTCCCAGCCAGTATTTAAGACCGGATTACGATAATATGAAGAGGAAGCTATGCAGTACAACACTAGACATTGCTCGCTAAGACTGTCACAATAAGCGAGCTACTATTTAACACTTCATATCCCTTCACCAAGAAAGTTATACACACATACACACACATAATTGGGCATTACAACCCTTTGGTCAGGATTACGACCTAACTTCCCACATTACCTATGTTGTGTGTGTTAATTTTATACATGCGTGGCGGGTCCTACAGTTTAAAGTCGACTGCGAACGACAGATTTTTGAGAAACTTTTCATGCCAATTTTATTATTTACTCTTAGAGCTTTTGCGGGAAATTTTGCTGTGAGGAAGTCGCCGTTGAAATATTTTTCATATTTCGTTTTTTTGGCGATGTCTGTTTTGGGGATTGAACTGTGACCTCACGTCTAATAAGCCAACACACTAGGTACTAGACTACGTTGAGTTACTAGTCGCTGATTACAAAATTAAAAATAGACGTTGCTAGCTAAGACTGTCACAATGCGCGAATTACATCCCCTATCCCCTCACCTAGAAAGCGAATTAAGTTTTGCAACGTAAAAAACCGGCCCCGTTTACGAATACTCTGTTAAACAAATAAATTAATATGAATTCAATGAATTCATTTCATTTCCCTTGCAGTGTGATTATAAATAAAAACAATAAAACATTAAAGAAAACAAATTAAGGCATTAACGACAACAAATCTGATGAAAATTCAAATGGAAAATTATAATTAATTTTTATTTCCGTTTTACTGTCAACAACCATACCCATACAGCTACCCCAACTCCCAGCAACGCTTTAAATCCAACACATGCATTTTAAAGTCTCCTGTTATAACGATGCCTCACAATAAAAGAAAATGAAACAAAGTCCACCAAAAAAACAAAAAAAGAAGCGAAAATGAATACCAAAAATGTGATTTCCATCAAAATTGAAAATTCCTTAGCTTAAGCAAGGGAAAATTTTTGTTGTTGAAGGTGATAATAGAGAGAGAGAGAGAGAGAGAGAAGGAGAAAGACTTTTGGCCTTGAGTGTAATTGTAAGGACTTTTCAATATAAATTCACTTTTGTAAGGCAACAAACAAACTCGCATTGTATGGCAAAAGGAAAATTTATACAAAAACAAAACGCAAAACCCAAACGCGACAATAAATGTGCACTTGTAAGTATTTTTACCCACTACTACTCCTCTACCACTACGGAATGCTTTTGTCAAGACAACAACAATACAAAAAAATAAAATTTAAATTCATAATATTGTCGAACCAAAGAATAAAATTTGAAGGGGACGTATGAATAAGATGCTAAGAAGAGAGACAGAGACAGAGAGAAAGAGAACAGAGGTATTAAGTACTTTTGCCTTGGCTTTCTTTATCCACAGAATTTTCCTTTCTTTTCCTTCGCCTTCTCCTTTTTTTTGTTTTCTTTCTTTTGGTCTTTGTTGTTTTGCTTAATACTGTTGGTTAAATACGTTTAACTCTCTTAAAATGCTTGTTTTAATTCATATTTAAGTTTTGTAATTAATTAAATGCAATTCGTGCCCCATTGCCAATATGAAATGGGGCTTCTTCTCACACTGCTGCTCTCAGGCGAGACAAGAAAGTGTAGTTAAAAGACTTTCCCATAATATTATCAAAATATATGAGGTGTAGAGATGCAAATCCAAGTCGTTCTGAGTTTATGAAATAGAGCCTATACGGCATCCATCATCTGGTCAGACAATCATGAGAAGAAAAAAAAAGTCCAGGAAACTAATAGTAAAACAAATAAGACTGGAGTAGTCTCTACGAAAGTCTAGCCAAGAAATAATACAGTAATCCTTCGATTTACGTTGCCTCGACTAGCGTTGTTTCGGTTTACGTGGTCAAATTTTTTGTTCCCTCTAACTTCAATTTGCGTCGTTATTCGATTTAAGTCGCCTTTTTCTGGAACCAACTGCGACTTAAATCGAGGGATTACTGTAACTTTTTTAAGTTTCTTGTTAAAAACATACTACTTTGTAGTATAAGCAATATGAAATTCGATTTACGTCGTTTCGATTTACATCGTTTTTTTTTTTTGGAACCAGCTGCGACATAAATCGAGGGATTACTGTAAGGGTTTAGTCCAGTAGAATAGGAAGAACAATCAGAGCCTAATAAACCCCCCTTGGATAGAGAAATAACATAAGAAAATAGCTAGTTGGGCGGCGGATGACAGAACGAAATAAAGCCAAATAGTTGTTAAGAACACACAACAGCATTTGCCCCATGCCATACCAAAACCAGGGGGAGACAAAGACATAGAGGTTCGATCATAAGATTGGCACTGGCGTAGTAGGATACCAATGGCCAGGAAGTATATCACTAGCGCAGAGAAATAAAGGAAAGCATTTTGTTATTGAAGTCATCGTAGTCTAGAAGGTAGAGTGCTGGCTTATTAGATAAGAGGCCTCGGTTCAAACCCCAGGTCAGTCATATCCAACGAAACGAAATATGAGAAAATATTTCTACGGCGACTTTCTCTCAGCAGATTTCTGGCAAAAACTCGGAATAAAAATTCTTATGAAAATGTTTCTAAAAAATCTGTCGTTCGGCATCGACTTTGAACTGTAAGTTCCGCCACTCATGTATAAAATTAACACATGGAACATAAGTGGTGTGAGAAGCTAGGTCCTAATCCTGACTGAAGGGTTGTAATGACCAATTACTCGTATGTACTTGGTTGTGGAGGTTGTGGAGGAGCGGAGTAATTGAGCCACCGCCAGCTATATTTTTAGCAAAAAGAAAAGTAGGTCGCATGTTAACAACAGAAAATTTAAGGAAAAAAAGAGTTATCTCCATTGGATGGAACGAATGTGGCTACGGTCAAGTAAAGATTGTGGAGAAGAGCAGCGTTTTATTGCACATAAGCCGTCTGATCCCTGCAACGCACTTGCAGGTCAGCCTTTACTTGGTGTACCTGCACGATATATAATCGTAATCGGACGAACTGTCGACGAACACTTTAAATACAACCCTTCAGTCAGGATTACGGCCTAGTTTCCCACACCACTCATGTTGTGTGTGTTAATTTTATACAGGCGGGACCTACAGTTTAAAGTCGATTTCGAACGACAGATTTTTAGAGAAACTTTACTTGGCAATTTAATTTGCTCTCAGAGAAATGTGCTGAGAGAAAGTCGCCGAAGTGTTCACTATTTCAAAAACAACTAAAGGATTTGGGACAACTCGTTATGACAGATGGCATGAAGATAACTCGTAACAGTTAGCTAACGCACACGAGCTGACCAAATGCTGAGCAGAGAATTAGAATTGTTGACACCGTCCAGAATCCTGAAGTCGCCGTAGTTTAGTAGGTTGAATGTTGGGTTATTAGAAGAGAGAACGTGGTTCAAACCCCAACTCAGACATGTCGAGCAAAAAAAAAAAAATATAAAATTGCACTGAAAAGCTTCAAAGGTTTGAGGATTACATCCTACAATATCTAGAGTACATGTAAGTTAGCTCTAGATATATTGAGCTCTCATATATAGGGAGTTGTTCCGAGAGCACGACGTCGTCCCTTTACAGACAAGCCAGGTTGAACTCTTATTGGTCTGAGATAAACGGCACTATATCGGACACCTGTTCCACTTGTTAGGATCCATTTAAGGGTTGGATTCGGTTGGGTTGAATGATCAAAACAATGAAAAAATGAAAGAAAGACAAGAACACACATAAAGCATAGCACCTTGAATGGAAAGTAATTTTGTTGTCCTAGGGTTTCAATGGAAGCGTAGTAATGAAATTCGCTATAAAACCTCTAGAAAATATTGAAGAAATCCATGCCCATCATAGTAGCTATGCTCAGCGAGGCAATGATAATCGATGCCTTTTTACTACACCTTATAGCTGCAGTCAGTGAGACAGTTAAAGAGTCTGCCGCTTTCTTATTAAAGCCAATATGGTTTTCTTCTTCTTGCCCTTTTTTTTTGTCAATCATAAATTTTTGTTCATCATCCTTACCGTTACCGTCACTGTCGTTATCGTCATCACTGTCGTTATCGTTGTCGTAGTCATTAAAATTATTTGTCGTGTTTTAATTTCTTTCTTTCATTTTGTTTTTGTTTTTGTTTGCGTTTTACAATTGGTTTTATAGAGAGAGAGATACTTACACAGCTGTATGGACGCCTGGCGGAAGCCCTGTTGGATCAACTTTAACGGTAAGCGAACGTGTCGCATAGCAAAGATCCAAGAATTGTCCACACTGCACAAATGGCTGGGAGGAAATCAAATTTAAGCGGACATTAAAACTGAATTTATCTTTTGGCGCTGCGAATGAGATAAAAGAAACGAAAAAGAGAGAGAGAGAGAAAAAACAACACAAAAAATTATTATTAAATATATGTAGTAAGTGTACGATAGAGAGAGAGAGACAGAGATAAAGTTAAGTAAGAAATATAACCGGATAAAGACCGAAAATAAAATCTCCAAAAGAATTGTTTAATAAATGAAACAAAATTACGAGAAAAAATAAAAATAAAAAATAAAATGTGGTGGGGGGGGGAAAGAAATAATTAAATAATGCAACAACAAAAAAAGAAGAAAATAATGAGGGAAGGAAAAAACCATTATTAAAGGGAAGAAGAAATGCAATTATAATTAAACAATAATAATTAAAATAATACTTAAAAAATAAGCCGTCTTTCTTCTACTTTCGTCCATTCTTTTCACGGAATATTATAGGGGAGAACAGAAAAAGAAAACAAAAAAACTAAGTATTGAAGCGTATGACATGCAACGGATGTTAATGAAAATGTAACGGTAACGGTAAAACGTTAACCCTTTTGCGAAAGCGGTAAGTAATTTTCCGTTTTAAATAATTAATAACGTTATAAAGGATTTAGGATAAGGACTTAGGTACGATGCTTAATCAAAAATTTATGATATCCGTAATAGACCCTCCATGATGGGTAATGTTTCACTAAGACTAAATGTTAGGCTGTATTAATAGCACAGCCCTGCAATTTGGACTTTTTTGTGCAAATAAGATGGCTTCAGGTGTTTCCGAAGGCATTTTGCGCGCTGAACACGAATCTGGTTTCATAAACTTTCCATCACGTCAGAAAAAGGGGTTGAAGCCCCTAAAAATAGCGTTTTTGGCCATTTTTGAAACATTGTAGATCTAAATACTGACGTGCTAGAACCATCGCTATTGTCAGAAATTGACAATTGATCTTTGCTCTTCAAAATGAGCCCAAAGCCAAATTGTTTACATGCACCCTTAAAGTAGGAGGTGGGTTTATGTCAAGGGGTGCAAAGGAAAAAGAAACACATTACGGAGGTCCTTAAAAATTAATCAGATTTACTTGAAAATTGTTACTTAGGGGTTTTTGGGGGTCGCTGATCACAGATCTTAATTCATTTAAAAAATTCAAAATGGCGGATCCAGTATGGTGATCGAGGTTTATAAAAATTAATCAGATTTACTTGACCGCCATATTCGACCCGCCAATAATATCTTATCAATCACTTGGAGCAATCTTATTTGCAAAACCCATGCAGGGCTGTGTGGTTTTTCTGGGAGAATTTAGTGAAATATAACAGAAAACTCAGCAGACTTCTAGCAAAAAATGACCTCTACGTAATTAAGCTCGTTTAGATGGTCTTGCATTCGCTCAATAATTCCATTTGCATTTTTTGGACCACTTTTAAGAGCCGCAAAGAACACTTTCATAAAAAAAAAATTGGTGGTAAGACGCCGTGAGACCTTGAACCGTGGTCTCAGAACCAGGTCAGAGTAAATAAAATTGTTATGAAAAGTTTCACAAAAAAAAAAATCTGCCGTTCGGAGTCGACTTTAAACTGTAGGTCCCGCAACTCATGTATAAAATTAACACAAGTGGTGTGAGAATTTAGGTAGTAAGCCTGACAAAAGGGATGTAATGACCAATTATGTGCGTATGCATGTATAACAGAAAATGATTCAAGTACCTTAGCCTCTTCATAGCAAGAACCGGGCACTAACACACAATGTGAACGGTAGAATGATATTAGACCAGTGGCCTGTGAGAACCTATGCTATGGATATCTATGCGATCAAAGGACAGAGGACAATCAGGACCATATCAATCCTACAGAGCACAGGCTACTGCAAGTAGCCTCATGTTGCCAACAAAGCTGAACCTCCCTGAACTTCATAGTTCAACTGAAGCAATCGAAACATCTATGCCCATAACATGATGGGAATTATAATGAATGCTTTCCTATAAAATTGCCGTTACAAACGAACGAGAACAGATATCGAGTTGAAGCCTAAGCTGATTAAAATCTGGCTGCTCGAGTAAATTGAACGCTTTTCAGGGAGAATCCCCAAATTCGACAAGCATTGCGCCGCTTCCGATATGGCCACCAACTTCACTTCTAACACACTGCAGCGATAAGGTAGCCTATACGAAATATTAACGTATATTCCGTAGCCTATTCTGTCCACCTTCACGACATCAGACCCTTTTTTCTCCCATGGAAAAAAATTATAGAAACCAAGTAGCTGATCCAACTGTGTGGTTTGGTTTTCCCTTACTACAGTTTGTCCATAGTCTATGGCCAGGTTGATTATACCACGGCCCAATAGAGGCAGTATGTGACGATAGGTCTAGAGCAATAGTTGCTGTCTTTACTCTCTCCATTATGACATCCATGCTAAACACTTTCAAATTAAATGAGGCGATATTCCATTTTGACACTTGCTTGGGTTTATGGATTTTAGAGAAGGCAGACTGACTATTTCGAATATTGATCGTATAATCTTCGCTTAAAAGTGATATTGATTATGAGCTAAAAAGGATAGTGCAGGTTAGTTGGTTGGTTGTTAACAGTGGCCCATTGGTTCACTATGGCCCATTGTGATATCCAATTTGGTTCTCATACCACCCATTCTATATGAGTCAACCTTATCTCTGAAAGCCTTCCCGAGAATGTTAATAACATACATTCCGAATAAAGGGGAACGGGAGAAAAGTTCCCGAACTGAACTGTTGGCCTAAACAGCTCCAAAGACATGCCAAAGTCATAGGTCCCTATTCCTCAGTACCGATTAATTATATGGTCCGCTATAAAATCTGAACTGGTGCTTGGTTACCGGTAACCCAAATAGAGTGTATTGGAACGCGAAGTTAGGTCATCCTCGAATTTCTTTGCAGATATACACTCTTGCATCAAGGTCTTGGATATCAAAATCTCACTGCAATGTTTACCTCACAAACAAAAACATATCGTCACGGATGTGTAAAAAAGGATTATAACTGTGTGTGGAGGCAACATTTCGTATTCGGCTGGTACAGTTCATTTGACAAGACCACCAAATCATTGCAGCATATTGCAGGTAAATATCTCCTGATAGCTAGACAGGGGAGTGGGGGGTTTATAAGATTCTAATACAACCACCTCTATGATGGTGGATGGATGGTCTACGGCTTCTCTTTTAGAGATAGCAGAACGGCAATATGGCATGGGTAACGGGACATTGTGGTATTCCGAGAAATTACGGAGCGGATGAATTTACCATATATTGGGAACACCATTGATATCCTACGGGTTCAGAATTGATAACACAGTAATGTATTAGGTAGTGGCCGTAGTCTAGTAGGTAACGCGTTGGTTTATTATACGTGAGGCCTTGGTTCAAACCCCAGCTCAGACATCTCTAACAAAATGAAATATGAAAAAAAAAATATTTCTTCGGCGACTTCCTCTCAGCAGAATTCTTGCAAATAAAATTGCCATGAAAAGTTGCTCAAAAATGTGTCGTTCCGAGTCTATTTTAAGCTGTAGGTGCAGCCACTTATGTATAAAATTGACACATGGAACATAAGTGGTGTGGGAAACTAGGTCGTAATCCTGATTAAAGGGTTATAATGACCAATTACACAGCCCTGCATAGGTTTTGCAAATAAGATGGCTCCAGGTGTTTCCGAAGACATTTTGGGCGCTGAACGCGAATCTGGTTTCAAAAACTTTCCATCACGTCTGGTTTTCGAGAAAAAGGGGGTTGAACCCCCTAAAAATAGCGTTTTTGGCCATTTTTGAAACATTGCAGAGCTAAACACTGACGAGCTAGAACCATCGATTTTATCAGAAATGATCAAATGATGACAATTGATCTTTGCTCTTTCAAATGAGCCCAAAGCCAAATTGTTTGCATGCACCCTTAAAGTAGGGGGTGGGTTTGTGTCAAGGGGTGCAAGAGAGAAAGAAACACATTACGGAGGTCCTTAAAAATTAATCAGATTTCTTTGAAAATTGTTACTCAGGGGTTTTTGGGGCTGCTGATTACAGATCTTCATTCAGATTTAAAAAATTCAAAATGGCGGATCCAATATGTCGGTCAAGTAAATCTGATTAATTTTTATAAACCTGGACCGCCAAATGCCTTCGGAAACATCTGGAGCCATCTTATTTGCACAAAAAAAAATCCAAATTTGCAGGGCTGTGTTATGTATGTAATGTATTCGGTTACGTGTCCGCATGTGGGTGGCTTTAAATATGGACAAGATAGCACAACAAATCTAGCCAAGGCTATATGACATTGCATTCTGGACGTTACTGGACATTGTACTCAATGACCATTGTTATGTCGAAGGCGAAAGAAACATCTGAGCTTCCACTATTCCTGCAATCTAAGTCAAGTGCGTCAATTCTCTAAGGTGACAGCCTTAGTCCAGAGCATGTAAAGTTTCTGACTCTACAATATTTATAACACGCTTAATTACCGATGACCTATCACTGAATAACAATCATTGTTAACGTTCAAGGGTTAAATTCAAAACAAAACATAAAAAGTTTCATACGATATAAATTAAATATATAAGAGAGTATCTTGTATCTGTAAACGAAATTGACAATTGAATTGAACTGAATTTCACAGAACCCAGGCGTACAGTACACAACAGAATAGAATGGCACATAACGAGCTAATTAATTTAAAATATTAATTAAAAAAGCATACAGTGGCTGTGATATTGACAGTGGCGGTGGCACTGACAGTGGCTGTGGCAGTGGCAGTGGCTTTACAACTTGATTTTTATCGACTTTTTAAAAACTCAATTCAAATGAATTTGTTTCCTTTTTTTTATTTATTTATTCATTCACAAGATTATATGCACATTGAACAGAACAAACAAAAACAAAAAACGTACGTGGAGCGTGATTTAAAAGTTAAGATTGGGGTTTGGAAAAGTGAGGAAAGAAGAAAAATCATACACGATTATTGAAGAATAGTTGAGGTAGAGAAAGTAGTTGTCGTTGTTGCAGTATAGCAACATATAAAAAGTGTATTAAAATGTAATTAACTGTAATAAATAAATGAATACATACTTCATTTTTGTATTGTACTATGTGTGGAGTGACAATAAATATTTAACAACAATTATGGAAAAAAATATAGCACACTACAGATTGGACAAGAAATATAAAAAACCAAGCCTTTCTTTCTCCTCCTACAACTTACTACCGGAATTCCAGCACTGAGTAGAGGACATCTCTTGGGTGTAAGGATAACTGAGAAGAAACCACTAAGACCAGTGTTGAATTCGGAATTTCAACGCTGAGTAGGGTCAGTTAGAAAAAACCACTAGGACCAGTGACGTCATTTCTCCTATCAATTTTATATACATTGTTTTAAAACTGGACAACCTGCTTAGAGCTCTACATAACCTCGACTATACTATACAATCTTTGCTTATAGGGAAGTAAATACTAAAATCTGCTTTACTGAGTTTCTTTAGGTTAAGTTTCAGTGCCCTGAAGTGGAACCAACTAACCAAAGCACTGTATGCCATGCTAAATTGCCTTCCTCCTATGCTTCTCCTGAAGCAACATGTAAGTCTTTTGGTAATTACGTTGAACCCGATGAACTGTTGGCCTAAACAGCTCCAAAGACATGCCAAAGTCATAGGTCCCTATTTCTCAGTACCGATTAATTATGTGGTCCCCTATAAAATCTGAACTGATGCTTGGATACCGGTAACCCAAATAGAGTGTATTGGAACGCGAAGTTAGATCATCCTCGAATTTCTCTGCAGGTATACACCGTTGCATCAAGGTCTTGGATATCAAAAATTTCACTGCAATGTTTACCAGGCAGCAGTCGCAGAATAATCCCGGAGAATGTACAGCCAAACTGTTATGAAGTTCCCTTCGATCATCACATTGAAATCGAAATCTATCGAAGAATGGCGTCTGTTTCTCTGCAAAATGGCGATGATTTCTATTATTAGAGCATAGGGAACTATAAGGAGAATATATTGACTGGAACGGACAACCAGACCGAAAAATCCACTATGTGATCCACCCATTTGGCTTGAAATTAAAGATAAATTCCACTTCTTGGCTAACATTTTCTGGCTGGAAGAGGGCTAGGTTCAACTGGCCGAAATGGCGATGATTTCTATTATTAGAGCATAGGGAACTATAAGGAGAATATATTGACCAGAACGGAAAACCAGACTGGAATATCTACTATGTGATCCACGCATTAGGCTTGAATTTAAAGATAATTTCCATTTCTTTTCTAACATTTTCTGGGTAGAAGAGGGCTAAGTTCAACTGGCCGAATCTTAAACTGGGGATAACAAAACAGTTCAGCTTTCTCTCTCGACGTGACATTTACTACGTGTTTCCACCCTCCTCGGACCTTGAGGCTATTCCCTAAAACTTATTTTTACAGAAGTGCTCTCACAAAACCTTTAAAATATATTCCACAGAGCCATCAGTATATCCTTAATGGTCTCACTGATAACCTACGAATTGACAGTCCCTGGCGATGGTTAAAAACTCTATATTTGATCCCAATGTGACTATGATTTCCCATGTAACAAATCCATGATCCAAGATATAACTGCATTAAGCCTGTCTTAATAAAAAAGATTACAAGAAATCCAATTAAGTAAAGCAAACAATGGAGCAGAGTTCAATGGTGATCAGACAGTCTACCTGCGTATTCTCTCTATCACAATGCAGTGGCATTGGCATCTTCATACCGTGTGTCAAACGTGAACATCGTAAACTAAGAGCCTGATAGGGAAAGTATGTAATGGCACGTTAAAGCCACGTCTCTTTTAGAAGTGTAAAGCACTACTTTTCAAGGAGAGTATGGAGTCCAAAACAAGTAAAGGGTCCTTCCGGTTAATAATGGAAAATAATTTCATTCAAATGGCTGCCTCGTCTGGCCATCCAGTAGCCTACACGATCGGTCTAATTTTTAAGCACATTATCGATTGTGTGCAGCTGTATTTCACCAATGGCTTCACGAATATTGTCCTTTAAAGCGTCAATTGTCTCTGGCTTGTCGGCGTAACACTTATCTTTGACGGCACCCCACAAATAATAGTCAAACGGTGTCAAATCGCAGCTCCGAGGTGGACAAACGACAACAGCTCTGCGGCTGATAATGCGATCTTCAAAAACAGGACGCAAAACATCGAGTGTAGCTTCGGCTGTGTGGCACGTAGCACCGTCCTGTTGAAACCAAATGTTGCCAATATCCTCCTCTTCAATTTTTGTGAACAAAAATTCGTTCAACATGGCCCGATAACGATCGTCATTGACTGTAACGGCCACTCCTTGCTCATTTTCAAAGAAAAGTGGCCCAATTATGCCTCTGGACCAAAATCCGCTCCAAACAGTTACTCGTTTTGGGTGCGTTGGCTTTTCAATGTATGCGTGCGGGTTTTCTGTGCCCCAAATGCGACAATTTTGCTTCTTTACATAACCCGCCAAGATCAAAATGAGCTGCATCTAAAAAGATGATTTTTTTTTGCCAAAATCGGCATCTTCTGGTGTAGGCTACTGCATGGCCAGCCGAGGCAGCCATTTGAATGAAATTATTTTCCATTATTAACCGGAAGGATTGTACTTTCAAATAAAAAAAGAAATTTGGCGGACCCTTTACTTTCCACAGACCCCAAGGACCTTACTGGTAACCTCCGGATCATCAGTCCTTGATGGTGGTGAAGAACCATGTGATTGGCTTCCCATGTAACATGTCCGTAGTCCTATTTTTTTTTTTTTTTTTAAACCATCACTCAGGGGATGGCCCCTACTCATGCAGTGCATTGTGCAGGTTTAGGAAAATAGGTTATAGGAAGGTGGAAAGAGGAAGTAGTGTTTGTGGACATTTGATTTAAGCTCAAGATGCGAACGGCAATGAAACGAGTTGGTCCTAGGTGACTATATAATGGCCAGTGCTATACCTTCACCATTAGACAGTCTACAGCAATCGTCCCCAAGAAGCCCGCATCTTAAGGTTATTTTCAGTTAGAATGGAACAGAGTTCAATGATGATCAGATTCACATATTATCTGCGCATTCTGTCTATCACAATGCAGTGGCATTGGCATCTTCATACCGTGAAGCCACGTCTCTTTTAGAGACGTAAAGCGATACTTCTTCAGGAGAGTTTAAAGTCCAAAACAACTACATGAATAACTGAAGCACAATAAGCATGACCTATGAAGAGTAGGAATTATGATATCCGGACGGCTCTTATTATAAAGTGACAGGCTAGTTTTTGACCCTTAATAACGATAGAGCTGATGATCTAGTTTTCTATGGATGTCTATGTATATGAATACATACATTGCTACACTGCTATCATGGCCTACCGCATCTGTGTGAATTACTTTTAACTTAATATGAATAAATCGCATTAAAACAGCTGCAATAAATTGTTGTAACTCAAATACAACAAACAACAAACGTTAAAAAGCATTCTACAACAAAAAGTATGGGGAAATGGGGGAGAGAGAGAGGAAATGAATAAAAGACAGAATGAGATGGTAGTGTGAGGTTGGTTAACTGATGCATACAGAAGAATGGAAATGGGCATGAATGGTTGAGTGTTCCGCTGCTGATACATCAACCTATAGATGGATGGCCTGGATGGTTGGCTGACTGACTGGTTGGTTAGTTGGTTGGTCGGTCGGTTGGTTGCTTGGGTTGAATGAATGCATACTTTTAGTTTTCAATTCAACCATGATGGATAGGAGAAAAGGTTTACAAAAGCAAGATATGTGTTGTTGTGGAGGGCGGCGGCGTGTGGTAGAAGAAAAAAACTTTTCCATTGTGCAGCCAAACAACAAAAATTAATGGATTACACTTGATTTAATATGTATGCGAAGATAAATTGCTGTAAGTACTTGAAAATGTGTACAATATAATGGAATTGAGTTGAATTGAATGGAATGAAATATTTTTCCTCAGCTCTCTTTCTATTTTTATCTTTTTTTTTATTTCATTTCCATTATTGTTGCCAACACGTTATATGCTGCTAATGCTGCCCTGGTATTGCTGTTTGCTGTTGCTGCTGCTGTTTCTCTATGCAAAATAAATAAATACAATAGCAATTGCAACAATTGCAATAAAGACTGACGACTATAATAATCATTAAAAAGGTAAAACACAGACAGACAGACAGAAAACAGACAGACGGACTTTAAGTGTTTAAGAGGACCGAAGAGCTGAGCTGGAGAAAAGCGTTAAAGAGGAGACAAGTTTATGGTGTTGATTAAAAGCATGCAAATGCTATAGTTTTTCCCCATTTAACACACACACACACATAGACAAACACCAACAAGACTGTGATGAAAATGGTGTAGATGGTGATAAAACAACGGAACTAATTAATTACACGTTTATTAAAGGAAAAACTCATCTCAACGCAACGAAAGGAAATATAATTAAAAAGAAACATTAAAACAGAAAAATAAAAAAAATAAATCAAATCAGAAATTATTTAATGTACCGGAGATGAATTATTATTAATCAAGAGAAAAAAAAAAAGAATAATTTGCGTCAGTCTTTCTGAAAAGGGTGGTACGTTGTTACACATGAAAGCAGTCTATGCGATAATTATGACATCAAGAGTGATACTGTTTTAATCAAAAGAATATTAATCAGTTAAGAACTAAGGCCATACATACTTTGGACGTTTAGTGTCGCAGTGGTTAGGAGCTAAAATTCTTTAATGACACTTCATGATGACCTCAGAGTTCATAGAATATCAGGGCTTCAAGAGTCCTGCAAACTAAACTTGCAGAAGGGCAACGAAATTTGAAAATAAATTTTCGCCAATAATGGAGAAACTAACCAGAGGATATGCACTGAGTATCACTATATAAAGGGTCCGCCAAATAACTTTTTTTTTTTTTTGAAAATGGTTTAAAAGAAAAACTACTGAATATTTTCTCAAATTTCTTTTTTATTTGAAAGTACAATCCTTCCGGCTAATAATAGAAAATAATTTCATTCAAATGGCTGCCTCGGCTGGCCATGCAGTAGCCAACACGATCGGTCCAATTTTTAAGCACATTATCGATTGTGTGCGGCTGTATTTCACCAATGGCTTCACGAATATAGTCCTTTAAAGCGTCAATTATCTCTGGCTTGTCGGCGCCCCACAAATAATAGTCTAACGGTGTCAAATCGCAGCTCCGAGGTGGCCAAACGACATCAGCTCTGCGGCTGATAATGCGATCTTCAAAAACAGGGCTTAAAACATCGAGTGTAGCTTCGGCTGTGTGGCACGTAACGCCGTCCTGTTGAAACCAAATATTGCCAATATCCTCCTCTTCAATTTTTGTGAACAAAAATTCGTTCAACATGGCCCGATAACGATCGCCATTGACTGTAACGGCCACTGCTTGCTCATTTTCGAAGAAAAATGGCCCAATTACGCCTCTGGACCAAAATCCGCACCAAAGAGTGACTCGTTTTGGGGTGCGTCGGATTTTAAATGTATGCGTGCGGATTTTCTGTGCCCCAAATGCGACAATTTTGCTTGTTTACATAACACGCCAAGATCAAAATGAGCTTCAGCTGAAAAGATGATTTTTTTTTTTTGCCAAAATCGGCATCTTCTGCATGGCCAGCCGAGGCAGCCATTTGAATGAAATTATTTTCCATTATTCACCGGAAGGATTGTACTTTCAAATAAAATAAGAAATTTGAGAAAATATTCAGTAGTTTTTCTTTTAAACCATTTTCAAAAAAAAAAAGTTATTTGGCGGACCCTTTATTATATTGGAAGGAATCTTGTAAAATACAGTCAATTTTTCAAAGAGGCTGCTTTGGAGTGTGTAGTGGATTATCAAACAATATCTTTAGATGCAGCTAGGCTTACAGCAGGAATTATTTCTTTACAAATGTTTTCAAGCTCAAACAATCCACATCCACCAGAGAAGACGAAATATTATCATAAAGGTTTTCGAATTTATAAAATTAACAGACTTTAATCTTTCTCCCGCTCTACAATGTTACAGCGCCCACAGAACTCATTGAAGGAAACAGGGACTTTCAAACTTTGACAGTTGAAACCCACATCAGTCAAATTAGTTACCATTTCTTCAGACTTCTTTGGCAAATCGTTAAGAACGAATAGAAACGGACAATAGACAAAACGTGTGTTCGTTCCATAGGCTCTGGAAAAGTTGGCAACTAACCCAAATTTCCATTGGAAAATCAATTTAAGCGATGAGACCTATTTTTGGATGAATGAGATAAACATGAGCAAACTAAATTGTCGAATCGGCATAAAATCCAGGACATTATTCCTAACGCCGACCACTATTGATCGATGATTACCAACTTCTTTTGGCCTGAATTGGATGATGTGGGCGAAAATGTTCTTTACTCTCAACAGGACAGAGTCCCGTATAACACAGCTCATGCAAAATTTGATATTCTGCATAGGCGATTTGAGGGCATGGTCATCTCACGTGCAGGTGATGTGAACTGGCCACCGACATCGTGTGATTTTACCGCGTTAGACTTTTTCTTGTCTCAACAGTTGTATATAAAATACATGCATACATACATAATTGGTCATTACAACACTTCAGTCATGACTACGACCTAGCTTCTCACGTCACTTACAGTGGTGGCCTTATAATTAGAAACGACTTAGCAACATGTATGTTTGTTAATTTGTTTTGTAGTTTTCACTGTGTACCTGGGATCAAAGGCTTTGTTTGGAGGACGTCTTACATACGTTTTTCCATCAGATTGGAACAAATTAAACTTACATTCGTCACTCCAGAGAACTCTGTTCCAGAAACATCGTTTCTAATTATAAGGCCACCACTGTATGTTGTGTGTGTGTTAATTTTATACATGAGCGGCAGGACCTACAATTTAAAATCGACTCTGAAAGACAGATTTTTTAGAAAATTTTCATGACAATTTTATTTCCTCTCAGAGTTTTTACAAGAAACATGCTGAAAGGAAGCCGCCTAAGAAATATTGTTTTGTTGGAGATGTCGAACCGGGGGTTTGAACTGTGACCACACTTCCAATAAGCCAGCACACTAACTACTAGACTACTAGACTTCTCCTCAACTCTTTTATTTTTCTAAAAAACAATGCACTATCTGACTAGGACCTCTGCTCCAAGAACTGATGTTTGAGGATTCCAGATAAATTCGAACTCAAACCATAAAATAATGTATAAAGGAATCAGCCTGATATAAGAATCGTACAATGGGACCCCCGGGTACTGTACTTGTCTTAACTTGTCTAACCTAACCTAACCTATAAGAATCGTAGTTACGTTCGAAGAATTTGGCATTATAAAGAAATAGAATAACCTATTAGTGTCCACAAGCGAGTTCAGATAAGCTATTTAGGGAGTACATATCACAAACCCTTTTCTGGTTGTAGACAACGCTGGAAAATAACAGAAGAAAGATGAAAGAATGAAACTTTCCACGTCATTTCAATCCTTAAAAAGGTTGTTATATGAAAACATAGTCTCCTTTTCACCGATGAGATAATTAACCCAATCCCATGCACAGCTTGTGCCTCTGAATTCCGATGCAATTTTATTTTACTCTCCAAATTTTTGCCAGAAGACTGCTGACCTGGGGTTTAAACCGTGACCTTACATTTAATAAGCCAACACACTTCCGACTAGACTCGGAAGACTGTATATAAAATATCTTGACTTGTATCTGGGCAGAAGTCTGACTTGGAAGCGACATAAACATGAAAGGGGGAAATTCAAAGAACTCTTACACAGCAACGTGGTTTGTTGGAAGCTCGAACATACATACATACATACATACTTAACGTAGAATCGAATACAATTGCCATTGAAAAGAAATACTTGAAAAAGTTCAGATTATATCCAATTCTCCATGCTGGTAATATTTTCAATTTTCGTGGCCACAATCAACAATATCATCAGCATCTTATAGGTCATCTAGAGGTTGATTTATGATCCAAACGGCGAGGCAGAAGACATCCTTGTTCGGCATCGCTTAGTAAACCGACAAGTTAAGTGCTGTACATGCTTGTACATGGCGTCACAACGCGCCGTTATATGTGCTCAAGTGAGCTTTGGTATCAAAGCTATCACTCCAAACTAACCTAACTATAGTACAAGTATTCAATATTTCCCTAAGATTTTTTGATTTATTCTGCCTTTCCAAGAGTGTTGATGAATTAAAGCCAACCAAACAATTACCCCAATTAATAATTTCCCAAAAACTTACTCAAAAACAAAGTTAATCTCTTAGTTTTAGGTCAAATATTTTATTTTTTTTTTTCTTCAAAAAAAAAATTGGAAAGGAAGCAGCATTATATTTTAATTAAAATTTTGTAAATGATACAAACAACAACAACAACAATTAAAATAAATACCTGTGAATAATTAAAAAATAACAGGTGCAAAGCAACAATAATACCGATACACAAAGCAAAACCAAACAAATTTGCCAAAAACAAGTCAAAATGATTTAAAAAAAAACAATAGGAACAGAACAACAAAAACTGTAAAGGAATTAAATAAATAAATACAACAACAATAGACAATAGAAAATGGAAAATAGAGAAAAACCTATACAATCGAATGGAATACAATATGAAAACAAAAAAACCCTCTCCCGGTATCAAATAGTAATACAAACCCATGCTGGCACAATACAAATGTAGCCAGCAGTAGTATGTAGTTAAAGTGTTAAAGGAAAACAAGGAAAAACAAAAAATAAACAGATGTTCGGACAGACAGACAGACAGACACACAGTCATATAAACAATAGAGGAAAACAAATGAAAAAGAAACTTTTATTTTATTTAAATACATACAACAATTGCAAAGTGTATCATTATCATCAACACATATAGATACACACACTCACACGGAGCACAACACAAATAAAATACCAGGAAAAAAAGAAGTCTAAAACTTTTTAGCCAGGATAATAGAAAAAACTTGAAAGTTTTTTTCAGATTTTTTTTTGTTTTCGTTTCCTTTACGAAACTGATTTCATTTCTTTGCTTACAGTGTGAATAGTTTTTGGCTAAAAGTGAAAAGTTGTAAAAAGAAAGCAACAAAAAACCTTAAAAAGTAAGCAGGAAAGCAGATTTTCTTTCTTTTTTGTTTTTTTTATGGTGAAAATTACCAAGAATTTTCAGAAAACTACTTGTTGCAATATGTCCATGTCAATAACAGACGAGAGATACTTGGGTTTTAACAACAACAGCAACAACAATAGTAACACAAAACAAAAGTTCGATACACAATTAAAGAAATTAATTTGAGTTCGGAAAGCAAAAAACAACCACAGTAACAACAACAAGCAAAAAATATATGAGAAATTTAATTCTGTTAAAAGCAATACTTTTAAGGAAATATGAAATCCAATCAAATGAAATGTGAAATAAAAACAATTGAATGGGAATGTAGGTGGGTATAGATAGTACAGGGTTATTCATTTTTCGATTTCAAAAGTGAGGTTAAATTGAACACTCATAAGGCTACGATTTCGAAGAAACCATGAAACCTTGTCAAGCAGTTATTTACGAAATACAATGTCAATGCAAATTTGGTTAGGTTAGGTTAGAGGACGTGTACTTGTCAATTAAGACAAGTACAGTACTCGGAGGTCGAATTGACCCATTGTACAACGTGCTAGTTACTCACACCACTTATGTTGTGTGTGTTAATTTTTATACATGAGTGGTGGGACCTACAGTTTAAAGTCGCCTCCGAACGACAGATTTTTGAGAAACTTTTTCTTGGCAATTTTATTTACTTTCAGAGTTTTTGCCAGAAATCTGCTGAGAGGAAGTCGTCAAAGAAATACTTTTTGTATTTTGTCTTGATGTCTGGCCTGGGGCTCGAACCCTGGCTTTACGTCTAATAAGCCAACACACTACCTACTAGACTACGGCGACTTTGAATGCAAATTAACTGTAGAAATCCATTATCCTTCTGAAGTAATATACTTTTTTCATACATGAGTATTACCACCTTGGTTTTAAAATGATCGCTTAGACATGGTCTCTAACGTAGCTTCAGACGTACATACATATGTACATAAATGGTCATTACAAGCCTTTAGTTAGGATTAAGGCCCAGCTTCTCACACCACTTATATTGGGTGTGCTTTTTTTTATAAATGGATGGCAGGACATACAGTTTAAAGTCGACTCCAAACGACAGATTTTTGAAAAACTTTTCATGGAAATTTTATTTCACTCTCAGTTTTTGCCCGAAATATGCTGAGAGGAAGTCGTCGAAGAAATATTACTTCATATTTCGTTTTGTTGGAGATGTCAGACATCGGGGGATTGAACCGTGGTCTCACGTCTAATAAGACAACGGCGGCTTCATGATCTTTGGGATTATCATCTATAAGCCAGCTTTTCAGTTCATTATCTTCAAATTCTGGTAAAAAAAAATCAGTTATCTTATGACTATAGCGCTCCGAATGGATGTAATGCTATAATGCTCGATAAGTCGCTCGGTTTGAATCACAGCTTAGTATTGAGTTTCAATTACTTTAACGTTACCTGCGTTTAACAACCGATCTCAAATGGTAAATCTTTCCCTAAAGAAATGTCACTTCACATGAAAGATATTTAACACCTGATAGCCTTATCGAAACGGCAGATTTAAAGGCGCTAAATGAATAAGCCGTTATTCCCTTAAATAAACCAATAAAAGAGTATTGTAAGCCAAATGCTGAATGTAATAAAAGGAAGGCTATAAGCAGGTGTTCCCGAGATTAGGCGGCTTAAAGGCAAGTTAATATAGACTATTTGGACTATTGTCCAAACTTGGCCGATTGGTAGCAATTACTTTCTTATGTTCAAGTCCCTCCTTAGGACATATGAGACTACATAGGCAGCCATTTGAATGAAATTATTTTCCATTATTAACCGGAAGGATTGTACTTTCAAATAAACAAAGAAATTTGAGAAAATATTCAGTAGTTTTTTTAAAGCGTTTTTAAAAAAAAAAGTAATTTGGCGGACCCTTTATATCCCCCCTCAATATAGAAACACACTACAAATCATGCTTTAACTCGAAGCAGAAAATTCTATATCAACGTAGTATATTGTATTTAATAAAGCATTAGAAATGCCGTACTGTAAACTTTCAAAGCGTTAACTTTGTCAGGCATTAACATTCGGATGGAACGAAGGAGATCGTTTGACCAATAAAAGCAATATTCTATAGACTATGAAGGATGCTTCCCTGTTTCCAAAGCATGTCATCTGATTATTTAATTGTTATGTATAGGACGCAAAAATAATATTAAACGGCGTTATGTCAAATAAAGCTATTTGTCTGGATAAAATGAAAACAAAATATAAAAGCCGTGTGGGCAAAAAATTAGAAAATGTTTTACAAAAACAAAAAAGTTCAAATGTTACAATCTTACTTCAATTACATCTTCGTTT
Organism: Sarcophaga carnaria; assembly: GCA_958299815.1. Classification (NCBI taxonomy): domain Eukaryota; kingdom Metazoa; phylum Arthropoda; class Insecta; order Diptera; family Sarcophagidae; genus Sarcophaga; species Sarcophaga carnaria. Next base: position 25,833,712 of record OY283153.1, read on the forward strand.
AGATATTCGTTACGGAATTTTATATAATTTTACTTAAATTAATGGAATTAAATTCTACTTACCGGCTTCAGTATCATTAAAGAATACGGGCTCAATATTGATATGATATTCAAATGGTTTCTTTAAAACACCCTCTCTGATGTGAATACCTTTGGCATTTGAAGGGCCACAACGCACAGAAAATCTACAATAACACCAAAAAACAATACGAAAAGAATAATAAAAAGGAATGAGTTTTAAATTAATACAACAATAAAAATAAGGTGAAATGCAAAAAAAATGTAAACGAGAAATAAAAAGAAGAAATTCTCAACATTTAGCCGGGGTGTATAAAATAAAATAAAATAAAAACACGTAATTAAAAATATATGTACAATTAAATACAACAGAAAAAATAATAAAAAATAATAAAAAAAAAGAAAAATAAAATGGAGAAAAATACAAGAAAAATGTTGTAAAACAACAATTTTACATGCAACAAAATGTAGTTGAATTTAAAACAACTGCTTCTACTACTACCACTACTACTACGACTACGAACATAACTTGGAATTTAACAAAAGCAGCGTCAACAAGATGGAAAATGGAAAACACAACAGCAAGAAGTAGTAGCAGTAGTTGGGGAAAAACAATACAGAAAAAAAATCTGTTTAAAGTATAAACTGAACTCTTAAACACACTCACCTTAACATATTCTCGACAGCTTTATCATGTTCTAACAAATGTTCAAAAGCTTTTTCAACATTTAAAAGACCACTGCCTTGGGCAAATGGATCAACATAACCTAATTTAGTGGCAGTGGCGCAAATGGCACGTTTAATACTAAAGGGTGAATATGAGATGTTACGTTGTTTTAAACCCGAGATGAGTAACGCTGGCGAAACATAAAATGGAAAAAGTAAAAAAAAATTAGTAAATGAACGTAAAGATAGATGATGCTAAGGCAGATTTTATCTTCCTTCTTACCTATGGCTCCAGCAACATGAGGAGCCGCCATGGAAGTGCCATTCATAAGAGCTGATTTTGACATGGTAAACTGAGGTACTGATGTTATGGCGCCACCGGGAGCACACACTGTTACACCCTGACCGCCATCAATGCAGGGATCTCTTGACGTCCAAGTGTAAACATTAGCAGGTAATTTCTCACGCAAAGCATACTCTGCCTCCATCATTTGCGGTGAGACATAAGCACCCACGCCAATACAACTGGGCTGTGCAATATCTGGTGGTGTACCCACGGTACATAAAGCAGGACCATGATTGCCAGCGGAGGCAACCCATACAACGCCGTATTTGTTAACCACTTCACTCATTAGTTCACCAATGCGGCTGTTGTATAGACGTCAAGTCAAAGCGGATTGTGGTGGGAGAATGTAGGAAACACAACAGCAAGCAGCAAATGCAACCAAATGGAACGATACAAAAGATAAAATAAAAATTAAAGGAAACATTAAATTATCTTCTCTGTCTCTCTCTATTACACCAAAACATTAAAGGATAAAAACATTAAGTTTTGTTCTTCTGTTCTTGTTTTTGTTTTCGGTTTTAGTTTCAGTTCAGTTTTCTATTCGAATTATTTTTTATTTCTCTTTTAAATACAAAATTTTTAATATTTTTTTGAAATTTCCTTTGTAGTTGGTATGGAAGTGTATAAAAGTTGTTCGTGTATTCCGTTACATTGTTTGTAAAATATTTACAAAAACACATACAATTAGACAGCTTAAGTACAACAATTAAAAACGACTTAACTTACAATACGATAGCATGGGGAGTGGTGGATGGTTCTGTGTATGATCTTAATGTGGTAAGGAGTTGAGTTTTTTTTTTTTTTTTGTTACACTAAACTAAACACAACAATTTACCTTAGATAAGGTTTTCGTTTTTTACGTCGTTTCTTTTCAATGATTTCAGGAAATCTAAGAGAAGATTTATTTTGAATTTTTTTTGTTTTGTTTTTGTTATTATTTAAGTTTCATTCAATGCACACACAATAAGCAAGCAAGCAAGCAAGCAAAGCAAAGGAAAGGAAATTTCAAAATTGTTTTAAACAATTTCTATTTGTATTGTTTGTTGTCTTATTTGTATTTTTCTTTGTTTCTTTTATTTCAACTGAAATTAAAACAAAAAGCAAAAGGAAAAAGGAAACAGAAACTAATAAATAAATATTTATTTTTACCCAGTATTTGACCAATGGGAATGTTCGCCATAACTCATATTAATGACATCAACTTGACGACCAGAACGACAAAGTTCCATAACTTTCATCATGGCCCGTACGAGGCCAGTGCCCGTTTCCATAGAACCCAAACGACCGTCACCAATGGTCATGGAGACAATTTTGGCATTGGGTGCAACGCCATCAATATCCTTAGAATTATGATTGCCACTAGCAATGGAAGCCACATGAGTGCCATGAGAAGCTGTAAAAGAAATAACAATAGAAATAACAAAAATATAAATAATTTCCTTGTAATCTTCTAACAATTAAAGTATAATAATAAATAAACAATAAATAAATAAGTAAAGAATAATAATAAATCAACTTATATTCAAAGATTTGATTGAAAAGAAGACTTGACACAAAAGGACCTTATTAATACAAAACCTAACCACTGCAATAACTATTTTGTGAGGCTAAATTGACAGTCAAACATAGCTTGATACATTGTACTACAATTGCGTCATATGGTTATAATTCCGGACTGCGTTTCTCAGTTATCCTAAAAATTTTTTTTATCCAAATCACCTCTGGCTACAAAATAAATAATACAATTTGGTTCCCAAAATATCTTTCGTCTCTGGTCCCTAAGTATCATTGATTGACAGAGGTGTTCAATGGTCTCTTTTTCTTTATTATTGCCCCTTTTGCAGAATTAGTTTTAAAATATTTAAAGCTGTCTTATTAGGCGTGTGGTCACGATTCAAACCCCAGGTCAGATATATCCAACCAAACGAAATATGAAAAAAATATTTCTTCGCTACTTCCTCTCAGCAGATTTCCGTCAAAAACCCCGGGAGTAAATAAAATTGCTATGAACAGCTTCTCAAAAATCTGCCGTTCGAAGTCGACCGCCACTCATGTATAAAAATTGACACACACAACGTAGATGGTGTGTGAAACTAGATCCTAATTCTGACTGAAGGGTTGTAATGACCAATTATGTATGTATGTACGCATGGATTTTATCCAAACCACCTCTGGCTAGAAAAGTTTTCGCAGTAAAATCTGATTCCCAAAACATCTTCCATCTCTAGTTCTAAAGTGTCGTGGAATGACAAAGGTGTTCAGTGATCTCTTCTCTCCTTCCTTATCATTACAACTGTTGCAGAGTTAGTTTTAAGATATTTTCAACTGTTCAACGCGTACGCCCTGAGCCATATTCCCGTTATGATCCCTATTAGGTTTCAAATATGAATTTTGGATAAACTTAATGCAAATCGCATATCCACAAAGGGCTAAATTCTTCTACCCATTCAAGACAGGAATACCGCGTTAACCTACAGTCCGAATTCTTCTTAATTACAAATTGTACCAGTTTTCACATGTGCATCAACTATGTTATTACCTTCTACGTCTCTGTTTCCAGGAACTCACATCAGAGTAAGAGTTAAATATTGTACTAATCAGATACACCGGTATTCTTGGACAATCTTTAATGCAGTGTACATATCCTCTAATGTGTATCCATATGCAATATACCCTGCTAATAAGTTTGTTCCGAGACTATCTGTATAACTAGTATTTCAATCTCCTTTATGGTACAATAATCGGGCATATTAAAGCCCAATTTATGATTCAATTGTTCCAAAAGGAATCCACACCCGAACTTGGCAAGTGATCTTAATTCGTCAGTGAATGCTTGGACTATGTGCTCTGGGAGGTGTAGGTAGATATGTAGAAGATAAGTTGATGTATCGTCTAGTCGGTAGGAAAATCCTAATCAACAATACCTTAGCTTTTGCCATGACTACAGTTTGTTTTTTACTACCATGCTTTCGATTTATTGAGTTTCAAATGCAGTATTTGCAGCTGCTTGTTTCGCCAATTTATCTGGTAGCAGCAAAGAAAGTATAATCCATGGTCGTTATCTTCTTTCTGAGATTTTTTTATTACATTTGTTTGCTTAGGAGCTAAATATTATACAAAACACCGTTTGCAATCACTTTGATAAGGTGCTGCATAGAAAGAAGTCCTATGAACGAATCATACAGGGCATAACGCAAACAAATCCTTCATGAACCGAACTTCCATTGACTAACTTATGATAGCAATTGAAACTTACAAGTGCAGTCAACGCGCACATAGAAAAGTTTACAAACAAGTGCCTGTAGGAAATTCTGAACACATGGAACATTGATTTGCCGACCACAATAAAGCAAATCTTTGCTAAAGTGGAGGTAGCTCAAAAGAATTGGCGGTAAATAGGGTAAACAGTTCGAAGGGCAACTGACATTGATTGCTCGATAAGCGCTTCAAAGGAATCCGAAATGATAAAATGGCCACTTAGTGCACCTGCTAAAACATGGAGAAGATCGATTGATGGAGAGCTGCAAGCAGCAAAATACTCCGCCATAAATCTCGCAATAGAATTCGATATAAAAGGATGGTCGAGGTCCTACGCTCTACTGACAGTTAAGAATAACAAAATAATTAACAAATTTTCTTATAAGTCCTGAGTCCTGAGGAGATCACTTCGAACCTATACAGCCAATAGTTGACCCGTTTTACGGAAAAATTTAGCCAGTAGGAGAGAACTTGTAACTATATGGACAACTAATGTGAAAACCTGAGTATTTGTTAGTCGATTAGGTTGCCTAAACACTATTTTGCTATTATAAGGATGACGTAACTTTTGCACAGGAGAACATACATATGTACATATTTAATTGCGATGTCAATCTTGATAGATGAATGGGTGCTGATGAAGATGTAATACAGGTGGACTAATACCTAAACCTGCACAACATTTAGAACACTTAGGCTTTTTTTGTCAATGGACAGAACCAAAACTATCTTAAGCTTTGAGCATAGGTTAGGTTAGGTTAGGTTAGAGGACGTGTACTTGTCAATTAAGACAAGTACAGTACCCGGAGGTCGAACTGACCCATTGTACAACGTCCACCACTTATGTTGTGTGTGTTAATTTTATACATGAGTGGTGGGACCTACAGTTTAAAGTCGACTCCGAACGACAGATTTTTATTTATTGAAACTTTTCATGGCAATTTTTATTTACTCTCAGAGTTTTTGCCAGAAATCTACTGAGAGGAAGTCGCCGAAAAAATACTTTTCGTATTTTGTCTTTGATGTCTGGCCTGGGGCTCGAACCCAGGCTTTTGCGTCTAATAAGCCAACACACTACCTACTAGACTACGGCGACTTCGAACATTTAGAGTACTTAGGTCTTTTCTGTCAACGGACAGAACCAAAACTGTCTTAAGCTTTGAGCATAATTATTGGACACTCTATGGGTGTACGATAGCTACGAATTCAAACCTCAGCTCAGAGATTAGAAAAACACAATATTTTCGACGAATCACCTTCAGAATTCTACAGGGGTTCTGCAAGTAACTACTACTATCCCTTTGTCGGACACTGACCTCCATAGACGTCATAACAAGGGTTTCTGGGGGACATGACGTGTATACACGTCATAAATTGTTTCCTTCATAAAATCGGAGATACAGCAAGTGTCCCACGGGAGGGCCTCCTAAAATTTTGGTGTCCGTCAAAGGGCTACCGACGCTCATTGATAAAATTGTTGTGAGAAGATGAGCTCCTTATGTTTTGAAAAAATGGTTTACCCATATCATTGATATGGTAGGAGCTGTTAGAATGAGGAAACATGGCTTTGACATCTTAGTGAGTGTCTTATTCACTGATAAATCTTAACAATTTCGAAAATATCGCTAATTTTTTAACATTCTAGCTCAAAGAGGTCTTTTTCGCCGAACAACCTTATGTTTGGGTTTTATCAGATAAAGGATAGCCTAATGGGCCACATGGTCTCCAATTATACCCTTCATGTAATATATTTGCTTAGTTTCACATTCAAATCATACTTCTTTTGCAATTAAAACCAAATTCATACTTACAACACATGCCAACGATTTCCAAAACATTGCCTTCATCATGGACATTAATTGATATGGACAGATAGTCATCAACATTTTTGATTTCATATGTTTTACTATATTCGCCAATATGCAAAGCTTTCTCCAAATTACCCTGGATAAGTAAAAAAGAAAAAGAAAAATAGAAAAATTTACTTCTCCATAATTTATTGAATTTGTAATAATAATAGTTTACCTTTTCGGTAATATCGATAACAGCTTGCCAACCGTTTTCCGTTGGATAAAGCAGACAATCGTAAGCAGTTTTAATATCGGAATAATATTTTTCATAAGCATTGAGTAATTCCAAGGTATTCTCCAAATCCTCTTTAATAAGCTTTTTATCCCAAGTTAATTTCGAATTATCTGCCATAGAAAAGTAATTTTAAAATTAGTTTTTCAAGTTTTTTCTTTGATTTTGATTAATTATAATCACCTGGATTTTGTGTTTCAAATTCAATAATTTTTCTTGTGGCTTCAGCTATAGCCGTTTTATGTGGACCATCCCATTCCTTAAGCTTACGGGCAGTAGTTACATTCTCACGTACTTTGGATGGGCATAAATCGAAGAATCTCTTTAAGCCCAAACGGAATTCCTTATTAGGGGCAGTATTACCATCGAGCATTTCCTGGGTAACCTGTAATATAATTGCGTAAAGAAAATATTACATCATTTATTTAGGAAATTATTATGATTATGATTTAAATTAAAGATTTAATCTAAGAGTGTTTTATCTAAGTGAGTAATTTCGACAGGATGGATGTGTCCTGAGGGGAGTCTTTTGAGGTTCTCTTGGAGACACATTTCCCTGAGTTTAGGTATACGGTTTTAGTGTTAATGGTCTTTTCGGACCATATGGTCAGGGTTAAGTTTGCTAGATGATCATGCGAACTTTATAAGATCGCATACATAGGGATCGCATACTTGGAGGTTCATGCAAAGCTATCCTAAAGGTTCTCTGTTGACTATAGTACCATTAAAAATGAGATGTTTGCGAACTCCGAGATAGTAGAGCTGAAATGGAAGTCGATTCTACAGAGTGATAGTCAGATTGCCTTAAAGGCTCGAACTGGCATTATGTCAGCTGTGAGGTAGTATTTTACAAGGTTCTTGCACAGATACTATATGCTACTATGATGTGTGTGGCATTGTGACGTTGGAGACTATGAAGCCACAGGGAAAAATGAAGTGATGATGAATGAATGATGTAGTGAAGTGTGCACTTAGATATCCCTTGGGCCACTGCTTCGTACTGATCGATCGAGCTATCAAACGAAAAATGGATCAATCTCCACTAGAACGATAAAAATTCTGAATATGAGTAGGGAATCTATTAGATTCTCGGCATTGTGATTTCAAAGCAAAAATCAGTTTATAGAACGTGGGAAACATCCGTTTCTGAAAAAGCAGGGAAACCTGAAACTGTCCAGAACTTTCAGTATATCTGCTCTTGCACGAGAAGCGAAGATGTAAGATCCTTGACCAAGGTTTCGTCAATAGCCTCGAGGAATTGGCTTTTGTTAGGATTATTGCCATGAAAAGTTTCACCTCTAGCATTGGCTGACTAGTATGACTGCCTCATCGGGCAACTCATAGCACCGGTGCTATGTACGTATTAGAGTATCTCATCGGGCGACGCGTAATAGTAGTGCTACGTCGATTGTACTATTAGACGATACGTAATACCAAATGTTTTGAATATTAACACTTTGTAAGCCGAAAAAAATCTCGTCCGATAAATCGAAAAGCATTAATTGAAGGCCCCAAGGCATAAATTAGAGTACCAGTGAAAACGTCACATTTCTTTGCATGGCTTCTTATGGATCACAAGACAGAATAATAGTATTTAACGCTTGAAATTTTAATATAAGCCTAACTTACCCTGTCAATAAAAGTTTCTTGCAAAATATATACCTCTAACTACGACCCGATGCTGAATTATAACAAAAACAAATCCCATTAACCTATATTATACCCGTTCTGATTATGAAAATTGTCGTAATAAACGGAATTTTTACAATAGAAATTATTTTCGTTTTCAAATTCATGAGGGATATCTGGTCACCTTAATAAAAATAAACATTTTATATCACTTGTGCACGCCAAATTACAATATTTATAAACAAATAGTATATAAAAGATATACACAATGCTGATAAAAGATAAACTACAATGAAAATGCAAATTTCTTACCTTTAATTGCCTGCCGGAGAGACCGGTAACGAATCCCTTATTGTCGGCCACCACTTTTTTAGTGACACTAACATCGCCACAGCCAGTACAATCAAAACGTTCCACAACCTTTACAGTTTTGCCATCGCAAATAGTCTGAAATAAAAAATAGAAAGAATTAAAATGCGTTTTATGCAAATAAAACAACTTAGCAAAGCAATTAATTAAAGCACCACAACAACAATAACAACATGGCAATGAAATAAAAAAAAATTCTAACCTCAAGACCGGTTGCTCGGGGGTCTACACCAGAATCAAAGATTGCAATGGTCACATCGCGGCCATCAAAGTCAGGATATTTTTGCAAGAAACTCAAAACTGCAGTCTCCGCTTTAGGTACTAAGGCGCCAGTTGGGAAATTATTTTCCACAATGCCGCCATCGGACAATTGATTGATGGTCATTGTTAAAGATTTCGATTGCTTAGTTTTCTGTGAATTGTTTGTAAATTCTTCTAAACGTAGAACTGGTTGTTGGATTTGTGCGCAAAATGTACTTTTCAGACGCTGAGGAAGAGCTGAAATATTCAGGTAAAGTATTGTAGTTGCAGCTGTTAGCAGGTTTTGTTAATACGAATTAATTAAACAAATTCCACGGACTAAAATTTCACTTGAATTAATAAAAATTGTCCAACAACTGTCATGACAAGCGGAATTAATTCCGCAATTGTCAATAAGAATTGTTTTTGTTTAAATTTAACCTAAACACAAGCTGTTGGTTATGAAAACCTAACAAATGGTAGGTGCTTGTCATATATAAAAGCTGAAGGTTATGTATTTGTAATTTTGTTATTGCTTTTACAGCTGTTGTGTTTGACGTTTGAATTGTCTGTCAATTTGTATAGTTTTCTTCAGCCGCTCTATTGTTTTTGGCCATTAGATTTTTTTCTTTTGTCGTCAGTCCAAGGAAATCTAAATAAAGAGAAAATGTGGTTCGAAGTCTTACCCTCTGCAGTCATCATCACTGTGGCCTTGTCCATACCCACATATGCCATGTATGGCATACACAAATTGACTTTGGGCAACGTAAGTTTCCTTAACAAAATCTGTTGCTGGCATATTCCAAAATTCTTATATAACCTGCCAATATTATAGTGAACATTTGTGCTCTTTTTTAACATAATTTTAAAGTGAAAACCAAATACTTTTAACAAAAATTGAAATAATTTTGGAAATCATATGCCAAATTAACTGATTTATTTTAATAATTGTATTTTACGTCTCTTATAGGCCTACCGCCGCAACTTGGATGAGCGTTTCGATCGTGTAATGTATTTGCGCGATAGAAGACTGACCGATAATCCCTACATAATGAATGTGAGTATTAATCAAACTTTTGTTTACATACACAAAGCACAACAACGATAGGTTTGAGCGATCAGCATGCAGCCAGCATAAGTAGTTTCAAATGATTGAAGTGATAAGTTTAGAATAGCTTATCATATGCCGATACTTCGCAATTGAAATTTGAAAAGCAGTCTAAATACCTATATGTGTATTAACGGTTTAAAATTAGAACTCAAAACGAATTCCCATAAACAATAATTATTGTTTCTTTAACTATATTTCCCGTCTTGTTGAAATGAATATTTCTGGAGTTTAAAGCATACTTGTATGAAAATCATAATGATAATTAATTATCACTTTCCATTCTTATAAATACAAAATTTTACAGAAGCTAAATCAGAATACAAGAATAACTCAAACAGCGCGCTGTACCAACTATATAATACTGTCGTCGTGTAGAGGTGCAATAGTGCTGCACTCTACGATCTTTTGTACTACCCTCATTCTATATCTATAATGTTTCCTCTAAACCTATTGACTTGGCAAACTTCAGAATGCTGTTCGTTGTCAGCAAGGACAACTCCCTGACTTCCAAGTAGTATTCTGATGATTTATTCTTATCACAGAATCTTAATATTAAGCTTAAGGTAATCTCCATTCTGCGAGTATTTTACAGTGCCCTGCCTGTAGGCCGGTGTATTAACCTCAGGTTATTCGAACAAAGAAATGTTTGGAAGTAAATCACTATCGGAGGAAAGCTCAAATACATTAGGAATCCAATGTTTAAAAAGTTTTTTACTACGTTGAAACTTTGTTGAGAAGTCGCCGTAGTCTAGTAGGTAGTGTGTTGGCTTATTAGACGTAAAGCCAGGGTTCGAGCCCCAGGCCAGACATCAAAATAATATACAAAAAGTATTTCTTCGGCGACTTCCTCAGCAGATTCCTGGCAAAAACCCTGAGAGTAAATAAAATTGGCATGAAAAAGTTTCTCAAAAATCTGTCGTTCTGAGTCGACTTTAAACTCTAGGTTCCATCACTCATGTATAAAATTAACACACAGAACATAAGTGGTGTGAGAAACTAGGACGTTGTACAATGGGTCAATTTTACCTCCGAGTACTGTACTTGTCTTAATTGACAAGTACACGTCCTCTAACCTAACCTAACCTAACTTTGTTGACTGAACGTCAATCAAAGGTTATGCAAAGAATTAAAATGAAGACTAAATATGGTCTATACGCACTCGTGTGAATAATAAGAATCAAAAAAGCCGTTAAAACAGAACAAATTCTCCTAAATTGTAGAAAACTATTCTGCTTCAAAATGTTGACAACTGTGGAAGATAGGTTTGATGTCAGTACAATACTGCCGATGGCCATGCTCATTGTTTCGTTCCTAAAAAGAAATAAATAGAAAAAGAAAGAAAGCGAAGGAGAAGGATAGCGGGATAGCATCTTAAAAATACAAAAACGAACGAATAGCTGCACAGGAATTGACAGAATACCACAGGTTTATTGTGGTCAGATCAGCTTAAACATCGGATAAAATACTCAATCATCGGAATAAAAACCTAATGTAACAAGAGAAACAGGCTATCCTCAGAAAAACAACAGACACTAATTTCATCCGACCAAAATAATCACTCGCATCTTACATTAGATCGATTGTATCGCTCTCAAGGGGGTCTTGACTGTCAAAGAAACTCAAGCACCGTATTAGAAAAACCAAAGTTAGCTACACGCTCACATGTCGCATTTTATAAGGTATAAATCTCCAACTATATTCTAAGCTCCCAACAAAAAATCATAGCATTAGCGACCCACTTGTGTACCAAATCAGATTGAAAGTTCCTCGCTTTTCGCTGAGGTCTTATGTGAAATTAAAATTCATAAGCCAGGAATAAAAGTGGAGTACAAAAATAAGTTGTAAAGATCTGCGTGCCAAAGAGAGATAAGTAGAAACGGCGTTAAAAAAGAATTTTGTTTGTTTTTTGGAATTTTATTAGGTAATCGTATAGGAGAATCAAAAGTGAAAGGCGGGCCTAACATTTTCCATGCGACATAAACTATTTATAGTATACATATTAGTGTATTAGTGTATCGTTTTTGGGGAACCTCTGCTACCATTTTCTCATCCTAGAATGTGAAACTAGTTCTCTGCGATAATTAGGCTATAAGGCTATCTGATTGCGACAGCATAATTACAGCCGTTATACAATTTTAATATCAAAATATATTGCTTAGGAATGTATAAGTGGAAGGTTGCGAGATATTTACGGGTTACCTAATATGGTTTCGTGGAGACGAGGACGTTGGAAGTAAAACCAAGGCACGTTTACAGTACAACTAATATGGCTACGACTGCATTTAAACTAGGTTTTTATCATTCCAATTATACAAGTATACGCATGAATATTAAAATATTAAACACTTTACTTACTAGACTTACAAAACCATAATAAATCTATTAAAGATATTAATATTCCAAGTTTAATACACATTCCGTTATTACAATATACTACTAGAGACTATTATTTATGTATGTTATCAACTAATTTAAATGTAACTTTTCTGTTTCATTTTTAGGGTTTGGATCAAATTCCCGATGAGAATTAAGGATATCTTTTGCAGGTCATTAACAATTTGGTAAACTTAACATAAAAATAGTGAAATACGATAAAACAAAATGTATGTTAGTCACATTAAAATAAAAGAAGAAATTAAATAATAAAAAGAAATTCCATAATAAACGTATGAAAACTAACATATAAAATGAAATACGTATGACTTTGTTGTTTGCAAACATTGAAAACATGCCAAAATGAAATTACAGAACTTTAAAGGAGTTTAAACATGCTATTGTTCGAGTTTGTACGTCTTATATCTAATGATTCGAAAGTGGGTTTTCGTTCACATCGAAGCACACAGTAGAGCAGAAGAAAAAAATTCGGGAAAGACACATACACAGCGTATATGCTGGATATATCAAATCGAAAAGAAAATCGAAAGTTATTATAGAGCTGCAGAAAAACTCAACATTTTTTATTAAATTCGAATAGAAAGTCTTTTCAATTTGCGTGTTTTGTATATGGTGTAACGAGTTCCTTTGGTTTCGGAATATAATACAGTGGGGTGTACTCTGCAAATCAAATGAGAACGCCCTTTACATTGCATTTGGTATGTCTTTCGCGCTGGTTTTCAAACATTAATTTCATTCGAGTCAAAACACACAGAAAATTGAAATAAGATATTAAGGGACTACTGTGTATATCGATGTGGGAACAAAATCATTCGAATTTGTATGTCCTACAGATAGCGCTTTGTAAACGGATTTCTTTCGAAGCAAAACACACAGAATAGTCTGAGAAAAAAATTTGAGAAAGAATATTAAAGGACTACTGTGTATACCGATTCGAAAACAAAATCATTCGAATTTGTATGTCCTACAGATTACGTTTCGTAAATGGATTTTTTTCGAATCCAAACACTCTGTAGAGCCCCAGAGAAAAAAAAATCAGAAAAGATACACAAGTATTCGCATGCTTCGAAAAGAAATTAGAGTGCATTTGATTGAGCATTGTGTTTCGAAAACAGTTTTCTTCTAAATCGCAGTATGCAAAAAAACTTCAGACTTCAGAAAAGCAGTACAAAGGCGGAAAAGGCAAATCGTTAAATTTTATATGGATTTTCGAAAAAAAGGAATTTTTTTTTCGAATCGAGTAACACAGGAATTTCGGTAAAACTTCGATAAAGAAATATTCAGTTTTACTTTGAATTCCAACTCAGAAACAAAAATCGTTAAATATTGTATAAATACTTAGCATTTCGAAAATCGAATCGAAATTTATTGTAGAGCTTTAGAAAAAATTCTGAAAATCTATATTCTAGATATGCTATGTATGTATTTCGATTCGAAATAAAACGATCGATAGATCGAATACATTGCGTTTCGAAAATCGAATCGAAATATAATGAAGATATACTAAAAAATAAAATAATATAGGTTTGTTGGGAAAGTGGGTTTGCGAAATATACAATAGGCAAGACTCTACAGCGTATTTCCTATAAATTTACGTTACTTCTACATGGCGTTTGGAAATCAGTTTTTTTTTCGAATCGTAATACGCATTAGATTCCAAGATTTTAAAATTTTGTTTGTCCAATTACTTTGAAGTCCTGTATGTACATTAAAAATGTGTGTTACAACAAAAACAACCCTGATTTTGTTTAGCATTATCCTTTATCATGATTATTATTTACGTAGTTGTAGTAACGACGTTACTTTTATAGACAAAAGGCACAAGACAGCGGGCACTAGAGACCGAATAAACCACCCTTATGCAAAGAATGTTATTTAGATGGTATAAATAATGTGGAGCTACATATTATGCTCCTACTACTTACACTAATACTGCTATGTAACACTACTACTGCTGCTGCTACTGCTACTGCCGCTTTTTTGACATGGAAAATAATGACAGTTTTGCGAAAACAAATACACTAAAAACATACAACAAAAGGCGTCGGTTGAATTGAAACGATTTTTACGGTTGCTTTTGTTAAGGGGAATAGAGTGTGAAAGAGTTTAGGATTTTAGAAATGTAGAAAAAGTTTTGTTTTAACACAAGAGAACACGCAAACACGTTTATTTTTAAAGAAAAAATGTAAAGTTTTTAAAGAAAATCGAAAATATTTACTGTGGCTTTTGCATTAAAAATAACAAAACAAGGGTTGTGTATATACTACATGAGTGAATTCGAGAAAATCCTTTAAACGCCAGAGCGAGAAGAAAAATGTTGGCAAATGTTTTATGTAGCGGGAGGCGTAAAAAGACTTCTAGGAATTTTTTCGTAAAGGAGTTTATAAACGTTTTTAACAAAAGGACTCTTTTATACATTTTTATATACTTGGCGGTTATTATATGGCCGCTAAAGGCCAACTCAGCCAAGACATATCTTAAAAGTCAGGATTTAAATACCGTCCGTCATCATTATCATACCAAACAACAACAGCAGCAGCAGCATCAGTTACTTTTAAGTCGCCAGCCCAGACAACAGAGAGAAACGGTTTTGAGTGGTGCAGTTGCCGAAAAGGGCTATTGTGCCCCGTATAATGGTAAAATCTGTAAGAATTTTATAAACCATCAGGTGTGGTATAGTCGTGAAGATCCCACCGGAGGTTGGAAAAATGAACAAATTACCACTGCCTTGTGGGAAGAACTTATAGGAGATCTGAACGGTCTGTGTCGTAATGCAGCTGAGGTAAGTAGTTCTTTTGAAGTTTTATTTCATATTTCTGATTCTGAATTTCGTTTTTTAGAAACTATTGTGCACTTATGCCTTTCCAAGATGTCTAATGGAGAATGGCCTGACCATTAAATTACCGTTATGCTATGAAGATTGTAGTGCCATCCATTTGCAATACTGTTACAACGATTGGGTTTTAATTGAGGAAAAGAAAGAACGCAACATTTTTATTAAGAGCAGAGGACATTTTCGTTTGCCCAATTGTTCCATTTTGCCGAAGTACAACAGCACTGCCAAAAGACCCAACTGTTCATATGTGGGTCTGGCAGAACTTAATGAGCAGGAAATTAGTTGTAAGTGAAGAAATGAATGAAAACTTTTTATTGCAAAAATAATTAATAATCCTTATGCTTTATCAGACGACTGTCGCAATGGTAATGGTCGTTATTATCTGGGTACAGTGAATAATACCAAATCTGGCATACCTTGCCAACGATGGGATACCCAACATCCTCACAAACACATACAACCGCCTTTGGTGTTTCCGCAAATACAAAATGGTGAAAACTATTGTCGCAATGCGGGCGGTGAAGAACCCTATCCCTGGTGTTATACCATCGATGAGTCTGTGCGTTGGCAGCACTGTGAGATACCCATGTGCCGTAAGTTTTTTCTTTTGGCAAATCCTCGTAGCTGTACTATAGAGTACAAAATTCTTTTTTTTAGCCGACTACATCGATCACTCTCTAAAGGATTTGGAACCCATACAAATGGAAACATTTTTTACACCCTACGTTATATTTATGCTATCCGGTTTTGGTTTCATAGCCATTGTGGCTTTACATCTATTGATTTTGCTTTTGTATAAAATTTCCAAAAATAAAGAATTCCATCAGCAACAACAACAACAGCAATCAACACAAAATCCCACCTCTGATTGCAATGTTTCCGTTCGTGGTACTCATGCTGTTAACAATGCTGGTAACGGTGATTGTACAAATCTTTCCTCAAGCCGTGAAACATTGGGTTCCCATCATCAGACGGCTACGCTTAGTAAATTTGGTACTATTAAGAGTAACGTTACAGTGCATAATGTTATTGAGCCGCCGCCAAAGACAGCTTTAAATTCGAAATTGGAAAAATTAGAATATCCTCGTGGTGATGTTGTCTATGTTAGATCATTGGGTCAGGGAGCGTTTGGAAGAGTGTTTCAGGTAAGAAATCTTTGGATTTTCTTTTTAAATGTGGTAGATTTGAGGAGTGTGAGAAGGATTAATAAGTTTTTATAGGTAGTTTAGGTTACTAAGGCAAGAGTGATGAAGCCAAAAACCAGAAGAGGTCTATTGTGGCCACCTTCAAATTCGGCAGACTACCCAAAATGAAAAATGTCAAAAAAAACAACAAACAAAGAACAGAGAAACTATTAAAAATAGGTTCGTGTCAGACTTAAAGAAGAGAGAAAAATGAAAAAATATGGAGAAGAAAAATAAGAAATAAAATCATCGCACCAGAGATAAAGTTTCTAATATTAGAGACCCTAACAGAGGCAAACTGTCGAAGGCCATTGTTGAATCTCCAACCTAGAATCTTGAATCTTCTGCCTCTGCTCACCAAGGTAGAGACACAGAACTTTTCGACTGTTTTAGGTATCCCTATATTGTCGCAAATCCTACAGAAAGAAGAGTGGTTATTTCTCACAAACTGGTCGTTGTCCAGAAAGCACAATTCCCATTAAAAACCTACCAGAATCCTAATAGATTCCTTAAACAAATTCAATAACCATTACATTTCACAGCAATCAAGCCTGAGCAATAACCTGGGGATTCTGCAATCTTCCCTATACACGCAAATGTGCAAAACCGCTGGAAATAATCTCAGTGCTCCTCCACGGCAAGTAGCTCTAAAATCATCCTCAAAAGAGTATTTTTTGTTTGAATTTTAATATGAGAAAATGTTCTTGATATGCTCTTAAACAGTCTAGCGTTGTGTTCAATTAAAAATGGTACTTTTTAAATTCTCAAAAAGGTACTTCTGTAATTTATTATAACTTAGGAAGGCAAAATATCATTTTTCTGCCTTAAAAAATTCTTTGAAACATGTTTAAATAATTCAATTGGACTTTCTAATACTTTTTTGTTATAAAAAGGGAATTTTCTTACACTCAATTGCGCCTTGAAAAAGTACTTTTTTACCTTAAAAAATTTAAATCTTTAACTCATCATAACTTATACCTTTGAAACATTTTAAATAGTTTTGAAGGCCGTTTTGGTGAGTTTTCGCTAAAAAAAAAGAACACTTTTCTATCCTCAAAAAAGTACTTTTTAGATTCATCGAAGTTCAAGTCTTTTGAAATTGTTTATCATGTCATTTTAGAGGCTTTTATATTAAAAAGTACTTTTTGTAGTTTTCAATTTCTAAAAAGGTACCTACAAAATGCAAATTTCCCATCAAAAGTACCTTTTAATTTTACGACAGTAACAGTACATTTTATCAATTTTTATAGGGAATATAAAGCTTTTCCAACTAGTGTTTAAATACTAATAAAAAAATCTCGTCTTACAGGCAAAAGCACCCGGTTTAGTACCGGGTTATGATGACCTTATGGTGGCGGTTAAAATGTTAAAAGACGATGCCAGCGATCAAATGCAAATGGATTTTGAACGTGAGGCCTGCCTATTGGCCGAATTCGATCATCCGAACATAGTTAAACTGCTGGGAGTCTGTGCCTTGGGACGACCCATGTGCCTATTGTTCGAATTCATGTCGCCTGGAGACCTTAGTGAATTTTTAAGATCCTGCTCACCATATGCTACACATTGTTTACAACAAAGAGAAACCTTACATGAAGGCCATCTATTACAAATTGCAGCACAAATATCCGCGGGTATGGTGTATTTGTCCGAACGTAAATTTGTACATCGCGACTTGGCCACCCGGAATTGTTTGATTAACGAACAAATGACTGTAAAAATTGCTGATTTTGGTTTGTCACACAAAATCTATTTACAGGATTATTATAAAGGAGATGAAAACGATGTTATACCGATACGTTGGATGCCCGTGGAGAGTATATTGTATAATAAGTTTTCCATAGAGTCGGATGTATGGGCGTATGGCATATGTCTGTGGGAAATCTTTTCGTTTGCTTTACAGCCCTATTATGGCATGACACATGAGGAGGTTATTAAATTTATTAAGGAGGGCAATGTTTTAAGTTGCCCCGATAATACACCTATGTCGGTATATGCCCTGATGCGACGCTGTTGGAATCGTAAGGCTTGTGAGAGGCCTAGTTTTAATGAAATCAATCATTGCATACAGCATAGTATAGCGGAGTATGAGTGTAAGACAGCATTAGATATGGGAAATTAAAAATAATTTTTAACTACTTTTGGTTTGGTTCCTTATTATTTACTTTACGTTAGTTTTTTTTTCGATAAATGTATACAATATATATATATAGTATATAAATATATGATATAGGATATAAGCTTCCAATAGAATTAAACTTTTCTAAGGAATCTTTATTATACATTTGGTCAACGAAATATTTATACATACAACAATACATACATACAATACTATATATTTATATACACAAAGGAATATAAATCTAATTTAACTATATAAACATAAAATCTGAATAGAACATAATCATTTTTAAGATACAAAAACATTTTATTCTTTAAAAAAAAAAAAAAAGTCCTGGAAATTTTTTTGAGAAACTCAGAAATCAGAAATTTTAATTTTAAAAAATCTCGGTAACAATAAATGTGTCTCTAAGAATTGAAATCAAATGAAACAAAAAAAAACGTTTTAAAAATGAAAAAAGAAAAGTGAAAATTAAAGTGAAAAGGAAAACATTTTTAATACCACACTCTTAACGTTGTGAAATTTAAAAAAAAAACGAAAACGAAAACAAACACAAAAAGATAACGAAAACAAAAACTCTAAAATGCATTTACAAAATTTACGAAATCTGTATTAAAAAATAAGAAATCAAAAATAAAAATAAAAAAAACGAAAACTTATTTATCTTTAGCATGTAAAATTGTAGTGTAAGTTAAACAAACAGACAAACAAATAAAAATAAACACTTTTTTTAGTAGAGGACATTTTTCCCTATAAATGTATTTATATATACACAATAATATCTACTAAAAAAACAAAAACAAATATTAAAACAATAAAATAAAGTCCATTAATGTGTAAAGTTTGAATGAAACAAAAAATGTTTTTTAACTGGCATACAATATGAAATGAATTCTAGAGAGTTAGAACTCTCCCAAATTGTAGATTTTAATGTAACGAGTTTGTGGAAATGAAAAATTCTTTTCCTTAGCATGTATGGTTGTAAAAAATATTCCTTTGTCCCTTAAAAAAGTCAATCGGCCTTCAAAGACAAACTTCTAAATTCTGACACCAAGTCAGTACTTCCGTTAAGAATTATTGAAAATCTGAAGCCGCATAATAGTCGGTAAAAAAACTTGGCTTGCACACTATGGAAGCTAAAAATGCCTCTTCCTTCATCAGACGATTTCTAAGGATGTTTAGTAGCAAACTTTTTCGGCTACCATTATTAAAAATATTCCTTTGTCCTTTAAAGAAGCCAATCGGCCTTCAAAGACAAATTTCCAAATCATATAGGCATTAAAAATTCTGACTTCAAGTCTTTCAAACTGCTCAGTCAGTAATGACAGTTTAACGGTACGTCCGTTAAAAACTTTTCGAAAATCTGAAGCCTACAGATTCTTGTTTCGAAGGTTCAATTTGCAAGCATAGCATGAGAGTCAGTAAAAAAACTTGATTTGAAAAATATCACTGGTGTAGGACTATTTTGTATTCCAATACATGGATTAAAGTCGTCACTAGCATTCATGAAAAATTATTGCAAAGTTATATACTACTCACGAATAGTGTGTTACGTTACTAGACAAGATATCCAACAACAACTTTGGATCTGACACCTTGAAAAAAAGCGATAATTAACATTGATTTCAACGACAATATCTCAGTAACCTGCTGGCAAGAACTCTGAGAGTAACTGACTGCCATGGAAAAGGCTTTGCAACACCGATCCTCGATGTCGAAGTTAACCTGTAGGTCCAGAAAAAAACATGTTTGGTGCGATAAGCTTGGTTGTAGCCTTGACTAAAGATTTGTAGCCACCAATAATTTATGTATACAATTGACGCGCATCTTAGATAGTCAGTAGATGTTGTTACTAGCACTTCCTTCCCTCCTTTAATTTGCTCTCTTCCATGTAGCATCGTACATGGTTTCCTGCTTTTTTATTGCATCTTCTCATATAAGATTGCACTATTCTAGCGTTTGAGAGGATAAAATTGCCAATGACACCAAGCTTATGTTAGGATAGGTTAGAGGATGTGTACTTGTCAATAAAGACAAGTACAGTACCCGGAGGTCGAATTGACCCATTGTACAACGTCCTGACAGAGGGAAGGATAATAGAGGGATAAAAAGGAGAGGATTTAGGAAAGGGGAGAAGCTTATGTTACTTTTAATAAAGCTTGTCAATGTCATCCGTGTTTGTCAGCTACGTGACTGCAAGACCTGCTACCCAAACAGGATTAACTAATCTAAAAGCTTTTATTTAAATAGGAAGAAAATACGATCTATGATCAAGAGAACTTCATCAGTATGAATGCGGAACCGTATGGTAGTTGACAACTTACCAATTAAGACAATAAATAGCCAATCTAATAACACCAAAAGTGCTCTTTATAGGAATAGTCATACATACATACGCAGATGTGCTAACCACAAGGTATACGATATAAATACCTTATTTAATGTTCTTAGATCTTCAGCTCTTTTAAGAAATAACCATCCGAGAACAAACCCATACCAAAATTTGGTCCTAACCATTATATCATTGAGGCATATCTTCACACAAGGGCTAATATCGTTCGTCTGATGGCATTAAAGGGCTTTATTAACTTAAAACAATTTCGTTTGAGTTTCACGCAAATTGGAAGTCGCTAACATAGTGTTGAGTGAAAAGGTTCATGATCTAATAGCACAGAGCTAGCGCAAGTATTGGCCAAAACACTCAGAAAGGCTTTTGTGGAAATATAATGTATTGTTTGAAAACATAATCCTGGTCTACAAATTAACCTTAGAAAAGACATGCGAGGAGAAATACTTCAAAAGTGGGTTGTTCGGGAAGTTTATTATTCATATCCTGAATGTTGTTGTCAACAGACACTTTCGACAATGAACAGGCAAAAACAATTTGTAACAAAAAAAATAAATAAAGTACAATGGGATGGACCACGTTTTGAGGAGATCCAGAGCGTTACATCTGAGGTGGAATGATACTCCACAGTTGACGAGTCCTTTGTGAAATGAAAAAAAGCTTCTATAAGAAAGAGGTCTAATAAAATAGAAGTTAAGACGTCAAAAATTTTCGAACAAAACCATACACTTTTATCGTGATTGAAATACTTCTGGCAATTCTAAATAAAGCCTTCAATTTCATTGTAAAAAGAATGGCTTTCTTTTAACAACACCTGATTATATGGTATAATTAAGTAAATAGTTCAATGACCAGACAATAATTTTCTCAGGTTCTTCATTTAACCTACTGAATGAATGTGTTTTTTTTCTTTTTTTCTTTATAGCGATAGCAAGTTTGGTATGCAATTTAGTTTTTGAGTATGGAGGAACTCTCTACTATTAAGAGCTTGACTTCAGTGCTAAACAATCTCTTAAACTCTTAAGATTTGAGCTCAATTTTATTATAAAAAAAGAGCACAAAGAGTTTAAAAGAAAAGTTTTGTTAGAGTTGTTTTGCCTTCTTCCGCTGACAATTAGCGATCGGTCACTTGCACTTTTCGTTATGATTATGGAAAGCAAAAAAAAAAATCATAAAGAAATTTGATACGGGCTAGATATGTATGCCCTTAAGCCGATTAAAAGTACTTATCATTTCCGCTTTAATAACAAGTTCCAAAGCCTTGTTTACTAATGATATGTGGTGTGTGATACAAATAAAATGATCGTTAAAGCTCGTTGTGTACGTAGTTTAAAGGCGTTGATTTTTGTTTTTGTGTTTAAATCTTGATTTTGAAATTTTAACTGAGAGAGAGCATAACAGCTTAAACACTATTTGAGACGCTTTCAAATGGATCGCTGGCTTGTGTTCGATGGATTGGTTAGTACTCTTTAAGCGTTCAAACTGGCAACTACGTAAACGGCAATAAAATAATTTCCAGTATTTTTTTTCCTTCAAATTTATTATTGTTTTAACAGTTTAAAGTAAAAACGAAATAATCGTTAAAGAAGAAAAAGAAGTAAATTTTATGGTGTTTTTTTTTTTGATTTTTTTTCTATTACAAGACAAACAACTTAACAAGACAAGACAAGACTTTAAATTGTTTAAGTTGTTTTGGTGTTTTGGTGTTTGTTTATTAACGAAACCATAAGTTTTCTTCTTAAATCAATACTGTTTCTAAAGACAGAAGAAGTAAGACCCACTAATTGCTTGCTTAAATAAAAAAAAAATTTAAAAAAAACTGTATGGAGTTTAATAAAAAATTTAAGTGTGAAAGAAAGAAATTGTTTATATTAAAAAGTGTACAACAACAACAACAACTATACGAAAATAAATACTATTGACCAACGTACATATGTATATATGGTTGGTCTGATAGTCGGTCCATTGATTGGTTAGTCATACACTCGCCTGTCTAGTGTGGTTACCTAGGAGAAAAATTTCCAAAAAGAAAAAAAAACTTTTGCAAAACGGAAATACAATTCATACACGTAAAAAAAATACCAACAACAACAAATATTTCATATTAAAAATGAATACATTAATCGAGTAATCGATTCGGTTAATCGAATAAATTATTTCTGAGAAAATTATTAGAAACCTGACATGATTAATACATTAATCGGGTAATCGATTCGGTTAATCGAATAAATTATTTCTGAGAAAATTATTAGAAACCTGACATGGTTAAATCAGAAATCCTTAAATCAGAAATCGTTAAATCATATCTTCATTAAAAATGGCAGCAGAGCCTGGTTTCGGCAAAGCATTCCAATCTCAAACGCTTGGGTGCTATTATTTTTCATTCTTAGCATTGTCATAATTCTTGGAGCAACACTGAGTTGATAGCAGTTTTCTAGTTGACCCCAGATCCTTGAGCCCCGAGGATTCCAACCTAACGCCATCCTTGCGGTACTGTCGGGCTTCCTGTTCATTTTTAACATTTTATTTGTTTGTATCATTTTTCATTCATTATTACCGTGTAGAAGTCGCCGTAGTCTAATAGGTAGTGTGTTGGTTTATTAGACATAAAGCCCGGGTTCGTATCCCAGGTCAGACATTAAAACGAAATATGAAAAAAAAATATTTCTTCGGCGACTTCCTCTCAGCTGATGTCTGGCAAAAACTCTGAGAGTAACTAAACCTGCCATGAAAATTTTCTCAAAAATCTGTCGTTCGGAGTCGACGTTAAACTGTATGTCCGTCCACTCATGTATAAAATTAACGCACACAATATAAGTGGTGTGAGAAGCTAGGCCGTAATCTTGACTGAAGGGTTGTAATAGCCAATTATGTATGTATGTATGCATTACCGTGTAGAGGAGCTATTGTACCGCATCAATGCGATCTATTATACTGCCTTCAATCTATATACGGCAGCGCTATAATACCGACCTTAATTTTGTTGCCCTGACGAACTTTAGGGATACAATTCAGGGTCAGTAAGGATAACTCCCTACCTTGGTGCATGATAAGCGCAGAAGTGCTGAAACGCATTTCGACCGCACAGTTTCCAGGCATGTTTTTCTCATCACAGAATCAGCCTGAAGTGATCAATATCCTGTACAACCGTTCTTTGAGCCCACATTACTCCATCAGAATGTCGGTTGCTATCCTCAGAATATTTTTGGACAGTAGCTATTGCCCTTACCCATCAAAATTTTAGATTATTTCAAACCTATTTAGCTTGAGAAAAGTGTACGTCTCTCTCTATCTTCCTTTTCCTCAAATACTCCTCCAAACTTCTCTTTCCACTTCATAGAAATGTTGTGAAACAATCACCGCTGTAGAATTCATCCGACTAGTTAGCTTATCTGCCTGCTAATTGTTGTAAATTTCCACATAACTGGGATAAAGAAGGAAGTTTACCTATTTTCTATTGTATAGAGGAGTTTAATGGATCACTCCTGATCCTCGATTTGTCAGATCACTATGCTACCAGATAAGTCTCGTGTTAGACTTGTCTTCTGTTATTGGAACCATAGTCGCCATAACTCTGTCCTTCGCTAATATGTGCCACGGTTTTAATTCTAACAGAGTCTCCGGCGACGTTGTAAGACAGGTCTTTTTTTTTGGCCCGTATATACCAAAGCATATACATAGGTTGCCATTGGCCAGGCGATCGTGATCCACTTCCAATGCATTATTTTCCTGTAATTGCTCTCTGTAAGAGTTTTCCATTTTTCATGTTAGTTTACTGACCCGCTTTACTCTCCAAAACTTGTCCCCATTTCTGCGATATTATCTCACCCGTGCATCAAATATTATTCCATTCTCGTATACCGAGACGTTGTGAATGATCAGCCGGATTTAATTATTATACGATTTGAAGTTTTCATATGAAAGGGAGTGTAAACCCAAATGTAAAATACGTCATAATGATCGATAGGTTAGGTTAGGTTAGGTTAGGTTAGAGGACGTGTACTTGTCAATTAGGACAAGTACAGTACCCGGAGGTCGAATTGACCCATTGTACAACGTCCCAGTTTCTCACGCCACTTATGTTGTGTGTGTTAATTTTATACATGAGTGGTGGGACCTACAGTTTAAAGTCGACTCCGAACGACAGAATAACTTCTCGAAGAAATCAGTCATTTCTAAGATCTTCTCCCTTTGATCCTAGCTACCTATCTACCAATATCTTTAACCGATTTTCGAAGACTCTCGAAAATCGTTAATAGAGCTTTCCGTAATTGAATTTTTTAATTCCAAATTTTGTTTTTGTTGAACTTCAATTCACTTCTCAACATTTTCAAGAGAACCACCCACAATCGAACATAAACTTGAGCCGAATAATCGTTCATTTGTGTACACTAAGTATGCGAATGTATGCCTAAAGTGTTACAGCAGACTATAAAGAAGAAATGCAGGCACTTGTTGCCGTCGCCTCATTCACGCAACATTTCTTTTTTTTACGTTTTTATCATATTAATGTTGCGTGCGATTGTTGTTGGTCTTTTTCGAAGTTGTATTATTGACAGCAGAAGTTGAATTATTAATCGGAGTACTTCCTGCTTTTTCTTTAAATTTTTGTTTTTTGTTAAAAAGTATGCCGACGTTGCCTTCATTAATTTGTGTTACAAGTGTTGCAAGTTTATTTATAATTATCACTTTGCAACAACTTGCAACAATGTAAACAGAAGAGAAAAAATTGCATGAACAACGTTGAACTTGAGCTAAATAAAGGAAATAAAAATCTGTGTACAGGTTTGATAGCCCCTTGTAAGAGAGGACAAGTCTAAACCACCTTTCAAATGAGATTGTTTAATGGGTGCCCTTTTAAGGTCTTATAAATGCGGTAAAGATATAAAAGAATAGTTTTGTTGGCCCTTTTTTTCCGCACAGTGATGATAGATTGAAGTTTTTCCAATTTCGGCTGATTCTACATCGATTTGGGTCCTCTATATACGGCACTGCTATAATATTGCCTGTTATCCTGTTATCCTAAACGAACTTTAGGATATAATTCGGTTTAGTAAGGATAACTCCATACCTTGTACATGACAAGCAAAAAGATGTGTCCTCCTGACAGTTTCAAAGCATGTTCTTCTCATGACAGAATCAGCTTGAAGCGATCAATATTCTGTACAACCGTTCTTTGAATCCGCATCTTTCCTCAGGATATCCTCTGGATAGTCTGATACATACACACATAATTGTATATTAGAAACCTATTTCGGCTTATTCTTTATTGATTTGTGTTCTCTGCATATTGGCCAAGTGTGGCCTTTTTCGGTTGCCATGCGGGTTGCTGTTCATGGTATTTAGGTGCGAGTTCGTTTCATAACTCTCTTAATATACATACATAATTGGTCATTACAACCCTTCAGTCAGGATTACGACCAAGCTTCTCACACCACTTATGTTGTGTGCGTTAATTTTATACATGAGTGGCGGCACATACAGTTTAAACTCGGCTCCGAAGGACAAATTTTTGAGAGAAACTTTTCATGACAATTTTTTTTACTCTCCGAGTTTTTGCCAGAAATCTGCTGAAAGGAAGTCACCGAAGAAATATTTTTTGTATTTTGTTTTGATGTCTGACCTGGGGTTTGAACCGTGGCCTTAAGTCTAATAAGCCAACACACTTCCTACAAGACTACGGCGACTTCAAATAACCCTCTTAAAGAGTAGTTAATTCGCCCTATTTCAATAAGTGAGATGGGTTTGAGCGGAACTACACAATGGTACGTAGGTTATTTGCCTGTGTAGAGAAAAAGCTGGATGGTCAGAACTCGAATTGTATGTTTGTTGTAAGTGAACCTAACAATTCCACATGGGTTATAAAGGGTCTGAAATATAACTCTTTTTTTTAAAATGCTTTAAAAAAAAACTACTGAATATTTTCTCAAATTTCTTTTTTATTTGAAAGTACAATCCTTCCGGTTAATAATGGAAAATAATTTCATTCAAATGGCTGCCTCGGCTGGCCATGCAGTAGCCTACACCAGAAGATGCCGATTTTGACAAAAAAAAATCATCTTTTCAGATGAAGCTCATTTTGATCTTGGCGGGTATGTAAACAAGCAAAATTGTCGCATTTGGGGCACAGAAAAACCGCACGCATACATTGAAAAGCCGACGCACCCAAACGAGTCACTGTTTGGTGCGGATTTTGGTCCAGAGGCATAATTGGGCCATTTTTCTTCAAAAATGAGCAAGGAGTGGGCGTTACAGTCAATGGCGATCGTTATCGGCCATGTTGACCGAATTTTTGTTCACAAAAATTGAAGAGGAGGATATTGGCAACATTTGGTTTCAACAGGACGGCGCTACGTGCCACACAGCCGAAGCTGCACTCGATGTTTTGCGTCCTGTTTTTGAAGATCGCATTATCAGTCGCAGAGCTGATGTCGTTTGGCCACCTCGGAGCTGCGATTTGACACCGTTTGACTATTATTTGTGGGGTTCCGTCAAGGATAAGTGTTACGCCGACAAGCCAGAGACAATTGACGCTTTAAAGGACAATATTCGTGAAGCCATTGGTGAAATACAGCTGCACACAATCGATAATGTGCTTAAAAATTGGACCGATCGTGTAGGCTACTGCATGGCCAGCCGAGACAGCCATTTGAATGAAATTTCCATTATTAACCGGAAGGATTGTACTTTCAAATAAAAAAAGAAATTTGAGAAAATATTCAGTAGTTTTTTTAAAGCAATTTCAAAAAAAAAAGTTATTTGGCGGACCCTTTAGTCGCTATAACTCTTTATAAATCTGAATTCTGAAAGATCTTTACAACCAATTATTAATTGTTTTACGCTCTTCTAGTACAAAGTATTTCTCTTCGTTTTCTTATCCAATTTCAGTAATCGTCTAGGTTTCTTTCTCTTTTCCTATTGGGGCATACTTTTCCTCTCCTTTTTTTTGCATTAAAAGTGTACTTAAGTTTATGCGTTTTCATTAATTTGGCTTTACATAACGCTACACGCATAGCTCTCACTTACTTACACTGGGTGTAGAAAATTTAAAAACCATGAGCAAATATTGAAAACATATTTCCTTATGAATATTTTTATAGGTTTTTCGGGTTTAATGAAATATAAATAATAATTGTTATTAAATAATAATTAAATATTAAAAAAAATTAACCCAACTGGCCCAATCACTACTACGCACTTGTTGTGTGCCTGTGTATATATACTGCAGTATGGGTTGTATGAGGAAATAGTTTGAAATTAATTTCCAAACCCTCTTCTTTATATGGCTACTCACGTAGTTTGCTGAAGTTTTTTCTGTTTGTTTGTTTTTTTTCTTTATTGAAAAAACATTAAAAGAAACAACAAAAAAATAAAAAATATTTACATAGGTTTGTTGTTGTTGTTTTTGTTGCTGCTAACTTTAGTTGTCACTTGGAATTATTAATTAAACGATAAAAAAAAAATATTTTTTAAGAGATTTTTTTTATTTGATCAGCCAATAAAAAAGTAAAAAAAAAACTTAAAAAGTTCAAAAACCAACAAAAAAAGAAACAGATTTTACAATAAAAAATAAAAAGAAATCATTTAACAATAACTGGAACGAATAACAGATTAAAATTTCTTTAATAATTCAGCATCAAAGTGTTAAATTTGTGTAGAACTGCCACAATAAAATAAGAATTTAAAGAAAAACAATTCCTAAGAAAATAAATTTTATTTGTGACATCAGAAACACCACCACCACCGCCAGTGCAATGTCTTCAGCATTTTCTTGCAAATCATCGACAATAATTTTAAAATCATGTCTCAGTGCCATTTGTTTATTCTTACTACTGATGGACCATGCTGAAGCAGTGGGTTTTGGTCGCTGTCCTAAATATCCTTCGATGCCGAAATTCAATATGAGCAAGGTAAGTAAAGCAATAATACAGTGAAGAAACTTGCAATCTCGTGAACAAATATTGAAATTTTGTAAAAAAAATTCTTAAAGTTTTACGCTTTTGTATGTCCGTAAGCAAGTTCTGGAATCCAAACTCTAGAAAGTCTAAGTTCTAGAAGTAAACACAAGTAAAAGTGTTTTTCAGCTGACTGCTTATAGTTTTAACGCGGCTCATGACAGATTAGAACATACACACAATTACTAAAGTATACATACGGTTAACAAACTTCAGAAATTTTTTAACCAATCTGTTTTCGTTGAAAATCTTTATAGTTTCCTCGATTTTAACACGGTCTTTTGCATTGGTTAAAAAATTTCTGAAATTGAACTGAATTGTGGCCCTGCACAGGCCCACAAAAGTATACTTCCGATTAACAAATTACACAAATTTCTGAACCAATGCAAAAGACCGTCTTAAAATCGAAGAAAGATGTCAGACAATTATAAAGATTTTCAACGAAAACGGATTGGTTAAAAAATTTCTGAAGTTTGTTAACCGTATGTCTACTTTTGTGGCTGAGTGTACATACATATATAATTGCTTATTACAACCCTTTAGTCAGGATTACAAGCTAGCTTCTCACACCATTTATGTTGTGTGCGTAAATTTTTATACATGAGTGGTGGGTCCTACAGTTTAAAGTCGACTTCAAACAACAGATTTTTGAGAAACTGTTTTCATGGCATTTTATTTACCCTCAGAGTTTTTACCAGAAATCTGCTTCGACGTAGTCTTCAGATTAGAACAGTTATGCCATCCTATTATAAATCGATATTTGCTTCAGAGTGAGGTGGATCCGAAATGTTAAATTCATGGATTTATGTTGGCTTAGAGAATCGCTGTGGTTTGTGGCTTATTCGCGTACACTTTCAACTTAAGAAAACCCCACAAAAAAGGGCCTAACGGAGTTAAATCATACGATCTCGGCGGGTCGTTCACATCTCCTAAACGTGGGATGGCCATGCCCTCAAATGGATTGTGCGGAATATTCAATGTAGCATGAGCAGTGATTGAGACCACATGTCGTTGGCATCCAGATCATTCAGTACAGGCCAAAAAAAGTTTGTAACCATAGACCTGATGGTCCAGCCAGCGTTGTTCTTAAAGAAATATGGACTGATAGCTCCACCAGCCGTTAAAAGACACCAAACTTTGGGTTTTTCGGATTCATCAGAAACTCTTGGAGCTCATGTGGATTGTTGATATCGTCCCAAATTCGAAAATTTTGTTTGTTTATTCGTGTAATGGGCCTGATCGCTAAAGATGATTTTTCGATGAAAATGCGGTTTATTTGCCCACTGCCTCAACCCCATTTAGAGAGCACACGTTGTTGTCTACGGTCGTTTAGGTTCAGTTCCTGGAACAGTTGAGTTTTATACAGATGCAGGTCCAATTGACGACACAAAATTATCCAAGTTGTAATATGTAAAAGGCGGTATTGAGTGCCTCGGATTCTCCTGCACATTCTAAGCGATGATTTTTTCGGCAGCCTTTGTGTTTCATTGATGGACGAGTGTTGGTTGATCGTTAACTGAATCAGTGGAAACGTCCTCTCGGTAGGACGATTAAGGCGATTGTAATCTGAGTAAAGCTCACGGTATGTTTCCCGAAAAGAACACCCATTATGATTAACACGTTGACTGCCGACTACGAGATAACTCGTAGATTGCGTTCCCTTCTAGGGCGCTAAACTACGAGTTATCTCGTACTCACTAATGTAAAAAAATCAAATTGTCGTTTTTTGGCAAGTTTTCTGAAAATTACCGCGGCAATCAACGTGTTTAATAATTTTTATTATTTAAACATGTTGTTGAATGCCATATCCGTACATGGTGATTTGACAAAACAACTTGAGAAAATGACAACTAATTTGACAAATTTGGCTTCAACAAAGTGGCCGTTATCAGCGGTCAAAGTTCAAAAGTGCGTGTTGGAATACTTTATAGCTTCAGTTCGACAATTTCTTAGTTGTTATGGTTTCAAAAATATTAAACAATTTACTGTGTTCCTATAGTTTTATAAATAAACTATTAACTGTACTTAGTATCCCTACTGTAGTGCTACTTGCACAATATCAACTACCTACCAACCACCTGTTCAAACTTTTAAATCCAGATTTTATAAATTTTAACACACATTTTTCAGACTTTTTTGAGAAACTCAATCCATTCAGAGAACAAAGTTTAAAAAAACGTAAACAAAATAATAATAATAAAAAAATCTGTCTTTCTGTCTGTTTGTATAACATTTATAGAAAAACAAGTTTTTTAATTTGAGTGGAAAATTTGTAACACGATTATCGTATTGTAGTGCATTGAGAGTAAATTGAATGCAATTCTGTTGTTGATTTTTTTTCACTCTGACTTTTGGTCCTTGAACTGACAGTGCTTTTTGTTCTATATTTATCGCGTTGCGTTTTTAAAGTGCAGCTGCAGTTGTTTTATTTTGTTTTTATCGTTTTTTTTTTCTTTCGTACATATGAACAGAAGCAAATGTTTCAGAAGCATTTAACGAATTTGCAACAGTGATGAGGAAAATAATTGCAAACTAATCAAACGTTAAGACCCCGACTATGATCAGAGAGTGATACCTAGATTGACCGTCCTAACAAAGAAATCACAAAAAATAGTCTTATTTTCAGCTTAACCTTAGCATTTAAAATCCGCGTGAGATGCTCACGTTCAGTTACAGCAGATATTCTGCCAAGTAAACTAATCGATTAGAGATGTGTCTTGAAACTCAGAGTGCATGAGGCATATTAGGAAACGAAGTATTTTGTTACAGATCTTTGGCTCCACTCAGGTGTCATAGAAATAACTGAACGTACACCTCTGGAACAGTTGCCATAGCCTAGTAGTGCCTTGATTTATTGCAAGAGAACCCGTGTTCAAACCTCAGCGAACGAAATGAAAGATAAAAAATATTTCTTTCGGCAACTTTCTCTCAGCAATTTTCTGGAAAAAACTCTGAGAATCAATAAAATTGCCATGAAAAGTTTCTCAAAAATCTGTCGTTCGGAGTCTCAGAGTTTCTCACAGTTTTCGCTCGGAGTTGACGTCAAACTGTAGGACTCGCCACTCATGTATAAAAGTCACACAAACAACATGGGCGACGTGAGAATCTAGGTTGTAATCCTGACTGAAGGAATGCAATTATTAATTAAGTAAAGTGTTATCAGGGTGCCGCTGGGAGCCAACGTCCCGCCACTCATGGATAAAATTAACACATACAACATAAAGTGATGTGAGAAGCTAGGTTATAATCCTAACTAAAGGATTGAAATGGTCAATTCAGTAAAGTGTTATCAGTATCAAAGCAAAATTAAATTCAACCTACATGAAGCTGCGGTTTCGATGGAACTGCTATTATAACATTTCGGCTTATATGGCGGCGATAAATTCTCGAATATTGGTTTTCAAGTTCTCCAAGAATAGGGGACTATCTGCATAGACAAAGTCTAACGTCATCAAATCTAATCTTTATGAAAACAATGCATGATGCAACAAAGAATAAATCAGTCGCGATGTGTAGCTCATGGCGCATGTTGTTAAATTCACGATCATGGCTCTGACTTGAAGATGAGGATTATTTTGAGGCTTATTTTTGGAAAAAATATCACTCAACAATATCTTTTAACCACAATGCACTCCAAATAGTCATTCTATCCGAAAGCAATGATTTCTCCACAGTCACTTCTGTGTTCTCCGCCACCTTATGCAACAATTTTGCATGAGGAGGAGTGTAAGGAGTGCCCTTGAACGTTGTAGAAAATTCCTGCATTGTTCGCCTGATACTCTAGCGCCAAAATGCCTTAAATTTTTTCGTGACTTGACTTTAAATGGATGGAAGTGTAAACCTAAAGGCAAAATATACCATAATGATCCGTAAGATGTTCTCAATTGCAGAGAACGCCATGGAATCATCAAATTTTGATTAACCATCACACTTGCTCTAGCAAAGGCAATATTTGCAACGTATTGCGGTGATGCACAGGCTTGACCACACCTATAACAAATTTTTTCATACATACATACATACATAATTGGCCATTACAACCCTTCAGTCAGAATTACGGCCTAGCTTCTCACACCACTCATATTGTGTGTGTTAATTTTATACGTGAGTGGCGAGACCTATAGTTTAATGTCGACTCCGAACGACAGATTTTTGAGAAACTTTCTCATGGCAGGTTTATTTAATCTCAGAGTTTTTGCCAGAAATCGGCTGAGAGGAAATCGCCGAAGAAATATATTTTTTTCATATTTCGTTTTGATGCCCGGGCTTTACTTCTAATAAGCCAACACACTACCTATTAGACTACGGCGACTTTTCTTCATATTCTTGCCAATTCCTTGCACAGTACTTCTATTAGGAACACCCTAACCAGCAATGCTTGAAAAGTGGCGCCACTTTTGTAGTCAGAAAATGGCAAATCGGTCCCGAAATAAATGACACTTCAGATTAAAGATACTTAACAGCTCTCAGACTTGCCAGAACAGCGGTCTTGAAACCATTACATCTATAACCCAATATACAAAATTAACAATAAATACAGGGCTTTTATCACATTCTTTGTGTAACAGTTTTACAGCTTTAGAGAACAAATTCAATAATAGGTCCACAGAGAAGAAAACGTGCCACGAATATTAAAATTATCAACTGAACTGTGATTGCATTCTATAGAATTTACAATTTTTTCTCGCCGTTTTTCTCAACTTATTTATCAAATTTAATTTAAAATGGTTTTCATAATGGTCTCAATAACTCAAGAGAGGGGGTTGCCCCTGCCCCTCTCATATAACATTCATTGTAAACAATTTACATAAATTATGTGCGTGTAACTGCCATTAAATAGAGGAGAGCATTTAATTTATTTTTATTGAACTTAATTTATGATGGTCTGTCCGTGTGTCTGTCTATCTGTTTGTCTAGCTCTGCGTGATATGGTCATTCTAATTAAAGATAAAGAAGAAGAAATCATTGAGACAGATCATGCCAAGTTAAAGATCAGAGATGGGAGTGTAAAGTTGTTTTTTTTATTATTTTTAATGAATGTTTTAATGAATATTTTAATTATTTTTTAATATTTTCGTTTTTTTGTTTTCATCGACATTTTCGTTGTAGATCTTCACAAGCCTTTACGTCTGGATAATGACTTTGAACCACATTTTTTCCATTTTTTTCTTTTTTGGTATTGTTTTCTATTCATTGATTTTTTTATTTTTAATTTGTTTAGTCATTTATTTATTGATTTAAAAACTTTAACTGGTTATTAACTGCTGATATTATTTATAACCGGCATTTGGTTTTTATAAAGTTTTTTTGCATTTTTTTTAAGTGTAAATGACCTTAAAATGCTATTAGCCCCTACACCTTCTAATTGAGAGGAGCTATAAAAATTATAAAAACTAAAATTTGACCGAGTTACATATATACATAAATATGTATGTATACACTGTAGAAAGTCGTTTAAAAATATCGCAAACAAGTTCTCTAACAATTTCCATACCTAAGGCCTTAATTTACGTTAAATAAAATAGTGTGAAGAGGGTGTAACAATAGCGGGGACGTGATATAAAGGGTCCGCCAAAAAAAAAACTACTGAATATTTTCTCAAATTTCTTTTTTATTTGAAAATACAATCCTTCCGGTTAATAATGAAAAATAATTTCATTCAAATGGCTGCCTCGGCTGGCCATGCAGTAGCCTACACGATCGGTCCAATTTTTAAGCACATTATCGATTGTGTGCAGCTGTATTTCACCAATGGCTTCACGAATATTGTCCTTTAAAGCGTCAATTGCCTCTGGCTTGTCGGCGTAACACATATCTTTGACGGCACCCCACAAATAATAGTCCAACGGTATTAAATCGCAGCTGCGAGGTGGCCAAACGACATCAGCTCTGTGGCTGATAATGCGATCTTCAAAAACAGGGCACAAAACATCGAGTGTAGCTTCGGCTGTGTGGCACGTAGCGCTGTCCTGTTGAAACCAAATGTTGCCAATATCCTCCTCTTCAATTTTTGTGAACAAAAATTCGTTCAACATGGCCCGATAACGATCGCCATTGACTGTAACGGCCACTCCTTGCTCATTTTCGAAGAAAAATGGCCCAATTATGCCTCTGGACCAAAATCCGCACCAAACAGTGACTCGCTTTGGGTGCGTCGGCTTTTCAATGTATGCGTGCGGGTTTTCTGTGCCCCAAATGCGACAATTTTGCTTGTTTACATACCCGCCAATATCAATATGAGCTTCATCTGGAAAGATGATTTTTTTTTTGCCAAAATCGGCATCTTCTGGTGTAGGCTACTACATGGCCATCAGAGGCAGCCATTTGAATGAAATTATTTTCCATTATTAACCGGAAGGATTTTACTTTTAAATAAAAAAAGAAATTTGAGAAAATATTCAGTAGTTTTTTCTTAAAGCATTTTCAAAAAAAGTTATTTGGCGGACCCTTTAGTTATAAACGTGTTTGACTGCAAACCCTAGCAATCCAGGTTCAAATCCAAGAGAACGTCAAACAAATGTTTACCAAAATTTTGGAATTTTAATATTAAAAATAAACCCTTTTAATAATCCCGAAAGCCCCCTGACTCTCCAGAGAGGATGGCAACTTAACCTCTTGGGAAAGATTAGAAGCAAGGCTTTTCACCACTGCACTCAATACAGTGTAACGAAAGAGAAACGTTCATGGCAACCTTACTATCCTAGAGAGTGATTCTGTGGGACAATGGCATGCTAAGTTTAAAGCCCTAAAAATAGGAATATGATACGCTTAAATAAAGTTTAACCTCTGATTCTTGTAATGCTGTCGCTGACTGCAGTCCTTGATTTAAAAACTCATCCCCAATAGAACCTAATTCGATCATCTACACCTTCTACACTTAATACAGTGTAACGAAAGAGAAACGCTCATGGCAACCGTACTATCCTAGAGAGTGATTCAGTGGAACATTGGCATGCTAAGTTTAAAGCCCTAAAAATAGGAAAATGATGCGCTTAAATAAAGCTTAACCTCTGATTCTTGTAATGCTATCGCTGACTGCGATCCTCGATTTAAACTCATCCCCAATAGATCCCAATTCGATCAATCCCATTTTAAGCGGTAGCCAAGGATAGGGAGTTTACAGTCGCCGTAGTCTAGTAGGTAGTGTGTTGGCTTATTAGACGTAAAGCCAGGGTTCGTGCCACAGGCCAGACATCAAGACAAAACACAAAAAGTATTTCTTTGGAGACTTCCTCTCAGCAGATTTCTGGCAAAAACTCGTGAGAGGAAATAAAATTGTCATGAAAAAGTTTCTTAAAAATCTGTCTTACGTAGTCGACTTTAAACTGTGGGTCCCACCACTCATGTATAAAATTAACACACAAAACATAAGTGGTGTGAGAAACTAGGACGTTGTACAATGGGTCAATTCGACCTCCGGGTACGGTACTTGTCTTAATTGATAAGTACACGTCCTCTAACCTAACCTAACTTAAGGATATGGAGTTATCATTGCAGATAAGATTGGAGTACTCTCCAACGGATATACACATACATATGCACATACATTCGCAAACATGTCACACAATGAAATAAAAGAGCTCTACAAGAAGCTAATACTGTCTGTCCGCTACAGTAGGCCATTAACGCAATGTTGGTCTGACGTGGTGTTGTCTTGTGGCACAATCTGAAAATAGCAACGAATCGCTCCCACTCACAGAAATTTGTTTGCATAATTACAACCACGATTACTAGAGTCATCAAATGGACGTATGCAATTCTGTAATCCAGTAAACCATTGATTCAGTAGTGAGGCAAACGCATGGAGTCTTGGACAGTAGAGCCATGTCTGCATTCTGTGGGCCCTGCATAGTTTTTTTTTGTATTGCATTCTTTGACTCAGCTTTAACAGGCATTTAGTGACGGACTAAAAACCAATCATAACATGGAACCCTATCGAATGAGTCTTGCAATCGTTGTGATTATACAGATAACAAGGAAATGTATACAGCAACTAGACTAAATGAATATTGTAGTCGCCGTAGTCTAGTAGGTAGTGTGTTGGCTTATTAGACGTAAAGCCAGGGTTCGAACCCCAGGCCAGACATCAAAACAAAATACAAAAAGATAGGCGAAAGAAATACGGCGACTTCTGGCAAAAACTCTGAGAGTAAATAAAAAATTGCCATGGAGGTTCTTTCGGGACGCCAACCTATCCTGGGACAATGAGGAGTCCTGCTCCACCGCTAGACTCAACTGGCCCAAGATGGATAGAAGGCGTACCAACCGATTACTTGGTCTTGGTCGTGATGTCATCTCGACTACAGTGGCCGTGCTTACAGGCCATTACGTCATGGGTAGACACGCGGAAAGAATGAGGCTCCCTTTCAACGACTTCTGCCTTGGATGCAGGTTCACTGAGGAAGAGAAAACTGTTGTTCACTTTCTTTGCCAGTGCCCGTCTCTTGCTAGGTGTAGATATAGGTTATTTGGCTCCCCATTCCTTGTTAGCTTAACGGAGCTTTCATCTATTGACATCAAGGATATAGCTTCGTTCATCAAAATTTCTGGCTGGTTTTCCAGTGCGGGGTAGTCGTGCTTTTGTTGTGCAGCCCTTGCGCTGACCAACTTGGAACTTAGTGAGTACAGGGACTGCGTTCACCCGTGGCATTACAACGGGCCGCTATGCGTGCTCAAGTGAGCTTTGTGATAACAGAGCTACCACTCCGACCTAACGTAACCTAACTTAACGATTGTAATGGAAAGGTAATGACATCCAATAACAAGACAAAACGGAGGACCCAATCGTTTTTTATTTTCTAAATTTGTATACGAATTTTCAGGCATCATAGTGATTCACAATCTTTTATCCTAGAGCCCTAACTTTAAATTGAACCTAAGAATACCCGTGTACCCCTTTTCTGTTTCAATTTACAACCGATTTTTTTTTAAATTTAAAACAAGAACTAATGAAGGTATTACTTTTGCAGGTTTTAGGCCAATGGTATGAAGTGGAGAGATCTTTTTATTTGCCCGAAATTGCCTCGGGTTGTACCAGCTTGGAGTTTCAACCTTTACACCAGGAAGAATTATCACGTTTTAATAATTTCAAACTGGAAGTGGCCATAAAAACTATAAATAGAATGTAAGTACTCTTCCCCTCAGAAGGAACTTTTAATAACATCCGTCTTATATTTGTAGAACCGGAAATCCTACCGTTAATTTGGGTTATGCCACACCAGAAAGTCGAAAATCTTCCATAATGGATTTTAAGGTAAGAAAATTAGAAGAAACCTTTGAATGCATTTAAGAAATCCTTGAAAATAATTGAAAATTTTTTAAAATTTTTTTATAGTTCAATACCCGTTTCCCTGATGTTATAGCCCGCCTATTGCCTGGTTCTGGCAAATATCAGGTTTTATACACCGACTATGATAATTTTGCCATTTTATGGTCTTGCGGCTCTTTAGGTTCGTTGGGTTACTCGGATCAAATATGGGTCTTTGGCAGAGATCGTGATTTTCCCGTTGATGTGAGAACGAAAATTTATGATGCCCTCAAGAAGTTGGGCTTGGAACCGGATCGTTTGGTTTTAAGTAAAAATAAAAATTGTCCGAAGACGTTGTAGGCGATCGTGTTTCGGGAATCGTTGTAATTTTATTGCATAATTTTAAGTATGTTTTGTATTAAGTTTTTATATATTATAAAGGTATATATTTATAAGGTATATACATACATACATATGTATACATGTATTGTAAATGTGTAAAGAATAGGTTTCTGTGATACTCCTCAGATAATAATAAAAAATGAAGGATGACAATAAAAAAAATATTGGCTGGAGGATTTTATTTTATTTTTTAATTAAAGAGGGGAAAATGTCATAAAAAAGGATTGTAATACTGGAACTGGTCCGGCAGAGCTGTAAGCTGTTAAATATCTTTCATCTGAAATGTCATTTACTTAATGAAAGGCTCTCCAAATAGGAATACGTCTGTCTAAATATAAAAAGGTTCAGACGTGACCTATTTTCAAGCATTGAAAATATTATAATGAAATTTGAAGAGGTTATTCCAGAAGTGGTCAGGCCTATCCATCATCCAGAAAGAGAAATTTCACGTTTCAGCGAAATCAATTGCGAATAAGTGCAGTCCTCAATAGAGGATTCTTAATCTATAGTTTGTTTAAATTAGTTGTTGTAAAAGTTTTCATAAGCATATACATCAATTATGTCTGATCTAAGCATTGACAAGCGGCACTATGTCAGACTCCTAGACGGAGTCAGAAGGTCCGCAGCTATTCGTATCACTGGTGCCCTGCGCACCACCCCCACAAAGGCCTTGTTCGCAATGCTTAACTGGCTTCCTACTGAGCTCCTCGCTAAGCACGTGGCTAAGTTCACTGCGACAAGACTCAATGCCCTGTCTCGTTGGCGCGTTGTTCCCTCTGGTCGCTCCTCTATTCTGGAGATTGACCCGGTGGACCCAATGGAAGTCGATTATCTTCCTGTATAATACTGTTTTGACAGTTCTTTCAACTTCTTGAACCTGAGCAGAAGTGAATGGACCCTAGGCACGACCATCTCCCCGGAACTCCTGGATGTATACACCGACGGCTCCAAACTCGATGGCGGGGTGGGTAGCGGAGTCTACTCCGGGAAATTGGATTTGAACATTTCGCTCCGGCTACCGGACTATTGCAGCGTGTTCCAGGCGGAAGTAATGTCCATCTACTGGGCCGCACAATGGATCTTCGCATACGGTGTTCCTTTCACACGCATCGCGATCTTTTCGGATAGCCAGGCTGCCATAAAGTCTCGGTCGAACATTGCGAATAATTCCAGGATCGCTAGGGAATGTCACCGTTGCCTCAGCCTTCATTCCGGGCGCTTCAGTGTCACACTTGTCTGGGTCCCCGGACACTGTGACATTCCGGGAAACTGCAGAACCGACGAGCTAGCCAGAGCTGGCGCACTACTCCCGGAATCCTGTTCAATCGACTTAGGAATGCCACCTGCCTCGATCAAACCATCTCTTGCGAGGTGCAGATATAGATTATTTGGCTCTCCGACCCTTGTCAGCTTGACGGAGCTATCGTCCATTGATGTCAAGGATATAGCCTCGTTTATCAAACTTTCTGGCTGGTTTTCCAGCGCGAGGTAGTCATGCTTTGGATATGCAGATCTTTCGCTGGCCGACCTCCCCGTCAGGGGTTCGGGGCAACTTGGTCAGTACAGGAACTGTGTTCACCTGTGGCATCACAACGGGCCTATGTGCGTGATTTAGTCAGCTTTTGGTATGAAGCCACCACACTAACCTAAACCTAAAGCATTGGCTTGCAAAAAATGCCGCCAAATTGTTATGCTGCGTTCCCAGAAAAACGCTTACTTAAGGGTTGTGTTTTTTATTTGGATTTAGGCTTGTATGCCGGGGTAACTTTATAAATTTCACGTAATATTGAGAAGTTGACATATTTTATTTTTAAATTTCCAGTTTTTTAAATCGACCGGTTATTTGATAGCAGTGCTGCAAACCTTAAAGAGCAGTTTCTAGACATCATCATCATCCTGTTTTCAAAATTCACGGACTACTAATAACTAGATGGCGCCACCATCACAAAAATAACAGGCAGACTCGTATTCACAATTTAAACTAAAAACTCACTAGATGACTCTCATTAGCAGTTGGAATGATGTGCGTCTACAATAAACAGTTAGACAACCTTAATATGACCTCAAATTAGCCGGCCATTTCGGAAAAATTATTTGCCGCATAATTTTGTTTCTTTTCATATCCTTGCACTTTTAAGGTTAGTTTTGTAAGAATAAACTCACGAGCTATACTATCAAGGCCAAAGGACTGTAAAGTGGTACGCCAAATTGTTAAACAAAAATCTGGCACACCAAATTATTTACAGGCAAAGAGT
This sequence comes from Sarcophaga carnaria, assembly GCA_958299815.1. NCBI lineage: Eukaryota > Metazoa > Arthropoda > Insecta > Diptera > Sarcophagidae > Sarcophaga > Sarcophaga carnaria. The sequence goes on from OY283153.1 coordinate 25,874,169, forward strand.
GCTTTTTGTAGGAAGTTTCTATATTTCACCATAACCTAGAACCACGCAGGATATTGTTTTCCATTTCAATCACCTATTAAATGGCCTAGTCCGTTCCCTTTATTTTTCTTTAGGCCAGTGAAATAAGAACCATTTTTAACAGAAGCTATATACCCCTTAAAATGAAAAATAAATTTCTTATGGGGAATAATAAGAGAAATGTCCCTAAATAGAGGGTGTAAATAAAAGCCAAATTCCACTTGGGCCATAATAAAGGGATTGAATTAAATCAGTATAAAATATATGATAGCCTGGAAGGGATTTCCCTTGTAAACAATGAACGTTTTCTGAGAAGACTTAAAGCAGTAGAAGTTTTAGGAATTATTTTTTGCCATAAACAATATGGGCACCGTTACAGTTATAATCGAATTCGGAAACAAAATCCTTATATTAGAAACAGTACCATAGAGAAAGTCACAAACAATAACAATCACATAAAAAACCACTCAAGCTAATAGTCAACTAAGTGCGGCTTAGAAATCTACAACAACAAAAGGTTGACGGTTACACACGACCTGGACACTCAAAAATACTTAGCCTCAGCTTCCCAAATTGCAAACAATGACAGAGGAATTGTTCTGTGATCCGCTCTTCTTTCTTTGGATTACAGCATCTGCAGAAGTCACTGTAGGCTATTTTTCCAGTGTCCCTTTATAAAGGTTATGAGGTTCTCAAGATGGATTCTCGATAGGTTGAACCGAAAAGGTTGAATATCTCGTTGTCTTCAATCCTATACTCGGATAAAGGGTCTGCACAGCGATAGTCCTTATACTCATTATTTTAGTTAATAGTCCAGTAAACCGAGGCACAATCGAAGATTCAAAAATCGCAGCCACTTCATAGTTAGTAAACAATCTGGTGATATAGTTCCAAGAGCACTTGTAAATATGATGTAAACAACACAATTCCCATAGCACACTCCAATCGGGTTTGATAATTCCTTTTCTACAAAGTCAACCATCAAACCACCATCCAAGTTAGTTTGTTTACAAAGCTGTATAGATAATGATGCAGCATATTCATTCCGTGGTTCTTGGTTAGAATGTTAAATTTGAGATCCCATAGCCAAGGCAAGAGTACACCTTCTTGTGGTGTCCCTCGAAGCGCCAGTTTGAAAAAGAGACGCTTACCAGTGAGCTTATGGCTTAATAACCTACGCCCTTTATACCAGAGAAATTAATACTTGTAGTTAAAAATTATTCAAAATTAACGGACAATGCTCCAAGTGCTTTCTATAATCATCTGTGCCTCTTTTAACGGTAATTTTTTACAACAACATTTTTATAGAAGTTTTAATAACGGTATATTTTGCAAATATAATATTAAATCTATTTAAGGAACAAATTATCCTCATCTTTAAGATTGAAAACAACGATACTATAATAATTAATAACCCCATATTTAATTTTGTTTATGCGAAAAAGCTCTTATACACAAAAGGAAAGTCCCGAACGACAGATTTTTTAGAAACTCTTCGTAGAAATTGTATATACTCTCAGAGCTTTTGCCAGAAATCTGCTGAGAGGAAGTCACGAAAGAAATATTTTCATTTTATTTTGTTTTGCTGGAGATGTCTGACCTGTGGTTTGAACCGTGACCTCGCTACCCACTACCTACTAGACTATGGCAATGAAATATTTTCTTTGACAGTTTGACGATGATCCCTTCTTTAACCTTGTTTGTGTTGTAGGCCGCCATAAATTTTCAGGGTCATCCTTTAACAGAACAAAGGACTGTTAGTTTTCTTATACACGCATGATTTTGTAGAGCTCTACAATGGAGTTTTTCATTGTGGTATAAAATACTTTCTTAAAAAAAACTTTGTAAGAAAAATAACCCAATTATCTACCGTCACACTTCAAGAACACTTCAGACGAAGTACCGTATTTAATGCATTGAGGACGAAAGGAAAATAATAAAATACAAAATAAAGATGGAGTGCACAATAGTACTTAAATAGACAAGAAACCCAAGAAATATTACACTAAACAGGGTCTTACTATATGCAAAGTCCAAATTACTTATAATACTTAACGATCTTCTTTAAATGGAAGTTTTTTATTCAAATTTTCATTCCCATAATTTCTTTAGAAATTTAAAATGTCATAATAAGTAATTAAATTAACCCCGCACATTAATTATTTCATTAAAATAAATTCAGTTTAAAATTTTTCTTAAATTACAATTTTTAATCATTTAACTCCTTTCATTAATTATTCAATTCGCATGGCAACCTTAATAACAACTGTGCGTAAGAATTTCCAACTCACCTCTTTTCTTTTTTCTTCTCGATGATTTGCATTTCTTCACTTGAAACAAAAAAAAAAAAAAAAACGAAGACGCCAACAACTTTACACACATTTTTCTTCTCAATGATATGTTCTTTTAAGTTGTTAATTTAATAAACAAATAGAAAATTAATTAATTATACACTGTAACTGTAGTTTTTATAAAATCTTTGCTAATTTACAATCAATTTTTCAATAAACAAATTTATTACAAATTCCACTGAATCACGCACCGCACTACACCATTAAAGAGAACAATTAAACTGAGGTGAAAAGTTCAATGATCAGCAGAATTGTTATTACAACAACAGCAAAAATATTTGGTGTGTAGAGTATACATACATTGACATGTGTGGGGTAATAGTTTACATGATGGTGTATTTGTATAATACTCGTACATCTTGCTTTACATTGTTTGTGTTTTTAGCAAGTGTTTGTAGCAAGGAATCCTGAAAGCATTATTTTTTTGTTTAGAGCACTACGATGATGATGGTGAAAATCAGTTGACTTGATTTATTTGATTTTTTAATGATTGAACAGAATGCCTGCGGCGGCGACTTTTTCCGCAATACATTGACAATTTAAAATCGAAGAATCTAGCATGTTAGACCTGTGTAAAGTCAAGGTTGATGAATAAAAATATATTCAGCACAACATTTACGTTACTGAGAGCAGTATGAGCAGTTTTAGGATCAAAGTAATCGTGTCCAGATGATAAAAATAGGCTCCAAGTAATTGTAGAGTAATCTCTGATACGATGGTCCTCATTGTATATTTTACATAAGTTATGTGGCTTTTATGGATACAGCGCATCTGAAATGTCAAATCTTCCATAAGTCTGGCGATTAAATCAGATTGAATTTGACCAATGGCATGTGTTATGTTGGCTTTAAGGACCGCTGTAATTTGTGGCTTATACGCATAAACCTTTGACTTAAGAATACCACACAAGAAAAGCCTAACAGTGTTAAATAACACCGTCTCGGGGGCCAGCTCACATCTTCACCACGTGAGATAGCCATGCCCTCAAATTGCACGTGCAGAATATTCACTGTGTCATGAGTCGTCCTGTTGAAACACACGTCCCTGATGTACAGATCATCCAATTCAGAGTAAAAGAAGTTGGTTATCATGGACATATATGCCCACCGTTGACACTGACGACTTGGCCAACATTTTTCTCAAAAATCTGCACAAAATCCACACCGAGAATTATTTTTGGAATCACATGGGGATTAATACACACATACATAATTGGTCATTACAACTCCTTAGGCAGGATTACGCACCACTTATGTTGTGTGTGTTAATTTTATACATGAGCGGCGGAAGCTCCAGTTTAAAGTCGAATCCGAACACAGATTTTTTGAGAATTTTATTTTTATTTACTCTCAGAGTTTTTGCCAGAAATCTGCTGAGACAAAATCGCCGAGAGGAAGATACCGAAGGAATACTTTTTTCATATTTCGTTTTGCTGGAGATGTGTAACCTGGAGTTTGATCCGTGACCCCACGTCTACCTACTAGACTACGGCGATTTCTTCATGTATATTGACATCCTACCAAATTAAAATTTTTTTTTGTTCACATACTCATTCATCCAGTACCGGGCCTCATTGCTGAAGATGATTTTTCGATTTAAATGTTGTCCAAAATTAACAGCTATTTAGATGAAACAATTTTAATATTTGCACGTATTGTTCAATGAACTATCTGATCATGATTTCAATGATGATTTTGCAAGACGGACTGGACAGATGAATAATTTGACAGTTGCAGCTTCAACAAATTGACTGTTGTCAACTGTCAAAGTTGAAAGACCTGATACCACTCATTTAGATGAAACAATTTTAATATTTGCGTGTATTGTTGAATGCAATAACGGACCATAATTTTGATGGCAATTTTGCTAGACGGATTGAATATATGAATAATTTGCAACTGTCAACTGTCAAAGTTGGAAGACCCGATTTGTTTTTAAATTTGTTTACCTGTTAATCTGTTCTATGAAATGAAATAATTTGTGTATCCATTTAAAATAAATAAATTGTTTATTATTATTATTATTTTTATTCTTTATTATTAATAATAATAATAATTGTATAATAATTTTTACCATGTCTTAGCTACTATTTTTTGTTTTTGTTGTTGTTGTTGGTGTATATTGCATGTTTTACAAAAAAAAAAGAGAGAAAAAATGTTCAGGATAAACAAATAAAAAATATTGTTTTTAATAGAAAAATTAACTACAATTATATAATAAATCTTAAAGTTTAGTAAACAATAATAATAAGAATAATATGTGGCGTATTTAAGGTTCTTTTGTAAATATTTTTTATTTTATTTTTATTTAATATTTTAAAAGGATTTTGATTAACACATACACATACATTTGTTTATATAAAAAAAATGAAACAAAAAACAACTTAATAATACCATGAATGTTTTAAACAAATTGAATAAAAGGATAATGATTTTTGATTTTGATTTTCTATAATTGTTTTTTTTGTATTTTTTAATATCGTATATTTGTTAATAATATTTTGATTATAAGTTAATGTAAAAATTTTAAATATTTATTTATTTATTTATAAATTTTCCTTTCTTTTTTGGCATAATTTTTTTTAATATTTTAAGAGATATGCAGTGTGTTGTTTTCTTTTAATTTTATTTGAAATTTTTAATATTTATTCAATACAGGGGGGGGGGGGTAAAGCAGTTAAATAAAGATGTTTAATTATTATTTATAAATACATTTTATTAATTAATCAAAAAAAAACAATAATTAATAACAAATCATTTAAATGTTGTTTTTTTTGTTTCTTTTTTATTATTTTACTTCCTTTTATTGTTTAAAAAATAATATCAAAATCAACAAATCGTTTTTATTTTTTCATTTAATCGTTGAAATCCTTGTTTTCCTTTTTCATTTTTTTTTCTTTATTTTTTCCTTTGAAATCAATGGGTCGTGGCGGTGATGGCGGTATAAGTAGTATAATTGGTAGGTTGGCGGATAAAGGAAATTTCGGGTTTCTAAATCTGTATTGTAGTTTGCGTTTGTGTAGTTGAACTTAAATTCGTTCGGTTACATAAACTTTGGCAGTGGCTGGTGCATTTGATCGTCTTACAGCTACCGAAACAATAATGCCTAACGCTACCAAAACAATACCCAATGAATTCATGATATAATGTTCGATTTCTGAATTTCGGGTGCTGAAATAAATTTGAAAAATAAAAATTATGAAATAAAATAATGGGCAGGGTAAGCACAGTAATCCTTCGATTTAATTCGCCTCGATTAACGTTGTTTCGATTTACGTCGTAAAATTTTTTGTTCCCTCTAACTTCAATTTGCGTCGTCATTCGATTCACATCGCCAACCAACATTGGAACCAACTGCGACGTAAATCGAGGGATTATTGTAACTTTTTTAAGTTCCTTGTTAAAAACATACTACTTTGTAGCATGAGCAATATGAAATTCGATTTACGTCGTTTCGATTTATGTACGTCGCCTTTTTTTGGAACCAACTGCGACGTAAATCGAAGGATTACTGTACTATAATTTAAGTATGAAACGCCTATCAATTCTGTTCTTTTTAACGAAGTCAATTTTTTATTTTGAATTTCAAGGTATTGTGGCGTATAGGACAAGGAAATTGCAGATAAGTAGGCAATCGATCGATCGATTTTTGTTGAGTGATCATTTATGTCTCCCTTGTGACAGATATCGGAGCCGTTCAATCAGGCAGTATAGAGCAGATTGTATAATCTACAGGTTATGGTCGATTTGGAATAATCAGAATGAATCTTTATAATGAATTAATCAGAATGCTGATAGATTTAGAACAGGCCCTGTGCCTTAAGGGCGAGGATCAGCTTTGTAGCACATAGGCACCTGTTCTTTTGGTGTTGTCTGAAAGAGCCTGAAACACATTAAATGTCTTTGTCGTGTGCGTATAGTAGAAAACACAAGGTCCTAGCCCAAAACCAGCTAGTAGGACATAGTCACTTCTTCTTTTGACGCTGTCTGAAAGAGTCTGAAACACATTACACGTCTCCGTCGTGTGTACATACATAATTGTCAAGATTGGGACCTAGTTTCTCACACCACTTATGTTGTGTGTGTTAATTTGATACATGAGTGGCGGGACCTATAGTGTAAAATCGACTCCGAACCACGAGAAACTTTTCATGGCAATTTTATTTTCTCTCACGAGTTTTTGCCAGGAATCTTCTGAGAGGAAGTCACCCAAAAAATATTTTCATATTTCGAGATGCCTGACCTGGGGTTTAAATCCTGACCTCACGTCTAAAAAGCCAACACACTACCTACTAGTCTACGGCTACTACTCTCGTATGTACTTAGAAGAAAACTTAAGATAATAGACCAGGGTTTCTTCAAAGATCTTGAAGAGTTGATTTCTGACCTTGGCTGATAGAATTTCTCAGCCAACACACTACCTACTAGTCTACGGCAACTACTGTCGTGTGTGCTTAGTCGAAAACTTAAGATAATAGACCAGGGTTTCTTCAAAGATCTGGAAGAGTTGACCTCTGTAAGGATTTCTGACCTTGGCTGATAGGAATTCACTGTTTCTTATTTTTTCCCTCTTTGTTTCTATCCGTGTATTTGACTCTGAAATGATTTTATTTTTAATAATTTTTCTTTATTCTGAAGTAATGGGTAACCATTGTAAATTAAAGGCTCCCGCCTGGTACTCTAGTGGGTAGTGTGCTAGACTATTAGCGTGAGGGTCGTGGGTTCGATTCCCACCAGAGACTCTGGTCTGTGACACTACACCGAGCATATGGTCAAGTTACTCCGCTCGTATATAATTAGAATATAATTTGTAATTGTATTGTAATTAATAAATAAATAACTAAAGGCTCCCTCAAAGGATATCTTTGTGGGGGTATACTTCTTCACACCTACCTTCATAACCTAACCTCACAAAAACTAAATTAACCTAACCTAATCTAACATAACATAACCTCAACTAACCTAACATAACCTAACCTAACATAACCTAACCTAACATAACCTAACCTCACCTAACCTAACCTCACCCAACATAACCTAACCTAACTTTGCTTTATGTTATAATACTTCTATGGTTTTACAATTTATTTCGTTTGCACTGTATTATCTTGACTTCCATAAACAAGTCGACTTTTTTGTTTGACACTGTACGAATTTTTTTTGTAATCTGTTATAGACATTAGTAAGGATGTGTCAAGGAATTAGTTTCCATTTCTTTTTTTGGTCTTTTGTTGACATTTGCCTCCTCTATAGTAAGCCATGGCTTAATGTATACAACACTCTACTAGTGCCTTAGTTATGTTGAAATCGAAGTATTTTTTAATAACACAATACAATACAATGCAGCATACATACCTTAAGGCATTTTCGCCATTATCACCGCTCACCAGTTGACGTTCCTTCTCAACGAGGCCGGTAACACAGGTGGCGACAGCCATCATAAAATTGGCCAAACCGAAACTGGCATGTATGGGTACCATAGCGGCACGGCAATTGTATGTGCGATTCTCACAGCATAATAAAATCAAAAAGCTATAATTATAACAACAACAATAACAATTACAATGATTACAACAAAATCAAATGTGTGAACAATCAAAATTGTAATACAATAACAGCAACAATAGAAGATGAATAATGATGATGATAATGATGACAACATCATCTATCATCTGCTTGCCAGCCAGCCAGCCAATATAATGTGGATCATATCATTAATAAAGATCATGGAGTCATCATTAACATCAACAGAATACAACAACAACAAGAGCAACAACAATTCTGCGTACAACTTACCTAAAGAAACCAACAATAAATTGCATTACAAACATGCCCATTGTCACGAAACCCAACCAGGTATGCAGACTATAGAAATTTGGCTTGGGTGGCTCCGATAGATTGTGCGAATCGAAGACGGCCAAAAATCCCAAAGCAATACATGGTATGGCACAGGCATGGAATAGCATGTGAACCAGCTTAACATAAATGTGCTTCAAACAGCGACACAAACGATACAAAAGAATTGCTGGAAATGAAAAAAATTTAAAAACATTTGTATTCAAATGTAACAACAACAACAACAACAATAAAAGAAACATAACGAAATACTTACAAAATCCTGAAAAGGTTATGAAACCAGCCACCATTAAAACCGGATGCAGATTAAATTGCAATTCCGGATTCTCTGACCAGGCAAAACCGCCACGATAGAATATCACCCAGAACAGTGTTAAAACCAATACACCCACCAGCAATATGGTGGACAAGATGACAATGAGAAGATATTCAAACCATGAACCACAATGCCAGGCATTTTCTGGATCCTCCTCATAGCGTCTGTAAATAGAAAGAAAAAAAAAGAAAAAAAATTCAAATAAATTTTCATTCTTTCGGTTTTAATTTCTCCAATTAATCCTACAGCGGACTAATGCGTCTATGGCCATGACGCATTACGGTATTCAATTCTTTAACAAAATCTTCATTGAACGAGGACATGCTGTGCCTGTAGTTCCTTTGCTCCGTTGGTCTGCTGAATATTTTCCAATTCTTAAGGCAAGTCATGGCGTTTCCTTGCGTTTTAATAATTTTCTATTTTTTTTTTTATTTTTTCTTTGACAATATTGAAGTTGATTAGTAAAGAACAGTGGGCCCTTTATATAAGAACCGAATGAAAGTAAAAGTTGCTGAAATTGACCAAAAGAACCATAGCATGCTTAGGATTAGGCAAATGGGAAGTTATAAGTAAGATACGAAATTCAGCTATGTACACTTTTACGAGTCTTATTCTGTGACGTACGGATGGTTCAAGAACAGTAAGTGAAATAGAACAGGGAGTTCAGTACCAGATTGATGTATTTTAAGCCCGTAAGGAAACTCTCGGGCAAGCAAAAGTCTAGGTCTTCAAAAGATGTGCTCAATTTAACTTGGAGACAGAATTTAGTAATAAAACCTGGCAATCGAATACTGAGTTCCTGTGAGCTTAATTCCAGAATAGTTTAGGAAACCGCAAGTGAGAAGCTGTTGGACGGGGAAAATAAGTCATCCTCTGAAGGTCCCTGGTCAGAATTGTAATGTACAGAAATGAGCAAGCAAATGAGTATGCTGCTGATAGGACCAGAATCTTTATATTAAGCTTTACCCTCTGAAGATTACAGCTCATGTTGGAATCCACAGAAATGAGCAGGCAGATGAGATTGCCTCTAATAAAACCAGAATCTATCCATGAAGTGGGAAAAGATATTTCGGTGAAAGCAAGGATGAAAAGAAGTTCAGAATTTTCTCAAACCAAATGGCTGTGTTAGGTTAATAAGTAGGGCTCTGGACTACTTAACTACCAAACATTAGCCACGAAGAAGGCCTGCTAACCTTTCATAGTTTGCAATTGGTTACCTTAGTTGGGTAAAAGTGAACATAATCTCTAGGAGCTATTGAAAACAAGAGATTGACTTGATAGCAGAACAATCCGGCCAATACATAGACTAAGTATTGTTATTAAGTTAGCTAAAGAACCTTAGTAAGAACTTATTACTAAACCACGATTACTGGGCCTATTTGATATCAGGCTGCTTCGAGGCTCTGCCTTAAAACCACGCAATTGTTTATTCCATTCGCAGCGACCAAGCAATGGGCAGATGCATATAATATTATGCGGCCTTGCTTATCGAGGCAGTATGTTAAAGAACATCTTTCGAAGAACATCTATTTGAAGTTAGACTTCTTCGAGACTCTGCCTTCAAAACACGGAATTGTTTATTGCACGCCTAGCTGTTAAGCATGCGGTAGGCGCATCAAATATTATGCAGCCATGCTTTTGAGGCAGTATGTTAATGGAAACGTCTGAAATTCGCTGATAATCTCATGGCTATGAAACACCAATCCACAATGAAATCAGAAACAGCATCTGGATCGGTCATGTTTTGCGAAGGTAATACAGTGCAAACTAATTAAATTATAAAACAATAAAAGTATTATAACCTAAAAAAAGGTTAGTCTAGGTTGGGTTATGTTACGAACGCAGTTGCGAAGAAGTACACCTCCACACAGAAATCCATTGCTGGAGCCTTTAATTTACAACGCTTACCCCAAAGAGAATACGACTTACTTCAGAATGAAGGGAAACGATTAAGAATAGAATCGTTTCAGAGTCCAATACACAGCGAGAAACAAAGAGAGAAAAAGTAAGAAAAAGAGTTATCCCATCAGCCAAAGTCAGAAATCCTTACAGAGTTCAACTCTTCAAGACCTTAGAAGAAACTGTGGTCGAGTATTTTATGTTTTTTGTTAAGCACACATGACAGTAGTTGCCGTAGTCTAGTAGGTAGGGCGTTGGCCCTTCCAGGTCTGACTTCTCCAACAAAACGAAATATGACGGCGACTTCCTCTCATCAGGTTTCTAGCAAAAACTCTGATAGTAAATAAAAATTGCCCTGAAAAGTTTCTCAAAAAAATCTGTCGTTCGAAGTCGACCCTAAACTGTAGGTCCCACCACTCACGTATATAACAAATACAACATAAGTGAATTGAAAAGCTAGGTCGTAAACCTGGCTAAAGGATTGGAAGGACCAATGATGTATGTATGTAAACTGACATGGAAAACTATTTCGAAGAGGATCGAGCATAGCATAATGATACGGAAAAGGTTTAAAGAAAATTCTTTCGAACGTAACCCAAGAATTAAGGCGATAGTCAGAGCAATTGTGGATTGCATTGGAGCCATTATTTGGTCAGGCAAATCAAATTTGAAAACAGCACATGATCTTTAAGTCTGCAGTGTCCGCTCAGAAGCCAGTAACTATACTCAAGATATTTGTAGAGAGACGAATGTATAACTTAAATCTCTTATCCAGTAAATGTTTAGATTGTTTCAAATCAATTTGATTTGAGAAGAGTTGCAACCTCCCAGCAATTTCCCATTTACCGTGTATACACTTTCACACTTATCTTCATACTCAATAGAAAAGTCCATGGCATATCAGTTGCATGTTTATCTTACTGCTTATTGCCGTGAATTCCCTGCCACAGGACTTGCGCTCCAGCAGAGTGTAATCCTATTTCTAATGGCCAGTGGATTCAGTTTGCTGAGATGATTACATGGGTTTTTCTCAAGAGGGAACTCCTATCCTCCAATCTTTTTTCTTTTATTTAAGACGATGCTAACAATTTACTTAACAACTATAATTTTTCAATTCTTAATGGCACCACATTTTCCTTTCAAATTGGCAATTTAGCAAATTATTCATTCCATTCATTAATTCATTACCAATTCGTGGTGATGCTAATTTCACTTTCAATGTGAAGAGAAATGTTTCTTTCAATTTTACATAAAATTTATGCACAGAGAAATGCATTTACATTCAATAAAACTGAATTATTTAAACAATAATTACAACTTTATTTAAAATAATACAGAAGAAGAGGAAAAAATGCCATAATTTACAGTGAACAGTGAACATTTGTAGTGTGCAGTAATAAAAATAATGACCCATCATCCATTATGCTAGCCATTCATTAAAGCATAGCCATACGTACACATGCTTGTAGAGCGTTAATTAAATTAAATCAGTTTGAACTTTTCGCTGTTTTGCAATGGTAAACAAGAGTGAGAGCTACAGCTGGTCATATGCGACTTTATTTATACCGTGTGTACCTTTTTGGGTTAACTAAGCGATTGCATTTCAGTTTTCAAGCTGATTTACCAGGCTAACTCATATCGTAAGCCTTGTTAGATATACTAAGAATAGGAACGAGCACAGACAGGAATGTAAAGGGGGTGGCAATTAAGCTCTTGGCAAAACCATCTGATTCGCACATTGACTGCAGATGGCATAATCTTGATGTCTAAATTTGAATTTGAAGCGATTATTTGCGACTTTATTCAACGAGGTCTTGATATTGTAAGTTGATGGTGCAAATCTGTTGGCGTACGTCGACTGCAGATGACATAGTCTGGACGGCTAACAGAGAATTTGTAAAGTTTATCTGCAACTTCATTTAAAGTGGTCTTGAGGTTGTAAGTAAATGGTGAATGTCAGTAGGCGTAAGGATAATCCTGAGCAAAACATAATCTTGCGCTTTAGAAAAAAGAGAAAACTTTCTAAATGGAAAAATATACGACTCTGCAGTGAGATAATATCCCAGAAACTGAACGAGAAATATTTCGAAATAACACTTCCGCAAACAGAATGGATGCGCTCTTTTAATAGAATATAAAGCCTCCAGGTTACTCTATTCACTTTTGTTATGAAGTCTGACTGCGAAGCCTTTCTTAATAACATAGAATGTATTGGACAGCGAAGTTGGAAGCTGGCAGCCACTCGATTAATTAGGTCATGACCATAGTCTTTCATTATCCTAACCATTGTCTCTAGAAGTCATCGCAGTCTAGAAGGTAGTGTCAGTGGCTTATTGGACAAGAGATCGTGGTTCAAACCCCAGCACAGACATCTCGATATAAACAAAATATGAAAAAATATTTCTTTGGACGACTTTTCCTCTCAGCAGTCTTCTGGCAAACTGTAGGTCCCGCCAATCATGCTAAAATTAAGGCACACAGCATAGGCGATGTAAGAAACTAGGGCGTAATCCTTACTAAAGGGTTGCAATGACCAATTAAATAAGTAAGGAAGTGGTCTTCAGGCCTCGATTCAAACCCCATCTCCAACAAAACGAAATTTGAATAAATATTTCTGTCGGCGACTCTCTCTCAAAGAGTAAATAAAATTGTCATGAAAAAGCTTCTCAAAAATCTGTCGTTTAGAATCGACTTTAAACTGGGACCTACAGCCACTCATGTATAAAATTAATGGTGGTGTGAGAAGCTAGGTTATAATCCTGACTAAAGGGGTGGAATAACCAATTAAATAAGTATGTTAGTGGTCTTCAGGGCTCTGAACCTTGGCTCTACCATGTGCAACAATCTTAAGTCACCGCTAAGACCGTAGGACTGGTTCTCATTGCCTTATTTATAGCACCAAACGCTAGTCTCTGTATCTTCCGCAATGCTATTTGAACTATTTTTAGATTCGGTCTGCTCACTTAAACAATACCGCCATAGTCTGGTCATCATTCCATACATACAGTGCATAATACTTAGGCTGTATTGTGCTACTGTCTCCGTAATCTAGTAGGTAGTGTGGAGGCTTACTAGGCCTGAGGCCTCGATTCAAACCCCATAACAAAAGAGATAATAGATAACAAAACGAAAATATGAAAAATTTTTCTAGGGTGACTTCCTTTCAGCAGATTTCTCGCAGACTCTGGGAATAAAATTGCCCTGAAAAGTTTCTCAAAAATGTGTCGTTCGGAGTCGGCCTTCAACTGTGGGTCCCGCTACCCATGTATAAAATTAACACACACACAACATGGGTAGAGGAAGAAGCTAGGTCGTAATTCTGACTTAAAGGTTGTAATGACCAATTATGTATGTATGTATGTATGCACAGAGTAACTCTGTGGTATGTACTGTACAGTGTACATCCAAGATATCTTTTCAAGCCTTCTTCATATCATTATGGCATGTCTAAGCTTTCTTTGAAAGGATTAAAATTGTTTATGTTTTAAATAAATTGGGGTTCAGAGGTCACAAATAAATAAACGTGTATACTTGTTATATGAAGTCCCCTATCGCTTGAGTCTCTTAAATAAACTCATTTCGGTTTAAAGCCATTTGAGTTCACTAACCACTTAATTTGACTACAATTCTTCGTTTCTTTTTTTTAATATCCACCTGCTTATCTACTCCGTAGCTGTAGTTTTTGTTTTTGTTTTTATTTGTTTAAAACAATTTAAATGTTAAAAAACAAAAACAAAAACAATAAAAACCAAAAAACCAAAAAAAAGATGGAGTGGAATGGAATGGCAAAAGCTTCCGTAAAATTTCACTTTCTTTTTAAACAAAAAAAATGTTTCTTTTTTCTGTTTTCTATAAGAAAATGTTTATCGGCCATAAATCTTTTATTGACAGTTAAAACAACAACAAAAACGCAAATGCTTTAAACTTTTTAATAATTTGCAAGTGCAACCACCAAATCCGAAGTGAATACCAAGAAATTTGCTGTGGTGTGGGTAAACACTTGAACGTTTGAACTTTTGTGAAAACAATTGGAAACTCATGGAATTGAAGAGAAGTTCAAAACATTTTACTTTAAAGTAACAGCAGTTACCACCTGTATTGACCTTAACATATGAAGTTCCCATGGCATGGTTCCCCTCTTGGAAGAAACAGCCAAAAAAAAAAAAGAAAAAACACCGAAATTGAAACCTGTTCCTCTATAGCCAGCCAATGCTTGGCTGCATTACCACCAATCCCATTATTATGTGCTGCTGAATACTTTCTTTTGTCTTCGTGAAAGAAGGAAAAAAACTACCTACTTTTATTGTAATTGTTGCTGTTGCTGTTGTCGGTGTTGTTGCCAACTATCGAAAACAAAGACCCAAAGTCTCGTATTCCAACAGCCATGTCAATAAACAGCCTGTGTTATATTTTTGTAAATAAAACTGGCGATTAATTTTCGCACGAGTCTTGGTTGTATTTAACGCTGCCACCAGCCATCCAAAACCATTCAACCACCAGCCATCACCACAAAACCTAACCAAAAAACATAGTGTTCAATGATGTTGCTCACAATGCTTACAATGCAACAACATACTAGTGTTGCTTCTGGGGATGATGCTGCTTCTGATGCTGCTGCTGATGATGATGACGTTGTTAGAGAGCCCCACTCGTTTATTCAAAAAAAAAAGTGAAAGAAAAGGCGGCATTGTTTTCGCTGATGCCAAAAAAAAACAAACAAAAAAAAGAAATGAAAACGAAAGGAGAAGCGGAAAAAATCAAAATTCGGAATGAAAATAATAAAGTGCATCAACACATCCAGTGGTTCCCAAATGATGTTAAGCGTAACTCAGCTACTAAAGGACAGGGCCTGCATAATCAAGCAAGAATATCCAGCAGGTATTGGATTTAGAAGCGGATTGTTTGGTTAGGTTATATAGGAAGTCAGAAAATTGCAGGTTCACGTAGACAATAAATTTCAATTCTTCCTATCATTGCGGATTCTACTAGGTTAGGTGGCATACCCTCCGTTAGACCTCCAGTTAAAGCAAAAGTTGAGCCTTTTGTATCGCAAGTGAATATTCAGCTTGGAAGTCAAATATTTCTTAGGTTAGGTTAGAGGACGTGTACTTGTCAATTAAGACAAGTACAGTACCTGGAGGTCGAATTGGCCCATTGTACAAATATTTCTTACAGAAAATAATACCTTAATACACGTTAGGTAAGAAATAGGCGCTTCCTTCTCCTCAAATTCACAGTTCCTGCAAGAGTCATTAGCAGGAATGCCAAGTCTACAGGCATGCCAATATGACAGCGGCGTGTGAAAACCATAATAGTTGAGGGCCATGCGTTTTATTCATGTCAGTTCAGAAGACCTTAGAAATACTGATCCTGTCTTCACTCTGACAACGAAGATAAGCCTCGCTATACAACGATCGTGTAGTACCCAGTTCAATTGAGGCAAGCGGTATACCTATTCCGTGCAAAATATCGAAGATAATAAGCTTTGTACCTGTCCTATAAGAGTTGTCTCTGAATGACCCCAAATTTCTCTGAGAAGTCCTCAGCCCTAATAGAATAGAACGGACAGCGAGGTGAGGTTCAAAAGTGACTTGATTGCAGCCTGGTTGTCCAAGATTTTCAGGGGAACTCTCATTAACTAACAAGCATTGCACTGCCAAGGGAATATCATGGATATGCTGGAATTTAACGAATTTGAAAATTGACTTCGCTGGAGAGTGATTGAATCATAAAATTCTCTTCAAAAGTTAAGAAGATGCCACACGAAATCAGTTTATATTTAAGGACTTTATTTAGTTTTTTTAAAGATGTTTTGTTGCATTCTGCTTAAGGATATTTAACTTTTTATGCTTATTATGCTTTTATAGCTTGAAAAAATGTTTAAGAACCCCTGTTGTAATAACATAGTTTTGTGCGAATTGAAAATGAAAATGTAAATTCAACATTATTTTATTATTTTATGTTTCATATTCATTTGATTTGATTTTAACCAACAAATTTAGTTGAAAATTATTTTTAATTTAAAAAGTAAAATTAATGAAAATATTACTGCAGTTCATTGACTTTCTTTCACATAAAAAGATATTTCTAATTTCGTTGTGGTCAAAACATAAAACATAGACTGTCAGTCAGTTAAACAATATCATCAGCATCATCATTTACATTGTCGTGATCATCATCATTACCACACCATGACTTTACAGTTGATGACGACAATCATGCAAAATCATGATGTAAACAAAGAAATTTGTTTTCATTTTATTGGCGAAATTTATTGAAAACATTCAAGTGACTTGCTTGTGTTTTTCGAATTTCGAAGTTTAAATTATATTCAGGCTTGGGATACGCGAAAAAGCGAAAAAGAAAACAATTTAATAAATTGCAATAAATTGTAGAAATTAAAGTTTATGATCTCATTTCATAACACTTCGTTTTATTTTGATCACTTATGATCGATGACACAATCTTTTTTCTATTCATATTCCTATTTTTGTTTTTTTATTTTTAATTTGTAATAGGCCTTCTTGGAAATGTCATATTCGAAAAGAAATATTCTTTGCAAAATAAATTTTAAATTAAAATAAAATCGAAAATTTTTTTCTACTTTGGGCTGTACATTGTATTACCGATACTGCCGATCATTTCTAGCGCTTGCAGCCTGTGAAATTATGGAACAAGTATGCCGTGAACAAAAAAAAATCATACTTTAAGAAAATTTTCGTAAAATTCAAAGTAACACTCAGACCTACATATGTTTAATTAAAGGAGAGTTTATTAGAGGGCGTTGCTAACTGATGGCTAGAAATTTGAAAATGCAACCGACTTGTTGAAAAAACCAAAAGAGAAAAAGCAAATGCACTCAATAAGCAGTTTGTGTTTATTTAAGACTTTTTTCGTTCGTTCTATGAAAATGTGATTTTAATGCTCCTTTCAAAGGCAAAGGAATTTAACAAAAATCTTTCCTTTAAATTAAATTAAATTTCTTTCCAGAATATATCAGGTTCTACTACTTCCAACTCGACAAGCCTTTGTCATATTTTTGATGGGAATCGTCATCTTTGGTTAGCTTAAGGCATCAATTTATGCAGGATGTAATCCCATCAGTATCTTTTTGAAGGACTAGTAGTAAAACTAATTCTGCACATAACCCTTCAGATCTCTGTAGCGTTTTCCAGGCAAATTACTATTCAGTAAAGGAACCTGTCTTGTGAGTAGACTGATTATTCCAACAGCCATACTGCCATGAGGTACTTTTCATGAGGCACCAATTTGTCGCCTTCTGACCTATAGATCATTAGTTGGTATACTATTAGACCAGAATAATCAAACGATTTTGCAAAGTTAACGATTCTCAATCACATGCTTCGTGAGTTACAGAATGTACACGTTGACATTGAAGATTTTTATTGTGTGACCTGATTTAAACATGATTAGAACCGCCTCCACTGGAAATATTGCTCCAAAAGTAAATGAAAACCGAAAATTGGAACCTAATTATTATTGGATTTAAAGGTTTATATTAAAAGAATACATGCAACATAGGGCTCCTTTAAGCAACTGAAGTAAAACTAATTCTGCAAATCGAATATCATGTCCAAGCGTGTTCATGAATGTGACCAACTTTTACTAGAAATGAAGAATTATTTTATAGGGGACATACCCGAAAACTATGTTGTGTACGTACTGGACAAAAATGAAAAACCATTAAGTGATTTGCGCATAGGGGTCCCCTTTATGCACAACTAGGCTGGATATTAGGAAAAAATTCTAGATCTTGGTTAACATATCTTGGGTGACGAGGTAGAAAAAAATGACTAATTCGACCGCTAGGTTGAGGCGGCCCAATTTTAATCCAGAAACGAAATTTTTCTATTCTAACTTGGCATTTATTTTGTGGTCTCTACTATAAAGGGACATTGACTAATAGGAGGGAAACATTTCAGTAAGACTGGAGCCCGCTCGCATGATTACAACAGAAGTTGCAACTTGAACGAAAAGGAATAGACCGTCTACTATTTATTACGTTAATGTCTAGCACACGGAAGATATGCTCTGAAATCATGGGAACCTCTTGACAGAAATGTCTGAATTTAGGCCCTAGGTTATCTAAGCTAGAAAACACTGCCTAATGGTGTACATTACAGCTCTTTAATTAAATAGAATGTGGTAACACAATGGACTTAATCTATTAAGCTAGTGAACCCAAATATGTGTTTTTGCTATTCTTAAAGTCTTTGGGAAACTAGGTCGTAATCCTGACTGAAGGGTTGTAATGACCAATTATGTATGTAAAGTCTTTGGGATTTTTTTCAAATAATTTGTAGGGCTTATGACGTTTTTATTACACCCACTTTCAATTCTTGCTTTACTTTACGCAATTATTGCCTTTTCAAAGAGTGACAGAATATATTTGCTTGGAATTTATTTTTTTTATTTGTTTTTTATTTTTAATTGAGACTATAAATGATATCATGTGTGAGTTGAAGTTTAAATACCAAATGTTGTACATATGCCTGGCCTATCTGACTGCCAGCCTGCCTGTAATAACTACAATAACATTTATTATTACTATGACCATAATAGACCATAATTTAGAAGAAGAAGGAAAAAAATAAAACAACCAAGAGACTAATGTTCAGAGACAATTCAGTTCAGTTCAGTTCATTTGACTGCAGGGGTTCCAATTGGGTGTTGCCATATGAATTAAAATTTCATATGCTTTTAATTGTTCCGAGAACCAAAACAGAACAAAAAAAAAACAACAAGTGTTGGGGTTTTGTTTTAATGAATTTGACATTTTTGGTTTTTGTGGTTCAGGAAAAAGTCTTTTTCTGCTCCCCCCCCCTTTCAAGATTGTTTTAGAATTGCACTTTTCACACACAATAAAACCAATAACAATCAACACACACACACATGTTTTGTTTCATATGTTTGTTCGTAGCAAATACTCCCAACAAAACGACAAAAAGTAGTCAGTTAAAGAAATTTATTTAAATATTGAAATTTAAATAAAAATACCATAACAACAACAATACTATTTAACACTTTATCGTTATCATTAACAATATCATTATCATTGTAATCATTGTTGTTCTGTTAATTATGATCAGCACAATGATATACCAAATGGGGGGATCATATGATCTGTTTTGAAAAAAAATTATTCGAAAGCTTTACATTCACTGTAGCGCCAATTAACAATTGAGAATGACAAACAACAACGACAACAACAACAACGGCAGCAATTATTTCTAATTTTAATTGAAATTGAAAAATTAAAAAAAATTTAACAAATATTCCCCTATAATAACAGCAGGGAGATGGTGCTTCTCTTCAGTTTTCAAGTGGATATCGGGTTACTGACATGATTAATTTGTTTCAAAAACATATTTTGTGTTGTGAACATTTTAATTTTGAAAAATTCTTTTAAAATTTTTATTTTAAATTGACAGCACAAATGCTGTACATATTGTTCCAATATAGCCCTTTAAGTCCAACACAAAGTAACCTCGATTTTTTTTACTTACTCTCTCCAGTCGCTGAGGTTCTAATCATGTTTAAATCAGGTTAAGGCTGCCGTTTCATATCCATCACACAAAAAAAATCTTCAATGCCAACGTAAAGTCTGCCTTTCACAAAGCATGTGATTGAGATTGTGCTCGTCTAATAGTATACTAACTAATGATCTGTAGTTCAGAACGCGACAGATAATAAAGCATCGTAAAAGCTAGCAAATTGGTGCCTCATGGAAAGTTACCTCATGGCCGCCTAGATGTGCGAATAATCAATCTCTCAAGACATGTTCCTTTACTGAACAGCAATTTAATCCTCATGAAGATAGCCGTGATTTTTGACTGGAAGACGCTTTAGCGATCCGGAGGTTATGTGCAGAATTAGTTTTTATTTCAGTTGCTTTAAGGAGCCCTAGGCCTCTAAATGGTACTAATGGGACGACATCCTATAAAATGGATGCCTAAAGATAACCGAAGACAATGACTCCCATCAAAAATATGACAAAGATTTGTCGAGTTAGAATCTGATATATTCTGGAAATAAATTAAATTTTATTTAAAGGAAGGATTTTTGTTAAGTTCCTTTGCCTTTGAACGGAGCATTAAAATCACATTTTCATAGAACGAACGAAAAAAGTCTTAAGTAAACACAACCTGCTTATCGTTTGCATTTGCTTTTTCTCTTTTGGTTTTTTCGAAAGTCGGTTGCATTTTCAAATTTCTAGCCATCAGTTAGCAACGCCCTCTATCAAACTCTCCTTTAATTACGGGTCTGAGTGTTACTTTGGATTTTACAAAAATTTTCTTAAAGTATGATTTTTTTATTCAAGGCATGCTTGTTCGTCAATTTCATATGTTGCAACCGCTATGCAGTACCGGTAATACAATGTACAGCCCAAAGTAGACACAAATTTTCGATTTTATTTTAATTTAAAATTTATTTTGCAAAGAATATTTCTTTTCCAATATGACATATCCAAGAAGGCATATTAAAAATTAAAAATAAAAATAGAAATTGGTTGGAAATAGAAAAAAGATTGTGTGATCGATCATAAGTGATCAAAATGAAACGAAGTGATATAAAATGAGATCATAAACTTTAATTTCTACAATTTATTGTAATTTATTAAATTGATTTCTTTTTCGCTTTTTGGCGTATCCCAAGCCTAAATATAATTTAAACTTCGAAATTCGAAAAAAACAAGCAAGTCACTTGAATGTTTTCAATAAATTTCGCCAATAAAATGAAAACAAATTTCTTTGTTTACATCATGATTTTGCATGATTGTCGTGGTCATCAACTGTAAAGTCATGGTGTGGTAATGATGATGATCACGACAATGTAAATGATGATGCTGATGATATTGTTTAACCGTCCGACAGTCTATGTTTTATGTTTTGATCACAACGAAATTACAATTTTTTTTGCGTGAAAGAAAGTCAATGAACTGCAGCAATATTTTCATTAATTTTACTTTTTAAATTAAAAATAATTTTCAACCAAATTGTAGGATTAGATTATAAAATAAAATGAATATGAAACATAAAATAATAAAATAATGTTGAATATACATTTTCATTTTCAATTCACACAAAACTATGTTATTACAACAGAGGTTCTTAAACGTTTTCCAAGCTATAAAAGCATAATAAGTATAAAAAGATAAATATTTTTAAGCAGAATGCAACAAACCATCTTTAAAAAAACTAAATAAAGTCCTTAAAATTAAACTGTTTTCGTGTGGCATCTGAATCTTTGAAAAGAATTTTATGATTCAGTCACTCTCCAGCGAAGTCAATTTTCAAATTCGTTTAATTCCAACATATCCATGATATTCCCTTTGCAGTGCAATGATTGTTTGGGTAATGAGAGTTCCCCTGAAAATCTAGGACAACCAGGCTGCTATCAAGTAACTCTTGAACATCACTTCGACGTTCGTTCTACTCTATTAATGCTGAGAACTTCTCACAGACATTCGGAGTCATCCAGAGATAATTCTTGTAGGACATGTACAGAGCTTATTATCTTCGATATTTTGCACGGAATTGATATACCGATTGCCTCGCTTAAACTGGATACTAATTGGCATTTCTACGAAAAAAAAAAAACTAAAAAAATAAAGTCCTTGAAATTAAACTGTATATGTGGCATCTTTTTAGCTTTTGAAGAGAATTTCATGATTCAGTCACTCTCTCCAGTTAAGGCAAATTCGTTTAATTCTCTGGATGATGCTGAACTGTATAGTATATCTGCTATAAAGTTAGTGATTCAATTTATTTAAACTACAACTACATAGGATGTATTCAATAACAGCTTGTTCTTGCGCCATACCACAGATACGACATCGATCATTATGCTGTATTTCCATGCCGCGATTATGGTGACCTATTAGCCCATGTTCTTTCGAAATACCAACTAATCTGAGTACGTCTCTTCTACAGTGGCTTAAGAGAATCCTATTCGGAACATCTTCTAAAATAAATGTAGCTTTTAATAGACTCCATTGTAGATGCTGCGAAAATTCAGTGAAGCCTACTTGTTGTGATCCACTAAGTGTCTTTTCATTCGACCTTTCGGTTCCCAGGAAAGGGTCATCCCAGACAAAAAGTAAAAAGTGTTCAATTTATTCTTGTATTTTCTTTTTAGCCGCATGGTAGACGTGCTTGATACTTCACCGAACATCTTAAGAGTAATGAGTTGCCTAAAGCACAGTGGAACTAGAGGGAAGGCTGTAATTTCGGCAGAAAAAAAACAACAATTCTTATGTGACTGTTCACCTAGCATCCAACTTTATAATTCTTAATATGGAAGAGGAGTATGGGGTCACACGGATTATGTGACCGACATGGAGGGGATCCTTCCCTAGAATTGACTATTAAAGTTGAAGCAGTTAATAAAATTGAAGCAGCAGTCATAGGCAATATTAAAAGATATTTTGATTTTAACTCAGATAGGTCAAGTTAGCTGACGCACCCTCCTTGAAGGCAAAGGTCCCATTGTAAATAACGAAAAGCAATTTCGTGAAGTCGCTGTGGTCTAGCAGGTCGTGTGCTGGCTCATTAGACGAAAAGCCTGCGTTCGAGCCCCATGCCAGACATAAAAATAAAATACAAAAAGGATTTCTTCGGCAGATTTCTGGCAAAAGCTCTGAGAGTAAATAAAATTGCCATGAAAAAGTTTCTCAAAAATCTGTCGTTCGGAGTCGACTTTAAACTGTAGGTCCCGCCTCTCATGTATAAAATTAACACACACAATATAAGTGGTGTGAGAAACTAGGTCGTAATCCTAGCTGAAGGGTTGTAATGACCAATTATGTACGTAATTTCAAATTTCCTATAAAAAACCACTCCAACTCCGAAATACATCCGATATCTGATTTCATTGATCCTTTTTTTGGGGCGTTCAGTCAAGTACCTTTTCATAACAAAAGCCACGCACAAACAAGATATGATGGACGACAGTTTCTTACTTCTCCTGAGATGCCTAGCTCTCGCAGAAATAATTCGAGAAAATTTTAAGTCTAGCATGGGTTATGGGAACCGAAATAGTGCGATTAAAAGAAAGAAGACAGTGCAGTCCTCTTCTTATTCAGGTCAGACCAGCAGAGCATAGCAATATTGCAAGTATCCTTATGATGCTAACAAATCTAAGTTTCCCACTGCAGAACCACTGAAGAATAATCAGTTTAACTGAGACAATCGGAGCACCTATGCTTTGTTACATGTTGGACATTGTGAGCTCTGTACCAGCCTAGACAGGTCATCCACAAAGTGATTTCCGACGATATTCTTATGTTGCGGAATGAAAACGGAACAAGGTCTGTAATGTATGCCGGGCTCTTGGAAAGTTGGCCGAAGATCCACTTCTTTATCGAAAAATTGTGTTCAGCGACGAAGCTCATTTTTGGCTCAATGGATACGTAAATAAGCAGAATTGTCGATTTTGGAGTGAAGATCAGCCAGAAGCATTGCAAAAGCTACCAATGCATCAAGAAAGAGTCACAGTTTGGTGCGGTTTATGGGCTGGTGGCATCATTGGACCGTACTTCTTCAAAGATGCTGCGAATCGTAACGTAACTGTGAATGGTGAACGCTACCGTGAGATGATATCCAACTTTATTTTGCCCAAAAAGCAAGAGCTTGACTTGCATGACATGTGGTTTCAACAAGACGGTGCCACATGCCACACAGCACGCGTTACAATGGACTTATTGAGAGGCGAATTTTATTTCACGTTCGGGACCGGTCAATTGGCCGCCTGGATCGTGCGATTTAACGCCTTTAGACTATTTTTTGTGGGGCTATGTTAAAGCTCATGTCTATACAGACAAGCCCGCTTCAATTGACGCTTTGGAAGACAACATTGAAGCATTTATTCGTGAGATACCGCCCGAACTGTTGGAAAGAGTATGCCAAAATTGAACTAAGCGTATGGATCATTTGAAGCGTAGTCGCGGTCAACATTTGCATGAAATAATCTTCAATAAAGATTTCATGCATTTTTCTGAATTTTATTTGTTTTTTTTTTGAAAAGTTTTCCTATAGCTCTTAAAAAGTCACCCATTATATTTCAATACAAAAGTTTTAGTTTGAAAATTACCAAAATCTGCTAGCAATTACGAATTGAAAAAAACTTATTTACGAATAAAAACTATGTAAATAAGTTTGTTAATGAATTATTTAATAAAACAATACCAAAAAAACAGAATTCAAATTTTTTAAACGCCTTAATTTGCAGACACTTGCAATTATTCTTTATTAAGTTCGAGTGTTTAATTTGAAGAACAACAAAACAAAAAAAAAGTGATCAACTAAATTTAAACTAATCAACAACAACAACAATAATAAAGAAAATTTAATTTCAAAAATATTTCATAATTTTCTCGTTCATGTAACTAAACTAAGCTAAGCTAAGTAAGAAAGTCTGCAAACTAAAGTGTTCTGAGTGGTGTTCGTCTAAAAGATTTGCAGCGTTGAAGATGCCTCCTCCTTCGCACATTGTCTAGATTTTCAATTTTCATATGCGGGCTGCTTGAATGGTTGGATGGCTGACTGATCGTTGTTCTCTTCTTTATAAACTTGTCGTCGTCAGAGTTAATTTACAATCATCAGAATGTAAATAAAATTGAAAAAAATTAAATTCAATGAATAAATTGAAAAATTTAAATGGGGAATCAACAAAAAAAAAAAAAGAAAACGAAATAAAAGAAGACAAGAAAACAAGAAATAAAATTCAAACGACTGAATTACGAGTGTGGTTCAAGAAAAAAATTCTACACTTACTTAATTGGTCATTACAACCCTTTAGTCGGGGTTTCAACCTAACTTCTCACATCACCTAGGTTAGGTTAGGTTAGGTTAGAGGACGTTTACTTGTCAATTAAGACAAGTACAGTACCCGGAGGTCGAATTGACCCATTGTACGTCCTTACAGTCACATCACCTATGTTGCGTGTGTTAATTTCTCTGCATGAGTGGCGGGACCTACAGTTTAAGGTCCACTCCGAACGACAGATTTTTGAAAACTTTTCATGGCAATTTTATTTTACTCCCGAGAGTTTTTGCCAGAAGTCTGCTGAGGGGAAGTCGCCCAAGAAATATTTCTTCATATTTCGCTTTGTTTGAGATGTCCTAGCTGGGATTTGAACCACGGACATGTGTCTTATAGGGCAATACACTACCTAGTAGACTACAGCTACTTTACTACTTCATTACGATTACACTTTCAGCTACCATCGAACCAGTTTTTCGAGTTCGAAAACGGAGCATTATAACAAGGAGCTGAGTACCGGATTCAGTTAGTAGTGCAACAAGAGCATCAAATAATGTCGGGAGACATCGACAAAAAAAAAAGAAAGATGACAACCCATTCCTCTTTTAATCCATGTTAGCCCAGCAGAGTCTCTCTATAAAGCCAGGGAAGAATGCTCAGTTTAACTGAGGTAATTGGAGTCGCCGTAGTCTTGTAGATAGTGTGTTGGCTTATTAG
Source organism: Sarcophaga carnaria (assembly GCA_958299815.1). Taxonomy (NCBI): domain Eukaryota; kingdom Metazoa; phylum Arthropoda; class Insecta; order Diptera; family Sarcophagidae; genus Sarcophaga; species Sarcophaga carnaria. Next base: position 25,900,109 of record OY283153.1, read on the forward strand.
ACGCAAGACCGCGATTCAAACACCAGGTCAGACATCAAAACAAAATATGAAAAAATATTTCTTCGGCGACTTCCTCTCAGCAGATTTCTGACAAAAGCTCTGAAAGTATTATTTACCATGAAAATTTTCTCAAAAATCTGTCGTTCGGGATCGACTTTAAACTGCAGGTCCCACCACTCATGCATAAAAATTAACACAAACAACATAAGTGGTGTGAGAAACTAGGACGTTGTACAATGGGTCAATTCGACCTCTGGGTACTGTACTTCTCTTAATTGAGAAGTACACGTCCTCATAACCTAACCTAATAAGGTTACCTTGTTTCACCATAAAATTCTTATTCAAAGTACTAGTACAACCTCTAATCTAACAGGGTAATTGTAAAATGTCCCTCGTATATGTATTCGCCTATAAAAGACAAAACTTTTGTATCTTTGCGTACCCATATGAGACTACTTAAACGCTATGCTCACTTCAACAACATGAGCGTTATTGAGTATTTGTTGTTGTTGTTGTATTTTCACAGAAAAAAAAAACGCCACAACAATTGTATCTGGTAAGCATGGCATGCAAAGAGTACTGAAAAGAAAAATTAACAACAACAACAACAACCAAAGCAAATAATGTGTTTTGTATGTAATTTTTTTTATTTGATTTTGTATCTTAAAGATACAATTATTTGATTTAGTCTACATCTCCTCCTCCTGCATCCTAATCCCCCCCCCTCAACCGATAAACTGTATGACACGCAATCATTTGTAACAATAGCTCGCAGCTCCTACGCAGCTCTTTAGAAAAAAGGCTCTTTACGAGTTCTTTTGTTTGCCTGTGGCTGGCTGTCTGTGCGTTTGTCTAACGAGTACATAATTTAGAAAATCAAATGAATTTTTATTAAATTTTTCTTTTTCTTTTTTTGTGTGTAGATTTTGTAATTCTGTGTACAACAACAACAATTTAAATAAATCAAATCAAATTCAAGAATCAGCGTAGAAAAAATGCGTAGATTTTCATAATTTTATGGCATAAAATTAGAGGAACACATAATAACCGGTAAAGCTAATGGATGACCACGCCCCTAGTTGGTTTTAACAATTAAAAACTAGTTTGTTTAAGTGCAATTGCTGGTATAAAGAAGTCTATCTACATACATATTTAAAAAAGTTAATTTAAGAAAATAAAACGATCTCAAATCATTGAAATTTAGGTAAATAGGCCCTCTTCTTTAAACATATGAATGCCTTCTTTTCCCCCAGGTTGTTGATCTCATTATAAAAAAAAAATAAGTAGAGGCATGCAACCTGTGTCTGCTCAAAAAATTTTATTGAGTAGGATCAGCTTGGCTCTCCTCAACTTCCCTCAATATTAAACCATAAATTTGACCACAAAAAATTTGATGCTTCGCTTAGTTGCTACTTACTTAATTGATCATTACAATCCTTTAGTCAGGATTAAGACCGAAGTTTCTCACACCACCCATTGTGTATATTTATAATATCCATAAGTGTTGGGGCCTATAGTTTAACATCTACGGCGAAAGACAGATTTGAGAAACTTTTCACGCCCATTTTATTTACTCTCAGAATTTTTTCCAAATGACTGTTGAGAGGGCGACTTCCTCTCAGAAAGAAATATTTTTTCATATTTCGCTTTGTTTGAGATGTCCGAGCTGGGGTTTGAACCACGAACTCACTACACTAACTACTAGACTAGGACAACTACACTGTTATCAACTAGAAACTCTGCAGTACTCGGTGTACAGTAATAAAGGACAGCCTTTAATAGAAATCGAAACCATAACCCCCTTAAGAAAGGCTTCAGTCTATCTGATCTGCTTACTATATACATACATAGATACATACATATATAAAGGGTGTTTTTTATAGAGGTATAGAACTTTAAGTTGCAATAAAACAACGATGGATTATTCGATTGACATGAATTTTCTTTATCCGAAAGATAATCTTGTGGCGTTACATTTTAAATATGATTTCTGGCATATGACCGCCACGGCTGGCGCGGATGTAGTCCAATCTGGACGACCAATTTTCGATGATCCAATGGTCCAAAACGTGAAATTAGGCGGTCACCAAACGTGTCTTTCAATAAATCTATTGTGGCACGAGCTGTGTGACATGTTGCGCCGTCTTGTTGAAACCACATCTCCTGGACATCATGGTTATTCAATTCAGGAATGAAAAAGTTAGTAATCATGGCTCTATACCGATCACCATTGACTGTAACGTTCTGGCCACCATCGTTTTTGAAAAAGTACGGACCAATGATTCCACCAGCCCATAAAGCGCACCAGGCAGTCAGTTTTTCTGGATGTAACGGTGTTTCCACATACACTTGAGGATTACCTTCACTCCAAATGCGGCAGTTTTGTTTGATGACGTAGCCATTCAACCAGAAGTGCGCTTCATCGCTAAACAAAATTCGCTTATGAAAATCGGGAACAACGGTAATCTCGTTTTGGGCCCATTCGACGAATTTACGCCTTACTTGATGATCGTTTGGCTTCAAATCTTGCACGAGTTGGATTTTGTAAGCACGCAAACCAAGATCCTTCCGCAAAATCTTCCATAAAGTGGATGGACACAGATCCAATTCTTGTGCTCGATGGCGGATGGACTCATTCGGGTCTTCCTCAATGCTACGCTCTACAGCAGCAATAGCTTCTTCTGTACGCACCGTACAGCGTCTCTGGGGATGCGAGTTATCAATAAGAGTAAACGTGGTGCGAAAACGTTCCATGGTTAATCGAATTAACTGCTCTGATGGACGATTTTGTCGACGATAAAATGGACGTAGTGCACGATACGTTTTCCGCACAGAACCATTATTTTCGAAATAAAATTGCACTATTTGCAAGCGTTGTTCAGGCGTGAGTCTATTCATGATGAATTGCCAAACCAAACTGAGAATAAATCACTTGATAGCTGTTAAATCGGTCGCCATCTTGAAAAGTAATGCCAACTTAAAGTTCTATACCTCTATAAAAAATACCCTTTATATACATAATTAGTTATTGCAACCCTTCAGTCAGGATTACGACCTAGCTTCTCACACCACTTAGGTTGTGTGTGTTAATTTTATATATGAGCGGCAGGACCTACAGTTTAAAGTCGATTCTGAGTGACAAATGTTTTTGACAAACTTTTCATGGTAATTTCTTTACTCTCAGAATTTTTGCCAGAAATCTGCAGAGATTTCGCCGAAGAAATATTCTTTCTTTTTATTTCGTTGAAGATGTCTGACCTGGGGTTTGAAGCGTAACCTCACGTCTAATAAGCCCACACACTACCTACTAGACTACGTCGACAACTATTTAATTCACTTATATGCAACTGTCAGGTATGGGTCGGTGCCTAGAAGTCTATTTTGAGGATTCTCGACCACTTACAAGAAAGGTCAAAGGCGCTCATTAATGACCACAAGGTCGCATTTGTATCTTACTGTTCTTTCAGTACTTCAACGGATTTTGGTCTAGCGAAATAAAGAAGTTTGTTCCCTTCTTCGTTGTATTCCAATTTCCTTTAGAGCACCGTCATTCGTGGTCAATGGCATGCACAATATAACCTTCATAAACACTCCTTCCGCTCTTCTCTCTCTTACAATCTATTTTGCTAGATCCAACACAATGAATCCACAATAGATCCACTCCAGAGTAGGAATATTGATTGCATAAAAAAATAAATAAATAAAAAAATAAAAAAACAGCCAATGAGACGCCGCAGCAACATATCTTGGCCTTGAAGAGGTCATGAATCTCTTTTAAAAATTGTTAAATGTCATCTGCAGTTAAAAAAATCTACTGGCAGTGTGTTGACATAGTCGATGAGAGCAGGCAAGAGGCGATTTCAAACAAGATCGAGAAGAACTGAGATACGGTCAATAGATTCACCATAGGAGTAGAAAGGTTAAGCCTTAAGTCGCAAGTTTGTAAAAGTAATACAACATGTGTAGGGTGAGTGTAATCGATTAACAGCCAGAAGGCTGTCCATCCAGGGAAGTGATACCTTATGGCTGTATAGGGGACTGTGTTGTAGATGATAGAGATGGGTTTGTTAAAAAAATTCAATGATATTAGCGATCAATGCAAGGTTTTCACATTTCGATCAAAAAAAAAAAACTCAACACTGACAGACTAGTGCACAACACTCGACACTATTGAGGCACCTAAACAAAAGTTTTTCATTTTCTGTTGTAATTATAAATGTTTTCTTAAATTTTATAAAATTATTGTATGTATTATTTATAATATTCTCTACAATAGTAATAATAAAAACGAAATACTTTTCTTTTTTAGAATTTTAAGAGAAATTGCGATTTACGAATTCAAATTTATTTGTAATCATTACACGGCGAACACGTACAAAACCTTGTGATTGCAATTGTTTAGTGTACTAAGAAAAGGGGGGGGGGGTGGTAAATCGTTACTATTTTACATAAAAGGGTGGAGGATCGTTTTGGTATGAGAAAGAAAACAGAAAACAGAAAACATGAATGAAATATTAAGTTATCAACAGATAGTTTCATAACTAATAATAAACATGAGCTAAGCTTTATAAATATGTATTTAAACTTTTAAATCCTTATAAGACTGCTATAGATTTCAATATGGAAAACAAAATATTCTGAAAGAAGCATCATACGAGGGCGGCTGCAAAATTAGTTGATGTGAAAAATAAATAACGAAGTAATTGAAGGAAGAAGACATGTTGATTTATACGGTGTTCAGATATGCACCTTTATTGCGTAAATCACCATAAAAGCCATTATAGAGCTCAATATTTCATATAAAGTTTAAATTAATTATTGCGCAATAAATACGCAAATTGTTATAATATTGAGTAAAACTTAAAATGCAACACTGTCATAAGTATGTTCAGTGAGCATATTACGATTAACCGAACACTTTCTGTTGATATTTGACAACTTAAATACCAACAACGACAAAAAAACAATGTTGTTGAAACAACCAGCTGTTTTGTTTACCAGCTGTCAAATGAATATTGAGTAAGCAGCTGAACTGCGTATATTATTATGCCTGAACACTTAAAATATTGTACTCAATAAACCGAATATTGACTCAATAAAAGTGCATATCTGAACATAGTATTAGTCCATCCAAACCATCCAAAAAAATTAACCAACGTTGTAAGTTCTCAACCCAAAGAATATTTAAACCGAATTAGATTCTGATTATTATTTTACTTTTTACGTTCCTTTCAGGAATAAAAATCTATTCCCCTCTTCCTGCTTTGTTTTAGTTTCAATAATCAAGTTTTTTTAGTGGAGCAGGTCTATAATGATAGGGTTGCCATCTATCGTCGTATACTTTTTGGACGGTGAACTTTTCAGTCTCTAGATTGAGTATTAAGAAACGAGATGAATTATAAAATAAGCTATCCAGCTGTGTTTGTATAGCCGCGCATGTATTGATATAATTGAGCATTTGTTAGTATGATGCGGGCAAAGAAAACATAACCTTCAGTGGCGTTAAAGTCTCTATTGGATTAATACTTGTTAATTAGATTCACCAGGAGGAGATTAAGTCGCCGTGGTCTAGTAGGTAGTGTGTTGGCTTATTAGACGTGAGGCCTCGGTTCAAATCCTAGGACAGGCATCTCAAACTAAAGGAAATATGGAAAATATTTCTTCGGCTACTTCCTCTCAGCAGATTTCTGGCAAAAAACTCTGAGAGTGAATAAAATTGCCATGAAAAGTTTCTCAAAAATCTGTCGCCTACGGAGTCGACTTCAAACTGTAGGTCCCGGCCAGACATCAAAGACAAAATACAAAAAGTATTTCTTCGGCGACTTCCTCTCAGCAGATTTCTGGCAAAAACTCTGAGAGTAAATAAAATTGCCATGAAAAGTTTCTCAAAATCTGTCGTTCGGAGTCGACTTTAAACAGTAGGTCCCGCCACTCACGTATAAAATGAACACACACAACATAAGTGGTGTGAGAAACTACGACGTTGTACATTGGGTCAATTCGACCTCGGGGTACTGCACTTGTTTTAACCTAACCTTTTAACCTCTAACCTAACCTAGGTAACGAGCCAGAAGCGAGAGCTTTCACTCCTATCGTAACATATTCGGTATTGTTGAGGAAACGCGCTACTATCTTCCAAGCATAAGTCTACGCCATTGAAGGATTTCAGTCGCATTATAAAATACTCGGTACCTTTGGGAAAACACAGGACTATCTTCCTATCAGAGGTTTATGCCATCGAAAGATGTTCTTAATTCAACCTGGATAGCATGTACAAGTGACGAGACATAGCAATACTATCTGATAGTTAGGCCACCGTCCGAACACTTGTCTGATGTAAGAGTAACTTGAGAATATTATGGTACTGCATGGGCAAGTTAAATCACATATGATCACCCCCAACTGGATTCGTGATTATGTGCGAATTTACGGCGTTGAGCAGGCAGATGAGGCTTCAGGGAAAGCAGCTTGATGAGCAGATGTTTGGAAGAAGTACACTCGACGAAGAGAAAGATGGTGAAGGAGACTCTTGGCGTAGACTACCCAGCAGAACTAGTCTAAGGATAGTATACAGCCACTATAGACTCAAAGAATACACAGAATAGGAATTGCCTCTAGACTAATATGTAGAACTCGTGATGAGGACAATGAAACAGCAGAACACATGTCTGAAATCCGTGCGACCATATCATTTGTTTGCCCCTAAAGAATGGAATGCCCACAAATTGTCAAAATTCATTCGAATTTGTTACTGGATCTACATTCCCTAGTGCTCTAAATATACTGTTATCTTCTACCTTAAACAACTGAACTGTAGTTCGATAGACAGCAAAAATAAATATAAAATTTTGTGGGTCTGTGGGCTCGATTTTTACTTAAAAGAACTATGTGGCAGATCTCATTTCCTTATATTATATGGTAGGGCCATTACAATTTTGGTAAGCCGAAATCCGTACATATCTGAAACCTAAGCGAGGATAATGCATCTGAGAAGGAAACGTTTAAGCACGGCAACGAACAACATCCCAGGGTTTGTCAGACCAACAGGATAACAAGAGAGAGGTATCGTATATAGACTGAGGGCAGCACAGTAGATAGTGTGGCCTCTGTATCCTAGCACCTGTATACAAGAATTATTATCGAAGCTATGGAAAATCACTAAGAATGGGGTGTCGAACTAAACGGAGTGCATGTACAGAATAAACAAGAAAAGCAATCAAGTTATGAACATAACCTCTGCATGAGAATATGTCACGGGCGATATATTTTCTTGGTTATATTGCGATGCATTTTAAAAGCACCCACGTAACTTCTCTTACAATCTTGAAAATGAAATTCCAAAATTTATTTGCAAAAGATGGCAAAATGATCTGTAAATAATAAATATTTCAACACAGTATTATGGCAAGACTAGCAAACAAACAAACATGTTCTCATGTAATAAAAATGAAAGAAAAAAAAGAAATTTTTCCAAATTGCTTGCAAAAAGGCCAACGAATACTTGCAACAAAAATGAATATGAAGAGATACTCGTATGTATGTTATTCAAGTACATATTGACTGTGAGTGAATATAATTTGTTGTTGAAACATTTGCTAACGACTTGCAACAATAAAGTGAAAGAAAAAGAAATTACAAAATGAAATGAAATGAAAAAAAATAAACAAAAGAAGAGTGCATCTTGTCGAAGTATGGAGTTGTCCAAATGATTATCGGTCTTCTGGTGTGGTATGGTCTCTGTGTGGGTTTGTTTTCTTTCTAAAGGCCTGGTCATCATGATGATCACTTTTGTTAAGCCGAAGTACTTTCAAGTAACTGGTTTGTTTGTATTTTTTTTTGTTTTTTTTTGTTTTAAACAAAACAAATCGTAAGTATTTATTTAATATTTCTTTTTTGTTGTTGTTTTTGTTTAAGTAGTTTAATAACTAAAAAAAAGTCATCTTCGGAGAAATTTTTCCTCGTTATGTTTTCGTTCAGCCCAATAAGGTGAAACTACATGCCACCACAACAGTTCCATTAGCAATGCGTGGCGTACGAGCAACACTTGCATTTTAAGAAAAACAATAAAAATAAAACAGAAAATTTTTTATTTGGATTTCTACTCAATGTTTCATCATCACTTGAGAAACATCAGTTTCATCTTCATACTGTACCTCGGTATTGTAAGCGTTTTGGTAAGTGACCACCACAATACATATTCTATAGGAAATGCTTCACTCATAAGACCGTAAAAAAATAAAACAATTTCCATCGGCTTGTTTAGTTTCTTTGAAGTTTTAATATAAACATTTAACATAACTTTCGACATACATAGTTTCGTTTATCGCCAGCCTGTTGGAATAATTTGGGTAAGAGGCCTATTTAGTTTTTACCAAGGGTTTGTACAATACCTTACTACTTTCTCTAAAAATAAAAGTTCAGTTACAATAAATTTTTTTACAATTTCAAAATTGTCTTCATGGCATGTCAAATTCACTAAGTCTTTATGGCACGTCACCACCTATAAGGTTCTAACTTTACAGTTCCCTTTAAAATGTGGTGTAGTGGGATGACCGATTAAAAACGAATTCTAAAATTACATTTTTGTGAATTAAGAGACTGTAGTTAGTCTTCAAATAATCCTGACCCTTGACCTATGAGCCCTGACTCCCCAGAGATCATACGATTAATAGCGAACATCATAGGAATTACAGACGGTAGAACTCAAGCAATAGAAGTCGCCGTGGTCTAGTAGGTAGTGTGTTGGCCTATTAGACGAAACGTATTTCCTCGGCGACTTCCTCTCAGCAGATTTCTGGCAAAAACTCTGAGAGTAAATAAAATTGCCATGAAAAATTTTTTTTAAAAATCTGTCGTTCGGAGTCGCCTTAAACTGTAGGTCCCACCACTCATGTATAAAATTAACACACACAACATAAGTGGTGTGAGAAACTAGGTCGTAATCATGACTGAAGGATTGTAATGACCAATTATGTATGTACAATCTAGCTTCTCACACCACCCATGTTGTCTATGTCAATTTTATCCATGAGTGGTGGGAATTACATTTAAACTTCGAGTCCAAACTACAAATTTTTGAGCAACTTTTCATGACAGCAGAAGAACTGCTGAGAGGAAGCCGTCGAAAGAAATATTTTGTTTCATATTTCGTTTTGTTCAAGATGCCTGCGCCAGGGTTTGAACCATGATATCTCGTCTAGAAAGGCACTACCAGCCTGCGGTGACTTGGACACAAATCGTGTCCTCTATATATCTATAAAAGGCTGGATAAGTCATAGTAGCCAGACTTTGCCTTTCAAAATACAGCTGGTGAATTAAAGCCGAACGACCTACCGCAACGCAGAATTTTTGGTGAATGGGCTCTTGGAAAATTGGCCGAAGATCCACTTCTTCATCGAAAAATTGTGTTCAGCGGCGAAGCTCATTTTTGGCTCAATGGATACGTAAATAAGCAGAATTGTCGATTTTGGAGTGAAGACCAGCCAGAATCATTGCAAAAGCTACCAATGCATCCAGAAAAAGTCAAAGTTTGGTGCGGTTTATGGGCTGGTTGCATCATTGGACCGTACTTCTTCAAAGATGCTGCGAATCGTAACGTAACTGTGAATGGTGAGCGCTACTGTAAGATGATATCCAACTTTTTTTTTGCCCAAAATGCAAGAGCTTGACTTGCATGACATGTGGCCTAGATCGTGCGATTTAACGCCTATATACCCTTTTTTTATGGGGCTATGTTAAGCTCATGTCTATACAGACAAGCCCGCTTCAATTGACGCATTGGAAGACAACATTGAAGCATTTATGCGTGAGATATCGGCCGTAATGTTGGAAAGAGTATGCCAAAATTGGACTAAGCGGATGGACCATTTGACGCGCAGTCGCGGTCAACATTTGTATGAAATAATTTTCAAACATTAAATTATATGGACCGTACTATCGATTCGAATAAAGATTTCATGCATTTTTCTGAATTTTATGTTTTTTTTTGGAAAATTTTCCTATAGCTCCTAAAAAATCACCCAAGAGTGCGACTTTCGTTGCTCATAAGGAAAGAGATGTCTATCTTCGATTAAAATTCATGCAAATTTGTTGTATCTGCTTTCCCTAGTGCTCCAAATATGCTGTTATCTTCTGCCTTAGAAAACTTAACGTAAATTCGGTATTTTTAAGTACACAGAGGGAACTAAACTAAACAGAAACTAAATTTTGTGGCTCGATTTTTCCTTAAAAAATCTTGGTGGCAGATCTCATTTTTTATATTATAAAATAGGGCCATTATAATCGAAATCCGTACAAGTTGGCTTGGATATAACCTAAGAAAGCCATCAGTTGATACACAATACTTGAACTGCGTTTAATACTTGTTAATGCTTAGATTATACTCGTGTACACTTTAATTTAAACAACAAATTTTATTTTACAGAAAGAATCTTATTTTTAATTAAATTCATTTCATTTAATCATAAGCAGGCACGCTATATTCTACATTAACCCTTTGACGGACACTGACGTCTAAAGACGTCATAACAAGGGTTTCTGGGCGGACATGACGTGTATACACGTCAGAATTTTCGTATCCTGCCAAATAACGGAGATACAGCAAGTGTCCCACGGGAAGGCCGCCTAAAATTTTGGTGTCCGTCAAAGGGTTAACTATTTTTAACACGTTATATTATTTTGTTTTTTTTCCCAAGTTTTCGCTTTTTATTGATAGAAATTGAAAAGGTTTTCTTTTTTTTTTCTCTCTCTCTCTCTAAATTGTTTTCTCAAAAAATAGCATGTTTTTACACGATCATAGCTATTAATTCTCTGTATTGAAATTCAGTTTAATTTTTACATGATCACCGATGAATAATGTTTAAATTATACTCGCCTCCATCAATTAATGACAAAAAATATTTGTAAAGAAATTAACCCTTAAACGAAAATGAAAGTCATCATGTAGCCCTACGGTCTAATGACTGCTGTTTTCATTGCCGTTATTGAAAGAAAAACATGTAAACACTGATTAATGATGCTTCTTTGGAAGCAAAAAATCTATTGAACAACATGCAACAGCGTGTTTAACATCGATATGGGTTTACACTAGACAACGGTATATTTGTTTAACTTTCTGTAGTAATAAAAGTGAAATCGTTAAACTTTAGCTAGTGTTTGATTTCTGAGACACATTGCCTCACTTTATTACATTCTCATTTAGATTTTGAATGCAAGTCTGGCCACAACAGAATTTTTTTGTTCCTTTTGCCTCAATATGTTTCATTTATTTCAATGCGCAAAGAATAATTTATAATGACCAGATTTTTAGTGACCCAAAGACAAATAGAGCCTAGGCCAGCCAAAGAGCTGTATGTAAAGCTTTGCCCAATGAAGTTCGTTGTTGAAGACGAACTTTCAAGATCAATAGGAACCACTTAAAAAGACGTATTCATCCAAAAACAAGGAAATTCGATAACACACAAGTAGCAACCGAACGTCTCGTTGATAGAAGGGTCGTGTTCGATTCATAACAAAGGTTTTGGGTACCTGTGGATTGTTAAGTGATTGTCTTTCCGAACTTTGACAGTTGATAACGGTCTTCTTTTTGAAACTATCAATTAGTAGCCATGTGTTAATTTCGATAACTAATTTTTTTATAGCTAATTTTCGATATCAAATATTTTTATATAGAAAATTTTCGATAACAAATATTTTTATATAGAAAATTTTCGATAACGAATACTTTTATATATAAAATTTTCGATAACAAATATTTTTATATAGAAAATTTTCCATAACAAATATATTTATATAGAAATTTTCGACAACAAGATTTTTTATAGAAATTTTCGATAACAACATTTTTTATATAGAAAATTTCCGATAACAAATTTTTTGTATAGAAAATTTTCGATAACAAAATTTTAGGATAGAAATTTTCGATAACAAAATTTTAATATAGAAACTTTCGATAACAACGTTTTTTATATAGAAAATATTCAATAACAAAGTTTTCCATATAGAAAATATTCGATAACAAAGTTTTCTATATACACAATATTCCATAACAAAGGTTTCCATATGAAAATATTCGATAACAAAGTTTTTTATATAGAAAATTCCGATAACAAATAGTTCTATATTTTTTATATAGAAAATTTCCGATAACAAATTTTTTATATAGAAAATTTTTGTTAACAAATTTTTTATATAGAAAATTTTTGATAACAAATAGTTCTATATAGAAAATATTTGATAACAAATAGTTCTATATAGAAAATTGTCGATAACAAATAGTTCTATATAGAAAATTTTCGATAACAAATATTTTTAAATAGAAATTTTCGATAACAAGATTTTTATAGAAATTTTCGATAACAAAATTTTTTATATAGAAGATTTCCGATAACAAAATTTGTATATAGAAAATATTCGATAACAAAGTTTTCTATTTGAGAGAACAAAGTTTTCTATATAGTAAATATTCCATAGCAAAGTTTTCCATATAGAAAATTTTCGATAACAAATTTTTTATATTGAAAATTTCCGATAACAAATTTTTTACATGGAAAATTTCCGATAACAAATTTTTTACATGGAAAATTTCCGATAAAAATGTTTTTATTAAGGAAATTTTCAATAACAAAATTTTTTATTAAGGAAATTTTCGATAACAAACTTTATATATAGAAAATTTCTGATAACAAATTATTTATATAGAATTTTTTCGATATCCAAAATACTATTTAAGGTATTATATTTAAAACACATTCTCACATACATACATTATTGTATTTCTATAATTAATCATCGTTTCAAGTTATTTTCTTTTCCAGCTTTAGAAGTTTTTTCTTAAGATGTAGAATTAAATTGTAAATGTTTTCCTCTTATTCTTGAAATTCTTTTATAAAACTTTTATAAAACTTTTGTTTATTTAAAGCCTTTACTGTGAAAGCAGTTTTAAAACATAAAACAATTATACTAAACTTTGATAAGAAGAAATTATTTTTAAATATTTTTATAAGAGTTTTTGTAAATAAAATGTTTATTTCTTAAATGCTTAAATAAAACTGCTAAGAAATAATTTTTAAAATTTTATTTTAAAATATTTTAGGTTTTTTTTATTGTTGTTTGAAAAACTTACGCTGTTGATGAACCACCACGCGGCATTTTATTTAAATGACGATCGCGCATTTACACGAAAAAAAATTCTATTTATGTTGTATTGTTATTTATTTAAAATTATTTTAAGTTAATTTGTTTTTATTTAATTTCCACTCTTTCTTTGTTTGTTTTCAAAATACAAGCGAAAAATTTGGCAAAAGCGCAGAAAATATATTTTCAAGACGACGTCATCAATTTGAAAAGATGCGGGCTGACTGGCAGGCTGTTGAAGAGACAGTTGATTAGAATGTTTATGACAGAGAAAGAGCACCGAGGAGCAAGCATGCTATTAAATGTTTAATAATATTTTTTGAATGTATTTAAATATTCATTCTTTTTTTTTGTATTTTTCGAAAGGAAATTCCAAACTTTTAAACACAAATTTTTATCACTTTTTTCTTCTGTAAAAAAAAAATTCTTTTGCTTTTCGTAAAACTTTATTAAAATTAATTTCGTAGCTTCTGTTAATTATTAATTTCCGTTAGAATATTTTCTAACCTTAATTAACGAATTTTTTTCTTTCTTTTGATTGAAAATTTTTTTATGAATAATTTTTTTTCACCAGCATTTAAAAATAAAATTTCATTTCGTGTGTGTCTGACACTAAGTGCGGTTTAATACAACAAATAAAAAAATTAATAAAAATTGTGTTGAATTATTAAAATGTTTCATTAAAGATACATTTTTATCTGCACTTGATTCTGTATTTGTATACGTATCTCTAGCTCTGCTATTTGTATCTGTATTAGGAATGAGATGAGAACAATTATAAACAATTTCATGTTATTTTTTCAACTTTTTTCTGTTTTTTATTATTGTTGTACAAATAATTGTTCATTTTATTGTTGCAGCTACTGATAATGATGATGATAATCACGATGTTAATGACGATGATGAAAATTTGTAGTTGTTGTAGACTTTTTTTGTTTAGAACCCAAGAGGTTTTAGACGACAAGTGGTGGGCAGACAAAAATTGAGTTACTTAAGGTTTATTGTGGCAAAAAATAAATTCAAATTCAATTGAAAAAAAAAGAAAATAAATTATAGGCGCGCCAATATATCAATAACAACAACAACAGCAATAACAATTGATACATAAAATACAATACAATGAGACAATATTAATCGATAACAAAGATGATAATCATGATGTTGATGATTTGATGACGTTGATGATACAAACAGAGACACTTTAGTGTCTGGGTACTGTATACACATGTATTACTTAAAACCTAGAAAATTAGTTAGTAAGGGGCATAAGTTAATTCGTTATCAATTCTAATCGGGGAACGTAATAAACTGAAAATCAACAACAATTGTTATATGCAAAAGTCCTTGTATTTCAAATTTATGTATATTGTGTGCGGAGTGTTCGAAATCACTTTTTCGCTTCACCATTAATTACTTCTTTGCCTGTATGTAAATTTCTTTCACATTCAGATACAATTTCAAATCAACTCAAATTGTTTTTGTATCTTTTGGTTTTTTTTCTGCAACAAGCGATAAAATTAAATTTTTCTTTGTCTAAACAAGAAATTAAAAATTTTAATTTATTTTACGTTTCTGAAGTTGAACTAATAAATTATCACTTGTAATTTAAACAGGGCAAATAAAACATGACAATCGTATGCAAGAGAACTAGTATGCATCAAGAGTACTAGTTACTAGGCCACTGAGCACTAAAACTCAAACATTTCCAAACCACTCTGAAGATTTTAAGAACTCATATACCCGCAAAACGTCGATAGAGTCTAGAACGATCAATTCATTAAGATAACTTGTTTTCAGGAACCTCTTCCAACACTATGTATATAGAAATTTTTCGATAATAAACATTTTTATATAAAATATTTTCGATAACAAATTTTTTATAAAGAAAATTTTCGATAAAACAGTTTTTATGAAGGAAATTTTCGATAAAGAAAATTACCTATAACAAATATTTTTATATAGTAAATTTTCGACAACTAATTTTATACAAAGAATATTTTCTATACAAACTTTTATAAAGAAAACTTTCGATAACAAACATATTTATATAGAAAAATCCTGATGACATATTTTTTAAATAGACAGGAAATTTAGACAGGAAATTTTCGATAACAAATTTTCTTATACAGGAAATTTTCGATAACAACTTTTTTATGTAGAAAATGTTCGGTAACAGATTTTTTAGAAAGATAATTTTTGATAACAACTTGTTTATATAGAAAATTTTCGATAACAAATTTTTTATAAATTAAAGTTTTGATAACAAATTTTTTGTATAGAAACTTTTCGATAACAAATTTTTTTTATAAAGAAAATTATCGATAAAAAAAATTTTATAAAGAAAACTTTCGACAACAAACATATTTATATAGTAAAGACCAGATAACATATATTTTATATAGAAACTTTTCGATAACAAATTTTTTTATATAGAAAATTTTCGATAACAGATTTTTTTATAAAGATAATTTTCGACAACATTTTTTTTATATATAGAAAAATATCGGTAACAAATCTTTTATATAGAAAAATTCCGATAACAAATTTGTTATGTAGAAAATTTTCGATAACATATATTTTTGTATAAAAAATTTTCGATAACAAACATTTCTATATAGAAAATGTTCGACAACAATGATTCCCATATAGAAAATTTTCGATAACAATCATTTCCTTATCGAAAATTTTCGATAACAAATTTTATTTTATTCTACAATATACGCAAAAAACACAATAAAAACAAAAATGTTCGACAACAATGATTCCCATATAGAAAATTTTCGATAACAATCATTTCCTTATAGAAAATTTTCGATAACAAATTTTTATTTTATTTTACAATATACGCAAAACTTGTTATCACACAAAACGGTGTATACCGGATCTAAAAATTATTAAATATTCTATAGGGGAATGTCTAACACTACATATAGTCTAAAAGAATAAAAAAATACACAAAAACGGTTTCAAGTAAAATTTTGTCTTCAATTACCAAGTTTTGTATAACAAAATATCAGATGAAGTTGACCTTCCCCCACCCCCCTAATTTTTTAACCCCACCGATTTTCAACAATAAAATTTTCTCAGTAATTTATTGTATCAAAGAAAAACGAGAAGTTTATTAAAAATAAAAATAAAAATAAACAAAAGAAACACCTGATTCCACAGGTTTATTTATGTTTTAGCAAAAAAAAAAAAAACAATAAATAGGTCCGCACTTAGCCAGACACAACGCACACACACACACTCAACGCACTCACATACATATATTTTCTCAATAATAATGAGAATTTATTTAAATTTTAAATGATTTGTTTACGTTTTTAATTTTTTATTTCGATTTTTGCTTTCCAGACGATTAATTTTCACATAAAAATTTAAAAAAAAAAAACCAAAATAAACCGCAACGTAATGAAAGTAAAAACAAAATTTGTACGAAACACCACAATGCACCGATCGATCTTTTTACTTTTGTTTATAATTTCTACGAATCCGTAACACGTAACGCCTGACAATTGCCGCTAAACGAACATTACCGCACAAACTTCTGTAAACAACTGAACAGATGGAGATTGCCGTTGCTGGTGGTTAAAGCACTTGTTAACAGTGATCGTTTGCTGGTGACTGACTGATCATGCATTCAGTGACTGTGTGTCTCGTTGTATTACTCGTTGGTTTAATTGATTTGAACGCAGTTTACGTTTTTCTATCACAGGTTTTTCTTTTGAGAAGTCGGGCTTTAATTTTCCAGCTTTAGTTTGTGAAGTAAAGAGATTTAAAAACTTTTCATGCTTTACACGATCATAAATGTTGCAACTTAACAGGGCCATGTTAACCGTTAAGGCAAATTTAACAGAAAGCCTCAATAACAGCAAGTAGATTATATGGTTGATGTCTTGAGTAAAATATTGTTATGAATACCGTAAAATGTAAATGATTCCGTTATTTCTAAGCAACGAAAGATGACAACTTTGTCATGTTAGGACCTGCTACGATACTTAATTGTTGAAATCTAAACAAGGCAATGAAAATAATTCAAACCTCAATTGAATAATGGAAATGATTTATAACAACCCCAGGCCTATTTAAAGAATAAAAGAAAAAAGAGTAAATGACATGGTCTTACAAGTCGATCAGATGGTATGAATACTACTTTCTAAAGTTCAAAAAAAGTCCAGTTCCAGAGAAGATCACTGAATCATATGTATTATAAAGCTTTCTGCCTCAATCTCCATAATCCTAGGTTTATGAATGACAAATGCTGCCTGACATCTGCCGAAGAGTAGATAGGATTATGCTTGTTTATTGATACCATTTGGCCAACAGTATAGCCTAGATTCCTACAAAACCATGATGTTATGTGTCTACATATTAAACATGGGTGGCAGGATGTACAGTTTTTTAGGTCGACTCTGAACGACAGATCTAAGAAGCTTTTTTATGACAACTGGTTACTGCCAGAAGACTGCTAAAGAGAGTAATCGGATAAATTCTTGTTTAATGTCTTTTTCTAAGATGTTTGAGTTGCGATTTTAACTCGGAATTCTTGCCTGTGCAGCCATTAACTAGCTTGGAATACAGTGACCACATTAAAAGGAGAAAGAAAATCCTTAAAAAATAAAGGGTCCGCCTCGACTGGCCATGCAGTAGTCTACACGATCGGTCCAATTTTTAAGCACATTATCGATTGTGTGCAGCTGTATTTCACCAATGGCTTCACGAATATTGTCCTTTAAAGCGTCAATTGTCTCTGGCTTGTCGGCGTAACACTTATCTTTGACGGCACCCCACAAATAATAGTTCAACGGTGTCAAATCGCAGCTCCGACATCCGCTCTGCGGCTGATTATGCGATATTCAAAAACAGGGCGCAAAACATCGAGTGTAGCTTCATGGCCCGATAACGATCGCCATTGACTGTAACGGCCACTCCTTGCTCATTTTCGAAGAAAAATGGCCCAATTATGCCTCTGGATCAAAATCCGCACAAAACAGTGACTCGTTTTGGGAGCGTCGGCTTTTCAATGTATGCGTGTGGGTTTTCTGTGCCCCAAATGCGACAATTTTGTTTGTTTACATACCCGCCAAGATCAAAATGAGTTTCATCTGAAAAGATGATTTTTTTTTGCCAAAATCGGCATCTGGTGTAGGCTACTGCATGGCCAGCCGAGGCAGCCATTTGAATGAAATTATTTTCCATTATTAACCGGAAGGATTGTACTTTCAAATAAAAAAAAAGAAATTTTAGAAAATATTCAGTAGTTTTCTTTTTAAAACATTTTCAAAAAAAAAAGTCATTTGGCGGACCCTTTATAAGAAATAGAATTGCAACACGAAATTGTAATACTTTTGAGACTAGCCTGATCATGTCGAATGATCTCCATCCGTATATGTATATATAGCAACCAGTATAATGTAATCTTTAAATACATTCATACATAATTGGTCATTACAACCCTTCAATTAGGATTCCGGCCTAGCTTCTCACACCACTTATGCTGTGTGTGTTAATTTTGTACATGAGTGGCGGGACCTGTAGTTTATAGTCGACAGATTTTTGAGAAATTTATTCATGGCAATTTTACTTACTCTCAGAGTTTTTGCCAGAAATCTGATGAGAGGAAGTCGTTGAAGAAATATTTTTTCAGATTTCGTTTAGTTGGAGATGTCTGACCTGGAGTTTGAACTGTGGCCTCACGTCTATCAAGCTAACACACTATCAATTCTCTCTCATTCGTTTTTTTTTTTCCTTTGGATCACAACGTATGTATGTTCTTTTTAAACATGTTAGTCCTTGTCTGTCTCTCTCCTTGTTGCAAGTCTCAATCAATCAATGAAAGCAAATTAATTAAATTTTTATGGGTAAATTAAAATTGTATAGGAATAGAATGCTTAATAAGCCAATAATAGACGCACTCCATGTGTCTGTGTCCCAGTTCAATTAAAAGTTTTAATGACTTTTTTCCCATTGCCTTCCATGTTTTCTACATCTTCAACTATAAAATGTTTCTTCAGACATTTTCAAACCCCCTACCCCCAGCTATACTCATACACAATTCCAATTTATTCGATAACATTTGATTTCTTTAAAGCCAAATACAAAGAATGTTTGGACAGGGCAAATAATAACAATTGGCTGGTTGACTGACTGACTGAATGGCCTTCTTTCAAATCCTTAAGAAATTCTTGGAATAAAAAGAAAACTACAGACAGAGAAAGAGAGAGAAGGGCATGAGCAACCAACGTATATAATAAAAATTGATTTCAAATAATTCTTATGTTTGTTTAACAATTTCAACGTTACCTACATGTGTATATACACCTGGCAGCATATCCTGCTTTTATATCGTTAAGGATGTACCTGATATCCAATATAATAAACCAGACTAATAAAAAACAAAACGGAGGAGGGAGGCAGGGATAATTCTTAAGTAAATCAAAGCCAAAACTGAACCACAAAATAAACCTTTTCCTACTTCCCTTATGATTTTCTTCCTTTTTTTTTTTTGGTGAAAGCCATAGACAGCCTAACACGCGATAAACTGTTGAATCCGGCCAATAGCATTTACGTGGTAACCCAGGCAAGTATGGCAAGTAAGGGGAACAGAAGGTGGCAAGGTAATAAAGGAAGTGTTGAGAAAAATGTTCAAATATTGTATAAAACACATACAAAGTGAAAAAGGCAAACAACTTTAGCATTTTCTTCTTGTACTTTAGATAACCAACCCCTACTGTATGTCATAGCCCCAAAAACAAATTGTAAGTGACTAACACAGTAACATAAACAAGGTCTTAAGGAAACAGGAAATTATATTTGTTTGTACACCCTCGTCAAAGTTGATATGAAACACGAAAAAAGAAACAAAAAAGAAAAAAACAGACACACAATGTTTGTAGTTTTGTAGGAAAAAAATCACATCAAAACGATTTACAAATTGTGGCAGTTTTGTTGCACGAGGGGATTTGATTTTTTGTAGCAGGTGTTTTTCCCAGTGGACCAAAGGTCTTTTAGTATAGAAATTAACACTTTATTTGTTAAAATAAATGGAAAATTAATTATTAAACAATATTCCAAAAAAAAAACTTACGATAACAAATTTTTTATAGAGAAAATTTTCGATAGCAAATTTTTTATATAGAAAATTTACGATAACAAATTTTTCATATAGAAAATTTTCGATAACAAAGTTTTTATATAGAAAATTTTCGATAACAAAGTTTTTATATAGAAAATTTTCGATAACAAAGTTTTTATATAGAAAATTTTCGATAACAAATTTTTTAGATAGAAAATTTCCGACAACAAATTTTTTAGATAGAAAATTTCCGACAACAAACTTTTTATATAGAAAATTTTCGAAAACAAATTTTTTTATATAGAAAATTTTCGATAACAAATTTTTTTATATAGAAAATTTTCGATAACAAATTTTTTTATATAGAAAATTTTCGATAACAAATTTTTTTATATAGAAAATTTTCGATAACAAATTTTTTTATATAGAAAATTTTCGATAACAAATTTTTTTATATAGAAAATTTTCGATAACAAACTTTTTATATAGAAAATTTTCGATAACAAACTTTTTATATAGAAAATGTTCGATAACAAATTATTTATATAGAAAATTTTCGATGACAAATTATTTATATAGAAAATTTTCGATGACAAATTTTTTATATAGAAAATTTTCGATGGCAAATTTTTTATATAGAAAATTTTCGATGACAAATTTTTTATATAGAAAATTTTCGATGACAAATTTTTTATATAGAAAATTTTCGATGACAAATTTTTTATATAGAAAATTTTCGATGACAAATTTTTTTATATAGAAAATTTTCGATGACAAATTTTTTTTATATAGAAAATTTTCGATAACAAATTTTTTTTATATAGAAAATTTTCGATAACAAATTTTTTTTATATAGAAAATTTTCGATAACAAATTTTTTTTATATAGAAAATTTTCGATAACAAATTTTTTTTATATAGAAAATTTTCGATAACAAATTTTTTTTATATAGAAAATTTTCGATAACAAATTTTTTTTATATAGAAAATTTTCGATAACAAATTTTTTTTATATAGAAAATTTTCGATAGCAAATTTTTTTTATATAGAAAATTTTCGATAGCAAATTTTTTTTATATAGAAAATTTTCGATAGCAAATTTTTTTTATATAGAAAATTTTCGATAACAAATTTTTTTTATATAGAAAATTTTCGATAACAAATTTTTTATATAGAAAATTTTCGATAACAAATTTTTATATAGAAAATTTTCGATAACAAATTTTTTATATAGACTAATCCTACCAGTGCCTTAAAACTGTAGACCTAAATAAGTCACAACATAAGAAATTTAATCTCAGGCACGGGCAGAAATGCTAAGGTAGCCACAGAAAAAATTGACCACGTCATCCATGGCTATTAATGGAGTATCTCAAGAATGTCACATCAACATAAAAGCCAAAGATTTCTCAGGGAAATTTCGGATCTTTCAAGGGCACATATAACTTATGTGGGTTCCAGGACCTAGCGGTATTATCAGAAATTGCATTGCATGGCGCATAGTCTTCTACAAGTTATAGGGTACAGGTTTTCCGTGTGGCTTTATTAAATGCAATGGCGCCATTTGCAATATTTTGCTGACTTATGTGGATAAGGAGTAGTTGCCGTAGTCTATTAGATAGTGTGTTGGCTTTCTAGACGAGAACCATGGTTCAAACCCCAGGTCAAACATCTCCAATAAAACGAAATATGAAAAAATATTTCTTCGGCGACTTCCTCTCATCAGATTTTTGGCAAAAACTATGAGAGTAAATGAAATTGTTGTGAAAAGTTTCTCAAAAATATGTCCTTTGGAGTCGACTTTAAATTGTATGTCCCGTAACTTATGTATAAAATTAATACACCAAACATAAGTGGTATGAGAAGCTAGGTTGTAATCCTGGCTAAAGGGTTGTAATGACCAATTATGCATGTGTGTATGTCACGAAGCTATGCGGATGGATAGTGAGCCAGAACTGATACCAGAGCGGAAATCAGTCACTCATTGGCTAACACTTCCTGGATAGAAGAAAAGGATATATTAGTCCGCTACGTTACGCTAGCCGAATTTTAAACCAGAGAGGACAAAATAATTCATATCTACTTTTTAGGGAGAAGAAGAAGACCCTGCTTAATGGTGAACACCAGTGGCTTTTCAATAAAATATAATGTCGTAGCAAGGTCAACTGTAACCTGAGTCAATTCTTCTAGGAACTTGGTTGCTATAGAAGATATTCATGTCGCTTAGGACATGACATCTTGCCTGGATGTTCCCAATACTAAATTAGAACGACACTATGAGACATGTTGTGCTATAATGCCCGAGACATAGTAAAATTTCAATTGAATGGAATTTGCGCGATTCTGGCAGTAGGCAAACTAATGGAAATGCTGCTACTATTCCACACTTACGCTGTCAACGAAGCACTACGAATAGTAAGCGATAACACAGCCCGTTACTCACTTAACTGGAATGGAATTACAAACCGGATACTGAACATAACGGGAAATAATACCGTATGGCAGTTTCGCAAAGTATGGAAGAGGAAAATCTGACAAACCAAATCAAAAGTGGAATCTACTGAAATTTTCAACATCCAAAAAAAGAAGGCAGGCGTTTAACCGTTCCAATGATTATTACAAAGGCTTATGTTCTAATGAAAGAAGAGCAATGAGTATCCCTTAAAGTATTTTTTCTTTTCACAGAGCTTATCTGTCTTTGATAAGCTATCAGTCGGATGGCATCACAGCAATACAGAAAGAATTCTTCCTCTAAACAACTTAAGATAAAAACAGTTTCAAATTTAAGGTCCTTCAACGCTTCAACCTCTATTCTTATTTCCAACACAATGTACTGCATGGGAAGGAGTCATCCCCTATGACTCCTTGTTTCGATGTGAGGCATAGAAAACTTGTAGACAGAATTTCTTGAACATTTTTTAAGTGTTTAAATATTTTACATGATAAGTTAAGCTTTTTTCTAGCCTTATCTTTTAAAACCGCGGCTAGTTACCACCCTAATATTTTTAACACTTTGGTTACTACCCGGCACATAGTGATAAAGTTGAGATTTGTTTATCTCTGTAGATTTGTTTTTTTAGAATAGTTTAAACAATTTAATATAAATTATTGTTTACTGTGTCTCTGTTCTGTTCTGTTTTTTATTTTATTTTATCGCTGTTTATCTTTAATCATCATTTAAATTAATTTTTAAACGAACCTGCCATTAAAGCCATCCTCCATCCACACTCATTGTCTTAAAGCTCATAAAAATTCTCTGTGCTGTGTGTTGATAAGAGTGTCTGTATCTGGAGAAAAATACTGCAATTTGGGTGCAAATTTTTTCTACGTTTTTTTTTATCAGCATTTTTAATAAAATTTAAACACAGTTAAGTAAACGACAACAAATCTGTCATAAATTTGTATCTTTTTTTATAATTCGAAGAAGAAAAAAAAAACATTCACAGACAGACTTGAATAACACTGGAATACAAAAATCAACAGAAAAGGGGAGGCAACAAAATGCAGAGGTTCTCAAATAGAAAATTGCTAAAAGAGATGATTTGTAAACAATGTTTCCATTTTATAAAAAAAAAGGACTTAAGAGGCTGCACAGACAGCTTAACACTTTCTATATGAGAATCGCTGATAATTTATTCTGTAGCACAGTGTAATTTTTCAAACAAACACTTGTAAATGTAAACTACTACTAACTACACTTTCTAAAAGTGATTTTGTAATTTATTTCGAAATGAAGTGAAATGAATTGAAATTGAAATGAAGCAAAAATTGAAAATGAGCGAATAACTCTTCAATTTGTTTTAATTTAGGGCGGCCACAGGGAATTTGTGAAAATACCGTCACACAGCATTCGTACGTATTCGGTTGCAAAAGACAGGAAATTTGAATAAAAAAAATTTAATAGGAAAACAAAAAAACAACACGATTCTTTCTTTCTTTCTTTACTTACTTTTCATCGGGCGGTGGCGGCATCATATCATTGGCTGAAGGTGTACCCGGTGGTGTTTTTTCGTTTTCCATCATTGCCAAGGGGGCATCCGGCAAAGGACTCACTGAATTCGTATCCATTTTAAAGCAGTAAATTTTTTTTATTTTTGTTTCTTAAGAATTTTAGACCAAAAATATAACGGTAACGGTGATAATGGTGATAATGCTGGAAAGAGACAAAGGGAAAGCAGAACGAAATGAGTATTAAAGAAGAAGAGCCACAAAAATATACAAAAAAAAGGATGAGAGAACAGTATAATGAACTTCCAAAGAGTATTCGTTTAAAACCAAAAAGCAAAAATTCTTTATTTTCTCACATATGTATGGAAGCTGTTTGAAAAACTCCTTTTTAAGTCTTAGTAAAGCGTAGAACAAAAAGGGAGAAAACAAAAAAAACTTTTGTTTTGTTGTACTTTGAAAGCATTTTAAGGTTTTAAAAACGTTTTTCTAATTTTTCTTCAAAGAGACCTAAAACAGTCATCATAAAAAGCCATGAAAAATATGGCTAAACTGACTAATTTGTGCCCTATAAGGATAATAACACTGTGTAGCAAAAGTACGCGAACATACTATTCTAGAGGCTTGCTACGACCTTTTCACCTCAAGTGGGTTAGCTTAGCTCATTTTTCTTCAATGTTCTTGGAGGAAAATTATTATTAAACCTTCTATTTTATGCTAATAGCCTAAGGTTTCCACTAAAGATTTCCAATCATCTCTATTTCGTGCCATTTTTCAATCTTAGTTCGTTAAATAGTATCGTATAGTATCGTTCGCATGCTCGATACTATCTCGGATCGAAACATATGGATGCATTGGCATTTGCATTGAATATGGATCCCAAGAACGCCTAGAAACTTATAAAACTGACTGCTAAAGTAGTAAATCAAACAGGATAATTTTTCGAACAATACAGACCATATCTCCCCCTTTCTCGATATGGCAATGGAAATCCACGAAAGCCCTGATTAAACGTTACTATCTTAGCGTGCCCTTGTCTGATATACCGGCCCTAGATTCTGGTGCATTACTTCTAGGAAAACATCCCCCATCTAATTTGGTGTCTTCTACTAATCTGCCAGCGATAAGTTACGTAAAGTCGCTACTACATCTTACGAGATCCGAGAAATGCCTGTTGCGTTGATAGCTAGTCTGCTGTTGTTGCTTTTCTATTGCATATTAACACCTAGCGGTTGGTAAAAGTGTATAATAATGAATTAATACCCTGTTTTTGTAAGACGCACGATTTCACACTTTCTTCTTTTGTATGGGTTAGGTTAGGTTAGGTCGGAGTGATAGCTCTGTTATAACAAAGCTCACTTGAGCACGCATAGCGGCCCGTAGTGATGCCACGGGTGAACGCAGTCCCTGTACTAACCAAGTTCCACCAAAATCAGGGAAAAGGAAGAAGTTGGTCAGCGCAAGGGCTGCACAACAAAAGCACGACTACCCCGCACTGGAAAACCAGCCAAAAAGTCTAATGAACGAAGCTGTATCTTTGATGTCAATTGATGATAGCTCCGTTAAGCTAACGAGGAATGGGGAGCCAAATAACCTATATCTACACCTAGCAAGAGACGGGCACTGGCAAATAAAGTGAACAACAGTCTCCTCTTCCTCAGTGGACCTGCATCCACGGCAGAAGTCGATGAAAGGGAGACTCATTCTTTCCGCGTGTCTACGCATGACGCAATGACCAGTAAGCACGGCCACTGTAGTCGAGATGACATCACGACCAAGACCAAGTAATCGGTTGGTACGCCTTCTATCCATCCTGGGCCAGGTGAGTCTAGCGGTTTAGCAGGACTCCTCATTGACCCAGCATAGGTTGGCGTCCCGAAAGAATCTCCGCGCAATAGTATTTGTATGGAAAATAAAATTTAATGTTTTTGTTTGTGTATGGAAACCATAATTCAATGTTTTTGCTTCTGTTTTCGATATGAAATCGTTCGGTTTACAAAAACAGACCCTAAATACCCTTCCTCTCGTTTCTCGCTGGCAAAAACAAATTGCGAATGGATTTCGAGGCATACTTGACGTGAATATGACATCTGGCGCTCTAGTTCACTTAAAGTTTACGGTAAGGGAAGCTATATCTCGAATGTTGACTGTACCTATTCAGGCACTGGCCCCAATCATACCCAATAAATTCAACCATTGTCATAACAGTGGAGATGTGTGTGAGAGAGAGAGAGAGAAGAGAGTTGATTACTTTCTTTGCAGCTGTCCAGCCCTTCAAACCTACTATCGTTGGAATTTTTGGCAGTGTTCCATACATATTCCGGGATATCATATATTAACCTTGGGAAATCTCCTTAGGATTTTTGTTATACACTTCTTTTTAGGTCGGAATAATAAGGTGAACATACAAAACCATGTCTTATGACCCTAATTCACGCACATGGTCGTTACGGTCGGCCATGTAAAACAACATTGAGTAACCAGATATGTTACATAGTTTTAATGTCACGTCTTCTCGTAAACAAGCGATATCTCTTCAATGTAATATTTTTTATTGGCCCTGTGAACTGTTTGGAATACCTAAAGCTTTAATTCGTATTAAGCAAAGACCGTTCGTGGTAGATATACAAGTGAATCGCGGAACGCATGTATGTTTTTTATGAACTCTCATCCTGTTGATTTTTTCATGCCATTTAAAGAATTCAGGTCCTAATCCCTCTTGCTTGCCTACCATAACCTATTTCCCTATCTCCAGTGCACTCCAAAGCACTGCATGAGTAGGACGCATCCTCCTAGTGTCGATCGTAAATAAAATAAAGTTGAACATAATCTTGTCATTACGATTTCAAACCTTAAGAAGTATCTACACTTCCGGCCGATATTGTTAGATTTCAAGGACTACCGTGTGGATGTCTAACCTCTGTAGAATCTTCAACAGGCGGGCCATTTAAAACGGCAATTTGTGGGAGATGAACACTGAAAATGAAATGAATTACACAGCCCTGCATGGGTTTTGCAAATAAGATGGCTCCAGGTGTTTCCGAAAGCATTTTGCGCGGAACACGAATCTGGGTTCAAAAATATGACGGTCAAGTAAATCTGATTAATTTTTATAAACCTCGACCGCCATATTAGTTCCGCCATTTTGAATTTTTTAAATCTGAATGAAGATCTGTAATCAGCGACCTGAAAAACCCCTGAGATTTTAAGGACCTCTGTAATGTGTTTCTTTTTCTCTTGCACTCCTTGACCAGATTCGTGTTCAGCGCACAAAATGACTTCGGAAACACCCGGAGCCATCTTATTTGCATAAAAAAAGTCCAAGTTTGCAGGGCGGTGTTATTTTTGTATAAAGAGGTTCACTTCTCGAAAAAAAAGATTTTAAATCCATTTAAATGGGCCATTCCCTCGGACACATGGAGATTAGTTGTTAATACTGCTGGTGTCGACTTGTCGTAGCCCTTTCATAGGTTTTTCGTTTATGTTACATTTTATTTGACTGGATAAGCTCCAGCTCCAGTTTATTGTGAGTATTCCACCATAAATTATGGATACACATAAGATTTCTATTGGGGTTTAATAGTTCTGGTCACATAAGAAACTGTCATCAGACTGTCATACGCTATTGTACAAACCGTTTAACAAGATTTATTTACAACTCTACTGTAGTCCTTATTCAAAAAAATAATACATAATAACGCCGTAATAACAGTAGCCCGTATAATGCGAATGTGTGTGTATGAGAAATAATTTAATTCATAAAAGTTATCTGTCGGTCTGTCTCTATGTCGGCCTCCCCTTTTTATCTGTCTGTTTACAGCATTAGATGGTGTTGAACTGTAGTAGATGAGTTCAAACGTTGCCAATTTTTTCTTCCAAGCGGAATACAAAAAAAACAACACTAAAAAAGAAAACATTGTGGGACAAAAATGATAAATTTTCGCCCACTGCACTTCAAAGCGTTTGAAGTTTTTGTTGTGTTAGAGCCTTTAAAGGAAAATAAATGGCGAAAAGAAAAAAAAATTCCAACGTTTTTGATGAGCTTTCTGGTTTTCTTTTTTTATTACTACTTGAGAAGCATAAACATTTAATAACTGGGTACATTACAACAAAAGGTTCCTTTTGGCTGAAGAAAAAAGTACCAGTGATGGGGAAAATTCTGCTGAAAGAATTTTTTTGCAGACAACTCTGTTTCCGTTGCCACAATTCTCTATAATTTCTGTTAAACAACATTGGTCGTGAATTTAATTGAATGAATACACATTCAAGCAATTAAAAATAGTGTGTTATCCATAAAGTGGTTACAAAATTGCCGATCTGGCAAGCCTGTCAAATAACTTGCTCCTGAAGACTCATCTGTTTAGTGAATCCGAACACTGACTGCCAAAATATTGTATCAAACATGATCACTTTTTGAGCAATACATAGCGACTATGGTCACCCTAATCGGCCGATGCATATCTCCCCCATTTTCGATATGGCAATGGAGATCCAGGAAATCCCCTGGCAAATATTAACAACTTGCCGTACCCTTGTCTGATAAATCAGTACTGGCCCTGCTTCAGTATTCTCCTGCTTCACGACTAGACGTGCCCTAGGAAGACATCTCTGACTAATCTGACGTCTCCTACTAATCTGCCAGCGATACGTTACGTAAAGTAGTTACATCTTACGAAATTCGAGAAATCACTGTTCAAACGTTACTAACCTGACGTATCCTTGTCTAATATAGCAGTGCTGGTTACTGATTCTAGACGTATCACGTCTAGACGTATCCTAGAAAGACATCTCCAGTCAAATTAGCGTCTTCTATTAATCCGCCAGCGATACGTTACGTAAGGTCGCTACAACATTGAACGATATCCGAAAAATCCCTGTTCAAGCGTTACTAATTTGCCATACCCTTGTCTGTTATACCAGTACTGGTCCTAGATTCCCCTGCATCATATCTAGGAAGACATCCCCCATCTAATTTGGCGTCTCGTACTAATCTGCCAACGATACGTTACGTAAAGCTGTTGCAACATCTTACGAAATACGAGAAATCCCTGTTCAAACGTTACTAACTTGACGTACCCTTGTCTGATATAGCAGTACTGGTCGTGGTTTCTCCTGTATCAGGTCTAGACGTATCCTAAAAAGACATCTCCCATCTAATTTGACGTCTCCTACTAATCTGCCAACGATACGTTACGTAAAGTTGTTGCACATCTTACGAGATTCGGGAAATCCCTGTTCAAGCGTTACTAACTTGACGTACTCTTATCTGATATACCAGTAATGGTCCTGGATTCTCCTGCATCACGTCTAGGAAGACATCCCCCACTAAACTAACTTATCCCACTAATCCGCCAGCAATAAGTTACGTAAATTTGTTGCAACATTCTGCGAAAAGCTGCAAACTGAATGTCATCCACACAATCGAGGTTATTTTGCTGGATTTGCATTCCCCATGTAATCCTCTTACTGTCTTCAACAAAAACTCTCTCAAGGATCGTATCCAAAAGTACGATCACAGAACATCAACCCCCTGTTTCTAATAGAATTTTGCCAAACTCTTGATGAGCCGAATGAGTTTGCATGCCAATGCACTCTCTACCACATCATACTGCAAAATTTATTTACGATTCGAATGCGTTTGTGACAGAACGTGTGTTTCTGACAGAAATTAAAAAACAATCTACGCGTGTTAGTTAGTGTCGTAAGTGATTGTCCGATCTCCCATAGTAAAATGCATAATTTGTTTCATTCACTGCAGAGTAGTAAGTAGTTGGACTGGTAATTTACCAACGTCTGTGCAGGCACCTTAAAAATGTTGAAAATTTTTAATTAAAACATCTGAAGGCGCCATTAAAAAAGATTTACTTTTAAAACAAATAAAAATCAACACACTCTCAAGATGTGAAGGGGCTTTTAAAACAAATCAAATGCGAAGCGTTCAAGCCCAACAAAAGCGGTAGTAAGTTTTAATGGCCAAAAAAGCAAAAGTAATTTTGTTTGCTTTTAATATTGTTGTTTTCTTTCTTTAAATTCATATCTAAATTTGAAGAGATTGTTGTTTTTTAATAGTTTTTTTATCGGAAGTAAAATGCAAGTAGGTAAGTAGGCCATGATATGACCCATTGTGAGGCCACAGTTTTTAGTTTCTTCCATTTTCGAAAGATCACTAGCAGTTCTGGTATTCCTTCTCCTACGACATAACGCTGCCGGTGTTCTTAATAGATGAAGAATAGTTTTATTCTCTTCTCTGCAATAACTTTACAAGTCATTGGCCATATAGCCAATGTCAATATGACGATCGGGAATGCAATATCTAGCAATGACATAAGCGTGCTACTTTGAGTAGAACCTTGGCCAGAATGCTCATGTAATCGAAAGATTACGATATCTATCACTGCACTGTCTGAAGTTGTCGTAATCTAGTAGGTAGTGTGTTAGCCTCTGTTCAAACCCCAGGTCAGACATCTCCAACAAACTGAAATATGAAAAAACATTTCTTCGGCGACTTTCCCCTGCGCAGATTTCTGGAAAAAAACTCTGAGGGTAAATAAAATTGCCATGAAAAGGTTTCTCAAGAATCTGTCATTCGTAATCGATTTTAAACTTTAGGTCCCTTAACTCACGTATAAAAGTTAACACGCGCAACTTAAGTGGTTTAGGAAGCTAGGTCGTAATCCTGACTAAAAGGTTGTAATGACCAATTATGTATGTTTGTATGTATGTATAAGAAAACTCAACCGAAAGCTCGATATTTGTGCTACATCTGCCCAATTCATCCGCTCTGCAATTTCCTGAAATATCACTCCAGTACTCATATGACCTGAAAATTGTCTTCTCCAAAAATGTTGTCACGCTTAATAATCATCTGTATGGACCCTTATGTCCCACACTTCCCTTCGGAAGAGGCTGTAATGATTCGAAAGCTTTATCGAATGAGCTACACTCACCAACTACGAAAAGATATCTCCATCCACAGCTCCTTCCAGTTATAAACCACAACACTTTTCCATTTCCGTCTATCTAGAATAGACATTCCGAACTCCCTCGAGTCGTTATAAAGAATCCCCAGAATTCTCAATCCGATGAACTGGAAATGAGGAACGCACAACCGGCCAACCATAATCGTTTTTTATCCTGCATTAACCCATTAGTGCCCAGTGGCAACTTAAGTTGCAGTAGAGGTTGCCAAGAGTTTGTATATTCTGAGAGGAAATTGAGTGTAAAAAATTCGGACATTAATGGGTTAAAAGCACTTACAACAGGAAAAACGAATTCTATGATGATGGGAAGAGGCGTAATATAGTAGTTAAAGTAATTGAGTACAAACACAAGCAGTCTAAGTTCAAATCCCGGGCAAGGGAACTTTCATCATATTCTTGAATTTAAAACAAATTAATCAACTTCAATTCCCACCAATAAATCTATATACGAAGTTCCATTACCTCTCCCCACTAAAATGTTATGTCAACAATGTACAGGTAGCAACCTTCTTTCGGCGAATAGAAGGCGTTGTTTCTACACAAGGACAGGTAGCAAGCCTATCGACCCAGAAGCTGCTATAGCAGGCCAATCAACTGCCTAATGAAACCGAAACAAAACATGGAAATAATAAAAAGAATATGAGAGATGAAGCTTTGTGTTAACCTTTGACCACAAGCCTGCTTCTAATAAGCAGGTATCTACTAGACTAGAACGACTTCCAAATGACTTAACATTTTGTTCAAACTTAAATTTTCTTAGGCACCCTCGTATATATCTGCACAAAGTATTTAATAGCTTGTCTAACCAACAGTTTAATATGTTTTGCAAATATTCTCTTGTTTTTTTCTTTTTTTGTTTTACTACCAGATTTTCATTTTTTTTTTGCTGTTTTTCTTTGTCTCTTTTTAAAATCATGTACAAAAAGTTCATCAAAATTGTTTGTCATTTTTCCATATGAATGACATGGTATTGGTGGGTATTGATTGATTTTTTTTCTTTTTTTTTTTTTGTATCCTTCTTTCTGATGCAAACTTATCTTCTTCGTACACCATGTTATGCCATACACCCACATCCTTTTTCCTGTTCGTTGTGCAAAATATTTTGTGTGATCCAATAAATGAAATGAGAAAAAAAGAACTGGAGTTCACCATGCCACTCACAAAATGAGCATTTTTCCACTTGTCTGTCCAACTCATCCCATACCATGCCTATCGATACGTATACACAACACAAGGAGTACATTAAACTCTCTTTAGCGAGTTTTTCCAGTAAAACTGTGTGGAAAATGTTTTTCAAATTAAAAGAGAAGAGTAGAAGAAGAAAATTCCGATTTTTTTTCATTTTTTATTGGGAAAACATGTCATTATTTTTTTATCTGAAGCTTTACATAATATTTAACGACCCTCTCCTCTTCTTCTCTCTCTCTCACCCCTCCTCTCTTTCACTTTAAATCTGTTACAATTTTCCAGATTTTCTCATTATGCATTTCTTTTTAGTTACAATTGTTGTTGCAGTTGTTGTTGTTGTTGATGCTGTAGTTATTGTAATGTAATTAGCATAAATTCATAAATTCATAAATTCATCTTTAGACGGTTTTGATTTATTCGTCTTTTGCATCATTTGATGCTGCAATTGAAAATGAGTAGGAAAAAACTGATGAATTTTAAATTTAGGATTTCAAGAGTTGAATGCACTTTTATGTTGACAAGTCGATAATGCAGAGTTAAAATTTTTTTTATGAAATTAAGATGCGTTAAGTCTTAAAGCCGTTTAGTCGTGCGTAGTCTAGTAGGTAGTGTGTTGGCTTATCAGACGTAGGTCAGATGTCAGAACGAAAATATAAAAAATATTTCTTCGGCGACCTCCTCTCAACAGATTTCCTGAAAAAACTCTGAGAGTAAATAGGTTAGGTTAGGTTATGTTAGAGGACGTGTACTTGTCAATTAAGACGAGTACAGTATAACGTCCTAGTTTCTCAGACCACTTATGTTGTGTGTGTTAATTTTATACATGAGTGGTGGGACCTACAGTTTAAAGTCGACTCCGAACGACAGATTTTTGAGAAACTTTTTCATGTCAATTTTATTTACTCTCAGAGTTTTTGACAGAAATCTGCTGAGAGGAAGTCGCCGAAAAATACTTTTTGTGTTTTGTCTTAGATGTCTGGCCTGGGGCTCGAACCCTGGCTTTGCGTCTAATAAGCCAACACGCTACCTACTAGACTATGGCGACTTCAAATAAAATTCCCATGAAAAGTTTCTTAAAAATCCGTAGTTTGGAGTCGACTTTAAACTGTAGGTCCCGCCACTCATCCATAAAATTAAAACACACAACATAGGTGGTATGAGAAACTAGGTTTTAATCCTGCTAAAGAATTGTAGTGATTAGCTTAGTATGTATGGAATTATGAGCATTCATCCCTTTATAAGTATTCGTTCCAAAGCAGATTGCGCCACCAATTGGTACTAGATACGGATTTTGCACCGGCATGTTACACTTAACCGCACATAATCTTCCTTATGAATAGCCCTCAATAAATATTGCAGTGTAAAGTTCACAGTAATTCTAGCCTATCTATTAGAGGAGAGTCTGCGGTTCAAACCTCAGCTCACACATCTCGAACAATACAAAATATGAAAAAATATTTCTTTAGGCGACTTCCTCTCAGCAGTCTTCTGGCGAAAACTGTGATAAAATCATGAATAAATTATCGCTGATACCATTTTTTTGCGGGAAGGAGGGAAAATGCTTTATGCATTCAGGATGGTCGTCGCCAGACATGATATGTAGGACTCTCCCACTGGGTATACCGACTAAAAACCCACCTTGTCTCCTCACCGGGGTATCATTCCACCTCGGAACCACGGTTGTATTTCTGGCATATGTTCCAGTTCCATTATTGTCAGCCTGCGTCCAGACTCCGCTCTATTCTCATTCTGTTGCGTCTAGGTCAAATTTCTTCCTTCGCAGGATGTCCTTTACAAAGTGTTTTACTGCGTTCCAGCTCTCTCTACTGTTTATCATTTTCAGTACGACGTTTGTAGGGCCAATGACGCCGATTTCAGCATCGAATCGCATCGACGACAGCTGAAGAAAGTGTGTTCGGAATCATCTAACGTTTCTTTGTCTTTGTAGATACAGAATGGCGAGCGGCATTTCCCCATGCGATGCAGGTACTCTCTGAAATATCCGTGACCGGTCAGCATCTGGGTTATGTAGTAGTCTACTTCACCGTTTTTTCTGTTTTTCCACACATGAAACTCGGGAATCAGTTTATATCACAGATACCATGGATGGCGTGAGAAACTACAATGAAGTAATGTGAACCTCCTTGATAAAGTCAGGAAATCTGTTGCCATACATATTATGAATATTTTTTTTACTATACTTACAATGCGACTTAAAGCCATGTCTGCATGAGATTTCATATTCAATTCCAAGCTTGAAAGACTGATCCTCTGACATGATCTGCGATTAAAATTATGTTTAAATCTGTGAAGATGATTCTAAGGTGGAGTACAAGGTAGACTGCGGCGATAACTCCAAACAGCTAAATCTTAAAATATCTCTTCACTGCCCTTAAATCACGTTGCAAAACTGATGCTAAGTAAGGAATCTCCAACTACTCGAATTTCTATGCTTTCTGATAGCCAGGCGGCAAATTGGTTTCTTTCGGTTACAATACTTATGGTCTAAACTAGTTAGCAGACAAGTTAGCATCTCCTTTGAAAGATTTTGTGTCAATTTTTTGAAACTCCAACATTGGTTTCTGGTTCCAGGGATATCTTATGTAATTATATAACTCATTAGCTTACTAAAGTGGGCTGCTATTGAAAAGCAATCCACACATGAATATAATAAATCAGTTAAGCTGTTTCTGCTAGGCTGTCTAATAAGCAAAACTATTTATTGGCCACTTACAGAGCCTAAAAGAGAAGGAATCTTGTTTTAATGCCAGACTCAGTTTGTTTAAATTGGATGGAAAGCATACCAATCATGTACATAAATTAGATCGTAGGGATATCCCTCGCACTGAATCTAATCTCGCGGGTTATTGCGTAAAGGATAGGCAATGGCTTCTGCTGAGGTTGTAGATCGTTTGGGGAGGAATAGACTATTGTGGGCTTTATTTGCCAGTTTGTCTGACCATGTCTCGAGTAGACTCTTTTTATTTGACTTAAATACATTCGATGGCCTAATGGAGCTGTCGTCACTTGATATCGAATCGATCACCATATTCATTAAACTTTCAGCCTAGTTTTCCATTTCATTCTAAGATAGTCATGCTTAAAATGAGAAGAACTGAGACTGATTGCCACGTCCGGTTAAGCAGGACTTATTACTTAGTTCGAGGCCTTAGCTTCATGTAATACCCTAATGGGCTGCTATGGGTACCTAAGTGATCTTTGACTTAACATGAAAAAAACTAGAATGCCAAGAGCCTCTAACCAATTTCTTACGGCAATTTTTGAAAAACCATCTTAAACCTGATCTTACAATCCGATTTTCAATCATTCTTTACTGCGCTTTCTCTCGAGTACAAACCGGACTGCGGCGGATAGTATCTCATGCTTATTCACAGTCTTAAATGCTAAATGTCTCGATCCTGGCTTTCTTGAATTTCTTACATTAATTTTTGAAAACCCATCTTCAATCAGATCCAATCTGAGTTTCGTTCCGAGTTTCTCGCGAGTACAAACCGGACAGATATTTGCGCCGAAGAATCTCAGACTCATTCACCGGACATGTCCTAGCCAACATAGACTTTGATGGGTCTTACGACAACGATAACTCCATCAAGCTCATACTCGTCGCCAAAGCAAAACAAGGCCAAACACCCCATTTTCTATTTAACGACTGCAATCCCCGTATTCACAAGAAATAATCGTTTTTAGAAAACTGCAAAAACTTAACAACATCTTCGATTTCCCATCGGTGAATACTGTAAACTATTAAACCACCACACCTTACTTAGCTTAGATTTCCATTTGACCTAATTTTTAAGGCACTTAAACTTATTCTACACTTATGTACATACATATGTATGTATGTACTTACATGCTTCACCTGTCTTTTCTATATCCTTCGCAAGCCATTAAAGATTTATTTGTTAATAAAATTGCGTCCATTATAATTATTTGCAACTCCTATTTTCTATTCTTTTCTATTCTATTCTACTTTTCTTCTTCTTCTTCTTCTCTAATTATCCATTTTATTGGTTTTCCTTGAGACCATTACAACAAAAAAAAGGAAATTCTTGCAAAAACAATAACAATAAGTAGAGTTTTTATTTGACGAATGTATTATGAATGAGTGGGGGGGGGGGAGGGGGAGAGGTAACATATTGCACGGTTAACACGCCCCCGTTTTTTTCTTTTTTTCCTATTCCAAAGTATAATTAAACTAAGCACCATGAGAATAACTTGACTATAAAAAGACACACAATTTGTCGTAATTTTTTAAGCATAACCCAGTGAACAATTTACTTGGCTTTACAAATGGATAATAACGGGACAATAAAATAGTGAAAGGGAAAGTCAAACTTGTATACAAAATTTCAGCACATCGCGTATATGAAAATTCTGTGAATGAGCTAACTATGATGGCTAACAATATACAGAACTTAGCTCTCTGTTTTCAATTACAACTGCTTGGCGTGAACTAGGCGCTAAACTAAATATAACGTATCGCTCAACTAGTTAGCAGAAAATACCTGTGAGGCCACTCAAAACCATTAGAAGAATAAAGCGAGGGTCTACTCTTTTGCTATAACTTCACTCTCAACTGTTCAACACAAAAAATCGCTTGTTCACTCAGATCGAATTAAATGGCATTCTGAACACAACGATAGCTGAACACCAAATATCATTTGCAGCCAAAGGAAGTAGGGTATCTCTGTTTTGCTTTTGATTACGATCGTTGCGATCTATGCGAAATAAAGATCAGAAAGCATGTAAAGTGAAATTTCCCGTGGAACTGCATACAATTTTGCCGCCTTGAAAAACAGATCACAGTCAAACATTTAATACCAGTGCTCCTCTATACCCTAACATCTCAACTGACAATGTCACCAATAGGCAGATTGATAATATCAGAAGCAGGACGCCAGAGTCAGATCCTCAAAGCTCAAGAGGTTAACCAGAGAACTCCTGGAGGCGCTTAATAAAGGGTCCGCTAAATTATTTTTTTTTTTAATATGCTTTAAAAAAAAACTACTGAATATTTTCTCAAATTTCTTTTTTTATTTCAAAGTACAATCCTTCCGGTTAATAATGGAAAATAATTTCATTCAAATGGCTGCCTCGATTTGCCATGCAGTAGCCTACACCAGAAGATGCCGATTTTGGCAAAAAAAATTATCTTTTCAGGTGAAGGTCATTTTGATTTTGGCGGGTGTGTAAACAAGCAAAATTGTCGCATTTGGGGCACAGAAAACCCGCACGCATACATTGAAAAGCCGACGCACCCAAAACGAGTCACTGTTTGGTGCGGATTTTGGTCCAGAGGCATAATTGGGCCATTACAGTCAATGGCGATCGTTGTCGGGCCATGTTGAACGAATTTTTTTTTTCACAAAAATTGAAGAGGAGGATATTGGCAACATTTGGTTTCAACAGGACGGCGCTACGTGCCACACAGCCGCCAAAGATAAGTGTTACGCCGACAAGCCAGAGACAATTGACGCTTTAAAGGACAATATTCGTGAAGCCATTCATGAAATACAGCTGCACACAATCGATAATGTGCTTAAAAATTGGGCCGATCGTGTAGGCTACTGCATGGCCAGCCGAGGTAGCCATTTGAATGAAATTATTTTCCATTATTAACCGGAAGGATTGTACTTTCAAATAAAAAAAGAAATTTGAGAAAATATTCAGTAGTTTTTGTTTTAAAGCATTTTCAAAAAAAAAAGTTATTTGGCGGACCCTTTAGTTAAAAAACTGAAATGAAGTTTAAATAACGTCAGCAAACCACATAAGATGACGAGTCCAGTTATTGAATGGGTTTTAAATGTATTATTAACAGACAAATGGCAATTAGAGCCTTAGCGTCTAGGGACATTAGGCTTAGAAGGCAATTAACGACTTCTCCAGTAAGAACAGGGTGTATATTATTTGGTTACCTAACCAAATATAGCTCAAAAGAGGTAACCTTAGAGCCACAGGGGCTGTCTAAAATGTCTCACAAAACAATATGGAATAATAACACTGTAGGCAAAAATTGCAAGCACACCCTGTGACGACCGATATGTGAACAAGAGCCTATTAAGTCTGAAGAAGAGTCGAAGTTGAAGTCGCCGTAGTCTAGTAGGTAGTGTGTTGGCTTATTTGACGTGAGTCCAAGGTTCAAACCCCACGGTCAGACATCTGCAATAAAATGAAATACGCGACTTCCTCTCAGCCGATTTCTGACAAAAACTCGAAGAGTAAATAAAAAATTGCCATGAAAAGTTCCTCAAAAATTCAGTCGTTCGGAGTTGACTTTAAATTGTAGGCCCCACCACTCACGTACAGACAACATAGGTGGTGTGAAAAGCTAGATCGTTATCTTATGTGAAGGGATGTAATGACGTACGTACGTATATTATTTGTTTACCTAGCAAAATATAGCTCACAGGAGGTAATCTTAGAGCTAAAGGGAAAGTAAAGCAAAAGTACAAGTACACCGTGACCGTGACTAGCCAAAATTGGTACTCAATTAACCGGGAAAATCGATTATGCGGAATACTTCCGGTCCCGACCATCACGGATAATCAAGGTCCCACTGTACCAATTGTTTTATATGTTTTTATTATTGTTTTCAGTGGAGTTTTCTTATTGAGTAAAATGTTTACTGGGTTATTGTGTTTTACTTTGTGCAAATACTAGTACAATTCGATTTTCTTTCATTCTTTTTTCTTCCATTTTTTTTCTTTCAATTATTTTGAGTTGATGTTACTATTTCTGTAATTTTATGTTTTTTGTTTTTATTGTTATTGTTTTTGTTGTATAATTAGATTTTATTATTGTACATGCCAAACTTGAATATGAATGAAATGAAGTAAAACAAATACAACTACAACTACAACTACAACATCAAAAACATTAAAACCAACAAGAAATATTTAAGCAATTAACACGCAAACGACAAGCAATGAAGAGCAACAGCAAACAAACAAAAATTGAAGAAAAAAAAACGTTTGAATTGAAATTGAAATTCAAACTGAAAACGTTTGAATTGAAATTGAAATTGAAAAGCGAAACAACGTCTTGAATAAAATGGCAATTATTTCATAAATGACTGGCTGCACAATTAATTAATTTTTGGCAATGAACACTACTTACCAGTTGAGTATTACTAACAATAACACTAACACTGTGCAGTATGCTACCACTAGAAAACTGTGTAACAACAACAACATTAACTACTGCTCCCATTGCAATTGCATTGCAATTGCCAGTTTGGCAAAGAAAAAAATTGTGTGTGTGTACTTACTTAACCAATGCAATACTTTTGTTACGCACTATAGGTCCCCTTCAGAGAAAAAAATACCTCAACTCTAGCCAAAGCATTATTGTATTGACGAACAAAACCTATAATTTCCTTATAAGAATTGATTATTAGATTGACATACAGACAGACCGGCAGCTGGCTTATTACTTGGATATGAACTAAAATTAATGACTGCTGACCGCATTAACATCCCAAATGGCAGGGTACATATATCGGACGAAAATAGAGTTTTCTGTCAAAATAAACGAGGGTAGGGAAAGTGGTTGTCAAAGAAATAAAACTTTTCCTACTTGGCACATAATTTGATTGATGCGCTGTTGCCCTAAATATATTTAAATTTGTCGTGGTGTTACGTCTTTCTTTAGTTATCGATTTGGTACTAATTTAAGGGCCAAGATAACAGCGTACCTTGCCATGCAAAATCCAAATACGATTTAATAAGGAATTCTGGATTTTGATATAAAAATGGTGATAGGATAGTGTCTGACTATCAGATTGGAACAGTCAAGAACTGCTTCTCGTATTCCAAGTATGTGTTACGTACATATGTCATGAGTGTTGAGCAATGAGTTTTACATCATCACGTAAAAGATTTCTTGAGGGGACTGTAGTAGGATGACAATAGTAGAACGTGATATACGGCAGTGTGTTCCATATTAAAATTTCGGATGAGGCATTCATAGGAGATTTCGCAGACGTAATAGCAATAGTGCTGCAAGCACTTGGAAAATGACAAAGTGAGGTTATTAGTGCCTGAATGGAGCCAATGAACTTCAATCTGGCAGACCCGAAGACCGAAACTAATGCTAGAAGCGAATAACGCTTAAGAGACTTGCTGTTGAGAATTATATCAACTTCTCCGTTCTTCATTACTTTTGTCTTATGTGGACTACGCTTGAAGGAAGAATCGAAAGTTTCAAACCATTACTCAGAATGATATCTGCCAGGACAACTTACCCAGTCTTTTACTTCACCACTAATTGGAAAGGATCCTGAACAATACAACCAAAAATATTCTTAAAAAGGAACCACTTAAGGGTACGTATTGAATACCGCAATAAGGCTGCAAAGAAAATAAACGAGTTATACCATCAGGTTTAGGGGAAACGCAGAGTAGAGAGAGGAAGATCTCTAAGAAAATGGCAAAGAAGGTGAACGCACAGTCCTAATGTTAGATGAACCCACAGTCTAATCCTAGTGTTAGTTCTTGATAGGGCAGGGTAAGTAGAAAAGCTATCTACAATCTAATTCCTCAGAGAGGACTTTTCAACCAGATGTCTCAGTCACCGTAGTCTAGCAGGTAGTGTGTTGGCTTATTAGACGAAAAGCCAGGGTTCGAGCCCCAGGCCAGACATCAAAATAAAATACAAAAAGTATTTCTTCGGCGACTTCCTCTCAGCAGATTTCTGGCAAAAAACTCTGAGAGTAAATAAAATTGCCATGAAAGAGTTGCTCAAAAATCTGTTGTTCGGAGTCGACTTTAAACTGTAGGTCCCGCCACTCATGTATAAAATTAACACACACAACATAAGTGGTGTGAGAAACTAGGTCGTAATCCTGACTGAAGGGTTGTAATGACCAATTATGTATGTATGTCCCGAAGACAAAACAGCAGAACATGTTCAAATGACTGAGATTTGTTGACAGTCAACATATTGTAGAACTGGGAGACACTACTGGAATGCAGAGTATAGTACTTTAAAGCAGTTGACGAAACATAGCGACTAACAAAGTAAATTTGAAAGAGCATTGTTGGTAAAACAATCGTGTGTGGAACAGCAGCAATGAAAGCGTACCGAGAAGCCTGTTCACGCCTAGAAGATGGTTAGAAGTAGTATAGAGGAACTCACCATAGTACAAGTCCAGCTGAAATTCAACTCGTACTCTTCACTAAGAAATATACATTTTTCTCTCTCCATACTATATGCAAACGATGCTTGGCTGAAGTAGTTAGGTCGAACGCTTCCATATGCATGCTTATATATGCATGAAGAATAGCAG
Source organism: Sarcophaga carnaria (assembly GCA_958299815.1). Taxonomy (NCBI): domain Eukaryota; kingdom Metazoa; phylum Arthropoda; class Insecta; order Diptera; family Sarcophagidae; genus Sarcophaga; species Sarcophaga carnaria. The sequence continues at coordinate 25,941,737 of OY283153.1, forward strand.
CAGGAGGAATCTAAAGCCTCAACCCTAGATGTTTTCACTCAGTCCTCAAAACTGATCCTTTTTAAATGAAACTCCGCTTTAAGGCTGAGTATTAAAAAATCAATTTCCAGCAAAATTCCCTATGACTTCTTCATCTCAACAACGAATCCTTCTAAAACTGACGCACTTCAAAGGGAAAGGAAGCGATTAAAGAGTTAAACGGTTGAATATTATCGGGAATACGGCAAGGTTTAAGGGATTCTTAGAGGTAGTCGGTTGAAGTGCATAACTTTAACTTTAGGAATGCTCATAGACAATCCGCTTAGTGCGTCAGATGACTCAACAAATGCGAAGGCTTACAAACGATGCGACAAAGCGTAACCGATATCCCTGAGTTGACTGTATATTCCCCAGGTTACTCCTCAATTGCATTTGGACACCTGCGACATCAAAGATTTAACTACAGAGTCGAAGATAAGAACACACACGCATTTGTTTGTTGAGGAGAAGTCATTGTATAATGCCCTAACTCACTTGTATCGGTACAGAGAACGGCTGCATTGCTTATCGCGTCAGCATATCGTACAGTGTCCGCTCCAGCCGTACTGGTGATAGCGGGTATAATCCCTGTGGATCTGCTGGCAGCGGAGCGGATGGAGATTTATAAGGCGAAATCGGCTGGAAATCCCATAAGCGGTTACTTCAGGGAAAACACCATTTCAAAATGGCAACAACGATGGAACGAGGAAGATAGAGGAAGATGGACGGCGAGACTTATTCCGGACATAAGGCCATGGATTGGTCGGAAATTTGGAGAGGTGAATTACTACGTTACACAGATGCTATCGGGTCACGGATATTTTGGGAAATATCTACACAGAATGGGCAAGATAGCCTCCCCTTACTGTCTTTGCGAGGAAGGGGAGGTAATTGATGACGCAGAGCACACTGTTTTCGAGTGTGCACGCTGGCAGAGCTATGGCTCTGTACTGACGTCGGCAGTTGGAATGATTACAGCCGCTAACATTGTCGGGGTTATGATTGCGAGTAGTGGAAATTGGACCTCTGTGGTGAATTACGTAGAGCGCATTCTGAGACGAAAAAAGAGAGATCTTGAGGCTGCAGAACAAGTAAGCATGTCGGCATAGGTGATACTGTCACATGTGCCAAGCGAAACCGAAACGATGATTTAGACGAAAGAAATAGTGGAGACTCTTAGATGTCTCCTCAACTTTCAATACGCAATCCGGACGCGGATATGAACATGGAAGTAATACCACCGTAGTTCCGGAGTGGGCACAAACAAGTCCACAGGAGACGAGGGGGATTTAGTGGGTGAGGGCCCCACACACGGAGGATGTGACGACTTCCTCTATGGTGCGGTTAGGTACATTTACCCCTCCTCGGCGTACATAAAAAAAATTGTATAATGCATTAAACGAGTTGTTCCGTTTGGTACTATTCAGCTCTGTGGGATCACATACATCACATCGTGTTAAATGGTGTCGAAGGCCATATCAAAGTCCATAACGACGTGTATAGTGGATTCCCAATCACGCAGAGTGTATTAACGTGATCAAGACTGGGAATCTTGTGTATTCAACTCAATTTGTTTCGGTAAGAGAATGAAGTGCACACACTGACCCACCATAATTTTGTCGATCGTGTAGGGTATCCAGCATTTGTTGTGATTTCCATTTGCGCGACATTTGAAACTCCCGAGTTTTTTTTTTGCGAATTTCAATTGAAACGAATGCAAAAGAAAAAAACTTATTATTCCGCCAATTTTATGTGTGAGTCGGCGGCATTGGTGCAAATGTGTTACGGGAGTATATTTTTACGAATTTATGAATTCGTACCTTCTCCACATGTACATATGTATGTATGCACAGTGGCACGTGTGAATATTTGTGTTTGGCTGTATATGTTCAGATTTCTTGGTAATAAATTTTGAATTTTAATTCATTTCGAACTTATTTTTGTATTTTTTCTTCCCCTTTTTTAATTTTTTTATTTTCCATACAGTTTTCCTGCTGACAGGGACACTTTGCCAAAGGCTGATGCCACTGCCAACATTGTGTATTTGTTGCAGTTGTTGTTATTTTCTACTTTGTTGCAAAAAAAAAAAACAAGAACAAAAAAGTTCTGCTGCTTTTGAAAAACTTTAATGCAAAACTAAAAATTATGCGAATATGTTGTTGTTATTGTTGTTGTTGTTTTTATTTATTTTTGTAATTTCATAACGTACATACATATGTATGGCATGTACGTGTAGTAAAGAAGTCACTCACTCAGTCAATGTAAATACCTGGGTGAGGTCAATAAACGAAATATACAAACAGCAATAGCAACAGCAACAACATTTACAACAACAAAAATGTATCACATCAAAAATAAAATTACGAACAGGACAATAACAACGAAAAATAGCAATTAAACCATTTAGTGACACTAATTATTCGATTACTTATGCTAGGGGATGGTGTTTTAAAAAGCAAAAGAAAAGGCCATGATTTACGGCAAACATGCAGGAGTTACTTACAATACGTACAGTGGAGTTAATGATACATTACGATAATATTTTCGACAAATACGAGGGCAGTTTAAAATTTAGTAGAAAACATCTCCCTCATTTTATTGCTATTCCTTTACCTGGTTTCAGTTTCATTAATAATGCTTTGCCCGCTAAACAGCTGATTGTTCTAGTGTAGCAGGTTCTAGCATGATAGAGTTGCCATCTTTAGTTTTCTAGAACCAATGCTTTTGTTGAAACATATAGGTTTGCTATACTTTCATTTGAAAGGTCTTAGTCGAACCACTACTAAAGTCAAGTTAGTTTCTACTTCAGATGATTTTCTCTCTTCGTTAACTTATATAATATGGGATGAACGTAAACGTCAGAGCTGCTAAGTCAAAAATCTTAGTGGGTAAGTATATATCAGAAACGGTTCAGAAAATCAAAAATCAAAATCTTAGTGGGTAAGTATATATCAGAAACGGTTCAGAAAATCAACAAAACGGTATTGTGTGATCGTTGACTAAATGTTCGTGGGCTAGTTAAAATGATTGTGTATTGACACAAAAGATGAGGAAAAAATCTGTTAATAATGTGGGTGTTGACCTTACTCTCAAGATCCTCGAATCAGGCAAATCATCAGAAAATTATTTTTTTGGAAATATATACAGGGGGCTGGAAGTTGGATATGAGCTGTGGCGGGTATAGCGATGAATTGGATATCAGAAACTTATACAGATCACTGCAATGCCATCCAGGCAAAAGTCATGTCCGCCGTCATGTCGATTAACTGGCTGCTTAGTAGCAAAGCATTTTCATGAGAATATGCTGCAACATTACTCTGACGAGTAGTATTCGTCCGTCTAAAAATAGTGGCCCCCCAGGAACCTTCTTGGGAATTTGTTGACCCGTAAATTCTTTTGAATTCAGCACCGCGTTTCCTATGAGTCATGAGAAGATGGTTTTCTTTATCTAATCTCTCCCCTCTGCCAGTTATCTTTATTTATGATACTCTCCGAAAGGCAGAAATAGAAAACGCACCCGAGAATTGAGGTACCTTTCGCCATGGTTTCTCTGGGTGAAGCGGATCCAAAATATCCAGGACCTATAATAATATCCATATTCTCATGAAAATGCTGCAACATTACTCTGACAAGTAGTATTCGTCCGTCTAAAAATAGTGGCCCGCCAGGAATCTTCTCAAGAATTTGTTGGCCCGTAAATTCTTTTGAATTCAGCACCGCGTTTCCTATGAGTCATGAGAAGATGTTTTTCTATATCTAAGCTCTCCCCTATGAAGTCGCCGTAGTCTAGTAGGTAGTGTGTTGGCTTATTAGACGTAAAGCCAGGGTTCGAGCCCCAGGCCAGACATCAAAACAAAATACAAAAAGTATTTCTTCGGCGACTTCCTCTCAGCAGATTTCTGGCAAAAACTCTGAGAGTAAATAAAATTGCCATGAAAAGTCTCTCAAAAAATCTGTCGTTCGGAGTCGACTTTATACTGTAGGTCCCACCACTTATGTATAAAATTAACACACACAACATAAGTGGTGTGAGAAACTAGGCCGTAATCCTGACTGAAGAGCCAATTATGTATGTAAGCTCTCCCCTCTGCCAGTTATCTTTATTTATGATACTCTCCGACAGGCAGAAATGGAAAACGCATTGAGGTACCTTTGGCCATAGTTTCTCTGGGTGAAACAGATCCAAAATGTCCAGGACCTATGTGCGGTTTAAGAAAACTCCACAAGAAAAAGTCTAACGGAGTCACTAAGTCTCCGTCTAAAGTCTAAGTTAGACACCTGACATCAAGTAAAGGCGATAAATGACCCTTCAGAATATTCAATCCAAACTTATTTAGATTGATAAACTAGAAACCGGTTTATCATTTTACTGAATTAAAATCGGTTTAGGTAGCCAAAAAAAAACCGGTTATTACATTTTTTATTACAGTTTCCTCGGATCAGGAAGATTATATGTAAAATGTTTTGGTAATATACACAGAGAGCTGGAAGTTGAATATGAAAACAATGTGTAGTGGATGTAGCGATTACTTAGATATCAGAAACTTATACAGACTTCCGTATCACTGCAGTGTCTTCCTGGCAAAAGTCATGCCCACCGTCACGACGATTAAATGGCTGCTTAGTAGCAAAACATTTCCCTGAGAATATAATGATACACTCGGACAGCAAGAAATGGTAAACGTTCTGTCTGATCCGCGCATTAAGCTAGCTTTGGCGATGGTTTGTCTGGGTAAAGCTGATCCGAAATGTCGCAACTGTTTGCTTTGTTAACTCTCAAGAGTTTTGGGCAGAAATCTAATGAGAGGAAGTCGCCAAAGAAACATCATTATTTTGCCGGAGATGTCTGACCTAGGATTTGAACTGTAGCCTGTGGTGACTTCAAAAAGCGGTTTAGATAGCAAAGAAAAAACCGGTTACTAAAAAAATTCAAATTCCCAAGCAATGAAAAACCATTTTTAATGACAGTTTTTCTCGAATCTAATCAAGTATCCCGATTCTGTTTTAAACACGAAGTGAAAATTTTCCGAAACTGAATTTTTTAGCGCCGTTTTTTAATCGTTTAAATTGCGGCCAATTATTTCAATATTTTTTTAATTCTTGGCTTAATTTCCTTATAAACCGTTAAAAATGTCCGAATGGGTACATAGGTATATGTGAGTGAGTGTGAGTGTATTAAAAAACTACCACTACATTGACATATGACACATTCCCAGGAAATTTCCAGCGTAAATTCTCCATTTAATTCATTGCAAATGAATTCGAATATAACAGATAGGCTGACAGACAGACAGACACACAGCTAGATAGACAAACAAACAGACAGACAGACAGATATTTAAATAAATAAACAAATAGTGGCTAAAAGTAACGGATGTACAGCCACGAACGAACGGTCATGTGCGGTATTTTAAGGTGAATTTTTTTGTAATTAAACAGAAAATAATAACAACAAAAATATTTATAAACAATTTTTATTATTTATTAGAAAAGAGAGAATGGTGAGTATAAGGGAGAGGAGACAACAAACATAATACTCACCCTTTAAGAAGAGTTTTTCTCTACTTTTTAACGGTGGGTTGATTAAAAAATAGGCGGCAACTTTGGTTGTTTTTTTTTTTTTTTCTTATAGAAGTTTTAGTATGTATTTTACTATTGTTTTGGTTTTATTTTTTTAATTTTTTTTATTTGGCACTAGGAAAAGGATATTTTTTATTACAAAATTTCTTAAAAAAAAAATTTTTTTCACTTCTTTTTTAATTTCAAAAAAATTTTATAGGACAACTTAGCTCCACTTAAACATATTTTTTTGTATACTTTTTTTTTAAATTTTATTTTTTTAATTTTATTTTTCGTTGTATTTGTCGTTGTAGCTGTTATTTGTCAACTTTACAACACTCTTTCAATTACGGTTCCTTTTTAAGGCTTTAGAACTTTCCCAACATCCGTTTAAAGTTGTAATAATTTCTCACTGATTTTTCTCTTTTTTTCATTTGCTATTGTATTGTGCAAGTATTTTGTTTTAATGTCGGTTTTGGGTTGCATGCAAGGAAAATTCGTGTTGCAAGTATCTATACTGTTGATGACACCCTTACGTAGCTACGTACGTACATATGCATGCATGAATGTACAAGTCAAATGTATTGGCAGAACTTTATTTCAGAACAAAAATCCTGTTTCCCATATAAAGCATATACAGCAATTGCTTACCGAAAGAGATGCTGCTTGCTGTAGTACGTTTACTTGCAACATACAAATTAACAACGTAACCATAACCTACCCCAACACCAAAATCTTTTTAATTTTTTTTCTTTACAGCAAACAACACAAACTAAAAATGAAAAATTAAATCCCCACATACAACAAACAAAGTAACTCCCTTTTATATTTAAATAATTACAAAGAAACGAATTAAATTTCCGTATTCCGAAATTTTATTTCCATTTTTTTTCAATCAATCTTTTCTAACGTATTTTTTTGCTTCCCCCTCTCTGCCTCAAACTCGTTATAAAACCCGCTGCTCTTATCACTTAACCGTGTTGTTTATCGCAATCACAACGTTCGACGACTGTTTCATTTTGTATAGAAACCACAAAATCTTATACAGATACAGTCAAACTAAAAGTCCAAAATCTGTGTTTGACTGCGACTCCATGTTTATACCGGCTCCTATGGCCCCAACAACGCTATTAAGTTTTCCAAGTAATTGTAGCTTTTTAGTGTTTTAGTTTGCATGGCATAGAAATGGCTGTGATTGCAATTATTACTGTAAAAACGATAAGAGCCGAAGAGTACCTACCTACAGTTTAGTTTAAGAGTTCGTGAAAACTTTTACAGTTTCATTGAAAATAACGAAATACATTAACAGTATCGCGAAAAGCTTTTTGTAGTCAAGACTTATACCTCACACTGGTATGGTAAAGAACTGAACTTAAAGGTAGAAGGTGGTAGAAAAAGTCATTTCTTGTTCTTTGGAATAATATTTAACTTGACCTAAAATTTCAAGAAGTAGATTATTTACTTGGGTCATATAAAGTCACCTTTTAATACTATGAATATTTCAGCATTCAACCTAGGGTCTTCTAACAGGGACTTTTGACCTTTGACATGTCTATGTCTATCAAATTGGTCGCCCTTTATTCAGTCTGTTTTTCCAAATCAACATTTACATGAAGATCCGTTCGGCAACATACCGCTCACTTTATCCATTTTACGATCGCCACAATCGTCTAACCAGGAGGACTATTCACAATGTGGTGGATAAATTCAAGACCGCTGGTTCAATAACGATCGACCAAAAACATTTCGCTGTTTGCGAGAGTGTGGAGAAGAATCTGAAACAAGCGAGTTCGCTTCACTAACTAGAACTTGACCTTGCGCAGATCACAACTTGACGAGTTTTGTGCCGTGACATGGACATGCACCTGTACAAAATTCAACTGACGGTGGAAGTGAATGTAAACGATTATAGACAAGCTGAATGGCGAGCACTATAAGTCGTTCGTTACTAAATTCTTTTGGCCTGAATTGGATAATCTTGATGTGGTTTTAACAGTACAACGCAATGTGCCACACAGCTCATAATACATTGGATATTTTGCACGAGCGATTTGAGGGCAAAGTCACGTGGAGGTGGAGGTGGAGATCGAGCGAATTGATCCGGTTAGACTTTTTCTTGTGCTGTTTTCTTAAGGCGCAGGTTTATGCGAATAAGCTACAAACCACAACCCATGCCAGTGGGCATTTGGACGATGTTATATTCCACACACAATAGCTTCAGTCTTTCAAATGAAATTTGTTTTATTTTATTTTATTTAAATTTAATGTTAGGAAGCCCTTAAAAGAAGACCCTGTTGAAATTAAAGCGATCATAAAATCCATTAAACTCTCACGCTGATTTTTAGCTTTCTAAAGGAGTCATGCTTTAAACCTGAAAATGAAATTTAAACATGAAAATCACGCATACTGAAGTGAGTTTCCACTCCCTCCTATCCTATCCTATCCTAAACAATATGCCTTTATAGTGTATTTTTTCCACTATTTCAACTTGCATACAATAATTGGGTACTTTAAGGGACGTTCAAAGATTTAAGTGATCCGAAGTGATTGCACGTATGGCTTTGACGTATAATTTTATTCCAACAGTAAATACTTGGATAATATTATCAGCAAGGTGTAGATCACTGTCACTGCTTCTCATTCCACTTATCTTGCGTGTGTCAATTTTATTTTATGGGTCGATCCCGAACGACAGACTCTTGAGCAACTTTTTCATGGCAATTTTATTTTACTCTCAGAGTTTTAGCCAAAAATCTGCTGAGAGGATGTCGCCGATGAAATATTTTTAATATTTCGTTTTATTGGTTATATGTCTAACCTGGGTTTTGAGCCGTGGTCTGATAACATTTTTAATAAAAAATTTGAAATTCTTTTGAATGTGGATTTACATCCAGTTTTATTTTAAGGTTTTTATTCAATTTTTTGTTTGAAACATATTCATCATACACATATAGGATACATCAATACAAACTTATTTACGAATATTAAATATTTTTCTAAATACAATATATTGTAAGTAATATAGTTTAAGTATACATTTTCCATAAGATATTCAGCTAAAATAAAAACTTAAGCAATAATAACTTAAAGTATTTAATTAAGAAAAACGAGAATATTTCTAAAAAATAAATTTAATTACTAATAAACTATTACTAATTAAAAAGGAAAAGGAATCAAAAACCAGTTCGAAAAAAAATTTCTAAAACACAATAATACAAAATTAAAACTACAAAAATATCGTATTGAAATTTTTTTTAATAATTTATGATTTAAAAGTAAGTTTTATTGTAAATAAAAAAAAATAAAAATAATATTTTAAGTAAATACAAAAAAATTTCGAATAATCACAGGTATTTTAAAAATTTTTTTATTTATTTTTTTTTTAAACAAAAGAAACGAAATTTATAATGAAAGTGATTAATGAGGTTTTGAAATTTTTTTTATTTTTTTTATTTTTTTTATTTTAATTTTTTATTTTTTTTAATTTTCTTAATATTTTAAATGGAACAAAGAGATATATTTTAAGAGGTAGAAATCATGAGAAAATAAGTTTAATTTCTCTAAAAAAAACTCTAAACTTGTTTATGGAAGCAAAATATTGGAAAGTTTTTGAATTCAAAGAATGTTTTCTACGTTTACTAGGTTTACTACGTTTATATCATCTTTTAAATAAATAAGGTTTTATAGTTTATGATAAATACAATACGATACGATACATATTATTATTGTCATTTCGTTAAATTGTTTCATAAAATATATGTATTTATGTCTGTATGTAGGTATGCCATCACTTTTTTTATTAACACTGGGGTTTCAATATCTTTGGAGTATAGAAAATATGTTTATTTTCTTTTTTTAGATTATTTGTGTTATATTTTCTTAATTTTTAGCATTAAGAATGCTTCTGTAGTATGTTTAAAAACTTTTTTCTTTTGTTTTCTAACAAGCTAAGGTTAAAGCTTTGAATTATAATTCAAACAACCTAAAAGAAAAAAGTTTTTGCAACTACAAATCCATTCTAAAACTATAAATTACTAAACTTAAGCGTTTTTTTGAAAATAAAAATTTTACAAGCTAAAAATCATTAAAAATTAAATTAAAATGTTTGTGTTATAATGTATGCTAGTCAGAGATTCCTTTTGTTATTTATTACTCATCTATTTAAGTCTTTACAAGCCCGGACGGGTGGTATCGTCAGGACCACTGCTGGTACTAGCTTCGGAAGGCATAGGACTAGCAGTAGCACTGCGATCATATTCCGATTTAACTTCATCGGGTATAATTTCCTAAAAAAAAACATAAAAATCTTATATTAACAATCCCTGTTTAAAAAGAAAATCTTCGTATTGTTACTTACCTCATCGGCTTCGGTATTCTTAAGCACAGCCTCGGTTTTGGGTTCCTCTGTAGTTTGAGCCTTTTCGGCCCACTGTTTCAAATAGTCAACAATCGTTTGATGGCCAAAATTTTCAGCCTCATCGACGGGCATATTACCCCATCTATCCTTGGGATTATGTGGCACATGGCACTGTTCCAACAAGAATTTCACACAATCCAAATGGCCTTCAGAGGCAGCCAAATGCAAAGCTGTACGACCATCATAATCGGCCAAAGTAATATCCATACCCGATAAACGATGTCGTCTCAAGGCTGTAACATCACCACTAGCAGCCGAGAACAATAAGTTAACAATACTCAAACCCTTGGTTTCATAACGATGTTTACGTGGATCCTTTTTATTCGAAGCATGCTTCAAGTTATCATAACGATGGAAATTGAAAACATTCACCAATTCCTCACAGAATTGTACACTTCTCACCGAGTTGCCCAATTGATCGAGTGGTGGTGACCAGGTAAATATACCCATAACATTGGGTATAACCAACATCATGCCACCACTTACGCCGGACTTGGCTGGCAGACCCACTTTGAAAGCGAATTGACCAGAATAATCGTAAGTACCGCAGGAGTGCATAATTGACAAGACATCACGTACAACTTCGGGTTGGAATACTTTTTCTTCGGTGGTGGGACAAATACCACCATTTGCTAAGGTGGCAGCAATAACGGACATTGCTTCACAGGTTGTTTCCATGGAACAGCACTAAAAATAGATGCAAAATATTAAGATTTTATAGAAAAAAAAAAAATAAAGAGGAACACAAAATAATTACGTCAACTGTCAGAAAACTGTATCACTTCCTTATTACCCCACTTACCTAGGGGCTGTTCATACAAATATGGATAAGTTTTCATTGAACCAGTGCATATTATCAACAATTGTTGGGAATTACGCTTTGAAGGCTTGTCTATAGAGCGTGTGTCAAAACATATTTTCACATCTTGAATCTCATTTAATAATTATGAAATGAATCAGTCGGTCAGGGTCAGTATGATTTGTATTAAAGATTTTTATTAACTCACCTGGAAATAAAAGTCCATACATTCCTTTAAGTTTGTGCGTTTGGGGAAGCATTTATTTTCGCGCATATAAAAGCCTAAAGCATAATTACGATCAGCAGCCTCACGTTCCGATAAAAAGACGGCATTATTAAAGCCAATATTATCGCCACCCGATAAACGTTTAAACCATTGCATAACATAATCAAACTTTTCGGCGGCAGTCATTTCGGGTTTAATTAATGCATGAATCAAAGAGCAGGTCAATATGGAACCAGCATTAATCATAGGATTATGGGGTTTATCTGAAAGTAAAAACGTTAATATTTTAATATATTATACAGGAGCAGTGGGGGGGAAGAGGATGATATACTTACTGTTATAATCCAAAACTAATTCATTGAAATTACGGCCACTAGGCTCCTGTCCAACATAAGAGTGTACAACTTTAGCACCCAATTTCTCCAAGGCAATGGCATAGGTTAAGGGTTTGCTGTGGGTTTTATTAGTTTTAGTTTTATATGGTTGGGGGAAGGGAAGAAAAGTTACAAGAAGAAGAAAGAAAAAATAAAATTTGTTTTCAATTAGTAAAACGAACAGACCTTTTATATAAAATGAGTTTCAATGCTTGTTCAAGGACACAAAAGAAGAGATAGAGAGAGAATCTAAGTTTCTAGCCGAGGCCTAGTTTTCCTTAAAGATAACTCTTCTATTTTACTTTTGCTATTTCACATCTAGCTTGTGTCTAGCGATCACACTGTAATAATTTCAATTAGTGAAAGGAATTCATAAAACGCAATGCCATAACAAACAAACCTGAGTGGAGGGGGGGTCTCATAAAAAAGCCCCCTTTTTTAATGATACAATGATTGAAAAAGATTTTTCTCTTTATTAATTAAGAGAATATTTACCTGCAACTTTGCAAAGTGAAGGGTACCTCCACATCGCCAATGGAATAACGTTGGCCATCAATAGTACAGATACTAACTCCCCAGGACTCAGGACTATAGCGGGCCAATTGAGGTATATAATCGGCTACTTTGCCGTCGGTATTACTTTTACACTTCCAATAAATCTCCTCGACATCCTTGACAAAACCAACAAAATCGGGTATAACAAATTGCTGGCGGAAGGCCTTGGCTATCAATACAATATTTTGGGCCACCACACTAAGAGAGAAGGAAAAAAATTAAAAATTGGTTCTAAAGATTATTTCTGATATTTAAACTTACGCTTTAAATGTTTCCCTATTGAGATTTTGTGTTTCAGCCGAGGAACCAGATTCATAATTGGACAATTTGTGCACTTTCTTTAGGTTATCCATAAGCTCCTTGATCCTGGGATCGCTGCGTCTAATGCCAGTGGTCTTAAGGGCTGCCAAGAATTTGCCCATGGATATGAGACCTGTCTCCTCATTGTAGAACATGTCAAACAATACATCCTCGGCATTGCGTTGCTCCTGCTCGCGATGACTAAAATTTAAAACATAAGAAATTTTTTTAATAAATTTTTTAACTTAAAAAAGAATTTTAAATAAAAAAAAATTGAATTTACATGCTTTTGAAATTTATAAATTTAAATAAAATATTAAAAAAAAATATTTAAAAATTAAATAAAAATTTTAAAAGGATTTTTTATAGCCAATTCCTACCGATTCACTAGGGGTAGACAACGTAAACAATAATGCTCGAACATAATGATGAATTTTTTTTTTTGATTTTTAATTAAAATTTCCTTTCTTAAAACAAAAAGGACTGTTAGAACTTCTCCTTTCTTTCTTTTCGAATTTAAAATTTCCTTTTTTATTTCTAAACTGTCTTCTTTGACGTTACTTATTGAACTGTTATAAATAATGGCACTACGTCGTTTCCGTATAGCGTTTTCGAGTGAAAAAATCACTGCCAATTAAAATCAATTGTCTTCGTTCGCTCGTTTACAAATCAATTTAACTGAATTTGAAAATAGTTGGACGCCTAAAATTTAAAGAATTCCATTAAGAAATAGACGCAAAATAATATGAATTTTTGCTGAAGGAATAGAATCTTGTAGGCAAGTGCTTAAATTAATTAAAATGCTGTACAGCACAACAAGATGAAGTCATTCGTAATTGACACGCTTTCAGGAATAGCACACAGATCGGTTGGTTTAAATTAAATTATTTAAAACAAGTTATTTTTATTTGACAAGTAATAATTAAGTTAAAAAGGCGTTTTAAAAATTAAGGGCGTGTCAGTTTGGAAAGTTTTGAACGAAATATTTGAAAAAGTTTGTTATACAACATAGGAAAGGAATCCAAACGGAATCTAAAAATCGTGTCTTAAAGGAGAGAAATGTCTGTCCACACTTAAATCAGAATGTTTCAACAAAAGTTCAAAGTTTCACAACTCAACGTGAGATCATAGAACCCACTTACATTGTATATAGGGACTAAACACTTCTAGTTCTTTATAGATACGTGGCTACGATTTACATTAACCGTCATTCTATAACATCGGACATAACAGCACAGCGGTCATAAAGAGATTATTAGCCAATGCAACCGAATTAAATAATTATGCAAGTCCCTTTACATTAACCTCTCAAGGCCTATAAGAAAGATTATCAGCCAAGCACTCTACTACTCACAAAAAAAGGAACTCTAAACATTAGGTTAGGTTAGGTTAGAGGACGTGTACTTGTCAATTAAGACCGGAGATCGAATTGACCCATTGTACAACGTCCTAGTTTCTCACACCACTTATGTTGTGTGTGTTAATTTTATACATGAGTGGTGGGACCTACAGTTTAAAGTCGACTCCGAACGACAGATTTTTCTTTATTGAAACTTTTCATGGCAATTTTTATTTACTCTCAGAGTTTTTGCCAGAAATCTACTGAGAGGAAGTCGCCGAAAAAATACTTTTCGTATTTTGTTTTTGATGCCTGGCCTGGGGGCTCGAACCCAGGCTTTTGCGTCTAATAAGCCAACACACTACCTACTAGACCACGGCGACTTCAACTCTAAACATCACTTTCACAAAATCGTAGACGTTGGTCTGAGGGAGCCCCATTTCAACGTTCAAGTGGTATCGTAATCTGCCTTTAAAGTGCCCCTAAAGTTAAATGGCTTAAGCGTGATCTGCTTTTCGAAAGCAGCTTGCCCGAGATTCCTTCCTAGGTTTGATGTCACACTGACCAACGGTTGTGCCAATGAGCAGCGAATTTATTCTCCCAAGTATTTCGCTCATGTGACTTATCCAAAATCCATAGAATGGATTGGTGCCAAAAATGGAGGGATCTAGTCCAATATGTGTTCAAGTTCCATAATGTGTTGAGAAAGTCTAGGCACTCAGTTACTATTTTCGAGTTCAGGACCTAGTCCAATATGTGTTCAAGTTCCATAATGCGTTGAGAAAGCCTAGGCACTCACATGCCCTTTTCGAGTTCATCATGATCAATTCAAGGGCCCTATGCCCGAAAATACCTCATATATCTTTCCTTTTGTCAAGTATAACTTTCTGAACCCCTTTTTCCATTGAACGGAAAGATTTTAACACCAACAGCGGTTGTGGAGGCAAAGTCATCTGTTTACTTATTGCCCTGAATTCCGACATGCTGTGCAATCAAGCGAATGATGACCCTATTGCCCCTGCCTAACAGGTTCAGCTCACCCAGGCAGTGCCATTCGAACCTCGAGTTAGCCTCATATGATTTTCAAATAGTATTACTACGTACTGTTGTCTCCCGTAAAATCTAATCAAATGGAATTGGACACATATTTCGAAGGAGTTAACTTCCGTTTAGAAGATATCCGAGAGATTTTAAATGAATTCGAAATATCTCACACTGGGACCTTTTTCACTCCCGTTCTACCCTGTGCGTATGACCCATCCGTATTCTATCTTAAAGGAGTATGTGTCTTCCAAATTGCTCCACTTACTTTTATTACACAGTGTCATTGAAAAAATTTCCAAAATTAAGGAGACTGCCGATTCTGTCAAGGGGACACTTTAAGAGGGAGCTGTCAACCACTTTATCTATGTATTTGGTCCCGATGCCTCCTAATAAATTTTATAAATCTTTTTATTCAAACAATGGTTTTGGACTATACTACCATGCAATAGATCCTCTAGCGCCATTGTTGGTTAAGTTCCCATTGCCCCTATTTTGTCAACGCATGCCAGTCTTATCTAAATCCTTCTGAGATTGCAAATTTATCTTGCTTGCCTAGTTGCTATACATCCTTGCATCATTCTTGTGTTGCGCCCTCAAATTTTCTAGCAAGCCTTTGGCATTTTTGGTCTTATTAAAAATGCTCTCAATAAGAGTCTTCTACGACAGTTTCCTTTTCAGTAATAGTTTGAGATATTTTGTCTCCATTTTGCCTGAAATCACTCATACAGGTGTTGAATAGTCAGTCTTCCATATAGGAAGTGTTTTGCGGTTACAGGAGTCAAATAATCTTTCATTTCAATCCCGCTGACATGCACCACCTGCTTATAACCTCAAAAGCTTACAATCTCAAGAGTGATGTCGCAAAAGATAATGTCACAAAGGTTGCCACATTAATGGTGAAAGAAAATTATCCTTAAGTTAGCTGGCTATTCAACCTAAACTAGCATAACCTTCAGAAAACGGGGGAAGACAGGAAAACGGTTTTTAAGCAAAATTTTTAACAGATTTTTTTAAAATTAAATCTAGAAGAATGGACTTTAAACCGCACATGCATGACGCAATTAAATCAATAATTTTTTCCCCCTTTTCTACTAGAGACTTTCAATAATCTTAAATGATTTGATGGCATGTGTTTATAAATTTTGTTTTTTCATTTTGAATATAAAAAATAAATATTAAAAAAAGGTGTCAATAAAAAATAAATAAAATTATTGAAAAAAAATATTATTTTTGGACTTATACGGGTAACGTACAGGGTCTTAAAATGGCACGTGTATGAATGGTTGTTAAAAATAAATATTTGACTAATTATTAAATATTGAATTCAAAAATTATAATAATTAATACAATTAATAAAAAAAAGATTAAATTGAAACTAATTAAAACCAGTTTTATTTTTTTATAAAGAAAAAATATCAAAAAAATTATAAAAAAAATATTTTACCACAATAAAAATGTAAAATTAACTTTTTATAAATAAATTAAAAGAGGGGAGGAGGGGAGAAAAAATCACAAATTTCAAACCAATATTACTCACGGTCTTATGGAGTAGTAACGCTTCTGTAAGCTATTTTTGGTCCATAAATTATTGGAATAATACGAGTATTTTGTTCTTAATTAACAACGAAAAATGTTTTTGTTTTATTAGAAACTTAAATTTAAAATCTTTTTTAATTTAAAAAAAAATATATTTTTTGTATATTTATCAATACGGTAGATTTAAATAATACGAATAAATTATTAATTAACACACTTTGCATTATAATTATAAGTGTACGTGATTTCTTAATTAATAAGAAAAAAAATTATAATTTAAAGCAGTTTAATTAAGGCAGCTTTAGTTTATAATTAAATCACAATCATAGTGTGGCAATACTTAGTTAATGTTACAACCCTATTTAGTAAGATTTGCTTAGTACCAATTACATCCTATTACATATACTCCAATCTAGCAAAAAAACGCAACTAATTTGCTAATAATTTTCTTTATTGCTGAGCATAAACTCCTCTAAGATCAAAGCGGCCTTCAGTGCCTTAAAAACTAACTTAGTTTCATATCAATCAAACAGAAAGCCTACCTCTTTACTGTCAACAAATTTTATACCTAGTAAAACGAATTAAACGATGTATGAACTGGTGCATTGTGTTGTCGCCGTAGACCAGTAGATAGTGTGCTGGCTTATTGGACGTGAGGCCACGGCTCAATTCTTCTCTAACACAACGAAGAATATTTATGCGGCGACTTCCTCTCAGCAGAATTCTAGCAAAAACTCTGAGAGTAAATAAAATTGCCATGAAATGTTTCCCAAAAAATCTGTCGTTCGAAGTCAACTTTAAACTACAGGTCCCGCCACTCATGTATAAGAAATTAACACACACAACATAAGAGATGTGAGAAGCTAGGTTGTAATCCTAACCAATGGGTTGTAATGACCAATTATGTATGTATGTCTGTCTAGTTTCATATCATCAATCGGAAAGTCAAACTCTTTATTGTCAGGAAATTTTATACCAAAGCAACATTATTTTCCAAGTTTAGAAAAGAAGGAACAAAGGAAGCAAAATCAGGTTAAAAGGGTTTTTGTTGCCTTTGGATTAACCGTTGTATGAACTGGCATATTGTCCTGTTTTCCCCCTCAAATGTGGTCTTTTTCCTTTCTATCAGTACTTAAATGCATGGTATCGGCACAGTACAAAGTTAGCACAATCTTCGAGCTCTATTCTCCACCTTCTGCTTCCACTAATGCTTTGTCTCAGATGCAAAGTCACAAACACAAGTTTCATCCATGAAACGAATTGACGCGAAAGATAAAAAGTACTTGAAGTCGCCGTAGTCTAGCAGGTAGTGTGTTGGCTTATTAGACGTAAAGCCAGTGATCGAGCCCCAGGCCAGGCATCAAGACAAAATACAAGAAGTATTTCTTCGGCTACTTCCTCTCAGCAGATTTCTGGCAAAAACTCTGAGAGTAAATAAAATTGACATGAAAAAGTTTCCCAAAAAATCTGTCGTTCGGAGTCGACTTTAAACTGTAGGTCCCACCACTCATGTATAAAAATTAACACACACAACTAGGACGTTGCACAATGGGTCAATTCGACCTCCGGGTACTGTACTTGTCTTAATTGAAAAGTACACGTCCTCTAACCTAACCTAAAAAGTAATTTTTTGGTGTCCTGGTAGTCCAGTGAGTAGTGTGATAGACTATTAGCGTAAGGGTTGTGAGTTTGATTTCCATAAGAGACTCTGTTCTGTTACACTACACCCAGCATATGGCCAAAGTTGCACAGCCAGTAAATAATTAAATACAATTGCAAATGATAAATAAATAAATATAAGAGTACTTTTAGTAAACTTTTGGAATACATATTCAAAGAAAAGCACATATAGTCACACAGATAATTATACGTTCCCCTCTAAAAATCACTTTTTTAAAAATGATAATATATGGACAAGTCAACTGATTTTTGCCCCAAATTTTTTGTTTTCCGTCACAGCCGAACAAATTATATTTGTTCTCATCACTAAATATTACATTCGCCCAAAAATCAGTTGACTTGTCCATATATTATTGGGCGAATTCCAATCGTGGCTTTTTTCTCGGCACTCGGCTTCGGAAACCGTTCTTTCTCAAAACAATTCGAACTGTTTCGGAATGCACAATAACACTGTGATCACTTTCCGCGGTATTTCGTATTTCTACGGCTGTAGTCCTAGGATCTTTATCCACAATACTTTTTATATACCGGGCTACCCTTGGAGAAATTTTATACGAAATATACGTCTTACGTATAATTCTCTGTGGTGCCATATTGGTTTTAAGCAAACTGCAGTCACAAGACGCTAATGTAAAGAAATTTTAGATTAGAAGTTCATTACGTTAAAAAAAAATGATTTTTAGGGGGTACCTGTGTGACTGTATTTCTCATTTCAAACGTTTTAATCGAGTGGGTGTGTGATTTTTACCCTTAATACATAATAAGTTATAATTTATTTAATTTAATTTATTATTATAAATAAATAAAGGCGTTAATCAATAATCGTAATCATATTCAACATTTGTGATAAGAAATAAAATACGATATTGGCCATAAAATTTTGAAGTGAATTTCTGTTTAATATCACGTGCGTTAAAGGAGTGTTAATAAATTTTATTCTAGAAAAATATTAATTAATCGGCTAACAATAATTACAAATAAAAATTTTATAATTAATTATGTAGGGGCCTAGGTGGTCTAGTGAGCACCGAGCTATATTTTCCTAAAAAAAAAAACTTTGTAAATTAATTTTAAAAACGTTAAGACAAATAACGCACACGAGTGCCTCTTTCTTTCCTCTCATATGTTACTTTCTAGATAAAAAAAGTACAAAAGAAAAGTACTAAAAACGGTTCCAAAGAGGAGAAAAATTTATTCTTTAAAATGTAGTGTAGTAGGTAGTGTGTTGAATTATTAAACTTGAGGCCGTGATTCAAAGCCCAGTCCAAGTAGTACTAAAATAAAATACTAAAATTAGTTCTAAGAAAATAGAAAAATTAATTCTTTAAAATATAGTCTCATAGGTAGTAAGTATGGCCTATTAGCCAAGAGCCCGTGGCTCAAAGCCCAGCTCAACCATCTTGAACAATACGAAATATGAAAAAAAACTTTTTCTGCTACTTTCTTCCAGCAGTCGTCTGGAAAAAACTCCGAGAGTATATTAAATTGCCACGAAAAAATCGTTATTCAGAATCGATATTAAACTGTAGGTTGCGCCACTCATGAACAAAATTAACACACACAACACATGGGTGGTGTGAGAAGCTAGGTTGTAACAACAATTCAGTATTCCAAGGGGTAGTACACTAGTCTGTCCATAATGGAGGTTATGGGTTCGATCCCCATTTCGGACTTTGGTATATAACTCTACTTAGGTCTTAGATCGGAGTGGTAGCTTTGATTACCAAAGCTTACTTGAGCATGCATAGCGCACTCCCTGTACTGACCGAATTCCACCAAACTAAAGATAAAGTTGGTCAGCGCAAGGGCTGCACATAACCCTACTTAATAATTAAAAAATAATTTTTATTATTTGTTTGTTTCCCATCATTTCAAAGAATCTCAAAATGTTTTCGCGCCTGTAGGAAATGAGATTGGGAGTTCATGTGCGGATACTACTGGATTAACAATCAGTTCAAGTGGATGCAGGATTCTTAAGAAGACTTTTTATTACTCAAAATGTGCAAAACTCAGAAGCGTATTGAACGAGGAAGAAATAAATTTTCCTTCATTATAGTATGTAACAAAATGGATCTATACCTGTGGGATTCAATCTACAATCGTTAGACAACCTTTATACATAATGGACGTTTCTTCATATTCTAAAATATATTTTCTAAAGTCAGACCCCCATAGTAGTTTCAGGGAAATAACAAAGAAAACTAGGTTCAAATGATTATCTAAAGCACCAGTTTAGATAATAACGACACCCCCGTAGGCAAGGCCTTCGTATTTTATTTTTTTTATGATTTTCTAATGGTATGTTTGCATTCCAACTAAAGCATGCTTTAAATAAGCACAACAATTAAATGAAAATAATTTTTAAATTAATTTGTTGACCCCAAAAAATCAAGCCTGTGCTCATGCTTATTAGTTTATTTGTAGGCGGTATTTTTCCTTTAATTCTAGCGACTGATGAAATTTTATTTTTGTATGGTTTTATATTTTTAAATATTTTCATCATTTATTAGCGGCAATTAAAAATAAATTTAAAAAATCAAAATTTTTGACAAAAGTCTACATAAATAAGACCACCTTTTCGCAAAAAAAAAAATTTAAAAAAAAACCAAACAGATAACAGCACATATTAGCTTAAAATTTTCAAAAACAACTGATAAGCCTAGCTGCCAGTATGGAACGTGTCTTTGAACATGGCGACAAGTAAGAAAAATTTGAAACAAATTTCTTAACACAAACATTTTAGCCTCAGGCGATTTAAGACAAATAGAATTCCAAAACCCAATCATAAATCTTGCAACTGTTATCAGTTTACAGACCGAAACACAAACAAAAATAGGAATGAAAAAAGAAATTCAAGTTTTACCTTAAGACGGCTGATATGGTACGTACTAGAGTACCTCTACGACCTTTTAAAGCAATGCCCTCGATTATCTCTTCAATAATATGGGCAGTTTCGGAATTTGTCGAACCACGACGACTCTGAGACGCGTCTTCCTTATCCTGCTCGTGGTTACGTTGCGAGGCAGCAACACCCTCTTCTATTTTTAAATTTTCTATATGGCGATGCAATAGTACAGCCGGTTTAGGACTTTCCGACCTATTCAACTTGTTGTGATTGTGATCGAGTGTTGCTAAAGGCACTGTTTTTAATTGTTCTAATTGTTGTTGTTGTTTTAATTGTTCAATTTCAGAGCTTAAAACCATATTGCGTATGAGTGTTGTTTAATTTTTTTTTTAATTTTTTTTATTTTCTTTTTTTTAAATTTTATTAACGTTTTTCTTTTTTTATTAATTTCACTGAGAGGCGTTGGTTTAACGACTGTCAAGAATCGTTAAATTGTTGGAGGAATTTATAGAAAAATTTTATTTTCGATTTTTGGTAACCCATACTTTGGCAGTTTTATTAGCCGGTTTTTTTTATTTTGAAGCATGTGAGTTAAGTTTTTGCAAAAAAAATTTTGTTTTTTTAATTTAATATAAAAAAAATTGTGCTAAATATTACCCCTCTCCCCCTTGTATTTGTATTTGTATTGCAATGTTATACAAGATTTTTTTTAAATTCATTTTATTTTTAACAATTAAATATTTACCATTGTATTGTATGTATTGTATTTCAGACGATATAAAAAAGGTGCTAATTTTTAACGATCATGTTACTGTTAAACGCTCTTTTTTTCCTTTATTTCATTAGGATTTCTTTCTTTCTTTCTATACACACGCCCCCCTTTTGTATACAGTCGTTTATACGTATAATCATCAACACTTTCTTCGAAAAATAACACCTCCTCCCCTTTCCCTTGCCTTTGTATTATATTCTAGAACATGTAGATCAAAAAAAAAAATACAGGAATTACCCAATATGAAGTTTTTTACCTCTATTATACTCATATATTTCAAATTTGTATATAAAATAAATGAACTGCCACGCCCCCTTTTCATCTTACTTTCTCATAACATTCAAAACAATTTCAGCCATACAAGTTAATTTATATAATATAAGTTCTACTGAGTTACTTACTTAAAGTCATTAATCATTACAACAACCCTTCAGGGTGCCCTGGTAGTCTAGTTGGTAGTGTGCTGGACTATTAGCGTGAGGGTCGTGGGTTCGATTCCCACCAGAGACTCTGGTCTGTGACACTACACCGAGCATATGGTCAAAGTTATTCAGCTCGTATATAATTAGAATATAATTTGTAATTGTATTGTAATAAATAAATAAACAACCCTTTAGTCAGGATTACAACCTAGTTTTTCACACCACTTACGTTGTGCGTATTAATTGTATTCATGAGAAGAAGGGGCCTACAGTTTAATGTTGACTCCAAACGATAGATATGAAAAACTTTTCGTGGCAATTTTACTTTACCCCCAAAGTTTTTTGCCAGAAGACTAATGAGAGAAAGTCGTCGCAAGAAAAATTTTAGTCAGGTTTACAACCTAGCTACTTACACCACTTACGTGCGGCGTATTAATTTTATCTATGTGAGAAGAACCCACAGTTTAATGTCAACTCCAAACGACAGATTTGAGAAAATTTTCATGGCAATTTTACTTTACTGCCAGAGTTTTTTGCTAGAAGACAATGAGAGAAAGTCGTCGCAAGGAAATTTTTTTATATTTCTTTTTATTCGAACTGTCTGAGCTGGAGTTTAAACCATTGGCTCTCATCGAATAAGGCAACTCACTGTCTACTAGACTACGGCGACTTATATTGACTTAATAAGTGAAAATACAGTAATCCTTCAATTTACGTCGGCTCGATTAACATTGTTTCGATTTACGACGTCAAACTTTTTGTTCTCTCCCCTCTAACTTCAATTTGCGTCGTCATTCGATTTACGTCGCCTTTTTTTGGAACCAACTGCTACTTAAATCGAGGGATTACTGTAACTTTTTTAAGTTCCTTGTTAAAAACATTCTACTTTGTAGTATGAGCAATATGAAATTCGATTTACGTCGTTTCGATTTACGTCGTCTTTTTTTGAAACCAGCTGCGACGTAAATCGAGGGATTACTGTAATACATTCGTTTAGTACTAGGAGAGCTTCCCAGGTAGAACATTCGTTGAAAGTCGGATCGATCTAGACTTTATCGATTTTAGAGAGCTCGTTCACTACATAGGGGCTTACATGTATTTTATTACTTAGCTGCAAAGTAATTTTCTTGACTAACATTGAAAAAAGAAGTCAGGAGACTGAGAATCATCACAATGTACTCACTGGTGAAAATATCGCTTCTGTTCTGGAAAGTGTGACAGATAATCGAAAATGTTTGTAGCCACCGTAGTCTAATAACTAGGGTGTTGGCTTACTAGACGAATGGCTTACTATCTACAGAGTGGTCAGGCTTCTATATCAGTGCACGAATTCCATGGCGCTTTTAGCAATTGGGTTATGATATACTAAGTTAAACTCACGAGGCAATTACCGCCAACTGACCATTCGCAATTGCCCCCAGTTTTCATCAATTCAGAGCTTTATGACCATATGGTAAGTGACTTTTTTGGACTTCAATTGAAGATAATGAAATAGACTACCTGTTAGGTTAGGTAAGGTTAGTGTGATAACTGCATACCAAAAGCTCGCTTGAGCACGCATAGCGGCCCATTGTGATGCCACAGGTGAACGCAGTTCCTGTACTGACCAAGTTCCTCCGAATCCAGGAGGGGGAGGTCGGTCAGCGCAAGATCTGCATATCCAAAGCACGACAACCACGCGCTGGAAAACCAGCCAGAAAGTTTGATAAACGAGTCTATATCCTTGACATCAATGGACGATAGCTCCGTCAAGCTGACAAGGGTCGGAGAGCCAAATAACCTATATCTGCACCTCGCAAGAGATGGGCATTGACAAAAAAAGTGGATAACAGTCTCGTCCTCCTCAGCGGATCTGCACCCAAGGCAGAAGTCATTAAATGGGAGCCGCATTCTCTCCGCGTGTCTACCCATAACACAGTGACCTGTAAGCATGGCCACTGTGATTCAGATGATGCCGCGATCAAGTCCAAGTAACTGATTGGTACGCCTTCTATTCATCCGGGGCCAGGTGAGTCTAGCGGTAGAGCAGGACTGCTCGTTGATCCGGGATAGGTTGGCGTCTCGGAAAAATTTCCGCGTGATGGCCAGTTTGATCGAGGCAAGTTGCATTCCTAAGTCGATTGAACAGGATTCCGGGAGTAGTGCGCCAGCTCTGGCTAACTCGTCGGTTCTGCAGTTTCCGGGGATCCAGACAAGTGTTACACTGAAGCGCCTAGACTACCTGTGCTTTAAACAAGACGCTACCGGGAACCACACAACACAATCTATTTTTGACTTCATTATATGAAAAGTTTACAAAAAAGAGTAATTTCACCATGCGATGTTACGCCTTTAGGCTTCTATTGTGTGGCAATATTAAAAACCGTGTCTACAGGAATAATCTCCTGGCACTGAACTGTTCGAAGGCCAATATTTGTGAAGTTATTGCAGAAATATCGCACGATCTGTGCGGAAAAGAATTGACTCTGCTGCATCCAATCCAAAGGCAGTGGTTTAAACGCCTTTATATTTATATATAATGGCCATGCTCTCTAATGGAATAAAATTTTCATTAAAATTCTACCTTTTTTGGTTGTTTCATTTTGCCTTACTTTTGAATAACGCACAAGGCCCTCTTTTGTAAATTATTTTTAGATTATAATGCCAAAAAATGACGCAACCTAGAAAAGTTAATGAACTTCTATTCTTTCTCGTTATTCCTGCCTAATTAATTAATGAATTTCATAACTTTATTAAACTAAAACGTATGCTTTGAAAAAACGCACGTGATAGCTAGCAATTTATCTAAAACTGTCATAATTTTAAGCAAAATTTACGTTTATTTAGACAGTCACACAAAAAAAACCTGGTCATACTCTTTCTTCTTCAAGTTAGCCATAAGCAAACATGTATCATTACATAGATAAAAATTGTATAAGGTTTGGTTTGATTATGGCTGAAATCGATAACAATTTTACCATAAATGATTAGATCACACAGCTGAGACCAGGCTGTGTAGACTAATAGACAAAATAATTTATTGATTAATGCCATGAATTCAATTCATTTCAATTTCAATTAATTTTTTTTTTTATTGAATTGGCCATAAAATATTTGTTGGTAATAATGCATAACCAAATTTATTGCCAATTTCTACTGCTCTTACTCATTATTGCTAACGCAATATGATTATGATAATTTAACCGCCAACATCCAATCAACCAGCAGCTGATTAGATAAAAAATGGCGAACAGCATGCATGACAATCAAGCATACCATACCAGAACCGAGACCATTATTTTATTTTTATCATTTTACTGCTAAAAAAACAGAATGGAAATATAGAAACGGGGCTAAATTATCAAAATTGGTAATATACGAGCCCCCATAATTTTTTTTACATTTTTTTTATAAATAGAGCGCCGTTTTGTTATCAGAGAGTCAATCATTTTTCGCAAAAATTAATTTTTATTTAAACTTCGTACTCATAACCATGAATGGGCGAGTAAGTATAGATAATTAGGAGGGCATGAGTAACGCTTAGTGATGTCTAGTATTTCAGTGAAGTGCATGAGTTTTCATTTTCAAAGAAACAGAAAATGAAACTTTCCCTTTTTCTTTCAAGGGAAATAAATTTTATTTTAATCTTATCGTTTAGAATGAGATAATGAAATTAAAAAAAAGTGTCGCTAAAGATTTGTGATAATTTCCAGTGTTTGGAGCGGAACTAGGTAAGAATGTCTGAACCATTCTACACGATATCGGGCTTAGAACATAATTGTCTTTTTTCTCCCCTGTTGTTCCTTATAATTATTGATGCGATATGTAGGATATGGGTGGCCAAGAGACCCTATAGGTATAGCATGAGAAGTAATGAAGTTAAACTATGTAGACTCCAAGTGTGAACTCTCACCTAAATTATTCAACATGTAGGCAAAACATAATGATCTGGCAAAAAGTAAATGGGAGCCTCAGAAGGCAGTGTCTTAAAGACTTACAAGACTTGGGAAGTATTTACTTGCTTACTTAATTGAATATTCCAACCATTTAGTCACGACTACAACCTAGCTTCTAACACCACTTAAACATTTAGTTAGGTTTGTTTATACTCTAAACAACCTAGCTTCTAAAACCACTTATGTTGTGTGTGCTAATTTTATTCATGAGTGGCGGTACCTACAGTTTAAAGTCGACACCGAACGCGAGATTTCTTTCGGAACTTTATATGGTAATTTTATTTACTCATAGACATACATAGTTGGTCATTACAACCCTTGAGTCAGGATTACAGCCTAGCTTCTTACAACACTTATGTTCTGTGTGTTAATATTGTACATTAGTAACGGAACATACCCAAAATCGGGAGCCTAAAATCGACTCCAAACGACAGATTTTTAAGAAACTTTTCATGGCAATTTTATTTGAGAGGAAGTGACCGTTGAAATATTTTTTGTTTTTATTTTTCGCGTCTAATAAACCTTTCATGGCAATTTTATTTGAGAGGAAGTCACCGTTGAAATATTTTTTTTTGTTTTGTTAGATTTGGCTGACCCGTGGCCTCACGTCTAATAAGCCAACACCTTTACCTATTATACTACGGCGACTATTTACTCTCAGAGTTTTATTTACCGTCATATCGTACTTTATATTGTAGAAGTAAGAATACACTACAGGCTGGTGAAAAACTTCGTGAAATTCTTGAAGACTATACCGTAATTAGGAGAACACCAGCGAATTCTTTTGTTAGCTTTAACATTAAAGTTGGACCAATCACTAAAAAGTCAATAAAATCATGGAAAATATTGAGTAACATAAGCAGTGTTGAATGCTAGGGTAACAAGCATTCATTATCAAACAGTAATCATCCATTTGAAGAAAGTTTGATAGACCAAGAAGCTCAATGTTTGAATTGAAACGACTCTGAACAGTTTAATGTTTCCACTTTCGTAAATGAAATTATTTCTGAAGCAAATGGTTTACGCGTGAGGAAAAGTAGTTAACGTAGTACAACAATAATGTGCGAAAAAAGCTCATGGACGAAGCAAGGTGAAGTTTCGCGGACGTTGGAAAAGCCAGGATTGACACTAAGAATGCCAATAATGCTGTGTTTCTCCTGGGAGCAATTCAATAAAAAACGACTAGAATTGATTAACAGAAAAGAGCCGGCAGAGCATCCCCCATATAACCTGAATCTTACGTTCTCAGATTATCATTTGTTTCGACGTAATCCAAGGCAAAGCCAGGATTGACACTAAGAATGCCAATGCTGTGTTTCTCCTTGGATTGCTAAGGAAGCAATTTAATATAAATGATCAGAATTGATCAACAGAAAAGAGCCGGAACAAATTTACAAAGCTTTGTCGAATAGTTTTAATGCACGCCCCATATAACCTGAATTTTACGTTCTCTGATTATCATTTGTTTCGAAGTAATCCAAGGCAAAGCCGCGATTGACATTAAGAATGCCAATGCTACGTTTCTCTTTGGATTGCCAAGGAATCAATTTAATATAAATGACCAGAATTAATTAACAGAAAAGAGCCGGAAGAAATTAAGAAAGCTTAGTTGAATAGTTTTAATGCATCCCCCATATAACCTGAATCTTACGCTCTCAGATTATCATTTGTTTCGAAGTAATCCAAGGCAAAGCCAGGATTGACGATAAGAATGCCAATGCTATGTTTCTAATTCGATTGCCAAGGAAGCAATTTAATATAAATGACAGGATTGATCAACAGAAAAGAGCCGGAAGAAATTAAGGAAGCTTAGTTAAATAGTTGTAATGCATACAGCCTGAAAATGACGTTCTCAGATTCTCATTTGTAACTCTGCTCTGCTCACAACAATTAATTTAAATTCGGTACAGACTTAACGCAATTGGAACTGTCTTTCGCTCTACACTAATCGAAGATAACTAAACTGTTTCCAGAGCCCAATATAAGTTTATTACATTAATAATTGCAAATTAAATTCATTTCTTTTTTTTCTTATTTTTTATACTTGAAAATAAATTGGAATTTAACATGGGAGATGAATTAATTTAAAATTGTTTAAAAACTTAAATAATTTATTTATTTAATATTTTTTTATTGCAGTATTTAATATGTACATATTTAACATGCCTCTCTTGATTTTATTCAAAATTTTTTTTTTAAATCACGAGATCACAAAAAATTAACACAAAATCGTGAAATTTTTTTAATTTATTCGAGAATAATGATCAGTTAGTAACTATAAAATTTTGACTACCAGTTCTTTTTATTTTTTTTTATGTACTTTTAATGATTTTAAAATTAATTTTTAAAATTTTTTTTAATTTTTAATTTTTATTATTTCTGAATTCTGAATATTTAAAAGAAAACTTTTTAAAAAGTCTGGAAAATTATTAAATAATTTCTTTTTCTTTTAAAATATTCCTTCATTTTTCTTCTTTCTTTATATATATATGACCACATGATAATTAAATAATTTTAAATTTTTTTTCACTTTTTTATTTCCCTCATTCCACCACTTTTTGAATACTACTTTACCTTATATATCGTGCGATAATTTTCACAAAGGTTGTCTTTTGTTTTTTCGTACATAAACCCTGGACCATTTCATTGATAACCTGTTCGTCGGGCGTTAAATCCGGTTCCGATGTTTGTTCTTCATTGTCTTCGGGTGAATTTTTCAAAATTTCATTCAACTCATCGGTGGTCATTAATTCCAAATCGTGTACCAATTTCTCTTGAGCACTTAACACAATCGTAGGATCATGTTGTGCATGGATTTTTGGTAAAACCAAATCATCAGTTAAGGCCAATAAATCGAAATTATTTGTAGACATTTATAGGCGGCACAGTTTTAAAAGCGTTACGAGAAAATGAAATTCAATTAAACTTTGGCACAACCGTAACCGTTAACGTGTATACAACGACCTTTTGGCCACCATTAAGAGACATATTTTGGCAGTTCCCATATTTATAAGCGAATATTAGAAAAATATAACACACAAAAACAACAACAACAACAACAAGAACAAGAGAAATATTAACAAAAATTTTGATTAACGAATATCGGCTTTTATTTTGGTGGGTTGGCCGAAAACTAAAGTGCTAATTTTCAATTAACACGAAATGTTGGGTTCTTTTCTTTTCCTCTCTCTCTATATATATGTATATACCATAAATATTATGTGGTATATAAAGATAAAATGCTTTATATTATATACCTTTTTTTCAATACATATATACAAATTATTTCATTTTAATATACACCATATATGTACATATGTACGTACGTATTGTCTGCTTATGACATAGACAAGTAAAATAAATGTTAATAATTTTTATTAAATATTAAGAAATTGTTTACATTAATTTACACATTTTGTCCTCCCTTATTAGTTTTTGTTAACAAAATATTATCATTTTCGTTTAATTTTTAAAATTTTATTTTTCTTTTCTTTTTTGGCCTCAAAACTTAACCATATGGAACGTGTTTTTCATAGACGTCATCACGAATAACAAGATCAAGATCCCAGAAAAACCCTCTATTTGTTCTGTGCAGTTACAAAGCAAAGAATTTGCAAAAATAATTATTTTTAATGTTTCTATTTTTAAAAACAATTAATTTTGCATAAAAATGCCACAAATGCAATAAATTAAAGATGATGTAAAGATTTCGTAAATACTCTTTAGACTACTAATTAAGATTTTTATTTTTTTCGAAAAATTTATTAAAAATTTCTTTTTAAATAATAGCGGAATAAACAACAATCAAGCAAACGTAATCCCTTTACTTCAGTGGTCTATACTAATAAGAATACGAAGAAGGATAAGAAATTTTAAGAATAACAACTAAGAAAAAACAATAACAAATCAACAGTAAACTTCTAGAAGTTGCCATACTGAAAACAAATGAAGTGTATTAATACTTAATAGATTGAAAGGTTACATTGCCAGTCAGAAATAGGAAAAACCGTAGTAGTAAAAATTTAGAGATATTGCGATAGAATAACTCATTATAAGCTGCTGCCATCTGGCATAACGATCACTTGTGACATGTACTGCTTTACAACTCGTCTGTTTGAACGAAACGATCAAGAAATAAGAACCAGCGTTGTCCAACAGAAATAATTGTATTCCATAATAGCAGTGATAGTATGTACAATCTTTTGATGTTGCAAACAAAATTCGATACACTTGTCTGGAAAAATTTTGATGCATCCACCACTATATAAAGGATCCGCCAAATAACTTTTTTCTTTTTTGAAAATGCTTTAAAAAAACTACTGAGTATTTTCTCAAATTTCTTTTTTTATTTGAAAGTACAATCCTTCCGGTTAATAATGGAAAATAATTTCATTCAAATGGCTACCTCGGCTGGCCATGCAGTAGCCTACACGATCGGTCAAATTTTTAAGCACATTATCGATTGTGTGCAGCTGTATTTCAACAATGGCTTCACGAATAGTGTCCTTTAAAGCGTCAATTGTCTCTGGCTTGTCGCGGCGTAACACTTATCTTTGACGGAACCCCACAAATAATAGTCAAACGGTGTCAAATCGCAGCTCCGAGGTGGCCAAACAACTTCAGCTCTGCGGCTGATAATGCGATCTTCAAAAACAGGACGCAAAACATCGAGTGTAGCTTCGGCTGTGTGGCACGTAGCGCCGTCCTGTTGAAACCAAATATTGCCAATATTCTCCTCTTAAATTTTTGTGAACAAAAGTTCGTTCAACATGACCCGATAACGATCGCCATTGACTGTAACGGTCACTCCTTGCTCATTTTCGAAGAAAAATGTCCCAATTATGCCTCTGGACCAAAATCCGCACCAAACAGTGACTCTTTTTGGATGCGTCTGCTTTTCAATGTATGCGTGCGGGTTTTCTGTGCCCCAAATGCGACAATTTTGCTTCTTTACATACCCGCCAAGATCAAAATGAGCTTCATCTGAAAAGATGATTTTTTTGCCAAAATCGGCATCTTCTGTAAGTCGATCGCAGGCCCACTTAGTGAAGCGAAAATGAATTGGATGGTCCATATTCGTTCAGCGGAAGGATAAAACTAATTATCTGTCAAATCAGACATGAGCTAAGTGTTACCATTCATGAAATAAGCACTAGTTGAAAAAAAAACGTTAGATGGCGGACCCGATAGTTTCCAAAATAAATCTTACACCTAAACAAGTTACTGAGGATTACTTGCCCAAGTTTTTCTCTGTTTAAACAGGGAAAGGGATCTAAGAAGATATGCCAATGACTACTGGATGGCAATTAATTTATAATACAAGAAAAAAAGATGGAAGCCTTAAAAATGACCAATGTAATACTCTTCCACTGGGTGTTTTCTCTTTAGAGGATCACTGCTTTAATTGATTTACAGCCTTTACTGGCGTCTTATTTAGCTTCGTTTGATATTATGTATAGGTTTAGACGAGATTAAAATTTTTTTGACCTGTTTTTCAAACTTGTCATGCATTTTGTCCGTTTAATCGCAAACAACATCGCTCTTCAAATAACAATGAATCGTTTTCAGGCCAGGTTTGGTATTGCTGATTTTGTCCAAACACCACTAATAGAAAATTACTATTAGGTACGCTAGAAAGTTACTATTTGGTGCGCTTTATAGGCCTCAGGAGTCATTGCAATGGTCCTTATGCCTTCGTAAACAATGATGATCAGAATTTGACTGTCAATGGTAAACATGATTAGGATATTTTTGTACCGCAATTAGCTCGCATTAATCTTGCAGACACATGGTTCTAATAGAACGAAACTCAAAGAGACTTTTGATGAAAGAGTAATTATACTTAATGGTCCAATAAATTGGCCAGCAAAATCTTGTGATCATTTTACGTTGATACACCAGAGGCAATTGAACACTTAGAAATCAACATCTAAATGGCTTGAGAAAATTGATGTTCCGGCTTACGCCTTGTATGCGCCAGCCGTGGAGGCCACATGGACGAAATCATATTTAAAAAAATGTCTATCCAATAAAGCTCGTTTCAATGATATTTCTTTGCTTGCTTTATGATTTAAACACGCGTAACTGTAAAAAAAAACGCGATATTTCTATGGCATGAATAAATAAATTTTTAATATTAATTTAGTAAAATTAAAAATAAAAAGATAAAGTTATTAAATCGCAAGTGTAATAAATACTTTATGGTATTATTATTCATAAAATTCTTCATGGTTTTCTTTTCAACTGAAGTATCATTTGTCATTCAAAAATTGTGTGACTAAGTGCTAACAAATAACTAAAGTGTACCAAATACAAAGTAAATATTTAAATATACTATTTAAAATTTAAATACGGTCATAATATTTAACAGTTTCATAGAAAATCAATTTGCAGAAATATTTGCAAAAGTTTTCTTTTACCAAAAATTGTTAATTTTATGGTTTATGTGTGTGGTTTTATGGCTTTTATAACTATTTTAAGATAGGCAAATAAACACTGTTATTGTTTAAAAATATTTATTTAATATTTTTTTTTTGTTATATTTTTTCTTAAAATGCTGTTAAAACAAATATTTTTCAGATTATTTAATACAGTCGCCAATTTTTTTTTTTTTTTTTTTTTTTTGTTTAAAGTTATAATTTTAGATTTTATTGTTGATATTTATTCATTGATTTTTTTAAAATGTTTTTTATTTAAAAATATTTGATTTTTTCCTTTTTCTTAAGGTTTAACACCCTGTTAGTTACGCTGTAACACTTTTTGTAAAATTAAATTTGCCATCAAATTACTGTTAATTTTTTGTATTACTTTTATTAGGTGTAGTGAAAAGAAATCCACAAATTTTCTTGCTTTAGTTAAACAATAGTTTTTCTCCTACTATACCTTATATTACAAACTTATTGTGCAAATTATTTTTAATTTAGTGCAAGAAATTTAAAAAAAACCAATACAATTTCTCATTATTTTCTTATTGAATTGTAAATCACACTTATTGGATGCAGTTATAGAACAGATCGTGATCTAGAATTTGCCGTGTGCTTAAATGTAAATATTTTTTAAAAATATTTTATTTTATAATTTTCACAAATTACATAAAAAATTAACACCTTATTTATGTATGTATGTGAATTTGTTTTAAACTATGTCACCTAATAGCATACTTTAAGGAGACTTAATTAAAACAACCTTAAAGGACCTTAATCTTTATCTACTTTTTATGTATTATTACAAATTAATTATGAGTTAAGTTGTACTTAAATTATAAAACTTACCTTTTGTTCTCCAGGCTCTCCTCGACTGTGGGTGCATGGCTGCTGGTATCATAAAAAGATAATTTTCTATTGGCAAAGACTAAATTTAATAAAGGAGCTGCTCTCAATTTTTTCTGGAAATATAAATAAAATTAATAATATTAGCTTTTAATTATTAACAATTATATTAAAAAAGAAAGAACTAAAACAACTTCAAAGTTATATTCAAAAACAATTATCTGCTTAATAATTCCATTGTGAGCCTGCTTTACATTTAAAGTAGATCTAGGTTAGGTAATGCTACAAAGACAGGTATGAATAAATAAGCTTGTACTTAGAAACCAAAAAAGGTGCATTATGGGTGCCTTGCAATTACACCGCAATCCAAAAAGAACAAAAACAATCTCACAAATAAGAGAAAACGTAAAAGCCTAGGAGGAATAAGTGTCAGAGTCAAAGAAAAAGAGATAAAAGGAAAAACTGGAAAGGAGAAAAAAGTTTCAATTCCTCCCATGCCCCAACTACACCATAGATGAAGCTCTCCACATCAAAATTCCAATTGGAGATCAACTCTGTAAGGTGATTGAAGAAACAGCATTCGCCTCTGCATACCAGGACAACATTACTAAAAACCCTGCAGAAAAAACGGTTTATGTATCATAAACCGGTTCTTGTTCTCAAAGCACAACGGCCCGTTCGCTTAGGTTAGATTATATTTGCAGTCGTCTTCATAAGCACGGCCTATTTGAGTCCTACAATATCCCGCTGTGAAACCGACACTACCTGTTGCATGCAATTCCGTTCAAAAACGCCACAAAATGTTCACTTATTTCCTGATCACTTCATCAATATCCCTAAAAAATGTTCTAAGCAAACCTAAATATGCATACTTTGCCATGCTTTTGTGTAAACAAAACATAACCTCAAATCTTGTACAAAATCGCATCACTAATTTTAACAAAACTATTCCAATTTAAACGCTCTAAACACTTTTTCTATATTTTGAAATGCCACATTCATGAATTATTTATTAATTCCTGTTTAAATTTAATTCTTTTCTTTTAAAAAACTTTAAAAAACACCAAAATATGGGCACCACTTCTATTCAATTGAATAGCATCACTTAATGTAAACAAAATGTAAATAAAACAACGGTTTTCTCGCTCTCCTTACTTGTACTAGTCTTCAGAGAGAAACAAACATAATCTATGAAATGTTTGACCATTTGATCTTCTAAAGTAAAAAAAAAAATTAGTTTAAACAAAAATAAAACTGTTTATAAATAAATTATTACAACAATAACAAACAATAAATACCTAAATATAAATAATTAATTTGTTACACAAACAATAAATCTTATTTAACAACAATGCCATCAAAATGATAACAAAAAAGAGTCTCAGAAGAGAAACGAATTTACAACAGTTATAAATGATAAATCGCATACAAACACACACACACACAGATGTAAATGATAGAGAGATCAATTAAAATTAAATGTTTGAATGTTTACACGATATTGTTGTTGTTGACAAAGGCTTTCAGTTAAAGCAATACGAACAGAAAAGTTTACATTGTAAAGAAGAACAAGAAAGAAATAAATGTAAACATTTATGCAATATAGACACATATGCATGTATGTATGAGTACCAAATGGCAAATTAGGAGAAATTTTAAATAGAAACGGTCAAAGACTTATTGTGTTATTTATTGTTTGTGTAAAAACCACAAATTTTTTTTTAGCAATAACAACTGCAACATTAGCAGCAGTTGAGAATGTAAATACAGCACGAGTATAATGTATTAACAGTGAACAAAAATCTTGAAAAATAAAGAATCAACATGTTATTCATTAACACCTCACACGTGATATTTACTTTTTACGTTTTTGAATTTTTTTTTTTGGTTTTGTTTTGCTCTTTATCATTTATTGTATATAGAAAACGATTTATCATACACTTAGTTGGACGGACAAAAATCAAAAATCGTTAAAAGATGATGCATAAAAATATTTCAATAAAACAAACAAACAAAAAAAAAATAAATTAAAAAAATAATAAGAATTTAAGTACTTTTTTATAAAGAAAAAAAAATTATTTATATACGTTAAGCAGATGCAAAAATTTAAATAATTTCTTAGCATAAAAAAGAACAAAATTTGTTATTTTTCAATGCCAACAAATGCGCAACATTTTTTCATTCATTATTTTTTTTTTAATTTTTATTGTGTTTTCCGTTGTTTTTTAAGCACTTGACTGATGTCGCTCTTAAAATCTTAAAGAAAAATGGGTGTGGGAGCGACCGTTTGTTTTTATTGCATAAGTATTGCAAACGTAAGATTTTTACTTACACACATATAGGAAAAGAAGGAAGAAAACACTTAGAAAAATACATCGTAACTAAAATTGACCTTCATCTGCATATATGGTTGTAAAATTTGTGTAACTTTAAAATGTTGGCACTTTTGGCGTTAACAGAGCAAAGTTAAATGCTTAACAGTGCCCAGCTCATTTATTTATGTAGTTATGTATATCACTAGCAGGGTTTCGTAATAAATCCTTGGTCTTTCATTTGTGGATAGCTGCATACCCGTGCCCCTGCTAAAAACATTGGGTTTGCGTCTTAGGTTGGTCAGAAAATCCTCAATTGGTATAAGAAATTTAAAAACCTATGTGACGATTGAAAATAAGGCGAAATTTTACCATTTAATAACGAATGTCATTTTAGACAGACCAGACAGACAGACAGTGGAATGGGTAAAGAACTGCGTACTGTGCTCAAAACTTTATACAGGAATGCAACATGTCGTGGGTAGTATGGGAACCTGCTGGGCAACAACATTCCAAAAAAGAGTTCGACATGGCTGTGTAATGTTACCTCCACAGTTTAATTGCGTTCTTGTTGTAGTTCTATCCGAAATCATAACGCACAGTAGATAAAGTATGTAGGATCCACAATATCGATTGCATGATTAGGCAGGTGATAAAGGGTCTGCCAAATAACTTTTTTTTGAAAATGCTTTAAAAAAAACTACTGAATATTTTCTCTCGTTTGGCCACCTCGGAGCTGCGATTTGACACCGTTGAACTATTATTTGTGGGGTGCCGTCAAAGATAAGTGTTACGCCGACATGCCAGAGACAATTGACGCTTTAAAGGACAATATTCGTGAAGCCATTGGTGAAATACAGCTGCACACAATCGATAATTTGCTTAAAAATTGGACCGATCATGTAGGCTACTGCATGGCCAGCCGAGGCAGCCATTTGAATGAAATTATTTTCCATTATTAACTGGAAGGATTGTACTGTCAAATAAAAAAAGAAATTTGGAAAATATTCAGTAGTTTTTTTTTAAATCATTTTCAAAAAAAAAGTTATTTGGCGGACCCTTTATTTGCCTGTCACACACAATTTCCAAAATGCTGGCTAAGCTACATGCCGTACAGAAAGCCAAGTAATCAAGGGAATTGCAAATAAATTTAAACAAAACCGAATCACAGCAAATTCATTGCACTGTACAGTAGGGATTCATAATCCAAGCCACGGTATTATCGACAATTTGGATGACTAATCGGCTGACATATGTTATCGGAACAATAGAACACTAGAACAAGAAACACGTTCGCTCAGTAAAATGTGTATATTTTTTAACAAATCTGTTGCATAAGACTAAAGTCAGAATGTCCATTTTCATTGTAAAATCTATTGTACTGTGATTCAAACAGATTCCATGCATCTGCAAATGCCTGCGAGTAATTCTACGCATTTTATTTCCAGCGTAAGGTACTCGTGCTTTTAATGTGCAGTTTTTGCGCTGACCAACTTCCCTTCGCTAGTTTGATGGATTTCGACCAGTACTTAAATGTGGCATCACAACGGGCCGCAATGCGTTCTCAAGTGAGCTTTTGGTAGTCAAAGCTACCATTTCGACCTAACCTAAACTATTTTTAATGCTTAATGAAAAACAATTCCATTCACAAAACAAATCCAGTTTTATCAACAACGCTTATCACTAAAGCAAAACCATACATTATCACAAATTTATAGAAATATCTTTTATAAAAAAAAATAATCTCTATGCAGATTAAATATCACAGAAATGGCATTTAAAAAACAAATAAAAACATTTTCATTTCTTAATGCCATTTAGCCATGGTAACTAAACGTCACAAACAATTTTAAATTTATTGTGACATAAATTTCCTGTAGCTTATGGCAATATGTGCAAAAGTCTCTTATTTTTTTTCGCACAAACAAAGTGATTGACAACATTGTAAGAGCGTGAGTAAAACAATAACAAAATGGCAAGACTTTAAGGGAAATTCTGAACCCACGCAAATGCTATGAGAACAACAATGACAAAATGGTGCTAAATACAACACACCTACGAAAATATGTTTTTCTTTTGCATTAAATTTATTATTTATTTTGTTTTTTTCGTTGTATTTTATTTATTTTAGAAAATTTTCCTTAAGCATATGATTAGCAATGGCGATAATGATCGTAGAGTGTACACTTTATGTATATGTATTGTATTATTATGTGAAATGTGTACGTATTTAGTATTAAAAGAGAGAGCCCTCAACAAGCCCCCACAATTTGCAATTGTGATTGGGTCTTGTGATGAGAGAACAGGAACATGAACAAAAAAAAAAGAGCAAGAATTTAATAAATGCGTTTGCATATGTGTGAGTGATTTTATTAATGCAAAAAAACACAACAAAAAAAATACACCGAAAAAAATATTTACCGTGTAAGGCAAAGGGAAATAGTAAAAACAAATTAAGCATTACTTAAAGCCAATTTACACGTTAATTGTTTACTTAGTCGTAAGACTTATGTAATCGTCTAAATTTCCCTTTAACACTTATTAAAACTAAGATTGTAGAGAATTTTTAAATGAAAAAACACTGAACTGTTGTTTTTATCAATAAATAGTGAGCAGTGATGCCAATTTAGGGCATAAAGGGTTATCCATTTTTCGGTTTCATAAGTATCGTTTAATAAAACACACCTAAAGCTATGATTTCCATAAGACTTTTATTTCATTATAACGCTTGGGCCCTTTCATAATCACCTTTGAAATAGTTGTAGCAGTAGATCACGCAGTTATCGGGCGATTTCTCGGTGATAACTTAACAAATATTGGTTTCCAAATGCTCCAGTTTTAGGGAGTGTAGACATGAACTTTAACGTAGGTTAGGTTAGAGGACGTGTACTTGTCAATTAAGACAAGTACAGTACCCGGATGTCGAATTGATCCATTGTACAACGTCCTAGTTTCTCACACCACTTATGTTGTGTGTGTTAATTTTATAAATGAGTGGCGGGACCTACAGTTTAAAGTCGACTCCGAACGACAGATTTTTGAGAAACTTTTTCATGGCAATTTTATTTACTCTCAGAGTTTTAGCCAGAAATCTGCTGAGAGGAAGTCGCCGAAGAAATACTTTTTGTATTTTGTCTTGATGTCTGGCCTTGGGGCTCGAACCCTGGGTTTTACGTAGGTCCAACGAAAAGTTCTAACGCCGTCAAATGATATTATTTTGGAAATTGAAATTTTCTTTTTCGCAAATCTACTTGCAATAAAGCCAAAATTAATTGCGTTGTGTAGGTTTAAATACCTTCTACCCTTCAGGTAGGATTACGACCTAGCTTCTCACACCAATTATGTTGTGTGTGTTAATTGTATACATATATGAGTGGTGGGTCCTACAATTTAAAGTCGTCTAAGAACGACAAATTTTTGAGAATGCCAGAAATCTGCTGAAAGTAAGTCGCCGAAGAAATATTTTTTTATATTTCGTTTTGTTGGAGATGTCTGACCTGGGGCTTGAACTTTTCCACAATCTCTTCTAATTCTCCGAAAGACATAAATGAACTTCATGACTGAAGGAAATTTTGTTCGAAAAATCAACATTGAAGAGGCATTGCTACGTATATCTAGGGCGTTGTGAATGATTAGCTCTGACTTTATTAGTCAAAATGGTTTAAATCTTGCGTGCATTAAACTCTATAGACGTATGGAGGTACAAATCCAAATGCGTAATGCGTCATAATGAGCTGTCAGATTGATTATAGGCATTGCAATTGGCAATTTCGAGTTATCAGATCACATTTTCACTAACAGTAGCGATATTTATGGCAGTGGGCACGTTATGATGATGTGCAGCCCTTGCGCTGATCAACTTCTTCTCTAGTTTGGTAGAATTCGGTCAATAAAGGAATTGCGCTTGAATGGGCCGCAATTTATGCTTAAGTGAGCTTTGGTAATCAAAGCTATCACACACTTCGGCCTAACCTAAACTAACATTATGATGATGTACAGGCTCAACCTTATGGCTGCCTTCCAAAATGTATCAATACAAAGTTTGTATGCAGTTCTACTACTGTATATAAACTATGTAGATATGCAAAGTAACCAAACAATGCATCATGCCTGATTGCTTTTTGACTGCGTTAAAAATACACATTGACGACGTTTTGAAATGGAATACATTGTATATATTTTGTACAGCGGCATTATGAAACACGATATACTTTGTTCAAACACAAAGCAACTAACATTTTAGAAGGCAACCCATCTGTAACGGTTCTAGTATCCAAATTCTTTAAAATCTCGCCAATTTCTTGCACAGTAGCTCGACGACCGTAACCGTGTTTGAATCCCCATTTTTGTAGTCAGTTTTGACATATTCTATATGTTTCTCGCAATCCTTTTCTCTATTATTCCTTCCAACAGCGTATATTCTTCTTATAAAAGAATTCCATTCTTCTCTATTTGGGCTTTTAAAGGTTTTAAAATTATCCTTTTTAAATTATTTGGCCATTAGTTGTTACCCCATTTCCGTTTGTTAAAATTAAATTCAAATTTCAAAAATATTTTTATGCAAAAATGGCATTTAAACCGTTTAAAACCGTTAAGTATTAAAAATTTTTATTATTTGTTGTTGTATTTACTTAAGTTTTAAATTAAATGAATAAAATTTGGTTGTTGACCAACATTTTTTGTTTACTTTTCGTTTTTTTTTAAACTTGTTTTTAAACAAATATTAACGACACCTTTTCAAACACATGAATATTTATTAATTTCTTTTCTGTGTTAACAAAAAATAGAGACGATATTTTTATAAAAAAAAAACATTTTTTTTTTAAATTTGATGCCAGAAAAAAAATCAACAAAAATAACTCATTCACATGATGTATGGCGAAAACTCGAAAGTCAGGGTCTTGTTTTATAATATTTTTAGGCAACAAACAAAAAAAACAACAACAAAATTTTTTTAAAAATAATTTTCTTCTGGGTTTTATTATGAATTTTTTTTTAACGTCTGGCTTTTGTTTAATTACGCCAGACTAGACTAAAGACCTTGGCCATACGTAGACTTTAACAGTCATTTTCAGGCAATTATAATCTTAATTGCGTACTAATACATACGTTTTACGTATGTATAGCCGAATAATTCGTTTTTAATTTAAAACCTTCACTCCGAAACTGTAATTCATTCTCCCCCGTTGTATCGAACGGAAAACAGAAATAAAAAGTAGAACACGTATCATCTAAGGCCACAATCAAATACGTAATCTCCCCTTTGCGATAGTCTAGTGTCCACCAATATTTCAAATGCACTGTTTGTGAATTTATTGTCAATCCTAAACTGTATTCTTAAACTACTTCAACTTATTCAGGCTAAAACAATGACTGGCAAAAATAATAAAATCCAGGATTAAAATATACAACTGATTTCTCCTCAGATAACGTAGCCTTTTATGTTTGCATAATCATTTAAGTACGGCTACTGAATCGACCAAAAACTTCAAGTCATCGACCAAAAATCTGTCACCGATCAAAAAATGCAAGTCAACATCAAAATAATGCAAGTCATCAACCAAAAATTGCAAGACAGCAACCAAAAAATTCAAATCATCGACCAAAAAATGCAAGACAGCAGCCAACAAATGCAAGTCATCGATAAAAATGCAAGTCATCAACCAAAAACATGCAAATCATCAACCAAAATATGCAAGTCATTGACTAAAAATGCAAGTCTTCAACCAAAAACATGCAAGTCTTCGACCAAAAAAATGCAAGTTATCGAGCCAAAAAATGCAAGTCAACGAGCCAAAAAATGCAAGCCATTGAGCCAAAAAAGCAAGTCATCGCCCAATAAATGTAAAACATGCAAGTCATAGACCAAAAAATGCAAGTCATCAACCAAAAAAATGTAAATCACCGACTAAAAACTGCAAGTCATCAACCAAAAACATGCAAGTCATCGTCCAACAAATGCAAGTCATGCAACCAACAAATGTAAGTCATCAACCAAAAAAGCAAGTCATCGCCCAATAAATGCAAGTCATCGAGCCAAAAAAGGCAAGTCATCGAGCCAAAAAATGCAAGTCATCAACCAAAAATACGCGTGATTTACCAAAAGAAAATGCAAGTCATCTACCAAAGAAACGCAGCTTGCGAAAAATACGACATTTTGTTGAATATATATATAGAAATGCATATTAACTCAATGAGAATTATTAAAATTTTTAAGTTCATTTCCCCACAATTTAATTTTTTATGCTATTTTAACCGATGTATATAGAGTAATTTTCCCTACATCTCCGGTCCCAAGTAAAGCTCGACCCTAAGGAAAACTGTTTTGGTTTCCTTGATACCTTGGCTATCCAGGCCACTAGATCCAATTCCCCCACAAGTCCATTTTTATCCGATTTTTACTGATTTATGTAGATCACTTTTTTATTTTGCTAATTTGATAAAAAGTTAGCTTCGTCGCCTATATCTCCGGTCCCAATTAATGCCCAATAGTAATGAAACCTGTTTTGGAATTCTTGATAGCATGACTATCCAGCGCACTAGGTCCATTTCTCCCACAAGTCCATTTTTTATTTGATTTGGTCCGATTTATATAGAGAACTTTATTCATTTATTTGAAAATTGAAAGCTTGCTTTGTTGCCTATATCTCCGCTTCCAAGTAACGCCCGATCGTAAGAAAACCTCTTTTGAAATCTTTGAGACGATGGCTATAAAGCCCACTAGGTTCGAAAGCCTGAACCTTTATACATTTTATCGAATTTTGCCCGATCTATGGAGGATATATTCAGTATACATGCTTGTCAACTTAAAAGCCTCTGTTAACATAATATTCGCTGTAGAAAAA
Source organism: Sarcophaga carnaria (assembly GCA_958299815.1). NCBI lineage: Eukaryota > Metazoa > Arthropoda > Insecta > Diptera > Sarcophagidae > Sarcophaga > Sarcophaga carnaria. The sequence continues at coordinate 25,983,983 of OY283153.1, forward strand.
AGGAATATAACTTTTGCAGCTAACTTCATTCACATTCATTTAGAGCTTTTAGACTGTTTTCTCTGAAAAACAATAAGATATCGCACAGATACCGACCCAAAAGGCAAAAAGTAGTTGTCAAAAGAATCAATTCAATGCAATCAATTCAGAGCAGATTATTTAAATGGTATTGTAGTTCATGTAGTTTAAGTGAAAACATAACCTCACTTAACTTTTGGAAGCGAAAAAGAGAATGTATAACTTGTTTTTTAATTAAACTTTCCAATGAAATTCTTTATGATTCGTCACCATAAATTCAATTGAAATCTTGCATTTATTTTTACCAATTTCTTAAATTCTATGCCCAAAATTTTAATTTTTGTTTATATTTTAAATTTTTATGGAAATTTTTCTCTCCTTTTTTAATTTTTTTATTTCAATTTCAAATAGCAAAACAACTGATAAAAAACCGTCCACAAAATTTATTTATTTTTTTATAAACTTTTATGATATTTTTAGGGGGGAAAATAATTTTGATTTGGAAGCTATTTTTAAAACAAATTAACTTAGCTACTGTTAGAATAGCAAAAAAAAATTCTAATGAAATCAAAAGATTATAATGTTTTATAAAATTATTATAAAAAGAAATATATTTTTACACAGGCTTTTTGATTTAATAAATTCATTTTTTTATTACCATGATTTTGTTTAAAGATAAGATAAGAAGAAGAAAAAAGTTACAAAAAAAAGCCATGAGACTTTTGAGACAATCTTTTAAGAATACTAGCCTAAAAAACATATGTCAGTAGAACGAACACAATTCTACAAAATAAATACAGGTATTTATTGTTGTTTTTTTTATTTAAATTTAAAATGAAAGAATGACGGACTGAATGAATGAATGCGTGATGGAAAGAAGTCACGTTATTTGGAAATGCGTCATGGCGTTATGAAAACACTTTCCGTTAAAAGAAATTAAAATTAAATTGTACACACAACAAATATACACCAAAATTTTATTTAATTTCTGGTGATTAACATACACACCCTCCGTATTTATTTAGTAAGAAGACAACTCGTGACAATAAAACAATCCACAGGTGACTTGGTGTCGTTTGCATTATAAAAATTAAAGTTTCAAAAATAACTTTCAAATCCAGCAAATGATTTCAAAATTTCTATTATTTTTCAAGGCAAACAGAAATTACTAGATTCCGCTACACCTCTACTGTGAGGGCTCAGCAAATGATCCGCATTTATGGATGATTGGATAATGGTACTGATCAAATAGTAGCCAAACGGAATTGGGAGCCTTAGGCAATAAAATTTACGTGGTACTACTCTATGGATTATTCAGGAAATTCATAACGCCAATTCTGGATAGAGGGGTATAAAGCAAATGGTGTGAACGACTTCATAAAAACCTTCATAGATGATTCGAAACTCGATGGAGAACTTGATTGGAACCTTCAGCAATATGGATTATATCATACCACATTATGACTTCTCGCGAAATATCAAAACGACCATTTCGAGTGGAGAACGGAAAAATGGAGTCTCATAAAAATTGCATCTCAAAAATATCATATAAATCTTCCCTGATGGTTTGAAACTGACTGAATCCTTTCGGATTCGGTAAGTTTCAGCTAATTCGATAAGGCAGCGTGTTTCAGGCGAAAGTGTCGGTCATACGGACTGCGGTGGTGATTATCAAGGATGATTATATCTAGACTTTCTGACAGCCTGACGACTTACAGGACACTGGGTTCTAACATAACGACCTTTAGGACAGCCTATGGTCGCTGTAATATCATCAACGAGAGCACAGAGGCTTCTCATGCCATGAAAACCATGAGATGGTGGCATGTTGAGAAGCTACAGAGTAAACGACTTGCCAAAATAGGGTACTACTTTCAAAATTTAGGGTAATAAAGCAGTAATAGATAAAATAAACCACTCTTGGGTGGGTTAGGATACAGGAACAGGGTACTTATGTGAGACACACAGATCTTGATCTCATGCTAGTCGCATTGGTGTTTGACTATATGGCTAATAACTTCTGCAGGATTTTTACAACAGGGAACAGAAGGAGATTCTTCTTCACCTCTTGGATATACGCCCAGCATTATGTGTAGGAGAAGAGAGTACATGTAGTTCTAGTATCAAACAACCTCACTGATCTATGAAGGATAGACATTAGTATTATAAATGGCATCTCCGGATTGTTTCAGTGTTAAGGGAACATGGAAAACTGTGGTATCAAAATGGGCCGCACGTCGTCTAAGTGTAGCACCTCTTGGGTCGATAGCTACTTCTATATACCTTTCCATGAATGCTTTTCCAAAGAGAAAAATTCATATTAAATAAACATCTAATCGCAAAAACCAATAAACTTTCTTTAATTTTACATGAAAATTAATTAATTTCTCTTCATTATAAAATTCAATGTGAAATGTTGCCTGAAGTTAAATTTTTTTTTTTTTTTTTTTTAACTAAAGCAGCAATTTTTTTGCCACCAACTGTTTAACTATCTGTAGCCATATGTAAACCAAACACATTGGCAAATATGCACGTTTGACTTAAACTCATACACCGGCACAAACACATTTATAAACATATGCTCTCTTTTTTGTTTGTAGAGTTTATATTTAGAACAACCCAAAACGCAAATTCATATGCGAATTAAGAAAACGAAACGTACTGGAGACGTATTTTTAATGTTACATACATAACACACTAACACTAATACAATAGTAACGATGTGAAATTTATTTTTTTTTTGTTTAAAGATCACTGCAGCACTTAGAAGAGAAACAAACGATGCTGTTTGCAACATTTTTTTTGTATCACTCTCTCATACATTTTGAACAGAGAGAATCGTACCGTTTGAAACATTTTGAAGAAGTATGTTGGATTTGTTGCTGTTGTCGTTATTGTTATTATAACTGAGTCATCACACATATTGCTTACACAATTTGTTTGTTTAGTGTGCATTAAATCAAAAAGGGGCTTAGTTGGCATTACCGCCTAAGAGCCGGACATATTTTTCGGCATTCTTTCTCTCTGTCTCTCTCTCTGTAATAGAGCGAAACTATAATGCAGAGAAATAAAAATAACTTCGTTTATCACTACTACACCGACAGAAACATGGAAAAAAATGAAAAAACGAACTGTAGCCAAACAAAAAATCCATTAAAATTGTGGTTTTTTGCGTTTCTGCTTGATTTTCGTATATTTTTCTAGAAAAACACTGAACTTTGTTACTGAATTTCGAATATTTTAGTGTTTTTTCTATGAATTCTTCTACCATGTACTCGTTTCTTATTGTATTGTGGTTTATTTTTAAAGATCATCTTTTAAAAAAGACATTTTTTTCGTATCTTATTTTTATTTCTATCTTATAATTGTTAACCTTGAAAATAATTTAAAAAACGCATTGAAATTTTGCTAAAAAAAAAAACAAAAAATTAATCCATTATTGTTGAAAAAAAACAAATTTTATTGCCAAAATATTTCTCGGTGTTTTTTAATTAAAAATTATTACGTTTTGTCTAGATTTTATCTGGAAAAAACTGATTAATATTTCCAAAAATATTCCCACAAAAAAATGACGTCCAATGTTGATAAGTTCCAATAACGTATTTATAGTCAATAGGTTGTGATTATCAATCAATCTGGTTATTACTCGCATACAAAAAATGTATTATTTTATAGCACTTTAACGATACAATCTAAATAATGATGAATTGCCGAAAATTCAGGAATCTTAAGTGGCATTTCTTTTGCAGAAAATAAATTGCAAAGGCTCCTATTATTCAATGAATCGGAAATGTTTGCCCAAAATAGAAATTCTTTAATGATTTAATAAAAAAAAAACTTTAGCTTTGCTGAAGTCCAAAAGTTTAAATGTGCAATTTTTTAATGCATCAATAATTTTCGTAAGTATTTTAATATATAAATAATATATTTAAGGTGTATGTAAAACAAATATTTTATTTATCAATAGATGGTCATGGTTAACAGTCTGGCGTATTGTGATGGGATGACTCAATTTTTTAGTCCTTCTTGTTCCTTAAGGTACGTAGCCTGTCTTATTAGCATTAATTTTTTTTTCTATTACAGTTTCAATTTAAATTTCAAGATTTTTGGTCTACTTTAGCAGGTTCTGGGATAATAGGGTTGCCATATGTCGTTATATTGGGTTGTTATAGTGTATATAGTGATGAGCAACTTTGCTTATTCAGTCATACTCTTTCTCAAAAACTGTCTACCCGGCCTTCTTATGACGTTTGTTGTTGATATTATATTATTAGAGGTTAGGGGTCAAGAAACATGTATTGTCGTGTAGAGATATTAAAGTACTGAGACCTATCTAGCGTTATCCTATAATATATACTTCAATCCTGTTGCCCTAATGTACGCTAGGATGCTGTTCGGTATCAGTAAGGACAAGCGTCTGTCTGTCTAGTATTAACTCCGCACAGGTTCCAAATGCATCTTCTAGTGTTGCGTCTTCATTATCCCAGAATCTACGTATTGGGCTTGAAACGATTACCAATCTGAACAAATTTTCTTCGAGTTTACAAAGCTCAGTTAGAAGGCCGGTTACTATCCTTAGGCTGTTCCTATACCTCTATAATCACACCAAGTTTGGAGCTATCCATTTGGTAGAGTACCAGCAACTTCACATCGCAACAGTATTAGATTGAAAACATCCGGTCATTTTGCTATATGGCGAGCATTATTACGAAGAATGGGTGGCTCTAGAGATGATATAAAGACATTGTGATCTCAGAACAATTAAGATTGTTGTCAACCAGTGCCTGAAACGAATCACTGGGATTTTCTACCAAAACTGTCGTAACACAAGCAGATAATTCAGGTGCCGGAGAGGAGGACCAAGCTACACCTGGCGTCGACAGCTATATTTGGAGATTAGCAAATGAGCTGAAGTCATTTGCAGCGGTTAGAAGATACAGATCCTCAATTGTTGAGACCCTATAATAGTATTTTTTATTTTTTTATAATTTTTCTCAAACAATTCGACAAAGGGGAAAAATTCCGTTCATCTACAATGAAATCACAAGATATCACCATATAATGGTCAGGTGTACAGTTAAATTTAATAATTTTTACACTAACAATCACGTTAACAAAACCATGATGTCAACTATTTTGGCTTATTGTGGTGGAAGCCTAATTTCTTGATTAAATTAAATTTATTTTCCATTACGCTTGTTGAATTTAGTCATTAGCGCCTGTATTTGCAGAAGATATTGATGTCATACGAGTCCATATTTGTGTCTTTTTGTTTACAAAGTGTATAGAATTACTAAATAAAACATCAAGCATGGGTTTTTTTTCTTTAAATAATTCTGTTGCTAATTGTAGTCCAGCTAAGTGACCAATAACCCAACAGGCATTTAAGAGAAGAGAATTCATGACAGGATATTTTTAAAAGCCAGTAAAGAACGAGCAGTTTGAATAGAGCCTGTGATACCATAGTCTCTTTGCAACGACAGTTGGCAACCCTTACATTCTAGAAAGTACTACAGTAGGTCAACAATCAATTGCTTAGCGGGAAGAACTTGATTGATGAAACTCAAATAAAGCAAAGAAATATTAAAAAGATGGGGTAAGAAGAAGATAAAGAAGATGGGATTGCCGTAAATATATTGCCCAGGAGCATAAAAGATCATTTGGAATCACTTAAATAAGACAGAATACAAAAATAAGTTCAATTAAAGGGCCAAGTGCGCCCAAAGACGTCGTAGTCGCAGTTTTATGTCACCAAAATCGACTCACTTCTGAAGCGGTTGATGAAAAGTTGTAGGAAATTTGTAGTTAAACCGAGTTACCAGCTGTCCTCTTGCCGGGTATTAACAATTCGACACTATAAACAAACCAATCGCTCACAAGAAGACTGATTTCGCCAATAGGATTCAATATACATCCAACTTATAATCTGAAACTGGGCTCAAGTGGCAATTGCTTGTTCGTATCAATGAGTGCCTCTGTAGTATAGGTGGTGGTAATGGTGGGTTCGATTTTGGCTTTATTGTATGCAGAAAGTTCGAATGCAACACCCAATCCAGATACATGGCAAGGTTCAAGAATTGTAATAGTCATTTAACTTTCCTTTTCCTTCGCCAAATATTTGCTTAATATGACCGTATGATATGGTTATGCTCATATGTACAATGATTTTTACAGAAGTTGCATAAATGAGAAAGAGGACCCCTGTTGGGTACATGTTTAGTATTATGTAGTAAGAGGAGGCTACCACCTGATCTTCTATTGTGCAGATAATCTCACAGAATCTCCGAAAATGAGTTCAATGCATACAGAAAATGACGACAGTGGGTCATATTCCTAAGTGTATTTATCCTCTGGTATTAACGATCACCAGCCCACCTATCTTAGCTTAAGTCTTATTGTTTTTTTTTATTATTTTAATTAATTGTTATTTTATCGTGTAACTCTATTTATTTTCATACCATTAATTTTTAAAGCCACTGTAATACTACTTACATAATCTAACAATTGAATTTATTACATTTTTCCCCATCAATAATAACGAAATTGTTGCCTGGGTAACACTTCCTTATCAAATTTAAGCATGATGTTGTGCTCTTTAAACAGAAATAAAATCGAAAAAGAAACAAACTAACCGTTTTTAGTGGAGAGCAGTATATGTAACACATACGAAAACAAAAAATCAATAAAACTCCCACATGATATAAATGAGTAACTCAATAAACAGAAAAACAACAACAATAAGAATAATAATTAAATCCCTACGCACCATACAAAAAAAAACAGGAGAGTCTTTAAAAAATGTAATGTAATGTGTGCTCTCTTTCTCTCTCTCGCTCTGTTACATTTTTATATTCTTGCTGCTCTTTTGTTTTGCACGTGTAAACAGCATTAATTAAAGTAATGATGAAAAGGAAATGAAAAATAGAAAAATTTTTGTTACAATTTCAAGATATGTACTTACCTCTAAAGCAATTTTTTCTTGTACTTGTCTACCGGTATGACCATATTTGGCACGCTGATCTAAAGTGGGTACATAATTATTCGTTTTATTATCGTCCGTTTTTGATTCAGCAATACTTAAAGCGGTAGCCTTAAAACGTTGAGACAATACAAAGCAACTGGAGCCATTAAAAGTCTTTAAATTTTTTAATGATTTTGTGCCAGAGCTGCCGAACAACAACAATTGTTTAATTGACGATGTAGAAGAACTTTTAAACATTATTTTCTTAACACAAACAGCAATAAAAATGAAATTATTTTCTCTGTTTTATATTGAAATTGTTTCTTCTTTTCTTTTTTTTCTCTTCTTAAATTGGTAAGAATATTATGCTTCTTCTTCTAATTTTTTAATAAAAAACAGTTTTTTTTCTTCACCGCCTGCCAAACGTATTTCAATTTCAAATTCCAATTTGCAAACGTTTTTGCCGATTTCTCACAGTCAACTAAAATTTAAAGGTAAACGAAAGCAACTCATGAGTCTCTTCTTGAATATTTTTGCTACCAAACGAGTAGAAATTTTGTTTTTGTTTTATGTACGCCGTACACACATGTCTTTCTATGTATGCATGTGTTGGTACACCCAAAAAATTTTTAATATATGTACCATCATACACACACACTTTCCTATGAACACATGGCTAAGATAGAAGAAACCACGTTGTTTTTGTTGTTCTATTTTAATTTAAACTGTAAAAAACAATATTTCCATCATCTCTTCACATCAGTTTTTTTGTGTGTATGTGTTTGTATGTATAATTTACTACTGAGTGTTAATTTTCTTGTTCAGTCTTTTTTTCTTTTCAGATTTTTTGCTTTTGCATTACTTATCAGAAGCAAATAAACCAGCAAAAAACATTGTACATAATAATTAAATATTACTCTCATTATTACTCATTAGCAAAGAGAGCCACAAGAAAAAAAAAACAAAAAAAACGTGATTTTATGGCTTATCTTTTATATTTTTCTACTAGTGCTCGTATTACGTATTCAGGGGGTGGTTAATTACGCTCAATAAAAGAGGCTTATCAACTGAGTGTAAACTCTTTAGGAGTTTTTACAGTTCGCACTCTCATTCTCTCTCGCTATTTATAAATTACATGAGACTGTTACGGTAAACCGTATAGTTTTTTTCATAACTTTACCGGAAAACACAGAAAAGGAAATGCATTAATGTAAAGTTTACATGTTAAACTTTAATGCACTTCTAAGCATTAACAGCAATGGCTTAAATAATAGAAACAATTGAAAAAATTCATTATTTATTGTATTTCATTATTTTTTTTTATCACTTCTAAGTAAAATTCTTTTAAAAAACGGAATTTCTAATGTACCTATTTCTGTTTGTTTTCTCTTTTCTCCCTATATAGTATTTATTTCTAACCACATAAGTACCCTATGTACACTCACAAAAACTATACTTACATTATTTTTTCTCCTTTATTTCCCTTGGGGTGGCATAACAAATAATGAATTAATGAAGCGTATGAGCTTAAAATGTTGGAAAAATGTTTCAAAGTCTATTATTTAAACAAAATTGTACTAAATGTTTTCGTTTACCCAAAACAACTACAATAAACATGTTTACAACTATTAGTTAATTGTATGTTTGTATTTTTGTACATATGTGATTTAGCAGTGTTTATTGTTCATTTTCTGCTTTTGTTAGAACTTTTGTTTCACAGAATTTGTGCCACGAAACACACTACATGCCGAATGTCTAAAAAAAGAAAGGTTTATTCAAATTCTGTTTTAAAAGCCGCTTAAATGAGGAATGCAATCCTAAACTGGTATTAGACAGCATAGAATTTAATTGAACAATATCAAGTTAATACCTAGGAAGGTATATTTTTAAATTTAGTTTTAATTGTATTAAAAAAATGTCGTGATACAATCAATTTTTTTACTTTCTCGAGCTTCTTAATTTACTTTGAGTTAAAAATGTTGCTTTTATATAAAAATAATCTTTAATTAAAGCTTTTTGCGGTCATCTTTTAAAATAGCAACTGATTTTTAACCGTTTTACTTAATTTTTCGTTCCTTTAAAGGAACATAGAGCTGTCTCAAGGCATAAACCCATACTCTTATTTTTTGTTTGTTTTGTTTAAGTATCATTATTCAAATTTTTCTAGCTAAGCAGGTGACTGGTATACTATAGCAGACTCTAGGATGATAGCGTTGCCATCTGTGGAGGCATATAAAAAGAGTTCCTTGTTATATTGGCTGTAGTGGTTACAAGAGACAAAATAAAATTGTCATGAAAAGTTTTTCAAAAAATCTGTCGTTCGGAGTCGACTTTTTGTAGCCCCTACCACTTATGGATTAAATTAACACACATAACATAAGTGGTGTGAGAACCTAGGTTGTAATCTTGACTAAAGGGCTGTAATAACCAATTATGTATGTAAACGTATATTTAAAAAAAAGCTAGCCTTTTAAGACACGTTTTAGTAACCATGCGAATTAGCCGCAATATGAATTGATAAAATAATTTGTTTCTAATGCCAATAAAATTCTTTTTTATTTAAAATTCTTTCTTATTTATATTTTCAACACGTCTTAAACAACAATTACTTGTTTTCGCCGAAAATTATTAAACCATAACAATTTATTTTACTTTTCTATTCTGTTTTTAAAAATAAAATGCCATACCATACTTACTCCCTTTCTCATTAACCATCACAATAGAAAAAAAATTGAACACACACAATATAATTTTACACACAACTGTATACTAGAATCAGCATAAAAACATTCTCTGAGTGTAAACAAAAGTAAACGCTCAATTGCTGAGTCTCAAAATCCATACAATATATTTTTTAAATGTCACACTGTATACTTGTGTGAGTACACATAAATAAGCATGTATTAGGGTAGGTGTGTAACCATAGAATTTGTTGTTGTTTTTAGGGGGCTCGTTTACTTGTTGTATAAATACTTGAAAATTTTTTTTGCACACATTCTTGTTACGTGCTCTCTCACTCGCTATACATTAGCAATATTAGCAAACATTGTGACAACAACAAATGGCACATGTTATGAGATTTCAATGGTAGAGATTTTATCAATGTTTTGCTACTTGAATGGAACAATATACACAGTGCTGCCAATGATGTAAAATGAAATCGTTTAAATGAAAAGAATTAAAAAATAAATGTTTCAATGTATATTCTTAATAATATTCAATTGTATTTGGATATGTAAAGTCAGTCGCAGAGGTTTTTTATAGAATCGATCAGAACACAAAGTTAGCTTAATTTAGGTTAAATTGATAGCCACCTCAGACTATAGTACTTATTCAACAATGACTCCTGGATAGAACTTCTCAAGTTTTTTGATAGTTTTGGAAAAATCTGGATTGCTTACAAATCACTTTGCCTTCTGTTTTTTTTTTAATCTAGTATAAGTACTCTTTGCGTTTGTTATGAAGTACCGGGTTTGCTCTTCTACCTATCAATTGGAAATCGTTGTGAGGTATTCCCAGCCTCCGGCCAAATGTACCCAGAGGACAGTGTCATGCTATGAGGCTCATAAAATATATAATGGGTCAGATTTCTTTAGCATTCATACAAGGGAGTTCATTCTTCGATCTTTTCTTTGCAAATGACTAAAATTTTTCTTTGTTGTTCGCTTAATATCCCCGTGTTCCGGAATCTATATGAGGATAATTGTTGAACATCTCGAGATGTTGATATCCAGAGACACCCAGCGTTCCTAGACAATCATTGATGTTGAGTACACATTTTCTAGGGATGTAATTTACTTTACTGTCACTAGTATTCTGATTTCTCCACCCGGTATATTCTAACACTGGATCCGCATAGCTACAGTCGTCTGCTATGGAATCCTCTGTTAAGTAATCTCATATACTCAGCCATTCGTCTGTATATAGACCCCAAATATTCCAATGGTATACCACCGGTAACGCTCTCCTTTCCTTAAAGCTCACAACGGCGATCAAATTAATGTGATTTCGATATCCACATACTACTTTTTAAACATAAAGATCGATTTCTAAATGACTTACCTCAAGTTTACGATTAAATTAGTAACAATCTGAGCCCAAATCCAACGACCTTTTGCACCTCCTGGCTTTATTGTAAAGGCAGCCAGTGCCTTAAACACCTTAAGAAAGAGGCTCATATCATTTCTTAAAGATGAAAAGAAAATTTAATCTTCAACTCCATCATTCTTGCTTTCGAAAAACGCCAAATCGTTTCAATTAAATTGAATTAAAACGCGTAATAGACGCAAGTCGGCGATAGACTGTGTGTAAAGAAGGCTTAGCCAGTAAATGACGTCATTTATCGTGTTCTTAAGTTGTCCAAACTATATAATAATAAAGTCAAAAGATATTAAATTTATGTTTTTATAAAAAAAGAAACAATTTCAACGAATTACTACTGTTTCGTGGAAATTTTCTTAATCTTTAGAGATTTTATTCACTTTTATGAGGGGCAATATAGGAAGGAACGAAAGAAAGAAATAAAATTAATCATGTTGGCAAATAATAAAGAAAAGATTTGACATGAAATGTAGATAATCCTCCTCGACAAACTGTATATAAGATAAAGGACTATACTTAGGCTCTTCGGGAGCAAAATAAACTATTTCTTCTGATTCTTCTTCCAGAGGTTCGTTCTCTATTTCAGTTACATTGTCGCAGATATGAACACGTTTTGTGGTGTCGGTATTAGTGGTTTCAAGGGGACGCCGTAAAGCTGGCCGAGCCAATGCCGCCGGTGTGGAAGCAGTTGGCTGTTGACTTTGTTGTGATTGTGACTCTTGTTGCTGTTGTTGTGTCTTTGACGCGATGGGAGATATAACGCGTGACATTTCAAAATTACCCGTTGTTTGCTGCTGCTGTTGTTGTTGCAAATGCAAGCGTCTTACCACATTGACCCTCAAGTCTGAGGAAGGTTTTCTATTGAGCTCTAAGGCTGAACGTTGTGCAGTCGTGCCAGCAGAAGTAGAGGGTGTTGCCTTTTCCTCTATTTGTTGCATTAATACCTGACCATGTTTACGTCTGTGCCAGATTTTATTGTGTTCTCTGTAGTCCACTAGAACTTTGCGGCGTACAAACTCCTGGTAGGATAGTAATTCACTTGAAATTTCTCTGCGAATTAAATTTTTTTCCCGGCCTGGTAGATTGGGATTTTTCAAAGCCAACATACATTGCGAGGCGGCCAAGGTCAGTATATGCTCCAAAGCCATTAGACACAGTTCACCATCTAGATTTGCCAAAAGTTCGTTGGGTGGACAATTAACTGAGGATACTGAAGCCACTGATAACGACTTGGAAAACGGTCTCTGCAATGTGGTATTACCAGCCTGGGGCGACTTGGTCGTATTAATGGAAGCATCTTTAGTACCCTCGCTACCGCCAATGTCGGGTAATACATTCAAAGGCACCTCATGGAAACCATAATTTTGCTGCATGGAAAATGGAGAGTTATTTTCTAAGTTTAAAGAGAATATTTTCAATACTTACAAAACTTAAGACTTTCGTATAGACAGATACTATGCTGAGAACCGTGCCAAATGTCAAATGCAATTCACTTTCAATTAGTTTGGGTGCTCCGAAACATATTTCAAAAATGGGTTCCCATTCGCTGGTTAAAAATTCTGGTGCACATATTAAATCGATTAGATTGGGTGAAAAGGCTTGCAGGCATTTCACACACAAGATAATCACTTCAGTTAAACTGAAACGAAAGAAATGAATTGTTATTGAATGGAAAATCAATTTAAATTCACTTACTTACTCATTAAATGTTGTTATCACTTCATCCACCATGTTAACATTATCGGTGTCTCTTAAAATATCCAACTGCGAACGGCGACCTGCTAATAAAAGCTTTAAGCATTTCGGCTGATGGAACATTGAAATGGAATGCCCCAAAAGTACTTGTACAGAACGCTAAAATAAAGAGAAACACAGACATTTAATTGCAACATTTAAATTGCTTACAGCTACTCACCATCAAATTAAATAAAGACTGTGAATGCTCCAGACGCCACTGCTTTTCGAATTGCACCAGAGATGCCAGTAATGAAACAGTGCTTTTGATTAAGAGCATAGCTGAAGGTTCTAAAGATTGTTTGCTTAAGAGCAAAGAGTCTACCAAATATTCCTCATGTATGCCTACAAACTGCAGAGCATCTTTGAGGAAGTGATGCATATGCTTTTTAAGCAGTATGCATACCAGATCTATGCCACGATGATAAATAGGCCACCATTTTTGTACAGTCCACTCAACGTTTGTAGGTTGCTGCAAAACGTAGTTGGCCTCTAAGAGTTCCTTTGGAGGCAATAGTTTCAACCACAAATAATCTCCCACATCACAGTGCAAGAACTCAGCAGAGCAATTGCCTTTGGCAAAGACAATAAGCACATCTAGCAACTCCACGGATAACTGTTGTTTGCTATTCAATTGCAAAATGGCGCCTGTGCAGCTTAATAAACGCTGAAAGACTTTATTGCTTATAAACGGCAAATCCCAATTACCAAAGCCTTCTGTGTGGAATATAGAGGCCACGGTTTTTAAAAGATTTAAACACAATACCAAGGAAGTCGAGGACTGCTTTTTAACTTCCTCCTCCCCAGAGGATTTCTTTGTTTGTATTTCAACTTTAATGCAATTTTCCAAGTTTTGCAATTCAGAACAAATAATATAAACGACCGAATTTAGAAACGCTAGCGAGAGAGAAGAATCATCTAACAGTTCTTCGGCTAGTAAGTCAGCCAGTTTTATAGTTATGGAAAGGCAGGCCTCCTTGGCTCTTACATGTAAGTCAGAGTAACAAGAAGCCACACGGCTAAGCAATTGATTTAATTGTTTGAGCAAGTCTTTATGTTCACTGGAAGATTCTGTGTAGACATGTTTAAAACTTGAAATGATAACAAGATACAATTCCGAAAGTATTATTAAAGGTCTCAAGTCCTCTACGTATTCAGCACGCTCTACTAAAATGCTTAAACATTTCTCAGCCAACGTTTTAAATTGCTTGCGTGGTATATCCATAAATGCAGGCTGCTTTTTTAATAGGATTAAAAGAAAACTTTTAAATGCCTGCAGACGACACAACCATTCAGGCATTTCTTCTGGATTGAATTCGGGCATTTTGTGTACCGAGGTTTTGGGCAAATCGAAAACAAATTGTAGCCATTTTTCGAAATGTGCCGGTTCAAAGAATTTCACTAAAACTTTTTTCAAACCATTATTGATTATGGAATTGGTACAAAACACTTCTATGGCCAGAATATTCAAAAGTTGTGTATAAGCCTTGATGTTGGTTTTAAAGTTGCCAAATAAAGGCTGGCAAAAATTGTCCCAAAAATTGGGTTTCTCCTGCAAAGAATCCACCAATAATTGCATGTTTTGTTTCCACAGCATATGAAACAGATTCATTATTTTACTGGGTAAAATCTGCTCAACTATTTGAGGATCTTTGGCCAAAGCTTCCAAATAATCTTCCATATACGTGACAATGCTATCGGATATTTGGGCATCTTGTTCTTTGCCAAATATACGCTTTTCATGGCTGTAATTGACTTTGAAAAAGGCTTCTGTAACACCCGGCTGTTTCTCAATACACGCTTCTATCAATTCTAAAATAGCAATTTTTATGGAATCACTTTCCAGCTCATCGGGTAATTTTTGCAGAAACATCAAACGAATTTGATCCGGTTCCATATCCAAACAGGCCAGCAAAGACATATTAAATTCCAAAGCAATTCTTTTCAACAAACGACACGACAATATAGGCAGCCAGCGATCGAATATATTGCTCATGTAACTGGTTACCACGGGTATTATTCTTAAAGTATCTCTTTGCTTGGGTTGAGTATAAATCATGGCTTCCAGAGGCGATAACTCAGAGATCTTAAAGATATTACTTTTAAGTTTCAAAACCTGCATTAATATGCGCATGGCTAAGCGTACCAGAAATCCCAAACCATGGGTATGTTGTGTTAACCAATTCGATTCCATTTCCATGCAATGCTGCAAATAGGCATTACCCAAAGCCACAAATCTTAATAGAATCTGACCATTTTCCATGGATAGCAAAGAGTAAACACAAATATCCCGTAAAAGTAAATGATTTTTGGGCATTTCAACATCCTTCTCCAGCGATGTAAACTCATCCAGTATATCGCATATAAAGCCCATAATTTCGGCATAAATTTTATGCTTAACCGTTTGAGTTTGAAAACGCCAAACCTGTAGATGGGGAAATACATCTCTGAGTAAAAATATCAGGCCAGGTATTTCCACTTGAAAATATTTTCTCCTTTGCAATTTGGTATAACAACGCAGAAATGCTATGTAGGCCTGAAGAAAATCAAATTTTTCTTTTGTTTTTTCCACATTCACCAAATACGAGCCCACCAGGCTGGAATCAAAGCACAGGCCACTTGCATATTTCTTGTAATCATTCAATGAGTCATTGGTTATGATCGGCAAAATGGTTAAGTTGATGACACGTATAAAGATTTCAGCATCAGCCAAAGGCAACAAGGCCGTACAAACATTTAAACAACTGGCCATTAGTTCAATGGGAGGCAGTTGTACGGCTTTAAATTTATTTAGCAAATCAATACACATTTCTGTGGGATGAACCATTTCAGTGCTGATATTAACCAAAGACTTGGTTTTCTTTAAAGCCTCATTTAAATATTTCAGGCCCTCATTTACTCGTTCCACTCGTTCGATATTTTCATATTCGCCATAATATTGCTGGGTTTCAGTCAGCAAACAATTGATTTCATAATGCAAAACATTAAAATAGTTTACACTACAGCGAAAATGTACACAGTAACCCTCTGGTCTGGCCAAAACAGCAGCTGAGGTTCCCTCGGGTATAATGAAATCAATGCCAGCAAATGGTTTAACTGCCTGCGTTAAGATATATTCATCTTCTCCCACCGATTTCAGAAAGTATTTACTCTCATCATAATAATCGGACAATATGGGCAATGATTCTAATTGGGAACGTATCTGTAATTGAGAAGAAATGTTTGTTTTATAATTTAATAACTTAGGAGAACTATCCACACTGAATGCTTACATAATTGCCCATGCCAGCCTTAGTTAGAGCATTAGCCAGCATTGATAAATGCTGAAAATCTATTGGAAATATTTCCAAAAGCGTATTATACAGAGAACGAGCACCAATATCTGTAAAATAAATTCAATTTATTTCAGTAACATTTAAAAATACGTTCAAAAATTATATCATTTACCTTCATTGCTACAAAATTCTTTAGCCAAACTTGGCCAGCTTATTAATGCACACAACAGTTCATAAATAAATGGATGTCTGGCACATGAGCCATCACCATCAAAGTAGTCACATAAATAAGACAACAAATCATATACGCTTTTACGTACAATACGAGACACTAAAGAATCATCCTGTTTAAGAAGAGTCATTAGGGAAAATGTAAAATAAATTATTAAAAAACAAAACCCACCAGAAACAAGGGACTTGATACTAAATCGTGCATATATTTAAAACAATTTAAATCCACTGCCCTTTTGCCCATTTGGCGGCAGCGTAAAAGCTGTTGATCATTCTCTGCTGCATTACAGCAACGTATTTGCATAATCATCCAGGCCAAAAGGATTGGACCATTTTCTGGATGATGCCACATGCGTGCCACATCACGATCCAAGCATTTGCATAACTCCATGCAGGTTTTAGAATCTACCTCTCCGCCGGAAAAATCTAAACATTTTAGGAAAATTGCTACCTCAGCATAAGCCAAACGCAAAGACAATTCCGCATGTAAAGGATTTGTGGAACTGAAATAGGCCTGTTGCCTGCCAAAAGAATGCTGTCTAAAACACTGGAATATTCGTTTTATTTCCTCAACATTTAGATGCTTGTGATCACATAAAATCAATAGGATTTGTGTAACTTCTATGATTTCCCGTGCATTTCTCTCGGACCAATTCACCAATTTGGCTTGATAGTTGAAAAACTCACGTGCAGTTAGTTTATGGGGAGGCTGTTCATTAATCAAATGTTCCAGTTGCTTGAGATAAGATTCTCTGAGTTTGTCTAAACCAATTTTGTCCACAATTTCTTTGTATTCCTTGTAATATGGATGATGCGGTACTTTGTAGAAGATTAATAGATTTTTGACAATTTTCAAAACAATCATGCGCTCCAAAGTATAATAGCCCCATATGTCATCCAACAGTTGGGTCATATTGTTTTCCGTGGATATAAAAGTGGTTAAAGAGCTGGCGGAACCACGATACTCATTGGTTAAATAATAGCATAGTATCTCCCAGCATTGCAAGGTTTCCAAATCCTTAAATAGAAGCCAATTAATCAACAATTTAATGTTTTTGTTTGCACAAGCCCTAGGCGGCACACTTACCAACAACTCCTGCAGCCTTAAAGTAAACGCCAACAATTTTTCTTGCTTTTTCTCTTTCAATAACTTTTCCAAATTGTTTTTTGTGGCATTTGCCGGTTTAAATTGCAACAAACCATCCTGTAACTCTTTGGAAACTTTTAAAAGCTCTTCCTTTACCGTAGATTCGGGTGTCTCATAGTGTATGCCCGATACCAGTTGCCACAAACGCTTCCAATCCGTTCTAAAGCCAATTAGATTCGTAAAGTGTTCACTTCTTTAAGCAATAAAAAAAACTTACATGACATTATTTCCCGAGCTGGCCATCCTCGTTCTTAATTTTTAAACTTTTTAATTGAAAATTATCAATTTTTTTTATAAAAATCACCAGCCCGCCTGTTTTATTTAATTTTTAGCTTGTTTTGATTTCCACACTATTTTGTCTTTTTGACATTTCGTATATTTTTAATTGTCAAAGTGCTCAGCTGTTCAATATGGTGGTATAACATCTCTGTTTTATTTTTATTCGTTCATATGCTAGCTACGACATCCACCCGTTTTCTATGCCGTAATTTTTTTGAATTTGCAGTGTGGTGAATTTCAAATGGTGAATAAATTTGAACTAAACCACAATTACTGTTATTTGAAAAAAAAAAAATACATGGCATTATCGCCCTTTCCGTATTACGATTTATGCACGACATTGCCAATGGTGGAAAATTAGTTGGTTTAGAGTCCGGAATATGGAAACTATTTTAAGGGTGAAATTTGTATTGACACCCAGTGTTGCAAAATGAAGTTTTGAAATAGTATTGAACTATAATCGAAAGTGTATGTATCAAATGGTACTTTTATAAAAATATTTTTACTTAATAATACTAATGAAATAGAAAAACTAAATTCTCAAAGTAAAAGTCGACGGAACGTAACGGCAACTTATTTATTGCTTTTCGTATTCTATAGACGAACATACATACGCATGGGCTAACCGGGTCATTATTTTGAAAAATAATGGGGTCCTTCGGATCGATAGACTAAAAGTATTGCAGAATATATAGTTAAAGTTGGGCCAGGACTATTGTTGCTATTTTCCTAATGACTCCTTTTTCCATAACGTATGTATGTACATATTTAAAATTCTGAAAATTTTATTCTTTTGCATTGCATTAGTTAAATGGTTTTAAACTTTAAATATTTTTTATTGCAAACAGTTTTAGAACTTAACTAATTTCCAGAAGAGTAATGTTCGTTAACTTAATTAAAAATTTAATTTAATTTAATTAATAATTTAATTTAATAATTTTAATTTATTTTAAGTTTAGCTGTTTGAGAATAATAATCCTTGAAATAATTATTTCACCACTCAGAAATTTAAAATTCTTTTGTTTCCGCCATTTTTCATACAAAAATATTCTGTTTAAGCAAGAAACTCACCTTTAGACACGTGGTGCAGCACACACACACACAAATATATTTAATAGAATATTTAACCATGGGGTGGTTTTCTTGTTTTGTTTTTAATTCTTCATATTTTTGTCCTATTTTATATTTACTCGCTCTTTCTCTCTCGCTCATTCATCTAGCCTTCCTTTTAAGTTTCAATGATGCTGCTTAAAAAGATGCTGACGATGCTGGCGACGCTGTTCGTGCTTCGGTTTTGTTGTCTAGTGAGTGATGCTGCTAACGCGCAGACACACTTTAACTAACTAGAATTTAGCACAACACCAACACATACACATACGCTTACCTTTTTTTCTGCCACTCATTACTAATGTATACGTACGTATGTACGTACATGTATATGGTCACCCAATTGACAGCCCTCTTATGCAGGCTCTCTCATACTTTGTATGTGTTATATGTACGTACCGTACACTATACTTGTTAGATCTAAAAGAGTACACAAAATAAAGGATTTCTTTCTATTATCGAGACTCTCTTGCTAAATAATGGAAGCAGCAGTTAAAAGGAAACTGGCAAACAAATAAACAGGTTATAGATGCTGTTTTCAAAACTTGAGTGATTAGTAAGAAAAAACTATTGCTACAACAAAGATCTAAATTTTCTTTTTGTTTGTTTTTTTTAATTCACACACACACACAAATAAAATAATAATTGTGTTTATACAGTGTCTACAACAAATAGAATAAAATTATGACAGAAAATAATAATACAACAGCAAATTTGGAATGTGATAGTAAGTGTGTTTATTTAACAATAAATAAAACATTTTTTTCTTACCTATTTTATACAAGAGCTTGTATACGTGCGTAAGTGTAAGTGTGCGTGCAATTTGCTTGTTATATGTATACCTTGATTTTAATAATACAGTTATTTAATTGATTATAATAGTCACAAAGAGAGTAAAAGTGTGTGTGAGTAAAAGTAAATGCTTACGTTTATTTAATATGTATTTTAATACAAGTATAACATATTAGTATGTATGTGCATAATCGTAATTCCCTTAGAAATTTAGTAGGGGGGTTATCTTATAATGGATGCTTAAGCTGTATAGTAAGTAGATGATGTTTTTATATTTAGTTAGTGCCTGTTTGCCACACACTTACCCACCCATACTCACACATGCACATGATGTTTCGCCTGAAAGCAGTGCTTGCAAAATATTAGTTTTTGCTTTTCTCTTTCTGTGACGTCGAAATTGCTAAAACGTGTGTACTTTACAAACAACTAACCGTTGTTTTTACTATCCAAAGTGGTGAAATTTGATCTGTGTTGAATATGTGCAAATGTAAACAAACAAATGTGGTGGAGAGTACACAATAAGAATATAAAGAAAACGGTTATTTTATTCTGAATTTAAAACTGAAATTATTCACCGAATTCTTGAATATTTTTATATTTTTATAAACGGATTATTAAAGATTGAATTCGAAATATTAATTTAAACTCAGTTGCCAAATTAAAAATGTCTAGCATCTCTTGCATTTTGAAACGAGAATCTGAAGAGCTGAAGAGGCATGGAATTTTGGAATTTGAAATGTAGTCCATCTTAAGAAACCGTGAATAAGTTTCTTCTAAAGCTGTTGCACTTCTATGCGATACTCTAAGCCTGTTTCTTCTATTGGTCTTTATTACGAGTTCACTATATACTGTTACGTTTTTAAATTTTGTATAGCATTTATTTATCATGGTTTCGATGATTGCAAGTAAAGTAAAATAAATTCTTTAATTCTGATCCTTGTTTACTCCTTTATTTAAATAAATCCTTTATTTTTTAAATAACAACACACTTGAACAGATAACACGATCATTATTGTTGGATTTTTAATCTTCGTTTTATTCTCTTCTTGTAAATTCCTATGTATTTGTTTGTGTAATTTATATTTACCGTACGATGTGTGTATTTTGTTGTTATCTTGTTTGCTCATTTTCGTTTAGTTTATTTTCGTCTGCGTAACAATATATTTATTATTCTTGCTGTTCCTTATTTATAGTTTTAGTTTTTATATTTATACGTTTTAGAGCTTCTTCGTGTCTGCAATTTATTTAAAAAGATTCATTAAATTTAGGTTAGTTTAGGCGGCGGATCTTTCTTGAAGAGTAAGGTCCCACTTAGGCTAGATAAACCCCTCCGTCTCTCCGTAGCAAGAGCCGGTGAAAGATAGTCTGTTCCACTTTCGTAGCTTCTGCAGAACTTATTAGAAAGTATGCTAAAAGGGCATGACCCCTCAAATATACCCATAGTGCAATAGATAGACCATGCGATTTAGGGAAAGAGGGTTTTTTTATTATTATTTTTTTAATTTTCCAGATTCAGAATTTTGAATCGTAATTTTCTTTCTTTACAGATTTCTATCAAATTAGCGATGATGACTTAGACGATTGTGAAGATCTGCCAGATGATTGTTTAATCGATGCTGCAGATGGTACGAATGGAGCATCGTCCTCTAGTTTGTCGAATCTCAATGGCCATCGTGGTCCCTATGAACGGGCTTGGACAACTGAAGCAACCAGAGCTCTCATACATATACGCGGGCCCATGGAACATCGTTTCACTGAGGGCAGACAGAAACGTACCGCTCTCTGGTTACATTGTACGCGTCAATTACAAAAAATGGGTTTTCGATATAGCGCTGCCAAAGTACAAAAGAAATGGCACAATATTTTGATTACCTACAATAAGAATCTGTGTAAAAAATACACTTCAGGTTATGTGCACTGGGAATTCTTTGAGGAAATGTTTAAATATCTGCAAGGAAAGCGGGCCAATTTCGAGGTCTCTAAAATTAAATCGAAAACACCAGCAGGTGGCATACAAGTGAAAACCGCAACAGATAATTTCAATGTACAGTTTGTAAATACCAAGCAAGAGGAAACGGAAACACCTCAAATTGAATTGGATTCAAAATCCAACGATGATTATGATGAGGAGGATAGTACGAGTTTAACGGATTTAAAGAAACCGAAATTGGAATTAAATGATGATCACCGGCATAATTATGAATATCCTTTGGAAATTGTGGACTCTAACAATTATACACAATCCAATGCCAAAGTGGTGGAGGATGTAACAAATGATTTTCCCAAAACGTTTGGCAAAGACAACCAATCAGTCATGTATGCGGCGGGTGGTGCAAATATAGCTCATCATGGCGTCTGTGGCAACAAAAATGATGGTTGGTGGCAAGATTATTTTGAGCGTAAACTGCAAGTGGAACGTGATAAAATTGAATTGCAAAAAGAAATGCATCGCGAATTGATGCAATTCAATAAGATGTCCTTGCTGCAGCAGGAGAAAATCGAACGCATTAAAATCGAAGCCATAAACAGCTTAACCAGTACTTTACAAAAATTAGTAGAAGTTAAATATAAAAGAAATTAAGAAAATAAATACCTTAACAACATACGACATTAAATAAATCTCTTTTTATTTTCCCATACAATTTTAAATATTCCAATCAATTTCCATGATGGTGGCAATATTTTCACCTTCACCGCTTACAAATTTATAACCAAGACGCCACAAGTCTGTTGAAAATATTAAACCTTCTCCCTCCTTTAGCACAACATTAATGCGGGGACAGTTCGCGCAAGGTTCTTTAGCATTTAAACTCAGTTCCATAGTACCCCACAACTGTTGTACAATTACAAGACCCTGTAAATATATTTCCTGCTTAAACTTCTGCTCATAGTTATGAGCCATTAGCAGCCAGCTGGAGTAGAATGGTTCCAAATGTACCGGATAATAGTAGGGCCGTTTAATAAAATTTCTCGATGATTTTACTGCCTTAAATTGACAGTTTCGTATTTGTAGAAACCATTTGTCCGCTGGATTATATAAATTCCAAGCCTTACGCAGTGCCAGTTCGATATCGAAAAATTTATTCAACATTAGATTGGTGGATACATCACAGGGGTTGCTTTTCAGAAAATCCAAAGATTTATTAAAAATCAATTCATAGAGATCAGTGGTGGACATGGGTTCATGGGAATCTGTTATAATGACCGGATATGATCTTTCCAAATAGTTGGATTCCACAAATGTAAAAGTTGTATTTGTTAGAGATGGTATGTAATCTGAAATTATAAAGAAAATAAGAAGAAAGTTATTCTAAAAGTACACATGGGGGCCTATTCGGGATCAATTCCCTCCTAGAAGAGAGCATCAACGATAAAATACCATGGAAAGTTGAGGCAACGCTATGTCTTGCGGAGAAGTAGAATTTAATCAACAAAGTTATTCACCACTATACCCAATACATGTTCGCAGAAAACTTAATTTCAAAAGTTGGCAACTCTGTCATTCTAGAATCTGTTACAATAGATCAATAATCAACTGCTTAGCTGAAAAAGCTGATTCACAAATAATAAACGGAATAATAACAGGCAGGATGACATGTTGGACTATAGTTGGTAAAGTCATGGGACCCATAGAGAAGGGAATCTATACCCCGATGGCGGTTGTAAATTCCTTAGCCAACGCAACCCCATCTCAGGAGAGTCTGACTATAGTATAGTAGCTATAGTCATGGCACCCATAGAGAAGTGGATCCATTTCTCGATGGCGGTTATACATTCCCTAGCCAACGCAACCCCACTATCCATTGGAACTTTGACCAATTTAATTACATGCTGTTCATTCCTTAAAGTATTTTCCTCCTGCTGCTATTATTTCTTTGACTTCATTGGTGCTAGAACAGTAGAGTTGCCAACTTTCATTGTCTAGAAATAATGGCTTTATTATCACAATATTAGGTTGATGTATTGGGTGCGTGCTACTCTTTCACTATGGCTTAACTATGATGTTAATACCTGATATTATCTACTGTGGGGGGTCGGAGGTCATAGCATCCTAAATGGATTATTAAGATAGCGATTGAAGACTCTTCATTATTAAATTTCAAAACAATTACAATGAGAAATGCATTGCCTGCTGCTGCATTTGAACCTGGGATGCCAAACGCTAATTTTAACTTTAAAATAATTTTAAAAAATTCTGATAAGAAATCTTTAATACCCACCAATTGTATCGCACAATAAACAATTTTCTATTTCCGTTTCATAGCGGCCCAATTTTGTAGTCGAAATCCGATTACTGTCCTCCTTTAAAGGCTTTTCAATCAAACACTTGGCATTATACAAATCAGACCAATTCCAGTAGGGCAGCAATTGTATCAGAAACAAACGACCCAAAGCACTTAAAAACCAATTCAACGTATCACACCATATTACCAGAGCCCATAGAATAGCTATGGTTACGCCGATTAACGATAACAATTTCAATTTTTGTAAACGATAGTGATTCCGCAAGGGTTTACAAATCTCCAGCATTTGTGAATTTGAAAATTGTTGTTTTTTCAGCGAAGCAAAGAAATTTTCGAAATCTTGTTCTATAGACGCAGAAGATGACATGTTGCCGGATAAATGAACTCAACAGTTATGCGATTAAGTTTTGAATGATTAGAAAGTGTTCTCAAGTAAATTGTGTTTGTGAGTGGCTTTAGAAAGGACATGCGCCTTCAATAAGAGTGTGGCTGGCAAAAGATAATAATTTCTGTGTCTCCTATATAATCAAATTTTACACTTCAATTGTTTATAATTTCAATGCAAATGAAAAAAATGGGAAATAAATTCAATCTATTTTCCCTTTTCAAACACTTGAGCCACTAACATTTCTTTGTTTTTGTTGTTGTAAAGAAAAGAAAAAAAGCTTCAATACTTAAATGCCAATAAAAATTAAGTGGGTGTATTTTATTTCCTTATATATCCGCCGTTAAGAAATATTTCACGATTCTTTTTAAATTTTTTTGTAAACATTTTACATTCCCTCTTGGTACGAAGAATCCTCCATACTGTTGTCCGACCTTGGGCCACAGTCCTTCATGTGATCAAGTAACTCGCTGCAATCTTTCGATTTGTTCCAATACGTGGCCGGACAATTTACAAACGTCTCCGCGAAAACACAAGCCATTAAATGGCTGGTTTTCGGTGGGCAAGGCGGCGGCTGGTACATACGATTATTCGATCCCGGTGTTAAGGTTTTAGTGTTTCTATTCTTAATTTTTTCTTGCATTTTCAAGTGATGCTTTTCAACCTTTGCTGAGCAAGTTTTAAAAGATTTTTCCAATTCTGGTATGAAATCGGGCGTATCTTTTAGGACTTTCTTCAAGAGGGCGGTTAGATTGACTTCGTGGAGTTTGCCATTTTCCATTATGCCCGTATCATTAAGGGCACATTCCAAGAAACACTGGAAAGAGATAATAAAAATATTTTGTTTTGTATTCCTTTTTCGTTGCTTTAAGGCACATACGGCTGCCACACAAAGCATCATCATTTGGGAAAGACAAGATTCAATAATTTTCATTATGGTCCTTCGGTTTAGGTGATGTCTCTCTATTAAAATTTTTTTTGTATTCCTTTTTCGTTTCTTTAAGGCACATAAGGCTGCCACACAAAGCATCATCATTTAGGAAAGACAAGATTTAATAATTTTCATTATGGTCCTTCGGTTTAGGTGATGTCTCTCTATTAAAATTTGCACATTGTTGTCTGAAACCCTTTTCAAACGCTTTGCGCTGCAAATCGGTTGTTTAAGTTTACTCACGCTGCCAATAATCTTGAAATTTAGTATATGAAAGTGAAACAGATGCTGATATTTAGCACAAACCGTGAGATATTGCAACCTGAGACATTTTTTTAAAGGTATGAAACGACCAAAGTACGAGGAAAACGGATTCAAGGAACTCTAGCGCCACGTCTTCCTATCCTATTTAAAAAGTTTACTTACTTACCCAATGCATATGAGGTCCAGGCCTTGGTACAGCGGCTGGTGTGGGCGAAGGTTTAACGCCCTTTGCTGTGGGAGGATTTTCATTGCTCATGGGCACAAAGGTGGGTGTAGGAGGACTCTGCATTAAAAACTCTTTACATTTATCCGTATTTTCATCGGTAATCAATTCCGGTACGGGACAACAAGTAGTGGGATTCTGGAGAAAAAAAATTATTAAAAAAAATTGATTGGAATGGAAAACAAGGATTTCAAACCACAATTCTGGGTGGCACTTTGTTACAATCGGCTGCCAAACTGTGTTGCTAAAATGTAGAAAACGAAATTTTATACAATTTAAATATTCAAGAGACAAAATAGATCACAATGCTAGTACCGTTATAGCGGCTATTATGCCAAATATTAAGAATCCATTGGCCATTATGATGATACTGTTTAAACCAAATCTATACTCAAGCCAGCAGATACTATCGAAATTTTGCGTTAAACTTGTTTAATTTATAATCATTTTTGCAATGTTTTTGGTTAAACAAAAATATTAAAAATCAACTCTACGCACCAGTAATTTATTTGGCTCGCAATAGCTCTGACATTATAATGGCGTAATTATATAATAAATTAACAAAAAATAAATTAAATTAAAATAATTGAATTTTTTTCTCTTTTACTTACATTTCTTTTTTTCTTTTGTTATTAGAGATTTAATTTTACTGAATTTGTTTATACGAGCAATCAATTTAATCAGATAATTTGCATAAATAGAACAGCAGACTAAACAAAACAAAAAAGTAACAAAATTTTAAAAATTGTTGTTACGGATTATATATTGGATTTAAAGGGGAATAACATTATGATTCATTTCTAAATTTTTCAATTCATTCACAGAGAATTTATTGGAAAGTTCATACAAAAACAATTCACTAAAAACCATAAAATTAAGGGTTTCATTACCCCTCATTAATTAAAGCTATGTACTGATGATAATTGCCAAACGTAATACTAGTTTATGGAACCACCATCATAGTTTCGAAATGAAACTGAAACCATGAATTTGAAAAAAATTAACAAAACATGTTATTATTACCATGGATTTTTGGATCATAATTGCTAATATATCTCTCATTAATAACTATTTGGCTGCTAATTTCATAGCTTAACATCCTTTTTCAAGATAGTCGATTAATATGCGGATCCCTAAATACTAATGTCATAATCTTGCCAGTTCGACTGTTACGTCTTTGCTTGCTCCTCGCAAATGACGATGGTTTTCATTCTGATGTGAAATAATGGAGCCTTGTTTCATTAATTGTCATTACAATGACATAAGGGTCATTACAACCTTTAAGTTAGGGTTACAATCTAGCTATACACACCACCCAATTTTAACTTTAAAATAACTCTAAAATAAATTTTTAAAAAATCAGGAACTGTAGACATATGGTAAAATAGTCATGATGGTATTACAATAAAATCTTGATAGGATACAAGTGAGTTACGTTTGAGGCAGCTGCTAATTATACGTAACTTAATAAACAAATATGACAGTCTTGTTAGGTAAGTTGAGGTAGTTTGTGATATCACAGTTTACCATTATCTCCCAAACCCGGAACCACACAGAACTTACGATGAAGTGACTCCGACTGTCAATGTCAATGCGTGATAGTTGTTCCAGATTATCTATATAGTAGGCATCCTGGTATCTTATTCGCCATAGGTGAACAACAGTCTCCCTCATCTCTGCATCTTCAGCGGAAATCATTAGCAAAGTGTCCACGCCACATTCGCGGGCCCATAATAACCCCGACAACCATACTGAACGTGTTTCCTTGGAGTTTAAGGAGACTTGTCGTAACAGCCTCGTTAGGGGTTCTGAAACTATTTCGGAGGTGCAGAATTTTTATAGGTTGCTTTCATTTAAAGTGAAATGATCCTGGATAAAGAATTTTTCGATATTAAAATATATGCTTAAACTAAATAACCACCCTCGTATAGGTATATATACATTTATATGGATTTAGATAATTATAAACCCCCATTTCTCTACTCGATAATAATTTGATAATAATAAATAATAAAAGTGAAAAATATAATAATTAAACATGCAATTTAATTGCATTTCATTGTGCAAAAGAAAAAAACTCATTTGAATTAAAGTTTTGGTCGAGCTTTCAGCGAAATATAAAAGGAAAATATTCACTGATCACTGCTAGTCGCTTATTGACCTTCCTACTGAAAGTCGTCGGAATGTATTTTTTGGGTATTTTAACAATATTGGCAGGGGTAAGCAAAAATTGTTTTTAAATGTGAAATAAAATATGAATTAAACTTTTAATTTTTGGAGCAGTTAACCCTATCCAAAGGAGACGTGGATTGTAGTAAACCTCCGCCACGCTACGTAAGTTAAATTTAAAAACTTTCAATAGACCGGGTAACACTAAAACAATAAATTTCTTTAGAATGGTGAAAATTGTTGCCAAGTACCGGATTTTATAACCGAAGATATTAGAACGGAATGCATGAACGAAATGGATGAAATGATTTCTAAAATGTCCGAAGGACCTGGAGGACATCATCGAGGACCACCTGGAGGTCACCACGTGGGCATTGTTTTGTTTTTTATTCTTCTATAATACATTATATTATCTTCCATTATCTCTCTTAATTCCAGTGCTTTATGTCTTGTGTTCTTAATAAGACTGGCATTTTCGTCGATGGCGAATTACACGAAGACAACCTGAATGATTATTTAAATGAAGTTTATGATGATGCTGAAATGATTGATTTCATTGATGAAATAGTCCACAAATGCAATGAAAAACGTCAAAATCATCCAATGAAAAAACCCATAAATAGACATGGCCCTCTGCAGTGTCCTTATAACAATGAGGGCATGTTAGCTGTCTGTACTTTTATTCACGCTTTTAAGCAATGTCCCGATTCCGTTTGGTCCAATACAGATGAATGCAATGAATTACGTGAACATTTCAGACAATGTAAGCCACCACATCATCATCATCATGGACCAAATGAAGATGACGCAGACATAGAAGAAGAATACATTGATGAGGATCAAGCTGAAGAAGACATTTAAACGAGTTTAAAAAGAAGGAGCGAATAAAACTTAAACGTATTAATTTAATCTCATTAAACATGTAAATTCCTTAAAGCAATAAAATTTATTTAATCGATAAAAATTGTTTAAATTTCAACGCCAAAATGCGGAACTTTATCGCTTACACGTTACCTTTTTTAAAAGAATCTTAAACTGCTTATTAACCGATGAAAAAATTTAAATTTAAGATTTTTTCAAAGTCCTTATTAAAGTTAAGACGCTAATGTCGTATTCCAATAGATATACCACCTGGAGAAACGGAACTAAACGGCCTAAAAACCCATCCATTGAGAACCTGCAAGCTTAGTATTAATAATGCGGTCATGAATTCTGTGAACGCTGAGTGGGAGGCTTAGAATACGTGGTGAAAGGCGCACAGAAAGTATGCTCAAACTCCAAAGAGTAGTCATTACCGGGTATTGGGAACCTATGCAAGACGCATTGATGATATCCATTTGACCTAAATCTTCTGCAGGAGCTGCAGAGACAAAGCAAACAAATATTCTTCACCTCTAGGTTATGTCGCGGGAATCACCAGATCTTCTACTATGCAGATAACCTCAGTGACAAGTAAAGGAGCGTAAATGGTTTTATCAGAATCTAAGGATGGTTTCAATGTTTGTGGAATTGAAAGATTGTGATATAAGAATGGACCATAGGCGGCCTAAATGTTTCTCCATCCTCTTGGGAGACAACGGAAGAAAGAAAGGACAGCAAACCAAGTAAAATAATAAGTATTTGCCAAGAACAAAGAAAACAACCCAACATCTCTTGAAGAAAATTGTCAAAGTTGTAAAAGAGGCTGCCAGAAAAGCAAAACAGTTTGGAGCATTAAAGAAGAAGGATTTCTGTATGAGTGCTTTTGATGATGTAATGGACGAAGATACTACGTGTCCCTGTTGTGTTGGCTGATTTTTCACAGCAGGTTGAAAAAGAATTGTGTGTTTCGATTGCAAGGGGATATTCCATGTGAAATAAAAATTTCGGATGCAATAACACAAGCCCTATACCGGTATTAAGAGAAAAGTTTACCGTGAAAGGTATACTGAAAAGCCTTTGTTAAACAAACAATATTAATAACAATAATTAACAACAAAATTAAAAACCATAAAAAAAAATTCAAACTATCTGAAGCCTTTTGTAAAGATCTGTTATGCCACCCAGCAACGTATTTTTGAATTCATCACAATTATAGTTGTACATGCAACTCTTGAATAAACAAATAAAACAAAAACTATTTAAACACATCATGGCTATACAGAATGCATTCGGCATACAAAATGTTTTACGATTTAAAAATTATTTTTACCACTTTATTCTGCCTTGCCGGGACTACCTTGCAGTATAGTCCACTTGCTAATCTTGAGTGCAATCGTACAACCTATATGGTAAGTGTAGGCCTATTAAATAACACCAAGTAAAGAATAATATCCTTCAGCCTGAAGAGCAGGATTGCTGTATGATTGCAAATATTTATACGGAAGAATTAGTAGAAAAATGTGGAGATTTAATCGAAGGCAGCTATACCAACATTGACTTTCGCAGCACCGTCTTTGAGAATGTAAATTAAGAGTATTATTTTTGATATTTTAAATAATTTGGTTTTCGTAATTATTTTGTAGTGTTTTGTTAATTGCGTTTTAAATGAGACTAAAATTTTGGAAGCTAATGGTGAACTCAATGAGGAGGCTATGTTGACCTATGTTAATGATGTCTTTGCTGATACACCCGATATGATGCCAATTGTTGAAGAATCCTTTAGGATATGTTTTCATACCACCGCTTCCATACGAAAATTTATTCCACCTGGTGATAACTGTCCAGTTGGAAATTCTCTAATAATGGATTGTTTATATCTGAGAATATTTATGTTCTGTGCTGAAACGTCCTGGTCCAATGACGAGATATGTAATGATGCTAGAGAATACACAGATAAATGCTGTCCAAAGTTTTTATATACGGAAGAGGAATAAGATATAAAATATTATCCAAATTCATATGTATCTAGAATATTTAGTATAAACCAGCAGTTATTCACATATATACCGATATTTTATTTCCCATAAACTTGCCATCAAGGGGTAGAAACTACTGTATTGCGCTACATAAGTTTGCCGTTACTGAAAACAGTGCTGTAGTCTTTGTGGAAGGTATATTTAGGAATGGGTGCTGGTTACTCCTTCAAAGGCCTGCAGAAGCAGAGCTCCAAGTCGAATAGGTTGGCCAACTATTGTTCGATTCATCAGGCGACACATCTGATATGCGATTGATATCTTAATGGATAGCATTACAGCATTAAGGACTTTCATTTTTTTACCATAAAATCAAGTAAATTTGATGACTGAAATGGTAATAAAAATAATCGTCTTATGAAGGTAAAGTGACATTTGAATCCTCCAAAAAAATGTTAAAATTTTACTTCTTGGCGGCTCAGAAAGAATTAAAAACCAGGTAAAATTATACTTTAACTGGGGAACTCTGGTTGTTACGTTCTGACCACGAACTTTACAGGAGGCTCTTTAATCCAACAGCACTGAATTTATTCCCATTAGGATCATAAAGCCTCAGCAATTGCTCTCCATTCTTGTCTATCTGCCGTAGAAGACTTCAGCTTGTTAACTGATTTTCCTGTTCGTGATGTTGTCGACGACAAATGGGTCTTAGGCATTCCCTTCCTGGACTAACTTGGAAAACTTTAGTCGCTACGTTCAGACAACGAAATTTACAGGAGGCTTTTTGATCCAACCGAGTAGAATTTGTTCCCATTAGGAGCATAAAGCGTCAGCAATTGCTCTCCATTACTTTCTATCTGCCGTAGAAGACTTCTGCTTATTAACTGATTTTCCTGTTCGAAATGTTGTCGACGACAAATGGGTCTTAAGCACACCCTTCCAGGAATAACTTGGGGGTTCAAGTCAATTAAGATTCTGATAATGCCGAAATGCGATTTTCATAAAGCATGACCAATTCATCTCCACTTCCGTGAACGTACTTCAGTTTCGGTTGCTGTTTGATCGGGTTTTGCCCAGAGCTAAACGTTACGGATAGTATTTGGCCAGAAAATCGATTAAAAAATCTTGAAAATTGGGCAAGAACAGCAGTCAGTGATTACTTGTATTGCTCTAAGGTATCAGCGAGCTGAGTTCCGTACAGAGCAACTGATGTCATATATCTATTGAAGAAGTTTTCACTCAGTATACGTTACGGATAGTATTTGGCCAGAAAATCTTGAAAATTGGGCAAGAACAGCGGTCAGTGATTACTTGTGTTGCTCTAAGATATCAGCGAGCTGAGTTCCGTACAGAGCAACTGAGGTCATATATCTATTGAAGCAGTTTTCACTCATCCTTAAATTGGGTGTGTTCAACGGCCACTAGTGTTGTGGTTCTTAAAATATCCTCTTTGGAGCCTTCTATACATACATATATACATACATAATTGGCCATTACAACCCTTCAGCCAGGATTACGGCCTAGCTTCTCACACCACTCATGTTGTGTGCGTTAATTTTATACCTGAGTGGCGGGACCTACAGTTTAACGTCGGCTCCGAACGCCAGATTTTTGAGAAACTTTTGAGAGCCTTCTATAGATATGATCAATTCAAGTCTTGAGTCTATGCTCCTATCACCAGCCTAAACCATAAGACTTTCTTGTCCATACAGTAAAAACTTTCACCGCCACCAGATACAAAGGTATCCGATTCTTTATCCAAACCAACACGTCATAGAACCGACTGAGAAGGATAATTCAAACAGATAATCCATTGTATTGATTGAAAGGGAGTAAAAAGTAAAGTCGGAAAAAGAAAAACTTGTCAACATTTCTGGAAATGAACATTTGGTCTGCCAGAATGGAGACACTGTCGAACGATCGGCTCAATTATCTACACATACATAATTTTTCTAAACTTTTTAACAAATAAATTAAATAATAATTAGTTTAAATTTAATTTATAAGTTCATTTGTAAAAAATACGCAATTTTCCCTGTCATTAGATAAAAAAATAAAAATGAAATACTTTTCTGTGCTGTGTTATAAATTATTTCCCAAACAATTACTCCAATAGCTGCGTGCTTCATTACATTCATTCGAATTTAGCCACAATGATTCTGGACATTTCTTAAAAGTTTTAACAACAACACAATCCATTAATAAAACATGATAGAAAGCACAGGGGCCTTTTGTAGTTATAACTTGAAACAAAATCTCATATTTGCTTAAACACTGCACGAATGCTTCTTTAAGAATTGGTACAACATCAGGTGTGGTCTCTAAAGCCGTATCTAAATAAGAATTTAAAATATGCTCATAAAAGCTGTCATTGTTTAGAAAACCAATTGCCTCTACAGCACAAGATATGAAACACTGGAAAGTAAATTCTTATTGAATTCTTAATTTCTAATTAAAAAATATTCTCTAATACGTATGTACGTACATGATGTTGGCTTGAGGCCTCTATTTTGAAGTGATCCTTATTAGAATTGCATTTGTCTTTAATATCCTCAGTATAAAAGTGTGGTAAAGGACAGCATTTGTGGTGGGACTTTAAATTAGAATTTTTAAATAGAATTTCTTAATGATAGTGATGATGTTGAATTATTAAAAACTTACTACTTCGGGCGGACGTTTATAGCAAATGAAATCGGCCGTTATACAAGTATACTGGAATGCTATAAAAACGTAGGCTATGAAAGAAAACTTGTAGTATAAGCAAAACATTTTATTTTATAATCTCTGTTACGTGGGCTAC
The DNA here is from genome assembly GCA_958299815.1 of Sarcophaga carnaria. NCBI lineage: Eukaryota > Metazoa > Arthropoda > Insecta > Diptera > Sarcophagidae > Sarcophaga > Sarcophaga carnaria. The sequence goes on from OY283153.1 coordinate 26,017,478, forward strand.
AAGTTTAAACTAATTTAAATTACAATATTGCTGTTATATTCATATATTGTACAATGTACTATGTACGATATAAATATTTAAATTGCATGTTTCAAATACTATTTGATTAAATAGATAAGGAAATACTGCCTCTATGCCATAAAAACGGAAAACCCATAATGGTCACTGAGTCTAAAACACTATCAATATATTATAAAAATAATAAATATTAATAAATTCCGTTTGATGCTAAAAGGAGCATAGGACGAACCTCAATAAATTATCGGAACGCTTCTTTGCTTTGTGCCAAAGCCTTCACTTTTCTCCAACTCATTCCCCATTTGGCCATGATTTGTCTTTTTCATGTACAAGGGCAAAATTTTTGTATTCAATAAACCTTTCGAGCTCAACATTGCTTGAGAAATGTTTCAAAGAAAAAGTTAAGATAAGGTAGACGATACTGCCAAACTGTAACCTTTCTAATACCACATATTTCTCCCAAAACAGTATTGATCGAGTGTAGATTTAAGCGACAGAACCAAAATCTGCACCTAGAACTGGAGAGTGGCTTCTACAACATAGGTGTTTCCTTTCAGGCTGAAGGATAATGTGAAGAAGCTTATAAAACTAAGTGACGTTTATATGTCTCATACAATCCATGTGGAAACCCCGTCTTTGAAAATATCTAAACAAGTTGACGAGAGACTCTATTGCAACCCTGACCTGTTTTTACAGGCAGACTAACAAAAATGTGGACTAGATTTACAGTTACAGACGTCTAGTGTCCCTCTAAACTCATTTAGAGACAGAGAGCCCTTAGATATGTTGCTGATCATTTCCTTGCAAATTAAACTTAAATACAAAGAAATAGAAAAGAATAAAACCATCGTCATGGTGTATAGTCCAGCACCAGAGAAAGATCTCAATACGAAACATTGGCCGATTGTTTGTCTCCAGTTCAATAAAGCCTTAAAATGGTTTGAGCGTGAATGTGAAGACCAATGATATGCAATCAACACAATACTTAGAATTTTTTAAGGAGTTTTCTTTACCGGTGAATGTTGGAAATTTTAGAACTTGCTTAGGGTTTAAGCACAAACAGCAGGTTTCAGCTAAACCCTTCTAACGCTTAGAAAGATTCGAAAATAAACAAAAGCGCTTGTTTTCCATGCCAATTTTTCTTCAGATATGTCTGTTGAACTGTAAAATTATTTACAATGTTAAAATATTCCTTTTTTACGACACTATTGCTTAAAATTTTAAACGGACACTCTTTGAATAAAAATGAAATGATTTAAAGAAACTCTATAACGTCAACGAACTTATAAGAAAAACACGATACTCTTACTAGACTGCAGTCACATACTGCTAGTAGTCATAATTCATCAAGCTACTACCTCAGCAGAGGCAGTGGGAGGGTAGATCGGGATGTCGTGTGTCCAAGAGAATTTGACCGTCTACCCACAGTGGTATTACCAGTTTACTGCTAGGGCTTAATAAATCAGGGTTCCCTACATGACGTTTTGGGATTTGAGCGTTTGAATAGATACCATCTGAACTATTGCAGAATACGAGGAGATTAGGTTTAGTTGGAGACTATATCTGCCAACTTCGAGGCAGGAGAGAGATTAACATCCTGGGATCCTTTAAGAGTTTGAATTACCTATCCGGAGTCCCAATTTCTCTCCGCTGAGAGCATTGGGCTGTTTCTGAATTACATTTTTAAACTTAACTTATTATTACATAGTTTTCATAGCTCAAAAAAAAACATTATTAGCCTTATTATAAAAATATTCGTTCCAACGTTTTATAACACTAGAAATGTGGTACTTTACTTCCGAAAAAGTATTGCCACCTACAAAACACATAGGAAGCAAATGCCCGATTGCTTGCTTCTCTTTTACAAACATTTGCCCATAGACCAACTATAAGCACCCAACTTTTGGAGTATAGTGTAGAACCACAATCAAACTTGCACAATTAACATCTACTTCTGAGACTTCAAGTCAATTTTTAAACATTACCTGTTGACTTCGGTATTCCTTTAATTTAACACCACTTTGTTCTTCATTTTGTTTTTCCAATTTATTTCTCCAAAACAAAAACACTATAGGATGTGTTTCACGCTTTGTTTTTAATTCAGCTTACAAAGTCTTACAATATATTAAAAAAAACGAAGAAATTGTAGTAAAACCCACATCATCTGTTTCTATAAAACTACAAAAACAAAGTAATTTACAAGAAGTAGGTTCTTGGTTTTCTGTAGGAGAACAATTTCCTGTTGCCCTTGTGGTGGACACGTTGTACCAAGGGGAACTTGATCTTGGAGTCGTGGAATTGTTTGACGTGGGTACGACGGGTCTTGCTAGCGGGAATAGCTTCAACCTTGATGATTTGGATAGAGTGGGCACGAGCACGATGACGGGCACCCATATCACGGTAACATTGTGTGACAGCACCACCAACAGTCAAGTCACGGTATTCACGGTACATGTTGTGGGTACCGGAACGGGAATCGTAACGCAACCAGATACCGAAGTTCTTAATTTTGATGGGCGAGGTTTCGTACACCTGTTTGATGGCGACGATTTCACCGGTGGTCTTCTTGAATTTCTGCAATTGACGCAAGAAATACCAGAAACGGGATTTGGCAACAATGTTGTCGGGGGCAAAGATTCTCATCTTGTAGAGAGGAGTTTGAGGTTCCTTCTCGGTGGGCACTTTACGGCCGATAACCTCGTATTCCTTCAACTAAAATGACACAAAACAATACACATTAGTTCCATGTTGGTAACACATAAGCAAGCAATACATATAAAAACAATAACACAACCAACACAAAGGCAGTATGTAAACATAAGAAAAATTTTGCAATATATTCATTTTAAATTTTCATTACTTCTTTCTATATCATATTTAATTAACACCTAAACAATTTCAATTAAAAGAAATAATTTGTAACTCATTTTGACACTGCGGCATTTTGACAGTTCTAGTCTGAGTTTAGCACACACAAAAAATTCACATTCTACTGGCACATGTTCATTTCTTTTATTGAATTTCTCCATTTTCCTGCATTAACTTGTTCCAAATTTGTTTGTATTTATTGTTTACACACTGCACTTTAGTTTCAGTTGTTAATTGCTTCAATTTGCAATAAATTTTTCATAAATTTTCATTAATTTTTCGGGAAAATTACCTGTCCCTTAGCTTTCATTTTGGCAGCGTTCACGAAAAAGGAAACGGAAAGAGAGTTGACAGCTGTAGTATCATTTTAGTACACATTTTTCATTCAGCCAATGAACAATAATTTTTAGGAAGTGTTCGAATTAACATATATACAACTCTATGCTGTGCTGAGTTTGTACAGTTCAAATCAACTCGGTATTGATACAATATTTAACTAAATTGCAGAACGGCTAGAATAAATAATAATAAAAATAAATTTATATATAATAATAAAAAATGATGCAAAATGATATTTAACTAAAATATGACAAAAATATATTTTAAATATTCGAAATATATTTAATGTAAAATAAGTTTTTATATTCTTCTTTCTTTCTTTTCTATTTATAACGGTTTTAAATTATATTTTGAAATTATATTCAAAAAGTTGAAAATAGCAAAGGCTGCAAATTTTCCCAATTTGTACAAATAAGCCATTGGTAGTGGTACTTTTTGTGCTTTTATACCTTTGAATTGAACCAAAAATGGTACAAATTGTACCCACTTTGCCGTTCCTGTTTTAGTTTTAGATTAGAGGACGTGTACTTACCAATTGAGACAAGTACAGTACCCGGCGTTCCTGTTTCGCACTTCAATTTATTTATGGTGGGCTTTTAACCCAATGGCTTCGCTAATAGAAGGGAAAACTACTTATTCCAGACATACACCGGTCAATTCATCACCGATAGTACAGTGAACTATGGTAATACAGACCTTTTTGAATTTCAATTTTATTCACAATACCTGACAAATTCACCACATTTTGCAAAAACTCACCACGTCAGATAAATTCACCACACTTCCCAAAAATTCACCGCGTTAAAACACACCATACTTAAAAAATGTTAGCGCGGAATGTTTGGCCAGTAAAATAGGAAAGAGGAGGAGGAGGAGGTAGGAGTCCGTCTTTATTGAATACAGAAAACCCACACAACCATCTTGATTCAGAAGAAACCCTGCTACATGCTGGAACACACAAACACACACATATACAATTTATGTACACCAACCCACCATCACTAATTTACAAATTTTTGTTAACGGAAAAAAAATTGGAAAAAGAATATGGGAATTATGGAAATTTTTTGCTTTGATTACTTACTGACCACAGAAGCGTTAATAATGCCAATTTAGCAAAGCATTTCAAACTATAAGCAACGTCAATCGTTTGAAAACCAAAAAATATGGCAACTCGTTCTTATTAGAGCGAAATTTTGCACTGCAGAAAACAAAATTAACAAATAAAAATCGTGTTTTTATTATAAAATGATCATACATTTTAATATTAGGGCATCTTGTTTCTGGCAAAACTTTATTGAGCAACAAAGTCTTCAGAGTTTGTTTCTTAGTACAGCTGCTGCTCTCGATAAGAATCCCCACAATCAAAATTGTTTTTTTGCATTGTTGTTGTTACCACAAGACGCAAAAACGGACGATGTCAATTGGTCGCCAACTTGATGATATCGACTTGATGAGTCGACATTTCGTGTTTAGAGGTGTTAAGGGGTTTGTCTAACATAAACTGTTTGGTAAATACAAATATATAAATATAAACACACAGATATAATCTGTTGCGTTCCCATCAAACTTTATTGGGTATGTCTATAACGTCTAATAAAGTCTATTGGATTGACAATAGGATGCTGGCTCTCCCAAGAACAAAGACAACTCCTTGTTCAGAACCTGATATGGACCCGGGTATTTCCTCCTGAGACAAATTTCCAAGAGATATAATTTATAATCCCAGAATCTACATGTTGGGTTCGCGACGGTGTCCATTCTGGACAAGTTTACTTTGATCCTGCAGCGCCCTGTCTAAAGACCGACTGCTAACATTAAGTTTTCACAGATAGTCTGGTACGTTACTCAATTCTCGTCATATTTTAATTTCTCAACAATAGTTTTGAGTGTCTCAAACCCATTTCGTTTGAGAGGAGAGAGTCCTCCTTGCCTTTCTTTTCTTTCTCTTTTATTAAATATTCTTTCCGGTTTACAGAAAGGTGTGAAACTCTTCTTTCACGCTCATTTTCGCGAATTTCAACGTGATCTCAGTACAAGCTGAGAAAATATATCTGAAAAGTGATAGACGAAATGTTTGACAAAGTGGTTGAAAGGCTACCTCAAAAGGATCAAATGTTGCAACCAATCAGAGGCGTTCACCCAAATGAGTGGTATGCAAGTAAAGGCTTGACAAGGTCCAAGTATTGTAATGAAGTAAAAGTTTCGTCGAAATCAAGGATTTTTTATGTTTTTTTTTTAAATCGAAAAATGCATAACCCTACAATGGCATAAACAGCATAATGTTGTAAAGTCAAGGTACTTTATTTATGTCAGCGAACTTTGATTATATTTAAGAAGTGAACATTTTATTGCCATAAGCCTTTTTGTGTGTTCTTTAGAGGCTCCTTGTTTAGGGTGTTTTATTTATCAATTCAGCATCGTTTGAAAATCGTTTTACAATATCATTCTGTTGATATTGTAATTGTATAAGAATCATAACGTAATTAACAACGCTGTTTAAAGTCTGAAAATAAAAAGCTGTTGTTAGCTAGCTAAGAACGCTGGTTAGTTTTTTGTATTTAAAAATTCACTTACCACAAACATGACACCCAAAGTGCAATTAATGAATTTACCCACTTCTATATTGTAGTTATTATGCATGCGCCAATGAAGAAATGCATCCATAGATTTGCGTACAAAAAGCGACTCCCTTAAATTGTAATCCATTTTAACAATTTCTTGGAAGCAATTTCTTCGCTAAAAAGGAATTTCCAATTAAAATGTACTTCTTTTAAAAACTAACTCTCTTTATACCTCCTTTTGAGCTGCATAGCCATAAATGGAAAGCGATATAACTTTATATATTCTTGGTGTCATAAACAATAAAACGAATATATATTCGTTTACTTTGCCATTTGCATCTATGGCCTTGGAGCACAGTAAATAAGTCATACTTGTTATTAAAGCAAAATCATGAAACAAGCCACTGGCACTGATAACACCAAATACCTCATTTACTGAGGTGATCAAACAGGAATACTCTTTGAAATAATTTTCCAAAATTTTGAATTTCCTAATGTCACTTTCTGGACTTTGATTATTTTTCGTTTGTAGTAAGCATTGTTGCATTAGTTTACGTATAAGACGAAAACGTAAACGCAACATATCCATATTACCCACAAATAGAAAGCCGGCAAAACCAGGACCACTGGTTACACAAGCATAAGACCAGGATATAACTGCAGAACTCATTATACCACAGTTACAATGAGCTATACGAAATATATAAAGAAACGCTATGACCGTATAAAAGACATAAAGAACCACTGTCATTGGATTATACTTCAGAGCACTTTTATAATAGTTCCATTGAATGCAAGGAAAATCCTTTTGTAATTCTGCATCCAAAGCTTGAAAGGTATTAGCCAGTTTTATATATTTATCACGAACTTTATCCAAATAAAAAGTGGCTTCCAAGTATATTAATGGGCTTATAACACATTCAAATGTTAAGATGACCTTGACCACGGGTGTTAATTGCTGGGTTGCAGCCTCATAAGATTCCTTGTCGCTGAGTTTAAACAAGAAACCGCCAGCTAAACCCAGCACAAGTGCAAGACGACACAAGTAGCAATAAGTCTTAGACAAACGATCGCAATATAACTCTGTGCCGTTTCTAATTTTTAAACCCAAAAAGCCAGTTTGATATAATAACAAATATATCCATTGAAAGCATTGATGTATGCTTTTTCCGGGAAAAATTGTTTTATTTGGTTTGTCAACCATTAAGAAAATTGTGAGTTTCAAGTGTAACTGTAAGTAATTTAATATAACACAGGGGTCTTTATACCCGAAACCTGTGATAATCTTTTAGCATTTATTTTACACGCACTTTATTAATTACACATCAATTTTCTTTCATAAGTAGAAAATTACACTGATAAGGATTATTAATTAACAATTGGTTGCAGCAAATATGAAGGGGGTTCGCTGATTTCAATAGAGTTACAAAAATGATATTGAAAAGCACACATCAACATTGTACGTTAAGCCATAGTCGTCCGTCTGCATTAAGTAAAGTTCTATTATGAACAGCAAACGAACTACAGTACTACGGTCTTCATTCAGGAGCAGAAAAGTTTAAAATATTCTAAATTTCTTTCGGCATCATTTTCATTCCGTTTATTGCGTATCCAAACAAATTGCGTCTTCATAATGATTATTGTGTTAATTTATTGTGAATAAAAATGATGTAACATATATATATATATATTTAGTTATTATTGATAGTAAATAAAACATTTCTACAAATCAATTTGTTTTTTTTTTATTATTATTTTCTTTAGTCTATTTTTAAATTAAGAATATAGAGTATCAACTACACAATTTTTCAAAACAGTCCAGGCGCAAACAGATGAGGTTTTACAAGTTATTCGTTTTTTGTTTCTGTTTCTTTAGGGAAACTAATTTAATTAAACATGTTAAAAAATAAACATTATAAGGGAAGTAATAAAAAAAAGAAGGAAACGTTTGCTAGCAAACGTAGGGACAAGCATGTAAGTTAAGTAATTGTACAACAATAACATTAGGCAGCCTTTTTATCACGCTTCTCTGTTTGGCCATTACACTGATGGGCTGCATTCAGATGCAGATTCTTTTGTAAAACATGTGCATCAGCGGGTTCAATACGTTTGTAGTATTGCTCTTTGGTTTCCACAATTTCAAAACCAAATTTTTTGTAAAATTCTATAGCGCCTTCATTGTTAACTTGAACATGCCTGTAAACCGCAAAAACAGAAATAAATGTTATTGTTTAAGGGTATTATTGTTTAACACGGAGAAACTTACAAAAAAATACTATCGAAATTACCATCCTTTTCTACATAGTTTAAGATGTGCTGGAACATAACTGTGCCAATACCCAATCTACGATAGGGCGATAAACAACCCAATGTCATAATGTACAAACGTCTCTGGTTTTCCGAAGTATCAATCCGGCAGCAAACAGCGCCCACCACTATGTCATTGTAATAGGCTAATTTTGCTAGTTCGCCAGCTTCTAAAACATCCACATAGAATTTATCATTATAGGAGACGGGAAAGACCACTGTGTTTAATTTCTTTAATTGTTTTATATTGTGTGGAGTAACATCACCCAATTCGATACTGGCTCTGTCACACGAAAAATTTCTAGGTTAGTTTACCAAACAAAACAAAAATGGTTGCTGCTCACACTTACCTAGTCATTTTGTCTAGGTTATTGTTTTAAAATTAATATATAGGTAAAGTAATTTTATAAATAATTTAATTTATAATTATAAATTTAAGGGATTTCCTACAACCAAAAGCAAAAAAATGTATTAGCCGCCCTTGAAAATGAGGAAATTTTTTGTTTGACAATTCTTTACTGACCACAAGTTAATGTCAATTTGAGCAAAACATTTCAAACTGTTGCCAAAAATGAAACAGAGATGTTAAAAACTGTCAAGTAATAAAATATGGCAGTATTTGTGGGGAAGAATTGCTTGCTTTTTGCTTTGATGCTCTTTTATTGAATATTTCATAGCGCAAGCAAATCTTTTGTTTAATGTTTCCTGTGATATGTTCTCAAACCATTTGTTTAATTTTTCTTTTTAATATTTCATATTGTAGTTCGTCTAATCCATATTTGTACAATACATAGTTATCTGCATGGCTGCCTTAATTATAATCTTGAAACAATAGTGGCATCTTTTGAAAAGCAGAAAAAAATATGGCAACTCGTTCTACTTTTAGCGGTAAATTGCACTGTAGAAAAGAAAAATTTTAGCGTCAAAGTCGTGTTTTTTTATAAAATGATCGTAAATTTTAATATTGGCCTTTTAGGGCATGTTGATTCTGGAAAAACCTCATTGGCCAAAGTCTTGAGTACCATATCCAGTACAGCGGCTTTCGATAAAAATCCACAATCAAAAGAAAGAGGCATTACACTTGACTTGGGTTTTAGTGCATTGCAGGTGCAGGCGCCGGCAAATATTAAAGCAGAAGATTCCAGCATAGAACAGTTGCAATTTACATTTGTTGATTGTCCGGGACATGCCAGCTTGATAAGAACAATAATTGGAGGTATTAACTTATAAAAAATATAAATATGTATAGTAAAACGAACTAATTCATTAAAGAACTATTTTACAGGCGCCCAAATTATAGATCTTATGATTCTGGTTATAGATGCTCAAAAAGGCATACAAACTCAAACAGCTGAGTGTATAGTCATTGGTGAGCTGCTGCAACGTAAACTGATAGTAGCTGTAAATAAAATAGATTTATTGAATGCCAATGAAAAAGATGTGCTACTTAAAAAGTTGGAAATGAAATTGCGTAAAACACTATCAGCCACTAGTTTTGGAGACAAATTTCCTCTGTTTCCAGTGTCCGCATTAAATGGTGATGGCATTGCCGAACTATTGGAAGGTATTAAATCAAATGCATTTCTTCCACAACGTATTGTGGATAAACCTTTACTAATGTACGTCGATCATTGTTTTTCCATTAAAGGCCAAGGTACGTCAATTATTTTTTTATTATCATTACATTACTAATTCCAATGTACATAAATCATTCGTAATAATTCATAAAGTAGAGAACTCACATGCTTACATTCCATGAAAAATGAACTCATACTTTCCTTATCTAAATAATATCACATGGTATTCATATTGAGAAAACTATGTAACTTGTCTTAGGCAAAGTAGACAATTTTAAAATTAACGGAATCGGTTATTTCTTATAATTCCTATACTTAAACAAATAAGACCGGATTTACGTATTATATGGTTTGGGTATGTACTTACGACCACCGTATAAACAGTATCGAAACCATTGACTTTTGACAAACGCTCATAGCAGCAAATTACTAGCCAATTTAGAGGGAGAAAAAAAACGTTATAATGTTTTGCGAATCAAATGTGTTAGAAGCAACAGATATACAGAGTGAAAACTGGCAGATAAAGTAGAAAAATTAAATGTAAATAAACATTTATTTTGTGTTAAAAAAGGGAAAATTTAGAATATTTTTTAATTTCTTCAATGAAAAGTTTAAAGATTCTTAAATATTTAAATATTAATCGAAATGTGTGTGATTTTTGGTCACAATGAATATAGTTTCTTGTGCAAGAGATTATTAAGAAGCTAAATATTACAAGATCAAAATAAGACGTACTGCTCATAAAAAATGTTTCTTGCTGAAAGTTGCCAATATTTTTTAATTTCTTGAAAGAAAAAGTTAAAAATTGTTATTGTTATTAGTTGTTTTTATTATTTATTAATAGTTTTACACAAAAAATACATTTTTTATTAACTCTCGCCAATATAAAAAAACCCACCCCAAAACCTAAAAAAACATAAATAAACAAAACAGACAGACAATCAGAGAGGGACTGAAATACTTTTTGGTAATATTTGCTGTCCCTTTCATAATTCGCTGGTAAACGTCAAAATTGCGTTTCGATACTGTTTATACGGTGCTTACGACAAGCAGTCCGCGGTAGTATTTCCGGACAGGGTGCAATTAAGTTGTGTAGGTAGTTTAGCAATCTTTACAGATGGTTCAAAAATAAATGCCGGTGTTGGTGCAGAAGTCGATTATAGTATAAAGCTATGTTACAGGCTGATATGTGTAGTTATTTTCAGGCTTTTTTTGTTTACGATTTTCAAATCAGCGATGCTGAACTGGGAACGGTTTGCGAAGTGTGCTTTGGTAGCTATCTATGCGGATAGTCAAGCTATCTTAAAGGCTCTAACTGAACATTTTGTTAACTCGAGATTGTTTTCTGTCTGCAGGAAAGGATTCACAAAGGTATTGGAAAAGCATAGAGTGAGTAGGCAAGTAATAATGCGGCAAAGACCTACTCTTTTTACCCATGCTCGTCCGTTCAGGAACAGAATTGGTATTGAATCTATGTAGGGAATCTGATAGGATTCTAATAGGCTTTTTAACGGAGGTTTATGCTTTGAGGGAAAGCACCAACTTGCTGAACAAACCACTTTCTGCGGTAATTTAGGCACTCTGAAGCTCTCGAGAACATTGTGCGTCTCTACCCTGGAATGTAGAGGAATATCTAGCATTTTTGAAAGTAGATTTTTCAATTGTCTTGTGAAGAGTTACATCTTTGGCATTAGTTGGCTGGAGATGGCATTAGTTGAATAACTCCGTTTTTATTCTTCTCCTCGATTTTTTATTTTATTTTTTTTTTACTTCTAACATTCACCTTTTGTTCATTTTTTCTGTCATTTGTTTTGTTATCTTCTTTTGTTAAACCCGAGAAATTGTTGACACTTGCGATGTGTTTCTGTGTGGGGTGTTCTTTTCACACCAGCCTTCGCTAACCTAACCTAACTTACAGTACAAGATTTTTTACTTTTAAATCAAATAAAAACTATCACATTAAGGGATAATTTACTTATTTTCTGAATGAGTGCAGACCTATTGATTCGCGTTTTTGTTTTAGACAAAATTTGATTTAAGATAAACGAAACCGCTTAGGTGCCAATAGTATTCAAATATTTTACGAATTCTCCATAGATTATTAAAATTCATATCACCACCGCAATAACCATGCAACTCATAATATCGTTTCGTATAACATATGCTGATACTAATTAAATCTAAAAAAAGAAATGTAATTATTTGCTTAGGTACAATTTGTACTGGTACTATAGTGCAAGGAAGTGTAAACGTTAACGATAATATTGAACTGCCACTTATAAAAGAACAGCGTAAAATAAAATCCCTGCAAATGTTTCGTAAACCAGTACAAAGTGCTCACATGGGTGATCGTGTGGGAGTTTGTGTAACCCAATTCAATGCTAAACTTATGGAAAGAGGTGTCATCTGCCAGGTAGGCTATTTGCAGCCAATCTATGCTGCTGTTGTCAACCTAAAACATATACAGTATTATAAATATGCCATAAAATCGAAAACAAAACTACATATAAGTGTAGGACATGAAACTGTTATGGCACAAATTACTCTATTTAAAGATTTGGAATCTGATGGAAGTTTTAATATACAAAAGGAATATGAATACATTGAGGAATTGGAAGCTAAAAGTAACACTGAGGGGAATAACATAATCTGGTGTCTTTTAGAATTTGAAACGCCCATTTTAACATCACCAGATTCGATTTTAATTGCTTCTAAATTGGATTTAGATATTCATGCTAATACATGTCGTTTAGCCTTTTGGGGTAAAATACAGTGGCATACCACAGCAAACGGTTATCGCAAGGATCAGCTGACGTTTTGGAAAATTTACAAAAATAAACAAAAAGAAGGCACAGTTCAACGTTTGGCTAATGCACAGGAGATTATTGTACAAAATCTATTCAAAAAGGAATCTAATCGTCAACTGTATGTTGGCAAACAAATTCAGCTTTCTACAGGAGAATGTGGCCGCATTGAAGGCACGTTTGGTCAAACATCCAAAGTTAAAATTATATTTGGTGAACCTCTAAAAGAGACTACGTTGGCTTTGTTGAAAGAAGGCCGCACGAATGATGTCCATGTTATGTTGAAATATAAAAAATATATTTTTAATAAAAATCTTGGCATAATACAGTATTTTCAAATTGTCGTTTATATTTTTTTTTTATCATTTTAAGTTTTGATTAGTTAAACGAAGTGCAAATATCAAGTTCAAGATGCATTGCTTCGAGTGCTTTCATTGAGCTACTTAGGCTTCGTTGGAGAAGATTTAAGGGCTACATCTCATCGAAAGAAACTTTTTGAAACAATTTGAGGAATCCTTACTACGGAGGAAGAGTTTGGACATGTCAGGATGATGGTTGCCGATTTGGGAACACTGAAACCTAAGTCAGTTTTTTGCTGATTATATAGTTATTTTGACAAGTTGTCGGAGCTGTTTCCGGACAGTGAGCTATTGTGTGTAGATAGTTTGCTATGTAGTCATGCTATCCTTTCAAATTGCTTGAAAATAGATATTCGCATTGGTGCGGTGATAGCGACTTCAGGGATGGTGTGAAAATGTGAAATAGGTTCTCTGATGATTGTAGTATATTCGAGGCTGAGGAGTTTGCGCTGACCAAGACTGCGGAGCGAGTCTGAGAACGGATTACGCCAGGTGATAGAATAGCTCTATTGTGGATAGTCATGCTGCTTTGAAGGCATTGGCTGGGTTTCATGTCAGCTCGTGGTTGATTTCTGTTTGCAGGGAAACCTTCACAAGGCTCTTGGAAAAGTATAGAGCTGTAATGCACTGGATTTCGAAGCATTGTGTCGTATTGGACAACGAGATTTCAGACGAACTGATAGTAAATAAAAAGGAGAAATGTTTGGATCTAGGTAAAGCGGTTGGTTAAAGCTTCTTGGGACTCTTCTTTTGGTCGATCGATCTGGTGATCAGATAGGAAGTATATATATGAGATATTGTAGAATTTTAAAGTAATTATTATTCAGATTTGACAGTACTAGAACGGAATTGGTATTGAATCCGAGTAGAGGGAATCTATTAGGATCCTGATAGGGTCTTTAAGGGGCATAGTGTGTAAAGAGCAAGAATTAGTTTGTTTTTATGGGACGATATAGGCTGGACTTCTGATAACGTGAGGGATTCTGAAACTGTCTAGCATAGTCTTCGTCTCTGGTTTAATGTGCAGAGGAAAAGGATTAATATTTGAGGCCGGGGCTTTTTCATTGGCCTTGGAAAGCTTGGCTTTTGTGAGAATGTATGATCAGATGCCAGCTGAGGTGACGCTGGTTCATATTTTACATTCAATCTTTTTGACTTTATTTCAATCTGTTTCTCTTTTCCTTTATTCTGTAACGAAGCTATGTTTGATTTTTTATTTTGTTTACTTTTTCTCCGTTCTTTCTCTCTTTTGGGTGGGTAAGGAGAGGGTTAACCTGCGTGGACCATTTTTTGTCTTTGAGTGTGTAACCTAACCTAAAAAAATTTATTAAAGACAATATTTTTTTATAGTTTAAGTAAATCATTAAATCAGTAGCACGCATAGCACATTTCTTATAACAAATCAATTATGAAAAAAGTATTTGCATTTAGATTTAGCGCCAAAAAGTTTAAATTGTTTTTTTCCGTTTTGTTTTTGAGACCATGTTGTTAATTTGTTATAATTCTGACATATTTAATAAACTGATCAAATTAGACAGCTGTTAATAGTATTGTAAACTATTAAAAATTAAGACGCCTGACACTTCATTAATATGCCACACTGATCGCTTAGAAAACTTGTATTTAATTCCTTTAGACCAATTTATTTAGTCTACGAAATGGAAAGTTGTAAACAGTATCACACACCCGTATAGAGAATTATGTCATCCCAGCGGTTATGATAAGCAAATTAGAAAATGGAATAATATTTATTTGTGAATTAAAAATATTTGCAAACAGATGAATTTAATATTCTAGGCACATAATTAAACAAATATGAGAAAATATTGAAATAGACTTTTAAAAAAAGTAATGAAATCAGTTAGTAATTATAAAATAATGAGTTGTCTTGAAAGAAACAAACTAAAGCATATGATGCTTTTCTTTTTTTTATTAAATTCAATACGAAATAAATTTTCTTCTAATGTTGGTTGACGTAGTAGAAAATTTTGATTTGGGAATTACCGCATCAAAGGGATATTTGCTCATGAATAATAAATTTTAATTCACGTTTTATATTCATTTTGTGGGCTTATTTAATATATATACAATCCAAAAAAATTATAAATATTTTGTATATAAAATTGATTATTAAATAAGGTGTAGTAAAAAGCAAACAATTATTTTTGAAATAAAGTACTTTAGATAATTTTATCTGGATGTTTGGATCATGCCAGGAGGTTTTAGAAAGAAAATGACGACAAATTTGGACATCAGTAAAGAGCAATTAGGCCGTGTTTGTAGTGTGTCTTAGGTAAAGTTCAAACACAATAGTATTTATCGTTCTTATATCGTCGATTCGATTCGAAAAAATTAAATGTGAATGACACACCATTCCCTGGAATGTCAAAATCTGAAAATCATAAAACTTAGTCGTTTGGATGAGTCTGGAAACAGAAGTAAGTTCGATATATAGGTCCCATAAAAGTTAACTCAAGAAACCTTATGTACTACCCTAACCACTAAAGGTTCGTACCACTTATTGAAATATAAAAATTTGAGTTTTAAATCGCTTCAACTCCCACAAATATTGTCCAAATTGAATCAAACAACATTTATTTTAAAGATAATTTTATTATGTTTCAAAACTAACAAAATCTTTTATTTTCAAATTCATTCGTATTAAAAAAAATAAAAAAGAATTCAGGTACTTAAAAGTAAATATTTTAAATATTGACCATAATAGTTTCGTACGGCATTAATAGCATAATTTAGTACTGGGTGACATCACCTTTTCATTAATGACTGTCTTTATTCCTTGATTAATTGAATTTATTAATGTTTTACATTCATTTGGTGTGGTAGAATTCCATAAATCACTAATTTTTTCCTTCAATCCGCCAACAGTTGTTTGGGGTCCTTTTCTTAACCGTCTTTTCGTCAGCCCATACGCTTTCAATCGGATTTAGGTCTGGGCAAGATGATGGCCAATCTAGGACATTAGTATTGTTATATGAGAGCCACTTCTTTGTTGCTTTTGCCGTATGAGCTGGAGCTCATGGAGCTTTGGAAAGTATATTCATCGAAAGTTGTGATATTGTGTATGGAAGGTATTAAATTTTCCTCCAGAATATTAATATACCGTGCAGCATTAACGGTATTTCGAATGAAGCACATTTTCCCATACCATTAGCAGACAAGCAACCCCATATCATAACGCTCGCTGGGAATTTCACTGTGCCTTTAAGGCAATCCTTATGAAAAGCCTCGTTTTTTTGTTAGTATTACTTTTGTGCCAGTATCAGCTACACACAGTTCAAATCTTGATTCATCACAAAAAATGATAGAATCCCACTGTCTTTGGGTCCATGATTGCCGCGCTTTTGCCCATAACAATCTTTTTTGTTTTTGTACTTTTGTTAGCAATGGTTTTGCTTTTGGCTGGCATATGAAACATTTTTATGAAAATATTAATTTTCGGTTTGCATATGTAACCTACCTTGTAAAAACCGTAGTTAAGCTTTTTCAAATTTTTTCTTGTTGTCTCTCGTCCAATTGGTTTTCCAATTGCTAATGACCACTCATTTGCTAATTTTCGCCTTTTCTTTTTAATGGTATTCTCCAATGAACGTAATTTTCGAGGAGTTATCTTGGACACAATTTTTGTAATTGGGGATTACAGAATTATTTATTTTAAAAAATTGAATAATATATTGGACGGTAGACTTCGCCAAATGCATTTGAGATGAAATCTCTCCATAACTTCTTCCACTTTTCCACTTAGCGACAACAAGTTCTCTAATTTCTTTTAATACGGCTTTACCTCGCGACATTTTTTATTTTATTGCTTAAAATATTTTTTTATTACTAAAAATAACCACAAATGAATGTAAAACATTAATAAATTCAATTAATCAAGGAATAAAGACAGTTATTAATGCAAAAGGTAATGTCACCCAGTACTAAACTATGCTATTAATGCCGTACGAAACTATTATGGTCAATATTTAAAATATTTACTTTTAAGTACCCGAATTCTTTTTTATTTTTTTTAATACGAATGAATTTGAAAATAAAAGTTTTGTTAGTTTTGAAACATAATAAAATTATCTTTAAAATAAATGTTGTTTGATTCAATTTGGACAACTTTTGTGGGAGTTGAAGCGATTTAAAACTCAAATTTTGATATTTCAATAAGTGGTACGAACCTTTAGTGGTTAGGGTAGTATGTATACAATCTAATCACAAGAAAAGTTGTAAAATTCTAAAGCGGATGGTGATTAGTGATGAGAAATGAAAAAATTACGTCTTGAATATCGTTGTGGTTGAAGAAATAGTGATGAAGCTGAGTTAACGAGCAGGAAGATTTCTTTTTTTTAACTGAGACTAACACTCGGAGGATGACCCCTATTCATGCAGTGAATGAGTTGCATTTTAAGTTTTACAAATTTTCAAAAAGTATAACAGACCTAAGGTTACAGTGGAAATTGAACCCACAATTTCCACACTCTCAGTTATCGTATTAGACTATTGGAGTACACAGGATACTATTTATTTAGAGCTGTTTTTCTACAGCCTTATTTCGGACATATGTATGCTGTTAAAAATTGAACAGCGTGAAGAAGTAAATATCACTCAAGCATCCTGCTTTCGCATGTAGGGGATGAATTGTATTTTATAGTGAAAACGCTAGGCTCCATATGTATAATGATAGAGACAAGCCTGAAGTTTCGCATTCTTATGCATACACATTGTAGCTAAAATCAGGCATTTGTTCTTGTCTATTACCAAAAAAAATTGTTAATAGAGACTTTGCTTGTTCAGCAATTTCTGAAAATTTATGAACATCGTTTTTTTCGTTTAGTGCATAGACTTTTATGACAGAAGCTTAATGGAATAACGTTCATAATGCCAGTATATTTGATTAATTTGATTTTAAGCAAAAATACTGGATTTCTTTTTACTACAACCTATATGCATACTGTCATACATACATACATGCATACATATATTATAACTTTAGAATTAAGTGCAACTTATTAAGAAATTATCAATATATTCAAATAATTATACAATTATCGAATACCAATTAAGTGAATGGAACAATTGAGTGGAGAAAATATAAAAGCCATTTCACAACGATCTAAGCCAATTAGTTTTATACGGGATTAAGAAGATGCCACACCACCTAAAACAGTCGCAATGGATATAAAATTTGGTATTATTTTCGTTTTATTTTTTGCAAGTTCCCTTGCTACGCCGTCTTTTAAAAAGAAAGGAGGTGGAGGCATCAGCATCGGTGGCGGTGGCGGTGGTTATGCTGTGCAACCGGTCTATATGCAACCACAGCCTGTACAAGTGCAACCAGTACAAATTCATCCGGTACCAACGCAAGTAGTCTATCAGCCAGTCGAAGTTCAACATCCTCCTCCTCCTCCTCCACCGAAGCCAATAGTAGTACAAGTTCAAGTACAGCGTCCTGCTCCACCTGCACATCCACCACCACCACCTCCTCCTCCTCCTCCAGCACCGCCACCACCAAGACCAATAGTTATACAAGTACAACCAGTTCATCCACCACCTAGACCACCACCAAGACCAGTACATCCACCACCTAGACCACCACCTAGACCAGTACATCCGCCACCTAGACCACCACCAAGACCAGTACATCCACCACCAAGACCGGTACATCCACAACCAGTTCAAGTACAACCTGTAATCGTTGTTCAACCTGTCACTTCCGGCAAAGGCAAGGGCAAAGGTAAAGGCAAAGGCAAAGGCAAACATCATTAATTTGAACTCAACTTTATAATCCAACGTTTCTTTATTACTATTAAATACAAATATGCAAGTGTGAATAGAGTGAATAATAAAATAAATTTCAAACTTTATATAATTTGTTCGATCTGTTCAAACTGTGTTCAAAAATAATTATTCTTCGAAAGCTATGGAAATAACAAAATACTTAGTTATACACTTAAAAGTAAAACAATTTTTTTGTGAAATATTGCAAGTAGAATAAATAATAAATAAATAAAATAATCGGTGCTGGACAAAATTCACTTTGAAAAAATATTAATCGATATGGAATATCCGGAAGAAGATTGTTTTTAAATTTAAATTTGTAGATTCTTTAATTGGAAAATTAATCTAAATTCCTACTAAATAGTAATCCCAACTGAACTTACATCAAAAACCTGAATGGATTTCCTCAAATGGAGTTCATGGGACACTTTTGTATTCGTCTAAAACATTTGTTTAGGAAATTATCAAAATTGTTTAAAGTTAAATTTAAATGTTTATAAATTCTTTAATTATTTATTTTTAAACTTATATTTATGGATTGTTTAAACGATGAATGAATGAACTGAATCACCAATAAAAAACTAATCCTAACCAAAGTTTCGAAACTACTCTGAACTGCTGGATGTGTTGCCCAATAGAGTTTATAGGACACTTTTACTACATTTGTTTGCTCGCATCAAACATAGTCGTTGAACAAACAAACAGAGAAATAAGGAAAGTAGTAGAAATGAAAAGCAGAAATTCAGGGTTATTGTTTGTATTGAAAAATGTGTACTGCCTCTGGAGGACATTACTTTAGAGGTGGACAAAATGAGATTTTAATGAAGAAAATCGACTTTTTTGAAACAAACTTTTTTTTTTTACCACATCGCAGGATATGAACCGTCTTCATGAAAGAGGGGATAGTGTGCGACAAATATATTTTTTAAAAAAAAATTACAAGTTTATATACGAATTCGTCATTTTTTTTTTTCGAATTTTGCTTTTTAGTAATAATTCTCACTTTCTTTTTTCTGTTGTGAGTAATGTCAGACAAACAATCACAAACAACCAGAGTCTCTGTTGGGAATCGAACCCACGGTCTCGCAAGTTGATATTTAGCACACTACCAAGTAGGCCATCGGGGCACCCGCACTAATGGTTTTGCGTGGCGCAATAATCGGACACCCTCTCAGTGTGAGACAGTGAGAGTGTGTTGCCACTGGTCCACTCTCGCCTGACTCTGGATCCAGGTTTTCTCTACTCATTTAAATGTAGTACATGGCTAGTAATTTGCTATTTTTTCTAGAAATTTTTTAATTCAGGATGAATAGCTATAAAAAAGACGTCCAAAGGCCGCTTTGCTAATACCATTAACGGTTGTTGGCAGTGCATTTAGTCACTCTGTTCTTAGGATTATATTACATTTTGATCCCAGGTGAATGTACAATCTGCAAGTGGAGTGGACTTTCGAGTAGCAAAAATTAGGGCTCATCGTCCTTCCCTATCCCTTAGGATCTGTAGATTTAATTGTATATGCAATGTTGTTCAAAAGGAAAGCAATCATTATTTTTAATCACAACTATGCTATGGCATACTCCCAATCCATTCAAATCTGTACACACAGCTTTTTAACTATTTGTCGATAGATTCTAAATAGAATTTAAGGATTTTATAATGTTGTCTTTCGACCGACGACGTATTGCTCCATATTATTGAACACCACTGTATATCATTAACATTGTAAACCTATGCAACACCAAAGGGTTAATATATTGCGTACTACATTACGTATACATAATACTGGATTAAGATATAAAACAGCAAGTTGGCAAAGAAATTAAGAAGAAAATGATAAACAATTGCAATTCTTTCAATTATTATTGCATATGGCTACAGAAATATAACAAAGACATCAAATAAATGCTACGGCAATACTTTTACTCTCTAATCAAGCGCGGAAATTATCCAACAAAACAGACAACCCTTAAAAACAAATAAGACGCGATGCTGATTGTATTCAAAACAAATTCATAAATATTGGTTTGGGCTGAGTAATATTGTAATATGGAATATTATATTGTATTATCACTCATCATCATCATTATCATCATGTACACTATCATTATATAGTGTCAGTGGTGTACAAGATGTTTTATAATTTTAAATAGAGATTGTATCCTTTATATTGTGTATATCAATTGCACGGTCTCACTCTCTCTCTCTCTCTCTATGTTATTTTTCTAATGTCATATTCTAACTGTAACTACATGTCAATGGGTTAGCAAGATATTGTTTTTTTTTTCTTTCTTAATCATATTGAAATGCTGTTTTATTACGGACTAATTTCTAAATAACAATAAGACAAAATGAAGCTAAAAAATATGTATTATTTTTGCTATTTTTTTCAATATTTTCTTCGATTGTTATTCTATTGTTAGTGGCAGGGTGTAAAATGTTATTTTCCTGTTATAATTTTATTTATTTTTTTCCTTTCTTTTTGCAGTTTGTGCCAGTATAAATATTTGAGCAAATTTGGAAGAGTTATCATAACGTTATCAGCTCTAGCTACGTTAAGAACAAAACTTGGAAAAACCTCAACTTAAAATTCTTAAAAGTTTTCTTTTTGTGTGCATAAAAACTCGCAGCCTTTTGAATTTCAAAATGGTAAGTTTCCCTCTTTTTTAAATTTATCTACGGAATTAACATTTTATCAATTGCAAAGCAGCAACAGTTGAAAAAGAATTCTTTTTGTTTGATTTTTTTTAAGTAAGTTTAGTAACGAAACTAAACTTTTTTGTTATTTTCATGGACTTAACATGGACTTTTTGTATTGTGTGATACTATTTAAAAGTTGCTGCTTAGTTTTCAAATAGAATTTTCAAATTTGTTTATATTTTTAAATATTTAAAATGTAGTATTTATAGATTTTTTAATATCAAAATATTTTTTTTTGTAAATAAAGCTGAATAACAAAAAAAAAATATTTTTATGTAAATAAAGCTGAATAATAAAAAAAATTTTTTTAGTATTAAAAAATCTATAAATTCTACATTTTAAATATTTAAAAATATAAACAAATTTGAAAATTCTATTTGAAAACTAAGCAGCAACTTTTTAATAGTATAACACAATACAAAAGTGAAAATCTATCCAAAGTAAACTTAATAAATTAATTAAAATATTCATTGCTGAAGTCCAATAAGTAAAATCCTATACAAAACTTGTTAAAGTTATTAAAAAAATCAGTTAACAGTGTTTAGAAATCTAAATTACAAATGAAACTCATTAATTGTTATTAAGTCAAGTCTAAAATAAGATGTCTCATTATTAGTGTCGTTTGTTGTCAATGCATTGCAATAATTATTCATCCTCTAAAGATAATTGTGATAATAGTAATCTCAACTGATAAATCATTCACCCCTAACAAGAGCAAATTTTTCTTCGAATATGAATAATTTCCATGTGAAATATTTCACTTAAAAATTTTTCCCTTCTGTTAAATGAAGTAAAGTAAACCTTACATGTGACAATATTTCTGTGTTGACTTTTATCTTTCACTTATTTAACCTCGTTCTTATTTCAATTAACTCTCTTTGAACTTGTCTTCATGCTAAATTTATATTTTTTAATACAATCCGGAATATAATTGTTTAAGGTTTACTCGTAAAAGTTTTGTTTTGTAATTATAATTAAAAACATCTAAAATTCAATTTCCATTTATTAGAGATACAAACTAATTCGTTCCATTATAATAATTTTTTTTTATTTGTTTGAGGTGATAAATCAATTTTTTTAGTGCAAAACTATTAAACATTTGTTTGAAAATGTTATGGGTTTCCCATCATTACGGGTTCTTTTAAAAATATTCAATTTTAAATATTATTTTTACCACTACGCTGAAATTAATTTCGTAAAATATATACTTGTATACTGTCAGTATTTATTTTTATAATGCCCAGTTTAAGCAGTTGAAAGTAACGGAATATGCTAGTATTTCATACTAAATTATTAAGCTTTACTTTATTAAGCCTTTTTACTATACCTTTTACTCTTTTACTATAAAAACTCTTCTCAAGCCAGACGTATTAGAGACAATCTGAACATATACTGGGTAGTTATAGTGGCAATAGATTTGTGTTTTCCATTTATTTAATCTGAACATCAGAGTGAGATTGCATATGTTTTTTGAAGATGCCAGAGCTAAGGATTGAATTCTGTGTTCTCTTCTAGAAAGTCAATACACTACACACTAAACTGTGGTGCTTATTATATACATCGGCATCTTTTATGAAAATTTGAGTCTCACATTATGTACACTTTAGTGTAATGGGAAAAGGATTACAATTTTAACCTCTGCACAATTATTCACGTGCAGCTCATTGTGATTCTACCATAGTTTTCCATTTCGCTTAACACCGAAACCATTCGGAGCTTATGACGAAGCCATTTAGACTTCCGATACCCATTCTTGTCGTATGATTAAATGCATAATAGCCCAAGTGCTTTCTTGTCTCACCACCTAATGCTGAGTAAGACGCAAAGAACAGTTTTCTCCTTTTCCTTATATTTGCTTCTATTGCTCCTGCAGAAGTTACTGGGCAAGACCAATGCTATTGACATGAGAATCCAGAAAGCAATGTGTAGTAATAACTTCGGTAACTCCGCAATGCGTGCTGCTTCTTGCCAGATTTTCAATGTGGTTCCTAATGTAGAGAAAATTCTATGGTTGTGCAACATCTGATCAAATTATACGCTTTGCAGTACCTCAGTTTGTGAAAAGTGTGATGTGAACCTAATATCGTAACAGCTGCCTGGCTATCAGAATATATGATATTATTTGCTTCAGAGAAAGTGTCAGCCTATAGGCTTTTATACCCACATCCATCTTTGGCCTGTTTCCGCGAGAGATTTTTTATATTTGGATCCCTCACTTAAGTTGTTGCTAGATAACATATCGACGCCTCCGTTCTATAACATTCTAAGTCGAAAAAGTGTGTTTTAAGTTATGAGCTCTCAAAGTTTTCAATCGATATACGACTATATGTGTATTCTAAGTAGATTTTTCCCTATAACTTCAGAACGGATCGGCGCATCTTAGCCAATTTTTGACAGTATTTAAGTTAGAGAATGTAGAATTTAAAAATGCAAGAACATTAAAAACGTTCTAAGTACACTTAGAACGTTATAGAATGGAGGCGTCGATATAGACAAAAAACAGTTTTTTAAAGACTATTATTGTTGAGATGTAATTCGTAAGCACGTTCAGATTTATTCCTATACAGATTTATTGGGCGATTGCCCATTTGCCTCTCGGACCTCCACAGGGTCATTGGCTGTAAAATAGCATTTAGATACTGCAAGAAAGAGCCTAGATTATGAATATTAATCAATATGCCTCTTTGAGTAGCAGTAGTAATGATTTGACAGAGGGTCATATAAGCCATTTTTCATAGGATAGCGTATGGGGTACATTTCACCGCTCTTGTTATTGCAAGAATTTTAGTTATCATCCAAAGATGTTTTTACAGGAATATTAGGCATGTAGTCTTTGTCCATTGAGTTGACGGAGTCCACTTTAATACCTAAATACTCTGCTCCATACCCAGGATTTTTATGTTTTCAAGCCTATCACTTTTTACACTTAAACATCATGTCTAAAATCTAAAAATATCCTTAAGTACTGTATTAAAATACATTTCTAATGTCAGCTACAGTAATACCTATGCAGCTAAATTAATGTAAAACTAACAGATCACTTTTTGATTTTACATCAGTACACGTATGTGTTTTTAAAACAGATCATTTAATAGACAGACAGAAATGCATACATCCATATGTATATTGTGTATACAATTACAAATGCATGTACATACATACATACATACATACATACATACATACATATGTGTTCAATGTAAACCACATTTTTAAAGCAATTAAATACGAAAATTGTGGTTACAACAATTCAACAAGATTATTGCCATTAGAGAGCAGAACAGAGCAGACGGAGTAGAGCGCAGAGCATTGCAGCAAAGTAAAGCAATACAACAGTAAAGCAGCGCTAATGTAATACTTAAAAGTCAATTCAAATACGAGTACTTACAGAGTTTCAGTGGTAGTTGCGATAGTATTAGTAGTAGTAGTACTACCATGTCTAACAATAATTGGTTTGGTGACTGGTGACGATTTGAATTAAGCGACGGCTTGAAGGAGCTGTTAGAGTAGTTTGTTTTGTTTTTTTTTTTGTTTCGTTGCATTTGGTTTGTTGGTTGATTGTTTGGTACACATGTACGAGTCAGTCATATAGTCAGTCAATCCTAATAATAAATGTTGCCATGAGGTGTTCAAAAAATGTTGCACAGATTGTTTGTTTTTTTCTATTTCTATTTATTTTGATACTATTTTTAGCTACAAACTTTCATTTCATTTGTGCGGTTATTTATTAGTGCTTTAGTTTTTATTTTTTTTTTGTTTTGTTTTCTTAATGTTTGAATGTTTTGATTGCTCTGTAAATGACAGGGCGGTGGTGAAGGGGAAGTGCATTTTGTAATTGTATCTTTTTTTCTCTACTATTGTTCAGTTGTGTTTTTTTGCTCAGTTTCGCTACGAATCAATGTAATTAAATTACAATTTATGAATTGGCATACAGAAAAACTGTTTAAATTTAAATTGTGGCAAAAAAAGGAAAAATCAAGTCAAGTCAAGACAAAAATAGCAGCAACCAAAATAAATCCATAAGAGACACACAAAAAAAGAAACATGTTTTGTTACATGTTAGGATTGTTACAGAAAAAAAATATATGTAAACGGCGTTAAAAATTGTTTCCTTTTCATGCAGTTAAGTTCATAAATATAGCACATTTATGATAAAAATATGAAAGAATATTGAAATAAAATAGATTTTTATTGAAAATAAGGGGAACGACAAAGCATGTAAAGAATAGTGTGGCCTTTAGACTGAGGCCAGGGACTGCGCTTTCCTGTGGCATCACAACGGGCCGCTGTGTATGCTCAAGTGACCTACCTACCTAGACTGAGGCCAGTAACATGAAGGTCATATGCATATATAATACTTGATTTCTTACCGTTACAATAACAAAAAGTCACACAAAGTATATGTCGGTAATAATTTAGGCCAAATAATTTACAGCTTTCTATTCGGATGACTAATTTTCGATTATTAACATTGTTTTGCATACACCGACATACAACGAATTGCAGTCAGTTGGTGCGAAGTCCGTTCTAAACGGTTTGTTTTTTAAACTTTCCCAGTTAATTGTAATTAAATTACAATTTTGATGACTAAGTCGTCTACTCCTCCTTTCTCGGTTGTTTCTATTTCGTTGCACCAACGTTTCTGTGGCGAAATACGAATTTTTTGATATAAATCATGTGACGTCTAAACATTGAGCTTCTTCGAGCAGCCAGCCTTATTATTTAACTTAGTATACCAAAACTGTCATATGTTTGACGTTTAGCGCCTTTGTTATCCCTTGTAGGTTTGCTTGTAAGTCTTGTCTCTCCAGTTGCACAATTTCATTCCCCCTTTTCACTAATTGACTGGCCAGAGGTAGATTCATATATCACAAAATTTCTGGAAGAGAAATTAAGGAAATAATTTCCAAGGCCGGCGTTTACTCACACGGTTTTTATCAAAAACTTTAAAAATTTGTCGGGAACTATCCCGAGTTTATGATGGCTTCATCGTAGACTTCCGACATCCATCCTTGTCGAATCAGTATGATTATCTGCATAATAGAAGACAACTTTGAAAAATTTTAGTTTGTTTGTTTCTGCTGCATTTTTCTTTCTGTCTTAGTAAAAAAAAATGATTACTTTACTTAATACATTCCCCATCTGCCTAACACTAAGGAGGTTTTCCGTCTATTGTGGTCTACAGCTATCGTTCTTACAACTGAATACAGCTTTAATGACAACCCACGTTGAACCTCAACCAGAATGGACGGCATCTTACAAAATTTTGACTTATAAGCTTCAATCAGTGTTGGCAACTATGAACCTCATATTCGTATAATCAACACGATTAAACGCAAACTAAAAATGTTTCAAAAAACACCAACTCTAGCTGTACAAAACGATGAATTTCTAATTTTGAATTAAATTTTAAACCGTTATAGTTTTTTCACTATTTTTCCTTTCCTCATTGTCGCGCCCTAGCTAGAGATATATACAAAAAAATAAAACAACAACAACACATTATAAATGTTAGAAAAAAAAGCAATAATAACATTCCATCTTGCTTATTGTTGCTGCTATTATTTGATTGTGTTTATTTATTTAAATTATTTTATTTAATTTTTTCTTTATTTACATAAAAAATACCAGGCGTTGTATTCATGCAAATTAAAAAGCGTCTAAATGTCTGCTAAAAAAAAATAATTCTATTCCGTAAATAAAATTTCATACCACGTTGCCCTACCCTGATCGCTTAATGCTGTAGTATTTCACACTTTGTATTCGTTTTTTTTTTAATGTTGTCTAAATTTATTTCTATCATTATGACAATTATTATAATATTGGATTAATATCTCTATAAATAATATATTTTTAAATACAACGACGATATGATCTTGTTAAAAGTCTCACTTTTTTTTATTATTAAATCAATATTAAATTGGGAGGTGTTAGCAAATAAACAGATGGCTTGAAATATTTACGAAAATAAAATAATTTCGTTTTTCAGGCATTATTATTATGCATGAATGTAAAGAATTGTATTGATTAACAGAGGGTTTTAAAAATAGATAAAAAAAATTCTAAAGTCTTGCTTACTTACTTGCTTAAAGCAAGTAATGCAGATCCCGATTATTTGGTTCAATCTTTCTCAATAGTTTAACGGAGGTACAATTTTAGATCTGTTTTCAGCTGGATTCTAAGAGAGTCTTTCTTCAAATCCGTTGTTTCATAATGGGCCGCTATGTGTGCTTAAGTAAGCTTTTTGATTTAACAAAGTTGCCACTCCTTAATGTTTTATAGCCTTACAGGTGGCGCCCAATATAATTTTACGCTTATTAAAATAGTCTTTGTTCACGTGGTGGCATTGCCTATTGCGATACTCATTCATATGCAGCCTTTACGCTTGACTCGTCGTAAAGCATCTAAGAAGCTGTAACACAAATTAAATTCCCCAGGGTTGGGCTCAACAATATGTCATATTATTAAAAATAAAATAATAAATAAGAATCTGTCTTTGCACAATCTCTGTCTTAGCCGTCCAATTAAATGTCACAAGTTGACATTTATTGCTTCAAATCGACAGTTATTGCGATTTGAAAAAAAAATTAACAGGCCTTATAGAGGCACCAGATAAATAATGTTTCTGTTTCTATAAAAATTGCAACGTTAAATACTTATTTAAACAAACAATGGAATATTTTTTCTATTTTCTCATACATATTGTATGGATTTTATTATTTTCTCAAATAAATACTGGAAATTTATTGAAAAAAGCAAAAAGAAAAAAACGATGTAAAATGTGTTTGAAATATCAAGAGAATTTGAAATATTCATACAATCGAGTGTATTCGTATTTGAGTGCAATGTTATTGAATTGAATTTGAAATCAATTGAAATATTTTTTTTTTTTATTTTACTTTTCCATTGTCTAAAAATTATTACAACAATTTGGGTGGGGAATAAGGGGAGTAGGAATGCTACTACATATTGAATACATGGGATAACATGCAGAAAACAAATGTTAATACTTGTAATACAATATTCGATTTGTTTTATTTGATTTTTTCTTGTTTCTACACTTGTTAATTATATTAATTACAAATAAAACAAAAAAAAAGGAAAATAATGTGACTAATATCGTTAATGTTGTTGTTATTGTTATTATTGCAATTGTTTTCGTATTTATTTACATTAACAAGCATTAGAAATAATTTGAATATTTTATTGTTTTTTTGTCTTGTAATTTGTTGTGCTTATTTTTCTTCTTTCAAGCAATAATATCTCAATTAAAAAATATTTTATTGTTAAAAAAAAAAATGAATTGTAATGGATAATGTAATAACAACAGTAACAACAGCTTCATGTTGTTTTAACAATAACAGTAAAGGGTTATCCATTTTTTGATTTCAACGGTAAAGTTAAACAAAACATGTTTAGGGGCTACAATTCCGTTGAGAGTTTTATTTCGTTTTAATACCTACCCCTTGGTAGCTATCATATGCGAAATATAATGTCATGCTGCAACTAGAACGCCTCTGCGTTACTTTTCCACATTTCGAGCGGTTCGCATTAATGACTTACCGAACATTGGTTTACAAATGCCCTAACGTTGGGGACTGTCAGCGTAGACATGGCCACACAAACAAGTCTACTTTCTTATTTCAAATGATTTTGTTGAAAGCTTTCTGGATACTTCTTATGCAATAAAAAAGCCAATGTCAGTTGTGTTATGTGACTCTTGGCAACCTCTTGTTGTAACCCATACAATCGATTTCATAATAATCTTCAATTGCAGGTCAACAAACTAAATTATCATATAATTGTCATATGAAGACAAAGCAGTCAATGTTTCCAGATAAAGTGGTTTCTCTATACTGGGTTTTTCGCCAATTTTGCTTGTTGTGTTTACAACCGATTGAGAAATACGCTTCCTTGCTAAAGAACGATTTATTAGAACAACCAGTTACGCTGTTTTAATGGCCAGCTGGCTGTAATAGTTGCTAGGATAGCCTGATTGTCGAGTATCAAGTGGAATTGAAAACTTTTAACTATTCGCCACACTTATACTATATTTTTGGTATTACGATATACCAATCTCACCACTTTTGTAATCATTTTTACATAGTTTTACACGTTTTTCATTTGTTCAATGATCCGTGTTTGTAAATGGAAAAACGTTCGCTAGATAAATGATGAATAAATGAACAGAGCAGTGATTTTGAGAACACTAAATGGATAACCCGATACAATTTAGATATACTTCTACACTTTGTTACTTTTACTTGGTAATGGCATTACATGTGCCAATAATATTTAAATATTGAATTCATGCAATGGGGAAGTAAGGATTGTTATTGTGAAATATTTAATAAAAAAAAAGTTTTATTCCGTTAATTAAAGACGAAAGGTGGTAAAAGGGGAATTTTATTTTGCCTTGGAAAAATTTTAACGGAAATAATAATCTGATATTAAAGAAAAACAATATAAAATTTAAAATCCTCACATTGTGCGGTTTTAGACTCGGTCAAATGTTAACTAAATGATACAGATTTTCCAAATTTTGATAACAGTCAACTAACATACTATCTCTGTAGACAATTAATTTGCAAACTAATTTAAACAGCCAAAGGAAAATTAAGGCAGTAACATCCAGGAATATGGCACCGACCACCGTCCTGGAGCGATTATAAACTACACGATTAATGGTACATATTATATGAGTACTTTGTCATCAGACAGTAATCAGAAAAGAAAAAGCCAATAATGCGTATAATGGGGACAGAGAGCTAGCTTTACATAACATAAATATGGATACGCCAATGCCTTTTAGTGTATTGAAACCCTGAAAAAATGGGCAGAAACGTTGAATTGATTGTTGTGGTACAATGATAGTTAAAATTACAAAGGCATTCTGCAGCGATCCCGGTATGAGTGTATCATGATTGCTTAAAAGCTATTTGAGTACACTAATCTACGTACTCACGAGACACTTTACCTTTCACGTACACTTGAACCCTATTGAAGTGGTAAAAAATCATGAGTGCAGCACATGTTGAGAAGACATCGAAACGATGGTAAACCTTTCATTGTCATTGCCTAGGTTTCGTAAGCTTGAGATTACAATATTTAAGGGAATAAATAACCCATCTCAAAGCAGTGCCCTGGCAGAAGCTGAGGACGTTTGTACAATATACAGACTTCCTATGGAAACTCTGGTTTGTACCTATTCATGGTGATATTGCAACAAGTCAATTTGCTCAGCAGTATGTCGAAAGGCATTAGACCTTGAATTCTATAGTTGGCCTCTAACTACCATAAACACTTTCAGTTGCAGGGGTTGCCTTTGCCTTGTTATATATTTTTAACGATAGGTCTAGCAATACTCAGCTAACCGGTTACAAAACTGTCAGTTTACTTTAGTACTACACCTAGAACGTTTAAATGGTAATAATGCCACGCGGTCGAAGTCGTCGTAGTCTAGTAGGTAGTTTGTTGGCTTATTCGGCATGAGACCCCCCAAACCCCAGGTCAGACATCTCCAGCAAAAACGAAATACGACAAAATATTTTTTCTGTGTCTTCCTCTCAGCAGATTTCTGGCAAAAACTCTGTGAGTAAATAAAATTGCCATGCAAAAGTTTCTCAAAAATCTATCGTTCTCAGTTGACTTTAAATTGTAAATCCCGCCACTCATGTATAAAACTAACACACACATCATAAGTGGTGTGGGAAAGGTCGTAATCCTGACTAAAGGGTTGTAATGTATGTATGTAACGCGTTCTATTGAAAATTTTTAATGTTTTAATACATATTTTCTCCCATTATTTTTCCACTTTATTTACATTGTATAACTGATTTTAGAATAAAATAAAATTAAATATTCAATTTCTAAAAAAAATTCCTTAAATTATGAATATCCCTTTTAACCACATTGTTGTGACATAAAATTAAATTAATCATCGAGTTTACTTAACAACTGCCCTCGTATGAGTAACTCAAATTACGCATAAATTGTTAACATTCGCTGTATTTACATTATTATTCTTACACAATATGGTGTGAAGTGTGTGTTTGGGTTTAGAAATGTAGAAAAAATAAAAGAACTGTACAAGTGTACTATGCGAGTATAAGTAATAGGATAAATAATAGTGTGTAGTACACATATGTATACTCATTACAAATTTTATTACACAATTAATACAGCATTTTGGTTAAAAATAAAGTTAAACAAACTTTATTGTTTATTACTACGAATTGACTGTGTTGTAATTTGTAGTTATTTTTCTTCTTTTGCATCTCTTTTAAATATTTTTCTGCTATTTTATACTCATCATATGTAAATTACATGTGAGTAATGAGTAAGCAAATGTATGCCTAATATTTATACATAATTACAGTACTTTTTCTCTCTCTCTCTCTCTCTCTCTTTCTTTCTGTTTTTTATTGTAATTGCATTATGGTACTCTCTTGTTGTATATGATTTTGTAGTTGTTATTTTTTTCCTATTTGTTTAGAGAATAACTGTATAATTTTGAAATAGGTTTTATGGTTGTTACGAGAATTTTGCTTTTGGGGGTTATACATACGTATGTATATATGTGAGGAGATCTTTAACATTATTAGTTCAGCTTGACACATTTGTATTAACGCTCTCTCTTAAACAAACGCACACTCTTACTAAACACACGCACACATTGTTCATCAGATGGACGAAGCCTAGTAAGGCGGTCAGTTATGTTATATGTACATATGTATGTACGCAGTAAGTAGTATATAGTATGCATGTACAACTATTTTTTGGTTGTAATTCTTTTTTTCCATTTTGAACTGTCACAGCAGATAGAACACAAACGGCGTTGTCATAAATACTAGACTGATAGAAAGAAAAAAAACAAAAAACAATTTACAAAACATTTGTGTGTTGTTTGCTTATTTTCTTGCTTTTCATTTCGGTCTTTTGCTCGATCATATTGTCATAAGTGTGTTTACGTTATGCATAGAGAACGATAACAGTAATTATTACACAGCGAGTGAAAGAGCACACGTTACAAAGAGAGTGCACAATTTCTTTTATTCAAACTTCAGTTGCATTTTAGTGGCTTTATAAAACCGTTCGTCTGTAATAAATACAAAAAAAAAAACTAGAAATTAAAAATTAAAATATTTATGAATAATTAAAACAGAATTATTTAAATTTTATTTAACCTCAATACGCTGAATATTTGGTTGATCAATTTTCATTTTAATTTTTTTTTATTGTGGTAACTGTATTTCTGTTTTATTTCTTTCGGTATTTTTTACGGAAATAATTATGTTTAAAATACAAATAAAAAGAAAACACACACACAAAAGTTAATTGAATTCGCGTGATTGTATTATGCAGACATAACAAAAATTTACAAAAAAAAAAACGAAAGAAAATAAAATAAAATAAAAGCAGCTATTTTTGTAATTATAAAAATAAAAGGAATATCAAAAAGAAAATTACAAAATAGCCAATTGCCTTAATAAAAGTATCAAATGAAATATTAAAGTGCGTGTGAAAACAATTCAATTCTTTTGAAAAAAAAAAACACAAAAAAATAAGGAAAAAAGAATTAAAAGAGAGTATAAAGAAGTAGCATATAAAATATAATAATTTAATTTTCAATTTCTGGGTGTATGTGTCACCCTTTGATAAAATTTACAACAAAAAAGAAAAAAAGCAACAACAACCAAAGAAAAAACATAATAAATCACTTTAATAATAATAATTTACATTGAAATTGAAATATTCGTTCATTTTATTTTACTTCGTCCGCCTGGTACCGAGTGTTACATATGTTCATACCACAACAACAACAACAATAATGTACGCATAAAATTTCTCCTATTCATCACCACCACCACCGCCATCTCTCTTATCCCCAAAAATTCTTTTACACTTTAAACAACTAATGCTGATGATTATGCTCTATGCCAGCTATTTAAAATAATGCATTCTTTTTTCTCAGCATCAATGCAAAAGTTTTAAATAAAGTGCCTTCTCTTTCATGTCTTTATGATGTGTTATCGTGTCTATAAAGATTTAACAAAAATTCATACAAAATGGAGATTAATATTTCAAACTTACGCTCAGTACAACAGATAATAACATAAATTTTAAGTAAAAATAAAAAAGAAAGCAAAATATTTTTAAATAAAAAAAAGAAATCATAAAAAAATATAGTTTATATAAAATATCTTTATATATGCATAAATAATTTTTTTTTATATCAAAACAAAAAGTTTTTTTAAACCGTTATCTTAAACGAAAAGAAAAAAGAAAGAAAATCAAGCTACAGTGTGAGAGTAAAAGACATCATTTTATCATTGAAAGTGGTGTAGTGTGTGGGGTCGCCATTTGTTTAACGCTGGAATGTTTAAGGTAGGAAAGTTTATTTTATTTTCTATTCATTTCATCATACAATATAACTTGTATTTTCGTATTTGACAATCCTTTAAAATGTTTTAAATAAATTTGCAACGTATTATAAACTCTGCAGTGTTACTATTTTAACTTATAATATTTTTAAATAACTTCGGGCAAATTGTTATAAATTATAGAAAAAATTTTTTGTTTTTCTTAAAGGGGGGAGTATAAATATTTTTATTTTGGTACAACAATCAGCAATTTTATAAGTTATGCTGAGATTACTGTTAGCATTTACTTAAGACAAATTTTTTATTTATTTAAACTTCTAATATTGGGTTCTCGAGAAATGTAATATCTCTGGTATTATTAACTGTAACAGTAAACATTATAGTTTGTTTCTACACTATGTTAGATATTATTAATTATACTGTGAAAAATATACTTTATTAAAGGAAATATTTACTATTTTGATCAATAAAATGTTGCCATCTACCTCAAACACATATTTCCCGAAAGAAAGGGGGAAAAAATTACCTATCATGCCAAACATAGATAAATTATTTCCTCTAAAGATAGCTACTGCATCGCGTTTATGAACCCTATTAGATCCTCTAGTTTGTAGTCCTTTAACAAATCGGCTACCAAGCCATCATCTGCAGACAAGGCCAGTGGCATAAAAAATGATCCACTGAACCGTCTGTTTCCTAGGCTACAGAATCCATATTCCATCTACTGTTCCTCTGTCTACAGGGGCCATCCCCCATTCATATTCCTATAATAGCTCTCATCTTCCACCTACTCAAGCTTAGGAGTAGTTTCGTTCCTATAGCTGGCCTTATGGCCAAAGCTCAAACCTGCATTCCGTTCTACATTCCCATGTACGGTTTACAAATGGATCCCCAATAAGTCTAACGACTTTAAAACTGAACACGATCATTGCAATTTATAATGCAAAAATCTTTATGTCAATACCGGCGCATGATCACGTAACCTGTGTAATCTAATCTGATAATTTGACATAAGAACTTTTACACTCTCAGACCACATGTGACCTAAAAATTCCTTTTTAATCACTTTTGAAAAGCAACTAACAAAAAGAATAGCATTGCTGGTGTAACGACTTTAAAGCTGAGACCGATTTTGCCATTTTATCATTGTCAATAACGCTGCAGATATGACCTAAAAAGTCTTCTGATTTCGTCGACTTTTTACTGATTGGCAGACATAGCAGAGCGAGGTGCATTTTTAACATCAAAATTATCAGATCAAAAACGTGTAAATTACTTTGCTGGTAGTCACAGAAATGCCTCGGTAAATTTTATACATTTCTGCTAACAATGCTAAGCTTAATATGTCATCTTTCAAGCAAGTCTTTGCGTTGCTTAATGCAATTAATATTTGTTAGGAAACTTTTTCGATCACCCAATATTTACCATATTCTACATATGTATTCTTTTTATTTCTTACAGTTATAATATATTTTTTAAGATACACATACTTGCTGGAATAGTCGTTTATTTATTTGTTAAGTCACTAAGTTTTCTTCTGTTATTTCCAGTTGTAAATAGAATTACTTACAACAATATGATAATGCAGTAAATATTTGCATTTGCAACTGACAAATGTACACTATAATGCATAATATAATGAACTTGCACACATATGTGTATTATTTATTTCAGTTGCACAGTGTTATTTTTAGGTTTTTGCATTTTTTAGTAAATATCGTATTTAGCATACTCGTTGCTTGCTCTGTTTTTATTTAACTTTCATTCATTCGCAAATATTTGCAAAATTTTGTTTGTTTCCATGATGAAGATCGTCATTATTATTGTGGATTGCTCTTTGCTGCATACATTTTCAGTCTAATTTTATACCTTCATTCCATCATGCCTCATCACCACGGTCGCCGTTGTTGTTGTTGTGGTTGTTATCGTCGTGATGGTTGTCATTTGAAAAACTACGTGCAGTTTTCTTGTTCTTATTCTTGTTGTCAATGGAGGATGCATTTAAAGTTCGTCAACACTGTGGCATCAGTAGAGATGAGTAGTAGTAGTAAATAATATTGTGGTACTGACTGGACTAGACGTTAAATGTTTATTATTTATTTATGTCAGTTATTTGATATTATTTTGTTGGTCAGTTTTTCACATTTGTTTGTTTATTTTGTTTTTGTTTTGTTTTGTTTCTTTTCGTTTTTTATGGAATTTTATTTGCCCCCAATAAAGGTTATTAACATTGAAAGTAATTTGTTTATTTAATAGCTTTAATATTTATTTATCTTTTATTATCGTATATAAAATACATATACTCGTACATGTTTTGTTTTATTTTTCAAATCTTTTTCTGATTTTATTGATTTTGAACAAAAAGTACAGAAAATCCCAGAAAATTAAAATTTTTATGTTTGTTCTTAACAAACCATTCGTCTTTTTTCGTCTTTTATTTGCTTGTGAGAATTGTTACAAGGTCGTTATTTATTATTTATTTATTACAATACAAAATTACATTAAAAATGAAAACGAAAAAAAAAAATCAAATCTTAAACAAAATTTTTATTAAATAATTTGTAGATATTTTCTTTGGTTGTTAAATAACAACAAACAATTTATTCATTTAACAAATTAACTAAGGCTTGATTATTATTATTATTATACTTCCTAAAATAAACATTTGCGGGTCTTACTATGATTTGCTTGTTTAATGATTGAATTTCTCAAAACATATTGGCTACGATTACAGTCGGCTACAAAAGATAACATCGTTTGTTTACGTTTTGTGCTGGTAGTTAACTCACAAACGTGTTATTAATACAAAGTCACTTGAAGTTACTGCTTGTGTTAGAAGATCTTGAAGTTATCGAATTTAGAATCCAAGACAATGTTTGCTGCTCTAACATGCATCGTATGTACATGACATAGAGAGAAGTACTTAACTACATCTGGAAGTTGACAGCTGTTTTATTTAGCATAACATATATGCACATTTTATTTAAATATAATTTTATTATGTTTATCTCAGTGAAATCCTCTTTCCGTATTGGCATAAGACTACTCAACTATCGAAGTGAATTTTTTAATAACGAAATATTTCACCAGAAAAAAGGACTTCTTGTACTTGGTTGTCATATTTGTAGTTGATCATTACAATCCCTTTGTCAGGAATACAACCTAACTTCTCACGCCTATCATATGGTATGTTCTAGTTTTGATCCATAAGTGGCGGGACCTACTGTTTAATGTCGACTACGAACGACAGATATATCCTCGAAAAAAATATTCTTTTCTTTTTATTTTTCGTTTTGTTCAAGATGTCTGAGATAGGGTTTGAACCACAGGCCTTGTTTAATAAGCCAACACACTACTGCCACGGCGACTAGGCTAAACTTCTTTAATAAGCCTAAGGCTGACACAAAACGTCCACCCCATCTATTTTTTTATTGTTTTGTTTTAGTTTCCTTAACCAAGTGTTTTCAGCAAAGCAGATGATTGTCCTACTGCATCAGATTCTCGGCTGATAGGATTGCAATATGTCTGGCACGGAATTAAAGCTCTCTGTACAAATGTATTGAGTGTTTAGAGGTGGGCGATGTATCTGGGAACAGGTTATTTCCCGAATGTGTTATTTGTAGCGAACTGGACCTTCTTAATTTTATACATTGTAAAACCATAATGAAATTTTTTCGCTTTCTCTAGGGTTCAAACCACTATTGCTTGGATTTGTAGACGAGTAGTATAATCACTACACCTTTTATTTCATCTGATGGTATTATTTATCAGAGTATAGGCAAGAATTATGATTTTGGTCGTAGGTTAGCAAGGCATAATAGAAAATACATTGTCAATCAGTCACAACTTACAGCAAAATCTTCCTGGACTTCAATTATTTCTGCACATAACGTTGTCGTTATTATAATTTGATGTTTGTTTATCCTTCATCATGTATTTTCTTTGTAGTTTTGTTATTGTTTTTTAATGTTGTCTGCACAAATTCCAGTACAGCCCACATTTTCATTGCTTGGCAACACTTGTCATGAAATTCTTTAAATAAAAAAACCTAAATTAATACCCCATTATCCGGGTAATTGTAAGTACTCGGTAATTTCCGTTTCCGATTTTAAACGTATTAAATAACCCGACAATAAATGTGCGTAATAATATCGTAATATCGTCGTCGTCGCCGTCGTTAATACATATGTAATATCTCTTTTTTTTCATGAGTACAAGAAATTATTGTATTAACGACACTGACAAACATAAGAGAGAACTCGCACTCAATGTACTAAAAACCTATAATAAAACACTGTGTAATATATACTTCAGAATGAGAAAAAATAAACGTAAAAAAGTGTTTTATGTGGCATCATCTACATGATGATCATCTATCTGAATGACTTGCTGACAGCCATCATGTCGCACAATACATATATTTATGCAGTTAAACAGTTAGTCAGTTAGTCAATCATCAGTCAGTGAATCTGTCATTTAGTTATTCCATTCAATGTAGAGATAATGCTAAATAGATAATGATTATTTAAACAATTTACAACACAGACATTTTGTAGACTCTGTGACGACAACACAAAACTGGGGACAAAAAAAAAAGGTAAAAACGAAAGTAAATCATATTTTTTTATTGCATTAAATAATACAAATAATTTGTAACCCAAACACAGACAAAGAAAAGTTTGAAATACAAAACATAAGCGAATTAATAAAATAAATAATGTTATGTAACCTCTTTTAATTGTGAAAATGTTTTAAAAATTTAATGAAATTAAAAGTAATTTATAATGCTGGTTAATTCTACGTTATTAATTGATATTTTAAATATATACTGTATTGTTTTATGAGAGCTACTAAAAGATTTAAAAGAATTAAAGAAAAATGCTCTGTTTTCATTATACACCCAATTTTACAAATTCATGTCAAAAGTTTTCCTTTGAAACAACTCCATTCTTTTAAGGCTGTCGTCCAATTTTTTACTCCTTCCTGCCCCTTCTTCCCATCTTATTTATTTGCTATGCTTCAGTTTCATTACTCAAGTTTTTATAGTAAAGCAGTGTTTATACTACTGTAGCGGGACCTGGCATTGCCTAGAAACAACGCCATCTTCGAAAAGTATTGGGTTTTTGTATATTCAGCTCTACATTTTCTTAGGAGGTGGAGTTGTCACATCTTAATATGATTTTTTCTTAATATTTTATCCTCTGGTGGTTTCTAAACACAATAACAATTAAAGAAAAAAAATTGGGTGCCCTGGTAGTCTATTGGGTAGTGTGTTACACTATTGGCGTGAGGGTCGTGGGTTCGATTCCCACCAAAGGCTCTGGTCTGTGACACTACACTGAGCATATGGTCTAAGTTACTCAGCTCGTATATAATTAAAATATAATTTGTAATTGTATTGTAATTAATAAATAAATAAATAAAAAGAAAATTATTTTTTGTGTACACTTTTGGTAGTCACTGTATAGAACGATGTACGGTTTATTATTATTACTGTATATACTAAATCATGCACGGTCACAGGACACTATGAATTGTAAAATTAATTGTATCCATCTGATCTAAAGTCTGTTTAGCTGATCTAGCGCTTTGTTAATCAACGCTATCAAATTCCACATTTTAATTTGCGAAATGTCCCCCCATCGAGACAATGCGTTTACCTATACGCTTCTATCTAAATCTACAAGATTTGTAAGATTTACATAGATTTACATAAGTCTTCTCAATCCACAGTGACGCGTAATAAAATCGATTGGGATTCATGCCAAAAGGCAACAGTTCGAACTTTTATTTCTAAAGTAGAAATCATAAGTTTACATGCCGCTTAAATTTAAATACAGAAACAATAAAATAAATTGTTATTTTAAAAGTCTTAGACAGTGAAGCTTTTAGAGAAGAAAGCTGCGTGTAATTGCAGAGCAGCCAAAGTTTAGCTAATTGATCTGTATGCTTAAGTTTTATTACAATGCAGATCATAGTTTCAGAACTTGTGATGGCTAAAGCATTTCTAGCTTCAACGGCGACGGCTTACAAAATTTATTACGGCTCTACCTAGCCGTTCACCACAGTTCTCCACTCATTACATAGTGCACTGTAAACATAACATAAATATTCTTTTAATCTAAGAAAAGCAACAACAATATTTTTTAAATCATTCTAAAATGTTAGAACACATGATCATATGACATGGTAGATAGAATACCTTGTGAATCCCAGCATTAATCAGACATATTATGTTGTAAAGCATTTGCTGTTAAATAAAGTTTTTCCTTGATAAATGAGGTTAAAATCTCTATCAAAAATTGTTTTTTTAACAAAAAGTTTTTCTATATGTTTTTAGCTGTTATTCTAACAAAAAACAAAAAAATTACATTCTAAGGGATTTCCCCAAATCATAAATAATAATTATTGTTACAAAAAAATTTTAGATTGCATGTAATTAAAGTATTATTTAATTATAGATTAACAACAAAATTACATTAAAAAAAATTACAAATTATATTCTAACAAAGTATTAATGACTGAATGACGTATTAGGCCGGCATCAAATCAAAGCCACTTGACTTAACTCTGCGCAATAATTTGAAATTCAAAATATGATTATTTCTTAACTACTACTCATATTTAATAATAGTTTTATTTAATTAAAACATTATTATTGTTGTGAACAAAAAAAAACACGGTTATTTTTAGCAAAAGCTAAAATTTAATGTTATTATCTTAAATAAATAAACAATTTAACCAACTGGCAAAACAAAGTACGAAGCAATTAAAATCAAATGGGGGAAAAACGTTTGGCAATTATTTAATGCAACGTTTTTTTTTTTAGATTAGAGAGAGGAGATTATAACACACTAAACTTTAATTTTAATATACGTAATAACTTTATTCATGAATATAGCATTTTTTTATGTTAAATGGTGTATACGCTTTATATACAGCAGCAAAAATTATCACATTTAATTAGATTTTACGTCCTAATTTTATGATTTATTAAGCTATTTATTTTATAGATTGTTGAAATACTATAATAATAATAATAATATGATATGCTATAAAACTAATAAATGACTGATTAAATTGTTGCGCATGAATTGAACGTCGTTTTCGTATTCGTTGTATTCTAATTATTTCAAATGATTTGCATATTAAATAAATATCTTATCTATGACTAATGACAATATCAATACAATCTAGTTATCAGATTATGTATTATTACTTCTTATGAATATATATCGCGAGTATAAGTGTTATCATGAATAATGGATTTCGTGATCAAGTGTTACAGATATACATCTCTAATAATGCAATATCTTGTTCAGCGTTAATTAATACAGATCACTGTTAGCACTGCCTTGAATAATAGCAAAGAAATGACAAGAATTTAACACAATATTGAAAGAAATAAAACTTTCGTAACGTTAATTACAATTAGAGTATATTGAACAAATATGATCTCAAGATTGTTTAAAAAATCTTTATATACAGCTGCTTGCAACTAATTAAGGATACGGTGACAATAATAATATAAAAGGTTGTACAATGTTCTCAAAATGTGTCCTAGTTTAGCTAATTTAACTTTTAGTTCTACAATATGACAGCTTATTGTGTCAAATAAATTGTTGTTTATAAACTGTGAGCCATATTTGTAAATATAAATTCGTATCACTTGTGTATATAATTAAGAACACATCATACATTTTATAAAAAGAAAGCATTTATCTCTTAAAAAGTTTAGAGTCAATGTTTCGTAGCAAAATCATTGTTATTGATAATAGCTTGACATCTGTCAGACATGACATTGTTATCGATAACAGCATGTTATGTAAATTTGTACATGAACTACTTGAAATTTTTTCAAGCTTTCTTTGCTTTGGCAAAGATATCATAAAAATTGCTTATCTGTGCTTTGGTTTCTACAACTTGCTATAAGTTCTCAACAAGGTTGAGGTCAGGACTAGATGAAGGCCAGTCAAGAATAGTAATCGGATTGTTTTAAAACCATTGCTTGCTGAGCCGTATTTTTCGGTTCATAACATTGTTAAAATATCCATGTTACTGGAATTTCCTCGTCAGTATGTTACATCATTAATCATATGCCCAACAACACATGATGAAAAAGTGACCCGATTGTATATTGAACCAAATTCTTACAAACTTTAGTAATTTCCTTTCTCCATACTACATCGATCCAAAGGGACGAACTCTACTCTAGTCGTTCGGTTATGCTCAGCATTCTTTCAGCAAATTCTTTTAAAGAACCCTGTCTCTCGCAATCGACGTTTTACTGTACTGACTGAGTTTTATTTGCTATCCTATAAGGACTTTTATTCGTCTCTCGGACAATCCAGTGCATCTGTTGAAACTGTTGTCAGTGGAGTTAGTTCTTTGTTTACAATCCACATTTTCTATATTATAGCCGAATGCTTTCCGAAATATTGCAATACTTTGAAAACTATCGCTTTAGAACTTAAATATGCTACGATTTTCCGACGTTTAGCGAGTGCTTTTACATTTTGGTGACGTTAATTGGCCACCACGATTACTATGTCAAAGAACGTTTCTATGCGGATAAGAAAAAGTGGTCGAAATGTAAGAAAAAGTGAACGAAAATTACCGTAAAAGGATCAACTGCTGCAGCCAATCCATAGGTGGCCATATCCATATAATTTCGTATATCGTGGCAAGGTCCAAGCATTATAATGAAATAAAAGTTTTATTGAAATCAAGAGTGTTTAGGGCCGCTTTAAATAATTATTCTTAATATCCGTTTAATTTTACATCATTTGCTATTTTTATAAAATTCTCGTGTTATAAATTCATTTTTTTTCATACCCCATTAAAAACGTAATTAGAACGGTGTATACAATTTCCCCCTAAACTGCCAAGTCATGATTTTTTCATTTGAAACTTGTTTTCGTAAATATGTATTCAATATGGAATTAGAAATATTTTTTTTATAAAGAATTATGGCAAAAAACGTCATGCAATAGTTTCTTTTCATATATTAATTAATGTAAATTAAAACTATTTTTTCGAT
This sequence comes from Sarcophaga carnaria, assembly GCA_958299815.1. NCBI lineage: Eukaryota > Metazoa > Arthropoda > Insecta > Diptera > Sarcophagidae > Sarcophaga > Sarcophaga carnaria. The sequence goes on from OY283153.1 coordinate 26,060,221, forward strand.
TAAGTACCTTAAATAGATGTTTTTATGGCTTTTCTAAGCCAATAATCGATTTTTAATGGTCGCTTTTTAAAGCATTAACAGTGGAAACCAATAAGAATTGAACAGAAAAATTTAAAAGTTACATATAATTTAATTTTTATAATATGTATGTTTACTTTTGTTGCACACTTTAAGAAAAATCCAAGTCTAAACTATTTTACAATGTAATGCATTACAATTAAATGGAATTGAATTTTTAGCTTAAGCAACCACCACGTCACAAATTCTATCGTCCATATGGTTGCATGGACTATATGTCATGTGTTTGAAAATTATTTAATTGGATTCTAACCTATTAACTGGAATACTTGTTTTTTATTAACAAATGCCGCATAAATGTAATAATTCTATGAACATTTAAAAATTATTATGAAATCTTAAATCAATTTTCACAATAAATCTTCGATCTTTGATACCATAAAAGGGTTCCATTCAATAGAAAAAAAGTTACCAAATGATTCACATATAATTGGAGATTTTTTTAATATCATTCGCATTTAAATTTTGCTTACTGTTAACAAGAAGATAAAAATATCTCTTGGAAATATACAGTCGAAAAATTCTGTTTAACTACTAGTGTTCGAAATAGAAAAACTTGTAAATTTATCTTTCATGGAATCTAAATGAAACAATTTTAGAATCTTTAATTGTTTCTAATTTTATTACAAATTAAAAATCCTCATATAATTTCAAATTAAACCGCCAAATTTAAATATTCTTCACTGCATTAAAGTTAACACATGATCGTTCCTCATTTAAGTACTTTGGCATCCCTAAAGAGCCGGCTAAATTGTATAAACACAGTAAAGACAACAAAACAAAACAAACAAAAATGTAAAAAAAAAATTTAAACAATAACAACAACATAAAAGTCATATTCAACAAGTGGCTGCCAACAACAAGTGTTGTGTCTGTTGATCAATGCAAGTAAAAAATGAAAACACAAACAAAACAATAATGCAAAACCAATAACAACATTGAAAATAAAATACGAGTGCCAGAAAATACGAAATAGAATTTTACAAAAGAGAAAAATACTGCTGACTCACAATCATTTTGTTACTTTTTTCAGTTTTTTGTGGCCAGTTACACAAAATTAGAGAAATAAAACACGAGAAATGCACGAGAGAGAGACAGTGAGAGCGTGTAAATAGAAAGTATTTTGTAGAAACATTTCAAACATTTTGATATGTTTCTAATCGCACTCAACCTGATCTTTGTTTGCAACAGCAACAACTACAACTAAAATAACTTTTTTTTTATCAACATGTTGCTAAAAAAAACATGTTGAGCAATGTATTCAAATAAACTCAACATCAGCGATGTACTGCTTTAAGTACATTTTTTTATTTGTAACTAAAGAAATAGTACCTTTTTTGAAAAGTGTTTGAAAAGTTGGTTTATTTGCAGCAAATCTAATTTGATTTTCTTTTAAGCACTTGCCTATGAACTTTTTTATTTTATGGTGAAAGGTATACAAATATTGGTCGCAATTGTGCTAGTCCCTCCACACAACTCGTGTTATCTAGCGTGTGATAGTATTTTACTTAAGAATATACAAATAAATTATTATTGAATAAAAGAACACATCAGTATTCCAGTAAAAATGTAGACAATATATACATACTCAATTAAATAACGGTAAAATCGATATCTTTGTTCTAAATTCTTCAATTATTTTAAAATTTTTCAGTCTTTGTAGCCCCTTAAAATTAAATTAATTCCCACGCGTCCAATGCTTGAATGGAATTTTTAACATAGTACATAAATATGTACTCAATAATACTATTTTCATACTAAACTTATCATGATTTATTAAAAAAAAAGAATTTTTTTATATCTAAACTTTTCAAAGTACACTACAAAAATTTTAATTCCTTTAATACGCACTTTAAAAATAGAAATTATATCACAAATGTTTTATTGGTATTTTAATTAATATTTACCAGTACTGTGGTCGCTAGGATGAACCATTTAGAAAAGACAATTAGATTCAAATTTGGAAGCAATACAGATGTAAGCCTATGTCTGTAATATATCTGGAGTTTCATGGTCATTGTGGTCACAGTTGAAAATCTAAGATATATTTTTAGGTTGGCCTCTTCCGCCTTGACGTCGTTACCGAGACCTTTCTGTAAACCTATCAGTAGTGTAATTACTATTTAAATTTATTTTAACTACACGCAATCATCTTGTTTCTTTAAGTACTTTTCGTGTTGGGCCACAATAAAAATTCCGTTATAATACCAATAGTACCTAAAGGATGACAATTTCACCCTGGCTGGAATTTATTAGTCAGTCTGATAGTTTTAAAGAGGTTTGGATTCTATCGAGATCAGCTTTGTTTTGACATGTACTGTCAATAAATTCTGGGTGCTCAAGAAAACTTTGCTACACATTCTCAAGTACCGGCCAATAACCGAGAAGATGTTATGTAGTCTCCTATTCTTTCATCAACATAGATTTAGCAGAAGTCGTTGTGGACCCGGCTAAGAGATTCCTAAGATAGATTCAGATCAGATTTAACGTAAATTTTGTCCTGCATGTATTCATAGCTAGACAGATTTATCTGGCCTCTATCCAAGTGTGTTCATCGTGGGCTATCTTTGCTTTGCAAATGTAAGATTAATTTGAATGCCAATGTATGTACCTTCAATGATCCGATATTCAGGAACTCATATAAGGATAAATGCCGCTATATCCTCCACACCCGTTAGTTTTATATAATCTTAAAGGTCTATGGATCGCTTTACTGTCTTATAGTTAACTTACTTTGATATCGGATTCGTACAGCGACAGTTTTTGTAGCCATTATTTAAGCTTGTGTAGTATTACAGTAATTGAGTAGGGGAAATAACAATCTAAAGTTCACTCAAGACTGTTTTAACTTCTCTGGTAGGTGTAAACCATTATCCTAATCGAATCTATCAGATACTGTCGTTGGGTTTGTGGGGTTTTTATTTCTGATGCTAAATTGATTTTACAATCACTTGTTCACATTTAACATTGGTGCTAATTTAGACATCAGGAGTCTAATTACAGTATAAAAAACTCGTACAATCGAAATTACAATCGTTATCGAAATAATTTCACGTAATTAGCCCCCAGAATTTTTCAAATAACTGTTGTTGACAAAGAATTTATAAGCCGATAAGACTCCGTTTTTCTTTAGTATTCGCCTATAGTCTCATTTTAACGAGTGCGGCATACAATTTATAACATTTCGATAATAATAATTATTTTTTCTAACACCACTAAGTGTAAGTGTATAAACTTGGTGGGGTACTTTTTATGCTTGTGTGATATGCTAAAAAGTACTCACACAAAATTCATCTCTGATATATACACAGTTTAGTATCTCAGATAAATGATATGAGAATTGAGAAAATTGAATTGAATAACTAAAGAAATGAAAAAAAAGAGAAATACGAGCCGTACTGTGAAAAAGACTTCAAATACTTTTGCTTTTTCTGAAAATCACTAGTCCTTTAAAGCATCTGAAGAAGAAAACAACGCGAAGCAGTTAAAGAAATAAAATTATTATTAAAGAAATCAAATCAAATTCAATAAATACAAATATTTAATTAATAATCATCGTAATAAACAAAAATATATAAAAGTAATCTAAAATAAAAAGAAAGGAAAACGTAAAAAACGCTGTTAAAAATATCAAAAATAATTTTGAATAACAAGCCTTGCTTTTCCTAATAAATTATTAGAAAAAAAAATTACAGAAAAAGTATGAAAATTTTGTGAAAATTAAATGAAAATGAAAATATTTCAAACACGTTTTAAAAATAATAAAAAAATAAACAAAAAGAAAGAAATCAAAAAAATAAAAAAAATATTTATTTGCCTAAACAATACAAAAACAAAAACGAAAAATGCCAAAGCATTTTATTATTTAAAAGAAAAAAATATAAGCCATATGATATTGTAAAATATTTTATTTTATAAAAATATTATGGAAAATTACAATTTTTTTTATAAAAAGTTTTTTTTTCATTTTTTTTCTCTGCCGCATTTTAATTTAATCAGACTGCACATGCGCAATTTGGTTTAGTGTTAACAAAAAAAAATTTAATCCAAAAAGACAACACCTTCAACCATGAGTTTAATAAGGCTGTTGTTTTACACAAAACCAGCCAAAAATATTTCCTTTTTTAAAAATTTTTTTCTTGTGTTTAAACGTTATTATAAACCATAAACATTGGCCCTTAATGTGTGTTATAACCAGACCAACTACAGAAAAAAATGCTTTAAAAAATAAAAGAAAAAAATCTCAAAGAAAACCAACCAACAACATTCTCTTCCATTATAATAACAGCCACTTAGCCATGCCAGCAAGTCACCACCAATATGTTACCAAAAAATATGTATTTTTTTTTGTTTTATCGTACGTACCATCAGCAATGTTAATAAAAAAAAAGGAAAAATTTTTCATTCCGTTTTTTTTTATATGAACTCTCGAGAGACAAAGCAAGTATAATCTTTCATTAATCCATTGTTATGATTTCCAACAAACAGTGATAAGTTCTTCATTTAGTATATCGTGTTAATTGAAACTACAATATTGTTATGTCTTAATAAAATAAGTGTTACACGGTGTAATTGAAAAAAGGAGGTTAAAATTATAGTGTTTAATAAGACATATCCACAGCATTTTATATTACAAATAAATATTCCATTCATGTGAGAGAATTATTGACGCTTATGATTCTTCTTAAAGGTATACTTTAGAGAGTAAGACCAAAAGATTAAATGCAAGGCAGATATTTAGGCCAAACATATTTACTATAATGAAATGGAATTTTATTCCTTTCCTCTACATTTCTGTAAAACTTTATTAAAAAATATTTTTTTTTAATTCAAATGAAATAAAAATATAATTAACCAGGTTATCAATTTTTCGATATTAAAATAAAATTTAAATTAAATTTTATTTTATTTTTTAGTACGACATACAATGCCATTTAAATGACCTCCTCTAGATTGGTTGCAACAGTCAATCGTTATTAAGGTTTTGAACCACTTTAACGCACATTACTGGCGGTATATCGTTGAGAACTTGGCGAGTATTCATTTTCAAATGCTCCAACGACGATAGTAATTATTCCAGTCTTTAATATAGCGATACAAAAAAGTCTTACGACGTTAATTCGCATGATCTTAGTCGCCAATTGAAAACGCCTGAATGTAAAATAAGTTGTTGCCGTAGTCTAATAGCAACTGTGTAGACTTATTAGACGTGAGGCCACAGTATAAATTCCAGGTCAGACGTTTTCAACACAACGAAATATGAAAAAATATTTTTTGGCAACATCCTCTCGGCAGATTTCTGATAAAATCGCATGAGCAGTTTCTCAAAAATCTGACTTTAAACTGTGGTCCGGCCGCTCACATAAAAAACTAACACAAGTGGTGTGAGAAGCTAGGTCCTCATCCCGACTGAAGGGTTGTAATGGCCAATTATGTATGTATCTATGCACATATGCAGAACGTAAAATTATTCTTTCAGGAAATTCTCATGCGATAAATCCAAAATCAGTAGTTTTACGTAGCACGTGACACTGTTTTCTTATAACTGCACACCGTCGAATTCATATTCTACGGTTATTACACGGCCATATAGCTTTGAGTTATCAACAGTGGTTCTTCCAGTGTCATTAAAAGAAAAAGTGTGCCAAAGAAAGGGTTTTTCCTTCAGACAAATACTCGTACATCAACAAATTTGATCGCATTGAGACCTGAGATGAAAAATGTAATCTCACACTGACAATGAAGCAAAATATCCTATAGAAAGTGTAATGACTCGTATAAAAGGAAACACTTAACATCTATTCTGCCATTGTTTAACACTTGGATTGGACAGGATTTTTGGACATGCAAAATTTATTGATGTAGCTTATCTAGCCAGAAGTGATATGGATTAATTACATAACTTTAAAAAATTGTGGGGGGAGGCTAAGCTGTGCTAGCTATGAACTATAGACATACAGTAAAGTACGCACAATGGTATTACCGGGGTATGTTTGATAGGACGCAAGTGAGGACCTATCTTACTTACTTAATTGGTCATTATTACAACCCTTACATCACTTACATATATTGTGTGTGTGTTAATTATCCATAAGTAGTGAGGACCTACAGTTTAAAATCGACACTGAAAGACATATTTTTAAGCAAATTTGAAATCATCATGAAATCTCCTGAGAGGTAGTCGAAGAAATATCTTTTTCATTTTTTGTTTGTTGGTGATGTCTAAAAAGCCAACGCACTACCTATCAGATTACGGTGACTATCTGACAATGTAATCTAACCTAACTTATAAAACTGTGAAACTATAAGGTATTTTATAAATGTATCACTATCAAGCTCACTTTTGTCAAATTCCAATTAACATTAAAAACAGAACCTTAAATTATTCTCTACCATTTGACTCTTTTAAATATCTGTTTTTTCAAAATTTTTGGTTGGTTTACTGGCGGCTGACTGGTTAATAGCTGTGGCTTCTACCTGACGTCTTATTGTGTCACACATGTGCCACAAGTTGCTCGTTATTTTTTTTTATCTTTTCGTTGAGGTATTATTACCTTAAATCTTTTTGATTTTTCTTTTTAACTACATTTTCAACACACAAAAAAAATTCTTTCTTTTCGTGTTCCCTTTTTCGTGTTAATAAACGATGATGTCATAATTATTAAAATATTTTTTTTGATGCCTAAACCAATTTGAACTGCATATTTTCATATTAACAAAGCCAATAAAAGTCTAATATTGTAATAAAAATTGTTTGTTTCTAAATAAACAAATACAAATAACAACAGGAAATATAATTTATGTAAACACTTCCGATATATGAATATACGTACTGTATATACAAAATTAAAATATTAATAAAAACAACAACAACAACACTACACAATATAATAATAATAAAAGAATAATAATATGAAAATAAAAGCAAATAAATAAATTTAAAACCGGCTAAAATAAATGCAATTGCCAAGAAAATCATTGGAAAATAATAAACAAAATCTATAACCAGACGATGTTATTAATGTTTACAAAATACCAAGAATAATTATTAAATGAAATATTTAAATTTCATTTCAAATAATTTTTCATTATTTTTAAAATATTTCTTTTCTTTTTAGCAATTTTTTTACAATTTACAAGATATTAAAAAAAATACAAAAAAATCTCAAAAATAATTATCAATTACGCATTTTTTTATTGTCAAAAGCCGAAAAAGTAGAGAAAAAACTGAAAGTGTTTCTCTCAGTGTATGTGCTACAATAAAGAAGAAGAAAAAAAATTAAATATTCAAATACGAGTAATTTAAAAAGCAAAAAAATAAATATTAAATTCGTTTTAGTGCTACTCGTAAATATCATATTATAAATTATAATAAAGAAATAATGATAATCAAGTAAAATCAAATAAAAAAATCATTATTAATAAGTTTTATATGCAAATTAATTGTAAGACGACTGTTTACATTTACAACAAAAAAATATTAATTAATTGAAATTAAAAGAAAATAAAAGTGAAATAGAAATAGAAAAATAAAACGTTTTAATTTAAATCGATTGATACTAAATAAAACTATATTCACCGCGAGAGTATTAAGAAAAGCAGTTTCTTTACAAAGACAACATCAACCAACCTTTACCAGAAGTACTTAATTTTCTAATTCCTTATTTGCCAACGCATCTACTTAAACAATATACACACACACAGCTGTATACGAAAGAAAAAAATTTACTTAATTTTTTTTACACCCACTGTACTTTGTCCGTATCAAATATTATACAATATAAATTATTATTTGTAAATGTAAGTAATTATTTCATTATATTAATGAACCATTTAATTGATTTTTTACATTTCAATATTCATAACAAATATTTATAATATACTTAATAAGCAACGTATTGCAACTGATTTTTCAAACCTCAATTGAACGATTAATATTGGACTAATATTGCAAATGAAACATCTGTTTCTTATACCTAAAAAAAGGCTTTACTTAACCAAATATGCATCCCGTTTAAAACGATAGCCATTATTCCATCAGTGTTGAACTAAAGGGTCCGCCAAATAACTTTTATTTTGAAAATGCTTTAAAAAACTACTGAATATTTCCCAAATTCCTTTTTTTATTTGAAAGTACAATCCTCCCGGTTAATAATGGAAAATAATTTCATTTAAATGGCTGCCTCGGCTGGCTATGCAGTTGCCTACACGATCGGTCCAATTTTTAAGCACATTATCGATTGTGTGCAGCTGTATTTCATCAATGGCTTCACGAATATTGCCCTTTAAAGCGTCATTTATCTCTGGCTTGTCGGCGTAACCCACAATTTAAAGCGGCGCCCCACAAATAATAGTCCAACGGTGTCAAATCGCAGCTCCGAGGTGGCCAAACGACATCAGCTCTGCGGCTGATAATGAATTCTTCAAAAATAGGGCGCAAAACATCTAGTGTAGCTTCGGCTGTGTGGCACGTAGCGCCATCCTGTTGAAACCAAAATTCAATTTTGGGAACAAAAATTCGTTTAACGTGGCCCGATAACGATCCCCATTGACTGTAACGGCGACTCCTTGCTCATTTTCGAAGAAAAATGGCCCAATTATGCCCCTGGACCAAAGGCCGCACCAAACAGTGACTCGTTTTGGGTGCGTCGGCTTTTCAATGTATGCGTGCGGGTTTTCTGTGCCCCAAATGCGACAATTTTGCTTGTTTACATACCCGCCAAGATCAAAATGAGCTTCATCTGCCAAAATCGGCATCTTCTGGTGTAGGCTACTGCATGGCCAGCCGAGGCAGCCATTTGAATGAAATTATTTTCCATTATTAACCGGAAGGATTGTGCTTTCAAATAAAAAAAAAGAAATTTGAGAAAATATTCAGCAGTTTTTTTAAGCATTTTCAAAAAAAAGTTATTTGGCGGACCCATTACTAGGCCTTCTGAGCGTATAACTTTTTTCAGTCTTCTATGGAATGTAAAGTTATACCATTAAGAGCGCTCTGCAGCGATTAAAATGAATGATATTTTGAAGGTCCTGGTTATAAGGTGGATGTATCATAAATCCTCAGTCAAACAATGTGATTTTCGGCGGGTCATCTAGTGTTGTTATTTTCTGGTATTCAGCTCTTTGCGCTTTAATTGAATTGACTGCTTTACATTGTTGCTTTTAGTTGTACTTTTTTTTGTGTAAATCCTGCACCTTTATTCGTCCATGATCGATGTTATTGTCGTAATTGCTTCATATGTTATATTCTATAGTATAATTACTCGCTTGAAATAGTTGATAATTGCTTGGTTATGAAGATCTAGTTTCGTGACAATATCCATGCTGCTGTTTTGGTGTAGATCCTGGCTTTGCTACTTTCTGTTTAGCTGATCCTTTCTTCGTCCATGATCGATGTTATTGTCGTAATTGATTCATTTGTTATATTCTATAATCACTCGCTTGTTCCGTGGCAATATCCATGCTGCTTATATTTTGTTTTGGTGCAGATCCTGGCTTTGCTACTTTCTGCTTAGCTGCTCCTTTCTTCGTCCATGATCGATGTTATTTCCGGAAGTATATTAATTTGACTTGTTATGTTTTGTAATCACTCGTTTGAAATGTTTGATAATTGTTTAGTTATGAAGATTTAGTTTCGTGCCAATATCCATGTTGCTTATATGCTGTTTTGGTGTAGATCCTGGCTTTATTACCTTCTGCTTAGCTGCTCCTTTCTTCTTCGTCCATGATCGATGTTATTGCTGTAAGTGAATTGATTCTAGTTTCCTAGCAACATCCATGCTGCTTATCTGTTACTGTTACTTAATTTTTTACAAGATTACACCGACATATACAATATTTTTGAAAAAGGAACTCGTATTCAAAAGACCCTGTAGCGTTTGCAATGCACACAATGCCAATTTTCTCCGTTTAGGGCCTTTAGAAATTGAATTTTTCTGTTTTATTATCAACAGACAATTCGATACTCCTGTTAAATGCTTGTAGTCAGTGATAAAAGATCGAATTTTAAATCCCCACGCTATTTGCATCACGATATTTCAACAAACACCATCTTTCTGCGAAGAATAGTATTTTGCCGTTGGTTCAAAAGCTCTTGCTTACCCTTTAGTATAACTTTTCAGCATATCACACCATGCTGGCATATTTCCTATATAGTGACAGATGGCTCTAGACTTTTCTAAGGCATTTCGTGACAAATTTACTCTTGACTTTTATTGAAATTTATTACACAACCATGACATTTAACTCTGTTATGTTGGCTTTTCTCATAAGCGTGATTAATGTCATTAGCATTAATATGCTAAATCATCTGTAGCCATGTTTGAGGTGTCGAATGCAGAATGTAAGAGATTTTCTTCACCTAATCTCCGTACTATTTATACCGCACAACTCTCATGACAGTTTCACGCTGTAAATTCCGAGTTTTTTGTCGTGTACAAAAGACAGCGGATGTATTTATTAATGTAGTAGGGTGTTCCAATCTTTTGATTAGAATGGTATGGCTTGTCATCACTTACTATACTGTAAAGAACTAAAGAGGCAAATTCATATTTTTTACGTAATAATTGATCAGTGGATCACTTAAACTACTGTAGGAGGACTTTTGTATACTGAAGACTTTTCTGTTAACTCTTCCATCTTCTAGGGCCGCTATGCGTGCTCAAGTGAGCTTTTGGTATCAAACCTACCACTCCAACCTACCTACCATCCATCTTCAACAATTTGTGTTTAATGAACAGGAGCCATCCCCCAGGCGTTAATCATAAATACATACGTACATAAGACTTTATCCTTCCCTTTAAAGATTAACCAAAAAAAAATTTTTTTTTAAAACAATTTCAAAAAGAGAGTGTGAAAATCGAAATAGTTTTGAAGAAAAGAAATTCTTTTTAATTTTTAATTAAATTTCTTGAAACCATAAGGAGGAAATCCACATACAACTTAAGAAATATTTTAAATCTGAGAAATCGATTTATTAGAAATAAAATTCATAACGATATAAATATTTGAAACTCCTTTCGATTAATCGATTTACAATACAAAAAAAAAAGAAAAAAGCTTCGTCTGCATATAACATCACTCAACTCGTCAGTATTTGCATTGTCTGGGCATAATGCGCCATCTCAATTTTCTTTTTTCTTTCTTTCTTTCATTCATTCAATTAATTGATGAAATTGAAAATGAAAAAATCAAAAAAACTATTCAATTTAAATTGATGTTTTAAGTATCAATAATAAAACAACAGCAGCAGCACATTTTTCTTCTTTTTTTGTGATTGGCACGGCGCATAAAGGCAATAAAAATCACAGAAATTTTGTTTAATAAGTCAGTCGTCTGGTTTCAGATTATTTCATAGAGTTTGTTGCCGGGCACATGTTGCAGTTGGAGGATATTTAATGAATATGAAATTCACTACCATCACGACTGTTTTGTTTTTAGCACATAATAAAAATAAAAACAAAAAAAAACTCAAATTTTAAAAGGCATATCATCTTTAAATTTATATGTACATACCATACATACATGCATACAGTGGTGGCCTTATAATTAGAAACGACTTAGCAACATGTATGATTGTTAATTTGTTTTACAGTTTTCACTGTGTACCTGGAATCAAAGGCTTTGTTTGGAGACAGATTGGCACAAATTAAACTTAGATTCGTCACTCCAGAGAACTCTGTTCCAGAAACATCGTTTCTAATTATAAGGCCACCACTGTATATACATACGTATGTACATAAGTACAAGTGAAAATTGCAATTATAATAAATGTTTCTTTAGATACGTACATCTTTTTCTTAAGCGGCGAAATTATTGTCGGCTGGCTGGCTGGATGTCTGGCTGACCAACCGCCAACATATTTACTGCCATTTGCCATTAGGATGGTTCTGTGTTATGAGGAGCGAAAAAAACGTGGTGTACGCCTTAAAAAATTAAAAATTTTAATACTTAAGCTTTTAATTCTTAGTTACACGACATAATTTTAACACAATGGATATCAGGCAGGTTATGCTGGCTTCACAAACGATTTTTTGAACGATATCTTCTTTGGCGAACCATTCTTTATCGCCCGTTAAGATTCGTTGCATGCGGCACCTTCTTTGATACACAATTTTGTATTCTTTTTCATTCCTTTAAGAACAACTGAACTGCTTTGGTTTTGGCAGCTAGGCTTTAGGTTTCCATATGTAAGGAGAAGATGACGCTCCTCCATAATAATTTTTCGATTCTGGGTCTCGGGACACAGGGCAATCTTTAAATTGGTGTAGTTAAACTGAACTATGCCAGCAGACCGACAATCAGCTTTCATTCAGTCTTCTTAATAATTTACTTGTTATAAATAAATATTTTTCATTCAGCTGCTGATTATACAAGTATGTTGCAGTGGAGGTAAGAATGTTGCTCTTCAAGCCATTCGATACCCTGCGAGGTTTCATACAATTCAATGCTTTATCATGCGACCACTTCAACTTGGCCATGATGCTATTTTCCACAAAAGTGTCCAGTTACTTGCGTACGCTGATGACACTGCCATCATACTAAAAACGTGCGATTTTTGAACCCAGTGGAATAGATAGCTATTGGACCAAGGATTACAAAACGGGTTTCCTTATGATCGTGCATTACTTAGGACCAGAGATATCTATGACTAAGCTAATAGGTAGGCTCTGAAAATAATATCTTTATTAACACTGACATAAAAAATGCAAGTCATTTACCAAAAAAATTCAAGTCATCAACCAAAAACATTCAAGCCATTGACCGACCAAAAAGTGCAAGTCATCTACCAAAGAAAACTAGCAAAAAATACGACATTTTTTTTGTTGTATATATACATATTAATGCATATGAACTCAATGAGAATTATTACGATTTTTAAGTCCATTTAACTAAAATTTCATTTTTATCAGTATTTCCATAAAGCACTTTATCATATCCTCCTGTTCCACGTAACGCACGACTATAAAGAAACCTGTTTTGGAATCCTTGAGACTATGGCTATCCAGGTCACTAGGTCCATTTTCTCTACCAGGTCCATTTTCGATCCGATTTTATCTTTGTTGCGCATTTGAAGAAATCAATTAGCTTCGATGCTTAAATCTCCGGTCCTAAGTAAAATTTGATCGTAAGGAAACCTGTTTTGGAATCCTTGATACTATGGCTATCCAGATCACTAGGTCCATTTTCTCTACCAGGTCTATTTTTGATCCGATTTTACCTTTGTTGCGCATTTGAAGAAATCAATTAGCTTCGGTGCCTATATCTCCGGTCCTAAGTAAAATTTGATCGTAAGGAAAACTGTTTTGGAATCCTTGAGACTATGGCTATCCAGGTCACTAGGTCCATTTTCTCTACCAGGTCCATTTTTGATCCGATCTTATCTTTGTTACACATTTGCAGAAATCAATTAGCTTTGTCGGTTATATCTCCGGTGCAGAGTAAAATTTGGTCGTAAGGAAAACTGTTTTCGAATCCTTGATACAATGGCTACCCAGATCACTAGATCCATTTCCCTACCAGCTCCATTTTTGATCCGATTTTACCGTTGTTGCGCATTTGAAGAAAACAATTAGCTTTGTCGCCTATATCACCGGTCCAGAGTAAAATTTGATCGTAAGGAAAACTGTTTTGGAATCCTTGATACTATGGCTATCCAGATCACTAGATCCTACCAAGTCCATATTTGATCCGATTTTACCTTTGTTGCGCATTTGAAGAAAACAATTAGCTTTGTCGCCTATATCTCCGATCCAGAGTAAAGTCGACCGTAAGAAAAACTGTTTTGGAAGCTAATGAAGTTTCAAGCAGAGTGTTGATGGGTATGGCATCTGTTACCTCCTATTCGGTCATTTGCTGTCCGATGACTGTCGTTAAGGTGGAAATTAGTAGATTTTTCCAGGTGCGATCACACAAATGAAATTTCATCTCCTTCTCGTCCCTCTGTCATTTGTAGGGCTTAATCAGGGCACTAAAACTTCTGAAGATCTTCTGCCACTCTATTTCGGACGAGGAAATAAAAAGGATTTAGGATATATTGAAGAAACTGTACCTAATTCTGTGTATCTTCAAGTCTAACGGCTAGACGTTCAAGGAATTCATTTCTTCAATCATTTGTTGCAGTGCGGAAAGTATGCTTTGCAATGCGGTAGCCACCACAGATTCTCTTAGAACTGTGCGTAACATTCTCTAGATAAAGAATTTGATCTGTATATGTCCAGGCATAGCAGCTAGACGATGAAGGTCCTCTCAATGGTTCTTCTGATTTCCTTTTTATTTTAGGTTCTTGGGTTTGTACGAACGTACGTAATTCACAAGCATAAAGGCTCTTTCAATGGCTTCTTTCGGGCCTTTCTATTTTATAAACGGCTTATGACTGTACAATGGGTCAATTCGACTTCCGGGTACTGTACTTGTCTTAATTGACAAGTACACGTCCTCTAACCTATGGCTGTAATTCTTCTTTTTTCCTTTTTATTGTGGGTTCTTGTTTGACAACAATTTTCAATTTTTCCGCAGACTTTATTTTGACTGCGCTGACCACTCACTGTCCTCCGTGTAACAATGGCAATATCTTAGATACACTTTTTCAAACTGAAGCATGGAACCAAAACTACTCCCAATTGATACTTTGTTGTCAACGCCTCTGTAAGAATATGTGATCCGCGATTGTTTTAAAGTTTTCTGATATTTTTAGTGTAGAATTCGTTTACACTTACAAATAGGAACCAGCCTAATGCCTGTTAAAAATTTAAAAAGAAGCAAAAACATGAATTAAAAAGACAGACATGCCTCCATTCATACACTTTTAAACAGTCACTCAGTCAGCTGCAGTGTATGTTTTAAATTAAAACTAAAATATTTCACTTCATACTTCACAGTCAATTCTCTTGAATGAATTTTGAATTTTTGTATTTAAAAGTACATTGAATAACGTATGTGCATATGAAGGCGAATGCGAATACGAATACACGCTTAAATTCTTGTTCATATGGAAGCAATTTGAATGCAAAAATGCATTTGAATTGTATGTACGACGCATGGCTAAAATATTGCTATGCCTGCCTGCCATGTAAGCCAGCCTGCATATACAGTCTATACAGCCTGTATGTCTGTTGGGTTTCAGTTCTGTAAAGTTTTTGCGGCTGCCTTTAACGCTCCAGTTGTAGCCACATTTTTGCATGCTTTTATTTGTTA